>OW618048.2:4800000-7333644 GCA_939531255.2 Thera britannica
GGCAGAAAATTTGTGAGGAGGTAGCTTAAAACCGGGAGAAGGACATAGGATACTTTTTATCCCGAAAAAGCAACGGGAACGGGGCGTTATGCGAACAGGCGAGCCCGCGAAGCCGCGGGCGGCTAATAGTAGTTTATATATTATGTGGTTTTATTTATGAATAAAATAAAAGTTACGTCGCCGGATGTCAAAAAAAATATGTTATTTCGATGCGCGGTTCATGCCGCCGTCACGAACTCAATTGATTGGTGGTGTATTTATTGGTATTCAATTCCATATATTTATTGGTTCGTTCAGCAGATTCAGTGACTTTTATTTCATCATGATAGTTTTTATGCTTTTACGACCACAGAGTCATAAAAGAAAAGAACAAAATATGCTCGGTTTCACGGATAACTAATCGACCAATCAAATATTATACTGCCATTTAATTGGGTGATTACGTGAAATCGGGACTTTGTTTTATACAGGGTTATTCATTATTAACTGCAAATACTCAGGAATTAGGTTCAACAAATAGAATAAAAAATATTTATGAAATTATTTTTTTTAAATTTGATCAAAAATTTTTTCAAGTTTTTGTATCAAAATTTTATTTTTATTAATTTCTTTACGGCTACTGCTTGATTGCCACGGAGAACAGGACGATGACCCACCCAGGCGGTGACTGAACGCAGAGTGTCACTCACGGCGCGCGGGCGTGGATCAAAGGTCAAAATAGGTCAGGTGCCAATGATTCCTTTATCGATTTTCTCGGGATTTTCATAACAAAACTTAAAAAAAATCATTTCATAAATATTTTTTATTTTATTTGTTGAACCTAATTCCTGAGTATTTGCAGCTAATAATGAATAACCCTGTAGAATACGTCCTTTACTCCCAGTCAAAACCTAAGCGTCTAATTTGAAAGTGCCATTTTTGGTGGCTCTTTGTTGTTCGAAACCGAATTAATTTATTTACAACAAATTCCAAAGCTTTTGTTGCTTTCAAGTTTTTTATAAATTAGAATTTGAGACGTCTCAAATAGGCTTTGGGATATTTACTTCAATTAATTCGCGTAAATCATCGTTATTTATTCTGTAGGCCTACCATGAGCTCTGTCTGGCTCTGTCTCTGGTTCTGGTTTTGAGTTTGTGTGAGTGTTTACTAAATAAATCCTACGTCAAAACGTCACACACGCAGTATAATGCACTGGTGAGCACTCACACAGCCTCAAAATCAGAACCAGAGACAGAGCCAGACAGAGGTCATGGTAGGCCTACTGAGGTCTATTTCAAGAAATGTTTCAGATTCTAGGTATATTTTCTTGGTCTGGCTTCCATTTATCAAGCCTAGAAGGCTTTGTATTGTGCTGAGCGTAGGCATGCGAAGAGCTTATGAGCCGTTCATTTGTGACTATGTCGTTAGAAGTATATTGCCATAAAAAAAGGTGAAATGTCCTCATAGATCTACTTACGTACTAAGAAATCTAAGTTTTATGATCTACCAGACATATTCTGTGAGTTTTAATGGAGTCGGTGGTCTTATAGTACCAATCAGCATATTTTTTTGTAAGCAATTACGAAAGGACTCTTTTTATAGGGAACTACTCGTTAGTATTTCTTTAAATTGAAATCATTTTCTCTGAATCGTTGAATTTTTTGTATTTCATAAAGAAGAAAAAAGAAAAATTTATACCAAATAAAGACCATTGTTAACTGACTTCAAGAAAAAGGAGGAGGTTCTCAATTCAGTTGTATTTTTTAATGTTTATTATCGCATAACTTCGTCATCTAAGAGCCGATTTGAAAATATGTTTTATCAGAAAGGATATACTTACTTTCAGTTTAGTCCTATAAAAATTTCATCAAAATCGGTGTTGCAGTTTCACCATCACAATAGGGTTTTTCAAGTTTTTTAAACTTACGTAATAATATGTATATTATTTTACCAAGTCTATCTGTTAGTATGGCCAATAAGGATACGCCATCATTACTTCTTAAGGCTACAAATACTCCTAAATAGTTACCTTAGAATACTTCAAGCTCAACGGAAGACTCATAGCAGTAGACAGGATCCAGACGAACGCGATTTTCACGGTGACTCGCTTTCTGGTTTTATTTCTGCCAAACCTCATTGGATAACGAAGGGAGAGGTATCTAGAACAAAGAAAAACATTATGAGGTTCATATTTTTTTTTATACGACTAGCTAAAATAACAAGCATAATTATGGCCTATCTGATGTGTAGTGAGTGGTAGGCTAGACTTAAAACAAAGGACTGGCCTCCGCTGACTGAGCTCAGTTGGTAGTAGCTCTGCCTTCTGCGCCGTAGGTCGTGGGTTCGATCCCCACCGAGAACAAATATTTGTGTGGTTAACATAAATGTTTGCTCTCTGTCTGGGTGTTATATTGTATTATAAGTATGTATTTACAAAAAAAAAATGTATTCAAGTATTATATCAGCTATCCGGTTCCCATATTACAAGCTCTGCTTAGTTTGGGACTGGGTAGTGTTGTGTGAATTGTCCACAATATAAAAAAAAAATACAATATAAAAAAAAAGCATTGCCTCGTAAGTCACGCACTTCAGGAACGTGCCCTACGATGCACTGCCCTGCGTCTATCAACTTAAGGCATACAGATGCTTAGCCTTACGTGCTCGTAACTTAAAAGTATAGCAGTATTTTCGTGCTATACCGTATATATCGTATATACCGAAGTCAAACAATTATGTGACTATAGTCACATTTCGGTATATAAGCACGTAAATAACTAACCGTAACTTCTACTATTTTATTTTAATATTGGTGGTAAGTCGGCAAAGATTGTGATGGTTGGAGGCTTTTGGGAGATACTTTTGCTCAGCAGTGGGACTGAGCACCTGTATGTGTTTGTTGGGCTTACAACTATTTGTGTGGTAAACACAGATGTTTGTTCTCTGTCTGGGTGTTATATTGTATTCTATGTATGTAGTATTTAAAAAATAAAGTATTCAAGTATTATAATCAGCTACCTGGTTCCCATAGAACAAGCTCTGCTTAGTTTGGGGCTAGATAGTGTTGTGTGGATTGTCCGCATTATTATTATTATATTATTATTAATTACACTGTTGCAGTAACAGGCCAAATTTTATTATATCCCAATAATATTATAACAAATGTAAATTCGGTTTTCCAACACGAAGTACAAAGTATTACTCAAAAACATGTTTATTTACATTGTAGTATGCAAAAGAACCCGATCCCAAACAAATTAGATTAGAAGGTACGGGCTTTTCTATACATATTATAGGGATCAATACATCCTATCATATCATCCAATATCCCTGATCCTATGTAATCATTTTGTCTGAAAATAAAATGGGAGCGCACGAGGCAGTTTTATTTTTTTTATTCAAATAGCTGATGAAACAAGCATAATTATGTATCTGCGTTAAATCGCATTAATATAAGAGAATTTATCTGCGTTATAGATAGTGTAATTCACGAAGACGCGCCCCTCGCGAGGTGCAGGGAGTTTGGTCCGAGCGGCAGTTGCGAACCGTAGTCTATTCATTGTAGTGTGCGTGTGCACTCATAGGTAATTAGTGTGTACCGATAACACTCAAACATTGACGGAAGCTTGCACACATATACTATAAACGGTTAGGAGGAATAGTGGGGCGCGCCTTCGTGGATTGCACTATCTTTACATAACAAAGCATTGGCTCGTAGGTCACGCACGTCAAGAACGTGCGCTACGATGCACTACCCTGCGTCCATCAACTTGAAGCAAACAGATGTTGAGCTTCACGTGCCATTATTTCACCGGCATCCACACCCTTCAAACCGAAACATAGCAAGACATGGTAATAGTAATTCCCCAGATGACCCCAACCCTGATGGCTCGAGCTCCAAATATTCGGTGATATTGAATATGAACAATGATTTGATTTATAGTTCATAGTTCTTTGGTAAAGGATAAAAGTTACATGTCAGATACTTACAATGTTTGAAATTATGTTTATAGTATACTTAGTAGATTCAACTAAGTACCTACATTATTTATTTACTCAAAAACACGCCGCACCATCTTTTTGCACGCCCAGGAAGGCTGGTAGAAAATGCTGTTAGCATTTAGTCCTCCTAGCACATAAGTTTGTGTTTAAAGTTTTAAATAAATAAATAAATAATTGTTACTTTAGATATTTATCTTCCACAACTGATAAGTTTTTTTTGTATTGTAAAAATATCATCTTGTAACGAGTATCATCAATTTTTTGGGTGTCAAGACGTTTTGTTGTTTTTGTCGTAGTTTTATGTTCGGTTCTGTATCACCACAATTAGCTCTAATTTCTACTGGGAATTTTAACTTAAATGAGTTATAGGTTAGACTTCTTACCTGTCAACACTGATGGTACATAAATGCATGATGGAGGCAGTGCAGAGAAGGACGTCCAGGCAGATCCAAGTAAGACAGTACACGGCAGGAAGAGGGAAGTAGCCTGTAAAGAAAAAGAAAAATCTTAGCGGTCCTAAACACAGGCTTATCACGGCTGCTAAAGTACGTGGCTACATTATTGTTCTGTAAATATTCAACCGATTAAGCGTCTTCAAAGAAGAAAAGAGGTTCCCAATTTGGTTGTATTTATGTGAATGAATTCAAAACATCATTAAACCTATTTACTCCTACCTTCATGGTGCCAAATTTATTTTACATCCTTTTTTAATTTGTTTAAAAGTTCTTGGTGTAGGTATTACTTTTTTTTATTTACTTTACGTGTGCTATTTTCTTTTTTGCATTTACCTAGGCATTTACTCGCTGAGGTGGGATATAAAGTTACGTGTTGCACTCGAGTACAAAGATTATTCTATTCACCTCGTGCTTTTTTGATTCCCTCGCTAACGCTTAGGGTTCTAGTTTTAGAATCCTTGGATTAAAATTGAGCACGTAGTTAAAATGCAAATTTGCATTCTTATAATTGTAACATATAACTATCATTCGTTCTAAGTTTTATAAAATATAAAACCCCTGGTTAAACATCATTTAATGCGTGTTAAGGTCGACGATCATAAATGTAATCAGTTTTGATGGTCGACACCTTTGAGGAAATTTGGACCTATGGGTCTATTTTAATCTGTACAGGTTTATTTTGGGTGCTTTCAGGAAACCTTATATCGATGAAATCATTTAATAGCCTACGTTATTACTCAATATTAATAAAACAGAACCGTAATAAATCAATTTATTAACTTACTTCAAATGATATTTCGAGAAAATTTGGTAATACATTTCATTTCTATTCGTAAATAAGTCGCATTAAGTCGAAGGTGACCAATCAGTTACTTTGGCTTCCGTGACATCCACGGAAAGTAAATATAAATAAATAAATATTGTAGACTGATAATATGTTATTTTCTTATTTTTTGGATATCCTGTTAATGCTCGTATAATAGGTATAAAAAATATAGCAAATAAATTATTATGAGCTCAACCTTATTTTGTAATGCCGATTAAAAAAACATAAAAGGCGAATTTCCTTTATATGTACATAATAATAGCCAGAACTCGATAGCCAAATTGCCCAACAGCCAATTTATTTTTATTCATAAGCAACTAACAGCTGTTCCCAAAAATTCACACCACGCTTCGATATCGTCCTTTCGCCCTTCAGTTAATAATAGCTCAGGAGAATATAGTTGAGTTTTACGTCATTTAGGTTTTCGTAGTGACTATGATAAATGTTATGATAGCAGAGAAAATAATTAATTATTTGTCAGACTGAATACCGTCTATCAGTCTACATAATAACGCGAGTACGCGACAGTAAGTTATGAAAACAAAATTCATTAGTGTGTTTAGGAACACCTGTCAAATTTTAAGAATGACACACACAGAGACATCGGGATTAAACTTGTATCACAATATTAAACTACGAGTGAGGAAAACGGTTTCACTTGTAGATATTTTAGGTCTATAATTTATCACTCTTACCTATCATCCACTTGTTCACTCTTAATCGCCGTGTTGCCTGAATGAGTGGTAAAGTGACCCAATGTCAAAAAATTCACAATATCCTGTATTATGTTTCTATGTAGTGATTAATAAAGAGTTATCTAACTTTCTATACTTCAGAGTTGATTTTTTAACGAAGTTGAATTTATCCATGACAGGCCGCAGACAAAAAGAAACGGCTTGACTCTGTACCTAGTATGACGTTTAACAACCACACTCAGCTCCTGGGCTACAGGGCATTATCACCAACCCACACACCTAAACCAACATTTTATCTTTACAAACAGGCCGAAAACATTACAGCCATCATTAGTGTTGGTGACCAATCAATGTTTGCTGAGTTGGTCATAAAACCGGGCCAGCTAATGGTAAATTTGACCAAATTCTGGGTATTTTCAACCAAAACACGTGCAAAACAGGAGAGTTTTCCTCATAATAACAATGGTACTGAATATTTATATTATTAACTATAGGTGCCTCGAACTAAGATTGTATTTTATTTTGTTACGTCTATTAGTTTTTATTTTATATACTTGTGTGTGTATACTACCTATAAACATACATTATTTGGTAAAATAATGTGCCTACTCTATCCCCCATAGGCTTCTGTTTTCTTACTAATTGATCGATTGAGTTTGATTACTTTTTGGATTATTATGCCACTACCTATGCCCCGCTACTATTGACGGTTGTGTAATACATATGCGTATATTTGAAATGAATTATGCTAGAACGTTTAACCACACTTGCTATAGTCAATTTGCTAAACGGCAATAAAATATAGTCATACTCATACTAATAATTATTATTTATTGCAATTAATTATAATATTACACGGTGAGGTCTCTACCCACCTACTAAAATACCTTTATGACCTATTGGGTTTTTTTTCACCGTGCTAGTTGCTTAGGGTTTAATAAAAAAAGTTCGTGTGATTTATCCGTATGAAACTATTTGTGCAGAACGACCCTATAAAGTAGATCATGTTTACGTTTTGCATTCCTGTAACAAGATGCTTCGGAATTTTAATACGTTCAAAATAGTAAACAGAACCTTCTAGTACTAGGAAATTTCTGGAACAACAGGGCCATGAACCTTAATTCTCATAGTTCCAAGGCTTAATTTCTGTAAGTAGTTTAAGACGGATATAAGGTTCAATTTGGCATGCTATTTTAAACTTTGTAAACAGTGTTTTGATATAAATACGCGGACTGTGGGTCCGGGGGGGAATGCACCTCGAAACTCGACAGTGGAAACATCACAAATAAAAGTTCCGAACAGAAGAAGTTTCTTTCTCTTGAAGACCGTATCTTCCAATCCAGCAACAGTGGTGTGCATCCTGCACACTATTCCATATTCAAATTCCATGTTCCATATTCAAATTTCAACTGTCAAAAATCACCTTGAGCGCCACTCATTTTATGTTCGCTGGCCCTAACGCGATTAAATTGTCATGGTGAATTTAAGCCCTTGCTTTGTTGTCATTCCCAGTTCCCGAAATACACTGGCTTTATAAGCTTTTAGAAATAATGGCAATTCCGAATTTAAAGCTGCCATCGACAAACAATGCGAACTTTGTCTTATTCCGGACACTGTGATTCAGCCAAACATGATGGAAAGGATTAGTAACTCCAGTGAATCCTCTGTGGTAAAGCGAGCGACTGAATAATACCTCTTACGAGTACGACTGAAACGTAAATAGTGTGTGAGCGAGAGGTAATAAGCGCTGTAAGATTTGTTTAATAGAGTGTATTGACGCATGATATCGTATCTTACGTGCTCTGTTTAAAAAAACAGTGGCGCTCCGTTAATTCTAACAGAAGTAAAAACATGAACATGAATTAGGTCCTTCCCTGGCTACCTACGGGCGGACAAACCCCAACATTTAGCGAAGTTTGTCGATCTTTGCCGAAGACGTATCGGTTAGGTGACGGTGACGTGAGTTAATTGGTTTTTTCCCACAAATGCTTAAGCGCGCCTAAAATAGATTCACTCGCAAAGAAGCACAACCCATAGATAACCTTAAAATCTAAACAGAGTGGTGCTATAATCTAGGACAAACTTTCAAAACGAGGTGATGAAGCTATGTCAAAGACGCAATTGAACCGTGTGCTAACTAATGTTTGTAATTTAAACTCCCTAGTTCATAACATCATTCGTAAGATCGCTTTCACGGATTCGGATCACGAGTCAACTAGAAGCAAAGATCGCCGTCATGTCGTATAAGGAGTTCAAGAAGGTTGCCCTCAAAAAAAATACCTGGAGAAAAATGCATACATTACGCTGGCAAGAGCATTGCTCTTAATTAAGAAGAAGTATGCTACATCAGAGTAACACATAGGTTCATACTTCGATCACTACTTTAGATTTGTCTAAAACAAAGACAGAAATATGTTTATCTGACGGAATACGATTGAGTTTGAGTTATTTTTATACAACTAGTTGATGAAACAAGCATTTTTTTTTTATACAACTATCCAATGGAACAAGCACATGGCCCACCTGATGTTAAGTGGTAGCCATCGCCAATATTGCTTCTTAGGTCACGCACGTTAGGAATTTGCTCATAGTCTTGCTTGTTTTAAATCGCTTCCGCGGCCGCTTATGTACAGTCCTGTATCCCTGCCCTTCATTTGGAGCGGAGACGAAATTTAAATTAATGGATTAGTTTAGGAGAAACGTAATTCTACCGTATTTAGATGATGAAAACCTCTAATACCACGTCTCCTGATGACAGCTTACGTGTGGTTACTACTGAGTGATCCTAGTCTAATTATGTACTAACGGCTTTAATAATGTACAGTCAGACACGAAAATACAATTTCAACTTCATTTATTTACCACGTTGACTGTCATACTGTGCATGTTCAATTTTTTTACAATATTAGTTACTTAATTAATTAATCTAAAAATATACAATGTCGAAACAAAATACAATACAAAATAAAATTGATTTAAATAAATTACAAGGCAAAAATTATTATTTTATGCTAATTAGGCTTGAGACAAATCAATATTAATTGTTTTGTTTTTATAATTAATGTTTTACATTGAAACAGTTCTATATTATTTTAAATTTTCAAGCCTTTATGCTGTAGTAAAAACCGTAGCGGTTTGCATAATGAATATAGGTAGAGAAGAAATATTTGGGACAGGACAGGTGTATACTAACAGATAGAATATTACTGAGCCGTATTAGTGAGTATCCTAGTCCTGTGGTGGAATCTGCAGACTGCGATCCAAAGATAGATCAACTGATCTAAAAGACGCTGGCAGTATTTTCACGACGAAAGGTAATGCTGACACGTTGAGCTAAGGGTTTCGTCAATGTAATCATTTCACGTTTTAGTAATTTTACTTCTAGGGCAGTTGCAAATTAGACTTTCTGATTAAAACTCGGGTCACGCGTCGCTAGGATAAGACCTTCGATAAAATTTTGATAAGCGCAAGGTTTCGGACACAGAATCTATACCCTGAGAGAGACAAAACAAAGACAAAGTTAAAATTATCTGGCACGATTTCATTTAAGTGTGGACAAAGTCTTGGATAACAGCTAGTATTCTAGACGTTTCTATCTGTGAAAGTTCCAAGTGGATATTCCGCCAGCTTTCATTAGTAGATGGTTTGATATCTGGAGACTGTGTTAGTGTAGTACTGCCCGAAGCCGGGTCACAGTATCCAGTGATAAAGGTCATAGCAAGATGTTATCACACCGGGAGGGTTATAACGTAAATGCAAGCGACGAGGATAATTATAACGAGTCGTATTTTTTGCATCAGAAGGCCATTAGTAGAGCTTTTTGTGAAGGGGAAGTACTACCACCATGCCTTTTTCTGCTATGAAGCAGCATTGCTGTGTTTCGGATTGAAAAGTATATGTTTTTTTTTCATGCCATAGCTGGCAGACGAGCAGACGGGCCTCGGACGGAAGATAGTCACCGTCGCCCATAGACACCTGCAGTGCTGATGCGCTGCCAGCCTTTTAGGCATTGATAGACCTGCCTTTTGAAAAACTCCATGTCGAAGCTCCGAGGGAAAACCGCAGAAGGCAGTTCATTCCACAACTTCCCGTGCTCGGCAAAAAGAACCGCGAAAAACGAGCAGTTGTGGAAAACCAGCCATCCAGGTGATTCCAGAATTGTCTGGTCAAACGTGTTGCACAATTTACATCCATCGCTACCTTGACGTGGATTACAGAATAACCAACCCTGCGGAGATATTACTACGCAACCTAAATATTTCATGCTCCAGTAATTTCTCTTGCCACAAACGAAATAGCTTGAACCCAAGAAGGGTCCGCTTTTAACTACCTACATGCTACTGGTATTTTATACATGCGAATCAAAGTTGTAACTGACTGACTGTTATACATGGTTTTATGCAACTAGTTCATAGAACAAGTATATGGCCCGCCTGATGTCAGGCGGTAACCATCGCCTATAACAAAACGTGGCCTCGTGAACCACGCACGTCAGGAACAAGCCTAACGATGCACTGCCCTACGTCTATCAACTTGAGGCATACAGATGTTCAGCCTCACGTGCCAGTTACTTTGCACCAGCACCCTTCAAACCGAAACATAGCAATGCTGCTTCACGGCAGAAATAAGCGTAGTGGTAATACTTCCCGTACGAACCCTTCACAAAGAGCTCTAATACTACAAATGATTCAAGCTGATCTTAGTATAGAGAGGCCTACATCAATGTGAATATCCTAAGAGACCCATACCTTGAACACTAATCTATCTGCCAAGCGTGGTGACGACACCAAACCTCCCTAAATATGGAACAAATCTATGTCTGGTGGAGTAATTTAGACTGATAATGATGATTTCTGGCCAGCAACACAGCCTAAGTTGCAGGTTCTAGAAACTTGAGATTTTGATTGCGTTATCTTAGTAATCTTAGGCTTGGGCTTAGAAACTGTGCTTGAGTCTGAGTCAAGGCTCAATTATTTGTAATTTTTCATTAAAGAACCGTCAAAAAATCTATACTTGTGAGTGCTTGAAGCTCGACTCAGACTCAGGCACTGTTTCTAAATTTGGACCTTAGTAGACTTAGTAACCACAAGGATGGATTTTCGAAAAAAAGTTTTCCAAAGAATCTGAAAATGTATTTCTTTGACTACAATCACACCTGATGGTGAAGACTCGTCTTGAAGAAGTTATTCTAAGATCAGGGAAAACACGCAATGATAATGACTTCCGCTCCAATCCGCAAACAGGTCAAAGTTTTATTTTTATAATGACTTTCTCAGAAATGATGTGTACAAGGAAATAGCAAAGTCCTCGTGGACGAAGTAACGCATAATTTATGTTTGCTAACAGACAACATACAGCCTTAATTTTGGAGTAAGTAAGAGTGATTCCTCTGGTTTTACAGACGTGCTAGGCTACAATAGCATCCTTTGCTTCCAACAGGCAAGCCGTAAGCTGGTTTCTTTACATTTTTACATAAAAATGGGAGTGGTTTGTTTGTACCCTACTTAAAATAAAAAAGGACAAGATTCATAATACTTTGTCATTTATGAGCCGATTTGAAAAAATGATTTTTTATCTGGAAGGTTACTTTTTACATTGGTTGCATATAGAATTTTCATCAAAATCGGTTTAGCAATTTGGACATGAAGTCGGTTTCTCAAGTTTGTTAAACTTCACCTGCTTATCATCCCCCAATTTAAAAAAAACAAGCCGAATAATAAAAAACTTCAAGTTGGCTTATGCCCAAGGATTTTTTAACTTATGCCACATAATATATAACAGCAATATTTGACAACGTTTCAGTGTTCGCCACCGCAGAACGCGTAGATGTGTGCAAGGCTTTAAGAATTTATTAAACTTAGAGTGTAGAATATGATGTTTTAGACCTTCTGATTGTTTGAAATGTTTTCAGTTAAGCATTGACACAAAAACTGAAATAGGTTTTTGAAACTTTTAAAGAAGGCACGTTATGTGTATTCTCTATAATCATTTTAAATTTTGTAATATTGTGTTTCAAATAAGAGTTGCTTTAAAAGTAGAGTTTTTAACTGGCCGACATCGTGGCCTAGCGCTCTCAAGAGAGAGAGAGAGGCGTTATCATTTTAAATTAGCACGACGTCCCCTCTTAGGTCTCTTGATATTTAAAAACTTCACAGCAGACAGTGAAAAGACGATGGCCGCATTTTTTATTTTATTTAAAAAGATACATGAAATGGGTCAAATTGCAACCCGGCTTTTAATAAAAAAAAATAATATACATTTTGTCTACTTTGGAATTTTTGCTGTGTATTTTTAAGTATTTCTAAGGTTTGCTATATTTAAATTTATTATATTGCTCAATGCTACGCCGTAGCATAAAGCGTAGCAGCTGTAGTAACTGCAGTAGTAACGTGTTTTTTTTCGCCACGTCACGTCCCTGCCTTGTCTGAAATATTACCCCATCACGTAAACGGCAAAAAATGAACGCACCGGAGCGAGAAAATAGGATAACTACGTACTATATAGCAGTACTATATAGTATGTACCTAAGTGAGCTTATGAGTTACGATTGAAAATAAATGTTTGGATAGGCTAAGGGTAGGGTAGAATCTTTATAAATTGCTCGTATAGTTCGGCCGTTCAGAGAATGCGTTCCTGACACGTCGCGATTGAACTGACGACGTAACTTTGTAATGGCGTTGCAGTTACGATAAAAATATTTTTGCTGGTTGTTTACCGTTTTAACAATTGATGAGCATTAAAACAACATTATTATATTAATAATCAATGAATTTTAAAATTTTGTGCCAAAATGAGTGTGAAATAACTTGTTATACAATATTTTTCTAAATCTATACTGCGCTATTACAAGGTTATGTCAGCGCTTTATATTTGTAGTGCTGTGCTAACTATGTGACTAACTGTGACAAACTGATCAAACTGTCAAACGCATTCTCTGAACGGCCGAACTATAGCATAACTGCTACGTCGTAACATTTATAGCATTATAAAGTATAGCTTCTTATTTAGCATAAAACAAAAGGAAATATTTCAAAGAAAACCACCCAACATCTGCTGGACTATCTACTTGTTCTATTTCTTTTTTAATAAAAATAATCTCAGAATGGCTTGCCAAGCACGCATATAAACTACCACGTAAACATAAAAACGCGCCCTAAAACCAGCATAGCCTCACAAAACGTATTCTACCCGCGCCCTTCTTTTATTTATTATGTGTTGCTATTAATCTGTGCCTTGTAAAAGCCTTCGCACATGCACACACTTTTTGAATCTATATTTGTTGCAATAAAATTTCTATTTACATGAGAAATAAACCTGAAATTAATTATTATATAATTATGTAAAAAATAATTTATTCGATCTTAGTTGTTATTTTGTACTTCTTATCGGGTGTGGTGAAATGATTGAATAAAATACGGTTTTTGTGTAATCATCATCATCATCAGCCTGAAGAAATCCACTGCTGGACATAAGCCTCCCTTACACATTTCCAGGATGAACGATTCTGAGCCCTTTCCATCCATCGATTTCCCGCGATCTTGACAATGTCGTCGGTCTATCTGGTGGGTGGGTGTAGTACGTTTCGTTTTCCGGTTCGTGGTCGCCATTCGAGAACCTTTATTCCCCAACGGTTGTCGGTTCTTCGAGCTTTATGACCTGCCCATTGCCACTTCAACTAACTAATTCTACGAGCTTTGTCGGTGACCTTGGTTCTTCTACGGATATCCTCATTTCTGATTCTATAATGTAGTGAAATGCCCAGCATAGCTCTCTCCATATCTCATTGCGCGACTTTGAGCTTGTGCACGAGGCCAATAGGCGAAAATTTTGTGTCGTATGTAGTTTAAACACCTGTAACCAGTTACATGACTGAATCAGTTGTTTCAAGCCCACTGTGTCTTTCCAGTTGCGTGAGGCGCTGAAATAAATAACTTTGTGTGATAGTCGAGCTGAACGAGCTTTGGAAATCTAATCCAGAATATTTTAGGATTTAAGTTAATTTGTACATATACACATTACTTTTTTAGGGTTCCGTAGCCAAATGGCAAAAACGGAACCCTTATAGATTCGTCATGTCTGTCTGTCTGTCCGGCCGTGTCACAGCCATTTTTCTCCGAAACCATAAGAAGTAGACTGATGAAACTTGGTGAGTAGATGTATTTTGTGAACCGCATTAAGGTTTTTACACAAAAATAGAAAAAAAACTATTAATTTTGGGGGTCCCCATACATGAAACTAAAACTCAAAATTTTTTTTTCATCGAACCCATACGTGTGGGGTATCTATGGATAGGTCTTCAAAAATGATATTGAGATTTTTAATATCGTTTTTTTCTAAACTGAATAGTTTGCGCGAGAGACACTTCCAAAGTGGAAAAAAGTTGGTCCCCCCCCCTCTAACTTCTAAAATAAGAGAATGATAAATCAAAAAAAAATATATGTTGTACATTACTATGCAAACTTCCAACGATATTTAGTTTGAACGAGATCTAGTCAGTAGTTTTTTTTTTATACGTCATAAATCGTCAACCGCAATTTACCTTTCGACGAACTACAAAAACCTTTATACATATTATGTTAATTGATGCTACGGAACCCTTCATGGGCAAGTCCGACTCGCACTTGGCTGCTTTAATATACAACCTGCTGTAAGAACAAGTATTTGTTTCACCTGTTGTTAAGTTAATGTTAAAAAATGTTAAAATATTTATTTCCATAAAGGCATGCTTAATGTTAAGTGCAGCGCGTCTTCAGCTTTAGCTTACGACGTGTTTCCGTTCACCGTTTGAGAATAATAGCATCGCGAAAATATTTTTTTCATAGGACGACCGAAGACGCGCGATTTTTTCAGGGACTAGATTGGAAGGCGGCGTTGCTACCACGAGACCACTTATCTTCTTCTTATCGTATCGATTCTTTTGAACCAAGTGTGGTGAAAAGATTTTAAGTGCGCCTCAAAGAGGCTCCTTTCGTGCACTTAAGAACAGATAGGTAGGTACTACTAAAATGCAAACCCCCAATCGTTTTGCAAAGTGGACCCCAGGCAAGTCTGACTTGGCTACAAATGCAGGTATGATAAATAGAGAATATAATAATAGTCGGAACAAAGTGAAGTTATCCTGTCTTTGAGTTTGTCTACAGCAGTAACTCTATTGTTGAAATGCTTAGCTGCTAGAATAACTTTGTTACTGAAGCCGAGTTGTGAAGCTTCCGATTTGATTTTATTATTCTAAAGGATTTTGAAACTTCGAGCATGCAAAGATTTTATTCAGTCCCAAAAGTTAGTAGGATTTGAGCCTACGACCTTCCCGTTGGGCATTTTTTGTTATGCAAGTATAAGCTATGCCACGCGGTTTTACTCGCGGTGCATATACCTACGCCTTGTGGTTTTGTTTCAAGATGATAAGTATTTCAAATCTTACCCTCTTAAAAAAGATAGAGATCGTTATGAGTTTTCTTTTTTCGTGTTTTCTAAAACACTAGTAGTTGGTGCCCGAGCTTCGCTCGGTATTTTTTTTCTGGTAAACTGTTGTTGTGAATTATATTTAAATACGAATTACTTACATACTGATTAAATAAAAGGATCTCGGATATTGAGCCAACGATTTTCATGAAATTAAGTATACAGGGGTTTTCGGGGACGATAAAACGATCTAGCTAGAATTCATTTTTAGAAAATGTCCCCGTAATCGTAAAGTAAATAATTAACTTTATCATAAAATCATAACTCCTAGCGCCATCTGTTGATTAAGTCATGAGTTAGTGGGACAGAGAACGCCATCTATTGACGAGTAGTGGAGTTTATTATTCTTCTTCTTATCGTGTCACTGATTCTTTCGAACCAAGTGTGGTGAAAGGATTATTATTATGTCGGTAAGATCGAAAAATATTAATATTTAATCAGTATGTAAGAAATTCGTATATTTAAATATAATTCACAACAACAATTTACCAAAAAAAATACCGAGCGAAGCTCGGGCACCAACTGCTAGTATATAATATACAAGATTTTCTCGTTTAAAGGTATAAGATTAGTACGATAAATAAAATAGTATTATGAAGGAATATTCATACAAGTGAAGTTCAAAAAAATTGAGAAACTGATTTAATGACCAAATTGCTGAACATAACTTATCTTCCAGATTTAAAAAAAATCCCTCGGCTCATAATATGCGATAAAAACATAAAAAAAAATACAGCTGAATCGAGATTGATCTTCCTTTTTTATTTGAAGTCGGTAGAAAATATCCAAGGAAGGATCTTTGGAATTATAAATATAGCAAATATTGGCATTTAGGCAATCTGCAATGGCGATCAGCTTCAGGATACATACACACACTGCCGTGATCTTTAACAGCACAATCTTCTTATTCTTATCGTGTCATTGGTTCTTTCAAACCAAGCGTGGTAAAAATTACGATATTTGACAATGATACACTGATCCCCATCGCAGGCAGTCTAGATGAGCGTTAGGCTTTATTTTTGAGTGATGTCATGTTCATACTATTTATTATAACTGAGCTTTTACAACTAGGCTTTAAAAACACGACAGCCATAATTAAAGTTGTGATTATTAAACACGAACCTTATGGGTAGGTACAATGCGACCAACTTACCTATCTGTACGATGACCAAAGAGGTCAGTCGTTTTTAGCCCGCCGATCATCCCTAAAATCTTTCCTACGGCCAATTTCCGATCGGTCAGCAGGGCTACTACGAGCTCCATATGGTTATGGCTATGGCTGTCAAATTGTGTATAGATAGGCACACATTCATTTTCTTCTTGGGTTTGAATGTGTTGACACTGTTGATACAATTTTGACAGCCATAACCATAACCATAAATATGAAGCTCATGGTAGGCCAGCAAATCGCCCGAACTCAAAGTCGCAAGCATCATAGTAAATAGTAAATCTGTTTTGACACGACTTGATACTAGATAATATTATCGATACTAGAGCTGCGAATTCCAGACCGCTAGATTTCCCTCTTTGTTCTATAATTTGCGGCTCAAAGGGAAAATATATTCAGTCACTTTTTCTTGTCTATTTTAAACGACATATTTAAAAAATAACTAATTGAAGTAATTAATGATTTGCACCGTATTACGCAATGTCGCGGTGTCTCGTAGACGCCCACGGAAACGTCCATTGTCGACACTTTTCGGCCATAAATCAGCATCCGTGTAGGTCGAAAGACTTACAAAGGATTTCTGTGCAGCTCAGTGACTGACTTGGACCCAGATACAATTATTTATGACTATGTAATAGAATTCAACACACATTTATATAAGAACAACCACTAGATAACAAACTTGGCACCACAAACATTTCCCCGAGGACTGACAGACACTCTTCTGGTTTAACCCGCTTCCGCTATCCGCTTCAACTTTAACCAAACCAGGATATAACTTCGTAACTGTCTGAGTAAATACCTTGGGACTTATTGAACAAGTTCCAAGAAGAAAAATAAAGGTTTTCCTGTAGGTACAATAAAAATAACATTTATTGTTTCCAATTTGTTATTGTTGTTTACGAGTTTTGTTTATAAGAATGTGGTTGAAGTAGCAATTGTGGAGTCTTTAAATAGTTAACGGTTATTAAGGAATTTGCGATTCAACAAGTTTGTTTCCTGGAAACTGTACACGAAGACGCGTATTAAAACTCAAAGCGCAAGAAACTTACCCATAACAAGAGTAACGATCCCAAGCGGCATTACTAGAATTGCCACTAGTAGGTCGGTAATCGCCAAGGACATTAAGAAATAGTTAGTCACATTCTGCAGTCTCCTCTCCAAGTATATAGCAAGACACACCAACACATTCCCAGCCGCTGTACAAAGCACCAACACCAACGCAGCCGACGCCCACCAGTTTGTCACAGCGCCATCTATGGTGTGCCCTGTAGAATTACTTGTGAAGTTGTAGTGTTCCAACGAGTAGTTGACAAGCACTTCCCACTCAGTGTAAAGCTCCTGATCGACATTGGTAGTAGCGAGATGAAACTCTAGTTCATGCATTTTTGGTGTTTTCTGTGGTCATGGTGGCCATTTTTATCTTGTTTCGTGAATGTAGCAGCCCTTGCTCTTGGCATCCATTTCGCTAGCTTACTGCATCTGAAACAAAGAAAAAAACAGTTCAAAGAGAGCTTTGGTAAGTCTCGGATAATCATAAGGTCTTGGATTGGAACCTCGTCACGTCAAGTTTGTCACGCACGTCAAGCTATCACGCGATGCTAATAAAGTAGCCTAAAAATACTAGGCTTATAAGCTTATCATCATTTAAAAAATCGGTTGTCTATAAAGTCGGTTTACTGACGATAGTTGAGCGTGACAACGTCATAGAGATGTCCACGCGGACGCATCGATCACTCAAGTAGGAGAGAGACAGATGTCGAACGCTGCCGAACGCGGATGCCGATTATGCCTCTTTGTCGCTCGTTCCGCGCTCTAGCTTGCACTTCAAGTCTTAAATGGAACGCCTCAGAGTGAGGTAACGCCGCATGAGTCATGTTTTTTCGTGAGTGCAGCCGGTTCCATCGAATTATAAGACGTTATCACGTCAAAAGTCTTCCTCCGTCCACCTCTTGACACTCAATTTTGATTTGGCTGGAGATTTGATAGGATTTGGGGTCAACGTTCCAAAAAATCAAGATTTTGGGAGCCCTACAGATTCAAACATTCGCATATCACACAATAATTTTTCCGCGGGAATAGAAAACCGCACCTCTTTTGTCCAGGCAGTCAAATACACAACCTCTTTTGTTCAGTTGAGTGGATTAATTTCCAGCAACACACAGTGGTCGTAAATAAAACTATGATTAAATTCCTATTGACAACCCAGTTGCTCCGTTGATAGTAGCTAAGGAGAGCGTTATCTCAATCGCCACCAAGAAAAAATATTTGTGTGGTGAAAATAGATGTTGATCTCTGTCTGGGTGTTATATTGTACTCTTAAACACGAGTTTTCTTACAGAATATAATGTATTTATTATGTATCAGCTATTTGTTTCCCATAGTACAAACTCTGCTTAGTTCGGGGCTAGATAATTGTGTGAAATGTTCACAGTGTTTATTTATTTATTTTAGTAACAATGTGCCTTCATTTATTTAGAATTAAATTACATTTTAGTTCAAAACTACATAGTATCAACGAAAATTGCCAGCTAGTTTTAGACTGAAAATAATAACGAAACCAAACCGCCCGGCCCACTATTTAAACACCGCTTATTTATTCATTTGGGTTGTTTCGTGGAACCGTCGAACGTGACTCTACGGAAATAAGCAATTTACGAGGTTGGGTCAGCGTACTGCTAAATATCCATTCACCTATTTGTGGTAAACATTGACACGAACAATAAAATTGCTTACAAATCAATAGGGTCGGGTCATTTAGACGATGTGGAAGGGTAAATAAGCCTCCCACAAAGTTGTGGAACGAACGTTTCTGCGGTTTTCCCTCGGAGCTTCGACATGAAGTCCTTCAAAGGCGGGTCTATTTATTTTTTTAATTTGATTTGACTGTAGGTATAGGTAGACAGTAGTCCCGTAAGTAGGGACATGAGTAATCACCAGTAGCCCCTGATGCAAAGGCCTGTTAGGTTTTTTATAGGTAGACAGACATTACCTACCTAAAACCTACAGTCAAATTATGAATAAAAACTTTTTGCGATTGACTAATTTATTTGAAAAAAGAACTGCAATTTCTGATTAAAACCTGAATGGGTGCTTCTGAAAGACTCAACATTATTTGTAATTTCGGAACGTATTAAACTAATTTCATGGTTTATAAGGGCCGACTTCACTATAGTTACCCTGCAAACTCGTCTAATTTTTTATCAGTTGATTGGTCATCCGTGAAAATGATTTTTTTTAAGCTTCATATTCTTGAACAAATATATACTTAAATTAAAAAAACATCTAAAAAAAGAATCTAAAAGCTAGCGAAAAAATACCCAATATGTGTTTTAGAATCGTCAAAAAGCTAAAGTCAAAAAGGCAGCCTCATCTAAAATTCTTTTTGCGAAAAAAGTAAAGGGTTATTTTTACCTACTGGTCTACCGGGAGCTCCATATGGTATGGCTTTGGCTAAAATTAACCCATACATTAAAACCTAAGAAGAAATGAATGTATGGGTCAGCCGATCTGTACACAATTTGACAGGCATAGCTATAACCTTAAACAACATTTTTGTTTGGTTATTCGATTGTTTGATTAATATTTTTTGAATAAATAAATACTGACATTTATTATCATTATTATAGGCCAGAAGATTTACACGGCTAAACACATACACATAGACCTCCCCATACATACATCACATCTCGCCCGTAGGCCTACCTAGAACTCTGTCCTTCTCTGTCTCTGGCTTTGATTTTGAGTCTGTGCGAGTGCTCACCAGTGCATTATACTGTGTGTGTGACGTTTTGCCGTACGATTTATTTAGTAAACACTTACACAGACTCAAAACCAGAACCAGGGACAGAGCCAGACAGAGCTCATGGTAAGCCTACTGTGTCCTATAGGAGTAGGCGTACCTAGTTGGATTTCCACTTACTAAGATTCTGAAAATATCTTTCACCTTCATTCATTGTGCAAGTCGAATCAAAAACAAATCTTTTACAGAGCTGTCTACAGAATCCTTGAACTGGCAAAGCCCTTATCAAGTGTCAGGAAGGGATAGCCATCAACAATGCTCGGGCTCGGTCATCCGAGGAGATTAAATGACAACAAAGGACCATTCAATCGCACCTTTTTGCCTGAATCGCAGTGCGCGAACTGAAAGGAGTACATCTGAAATCAGTGAAACAAAAGTGAAACTTCTCAATAATACTTCGGCTAGCTGATTTTAAGAAAACGGCATACCGTAAAACCTAAAAAGTTAGCATGTGTCAAGTGCACTGTGTAAACTATTAAGCATTATGGAAACAAATTTTGTGTCTAAAACAAATAGTCATTTACTGATATACATTTTTTGTACAGGTCCAATTACAAATTTATACAAATAAAACAGAATGGTAGGTAAGTGGCTATAATAGACGTATTTTATTGATGATCGATTTGTACAGGTAGGTATCATAGCAGATATCTATCTTAAAAATATAATAGCAAACTTAAATGTAATTGTAACTGAAAGTCTGGTTGTGCTATTAATTGGTAGATATTGAAAGTATTAAGGCCCAATTTCATGTTTCTGTTTGGTACCGCTATTATACAATATCACAATGAGAGAACATAGGATTTTTATCCGAAAAGGAAAGCTACTCAGAGATCGTGAAATAAACGCTTAAAATAATAAACATTGCGGGAAATTTCCCAGCCCGAAACTAAGCAAAGCTTGTACTGCGTTCAGAGAAAAGCGCTGTGCGTCAACGACCTATCGCAGACCATCCTCATTAAGAATTCAAAGCCTCCATCGGCTCTAGTTGTGAACAAGATTGAAGAATATCTACTAGTCTACGGCATTCATTAGTTAGAAGCGGAATGCTACTAGCTTAGCTAATATACACAATAGAAAGCTGTGCCTATTTATTTATTTTGTTTTTTAGGGTTCCGTAGCCAAATGGCAAAAACGGAACCCTTATAGATTCGTCATGTCTGTCTGTCTGTCTGTCCGGCCGTGTCACAGCCATTTTTCTCCGAAACCATAAAAGCTAGACTGATGAAACTTGGTGAGTAGATGTATTCTGTAAACCGCATTAAGGTTTTTACACAAAAATAGAAAAAAAACTATAAATTTTGGGAGTCCCATACTTGAAACTGAAACTCACAAATTTTTTTTTCATCGAACCCATACGTGTGGGGTATTTATGGATAAGTCTTCAAAAATGATGTTGAGGTTTCTAATATTGTTTTTTTCTAAACTGAATAGTTTGCGCGAGAGACACTTCCAAAGTGGAAAAAAGTTGTTCCCCCCCCCCTCTAACTTCTAAAATAAGTGACTAATAAAGCTAAAAATATATATGTTGTACATTTCTATGGAAACTTTCAACGATATTTGGTTTGAACGAGATCTAGTAAGTAGTTTTTTTTTTATACGTCATAAATCGTAAACCGCAATTTACCTTTCGACGAACTACTAGAACTTCTAGCACTCTATGTTATATTACCTACTTACTGCTACGGAACCCTTCATGGGCGAGTCCGACTCGTACCTGGCCGCTTTTTTTTATTTATTTTTGTTATTGTACAGTGTAGTGTGTTGTTATATGATATAATTTCTTCTATTATATACTTCTATCAAACGGTAAAAAAAAACACCGTGAGGAAACCCGCGGCTTAGTCAGCTCCGCAAGCATTGACCATGATTGTCTTTCGTGTGGATTAGGCCGACTAAGCTGGCAGGTGCTGGGCAAGCCTATTCCATTTAAAATCCTGTCCCATCATGCACTATAGCGTCCCGCATGTAAGGCTTGTGTAATCACCAGTTACTACTGGCGCTATATAAATCATGTAATGCAAAGGCCTGTTTACTTTTTTTTTTGTGTGTTGTTGTATGTCCAGTCCACTTGGTTTGGGTAGTTTTTTATAGTAATTGAAGCAATGTTATAACGTCAATGTAAATAAGCTATGTGTGGTTCTGTAGATAGGATCTAAAAAGTTGCTCTGCCCAGACATTATAAGACGCAATAATTTTCAATCAAATTAATCGTAATTAGTTCCGAAGACTGAACTAGATGTCGCTGTTTTTTTTATTTGGTTTTGTAAGGAGACACGAGAACTCTCATAATTCCGTACCAAAACCGGATGCGCAATATAAAAAAATAATATACAGCAAAACTATTCGGAACTGTAAACTGAGAACTTGTGAACTGAGAACATGAGAACTTGAGACTGGGTAACCCACATTTCATATACACATTACTCACACTTAGAATTACATAAGTACTCGTTATTTCACCCAGCAACCAGGCACTCACATTCACCACAGTTATTTTCAAGCAGTTTATTCAAAAGCCAGAAAATATTACATAAATTATACGTTTTACTTTGGAGCAAACACAAAGCGCTAATAGTCAGAATCAAAATAAACAAAAAACAAGAAAAAAAACAGCAAGCCGTGTATTCAACGTGTAATCATTTTTTTGTTTGTTCTAAGTACGTACAATAATTAAAATTTACTTTCGCTTCTTTTTCACAGACAATTAAGTTATTTTTT
Source organism: Thera britannica (assembly GCA_939531255.2). Classification (NCBI taxonomy): domain Eukaryota; kingdom Metazoa; phylum Arthropoda; class Insecta; order Lepidoptera; family Geometridae; genus Thera; species Thera britannica. The sequence continues at coordinate 4,823,108 of OW618048.2, forward strand.
TGCGATAGTTAGTAGTAAGAAGTCTTTTGGCGAAAATTAAGTTAATTTGAGAAAATTTACAAATATCATTTTTATGATATTATTGGTCCCCCAAAGAAAATTCAGTTTTGTTTTTAAAAATTAATTCCACTCTGTCCCATCTAGGCTAGTACTTACCACATAATGTCACGTACTTTATCTGGTTCGCATATTACAAGATTTGGCTATTGTGTTGTGTGGGTCGTACACTATTACTTTAATTTTAACAGTGTGACTGTATGTCCCCGAGGCAGGTCCACTACTAAAACAGTTTGTTGTTCCATTTACAAAATACATAAACCGCCATATTTGAAGTTTAATAACTCGCTTACAAGTATGTTAGGCGGTTGCTCGTTAGCTTGCTAAGTGAGGCGTAAACTTATTAACGTTGGATCCTCGGCTTAAGGTACTTATTCCTATGCTGCGGCTATGTCGGAAACTGTGATAATCCAAGGTATTTAAGTTGGTACAGTCGTTTTCAAATATCGTTATGCTAGCTCGATGGTGCTCGCATAATTGTATAGATTTTTTTCGTAAGAGAAAGATAGTGTCAAAATTCCTAATACTTATTAATACAAGTAAATAAAAGTGTCTATTAATTTAATAACTTAATGATGACTATTGGAGCGGGTACCACGGTCCATACATTTTTGGCCATTCCTTTCACTCGACTGCGGCTGAGTTCCGAAGAGAAATCAAAAGTAGCACAGCCCTTGACTAATTGTTGATGCGTAATTAAGTATGTTTCGTGTTTTTTTTTTTAGCTATAACATGTCATTATTTTTTGTAACCTATTGTGTAGTAGTCACTTATTTAACTTTATGTCTGTTCACACGCTTTTTATGTATTATTTAACAATGGAAACTTCACTGGATTATGTAAGTCTTTAAATTTATAACCTATAGTTAGTACCTATTTATTGTCTGTTTCCCAAATAAAACAAAAAAAATGTGGTTTCGATTTTAGTTCGCTATCACTCGGTCAGTTAAAACATACTCAATACTTAATACATTTATTGCATAAACATGGTTTAGTTTAGGTACATACATAGTTCTTAGTAGTTACATAGGCTAGCTCAAAATAACTTTCACATTTTAAGAACACCATTTCAGGTTATATATTACCTACCCATCTCGTTTCTATGCAGCACGTCTCTATAAGCGGGGAGGAACGGAATGGTTTGAAAGGTCGCGCTTGTATGCTGAAAATATGGAATACCTATTGAAAATGCAAATTGAAATGGCGACACACATACGAATTTGCAGAGGGAGAACGCTATGTAAAATTTTGCTGCGAGTGTAGTAAATGCTATACAAATGTGGATTTCAATAAATCATAAGTAGTAGTTTTGCGGTCATTGATCTTTGCGAGCACAAGCTTTATTACAAAAACTTGTAGTTGCTGCACCATTTATTCAAAAAGAAAATGACTCTACAGCAAACTACTCCCCTTTTTGGGAGAACAACTGTAATCTAAAAACTCCGACATCAAAAAAAATATCTATGAATCTGTACAACCAATAACCTGTTTCATCAAGAATCTTTGAAAAATACGACCTCTAGGCAGTACAAACATAATATTAGGTAAAGCTCAAGATCACAGTTTGTGCCTGTTTTGGCTTCTTATTTTTTATTTCCAGGCCTACCACAACCTCTGTCTGGCTCTGTCTCTGGCTCTAGTTTTGAGTCTGTGTGAGTGTTAAATAAATCCTAGTCGAAACGTCACACACACAGTATAATACACTGGTGAACACTCACACAGACTCAAAACCAGAGCCAGACCGAGCTTGTGGCAGGCTTAGGTTTAGATGCAGATTCTGGAAATAAAAGGCAATACCAAATACTACTATACTAAGATTAGCACTAGTAGGTACAAATAGCTATTATTATATTCTTTTGTTGAAAGCAATCATTATTCTTATTCTTTAAAAATACCAGAAACAATTTTTGACGATAAAATTACCCCTCTCTTACTAAGCTTTTTCCCGCAAATTTCACAAAAGTCACGATATAATTTATGGTCTACCGTCCGAGACACCGCGCGCAATGTCCTGTAAATGATAAAAAGACCTTTAAAAATTACCACAAGGGTGTTTACACTGGACGGGACGCGACAAATGAGAAGTTGTTTGTTATTATTTTAACTTAGACAAAATAATGATGTTTAAAAAACTTAAAAACCGACTCCATGACCAAACTGCTGCACCGGCACCCACACACTTCAAACCGAAACATAGAAACACTGCTTGGCATGATGGTTGATAGTATTACTTCCCCAGAAGAACCCTTTAAGACAGCGAGCTTCACAGCTATACTCAATATTCTAAAGCGCTTTGTTAAACTGGTTCTCTTATCAGAAGGTCATCTCGGAAAATATCAGAAACTTTGTTTTAACCAACGCGAACGCACCCACGAGTTACACCTTTAAATCAACGAATAGTATAAATGGCACATTTCCTCTACTTGAATGTCGTGCCGTGCAGCAAAAGATAAAAAAATCCTTTAAAAATTACCACTTAAAAGGTTTTTGATAGAAATCCGTGCAGACAGGTTTTTAAGTCGAAAAACCAAGTGTAATGATAGCAATAAATCTTTCAGAGAGAAATATATTTGGTAAAAGAAACTTACGGGATTTCGAGCGTGTAATAAATTGTTTTGCCTGTGTTTTATCATCGTGCTGAAAATGATAAAGCTTTTTCCGGGAAATAAAATTAGGTACAATTTATCTAGCTAACTTCGGTCCATTTCTTTACTTAATTTTTGACAGATGTTTTTTTTTTTTTTTTATAATGCGGACAATCCACACAACACTATCTAGCCCCAAACTAAGCAGAGCTTGTATTATGGGAACCAGATAGCTTATATATTACTTAAATACTTTTTTTTTTGTAAATACATACATAGAATACAATATAACACCCAGACAGAGAACAAACATCTGCGTTCACCACACAAATATTTGTTCTCGGTGGGGATCGAACCCACGCCCGCCAGCGCAGAAGGCAGAGCTACTACCAACTGAGCTGTGAAGGCAGTCAACAAGCAGAATTAGTGACTGCGTACATCTAGGCCATGGCAATCAGCTGAAACGCCGTTGAAACGCTGACAAATACCACTGTCATACTTGACAGCGTTTCAGCTGATCGCCATCGCCATCACCTAGATGTGCCTTCTGAGGTAAAACGCACTTTCACAAGTAGTATTGTTTCAAAATAGATTATTTAGTGCCGAGCCTTTATTGCGGAAATTAATCTTTTCGTTTTATAAAACACACACTATTTTTGTATATCTGGAGATGCTCATCGTCGACCGCATCATCACAAGCAGGTGAGATAGCGGTCAAGCGCAAACCTATATATTGTAAAAAAAAATGCTACTATTGTCAGCGTCCATGAGATATTCTTTTTTTGTGTATAGCTTCTTGAATAAGAAGTTTCATAGGCGCATGTGTCAACGGTTAATTAAAAGATTGGACGGAGTATTGCTATACTTCATAGGCGTAATTCCCGTATATACGCAGCATTATGTAGTAGGTATGCTAGTACGAGAAAACTCATCCAAGAAACCAAATAAAATTCATGATCATCCTAATAATATGTATTACTTCTTATAACAAATAAAACAATAGAAAGATTAAAGAGATACGCTCTCATCCTCCGCCCGAAAGATTTGAGTTTGAAATAGCTAAAGCAGATTTTTATTAAAACGCCAGTGTTCATAATAATTTTACGACAAAAAGGCCTTTAAATTATATATTACCTTATTTTGTTTTACGATTCCCGCTCTGGAGGTAAAGTTAATGATAGGACAAACTGTCTTTTTGATACCCACGCCCCTCTTAAACGAAAGAAGATCTTAGATTCTCCGAAACCGTGGCTAACTGATACAGTCAGAATCATGATGCGTCTAAGAGATAGAGCTCTTGTTAGAGCTAATTCTAAGAAAACGGATTCATCTAGAAATTATTATAAAAGTCTTAAAAACTTAGTAACGGCATCGTTAGAAAGAGAAAAGAGTGCTTTTTTTACTCATTACATTAATAAAAATATAAGGCAGCCAAAAAAGATGTGGAATTATTTTAAAAGGGCTAAGGCTTTTAATAATACTATACCTTCCATACCTGATCATCTAATGGACCCTAATTTGATAAATAACCACTTTTTGAATTTACCAGGTGATGCAAACACTGATAATGAATACAAGTTTTCTTTTGAGTCCAATTTCAAAACGAGTAGCATATTCTCCTTACACACTGTGTCGGAGGAAGCTGTCGGTAAAATTATTTTAAATATAGGAACGAATGCATCTGGATATGACAATTTAAACATTGAAATGATTAAGCTTACCCTACCCGAAACTTTACCTGTTATTACAAACATTGTGAATGGATCTATCATGTCGAACGAGTTCCCAAATGCTTGGAAACGAGCTTTAGTTAGACCAATACCCAAATCTAGCTCAATCGAAGAACTAAAAGACCTGCGGCCCATTAGTATTCTGCCTGTCCTGTCAAAAATTTTGGAGAGAATAGTTTTATTCCAAATGGAAGAATATCTTGCACAGCAGAATATAATCCCTAAATTTCAATCGGGCTTTCGAAAAAATCATGGCACAGAGACAGCGCTCTTGCAGGTTACTGATGATATAATTGCTGCCTCCGACTCTGGATTGTGCACTGCGCTGGTCCTTCTGGATTTTTCTCGCGCGTTTGATTGTATAAACCATGAACTACTACTGGCCAAACTATCATACTATGGTTTTTCTAAAGATACCTGTGACTGGTTCCAATCTTTTTTATCTTGTAGAAACCAATACGTAGAATTGGAAAATCCAGATGGCACAAAATTTATTTCCAACATAGTGGAGGTCCCTAGGGGTACTCCGCAGGGCTCCATCTTAAGTCCTATACTTTTTTCCATTTTCACGGCAGACATGCCGGATCACATTGACGTCTGTGATTATCATATGTATGCGGATGATACTGAGGTATACCACAGTTTTAACCCAGAACATACTTCAGAGGCAGTACTCCGAGTGAATAAGGACCTAAATAATATTTATACATGGGCTGCGAAAAATTCACTCATCCTAAATCCCGCCAAGTCCAAAGTCATGTTTCTTGGCACCAAAATACAAATCCAAAAAGCTTTGGCCCTCAACCCAAAAATAACAATTAACGACATAACTATACCAATAGAACAGGATGCTAGAAATTTGGGCCTAGTCATTGATTCCGAAATGAGGTTTGCTAAACACGTCAATGAAAAAATTAGGAATGCTTTTTACAAACTCAAAGTCCTTTATTCAATTAGAAAATACATATCGGAGGAGGTGCGTTTGCAATTGTGTGATCTACTTGTACTCTCCCCGTTTAACTATTGCAGTGCGGTATACGGTCCTAGGTTATGGGTCAAGACGGAAAGATCCATCCAGCGGGTGCAGAATGCATGTGTTAGATTCTGTTTTAACATACCTCGTAGAGAACACATTAGTCCATATCTAGCTGGAAAAAACATACTTAATATGAAGGATAGAAGAGAGCTACATTTGGCCTGCATGACTCAAAAAATTATTTGGAACAAGAAACCGGAATATCTCTTTGAAAAATTCACTTGGTTTGAATTTATACATAACATTAACACCAGAAAAAAATTCACCAACTCTTTGGCTATTCCCAAACATAAATCCGCAGGGTTTAAAGGTTGTTTTAAATATCGGGCGTCAAAAATATGGAATGACCTACCACCTCCTTTAAGAAAGAAAATAAGTCTAGTAACATTTAAACATAAACTTAAATTGGCACTTTTATTACGACAACAACACAATGTTGAATCAGCCTTTAAACGCTGGGTCTAAAAATGATTAGGTACCCATTATAAACTAAGAAACATACATTCACACACACATAACACTCGCACACACATTCACCCACACACACCTCGGGGTAGGCTTCCCTCTGTGCTAACCAGACTCTTAAGAGACTGGGAGAATCATGGAAGCCTACTCACGAAATGCACAACACTACACACTCAACCACTCACACACATCCACCCTTCACTCACACACGCACACATAGGAATTATTGTCACCCACACAAGTTCTTTTTTTGTTTATTAAGTTGAAACACTTTATACAATATTTATTACAAAACTGTATATATTTTGAAAGGTCTGATTGCCGTTTTACTTTTACTGTATATGTCTTGATTGTTCGTTTTTTCTGTAACTCGCTTATTGCTCTAAATTCCTCGGTGAACAACCAACCGAGAGGGTTTTATTTAAAATCAGTGCTGGATGTATACTTCCAGCGATAGCTGAATGAGACCCTTTGTGCTCGTATTTTTAGTTTATGTTTGGTATGATAATGTAGTTCCTAGGTTTATAAACGAGGCAATAAACGTTTTTTTTATTTTATTTATTATTTTTTTTTATTAAGTTATAAATTAAAATACTTCTAAATATTTGAAATTACTCATCATCATCAAGCTGTTGTTGCACAATGCCATCGGCCATCATATAAAAAAAAATATGTATGATCAAACGAACTTGCAAGGGAAGCTCGATCGATATTATTATGATTTAAAACAGCCTTGTTGTACTTTTTACTTACTTTAACTGAAGAATGAAGCAACAAATTATAACAAATATTAAGATGTTGCCATTCAATGCTGTTTTTTTTTGTCAGAGTTTTTTTCTTTTTTGCTTTATGTATAAAAGTTCTTTAGAACGCCTTGGTACGTCCTAGACGCGTCATCGCCTCACGCCTCCTTCTGAGTATTTATTGTTGACAATAGTTAACTTTCACGCGTTCTCGTGAGAGACTTATATTACCACTGCTTTTAAATATTCGTTTCTGTATTAGCGTGGGTTGCACTAGTATTCCGAGAACCAGTGCTGTAAACGTGTGCTTCTTTATGAAACGACCTTCATACAAGAACTTAGGAACCCTATAATCAAAACCTTTCTTACGACAACAGCACACGGAATGCCTGACTTGCACCAAAAGTACAATATGTTTTTTGTTGCTTATTAATTTCACAAAAGGTCAAATGCAAAATATCGGTAACAAAACAATTTTTTTTTTTATAATCACCTATTTGGTCCCACTGCTGGGCAAAACAATAAAGCTGTTTTTTTTAACATAATAAGACTATAAAACCTGCTCGTCCTATTAACCTACGGTGCACAGACATATGGTCACTGACCGAGTTTCAGAAGTTAAAACTATTAATCTGTTACTAATTTGCTAGAGTGCTGCGGAACGCAGAGTTCTTGCGGCTTCTAACGCATAGACTGTGTTGCATTCCTTGACAGGCATCAGGGATGTGGAAGACAAGGTGGCCAGACTTTTTTTAGAAAGGGATGGCGGGAAGAGGCTTAGAACAGAGGGAACTGGAAGTCTTTAGGGGAGGCCTTTGCCCAGCAGTAAAGACTATAAGGCTAGTAAAACAAAGACTATAATTTTGCTACGCTACTACTTTATGAAAATGGCATTTCATTTGATTCAGTCACGACTATCGATTATATTAAAACTCATTTTAAACTAAATCAATCGTGGCACCAGTTTCATGTGACCAAGCCAGTACATACCTACCAGTTTATAGACATAGCAAGAAACCTGCACTAAGGGCGTTATAAAGGGGAGGCCGTTGATCAGTAAAAAGGGTAATGATGAAGATCATAATAAAAAATATATATATCTAATATAAAAGAAAGTCGTGTTAGTCACACCATTTATAACTCAAAAACGGCTGAACCAATTTGGCTGAAAACCAAATTTTATACGTTATTTCTTCAAGTTTTTCTTAGAACTGAGCAGGAAAACTTCCGAGAGTGTTTCATTCCATAGTTTATTTAAACGTTTTTAGGGGCAGTTCAACCCCTAATATATTTCATTGTTGGTTGGTTAGAAGCTACCACAAAACCATAGGATGATGCACGGAAGCACTTTAGCCGCGACGTACTATGGAATTCAACATGAAGGCAAGCACACTTTACGTTAAACTGCTGTGGCTTAGTGCTAGCCCTTGGCTCCATTTACCAAGAAGGTGCAGTCAGCATTTTCCTGATTTAAAATCATACGTCATAATAATCTATAATTATATATATACAGGGTTATTGGTAATTATAAAAGAAACCAGTTAAGAGCTCCTTCTGTACATCTTAACAAACAACTTTTGTTCTACGACTTTCAATAATTCGTTAGTTTTTTTTTTCCATACAAAACATAATACGTTATTTTTAACAAACTTGTCATTTTAAATAATTATAACTCTATGCCCCGTGGCGCGGCGCGCGGCAATCTCAATGAAAAGGGCGCGCGGTGCGGGGTCGTGATGCGACTCCAGTCACCGGTCATTACCATGAAACGTCTACACTATACAGAGCTAAAAAGTGTTACAAAAACGTAAAGAAGTGTATTGATTTTTGACAAAAGTCGTAGAACAAATATTGTTTGTTATTATGATGTAAGGAATTTGTATAATAGGAATAATAAGGAAATTGTATATTAAGATGTAAGGAAGGAGACCTTAACTGGTTTCTTAAATAATTACCAATAACCCTGTATAATATACATAAATGAATCCCTACTTCCCTTGGACACGCTATCACGCGTGAACAGCGGGACTGATTTAGCTAAAAATTGGGGGAACCAGGAGACGGATATAAAATAACTTGTCGTTATCCTGGTTCTAAGCTACCTCCCCACCAATATTCAAATCAAATCGGTCCAGCCATTCCTGACCAAAGAAAATAGGGACTCATTTATATATTATTGAATAAACCTACAGTTATAAACAATGACATTAAAATTGGCTGTCAAACAGCATAAATGTTTTAGTAGCAAGTGAGAAACACATGTTAGAACTTTTCACAGATTCTTTCCTTCGCTCGCTGTTTGAAAACGATAAAAAGTGGTGCTTAGGGTTTCCCCTAAGGGGTTTAGGTGTGGGAGTACCTACACCACTTAGCCCGATGACGTCATATGAAATGGCATGAATTACTTAAAACCATTTCCACTTCATTCGTGGTGGCATTGGATAAGAATGAACGCTCTATTTCCTTGAAAAGTAATTGCACTAAGGTTTATGGAGTAGGTAGACTTACTAACTATACCTGCTACCAATAACTAACATGTTCCTGCATTATTACGCCTATCAATATTTATCGAAGGCTTTTTATTTATAGGTATTACGCAACATAATATGCAACTTTACGCTGTTTTAGGTAGCCAGGAGTATCAACCAGGACATCTTGGAGCAGGCGTGTTTTCCAACAGTTGTCAATTTGCAGGTTTAAAAGTCTGTGTGTGTGCTGCCCATGTATTTCATGCAAAGAAATTTTGAATTAAGAACCCATTTTGCATGTTGTGTGTGTGTGTGCGTTTGCATACGCCTGCATAGATTACAATTTTTACAGAACGATAAACCAAGTTTCATATCATTATTTTTATTTAGACATCTATGCAGCTTTGCAGACGCGTTGTCGCTGCATCGTATGCCATGCAGTGTAACTCAAAATGTCAATAATATTATTAGGTACATATCTATTCAACCAATCAATAAATATAATCAAACTAGAGGCCAAACAAACTGACAGTTATCGGAATTTTACTATTAAATATTATATTATAAGTACGATGCAGGCATTTCACTTTAAATTCCATTTTGAAATGAACTACATTAATTAATTAAATTGTTGTAGCATTTTCGGCATCAGTGGTTTCGATAACAAAGGATCACTTTGCAATCATTTTCAATAAATACACTAGGTTCGCCTTTGGTTTTGCTTGCACCCGGATAAAAGTAGTACTATTCCAAACTCATATAAATAATTATATTTTATTTCTTATTTCATTTTATTTGTTGACATATTATTGTATTTAGTGATTAGTTAAACCTTTTTTGTGTACTATGTGTTTTGGTGTCTAATACTGTAATTTCAAACACGATTTAAGCAAATTGTTTATAAATAAATAAAATGAAATGAAATGAATTCTTAATTTACACTGGTTTAGCTTCTATAACAGGCCTATCAACCAGAGTGGCCAAAATATTGTTTTTGATTACGCTTTAATAGCGCATGTTAATAGCTCCCCACAGATTGTGTTGCTTCATTACTTTTGATATTATCAGTTAATTCTGAGAACAAAGCTTGGGGAAATTATTAATTTTATTGTAATTACAATTTTCGTTTATTAATATTTTAAAAGGTAACAATAATTACTCGTGTATGTATTGGAATTAACATGAAAAGGAATTTACATTTTATGAAATCTTTTTGATTCAGTTTTTTTTTAAGTCATGAAAAGACCTGCAGGCTTACCATGAGCCCTGTCTGGCTCTGGTTTTGAGTCTGTGTGAGTGCTCACTAGTGCATTATACTGTGTGTGTGACGTTTTGACGTAAGATTTATTTAGTCAACACACACACACACACAGACTCAAAACCAGAAACAGAGGCAGAGCCAGACAGAGCTCATGGTAGGCCTACTGGATGCAAGAGGACTACAAATAACAGGAGTGGCGCCTGATGGAGGAGGCCTATGCCCAGCAGTGGGTTGGTACGAACTGCCTAAGATGATGATTATGATGATGATTTATTTATTTTAGTACTACCTAAGTAAGCAAATAAAGGGTCGTGAAGAAACCAACACGTAGAACCTAAAAAGCTCGAAAACATGTATCAAGTCCGCGAAAGGAACCTCTTTGTAGCGCACAATATACTATCACCACACTTAGTTTGAAAGAACCAGTGTGGCATGATAAGAAGCAAACCCCCTTTAGATATCTGAAGGGATTATCTACCATATTAAATTGGTAGATGATACTTGGGGATAAAAATCTTGAGTCTTCTGTTTTCAGTACAGCTGAAGTAGCCATCCCCATTCTATCATCGCCCCACTAGACACATGGAAATGCGACATCCTTACATGGTTGATATTCCAACTGCACCAAGCGCTTTGCTTCAACTTTTGTGTACTGTCAGCCAAGAAGTGGCATTCCTTGCCGGCGTCTGTTTCACCGATCACATATAACTTGGATGTTTTTAGGGAAGCATGCTGCACCGTCGAACGCATCATTACTTAACAGGGGAGATTGTGGTTAAACGCAAGACTATAATCTGTAAAAAATAAAGTACTGAACCAGGTTTGACCTAGCTTCAGCAAACGCATTAGCAGAGGTTGCAATTATAGCAATTACCGCTTGTTGTTCTTTGACTGATTCCGAACTAGGTTACCGAGGATTGATGGATTTATATTCGCAGTACGTATCAGAACGTGCTAACTAGTTCAATCAGAATGTATCAGTATGATGATCGATCATTTTAGCTTAGGGCTGATTATCCATTTACGGATCTCTATTCGTGGAATAAAAAATACCAGTCCTTGTTTTTGATAAGCCGAAAGATGGATATATTTTTATTTGATGGATAACTTTATCAGTTGATTGAAAAATAAGCCCGTAGTACAACTACTAATATTATAAAGCTGAAGAGTTTGATTGTTTGGTTGAACTAATCTTGGGAACTGCTGGTCCCAATTGAAAAAATATTTTTGTATTGGATAGTCCATTTATTGGGAAAGAAAAGTCATGAAGTGGAAGGGCCGGCTTTGGTACCGTTTGGACCGATTTCAACATTTATTTCACGATTGGAAAGCCACATTTACCTTGAGTAACATAGGTTATTTACTATCGACTTCACAGGTGTGTCATTTTTCCATCCATGCGAAGCCGGAGCGGATGGCTAGTTATCTATACTTCTATGCTAATATTATAAAGAGGAAAGATTTGTAATTTTGTGTATAAGTTTGTAATGAGTAAACTCAAAAACTACAGTGCCGATTTCAATTTTTTCACCATTGGAAAGCTACATTCACTTTTAATAATTAGGCTAAATTTGATGGGTTTAAAAAATAAATGTCCACCCGTGCAAGCCGGGACAGGCTGCTAGTACAAAATAAAGGCATTCCTGTATTTTAGTTGACTTTGCAAAGTCAACTATTCATAGAATTCGCGAGGATCACGAGGATTAAAATTCCAAGAAATAAATCTACTTATCCTAACGGTCCTTTATTAACTTCTCAGACAAAGAATTACATTATATACGAGTACTAGCTGTCACCCGCGACTTCGTCCGCGTGGTTAGTATAAAGTCATAGTTTGAGTTCGTTTAAAAGAAACTATTTTATGGTGGAAAGCGGACAACTATTGATATGTTTTCACTGTTTCTTGCGTATTTTTTGAGAGTTATTTTTCGTGAATTTGCCTTAGTGGCTAAGTTGGGTTATGTATGCGTTGGTTTTACATGACCAAGTGCTGGTTACCTTAGTTTTGAGTTTGCATTCAAAAGTATATAAAGTGTGTTCGAAAGATGGTAAATGCTGTTGTAGCCGATTTTTTTCAGCTGTGTTTAGTTTTGGTATGATAGGTGCTTCCCGCGATTTTGTCTTAGTGGTTATCATGGGGTTTTTTGTAAACCTTTGTGTGTATTCAAACCTGGTGACAGATGCTGCGGTAGCAGATTTTTTTTTAATGTTTTTTTGCGTATTTTGTAAAGCTCTTTTTCGTGATTTTGTTTTAGTGGCTAATTTGGGCTATCGTATTCGTTGGTGTATAATTGAATCTTGTTTTTTTAGTTTGACATGATCAAATGCAAGTTACCATCGTTTTGAGCTTGTACTTTAGAGTGTATTTGAATTTGAAGGTGAGTGCTGTTGTAGCCGTTTTCTTTCAGCGGTGTTTAGTTTAAGTATGATAGATGATTCCCGCGATTTTGTCTTGGTGGTTATCATCGGTTTTTTTGTAAACATTTGTGTGTATTAAAACCTGGTGACAGATGCTGCGGTAGCTGAAATTTTTTTAATGTTTTTTTTTGCGTATTTTGTAAAGCTCGTTTTCGTGATTTGTTTTAGTGGCTAATTTGGGCTATCGTATTCGTTAGTGTATTATCGAATCTGGTTTTTTTAGTTTGACATGATCAAATGCAAGTTACCATAGTTTTGTGTTTGTACTTTAGAGTGTATTTGAATTTGAAGGCGAGTTCTGTTGTAGCTGTTTTTTTTCAGTGGTGTTTAGTTTAAGTATGATAGATGATTTCCGCAATTTTGTCTTCGTGGTTATCATCGGTTTTTTTTGTAAACATTTGTGTGTATTAAAACCTGGTGACAAATGCTGCGGTAGCTGAAAATTTTTTAATGATTTTTTTTGCGTATTTTGTAAAGCTATTTTTTGTGATTTTATGTTATATTAGTGGCTAATTTGGGGTTTCGTATGCATGTTGGTGTATAATCGAATCTGAATTTTTAATTTGACATGACCAACTGCTGGTTACCATAGTTTTAAGCATGTGCTTTAGAGTGTCTTTGAATTTGAAGGCGAGTGCTGTTGTAGCCGATTTCTTTCAGAGGTGTTTAGTTTAAGTATGATAGATAATTCCCGCAATTTTGTCTAAGTGGTTATCTTTGGTTTTATTGTAAACCTTTGTGTGTATTCAAACCTGGTGACAGATGCTGCGGTAGCAGAAATTTTTTTAATGTTTTTTTTGCGTATTTTGTAAAGCTCGTTTTCGTGATTTGTTTTAGTGGCTAATTTGGGCTATCGTATTCGTTGGTGTATGATCGAATCTGGTTTTTTAGTTTGACATGATCAAATGCAAGTTACCATAGTTTTGAGCTTGTACTTTAGAGTGTATTTGAATTTGAAGGCGAGTTCTGTTGTAGCTGTTTTTTTCAGCGGTGTTTAGTTTAAGTATGATAGATGATTCCCGCAATTTTGTCTTGGTGGTTATCATCGGTTTTTTTGTAAACATTTGTTTGTATTAAAACCTGGTGACAAATGCTGCGGTAGCAGAAAATTTTTTAACGTTTTTTTTTGCGTATTTTGTAAAGCTATTTTTTGTGATTTTATGTTATATTAGTGGCTAATTTTGGGTTTCGTATGCGTGTTGGTGTATAATCGAATCATTTTTTTTATTTTGACGTGACCAACTGTTGGTTACCATAGTTTTGAGCATGTACTTTAGAGTTTATTTGAATTTGAAGGCGAGTGCTGTTGTAGCCGATTTTTTTCAGCGGTGTTTAGCTTAAGTATGATAGATGATTCCCGCAATTTTGTCTAAGTGATTATCATTGTTTTTTTTGTAAACCTTTGTGTGTATTCAAACCTGGTGACAGATGCTGCGGTAGCTGAAAATTTTTTAATGGTTTTTTTTGCGTATTTTGTAAAGCAATGTTTTGTGATTTCATGTTGTATTAGTGGCTAATTTAGGGTTTCGTATACGTGTTGGTGTATAATCGAAACAGATTTTTTTAATTTGACATGACCAGCTGGTTACCATAGTTTTGAGCATGTTCTTTAGCCATTTTTTGAAGCAGTGCGGTGTTTAGTTTCGGTATGATAGGTGTTTTCCGCGATTTTGTCTTAGTGGTTACGGTGGGGTTTATGTAAACTTTTGTGTGTATTTAAATTTGGTGACAGATGCTGCGGTAGCAGATTTTTTTTTACTGTTTTTTTGCGTATTTTGTAAAGCAATTTTTTGTGATTTTTCTTTAAACCAGTTTTCCTTTTTTTCTCCTCTTCGGGAAAAAAATTTCCAATTTCCTTTCTTACTGCACCTCTACACTATAAGAGGAACATGCCCTCCAAGTTTCATGCTTCTAGGACTAACAGTTTAGGCTGGGCGTTTATTTTTCTTTAAACCATTTTTCCCTTTTTTCTCCTCTTTGGGAAAGAATTTTCCAATTTCCTTTCTTAGTACACCTCTACGCTATAAGAGGAACATACCCTCCAAGTTTCATGCTTCTAGGACTAACGGTTTAGGCTGTGCGTTGATTGTCAGTCAGTCAGTCAGTCAGTCAGTCAGTCAGTCAGTCAGTAACGAAAGAGTTTTATATATTTAGATTCCTGTCTTTCAAAATATAAATAAAGGACGTATTATATTGCTACCTTAATAAAACTGGTTTCATTATTTTTTGCTTAGTGTACCTAAATAAAGAGATGAAATTGAAAATTCTTCATATCATTCCCCCTCTCAAAAAACACATTTTATCCACAGAAAATAGTAAATCTAATTTGGTGTTTTAATTTAGAACATACAATTATAGCCATCCTACATCTCAATGCTATTCAACCTCCTTACGCAAAAAATACTCGATTCAAACTCCTTGTGCAAATAACTCCGAGATTTGTTTGGTTGACATTTTCGACAAAAAGTTTAGGATTAGAATGTAATATACTGTTCATCCATTAAGCAGCTCGGTGAAGGTCATTGAATAGCGGGATTTTAGACTAATATACTATATTTTAAGTCACCAAGAGGGAAGGGAGGCCTTTGCCCTGCAGTGCCAGTGGGCCAAAATTTGCTAAATAATAATAAAAACAACTCTGGGTTCACTCATCTGCCTGCCAAGCGTGGTTGCTATGGCAACCCATCTAAAGATTAACAATTCTTGGAAATGTTTGTCAATGCCCTATCCAATAGCGGACTTCTTCAGGGTCGATAAACTACTGCCCTAACAGTACAGCGTTTGATAAAAAATACTCATCAATCAAATTGAGCTGCAGAAATTATCTGATTGGGTTTACCCATCAGTTATTATCTTAGTTATCTTAATACGGTTATCGCAATTCTCTCGAAAAATGCCGTTTATGTACCTTGTTAGTTGTTACTAGCATCTGCCTTTGCCTGCACTTGGGTACCACCCAATACATGCACAACGCAACGGTACATAAGCAAATGGGACTATAACTAAATATAGGAAACAATCCACACAACACTACTAGAGCTTGTATTATGAGAACTAACTGATGTACCTATTCACATTTTATTTTTGTAAATACCTGCCTACTCATAATATATTTTCCATATTGACCACCATCGATCAGAATACAAAAAAAGCTTCTCATTCTCATTTTCATGTTATTTTATTTTAGGTACGCTAGATTATTGGATAAACGGATTCGTTACATATTTTAATAGAATTAAGCATAATTAATGACAGATTTAAATAATAATTCAATGATTAATTACCGTAATGTGTCGAATTAATTTTGAACTTTGTTATTGTGATCTGTATCGCTATCCGATAATATGCGATTAGCATAGCACTGATATAATTATATCGTCAACTAGCGACTGCCCGTGGCTTAGCCATATTTTAATTTATTAAACAAAATCCACGACCCCGAAAAGTAGTACAATATGTCCTTAATAAATCATGAAATTAATCAGTATATCTATAATTAATTTTTAGCTTCATCCATATCAGTTCCGTGGTAAGGGCTGATGAGCCCCAAAAATCCAAGCATTGTTACTTTTGCATTTGTTTTGTAATTTTTCACTTCTTGTAATTTGTCACACAATGTTTGTTCTCCGTAGGTATCAAACTTCAGGCCCCTGATTAATAAAGCTCGACAATGACATATATGTCAAAAAGCGACAATATTGTGGAATTGTCGCGCTTAGGCTATTGATAAAAGTGACAAATATGTCACAAAAGCGCGACAATTCCACAATTCTGTCTCGTTTTGACATAATATGTTGAATTGTCAGCTTTATTAAACAGGGCCCAGGTCCTACTACTACTAACTACAGCACAGATCGCAGAGCTACCACCAACAAAGCTATAAAAGCAGAGATATAGCAACTGAGCAGTGAGGCCAGACAATTTCAATACATTAGTCAGCACTATATTGACTACTTGACCTGACGGCTAACAGCCCTTCTTAGAACCACCTTAGTTCACACTCTAGAGAACATACAACTCGATGAAGCCGTTCGGTCGTTTAAGTGCCAATACGCACAAAAGTTAATAGAGCAAGGTAAAAGTGTCTGTAATTGTCTGCCGAGGTGGAGCGGTCACGATGACGTCAGAGCTTAATTGTCTGTCTTCATAGCCACTCGTTGGGGCTAGGAAATTGCAAAGCGCGATTTCTATCTACCCACATTTTTTTCCAGTGCACAAAGTCGAAAAATGAGTGTATAATGTAATAAACGAGTAGCTATAACGTTGTTAAATTTTTGATAGCTAAACATTTGACTGCCGTCACTCTAGGTATTACTGAAAGTTAGTTGAAATCCGAGAACAAATATTTGTGTGGTAAACATAAATGTTTGTTCTCTGTCTGGGTGTTGTATTGTATTCTAAGTATGTATTTACAAAAAAAAATGTATTCAAGTATTATATCAGCTATCTGGTTCCCATATTACAAGCTCTACTTAGTTTGGGACTGGGTAGTGTTGTGTGAATTGTCCACAGTATTTATTTTATTAATTTATTTATTTAAATACCCGTGTAATAGTTTCAGCATGTGTTATGGTCGCGAAAGTTTAAAAAGTATTGCTGAAAGTTGTTACCCAAACAAGTTATTTTTATCCAGACCGAGACGTAAATATTAGTAGTAATGTTTTCACACTTGTTTATTTAAAAAAAAACACGCTGATCTCACAGCCACATCCGCCTGGATAATAACAGTAAATCAACTGTCCTGCCATCGCTTTTTCCAGGTGATCCTATTAGGCACGACAGTGAACAGCGTAATTCACAGAAAGGGTCTTTTGATCAAATATTTAGTCTTTTTGAGGCCTCCTGCAACTACCACTGGTCTGAAGGAACCACATTAACTTTTTAACAGACTTCAAATATAAAAAGAGAAGGTTCCCAATACAATTGTTTTTTTAAGTTTGTTATGAAAATTTCATCATAATCTGTTTAGCAATTTGGCCATGAAGTCGGTTCTAAAGTTTTTTTTTTAAATTTCACTTATTAATACATTCTTCTTGTTCCTGCCCTTATCCCACTTTATATGGTATACATTCCCCTCTGTCAACCTCATCTCTGAATTTACTCCTTTCTTATCCATGCCATCTTTCCTTTATTCTTTATTGTACACACATACAGATGATAGATAAACATTATAAAGCGGGCATGTACAGAGGCGAGCTTAACCCTAAATAGAGTTTTCTACCAGCAAACCTTGGAGGATAGAGAGAGTTGATTATAGTAGTGGGTGGGTGTACAAACATACAGGCATTGGGAAAAGAGAAAAAAACCTTAAACTAAAATACTTATACAGAAGTATATATAGAGAATATCACATAGTTCTAAAAAAATAATAAACTAATTACATACAGACATATTAAACTTACATACTTACAAACCAGACTACACTAAATACTATAAATAATCGAAATCCTACTTAATATACTAAACACAAATAAATAAATATATCAAATTATAAAATAAATATACCATATAAATATATATATATATATATACCTATACCATAAATATATTACAAGGAGAGATAATGCTCTTTAACTTTACGCTTGAATATGCCCAGTGATGGACTGGCACGAATAGTGTGGGGAAGAGAGTTCCACAGCTTGACGGCGTGGACAGTGAAAGAGTCACGATAGCGGGCAGAGGAGCAGGAGGGAGTTTTAAGGAGAAGGGACACAGCTGTTCTACAGGGCTCACCCCGAGGAATAAGAAAGACAAAGCGCTCACGGAGGTAGGAAGGAGAGACAGGACTGTATAGTATGTTGAAAAGAAAAGAAAGAACATGAAGATCACGTCTACGGCGAATCGGTAACCATTTTAACTGAGATCTGAAATCTGAAACGTGGTCAAACTTGCGCAATCCGAATATGAACCGGATGCACAAATTTTGAAGACGTTCCAGTTTATTTAACAGTTCTTCCGTGGCATCCAGAAAACAGACATCAGCATAGTCGAGATGGGGCAGCAAGAGAGTTTGAGCAAGAGTTATTCTAGTTTCGAAGGGTAAAAATTTTTGGAGACGCTTAAGGGACTGAAATGAAAAATAAACCCTCTGGCTAACAGCGTTAACGTGGCTCACCCAAGATAACTGGTTGTCAAAGATAACACCTAGATTTTTTGCATTAGTCGAGTAGCTTATAGGTGTGCCAGCGTACAGGACCGAGGGAAGAGAAGCCTGATCTAACCGATTTAGCATATAAGGGCTACCGAAAATCACAGCCTGTGACTTAGCAGGGTTAACTAAAAGACCAAAAGCATTAGCCCAAGAGTAGATACGGTCGAGGTCCGAGTTAATACAGCTAATACCTTTAGAAATTTCGTCAACTTTCTTTCACACAGTTCATTCATGTTTTCTTTCGTATACTCATCACTCTCTTAATCAAATTACTTGATCCCTCCTCATGACATGCCCGTGCCATGCCAGACTATTGCTCTCTAATTTTTCTGTCAACTTTTAAACTTCCCCTGATATATTCATTCCGTATCCTATCCATTCTTGTCACTCCACATATCCACTTCACTCCACACACAAACACACACACACACCCATCCACTTATTATTTTAGTGATGGACTTAAACAACTGTTATATCTTTGTGACCGATAACACTGTAAAAATCGCGAGAAAAAAGTAGATTAAGAGGGGTCATAACCATTCCTCCTAGACCTGTAGACCATGCGTCCATACACCCAGGCCATCTTAGGATGATAATGATGATTAAATTTACAGACTACGGCTATGAGAAGTATACTACCTACATTTATAGTTCTCCAAGACGTCGCCCCATTAACAGTATATGGGTGTTTCAGGACGTGACCATTTTGTTCTTGCCCTTTATGAGTTTTCGCATTTGGGCTAGTTTTGGGATAGTAATGTCTTTGGGAGGGCACTTTCGACGTAATATTAACGTAATTTCACCCTTATTCGTTATAAGCTACTTGTATTATGACGTATATTATCAGCCTGCAAAAGCTCAACGGCTGATATAATTCAAATTCAAATTAAAAAATGTATTTGTTCAGTATCACAAGGATCACTTTGAAACGTCTAAAAGTTCGGTGCCAGTTCCCCGAGAACTAGAAGCCTAGATGAACAGCAAGCAAAAGAGTACAGCTTGGTTCCTATCGTTTTTTGATAATCCTTTATCAAAACAAATTTTATATAACTTTCGCAGTTTCATAACATTGTCCTACTAAACATAGCACTGAAGATCCAGTGTCCACTTACTTAACTTAGTATTATACATATCGACGGTGAAGTATCAATATCTAATAAGTAACATTTTAACGATTTTCACTTTATTGCATATTTGTATGTAAAAATAAAAGAGCTTCTATTTGCAAAGACGTAAGGTCTTGAATTGTACTTATTTATGAGATATTTGCTTATTGAAATACCAAATAAGTCATCGTGCGTGATTTTTGCTTGCAATACCGAATATCTACGCTTAAAAAAGTGTTGACTGCGGCGCTGTTCCTCGCTGACTAGACTAGCTAGTTGCAGTGTGCCACAATTTTACAGTGTACAATTTGATAAATAAACATTGCGCTTGCTATTGGTTTGATGAGACTTCTGCGGACCTAACCTCAAGTACTTTTGCGTCATTCCTGGTCGATTACTTGGAGAAAAATTGCATTCCAAAAAAATTGCCTATGTACTTACCAAAACCGCAACGTTGTTATGGCGAACGCTTTGTTGAATTTAAGCAAGAAGAATAATGTCTTGATCACTCTAAAATTTTTAGAACCTGGTCATACTCAAATGGAATGTGATTCAGTTCACAGTGTCATTGAGCGGAAACTGAAGAATAGGGAAATACACCTGCCAAGTGACTACGTAACTATTACAAGAGAGGCACGAAGCTCAAATCCTTATGAATCAATCTACATTAATCATGAATTTATAAAAGATTATGCCAGTCAAGAATTGTATGTACAAAAGCATTAGACCTGGACGCAAGGCTGGTGATCCCCAAGTTGTGGACATTAGAGTCATCCATTATAACACAATGACCATCGAAGTAAAACTAAACTTTGATGCAGAATGGATGCCGCTACCTCAGAGACCTACTACCCTCCGCCCCCTTTGTAGCTGAAATTGGGACCCTGCATTCCAACAGGATCCCAATTTCAGCTACAAAGTTTAACCATCTACAGCAGCTGAAACAAGTTTTTCCCAGAGATTGTCACGCGTTTTACGATGCACTTTTTTTTGCTAATGAAATGTAATGCAAGTGTGTTACTTTATGATCAATAAGTTGATTGATTATTCTGAACTTTGTCCTTTGATCAAAAGTAGAATTTACTACTAAGTTCCTGTTTTAAATATTAGTTCGTTAGGTTTATACTAAAAGAGAGAAAGATTTAGTTTTATTGCCGTACAAATGATTTATTAATGATTTGTTAAAAATACTGTGATTACGATATTAGTTACGAATTGTCTTAACTTGATTAAATAGTGTGATAACGATGTTTGTTAGTTATTAAAATAGTTTTTTTTTGTACCAAAATGTTGATACTCAACTAAAATTAAACTGTCTTAATTTGTTATTGTGTTTTTGTCAAACTTGTTAATAAA
The DNA here is from genome assembly GCA_939531255.2 of Thera britannica. Lineage (NCBI taxonomy): Eukaryota > Metazoa > Arthropoda > Insecta > Lepidoptera > Geometridae > Thera > Thera britannica. The sequence continues at coordinate 4,844,484 of OW618048.2, forward strand.
ACAATATTAAAGTATGCCTTTCAAGTAATCCAAACTGTTTTATTGCATTTGTTTTATAATGCAATACATTGCATCTACGAGATAAATATCAGGTTCTTAGTTAAATTTGAAACAATAACTTCTATCTACATTTATATCCCTAACCTGAAATATTAGATTTGAATTATTATCACCATCAGAAGCGGTTCCTACTATTTTTAAAATAAAAGTAACTTTTTCATTAAAATGTTAAAAACTATAGAAATTAAAAGTTTTTTTTGCCTCCTGTAAAATCATGTTTTTGTAGATATTATATATTGATACTACACCGTCGATATACCATTATTGAAACTTCTGCAGTGGATATCAATGATACGCTGTCAAATATCATTGTCATCTTTGACGGCGTTTCGCTGATCAGCACCGCAGAACGCTTAGATTAGACGTACGCTAGGCTTAAAAAACTCTTCTCATTAGAAAACCCTTTGTTCAACGCATCTCATTGTTCAAGAATTACAATATAACTTTTGGAATGCCTCGGCAAATGAGACCGCAACTTCACAGTGAGCTCAAGTTTGAGCTACTTGGTTTTAACTCTTAAAAATGTTCAGCTGAAAAGCCTTTTTTCTGCGGTGAACGGTAATGAGTGCAAACGTGGCAACACTTGGCGTTGGCAAAGGACTTTATACCAGTTTCTGGTTTTCCTTTAATCTCTTTAAGGTTTTTGTGCTCGTAAGTGTTTTATTTTTTACTGTAAAATTCAAGCGAAAATAAAAAATATGAAATTTTTGCGATCCTTAAACACTGTAGACATTATTTCTCACTGCTTAGTTTTTATCTCATTCAAGTATGCCTACAATTTGACACCTTTTTTTTTTAATGCAAAATGTCTTATTCTTACAGAATTCGAACCCATGACCGTGTGGCAGAGTTGCTACCTCTTAGGTTTTCGAACTCCCACTGCACAAGTTTAGTAAAAAAAATAAAAAACAGACGGCAAAGCTTCCTAGTATTCTTTTGTTTTATTGGTTGAATAAAAAACTTTATCTTTTTAACTTAACTTTACTTTAGCTTTTTAATTTTTAAATTAATTCGAGAAATAGGTCACTCCAAAGTTTCCTGCTAAGTAAGTTACTTTTTGTGCTGGATAATTGCATTTTTTACGGTGTTCACAACTACCTTTAACCAAAAAGGAACAAGCGTCGCAAAACCTAGGCACAACTAGGTAGCTAACAACAGTTTGGTTATGGTGTCATAGCAATCGATTATAAAGTAATAACATTGACAATGTCAAACTATGTAAACGTATAGACATGGCGTCACCATAACTACGCTAATACGATCACGAAAAATCGATTTAAGACATTGTGTCTTAGACCGAGGATAAAAGGTCTAAGCACTGTGTAAATATAGTACATTGTTACCTGAGTGTTGAAAGTCACGTTTTTTGAGTCCCGAGACGGGTTTGGCGCCAGAGCGTAGCGAATGGAGCTTGAGGGACTTAAAAGACTTTCACCCGAGGTAAACACTGTGCTTTTCATTACGAATACAAGGAAAGTAAAAATAAAAACATGAAAGAAAAATTAGCGAAAATGAAGATTGAATTGCCGCCTTCCCGGTTTTTTTTTCTTTTTCTCTGGCGGGCCTTCAGCTTCGGCTCGCCAGCATTATTCAGCCTTTATTTTCATTTTCATAATTAAAAAAATTGTAAATTGTTTGCTCAAATCTATGTTACTTTAAATAAATAGTTGAAGCTATTTATTAATCAAGTAATTTAGAAGATATATTATTTATTTAATACTATCTTTATGTTATTTAAATTTAAATTTTACATTGCGCTCTAATTAGTCTTTTTAAACTTCTTACCGTTTTAATGGGTTTCCAACCTACTTGCTGAATAAAAAGTTGGAATTTGGTTCAACGACCTCCTTGCAGTTAGAAAGACTTAAGAAAGTTGGAACATGGTTGAATAAAATAGAACTTGTTTTTTTTTATAATTTGACAGCTGTCAGTAGAAAGCGATTCTCCCTAGGGCTGAAAGTTTTAATTTCAATTAGGCCCCTCAAGCAACTTCAGACCTACTTTCAGAGTATGAGTAATGAAAAGTATGTTTATTGAAAAAAAATGATAAATATTATTCTTCCGCTTCTTTAATCCATTTATGACACTTGTCCGCATTTTGACAGACAACACAATGCTAATAAACTACAGCAATGATATTAATACTTATTCACACAGTAGAAGAGCTCCTTGTGAAGGGCTCGTCCAGGGAAGTACAACCACTGGAAAATAAGAAGTCCGGAGAAGTACTGCCTATTTCTGCCGTCAAGCAGCATTGCTGTGTTTCAGTTTGAAAGGTACCAGTGAAATTACTAGCACGGGAGACTGAATATCGCGTGCTTCAAGTTGATGGACGCAGAGCAGTGCATCGTAGGGCACGTTCCTGAAATGCGTGACCTACGAGGAAATGCCTTGTTATAGGCGATGGTTACCGCTTTAAGATCAGGCAGACCGTATAATTGTTTCATTAGCTAGTTGTATAAAAAATCTACAGTAGCCCGCGCAAGATAAGACTGTGACAGATGTAGGAAAAATAAACTGGAAATAGTTATATCTTCCGATCATAAATGGATGCTGATAAGCAATAACATGTTAACCTGCTCAGGGGCCATTTTGAATAATCGTGTTTGAAGTTTTCGGGTCTACTTTAATTAGTTTGCTCCAGAAATGTCATTAAATACAGAAGAAAATCATAAAATATACTTTGTTATTATGCTTAGATAATACCTGCATTAAAAAAAGCACCATTAGTAATATAGTTACTTCAATAAATGCAAAATTTGTTATGACAAAATGCGCTATTAGTCATTTTATTTCAGTAAACATGTCAAGTTCCTTAACATATTTTTGCTAAACAAAAAATTGCAGATTCGCACTCAATGTGATCTATGTCAAGTAACTTGACGCTATATTGAATAATGCGTTATTAACTTAAACATAAAAAATGTTAGGTGTTATCAATAAAATTCACATTGTATTTTTTAAATGTTACAGCCGTTTTATTGAAAACTTACAAAACAGAAATCCACAATACTGTTAGTTAATTTAAGAAATAAACACTTCCGGTTTTTCACTTCCGGTTTTAAAGTTCACCTAATAATCAACTCTTCTTATTATTAATCATGGTTCCCAATAATTTTTTTAAAAAATCAACACAAAACTAAAAAACTTTCATAATAACACAAACGTAAAGTAGGTACTTCCAAAAATCAGCCTCAATTTACCCAAAAGGTTTTTTAAAAAGTCTTTTCTTAAAGTTAATCACAATCTTTTATGTACTTTTCTACTCATTATCTTCTCATAATAACAAAACATAAAAACTTTTAGAAATTAACAGCCTTAACTCAGTGTTTTTTGACAATAACTTTTTCGTCACAAAAAAAAACCCAAAGGTTACATTGATAGGGCCTTTGGTGTTTTCTACCATATAACTAGACAAAAATCTTCTTATTTAAATCAACAGTCTTCTTATTGTTATCATTAGTCTCACGATAGAAGAGATAGTAAGAACCGACTTATTCTTCTCGCTCATTCTCGTCTATTTCAAAATCGATCGTATTTCCAAAGCCTTCTGTGTCATCAATAAAGTCATTAGATCTGACATTCCTTAAAAAGCTATAAAATGGTTTGGCATCGGCTGGAATTAGTTTTAACATTTCTTTCAAGTCCTTTATTTTCGCTTCTGAAAGTTCACGACCGTCAGGGTAAAGAATAGGGAGATCTATTTCAAAACTGGGTGGACATCTACGGCCTTTGGCACCTTTAGATATGTCTACCTCTTTGGATGCATCGTCAAGTTTTGTTTTCATAAAAAGCTTTGAAGAATCACTTTTACGTACTTCAATTTCAAAAGTATTCATCCATGATATCTTTTGCTTTTCTGTGTCCGTTTTTCTGTTAGTAATGCGTTCTTGAATTGGTGCCACTGATTTGAAATCTTCCTTTTGTAGTCTTTTGACTATGAATTTATTTTTACGACGGCAGTTTTCCATTACAGTAATGTAATCATCCGGTGTGTACAATCTGATCTGTGTTTTAAGGGCACATTCCACGTCTCCAAACTCGGAATCATTTGGTAGGTACGTATGTCCGGGTTGTAAAAATCTCAGCGTAATTTTTTGCAGCGTCTCATGATTATGCAGAATATGTAGAAGCATAAGCACCATTTTAATGCTTCTATTCTGTCCGCCACATGAATCCGACCACAGAATCAGATGGGTTGCAGTAGGTTTTAAATGCTCCTTCACAAATTTTTTTAGGCATGATCCTACTTCTTGTGTTCCGCGACCAGCTTCGTGTTCCAACCAAATATTAAAGTAGCCTTGTCCAGTACTTCCACAATGTATACCCAAATTGTGGAGATTCAGCTGTCTCTTGTAATAGACAATGCTTGTGGGTAAGCGAGGCAGGCAATGGGTTTTTTCTAAGTCGAATGTTAAAGCTTCGACTGATTGGTCTATTTTAGCTATAGCCAAGTCGTTCTTCATTTGGGCTCGTAAGGCATAAGCACGATCCAAATGATCTTTGTGCTCATTTTCCAGTATCTCCAATTGCTCATTGTTAGCCCCTGTTTTGCTTGCTTTATAACGATCACAGCGGAAGCACGTATCCTTTTGGGGTTTTTTAAACCGTAGATTGAAATTGGTGTAGAAACACAACCTGAATTTTGAGAAACTGACTGGACTTAAAACCTTTTCTTTATATAAGTCATAAATTTTAGTTAAGTTCAGGTTAGGGGCCAAAAAGTTTGCCGTCGTTCCGCACCTGCAGTAATGTGAGGTGTATTTGGGCAAACTTTCAATGAACTGTTCAATTTCTTCTAGTTTCTGTCGTGAAATGGCATTCCTTCCTCCAGATTGACTTCCTCTTTTGTCGCTGAGAGAAGCTTCTGATCTATATTTTTTCAGAGCGGAGTCAATTCTCGCCTGACTTATACTCAATGTGTTCAGGAAAGTTTTCTTGCATACTATAATCTTAGCCAAGGTGTATGTCCTAGTAAATGTTCTTCTAGAATTAATTTTATAGCTTCTTTTTTTTTGCGACTCTCGAACACTTCCCTGTAGCATTGCACATCTTGCTTCAAAAGATCCAGCGCTCCAAAATCTCTGAAATTCGATTTCTCTTTGCTCTAATGTTACTTTTTCAGTACATTTTAGCGGACAGTCACAGCTGAAATCGGTTCCTTGAAATGTTCTTTTACTTATTTGCTTACCTTTGGCGCTCATGTAATCTTCATTAGTGTTTGCTCTCTTTTTTCGTATGTTTCTGTTTTGATCAGGATACTTTCTTTTTCGGCCTTTTTTGGGCCGTCCCTTCTGATCTTCATTTGAATCAGTTCTTTCATTCTGATGATTTTCCTCGGGTAAAAAATCAGGATCTTCGACGTTAGCTTGCAGAGCTTCTCGTGCGCTGGATTCAGTTTCATCGTTGTCGTTGTTTTCTCGTTGGGATTCCAAAGCACCAACAGTAACGTCTCTTAAATTGTGACCGGATTCTTCAGAAGCTGCAGGTTCCTCAGAAGTATTTGAAATTACCGGAGCACTTGGGAAGTATGGCTCTATTAAAATGGTTGAAGAGTCTTCTAAAGCGATATCATTGGGCTCAGACATGATAGTTTCGGTATGGTTAATAAATTCAATTACTGTCGAGGGATCTGGTGTTGAGCACGTAGAATATTGTAGATCCTGTTCAGAAATTGTGATGGTCGGTAGTGAGGCTTCTGGTGGAATTTCGAGAAACTCTTCATTCAATTCGCGTTGTAAGGTGGTTACAATTTCCTCACTAACAGGTGGTGATGCAGGGCTCTCTTCAACATAGGGCATAACAAGGTCTACAAGTCTGTGACCTCTTGACCTTGGTGGTGGCATTCTGTAAAAAATATCAATGAAATTAACCATTTTTTATAGACTTAACTAGATTCCAATAGCATTGGCATCTTAAAATCCTTTTTAGAATAGGTACCTTTTACTACTTACCCTTCAAAATAGTTTATTATAAAAGTAGGTAGGTACCGAAAACGGTTTTTAACAAAGCCCATAAAAGTGATTTTAAGTTTTTCAAAAACGTGTTATATCATTTACCCTGTTATTGAAATAAGCTTACAAACAAATCTAATGAGTTTTTATTTTTGCAATAACCTAGCAAGCTTCATAGATCATTTACATGCTCAAGTCAATAGCATATTTTTTGTTTTTCAATAACCAATCATACTACATAGTTCATTTACATGTGCAAGCCAATGATAGCATTTGTGTTTTGCAAAAACCAGTCAAACTAAATCAGTAGCTATTTTGCTAAAATAAGAATTTGTGTGTAATAAGACGTCATTGACGTGTTTGTAAAACGCCATACATGTTATTTTTAAGCATATTCAGTGATAGTAATGCTTTTTGACAACTTATTTTACCGGTAAAATAACCTCATAATATGGGTAGCTAAAATTCTCATAAATATGTAGTATTTGGACTTACTTTGAATGGATTTCTCTTTGTGTGATCGTCTCCAAAGTTCCCCATCAAATAACAACTTGAACAAGTTCAGATAATTAATATTTTTGTAATTTTTGATACCAAACGTTGTTGACACACTCAAAAACAAACACAAACTAATTTTGCAATAACCGCTCAAGTCCCTTAACTTGTTATGACTTTAAACAGATGGCGCTGTACGTGTTTGAAAAATCTTTTAAGGAACTAAGTGTCTTATTGCAAAATGTTGTACCCGACGTACGGTTTTCGGGATAAGAATTTTAGGCATTTTTTACGTATTCATATCGATTAACCATGTTAAAACCTTATTGAAAAATGTTCTTTATCTACTATAGAAGCATCTTGCATCAAAATATTTTTTTCGCATATTTGTGGCTTAACATGTTATTGCTTATCAGCATCCAAATGTATAATATGATGAATGGGGAAATCGAAATGCAAGTTTAAAAAAACGAGAAAATCTTGTATATATACAGGGTGTCCCATAAGTCAACGTCCAGCCGAAAACGGGTGATGCGCCAAGTCATGACAGTTATCAGAAAAATATAAAAAAAAATATTTGCTAAGTAACTTTCGAGTTATGAGTATTTAAAAAAAACAGGAAAAACTGACACCCTGTGATGATCTTTTAAGTTCTGTGACTACAAATATTAACTTTTCATGAAACTTTTTTCTGCAACGTAAGCATGAATAACCCTTCTGTAAATTACAATTCAAAATTAAGCCATAACTGCCTCAGTTTTTAATGAAATCGTGGAGGTTTGGCCAACGTTTAATTTCAGATAATTACATCACCCAACTTTAACCATCTGTACTGCAAAAAAAATGTACTACACCATCATGGCATGTAACTTTAAAAATTGGCGCATTTATCCAGGATTCTAAAATGGTATAATATTTGCTAGAATACTCCTTAGTTTTGGAAATAAAAAATATTTTTTCAACTAAACCAGATTTCCAATCAATTTTATTTCAATAGATAAAATGTTTGTACCCTTTAAATTATGGACTTAAAATGCCTACGCTGCGTTTTTAAGTGACTCACAATTCACAGGTACAAGTAAATACCATTTTGACAATGCAAGTAAACAGATAGATCCACCATCTTGTCGAAAGAGTAATAACCATGGGTTTTCAAGTAATTTGTTAGTTTTAGGTAAAAGTTTGAAATAAAATTCAATCACAGGATTACTTCAATCGTGATTTTAATCTAAAGTTTGCCTTCGCCCGTCACCGGTCTTATTATATGGTTTTTCACGTGACAACGTCTTATAATTCGATGGAACTGGCTGCTCGTACGAAAAAACATGACTCGTGCGGCGTTACCTCGCTCTGAGGCGTTCCATTTAATACTTGAAGTGCAAGTGAGAGCGCGGAACGAGCGACAAAGAGGCACAATTGGCCTCCGCATTCGGCAGCGTTCGACATCTGCCTCTCTCCTACTTGAGTGAGCGATGCGTCCGCGTGGACAGCTGTATGACGTTGTCACGTTCAACTGTCGTCAGTTAACTGACTTAACAGACAGCAGATTTTTTTTAAGAGCGCATCGTGCGAAAATTTGAGATTTAAAAAAAAAAATTCATAACTAAATAACTAAGTGACATTTTAAAAATCGCAAAAGGGCTAATTGTAGACTATACATTTGAGATTAATTCGAATTTAAGTGTGGTAAAAAAATATACTATTAAACATGACATTACATTTAACATAATATACTATTTAATTACTGTGAGCGATTTAAAAACGCAGCGTAGGCATTTTAAGTCCATAATTTAAAGGGTACAAACATTTTATTTATTGAAATAAAATTGTTTGGAAATCCGGTTTAGTTGAAAAAACATTTTTTATTTCCAAAACTAAGAAGTACTCTAACAAGTATTATACCATTTTGGAATTCTGGATAAATGCGCCAATTTTTAAAGTTACATGCCATGATAGTGTAGTACATTTTTTTTGCAGTACAGACGGTTAAAGTTGGGTTATGTAATTATCTGAAATTAAACGTTGGCCAAAACTCCACGATTTCATTGAAAACTAAGGCAGTTATGGCTTAATTTTGAATTGTAATTTACAGAAGGGTTATTCATGCCTACGTTGCAGAAAAAAGTTTCATGAAAAGTTAATATTTGTAGTCACAGGACTTAAAAGATCATCACAAGGTGTCAGTTTTTCTTGTTTTTTTAAAATACTCATAACTCGAAAGTTACTTAGCAAATATTTTTTTTATATTTTTCTGATATTTGTCATGACTTGGCGCATCACCCGTTTTCGGCTGGACGTTGACTTATGGGACACCCTGTATATTTAGGATTTCGAAAACTGCACCAACAATTTTCACGAAATTTACTATACAGGGGTTTTCGGGGGCGATAAATCGATCTAGCAAGGATTCATTTTTAGAAAATGACGAGAAGTTGGTGTTTTGCAATAATCAAACCTAAACTCAATAAACGACTGTTCCTGCCATCTATTGGCGATTGTGAGCAACTAACTGCAAGCTATTTCAGCAGATGGCGTTGTTAATTAGAAATAAGCCAATAAACATACGACTCTTCCTGACATCTATTAGCGAATAATAATACTATTTTTTTTAACCCCGAGCGAAGCTCGGCCATACCAGCTCGTTATTTATGATTGGGAAATTAGGATTTATTCCAAGTAATTTTTTTTTTAATTTACCTCCATCTATCACGCGGTAAGTGACAGTTGGTGGAAAAATTACTTACTGGATAATGTCAATAATGTCAAAATGACAATGTTGAATAGTAATAAATAATAAAAAAATAATAAATATAGTAGATCAATAGTTGTTAAAATCCTTTCACCACACTTGGTTCAAAAGAATCAGTGACACGATAAGAAGAAGAAGAAATAGTTGTTTTTTTCCGAAAGCCTTATTGTTTTGGCGCAGAGTTTTGATTTACCTCTAATTTGGAATAATTTTACAACAAAGATTCGAACAATCTGAAGTTTGAAAACAATTAATTACTTCTGATTTATTATTTAAGTACCTGGGTACTTTTGGGATAACCCTGTTTTTGTTTTGTTTTAATTTAATTAAGACAGTTACGAAATTTTCAATAGGAAGGTATTCAATCTAAAAAGTAGCTGCTGTTCAATATTTTAATTAAGAAAAAATAAGCACCTCTTTATTATTTATTTGTTTGCTTATTCTTCTTCTTCTTCCTGCCCTTATCTCTTTTTATGTGGGGTCGGCACAACATGTCTTCTTCCTCCATTTCCCTCTGTCAGCCGTCATCTCTGAATTCACTCCTCTCCTATCAATGTTATCTTTAATTTTTTTGTTTGTTTACTGGCTATTTAATTGAAAATAAAATTATTTCAATCTTCTCTTGCTGTGCCACTAGTTCTTACAAACCAGTGCGGTGAAAGGAAGCTTACAATATTTTGTACAAAACAATATCATAAAGCATGTATTTTTATTATAAATTGATATGTCTCACAAGGTCTTTTGGCTTACGGTCTTGACAGTGGCCTCGCCTTCCGATCCTAAGGTCGTGGGTTCAAATCCAGTCGTGTACCAATGAGTTTTTCTGTCAAAAAAATAATGTGCACAATGCTAGTGCTCTCAAACGGTGAAGGAAAACATCGTGAGGAAACCCGTGGCTTAGTCAGCTCCGCACGTATTGACCATGTCTTTCCTGTGGATTAGGCCGACTAAGCTGCCAGGATGGTATAGGTGCTGGGCAAGCCTATTCCATCTAAAATCCTGTCCCCGGCACTATAGCGTCCCGTGATTAGGGTTTGTTATCACCAGTTGCCCCTGACGCTATATTAATCATCTACAATAGATGCAAAGGCCTTAACTTTAGTAAATAAATAAAATGTCTATGTCTATTTATTTAGTAAATAACTTTATTATGGATAACAAAGTTACATTTAGTACCTGGTACTTATTTCTATTCTTCGGTATAGGTTAAGCTAATAAAGTGACACGATTATGTCTATTTCTGTCTGCAATGGGGTTGATTGGCGCACTTACGACACTTTGTAGACCCGCCTTGTCTAAGAAACGTTGGCCGTGATATTGTGACATACCAGTACTCTCAAACGGTCATGAAAAACATCGTGAGGAAACCGGCAAGTCGTATAGAACTTAAAACTTTCCAAAAAAAGCGTCAAGTGGCACTTGATTCGAAAGATCCAGCGAAACGATAAGGAGAAGAAAAATAACTCTTAAACTATTTAAACTTTGATGCGGTGCCTGATTCAAATTTCAGATGGAGAGGTTGAATCGTATTCACCGTTAAATAACGGTAGCTGCTTTTTTCAAAAACCGAGGTTTTATGCCCCGGGATGTCATTCAGACGACAAATGGTTTCATCAGAACGTAACGGTCTTACAGGCATCTAAGTAGCTAAGAGAAAGAGCTAGTTCACTCTAGTTTACCTAATACCTGCCTCGTGAGCTACAAGCCCAATCTAAGTAGCTTAGAGAAAGAGCTAGTTAACTATATAATTAAAAATACCTACCTACATCTCGAGCTACAAGGCCACAAACAAACAATACTATTTCTGGCGCCAATGAGCAGACTGATGATGGTTTGAAAGATGTGGGTGCTGGTGAAATTATTGGCACGTGAGGCTTAATACGTATGTCTCGTTGATAGACGCAGGTCAATAAATCGTAGGGCACGTTCCGGACGTGCTGGTTAACATCAAGTGGGCTGTACGCTTGTTTAATCAACAAGCACATACAAAAAACCTGTAAAGGTCCTAATTTTTCACAACTAAGGTAAGAAAATGTAGTAGTAGAGCTTTTTGTCAGGGGCTCGTCCGGGGAAGTACTATACCCATGCCTTTTTCTGCCGTGAAGCAGCATCGCTGTATTTCAGTTTGAAGGATGTGCCGGATGAAATTATTGACACGTGAGGTTAAACATTTGTATGACTCAAGTTGATAGACGCAAGGTTGTGCACGATCGTGACGAGGGTGACTTACGAGATATAGGCGATAGTTACCACTTCACATCAAGTGGGCCATACGCTTCTACCATCAGCAAGCTCTATAAAAATAAAGATAAATTCTTTAATTTAAGTTTAACACCCTTTTGCATCTAAATATTTTCTATCCTAACTTCACCTATTCTCGTCTGGTAAAGAACTACACTAACTCCGAGCAATCATGCCTGTAGTCTAAACCAAAGAAAATCATTAAATCTAAGTAGAATTCCTATACTTAGTTCACCCTGAAACATAATAATATCCTCAGGTGAAAAAGCTGATAATAAAATGTGGTAGAAATATACCACAGTCTATTTCAGTCCTCAATTCATACTCATTACCGCACTTTAGTCCTCCCTAGAATATCGTTAAGACAATGAATTGCTTCGTGAAATTCCACATAGTTCTAAGTTTAGTATCCAAGCAGCTTAGAGAAAATAGCTTGTTCACAAAAAGCTTTTTTGTCTGTCAAATGACAATGAGCCTGCAAAAACAAAAAAGAAAAAGTCTATAAAAAAAAAGAACAATATTTTATATTTGAAAATGGAATTAAAATCGGCGATCTCTTTGGTAGAATGCGTGCAATATGTTGTTGCGCGAATACATACATTGGCATGAAATTTTTAGAATTTTTGTCATCTATTTTATATTGTATTAGTATTTTTTTTATCGTAATCGTAATGAAAAGTAGAGTATAACACACGGCGCTATAACCCCATTAACACTCGTTTCCCTCGCTAAAGCTCGGGAGTAAAACTACTTCGTATTTAATAGGTCAATTTAGTTCTTTGTATAACAATCTACTCGTACTATTACTTACCTCGCATTAATGATGTAAAGTAGAATGCTTCCTCGGTTGTTAGAATCTACAGTTTTTTTTAACTTAATCAAATTGCCGTAAATAAACGCCAATATGAAAGCCAACACTATTTATTTCAGTGTACAATACTCTTATCGCCCTCTATAATTTTCCTAATTCCTATGGAAATCGCACCACCTTAATGTCAAGTGCTTGTTGCAGCAAGTGGTATATTTTCATTAGTGAGTATTTAACGAGTGAGCTATCCGTTTGCTCCTTTTAAAAGAACTGACAGAACGAGCTTCTGGAAATTGCTGCATCGCCTTTTAAAGGGAATAAAAAATTGGCGCTTTGAAAACGAGCACTCAGTAAAAAGGTTTAATTCTAATAGATGTGTTTTTTTTATTCAATTCATCCTTCTTACTGTGTTAGGTCTTTACCAATCACAGATAATTAAATTTGAAAATGCCGGTTATAGAATCTTCAACTACACAGGTACCTACCTATGATATTGTTATTTCTAAACAATGTTTTTATTAACATACAAATATTTTGCTTATTGTTTCATAGAATTAGTGAAATGCGACGTGGGTACATAAGCTTTAATGACGCCTACACTTGGGTTATAAGCTTATAAGCCTTGCGACTTCATTATTTGACATTTAGAGAGATCCCGTGAAGGATAAACCTAACCGTTCTACTCACGTCTGCAATCCAGGTATAAAGGGTAATTCATTATAATTTAAGGAACAAGTTCTAAAAACAAAATAAATATAGTAGATACGTATGAATTAAAGTTTTGTCATAAAAATCCAGAGATAATAAGTTTACAAAGTTTATTCGTTCAATTTACTTGAGTTTTGTTGATTTAGCTTGAAAACCAAAACAACAGAAGAACCAGAGTATTACTTTTGGAGCTATGAGGCTACATTCACAACATACTAAAGTCTCAAATATACCTAACACCCAGCCTTTCGATCGAGAGTTACAAAAACTGTGGGTTGGGGTTTTGAGCCCAAAAAAAGTTTTGAACCCATTAAGGCCCTACTTAATGGGTTCAGAACTTTTTCGCATTTATTATTATCAAACTCATAAAAATCCTCAATATTTTTTACATCAGTCAAAAACTCCCAAAGTTTCATCTCAAACTCTGTTAATCCGAAAAACCCTTTGCCTTCCACGCTCAAAAGCCTCACCCATAACTTAACAAAACCAGACTGAACATCATTAATCAGAGTTGAGTGAAACGAGAGATTCTGCTTCTCTAAAGATGCTTTCTCACAGCATGTTTATAAAGCACTAATTTTAAACACTTATAAAAATAAAACATAAACAGTGCTTCAACTCTTACCATCTCTTACCACTGGGTAATGACAGACAGTGACAGGGCAAACTATAAGCAATGATTAAATTTAAATTACATTTTTATGTCAAAGTCATAGTCAAATATTTTTCTATTCAGTGGTCTATCCAGGATCACTTTGAAACGTCTTAAAGCTAGGTGAGTCTAGTTGTCAGTTTCACGCGAACAAGCATAAAAGCCTGGAATGTAGTATGGCTGTAATTCCCAAGCAACTTCTTTTGCGTGAAGCTACACTTTGACATCTTTTTTCCGCAACTTGAGTTACAGATTTGTTATTTTGTGCAGAGTGCCTGTGATTTTTCTGATTGATTCCAGACTTAGAAACTTATAGATGAAGAGATTTTATGACGCCAGTAGAAAAATTCAGTGAGTGTGTTCAAAATTAGAAAATCCGAAGAAAAGCCACTCAGAATGCAAGTTAAATTCCAATGAGAAGGTCATATTGTTCGTGGAACTGACAATCACTGATGAATAACACGGGTTCGAATTCCGGAGAGGAAGCGTAAGACGAGACGGCCCCACCGTTGTAACACCTACATTTCACTATAAAGACGATTGAAATAGCTATTCCTAGAAATTTCTAGTCATCGCTCGGTTGGTGTTTGCATTACCTTCTGCGCTGTAGCTTGAATAAAAAATATAAATTTCAAAAACTTGAGAAACCAACTTCCCGGAGTTCCTGCTGAACAGATTTTATGAAACTTCTATGAGACCAATCTGAACCTAATTCAGATAAAAAAAATTTACTAAATCGGTTCCCAAATGAAGATGTTATGCAATAACAAACATTGAAAAAAACCCAGTTTTCAACGTTGCGTTGATTTAATAGTTAGGAAATCAGCATTATTTTTTATTTGTTTATTAATGTATACAACAGGTATTCCTTTGAAACCAAGAGAAAAGTTGTAAGATCAAACTGAGTTTTATTGATAGATTATTCTAGACGACGTTTTATTCAATAAAAACCAGTGAGATAAACTTTGAAAAGTTGATTTGGAATGCCACCAAATCCCACAACTCAGCTGTCATCGAATCTTTTGATGTTTTTGCTCCAAATCTGCCGTTATCATGTTTGATGATGTTTAGAACATTTCTGCGCTAGAGTTAGTTATTCTGTAAAAATTGAACACAAACATATTATAGGTATTATATTCATTCAAGTAAAAAATCGGTTGTCTGTAAAGTCGGTTTACTGACGATAGTTGAACGTGACAACGTCATACAGCTGTCCACGCGGACGCATCGCTCACTCAAGTAGGAGAGAGACAGATGTCGAACGCTGCCAAACGCGAAGGCCGATTGTGCCTCTTTATTTGATTTTTAGGGTTCCGTAGCCAAATGGCAAAAACGGAACCCTTATAGATTCGTCATGTCTGTCTGTCTGTCTGTCTGTCTGTCTGTCCGTCCGTCCGTATGTCACAGCCATTTTTCTCCAAAACTGTAAGAGCTAGACTGATGAAACTTGGTGAGTAGATGTATTCTGTGAACCGCATGAAGAATTTAATATAAAAATTAAAAAAAAACTATAAATTTCAGGGGTCCCCATACTTGAAACTGAAACTCAAAATTTTTTTTTTCATCGAACCCATACGTGTGGGGTATCTATGAATAGGTCTTCAAAAATGATGTTGGGGTTTCTAAAATTGTTTTTTTCTAAGCTGAATTGTTTGCGCGAGAGACACTTCCAAAGTGGAAAAAAGTTGGTCCCCCCCCCTCTAACTTCTAAAGTAAGAGAATGATAATACTAAAAAAAATATATGTCGTACATTACTATGTAAACTTCCAACGATTTTTGGTTTGAACGAGATCTAGTCAGTAGTTTTTTTTTTATACGTCATAAACCGTAAACCGCAATTTACCTTTCGACGAACTACAAGAACCTTATTATGTTACATCAAGTAACATAATATAAAGGTTCTTGTAGTTCGTCGTGCTACGGAACCCTTCATGGGCGAGTCCGACTCGCACTTGGCTGCTTTTTTTGAAATGATTTGATGTTGTCGCTCGTTCCGCGCTCTCGCGTGCACTTCAAGTCTTAAATGGAACGCCTCAAAGCGAGGTAACGCCACATGAATCATGTTCTTTCGTACGTGCAGCCGGCTCCATCGAATTATAAGACGTTGTCACGTCAAAAATAAAACAGATTACAAAATTCTATCGCCATTTTGTGACCTGTTATTTGGCATGAAGAATTCAATAGAACAGAAAAGAAAGTGCTTAAGCCTGCTTTATAACCCTTTGTCAAAGAAGGAGCTTTGCTAGGTTAGAAAGATTCTACAGATTTGTTTTGCGATGACTCAGTATTTATTCAAAAATCTAGCTTTATCATTGTTTGCTTTCAAAAAGCAACTTTAGCATCAAAATTAAATGTTGAAGAAAAGAGGTGTTGAGAACGTGATTTCGAATTTTCAGGATTAGGCACGGGAACCCATTTATTACACCCTTAAGGGCTTGGAGTGACGTATTAAGGTTAGGGTAGATGTCTAGAGAACCTGTTGACAAAGTTAATGATCGTACATGTATACGAAATGACATAATAATTTATGCAACAATAACTTTTTTTTTAAATAAAGAGATTGTAAAGCAAGCCGCTAGTATTTTTTGTGTTTATGTGTGTTAAGTTTTTGTGAGGTTTATAGGCTGATAGAAGATTTATTTTTTTCATTATGTCTGGTCGACAAACAATAAGTAAAAGTAAAACGGTCTCTGACGAAGAATGTGAAACAGTTTTTACATTACTCTATGACCTAATTACAAATTCTACTTATATTATAAACGCGAAAGATCGTAACTATAGATGGATGGATGGATGCATAGTACTCTTTCACGTTAAAACTACTGAATGGATTTTAATAAAACTTTACAATAATATAGCTTATACATCAGAATAACACATTACACAAAGCTACAATTTATAAAGATATTTTATCGAAGAATGGATGTAAGTAACAGGAATGAGGCGAGCGAAGCCGCTGGCGGCCGCTAGTAAATTATAAATATATATTAAATTTTATATATTAAAAAAACTTGGCCTGCTTCTTCTTGGATCTATGAATATTTCGGAGAAAGATAAAGATGATTTCATGAATGAAAAATATCATGGAGGTGATGACGTGTGGAATAACCCTTTTAGAACCAATAGGGATATTATGTTACTCCTTATAAAGATGTCTAAATAAGATTTATGCTTACTTAACCGGCCGCTTCCCACAAGCACCCTGGCGTGACAAATTGAATAAACATCTTCCAAGAAGACGTTTAACGAATTACTGGAAGGTTGAATCGATCTTCTCGTATTATCAACTAGCGATCCGCCTCAGCTCCACATGCGTGGAAAATTCAAATAAAAATAAATTGAGGACATGTCACACAACACTATCTAGCCCCAAATTAAGCAGAGCCTGCACTATGGGAACCAGATAGCTGATATTATACATTTATAAATACTTAAAGTACAATATAACACCCAGACAGAGAACAAATATTTGTTCTCGGTGGAGATCGAACCCACGACCTATGGCGCAGAAGACGGAGCTACATACCAACTGAGCCGAGAGGCCAATCAAAAGCAGCATCGCCACAATTTTTTTTTCTTTTTTTTGCCCCGCTCCTTGCCGGAATGCTAGTAAAAAATATAGCCAAAATATTTCATATGTGTGTGTTATTCTTATGAAACATTTCGGCTTTTGAATGGTGATTTTTTTTTAAATCGGCTATGTAGGTAGTTTTTTCTTTTGAAACATACATAAATATAAATCTTTCCTCTTTAAACTATTAGTATGATGTTGACAAGTGAGGTTCATTTGATTGCTACTTGATTGCTAACAAAGTCACAGACCTAGCTCTGAGTAATATCTCAAACCTAAGTAACGCTTTTGAGTAAGAGGGATCATGGTGCCAGATGATACACTTCAAATTCAAAGTCAAATATGTATTTATTCAATTGTGTCCCAAGGATCACTTTAAACGTCTTAAAGCTAGGTGAGTTTAGGTGCCAAATTCACGCAACCAAGCCCAGAAGAATAGGCAATAAACTACGGCTTGGTACCTACCCTTTTTTATATTCAAAAGTTCATGACCCTTGTTTTATCAATGTTGACAAGCCAACAAGCCATGATTGATTGGTAGCGTATTAAGATAGAGTGGTAACATTTTAGGTGCTCAATGGTCTAGTAGGAGTGACCCCTCCATAATAATTATCTCCTTAATAATTTTCTGTGCAATGCCCTATAGGGTATTAAATAAATATTGTTTACAATTCATACAACACTATCTAGACCCAAATTAGGCAGAGCTTGTATGGTACCAGATAGAATTGCGGAGAAATACAAATATTACAACTAACAAACATAAAAAAAATATTAATTATTGTTATTGAATTTGTGACATTGATAGCAACAATGCTATCAATGTAACAAAGGGAAAGAAGCCCGTTAAGGCTCGAACAAACCTAGTTCGCTGGCGGTAGCGATCAGTGAAACGCTGTCAAATCTCAAATCTGACAGCGATATTTGACAGCGTTTCACTGATAGCGTTCGCCAGCGAACTAGGTGTGCGCAGGCCTTCAGTATTATAACAGTGGCTATATGCCGATACGGTATACCAACTTCTACAAAATGTAGGTATATGCCAAGTGTAATATTGGTCGTAGCTCTGACTACCCCTCAATGAATCTTGTTTAAAAAGATTTTAGGGGTCATCTACTTTCCTTGCAAAGACGGGCTTTCTTTACGAGTACATACATTTTCGTGTAACATAAATCGATCTCAAATCTGCTTTGTTATATCAAACCTACAAATCTTTATAAATATTTGATAACACAACACCTTGACACCGACAAAAAAAGAGAATAAAATATTGAAACATTGTCGATGTGTTTTCGAGGATTTATCCTTCTAGGGGTGTGTTTAATCATTTCTGAGAAACCGTATCCATAGGATATAAATATTACAAGCTTTGTTTTTGAAATGAAGATTTTGAAGGTGGGTAGAGAAAAGGGGAGATAAAAAACCTGTTGACCTGACCCCGTATGAAGTGGGGTAAGAGCAAGAAAATGATGATGTTTTTAACGATTATAAAGTACTTAGTATCTATAGAGTCGGAAGTATTTTAATGACTGACTACCATAGAAAAATGATTTTTAAACTTGTTGATAAAACACGCAGATGGGTCTCCTGATGTTGAGTGGTAATAAGGCATTGCCTCTTAGATCACACAAGATCGTGCCTAACTATGCACCAAGTCCTGCATCCATCAAATTGAGCCAAAAAGGTGTTATGCCACCGGCACTCACACCTTTCAAACCGAAACAAAGCGAGGCTACTTAGCTGTAGAAATAAACATGGCAGTAATACTTCCCCGGACGAGCCCTTCATAAAGTACTAACAACAAGGACAGTCTGAGTCTCTCTTTTGTTTTGATAAACAGGGCTATCTTTGTTTAAAATAGTCGCAAAACTTTAATAGTTATAGCCCAGACATTAAATTTGGCTGAACACAGCGCAGACAAATCGCTTGTTTAAATTAGAAACCGCGCAAAGATGAATGCGTGTTTGGACGTCCGTTTGATCAACGCGCGTCGCTTCTCACTATGCTTGCCAACTGAAGCTAGATTACACCGAAAACAGGTTGTCGGCGGCTTAGTGCGCTACACAGAAACACTTGAGAGCAGCATTTTTTTTTTAAGTAATGTACATCATATATTTTTTTTAGTTTTATCATTCTCTTATTTAAGAAGTTAAAGGGGGGGGACCAACATTTTACCACTTTGAGAGTGTCTCTCGCAAAAAATTTTAAGTTTAGAAAAAAACTATTTAAGAAACCTCAACATCATTTTCGAAGACCTATTCCTAAATACCCATACACGTATGGGTTTGATGGAAAAAGATTTTTGAATTTCAGTTCTAAGTATGGGGACCCCCAAAATTTATTGTTTTTTTTCTACTTTTGTGTAAAAATCTTAATGCGGTTTACAGAATACATCTACTCGCCAAGTTTCATCAGTCTAGCTTTTATAGTTTCGGAGAAAAATGGCTGTGACATACGGACGGATAGACAGACAGACAGACAGACAGACAGACATGACGAATCTATAAGGGTTTCGTTTTTGCCATTTGGCTACGGAACCCTAAAAAAGTGACAATAGGTGAGGACAGACCAAAGTAAAAAAATAACAAATCAAAATATTGGCCGCGTGCTGCCATTTTAACGCAAAACTCGTGAGTGTTTAATTACTCACTTCTATAAACTTCTAAAAAGGGATTGTTTTGTTATTAAGCGTAAAAACTTAAAAAAAAATTGTTTTGGCGGTATTGCGGTATGGCAATATTCTACGATTAAAAACTATGATGTCTATAACATTATTTACTACGGAGAGATTTCAAACAGTTTGTAAGTTTTTGAAGGGTCAATTTATTAAACCCCTGGGTTCTGTGTAAATGTGACAGGATTATAATGTGCCGAATCTTGCACATTAGGGCCACTGGCTGCCAATTTCTGTATTTACTGAGCACATCTTAATTTAATTTACCACCGTGGACAGGTGTGATTACTATTGTGTCAAACTTTCTGGCACTGGCATTAAATTAGTTGCTTATTCTGTTTCTTATGCAACTGTATAGTAATTAAATTAAAAAAGTAGAGTGAAGGTGCTGGAAAAACCTGCACCAAAATCTTGTCCCACGTACGATAATATCATCTCGTGAATAGAGCACGAGTGAAAAAAAAGTCTCAGACGCTGTAAAAATCCGGTACAAAACATCGACGAGCATAGTATTTTATTGTACAACTTATTTGGTTCATATAGTACCTACAAGCTTTTCATAATTACGGTCTTCAAAAGTGCTATTTGAAAAGCCTGCCAGTATTTACTTGTTTTAGTGGGATGCTATGCAATTGATTTTACCTTTTATTATTACTTTGTTGATTCTTCTAATAGTTAATTTCAATTAGTTGCTTGTTGATCGGTCTATTTTGATTGATATCTCATTTCGATCAATAATAAACTATTTTCCAATGCCAATCTATTATATCGCCTTTACATGTTTGTCGTGTACCAACTGGTTGGAAGCTTTTTTTGTTTTTTTTTAGTAAGGGTGGTTTTTCAACACGATATGTAACGCGATGAAAAAGATAAATTCACACTCCGGCGAAAAAGCAGACTAACGACACAGAGGTGGAACAAAAACTGCATTAACAGAAGGGAAGTTCCACCCTTTGAAAACGCTCTGAAAGGTTTTGTTATGAAAGGCTCATGATACGCTGAAAAGAAACACATTTTCACGATATGTGCTACGAGTATATGTGGCTCGCTGAAACTTTCGTGTTTCACCGTATATTTAAGTAAAGGCTTAGAAAATCATCCTCAGTTCATTTTTTGTAACCTCTTCCGATACAGGCGTATCAAGGTTTGCTAGTAGAAAATGCTAGCATCAAGCTCATCTATTGTACAAACTTGTTTTTGATGCAATAAAGAATTAAATAAATAAATACAGGAATTTAATGATATAGCGTTATCAATTGGCACGATACACCCACTCCTGTGCAAATCATGGAGCAGTAATTTTGACATTAGATTATAACTTTTGTAAACAAAGTAATATAAAATACAAGCCAGGCAATGTATTTTTTGCATACAGTGTCACAGTCTTAAACCGTGTTTCCACTAAAGCACAGTCAGTTTTTTTTGCTTTGGTTTTCGCAAAGTTTAACTTCGCAAAAAACGGACAACTATTTTTTATAAAATGACACTTTTTCCAACAGTACTCGTAATTACAATAACGGTTGCAAGATTGTCGCAAAATAAATTTATCCAAAAGTTATTTTTAGACTTTTAGACTGACCTCTCAGCTCAGTTGGTAGCAGCTCTGCCTTCTGTGCCGTAGGTCGTGGGTTCGTTCCCTTTAATGCTTAATTTAGGGCTAGATAGTGTTGTGTGGATTGTCCACAATATTTATTTATTGATACTTATAAATCTCTGCACAAATGCTTTATAATGCTATCTGTCTGGCTATTTACTACGGGATTTAGTTAAAAGTATTTTTAACCTATAAATCTTGCCTGTATTGTCCCCAACAGTTTATAGTTGACCAAGCGACCGAAGCGAAGTTTCAAGATTGGCCAAAAATGCTTTTAAGCGGCTACCTGTCTGTCTATTTTCACCTACGGGTCGCATTTTTCAAACAATGGAACAAACTTCGTACACAGGTTATGTGACTTTTTTTCGTCGGGAGTTTTCAATTAGACTTACTTCTTCAAAAAAGAGACAAAAAAGGAGGCTACTGGATATCTCCATGAGATCCGATATCAAAGTTTTTTTATTAGAATAATGCGAAGGAACTTCAATTTGTTGTCATAAAAAGAATCTAAGATCGGATGAGGATCTTTGGCACGATTTGCAGAAAAACTCTTCAAAATGCAATTAAAATTGCTAATTTTTCCTCGCAACCACAAAGTTTCAGCTCACAGAGCTACTAGTGTACATTGCTTAAAAAAATACACGTTTGAAATAACAGCTACAAAATATCTTTTATCAATTGATTCGTCATACAATCATAAAATATTTGTACCTACACCCGTTTTAATACGGCACTAGAATGTAAATTCGTATAATTAGAGATTTTTGCGCAGAACTTCCACGTAAATTTATTCAGAGCAAATAAAATATGAATTTATCAACGGATTTATCGAAGGTTTTTCCTGTAAATGTTCAGACCTAATCAGTTACGACTTGTATACATTTCAATGCAGCTGAGTGAAAAGTCAGCGACGGAATTCCATGAACATTTAATTTTGATGATTCCAAATTTAAACGTAAGTCTGTGTGTTGCCAGTGAAGACTAATATGACGCTAACTAATAGACCTCATTAATATTATTCCCGACATATGTAGCTCGTAGAGTTAGTAAGTTGAAGTGGCAATAGGCAGGCCATATAGCTCGAAGAACTGACAACCGTTGGACAATAAAGGTTCTCGAATGGCGACCACGAACCAAAAGACGAAGCGTAGGGCGCCCACCCACCAGATGTTAAGATCGCAGGAAGTCGGTGGATGAAAAGGGCTCAGAATCGTTCTTCCTGGAAATGGGGAGGCCTATGTCCAGCAGTGGACTTCTTCAGGCTGATAATGATGATGATGATGAATATTATTCACTCTTTTATGTTTAAGCGGATTAATTTTTAACTACCATTTAAAAATAAATACATGATCTTTTAGAATTTAGCAAGGTACCTATTATAAATATTACTATTATTACTTACTGTTCGAAGTTCGAACTCATTGAGTGATAAAATCAGGAATGAGGACATTCGTTGAAGAACCAAGGTCACCGACATAGCTCGCAAAAAATGTAAATTGAAAAGGCGATGGACAGGTTGAAAACCGACAACCTTTCCGAAATTTAGGCTCTCCAATGGCGACCACAAACCGGAAGACAAAACGTACGACCCTTCCTTACCCGATGAACCAATGACATAGTAAAGATCGTGAGAAGTAGGTGTATGCCAATCTAACCCCACTCGGTTTAGATTGGTTCTTCCCTAGAAATGTCCAGCAGTAGAATTCTGCAGGTTGATGATGATTATGACAAACCCTTACCATGTCAGTTGAGAATTATTTACTAAAACTCTGCCAAAAATATAGCGGCTGCATAGATATATTTGTCAAAGAGAGTAACCACTTTACAGAATAAATATTAATCTTGGTTAAACAGACTCTCTATTTATTTTTAAATGCTAGCGCTTCTGAGGAAACGATGTAATTAATTAAAAACTTTCAAAGACTTTCGCCATCTTGGTTCTGGTTTTTAATAAATTCTTTTGCAAGTATTTTACATTTTAGAGTCATGATATTTATTTTTTAAGGTTTTTAAATGATTATGGCTACAGATTATAAGCCAAATGGTATGCTGCATTAAAATAAATAAAATGTTTATTTTTCTTTACTAAACTATTAAAATGGGGTGTATTTTTTGTTAGCAAAATAGCTCACAAAAAATACTAAGTTTCCCGAAGGCTACGTTATTCAAACTTACCTTATCCACATCCATATTCCATTTTCAAATTAAACCTGGCACTCAAACTTTTTATTCGCCAACACTTCACACTGGCCACTGCTAAAAAAAAGTCAGATTCAAAGAGTTCGGGAATTTTCAAATATAGAATTCGAAGTTTATATTTTCGTAAGGTTGGAGAGACGCGATGGAGCCGTGCGGCGGTGACGAAGTTCACTGCCGAATGGCAAGTTGAGGCAACCGCACCTGTTGTATTCCCAACCCGCAGGAATCCAGTTTCGGATTTTACTGCGATGCAACGTAAGTGCTTTGTTCAAATGAGGTTTAGTAAGTGATTTTATTTGCTAGTTTTCTGAAATGACGATAAAAAGTTCTCGATACAGTTGTTTGAAATGTTATGTTGTTGTTTCAGCGGGGTTCAGTTATTTTATACCATACCCCCTCTAAAAAGCTTATTTTATTCACTGCAAACAGTGAATAAAAAGCCCTTATAATCACTGTTTTGGTGTTTGAATTTGGAACATACTAATAAGGTCAACGTCCATCTCAATACCATAAAACCTTCTTGCGCCATAAATACTTTGGATATGAATTTTTATGGCAAGGAGTTAAGCGTTGGATTATATACTGTTTTAGTAGAAAACTTAAATTTTTATCCTTTTTTTTTTACAAATCAAAACAAAATCAAAAATTATTTGTTTTATGTCATGTAAGAATAATATAAACAAGTTCATAGTTTTGAATCCCTTTTTGCTTAAATCTTTCTTTTTCTCGAAGTCTTGGTATAAAATATAGTATGCAACTCTTGAATAAAACGGATTTATATCGAGGGCCATGAATCACTGGCGTCGTTTAGGATTCTAACACTTGAATCCACGACCGTCTCGATTTAAATCAGTCTTTTATTCACTAGTTACATAATATACTATTATACCATACCCCCTCTAAAAAGCTTATTTTATTCACTGGAAACAGTGAATAAAAAGCTCTTTTAATCACTGTTTTGGTGTTTGAATTTGGAACACACGAATAAGGTCAACGTCCATCTCAATACCTTACAACCTCCTTGCGTCATAAATACTCTCGATTTGATTGGTCGAAATTTTTGACAAGGAGTTTAGCATTAGATTAAAAACTGTTTTGTGTTCTTTGTTGTCATTGTCATACATAAGTAAATTGGCGCTATTTTGAATACTGTTCTTAGTAAGTTATGCAGCAAAAAGTTCGATAATAATAAATCGATTGAAAATGCATTCTAGGAATGAAAAAGATGTGCTGAGTTGTTTGTTGTTCAATTGAGTTTTTGAGTTCATGAAAGAGAAGTAGGTATAGTAGAAAACTTGCATTAATTTATCTTTCTTTATTACAAATCAAATCAAAATCTAAAATTATTTGTTTTATGTCATATAAGAATAGTATAAACAAAGTTCATAGTTTTTAATCCTTTTTCGCTTAAATCTTTCTTTTTCTCGAAGTCATGGTATAAAGTATAGTATGCAACTCTTGAATAAAACGGATTTATATCGAGGGCCATGAATCACTCGCGTCGTTTAGGATTCTAACACTTGAATCACTCGCTACGCTCGTGATTCAATCATCATGAATCACTCCCTACGGTCGTGATTCAGTCGTTAGATTCCTGCACTTGCTCGTGATTCATCTTTGGTCCTCGATTTAAATCCGTCTTTTATTCACTAGTTGCATAATATACTATTAGTAAGTATTTATGTCCATGTTCGAGCATTAATTACGTGTGCTTTCTATGAACTTTATTTTTATGCTAATAGTGATTTTTGGGAATCGTGCTGTAGTTTCTTTTGAGTTCTAAGTGATTATCATTCGAAAATACAGATACAGCTGTTGAAAGCTTTTAAAATTAATTAAAAAGCTACTTTATTTTCTTACAAAAATTCTGATACACTTTTATTTTTAATTTGGTGTACGAAAATCCAATCAACATTAGACATTCATTACACTTCGCAATAAGCGTAGGCGGCAAAAATAGGATCAAAGTCAATATATGTGGAAACTTTTTCACGTCAGACTATCTATTTTTAGCATTTTTATTTGAGTCTATTTGTTGAAACCATTATCTTTCTTTCTCTAAGTAAGTATTTCTCCTTTACAATAAAAGTGAATCAATCTTTTTTAACTATAGATTCCATTTTACACATTAAGACTAGCATCCACCTGTGGCTAGTCTCGCATTTTATCAACGCTGGTGAAAAGCTTATGCGATAATCCAGGTCACAAGCTATGTGTGTTCCAAGTTTGATTCAAATCCGTTCAGCCGTAACGGTGATGAGTGGAAATAAACACATAATTTCATAATAAATCATAAATTCACAATTTCTATGAACAACGGGATATAAATAGCTTGATTTAATTTTGTGAGTTTTGACTCCCACTATTCGGCACAGTTGCATACCCCATGATCACGGCTTGAACAAAAAAGTAATAATAAATTTAGTTTTTGTATAATAAATGTATTATTGTTATTGGTAGAACTGTACACGTCGCTACGCTAAGCTACGCCGTGCCTTGCATAAACAAGTTTCCCTACAACGTGTTTGCTTGATTGCTACGACGTGCTACGTGCTACGCCGTAGTGAGTGTCGTAGTAGCACTATGAAAATGAATTAGGTTGTCTCCACAGAAAACACTTTAAAGCAAACTGATTTGATTTTTTAAGTGGAAACTATTTTTAGGTTTGAGCATTTTTCGAGGTGGGAAAACACCAGTAAACTCGCTACACCGTCACGAAACCGACACCTCTTCCTCAAAAATCGAAAAGCTTCACATTATTTTTGGACTGCCACGATTTTTTTTCCTATATCGTTCTATTGCGGGCAAAAGCCTTCCTCAAAAATTTCTAGTTATTTTATTCCGAGCCTCCTAGAGAGCACTGGTGGTCTAGTGGTAGTGGCCCCGCCTTCCGATCTGAAGGTCGTGGGTTCAAATCTACTCGTGTACCAATGAGTTTTTCTGTCGAAAAATTTATGTGCACTATGCCAGTACTCTCAAAACGGTGAAGGAAAACATCGTGAGGAAACCGGCGTGTTGTAGAACCTAAAAAAGTTCGAGCAACACGTGTCAAAGGTCACGCAAAAAGGGCCCACCAGCGGCTTACTTGCGGAAAAAACCTGCCCGCACATCAAGCGCGCATGATAAACTTCCGAGCCTCCTTTTCCTCCCACAATATAGTAAATGAATTTAACTTTTATTAAAATAATAACCTTTTAAAAATTATGGTCCTAAGTATCATAAACATAATAAACAGGCTTATGATATAAAAAGTATGTGTTCTTTGGAGCGTGTCTGTTTAGAAGACGGATGGACGTTTATAAGGGCTCACATAAATTCCCTCGTAACTTCGTCTGTCTGTTTCTTGACATGAGTTATAAACCAGTTGGGAAAACGTTGTATTTCTTACTAGCACCTGCTCATGGCTTCACTTGCCAGGTAATAAGTAACTTAACTATAATGTATGCTCACTTACTAACCTTCTTTTTTTCATTGACCAAGCGAGCAAAGCATCTCTGCATCAACCACTGTTCATCTATCTAAATATATAAAACTCTTTCGTTACTGACTGACTGACTGACTCACTGACTGACTGACAATCAACGCACAGCCTAAACCGTTAGTCCTAGAAGCATGAAACTTGGAGGGTATGTTCCTCTTATAGCGTAGAGGTGTACTAAGAAAGGAAATTGGAAAATTATTTCCCGAAGAGGAGAAAAAGGGGAAAAAAGGTTTAAAGAAAAATCAACACACAGCCTAAACCATTAGTCCTAGAAGCATGAAACTTGGAAGATGTGTTCCTCTTATAGAGCAAAGGTGCACTAAGAAAGAAAATAGGAAAATTATTTCCCTAAAAGAAGAAAAAAGGGAAAAATAGTTTAAAGAGAAATCACAAAAAATTGCTTTACAAAATACGCAAAAAAACAGTAAAAAAAATCTACTACCGCAGCTTCTGTCACCAAATTTGAATACACACAAAAGTTTACATAAACCCCACCGTAACCACTAAGACAAAATCGCGGAAAACACCTATAATACCTGTTAGCAACGTCTCCTAGAATAAGATTAGATTTACTATTTTGATAAAGAAAAACGATTTGCTTTGCTAGAGAAAACGCTAGAAAATTCCTATTGTAATTGTTCTAGAATAAGTTGTTTACTTTTAACCTCGGGCCGCGCACAGAGCGAGATAGATATACTAATTAGACAAAGACGGCTAGCTAAGAATATTCGAGAAAATTTTAGATTGTTCCATAGACAAGGACAGACATATACGATAGAAAGAGATGGATAGCTAGTCAGACAAAGATAGAGCGATATTGTAAGAGTAGGACAGATAGAGAGGTATTAGTATATAAGAAGCGCAGATAGCCCGCGATAGTTAAGTTTTAAAGTTTGAAAGTTTGAAAGTTTAACAGTTTTAAAAGTTTACAGTTTAAAGTTTTGAACAAGCCTGAAGAAATAAAAGTTCAGAAGAAAAGTTCGGTTCAAGAAAGTATTGTATCAGTTGTTTACTTAGAAGAAATAAAGAAGAATTTTTGGAAGACTGGTGTTTCAATTGGACCCTCGCAAGCTTCGCCGAAAACCAGCGCATAGAACATACTACAGTCCACAGAACCACCACATTTTTTGGTCCTTCGAGCCGGATAGAAGAAAGAAGATGCCGATCGTCCGTTCACGTTCGCCAGTCGCCAAGTCCAGATCGGACAAGGAAGATTCTGCTGGAGCGTTGACCACTGACTGGTCGATGGAGATTTTGGCAACAACTGATACTGGAACCACGGAGGCTTCCGCCGGGACAACCACGTCGCGCCGCACCGTAGCTGCCACTAGCGCAGCATTGGAGCCCGCCGCTTCGTGCATAGGGAGGAGGACTCGCGCCGCGTTGGCGGCAGCTACCGTAGTTGCCGCCCCTCCCCCGCGCCCCGACGACGCCGCCGCGAAAGAACCGAAGGCCGCTCAGACCCGAACGTCTAAGCAGGCATTGGCCACGCCCGCGAGCGTGAGTCTCGCGTCCGCGTCCGCGCATGCTACCGAGCTCGGCCGCTCTGAGCCCGTGTTTGCACGCCCCGCGTCGGTATCCGCGAAGCTCACCCCCACGAGGGTGACCGCGCCCGCAGCCGAATCGGCGGCCACGCAACGAACGAAACTGAAGAACATTGGAGGGAGACCTACCGCCCTACCGTGCGCGTCTTCAGAAACCGTCATCCAGAGGAAACCGGAGAGATCTACGAAATCAAGTAGAAGAACTGAACTGGAAGCTCTCCGAGAACTACAGCAGAAGCAATTGGAAGCTGCACAGGCTGCCGCTGCGCTAGCCCAGACAAATCTGGAGTTAGCAGAATACGCTTCTGAAGAAGAATTGGATGAAGAATATGAAGTTGAACGATCGACCCACGTCGAACAATGGGTACAACAGACGAACTATTTCGAGAACCCAGAACCAATCGAGAACGAGCCAACTCAGAAGAGTGAAATTAAGGAACTTGCCGAAGCTATCATGAACGCCACCAGATCGGTACGACCAAGCATGACCGTGTCACCGAAGATTTGGGACCTGCCAGAATTCAGTGGGTCTCATGAAGAATGGCTGCCATTCAAAAGGGCATATGAAGATAGCGCGGCGATGTGTACGACCGTACACAATATGGCTCGCCTCAGGAAGGCAGTGAAAGGAGCTGCCAAAGAAGCCATCAGAGGATTACTGTTCGTGACTTCAGACCCCCAGGAAATCATCGCTGCACTAGAACGACGCTTCGGGAGACCTGAACAACTGGTGCTGGCTGAGCTACAGAAGATAAAGGAACTACCACGCATCGGAGACACCCCGCGAGAGATCTGCATCTTCGCCAGTCGCGTGGGAAATGCGGTTACGACGATAACCGCCTTGAAGAAGCCGCACTACCTGTACTCACCAGAAATCAGCCGAAGCATCACAGAGAAGCTCTCGCCAATACTCCGGTACCGATGGCTGGACTACAGTGCACGCATTGGTGATGAAGAGCCAGAGCTATTGAAAATGAAGAAGTTCCTAGAAGTGGAAGCAGACCTGTGCGGAAAGATCGCGCCACCGGAACTGGTCATTAAGAAACGATATCCGGTGCACGCCACCCACGAAGAAGAAGACTCCGAGTCAAGCACAGTTGCTGCGACCTCCGAAGGATTTAAGAAGTTCTGTGCTCACTGCGAAGGCGAACATTGGATCACCGAGTGCAAGAAATTCAGGGACACATCGCACAACGAGCGCTGGGAAATTGCTGTAAAGAAGAAACTGTGCTTCAAGTGTCTACGCAAGCGACATGCAAGACAGAACTGCCGAAGCCAACCCTGCAGAAAGTGCAAGAGGCCGCACCACATCATGCTGCACACAGAACAGACTTATAGAGCTTCAACCGCTCAACCACCTGCAGCAGCGCCTCAACCAGCAAGAGAAGAAAGCGTAGTGAAGCCAGTGTTTACAGCAACCGATGGAAGAAAAACATACTTGAAGATGGTCCCAGTGGATATATACGGCCCGAAAGGATCGACTCGCATCTTGGCACTGCTCGATGAAGGTTCAACAGTGTCACTGATAGACAAGAGCGTGGTCGATCGCATCGGAGCCACCGGAAAAAGAAAAGCACTCACCCTTGAAACTGTTGGCGGAAGAATAATAGAAAAGAAAGACTCCCAGGAAATGGATTTGAAAATAAAGGGAGCAAAACGAAGAGATCGAAGAACACTCCAAGGAGTACGAACAATTGAAGATTTGAAGCTTTCGCCTCAGACCGTCAGCAAGAGCACCATTGAAGGGTGCAGCCATCTGAAAGAAATGATGGACGAACTGATCTACGAAAATGAACGCCCGACCCTACTGATCGGTCAAGACAATTGGGATCTGATCGTATCCCGGAAGATCTTGAAAGGGAAAAAGAACGAGCCCGTCGCGTCACTCACCAGCCTGGGATGGGTGCTTCATGGAAGCAGCACCGGATCTGCCGCTGCACCAGTTAAATACATGAACCACTGCCGCCAGGCAGAAAATGAAGAAGCGATCGAAGAATTGATAAAACGACACTTTGACTTGGATTCGATCGGCGTGCAGCAGCGGCACCCAAGTAACGACGCTGACGGAAGAGCTCTTGAACTATTGGAGAAGACAACCAAACAGCTACCCGATGGGAGGTACGAATCTGGACTGCTGTGGAAGAAGGAAGATGAGGTGCTGCCGAACAACTACGCGCAGGCCTTCAATCGTCTGCTGGGCGTAGAGAAGAGATTAGATAAAGATGCAGCTCTTAAAGAAGAATACGGCAAACAACTGCAGAAGCTCTTTGACAGTGGATATGCCGAGGAAGCCCCAGCAGATTCTACTCCAGATCGAACGTTCTACCTACCACACTTCTCCGTAGTGCATCCCGTCAAGAAAAAGATCCGCATCGTGTTCGACGCTGCCGCAAAATATCAAGGAAAAAGCCTTAATGACGCTCTGCTTCCAGGACCCGACCTGCTCCAGTCTTTATTCGGAGTACTCCTCAGATTCAGAGAAGGGCCTGTGGCAGTCGTCGCCGATATAAAAGAGATGTTTCTTCAGATCAGAATCAGGCAAGAAGATCGCGACAGCCTGAGGTTCCTTTGGCGAAGAGAAGACCGAAGATCAAGACCCAAAGAGTTCCGGATGAAATCAGTGATCTTCGGTGCAGCTTCATCACCAGCTACAGCTATCTTCGTCAAGAACACCAACGCCAAGAATCACGAGAAGGAACATCCAGCAGCAGCCAAGGCTATAATACGCAACCACTACATGGACGATTATCTGCAAAGCTTCAGAACGACCGAAGAGGCAGCAAAGGTGGCAGAAGAAGTGAACAAGGTGCACAAAGCAGCGAACTTTGAACTCCGACAGTGGGCGAGCAACAAGAAAGAGATCCTAGAGGAACTGAAAAATGAAGAACCACCTCCGACAGAAAAAAGACTCGGAAATGAAGAAAAGACGCTCGGAATGAGGTGGCTAGTTGATGAAGATGCATTAGCCTTCAATATTGGACTAAGAAACACTCCAGAAGAAGTGTTGAAAGGAAACAGACTTCCGACAAAAAGAGAAGTCACGAGCGCTGTAATGTCGACCTTCGATCCCATGGGTCTCGTCGCTCCTGTATTGATCAAAGGAAAGAGACTGATTCAAGATATATGGCGAATTGGAACGACTTGGGACGAGACTATCAGCGAGAACCAGAAACGATTATGGCTAGAATACATGGAAGAAATAAGAGCCATACAAAATTTGAAGATTCCCCGATGCTTGGCGCCATTCAATAGTACAGGAGAACTCCACACCTTCGTAGACGCCAGCGAGACAGCATACGCCGCAGCAGCGTACTGGAGAACGAACGACACATCCGGAGAAGTACACGTCGCACTAATAGCGGGAAAAGCGAGAGTCGCGCCCGTCAAGAGCACTTCGATCCCACGCTTGGAATTGCAAGCCGCGTTACTGGGAGGCAGACTAGCCGCAACCATTGCCGAAGAGATGGACCTGACCATCACGAAGAAAACTTATTGGTCCGATTCCAGCACTGTACTCCAATGGATGAAGTCAGATCCGCGACGATTCAAGACGTTCGTCGCTCATCGCCTCGCTGAGCTGGAAGACCTCACAAAACCTCGAGACTGGAGATGGGTTCCAACTAAGGAAAACCCAGCTGACGACGCAACGCGAGACACACCGAAAGACTTCAACGAAACGTCAAGATGGTTCATCGGTCCCGCGTTTCTCCGCAAACCAGAGGCAGAATGGCCCAACAGAAGATTTGAAGGAAGCATCATCACAGGGGAAGAGAAGAAAAACTCAGAAGCTGTTACAACGACCAGAATCCAAGAATCAATGATACCGGACCCGAACAGATTTTCAAGCTGGACGCGCCTACTCCGTGCAACAGCAAGAGTCTTCATGTTCTTGGATTTGTGTCGAAGAAAGAAGGCCAGCGCGAACGCCGCCAGAGAAAAGAACTGGAAGCCATATGAGAAGAAACAGAAGATCAGCAAACCACATGCTCGAACACAGAACCTGGCAACTAGAAAATGGCTACCAGTAGAACCTGAACACATAAGGAAAGCAGAAAAAGCTCTCATCAAACAGACTCAAAGAAGATCGTTCCAGAAAGAAATAGAGAACCTCAAGAGTAGCAAGCCGCTTGATAACAACAGCCGTCTGAAGAAAATCGACGTGATGCTAGATGAAGATGAAATACTTAGACTCAACAGCAGAGCGATGAACATCAGGAACTTTGGATCACAGAACTTGAGATTGCCTATCATAGACGGGAAGGATCGTGTGCCACAACTGCTGATAGAACATTATCATCGCCATTTACATCACGGCAACCATGCAACGGTCATCAACGAAATACGGCAGAAGTTCTGGATCCTGTCGCTACGGAACGCTGTAAAGAAAGTATCGCATCAGTGTCAGTGGTGCCGAGTGAGAAAATCAAGACCGGAAGTACCACCGCTGGGAAACTTACCTCAAGAACGTTTGGCGCACCACCAACCTCCGTTCACCTGCACTGGAGTTGACTACTTTGGCCCGATGCACGTGACGATAGGGAGAAGAAAGGAAAAACGCTGGAGTGCGCTCTTCACCTGCTTAACCACGAGGGCGATACATCTAGAACTGGCGGCATCACTCGACACGAGCTCCATGATAATGGCGCTACGAAGAATGGCGGCTCGAAGAGGAACCCCCCGAACGATTTACAGCGACAACGGAACGAACTTCGTCGGAGCGGACAACGAACTGAAAAGAGAGCTCGTGAACATGCCTCAAGAAATCGTCGAGGCAGCAAGACGAGAAGGAATAAATTGGAAATTCATTCCACCTGGAGCACCCAATATGGGAGGTGCCTGGGAACGAATGGTGAGGTCAGTAAAGACAGCACTCGCAGCCGTACTTGGAGAGAAGAGTCCACCAGAAGAGGTCTTACACACCCTTTTAACGGAAGTTGAACACACGGTGAACTCTCGGCCGCTGACGCACCTCGTGGCGGATCCGACAGAAGGAGAAGAAAGTCTGACTCCAAACCATTTCTTGATCGGAAGATCCTGCGGAATGACTGTCTTGGGAAACTTCGATGACACTGACCTCATCGGGAAGCCGAACTGGAAGACTGCGCAAAGACTGGCAGACCACTTTTGGAACAGGTGGTTGAGAGAATACCTGCCGACCCTCATGCCAAGGAAGATGAATGGGCAGGAGCGCATTGTTTTCGAAAAAGGCGATGTAGTAATCATCGCGGACCGAACCTTCCCGCGCAACACATGGCCGCGCGGGGTGGTTGAAGAAACGTTCCCGGGACCAGATAAGAGGACACGCATTGTCAGCGTGAGGACCAAAGGAGGACTACTGAAGAGACCGACCTCGCGACTTATCCTCCTAGCATCAGGGAAGACGTTGCAGCCGAAAGATGGAGTGCCCAACGACGCGTCGCGCACTGGCGGGGAAAACTGTTAGCAACGTCTCCTAGAATAAGATTAGATTTACTATTTTGATAAAGAAAAACGATTTGCTTTGCTAGAGAAAACGCTAGAAAATTCCTATTGTAATTGTTCTAGAATAAGTTGTTTACTTTTAACCTCGGGCCGCGCACAGAGCGAGATAGATATACTAATTAGACAAAGACGGCTAGCTAAGAATATTCGAGAAAATTTTAGATTGTTCCATAGACAAGGACAGACATATACGATAGAAAGAGATGGATAGCTAGTCAGACAAAGATAGAGCGATATTGTAAGAGTAGGACAGATAGAGAGGTATTAGTATATAAGAAGCGCAGATAGCCCGCGATAGTTAAGTTTTAAAGTTTGAAAGTTTGAAAGTTTAACAGTTTTAAAAGTTTACAGTTTAAAGTTTTGAACAAGCCTGAAGAAATAAAAGTTCAGAAGAAAAGTTCGGTTCAAGAAAGTATTGTATCAGTTGTTTACTTAGAAGAAATAAAGAAGAATTTTTGGAAGACTGGTGTTTCAATTGGACCCTCGCAAGCTTCGCCGAAAACCAGCGCATAGAACATACTACAGTCCACAGAACCACCACAATACCGAAACTAAACACCGCACCGCTTCAAAAAATGGCTAAAGAACATGCTCAAAACTATGGTAACCAGCTGGTCATGTCAAATTAAAAAAATCTGATTCGATTAAACACCAACACGCATACGAAACCCTAAATTAGCCACTAATACAACATAAAATCACAAAAAATTGCTTTACAAAATACGCAAAAAAAACCATTAAAAAATTTTCAGCTACCGCAGCATCTGTCACCAGGTTTGAATACACACAAAGGTTTACAAAAAAAACAATGATAATCACTTAGACAAAATTGCGGGAATCATCTATCATACTTAAGCTAAACACCGCTGAAAAAAATCGGCTACAACAGCACTCGCCTTCAAATTCAAATAAACTCTAAAGTACATGCTCTAAACTATGGTAACCAGCAGTTGGTCACGTCAAATTAAAAAAAATGATTCGATTATACACCAACACGCATACGCAACCCAAAATTAGCCACTAATATAACATAAAATCACAAAAAATAGCTTTACAAAATACGCAAAAAAAAACATTAAAAATTTTCAGCTACCGCAGCATTTGTCACCAGGTTTAAATACACACAAATGTTTACAAAAAAACCGATGATAACCACCAAGACAAAATTGCGGGAATCATCTATCATACTTAAACTAAACACCGCTGAAAAAAAACAGCTACAACAGAACTCGCCTTCAAATTCAAATACACTCTAAAGTACAAGCTCAAAACTATGGTAACTTGCATTTGATCATGTCAAACTAAAAAAACCAGATTCGATCATACACCAACGAATACGATAGCCCAAATTAGCCACTAAAACAAATCACGAAAACGAGCTTTACAAAATACGCAAAAAAAACATTAAAAAAATTTCAGCTACCGCAGCATCTGTAACCAGGTTTGAATACACACAAAGGTTTACTATAAAACCAAAGATAACGACTTAGACAAAATTGCGGGAATTATCTATCATACCTAAACTAAACACCTCTGAAAGAAATCGGCTACAACAACACTCGCCTTCAAATTCAAAGACACTCTAAAGTACATGCTCAAAACTATGATAACCAGCAGTTGGTCATGTCAAATTAAAAATTCAAATTCGATTATACACCAACATGCATACGAAACCCCAAATTAGCCACTAATATAACATAAAATCACAAAAAATAGCTTTACAAAATACGCAAAAAAAAACATTAAAAAATTTTCAGCTACCGCAGCATTTGTCACCAGGTTTTAATACACACAAATGTTTACAAAAAAACCGATGATAACCACCAAGACAAAATCGCGGGAATCATCTATCATACTTAAACTAAACACCGCTGAAAAAAAACGGCTACAACAGCACTCACCTTCAAATTCAAATACACTCTAAAATACAAGCTCAAAACGATGGTAACTTGCATTTGATCATGTCAAACTAAAAAAACAAGATTCAATTGTACACCAACGAATACGATAGCCCAAATTAGCCACTAAAACAAAATCACGAAAAAGAGCTTTACAAAATACGCAAAAAAACATTTAAAAAATTCTGCTACCGCAGCATCTGTCACCAGGTTTGAATACACACAAAGGTTTACAAAAAACCCCATGATAACCACTAAGACAAAATTGCGGGAAGCACCTATCATACCAAAACTAAACACAGCTGAAAAAAATCGGCTACAACAGCATTTACCATCTTTCGAACACACTTTATATAGTTTTGAATGCAAACTCAAAACTAAGGTAACCAGCACTTGGTCATGTAAAACCAACGCATACATAACCCAACTTAGCCACTAAGGCAAATTCACAAAAAATAACTCTAAAAAAATACGCAAAAAACAGTGAAAACATATCAATAGTTGTCCGCTTTCCACCATAAAATAGTTTCTTTTAAACGAACTCAAACTATGACTTTATACTAACCACGCGGACGAAGTCGCGGGTGACAGCTAGTATGCTATATTCTTCTTTATCTTGTCACTAATTTTGAACGCTTCTTTTGTGCAATATATACTATATTTATAACATGTGTATTTAATTAGTTTTAATAAAGTGCTAGTTGCTTAGTGGTAAGGCCTAAGGTCCTGGGTTCAAATCTAGTCGTGTACCAATGAGTTTTTCAGTCCAAAAAATTATGTACACTATGCCAGTGCTCTCAAACAGTGAAGGAAAACATCGTGACTGAACGAACCCAGGAATTATACATTTTCGTACAACAAAGTGTACAAACAAGCATACGGTCCACCTGATGGGAAGCAGTAACTGTAGCCTATGGAATACCAGAGGCATCACAAACGCGTTGCCAACCCTTTAAAAGTTTATAAAAAACCCTTTTTGAAGAACCCCATGCTATAGTCCTTAGGAAAAACCTCAGCAGAGAGATGTTTACAACCACCACCACCACGTAGATGAAAACACGGACAGCTGCTCGTTCATCATACAATGGTCAACTCTATTTTGTAATTAACAAAATAGTCCAACGGAAAAGGATGTACAATTTGCTCAAATATTTGCTCCAGCACAGGATATGAACTGGGACAGAAGTAAAATTGCCCGACGAAACTAGCTTAGAAAGTTGACTTGTCAGTAATTATTTCTAAAGTCTATAGCTAATTTCAAAAAAAAGGAATTCATTTTCTTGTCCTTATCCCCACTTCATGTGGGGTCGGCACAACTTTCAACAGTCACTCTTTTCTTACCCAATATTATCCTTCACACAATCCATCCATCTTTTCTTTGGCCTACCTCTACTTCTATACCCATCCAAATTTATCCAAACCCGTCAAAAACATCAACAAAAATACTAACACAGGTACAGGAGAAAGTCGGAAGAAAAAAAATGTTGTTACCTTTTCAATTAAAGGCCACTGATACTGTAGCCTACCATGAGCTCTGTCTGGCTCTGGTTTTGAGTCTGTGTGAGTGTTGACTTAATAAACCCTACGTCAAAACGTCACATACACAGTATAATAAACTGGTGAGCACTCACATAGACTCAAAACCAGTGCCAGAGACAGAGCCAGACAGAGCTCATGGTAAGTCTACTGACCTGAGACAATTAGAGGATAACATGATGGCAAATCGCTGTTATATTAATTGTTCTTCTGGTGTTAGTTTGAGTTCTGCTTAATTTCGGTGGCATTTTAACCAACATTACTTGAGGTCTTAGCTCAAAGTGTTAGCAGTTGGAATTTAAGTGTATTAAGTGATATTCTGATTTGATCGAAAATGTTTCAGATGGTTTAGGAATTAACGGCCATCTTTCTTCCAAAGCCAATTATGTAGGGCCGACCTTTGACAGACGACTGACGACACTTGACGGAAAAGTATTTTATCTATGTAATATATTATCATCATTCTCAATCTTGGAGGAATTAGAAATGGAGATGTCAATACAGGGCTTTCCCCTCTGCTGGTCATATACCGACCTCGATCATATCCTTTAAATAAAACTGTTTTACTCGCAACTGCAGCCATTGTGTGTCGTTTCATGTCGCGAAGTGGAGCTCCGCGAAAATGGTGAATTGCATGGTAGTTTCTTGTAAAAGACGATCAGAGACATCAAACTTCCGGGAACATGGTATTTCCTACCACAAGGGAGTATTATTTTGTCAATTGTGTTTGTAATTTTGTAGAATTTTAGTTCAAACGAAATACCGGTTGCGACAGATTAGCGACAGTATTACGACAGTATTGTCAAAGATTATACCTTGGTAGAAGGCATAGTGTTGGGAAAAGTTGAATGAAATTGATGAATGAATGAATGATAAAATAAACGTTTAATTATTATCACATAATGTGTTGTCTACTATTCGATTCTACTAGCGACCTCTGTGAGCTGGACTATGGAACTAGAAATAATGGCCCCCGATAGACGGCAGTTTTGTTATTTTTCTAGTCTTAAACAATGGAGGTGCTTGCTACTCGCCGGTAGGTGGCGCTGATTTTAATTTTATTGAGCTGAATGATAAGTCAATTTTAATCTTGGAGGTTATTTTTTTTTTCAAAATGTTCTCTAGCTAGTAGAATCGAATATGGAAGAAATAATGAAAGCCTTACAAGGCATACAGAGTGAAATAGCGCAACAGAAATACGACATGAAAATTATGGAAGAAAGTATTAAAGAAGCTATAATAAAAAATATGGACGAAAAATTTAATTTGATTGAGAACAGAACAAATATGTTGGAGAGGAAAATTGAAAGTCAACAGAGGTCAATAGATTTTTTAGACAAACAAATAAGAAAGAAAAATTTGGTTTTTTTCGGGATAGAGGAAACTGAAAGAAACTACGAGGATTTGCTAAATTTAGTTATCAACGTCATAAACTTAAAAATGGGAATAGTATGTGGAAAGCTGGAGATAGAAACGGTAGCAAGGATTGGAAAAAACAACGGATATCCCAGACCTATTGTCGTAACGACCTCAACTACACTGAGAAAAATAGAGCTGCTACGCCACAAAAAAACTTTAGATAACTCTGGAATCTACATAAAAGAGGATTACTCTCCCGCGGTACTCCAGAGACGCAAAGAACTCCAAGAAGAGCTGAAACGAGAAAAAGAGGCTGGAAATAAAGTAGCTTTACGATACGACAAGATAATCCGGTTTGACCAGCATGAGCACCCAACAAACCGAACTTATAACAACAAAAGATTTCTTTCAGAGTCACCAGAGGGATCCGGAGGCTATGCTGAGGTGAGCAGAGAAAATGTGAAACAGGTACCAAAAAAAACGAAAACTCAGAGCATAACGGTCTACCTTCGTCCATCACAACTGAACCCCTCCCAAGCAACGGTATCCAACGAAGTCCCGGATAGCCAAGAAAACCTAAAACTAAGTGACGCCCCTTCCCCTCTTTCAAGCCGGCCGGTCACCGTGGAAGAGATAGACCAAAACCCCCCAAATCATATAAAAATAAAACCAAAACCAAATACGGATTTAAAGAAAGATTTACATAAAAAGAAAATAAAGTAAGTAAGAAGTGTATTGATAGTTAGTTATTAAGAAAGAAGAGAAGATAGTTTTTTAAAATAGTGTTTAACTTATTAGAAATAAAGGCTTTTTTTTTTTTTTTTTTTTTTATTTATTTTATTTTAATGTGTTGTCTAATTACGTATTTGGTGCTTTTTAAACCCTGACGTAAAAACGACGGGATGTTATGAGTTTGCGGTGTCTGTGTGTGTGTCTGTCTGTCCCATCGTAGTTCCCGAACGAATCAACCGATTTTAATTTAGTTTTTTGTTTGTTTGAAAGGTGAATAGTCGGGAGTGTTCTTAGCTATTTTTGATGAAAATCGGTCCGAGATGGCTGCCGCCACGAAATATCGGATTACATTTATTCACAAATCCCACAATATGGTTATCCTAGGTACCAGTCATCAAACCCTCTACTCATCAATGTATAAAATAGGACATGACATCATACTCAAAAATAAAGTCGTGGGCGTAGTGAAAACATTTTTTTTGCCTATTTTATATTTCTTTTACGTCCTGTGCAGGTTTCCAAAAAACCCTGTTGCTTGAAGAGTGGACAAAACTTTTTGGCCAAAAAACAACTTGGCATGCAACAAGAACGAGTGTGATTTGCTCGGAATTTTTTACAGAAAGTTCTCAAACTCGGGCAAACAAACATCTGCGTTCACCACACAAATATTTGTTCTCGGTGGGAATCGAACCAACGCCTCCGGCGCAGAAGGCAGAACTACAAACTTCGCTGTGGTGCTGACGATGTAACGTGATTTCACTTTATATATATTTTTCAATTATTCAGTAACAGACTAAACTTATGTGTACTATGCTATAACATGTTAAGAACTATTGATTCAAACTTATAACCATTAATAAAACATAACAACTAAATTCAGTTCTTTTATTTTCTGACTGTTACAAAATGTGAAACCTGTTGTGCATAACTTATTTAAATTACCTTTACCTAAAAACCCATTTCATTCATTATTTTATTCATCGTTCAATTTACCGGTCTTACTGAATGCCCATCACTAGAGATTATCCTAATGTGAGTCTTGACACTGCGTAACTACGTTATATTTTTTATCTGTGTGCAAATTTTAAGATCGTGTGCGGGATTGTCAATGTGTGTGTTTACATGAATAGGATTTTGCTATGCGCGTGTGCCATGCGTGTTTACCTCGTCCCCCGTAAATTTTGCCAGAAAATATTGTTCGTGGATTCAAACGTTGACGCCTCCATTTCTAATTCCTCCAAGTTCTCAATAAACTACTCGACACTGGTGAAATTGATTCGAAAAGGACAGATGCCATTCATTAAGAAGTAGACACAGGTTATCTTTTGAAAAACACTTGTGAGTAATGGGGTTTATGTCAAAACTGACAGATGCGACTGGATTTGCAACCGATTGCAACAAAAAATACCGAATTACCCCACGAGTTCCCGTAGTAAAGTTTTTGATTAGTTTCGAACTAGACGCGTTGTTATACCCGCCAATATTTATTTATTTATAACAACTGAAGTTTCATGGTTGAATTGAAAACACATTTTCACAAAATTGACCAAATCCAGGTCGCGTCATTAGTCTTATCGATAAATACTAGAGGGTTGCCATGCAGTTACCCTGGTGACCTAATTTAGGGGGCTACAACCCTTTAACATGATTTAGGCCATAAATTCGGTACAATTTGGTATTGGCAGGAACTTGGGGTTGAATGAACAGCTAAGCTCTTTATTGGAGCTTTTTATAGAATACACGCAGTATTATACTATATTTTTACGTAGAAGGAAATAAGAGTATACAAGAAATGGTGACCACTTTCCATTTTGGCTCAAAAACAACAGAAAAAGAAGATACAGGTACACAAGAAACAGGAAGAACACAACAACAACAACACACAACAACACACAGAACAGGAGAACAGGAGAGAAGGTACAGGTACAGGCGAAACAAAAAAAGAAAAAAACATTGAACACCTTAAAGAAAACAGAAACGAGTAAGTACACACAATAATTTGATGTGTTAATGCTATAAAGGGTACCGACAGTAACCAAATATGCATAAGTAGGTATTTATTGAGTCAAAGCTGCTCTGCTTCTAATTAGGGCACATTCAAAATATAGTTTATTTAATATAGTACGTGCCAATATCCATAGGTTAGGTACAAATAAACAGTGAAATATAACAACACTATTACATATTTAAAAGATAGGGTAAAAAACAATTATTCAGTTAAGCAAACATCACTTCGATATTACCAGATCCATGTTATGATAAAATAGACTAAAACTTACGGCTTGGTCCTAAGTTTTTTTGTGTGGTGTAACAAATAGGAAATGCGTTTCTACACCGAATTACAAACATAATATAAGCAAACTACTTGAGTTTCGTGTCACAACGCCATCTAGGAATCGATTGAGGCACATATTTTTAGAATATTTATAAGTTAGTCACCAATATTGAGGGTTATACATAACCTATTTACCTTCCTATATTTGGAATACCTACAAATGCAGAGTTGCGTGTGATCTCTACATAAGTTATCGTCTTCCTGCCTATAAGCATCCCTTTTTTCGTGGGATCAGCCCAACATGTTCTCCTTTTCATTCATATTACCATACCATACCAAGTTAATAAAATGAAAATATTTGCGAATATTTTCACATCTCCATGTGTAACGTAATATCCCTGTAAGCCCGAAAGAGGGATATTTGACACACGCGATATTATAGCGAGCTACGATTTACTTTTTATAATACAGAGAAAAATCTTTTTTTTTTTTGTTTTAAATCCAGTTGATTTTTCTATTGATTTTATAGTGTTTACTACACTTAAAGAAATCACAAAGATGTTTATTAAGTCCCATTTAGTTGACTGTAACGTCAAACCTGTAGATGAAGCCACGGTCGCGTTAGTATCGAACAGTTCATGAGAGTTATTCGTCAAGTGTGATTAGGATCCGATGGCGCAGCGGGCAGCGCAGCCCCGTACCAAGGGGAAGGTCGCGGGTTGAAATCCCGCTCGGCTCTTAACTTTTGGGACATTATAAAAATTCAATTGAATTTTAATTGTAATGTTCTTAGTTAAAATTAAACCAAGTACATTATATATACTACTTGCTACGTACTGCTTGCTGGGTGCAGACAGACCGAGTGAACGCTAGCCGGAGCACGAACAAAGGAGAAGATAACTCGCATTTCTTTCATCGTTCTTGCTAGAAAGTTCATTGTTTTTTCAAGTGTCATTGTTTGCTTTTTTTAAGAATGTAAGCAGAATGCTATTAACTTTACAGCATTTTTTTTTTGTAAACAGTTTTAGCTATTACGAAAACCTATTACAACTACCGTGACATAGTAAATCCCCCAAAAGTGATGGACAGCGGTGGCTGCAAGGAATTCCAAATCTAATATGAGTCTGTCCGTCCTTCAGCTAAGCCCTCAAAATAACATGCTGACAAAATAAACTGTTTCATATTCCCAGCTCAACTTGCGCGGTAAAGTTTGTTAAAACATGAGTGAATTTGAGTCACTGTAACCTAGATATCTTAGCAGATCCTTTCACCTGCACGCAGGAGGAATAACGGGACATAAAAGCCTATCTACTTATATCTTGTAGTTATAGGTCACAAAGAAGTAAAAGTTTTCGAATGGCAACCACGAATCGAAAGACTTTTAAGAGACGCAGTGGGCCAAAATATTGTCGGGAAGCTGGTGTATCGAGATGCTTAACCTCCATGAAGAGAAATGAAATTGGCCTACGAGTATGTTCAGCAATGGCCTTCCTGAATAATAATAGTTGTTGATCTGGCCGAGGATCTCAAGAGGCGCAAATATGCAGGTCTCGACAGAGCCTACTTATTTGCTCCTCTTGGGGTTGAGACTCTGGGTCCGTGGGAAACCGAGGCCTCGCGGGTCTTCAAAATTTTTTCTAGGCGACTGATCGAAGCGACGCGTGACCCAAGAGCTGGTGGGTTTCTGGCACAGCGTATAAGCATTGCTATTCAGCGTGGCAATGCCGCCAGCGTCTTGAGTCAGCGCTTCCGTCTGGCACTGATTTGGATCAGTTGAGCTATCTCTAGATCGTTTGTAACGATCAGCAGATAGCTCAACTGTTTCTTGTGTATTTTGTACATTTTGAAAATATTTGTTTAATTGTAAGTAGTTGTTATACAGGGTGTCCCATAAGTCAACGTCCAGCCGAAAATGGGCGATGCGCCAAGTCATGACAGTTATCAGAAAAATATAAAAAAAATATTTGTTATGTAAGTTTCGAGTTATGAGTATTTAAAAATAAAAAAGCAGCCAAGTGCGAGTTGGACTCGCCCATGAAGGGTTCCATAGCATCAAGTAACATAATATAAAGGTTTTTGT
Source organism: Thera britannica (assembly GCA_939531255.2). NCBI lineage: Eukaryota > Metazoa > Arthropoda > Insecta > Lepidoptera > Geometridae > Thera > Thera britannica. The sequence continues at coordinate 4,888,576 of OW618048.2, forward strand.
AGTTCGTCGAAAGGTAAATTGCGGTTTACGATTTACGACGTATAAAAAAAACTACTGGCTAGATCTCGTTCAAACCAAATATCGTTGAAAGTTTGCATCGTAACGTAATGTACAACATATATTTTTTTAATTTTATCATTCTCTTATTTTAGAAGTTAGAGGGGGGGGGGGCAACTTTTTTCCACTTTGGAAGTGTCTCTCACGCAAACTATTAAGTTTAGAAAAAAACGATATTAGAAACCTCAACATCATTTTTGAAGACCTATTCATAGAAGTATGGGGACCCCCAAAATTTATAGTTTTTTTTTCTATTTTTGTGTAAAAAAACTTAATGCGGTTCACAGAATACATCTACTCGCCAAGTTTCATCAGTCTAACTCTTACGGTTTCGGAGTAAAATGGCTGTGGCATGGACGGACAGACAGACAGACAGACATGACGAATCTATAAGGGTTCCGTTTTTGCCATTTGGCTACGGAACCCTAAAAAATCCTCTTTATCACGACATTCTCCTCGATCCTTTGCGAATAACACTTTTTCATTTATTTTAATTTGTATGCATAATCATTATAAATATAAGCTATTCTTAGCTTGTTCGGCGGCGGCATCATCATCATCATTAATGATCAATAATTTTAATTCAATTTCATTTCAATTCATGCACTAAATTCCTTTGATGAATCTTTCAAGAACCTCTTGGCCACCTTCGGTCATCTATATATTCTAAATTTATATTTTTCTTAAACAAGAAATCCACTCGCTCACACACGACAAAATCGCCCAAACTACTGCAAAAGCATTTCTTGTGAGTGTTAATAAATAAGTGCTCAAAATAAATATAGAATCAATTCTTGAATACCGTACAAAGTGGAAATAGCTTCATACAGACGAAATTGCGCGGGATTCTTCTAGTACCTAACAATCTTTTCATCGGTCCTTTTGATAACACGAGCAACCGTTAGTACAAAATAAAATGTCAAAGTACGTTTCATATTTCTGTTTCAAATGAATCCACCTCGATGGGAATTGGAAAAAGCCGAGGATTAGAGACGTCTGTTTTTGCAAAATATTGCAACTTGAATCTATATTTAGTATGGAGAAGGTAGTTTTTATAAGCACGTGTGTTTTAAATCCCCTCTATATGAATATGAATTATCGAGCAAATGCTCATCTCAGTCGCTACTTTTTTGAGACATGCAGGGATAATCTACAACGGTGGGGAATAAAAGGTCAAAAAGATGTTGGGAATCGCATAACCGCTGGCCAGGACACTTGGCAAGCCGAGGTGATGCCAGGTGGAGTAAGGCGCTAGCTGAATGGCGTTCAAGAACTGGGTAAAGAAGCGTTGGTGTTCCTGCGGCAGACGATGTTGCGAACATCGCGGGCAAGACCTGTAGACCTACCACAAGCTCTGCCTGGCTCTGTCCCTGGCTCTGGTTTTGAGTCTGTGTTTGTAACGTTTCAACGTAAGATTTATTAAGACAGCACTCACACAGACTCAAAACTAGAGCCAGAGACAGAGCCCTCCGAGCTTAGGGTAGGCCTGCTGGATGAGATTAGCATAAGACCGTCAACAGTGGCACATACACAGAGAGTCCAATACCCAGCAGTGGGTGAAATGGGGCTATGGATGATGATGTGGGAGAAAAGTCATGAGACTTTTCTTGCTTTCTGTTCAATTTACTAGCTTCATGGTTTACCGGTGGCACCTGTCCGTCGTCGCACACCAGAGGTATGCAATGCCAAGCAATTTTTTATCCCTTGGGTCTGGATTAAGCATTTTTAGTATATTTCGTTTTTCGTTTCATAATTTGGTACAAAAATTTGATATACCTACATTTTATATTATGTAAATATAAAATGTAGGTATATTAATAAGTTATGTTAAGTGTGTAAAACTTGAGAAACCGACTTCATAGTCAAACTGCTGAATCGATTTTGATGAAATTTCAATGGGAACAATCTGGAAGTATAAATGTTTTTTTTTTTAAATAAGCTCAAAAATGACAAAATTATGCGATATCAAAAATTTAGCACACAACCGAATTAAAAAACCTTCTGCTTTTTTATTTGAAGTGGTTAGAAAAGTGGCGTAATAAAACACTGAAGTTGATAGAAAAGTGTTGATATAATTACGACTCTGAAAACTGTAATACAATTTCTCACTCGCACACACCTTTTATAGTACGAATTGCCAAAGAGTGGCACTCTACCGGCGCGGCGTCAGTTTTTCCGGAACATTTTAATTCAAAGATTTTTTAAGACTAGAGTGAACAGGTGGATTATGGCTAAGCATGCTCTGTCTTAGGCTACATCGTCACTTTCCATCAGGTGTGATAGCATCCAAATGCTTAGCTGTCTATATAAAAAAAATATGTAAACACACTAGACTTATATATCAAAAATCCGCAAGCAATTATCTTGTTTGCAATCCAATTGTACTCAGTTTAGCAAAATAATAATTTTGACCCTAATACGTTTTCCTTCATAAAAAATATGCCAAATAAATAAATGATTAAAAACTGATTTGTGTGTGCCTTGCAAACATTTTTAAGTATTAGTCAAATATGACAGCGAAATTTGACAGCTGTTCACTGTACGCCACCGCAGAACACTTAGATTTGTGCAAGGCTTAATACAGTAAAATTAATTACTTACCCAAACTTATATCTACGATGCACCTTCAATAGATTAATTTCTTGGCAAGATTAAATTTCCTTACAATCTTGTACGGTGCGGAAGAGATTTTACAATCTTGCACTTTGGAATTGATTAATTATTGATTAAATACTTTTATCGCTCATTATAATCATCTGTAGGCACCCGTATTCTGAGTTTTACTCAATCAGTTTGAACATTTCGTTTCGCCTACGTGTCTCTTTCCTTTGTATGGAGTAACAATGAGACAACAACTCGTTTCGATCCTTTCTACCAAGTTTCTACGTTACTTATTGTTGCTGTCTTATCTTTTCTCCATATAAAAGAGAGAGACACGTAGGCGAAACTGATCGAATAAAACTTAGACTACGGGTAGAGTTTGCTTTATAGGTATTTGCATAATACGTTTCTTAGTGCTATTGGAAACTCAGCTGGAAACTCTTCTATAGTCGTATTTTTTAGAGTTCCGTAGCCAAACGGCAAAAACGGAACCCTTATAGATTCGTCATGTCTGTCTGTTTGTCTGTCTGTCCGTCCGTATGTCATAGCCATTTTTCTCCGAAACCGTAAAAGCTAGACTGATGAAACTTGGCAAGTAGATGTATTCTGTAAGCCGCATTAAGATTTTTACACAAAAATAGAAAAAAAACTATAAATTTTGGGGGTCCCCATACTTGAAACTGAAACTCAAATTTTTTTTTTTCATCGTACCCATCGTGTGGGAAATCTATGAATAGGTCTTTAAAAATGATGTTGAAGTTTCTAATATCGTTTTTTTCTAAACTGAATAGTTTGCGCAAGAGACACTTCCAAAGTGGAAAAAAGTTGGTCCCCCCCCTCTAACTTCTAAAATAAGAGAATGATAAAACTAAAAAAAATATGTGTTGTACATTACTATGTAAACTTCCAACGATATTTGGTTTGAACGAGATCTAGTCAGTAGTTTTTTTTTATACGTCATAAATCGTAAACCGCAATTTACCTTTCAAAGAACTACAAGAACCTTTATATTATGTTACTTGCTGCTACGGAACCCTTCATGAGCGAGTCCGACTCGCACTTGGCTTCTTTTTAATATATTTTATTACACATATCCCTGCCTTATCCCACGCTAAGTGAGGTTAGAAGAAACAGTTTACTTCTTCCCTTCTTTCTTTTTACTACTAGTTTACTTCTTTAATTTGTCATCTCGGTGCTCACTTCATACCTACTCCATCATTTCTCCTTCTATAACGATCGACATCGATTATTACAATTGCTTTAGGGCTGCACGAGTTCGTAGTTTTGTTGGGTCAAACGGGTGCTTTTCCGGAGCGGTATCGGGATACCATTTTCTCCTACAGCATAAAAAACTTTGGCATTTTGTCAGCCCCTGCCAGAGTGGGCTCCTCGATTCGCTTACTAAGGGCCCGCGCTCATCTAGGCGATGGCGATGGCGATCAGCTGAAACGCTGTTAAATATATTAATAATAATAATAATATCGTTTATTTCAGACAACATAAAATGCACACATTACAAAAATTAAACACTTTGGGTCCATAGTAATAAATAACTTAGAGACTAACATACATAAAATAAAATAAAATTTCTAATCAGATCTTAGGGGATTTTTTCGTTAGCGCACCCCTAAAGCGACGTCTATCGTCGCTTTAGGGGTGGCTTTAGGGGTATTCCTGGCGGCCAGAAATCAGAAGTGAGAAACATGTCCCCATGCTTCGCAGGCACCTGGAGCACGTACGATTTGAAGGCCGTGTCTCTCACTCCCGATGGCTCTAGCCGCTGCAGATGTAGCTGTATTGGTGGCGGGTCCTTAATCCAGAAACGGATCCTCTCCTTTACATAGCGAAGGACCTCATCACCTGAAGTATTCGGGTCCGATCTCGAGAGGTAATATGACAGCGATATTTGACAGCGTTTCAGCTGATCGCCATTGCCATCGTCTAGAAGTCTAGATGTTGGCAGGCCTTAACCTAGTGTAGAGTTGTTATGTTTCAAACCAAACCTAACCTATCTGAGTCGGACGAAATTATATTGTGTTTCCTAGAGGAATGAGTGAAACGCAAACGTTGGAAAAAACCCAACCCTCAAAAACCACAAATTCGTGAGGCGGGTAAATCCGTCTTCCAATGTTATTTACAAATAAAACTAATTTTCCGGTATCCCAGTTTAGTTCACTTAATCTATGCCTAACGGTGACTGAGCACATTCAACTTTGTTATGTTGAATGCGCTCAGTCATAATCCACAATACAGTTTTGACAACAAAAAGTGGGTTAGAAGGTAATTCAACCGCTTGAATTTCAGCAAGGATAGCACTAGTTTTTTTCCAGCGCAGAGCAACTCGCGAGCTCAATTTTAACGACTCTGTTTTATCTCAAATTTTTAGAATTTAAATATTTGTTCTAGGATGTAATTTATGTGAAACCTTTTGTTTTATGAAACGTTACAAAAATAGATAAAGGCAAAACTCAAATAAATATTTATGAATTTCGTAATATCGCGTTAAATAATCGTAAAAAAAAGTCGCACTTCTGGAAACCTTTCTTATTGTACTTGTTTATGTATATTATTGCTATGTGACGTTTAATAAATAGCTTTAGACATTTTGATTTGATTTGAAACATGGCGAGGCCTATGGCGAGGTGTCTACTAGTGCAGGAGATCACTTTCAACGATAACACTGACCAAGTTTTTATCACGAATAATGAAACTAATTTTTTCATTATATTATAATTTTATTCATTAAACTTCAAACCTGGTGCTATAAGTTCTTAAAACCGAACAATACTGGTCGTTAGAAGGCTGTAATGGTAGGAAATTACCTGAACGCTGATTTATTACAGTGTGCTTTGTCGGCCCCTGCACAATACGAGGCGACCCCAATAGATAGAGCATAATCTCTTTCTGTAGCAACAACATGGTGGATGAATAAAATTTTATTGAGGTACCCTTTCTTGCCTTTCTTTCTTCAAGAATCTACTTAATTATGCTCGTGTGGTTTTGATGGTATGTGATTAAATGAGAATAGAATGGAATTCTTTATTATATCCTTGCTGGATAAAATACTTCAACCTTTTGTTTCTTTAACAATAGACTATGGACAGACAAGAGAATAGAACAATAAAAGTAATTATAATATAAGTTTAAGAAACTTGAGAAACTTACTTGATAACCGAATTTGATGAAAAATCCATGGAACTAATCTGGTAAGTACTGGAACCTTTCAGTTTTTTCAAATCGGCTCATTAATGACGAAATTATGCGATAAAAAATATTAAAAAAAAAACAATAAAAACACCAGCCAATGAAAAATAAAAAATGGCTAAACCAATTTTGATTAAATTTTGATGAAACTAATCCGAAAGTATTGCCAACCGCAGATTTTTTATCTGCGGTTGGTAATACTTTCAAAATATCTTTCAAATCGCCTTCTAAATTAATAAAAGCAGCCAAGTGCGAGTCGGACTCGCCCATGAAGGGTTCCGTACCATCAATTAACATAATATAAAGGTTTTTGTAGTTCGTCGAAAGGTAAATTGCGGTTTACGATTTATGACGTATAAAAAAAAAACTACTGACTAGATCTCGTTCAAACCAAATATCGTTGGAAGTTTGCATAGTAATGTACAACATAATAATATATTTTTTTTGGATTTATCATTCTCTTATTTTAGAAGTTAGAGGGGGGGGACCAACTTTTTTCCACTTTGGAAGTGTCTCTCGCGCAAACCATTCAGTTTAGAAAAAAATGATATTAAAAACCTCAACATCATTTTTGAAGACCTATCCATAAGTACCCCACACGTATGGGTTCGATGAAAAAAAAAATTAGAGTTTCAGTTTCAAGTATGGGGACCCCCAAAATTCATAGTTTTAGAAAAAAAACGATGTTAGAAACCTCAACATAATTTTTGAAGACCTATCCATTGATACCCCACACGTATGGGTTCGATGAAAAAAAAATTTTTGAGTTTCAGTTTCAAGTAAGTTTCAAAATTTATAGTTTTTTTTCTATTTTTGTGTAAAAACCTTGATGCGGTTCACAGAATACATCTACTCACCAAGTTTCATCAGTCTAGCTCTTATGGTTTCGGAGAAAAATGGCTGTGACACGGCCGGACAGACAGACAGACAGACAGACAGACAGACATGACGAATCTATAAGGGTTCCGTTTTTGCCATTTGGCTACGGAACCCTAAAAATTATGCGATAACAAACTTTTATTTTATTTATTAACAAAGTCCACAGCTCATACACAATGTATCTTATAATATAACTTACAGCCAATTATGGATACATGTTTACATTTTTCGATACATGTTTACAATTATGGATACATGGTTACAATGGATACATTTTTCGTGTGAAACTGATAAGAGAAATCGACTATCACAAAACCGATCTAAGTAATTGCTTACTGCAAAAGAAGATAAATAAGTAGGTAGTAGTACGAATCCAGAATCTCCTCTTTTTTATTTGAAGGAGGTTAGAAAGGTTATGCAACGAGTAATTACAGCTCTTATCAGCGCACTCAAGCCTATTTTACATTGAAAGCTATTTCAGCTGACCCAAGCTTGGTCAAAGTGCTTAGTAACCACTCGGCACGGTAATTTGAAGCGAGGCGATACTAAGCCCCGAAGCAAGTTTCAATCGTGCATTTTTAGTTTTAGTGAGTACACTATACTGCGAAATATTGTATTTGGGTACGGTATAAGTAGTCATGAATATCTTTTGAAGTTCAAGAATCCATCGATTTTACGCGGAAGTAATAAAATGAGAGCCGTTAAGTTATTTGATATGAAATCTTTATTACATCGAATAACCCAATAAATTATGTACCGGCATGAACTCTTGACTCCAAAGAATGTCTTAGGACGATTTCGTGCCGGTATTACGACTGTGACCTTCGTATTATGACGGTGGAAGTATTTTATTATTACTTACGACGACTTACCTGATGATAAGTAACTGTCACCTTTAAGGCTTTGCTGATAATTTCTTAACTTTCACTAACGTTATTGAAGTACGGAAATCTATAAAAATAACATGATAATAAATCATCACAACAATCTGAAGCCCACTGTTGGACATAGGCATCCTCTATAAACCAGTAAGAACGATTATGATATTGATTATTTTTGATATTATATAATCAAACATAATCAAATACCACTTTCCAACTGCAAAAAGAGGACACAACCTCTAAATGGATTCTTGCAAATGAATAATACAAACGCACTATAGTTTAGTATAATACCGATTCGCGGCTTCGCTTGCTTTTTCTTCTCGTCAAGTAGCTATTTATTTTGAACCAGTGTGGTGAAAAGACTTATGGTGTGCCTCAAAGAGGCTCCATTAGTAAATTACACACCGTGGTATTGGTGTAATTAAATTATAAGGAATATTCCCGCTCGGGCTTGTTATTTTCTTACCCCCTTACGTATAAGTTACGCTATTCTTCGAACCTCGAACATCCAATTAGTAAGCTCTTTGTGAAGGGCTCGTCCGGGTGCGTACTACCACTATGCCTATTTTTGCCGTGAAGCAGCATTACTGTTTTTCGGTTTGAAAGGTGTCGATGCCGGTGAAATTACTGGCACGTGGGGCTGAACATCTGTATGCCTCAAGTTGATGGACGCAGGGCAGTGCAGCGTAGGGCACGTCCCTGACGTGCGTGACTTACGAGGCAATGTTTTGTTATAGGCGATGGTTACCACCTAGCCGTTCTTTAGTAATAAACAGTGTAACCAACACGACTTTATTTTAAACATATAGATTTATATACAGGCTGTGGCGTAATGAATGGATATTAGGGTACCTGCAGGTAGAGGATATTGTGCCGGTCGGACATGCTCAATAAAAGTCCCTCGGTTTCCGAGATATTCGACATTTTCAAAATTTTAAAGTTATTGTTCCCTTCGCCAATTGTTTTTGGTGCCAAGACTGCAAATGACCTAGATAGATGTGCTCGTGAATGTAGACTAACATTTTTATAAAAAAAACTTAGTTTTTGTTAAACCAATACTCCACATCCTGTTTATAGATTATTCGTTTTAGATAACATAGTGAAATCAAAAATTAAAATGATATTTTATCGTAAATCTGTTGTTTTATCAACTAACCCCGATATAAGTGTCTATATAAACCAATACACTACCCAGCGAGTTAACCCTTCATCATGAAGTTCTTGATAGGTGTGTGTGCTGTGCTAGCCGCAGCCGCCGCGCTGCCAGCGCCAGCGCCTCTGCCAGACATCACTGACGATAGCCTGCTCCTCGCCAACAATGGCACTCGCGCCAACCCAGGACTCGTCGGTTTCGCAGCTGGCACTCGAGGAGGGTCAGGTGGCGCTGTCTGGACCGTTTGGGACGCTTGGGCACTCCGTGACGCACTAAACAGTGTTGCAGCCCGAATCATATATGTACGAGGACGCATCGACCTTTCTGTATTGTTCGTCAGTTCTCCTGGAGTCATTGTATTGGTCGGTCCTTATAAGACCATCTTCGGTGGAGACGCAAACGCTGAAATTACTGGAGGAAGTTTGTACTTGCTAAACCAGGTGCACGTCATCATTCAAAACATAAAGTTCACAAACTGCATCTCGTACGGACCCAACGAGAGGCCCAGCGGCAACGGCTTCATCGCGAATCAGCAGCCTGGTGCATGGTCACAAATGGACTGCGTCGACATTAATCAGAGTGAGTTCGTATGGGTTGACCGTTGCGAGTTCTCAGACGACCCGTGGAACTCCGCTGCCACCCCTGAGACCAGCCGCCGCCACAACGGCCTGGTCACTGTAAAGCAAAGGAGTAGCATGGTCTCCATCTCCAACAATATCTTCAGGAATCACGACATGAACTTGATCATCGGGCACGACGACAGCTGGACTCAAGACATCGGTAGGCTTAAGGTGACCCTCTACCAAAACTGGTTCCAGGAAACAAGTCAGCGCAACCCGATGGTTCGATACGGAGAGGTGCACGTGTTGAACAACCTGTACACGGGCATGCGGAGCTACGGCATCGGTGTCCACACTGGAGCACAAATCTACGGCGAGAGAAACTCTTTCTTTAACACAAACCGCGCGTGGGCTAACCCCTTGTGGAACCAACCGGCTGCTAACGCGCGTTTCTTCAACTTCAACAATCTACTGACTAACAGTGCTTTTGATGCTGGCATATCCGGTGTCCTTAATTGGGTGCCCACTAATTACTATGGTTACACTCCCATGGCTAATAGTGCCGTGGACGGCTACGTCAGGGCTAATTCGGGTACTGGTAGAATTTGGGCCCCACTGATCTAGTCAACAATAAAAACAATGGTAATAACTTAATAGATTTTAGTTTGTCTTTTATCATCATATTAATTCCTTTGACCCCTATTCTTCGCTCATCGTTTGCAAGCATTTATTGATCTTTGCCACTTTGAAATTAGCTGTTGAGTTCATTCCGAGCAAGATGACTCTACGCATGATAGATAGAGGAAATATATAAAAACTTCAAACTTCCTTGAAATAATCATATCACAAACAATATAACAAATATTAACTTGCATTAAACGAAATGCAAGTTCTATTTGCCCATTCTGTTTGTGATTGAAAGATATGTTTTTCCCTATCTGTCACGCGCAAAGGATTTGCACTGACTCTAGCTGCGTAGATCCTTTTTTTGAGTCAGACAAATTATAGGCTTACGGTCCACCTGATGGTTAGCGGTCACCGTCACCCATAGACACCAAGAACACCAAAGGTGCTGTCGTTGCGTTGCCTACCCTGAAGGAAAATTCTTACATTTTTCCGCACAACAGCAACATGCTCATTTGTTTTTTACGTGCCTGACTTCAAAAGGCTAAGAGCCTGTCCAGATGGAGCGTTTTACGCGCGAGTGCCCTCGCGCGTTTCAATTTATATTGCGTCCAGATGCCGCGTTTTACGCGCGCTCCTACCAAATAGTTGCTCGCGTTTTACGCGCGATTGAGGAATCGCGCGTAAAACGCGCGTAAAACGCCCCATCTGGACAGGCTCTAAAGATCCGATACGCGAACTTTAGATAAACCATTTGGAAAAAAAAACAATCTAGGTGAAATCAGTGATTACTGTCACACATCAATCTTGATTAGAAATATCTTAGTAGTATTATTAGCGATAACAAATTTTAAAATATCTAAGGTAGCATGATAATATTCTAGGAATTAATTAATATGAAAATACTATTAACGTCATTTGTTGCTATCAGTGTAATATAATCGCCTTGAGAGAGGTAGGCAGGTAAGTTGTATTTTATATAATAATAAATAAATATTGTGGACAATCTACACAACACTATCTAGCCCCAAATTAAGCCGAACTTGTACTATGGGAACCAGATAGCTGATACTTAAATATAACTTTTTTTGTAAATACATGCTTAGAATACAATAGAACAAACATCCCAGACAGAGAACCAACATCTGTGTTCACCACACAAATTTTCGTTCTCGGAGGGGATCGAACTCACAATTTACGGTGCAGAAAGCAGATCTACTACAAACTAAGCTGAGAGGTCAGTCATTTGATACAACTCATAATTTTCAAGTAACAAAGTAAGTGAACTCATGAACTTATTTGATGGTCCTTGAGTTTTTGCCATCAAATCAAAAAACACTAAGCGAAACAACCAACATGACTGCCCTCATAGCACAGTCGGTAATAGCTCTTTTTTCTGCGTTGGAGAGCGTGGGTTCGATCCCCACTGAGAATGAATATTTGTTTCGTGAACGCAGATGTTTGTTCTTTTTCTGGGTATAATATTGTATTCTGATTATGTATTTACAAAAATAATTTATTTATGAAATCTTTTTGGTTCCTCGGTAGGTCCGGTCCCATAGTAGTTCGGCTTAGATTGGGGCTAGATACTGCTGTGTGGGTTGTCCACAATATTTATTAGCATCTACAGAACACATGAGAGCAATGGTGGTCTAGTGGTAGCGGCCCTGCCTTCCGACCCTAAGGTCGTGAGTTCTAATCCAATCGTGTACCAATGAGTTTTGGAGCCAAAACGCTTAGTGCGAATAGGTGGTATACTAACCAGGTATGGATGGTACTGAGCCGTGCGTCTGTTAGTCCTATGGTGGAAGGGAGATGGTGATATGAGATCATGCAGTTCTTGACTACATCCAAAATGCAACATAAAAAACATCGCTAGGCAAGCAACTTTGCGACGATTTGCTATTAGACTCTGGATCTTAGTCTGCGTCATATTTTCAAAAGTTAAAAGTAATTCCTTCATTTTTTTTCCAATATAAATAAACAAAAGTAATATCGCTGCGAATGTTTTAGGTAATAAGCCTACCGAGAGAGGAGAGTGTCATTTCACGTTCCATTAGTCAGTTTCCAGCGCAAGACAATCCAGTTACAAAGTTAGATGTACAAGTTGCTTTTAGCATTTTCTACTGCAGCCTACAATGTTAGGTATTTCAAGGACTTTTTCCTTTAGTTATTTAAGAGAAGACAGGATACTTTGAGCGTTATTTTTTAATTGGATGAATGCAAAGGCCTCAGATCATTCTTCGTGGAAGTGTATAAAGGAAGCTTATGTCCAGCAGGCTGGTGATGGTTTTTTAAATAGACCGCCCTTTGGCTACAATCTCACCTGATGGTAAGCGACTATGTAGCCGACGATGAAGCAGGATGGTCTAGAAGACACCTATTCCCTCTTGCCTTGAAGAGGCCCAGATTGTAGTTGTCAGGAAAAACTGCCGACGGCAATGAGTTCCATTCCTTTGAGGTTCGCATTATGAAGGTGGAGCCAAAACGCTTAGTGCGAATGGGCGGTATGCTAACCAGGTATGGATGGTACTGAGCCGTGCGTCTGCTAGTCCTATAGTGGAAGGGAGATGGTGGTATGAGATCATGCAGTTCCTGGCTACATTCGAAAGAATGTCGTGTACAGTTTGTTTAAATAATTGCTTTCTACTTTATACGAGTACAATATACTGTAAATAAAATTGTAAGCCCTAACTCAAATGAATCTCTCAGAAATCCCAGAGTATTCTCGGAAGCAATCACACGCTGTAGAACATTGCAACCTAATTCGAACGTGGGAGCTCCCGCGGGATCAGTGTAACTGGGAAATCATCTATTCAAAACTAATCATAAACAGGTGTATGGGTAATATTATATTACCCTAGTCAATTTTGTTTATTGACCGACATTCTCAAGCAAAGAAGATCACTAGAATCCAGTTGGGATGGGCTGCTTTCGAAAAGATGGAGGACATTTTCAAATTCAAAACTCCACAGTGCCTAAAAATCAAGGCATAGGTATAACCAATGTGCCCTGCCTATGCAAGGTATCTTATATGGATCTGATGGAACATATTCGTTCACAAAAGAATACAAGCACAGGACAAAAGTAACACATAGAGCAATGGAGCGCACCATGGTCGGTATCTCACTCCTAGATCACATCGCCAAAGTGGAGATACGACGCCGAGCGAAAGACGTAGACGTAGGTATGCGGATCACAAGTCTGAAGTGGAGATGGACAGGACCCGGCCAAAAGGAATGATGGAAGATGGACAATGTTGGTGACCAAGAGACATACAGCGACCACGAGGCAGACCACCCACTCGTTGGTCGGATGATATTGTCGGAGTAGTTGGGCAAGCAATGGCGGAGACTGGCACAGAACGTAGGAAGAGAGTGGCGTATAAAAAAGGAGGCCTCTATGCAGCAGTGGGTGCCTAGGAGCTAAATAGATAGATAGAAGAAATAATTCATTTATGGTGGCCAATGTTTGGTTTTCATTCAGTTCAAAAAAATCATAAATATTCGAAATAATACTAATTCACAAATTTTACCATTTTGTAAGCAAAGGTATTTTTAATAAGGACTAAATGCAGCCATTATAATATCAGTACGAATTGTTTCTTCTCATAACAATAAATAACAAAATATTATTCCAACGGATTATTGTAATACCTATAAAAGCTTTCAACTTGAGGTCTCTTGAGGACAAGTTATTGCTCTTTTATACGTTATCCCATCCAGTAAGTACCCTCATTTTGTCCCTTTATTTATTGTATTAACAAAGATATTAATTTTATTATATTGACAAAGAGCCTCTTAATTAATTTCTAGGGCTGATTAAATATTATATAATACCGTACGAGCATTATAAGAAACTTTTTATTATTTGATCTTGCTATTAGCTCTTTATCTAGCGACTGGCCTCTCAGCTGTTGGTAGTAGCTCTACTTTCTACGCCGTAAGTCATGGGTTCAATCCCCAACGAGTACAAATATGTATGGTGAACACAGATATTTGTTCTCTGTCTGGGTATTATATTCTATTATAAGTATGCATGTACAAAAAAGAATTTAAGTATTATATCAGCTTTCTGGTTGCCATAGTTCAAGCTCTGCTTAATTTAGGGCTAGAAAATATTGTGTGCATTGACCACAATATTTATTATTATTAGCTTGTACGAAGAAGCATTTGCATCTATTGTAGATGATTTATATAGCGTCAGGGGGCAGTGAATACCTTGTCATAAAATACAGTATAAGAATAAGTACCACCCTGACGTTGAGCGGTCCTCTGCCTATTATGTCTAATACAGTGCTCATAAACTAGTGTAGTTTCTGTTATATTCAAGCGTATTAAATCTTCATTAACATCTCAGTATCACTCACTGCTGGGTCTAGGCCTCCATAACTTTCTGCCAGCTTCCTCTGTCCTGTGAGTTTCTTGTTCTGGTGTTTCCTGCGACCTTTACTATGTCGTTGACCCATCGCGCTTTCTGTCGACCCAGATTTCTTCGGCCACCATTCGGTCAAGGCTTTACTCCACTGTCCATCATCACGTCTAGCCAGTTATAACACACTGGGTGTTTCAAAATAAGTAGGAAAAGCGGCCAAGTACAAGTCGGACTCGCCCATGAAGGGTTCCGTAGCAGCAAATATTTGCGGTTTACGGTTCGTATTAAATAAAACTACTTACTAGATCCCACCATGTAATATGAGATTGATGAAAAATAAATATTTGCGCGAAATGTTTATTCCGGTTCACAGAATACATCTATACACTGACCAAGTTTGAAGCATAGTTCTTATAGTTTCGGAAACAAGTGGCTGTGTCATACGAACGACAACGGACAGAGAGGCAGGCATGACGAACCCATAGGTTCGTCATGCCTGCCTCTCTGTCCGTTTTTAGCTATTTGGTTACGGAACCCTAAAAAATGAAGTTGTGCTTTTTTTAGATGCGTGCCTACAAAATGCCTATAATAGCCATGTAACACACAACGCTCATTAGGTCGAAGTGTTTTGCGTCGTTCATGAACGGTATCAAAATCATGTAAATTTTAATAGGAGCCTCGACACAACCCGACACATTAGTGTGACCGAAAGGGAAAATCAAAATTATACGCATAATATTCAGAGGGCGGACTATAAAAGCAAAATTAAAATTAATTTACGTTCCATATTAAAAGGTGTTCTTGGGCCGTCAATAGGAAAATCGATAATATCATTTTATTATGCCGAACCCACAGGACATGTATGAAATACGTGCAGGGGGATAATGGTAAAGTTATGTTAGTAGGTAAACTAACAGGCCTTTCCATCTATTTTAGATTGTTTATATAGCGTAAGAGGCGTAGCTTTTTTTGCTCATTCTCTTACTTGCGGTACGCTATGGTGCCTGGGACAGGATTTTTAGATGAAGTAGACTTGCCCAGCACGTATACCATCCTGAGAGCTTAGTCAGCCTAATCCACAGTAAAGACATGGTCAATACGTGCAGATCTGACTATAAGGCGTGGGTTTCCTCCTTAGTTTCATCACGATATTTTCGTGTGGAAACATTGCGCACATATTTTTTTCGAGGAGAAAACCCATAGGTGCACCATCGCATTTAAACCCCCGACCTTGAATTGGAAGGCGAGGTTGCTACCACTAGACTCACAGATAAAGAGAAAAATGTAATAATACGCAATTATGTAAATAGCGTTGATTGCTTAGTCATTTGTCTGCTCGATCGATTAAGTTAATTAACGAATTAATAGTGGTTGCTACCTCCTGGAATCAATATCTGACCGTTTCCATGCTTCGAAGGCCGGTTTGATTGGACCTACCATGATAACTTCCAGTTGGTTCGGGGCTGCGGTTAACTTTTGGGACATTATAAAAATCTTTGTGATTTCTTTACGTAGTAAACACTGTAAAATCAATAAAATGCAACTTCCAGTGTTGAGACTGTTGAACTCAACTTCTTTTCGATCATGTTGTCAAACTCTTATGTTTTGAGTCTGTCTTTTTTAGACTGTTTCAAACAAAGACCACTACAAATTTTGTGCCTGCGTGCTCAGAAGGAAGGTAATCTTTTTCGAGTGTTTCGAGACTTTGTATGTGTGTAATAGAAAGGAACATACGTCCAACTATTATGTATGTTTCGTAGTAAGCCAGTGAAAAATAGACAGCTGAATAGGAATAAAGTTGCCATTGGATTCGCCTTGATCCCAACCTAATAATATATATTTTTATATACCAGTAAGCTATATAAAAATTTCAAGGAGAAAACCGCGGCGTACGTAAAGTAATCCGTTTTCCGTTCAAAACCAATTCGGCGACGGGATTCCTTAACCCTCTGTACCATACTGTATATAGACTATAGGCAACATACCGTTCGATCGTCAATCGTCGTTCAAATTCAAAGAATCGGTTCTACAACGTAATCACTCACTGTAGCCTGTCGTATACACTCACAGTTAGCGAATTTAGTATCTAGAAACACAACTAGATGGCGCCGTATGTCGTAAGTAGAAGCTAATTACTCGACAGTGGGTACTAACGACAAGTCCGGACCGGCTCTGATTCAAAAAATAATAAAAAATAGTTTTTCGTGTGTTTTATATTGAAACAGTGAAGAGGTAAGTGTTTCAAATTCATTGATTCATTGTATAATATTGATTTTGACCCAATTTCACGTATTTTCTAGGATTTTATGCTAAAAAGTTGTTGCCTGTAGGCTACATTAGGCGAAGCGTAGTTATTTTGTTTGAATATTTTTGTTTGTTTTTTCCAAATTTATGAGAAATAAAAAAAAAACCTGAAACACGTGTATTTTATTTTTTTCCAATTATTACAAAACAAATAAACACACAAACATTATAGGTCATGAGTTACAGAGGGTTAATCATTATCTGACGGGTAACGTTACTCAGAGATACTGAAGGCACTACGCTAAGCATGTCTTTTCGAAAACCGCTATACAGACTCGGCTAACTAAAATCACACGTCTGACAGCCCTAACTTGAGAGCTCTCCAAGGACCTGAAACTCAATTCTGTACAATTAAGTCGCATTTTTGAAACAGTCACCGACAGCTGCTTGTTACAAATTAATGCATTTTTCGTGACGCGCCCGTCTATATTCAAATTGAGCTGAGAAGTTGTTTCGCTGTATTTTATTTGAAAAAAGTTTTTGTATTTATATGGGTATTCCAATGCGGGGTTCAATGTCCAGGGGCGGTTTTGTTCATTTACATTTAATTTTATTTGTTGAAAATAATAACCGCAAAATTTTCAATTTATTAAGTATTTTGCGTGACGCAAAAGTTTCGAAGCGGATTTTCGCCGTAGGGGTTCTTGATACTTTATAATGTATAGTTAACAGTAATCAAATAAAAAAGTCATTAAAACATGCACTGTGATAAAATAACCTATCTAGGTAATTTTGAAAATATTGCCCAAATGAAATGTCAGTCAAAAAATATTTTTAACTTTTGGGTAACATTTTTATGATTTCTAATTTAATTTTACTGCCTTTACGATTTAGTGACTTTTACTGTAATAACTGGTAATGGTATTTTAATACTGCACACGGAAAATGTAGGTATGCAATAATTTTAGAAATGAATTTGAATAAAGTAATCTAAATAATATAAGAACTGAAAATTCGTAAATTGGAAGTTTGGAGTTGTAGATAAAATCTGGTTTGCTTGTATTTCAGAAGTTAGTAAAGTTTTGTGCTTGTATGAACACGGAACATATTAAATTATAATGAGTTTGCTCCTTTTAACGTACTTAAGTATTTGTGGTGGTGTGTCTACTCATGGGGGGGGGGGACAAGCGTGGCATTGGTGGAAATAAATTCTCTCTCTTAAAAATTAATAATTTTGTAATTTCTACTGCTGATTTCAATATTTACTGTCAATACGTATTATTGTGTGTGTATAGTCAGTTTCATGCTTACTTAACTTACCCCCAGTTAAATATTATTCATTTTCATTAATGTTATATGCCTAAGAGAAAATAAAAAAAGCAGCCAAGTGCGAGTTGGACTCGCCCATGAAGGGTTCCGTAGCAACAAGTAACATAATATAAAGGTTCTTGCAGTTCGTCGAAAGGTAAATTGCGGTTTACGATTTATGACGTATAATAAAAAACTACTGACTAGATCTCGTTCAAACCAAATATCGTTGGGAGTTTGCATAGTAATGTACAACATATATTTTTTTTAGTTTTATCAGTCTCTTATTTTGGAAGTTAGAGTGGGGGTGGGCAACTTTTTACCACTTTGGAAGTGTCTCTCGTGTAAACTATTCAGTTTAGAAAAAAACTATATTAGAAACCTCAATATCATTTTTAAAGAGCTATTTATAGATACCCCACACGTATGGGTTCGATGAATTTTTTTTTTTTGAGTTTCAGTTTCAAGTATGGGACCATAGTTTTTTTTCTATTTTTGTGTAAAAATCTTAATGCGTTTCACAAAATACATCTACTCGCCAAGTTTCATCAGTCTAGCTTTTACGGTTTCGGAGAAAAATGGCTGTGACACGGACGGACAGACAGACAGACAGACTGACAGACAGACTGACAGACAGACTGACAGACAGACTGACAGACAGACTGACAGACAGACTGACAGACAGACTGACAGACAGACTGACAGACAGACTGACAGACAGACTGACAGACAGACTGACAGACAGACTGACAGACAGACTGACAGACAGACTGACAGACAGACTGACAGACAGACTGACAGACAGACTGACAGACAGACTGACAGACAGACTGACAGACAGACTGACAGACAGACTGACAGACAGACTGACAGACAGACTGACAGACAGACTGACAGACAGACTGACAGACAGACTGACAGACAGACTGACAGACAGACTGACAGACAGACTGACAGACAGACTGACAGACAGACTGACAGACAGACTGACAGACAGACTGACAGACAGACTGACAGACAGACTGACAGACAGACTGACAGACAGACTGACAGACAGACTGACAGACAGACTGACAGACAGACTGACAGACAGACTGACAGACAGACTGACAGACAGACTGACAGACAGACTGACAGACAGACTGACAGACAGACTGACAGACAGACTGACAGACAGACTGACAGACAGACTGACAGACAGACTGACAGACAGACTGACAGACAGACTGACAGACAGACTGACAGACAGACTGACAGACAGACTGACAGACAGACTGACAGACAGACTGACAGACAGACTGACAGACAGACTGACAGACAGACTGACAGACAGACTGACAGACAGACTGACAGACAGACTGACAGACAGACTGACAGACAGACTGACAGACAGACTGACAGACAGACTGACAGACAGACTGACAGACAGACTGACAGACAGACTGACAGACAGACTGACAGACAGACTGACAGACAGACTGACAGACAGACGGACATGACGAATCTATAAGGGTTCCGTTTTTGCCATTTGGCTACGGAACCCTAAAAAGCTCAAACCCTTAATTTCTCGCTCTGACAGTTGGACAAAACAACATACAAATAAAATGCCCATTCGGTCCAAGGGTGAAATATTCTTGAATCCAAAAGGGTGCGCATAAAAAAGGTACCTACGCATGCATAAAAAGAAAATTTAAGGACTGGATCAAGTGTTTCCCTTCCCCTACACTTGTGGGCTTGCTATGTGATCAAATTGTGAAAGGCAGCGGGTTTGAGGTTCCTCTCTCAATATGTAAGGCTGACAAGAGACTGAATGAATAATAATTTATTTAAAAATGTAAGGAAATAAAAAAATAATAATAAAAGGATGAGCTGATACCTATCAGATTGTTCACAAAATTTGTACTTCATTTAGAGGTTTGACCGAAACCGATTGATATACCCTGGGGCTATAAGGAAATTCCTTTTTCATTACCAAACTGAGTAGCATAATTGTCGATGATAATAATTCGAGATATTATGACCTCGTTTCAAACTAAGTAAAGTTTCCATGATATATTATAGCTGTTACCTATTTCTATCTTATTTTTGTAAGTAACTTTTTCCAATATCGTATAACATTCCAACAAACCACCAACATCTATATCTTCATAGCAAAAATAGTAGAATGCCGCGTGAATTTGTTTCTGCGTAAAGCTATTTTTCTAAAAACTCTGGGCTTGAGTTTGGGGAATTTCTTTTGCGTGCACCCCTTCGCTAAAATAGGAAGTTACCCTCCAATGTTCTAAAATATATAATAGTATATATACAGGGTTATTCATAATTAGCTGCAAATACTCAGGAATTAGGTTCAACAAATAAAATAAAAAATATTTATGAAATGATTTTTTTTTAATTTTGATTTAAGTTTTTGTATCAAAATTTTATTTTTATTAATTTCTTTACGGCTATTGCATAATGATTGCCATGGAGAACAGGACGATGACCCACCCAGGCGGTGACTGAACGCAGAGTGTCGCTCACGGCGCGCAGGCGCGGATCAAAGGTCAAAATAGGTCAGGCGCCAATGATCCCTTCGATTTTCTCGGGATTTTCATAACAAAACTTAAAAAAAATCATTTCATAAATATTTTTTATTTTGTCGTAACTGGCTGTTACGACATTTGATCCCAGAATGAGTTGGCTTTTACGACATTTGATCTCAGAAGGGTCGATTTGGCACAAGCATTCCTTGAGTAGGCATTCAAAACATTCTAGAAAATTCACTTCCCAAGGTTTATGAAATAGCAATGTAATTCGCACGGAATTCCAATAGTTTTGTGAACTGAGAGAACCCTTCGTGCACGAGTCCGACTCGCACTTGACCGGTCTTTTTCTATTCATATTACTATTAATCTTTAGATTTCTTCTATGGTTAATATAGCCGTAAATAAAGATTAACATAAAAGCCAACCACCGTTATTTCAGTGTACAATTAAACTCTCAAATACCAATAAATGGTATAAACCAATCTGTATGGAAATCGAACCACCTTAAGATTATTTCATTACATTGGTATTTAAAAACTAGTTAGTATAAGAAGAAGTATTTTAATAACATTAAAACATCTATAATCTTGTCCTTTAAGGTTGTTCGATTCCGATACAAACTGAATTTACACAACTATGGGCAAACAAAGTATAAATGTACACTGAAATAGCTGTAATATAATTTTACAGTGGTCTTTATTGCCGGCCAGTTATATAAAGTTGGAGAAAACTGTAGGATAACAGAAATATTAATAAAAAACCAAAAAAGTAATTTTTTCGTCGTTCTTTCTAACGGGTACTAGCTTTTAGCATAGAGTCAATTTTGTACATCACTGTTTCAAAATAGACGTAAAAGTCTGTTAGTTTTTTTTCTGAAGCCCCGCCACGTTGCCACGACCAACGGCTGACACTCCAACTTTATATAACTGGCCGGTAATAAGGACCACTGTAAAAGCCTATTACAGCTATTTCAGTGTACATTAATACTTTATTTGCCCATAGTTGTGTAAATTAAGTTTGTATGGAAATCGTACCCCCTTAAGTCACATTATGAATTCGTCTCGAGCACCGTCCCAAGACACGAATGTTAAAGTTTACTTTTTTCGTCTTGTCGCGAACGAGGCGCTCATTGTATCTCGAGTGCCCGCATCGTGAGCGACATACCAGGGGCACATCGGGAGCAAACATATCGGTGACGAAAAACATTAAAAGAAACAATATTGGCCCTGAAGACTGCTTTAGTCACGTCGTGAGCTGGTGGTCCACGGCGCAGTTTCACCAGCGGCAAATAATAAGGTGAAGAAAAATACTGTGGGGAAATTCATCGAAAACATTGCGTTGGCCCCAGCACGGTATAAGGGGCTTAATACGACGCACCAGGGGTACATATGTACATCAGGAGCAAATAAACCGGTGATGAAAAACATTGTGAGAATAGAAGAGACTGAGAGTAGAAGAATTGACTGTAGGGACTACGTTGGGCCCGACGTAGAATAAGGGTTGTAATAGCCAGTACCAGGGGTACGTACTATTCACCCATATTTTTTTACTAATACTTACCCTGTATCGCCATCATATAACATCGGAGTTTTTAATTTCTGCTGGTACAACATTTAAGCCCACTCACAATGACATGACCATCATTGCACATTCGTTTCACACATGATTAGGTTTTGGTAGGTCTAGTTACCTAATTCTGTAATAATTTATTTAGCTACATCATTTCAGTTCAGAATTTGAGTCTCCTCTAATTGGCAGACTTGACGAGGCAACACGTTCTTTAGTGCACAGCGAGTTCATTTTCCTGAAGATGATTCTTATAGAGGTAAAACACGTGTCGAAATCTTGTAAGTTTATTTTTTGAATTTTTGTTGTGTCTAATACACCTAATTTCACTTTGCAGAATTTGCAGCTGCTGCGTAGGGTGCACACAAAAGTGTAAATTAAGTATAATTACATAGATAAGATTAGCGGATTAGTACTATGTATTTGTTTTAGTTAATTTATGTTTATCAGTGTCAGTAATCAGTATCGGTAGTCAGTATCAGTAATTTCGCAAAGTCACGCCTGAATCAATGAATTAAAATATAAAATAAATATTGTAGACGATTCGCTCATTACTATTTAGCCCCAAACTAAGCTGACCTTGTACTATGGGAACCAGATGGCTTACATAATAATACATAATATATTTTTTGTAAATATATACTTAGAATACATAACACCCAGACAGAGAACAAACATCTGTGTTCACCACACAAATACTTGTTCTCGGATGGGAACGAACCCACGACCTACGGCGCAGAAGGCAGAGCTACTACCAAATGTGCTCAGGACCAGTAATTATAACCAAGTATGTATTTATCCAACTAAAACACTAGAGCGATCGTGTGGTAGTACTACCAAAGAGTAGCCTTGACCATGGGCGCCACATGATAACCTAGGAATCTATTTACTTAACCATATAAACTACAGCAGCCATTCTTATGGCTTGTTCTTAACTTGCGTGATCTTCGAGACAGTGATTTATCATAGGCAATAGTTTATATTTAACGTCAAGTGAGCCATATGCATGTTCCATCAACAAGTTGCATAAAAAAACATCGGAGGAAATAAAAGTACAAAGATTCTGTGAAGGGAATCCAGCGAATCGTTCTTCAGTGGCATCTTCTGCAAAGCAGCGAGAATGTGTTCCAGTTTGAAGGTTATCGGTGCATTGTTGTCCAAGACGCGAGCTTCAGCGATGAAATATTTTTTTTCGAATCTACCTTGAGTAAGGCATATACATTTTGCTCGCATGATTGTGCTTTAGACCCAGGGCGGCTACGGAACACTAATTTGCTAAGAGTGGTCCGCACTTGGACTAGGTACGTAAATTACTTTTCATGGTATACCTACCTATTATTCTTCATTTTGTTCGTTAGATAAAATCGTGCAATTATTGCAACGTATTCAAAATAAAATGATAGTTAATCGTTAATCTGTTGTTTTATCAACTTACCCTGATATAAGTGTCTATATAAACCAATACACTACCCAGCGAGTTAACCCTTCATCATGAAGTTCTTGATCGGTGTGTGTGCTGTGCTGGCCGCAGCCACCGCGCTGCCAGCACCAGCGCCTCTGCCAGACATCACTGACGACAGCCTGCTCCTCGCCAACAATGGCACTCGCGCCAACCCAGGACTCGTCGGTTTCGCAGCTGGCACCCGAGGAGGCTCAGGTGGCGCTGTCTGGACCGTTTGGGACGCTTGGGCACTCCGTGACGCACTTAACACTGTCGCAGCCCGAATCATCTACGTACGAGGACGCATCGACCTTTCTGTATTGTTCGTCAGTTCTCCTGGAGTCATTGTATTGGTAGGTCCTTATAAGACCATCTTCGGCGGAGACGCAAACGCTGAAATTACTGGAGGAAGTTTGTACTTGCTAAACCAGGTGCACGTCATCATTCAAAACATAAAGTTCACAAACTGCATCTCGTACGGACCCAACGAGAGGCCCAGCGGCAACGGCTTCATCGCAAATCAGCAGCCTGGTGCATGGTCACAAATGGACTGCGTCGACATTAATCAGAGTGAGTTTGTATGGGTTGACCGTTGCGAGTTCTCAGACGACCCGTGGAACTCTGCTGCCACCCCTGAGAGCAGCCGCCGCCACAACGGCCTGGTCACTGTGAAGCAAAGGAGTAGCATGGTCTCCATCTCCAACAATATCTTCAGGAATCACGACATGAACTTGATCATCGGGCACGACGACAGCTGGACTCAAGACATCGGTAGGCTTAAGGTGACCCTCTACCAAAACTGGTTCCAGGAAACAAGTCAGCGCAACCCGATGGTTCGATACGGAGAGGTGCACGTGTTGAACAACCTGTACACGGGCATGCGGAGCTACGGCATCGGTGTCCACACTGGAGCACAAATCTACGGCGAGAGGAACTCCTTCTTTAACACAAACCGCGCGTGGGCAAACCCCGTGTGGAATCAACCAGCTGCTAACAGCCGTTTTCTTAACTTCAACAATCTACTGACTAACAGTGCTTTTGATGCTGGCATATCCGGTGTCCTTAATTGGGTGCCCACTAATTACTACGGTTACACTCCTATGGCTAATACTGCCGTGGACGGCTACGTCAGGGCTAATTCGGGTACTGGTAGAATTTGGGCCCCATTGATCTAGTCTACAATAAAAAAATGGTGTGAAGAATTAAATAACTCAAATAAAATATTTTTTTTTATTTTATTTTATCTTTTATCATAATTTTAATTCATTTTAATTCTTTTTTTCCTCTATCGTATGTACTCAAGCATTTATTGATCTTTGGCACTTTGAAGTTAGGTGCTTAGCATATAAATTCCGTGATATATGGCGGAAAATGTGTAAAAACAAACTTGAAATAATCATATCACAAACACTAAAACAAATATGAATTTGCATTAAACGCAATGCACGTTAGTTTTGCCCACTCATGCCATCGGTCGGAATATATTTCCAGTTTATTTTAAACATGTTTGCACACCTGTCAAAGGTCGATGACAAAGCAATAATATGAAAAAAAAAAACGAAAAAAAAAAAAAAAAGTAAAAAAAAAATATAGTTTAAAAAACTAAATAAACACGCTTTTATAACTAATTGAACTAAAAAGTTAAAAATCAAATTATAATAATCAATTGAAAAATTTATATTATTGTACAAAAAGCGTGGGGGGCTTGATTTTGATTGTTGTAAATATTTTATCAATAGTTTATTATATCTGAAGTTATTATAAAAAGCACCCCACGCTATTTTGTACAAAAATAAGAATTTTTCAATTGATTATTACAATTTGATTTTTAACTTTTTAGTTCAATTAGTTATAAAAGCGTTTTTTTTTTACTTTTTAAACTATATTTTTTTTTTTACTTTTTTTTTTCAAGCACCGTCCTACCGTCCCAAGACACGGTTTACTTTTTCGTCTTGTCGCAAACGAGGCACTCATTGTATCTCGAGTGCCCGCATCGTAAGCGACATACCGGGGGTACATTTGGAGCAAAAATATCAGTGACGAAAAACATTACCAAAAACTAAATTATATTGGTGGCAAATAAATTGGTGAAGAAAAAACGTGCAAGAAAATGTAGCGTAACTGTCTTAGTTGCATCGTGGGTTAGTTATCAATCCGGATGTGTAGATACATCGGGAACAATTATATATTGGTGATAATAAACATTGTGAGAATATTGACTACGTTGGCCCCGGCATAGAATAGAAGAAAGGAGGAGAGCAATTGAAATGGTAAAGAAAACAGACAAACAGTCTTGTATGAAAGTGTGTAGGTATATTTTGGCTTGGTGTGTCGCTACACTTTCTAAGGGTAGGTAAACCTAATGCGATATTAATCTTGTTCGCGTCCTTTCATGAAAATGGAATCCGAACTCATTCATTTGGTTTTCATAAATAAAAGTATTTTTGTAAGAGGTGTCAGAAAAATTGGTAAAATATTTTTTTGTGTCGTTATTTTTGTATCTTTTTTATGGAATATACAGGAATGAAAAGTTTTATACACACTGGTTTGTGGTCACCATTCGAGAATATTAGGGAATACCTTGTTTTCCCTAATGGTTGTCAGCTCTTAGTGAAGAGAGATAAAGGGGATACTTCTCAGCAATCGACTGTTCTATGTCTCTCGTAAGAACAGATTAAAACTTGTTTGAAGCAAAGTAAAACCTTCATTGTATCTCAGGAAATCTATTTCAACATGAGTGCATGCAGCAAAGCAACGGTCGAACGAAATCTCGGGAAATATTTCCAACTGGATCCCGGAATATGGCAATATAACATTCCATCTTTCTCAACAATGCCCAAAACATAGAATTTAAGTTGGGAAGAGTTGTCACTTTTGAGACTAATCCCTCATTCGTAATGCTGGACACTTTTTAAGGGCTTGTTAAAAGTGTCATAACACTGTCACTTTTATGTCAAAAAATAAAAAATGGAAACAGACCTATCGAGTCGAGGATTCATTTTCTGTCATTTGAATTTTTTACTGGTGATATTCTGAGTTCTGCTGTATAATTTCGGTGGTATTTTAGCCCGCATTACTTGAGGTCTTAGCTCAAAGTGTGAGCAGTTTGAATGAAAGTATGATACGTAATATTCTGATTTGATAGAAAATGTTTACGCTGGCTTAAAAAAAATTAGCCAGCATTTTTTTTCAAAGCTAATGACGGCCGACCAGTCTAATAACTGCCTTGACTAAATATAATCTTTCTATCTAAATATACCCGTTAAAATAATCTTTGCATCGATTAAGCGCATCCAACAATTCTTATTGCACACCAAAATTTAAAATCGTAATTTTTCGCCTAACTTCTTTAACAATATAAAGTAAAGTCCATTGGACCTGCTGTTTCATCTCCTAGATTAAAACAAAGGAATATCTACCTTCTTTCATCCAACCTCACCGTTTGAACGAAACGATTTCAACAACAAGAAATATTTGTTCTCTTACATTCTGAAATCTCAAATTTTTGTGCTTTATATTTTCCGGTGTCAGCTGAAGTATGTTTTAGTATGATGTCACAGAAGACAATGGGCGTAGTGGTCTCGTGATAAATAAGACAGCTATATTCTACAACGGATTTCGTAAAGCATCAGCAAGTATACATAATATACATAATATACCTTTAAAGCCTTAATCGTTATTTTCCTACACTATTGAACCATTCGCTCTTGAAATACCAGAAAAAATGGCTGAGGCACAATTTTTCGCCTTCCCGTGATTTTCACTATGTGAACGGTACGGGCGGCGCGGCGGTGACTGAGGACCGTCTCTGAAAAATCCTACGTTTGAAATGTTTTATTTTTAAATAGAACTTAATCAAGTTAAAAAAAATCTTTGTTAAAGAAACAATTCCGTAGCTTTTACAAGAATTCGTTTGAAAAAACCTTTGACTGTTACAAAAATACGAAAGCGATAAGTAATTATATTCACACTTTCAAGACTGGTGACGACGATGGCGTGAGGAGATAAAGGAAAGCTATAAGGGGTAGTGCTCAACGAACAGATTTAAATAACCGATACCTTATTTCGTTTCTAGTTAGACTACTGCATTGGGTCTTTTGACAAGCCAGTCAGCTGGGAAAATTAAATTCCTTTCTGTCGAACAAAGGACTTTGAGATGGAACAATCCATTTCAATAACGATTTCAAAGCACTCGTGCAGAAGTTCTAGTGTTGTAGCTTGTTTGATCATTCTTGGCTGATCGATTAAAGTATCAGCCACATTGCGGCGAACAGTTGCATCTGCGATTACCACGATCATCATTGCCACCTTTTAAGCTGTTAAGCTCGATAGTTTTAGTTTTTTAAAGCCCATGCCATGGTTTTTACTCGACATGAAAGCTCGATCGAGCAAAACCGTATGTGAGTACGGAGCATTATGTGGTCTAGTGGTAGTGGCCCCGCCTTCCGATCCGGAGGTCGTGGGTTCAAATCCACTCGTGTACCAATGAGTTTTTCTGTCGAAAAATGTATGTGCACTATGCCAGTACTCTCAAAACGGTGAAGGAAAACATCGTGAGGAAACCGGCGTGTTGTAGAACCTAAAAAAGTTCGAGCAACACGTGTCAAGGGTCACGCAAAAAGGGCCCACCAGCGGCCTACTTGCGGAAAAACCTGGCCGCACATCAAGTGCGCATGATAAACTTGCCGAACTTGCTGAACGGAGCATTATGGGTTACATGATTGCACGATCAGTTCGCCATCTGCTCATCTTATTTTACTCTGTTTGTGATGTATCAATGTGTGTTGTGTGTCCAAAATAAATTGCAGCATTGAATTAGCACCAGCGTTCAATAGTGAAATTTGACAACACTATCAGCCATACTTATAAACGCGATTTAAATTTAAACGTTGCTTAAAGTTAGCCCTGTCACTGTTTGTCATTACTCAGTGGTAAGAGATAGCAATAGTTTAAGCACTGTTTATCTTTTGACATATTTTTATAAGTAAGGCCATTTGTTGATTATTGAAAAAAACAATGGCACTCCGGGAATGCAATCCCGATAGGAGCTCATCTTTTCTCAATACATTGGGGATTCAGATAACTGTGCTATCGATTAGTCATTTTGAGTTGAGTTAACGACAAAATGGTGTTAAAAGTCGGAATAAGTCTGCATTACATAATTCAGACTATTTATTTCGGACATGAATCCATAACTTTGTAAGTAATAAAATAACTTATAGAAACTAGTGTTTGCAACATTACGAATACTATTTCCACGGACTCGGCATCTCAACAAATATAATAATAACATAATATAATGAAGCTAAGAAAAGATCTGGAAAGGTTGGCGTTGCAATAATATTTTGTCATAACTAGTTTCCTAGTAGTTTCCTCATATTTTCTCTTATATTTTCCTTCCATCAGCCTTACTCTCGTAAAACAACACTCCTAAACTCCCCCTAACTTGGTTAAGATTAATTCTGGCAAAGCACCTGTTCGAGTTATGGGTAAGCACTGGTTTCTGGCGATTTCTATTGTAAATTATGAAAGAGTTATGAAGGTACTCTACTAAATGGGGAATTCAGTACCTAGTTTTTTTTTCAATTAATTAATTGTCCATTTATTTTAAGACGACCCTAGGGCCTCCACAGGGAACTTTGTACGAGTTCCAATGTATACGTTACGATTCCAAACCGGTTGTATGTGCGTCGCTAACACCACATACTCATCGCCAATACTAACCACCAACTAATCATTGACTCCTATCAGCCACCAATACCCATTACCAATCAGTTATATAGGTCACCAATAATGAGCCTGCAAACTCTGGTGACTATGACTATACAATAAGCCCTTAAAAACAGCTTTTGTCAAGTTTTGACAACTTCTGGCTGATGATGACGTTGATGATTGACATTGATGTCATTTTTAGCGAGTAAAAAATCTTAGTAACTGGTGATAAGGTCACTACTTGCTATTGTACCAGGATACTGTTCAGCTGTACATATAACAGCGTACATGCATTTTCAGTATTTATAGAATGTAAGTAGATTATTGTTAATACACCCTTTTGTTACTGCCAGAAACAAATGCAGGACTGTTTCAGCGGCTACTTAATTATAGCAAGGTATTTTTTTTTCTGTCAAATTGGACACGTATTATAAAAATTTTTACTGAAATCTGTATTTCAGAGATAGCTGAAATTATCTACAAGTAAATGATTCACGATGATTAATTCTAAAAAGACACAAACAAACAACCATTTACTCATAAATCCACATCTCTTGGGTGACCCAGATAGGACCAGTGAGATAATAACCAAAAGAATCTAGAGTATCCGTAGATATGGAACAATGTATAGTATGTATATGTTTCATAATATGCATGCCGAATAACCCTCTTGAGTACAGAGCAGGAAAGTTTCAATCGTGAGCCTCTTTATTTTAATAATAATTTTTTCACGTACCACCTTATTCCCCTGACGAGTACTTGCTACAAATAGAAGATTTTGTCCCGCACTCCAGATTTGTTCATCTCACAGCTCTTCCAACTTGACTAGCCCAGGAAAGCGGTGACCGTTTAATAACGACCGACCTCTGTAGTGCATTGGCAGAAAATGTAGATCCAAAACATTTTAAATGAAATAGGAATCCTAAATGAAAAATGACAGATTGATTTGGTTGTTGAATTTTCAATTTCATTGCACAAAACATATTGTGGCTTTTTTTATTTTGGTTTACATAAAGAGGTACGTTCCGTCTTCGTCGTGTCGAAGGGACAAACTATTACTACAATTTAAAATAACGCGTTCCCAATATAAAGCTACACATATGGAGCTTTTGGTTGATTGGATTGCCTCAATGGCATCCCAAAGTATCGCCTGCAGCGGGCCCACATGGGGCGTTCAGAGATTTTAATTAAAAAAAAAAATACGGGTTGCACTCCGGGAGTGCCGGCAGAAGTGAAAACTTGATTATTAACGTTGAGCATGTTTGATATTTTGGAATGGTTAGGCGGGGCTTGTTTGTTATTTGGCACGCTGTAACATACACGAACATTCGCGCAAGCGCCCTGCGCTGCCTAAACGAAACTGTCTACTCTCCATCCGTCTTACGCTTTTTCGATCAAGTCACGTGATCCTGACGCGAATCAGGTCACGTGATCCTGACGCGAATCAGGTCACGTGATCCTGACGCGAGTTTAAGATTTTATACCCATTACGAAAGTGCTCAACGCCGCTAAAGAAGTTTTCACTTCAAAAATTTAAATGTGCTACCAAGAAGTTGTTCCACGGTGGTCTACCTCTCAATGATGTCTGGGCCGTCAAATGTCGTTGACCGCCTTTAAGAGACATCAACTCACTTCAAATTAATCAAAAGAACCCACCTACCCATATTACTTCCATATTGCACTCGTTGGTGACGTAAGGATAATGTATTGGCGCTTATTCGCATTAATTAATGTTATGATGGTAAAGAGATTCCGTTTTGCTGACTTGTTAAAGTGTAGTATTTAAAAGTCCACAATATTTAAATAAACTTTCACTAAGCAGGCTTGAACATTTTTGAGGTGGGAAAAAAGCCAATGAACTCGTCAGTGTCAAGCGTTGCACGACGTTCTTCGGCAAAGATCGACAAACTTCGCTGAAAGTCGGAGGTGTTCAAGTTTTCACTTCTGTCGACGAAAAGTGCCTCCCAATGCCACGGATTAAAATACAAATGACTAGATACTCAACTTAATACCAGCTTACCAAGACAATAAAGTACCTACTGGTAATAAACGAGCATGAGCAACGTACGTGTATGACGTCATACGTCCGGTACGTATCAACAACAACAACATCCACAATAACATCCACGCAACACTATCTAGCCCCAAACTAAGCAGAGCTTGTACTATGGGAACCAGATAGCTAATATAGTACTTATATACATAATTTTTGTAAATACATACTTAGAATACAATTTATCACCCATACAGAGAACAAGCATCGTGTTCACCACACAAATATTTGATCTCGGTGGGGATCGAACCCATGACCTACGGCTCAGAAGGCAGAGCAGAACGTTTGTCGTCTGGTAAGTCCGGACTGATATAAGTTGATGATGAAATGAGGTACAGCTACCAATACAGTTGCACCAACGTTTTCACATCCCCGTACGCTAGCCCAATGGCGGAAAGCGACATTTTCAATTAGCTCTACGTGGATTCATTTCCTAGCATGTCACATGACAATGGCGTCCGGTGACGTCACATCGTGCCATCGCTCTACGCAGAAAAGGGTATGCAGCTTTTCAATTCAATCCAATTTGACAAACTACTACACCTTTTGTTTATAAAACTCGCTGGTGGAACAAGTTCACAATGCCTAGCAAACTACGAACTTTAGAAACGTGTCCTACGATGGACTGCCCTGCGTCCATCAATTTTAAGCATACAGATGTAAAACGCTTTTGAAAAACGCTGGTGGTGAAATTACTGGACGTAACTGTCATTTTGGAGATTTCAAGGATTGGTTCGAACACTATTTTGTGTGTGGGTTCAGGTGATGATCATTTAGTTTCGTAGAACTTAACACATGATCAACTTTCTAGTAAACTTAGTGAAAATATAATTGTACAATATTCTTACCTAAATTAGAGCACTGGTGGTGTATAGTGATAGCGGCCCCACCTTTCGATCAAATCCGATTTTGGTCGTGGGTTCAAATTCAGCCATGTACCAATACGTTTTTACGTCCTAAAATGTATGTGCACTATGCCAGTACTCTCAAACGGGGAAGGAAAACATCGTGAGGAAACCAACCTGTTGTAGAAACTAAAAACGTTGAAAGCATGTGTCAAGTGCATGAGAGGACTCTTTTTGAGACGCACTTAAAATCCTTTCACCACACTGGATTATTTTCTGTAACACTGGTTCGAAAGAAATAGTGACACGCCAAGAATAACCTAATTTTGATAATACAATGATGGTAGATATTAGGTACACACCTATTTAATGACTTACCTGTGAATTGTAGCTACAAATTTTCATATTTTCGTGTATTTTCTTCCGAGCTTGTTCAGAGTAACAATATGTGCGTGTTTGTGCTACAAAGTTTCCTGAACATGGAATGCCTGAAGAAATAAAACGAAAAGCAGAGACTAGTAAAACGCCCGCTACTTCAGTTAGATTCTTTAATAAGAGTTATTGCTTAAGGCGAAGTCAACCATCGATGTACTTCTTCTCACTCGCACAATTTGACCCTTTAATACATAAATTCAGTGAACTTATTTAATAGCTCAAAGTGTGCAAGAGAGAAGCTGTTAACAAAATGTATCCTCTGGCTGAAACCTTGATCAAGTGAGCGAAGCGAAAGAAGAATCTATAAGTGGTGAATTAGCGATTTGGTATACACTTTTGCATAACTCATCATCACCCTAAGTCCACTGCCTCATCTATACATCTCTTCTTCTTCCTTATTGCTAACTCGCTCTTTTTATTTCACGTAGGGAAAGAGGTAAACCTTAACACGAAAAGGAATGACCAGGAAGACCAGGGAGGGCCTATACCTACATTTCCAGAAAGAACGAGCCTATGCTATCTCCAAAATGTCGTCCTACAGACCTTATCATAATCTTTTAAAGCTATCATGGTTTTTAACACTATTTTTATAAAACAATACATATTTACCATGATTACACCATGAACACGGTTGAAGAAATTGAAGAGTTCAACCGTGATCATGGTGCATACAACTGTGCCGAAATATCGATCAAAACTCAAAATTTAATCATGGTAAATACCCCGTTGTTTCATAAAACTAATATTATCATAATCATCAGTGTGACAGTCAGTTCTGTGACAGTAGTACAGTGACAGTACAGTGATATCGTTCCTAGTTTCGTAGAACTTAACAGTTTCGTTGTCATCTCACAGCCTAGCTTGTCTAAGCTTTTACGCGTCGCCGTCGACCACAAAAGGAATTTAATCTGTTAGGCGGTGTGCCTGGAAAAAACAGAGGCATAGTAGAATCACCGTTATTATGTTAGGGTTAACGCAAACTAACAAACAATCTTTTAGGTACTTTTGAAAATAAAAAAGTGACACAAAATAATCAAGTTACAATGTCATATGAAAGAACTTTGTTTGGACATTCTAAAACAGTTTTTACTTTTTTTCTAGGACGCTCAGTTATTGCTATACAAAAAAAAGGTTAAATTAGGATAACCAGCAATAAAAGAGCTCCCATCTCTAAGAATTTACTTGACATCAAGGTTTTTCTACTGGTCAGCCAATTCGTTTGCTTTTTCTTATTTTTTTCTCTTGAAATCGATTAAGGAGATACTCATTTGTCATAAAATGGTGAAAGCGGCCTGTTCTGATGATGGAGCCAAGGTCTGTCCAACAGAACTCTTCAATAAATTGGTGAATTGAGTTAAAACTTGTTTACCATACAAAGTTAGTGAGGGATAGTCAGAGGTGAGGTCAAACAGTGAATTTCTGATTACCATCTACCCGTGATATAAATTTTCTGAACACTTGGATCGCATATCGCATCACGAAATTTCAGTTCGGGGCAAACTACTAGTATAGAGGTATGTATACTACTAAAAAAAATAAAAAATGTCACGTGGACCATTCGAAAAAACAAATGGAGATGGGCAGGACACACACAACGTGGATCAGACAAATGGAGCAAAAATATCACAAGCTGGTACCCACTAAACAGGAAAAGAAAACGTGGAAGACAATTTAAAAGATGGGTAGATGACATAAAAGCGGTCGCAGGAAACACTTGGTCTAGAACTGCAAGAGCAAGAGAAGAGTGGAAGTTGTTGGAAGAGGCCTTTGTCAAACTTGGGCAAACAGATACTGTTGTCGATTAAAATAGTATTAAGTAAAACTTTTGTATAACTAGTTTATAAGTATCTGAATAAAAGGCTTTTATTATTATTATTATTATGTATACTACTGTTAGTAGTAGTAGTAAAGTTCTCTTGTTCCATAATCGCCATGTCTGCGGCAGAGCTTAGCTCTCCGTATTCATTACCCTCCCGGCAACGTTGGCAGTAAGTGCATTGTAGCCGGACAAAAGCTGAGGCGAGCGCCGGTTTGCCGCCATTGTTGCTCATTCATCACTGTAGACGCAGTGAAAACACGAATTTGCCTGTTTTGTTCCGAAAATTTGCTTAGCATCGATGAATTGCTTTTACAGTGTACTTTTGATACAATGTTTGGAGAAAAAATGTTTTTACGGGCGCGTGTTTCAACGTGATTTGGCGTTTTTGTTTTTTTAGGAAGAGAATAATTGATAGAACATTTTGCTGAGCACTGGTGAGCTGTTGGTAGCGGCCTTCCAATCCTAGAGTCGTGGGTTCAAATCCAATCATGCACCAATGAGTTTTTCTGTCCGTAAATTGATATACATTATGCTAGTCGTGGTCTTAAATGGTGAAAGACATCGTGAGGAAATCAACATTAAGAACCTGAAAAGTTCTAAAACACGTGTCAAGTGTCACACAAAAAAGGCCCGCCAGAGGCCTACTTGTGGAAAACAGTCAGTATCAAAGAATTTGCCAAATTTGCCTATTTGATGTTAGACGCTTACTTCTGCCTATATTAACATTACCTTATAACAGAGTACGTTAAGAAGAAGGGCCCTACATTGCGTCTATCACTCTTGAACACAAAATGTCTGTGTTGAGTTTGATGTGCACTCAAGCTCTTTAAATAGGACCACAGCAATAAATATTTATTTATTCACCAATAATTATGTTACATAAATATTGTTCACACATCGATAGTCTCCCGGGAAGAGGTTTCAATGCACATAGAACAAACGTATCACCTAAGTTTTTATAAAATTACGCCGCCGCACATCTTTACTATTATAAGTAACTTTACAAATTCGATTTTACTACATTTCACGTCGTAATCACCTCGTCTCCAAACGGTCACTCAGAGTTCTTAACCGACGCCAAACTTCCACATCGAATTTGCAGTTTAAGGACGTCGTAATGCTAGCATTATCTGTGGTTACAAATGGATATTCCCGTAGGTACGGTAGTAGTACTTCCCCATGCGAACACTTTCACAAAGAGCTTGAGGGGATACATTCTAAGAAAGTTTACCAAAGGTGGTGTTCAGAAAGTTTGTAAAGAAAACTTAACCGTACAAGTTTTAAAGTGAAATGATACTCGTGGGTTTTCCAACACATAGATTTTAGTTTTGATAATCTTCAGAATCAATTCAGAATTAGATAGATTCAAACAAGAGTTTTATACTTTTGATTCAAAATACTTATAAGCTTCATTTTAAATAAATTCTACTAACAAAGTAGTACTGTATATTATTTAACAAAAAGAAAACAATTGTTTTATAACAGCTCTTGAATGACAACTATTGCCTCATAATTGGATATGATAAAATAAGAATATGGATTCAAATATTAGCTAAGAAATATTTATTTCATTGATTTGTTAAAAAAATCTAATCTTTTGATAAATCTATCATTGTCGATTACTGATTTTCAATTATGAAATTTAACTGTCTACCATTGAGACTTCTTTTTCTTGGCTGACTCAACCGCTTTACTGTGAATGCAATAATTGTCTCATAACTGTAAAATAAATCATTTTGGTTAAAAGTATGGTAAACCAGGAACCTACTATTAGGTACAGAGATGGAATCATTTTTCTTACACATTTTCGTCACAATCTTACAAACGCTGAAACATTAATAAGATTAAATAACTTTATCATCCCATAATACCCGAAAACTCGCTAAGGCTTCCCTGCCGCAATATTACGCCTATTGTGGGTAAAACTATATTATTCTAAAACCAATTAATCATCATTTCTTGTCGTCAACGGACAATAACGTGATAATGGAGTTAATATAGGGTGAACAATGGAATTCCTACTTTTGTCGGAGTTGTAACTGTATGTGTGAAAATGAACTCTAAAAAACGTGAATATTGGAATAAGCTACAACATGAATAGCTTAAAGAAAAACGTTAAAAAACTCCTCCAGGGTAGGCAACGTAACGACAGCCCCCTTCGTGTTGTTGGTGTCTATGGGCGACGGTGACCGCTTACCATCAGGTGGGCCGTAAGCTCGTTTGTCTAACTTTTACATAAAAAAAAAATTGAACTTGACTTCCTGAACAAACTATACTGCGCCAATGTTGATGATAATTCTGTGGGAGCAATTTGGAGGTATTATAATTTTCCAATAAAACAATATTTTTTCAATTTAGTTCACAAATTACGAAGTTATGCGTTAACAAACAAAAAAAAATCAACTGAATTGTGAACCTCCTCCCTTTTATTTGAAGTCGGTTAAAAAGGATTTATTTATTAATTCAACAAGGGATCATTTTGTTAGTAAAACTTATAAATCTAGTTACTTAATTAACCTATTCAATATTTGGAGATAACCCCGTAGTGCTTTGATATGAACTCCGAATATGGCTGTTTTCTTCATTTTTAGGCTGCGAAAAGCAAAACACTAGAGAAATATCTGTCTGCCCGAGCTATGAAATGTTGAAGGAAAACATCGTAACAAAAACAGCTATTATTCGAGCCTGCTGCGAATATGCCTTGCAAAGTGACATAGTAATTCAGCATAGCGTTTCATCAACTAAACTGCAAGTTAAGATCACTCATGACCACATATAAGATCACTCATACCCACATATGAGAACACTCATGACCACATAATTATGAGACTCACACAATACATGACCATTATTACTTTATATAAAGGCTGGTTTACACTTTGATTAGTGCGAGTGCAGGTGATTAGTGCAGGTGCTTAGTGACAAGGTGTGGACAGCGACTGATTAGTGCAAGTGATTAGTGGGCTGTGTAGTAAAGTGAATAGGCAAATCTGAGAGGTACCCACCGTGCCTGTACGTTATAGGATAGTCGTGAGTCTGTACGTTGTTACTTCAATTAATAAAGCAATTCCCTAGACATTTCTTAGTAACTAATAGGTTCTTTGTACCGGCCTTTAACAAGAAAGCGCTCTAAGCGAGTACAAGCAAGTAATTTCCGCTTGAAGACTGCTCACAAACAAAATCGATGCTATTACGTATTACACAATAATGAGTAGATATTGTACTTAGCTGGCTTTAAAGTGACTTGAAAAAAAAGTTACTTGCCCTAAAGGCCTGCCTGCTAAAAAAAGTTACCTAGGCCGCTGGCGAACGCGATCAGTGAAACGCTGTCAAATTTGACAGCGATATTTGACAGTGTTTCATTGATCGCGACCGCCAGCGAACTAGGTGTGCGCAGGCGTTAAAAAAGTTACTTAGGCCTTGCGCACATCTTGATCGCTTACAAAGGCGATCAGTGTATCACTGTCAAAGTTCGCGGTAGTGTTTGTGGATGTTTGCAAATCCCTATGCTGAAACCGATCGCCATCGCCATCGCCATTGCCATCGCAGATCGCAACTGCATGCTGCATGGCTGTACTCGTCAAAGAAATCTATGTTTTGTATTGACGTTAGTAAAAGTTTGCGGTTTGTTTCAAGACTGATTTAGAATATCCTGTTCCTACTCTCTTTTATATTTTTGCATATTAATTTAACTGACTGTTTCTGCAATATCCTAGCAATGTCTTTTTTTGTTTTAAGTTGTATTAAAAGTTTATATTTCGTAGCGTTTCGGTATTTAACGTACTTTGATTTTGCTCGGATCAGCTCAAACTGTGTTTAAAAAAATCATTTTCATGACTCACAGGAAATCATCCTGTATTCAACCCTCGAAGTGATTCCATCTGAGACGATGACAAATGATGTAAACCGACGATACAAATGCGATCGTTCGATCATGCGTGACTTTATGTCGATTATTTATGTGAGTGGTTGTGGCAGCCAGAAGTGTTCCAAATTCAAATTCAAAATTATTTATTTAAACGAAATGGTAGTCTTGGGGTGCTTCCTATTGGCACTGATTTTTATCAGTCTATTCCAATCACCTCTTTATATTCAGTGTTATTTTCTTTAAAAATAAGAGCTCAGATAAATCTTATTCTTTGGGGTGAATCTTAAACCATGCGCGTATCTTATAGTTTTAAAGCAGACCAAAATCAGTTCTGATTTACTATTTTTATGAAACAACGGGATATTTACCATGATTAAATTTTTGATGAGTTGATCCGATATTTCGGCACAGTTGCATGCACCACGGTACCACGGCACCACGGTACGAATGTGCAAACCACCAAAAAGTGTGTCATCCACTACGCGTCCTGATACCG
This sequence comes from Thera britannica, assembly GCA_939531255.2. Taxonomy (NCBI): domain Eukaryota; kingdom Metazoa; phylum Arthropoda; class Insecta; order Lepidoptera; family Geometridae; genus Thera; species Thera britannica. The sequence continues at coordinate 4,927,224 of OW618048.2, forward strand.
TCAGTGTTCTGTGTCGAAATCGACAAAATAGTGAGAATGGAACCAATAGTAGTCTCGAAACCAATAAAAGAGTGCGAAAGAGGGTAGATCGATTTATCTGCCAATAACATTTCTTTTACTCGTGGACTTCAGTTCAACCGTGATCATGGTGCATGCAACTGTGCCGAAATATCGGATCAACTCATCAAAAATTTAATCATGGTATATATCCCGTTGTTTCATAAAAATAGTGTTAAAAACCATGATAGTTTCAAAAGTTATAGTTCTGATTTAGTATCTAATAAATTACTAAGACATGAAACGTATCAATAATAGTGGTGGGTCGTTAACGATTTTTGGGTTAACGCAACGAAGCTGTTAAATTCATCATGTTAACCTGTTAAAAAGCCGTTAACATTATTAACAGGTTTTCATTAATTTAGCTGGTTTTGCGTTAGCATCTTCAGATTACGTTAGCGACTTTTGAATACCTTTTCGTTGAGATAATAAAAAAAGCGCATTGCCAAAATCGTTGAATGACACAGTTGATAGATTTAGCGGGTTTTGCAGTTAACAAAAATCTGTTAATTCGTTCTTCTTCTTCTTATCGTGTCACTGATTCTTTCGAACCAAGTGTGGTGAAAGGATTTTAAGTGCGCCTCGAAGAGGCTCCTTTCGTGCACTTGACACATTATTTTCGAACTTTTTAGGTTCTACGATATGCCGGTTTCCTCACGATGTTTTCCTTCACCGTTATGAGAGCACTTTTACATAGTGCACATTTTACATAGTGGCATAGTGTACATAAATTTTTGGGCAGAAAAACTCATTGGTACACGACTGGATTCGAACCCACGACCTTAGGATCGGAAGGCGGGGCCGCTACCACTAGGCCACCAGCGCTCTCATCAGTTAATTCGTTAACATTAGATTAACAGTTAAAAAAAGCCGTTCGTTGAATTAACGCCCACTCCTAATCAATAATACTACAGAATAAAAGTCATCATCTCAACCCGGTATCACCCACAGTTGGGTATAGGATAGGCCTCCTTTATTTTCTGGAAGTCTTTCTTTTTCTTTGCGTCTATTAGCTAATAGGTGTTTACTGCGGGAAAATAACAATCAAGATATTTCAGGTTGATTAATTAAATTATATTGGAAATTTTATGTGTTATGTTTTAATTAATTGGAATTGAATCGTACTAATAGTAACATTCGTAGAAGCAGTATTTATGAATTACGTGATACGCCTTGTGTGTTGTATGTCCATTTAATCAAGTATTAATTAGTTTTGTGAAATAAATAAATATTATCGACAATCCACACAACACTATCTGGCCCCAAACTAAGCAGAGCTTGTACTATGGGAACCAGATGGCTGATATAATACTTATATATTTTTTTTTATAAATACATACTTAGAATACTATATAACACCCAGACAGAGAACATACATTTATGTTCACCACACAAATATATGTTCACGGTGGGGATCGAACCCACGACCTACAAGATTCAAGATTCAAGATTCAATAAGCGTTTATTCAATACGATACAAGAATCACTTTGAAACGTCTTAAAGCTGGGTGAGTCTAGGTGCCAGTTCCAACGGCCGAACTATAGCAACACTCCGACATGTGTTTAGCCCGATGCGTAGCCGTTTGTTCGACTGAGTACTATGAAAAGCTCACGTTTTCTCGTTAATCTAATGGGCGTTTGTATCATTTATTCATTCGACGTTTCATTTGCATGATTAATGAGTTCCCGTCGCGAGCGTTTGTATAATCTTTGAGGAGTGTCATTTTTGAAGTGATCAAAAGCGAGTAATTACTCGTATGTGAAGCTGTTTGTCCAGGCTTAAGCTATCTTTAAGCTTAGATGGCTTAAGAACTTCGTTGACAATACAGATACGAACTAAGGTACCTTCTTAATTGTAACAACTGCACTTTTGTTGGTTTTAATTCATATATTTATTTACAATAAATGTGTTTTTTGTACTCGTAATTATTGTGCCTAGCATTTGGGCGCTTTAACGCTAGCTAAACCCAAACTTTATTTTATTCTAAATAAATATGTATGTATGTCAAGAAAATGTATTTTCTTTCTTCCTTTTCTTTATTTCTTTATATAATCTAATAATAATAAATAACCTATAGCTTGCTCAATTTTCCTGCAACTATCCACAATTGAATTCAAATTTCACCAAAAAAATACTAATTGGCTATAAAGTGTTTTATAAACAAGGGTGCAACGTTCAACCTTAATGGGCACTTAGGCCGTGGTCAAATGGGTCGCACAATGAATATGCAGTAGTTTGGTATCTCCTCTGTAGCCTTGTGCACATCCAGGTGTTCTACGCTGGCGATCAGTGAAACGCTGTCAAATATGGCCGTCATATTTGATAGCCTTTCACTGATCGCCACCAAAGAATGCTTAGATGTGCGCAATAAGGCTTCAGTTAGTCCATAATGGGGCCTTGCATTGCATTTTCGCGCTTTTTGTTATAGTTCCTGGGGTGAAAGATACGACACTGAATAATTATTTTAATTTTTTAGTGCTTTTTGTGAAAATTCCTTCGGTGGAGAGATGGGAGGGTATACTCGTGAACGGCCTTGAGGATTTGGGCGTAGTTTTCCCGTTCTTCCCCGTACTCGCGATCTACGCACTAGGCTGCGTCGTCAAGGCCAAATAGATTCACTTATAATCGAATTCGGACCAGCAGCAGCAGTTCCCAAGATTAGCGCGTTCAACCTACCAAACAATCAACAAGCAATCAAACTATTCAGTTTAGTTATATTCAATCAGTATAGATTTATAGATCACTAGCGGCCACCCGCGGGTTCGCTCACCCCATTCCCGTTACGCCCTGTTACTGTTACTTTTTTGGGATAAAAAGTTTCCTATGCGCTATTCTAGACTTTTAATCTATCTTTATGCCAATATCATCCAGATATCGTAGATAGCCATTCTGACGTTATTGAGTAACAAACATCCATTCATCCATACAAACTTTCGCATTTATAATATTAGTGGGATTATCATCCCTCAGATAAAAGTATGTCAAGGATAGAAACGAAAACATTTTAGTGATAAGCTAAATATTATACGAAGTAGTTTCCAAACAATATACGATGTAGGAAGCTTTTATCCCTAAGCCATAACTTCTGTAGTAATAACCACAACTTTATTTCCTGTATAACAAATAGAAGAGCATTTTAGTGCAAAAGTGATATGACACTATATTTTATAGGTCGTAATAGAATGATATTGGGCTTAAAATTTGATTGCATCATAAAAGCTTTCAGGAGCAAACATAATGCCCCGATTAACTTTTTTTTTTACAACTAGCTGATGCTTTCAAAGCAGTTACTTTGAAATAAGGCACTATAGCGTCCCGTAAGTAGGGGCATGAGTAATCACCAGTTGCCCCAGACGCTATATCATCTACAATAGATGAAAAATCTATACTTACTTCGAAATACTTTGGACAAATCAGGCTAAATATATAGAATAACTGGCCAAGTGCGAGTCGGACTCGCGCATGAAGGGTTCCGTACCATTATTTTTTATTATCTATAAAACGGCAAAAAAATCACGTATTTGTATGGAAGGCCTAAAAGTTTTTGTTTTATTTTATTTATTTTCAAAGTAACAATCTATTAAGTATTTAACTAATATAAAATTCATTGTTCATTCGATCATCCCGTTTCTACGAACAGTTACCACTAATGCATCCATCAAACTAATATCTGTTCATAACAAAACAAATATAAAAGAAGGCAACAAAAGATAAAAGCCGCGATAACTCTGGAACATGCTAGCATGTTGCTTAGCGATAAATTGTAGGACTACGTGTATATTATGAAGCATCTATGAGGCAAAACAGAGACGTTACTAGGGAAATGGCTTATACACCCCTACCTTTTAATTACCAAAAAAAAAAAATGCCGATATTGGCTGCCCATACTGAACACATCCACGAAAAAAAAATTTTTTTTGAGACAAAAAAAATCTTTTTAAATAACCACAATTTTTAGTCAAATATTGAGAAATGATTCAACAAGCAAAAATCATTTCATTCATAAACGCTAAATACCAAGCGGAACCGAACAGCGTAATTTTTTTTTCTCTCTAGTACTACTTTACTAATATGGCCATAATTTTATGCAGGATTTCTGAAAATATTAACATTTAATAACTTTGTCATTTTATCGAAACTAAAAATTCTGATTGCACATTCATAATGTTCTATCCTTACTACATTACCCTATTTTTTTTTTCTGGTAATTAAAAATTAGTGGTGTATATCACTTTTTTAATGAATTGCCTAAAGTAACCTTCATAAAAACAGCCCCCCCTGAAGCCTTGCACACATTTAAGCGTTCTACGATGGCAATCAGTGAAACGCTGTCAAATATGACAGCGATATTTGACAGCGTTTCACTGATAGCCATCGCAGAACGCTTAGATTGTTGCTTGTAAGTAAGAGGGTTAGTGTATTAGCTAAATTAATTCGTAATTTGGATTATTTTGTAGAAAACCCTTGTTGAAAAAATATCACAAAAAAACACACTCGAAAAGCATAAATAAAATGTATTAATAGTACGTACATACTTTTATTTGTGCAAATAAAAGTATGTACTATTAAAACATGGCGTTTAATTGTCGAACCATGGAAAAGTACAAAGTTAGATAATACATAATACAATATACATACAATTCTAAGAAAAATTCTAAAGATTTTGCGCCAAGGTCTTTTTTTTTTCATTTGTAGCCGCAACGTATTGCAAGCATTCTACCAAAGAGATCGACGATATTAGTTCCATTTTCAAAAATAAAATGTTGTTCTTTTGTAATGAAACAGTAATAAGTAGAGTCTTTATTCATGCTTATTCTACTAATGACTGAATACTTTTACGTTTTTGTAGGCTCACTGACATATTTTGACGGATGAAATAGAACTCTTCTTACTTATTTTTAGAAGAAATTATAGTTACAATGTTATTTACTCTTCGTACGCCACAATGACGGTTTTTTTGAGCAAGGGGTGTTAAAAAGACTTATTTGAACAAGTTTTTGCCCCGTTTCTCTGCCCTGGCACGTGCCCTGCTACGACGTAGCACGTATGTACTAGTAGCTTCCGTTCTCATGTGCCATGATGTATCGCAATAAATTGTGATAAGTGTATTGGACGATCTATATTACAAAAGCCCGATTATCAGTATTACGAGTGTTTTTAAGTTTAAGATTTTACATAACTTTTGCATTGCCCCATTTCCTCCCTGAAAATATACAGGAGGAAGCCTACGTCCAGCAGTGGACTTCTTCAGGCTGATGATGATAAATAGATAAATAAATATTAAACTTCACACAACACTTTCTATCCCCAAACTAATAAAAGCTTGTATGATGGGAACCAAGCTGATAGCGGATGCTGTTTCTTTACACCTGCCAACCGTGGCCAATCATCTCAAAATATGGAAGAAGATATAATTATATCCAGCAAAAAACGATTACATGTTTTTATACTTCGTAAATATTTTTATTTATTATAAATATTGGGCGTAAAAAAAAAATAAGGTAATATACGCGATAAATACGCGTGTAATATACACGGGTATTTATCGCGTATATTACCATATTTTTTTTTCTTATTATGTTTGTGTTTTGTGATGGTCAAACTTCAAAAAGTACTTTCGTAAATATTACAGAATAGTTTTACAGGTAACGTGGTAGGTATAACACCTAGAAACTTGCACAGTAGTTGTCTGGCATGTCTGCAGCCTCGTTGGTATATAATAGCTCTGCCTCATGCACTGTTGATCGTGGGTTCAATCCTCACCGAGAACAAAAATTTGGGTGGTCAACACAGATGTTTGTTCTTTTTATATTGTAATCCAAGTACGCGAGTATAGGTATAATCACGGAAAGCAAAAGCGTGTTTGCTGCTCTGTGGGTATAATCACAAAATAATTATAAGAAATTATAATAATTAAAAAACTAGAGAAACCGACTTCATTGCCAAACGGCTAAACCGATTTTAATGAAATCTGTTTGGGACAATCTGGACGTAAGCATCCAAACAAAAAAATAATTTTCTAAATCGGTTCATAAATAAATGACGGAGGCATGCAGTTACAAACATTAAAAAAAATATTTTAAAAAAAATGGCAACACCGATCTTAATAAAATTAAAATGGGACCAATCTGAAAGCAGTACCTTTCAGACAAAAAAAATATTTTTCAAATCGGCTCACAAATGACGCAGTTATGCGGTAACAAACATTAAAAAAAAAAGAAAAAAAAAATACAACCGAATTGAGAACTTCCTCCTTTTTGATTGGAAGTCGGTTAAAAATGAATTTATCAGCTATCTGGTTCCCATAGTTCAAGCTCTGCTTATTTTGGGGATTGATAGTGTATTTATCTACGGTATCTTCTAAATATATAAAACTCTTACGTTACTGACTGACTGACTGACTGACTGACAATCAACGCACAGCCTAAGCCATAAGTCCTAGAAGCATGAAACTTGGAGGGTATGTTCGTTTTATAGCATAGGGGTGCACTAAGAAAGGAAGTTGGAAAACTATTTCCCTAAGCGGAGAAAAAGAGGAAAAACTTTTAAAAGAAAAATCCACGGGGCGAGCGAAGCCGTGGGCGGCCGCTAGTCCTTTATATTTTACGTCACTTTTTATAAAAAACTTACTATGCTAGTAGCACAGTATTGTACGCTGTCATAAAATCCTTGTTCCTATGTCACGTCATCTTTTATAAAGGCTACGGCTTGTTCTAAACCCTTGTAATACAATTATGTATGAGTTATGCATCAGCAAACTCATCTTCTGGAGAATGTGGTTTGACGTCTCTTTCTATCGTAGCACTTTATAAATTAACGCGATCGCTATGCATATGGAAATCTGCCCGTGACCACAGCTGTTGTAACACGGTCGCAACGTCGGGAAATAATAAAGGTAATCGCGATAAATACCCGTTTCTTCCATATTCTTCCTATCGTGTTACTAGTTCTATCAAACCAATGTGGTGAAAGGATTTTAAGTGCGCCTTAAAGAGGCTTCTTTCGTGCATTTTATTATTAATTTAAGTATTATACCAGCTATCTGGTTCCTATAATACAAGCTCTGCTTAGTTTGGGGCTAGATAGTGTTGAGTGGATTGTGTAAAATATTTATTTATTTATTTATATTAAGGGAGGCCTTTGCCCTGCAGTGGGAAACAACAAGCTTTTAATAATAATAACAATTTATATATATTTGACACATGTATTGGAACTTGGTTTTACGACATGCCGGTTTCCTCACGATACTTTCCTTCACCGTTTGAAAATATTTTTCGACAGAAAAATAATTGATACACGACTAAATTTCAACCCACAACTTTAAAATCGTTTCATTGTTTTTATGTATGTCTGTTACTTTGTTTTTGTGAGCAAAATAATCTTTCTATCATCTAATATTTCGGTTACGCGATAGGGACATGTTTTCTATTCACTAATAGCTCTTCAATAATAAAAATATAAAAATCATATAAAAATCTTCAAAAATAGCTTTTCAATAATAAAAATGCTGTAATTCCAACAGCTCATACGAATAAAGGTAATTCATCAAAAAATATATTATTTAAACGTATATTGATAATAGTAGTAATAAAATTAATTGCTGTAATTCCAACAGCTCATACGAATAAAGGTAATCGATCAAAAAATATATTATTTAAACGTATATTGATAATAGTAGTAATAAAATTAATTGCTCCTAAAATTGAAGATTTTTTTTTTTTATTTTTTTTTACATTGTATAGGCTTGCGTTTTAATACCAGCTAAATGAAGGGAAAAAATTGCTAAATCTACAGATCTACCTCCATGGGCAATATTAGATGAAAGAGGGGGGTAAACAGTTCAACCAGTTCCAGCCCCATTTTCTACGATACTTCTTGAGATTAAAAGAGTAATTGAGGGGGGTAGTAATGTGCTTTCCTTAGTCTATTCTGAGTTTGTATTGTGAAATGTTGTCCCCTAACTATGTATTTATTTATCCAATGCAAAATTACCTCCCAAGGCAGCTAGGGGTGGCAAGGTGGCTGCATCACTCACAACGTGCTTTGAACCTGATTAAAGATAGTGAACCTAAATCTCCTCTAGCGGTTCACTGCAGGTGTCTCGTGGCTTTGCTAGTCATTCAAAATAGATTCAGAGCATCTTACAAGTTTAGAGATACCGTGGTGTGAGATATGACAGTGACTGAGATTGACTTGTGAGTGAATAGGTATTTTCTAGGTAAAACATTTTGGATTTCTCTCCATCGTAACGATAACAAAAAATTGTGGGTAAGTACCTTTTATACCTATGGCGTTAGGTATAGTATTATCTTATCTGTGGCGTTATTAAAATTATATAAGTATGCGTTTAATTTTCTACTGTTTATAATTATTTTTTTGCCTCGTAAGTCACGCACGTCAGGAACGTGCCCTACGATGCACTTCACTGTTCAGCTTTCCGTGCCAGTAATTTCATTCAATTATGATACAAAATAGCACCAGCATAATCATGAAATATATTTTATACTATACTTTCTCGCAACCATTGGAGCTTGTTACCGGGATAAATAGCCACTTCGTAAACACAAGCCACAGACAATCAAAGGACAGCTACTACATACATATTTAGAACAAAAAGAAAGAAAGAAAATCTTAACTTTTTTATTGATTTAATAGTGTTTGCTGCACGTAAGAAATAAAAAATAATTAGAACAAACTAATCTGCGATTTATAATATAATCTAATCGAATCTATGTAAGTTAATTTAATGAAGATGTGTGTGCACCCTACGCACCCGCAAATCCGGCAAAGTTAAATAGACGAGTATGTTTACGGTAGAAACCAAGCCGGCTTAATTGGTTGCGTAAAATGACGACACCTAACCTAACTTAAAGTTGTCTCAAAGGGTTTATTTTTAATTAACTTTTTGATGGAACAATAATTATTATGAATAATTTTTGGTATAAACAATATTTGATTGAAAATCACAAAGATTTTTATAATGTCCCAAAAGTTAAGAGCCGAGCGGGATTTGAACCCGCGACCTTCCCCTCGGTACGGGGCGGGGTAAAATTAATAAAAAATTATGAAAAACGCAAGGTGACATCTCTCGTCGATTCAACTGAATGCAACTTCGGTTATCGAGCAGGTTAGTTGACTATAACGTCAAAACTGTAGATGGAGCCACGGTCGCGTTAGTGCCGAACAGTCCCTAAGAGTTATTCGTCGAGTGTGATTAGGATCCGATGGCGCAGTGGTCAGCGCAGCCCCGTACCGAGGGGAAGGTCGCGGGTTCAAATCCCGCTCGGCTCTTAACTTTTGGGACATTATAAAAATCTTTGTGATTTCCTTAAGTGTAGTAAACACTATAAAATTAATAAAAAATATTTGATTGATTTAATTAAATTGACCTTTGAATTTTATCTGTGAACAACGCTCCAAAATACGAGTATTATATTATGTACACTGTAATAACACAGCTTAGATCATATATTATACGCTGTGACCGTTTTAGTGCAAGCTACAATGACCCTTATGCTAATGAGATTACCAACTGTAATACTGCAAAAGTAATTAGCAAAATGTTAATTTATCAAAAGCTCATGTCTGTTATGGCCGCTCATAATATTTGTAAAATATTTAACCAAATGAGAGAGAACAGAGTTTCATAAAATGAAACAAATTAAAATAATTTGTTGAGGAACAATTAATTCACAAAACGCCATCTGGCCCCAGAGTAAGCAAAGCTTGTATTACGAGAATCCAGATGATTGAATATTGTTTCTTTTGTAAATTGAATAAAATATTTGTTACTTTTCGTATGGCACATTAGCATTGCTATTCAGCGTGGCAATGCAGCCAGCGAATTGGGGACACTTCCATTTTGCGCTGGTTTGGATCAGCTGAGCTATCTCTAGATCGTTTGTAACGGTCTGCAGGTAGCTTGACTGTTTCTTGTGTATTTTTTTTGTATATTTTGTAAATATTCTTTTAATTGTGTTTCTTTGTGTACATAAATTAAAGTTACTCCTTTATCTTATTATATCTTTGTATATACGAGTATCTAACCTAAATATTTAGTTTGTGTGATAGGTATGTTTTGTTATTTTTCTTACACTGTCTCTAATTTCTTTTGAATCAGTGTGGTGAAAGAATTTTAAGTTCGCCTTCAGGGGGCTTTTATCGAGCTGACGACAATTGTTTTCGAGCATTCAAGATTCGACGACGAGCTGGTTTCCTCACAGGTTTTCCTTCGATTTTTGAGAGTACTAGCATAGTGCATAGACAGAAAAACTCATTGATGCATGACTGAACCCATGACCCACAATAACCCACCACCCACTTTTGACCCACCAAAGACATTCCACACACAAACCAAAGACATTTTGATTTTTCCTGGTGGATTGACCCACGACCTTAGGCTCGGAAGGCGGGTCCGCTAACGCTAGACCACAAGTTTTGTCAAAATCACCCGCTTGCCTTCTGTCAACTATACAGAAAGTTTTATAGAAAGAACGCAAGGTAAAATATCTATGGTCTAGTCGAAAGATTGTGAACCATCTGTCACTAATAATGAGACGATTAAAATTCAAGGAAAGGTACGCCAGCGTGTCTCTTACGAAGAGAATTAAATGTGAGTACCAAAGATATAGATTACACTAGATGCCGCACAGTAACAAAACCAAGCACCATATTTAAAAAAACTCTTTGCAAATAATATTATAGACAATCCACACAATACTATCTAGCCCCAAATTAAGCCGAGCTTGTAATTTGGGAAACTTAGCTGATATAATACGTAATATACTTTTTTTTGTAAAATATGCTTAGAATACAATATAACACCCAGACAGAGAACAAACATCTGTGTTCACGATTACACAAATATTTGTTCTCGGTGGAGATCGAACCCACGACTTAGGGCGCAGAAGGTAGAGCTACTACCAACTGAGCTGACAGGCCAGTCATTATTCATGGTTGTAAAATACGATAATCTGGGAATTTAATAGTATTCAGAAACAGTGCTCGAGTCTGAGTCGAGCATAGGTTTTTGTCATTTGTCAATGGAGAACTGTCAAAAAATCTATGCTTGAGGCCCGACTCAGACTCAAGCATTGTTTCTGAATACGGATCTGAGGCTTACCACAAGCTCTGTCTGGGTCTGTCTATAATGTTCTATTTGAACAGTTCTAATATCATTTTACAATTTGCGGTATCCAGTTAGATCTAAGTCTGTGGTGAGTACCTAAGGTCATTACACGCCCGTTAGCAGCCCCCAGGTGTATGTATAGCTTTGAAGATGAGGTGGAATTGATGTTCCTTTTTAATGGCGGTCAAGTGTGAGTCTGGTCACGTAGGACAGTCTGTGGTAAATTAGTCTGTGGCGCAAAAGCTTTTCTAGTCGTAGTAAATTTTTAGTCGTTGTAAATTTTTAGTCGTTGTTTTTGTTCAATTTCTTGGTTTGGTGCAGGTAAATTACCACTGCCTTCTTCTTTTTTCGTGTGACTGGTTCCTACCTAGTTTTAAATATATTTTAGATGATTTATAGTGATCGTAACGATTAGGAAACAAATGTGTTTTCTTGTTGGAAATCAAAGCCACAACCACAGCACACCAAAATAAGACGATGAGTCACAGCTGAGGGGTCGATGACACAAACGATCAGGGAGATATAGATGTATAGATAGTTGTTTTTTATATACAGGGTTATTCATAATTAACTGCAAATACTCAGGTTCAACAAATAAAATAAAACATATTTATGAAATGATTTTATTTAAATTTTGATTTAAGTTTTTGTATGAAAATTTTATTTTTATTATTTTTTTTACGGCTATTGCATAATGATTGCCATGGAGAACAGGACGATGACCCACCCAGGCGGTGACTGAACGCAGAGTGTCGCTCACGGCGCGCGGGCGCAGATCAAAGGTCAAAATAGGTCAGGCGCCAATGATTCCAAAGGATATTCTTTATCGATTTTCTCGGGATTTTCATAACAAAACTTAAAAAAAATCATTTTATAAATATTTTTTACTTTATTTGTTTGTATTTGCAGCTAATTATGAATAACCCTGTATAAGAGTGCAAAGTTGCTTTTAGTCGCGTGCTCAATTTTGATGACCGAGCAAGCGAAGGATTTTGCACTCAGATATCGAAGAGCAAAAATACTCTTCCCGAGATGAAAGACCTTTATTTTTAAAGTTTTTCAGAGTTAAAATTTTGGGTATTATCCCGACTTATGAGTCGGGTCAGCAAACTCCCGGTAAAGTGGAAAGTTATCTTGGGAACATCACACGAATACAAATGAGCGGTCTGGAAAGGAGAAATACTAGGGTAGCCTCTATTATTGTAAATCTCAAGCCATCAGTATTTCTAGCTTTGCGCACAGTGGCGTTCCGTGAACCGCTGTTATATTTGACAGCGTTTCACTGAATGGAAACCACTTATGCTGCCTTCCTACGGTGCGTGGTTCTGCAGATCATCACGCACAGCCGACGACGACGCACGGCAACGCACACAGACAGGGCCTCCTGTGCTACCGCGCACCTCGGCACACGAGACCGTTCCCATGGTGTGTCGTGCGAGCTGATCCGCCCCTCCGTGCGCGATATCACAGACCGTGGGAAGGGGCTATTAGTAGGCCTACCACAAGCTCTCTGGCTCTGGTTTTGAGTCTGTGCGAGTGTTGACTAAATAAATTCTACGTAAACACGTCACACAACACAGTATAATACACATGTGAGTATTCACATAAACTCAAAACCAGAGCCAGAGACAGAACCAGACAGAGCTTGTGGTAGACCTACAGATGTACCCAATAGGCTTAAACATTCACCATTTGGCACATCTCGCTAAACGAAGCACTAATATGCCTGTGGCAGAATTTTAAATGCAGTAAAAAACAAATGTATTATTCTTCGTTTCCTTATATTATTTCCAGTGAATCTTAAAAAAACAAAAAGTAGATGTTCTTCATTAACTGCATACGCTTCGTAAGCCTCTTACGTCTTTTCCAAGTGTACCATGTTATCTTACTGGAATAAAATAAATGAAACTGAAACTGAAACGAGTCACTGCAACATAATTGGATTTGTAAAAGCTTCAGACCGGGCATGGTAAGAGTAAATATGGTAAGAGTAAATATCGAGTTATGAGTACATGCATGAATTAGAATGATAAATTCAGTTTTCTCATTTCTATCCAGCGATATAATACACACAGATTAATATTACGACTACTTTGGTTGGTAAAATTATTCAAAAGTATTTTCCAACTACGTCTATCAAATCTGCCGAATTTTTCAGGGCTTTTTAATTAAAAACGAGCTTTTTAGTTTTTAGTTTCTGTGTAGATAAATGATTTGCATGTTGTGATCTCATCTAGAAGGCCGTTCACTTGCTGTGTTCTTTTAGCCACGTTTTATAATTGTACCCATAGTGAAGCGGCCAGTTTTGAGACCCAAAAAAAAAGAGTTTAGTGTTTCAATTTCATTAGTTTGGTGTTTCAAAATCCTGACTGGTGCCAATGGAACAAATTTAAGCTGGTTTATAATATAGACAAATACCTACGTTAAATACATGTGTAGATATTATATCTCCTCACCCGGAAATTGGAAGTAAAAGAATCAATATTAAGCTACGGTTTGCTTTCCCATCTGTTGTTATACTTTAATACGCATTAGGCCACTACAATAGCACTTTTTGATCTTCCTTACCTTTTGTTCCAGCGAATGTGATGGATAACAATACAATGAGGTTTCCTCTTGTGTAGTAATTAGATAGATAGATTAATACTTTATTGTACACAAAAGAATACTTTAAAAATAAACATTACATATACAGGGTTATTCATTATTAACTGCAAATACTCAGGAATTAGGTTCAACAAATAGAATAAAAAATATTTATGAAATTATTTTTTTTAAATTTGATCAAAAATTTTTTCAAGTTTTTGTATCAAAATTTTATTTTTATTAATTTCTTTACGGCTATTGCATAATGATTGCCATGGAGAACAGGACGATGACCCACCCAGGCGGTGACTGAACGCAGAGTGTAAGAGCGGGGGCACACGATGCGTTGCGGCGGCGGTGCGGCGCCGGAGCGGTGTCGCTGCGTCGTCTTACATAGAAATATCTGTGGCATGTCACACGATGCGCTCCGGCGCCGCACCGGACTTGCAACCACCAAAGACGAGGCGGGGAGGGGTGAATGCGTTGCGACGTCGGAGCGGCACCGCTCAGTTGTTTCCAACAATAGACGTCTTTTACGATCCATTTTCATTAACAGACTGTCCAACGGTGCTACGGCGCCGCTGCGACATAACAACGTTATGGCGCCGCACCGTTCGTGTGCCCACTGACACGGTGAAATCTTTGCGGTGCGGCGCCGCAACGCATCGTGTGCCCCCGCTCTCACTCACGGCGCGCGGGCGCGGATCAAAGGTCAAAATAGGTCAGGCGCCAATGATTCCTTTATCGATTTTCTCGGGATTTTCATAACAAAACTTAAAAAAAATCATTTCATAAATATTTTTTATTTTATTTGTTGAACCTAATTCCTGAGTATTTGCAGCTAATAATGAATAACCCTGTATAGGAACAATGGGTGGCCTTATCGCTATGAGCGATCTCTTCCAGACAACCTTTGGATGGAGAGGACTCTCTAAGTAATCTTGAATAAAAAAAATCCGTTGTCTGTAAAGTCGGTTGACTGACGATAGTTGAACGTGACAACGCCATACAGCTGTCCACGCGGACGTATCGCTCATTCAAGTAGGAGAGACACAGATGTCGAACGCTGCCGAACACGGAGGCCGATTGTGCCTCTTCGTCGCTCGTTCCGCGCTCTCGCTTGCACTTCAAGCCTTAAATGGAACGCCTCAGAGCGAGATAACGCCGCATTAGTCATGTTTTTTGGTGCGTGCAGCCGGCTCCATCGAATTATAAGACGTTGTCACGTCAAAAACAGCCAACTTCAAAGCGCTAAACATCCGGTGCGTGTACTGTACCATTACAAGCCAACTTCTGTAACATGAGTGAGCACTATAACATTTAATAAAAGTTTATTAATTTCCTGTACACATCCCGGCAGAAGTTTTAATTGGATGGACGATGAAGGATGTTCTACTCCTATCTACACTATTATTTTGTTGTATCGAGATGGAAAGTTTCTTTACTTACAACTAGCAGCCCGTCCCGGCTTCGCACAGGGTAGACAATATTGTTGTACATTATTTTGTTCTATCGCTAATAGTTTCGGCAGCGCATTCGACGAAAGACATTTAAGACTCATTTTTCTACACCTTCGGTTACATTGTTCAAATTTTACCAAGGATCCCTAATTTTTTTCAAGTAGCCTATATCAAATTGGAAGAATGTAGCATTCTATTGGTGAAATAATTTTTTAAATCGGCCCAGTACTTTTTGTGCCTATTCATTACAAACATACATACAAAAATAGGTACAAATCTTTCCTCTTTATAATATTAGTATAGATATAGGTAACATATCCTTCTAAAGGTCCGTATTCAAGCACAGTGCTTGAGTCTGAGTCGAGCCTCAAGCATAGATTTTTTGACAGTTCTCCATTGAAAAGTGTCAAAAATCTATGCTTGAGGCACGACGCAGACTCAAGCACTGTATCTGAATGCGGGCCTAAGGGTCAATTTTCAATGGAAAACTGTCAAAAATCTATGCTTGAGACTTGACGGAAACTCAAGCATTGTTTCTTCATAGGGGCCTTATAGATTTAGAGAAGACTTTTTGGACACTTGAATGAATTGTCTTCAACACATGTTTTGAACTATTTAGATTATACGACATGCCGGTTTCCTCACGCTGTTTTCCTTCACCGTTTGAGAGTGCTGGCATAGTGTATACATATATAAATATAAATATTTTGGACAGAAAATTTATTAGTACATGACTGGATTTGAACCCACGACCTTAGGATCGAAAGGCGGGGCCGCTACCACTAATCCACCAGTGCTGTATTAAAAAGTATTCAAGCTATAGATTTAGTAGCAATATTACCACCCATTCAAGGCACATTTCTCTAAAATTGTCTTTATGTTAGAGCTTGTTTCTAAGGCACGTTAAAGAATTTATATTTATTCGTTCATACCCTTTTCATTTCCGTTCTTGTAAATTAGTTAGAAACGGCTTGTTATTCGGCTAATTTGTTATCTAACGATGTATACTTCCAGGAATTGATCTAATCGTCAGTAGAGTAAACATTTCTCGTAAATTACGTGGAAAAGCCTGTGCTATCTTGATTTAAGTTCACAACTCCGACAGCGTTTCTAACTTTACCGACGATTCATCATCATCATCAACCTATATCAGTCCACTGCTGGACGTAGGTCTCTCCCAAGACGTGCCACTGGGCCCGGTCTTCGGCTCTTCTTCTCCAGTGCTTGCCAGCTACATTTCGCAGATCCCACCTTGCCGGAGGGCGTCCTACACTACGCTTACCTAAACGCGGTCTCCACTCTAGTATTCGTTTGCTCCAACGATTTTCTGTTCTACGACAAACATGACCGGCCCACTGCCACTTCAGCTTACTAATCCTTTGAGCTTTGAAAATTGATAAGTCGATCAAAATACTTGGAAATTGTATTTTTATTGTAATGTGTTACGTGACATAAAAGTTAGAGAAACCTTTTATAGATTATCGAATTATTTTTGTGATTGGAATGGAAATGTATGCTTACGACTGACATCATCAGGCTAACGAAAAAAAGTTGGTAGGTAACTACACAAATTTACTACTATTTTACATGGTGAGGTCTAAAAGTTAAAAATTGTGAATATAATAGACCCTTTTTTTACGACATAAAAATATTTAGAGTGGAAGCGGGTCGAAGTTTAAAAAAATAAATAAATAAAAAGCTAGCTGTTAGTGTTGTATGGTGAATAAAATAAAATTATAACTTTTTCACAATTTTTAGGAAATATTTTTTTATCCCATTTCGTTCCACTGCCACTTTCTTGGCTAAACCTGACCTCACCTTCCATCTGGTCACCTGGGAGTTCCCAGTGTGACTGTGGGGTATGGGCTTATATAAGTAATCTTAAATTTAGTCCATTTTAGTTTGGTCCAGTTTCATGTTATAGTTTTAGAACTGGAACTATCATCAAATTGGTTCAGATAAATCCGATCTCCGATCTGTAGGTCTACCACAAGCTCTGCCTGGCTCTGTCTCTGGCTCTGGTTTTGAGTCTGTGCGAGTGCTGGCTAAATAAATCCTACGTCGAAACATCGCACACACTAATAAATAAATAAATAATGCGGACAATTCACACAACACTGTATTCAGACACTGGTAAGAAATCGCACAGACTCAAAACTAGAGCCAGAGATAGAGCCAGACAGCTATAGTAAACGAACTCCAAAAATAAAACGTAAAATTAGAAGACACCCGAACGAGCAGGCAAATCCATTCAAACCGATAGATTATATTCCAGTCGTTGAAGCATTTCGTGCAAAAACCGCGAATAAATCTCCCGAATCACCGAGTAGTTCCACCATTGCCATCACTCACCACTATCGGTTGCTAAAGGCGAATTTGTCAGGAAAATTACCGCTTGCCCGGGACCGTTATAAATTAGCCCTAAAAGTTCCTTCACAAAACGCGCGTAGCGGAAATGAGTACGAATGAATTTGGTTTACGGGTTTTGAGCAGAAAATTAATTTAACTTCATAGACCTACGACAAACATGACCCCTAGTAAAAACTACAGCTTTTGTATGTAGGCGTAAACGTATGTTCTTCGGACTTCAGAACCTATATGCTCTTTCGTACTTCAGAGGTTACGATAAGCTGTCCATCTTGCCTAAAAATAGTTAACGCCCCAGATTAATTTTAGTAACTTTCTTCTTCCTGTCCTTATCCCACTTTATTTGAGGTCGGCATTTTTATTGCATTTTACTACTCTAACATAGCACTACCGCTTCAGCTTATTCTCCCGCTCCTCATTCTAACATGGAACTGGCCTTACAGATTGACTGGTGAGATTCTGCATGATGTAATATCCTGAATGTCAAACAGTTCCGTTGAAAACTTGAACTTGCATGACAAATTCTATAAAGACATCAGTCTATGCGTGATACGATAGTTGATTTTGATGAAATTACATCGTGAGGCAACCGACATGTTGTAGAACGTAATAAGTTCGAATATTATGTGTCAAGTGCACGAATGGAGCCTCTTTGAGGCGCACTTAAAATCCTTTCACCACACTTGGTTCGAAAGAATCAGTGGCACGATAAGAAGAAGATTATGAACTTCCGTGCCCTTGGTTTTACTATTTGTAGTATGAACTTAGATTGCAGGAAGTCGGTGGACGGAAAAAGCTCAAAATCTTTCTTCCTAGACATGTATAGGGGATGCCTAAGTCTAGCAGTGGACTTCTTCATGACGTGGATGATGATAATGATGAGTATTAACTAAACGGCCGATTTCATGGATGACTGAAATCGATGGAGTTGATCAAATATTCGACAGGTGAAAAGAGTAGGTATTGTTTTTGCTTTAGAGTCAAGTGTATCATATAGTATTGTTTTTGCTTTAGAGTCGAGTGTATCATCCACAGTTGTCTAAAAAGCCAGTTTGACAACTCTAAACCTGCGTGACCTCATGGAAGGGAGAAAATCTTAAAATAAAATTTTACATACAACGCTGCCAAAAATGGGTTAGTCCCACGTTCAACATTTTCATACATTGAGTCCCATCCCAGCCAATGCTATGACGTATTTGAACCTTCCTTTTTCAAATGTTTATTTAGTTCCAACGTCACGAGCGTGCTTATGCGTCAAAACTAAAGGCTCGCTATCATATTTGATAGCGTTATTACTTAATTTAACGCTTAATGTGTGCAAGGCTTTAGAAGGGGTACCTGTTTAATTTATTTTGCTCCCGCAAAATAAGATAGCGTGTTCATTAACAGTATCGACGCGATGGTCGGACGTATCTGGGGCACCGTGCCTATACCCCTTGACTTACCGAACGCTCGGCATATTACACGGCCACAACATAAACATCGGCTACAGATTGCAAGCGGTTCGTTCAAGTTATTTATGTAAGGCTCGCTATTTTGTAGGCGTTACTAGCCTTTGTTAGACTTTGTGTACAAGTAACTATTTAATAGTACATTACTAAAAAGGCCGGGAAATAGGCAATTGCCATTACCGTCAATGCCTAATACCCTTCGAAATGAAATGAAATAAAAAAAAGCAGCCAAGTGCGAGTCGGACTCGCCCATGAAGGGTTCCGTTCCGTAGCATCAATTAACATAATATAAAGGTTTTTGTAGTTCGTCGAAAGGTAAATTGCGGTTTACGATTTATGACGTATAAAAAAAAAACTACTGACTAGATCTCGTTCAAACCAAATATCGTTGGAAGTTTACATAGTAATGTACAACATATATTTTTTTTGGATTTATTATTCTCTTATTTTAGAAGTTAGAGGGGGGGGGACTAACTTTTTTCTACTTTGGAAGTGTCTCTCGCGCAAACTATTCAGTTTAGAAAAAAACGATATTAGAAACCTTAACATCATTTTTGAAGACCTATCCATAGATACCCCACACGTATGGGTTTGATGAAAAAAAAATTTTTGAGTTTCAGTTTCAAGTATGGGGACCCCCAAATTTATAGTTTTAGAAAAAAACGATATTAGAAACCTCAACATAATTTTTGAAGACCTATCCATAGATACCCCACACATATGGGTTCAATGAAAAAAAATTTTTTGAGTTTCAGTTTCAAGTATGGGGACCCCCAAAATTTATAATTTTTTTTCTATTTTTGTGTAAAAACCTTAATGCGGTTCACAGAATACATCTACTCACCAAGTTTCATCAGTCCAGCTTTTATGGTTTCGGAGAAAAATGGCTGTGACACGGCCGGACAGACAGACAGACAGACAGACAGACAGACAGACAGACAGACAGACAGACATGACGAATCTATAAGGGTTCCGTTTTTGCCATTTGGCTACGGAACCCTAAAAAAAAGCAGCCAAGTGCGAGTCGGACTCCCCATGAAGGGTTCCGTAGCATCAAGTAACATAATATAAAGGTTCTTGTAGTTCTTCGAAAGGTAAATTGCGGTTTACGATTTCTGAAACTTTCTGAAAAAAAGGAAAACATATGAGCACGTATATAGCAGATCTGGATTTTATGAGAAAAAAAAGCAGCCAAGTGCGAGTCGGACTCGCCCATGAAGGGTTCCGTAGCACGACGAACTACAAGAACCTTTATATTATGTTACTTGATGTAACATAATAAGGTTCTTGTAGTTCGTCGAAAGGTAAATTACGGTTTACGGTTTATGACGTATAAAAAAAAACTACTGACTAGATCTCGTTCAAACCAAATATCGTTGGAAGTTTGCATAGTAATGTACAACATATATTTTTTTTAGTTTTATCATTCTCTTATTTTAGAAGTTAGAGGGTGGAGGACCAACTTTTTTCCACTTTGGAAGTGTGTCTCGCGTAAACTATTCAGCTTAGAAAAAAACTATGTTAGAAACCTCAACATCATTTTTGAAGACCTATTCATAGATATCCCACACGTATGGGTTCGATGAAAACAATTTTTTTGAGTTTCAGTTTCAAGTATGGGGACCCCCAAAAAATCTTAATGCGGTTTACAGAATACATCTACTCGCCAAGTTTCATCAGTTTAGCTCTTACGGTTTCGGAGAAAAATGGCTGTGACATACGGACGGACAGACAGACAGACAGACAGACATGACGAATCTATAAGGGTTCCGTTTTTGCCATTTGGCTACGGAACCCTAAAAATGAAATAATTTATTTGCTTGAAGTATGGTAAGTACATTTTAGATCTTATAATAGGCAAATATAGAATCACACACTTCGCTAGAAAAACCCAGCATGCAAACCATTACATAAAAAATTAAACTAAATTATCCAATAATACAATATGATATATTATAATTACAACTACTAAAATACTTATACTTTCAGTATTTTTTTTTTGACTTCACTGGAAGCAGGTATTCCATTGCCAATTTGGCTTCTGATCTTAAATCTGGTGGAGTACAATCAATCTCCATTTCACTCTCTGAACCGTTAAAACACATTTTATTTATTAAATTTATATTAATATGAATTTAGTATGTAAATAACAAATCAAGGCAAATTTTTAGCTTTGCCGCCAAATTTTTATATAACATCTGTGCTGATAGACAAACGCATTTATGGCTATACAGCCACACATATACAATTTCAGCCACATGAACGCCAACAATGATAAAAGAGATCCAACCAAAGAGTTTAAATAAACCTAGCACACCGTTTCATACAACAAATTGCTGGAGCGTTGTAATGTTCCAAATTCAAAAAAAGCTTCGCAATGGATTTATGGATTTGATTCTATTGATTGATCTAGCTCCAAAGAAAGCAGAGCGTACTATGGGAACCAGACAGCTGATATCATTCTTAGATTACGATACAACACCCAGATAGACAACAAACATCTGCGTTCACCACACAAACATTTGTTTTCGATGGGGATCGAACCCACGACCTACGGCGCCGAAGGCAGAGCTACTACCAACTGAGCTGACAGGCCAATTATCAGTCAAACGCAACTAAAATTACACTGAAATAATTGAGGGTTGAAGGATCCCCTAAATCCATAATTCAGTATTACGATCATGTAGCTATAAACATTGAAAATCCATAATCAAGACGAGGGGTTTCCCTAGAGGAACATTAACTCTAGGTGAATTATAATTACATTTCATAAACAAGCCTGCAAATTGTCAATAAACTAAATACTAAACTAAATTAAATATTCTGGACAATCCACACAACACTATCTAGCCCCAAATTAAGCAGAGCTTGTACTATGGGAGATAGCGGAGATAGCTGATATAATACTTATAGAGGTACCTTTTTTTATGTAAATACATAGGTACTACTGTTAACCGGTTTTGGGAATAGGACATCCCTAATCGAATCAAACAATGGGACACATCTCTAGTGAAGAAGGAAGATGGCGTCGTCATGCGTAGTTGTATTGTTTTGCCGTGTAACAAGTAAAACAGAGTTCTAGCTATATTCAGTAAAGAGTTTTCGCCCTATTAGTACTTAGAATATAATATATAGATAGTGCAATCCACGAAGGCGCGCCCCACTATTCCTCGTAGCCGTTTATAGTATATGTGTGCAAGCTTCCGTCAATGTTTGAGTGTTATCGGTACACACTAATTACCTTGAGTGGACACGCACACTACGATGAATAGACTACGGTTCGCGACTGCCGCTCGGAGCAAACTCCCCGCACCCCGCGAGGGGC
Source organism: Thera britannica (assembly GCA_939531255.2). NCBI lineage: Eukaryota > Metazoa > Arthropoda > Insecta > Lepidoptera > Geometridae > Thera > Thera britannica. The sequence continues at coordinate 4,949,599 of OW618048.2, forward strand.
GCGTCTTCGTGAATTGCACTATCTATAACACCCAGACAGAAAACAAACATCTGTGTTCACCACACAAATATTGGGGATCAAACCCACTGGGAACAAATATTTATATTTATTATTTTTAAAACGTCCAAATTATAGGTACCTATTCAGAAAAATAGACGCCGGCAACGAGTTCCAGTCCTTGGCTGTCCGCATTAAAAAAACTCTATTAGCTATTAATGCTCAATTTAAATATTTGCTTATTGAAAAACCATGGAACAGAACAGTAGGCCTACCACAAGCTCTGTCTGGCTCTGGTTTTGAGTCAGTGTGAGTGCTCACCAGTGTATTATACTGTGTGTGTGTAATGTTTCGGCGTAGGATTGATTGACCCAACACTCACACAGACTCAAAACCAGAGTCAGAGACAGAGCCAGACAGAGCTTGTGGTAGGCCTGCTGTACCTACTTGCGTGAAACCAAAGGCGGAAAACTAAAGAAAAAGCCTTTGTTCAGTTTGCATCGTATGAGGAAAAAGTCTAAGATAGAAATGAATGTTTGATCTATTCTATATAGGAATAGAATCTCATACGTTAGCATTATCTCCATGACAAAGGAACCAAGCACAGAATATTGGAAACCTCAAGTGACATAAATCATCATCATCTCCTACCATTTTTTATATGATTTTTTATTTTTTATAAATAAATAAAGATTTTTATAATGTCTCAAAAGTTAAGAGTAGACAGTAAAGCACTATAAAACCTATAAAAATATGAATAAATAAATATTAAAAAAGAAAGCGAGTGACGCATCTATGCATCATTAACTGGCCAAATTTGATTACCTACACAGTCTGTGTGTTTGTATGTTTGTTATGTTGGTCACGTTTAAGTCGTATTTTTCAACAATATGTTGATAAAACTTTTTCTGTCGTCGGTGATAGGTATACTTGATTGAAGGGGATTCCCCTAATTTTGTTCTAAATCATTGGATTTTGATATAGTATTGGGTAATTTTATTGTTTCTACCCAATACTATATAGTACATATTCAATTAATTCTACTTAAAATAACGTTTTTGAAACGAAAATATTTGAGCATTTTTAAGGCGGGACAAAACCGCCCCAAAAATGAACTCGAATCAAGCTACCATCATATGACCGACACCTCTTCGGTAAAGATCGACAAACTTCGCCAAAAATCAGCGAGGGCTATTAACTATTATCCTATTCAGGTTGAATGTTAGTAAAAGCCTTTCATCTGTTTAGTATTCGGTACGAAGGAGTTAGTATTGTGAAGTGGGAAGTTGATAAAGCCTTAAAGTGCCTTAGCCGTGAAGTGCCAACACTGCTAACTTGTTGGATAGTTTAGCTGCATGTGAGCTTGTCTTGGTCCAAGGTCACAGCTCTTAGAATTAGGAAGTTACCGTTGGTCTTCACATAATCTACAGTGAGGTACACTTCAGACATACTTATTTGTAACAAGTATTTTGTATGAATGATGGATGTTTGTTACTCAATAACGCGAGAATGTCTTAACGGATCCTAATGAAATTTGGCACACAGGTAGATTATAGTATTTGACTGGTCTCTCAGCTCAGTTGGTAGTAGCTCTGCCTTCTGAGCGGTAGTTCGTGGGTTGATCCCCACCTAGAACAAATATTTGTGTGGTGAACGCAAATGTTTGTTCTCTGTCTGGGTGTTAAATTGTATTCTAAGTATGTATTACCAAAAAATATATAAAAACTAGCTGTGCCCGCGACTTCGTCCGCGTGGTATAGTGTCTATGGGTAGCATTTTTAATTTGCAGCGGAAGAAAACAGTTATTAAATAACAACGTCAAATTCGCGTGCACGTGACACAGTCGTCTGCCCTCTTACTAAACTTCGTATATACAACGTGTATCAAAATATGTGTACTATCCTGAAGGGGGGTGAATTTCCACCCCCCGGGGAACAACTTTTGTTCAACGACTTTTCGAACTTCGATTGGTATCTCTGAAAAAAACTGCAACGAAGTTTCAACATTAACAGCTGACTTTATACAAAGTGACAACCCTAAACTCAGCTACAGAGGTAGTAGGTAGTAGTAGTAGACCTACAGAGGTAGTAGGTCAAGGGGTCAAGGGGTTACAAGGATAGGGTTGTCAATTTATTTAGGCATTATGAAATTAAATATTTTTGTATGGGAAACTGAAAATAGGAATTTTTAATTATCTCCCCTCCACAACTGATCACCATTGTGGTCTGAAACCCCCCACCTTCGCATAGTACACATATTTAGATACACCTTGTACATATGGCGTCGTACTACGCCACACTTTCATCCCCCCCGCATTCCTCTCCGAACTCCCCCCACACTCCCCCCACTCTCCTCAACACCCCCCCGCACTCCCCCCAGACTCCCCTCCACAATCCCCCTGTACTCCCCCCCCCCTTCCCTCCACACTCCCTCCGCACCTCCCCTCCACACTCCCCCCTGTACTCCCCTCCACACTCCCCCCGCACCTCCCCTCCACACTCCCCCCTGTACTCCCCTCCACACTCCCCCCTGTACTCCCCTCCACACTCCCCCCTGTACTCCCCTCCCTCTACCCCCCCAACACAAACTTTGAAGGTCATATTTTTTTATATCAAATCAACAGACTAAAAAATAAGTTTTAAGTTTCTAGCTCTAAAAATGACGATACTTCCATACAACTTTCAACCCCTATTTTCAACCCTTTACAACCTTTTTTTCGCAATAAAAAGTAGCCTATGTCCTTCCTCAGGCCCTCAACTATCTGTGTACCAAATTTCATTTCAATAGGTTCAGTAGTTTTGGCGTGAAAGCCACACAGACAGACAGACAGACAGAGTTACAAACGCATTTATAATATTAGTATGGATAAGAAATAAGAAAATAAAGTCTTGACTGAAAGTGTTATAATTTTAGAAACTTGAAAACATGACTCCATGGCCAAACTGTGTGCTCAAAACCAGAGCCAGAGACAGAGCCGGACAGAGCTAGTGGTAGGCCTACAAATAAAAAATGTACTAAATCGGTTCATAAATGACGGAGGTATGCAGTAACAGGCACGGGAGATATCAGTTTTCTATCTTTTTTGCTACTAGTACCGTGTATTTTTCGAATGATTCGATTTCGGTTCTAATTCACAGTTTCATTAGCAAAGTTGTATTACTGGTTATCACGTTGTTTGTGTATTTATCCTTGTACAGCTCGCCCGCGCATTGTTTTCCTAACCACCGTTCAATCTTCCCAACTTCGAAACTACAAAGTTGCTGAAACTTTCTATTGTCTTTCATTGATAGTTTTGGTAGACTGGGTTACCTAAATACAGAAATAAGCTCAAAGACTCAACTGTTGGGAAATAAAGGTTCCCGAATGACGATCACGAACCAGAAGATGAATCGTAGGTCCCACCAGAGTGCATTCCAACTGTTTCAACCAACGTAACTTCTAACAAAACATTGCAGTCTGGCATGTTCTTATTCGCGCTTATAAGTACACACATTATTGGATATATCTTCCAGACAAGTGCATATAAACAGTACCTATCAATCAGCGTAACATCTATCAACACATTACGCAGTCACAAGTTTTAATTTGCGCTTAAAGTACAAACATTATTGGATATCCCTCCCAAACAAATGCTTTGAAACTGTTTCAATCAGTGTAACATCTAACAATACATTTCGTAGTCCTATGTTTATATTCGCGCTTATTAGTACACACATTATTGGATATCCCTTCCAGACAATTGCATACAAACAGTACCTATCAATCAGCGTATAACATCTAACAATACGTTGCAGTATCGCATGGTACCACAAATAGCTGCCACGGATATTTCAAGCGTTCCCTCATGGATACGTTACTAATCCGACGTATCTACCCTATTTGTCTTTCGTTTGGGTGGAATTGAACTTTGTGCCTTAACGATATGATCATAAGATTCAATATGGGAACATGCTTCTAGTTATATTCATGCAAGTACCTTTTCTACCTTTGTCAACGTACGTATACAACCAAAGATTATTATGCATGATATTGAATTGTCTCGTCGTTTGCTATGTTTGTAAAATGTTTCATTATCATCATTACAGCCTAAAGAAGTCCACTGCTGGACAAAGGCCTCACATTTCCAGGAAGAACGATCCAGAGCTCTTTCCATCCACCGTCTTCGCACGGTGACAATTTCGTTAGTCCATCGGGTGGATGGGTGCCCTACGTTTCGTCTTCCGGTTCGTGGTCGCCATTCGAAAACCTTTATTCCCCAACGGTTGTCGGTTCTTCGAGCTATATGACCTGCCCATTGCCAAACAACACATAGCCAGATGATATTGTTATGATTTGAATATTGAATAATATCCCCATTTATCGAAAGTAAATTAGTACTGAATAAATCCCTAGCGTATTCATAACTGGAGTGCTAAACTGAACGGGCGTCAGAACTGTAGCTTCGTCTGTGACACAGTAATAGTTCTAATGTTGAATCAATATTAGAGCAGGTGCATAGCGCTTTGAGCTGCCTTGTTAGATCCATTCATGGAATTGCTACATTTTGTTTAATACAACTCGAGTTTTCCCGCAACTTTGCTCGTGGAAACTTTTAGATTCCATACCTTTTTACTAGAAATACTTCATCATCGGTTTATCTTTCAGCCTCTACAGTTATCAACTCTGTCTCTAATTTTTAATACCCATTTTTGAGAAATGGCAATTAAGCAGAAGAAGAAGTGACTAGACTCACAGCTCATTGGTAGTAGTAACTGGTGGTAATAGTTTCGCATCGCGGACAAACATTCAAGTGAAATTACTCGCCCGTGTGGCTTAACATCTGTATGATGTTAAGCCACACAGGCCAGTAATTTCAAGCCTCTCAATTTACAGCCTCAAGTTGATAGACGCAAGTGCATCGTAGAGCTTGTTCCTGACGTGTGTGACCTGCAAGGCAATGCTTGTTCCACCAGCTAGTTAATAAAATGTCTACAAATATTTATTCGTTTGTTCTATTGTTATTTTACACATTCTATTCAAATTAATTTGCCAGAAAGCCGTGATGACTGCCGCTACATAATAAATTATCAAACCAAGGTTTTAACTACTTCAAAGTTACTTAGCATGGGAACCTTCGGCAAAGCCCGGGTCTAGCGTGATAAATGGCTAATCGATTTTGGCTTATTGAAACCCCATTAATTCTTATCTGAGTTGACCGGAATCTCTCGGGACTTTAGGAGTCTACTAAAATGGGTGACCTAGTGAGATAAGAACACTACGCGACAATTCCAGTTGCAAATAGTGGTCATTGACAGTTTTCTTCGTAGAAGTTGTAAATTTTTTTGTGAAGGGCTTGCCCGGGTGCATACTACCACCATGCCTATCTCTGCCGTGAAGCCGCATCGCTGTGTTTCGGTTTGAAGGATGTGGGTGCCGGTGAAATAACTGACACGAGAGGTTGATGGACGCAGAGCAGTGCTTCGTAGGGCACGTTTCTGATGTGCGTGTTCTACAAGGCAATGGTTTGTTACAGGCGATGGTAAGCACTTAACACCAGTCGGGTCATATGTTTGTTCCATCAGCTAGTATAAAAGAAGTCAAGCCTGTTACGAACGAGCCTTACACTGCCCTGCGTCCATCAACTTGAGGCATACAGTGTTACGTGAGCTTCACGTGCCTGTTATTTCACCAACAGAACCCTTCAAACCGTTATTATCTGGTAATTTTGTTTAGCCATCATCGTTACGCACGATTGGAGGCAAAAAATACGTATAAATCAGAATAAATTACCTTACCTTTATACCGGAATTTTCAATGATATGAATTAGGTTCATAACATTAGGTAAACTTCCAAGAGGGGGATTCGAATGCGGCAATCAGAAAAATAAATTGGGTCCTCAAGGGCAAAGTTGAAAGGAATCTGAATAAAGATTTGATTCTACTTTTATGTCTATCTCGTTTAATCTTGCAGGGGAATTCGGGGGTTTTATAGACTAGACAAGGACAACAACAATGATAGCCTTGTTGTCGTCCTTGTCTAGTCTAGAAAATTCAGCGGACTTTTTCAGGCCTGAGCTCTGCTGGACATGGGCCACCCCATTTCCAGGACGAACGATTTTGAGCCTTCATCCATCGCCTTCCATGATCTTCAAAATGTAATCAGTCCAGAGTAGAGCGAGCTACATTATATTTAGCTCTATCCAACACTTTAAATGGTTTTATTATCTTGACCTGTTTGTTGATAGGTCAAATCTTGCGACCTGAATTAGAACGATATCTTTTCTTTATTTTTTAGAGTTTAGACCATCCTTTGGCTACAATCTCACTTGATGGTAAGCGACATTGTAGCTGACGATGAAGCAGGATATTCTAGAAGACACTTAATCACTCCTTCTTTGAAGAGGCCCAGATTGTAGTGGTCACGAAAACTGCCGACGGCAATGAGTTTCATTCCCTGGAGGTTCACATAATGAAGGTGCAGCTAAAACGAATGGGTTTATCCTCTGAAGTTAATTTTTTATCAGTTTTTTTCTGGTTTGATCTTATAAGTAAAGCAATAAAGTAAGAGAAAGTTGTCCAACTTAGTTGGCCGACAAACACAGTTTATTTGCAAGCTAAATGAAAAAGTAAGTCTTTCAGCAACAGTTTGAGAAAAGTACTTTTCTCCTCATCTTCCCCGTTCTCAGGGAACGTGAGTGGAATTCGAAGAAACTCCTCATTTAGAAACCAAGCTGGCTGCGCCGACCTCTGACGCTTATAACATTATAATAACCAGGTTTTTAATGAGAGCAGAGGTATTGAGAAATCCCAGAGTCATTGAGAAAACTGTCACGATGTAACTGGTTGGTATAACCCATCGTATTTGTCAAATTTTGGGAAGAATAAAACTTCAGATTCTACAAATTCAGATAGGTATTGTTAGCCGGTTTTGGGAATAGGACATCCCTAATCGGATCGAGCAACGAGGAACATCACTAGTGAATAGACAATAATATGGCGTCTTGCGGAGTTGTGATTGTTTGCCGTGTAATAAAATAAAACAAAGTTGTAGCTATATTCAATGAAGAGTTTTCGCCGTAACAGAACTTAGTTGAATCAAAGTTAAAATCAAAATGTTGAATCGCAAAGATGACGAAACGCCAAGGTGAAGATCTCACATAACAAATGAAGTAACACCTGGTTTCTGTGTAAATGCGTCCTAAGCGAGTATTACCGGCACCTGACGTAAGTAATGAACTATTGAATCCAATCGTGGAGTGTGAAGCACGTGACAAACGAGCTGGAAACATGAAAAGACTTTGTAATATCAGATATACGAGTATGTTTTCAATGTACAGGAAGTTCGATAGATTCATAAGGTGCACGGTCAAGATCAATGGCAACATTAGATATAACATTCCAGTAAACCTCTTTATACATCTTCATCATCATCATCATCAGCCTGAAAAGTTTCAAAATCTCAAGGGCATACATTGTTTTAAAATACCTCTTTTTGATCTTGCATGTTAAATTTCTTCTTTATTAATAAAATTAAAAATTAAACAGAATTATTTTAGATTAAACTATTTAATACTCTTAAATTATGTACACATTAACTGCCACTTTTTGTAAATAAAGTTATGGCTGTATTTCCTTGTATAACGTCATCTGAAAGGGATACCTACAGCACAAGTCTGCATAGACTTAGTGTAGGGTCTTGAATAATGTTAATCTGTTTCTTACAAGCCATATTAATTATGATTACCTATGTTATGTCGTATCTATCAAATTGTTATATTTATGTGTGCTTATTGCTAAATTTATTTATTATTGCTGGATAGGCCTGCACTACATACATATTTCCAGAAAGAGAGATCCTGAACCATTTCCAATCCGCCGTCTTCCCGCGATTATAGTAGACTATCAACACAACACTATCTAGTCCCAAATTAAGCAGAGCTTGTACTATGAGAACCAGATAGCTGATTTATTATTCATAAACATTTTTTCGTAAGCATACTTAGAATACAATACTTAATACTTTGAACGGTTTATTTGGAAAATCTTGTTTCCCATTCAGGTAACAAGATTTTCCGAATAAACAGGTAAATAACTTTATTCACAAACTCATTTCGTTTCTTTATAAGTATTTTTAAGGGAAAGTTAATCTGATTTAACTTATTTCACTTGTCTGGAAAAGAAATGAAAAATACAAGGTGTTGCCAAGTTAGGCGGTTTTATTATAAAGCAGGGTTCCGGTATATAAGTGATTTCTTCATTATCTTAGCAACACTTCCTGATAAACTACCGTTATTTTGTTATTTTTTCTTCTTTGATGTGAAATTCTAATCCTTTTGTAAAATGTTGTACCTAACATAAGTAGGTACCTAAGTATAGAATAATGTAGTACCTAAGTACAAAAATGTATAGTTATGTAAGTAATGTAATAATTAGCGCCAACGAAGTGGGAAGAATCAGTTGCGGTGCCCTAACAGGGTTTATGTTTGATTCTAGTCTACTGTATCACCTGTATCTAACAACTAACTACTAAGGGGAAGGTTACGGGTTCAAATCCCGCTCGGCTCTTAATTTTTGGGACATTATAAAAAAATTTTGTGATCAATTTATTTTAAAAAAGCTCTACAAGAAATATTTTATTCAAAAGTTCAAGGCCAAAAGTGGCTCAGGCTTTCTCTTTAGACGAAGGATCTGTAAAACCCAAACCGTTAATTACAACCGACGATGGGCTGTGAAGACCCGCACAGCACTTTAAATAGAATTTATGCCCGTTATACAAATGTTACACCATCCCTTTTCACTTGTTTGCTTTTTATAGCAGAACTCTTTTATTCAGTATTCTTTTCGCGTGAACATTTTTAAGGCACTACGTCTACCGTGACTGGGAATGACAGCCGTGAGCCTATTTCATTTAATTTAGAACAGTAAATACCTGTGCGTGCAGATTTTTGTGAAATCCAACGAAAGGCGTGAGTTATATGTGAGAAAAAAAATTAAAAAGGGTTTTAAAAAGGAGGTTTTTGTATTATTTTTGCTATAGCATTAAGCCCTGCGCACATAAAATCGATCTGCGGTGGGGATCAGTAAAACGCTGTTAAATATGACAGCGATATTTGACAGCATTTCTTCGCAATTTATAAGCCGATTTGTTTTTTTTTCTTTTTATAGTACTTCCAATTAAAGGTAAATTTAATTTAAAATCAGTTCAGCAGTTTTGCCATGGAGTTAATTTTTTAAACTTTTATGATAAGTACCTAAAAATTTTTGAAAATGTAAAATATAACTAGTGCGCTGGAGAGTGTGACGCATTACACGACTATATTTTTATGCAATATGTTTCTGTCTCTTAGGTGAAATTACAGGCTAATGGTTGATAGACACTGGAATTGCATGGTAGGACACGTTCCTATCAGACGTGACTTGCGAGGCAATGCTTTGTTTTCCGTGTTCTCCATTTTATTCTACAGGGCACGCCATAAACGCTCTCAAGTCTATTGAACAGTATAATGTGGTATAATGCTGAGCAGAAAAAGAAATTTGAAATTCAAAATGTAACCGATTTGCATACGACAAGGCAGCGAACTTTCAAAATGAGGTTTCATTCTGTTGTTTGAACCTCAGTCAAGAATTCCGTGAAGAAAAATGCTCAAAAAGCGTTTTCCCAACGCTGAGGGCGTAAGTTTGGTTTTCTTGATGTTAGATGTTCCGAGTAGCTCGTTGTTTGTGTTAGTTTGAGCGTTCATTTCACTCAACCGTGAACCGTTTTCCATACTAATTTTTAACGTTTATTAGCCACGATACTATAATGTGTATAATTTTATTATCATGTCGTATAATTAAGATTTTTTTTTTTTGAAAATACGTACAATATAACACCCAGACAGAGAAAAAACATCTGCGTACACCACACAAATATTTGTTCTCGGTGGGGATCAAACCCATGACCAACGGCGCAGAAGGCAGAGCTACTACCAACTGAGCCGAGAAGCCAGTCGAGCAATGGCTCGCTTGATAGTTTTCCGTGACTCCTCTCGCACCGCTCCACCCGCATTTTTCACCTCACCCAGTTCTTCACAAAATATAATAAAATCAAAATTCCCCGGCATGGAATGTGAATTGTCGTAGTTTTATTGTTTCTGCGAGGTAGGCTTTTAGGCTTTTTGACTCAATATACGACTTGATCATTTCAGAGCGATTTTAGAAAACAAAGAAGAAATTTCCTTTATTGCTGTAGACAATGGAAAATCTCCTTGCTGTTGCAGGATTTCATGCCTTGGACTGTCAAAGCAACGGATGTAATAGCAGACCAATGTTCTATGGAGCGGTTAATTATTAAAAAAAACTTTGTAAAAAAAAACATAGACAAATTATTATATAAAACGATTTTATTTTGAAAAGAAAGATGTAAAACAATGTGGGTTATCTTCTAGACCCAAAAAAGATAATTAGGTAGATCCTAGGTACTTACCAGTTCCTCACCAATCTAGGGTAGGGCTCACCTGAGCCCAATAAAGATGTTTATTGGTTTATTCTTACTGAAAAACGCCATCTGCTGGATATGCTTGCATTGCAGATGGCAGGAACAGTCACATATTCAGTTTATGTTTTTAGTTTTTTTTTAACGAACAGACTCATTTTCTGAAAATGAATCCTATAGCTAGATCGATTTATCGCCCCCGAAACCCTCTGTATACATAATTTCATGAAAATTGTTGGCGCAGTTTCCGAGATCCTAAATATATAAGATTTTCTCGTTTAAAGGTATAAGATTCTGAGTAAAAAATTGAAGACTCGTATTTAGCTCGTATTCCGAAACAGCGCTTGAGTCTGAGTCGAGCCTCAGGCATAGATTTTATGACAGTTCTCCATTGATAAGTGTCAAAAATCTGTGCTTGAGGCTGGACTCAGACTTAAGCACTGTTTCGAAATACGGGCCTAAGTATTTTTTAGTGATGCAATAATATTTTTTTTACTTTGCATAGTTAGTCTTGTGTGGATTGTCCACAATATTATATTTTAATCATTTATTGAAAAGTGTCTGTATTCCACTTTTGTTCTGTCTGAGTCACCTGCTCTTGTAAGCACCTTATCTCAGTGAACAGCGCTGCTTCGTCTTCATTAGGTAGCTAGAGACTTAATGAGACTCAATTTACATACACTTTATATAAACAAAGGGAGCTTTATATTCAACAATACAGTCTTTTATGGGTTTTTGTCTCGGGAACGTTTGACCGTAGTTCTTCTATAATGTATTTTTTCATCAAGTTGGCTACTTTAAAAATAGAATATTTGAAAAACCAACCAAGATACTGAAGTAATTTCTATTACGACCAATCTGGAAGTATAAAAATATAAATAAGATTACTAAATCGGTTAATAAATGACGATGTAATGCGATAACAAACAATAAAATATAACGGAATTGAGAACCTCCTCCATTTTTTATTTGAAGTTGGTTAAAAATACTAAATAGTCTGTTTTAACAAATATTTGTGTGGTGAACACAGATGTTTGTTCTCTGTCTGGGTGTCATATTCTAAGTATGTATTTACAAAAATAAAAATTATAAGTAGGTATATTACAATCAGATATCTGGTTCTCATAGTACCTACAAGCTATGCTTAGTTTGGGGCTAGATAGTGTTGAGCGGATTGTCTAAGTATTTATTTATTTATTTTATTTTATTTACATAATTAAATGTTTCTTTCAAATGTGTGTTTCCATGTCAAGCCGGGAGCTGAGTCAGTTAGTTTGGTAACAATGCTTCATTGTATTTGGGTACGTGTTTCGGATGCCGCAGTATTGTGGCTACACCATACATTTGCGGTAATGCATAATTAAGCTAAATGTTTATGGTACATATAAGTACTACATCCATAATATTATCCATACGTATTTAGTACTAGTAGTCTACAGACAGAGAGACAACAACTCATTTCGATCGTTTTTACATATAAAAACGATCGAAATGAGTTGTTGTCTCTCTGTCTGTTGTGTAGTACAAACCATCTAGTGTTGTTGTGTACGTATGGTTGCTGTCTCATCTTTTTAGTAGTAGTTGTAGGCAACGAAACGACAGCACCCTTGGTGTTGTTGGTGTCTATGGGCGACGGTGACCGCTTGCCATCAGAAAGGCCAAAAGCCCGTTTGTCTATTATAAAAAAAAACTTGAGAGGTGTCAAGGGACACCCGGATGGAACGAAGTTCCTTTATTATTATTTACAAAAAACCTGTATACACTCAACAAAAATAATCGTCGCGACACCACACTGTTCAATGCGAAATAGAAATGAAAATATCTGGCTTGCCTTCTATAAGAGAGAGAGACAGACAGAGAAACATGCGCACGCCGCACAGCTAACAATAGCTTACTATAGCAAAAAGTGTCGTGACAACTTTTCGTAAGAATTTTTTCCGTCTAGCCCTCTTTCACAAGGCGCGATAAGGAACTTCGTGCCAAAAAATATATTCTGTACTAGGTACTACGAGTACGTACTAGGTAATTTTGAATTTGGAATACACACCACACATACATTGTATGTGTGGTGTGTATGTATTATTCGTAAATAATATAGGTACGTCCGCTTGTATCGATTTCGATTTTGAAAAGATCAGCCCCCAGAAGTCTGAATCTAAAAGGGATGTAAGCTCTCCATAAGAATCAACTTTAGAATACTCGCACCCTAAGGGTTCAAAAGGGATCTCAAAGTTTGTAAGTAAATAGATTCAAGGAAGCGAAAGTTGCATAAGATTTTACAATTACCATATGATTTCGTTAACCGCTACAAATAAGGGTCTTTTTCTTTTAGTGAAAATTCTGTTTGTGTCACTAGTTCTGTTCTTTTGAACCAGTGTGGCGAAAGGATTTTAAGTGCACCTCAAAGAGTTTCGTGTAGTTGACACTATGCTACGAACTTTTTAGGTTCTACAGCATAGCGGTCGCGATGTTTTTCTTCACTATTTGAGGCATTATCATATACCATGGGACACGACTAGAGAACCCAGGACCATAGGTTTGTAAAGCGGGACCACTACTTCTAGTTCGCCAATGCTCTCAGCCAGGTAGTAAACCTGCAAAGTGTTTCCAAAAAATCGTTAAACCGAGCGATATTCAAAAGGTTTTCTGAGTTCGGAACAAAATCTATCGGAAAAATAAAAACAACACTTCAGACAACAGAGCCCGAATTCCAATTAAGATTCCATTGCGATATTGAAAGTGCTTGGCCAGCGTTTGAATGAATCGAATGAAAAATCACAACAGCATCGCGTTTTTTGACAGCTAAAGCGTAGGTGTAGTTATAGTCAGCGGCATTTCAAAATTCATAACTTTTATGGTAGTGTCACAGAGAGACATTAGCAGTAGGCCTACCATGAGGTATGTCTGGTTCAAAGTCAAATTCAATAAAATTGTATTCAATACAATTGCAAGAATCGCTTTGAAATTTGCACTTTGAACTTTGCTTTCTCTCTGTCTCTGGTTCTGGTTTTGAGTCTGTGTGAGTGTTGACTAAATAAATGCTACATCAAAACGTCACACACACACACACAGTATAATGCACTCAACAGACTCAAAACCAGAACCAGAGACAGAGCCAGACAGAGCTCATGGTAGGCCTGCCTTCAGGGCTAAAACTCAAGGAATTATTCAGCTTATTTTTTGAGTATTTCTCAAAAATAGTTTAACTGTAAACGTAAAGGGGAGGATATCCAGTAAACTTATTTAGTACGAATCATCAGTCTGAAGAAGTTCACTGGTCGCAAGTTATTTTGATATATAACGTTGCCTGAAAACACCGCAGTCTAAAATGAAAAGGCGATTCAAGAAAACTTTGTGGCCAAGAGGATTATTAATCAGAGCTTTAACGAATCGGGGAGGCTGACCTCGGGGTTCGAGCTTTTAGAATTCCATTGAGAACAGCACAAAACACTTATTAGTGTTACTTAAGTATTTTTTTATGTGGAAACTTCTTTAGGCGGGCCTAAGAATGTAACGCTTATAAATGTTACTTAGGTTTTTTAAAGTGAAAACTTCTATGGCGGGCTTAAGCATTTTTGTGGTAGGAAAAAAACAATAAGGTAACGTAACACTGTCACATCATTTGTCACGTAACCGACACCACTTCGGCAAAGATCGATAAACTTCGTCAAATGTCAAAGGGTGAGGGGGAGGGGGGGTTGGGGAGGAAGAAGGGCTGTAACTGTTAAATTTTTCATTCCTGTCATAAATTCAATATACCTGTGTTTTTGTATTATGAGTATTATAGCAGCCTGTAAGTTAAATTAGAAGAGAATAGAATAGATTATTTTTTTTTGTTATTTAGTTTTTAATATTTTATTTGGTTTAATTATTTTTATAAGGCTAACCCACTTTCTTTATTTTGTTTTTTGTGTTACTACTTTGCTAACTAATTAATAATTAATATAAGATACAGAATTCTCATGCTAGTTGCAACTCATGCTTGGCAATTCTTTTTTGAAGTAATTTTCTCACCCACGCTGGCAAAAATAAGAGTTGAAAAGTTTCCGAGTTTGAGAGAAGCGAAATGATTTATAGATACGCACTTTGTTCTAGGTCGAAGTTTACTATTTCCCTGTTATATTTTTAGCCGGACAAATATGTATTTTTATGAAGAATATTTACGCTAATTAAGTATGCTACATCAAATAAATATTAGCGAGTATTTCACATAGTGTCATCTAGCATCATAAAGCAACTGTAACACACAAAAAAATACTGATGTAAGTACTTTCTTTCGTATGAATACATAATAAACCATTTTAACATTTTTTAACCCCCTGCCTCAGAACCAAACTAGTATAATTTAAAGTAAGAATATACTGTCATGAATCAAACATCTCAGCATTGTTACTGATATTTGCAGGAATTTGTATACCAAATTCTTGATTTTTAGTGGATGGATGACTCGTAGCTCTTTGCTACGAGCGTAGCTAATGCGTGCTACGAATCTATGGGGCTACAAAACATTATGAGCCTTTGTTTTATCTACACAACAGATTGAATAAGCCTTAGATACTTTCTACTCAGCTCTCGACGAGGCACCACGTCCTTTAGTGCACAGCAAGTCAATTTTCCTGAAGATGCTTCGTAGAGAGGTGAAATACGTGTCGAAATCTTGTTAAGATTTTATTTTTGTGGTATTTTTGTTGTGTGTATAAACCTTATTTCACTTTGCAGGATTTGCGGTTGTTGCCTATGGTGCACACACAAGTCTACATTAAGTTAACTTACATAGATTAGATTAGCGGATTAGTACTATCTATTTGTTCTAGTTAATTGACGTTTCAATGGAATTCCGCGAAGTCACGCCTGAATCAATTTGTTAATACATTTTCATAGTTTCTTTTTTATAAGTAAAGCAATTGAGTTATGCAAATCCTAAACTGGTCTGAATTCAAGGCAGGCTCTCTACTAAAGTAGGAGTATATTTCCGCTACGGAGAATTCATCAAAATTTTCTCATTTTCTCTTCAAATCTAGTTTGGCTTGGAATTTCATTTCGCGTTTTCGTTTGCTCTTGAAATGGAGATTCTCACTTTACAATTTAGTTTTCTATGTTCGAGTTTCATCATTTTATCGTCTGTATGTACTTTCTGTGATTTAAGTATGAGTATGAATATAGATGGATATTTGGGTATAGGCCAAAGAAAAGGTGGAAAAGATGACATGGATAAGAAAGAAGTGAATACAGAGATGACGGCTCATAGAAGAGAATGGAAGAAGAGAACATGTTGTGCCGACCACCTATAACGTGGGATAAGGGCA
Organism: Thera britannica; assembly: GCA_939531255.2. Taxonomy (NCBI): domain Eukaryota; kingdom Metazoa; phylum Arthropoda; class Insecta; order Lepidoptera; family Geometridae; genus Thera; species Thera britannica. The sequence goes on from OW618048.2 coordinate 4,965,355, forward strand.
GGAAGAAGACCTTCTGAGATTTGGATGAAGTTTTGTCGTAAAATCTTTTGCATTTTGTCTTAAATCATTATTTCAATTAATTTATATAGAAAGATTAAAAACTTCAAACTCTAAGTAATAAGTGGCAGCTTAGTTATGATAAAGTAGTCTAATATAAAGTTTCAGTATTTAAGTTAAAGGATAGGCCTAGGTCTAGGAGTACCTATATTCCTTTTTAGGGCTAAAATTACAAGAGCAATTTGGTATTCTAAAATTTTTCTTTCCTTTCAAGATTAATTAAAGATTGGGTAGGGATAATTATAATTAATCTTCCTGACGACGTTGCTCCTCTTAAAACTTTCTACTGAGTTAAATTACCTTCGAATAAGTCTGACCTATTCAGCTATTATAATGCACTTTTAGCACTTATTAACACATTTACTCGTCACCTCCCGCGATATGCGAGAGAGAGAGAGGAGCGAAGTATATTTAACAGCTATACAATATAGCAGGTTTCTAAAAGAAAGTCGTGGTAGTTACACTATTTATAACTTAAGAACGGCTAAACCGATTTGGCTGGAAATTAGTGGGGAGGTAAATTAGAACCAGGAGAAGGACAAAAAAAAAAATTATCCTGAAAAAGTAATGGAAACGGGGCGAGTGACACCGCGGGCGGTCGCTATTATTGGTTTAATTTGTAATTTTATTTTTGTTAAATAATGTCATAAACTTTTAAAAGCACTGGACTGATTTGAAAACTGATTTAACACCATTAGAAAACAACATCATCTTTGCATAAAATAGGCTATATTTTTACTAGCAACCCGTCCGGCTTTGTGAGGGTATCATTTAGGAAAAAGATGACGAAAATGTGAAGTCACTGCCATAAAACTCCACTCGTGCCAAGCCGGGGTGGACCACTAGCATATAATAAAACCCTAAGTACTATCTACGCCTTCACCAATCGATCAACGTCCTAGATAAGTGGTAACTAGCAACCCTTCCTCAATCCACCCTAAACACACAGTCTTCCTGTTATTTGTAAGTTTCGCTTAATGCCTTCAAAGAGTACTGGTGGTCTGGTGGTGGCAGCCAACTAAATTTATAACAAACCGGCATTATGAATAAGGGCGAAGTGGGCAAGAAACAAATAACATGGGCCTAAAACAAGAAGATACAGACATAGATAAATTGGGTTCTTAATTGCAGTCGAAATTGTAACTAAAATATACGAGTATTAGCACTTAAATAAAATTCTTAAGAGTAGAAACACACATCGATCATGCTAGACACTGAAAAAACAACATAGAAGAGGAGATGTTGCACATGTTATGCCGACCCCACTTATAGTGGAATAAGGGCAGTGTGGCGGCTACATGAGTTTTTTGCTGCATATCCTCCAGAAAGTAGACTATGAAGCTAGGGGTAGTATCTTTCCTTCAACCCCTTAAGGCAGGAAGAAGAAGAAGAAGAAAACACATCGGTTATTGCATTAGGTGAAAAAGCCTAACGCTTCGTCTTCCGGTTCGTGGTTGCCATTCAATAACCTTTATTTAATAGCTGTCAATTCTCTGCGTCACATTAAATTTTCGGAATAAAAAGTATTCTATGTCTGTCTCCAGGTTCTAAGTTAACTCCAGACCAATTTTCAGCCAAATCGGTTTAGCCGTTCTTGAGTTATAAATAGTAAAACTAACACAACTTTTAATTGTTTTTTCATTACTCATACTCTGAAAGTAGGTCTGAAGTTGCCTGAGGGGCCTAATTGAAAGTTTAACTTTCAGCCCTAGGGAGAATCGCATTCTACTGACAGCTGTCAAATTATAAAAAAAAACAAGTTCTATTTTATTCAACTATGTTCCAACTTTCTAAAGTCTTTCTAACTGCAAGGAGGTCGTTGAACCAAATTCCAACTTTTTACTCAGCAAGTAGGTTGGAAACCCATTACAACGGTAAGAAGTTTAAAAAGTCTAATTAGAGCGCAATATAAAATTTAAATTTAAATAACATAAAGTATTAAATAAATAATATATCTTCTAGATTACTTGATTAATATATAGCTTCAACTATTTATTTAAAATAACATAGATTTGAGCAAACAATTTACCATTTTTTAAATTATGAGTATTAAAATAATGGCTGAATAATGCTGGCGAGCCGAAGCCGAAGGCCCGCCAGAGAAAAAGAAAAAAAAACCGGGAAGGCGGCAATTCAATCTTCATTGTCACTAATTTTTCTTTCATGTTTTTATTTTTACTTTCCTTGTATTCGTAATGAAAAGCACAGTGTTTACCTCGGGTGAAAGTCTTTTAAGTCCCTCAAGCTCCATTGGCGCCCTCGCTACGCTCTGGCGCCAAACCCGTCTCGGGACTCAAAAAACGTGACTTTCAACACTCAGGTAACAATGTACTATTGCAAAGCCCACGACTATGTAGCCCCAAAATAAGCAGAGCGTGTACAATGGGAACCAGATAGCTGATAACTAGACTATTTTAGCTTAGAAGTGAGAAACGGCAGGAAGATATTTAAAGTAAAATGATCTCTATTCTATACAGTACAAAAATCACTTTAATTTGCCGCGTTGTAAACGTGCTAAATCTGTGTTTCCTCTGGTTCACCAAAGCTTACCACAAACATTGGTATGTTCAGTGTGAACACACATAGTAATACACTTACATTTTTCAAAAAATCGCAGCCGTTTTATGATAGTCGTTAATAAAGCTATAGGTAAAAAATAAAAAAAATGATTTTGTCTCATAAAACGTAAAAACATTAGATCATGTTTCATAAAATGTAGAAACAACAATATTTATGATCAAATGAACTTCACCTGTGAAGTTTGATCATTATTACATGATTTACCTTCCTTTGAAGACATAAACCCGCCCTCTCAGAACCCATAACTGAAAAGTTTTGTCTTCTCTGAAAGAATGAAACTACCCCCGAATACTGAAACGCAACTCAGAATTAAGCACGTCTCAAGCGACGAATATTTGACAGATTTTCATTGAAAACTGTCAAATATTCGTCGCTTGAGACGTGCTTAAATCTGAGTTGCGTTTCAGTATTCGGGGGTTAGGAAGTTCGACGCTAAGGTTGGACGTCACTATTTATTTTGAAAATCATTCGATTTTTTTTTTATTTTTGAAGGTGCCAAGTATGTTGAAAGTACAAACAACAATAATAAATTTATTGTACATTTTCATCTGGATCAGAATCTGGATCCTGTAGGTCTACCACAAGCTCTGATGTCTGGCTCTGGTTTTGAGTCTGTGTGAGTGCTGTCAAAATAAATCCTTTGTCGAAAAATCACACTTCACACTCAGTATAATACACTGGTCTCACACAGACTCAAAACCAGAGCCAGAGACAGAGCTTGTGGTAGACCTACTAGAGGATAATTTTGAAATTGAGAGTCAAAAGATATTGAACTAAGTATTCATAGAATATTATGCTATAATAAAAGCCTCGTCAACTTCAATTTAAACCCTTTTCACAAAAGAACATCATTATTCATACTCATTACGATTAAAATTTCTCAGAAACATCACTTTTCGCAATTAGCCTCGCAAGGGCATTCTTTCACGAGCGACGAAAACTTTCAACATACATAAATCAGCATATATCTGCATAACATTTTGAACATGCTAATCACGACTTTCACGCTTCCGCGAGCAAAGTTTTAAGTTATTCTCGCACGTATGAACATTCCTTAGGGATCCCAGCCTATGGTTGCGGTCCTACCCTGAAACTTTCAGAGCACATGCTAATTAGACACTCGTTTTATTAAAACACTAGCAGTTGGTAACCGAGCTTCGCTCGTAAGAAATCATAAGAGTCACATTTATCATCTTTACTGGTTTATTCTTACAGAACAACGCCATCTGCTTGACATGCTTGCAGTTAGTTGCTCACAATCGTCAATAGATGGCAGGAGCAGTCACATATTCAGTTTATGTTTAATTATTGAATTCGGAAAGAAATAATCATTTTCTTAAAATGAATCCTAGCTAGATCGTTTTATCGTCCCCGAAAAGCCCTGTATACTTAATTTCATGAAAATCGTTGGCTCAGTTTCCGAAGTCCTAAATATATATATATATATATACAAGATTTTCTCGTTTAAAGGTATAAGACTAGCGAACACCTCAAGTTTTTGACAGTGATAAAATGCTGGCTTATCACTTTGCTATCTTGAGCATGTGTAATAAACAATATTGTGTTGATACATTATGCAAGGTTTTTAAATTAAGCAAAACCTGAAAACAGTTTTATCGGTTTTATCAGTTTTATCGAGAGTATATTTGATCACCCTATGTTTTTTAATGGACAATTTTTTTCTACATTATGGACATTTTTGGCTAATTTTCCACAATAATGCGCTGATTAGATTTTTCTTTGAATAATTAATATCTGATGAGGGAGCCACTGGCACAATGCTGCAGCTTTGGAAAACCCAGCAAGATCTACCACATGCAAGCGCTTCTTCCCAGCATCATTAAGGATCACGCATAGGTAAACAGCTGCGAACTGCGATGACGACTGGTCGCGCGAACCATTGCGAACAGCATTCACACGCACCGCCGCGCCGTGAACAGTTGCGTCCTCATTCTCTCGGTCATCGTTGCCACCATTATGACGCTTGTGAACCTATATCTAGCACAGTTTCAATACAGTACCAAATATTATCACATTTAAGCAGTGGACAATGTCGGCTCGCGTCAGTTCACGGGCATGTGCCCTAACCATTTGTATTTGTATTTATTGTTTTACTTTAATTATAACGGTTAACACCAATTACAATAATTAAAGACATAGGTAATAGACAGACAGAAAAATGCAAATAAATAAAGTTGAAGTAAACCATGATGAAACTAATCGTCACCGCCATCACGTTCGCAGATGTTCGCCGCAATAATGTTCTAAGCTATTTAGAGCCATCGGTTTCACAGTACCACTAATATTTTAACGAGTTATTCCCCCAGCGGCCTCGCATGGATTCAACTGACGTTATAAACGTTGCACCCGGGAAAAGTAACAAATTCACTACTTTAGAATTTTCCAGATTCCTCAGAAACCGTCGGAGACACTCGAGCTACTTCAATGAAAAATGAGCCTTATGGAGTTGGTTAAGCTTGCGTTTTAAGTGTTTTCGTCTTATATTATGCTTTTGACATTCTCCAAATTGTCACATCGTCTTTTACGCTAAAATTTATACCCGTGTTGGTTTAACTCTCGGGTTTAATTAGCCAATCATTTTCAGGCATTTTTGGTTTCTAAGCTTTTCCATTTCAATTGTTCCATTACAAATAAAAGAAATAGATTCCGTCACTTTGAAAAACTGTAGTATATTATGTTGAGTTCTTGCAAAATTCAGTAGCTCTCGCAAAGCTCTTATAGCAAACGCCTTTTACAAAGTTGATAGATGTTTTATGCTGTTCCCAAAGGAATCGCAAGTTACATAGACAGAGTTGGCAGACATAAATGTGTAAAAATTGAGAAATGGGAGGCGCAAGTGAAAGAAATAGAAACTTTTTCTACTTGCTGCGCCATTTTATGTAGGTAAAATAAAGTTGCGGTATCACGATAGGTAATGTACATTACTGAAGCCACAACGTACGTAAGACCATAAATGCCTAGTTGTGACCAAGACTTACATAGTACTTTTCTCAAAAAATCTAAAGAAATTAAAACTAAGAAGGAAATTAGAACTTAAACTCATAGGAGTAAGCAGTACAAATTGAGCTCATTTTTTAACCGACTTCCAATCAAAAAGGAGGAGGTTCTCAATTCGGTTGTATGTTTTTTTTTTTTTTTTTTTTTAATGTTTGTTACCGCATAACTTCGTCATTTGTGAGTCGATTTGAAAAATTATTTTTTTATCTGAAAGGTACTGCTTCCAGATTGGTACCATTTTAATTTTATTAAAATTGGTGTTGCCATTTTTTTTAAATAATTTTTTTAATGTTTGTAACTGCATGCCTCCGTCATTTATGAACCGATTTAGAAAATTATTATTTTTATTTGGTTATTTTTACGTCCAGATTGTCCCAAACAAATTTGATTAAAATCAGTTTAGCCGTTTGATAATGAAGTCGGTTTCTCAAGTTTTTTAAACTTATAATTATTCAAATACAATTACGACAAAAAACGAACACCTGCATTTGATTTTGCATCCCAGTTCGAAATTTAAATAATAGCCTTTGACTTATCACAGGCTTTATTTAAATTTCGAACTACCTTGAACTTACCTCCTTGGTTGCCATATTTCGGATTAAAAGACCGTTCCATTTTTAAATTACACGACAGGATATGAGTTTATTATGTAATTTATCTGGCCGCTAAACACGACAGTAAAGGTCTGCGCACATCTAGGCGATGGCGGTCAGCTGAAACGATGTCAAATATCGCTGTCATATTTGACATTTCAGCTGATTGCCATCGCCATTGCGTAGATTTGCGCAGGCCTTTTGAGAAAAATAATTAAACTATTATAACCCTAATGTCTTGAATTTCAAAAGAGTTCAATGGCATGGCAATGGCAGTAAGAACTTCATGGATTCAAGTCTGAAATATGATCTAAACGTAATACAATTACAACTCTATTTTAGCACAAGCATTTTCTTGAAGCTAAAATCGATAATGTGATTTTCCCCTAAGATTAACCCCAAGGATAAAATCATTCCGTAGATATCCGAAAATCAAAACCAAGGCTTTGCATAATTCATTAGCCTTTAGAAACCGAACTTGTTACCGGGAGCGAAATTTCTACCGAATCGAATAGATTGTAATACAGGGTGTAACATAGTATTCATGTAAACACAAAACATATTTTGTTCTACGGCTTTTATGCTTTTAAACTTTCTTAAGAAATGTCCACACAGAACATAGAACATGAAGCAGCCCTATTTCGTTTAAGCTGATGTTTTGACCTTGTGTATAGAGGCAGCGGAACTGGCACCAAACCTTTGTCTTGTCAAGTGCTCAGACTGAGCCAATATCCTTTGGAATTATAGGGGTATTACGTTACACATTGTATTTCGAAGCCAAATTCCTAATCTTCTTTTTCGTGTCAGTTGACGTCGAACACGATTTATCGAATTTTAACACATCGGAGACTGAACTCATTGATGCTATGGTAACTCATGCATGACACATTATAGAACGCTTCGATGAGGTAGGAACCTACTTAAGCCTTGCGCACATAAGCGTTCTACGGTGGTGTTCAGTGAAACGCTGTCAAAATATCACTGTCATATTTGACAGCGTTTCACTGGTCGCCGCCGCAGAACGCTTAGATGTATACGCAAGGCATTTATCGACGCTGTAATGTGTCATGCCACAGAACAGAAAAAACGCTTACGCAATGTCATGCAGCCCTATAATTCTTGATGAATGAGTTTGGGCACAGAATATAAATAAGTATAAATTAACCTTAAGTATCAAAATAGACGAGAAAGCCCCTGCTACTTTTTTACTCGAAATCAAAAGTTTTTTGTCCTTCCGGTATATCTTTCTATAGACTTTTTCTGATTGATTCGGAACTAACAACACTTTGTGGTGCTGCTGCCATGAGTTTCATCTACTGTTTCATAAACATAAAAAGCAGCCAAGTGCGAGTCGGACTCGCCCCTGAAGGGTTCCGTAGCACGACAAACTACAAGAACCTTTATATTATGTTACTTGATGTAACATAATAAGGTTCTTTTAGTTCGTCAAAAGGTAAATTGCGGTTTACGGTTTATGACGTATAAAAAAAAAACTGCTGACTAGATCTCGTTCAAACCAAAAATCGTTGGAAGTTTACATAGTAATGTACAACATATATTTTTAGGGTTCCGTAGCCAAATGGCAAAAACGGAACCCTTATAGATTCGTCATGTCTGTCTGTCTGTCTGTCTGTCTGTCTGTCTGTCTGTCTGTCTGTCTGTCTGTCCGTCCGTATGTCACAGCCATTTTTCTCCGAAACCGTAAGAGCTAGACTGATGAAACTCGGCGAGTAGATGTATTTTATGAACCGCATTAAGATTTTAACATAAAAATAAAAAATAAACTATAAATTTCGGGGGTCCCCATACTTGAAACTGAAACTCAAAAATTTTTTTTTCATCGAACCCATACGTGTGGGGTATCTATGAATAGGTCTTTAAAAATGATGTTGAGGTTTCTTATATAGTTTTTTTCTAAACTTAATAGTTTGCGCGAGAGACACTTCCAAAGTGGAAAAAAGTTGGTCCCCCCCCCTCTAACTTCTAAAGTAAGAGAATGATAATACTAAAAAAAATATATGTTGTACATTACTATGTAAACTTCCAACGATTTTTGGTTTGAACGAGATCTAGTCAGTAGTTTCTTTTTTATACGTCATAAACCGTAAACCGTAATTTACCTTTCGACGAACTACAAAAACCTTATTACGTTACATCAAGTAACATAATATAAAGGTTCTTGTAGTTCGTCGTGCTACGGAACCCTTCATGGGCGAGTCCGACTCGCACTTGGCTGCTTTTTTTTAGTATTATCATTCTCTTACTTTAGAAGTTAGAGGGGGGGGGGACCAACTTTTTTCCACTTTGGAAGTGTCTCTCGCGCAAACTATTCAGTTTAGAAAAAAACGATTTTAGAAACCTCAACATCATTTTTAAAGACCTATTAATAGATACCCCACACGTATGGGTTCGATGAAAAAAAAAATTTTGAGTTTCAGTTTCAAGTATGGGGACCCCCGAAATTTATAGTTTTTTTTAAATTTTTATGTTAAAATCTTAATGCGGTTCACAGAATACATCTACTTGCCAAGTTTCATCAGTCTAGCTCTTACGGTTTCGGAGAAAAATGGCTGTGACATACGGACGGACGGACAGACAGACAGACAGACAGACAGACAGACATGACGAATCTATAAGGGTTCCGTTTTTGCCATTTGGCTACGGAACCCTAAAAATTGATATTTTTACTCATGCGTCTTTTTAGGGTTCCGTAGCCAAATGGCAAAAACGGAACCCTTATAGATTCGTCATGTCTGTCTGTCTGTCTGTCTGTCTGTCTGTCTGTCTGTCCGTCCGTATGTCACAGCCATTTTTCTCCGAAACGGTAAGAGCTAGACTGATGAAACTTGGCGAGTAGATGTATTTTGTGAACCGCATTAAGATTTTAACATAAAAATTTAAAAAAAACTATAAATTTCGGGGGTCCCCATACTTGAAACTGAAACTCAAAAATTTTTTTTTCATCGAACCCATACGTGTGGGGTATCTATGAATAGGTCTTCAAAAATGATGTTGAGGTTTCTAATATCGTTTTTTTCTAAACTGAATAGTTTGCGCGAGAGACACTTCCAAAGTGGAAAAAAGTTGGTCCCCCCCCCTCTAACTTCTAAAGTAAGAGAATGATAATACTAAAAAAAATATATGTTGTACATTACTATGTAAACTTCCAACGATTTTTGGTTTGAACGAGATCTAGTCAGTAGTTTTTTTTTTATACGTCATAAACCGTGAACCGCAATTTACCTTTCGACGAACTACAAGAACCTTATTATGTTGCATCAAGTAACATAATATACAGGTTCTTGTAGTTCGTCGTGCTACGGAACCCTTCATGGGCGAGTCCGACTCGCACTTGGCTGCTTTTTTTCTGATTGATTCGGATCTGCGGTCCTTCAGCCATATTAAGTCTCGTATCAAGTCGATAGGCAATCTGACTGTCGGCTTCCGTATCACAAGTTAAAAATTAAACATTCTCCTTCCGACTCAAACTAATGAGAACATACCTACAGAAATGTCAGTGTTCTATTATCAATTTATCAGCCTCACGTTATTAGACTAATTATTTTGTCTACTATAACTGTGGCAACGCCATCTATCGGGCATTATTTTATCCACCATGAAGGTAAGAACCCTGAAACGCAACAGGAAAACGCGGTAAATGAGAGACTTGGAAGTAGTACAGAAGTAATCACCTAGATGGCGTTGTTATTGAATTATTTTATTTACGTAGGTACCTACTACATTTTAATTGAACCTGATAGCAAGTTATTCAGCTAGAAAAAATCTTGAAGCATCTTGAATCTAGGCTTAGTAAACGCTTGCAGTGGGGTTCCAGGTCTTCAGTTTTCCGTGGTCACTTAACCAAGTATGCTTATAAGGTTCAGATCTGAGAGTATGTCGTTGGCAATATTTTGAACTATCGGGCTTATGGTTTCCGTTAAATTGTCCTGCAAAAAAACAATTTTTAGGTCTAATATAGTTATATGTAGTAAAATCGTATATAGAGAAAGGCTTTTGTAACAATGGAACTAAAGATACCAATAAAATGCTTGACAGTGGTTAAGCTAAAGTTTTTGCTGCAAAAAATTGAGAATTTGACAAATATGTCAATTTGATTGACAGATTGGAATGTGACAAATGCTATAATTAAGAAGAAGAAGATGGTCCTAATTACTTACACTATGTGCTACATAAATAAAAAAAAAATAATGTACCAAAATTACGGTCCACGGTCACTCTGAGGGCTCATTTTAAGTTTTTACATCATTTTGTCATTAGCCCCGATTTCATATGGAGAAACGATTACAAAATTGCGTGAACTAATCTTTTTATGTATAGCGTTCGTAAATAATAACAGTTGTTCTCTCTTCTACAGCTCAATAACACTAAAGACAGATTTTTAGAAGTTATTCCCCAAATGACGAGATCCTATAGCACAGTTGCCTAGAGATTCCTCGGGCCAAGTATGTTCATGTGTGTGTTTTAATTCCACTCGGCAACTTTTGAAACAGAAAAATATTTCCCGAAGAGATATTAGAAACTGATGATCTACTTACTGAGTAGGCATTCAATACTTCAAGCACCAAATTCCTCAAGAATAAGTTGACAAAGCCATCTACAGTCGGATCGTGGAACATCCCGTTGATCGCAGGCTGTAACAAAATATAATGAAAGATCAGCATAATGCCATTGTAATAAGCTGTAATTTCTAATTTTTTATTGAAAAACTGTGTATTCTTCATTATACCTAATATATTCAATATCCCATTGTAGATAGATAGATAGATAGAAAATACTTTATTGCTCACAAATACATAAGAAACAATGGTACCCATAAAAACTTAACAACTATTTGTAAAAGCAATAGGCGGTCTTATCGCTAAGCAGCGATCTCTACCAGACAACCGTGGATGGATTGGATTAATGTTACTTACACGGGGTGATTTGTGTGCGTGGATAAAAAAAAAACATACTACATACCTAATACAAAAGAAAAATAAACCAAGAAATATAATTATAAAATACTTACATTATTCAAAGGCTATATATTTTAGCCATACTTAATATACCTACATACTACATTACATGTATACCTACCCATAGTGATATATATATAAATATACTCTACACATAATATATACATACATACTAACATAAAATATATATATTATTAATATTATTATTGTACCTCTAGTTTTTAAGTATTCTTTCATGCCATGTTTACCGTAAAATTTTTGGTGTACAATAAAGTTATATTCTATTCTATTCTATTCTATTCTATTCTATATTTTTGTTGTTTACTTATTACTTGATGATCAATCAGATTTGGTTGGAATTTTGGATAACATCTGATGGGCTATCTGTTTAAAGGTAAAAATCTTAGGATAAAAAACAGTAAAAATGCACCTGAATGTCAGTGAGGGTAAATTCGATGCGGGTACTCATGACATTGAGGTAGATAGCGCCAAGTCCTAGTCGAATGCCGACCAGCAAGTCGACTTTTATCCTCGGCTTCACTAGGACGATTCTGAAAAATATAGTGAGCACAATAATTATGAGAAAAGTTTAGTGACAAATAAAAACAAGTTAATTATCTTATATTGCTTTTAACTTTTTAAACATTAGGACAGTGATTCCATCCAGTAGAAAATGTTCATAGCTGTAAGTCCACCTTTTGACTTTTTGTTCTCAGCACAACCACTCCATGAGTTGGAATCGTCCCTCCAGGGTGCCAACCTGTGATTCTTTAACGTGACGCACACGCCCACTTAAAAAAAAATAAGTAATTACTTACTTTGCATCACCGGCTCCAAAAAGGTTCAAGCCGCCAGCATTGACAGAGAGGTCGTAATTTCCTGAAATATAAATAAAAATTCAAACAAATATTACAAAATTCTCTGTTCTAATTTCTTATTTTTATTAAATTGATGTTATTGTTTGTTTCATTTAGAAATAAACGAATCAGGGGTGTAATTCTAGCAACACTAATCAATCAAGCGATTGCTGAATTCGATATGAGTTTTTAATTTTTGTTTGCAAATTTGAAAATGGAACGCGGATTCAGCGATCACTGTTGCTGGAATAGCAAAGCTGTATCATTTTTGTAAAAGACACCTCGAATGAGACTGCTCACCATTTTTTTTTCTGGGCTCTAAAATAAAGCTAAGATTTTCAGTAGATCGTCCTAACTAGATCGCGGGAGATGACGTTGCAACAGTAGCGGGCGGCCGCGAGTTTTCAATTTAGAAAATGAGAAGTTGAGTAACTCCGTAATTTTTTAAGATATCAGGATATTTTTGTACTTAATACAAATTTTGTTTTTTGTAATTTTCCGTTCTATGACAAAAAATACTTACACTTTTTATTTAAAAAAGAACAGCCTTATTGTCAATCAAGGCACTTGACTTGTAAGCCTAGGCACTTGTGTAATACAATGACTCCAGGTTTTGTTATCCTTACACTTGACACATCCAACACTTAATTCCGATCAGTTGATACATGAGTGTATCTTATTTGTCTACTCTAATCGAGTAGGGTTCGAAGACACTATGATTTTTTTCATATCCATCTAGTATAATCGCCGTTGCAGTGCGAAAAGTGACTAAGCTAATTTTTTTGCCAAAATGAGAGCCATACCAAAGTGTTTCTAAACGTAATAAGTCATACAACACACATTCACACAGATCATATTAGCCATAGTGACAGAACCAGGTGGCGAAACATTGTCAAGGATAAATTGATCCATGGAGGGAGTCACGCTTATTACTTCAAACGAATAAATACATTTCATTTCATTTCAGTGAGGAGCACGACGCGAGGAGGAGGATTACCTAGTCATAGTAGAAGGTAAAAGACTAGTATTTTAGCTTTATAGATCTGAAAAGGAACTTACCTACATCGATATCAATAGCGGGCACCTCCACATCTAACTCCACATTATACCGCTGCAGGATGATAGAAGCAGATGTAATACTGACTGTATTGACCTCAAATGTGCTAAGCTTTGACACAGTCAGGTCGACGAGCTCGAGGTAAGCCCTGAAAGAAACAAATCTATTTACAATTTATAACCATCGGGGAATCAAGTTTTTTTACACAACGTGCTGTGGGCCAAGCAAGATGGATGCAAGAAGGTTGAAAGGTCTTCGAATAGCCTTCAAATACCACAAACTGTAAGATGAAATAGGACGCCTCTTCACGGCTTAGGCTACGTCTCGCTAAAAGAACGATTCTGAGCCTTCTCGATGGAGAGGGGTCAATCGTTCTTCCTGGAAATTTGGGAAGCATCTTCAGCAGTGTCCAAATGAACGGTCTATTCTTATCAAAGAAGTGATGTTATAGAGAAATTATGTCCATTCCAGAAAAAACAGGATTTAAATCGTACCCAGGTATAGGTACGATAGAATCGTCCACAAACACGCGTTTCTCGAAGAAAGGATCAAGCACCGGTATGTCTTCAGTGCCAGTCACCATGATACCGCGCAAGTCTTCCAGCACGCTGATCAAAATGTTCTCAAGCGCGCTGTTTCTTCCAAAATCATCTGAAAATAAATCTCCAAATCTTAGTTAGGCCATGCATTCATGAACGCGACGTGATCTCGCAACATCGAAATCCGACCTACAAAGGTAAGTGAAGACCACTTCTTTTTATTTTCATACCTAGTAGTGGGTAGGGTAGGTACGCTTCTTTGGGGATATTGCCCGGATGACATGAAACTATGCTTAACTAGCTTAACTAGCTAATCGAAGCATATGGCTCACCTGATGTTAAGGGGTAAGAATCGCCTATAACAAAGCACAAAATTAAGCATTGGATCTAAAATGGCCTTTTTTTACAATTTACATCGTCCTATATCTCACCTGATGTTCATTGTTTAGTGATTATAACTAAACTACTTTTTACCTTTTTCAGAAAGCAGTTGTAACAGTCTCTCATCATTCAGATTGCCAACAGGCACCGCCGATATGACACTAAGTGCAGCCACAAAACAAACCCAAATGGGATTCATTATCCTAAAAACATAAATTTAATAAATAAATATTTTTAACTTCACAACTTTACCTCAAACATTGGGAAACAGATGGTAATTATTATTAAATGATTATAATTATAGCATTTTTTTTTACAACGAGAGAGAGACTTAGAATGCAATATAATACATAACACACATCTATTTTCACCACACAAATACTTGTTCTCTGGTGGAATCGAACCCACGTCCTCCAGCGCAGAAGGCAGAGCTAAAACCAACTGAGCTGTGAGGGCTGTCAATTGAAGAAATAATTTTCAGTCATTATTTTTTTGTCCTTATCCCACTCAACAGGTTTTCGTTCTCTCCTCTAAGTCGGTATTATTTATTTATTTCTTTATTATCTAACTTTTTTTGGCCTTCCTCTGCTACTGACGAAAACAATTGATGTATTCATAAATTAAATAATGTATTACATGCATTACATGTATGTAAATATTTATTTGACTTACCTTACTAAAGACACAAATACCACTAATGAATCAATCAATGATCAAAGATATCTCATTTCACTGTATTATTTGATTATTGATAAGTTATCAATTAAAAACGGCTGTTTACTTGCTTATCCGAATGAGCGTATCAGTCCTTTTGTACTTATAATCAAATAAAATTGATTATTAGTTTGAGGATGTTAGGTTGTCAAATAGAATGGTATTTTTGACATAATGTACATTTTTAATCTAGCTCTATACAGCCAAGATGTTATAAATAAAATAGGGTGAAATTGGGTTTAGCTGGAAAAGAAGTTTATTTAAATTTGGATGACGTACATATTTATTTACACAAAGAAACTTACAATTAAACAAATATTTACAAAATGTACCAAATACACAATAAACAGTTGAGCTATCTGCAGATCGTTACAAACGATCTAGAGATAGCTCAACTGATCCAAATCAGTGCCAGACGGAAGCGTCCCCAAGACGCTGGCGGCATTGCCACGCTCAATAGCAATAAGATTAAGTTAAGTTGAAGTTTTGTTTTATATCATAAGGCAGAGGGGTTGCTTAGCGGCTAATAATTAAAATAAAAAACATTGTATAGGACTATAGGTAATAATTAATATTCAACACGAATGTGCACTCCACTCTCGTAGGTTTATCAGTCCTAAATTGAGGCAAATAGACTATTCGCAATAAATACTACAAAGACAGAAAAAAAACAATCATTGGCACGGAATGTTAAAACATTTAATAAATCATTAAAAAATGAGCTACTAAATTATTCTTAGAGCTAAAACATTTGAGCCAGGATCGGATTTGCAATCGACATCAGTCCCATTTCTATTACAGCTTTACAGGAGTTCTGAAAAAAAGATTCACGATCTTTAACGCCATCTAGGCATTTCTACTTGAAACAACTTAAACTACCTTCTTGCATTGACTAATAGATGGGGTTTAATATGTAGCATTTAGCCTTGTTCTGAAAGCACTGGTGGTAAGCCTTCCGATCCTTAGGTCGTGGGTTCAATGAAGTTTTTTGTCGAAAAATTTCGTGGACTATGCCAGCACTCCCTAAAAATTACATTTTACAATAACCACCAAACCAATAAAAAATATTCAGTTGAGCCTCTTTGGGGCGCACTTAATAATCCTATCACCACACTGGTTCGAAACAACTAGTTACACGACCAGAAGAAGAAGGTATTTTCTTACTTTGGGTGGTGATAAGTGATAACACTGAAAGCGAGAAATAAAATAAACAGTTTACCACGTAGGTGTTGATGAGGCCGGGTAGCTTGGCTCGTAGGAAATTGTTGACGGCCTCTGAATAGTCAGTTTCCATTGCACTTACATTAATCTTGGACTGAAACGAAAATAATTATATTTTTAGGTAATGCAATATTTCGACTGCGTTGTTATACTGACTTATCAACCACAAGTTCCTATCAAGGACAGAGCTAGAAATAAGTACCTACCTACCTACTATCATATGCGACACTTTGTAATCACGCTCAAAAGTTAGCATCACTGCTTGACGAAAAAAATAAGTAGGAACTTTTTGTGGTAGAACCTACTTTTTCGGACGAACCACAGGCCAGTTATAATATTTTCTCAAACAAGCCCGGAAATTTGAGCATTATTTTGACAACCAACTTCGAGGTAAATCGAAATTGCTGTACTGGCCAAATACATGCGAGCAAAACTTGCATGAAAATCCATCACTATCGTGCTTAGTGGCCAGATAAATTAATTACATAGTATACTCATTATCTGTGGTGTAATTTAAAAATGGAACGTTCTTTTACCTAGAAACATGGCAACCAAGGAGGTAACTTATCAAAAGTTTTAAAATTTCGAACTGGCTTGCAATTGCTGTTTATTGAAAAAAAAAAACAAATGAACAATTTACGCGAAAAAAGTGAGTGTTGTCCGTTGTTTGCCGTAATTGACAAAATGAGTTCAAGTAGTACAAATTAGTTTAAATTACCTCGCATTTATTTGAGAAAAATACTACTGCACAACACTACTGCAACTAGATTGCCGATTCCTCTTTTGCTGGCCGCTGCAATAATGTAGGTACTATTCTAAGGGACGAACTCTTTGACAGACAGCTCTACTACTGCTTTGACTACTATGGTTGTTAAACGTACCTGAATTTCCTTGAGTTGTATGTTGATGTCCACACTCGAAGCGATCACCTTGCCTTCGTCATTGACCTCTAAGACCACTGCACCTGTCACTTGGGGCTCCACCAATGTGATCCTAAAATAAAATATTAGAATAGAATTTGATAGGATATTATGTAGGGTCCGGTTAATGTACGGCCCGTTACAAAATGAATCCAGTTTTTACCACTGGGAAATTGTTAAGGCCCGTGTACACTGGAACAGATAAATATTTTTCAATTATTAATTTTGTTTATCTGGCCATGAATAATTAATCTGAAAAGGTTATCGCCTTTGATTTTATTGTAAAAAAAATATTGCACCCAAACCCTTCAAACCATGCTGCGCCACGGCAGAAATAGGCATGGTGGTAGTACTTCCCCGGACGAGTCTTTCACAAAGAGCTATACTACTCTTAAAAGCGGATGCTAAGCGGTATTTATATGCATTGCCTCGCACTATAAGTATTATTAATAATAACATACCATCCTTTGACCTGTGTTTTAAAGTTCATACCGATAACGTTTATAGTCACACCTGCGTTGACATCACCTACAATAAAAAAAAATATTATAGGCTCACTTTTTCATAATTCAAAATCATTTATTTGTTCGGAGGAATGTCTACATTCCTATATTATATTATGCACAATTTAGCTATTAAGCTTATTTTGCCTAATCTACAAGAAAGACATGTTTCAATACGTGCGGAGCTAACTAAGTCATGGGTTTCCTCACGATGTTTTCCTTCACCGTTTGAGAGCAATTGCACATTGTGAACATACATTTTCCGAAAAGCAAAATCTATAGGTACACGACTGGATGGATGGATGGACTGGACCCGGCGCAACCTTAGAGTCGGAAGGCGTGGTAACTACCACTAGGTCACCAACGCACTAACTATACTTAAATAATTATGATACTTACCAACACCTAGGTATAGCTTGGGAACGGATATATCGAAGATGGCCCGAGAAGTTGTGACGTCATAGCTCACGTTTTTCGTCACAAACTTGCTGGCACCAGTGAACAGTATGTTTTTGACCGTGATGTTGCAACTGAACAGCCTGAAAAATGCAACATTTTTATGGCCTTTTTTTTTAATTTTAAATAATCTTTTAATTCAAAAAAACCGTATGCCTATTATTTCTGCCGTGAAGCGTCATTGCTGTGTGTGTTAGAAGGATGTAGGTGCCGGTGAAATTACTGACACGTGAGGCTAAACATTTGTTATGTTTCAAGTTGATGCATGGACAGTGCATCGTAGGGCACGTTCCTGACGTGCGTGACTTACGAGGTAATGCTTTGTTATAGGCGATGGTTACCACTTAACAGGCGGGTTAAATACTTGTTTCATCAGTAAATTGTATAAAAAAACATACACACGAGTAAAGGTGGTATCTCACTATACCTATAAACTTCTTACTTCAAATGTATGTAGGTATTAGTAAGACTTACTCAGGCAATGCGAACTCCTTTTGGTACACATCAAAAGCCCAGTGTTCGTACCCATCAGTGATGATCTTCTGGCGAACTTGTTCTAGCATGTTCTCAATGAATTTAGTAGCAAGTCGGCCTATCATGTGTTCCATTGTTCTTTGTGGGGCTACAAGTTAGGTAAAATATAAATAAATAATAATAAATAAATATTAAGGACAGTCCACACACCACTAATAGCCTTTCCCAAAGTGGGCCATAACGCCCCTTTATGGGCGCTGCAGGACTAAAAGGGGCGGTAAGTAGCCCAGCAAAAAAGGGAGCGTTGTATGGGCTTGGGAGGTGATTTGTAAGTTTATCTAGAACTCTTGGCTTATTCAGAAATAGTTCTTGTGTCTGAGTCATATAATGCTTGAACCCTGCACCTGACAAAAAATGGTCCAGTAGTTTTTGAGTTTATTTTTACGTACAAAAACACCCTGTTATTACTCTCAATTTCTTGTTTTTAATATGGTTAAAATTACTATAATGTATACAATAATTAATAAGTTTTTGCTTATATCATGGAATCATTTAAATTTAACTATTCCTGTGAGTATTCGTGTATAAAACAGGAAAAAAGTTGATATCCTGTCACTGTCATCGAATTTAGAGTCAGAACTAGTTTTTTTAAACTTACGAGTTATTATTTAGTGCACCTATCCGCGATTAGAAATTAATTTCATTCGGATGCAAAAAAAATAAAAGGTACTTACTTCTTTTCAAAAATATTAAAACGTATGCTAATATTACTAGCACTACACTTAAAAAGTATTCGTACATGAGCTACAGCTATTGTGTTGTGTAAAATATAAAAACTGTTATTAACACTCGCAAAAATACAATATCACGCTCTTTTACTGCATCAAAAGTAGTCAGTCAAATCAAGTCATGGAGTTCAGTCCCCTTATGACTACGTTTACGATTACGTCATCATACGCGCTAGAAGTGCAAGCGATGGGATTACCCGAAGCTTGAACTCAGTGTTGCCAACCAAAATAACCTACATATTGCAGTAAAAAAAATATCACACAGTCATGTTTGGCTTCATGTTTAGTTTCGTTTTATAAGTGTGTGTGTTTGTAACCACTAATCTCCAGAACGGCTGAATGGATTAAAAAAAAGCGGCCAAGTGCGAGTCGGACTCGCTCATGAAGGGTTCCGTAGCAACAAGTAACATAATATAAAAATTCTTGTTGTTCGTCGAAAGGTAAATTGCGGTTTACGATTTATGACGTATAAAAAAAAACTACTGACTAGATCTCGTTCAAACCAAATATTATCGTTTAAAGTTTGCATAGTACTGTACAACATACCTATATTTTTTTCAGTTTTATCATTCTCTTATTTTAGAAGTAAGAGGGGGGGGGACCAACTTTTTTCCACTTTGGAAGTCACTCTCGCGCAAACTATTTAGTTTAGAAAAAAACGATATAAGAAACCTCAACATCATTTTTAAAGACCTATTCATAAATACCTCACACGTATGGGTTTGATGAAAAAAAGTTTTTTGAATTTCAGTTCTAAGTATGGGGACCCCCAAAATTTTTTGTTTTTTAATATGTTTGTGAAAAAATCTTAATGCGGTTCACAAAATACATCTACTTACCAAGTTTCATCAGTGTAGCTCTTATTGTTTCAGAGAAAAGTGGCTGTGACACGGACGGACAGACAGACAGACAGACATGACGAATCTATAAGGGTTCCGTTTTTGCCATTTGGCTACGGAACCCTAAAAATAATTCAATTTCAATTTATTCACTTATAAAATAACATGACAGATATTTAATCTAATGCGTTACTTAAGGATTGAGGATGATGATTAAGTTTGTAGGAAAAAGTATCTGAAACTAGAAAAGGGATGAAAAAAACAAAACAATGCAAGGGTAAAGAATTTCGTAATAATTTATCAATCGTAGTAAACATTTTATGTACGTTCGGAACTCACTCTGTTCGAGTCTTATTTTGTACGTTGCGTGTTCTTTAAATATTTTTACTGGCAACTTTCAACATAAGATTATCGAGGGAGTTCAGCCTGCGTATTCTTTAAATTTCAATATTTTTACTGGCAACTCACACTTTGTGCATGTGATTTATATCGGGGGATTTTTGTCTCTGACTAAAACGTATCGTCAACGACAACGATAAACATTATAATATGATGCGATAAACGTGTTTTATCCCTATCGCACCGGGGCGCGGCGCCGCGCGCCGGTGGTTTCGCCTTGCTGGGTTGAATGAGATGGAGAATGTGGGTGTAATAACTTCTTTCTATTCTGTGGTATTACTTTACTTTTGAAGGTTTTGTAACTCGGAAACGTATCAGCTATATCTCAGTAGATTAATATTTTTTTGAAGTATGGTATACCTACTACTGCAAACCACGATATATCCTCAAAGTAAAATTTTGACTTAGTACTGAGAGATCAGAGGAAATATCTACTATGGCTGGGGTTCAAAGTCAGGCTGTAGCTAGGTGAGTCTGTGTCAGTTCCACGTGTAAATAGGTACTTCTACTTATATAGATATATCGAGAAAATAAAACGATTCTTGAAAACTTAACAATTTATTTAATTTAACATGTGTCTTGTCTTCCGTTGACAAAAGGGTCTTTTGGTTTTTCGATCCTGTGAAGTGATGTGTTTCATTTCTGAAATAAAAGATTCAACGAAAGATCGACGTTAAGTACAGCTTCATTATCCAAATACTATGTCGTTGATGAGGTCAAGGCCGACGATCTCGAAAAGTTCATTTACTTCGCTCTGAAAAAGAAACAAATACTTAGAATATTTTTACATAACGGTTTTCGTAGTAAATAAGTAAAGCTTGTATGAGATCCAGCTCCATAATCCTACAGGACATTCATTATTTTCCGAAATTACCTATTTATACCATATCGGTGGTATTTTTAAAAACTAAAATTCATAGCCAAGTCAAGTTAAAAATCATGATACGTGCTATAAAAAATCCTCCAAAAATTCAGTCAATTGTTTTTCTCCACATCTCATTAGTTGTTCTCCAGAGAATCCCCCATGGGGAAGGGAAGTGTTAGAGAAGAAGGTATTTTTTTAGTGCGTTAGAGCGGTTTTACTCCCGACTATATTGGAGCAGAAATTTACTTACTCGGAATTTGTATAGAGTTTCAGGAACGGTCCCTCCGATAAAGGTGTTGATACGATTAGATAAATTATAGCCAGCGACAGTAACGGCAAGCCTTGACTGCAAACAAACAATAAACATCAATAAACACAGCGATGGTAATAGATTTGCTAAAGAGGATTTTCAAATCAAATCAAATTATTTCTTTTATGCCTGGATCATATACAAGTAACAATGACATAAAAATTGGTCGTCACTCAGCATAATGCTATAGTAGCAAGCGCCACTATAACGCTGATCTTTCGTGACACTAGAGAATTTTGAAATCATTTTACATCAATCAGTTTTCTAGGAGTATTCAAAACGATTCACTGTTCACAATCCTCCACAAAAGACCATTTTGGCTCATCCATGTTTCCATTTGTCAGAAAATCTTACTTTGCGGTTAATTGCGGTAAAATACTTCTGAAACCGATCGATGTATGACCGTGTCACGCTGCTGATACAAATTATAAATTATTTATCAGAAAGAAATAACAGGACAGATACAGAGTCCAATGTTTTAAATTTAGAAATTAAGATGCCTGATAATTCACTTGAAAACAAATGCTACCTATGCCATAGAACCAAAATATAAAAATTCAGAAATTATTTCACTTATAAAAAAATTAAATAAGGGCAATGCCTAATGGAAATCAGATGCTATATACTAGTGATGATGAGATGGAAATCAATACTAATGATGAGTGGGCTTACGTCAATGTCTCCAATGCTGATGTCGAGATCCAGGCTACTGATGGAGATGCCAGAGATGATTCCGATGCTCACTTGGACGTTAGCGTCGACAATGATTTTCCTGATCGATAACCTGAGAATAGTTATTTGTTATACAAGAGTGCAAAGCTGCTTTTTAACCGCGTGCTCAATTTTGATGACTGAGCAAGCGCAGGATTCTAAAGTTTAACCACGAGCGTAGCGAGTGGTTTAAAAGTTAGAATCCTAAGCGTTGTCGAAGGAATCAAAAGAGCACAAGGTGAAAAATCTTTGCACTCGAGTGCAACACGTAACTTTTCATCCCACCTCAGCGAGGAAATGACTAAATGCAAAAAAGAACATGGCGTGACTAAAAGTAATACACCAAGAAGGTTCCGAGTATGAGTTATTAACAAATTTAAAAAGGTTGTATGATAAATTCGGCACCATGCAGGTAGAAGTAAATAGGTATAATGGTGTTTTAAATTCACAAACACACCAAGAAAGTTACGAGTGTGAGTTTTTAACAAAATAAAAAAGGTTATAAGATAAGTTCGGCACCATGGAGGTAGAAGTAAATAGGTTGTGTATTCACAAACTTATTGAACACGATATTCTAAATTCAAATTTACTTTATCCTCTAGCGGATAAAAACGGCTTTTCCAGTCAGAAATTAAACAGCAAAAACACACTTTCCGAGCTGGTGGGATGAAAAATCATTTATTAGTGGAAGCAGTATTTAGTATGTACGTTTGCTTTACAACTCATAGTACATACCAAATACTATTGGTTGTTAATCACAATCGGTAGTGCCTATTCGTATTCCTTTTCCATGATCGAAATAATAAATTCGTGTTTTATTGACTCACAATCAACGTAACGATGGAAGTTGTTGAAGACATTTTTTTTATCCCAGTCTCTTCTGAACTGGCGCTTCTAATGAGTTGATAATGACTTGTATTGGTTTGGTTGGCGCCTGGATTCAGCTATGTATAAAATAATTCTTTTTTTTAAATCAGGATGTATGGATGGATTAAATAACAATAAAACAAATAGTATAGTTGCCTAGGTGGATTATGATAAAATGATTTAAAGTTATCTGCATCATCCATCACGTAACATTACTAAACTTATCCATTTTGATTTCAGATTGAACGATAAAACGATTATTACAATCAAAAGCATGTTTACACGTAAAGTTGTTTCAGTCCAATGATATACTTATTATGTTTAATTATTTATCAAATGCTCAAAATGAGTAAAAAAATTTAAATGTCCATGAATGCAATTTAAATTGATTTTTAAATTGTACATGTACAATATTCAAGGTACTTTCCCTCCATGTGGCATATCCGTGGGACGCCATGTATATGTCTATCAATGTGCTCAGAGCTAAACGATTAAAATAAGAGACTTGAAACACAGCAGCAGTATCGGGACTAAAGGATAGACTAGACACCAAACATCTTTCAAGATTCCTTGACTCAACATTACATTCGGTACATGCTACTCCTAAAATACTATTTAACAAAGTACTGGTTTCTCACGTTGTTTCTCTTCACGGTTTGAGACAACTGTTGTTAGCTTTTAAAATACTAACCTGCCAGCAGTTTGAGCGTTGTATTCTTCTCCGAAAAGAACAACAGCGAGATCAGCTTTTCCTGTAAAAGAAAGAAAAGCGATGCTAAAGCTGTTATAATTTACAACGTTTGGAGATCAATTAGTGCTCAGCTTCAATAAGGCTTGTATGAAAAAACGAGCGACATGAAGGTAAGTGTAATATTCAAATTCATCCCAGAAACCGATGGTTTTGTACAGGTAGCGGCAAGTCGTATAGAAATGAAAACTCAATTGATTATCTTAGCTTCACATGCTTGAAAAGAAGTAACCCGATAAGAAGAAGATGTCAGCAAATAAGGGTTAAAATCTTTCTTCCCGGAAATGAACTTCTAAATCATTGAACGTGAAAATGGTTTTACTTTTAAAGAACTTACTGCATGAAACTTCGAGAAGAGGGAGCTCGATGTTAAAACGCAGGCGATTTGAGATGACGCCGAAACTCATGCTGTTGATGACGATCTCACTGAGACCATGAAACAGGAGCTCTTCAATCACCCCCTCGGCGTTGAATAGACTATAAAACAACCAATAAGCTTAGTTACACCGTAGCTGTGGTGACCATGGCATAAAACTTTAAGAATCTTTCACCTACATAACACCTGCATATTTATCAGGAAAAATCTAATAACAACATCACCATTTAGCAAGGGACATTACTCATAGGCATGTCATAGAATCTCTAGAGTTCAAAAATATGTATTGTGTCGAGTGCACGAAAGGAGCCTCTCTGAGGCCCACTTGAAATCCCTGCACCACACTGGTACTTGAACCAATGACACGATAAGAAGAAGAAAGGAAATTACTAGAACACCATTTACTTGTTGAAGTGAATGAAGCAGGTGGGGCTATTTGAACTGACAATAATGATAAAAATACGTACACAGGCACTGGCAGAGCATAGCCGCCCTCACTTTGTGCAATGTAAAAGGGGTCAAGGCCAACGTCTTTGATGTTTTGGCTGATATCCTCGATAACACTTGCGATGGCATCTGTCACGATACGCTCGTTGTAAAATACCCCTGCGAAAAGCATACATCAAAAATTAGTACTTGAAGCTTGACTTCAGTCAAGAACTCACTCACGCTTTCTGCATGTGACATTATGATTTTTACATAACAATAAAAGCTTAGATGCGGAAGAAAAATGAAGATTATAACTTTAGTGGAAATTAATAATAATTACAGTGAAATAGAAACAGAACTATATATTGGGCCAATGCGAAATTAGATCTATTCGGCCAAAACACTATTTGCTTTTCTTGATTGAGAACGCAACGACTTGAATATGAAGGTAATAAAAAAATCCAAACTAATCACGCATCATCTTTTTCATTAGTAGGTTCAGTATTTAATAGGTTACCTTCGTCGAGTTGCTGGGGAAGGGCACTGATGCCTGTAACCAGCAAGGCGAAGGCGATCAAGCTTTTCATGTTTTTTTTCTACGTTCTGAAATAAACTGATAAATAAAACATCTTGAAAACTCAAAATCACAGATTCTTATCCTCGTTAGGTTATTATAATTTACTAAACAAAAACATCACTTCATGGTACTATTATTATCATGCAACTTCACAGTAACAGCGGTTTTTAGTGTGCTGAAAGGCACATAAGCTTCCATTCTTACCGTATGATGAGTAACTATAACTACGCCTAAACGTGTTATGAGCGGGAAAATCACTGATATACTTTTATTTATTTTAATCCTTGCCAAAATATTGTTTTATCATCTTACCCTGATAATGTATTAATAATTAATTGTGATTATAAGCAATCAGATGTTATGTTAACATGTTTGTTGAAATATCTACTGATAAAACTAATAAGCCTTCTAAGTCCTTGTTCACAATATCTTACTTGTTTATTCAATCATGTGTGATTTCTATTGTCACTCCAAAATTTTCCATAGACATAGATATCCATATTATATCTAGTTCTAGTTATTCTACCATCTATTAAAATATTCAAATCGTTAAATATTTATAAAAAATATGTACCTACATAAATGCGATGCGTTCAGAAAACACTGGACAAGAGGACAGTACCGCACACGACAGAAGAGACTGGCAGAAATTGAATGAGGCCTTATACGAAATACGGCACTTATATTTCTTGTAAAGTATCTACTATTTTGATTAAAAAAGCTAAAAATACCTACCTCAGGTTATAACTTTATTTCTATTAAAAAACTAATGAATTATATACAAGCGTTTATTTTCATAATTTAACACAAACTTTGCAAACATTCAATAATGCAATTATAGCACTAATTACGAATAACTTACCTGAAACATTTTTTTTATAATTAATTAAAGAGTCCTTGTCTGTTCCACCACTTGGTGTAAAGACTATCTTCCTAACAAATTTAACATATTTCCCAGCTGCATCGTTATAGCAACAACCATATTGAATTTTAAAATGTATCCAAACATTTCTTTTGTTATTATTACCGACAAATTAAATATTCATTCTAGCCGGCAATTTTATAGTAAAAATTCAGTGTTAGTTGAAGTTTTAGTGAAACAATCAGGTTTTACAGATCTTATATTATAAGGGATATAATTTATTTTTTGTTTTCTGTTATTCTAAGTGGGAGAGCCTTTCCCCAATGGTGAAACAGACCAATAGTTAAAATAACATGCCGTGTTTGCGTAGGCCTTTGAAGTCGTGTTCCCAACCCTTAATATTAGGCCATTTCTTACGATTTATAGAACATTACAGCCAAGCAGATTTGAAGTTAATTTTATAAGTTGAATCACACAAACAACGCTTTAAAACGTCTTTCCGCAAGAAAATATTGATAAACAATTTAATAAAGAATTTGATAATATCAACAAAACTAACAATATCCTACTATACAAATTAAACTTAATTAAATAGTAAAGTCCACAAATACGTTGCAAAAACTTAATTAAATACTAAAATAACATAATGATTCTCAAGTTTGAGAAATACCATAAATATAAGCTGAATAACAATATTAATTACAATAGTCAACAAAACTATGGTACAACTTTGTATTAACAATTATAATAATGTTATAATCTTTCAAACAAAAGAAACAACAGCAAAATAGAACCTAAACTACATATCGGAAATATCAACAAAGTTAAACAGTAAAATGAATAAGCTAGATTGAATTAGTACTGAGTTTATATAAATTGTTTTTAAAGATACCATCAAATTTATATCCATTTCATCATACTTTGCTTCTCTTTGGCACTACGCGACTATCGTTGGCCTTTACTCTAAAAGAAATCAGTGCATTGAAATAACGCGTCTCTACATCTACTTAATCACCTATGTCATAGTGTATCAATATATATAAAAGTGAACAAGAGGCACTATATAGGTTTATACGCAGATTAAAATAAGCGTAGTTCTTGAAACATCAAATTTTGAACTAGACATCGTGATCTACTATACACAAAACTTATTTCACAGTTTTAATGATTGATTTGTTGAAATACCAAATCAATTGTATTTGCAATCACATTAAGGTCACATCAAGTTAGACATAATATAGTAGAACGAGACAAACTGACTTGTAAACGGACTGGAGTTATTTTACTAATATTTAAGCAATAAAGTTATTTCCTCGATTAGTGTAATCGACATAAAACTCAGTTTAGATTCGTACCTCATAAAAACTGTGAAACAAATTTCCTAACATCAGCAAACTGATGGTACAGACTAACGTCTGCCAGAAATACTTCTAAATAGTAAAAAAACGAAAGCAATATAATCTAATTACATTTAGCATTTACTATTATCTCATAAGGTATCGTCTTCCACAACAGGTTATATTTTTCATATAATAATTACCATTACAGGCACCCGTACGACCCGCCCTTAAAACAACGGGCTCCTAATTATTCTAACACTCATTATACTATTTACATGAAACAGCTGTCGCAGTTATACAAAATACCCCACAATAATGCATCATAATTCACCTCAAACAGGGGTGATTCTAAACACAAAGATACCCTTTCGACTATGTATGAAAATTTCAAAAGTCACCAATAGGGTTTGTGTGTCTAGGGTAACTTCTTTTTGAGATGTTTTACAAGCTATGGGATACCTCGGATATAAATTATTGTAAATCTTGAAAGAGTTGTAAAGATCTATCAACACCAATATTCGAAAGCTGACTGCTGGCACTACGTTTTCTATAATCTAGATGTATTTCGACCCTAAAAAACGTTATGCTAATTTGTATGCTCTAACCCATTCAGTATGCTACACACATAACATTTCAATTCACTTTTTGCGATTTTATACATAAAAAACCTTATATTGTAATTTCTTTCAACTTGTTTTGTTTTGTCTTTAGCTACAACTTTGTTTCTATCGCCTCCACTACTTATATATTTTGTGATCGCAATAACCGCCTCTTCCAAAATCGATGTATGTTCAATCCTAATGAGTGAGCATATTATCTGAACCATCGAACCATATACACGTACAACTTTCTAATATTGGTCCGCTACAGAGTTGTGAAATGATCTAGCTTATATATTAATATTTACTTACTAGAATGAACTTATACATCTCTAGCTTTGCGTGATATGTATTGCATTAGAGGCGCGTTAAAGCTAACATTTTATCATAATTGTCTTCCTCTACGTCCTCTATTCTTCGTATTATGACCTTAATAGTCATAACTATCATTATTCATTAAAAAGCTTATTTATGCATGTTTAAGTAGATTCTTAATTATCGAAGACAAAGTACACAATTATCATTGTAACTTTTTTCTGACAGAAGTACCTACTCACGAAGGATATGTAGTGACTTAATACCTATGACGAAATTACGTCTACTACACTATAATTTGTTATTAACAAGTGATATGTTGTTGGAGGCATCACTCCTTGTTATTATTATAACGTTAATTTAAATAGATTAATAGAAGTCTTATATTTTAATGAACTTAGTAATTCATAAGAATGTAGTAATGGACTTAGCATAACACAATTTGATTTTACTTATAACTTAATATACAGTTAATACTATACATATAAAAATAAAATCCATAGATTGACGGCAACAGATAGACCTAACTAATAATCTCGAACGTATTACATGAAATTAAACACGTAAATAATTATAAAGACTGTTTGATTTGACATATTATCATTGAGGCGAAGTAGTAGCTCATGTGATATACTTAAATAGTGAAGAGTGGACGAAACCAGTGGCCACTAAAATTGTGAGGTTGATGTAATCGTTTATGGACCAAAGAGAATTTGCTGAGCTGGTGCAGTTTCTTGGTGGTTCCGGCTTACCTGAAAACATTTAAATGATGTTTATATAACTGGTTTGATAGGAATATAGATGTAACCATAATTCTAGTTTCAATAAATACAAAATGACAGAATTAACATCACACTAAAGTTGTGACCATAAGAGCTGTATTCATGAAAACAGCTGCTAAATAATAGCGGGTACCTTTGGGGTACCTTTAAAAATGTTATTTTCGGTAGGCAATAACAACAATAATGTGGACACCCAACTTACTTGTCACTGCCATTAGCTGCGGCAAATATTTCTGCCAAAAAGCGCACTCCTTGACCCTGGCCCCATAGCCAACAGAACTGGAGTTCACGTCGAGAGATAAATACTCTCTGTGCATTGCCGTGTGTGCAGGCCAGTAGACGTCCGGTGGCTCACCTCCAGGGTTTTGTGATGGATTTCTGAAATGCAGAAAATTTACTGTAAACATAGCACAAGTCAAAAACAAAGAATTGGTCCTTGATTTTTTCTTAAAATGTTCCGGTAGGATATTGGAATACTTACCCACTTCTAGCAAAGTTTGACCAATATCTCATCAGGCGTTTGCTGAACTCCACTTCTTCAGGAGAATAATTCTTTCCGGGGTTCAATGGCTCTCCAAATACGTAGTTGATCTCATCAGCATGCATCACTCCTGTCCACGATGGCCAAGGATGGTTCTTACTTCGGTGCTTGTAGTAATAGGTATAGACTTTATTGCCAGTCTCAGCGTATCGTAGCGCAAACTCATTGACACCGCAAGTAAAATGGTAGTCCCCTACCATTTTGTCAAGTGCATTCCTGTTTTTTACAGGGTCGTCAGGGTTTAACCAGTCTGTATATTCAAAAACAATTGCCTGTTTTCCCACGTCATTAACATAAGGGTTTAGCTCTCTGACTGCCTGATGATACTGCTCTCTTGTAATCCCAACATTTTCTTCTTTAGGAAACAGTTCTGTTAAATAATAGAGAATGAAATAATACCCCTCTTCAGTATTCGACCCCATTAGAATATTAGTTTTTTTGAAATTTTGATGCACAAGTGCTCGAGACGGCATTTCATCTAAAAACGCACCATCAATGATAGGAACGAAAGGAAACTCGCAAATTCCTAAAGTTCCCCACTCATTATTGACCAGTTCATCTGCGTTTTTCTGGCGTAAGCATTCGATCATAGGGCCCATTTCTGTTCTGGAATGTGGACAGTGAACAGCTTCGGCTAGACGGATACCACGTAGAACGCTTTCTTCTCTAGAAATTATAGCCCAAGGCACCGTGGCAGACCCTGACTGCATGATTGCTTGCGAGAATAAATTCCTCGATAATGGAGATAACAAATGCAGAGAAACAGATGCTGCTCCAGCTGATTCTCCGAAAAGAGTGACGTTATGTGGGTTTCCCCCAAAATACCCAATATTGTCTTTCACCCATTGTAATGCCATCAACTGATCAAACATTCCTGCGTTTCCGGGTACATCAGGTGTATCGAAGTAAAGAAAACCAAGTGATGCTACTCTGTATTGCATCGACACATATACTATCTTTTCTTCTGACACAAGGATCTTTGGGTCGTAGACATCTAAAGTGGCAGTTCCCGAGTAGAATCCACCTCCGAAGACCCAGAGCATGACAGCAGCGTTTTTCGGACGGGGTCGTGGCGTTACTATGTTTATATAAAGGCAGTCTTCCTGCATGTCTGTGTTGGGGTTCCACATCATCGCACCGGGAAAATCTCCAAACACTGTATCTATTATTTGGACGCATGAATGTGGCAGTGTTGTCGTATTTAGAATTTCATCACCCCAGTTCTCAACCGGCCTCGGGTGTCTGAACCTAAGATCTCCTAGTGGTTTTTGGGCATAAGGTATACCGAACCAAGCGTCGACTTTCTTTCCTGTTGCAGCCGTAAGGGTTATTCCTCTGACGCGTCCTTTTCTAGTTCGAACGATAAGCGGGTCGTCTTCATCGGGACCGTAATGCTGTTTCGGTGTCTGGGTGTGCGGTTGAGGCTCGTCAGCCATGAGCTGTTCGTACAGTCGCTCGTCGAATTTTGATCGTTTGGAGGAGGTTTCCGCGTCGTTTGCGCGGTTCGAAGAGGTTTCATGGTCTTCGAGTCGGGGAAGGATGGTGTCCAGTTCAGGGTTGTACCGGACGGCCTCGCCGTGACCGCGGTAGGGTTGTGCGGGGGGGTGGTCGGGTGCACGATGCCGCGCGCGGTGCTCATGTGGGCTGGCCAGCACGCGCGCCGCCAGCGCCGTCAGCGCCAACAAGACCACGCGCATGCCGCAGCCGCTTACCCACAGTTACCACCTGGAAATTGCAAAACGCTGTCATTAGAATAAAACGCTATTTAGCTGAGCAGTTTCTTTTGAAAAGTACTACATCTTCATAAGTTTATACCTAAGTTCATAATCATTTATTGCAATAAGTACGAGTATGTGTTCGTCGGTGGACGAACTAAAATCCCTCCAACTCCATTATTTTTATTACGCCATGATTAATTAACCTCCGGACATCATGCCACTTTTGAGATTGTATTTCGGCTATATTGTGTAGATATATTTTATCTTCCAATACTTTGTCTCCAAGTACCTATAGCTTTGACAGGCCTGCCCCATGATAAATTACCCACTCTATAACGATACTTTCAGGCGCTCCTTCCTAATAAGTAATTCTACAAAGTAATTCATCAAACAGACTTTTGAAAGACCTTTATGTTTTGTTGTGTTATTGTAGTATACTGTTTCAACTCTTGTACTTTTTTTTACTAGAATTTTGTTATGTGCACTACGCATTAAAATTATGCGTATATTACACATAATTATTTCATCAAAATTGGTTCAGCAGTTTGGCCATGAAGTGGGTTTCTAAAGTTTTTACAATTTATATTATTCATGTGCATTATGACTTTTCTTGTCTCAATTGTTCAAATTGTTTTCTTGTGTCAATAAGAATTAAGGGGGTACGATTTCCATACAAACATAATTTACACAACTATGGGCGAATAAAGTATTAATGTACACTGAAATAGCTGTAATAGGCTTTTACAGTGGTCCTTATTACCGGCCAGTTATATAAAGTTGGAGTGTCAGCCGTGTAACGTAGATACATTTTAGACGTATCTAGTTTCTAATTTAATCATAAAATCATTATTTTAAAGGTACTTTCCTACCTACATATCATTAGGTACCTATGGAAAGTAGCTTCAATTTGAACCAAAATTAAATAATACCAACGTCTGTGCCTCGCAGAATTTGCTTTGCTTGCAAATCCGAGCGCGTCGGCTCGGAGGCACTCGGGCGTGTTCGTATAGCGCGGTGCGCGAGCGCCTCGTCGCTGCTACAACCGCCATTCCCCGGTCGGTCGCGGTTGCTCGTACACGCTTCTGAGCGTGTCGTTTGCCGAGCGCCGCCCGACCGGGAATCACTTTGAGGAACATTAATTCTATTCCTTTTATCTACATAATCTTTTCTTACGTAGACATATCACTCTCGTAAGCCATAATGTAGTAAATTCTGTTTTAAACCCGTATATCGGTAAGTGTTGAACAACCGTCACAAAAATATTGTAGGTAGGTTCGTGGCATTTTGCAACGAACTTTTATTTTATGTTTCTTTGTGTAATCTTTCTTCTTTTCAGCTTTAGCTTGCTTTTATTTTAAATAGCTAGGTATCTAATCTTTTATTAGATATCCTATTTCACATTAACTTCATATTTTGTTCATTTCATGTCATTTTAATTTTTGTAATTTTAAATTCTTTCTTTCTCATTTCATTCATTTCTCTTTGTAAACTCCGCTCTGATTGTGACATCACACACCACCGTGTCGTACTCACCTCACCTCATCATTACGTTTGCTTCGCAACGGCGGTGGTCACAATCAGAGGGTAATGAACCTGGACCTGCTGGTGACACCTACTATGTTACTTTCCAGGGTTCAATACTGGGACTTCAAAGCTTGGACTCAAAGTTTGGACTGCAATATTGAGACTGCAGTATTGGTCGTGTTCCCCGAGTCACCCACCGACGTCAACTACGTGTGACCACGAACTCCTTCTGTCTCCTTCTGACTCCTTCTGGTACCTCGGCCGTCGAAGCAAGCCGGCCGACGTCTACAAACTTGAGGGGAGTACTTTTCCACCTCCTACTTGGAAGCAACCGTCAAATCAGTGACCGGGCAATTGCAGAACCGTTAATAAATTTGTATACTGTTTTATTGTGTTTCCTTTAAAAACCAATAGACGTATCAGCCGTTGGTCGTGGCAGTCGGGGCTTCAGAAAAATAACTAACAGACTTTTACGTCTATTTTGAAACAGTGATGTACAAAATTGACTCTATACTAAAAGCTAGTACCCGTTAGAAAGAATGACGAAAAAATTACTTTTTTGGTTTTTTATTAATATTTCTGTTATCCTACAGTTTTCTCCAACTTTATATAACTGGCCGGCAATAAAGACCACTGTAAAATTCTATTACAGCTATTTCAGTGTATATTTATACTTTGTTTGCCCATAGTTGTGTAAATTCAATTTGTATCGGAATCGAACAACCTTAAGGAAGCATCAATAAAAAAAATATGAGCATTAATAGAAGTCGTAGAGGAAATTTTACCTCACATTCACGGATTTAACCAGAAACTCTAACTTGCCCAAATAGATCATGGTTATTCCTATCGGCCTCAGTCTGTAGAAATATCTAAAGTTCAAAGGAGATCGATTGTGCAATTTATTTTAAACTTTGGTTATTGTGAGCCCTGTCCCTGTTTTTCACTACGTCGTGGTAAGAGATGGCAATAGCTTAAACATTGATTATGAGCCTCAAACACCCTTTTTCTTCTTGTCGCACACTAAGTTCTTTCGAACCAGTGGTAACCATCGCCTATAGCAATTGTCTCATATGTCAAAACATTGTCTCATATGTCACGCACGTCAGGAACGTAACCTACGATGCACTGCCTTGATCCACAAGATGTTTAGCCTCATGCCAGTAACTTCACCGGCATCCACACCAAACCGAAACACAGCAATGCCCGGACGAACCCCTCACAAAGAGCTCTACTTTTAATGAAAAAAGTGCGAAATAGGTGGTATGGGAGGGGTGTAATGATTTTAAATACGCCTTTCGTGTGGTAAACACTTGCTTGACGCATGTTTTAGATTCTAAAGCTCATATTCAGAAACAGTGCTTGAGTCTGAGTCGAGCCTCAAGCATAGATTTTTGACACTTGTTAATGGAGAACTGTCAAAAAATCTATGCTTAAAGTGCTTGAAGCTCAACTCAGACTCAAGTAGGGACTGTTTGTGAATACGGGGCCTAAGACATGCTGGCCTAAGTCGATGTCGTGGTTGGTTGGTACCCAGGACTACTAAAACAGGATGCAGTAACGTAAGGCAATAAACGTAGTCCGGAGTAAAATAAACTGCTAAATCTGATTCGGATATTGCCAGCGGAATTGAGTTATTCAATTTTCGGTATAACACAATATTGGATCAAGCTACTCTGTTTGTGTTGTCTCGCAAACACTCGGGTATTGCGCTCTGTATCCCGTGTCTGAGTTCTTTTGTTTTTATTTTTTTATAGCAGGTATTGTATCCAAAGTACACCCCACAACACACAGAATGTTTTAAAGGCATAAACAGGCAAAAAAAATAGAATAGAATAGTTAGATTGTATTTTTAACCGACTTCCAATCAAAAAGGAGGAGGTTCTCAATTCGGTTGTATGTTTTTTTTTTTTTTTTTTTTTTTAATGTTTGTTACCGCATAACTTCGTCATTTGTGAGCCGATTTGAAAAATTATTTTTTTATCTGAAAGGTACTGCTTCCAGATTGGTCCCATTTTATTAAAATCGGTGTTGCCATTTTTTTTTAAATAATTTTTTTAATGTTTGTAACTGCATGCCTCCGTCATTTATGAACCGATTTAGAAAATTATTTTTTTATTTGGAAGGTTATGCTTACGTCCAGATTGTCCCAAACAAATTTGATTAAAATCGGTTTAGCCGTTTGACAATGAAGTCGGTTTCTCAAGTTTTTTAAACTTATAATTATTTATAGCAAGTACGTAGTATAATATTTGAGTAGAGATCAGTGAAGCTATTCCTGCAATACAACTCATTCAAGCAATTGCTGATTCCATTGTGAGTTTTCAATTTTTCCCCGAATGGATTCCTACCTCTGACCTACCTCTGATACAGGCGTGTTCATAACTCTCGCGTCTACAAAACGGTGAGATCGCCATACAAAAAACCAAAAACGCAAAACGGATTATAAAACTCAGACTCAAGGCACTAGTCATCCGATATCGAGGGAAGTCGATACTATAGTTACCAGGCTGTTTACAGTGAGTAATGTAAACAAGCCTTGACATTCTGTTAAAGATGGCATGAAGCGTTAGGGGTAAGGGCATATTTTAGGGTTCTATTGGCCAAGCAACCTTTATGTTTAACCATGATCGTCTGTATGTCTGTCCGTTTGTTCCATTTTATTTTTGTTTTCTGCTTTTGTTACCTTTATGTGAGTTCCTTATTTTAGTGCTTAAAATGTTCTCCATTGGAGTTGTGACAAATAAACGGTTTTTTTTCTTTCTTTCTTTCTTTCTTTCGTTATCAGAGTCATTTTACTCGGAGACTCATCCTTAAACTTTTTTATAATTTTCAGATATTCTAATGATTGTCGATCATGTTATTGAATTCTATAATCAAAATTGCTTTCATGTCAAATGTAATTTAGTTACATTATCACGCCAACCTCTCTATGAAGCCTTGCGCACATTAAGGGTGTTATTAATAATCCTGGCGCAACGCTGGAGTAGTTAAATCGTGTTTTGTCACATTTGCTCGAGTTGACAATTGCATGTCAATGCAAGAGACAAAACACGGATTAACTAGTCCAACGCTACGCCAGGATTATTAATAACACCCCTACAGTATAACTTGATTGGCAGATAAAGTTATTTCTACAATTGTAAACAAATATGAATAAAGAACAGACAAGCAAACTCCAGAAAGTTTGAACAACCTTCACCCATTTAAATATGCCACCGCTGAATGAAAACCAATTAATTACAGAGTCATTGTCGATTAACAATAGGGTTCCGTCGCATTCAGCCCAACAAAACACTCCGCTCGCTACCATTTGTGCTGAAAACTTGAAGAGGAGTTGGAAACGTAGAGAGTTGGCTTATTTTATTACGGGGACATCTAGACTCTTAGCTTTCATTCGAGCAAATGAGTTGAATCGATACTTCTGAAATTGTTTAAGGAGGGTTTACCGCCTAAATTGCTCTTCGCTGCCTTAGACAATTTAACCTATTGTCTAAGTTCGCTGCCAACATAAAGTAATATACTTGAAAATAAAAAGGTTCACTATGAACAGCTGGCCTACCATGAGCTTCATATGGTTATGGCTGTCAAAATTGTGTCAACAGTGTCAACACATTCAAACCCAAAAAGAAAATGAATGTGTGGGTCAGCCTATCTATACACAATTTGACAGCCATAGCCATAACCATATGGAGCTCGCGGTAGCCCTGCTGCAGGGCTACCGATGACAATTGACAACACAAAAAAAATATCTGCCTCTGTTGTACACTACTGCCATTACACATTTTAGTGGAATACTCGTGACTTTGTTTACGTAGCGTTGTTTTAACTCCCACAAAATACTTGTAGATTATTTTTAGGTAGGTACGTATATGCAAAAACTCCATATTCCTGTTTCTAAATCAGTAAAAAATATTTCTGGTTTCGACTTGGTCAAGTGTTACATAATCGCGGCTGAATCACAAAACACCAATTAAGGCCCAAGGGCGTCTGATAAGAGGTTCCGTCGCAATGCCTCTTTGAATTGCAAATAGTCTTCAGCTGGTGACCTTCGACACGCGACGCGGGGATATCGCGCGGATCTCGGAGTAGGCGCAGCTTTACTGGGCTGGTCATCTAGACCGGAGTCTATATATACACACATAAAATCACGCCTCATTCCCATGGGGATAGGCAGAGATCACGGATTTCCACTTGCTACGATCCTGAAACACTTATTTCGCTTCATTCACTCTCATAACATTCTTCATACATGCTCGTCGGCTTAGGGTACTCATAACCTGGCTTTTCTCTAAAACGTTTGCGATCTGATCGAGATACATGCGCCTAGGTCTTCCCCTTCCAGCAGTTCCATTCACACTGGCCTGATGCAATTGTTTTGTTAATCTCCTTTCATCCATTCTCTCTACATGTCCAAACCATCTTAGCATACCTTTCTCTACTCTCATCACTACACTGCATCACGTCTTCTTTCACACCACATTTCTCTCTTATCACACTGTTTTCCAGAGTCTATACCTTCAGTATTTTACTAAATGGGCTGGTCATCTAAACTAGACTGATATTCTTAAACTGGACTAGAGCTTGCCTTACCTCACCATTTTTGTGCTTATAAAAAAATGATTTAATGTATTTATTAATGGCTATTCAATATAATAAATAAATACACACATCAACATTGTCTAAGGATAAAAAATATAACTTTGGTTGATTTTTGCAAAAACTGAAATAATTTCTTTAGAATACTAGGTATGGCAAGAATCTTTATTTTGTGTTGTTTATTAATAAAAATAAAATACAAATGTTTGAAAATTATTTATTAATAAAAATTAAAGTATGAACAAAATCTCGAAAAATCTGAAAATAAATTCGAAATGAAATATGCCTAGACAACTTGAAGTGTGTATGTGTATGCGTTCTAAATAAATATTGAATCTCCACAAAAATCGGTCAGATTGGTCTGAGGGGATAGAAGTAGGTACAACTTGCAAAGGTTATATATTTTCTGAAATAAATAAAAAATGTAGTAAAACCAATACCATTTATTTTCACCGCAGCGAAATCCCATTTCATCGCGGGTATATTTTACAAGGTATACGATCGCGTCTCGTCACCAGCTAGTAATTTCCAACGAGAAAATATTCTCCAAGTTTTAAACCTCTTCGGTCTCACTGGAATATGGACCATTTAAGGAAGACACTTCGAATTGTAGGGTTACCAAATACTAGTTCTTACGTAATAAGTAGGGATAGTAATAATGCTTATCAAAAATAAGGGTCAGTGCACACTGGTGGCTAAGCGCATCATCAGCATGGCAGTGCAGCCGCAGCGTATTGGGGACGCTTCGATTTGTAACTGATTTGAACCATGGGTGCTTAGTGAATTGTACTAATCTTTGTAATTACATAAATCTATCATAAAGTTATAATGTGTTATATTTTAATGATAGGCATCTGAAAATTCTCCATGATGCTCAAATGTCAGTTTACGAGAATTTATTTATTTATCTATTAAAATGACATTTTTCTCTGGTTTGCGCTGGCTTTTATCCCGTCTGAACAAAACTCATGGTGAACCTACGGGGTCAGACTACACTGGGCAGTGGAAGCCCCGGCAAGTAATAGGCTCCGACGGGATATAGCTTCGACCATAAATTTGGTTTGAGCTACTTCACTCTGAGCTATATTGGCGGCGACCCGCTAATTGGAAAATGGTTTGATGGAAACGATTACTTTGAACAATTTATTTTATGAAAAAAGAACAAAGACGAGAAGTAATGTTGTTGTTATTTAAAAAAATGTTCCAAGACTAATCGTTTCAATAGTTATTTTTGTAAGTATTTAAGAACTGCGCACATCTAGGCGCTGGCGATGGTGATCAGGGAAATGCTGTCAAATATTGGTGTCATAATTGACAGCGTTTCACTGATCGCTATAGCGGAACGCTTCGATGTGCGCAAGGCTTTAGAGTATTTGGGTTTGGTACAATAGTTGTGTACTCGTACTATGTAAATGATACACAACTATAAAAAAAATTATAAATACAAAATGTAGTGTTCAGAAAAAAAATTCAATATGATATTCTAGATAAGAAAATATTATCTTGTGATAATTTATAAGATTACAGAAATCAATAACACGGTACGGTATAATCTGATAAAACAAAATACAATGTTGGGAATTTCAACAGGGAGTATGATTTTATTTATTGACATACAAAAATGATAGTAGGTTTTAAGAGGACTATAGGCCTGACTTACAAGCGATACTAAGATGCCACTGTGTGTCACTACCTTGTGACAAAACAAACAATGCTAGTGCTCTCAAACGGTGAAGGAAAACATCGTGAGGAACCCCCGCGGCTTAGTCAGCTCCGCAGGTATTGACCATGTCTTTCCTGTGGATTAGGCCGACTAAACTGTCAGGATGGTATAGGTGCTGAGCAAGCTTATTCCATCTAAAATCCTGTCCCAGGCACTGTAGCGTCCCGTAAGTAAGGGCATGAGGAACCACCACTTCCCCTGACGCTATATAAATCATCTACAATAGATGCAAAGGTCTGTTTACTTTTTTTTCCCTTGCTTCGTCAAGGCAAAGTCGATATATTTATTTTATCATTAAATATACATATCGACATGTTATATAGTTGGACCCCATGTACTTATATGCCAGAACTTGTTCCACTGTATAACATCAACTGGTGCTTGTGCTTTGAGTCAGTTTATTAACCAGACTCAGTTGATATCAGCCTCGCAAAATATAGCAGAAAAATATCAGAGGAACTAGGGTGGAGACTGGTAATTTTATTTATCGATGAAATGAAATAATTTTTGCTTCTCGTATTTCCCACTAAAGCTGTGTAGTAGACACCCGAGAATAATATAGATCAGAGACGAGTGCTATAATTAAAGATTAATTATAAACCTACTATAACATAATTAAGTAGAAAAATAAAGATTTTTGCGTTGAGCGTTTTTATGTAAATCATCGATAGGTTATTTAATATCTTTGAGAGGCACTTAAAATCCTTTCACCACACTTGACACGAACCAGTGACACGATAAAAAGATCGATGGGCCGAAAACGCCTTAGCCCACACGAGCTTACCTTACCGAAAGTCAATAAAAGTTCCGAGCACTCCGACGAAATTTATCGATGAAATAGTGATATGCTGCAGTGTCATCCCTAAAGTGAGTACATAAAGTCTCCGCACGTCCCCGCCGTGCCGGCACATACAAACGACTTAATTATATTTTTCTTCGCCATCTCGTTGCAAGCGCAACTTCTAAAATTTCTAGATCATAACCCGCCATATTTACTGGGATATTAATTTTCCAACTTAAAATGTTTAACGAGGTCGCTGGGAAATTCGTTTTATAAACTAGAAAGACGTTTTTGTTGTGCTCTGGAGGGGTTTGTTTATAGATGCTGGATTTTAATTTGATGGTTTCTAGAAAAACCAAAGTCACCGACATAGCTCGTAGCATTAGTGGGTTGAAGTGGCAATGGGCAGGTCATATAGCTCGAAGAACCCACAACCTTGGGGAGTAAAAGCTCTCGAATGGTGACCACGAACCAGAAGACCGAAGAGTAAGGCTCACCAGATGGACCGACGACATTGTTCAGATTGCGGGAAATCGGTGGATGGAAAGAGCTCAGAATCGTTCTTCCTGGAAATGTGTTAGGGAGGCCTATGTCCAGCAGTGGACTTCGTCAGGATGATTATGAATTTGATGATTGTTGATATTTTAGGCGCTATGAGCTTGCAACCTATCTCGGATGGAAATATGAGCTTGTACGTTGGACTGTCCTTATACATTCTACTGGTATAACAGGATTGTGACTGCAATATGCGTGGAAGATGCTGCAGCCTATAATTTGGTGCGTTCCTGTTACCTCATCCACGAGTTATGAGACCACCATGATCTACACTACAGCCTGTTTAGTTCATTCATCATTCAGCCTGTAATAAGTCCACTGCTGGACGTAGGCCTCACCTTTCCAGGAAAAACAATGTGCAATGTCGTCGGCTCATCGGGTGAAGCGTCCTATACGATTCGCCTTCATGCACGTGGTCATCCTTTATTCCCCATATTCTGTTTAATTTCATCATCATTCCACTGCTAGATGTAGGTCTCTCCCAAGACGTGCCACTGAGCCCGGTCTTCGGCTCATCTTCTCCAGTGTGTGCCAGCTACATTTCGCAGATCGTCGTTTCACCTTGGCGGAGGGCGTCTTACACTACGCTTACCTAAACGCGGTCTCCACTTTAGTATTCGTTCTGTTTAATTTACCTGTGACTATCTCCAAAGCGCCATGCCAGCTCGCGGCGTGAGCTGCGTCTCAGTGCACTCTACTTCACATCCTTTGCAGACCCCACCTGCAATAAAACAAACTCATTAGAAATATCCCAACCCGGTTGTAATTCAAAACATGCAAGGGTGGGTAAGTTTGGCTTTTAATGCTCTATAACGCATAGGGTGTTGAAACCATACTTCCATCCATTTC
Organism: Thera britannica; assembly: GCA_939531255.2. Classification (NCBI taxonomy): domain Eukaryota; kingdom Metazoa; phylum Arthropoda; class Insecta; order Lepidoptera; family Geometridae; genus Thera; species Thera britannica. The sequence continues at coordinate 5,006,795 of OW618048.2, forward strand.
ATTTAATAATAAGTTATTTGAAATATTGTAGCACAACAAAGAAGTAATATCGTATGAAAAACTTTTATTTGCTTGTCCGAAATCTGAACCATATACTTGTATTGTATCCTGTCCTCAACAGTGAGCACTTAGCTGATTGCATGCATGACGTAGTAACTGGTGGCACAGCTCTTGATATAGCTAGGTCAGTACAAAGTGTCTTATTATAAAGCTCAAGAGTAGTCCGTTTACTATAGGAATGCTAGTAGCCTTTTTCCCAAAAAAACGTGTGAGGCAGCATGAGTGTTTTATTGACAAAAAGCATTTGCTGTCGCTCTAAATTCTAGCAGTCGTTACGCCATGACGGAGGTCTTTTAACGGCGGAATAACTCCGTCACTAGAATTTGCCCAACCTCATTCGAACTTGACTTTGAAAGCTTAGTGACTATAAAAACAAATGACGCGACGACCTCAAACGACTTTGCCCTTTAGAAAATGGTCGATCAAAAATATTATTTCCAGTATTACGCCTACACTCGGAACTAAAAGGGAAACCTCTGAACGATCTATTCAGCCCAGTTTCAACTGAGCCGTGCATTCAGCGCGCAAGCTTCGCGAGTGTTAAGGCGCGGTTCTGCTGCAGAGACAGTACCTACCTCAAGCTCAATATTTTTAGAACCTCTCGTGACCATCGAAAAAATACCCAGGTTTGCAATACAGCACCAAAATGAGAATAAGCTCGACTTTTTTGTATGAAAGTTTGTAGAAATATATTATAGGACCCACGTTTATTGTTTTTCATGGTAGACCACTATGAAAATGGTAAAATAAGGTTGCTAAGGTAGGCATCAACAAATGCCAATTCACCCTAAAGGTGGAACCCTCATAGCTTAATCTAAAAAGTTAGCTGTATCTATAGAATGCACACAAATAAACTTAAATGCTAAATTAAGGCAATATAAGTCTTTTCCTTCTTTCATTTTCAATAAGCAACGGAAAAGTGTTGTCGCTGTGCGAAGAACCGCGACGAAGTCTCCTTCATGAAAAGCTCGACTTTACCAACGTTCAAAGCAATACAACAACCCGGTTCTGTAAACGTGTTTTATTGCATCGCTCTCTGTCCCCGTTGTCATAAAACTCATTCAAGTAGAGGTTAGCATGAATTCTCGTTTGGAAATTGCTATTTTTATTTATTAATGTTAGTTTTCCAATATTGAAAATAATACATATATCACATTTACTTCTTGGCATATCAGTAGTTCTTTCAAATCAGTTTGATGAAAGGTTTGGTTATTGAACGCACCGCAAAGAAGCTAGGTTATTGAATGCACCGCAAAGAGGCTCCTTTTATACTTGACACACATGGTGTTCAAACTTTTTAGGTTGTACGACCTGTGGGGTTGCCCACCATGTTTCATGTTTTCCTTCACCGTTTGAAAGTACTGGCATGATTGCGCAGAGGAATTAAAAGCTAAACAAAACATAGAACATAGTAAAGCAGAAGTTAGACACAGCAGTCAGTCCGATATGAATTTGGCAAATGTTAGCATTGCGCCAAGCCAACTGGCGCACCGGCCGTTATAAATTCATACCTCTAACCTCCGACTCAACTTTACCCATAATAAAATAAACTACACATAAAATTATAACCGCACTTACACCGAAAACAGGTTAGCGAACTTAGAATTTAAAAAATTCGTTTGTAAAGATTTGTGATATTCAATGTTAAAATTAGTTAAGGATGGCTAACTATTTTCGCATATAAAATGCCAAAAAGATAAAAATCAAGAAAAAAAATGACAAAACCCTTTATTTTGCTCTTGATTTTATTTGGTTTTCGATTTATTCGTACAGTCATTTGGTAGAAAAAATAAAGGTTACCTGGAAAGTTTTCCAGGAGTTTTGAAAATTGACAATTTTATATATTTTGATATGCTCTTTCCAAATTTGAGAAAATTGAGAGCATATCAATATTTATAAAATTACCAATTTTCAAAACTCCCGTAATACTTTCTAAGAAAAAATACTAAATGACTGGACTATAACTTAAAGTTAAAAACAAGAATAAAGTAAAACAGCAACTAAATTTAAAATTATAAACGCATCCAAAATTTGTAGCCTGTATGCCTCGTCGCGTCGTTTTATTAAATAAATAAAAAAAATGGGACCACGAGAAAACTCCCTTAAATTCAAGCGGAAAAAAGCAACGTTTAAGCCCTTGGAGAGTCATCATTTTAAATTTAGAGGAAAAATGTGGGAAACAAGTTTAGAAATGGAATTTACGAAATAATGTTTTGCTAGTTCTTTCCTGGTTTATTATTAGGCAGTAGACCGTAATATTTGTGACTTTTTAGGCGTGGCTCTATACTTACCTAACAAGAAAATAATAAAGTTGCCGTGTTCAAAATATGTTCATGTCATCAAACTTGCGGTTTTTTGTTATCCTATAGTTCGAGATGGTTCATAGCCATATGTTTGATAGAATCCGTGCAGCCGTGCAGCCTTCTTAGGTTAAGGGTTCTCAATTCGGTTGTATTTTTAAAAGCTTTAATTTAACTCCGTCATTTATGAGCCTATTTGAAAAATCTTTTATATGAAAGTTTATACTTTCAGATTGGTTGCAAAGGAATTTCCTTTATAAGCTTATACGCAGTATTAGGATTTTAAGCATTCTGCATTTAGAGAAGTCAACTTATTAGTCCTAAATTATGTTTGTCCGTCAATGTTTATGTTTATATTTATTTGTTAATTCTTAGACTCACAGTTACAATATTGTTTATCGATGTATTCTATTCATTAACCAATTCGAATCTACATTACAACAATCACATTACATCAATTTTCTACTTGTCCACTAAAATTAGGCCAATATAATGCCGCCGTGTTTTTGTACGTGTGCCAAAATACGTACAAAGAAACACGCCAATTTTGTCGCAGTGTATTCCATCCGAGTGTCTCCAACTCACTGGAGTGCAATTTGTCCAGCAACGTCGTCGAGCTCCCTCTGTACCGAAACTAGACTCAACTTGGAGTTTTGTTTGCGAATAAACAGGTTTTTTCTTTTTTGGGGTTCCGTTCGAAATATGATAGGTAAGTCTCTGTAGTGTAGAAATCTTTTCTCGATAGTAAAATTTACATGTGATGGAGAAGTTCGTATAATAACCTTTTGATCTCAATATGAAAAGAAACAGCTTAAAACTGATATCTAGAAACCCTATTTTTTAAGGTTTATTTAATACAGTTCCATCTAGCTAGCTAGATTCTAGCCCAAAACTAAGTAAAACTTGCACTATGGCAACCAGATATTGCTTGTAAACAAATATAATACAGAGTTTCAGGTTTTAATAGACAATGACGGTAACCACATACCATCAAGAAGGCCGCTACCGGTTTGCAAATCTTATCAGAATTCTCGGGATGCATCCGACTCCCGCTTAGCCACATTTATTTCACCTACTTTTTCGGTGAAACTGGCTCTTGAGTCGAGCCGTTGTGTTGTGCCCAGTGGAAAATGTTTCAGGCGAGGCAATTTAAAATGTTTACAAGTGGTTGAGTGCCCGCCTAATGGCGAGGAAGTAATCCCTGGGACGCGGCCTGCATTCATGTCACATTCGAAAAAAGAACGATTCAAATCGTGTTGTAACAACGTTTTGAATCGTTCTTTATTCGAATGTTTTTAATCGGACAGCGTGAAATGAGGCTTCATTGCATAACAAATGAGATTTAATATAAACTTATTAGCTACAAACAACAGTAATACAATATGGCATTAACATACAATTAGGTTGTCTATAATAAAGTTTATACTATAATTACTTACCTATTACTAACACAGTACTTTTTTAAGTAAGGTAATATACGCGATGAAACCCGTGCAATAGATTCAATCAATCTATTACTACTCCTATTGTCATCTTGTGTATACAATGTCTATGTTTGCTCAAGATAAATATATTACATCATGTGCGACATACCCCTAATGACCTACAAACAAAAGAACTATTAATTTTATGTTTGAAGCTCAAGTGATTGACACATGTTTGTGTACCTATGTATTTACTTACATCCTACAGTTACGAAATAATGTTGTTTTACTGCGAGTAACTTTGCTCGTATTGATTTTTGTGGGTTAAATATTTTGTGCTTAGTTATATTTGTATGGGGAACACAAATGTTTGATTTTCCACTGTCCTCCCAAAATAGCATCAGCTGTGGCCATAGTCAATTGAGGGATCACTTTGAAACGTCCTAAAGATAAATGAATCTAGGTGCCAGCTCCACGCAACCAAGTGATGAATTTTCTTTAACCCAGCTATTATATCGTTGACGATGAAAGACATAACTGACCCAAAAAACCGTATCAAATCTCCAAATCAATTTTCTAAACACCATTATCTCAAATAACGCGTGCGAGACTCAGTTACCTGTGAAACGGAAAGCATTAACATACGTCGCGAAGGCACAACCTCACTTCCTTCCTGTCGACCCAGACCGTTTGTCCTTACCTACCTGTCGGAAAATCAATACCTCTCATACGGAGAGAAAAAAATAAATGTACCTAAGTATCTCGCGAAATGTCGTCATTTTTATGAGGTAAAATAATCTCGGCGGTGCGCTGGAAGAATCGTGCTTTTCTCACGATTTTTCACGAGTTACTATCAGCTGCAATAACAGTGCTAATGGCCTTGCAAATTGTCACGTATTGAATATTAAAAACTACATAGATTAATAAGTACTGTTAGCCAGTTTTGGTAATAGGAAAACGCTAGGAACCGAGCCGTAGTGTGTTGCCTGTTCTTCTAGGCTTGGTCGCGTGGAACTGGCACCTTAGACTCACCTAGCTTTAAGACGTTTCAAAGTGATTCTTGTATTCTTACTGAATAAATACAGTTTTGATTTTGATTTTTACTGAGACCAGGCGACGAGTCCCATCACTGATCGTGGGAGAAAAAGATGGCGTCGTAATGCGTAGATTGTTTGCCGTGTTATAAAGTCAAAGTTAGTTCTAGCTATATTCAATAGACAGTTTTCTCCGTAACAATACCTACGGTGTAACAAAAAACTAGTTACGTCAGGGCGTTTTTCCAGTGGAAACGACTACAACGAACTTTACAGCAAAGAAATGAATTTAAAAGACTGACTATGATCAAGAATGACTTGATCAGGAAAGGAGAGAGCACTGAGATGACGCGAAATAATGATAGAGGCGAGTGGAAGAAGTAACCCCAGTTGTACCGACCCCACTTAGCGTGGGTTAAGGGCAGGAAGATGATGATGATAAAATGCTTTTACAAAAACTCTCAACTATAAGCTATGTTTCATCTTGAGTATGTATAAAGCCGCCTTCCAACGGTGCGTGATATCACGCACCAGCCCGCACCGCGCACGATGACGCACGGCAACGCACACAGAAAATGCTCCTGTGCTACCGCGCACCTCGGCACACGAGACCGTTCCCATGGTGTGTCGTGCGTGCTGGTGCGGGCTGGTGCGCGATATCACGCACCAGTGGGAAGGGGCTATTACTTTTATGAGTAAGACCCAGGAAGTTTCACAGCACTGCAATAGAAACTAAACTGGAATCTCATTAAATCGGCTCCATTTTAGCCGTATGATGCAAACTATAGTAAACTCAATACAGAATCTTCATATTGATTTGGCAAAGTCCACCGGCGAGATGGGGAAACTTTGTGGATTTGTTATAAACTCGGGCTCAGTATGAATATACGAACTTAAATAAGTAAATTATTTGCAAGTTTGTTTGTTGACAGTTGCAAATGTATTGTCTGTTGCCGTGTATTTCAGTGTTTTTAAATAATAGAAGTAGAATACCGCACTAAGCCTATTTCTTCCGCAAAGCATCGTTGCCGTATTTTGGTGTGGGTTGTCAGTGGAATTATTTGCAAACGCCTGTGTTAAAATTAATAGTACTATGATGTGTAATGGGCATATTTATTTCCCACTAAGTCACGCAGGATAAAAACGTGCCCTACGACGTGACTGACGAGGCAATACTTAGTGGTAAATAAAAAATACAACCGAATTGAGAACCTCCTCCTTTTTGATTGGAAGTCGGTTAATAAGCCCACTGCACATCATAGTACTATAACTTTTAATTTGTACGTAAGACCTTTTGCACATCTAGATCGCATGCGATAGCGATCACTGCATTGCTGTCAAATTTCATAGCAGTGTGTGCGGAGGTATGCAATACCCTTAGACAATCTAACCGCAATACCCTATACTGAAACTAATCGCCATCGCCTTTGCAGATTTGCACAAGACTTTTGTGACAAGTTTTTTGTAACTAATGCCATACTACCTGAAACCTAACTTCAAAAACTTTCCATGCTTCCTTATGCAGCTCGCTTCGCTGTAAAATCCCAATTCAATAGAAAGAAAACTTAGAAACGCTTGGAAAGTTTGTAATAAGATGCAGTCTGGTAAAATATATGACATGAGCAAAGTTTCAAGCTCCCGTACCTTTAAAGTACTTCTAGCACAAGTTTCTAAGATCAAAAAGCAGATCCTTGGAAATCGCGCTGTGAGGTGATGCAATGCTTAAAATTTGACCTACTATTGCAGGCAGCAACATAAGTCGACAGTGAATTTCAGTTTGGTTGCAGACAGCAAAATCACACGACGAATCTTCAAATTAAAATCCAGCATAGCATCATTTTTGCCTCAAACCAGAATTATTCAACAAGCTTTGTTATTAAACGTACCATAGCAGGTACTTGGAAAATTTACACCTATAGAAACCACTTGCTTGAGATTATTTCAGTGATATTCAATCAAAAACGTCAAAAGTTCGAAGCGACGTACTTATAACGTAGTGCACGTTATAGGCCTACCTCGCAATTTTTATAAGTAGATCATTAAGACCAAGGTCTTTTCCAGGAAATAAGACCCTCTGAGAATAATGTCTTACACTGTAAGGGATCCCTTAGATTAAACACTCGATACGCGCCGTCCTTGACCATGTCCATTAATTCCTATTATTGGCAATTTGGCTACCCCTGACGCTGGGAAAAATATACCGTACCGTTTGATACCTCCGTAACGAGGGCGTCGGCTAAGTAGCATGAAGGTCCGGTTCGATACTCATGAAGTACTGGTATTTTTTTTACAACTTGAAGATGATGCCCAAAATTGTGCACAAAATGGTGCACTAAGACATTCGTGATAACGTTTTTAGTCAAGTCAGTAAATACGCAAGTCAGCTTTAAAAAAAATGATGGCGGTTTTCATCAAAACCATCGGAAACATTTCCGATCAAATCAGTATACCACCTATCCCACTTTCACAACTTAGTGCTAAAACCTCAAGTAATGTTGATTAAAATACCACCGAAATTACACAGCAAAGCTCAAAATAACACCAGAAAAACCTATGTGACTTCGCAATATTACAAAAAATGGATCAAAAAAGCTGCCAAGTGCGAGTCGGACTCGCCCATGAAGAGTTCCGTAGCATAAAGTAACTTAATATAAAGGTTCTTGTAGTTCGTCGAAAGGTAAATTGCGGTTTACGATTTAAGACATATAAAAAAAAAACTACTGACTAGATCTCGTTCAAACCAAATATCGTTGAAAGTGTGCATAGTAATGTACAACACATATTTTTTTTAGTTTTATCATTCTCTTATTTTAGAAGTTAGAGGGGGGGGACCGACTTTTTTCCACTTTGGAAGTGTCTCTCGCGCAAACTATTCAGTTTAGAAAAAAACTGTGTTAAAAACCTCAATATCATTTTTGAAGACCTATTCATAGATACCCCACACGTATGGGTTCAATGAAAAAAAAATTTTTGAGTTTCAGTTTCAAGTATGGGGACCCCCAAAATTTATAGTTTTTTTTCTATTTTTGTGTAAAAATCTTAATGCGGTTCACATAATACATCTACTCGCCAAGTTTCATCAGTCTAGCTCTTACGGTTTCGGAGAAAAATGGCTGTGACATACGGACGGACAGACAGACAGACAGACAGACAGACAGACATGACGAATCTAAAAGGGTTCCGTTTTTGCCATTCGGCTACGGAACCCTAAAAATTATCTGGAATGGTCGTCTACACATTTGAATCCTGACAGTCTCGCCAGTGACTCGATAGCGTCAAAACTGCTATTAAGCACGGAAAATATGTTAGTAGTATCAGCGATATTCAACTTTCTCTGGAATGTGCAGTTATCCTCAAACTTTCTACGCGTTTCTCAAACAACGTGCTTCTAGCAAATAAGGCTCATTTGTCAAACCCATTGCCACCCACATCTCACCGACTATAGAGAGAAGAACATGCTAGAAACAAGAAAAACGGAATGAAGCAGAATATTTTTATTTTATGAGAAATAGCTATGAACAAGACTATAACCCATCCGATATTAAGCTGGTTACCTATGTCTTATTGCATTGCTTAACTGCGTTGTCTCACAGAGCACGTCTGCCAAAGACGTGCCCTATTATACTACGTACCTACATCAGTCTGAGACGTAAAGGTGTTAAATTCATGTGCCAGTAATTGCATCTTTCAAATTGGATCGCAAAAATATGAATATCGCTACTTATAGGTACGTGCCGACTTTATTATCTGCCAAAATAAATACTGACGTTGGCAGAATAAAAGTTATAAGATCAGTCAAATCTTCTTCTTCTTCTTTATGAATGGCATCTGTCCTTTTCGGATCAATTTTGCCAGTGTCGAGTAGTTTAATGAGATGAGAATGATAATATATTACATAGATAAAATACTTTTCCGTCGAGTCAGTCAAAGTCGAGTCGGCCCTACCCTAATTATTGTCTTTGGAAACAAGAAGGTCGTTATTTCCAAATCCATCTGAAACATTTTCGATCAAATCAGGATTTCACATAATACACTTTAATTCCAACTGCTAACACTTTGAGCTAAGACCTCAAGTAATGTTGGTTAAAATACCACCGAAATTACACAACAGAACTCAAAATAACACCAGAAAAACAATTAAAATCAAAAAGCTAAGTAACTTCCCGAAATGACAGAAAACGAATCCTCAGTCAAATCTAAATAATCGTTGGTTTCACAGGAGTTCAAAGCCAATGACAGCCGACTTGTCTATTGACTGGACTAAAAACTATTCTATATATTTATGTAATCTTCACCTGAAATGGGCAAAATGGTCCAAATGGACAAGACGAGAAGAAGAATACATGGAGTCAAAAAAAAGGCATAAAGAAAAAATTAGATTGCTCTAAGATTGCGCTTAGATTGTTCTAAGCGATCTGGGATCAGTGAAAAGCTTTCAAATATGAAAGCGATATTTGACATCGTTTCAATGATCGCCATCACCTAGATATAAGCAAGGCTTTAATTTAGAAAACATATACCATGTGCATGTGCATATCAAACTTAGCTATCTAGACCACTTTTGTTCAGCAATTACTAGCGCCGGTGAGAGCCATGTCCGAGACCTGCCGAACATTGAAAGCACAAACAAAGGCTTTGAAACTGCTTTGAAGGCTTCCATTAGCTTCCGGAGAGCGGAGAATGAAATGCTAAATCCATTTCGTGATTTGGAAATTGAAAGCGGATCTTTGGGGTAAAATATTTAGGTGTATTTAATAAATACTATATTTTGGTACTTTGGAATGGAAGCTTTTGGAGGAAGCTTTCACCGCCACGGGCGGTACTTAATATAATGAATAGTAGGTTAAGTTTTTTCTTTGTGTAAGTTAAATAAAGCTATTTTTATTTATTTATTTTTGACTGGCCTCTCAGCTCAGTTGGTAGTAGCTCTGCCTTCTGCACCGTAGGTCGTGGGTTCGATCCCCACCGAGAACAAATATTTGTGTGGTGAACGCAGATGTTTGTTCTCTGTCTGGGTGTTATATTGTATTCTAAGTATGTATTTACAAAAAAATATATAATTATTATATCAGCTATCTGGTTCCCATAACACAAGCTCAGCTTAATTTGGGGCTAGATAGTGTTGTGTGGATTGTCCAAAATATTTATTATTTATTATTTTTTATATTTTGGTACTAAACTCTAAAATATTCGTCAGTGTTATATGCTGACAGTCCTACACTCTGCCTTTTGCAGGTCCTAAATGCTCAAAAGCTTTAGATTCAGAGAAGGTAAGGTGCTTTGTGCGATCGCCGGCTGGACGTACTCGTAGCTCGGAAATTGGTCCAACGTGCCTTTTTTCTAACGTGGTTTACGTGCTGTTATAACCTGTTTGCTACAGGAAACTAAGCTGCTTGCCAGTTTTTTCGGTGGTGTGAAACTGGCTTAAGTAGGTATATTTAATTTTCACTATATTATTCAGTTTTGATTATACAACTTACTGTTCAACCTTCAAACCGAAACATATATAATCGCTACTTCACGGCAAAAATATAAATAAAAGAAGAATTGAACCATAAATTATTATAATAATTGAAGCAATAAAAAATAGTGAATCACACATAATATTACAGCAAAATTACCATTTATGAATCAAACCGACAAAACTACGCGTCCATTAGTCCATATCAATTACCGTTACAGCACGTATTTTGCACATATAAAAATAACCTTTGTGTGATTGTGGTGTCTCAGGGGTTTAAATAAATGGGTTAGCACAATTTCAACTCTGTATAATGAATGAAAACAGTAGTGTCAACGGTAATCACAATAAACACAAAATGAACAGAATCTCAATCACAAAATGTGCGTCGGCGCGTAATGGTTTCCATCCTTTATCTCACTCTATTTTTTTCTGTCTCGCTCACATTACTAAGTCAAAAGTTCTAGGGTCACCCGCTAAATGTTCTTGTCGTTAAGTAAACCAGTACTTTCCGACAATAATGTTCGTTTCCACCGGTTTGTCGTGACCACTCATCGTATTTTGTTCAAATTACAGTTTTTGAACGTCAACAAACAAGTTAGAACCAACACACGCCAGAACTTTATTAATTTTCACCTAGTTTACTTGCCCGATAACATCGTGGCGACTTACTAAAGTTCTGAACTTCGACAAAACAACATGTAACTTCGACACGACATGGAACTTTGGAGGGTGTTTTCTTTTATGCGAAAAAGTTATGTAATAAGCAGATGATGTTGCTAAGCTGGATGGTGTCACTAGTTTACAAACCAGTGTATGAAAGGGTTTTAAATTTGCCATAATGAGACTCATTTCGCTACACACACAAGAGGTTACAATAATTGCATTACCTCATCATGAAAAGGGCACGAAAGGAGTCTCTCTGAAACGCACTTCAAATCTTTCACCAAACCGGTTTATAAGAACCAGTGGCACGATCAGAGAAGAAGAAGAAGACAGTCATCTAGCGATAAGCATGGAGCTCTAGGTAGCCCGTGTATGCCATTTTAACAAACAATCATGGTGTTTCAAGTAAATAAAATTAAAACAAGCGTCAGAATCACCCATTCATCAACCTGCCTTAAATAATGAGACATCGCTTAAAATAAAGACAGGTGCACATCTAGGCGACGGCGATGGCGATCAGCTGAAACGCTAGCCATTATATATGATCGCCATCGCCTACGCCTAGATGTGCGCAGGCCTGAAGTCCTGTCTCTGTTTGTCATTCAACTCACCTATTGGTAATAGATGGCAATTGCTTACACTCTGATTATCTTTTAAGAAATCTTTGTAAGTGGGATAAAATTTCCATAAACACAGTCAAAATAATAAAAAACTTAGTAGATATAGATACACAAAGAAAACACGTTTTATAAAGGAAAGATTATTGTAACCTCATTTCGATACTAAACACTATAGACACAAACTAGATAACCATCTAATAAGACGTCAGTAATCTAGGTTAAGAAGTAAACTGTTACCATTTCATACACTTTGCATCGCATAATCTAGGTTGAAGTTTTGATACTCGAACGATACTCTAAAATAAAGCTCCATCCACACGGATAACCTGCCGTTATTCAATTCATAGTAATAAACTTTACAATTTTCAAATTAGTCTCATTCAGTGGTGCCCTTTCAAAATTATGCGTTATTTTTTGTATAACGTTTGGTCACATCAAGGTTTTGCGCATGAATTAGTGGAAAGTATATCATACGAATAATATACAAAAAAAGGCCAACTGCGAGTTGGATTCACCCATGAGGGTTCCGTAGCAACAAGTAACATTTATAATATATAAGTTCTTGTTGTTCGTCGAAAGGTAAATTGCGGTTTACGATTTATGACTTATAAAAAACAAACTAAGTACTTACTAGATCTCGCTCAAATCAAATTTCAGTGGAAGTTTGCATAGTAATGTACATCATATATTTTTTTTAGTTTTATCATTCTCTTATTTAGAAGTAGGTTATTTTAGACGTTACTTTTATTTGGAAGTGTCTCTCGCGCAAACTATTCAGTTTAGAAAAAAACGATGTTAGAAACCCCAGCATCATTTTTGAAGACCTTTTCATAAATACCACACGTATGGGTTTGATGAAAAAAAATACTACTCTCCAACTCTAACTAAACTCTACTCTTCAAGTTTCATCAGTCTAGCTCTTACAGTTTCGGAGAAAAATGGCTGTGACATACTTACGGACAAACAGACAGACAGACAGACATGACGATCTATAAGGGTTCCGTTTTGCCATTTGGCTACGGAACCCTAAAAACAGAGAACACAGTATTTATTTTATTTATTTGCTTACTTAAAGCAAGTGACGAGAAAGTCGTGACGTTCAGTGGTGCACATCAGCGCGTTTAATTCGTAGTCGTTCAGATCAAAAAGTGGTGTCAGCGTCTTCTCGCTCTCGATTGACTGATCAATTGATCATTAGGTATCTGATTGAATAACGAAGTAGCTTCCTGATATTTAACATAAATATCGTTTTAAGAAATATTTATTGGTGAAAGATCTTAGGTCCACTAGGTAATTTTCATCCAATAGTCTACATATTTCAGGCGTACAATATTGCTTTCTCAGTTATTTTAAATAATAAAAATTCGCGTTTTCAAGATGTTTAGGTATCTCATTTTATTATAGGTTAAGAATTACAGGCGAAGAAAACAATGATATTTTTTTCTGGATTGGTCAGTCGCCTACAGAAGGTTTCCTCATATAAAAATAGTGTTTGGAAATAAATATTTTTTTTACTTCTTTCATTTATTATCAAAAAATGCTTAAAAAAAAATGCATCGTATGATTAATATTTTTGAAGAGAAGAATGAACAGGGATCTTATAGGTCATTTAGGTGATACCTACACCATCGACTATATCATCACTTAGCATCAGGTGAGATTTCAGTGGAGTAGAGCACAAAAAAAGCCTCTTTTAGGCGCACTTAAAATCTTTTCACGACACTGGTTTGAATGAACTAGTAACACGACAAGAAGAAAAAGATGAGATTGCAGTCATCCGTTTTAATCATTATCATCATCAGTCCGAAGAAGTCCACTGCTGGCCTCCCCTACACATTTCCAGGAAGAACAATTTTAAGCTCTTTCCATCCACCGACTTCCCGCCAATGTCGTCTATCCATCTGATGGGAGGGCGCCCTACTTTTCGCCTTCCGGTTTGTGGTCGCCATTTAACAACTTTTTAATGTAACTTTAAAAAGCGTTGGCAGTCTTAAAATAATGCCATTTCAATTCATTTTCAAGCCGTCTTCACAGTCTAAACAGAACTTAACCTGACCTTTATGTATCGTGCTAGGTTCGCCTTACCGCGATAACCGACAGATAAAGCTGAATTTATTGCACCATTCTGCATAAGAATGTCCTAATAAAGTTCTAGTTAGACGCGCTGTCAGAATATGACCTCGGTGCAAACCAGGTTATGGAACGTACGGCGTAAGGGCCGTATCATATAACAGTTACATAAAAGCAAGTAACTAGGTACCTACTTAATTTTTATTTGTTCCAAGACCACATACGACGAGCAAAAAATGTAGTAAGTCGGTTTTTTGCACTATGGACCTGTTTTATACAAAACTAGCGGCCTGTCCCGGCTTCGCATGGGTGGACATTTATTTTTTAAACACATAAATAGAGCCTATGTTTATGTTACTCAGGGTGAATGTAGCTTTCCTATGATGAAAGATTTTTTTTAATGGGTTCAGTAGTTTTTGAGTTTATTCATTACAAACATACAAATCTTTCCTCTTTATAATATTAGTAGGTATAGATTATAGCTATGCCAGTTTCTCTACTTAGCTAAGTAGATCAAAACCATCAGATTTCTAAATAGAATAAGGAAAGAGTTGAAAGCAAAATATATTTCCAACGTGACTGCACTCATCTTTACCGAGTTTCGGTTCATATTTCAGGAGTGCCTTTTCACGTGCACACGACTACCTATGCCGTATTTCACTGTAGTTTCTCAAAGTCAGTCTTCAGATTTTTATATGAGAACAAGGTGACGAACATGGGCAAAATATGAGTAAAACATAAAGATAATTCCCATGTTTTTTTAATAGGAAAGCTGTGTCTACGCCCATCCCTATTTACTCAAACACTATGATGAGAGAGGGGAAGGCGCGGAGTAGGAGGGAAACCACACGTGCCCGCCCCGGCGGCGCCGCCGGCCGCCTGCGCAGCTGTCAAGCAAGCATCGTTGTTCGGCTTCGTACGACATTTAAAATAACACATTTAAAAAGCTGTAATATAAAGCATTAAAAGTATTATAAAAGTCTTCATAGTTTTGTTTCTTAACAGAGATGAAATTATACATACTCATGTACAGTAGTGGGCAACAAAAATTTCACATCGGCTAATTTCGGCTTCATTACGCTCTAGCGACGTACACTACGGTGTGTGTCGCCCTACGAAAGCAGAAAAGTTACCTACAACCGTACCTATTGCTTCATTAATTCTTGCTTAGACTCGCTTACAACGCCGTTAGAACATGTTTAACTTTGACATTACAGTCCTGACATTGGAGAGAAGCCGTGTGCGCGTGTAAAGTAACGCTTTTACCCAAAAGTGTAGTTTCATAGAACACCTGGTGTCGTGGCTCTATGCCAAGTGATTCAGTGACCTGGTACCGGCTGCATTTGACATCATAAGTGGAAAACAACCTTGTCTACCTACCGCATTATGAAAATCGGCTTATGATTTGATTTTAATAGTATGACTGAGAAGTTCATGCAGTTTAAAAGTGACTAAAAAGTCGATAGGCCGAAGCCAATCTATCTGTCTCTCTGGTCTATCTTATCAGACAGACCAAATCGGTATCTGTCTGGTTCTTTAAAACGAAGCTCGATTGCCCCAAATACACTGAAGTACCTACCACTACAAAGTTCACAAAGTATATATCACGGTCGAAACAGTGATACTTTGTACTTTCTGCTCTTTGTTGTGGTTGCTTCGGTTTAAAGAACTTCAACAACGTCTTATAACTCGATGGAGCCGGCTGCACGCACGAAAAAACATGACTCATGCGGCGTTACCTCGATCTGAGGCGTTCCATTTAATGCTTGAAGTGCAAGCGAGAGCGCGGAACGAGCGACAAAGAGGCACAATCGGAATCCGCGTTCGGCAGCGTTCGACCTTTGTATTTTCTTATGACGTTGTTACGTTCAACTATCGTCAGTAAACCGACTTTACAGACAACCGATTTTTTTCTCATAGACAGATTACTTATACTTATTATAGTTATAATACCTAATAATCCAATAGAATTGGGTAGAAGATAATTTAACAAATAAAATTAGTTTTTGACTAAACAAGTGAGTTTGCATGCAGCAAACTCAAAAATAGAAAAAAAAATATAGGCCTCCTAAAGCTAAAAATAGAATATTTTTCAATAAAAAGGTTCATTGCCGAAACATGATATTGTTTTTAATAAATGGAGTGAAGTTACCTCTTTTACAAACTTTAATTTAAGAACAGACCGAATACATGCCACCAATTGTCTACGCCACCAATATATCAGTTCAAGGCCTGCGCACACCTAGGTCGTTGGCGATGGCGATCAGTGAAACGCTGTCAAATTTGACAGCGATATTTGAAGGAAAATGGAAGGAAATTAGATAATGACGATATTCGACTGAACAGATTAATAGGATATGTTTTAAACTTACTTTTCCCATACCGGTGTTCTGCCATCGAACTAGTGCCGAAACAAAATCAAACAAAACACTTGACCTGCGGGTCAAGAGGTCAGGACAAGAGCCACTGTCTATTTACAAAACACGAGGCAAGATAAGATAAATTGAGTCGTAGCCAAAGGCGGCAATCTGTAAAATTTTATAACTTATTGGTATGGCAATTTAGGGAATTTAAAACAACGCAACAAATTTTTCTCAAACTCAAATAAGGCAAAATGTCATTATAAATCAACTTTAGTTTCAAACAAGGCAATCTTTGCTAGTTCCCACTCTACATAATAACACATTTTGATTGAATCGCCAAAATTCACTCCGAGTGCAGATTTCCGTTTTTGATTCTTTATAGGACTCATTATTGTATTAAACTGACATTGGTGTGACAGCTCGATGGCGTGTTCCACAAAATAGAAGATGGATCTTGATTTTTAGACCCCCGTAGTCCCCCCTACCGAGGCTCAAGTTGAAAATAATAAACCCCCTGAATGCCCCCCCCCCCCCACCTTTCTCCCTCTCATACGGAAGTGCGCCAACTTGCAGATAATTGCCACGAGCCGTATTCAAGTATTTTTGCATGATTCCGTGCGATTCTCGTTCCATTCAATTATGCAGATATTAGAGAATTTTCATGACTCTGCGCTGTTAAAAAGCTTCAGTGAAATGTGAAAGATATTATTACGAAGTTCAAAAGTCTATGCATTTTGTAACCTTTTTGAGTTTGACCTACTAACAAAAATAATGAACTAGCTATGAGCGTAGCTGTTTTGTAGCGCTACGAGCTACGGTGTTTTAGAAGTTTGATACTTAGCAAAGGTTTTGTTTCATATTTTTTTTTTGTAAATTAAATTTGCCTCAAACTGGTATAACGCGGTATTCGTGATTTGAATATAACCAAACTTAGAAACGTTGACTAAAAGCTCGATTGGGTTCGAATACTACACAGTCCTATAACCGGTGTGCTTATTACACTACGTTATACAGCCACATAATATTATGCAACCATATAGTCTTGAGAGCAATGGTCTTATAAGCATATTGCAATCTCAATTGAACAGCCGACGAAGCCATGAATATTGATTGGATATCATACATATAAATCAAGTGATTATTGGTTATCGGATATCCTAATTGCAAGTTATTGGGTACAATAATACAGTGATTAAGGTATTGAAACACTATTAATATGATGATAAATTCATGATAATACGACCTGTATTAGGTGGATTAGCTGACTAAGCTTATTATGCGAATTAGCTGACTATGAGCTAATAAAGTGGTATAAGTGCTAGAGATCTTTCTCCATCTACGAGCTTTGCTTATACAAATCTCTTTTAAGAGTTAAAATGTGATATTGCTGTTACAAAGAGCCCGGAAAATATAGGTGCAGTAACACTCAGAAACGTACACACGAAAGGAACCTAATGCAAGAAATGAGCTTCTTTTAGGTACTCCTTTTACTAAATCCTTTCACAACTAGTTCAAAAAGAAAGAAAATAAGTTTTTTTTTTTGACATACATACATACCTAGATGTAGACGTTAAACAATAGATAATGGTAGACATAATATGACAAATAGGCCCCGACTCAGCTGTTTTCGACAGAAAAAGATCTAGTGAATCAACATGAAGAAAAACCACACTTAAAATTGAAAATCAACTTGGAATCAGTTGAGACGAAGGCGATTGCTCTAAAAACCACCTGTCAAAAGTGACATGACGAAAACAATATTCGAATCCAAAAATATTCGAATCAAAAGATATACTCGTGTACAAAATCCTTCGCGAATCGTAATAAAACAGCCGATTCCCGTCAATCCGAGCAAATCAACAGCAATGCTGTGAATTCGCCAAATGGTATCCTGGCGCGACCCTCCGTCCGTTGGCAAGTGACATCTTTACTGCTTACGACCTGTCGGTAGATAAGCGGGGAAAAGAGTAGACGTATGCGCTTCTGAATGACTATTAATGTATGCGTGGATATTCTGATCTTCTTTTCTTTTATGGCACCGGAGACGGAGAGTCTTTCGACGGACAATATAACCAGTGTCAAGTGAATATTATATAAATAGTTTTTAGTCAAGCCAGTCTTTCTACAGTCTTTACTCTAAGCTTTCTACAGTCGTTTACGCTAAGTGAAACAAAAAATGTATGAAAATGACAGATGCCCAGGAAAAGTATTATAGTCACATAGTCAATTTATTAATACTATCACAAACCAGTCCGGTACAAAAAAAATGAGACATACACAATTGTTCTACATGTAAAAATATCATAAGAGCTCTCTAAAAACATTCATCCACGCCCTCTCGAGGATCTGTCATTTTCATTTTTTTTTTCGTTTCTCGCTGCTTTCAAATTCATTCTCATGTCAGACCTAATTTTTATTCCAACAAAAGCACGGCATTTTTTTAACAAAGTCATCCGTTTTCTCAACGTCCTAATAAAACATCTTCGGGGAGTTCTATTTATACTTCGTTAAACCGCAACTATTGACAATTTCCTGTTCCCAGGTTGGCAAGCGTCTAAGGTTTCACCCTCTAAATCCGCATACGATCGTACTTTACAGTGGTCATCGCGTAGCTGGCAGATTTCAACCAAACAAATGCGCTAAAAGGTACGGAGCCATGCGTCCATGAGTAGCCCAAGCCGGCATCCAACTTCTAGCGGCCCACTTAGCTCCAGTGCTTAATTTCCGGACTAATAAAAATCTTCGCGGCTTGCCTCGTTGAAAGAGAAATTAAAAAGTTACCGGGAACTGGAATACGGACATTTGAATTTAGAACGCGGTTGTAGGATTACATTTTCTTGGTTCAATTTTTTTAAGATTTTTGAAAATGGAACGGGTTTTTTGATTAGGTACACTTTTATGCTTTGCGGCCAGTTGTCTTTTTTTTATTTTCTAACGTATTTTTTTAAATAATTCGTTTTACCTACTTGTTTGCAATTATTGTAATGTACCTACGGTACGTGTTTATGTTTATGTTTAGTACGAGTAGAAGGATGAATTCCTGTTATAAATGGTACGATCATACATCTCGTAACAAACACACAATGCACACGATTCAAATGAGGATGTTATTATCGTAAGTGGCAAATATTACATACAGTCACACTGACACACTCATTCTCACCCATTGATTGATATGATGGTTGGACGGGAGTTCATTCAAACCAACTGCAATCATTGTATTTTACATTTTGTTTATTGACATAACTTAAAATAATATAAGTTTAAAAACTTGAGAAACCGACTTCATGGCCAAACGGCAGAAACTAATTTTGATGAAATTTCTATGGGACTAATTTGAAAGTTTTTTTTTTCAAATCGGCTTACAAATAAAAAGTGGAAAAGATTTTTTTTATGTTTATTATGCGATAACAAACATAAAATAACAATCAAAAGAAAACTGCTAACCAGATTTTAATTAAATTTCTAGGGGGCTAAATCAGATTTTAAATTTAAAAAAAATCAAAACGGTTCATAAATAAATGACGAAGTATATACTTAACAAAAATAAATTAAAAAAATACAACCGAATTGAGAACCTCCTCTTTTTTTATTTAAAGTCGGTTACTAATTATAGAGTGGACCATATTCTTTCACTATTCAGAAAAGATAAGGTAATAACTCAACATCAGTTTGACCACAGACTAGTTCCTTTTCCTTATAAAAACGTACCAATTTGTGAGTTATGAAGGTCAAACGGGTTTGAAGGCATAACCATCATATATTCCTACGTTTGTAGTAAAAAATGCATAGAAGTGACCTCTTTGCGATTGATAGCTAGAAACTGAATCGATATGAACTTGAAGTGAGTAGATACCACGGAGGTCAGGTGCTCACGTTCTCAGAAATGTGAACTTTTCATTGGAATTATTAGCTTTATTAAATTACCTACGTTATTTACTATTTAGTAGATATTACTAGATAGACGTGTATTTAATTATTTAGTATTTTTTTCAGGAACTCTACCTTATAGTTTTTTTAGTAATGCGTACGCTAAAGGCATTATTTTTATTAGACCTCGAGCACTCAGTTGCCATCTCTGTTTGTTGACATGAAAGTGACAGGGACAGCAATACTTCAGCGAGCCGCTGAAAAGTGTCAAGACAGATGTCACGTATTAGGAACTCTACTTTATAGTTTTTTTAGTAATGCGTACGCTAAAGGTATTATTTATATTAGTAGTACTCGAGCACTCTATTGTCATCTCTGTTTGTTGACATAAAGGTGACAGTGACAGAAATACTTCAGCGAGCCGCTGAAAAGTGTCAAGACAGATGTCACGTATTAAAACGCCTAGACGCCTAGGTGTTGGAATTTAAAAATTGCGCACAAATCAAAACCACAGACGACAAAACTTACACCCTTGTGGTTAAAAACCGTTTTATTATCGCACCAAAGTTTATGAAAATTGCCGCAAAAAGTCCAACTTCAGCCGTTATTCAGGTTATTTGTCAGTGAGGTAGGCTTTGACTGTATATTCACGTACGCGATCGTATTTGATAGACTTCATAAACATTTAAAGCTTTTAGCATATTTTTCTATGCGAGTCAACGCGTAATGCCTTCCAACGGTGCGTGGTTCTGCAGATCATCACGCACAGCGCATGATGACGCACGCCCACGCACACAGATAGGGCTCCTGTGCTACAGTGCACCTCGGCGCACAAGACCGTTCCCATGGTGTGTCGTGCGAGCTGATCCGCCTCCGTGCGCGATATCACACACCGCACTGGTGGGAAGGGGCTCATTCTGGCATGGCATGTTTACATGGCAGGCTAATTCACTAAGGAATTTCACTTAAAGAGCTTGTGGAAAACAAATGTTCCGGTAATTTCGGGACAAAAATGATTAAAAAATTCAATGAAGGGTTCAATGAAGGGGGAAGTTTTAGGTTATTTATTACGTTTTCAAAAAACAGAGTCTATTCTCAACTTTTTATTCGACAACGGCGAATTAAAAAGGAGGGTCATGATTTTGACCGTTATGTTACAGGTGGAATACATGGCAGAAAGTGCGCATCGGTTTTCTTTATGCAAAGTAAAATCCTTTCACCACACTGGTACCAGTGACACGTTAAGAAGAAGATTGCAAGGTGTGGCTCCATACGCGTATGAGCAGTTGAACCGCAACACCCCATTACCCGAACCGGTCCTGCCGCAACCAGTCGCAGTGCGGTGCCCGGGACTTACTACCTCGACGCTACCTTGGACATACCACCCTCATCACCAGCCTGAGTTGAATAGAAAAACTTGAGAGGTGTCAATACACCTGAGGACACCCGGATGGAACGAAGTTCCTTTATTATTCCTTTTTCAATGATACACTACCTGCGTTATAATAATAATTTAATTGACTTCATAATATAAAAATAACAACTAGCTTTTAATTTATCTATTTTTTCAGATTTCAGCCCGCTTCCACTCCAAATATTGCTATGCCCTGAACATTAGGGCCTTTTATGTATTTACCATTTTTAACTTTAAGACCTCACCATGTAACATAATAATTGCAATAAATAATATGAGTATGAGTATGAGTTATTATTTACAAAAAACCTGTGCACACTCAACAAAAATAATCGACGCGACACCACACTGATCAATGCGAAATAGAAATGAAAATATCTGGCTTGCTTTCTATAAGAGAGAGAGAGAGAGACACATACAGAGAAACATGCGCACAGCTTACAATAGCTTACTATAGCAAAAAGTGTCGTGACAACTTTTCGTAAGATTTTTTTCCGTCTAGCTCCCTTTCACAACGCGCGATAAGGAACTTCGTTCCAATTATTACTAATTTAAACACAAGAAAAAGACATAGAACAGTTATAGAAATAACACTCTCTCAAAACCTTATATAGACCATCATAACCATAATATGTCTCTCTTAGGCCCATTTGCAAAAACCATGCTTGTGTATGCTCGAGCCTTAAGCATAGATTTTCGGCACTTTCCAATGGAGAACTGTCAAAAAATCTATGCTTGAAGCTCACCTCAGACTCAAGCAATGTTTCTGAATAATGGCCCAACAGAGCTTTGCGTGGTAGTGCCACCGCAGAACGCTTAATGTGCAAGGCACTCGTATGCAAGGAATTTATATACTTGCTCATAATGTCATTCAAAATTGTAGTATCAACTTGAGGCATACAGATGCTCAGCCTCACGTGCTAGTAATTTCACCTGTACCCACACCCTTCAAACCGAAACAGGTTGCTACTCCAAGGCAGAAAAAAGCATTCGCGTTCAAAAATTACATGACACTCATGACAGAACCCTGAGGGTGCGAGTCTTGTGCTTGTCCATATAACTTCTGAATAGCTCTGCGTAGCACAGAACCCTAAAAGAGACTTACCTACAAGCTTTGACCTTGAGAGATATTATCATGGCTGCTAACGGTAGAAGGAATAAATCGGTGTCAGTTCCAAGTATCTCTGATGATGTATCGTATTGAATCACGGCATCCGAATGCGGAGAAAATTTACCTAAAGCACTTACTTAGACAGCATAAAAATATATTGTCGTAGAAATAGCTTATTTTTGAAAAATATTATTTAGTAGAACGTAGAACGGAAACCAATAGAAGAATCAGTTACTTATAGGTAAGTTTAAGTGGGTTAATCTTCAATTTTTTTTTAAATCAGATGTCATCAGTAAAATATCGAATTTTCGGTGACATTACTCTTTTTTTTCGAAAACTTGCGAGAACTATTTTGTATCATCTATTTCCCTTGAATAAATCAATAAGCACTTTATTTTTTTATTACTCTCCCAAGTTCAAGTTTTTTTTCGGTTTTTTTTACTGTGACCTGACTGACCTGTGACTATGAAACTCTTTGCTGCGCGTTTTGAAACTCTTTGTTTCCAGCCTCTTTGATTCCGACCTGGTTTTCTATGCAGCCATGGGAATCCTCTCTACGCTCTATTATTATCTACGGCTTATTGCAACCCCATACAAAAGCCGGACTTGCAATACAGAAAACTAAAAGCAAAACAATCTCGAAGTTCTGAGTAGTAACTTAAGTAGGCGGGGTCGGTTACTGGGCTAACAGGCGGGTTAACAACTCGTACAGTCAGCTGTTCGTGCGTGGGCGGCCATCGAAATAGCACCGCGGATACGTGGGCGCTCAAGGTTTAGGAGTTCAGGACTATGCAAATAACATAGTAATGTTTATGTCTGTAGCGTAGGAAATGTAGGGCCGGTAAAGTTTATGGCTTGAGTATACCCGCGCTTTTCACATAAACAGGTGATAAGAGGGTATCCATTCCAAAAACGTAAAACGGACCTTCAGACCATAATTTAAATCGTTTGATACCGAACTAAAACTGGTAGGTGGGTAGAATAACATTATCACTTCCTTAGCCTCCTCAAAAATGAAGAAAGAAATATGTTTATACGGCGGATAGCATTACTCTGAAATGGTAAAATCCACCCTCTATATTTTAGTTTAGCTACGTAGTGATAGACTATCGCTGATAATTATACGTATTTCTTTCAAGTTTCAAGCTAAAAACTGAAAACTCATAAGTTTCTACAATTTTAAAGGTACACCTTATAAAATAAATTAAAAAAACAACTAAATGCGTTCGTTCTTATGAAATTAATGATGTTTTCTTAGATTTTTTAATGGTTTTGTCTGAAGAAAAGATAATCTACAAAACTTTAAAAGTTGAGGATTAGCAATCTTTTCCAATAATGGAACTTTCCTGATATCCATCAGAAATTAATTAACTTTCGAATTGTTTTTCAAGAAAATAAATTGAGTAAGATTCTTTGCTCTGGGAATCCAGTTTCGCTTAGTTGTTGAGGGGTTTATCCCTGGGGTCAAGGACCTGGTCTGCTTGTGTGTGTGGAACTTGTACGGTACAGTCAACTGCATCTACCTTTGTACTTTAAAAAGTTGGTTGAATCTACCCTGTCACTGTTTGTACGTTTTTAGGCAATAATTATTTTTCATTTGGCCTGGCCTCTAGCTCAGTTGGTAGTAGCTCTGCCTTCTGCGCCGTAGGTCGTGGGTTCGATCCCCACCGAGAACAAATATTTGTGTGGTGAACATAAATGTTTGTTCTCTGTCTGGGTGTTATATTGTATTCTAAGTATGTATTAAAAAAAAAAAAGTATTCAAGTATTATATCAGCTATCTGGTTCCCATATTACAAGCTCTGCTTAGTTTGGGGCTGGGTAGTGTTGTGTGTATTGTCCAGAATATTTATTTATTTATTTATTTAATATATCTTGCATCGGCTTTCTGCTTTCGTAGAGTGCTATCTCTTTCTGATGCACACTACGCTCTATGAAGCCGAAATTTGCCGTTGTGCAATATTTGTTGCTTATTAGTATAATAGATTTTGATGGTATGAATTTCTGAATTGGATTAATGCTAGTCTGCTTCTTCTTCTTAATGAATGGAATCTGTCTATTTTGGATCAATTTTGCCAGTGTCGAGTAGTTTAATGAGTTTAATGATGATAATTATATTACTTATATAAAATACTTTTTCGTCAAGTCAAGTCATAGATAAGTCGGCCCTACCCTAATTGGCTTTGGAAACAAAAGATGGCCGTTTTTTCCAAAACCATCTGAAACATTTTCGATCAAATCAGAATATCACATAATACACTTTAATTCCAACTGCTAACACTTTGAGCTAAGACCTCAAAGACCTCAAGTAATGTTGGTTAAAATACCACCGAAATTACACAACAGAACTCAAAATAACACCAGAAAAACAATTAAAATCAAAAAGCTATGTGACTTCCCAAAACGACAGAAAACGAATCAGTCGACGTTTCTTTACTGAGCCGAAGATGACAGTGACAGTGACAAGTAGAGAAAAACCATATAATTATTGCACAACTTCATGATCTTCATGACAGCAGTGTGGGACTGGCCGCGAAGGAGGACGAATAAGATTTATTTTATTGAGAAACCAAGCGAAAAAAAATAATTTTGTTGAGTTCAACATTTTTGCCGGGTAATATCGCTGTCATATTTGACAGCGTTTCACTGATCGCCATCGCAGATCGTTCAGATATGCGCAAGGCTTTTCTCGTCATCATTTTAGACGTGCTTTTTCTCTATCACCTAACTTCCTCTTGTAACACAACACAAGGACCAATGATATGACGTATGTACGTATTAAAAAGAAATTAAGAAACTAGAATGAAAATATTAACTTTTTCATTCCTGATAGGTCCCTAATGGGTCATTCATTAGCTGGTGGGACCAAACAGGAACTTTTATTATCAAAATCTCTTTTAAATCTATACAGTCGTATATCAAATGATCACACCGATGAGGTGAATAACCCTTCTCTATATTCTCCGGAGGTAGTATTAGTTAGGTAGGTACTATTCATCGTATATCTATAGCTAGTTTACTTGAGGTCAGAGTGATGTATTGCTCTGTAGGCTTACCACAAGCTCTGTCTGGCTCTGTCCAGAGACAGAGCCCTGGTTTTGAGTATGTGTGAGTGTTGACTAAATAAATCCTACGTCAAAACGACACTCACAGGGTGTTATTAATAATCCTGGCGCAACGCTGGAGGAGTTAAATCGTGTTTTGTCACATTTGTTCGAGTTGACAATTGCATGTCAATGCAAGAGACAAAACACGGATCAACTAGTCCAACGCTACGCCAGGATTATTAATAAGACCCACATAGTATAATACACTTGTGAGCACTCACACATACTCAAAACCAGAGCCAGAGACAGAGCCAGAAGCAGCTTGTGGTAGGTCTACTGGACAGAAACTAATTGCCGATCGTTTTAATGACAAATGCATTCACGTTGTTTTACATTCTACAAACTCAATGTATACTATTAATTGCTTTGTTTGAATGGTTGGTCAGAGCACTGGGGTGGTTTATTGGAAGCATCCTCGCTTGCGAATTATAAGGGGTTTCAAACCACGGTGTTAGGAACTGAAAGGTTTTTCTTTTTTTTAAATACAACCGAATTGCGAACCTGCTCCTTCTTGATATGAAGTCGGTTAAAAAATGTAAGTGCTCAATGCAAATGGACTCAAACCAATACCAAAAAAAAGACTCTGACGGTAAGGAAACCTTAGCTTAGCAACTCCACTTGTATTGAACATGTATTTTGCTGTGAGGATGGTATACAGCTGGGCTACCATGAGCTTCATATGGTTATGGTTATGGCTGTCAAAATTGTGTCAACAGTGTCAACACATTCAAACCCAAGAAGAAAATGAATGTGTGGGTCAGCCAATCTATACACAATTTGACAGCCATAGCCATAACCATATGGAGCTCGTGGTAGCCCTACAGTGCTAGGCAAGCCTACACGATATAATATAATCCTGTTACAAGAACTTTACCATTTCATACCAAGGGACAAAATGAAGACATGGCCAAGAATCAAAACTATGCCAAGAAAAAAAAACATCAAGCAAGAGATGTATTAACAAACAAAAAGTGGAATCAAATATATGAATTTGTTCAGTGGATAAGAGTACTTGCAGTCCAATTTATTTGTCCTCGGCATGCTTGAACTGGTTTGTGCCAGTTCAATTTGTACACATGGCTACGCGTTACACTACTCTTTTAGACATTTAACTATTTGAAGTAGAACGCTGGGAATCTAAAGAGGGCGATATGTTGCTGTAATTTCATTCGACCTACTAACGCGATGACCGCCAGGCTCTGGCATCTCTTTCCTATTATTCACGACACTACTGGACTACTAATTATTGTCTGAACTACATATTATTATTATTACTATCAGCCCGAGTTATTCCATTATTTAGCAAAGGTCACCCCCTATCCCTTTTGCCACCATCAGTCTTCATTATGTCGCACAGTACATACATACATTGCATTTGGGCGCTTTGGCGCTAGCTGATAGCCCAAACTGCTTTGTTTAAATAAATAAGCATAAAAATAATAATAAATAAAATCTGGGCTCATTCCCATTGCCATCGGATTTACACTTGCTACGATCCTGCCATATCTCTTTGCTTCACTCACTCGCATAACATTCTTCATACATGCTCGTCGGTTTAGAGTACTTTTGACCTGGCCTTTCTCTAAAAGTCTGCTATCTGATCGAGATACATGCGCCGAGATCTTCCCCTTCCAGCAGTTCCATTCACACTGGCCTAATGCACCTGTTTTGCTATTTTCTTACATCTATTTTAGCGTACTAAGTCGCGTTTAGAGTACTAAGGTGTATAGCCTGTCGTGTCGCCGACTGTACTTCAATAGCCCCTAGCCTCCCAAACATACAATTACATTTGAACTGGTTAGGGGACTCCTGAGCTAGTGTTATCATTTCCTCGTAGCTCTGACAGAACTTTTTAATGCTTCCGGTTGCCTATTGGACAATAACTGCTAACTCAAACAGCCAAATTATCTTCTTTTACAGACTTCACTCACTAAAGGTTGTCTGGAAAAAATCGCCCGCCGCCGACCACCGCTTATACATTTAGATAATAGTATTTATGTGTTTAATTCTCTTTTTGTTAGTTAGTAAGGTGTACAATAAAGAATTTTCTATGTATCTAAAACTGTAAGTCCAGCATCCCAATCAGGAAGGTCCCTAATTTCATGGTTTCAACTAGCTACAACAAACATAAGGCCATCTGATGCTAACTGGTAACCATCGCCTTTAACAAAGCATTGCCTCGTAGGTCACGCTCGTCAGAAACGTGCCTTACGATGCATGCATTTTAGGTTTTAAGTTTTCATTCGTAGCTCAAAATACTATTCTTGCAAATGAGATGGAGTTACTTACTTCCTATATTTTTCTAGTAGTTATAAGTTAGGCTTTTACTTTCTTCCCACATTTTATTTGTTATAAGAAAGGCTTTTTATTGAATTCTTGCACTAAAAATCTATTAAAAGACTACTTTATTGTCTGTCATAAAACGGTTTCATGTTTTTATTATAGTTATAGTTTTTACAATATTCCAGCAAAATAAAATGTTGTATTCTGGTCACGTTCATAACAGGAACTACACGCCGCATAAAGTAACTAACTATGAATCCAGTGTGAAAATCCACTTTCATTAATATTGGGAAAGCTTTTAGAATTATTCAGGAATTGTGAAATAAATTGTTATTTTTTTATTGTGTTGTTAAAAGCTTATTAAAATCGATCAAACTATTGTAATTTGTTAATAATGTGCTATTAAAAACTATGGCAGGGCTTTGGAGTAATAAAAGAATAAGCCTATCCCCCCTGATGGACCGATGACATTTGAAAAGCTGTGGAAAGGCGTAGGTTTTTCAGGCTAATGATGATTACCAGTAAGGGGTAAGTATTTTGTGCACTACATAGATGTTTAAGGTACAATAATTAGTAAAAAACCTAGTAATCTCTGGCTACCTCCATAATGCTTGTTTCATCAGTTAGTTGTATAAAAAAAATCTTTATGAAAAACAGGGTCAACTCTATATGTACCTCAGTATTTTATTTACAAGTTACGGTAGTATACATACTGTTTGATCAGGTGCCTGACGACCAGAAGCGCAAAGGCATCGAGTTCCATGTACTTACTAGTCAAACAACATAGTCGTCACTACGTGCTACGGTCGTAGCAGTCTACCGTAGTGCCAACCTTTGTTTACCCGAGCTACGAAACTGCGTAGCGTACGAGCGATAAAGATATGCGAAAAATATTTTTTTAACGAAATGCTTTTAATTTTACTCCTTTTTTTAGAAAAACGTGTCATGATTTGGTCAATGTATTTAAATTCAAATAATTATAAAAAAATAATGTCCAATTTAAGATACCAATTATATAGATCACTCAATAGATCGACCATTTAATTCTTTCTTGGTGTCTGAAAATGTCGATAAAATGTTAAAAGTGCTCGTACTCCAAGTTAGCGTCGTTACCGTTTGAAAACCGCATCAAAGGCGTTAGCTGCGAGCCCTTGTTATAATAACACTTAATAACAGTCTATCGTAGTAGTAGTAATTTTACTCCAGGCCACGCTTTTGCGCAGTTCCTTTTTTGGCGTAAGGACTTTTATTCCCGTTCCACGGCACCTTTTCCCGTTTTTATACCCACAATATGTAATTCCACGTAATTCGTAAGCTACACGAGAGTTTCGCGTGGAATAAAATAAAAACACTCCGCAGAAACAAAGAATTCACGGTCCGTACAAGGTCGAGCTTTCAGGACAATTATGGGAAAATGACAGCGCGGGTGTAGCGCGCTGCTATCTAAGACCTTGCCTTGACCGTGAAACACAATCTTATCACTTCCGCGACCGATCTTGACCTGTTGGTAATGAGCAATTATATAACAGAACAGGTGATGATAGGTGTCGGTGAGACTGAAACTTACTTGATATAGACGTCTCGTTCTTTCGCTGAAGGTCGGGATGAGAGGGGTACACTCGCGTCGCGGGTTCTAGCGGCAAGCGGCGGCGACGGACTGGGCCCGGCCGCGAGCCCCGCCGCCCGCGCGCCGCGCCCCTCCCCCCCGCGCCTTGCCGGATAAACAACGTGCATTGTGGACCCCATCCTAGGGCCTATTCAACCACACATCTCTGTACAACTCACCCTATCTATCCGACCGTTACTGTTTCGACCCGAAATGAATATCGAGCTTCGATGCGTAGCCAGCGATGTATGCGCAAAAATTACTCGTTCGATACTCCCGTCGGGACGCTGAGGTTATCAAATAATTCTCCGCACAGATAGTAGTTCTAGCGTTATAGATTTTGGATTAAATTCTCGCGTAGTGCAAATCCTGGGAAATGATTATGTGTTGTTTCCGCGAAATGGGGCTGCAAATTGATGTTGGCTTTTGGCAAGGTGTTCACTGAATTGCTCGGAGTAAGCCGGCTTTGTTACATTTCGATTTGGCTGGGTACATACTGTTTTTCGTAATTTTGCAATGCTTTTGGGAAAAAAGAGTATTTTCTACGGAGTATGTGAAAACCTACCCAAGAAAAGGACAAAAACATGAGATCGCCTAAGAAAATTACGAGTCACAGCGTTCTTAGGGACCGTGCACATTAGCTCTCCTTTGTTAGAAAGTTCATTGTTCCTTTACTGTAGCTCCTGAAAGTTCAAAACTTTCAGGAACATTAACTATATTACTATCTTCGTTTATGCATCATCATCATCAGCCTGAACTATTGCTGAAAAAATAAAGTTTTTTCAGAATGCTAACAGTAATTTAAAAACAGCGGACTATTACTATTTATACAAACAAAAAAAAGTTAAGATAGGCTAGACCTAGTTGAGCTAGGTCGATTTTAAGTTCAACTCATATTCATAATGGTCCTAATAGTTCTTATTTAGCTTCGCAGGCCGCTAAGTCTGTTGCCATCTCTATTTGTTGACATGAAAATGACAGCGACAAGAGACTTTTAGCGAGCCGTCAACATATAAATGAGGGGTTCAGCATCAACAACAACCTGAACAAGCCTATTCCAGCAAAAGACATCTCCTGAAAGTTAAGCCTTAATACAATGCTCTGTGGGTCCAATACACGTATTTAGACCACTGACTGTTGCAGCTTCCGCGCTACTGCAGCTTTTTCGTTATATCCACCGCGATGCGCACAGACACATTTGACGCCATTTGGCGCAACAAGACAGCGTCTCTGCTAAGTACACTGCGTGGGAGTTAGCTACTGCATCCTAATTTTAATTTGACATGTACAGACCAACCCATTTTCGCAATAAATGAATTATGATTATGAACTTATCCTATACCTTTAACTTTGAAATTATCCTCTGGTATGGAAACTCATCCAGAGGACTAAATCGAAGTTACTAACTTTTTTTCTGATTCTGTCTGAACAAATAATTTAATACTTATACTATTTATACCTCAAAGTCGGCGTAACCAATTTGACTGCAAATTGAGAGGTAGGAGGCGGATATAGAATACTTTTTATACCGAAAGGGTAACGGAAACGAGGCGAGTGAAGCCGTGGGCGGCCGCTAGTATATAATTTTTTTTGTTGGCATAACTTAATATTTCTTAACTTACACCTGTTTCTGTTTTTGCTTTGACTTGTTTGATATTTAGCAGTCAAAAAAAGTTGCGTATAAAACTCTAAAGGCCAGTCTACAGTGATCTCAACTCGATATAGGCCGTCCAAGTCGCTAAGGCCGCGTTATCCTCCAATTGGATCGGCCAGGTAACGTGCTCATGCATAATGCGGGCAAGCGTGTGTCATTTCAAACTGCCTGCTATGTAAACTGGCTTTTACTGTACTTGCTTTAAGACAGTTTTTACATTACCGTAGATCGCACCAAAAACTATACAAAGATAAGAGATAGTCAAGTCCAACTACATAAAAAAGCCAAAGAAAATGTATCAGATTGACCTCTCACAGATAAAAAATCCCGCAGACTGAAGATAATCGAAATACGTATAAATTTATCAACGGCATTTCTTCAATTCTATCTTTCGCATGCGTTGTCAAGTCTTTAAAGCTTGTTTTGTTTCTTCTCTCAACTCTACAGAGTTAAATATTAACATAATTGCAAGGTTGCCAGAAAGAGTTTGCTCTCAGCGATAAGGACGCCCATTGTTTTGCCTCTGTTTACTTTTATGTCCTGCACTGTATTTTTGTGCGGTGAACAATAGAGAGCAATCTATCTATCCATCTATAATTTCCTCTCCACAAAAATCATTCAATAAAGAGAAAACCATGGCAGAATTTAAAAAATAATACATAAAAATCTTGCAACCGTATTTTCAGTTGTTGCTCATACCACTCCGGTCACTCAATCTGTACTAAAATAGCCTAGAAAAAATGAGGGAGCTAAAAGAGTATTTATAGGTTTTTTTAAGTAATTTTTGAACGGTCTGAGTATAACATCAAGAATTTTTTAATGAGATACCATTATCCCTTGCTTGGACATAGAGACTTATTCCATATGTCGAGCAGTGGACTTCTTCAGGCTGATGATGATAAGCTTAAAGCTAGGTGAGTCTAGGTGCCAGTTCCACGCAACCAAGCCTAGAAGAACAGGCAACAAGCTACGGCTTGGTTCCTACCATTTGTTTGTATGATCAATTTACAAAACAAAAATGAATAACAATAGCATAAATGTTCCAGTGTGGTGCCACTGCGTGGTCAGTTTCAAATAAAACACAATTACACATTATTTCAAAGACTACATTTGAAAAATGCGGGCCATTGGATGGAGATTGGATTCAAATGAGACAGCGGTCTTGTGCAGCAATGCTTTGGATGTTTTTAATTAATGTCAAACAGAACTCCATTTTTCATTTTCCGAATAATGGATTGGAAATGGACCGATAGTTCGCCGATACTCCGCACTCTTAATTAACGAGAGTATACTATAATCCACCTGAGCGCTGCCCAGAGTGGATGTACTACACTTTTGTGGTCTTAAGGCCTGCGCACATCTATAGGCGATGGCAATGGCGATCAGCTGAAACGCTGTCAAATCGCTGCCAGATTTAACAGCGTTTGACGTGATTACCATCGCCATCGCCTAGATGTGCGCAGGCCTTTAAGCTTTTCGTACATCTAAGTGTTCTGTAGCGACGATCTGTAAAGCAAATGACAGCAATATTTTACAGTGTGTTTGCGTATCTTATGGTTCTCACCCATCTCCGTAGCGGCTGTCCGGAAGTCAATTTAGCTTTGAATATACATAGAAGGCAACCTAAAATAACATAATCGCTACTGTTTGTGTCTCTCCTGATATGTTAAAAAAGTATTAATAAATAAAAAATAATCCGCCGAGCAGTACGCCAGTATGCGCCGATCTTTATTGAGTCTGGTTCAAAGCTTGTGGTTTTGTTTTCTTTATTCTTTTGTTTTAAGCCTTGCGCACATCAGGCGATTTGCTATGGCCATGGCGATCAGTTTCAGCATATGGTTTTACATACACCGCTGACGCAAAGATTTTGTAAACTGCGATGGATGCGATTTTTCACCCCATTATTTTATTTATGCAACTTGTTGATGGAACAAACATAATTATGGCCTGATGTTAAATGGTAAACATCGTCTATAACAAAGCACTGTCTCGCAGGTCATGCACAATCTTCAGAAATATTGAAATGTGAGAATAATATAAAGCATAAACCCCCAGATTGGATTGTATTTATTCGCCTTTGAGAGTTGAGAGTGCGCTTTTAATTCAATTTTTATTATTATGCGCATTTTAATATCCTGCTATAAAAGTCTGATGCTTTGTGACCGGAGCGGAATGGCTTTCAGCATAACTCCGTTATTTTCCTGAACGCATTTGTTTTGTACTGAAAATAATAAAGTTTAATATTGTGGCTGTATTATTAATTAAACAATTAATATTTTATAATGACTGTGGCTTAAAATAGGTCAGGCTTACCACAAGCTCTGGTTTTGAGTCTGTGTGAGTGCTCACCAGTGTAGTATACGGTGTGTATGATGTTTCAACGTAGGATTTTTTTAGTCAACACTCACATAGACTCAAAATCATTGCACTCAGTTTTGATAGAAAATTCGTGTTATAAAATTAACATACTAAGTATGTTAATTTTATAACGTGCGAGGCATTGCTTTGTTATAGACAATGGTTACCACTTAACATCAGGTGGGCCATATGCTTGTTCCATCAGCTAGTTACATAAAGTATAAGCACCGTGCCCCCAGCGTCATAAATTCAAACAATATTTCAAAGCAAAAGCATTTCGCTTTCAAAGCTAAAAGAGCAGCAACGCGTACGCTTTTTTGATCAGAAAAGCGGAAACAGAATCTAGCCCGCGGAATAAATTAAAAAAAGCGGTGAAAAGGTGAAATGAAATCGTTCTATAGAAGCCATAAAGCGCTTGGAAATACTGCAGCTACGGCGTAGCACTGTGCTACGGAGCTTCTACGGTACTACGCTGTGCTTGGGATAATGACATCAAGTAAATGGAACCGTCTTTTACAGAGTTTACTTTCAGATTGTTGCACATTATTTTTAAATGAAATGTGGTTTCTTGCTTTACTTTAGTGGTAGTGGGTTGTCATTCTGTAATAATTATCAGTAAAATGTACTTCTTATCGTGTCACTGGTCCTTTCGAACCAGTGCAGTGTGTTGAAAGGGTTTTAAGTGCTACTCAGAGTGGCTCCTTTCGTGCACTAGTAAAATGAGCTCAATAGTTTTAACGTATATGGGTAACACTGACTACCCCTTATGACATACAATACGGCATGGTTTCCGGTTTACATAACACTATGTATCTATCTATAATGTATATAATACTATATATAATGTATTGATTGCTGAAAATTGAATACTTGTGCTAGCACTACGGCCTACAAAAACTTGACCTCATGTATTCATCATAAAACTAAGTATTTTTGCATATTATGATGACAATATGCACACGCAACTGAGCTCGTCTCAACTCATATTATAACCATCACGTATGCAGCAGACCCACCCTAAAGCTTTGTATTTTAATAAATACCAAACAATGTTTCGGCAAATTGTGATGGCTAATAAAGAAGACGTTTTAAATATAAAATATAAATATTAAAAAAAAAACGAATATTTATATGTTATAAAAAAACAAAAATAAATATCTAATAAAAGTACCTACTCTACTCTACTAAAAATAAAAATCAACGGACTATACCCGAAAGAGACCCGCGCAGGCTCATAAATGGGGTCAAAGCGTAATGAAATACTTCCCCCGATCGTAGTAACTACTGCTGGAGCTGTGGCCGGCTCTATATAGAATGGACAGTTGGTCACGCGGAAAATAGGTTGCTATTAGGGCACCGTCCGGTTTTATCCGGACATATCCGGCTTTTTGTCTGCGTTTGTACTAATAAAGCGAAAACTATCCATTGAATACAGCTAGAACTCAGATTAAGTGTTCATCTTTATATCACGGGCAACAATCATCTACGCATTCCGACACCAATTTGTTCTCCCCCGGGTAGTGATGTGCCCGTTGCCCGGTCGCGTATTATTGTCCTATTTGATATGTCTTGGCCGGACTTTTGATATGTCTTGGCTTGCTTAAAAACATAGTGCTCTAACTGCGGAGATAGGCTTGCAACCTGTCATGAATTGAATAATTGCTATTGTTAAATGTGCTAAATACGCAAAAGGAAATTAGGGAATGTCCATAATTGGATATACCTCTGACGAATCAAAGAAATATACGATATCAAAGAATATCGAGTTAGTACTTGGCAGTAAAAGATCTACCATGACTGGAGATCAAAGATTTGAACCTTTTTTTTACTAAAATACTTAGCCATTTATCTTACACAAAGTACAATACTTTGTGCCCTACTGATTTTTATTTTCTGTGACCTAAGTTTCAGAAGGGGTCAGTTTACGTTGGCCGTGTGTCAGACAGTCAAGAAAGCGGTGGCTATTCGGTGGTCCCTCCTAATTTTAGATTTTATGGTTCGGTAATTTCGATCGTGGTGATTTTTACAAAGTAAGCAAATACCGGACGAAGTTGTATAATCTTGCAACTTTGTCATTCGCAGCTTTGAGAAGTAAAGACTCATCAAGAGTTTAAGCAATTTTCTGTGAAATTGGCAAGAATTTCGGTGAAAATAATGTCAATTTGGTTAAATTGGAACTTTTAATTAAATGTTTATAATATTAAATATAACATACAAACTTGTAGGTACATATAGGTTTCAGTTTTTAGAAAATAGATGCCAAATAGTCTGTGGTAAAATTAGTTAGGCCTCCGTATTAGTACTATTAGTACTACTACATTTTAATAGCGATACCGATTTGCTCAAGTAGCACACATAAATTCATCTTATTATTGTTTATGTTTCTTTTGCATTAGGGCGCTTGTACACGCTAAGAAAAAACGCCGGGTCTACCCAAGAATTCGTGTCGTAACTAGAAAATAACTGTGTACACTGCTCGCAGCGGTGCACGAAAAAAATCTTATCTGCGCAAGACACGACGCGGCGAACGTTGTTGCGTTTTCGTGTGTGGAAAAGACAAAATTCTTGTCTTGCGCAGATAAGATTTTTTTCGTGCACCGCTGCGAGCAGTGTACACAGTAATTTTCTTGTTACGACACGAATTCTTGGGTAGGCCCGGCGTTTTTTCTTAGCGTGTACAAGCGCCCTTACGAGATGATGTTTTTTTTTCTTATTTTAATATTTTGTGTGTTGGTAAATAAATGCCTGTCTATGTCTATGTCTAAATAGAGCACAATAAATAGTTTTGTCTCCCTAAAGGCGAGATTAATGCGAGTGCAGGCAGGTAACACAATAACGTCGCATAATACAACCTCGCTACAGCCTACCGCAATGCGTCCGCAAATCGCATCCGCTCGTGGACCTAACTACTAATGGATCCTATAGTTTCTAAGCTTGGAACTGGCAACTAGACTCACCTAGCTTTGAGACGTTTCAAATTGATCCTTGTAATACATGAATAAAGTCATTTTTGCTATGATATAGGTATCTTATAGTAAAAAAAATATTTTTGACAATCCAACAATATCTAGCCTCAAATTAAGCAGAGCTTGAATAGATAGTGCAATTCACGAAGACGCGCCCCACCAATTTTTGGTTGAGGGGATCGCGGGGTGCGGGGAGTTTGCTCCGAGCGGCAGTCGCGAACCGCAGTCTATTCATTGTAGTGTGCGTGTGCACTCATAGGTAATTAGTGTGTACCGATAACACTCAAACATTGACGGAAGCATGCACACATATACTATAAACGGTTAAGGAGGAATAGTGGGGCGCGCCTTCGTGGATTGCACTATCTATACTAGGGAAAAAAATGGGAATTATAGCTGATATTATTCATTTTTATTTGTAAATACATACTTAGTATGTATGACCCGACTTATGTATTCAAATTTTTGTGCTTAACTCATTTCCGTGGGAAAAAACTAATGCTCATCCTCAAAAAAACCGCTTGCGAACGACGGTACGGACAACCGAACGGTAACAAGCAAGTCATACAGCTCGTATAACCGGAAGAGGAAGCGTAAGATGTTCCCTTATTTCTTGGATAAGGATAAATTCAGATTTATTTACCTATATCACAATTATTTATATTATTTTTTGACTGCCTTCACAGCTCAGTTGGTACTAGCTCTGCCTTCTGCGCTGGAGGGCGTGGGTTCGATCCCCACCGAGAACAAATATTTGTGTGGTGAACACAGATGTTTGTTCTCTGTCTGGGTGTTATATTGTATTCTATGTATTTGTTTACAAAATTGTTAGTTATATTGTATTCTATGTATTTTGCTTAGTTTGGGGCTAGATAGTGTTGTGTGGATTGTCTACATTATTTATATTTATTTATATTTATATTTATTTATCACTTTGAAATTCTTGCGAACTTTTCTTTCACACTATTTATCGGAAACCCAACCTCGATAAATACCTACTTCAAATACTTTTCTTAGTTAGGAGTGGTTTATAAAACTTTGCAGTCCAAGTACTTATTACTCCGTGCAAACGAAGCCGCGGGCACTCGACTAGTGTATAATACCCCCTGATGAAAGCGGTCACTGACGCTCATGGACGGCTGCCAAACTCGAAGCATTGCAGGTGCGTCACCTACCCGTATCAGGTGTAAAGGGGCCTGTTTCACTTTCATGTGAAATTAAGACGCACCTCTGACTACACCCCTTAGATATCCTCAGAGTCTAAAGACTTATTCTGATGCATGAGTTTTTCCCTTTGAATGTCCAATACAATACTACGAAACTCCATAAAAGTAACAAATTGTATATATTTCAGTAAGCGTACCACAAGCTCTGTCTGGTTCTGTCTCTGGCTCTGGTTTTGAGTCTGCGTGAGTGCTGTCTAAATACATCATACGTCAAAACGTCACACACACAGTATAATACACTGGTGAGCACTCATACAGACTCAAAACCAGAGCTAAAGACAGAGCCAGACAGAGCTTGTGGTAGACCTATAGTGTTGACTGTAGGTAAGTAAGTATCTTCTTTTCATTAGAGAACACCGACGTAATATTATGCTGAGATTACTGTCGACCATGCGTTGGCAAAATCTCTTTCAACTTTTTTCATGTCGGCTTTTGTATGCCAATGTCGAATAGAACTTTTGATGAAAAGAGTGGTGGGCTAAGTAATTTGATTGGAGTTTTGTGCGTTCTGTTCAATGGCGAAAATTCATAAAAAGAATGATGCTTCCCAATCGATTCCTGTGATGATGGCCGTTTTTCGTACCGGAAATGAAAAATTTCTTTCATTTTCTCTCGCCACAGATTATATCTATGCAAAATGCATTTCCGGTTTGATTCCTTACCCAATACTACGGCCCCACTACCTATTCTACCACTGTCTTTCATGAAAGATATTTTTAAATGGTCCTCGTCGACAGAAATTAGAAATACTTTGCAGATATACGATGCTGGTTGGTGCTAATAATTACGAACTGACTGGCGCATAGGTTTGTGGATTGTTGGCACAGAAACAAGTATGTAAATTGTGGTTTTGTTAATGGGACTAACAATGATAAAAACCTCACCTTCGTGGTAATGAACGATATTTATTTATTTCATTTATTATCGCACAGCTCGCCATATATGGCGATTGATTGAGATGAGCCCTCTGCCTATAGGCATCTACAACTACATCCCTTGGAGCCAGCATGGTCGCGCACCTTTCGGTTTCAGAGGAACTTCCTCTCGTGCACTCTAAGGTTGTGGAATACTCTTCTTGCTGAGGTTTTTCCTATAGAGACTACAGTACGGGGTTCTTCAAAAAGGATGTTTTAAAATATTTAAAGGGTCAGCAACGCGAGAGTGCTTCTGGTGTTGCTAGCGACCATAGGCTACGGTGACCGCTTTCCATCAGGTGAGCCGTATGCTTGTTTACACATATAGTTGTATAAAAAAAAGGAAGTTCCACGCCATTTTTCCAAGTACGTTTGGTTGTTTGGAACTAGACCCCGCGCAAGATAACTCTGCGCGTGACTAATGGCGGAAAACATAAAAAAATGGAAAATGGAAATAAATCTTCCGGTCACAAATATGAATGGGGATAACGCAATGCAAGTTGCGTTTAAAGCAAATTCATGTTTGTGATTGGTAGATTTCCAGTATGTTTTTTTTTATATTTTCCGCCATCAGACACGCGCAAAGTTATCTTGCGCAGACTCTAGCGCCTAGATTTAGGTACCTAGCTTTCAAATAGTTTCCAATATCTATTTTATTGCAAACACTATACTGGGCGTTAAAAACCCTAAAGTGTAAAAGTAAAAACGCCTAAGCGAATAAAACGCTTGATTATAAAATCCTTAGCGCTTTACAAAGTTATAGAGTAGGCCCTATTCTAATAAACGGCTGGAAATGCAATAAAAACGTCGTCATTGAGCCGTTTTGTTGGCTTCCAGTAGACGGGTGTGGGAGGAGCGGGCGACGGATTGGAACATTTTCAATTATACTGATAATATCGGCTGCGTGCGCTGAAAACACACCTATTCTGGAGCTTCTTCTTCTTTGAGTGTCACAAGTGTGGTGAAAGGATTTTAAGTGCGCCTCAAAGAGGTCAAAGAGGTTCCTAAAGCGAATAGGTAGAGGATTCCAAATTTATGGGGGTACCTCTCTTCTAATTATCGATTGAGATAAAAAAATTGAAATAACTGCGTGCTCTCTCTTTATTGATTATGCAGAAGAATCCACTCAGGAAACCGCATCAGGAAGACTATTTCCGTGTAGGTATACCATGGCTAGATTCATTGAAAAAGGTATCCAAACACATACTTAAACAATTAGGTGAGTCGGTTATTGGTTCATCACCATCATCACCATGTGTATGTGCCTCTCTAACTTAATTAAAATGTCGTCGGCTCATCGGGTTACTGATGAACATTCTGTCCTGAAATTAAACAACATCGTTGTATCTTATACCTTTAAACGAAAAAATCTTGTATATATATAAATATATATTTAGGATCTCGGAAACTGAACCAACAATTTTCATGAAATTAAGTACCTATACAGGGGTTTTCGGGGACGATAAAACGATCTAGCTAGGATTCATTTTTAGAAAATGTCCCCTTAATTGTAAAGTAAATAATCAACTTTAACATACAATCATAACTCCTAGCGCCATCTGTTGATTAAGCCATGAGTTAGTGGGACAGAGAACGCCATCTATTGACGAGTAGTGGAGTTTATTTTTAAGTCGGTAAGATCGATAAATATTAATATTTAATCAGTATGTAAGTAATTCGTATTTAAATATAATACACAACAACATGTTACCAAAAAAAAAATACCGAGCAAAGCTCGGGCACCAACTGCTATTAGTAGTTTATGCAACAAATATTACACATCGGCTAATTTCGGCTCCATAGGGCGTCGTGTGCGTCAAAAAGAGATGGCGCTCTACAAACCGATGAGCAATATTTATTGCCTACAACCGGAATTTATTCTGTGACTCTAGTGTGTATTTATTGTGTGCTCTTGTGTATAAACTTTGTCGGTCCAGAATAATCACCCACTTGAGTTTCCTGCCCTTTTATCAGGAGCATCTTTATGGGTGAAATTTCCAGAGGAATTCTAATTAAATTTCGTGAAGCGCCGCGATGAGACTACAATGTAGCCCGGACAAGCTTAAGCAGTGAAATATGTGATCTTTAAATCATTGATTATTAGAAATAGGTATACCTCCGAAGTAGGTATTTAGGTCAGGTTGGTACTTATATAATACTTATCCCTACTACATAACAGTTCTAAGGACTGCCGGCGTATTTTATGTAGAGTCCGAGACACCACTGAGATCATTCAGACGCTGCGCTTCAAATAATCATGGAACTAATTAATTATCTAAAGAAATAATTTACTACATACTGCATGTACTTAACTCAAGTTTTCGCTTTTTTCTTAATTAAATTTTTTAATTATGTCAGTATTATTTTTTCAAAAGATTGGTATAGGTACATACTTAGTTATGTAGCAAGGAATTTCCACCGTGATTGGGGATCATTATGTTCGTGAAACTAGAGTCATTTTTTGCCAACAGCACGAAAGTAGAAGGACAAAGAAGAAACCACAATATTCTAGGTAAAATAAACGTCTAGAAAAACTTCAAAACGCTAACAAACATAGTTCAAGACATCATTAGATGCACATAACTTTCCATATTTTTCTTGCTAGCAACCCCATCATCTACAAATGCACTGGAAACAATGCCACAGTACAGAATGATCAGTAACACAAGTTTTAAATTATTATTGACGTGCCATCTGTAAAGCCTACGTCGACATTGACCAGCATATCAAAGCATACACAAATACTCTTTTGTAAGTAGGTTTCTACATACTTACCTATTTTTTTACTTCCTAGGTATTAAGAAAATAGGTAAGTATTTGAATAGGTATACTTAAAATTTTGGCCTAGCTATTTAATGATTATGCAATAGCCTGGGCCAAAACTGATAGAACTAAAATTTTGGCCTAGCTATTTATATGACTAGGCAATAGCCTGGGCCAAAACTGATAGAACTAGTCTTGTTTACCGAGCGTATAGCATACCTATTATATAAGTATCTCTTCTAAATAAATTATAGTTTAAAAAACTAAAAAAAACGCTTTTATAACTAATTGAACTAAAAAGTTAAAAATAAAACTGTAATAATCAATTGAAAATTTATATTATTGTACAAAAAACGTGGGGTGCTTTTTATAATAACTTCAGATTTAGTAAACTATTGATAAAATATTTACAACAATCAAAATCAAGCCCCCCACGCTTTTTGTACAATAATATAAATTTTCAATTGATTATTACAGTTTTATTTTTAACTTTTTAGTTCAATTAGTTATAAAAGCGTTTTTTTTAGTTTTTTAAACTATAATTTATTTTTTACTTTTTAGTTGTTTTTTTTTTCATATTATTGCATTGTCATCGACCTTTGACAGGTGTGCAAAGTTTGAATAAAATCTGATCGTTCAAAGTAGGTTTTTAATTTTATTTTTTTTATTTCTTTTCATTTTTTTTATTTTTTTTTCATATTATTGCATTGTCATCGACCTTTGACAGGTGTGCAAAGTTTGAATCAAATCTGATCGTTCAAAGTAGGTTATTATTTTATTTTTTTTATTTCTTTTCATTTTTTTTAATTTTTTTTTCATATTATTGCATTGTCATCGACCTTTGACAGGTGTGCAAAGTTTGAATCAAATCTGATCGTTCAAAGTAGGACAAAATCGAGCTCAAAGGGGTCGGTTACATACATACATACATACATACATACATACATACATACATACATACATACAGGTGAAACTAATAAAAGCGTTATAAAAAGCTATACTACCTACTTTACCTATTGTTATGAATATACCTCCCTATCTACTGTATTTTGATACCTTGTCCCGAACGGCATGCGGCAGTTACAACGAAGATAAAAGTGGTGATTACCCCTCGACCTTTCCACAGCCACCGATGACAGTGATACTAAACTTTTATAGACAGTAAAAATAATGTGCGGCCAGCTGAATCGATAGTACAGCTTAATGTGGTAGGAGGCTTTAGTGGTCTTCCAACTGACCTGTTTAGTTGACCTTCTTACTGAAGTCCTAAACGGTAGCCTGGCCTGTCTGTTATCTGGGTACCTACTTACATAATATAAGTACGATACTTCAGTAGTACATTTTTAGTAATAGAGTGGTTCACACTTGGAACGCCCTATCATAATAAAGGCCTGTGCACATCTAGGCGATGGCGATGGCAATCAGCTGAAACACTGTCAAATATATCGCAGGCATTATTTGACAGTGTTTCACGTGATCGCCATGGCCATCGCCTAGATGTGCGCAGGCCTTAACTTGGTTACTGCTACTTCCATCAATGTATTCGCTAACAAATTCGACATTGCTTCGAACGAAGTAATTAGTGCTCAAAAATTTTTTGAGCACTGATTTATTTAAAAATTATAACATTTATTGTGACCTTATTTCAACAAAATAGAGCTTGTATGATGGCATACCTACCCACTTAAAATACAATAAGTATATTACCCAGACAGAGAACAAACATCTGTGTTCACCACACAACTAGGTATTTGTTTGGTTGTGGAGATCGAATCCACGGTCGCAGAAGGCGGGGTTGCTACGAGTACCAACTGTGCCGTCATGCCAACAAATACCTACCTATTAATAATTTTCTTGAGTGACTGCTACATAGGTAGGTACCTACATAAACAGCCAGACATAACATTGTTGAGCCGCTAAAAGCTACTCGCCAACAAATCGAGTTAGCTCGGTTGGTAGGCAAGGCGGGCTGGCAGTAGCTTTAGAGGTATTCTGGCTACATTGCTCCTTCACCAAATCAAATTCCGCGAAGGAAAATTGTATTTACTGGGACCGACCGATCGTGAGGATTACCTACGTATGAAGGTACCTATCCATTTTTTCAGTCGCAAGTAGGTATTAGGTACTGGTAACTATTATGTACCTTACCTACTGTATAAAGTGTAGAAAATAAAATTAAATGCGACTATATTGAGAACTTAGTTCTCTTCTTTCATCAGTGAAACGCTGTCAAATTTGACAGCGATATTAGGCAGTGTTTTACTGATCGCTATCGCCAGCGACCTAGGTGTGCGCAGGCCAACGTTTGAAAAACATTTTATTTTGTCCGTGGTGAACGACCTTGGAAGAAAGACAATGACTTTTTCCTTTTTCACGTGTTTTGTTTTTTAGAATAGAAACATTTTTATGACAGATTATGTCAGTGTCAATGTCAGTCAAACCAACCATCGCAAATCGCAAAATTATGTTACCAACTCATAATAACTCCCCAAAACAAAAACAATTTCAATT
Source organism: Thera britannica (assembly GCA_939531255.2). Taxonomy (NCBI): domain Eukaryota; kingdom Metazoa; phylum Arthropoda; class Insecta; order Lepidoptera; family Geometridae; genus Thera; species Thera britannica. The sequence continues at coordinate 5,050,576 of OW618048.2, forward strand.
TATTTATTCACTTGTAAAATAACATTACAGATATTTAATCTAATGCGTTAGATACCTAAGGATTTGGAAACAATTTAAAACTAATTCATTTTAATTTACGTTTCAGAACTGACATGCTTTAAGTTTGCCCTGGCTAGCTAGAGGTATGGTAAAAAAGGGTGCACACATTGCAATGAAAATCATACTTTACAAACAATATGAAAATGAATCTGTGTAGTGTATGAATAATCCATTTGATACCATCAATTTGATAGTAAAACGAAAACGCACGCACACGCACTTTTAACTATGCTAGTTGGCAGCACTTCCTAAACTCAACAACACAAAAACACGTAAACGAAACGAACGAATCGAATCGAAAGGGAAATAATTACTTACCATCCTTCCTGTTTTACTCAGTTTACTAATTCGTAATAACTAATAACTCGCAATGGCTGCTTCAATACCATTAATGTACGCTCAAGATGACTGTGAGCTTGGTGGAAAGGAATCTATCGAGGTAAGGAAAGTGGAAATGTTAGATTTCATGTGTCGTCATTGGTAAAGGTGGCCTTGGGTTTCAATCGATATTGTTTTCAAACAGCAGACGATACCTATTTACTCGTAAGATGTTTATATGTGTATTGCTTTTTAATTTGCGTCGAACAGATACCTTCTCTCACCAATTCTTTTGAACACTTATTTTCAAAAAAAAACCTATAGGTACAGACCCACCCTATGGATAATTTCAAATCAATGATGTAAAGTTTAAACGGGTTGGTTAATACCTACCTACAACAAAACCTGACTAAATGGAGTATAAATGAGTCAACTGGTCACAGTGTGGTTGCATAGCACAGGCTATGCTGCTTCTTTGTAGTAGTAGAGCTCCTTGTGAAGGGTTCGTCCATGGAAGTACTACCAGCATGCCTTTTACTGCCATGAAGTAGTATTGCTGTGTTTCGGTTTAAAGGGTCTGGGTGCCGGTGAAATTACTGACAAGTGAGGCTGGATATCTGTATTTCTCAAGTTGATTAACGCAGGCCTGTGCACTGTAAGGCATATGCAAAACAAAACTGCTTTCTAGTCACTGCATCCTCCTGCTCATAAGAAAACTAACAGCTGTTCCCAATATCTCATGTTCTGCTTGAATGAAATGTCAGACAGACATACCTTTGTTTCTTTACTATGTAAATGAACTTAATTTGAATATAGGGAACTGTCGTCGTAAGCCACCACTTAAAACTCACAACACATCAGTACCCGAAGTCTGAGTTTTGCTACCACTATTCGTTGTTTTCGTTTCGCCTGTGTGTCTTTCTTTTGTATGGAGGAAAGATGAGACAGCAAAAATACGTAACGTAGTTAGAGTTGTTGTCTCATCATTTTTCCATGCAAAGGAGAAAGACACGTAGGCGAAACGAAAACAACATTTGGTACCAAATGTTGTAAATGCACTGGGACTTTGGGTACCGTTAAGGAAAATGTGACTTGACTCAAGAAAAATCTACACTTTACTTCAATATTTGCCATGACAAACTGTTATCATTGATAAGCCCTGTAAATACGACAAGCTATCTTTGAATAGATACAAACTATGATAATTATACTCTGATATTTTCTTGTTTAGCAATGCAGCATCTTTTTATAAACAACTAGCTGATGGAGCAAGTTTATGGCCCACCTGATGTTATGTGTTAACCATTGCCTATAACAATGCATTGCCTCGTAGGTCACGCGCGTCAAGAATGTGCCCTGTGTTGCTCAACTCAAGGTATACAGATGTCCAGCCTAAGGCACCTGTAATTTCACCGGCACCCAAACCCTTTAAACCGAAACACAGAAGAGCTGCTTCACGACAGAAATAGGCATATAATCTGAAACTCAAAAAATGCTGTTACACTTATCTTATACCTTTAAACGAGAAAATCTTGTATATATATATATATATCTTATACCTTTAAACGAGAAAATCTTGTATATATATATGTATATATATATATATTTAGGATCTCGGAAACTGAGCCAACAATTTTCATGAAATTAAGTATACAGGGGTTTTCGGGGACGATAAAACGATCTAGCTAGGATTCATTTTCAGAAAATGAGTCTGTTCGTTAAAAAAAAACGAAAAACATAAACTGAATATGTGACAGCTCCTGCCATCTATTGACGATTGTGAGCAACTAACTGCAAGCATGTCCAGTAGATGGCGTTGTTCAGTAAGAATAAACCAGTAAAGATAATAATAGGCTTCTTATGATTTCTTAAAAATACAAATTAACGAAAAAAATTCCGAGCGAAGCTCGGTTACCAACTAGTATATACAGGGTGTCCCATAAGTCAACGTCCAACCGAAAACGGGTGATGCGCCAAGTCATGACAGTTAGCAGAAAAATATAAAAAAAAATATTTGTTACGTAACTTTCGAGTTATGAGTATTTAAAAAAAACAGAAAAAACTGACACCCTGTGATGATCTTTTAAGTCCTGTGACTACAAATATTAACTTTTCATAAAACTTTTTTCTGCAACGTAAGCATGAATAACCCTTCTGTAAATTACAACTCAAAATTAAGCCATAACTGCCTCAGTTTTCAATGAAATCGTGGAGTTTTGGCCAACGTTTCATTTCAGATAATTACATCACCCAACTTTAACCGTCTGTACCGCAAAAAAAATGTACTACACTATCATGGCATGTCACTTTAAAAATTGGCGCATTTATCCAGGATTCCAAAATGGTATAATACTTGCTAGAGTATTCCTTAGTTTTGGAAATAAAAAATGTTTTTTCAACTAAACCGGATTTCCAATCAATTTTATTTCAATAGATAAAATGTTTGTACCCTTTAAATGATGGACTTAAAATGCCTACGCCGTGTTTTTAAGTGACTCACAATTCACAGGTACAAGTAATACCATTTCGACAATGCAAGTAAACAGATAGACCCACCATCTTGTCAAAAGAGTAATAACCATGGGTTTTCAAGTAATTTGATAGTTTTAGGTAAAAGTTTGAAATAAAATTCAATCATAGGATTACTTCAATCGTGGTTTTAATCTAAAGTTTGCCTTCGCCCGTCGCCGGTCTTATTACATGGTTTTTGACGTGATAACGTCTTATAATTCGATGGAGCCGGCTGCTCGTACGAAAAAACATGACTCATGCGGCGTTACCTCGCTCTGAGGCGTTCCATTTAATACTTGAAGTGCAAGTGAGAGCGCGGAACGAGCGACAAAGAGGCACAATCGGCCTCCACGTTCGGCAGCGTTCGACATCTGTCTCTCTCCTACTTGAGTGAGCGATGCGTCCGCGTGGACAGCTGTATGACGTTGTCACGTTCAACTGTCGTCAGTTAACTGACTTTACAGACAGCTGATTTTTTTTAAGGAAATGTAGAGCTTGCATTACTGCTGAAGGCTAACAGTATGAACATTTGCTGTAAATCCTTGATGTAGTTAAATTAAAATCACGATTGAAGAAATCCTATGATTGAATTTTATTTTAAACTTTCACCTAAAACTAACAAATTACTTGAACACCCATGGTTATTACTCTTTCGACAAGATGGTGGCCCTATCTGTTTACTTGCATTGTCAAAATGGTATTTACTTGTACCTGTAAATTGTGAGTCACTTAAAAACACAGCGTAGGCATTTTAAGTCCATAATTTAAAGGTTACAAACATTTTATCTCATGAAATAAAATTGATTGGAAATCCGGTTTAGTTGAAAAAACATTTTTTATTTCCAAAACTAAAGAATACTCTAGCAAGTATTATACCATTTTGGAATCCTGGATAAATGCGCCAATTTTTAAAGTTACATGCCATGATAGTGTAGTACATTTTTTTTGCGGTACAGACAGTTAAAGTTGGGTGATGTAATTATCTGAAATGAAACGTTGGCCAAAACTCCCCGATTTCATTGAAAACTGAGGCAGTTATGGCTTAATTTTGAATTGTAATTTACAGAAGGGTTATTCATGCTTACGTTGCAGAAAAAAATTTCATGAAAAGTTAATATTTGTAGTCACAGGACTTAAAAGATCATCACAGGGTGTCAGTTTTTCCTGTTTTTTTAAAATACTCATAACTCGAAAGGTACTTAGCAAATATTTTTTTATATATTTTCTGATAACTGTCATGACTTGGCGCATCACCCGTTTTCGGCTGGACGTTGACTTATGGGACACCCTGTATATATATATTTAGGATCTCGGAAACTGAGCCAACAATTTTCACGAAATTTGCTATACAAGGGTTTTCGGGGGCGATAAATCGATCTAGCTAGGATTCATTTTTAGAAAATGACGAGAAGTTGGTGTTTTGCAATAATCAAACATAAACTCAATATACGACTGTTCCTGCCATCTATTGGCGGTTGTGAGCAACTAACTGCAAGCTAGAAGGCGTTGTTAATTAAAAATAAGCCAATAAAGATACGACTCTTCCTGACATCTATTGGCAAATAATAATACTATTTTTTTTAAACCCGAGCGAAGCTCGGTCATACCGGCTCGTCTATCATAAAATAGTAATGTAATAATTTTAAAATGTTTGGAAATAATTTACTCAAACATACTAGAAACAACTGTTACTTAATCACATTACTAAAGTGGCATTATACCATTACTGTCACATACCACATACCCGTTCCAGTTACTTTTTCGGGATAATAAGTATCCTATGTCCGAACTAACAGATTCAACTAGGTTTTGGTTGCAACAAAAGATAAGGAATCACCCCACTGCTGGCTTGGTAACAAGTACCCATACAAGATGCGTTAAAGATATCTAAGGGGGCAGTAAGAGGTACATCCAAAGTCCAAATATCACACCTGACCAAGTTCTAAGGCCTGTGCCACTTCTAGATTATAAGTGGTATCTAACAAGTTTTTCCTTCACTGATCATTGCAAATGTACATTTTTGCATTGAAAATCCACTAGTTGGTAACCGAGCTTCGCTCGGAATTTTTTTCGTTAATTTGTATTTTTAAGAAATCATAAGAAGCCTATTATTATCTTTACTGGTTTATTCTTACTGAACAACGCCATCTACTGGACATGCTTGCAGTTAGTTGCTCACAATCGTCAATAGATGGCAGGAGCTGTCACATATTCAGTTTATGTTTTTCGTTTTTTTTTAACGAACAGACTCATTTTCTGAAAATGAATCCTAGCTAGATCGTTTTATCGTCCCCGAAAACCCCTGTATACTTAATTTCATGAAAATTGTTGGCTCAGTTTCCGAGATCCTAAATATATATATATATACATATACAGGGTGTCCCATAAGTCAACGTCCAGCCGAAAACGGGTGATGCGCCAAGTCATGACAGTTATCAGAAAAATATAAAAAAAAATATTTGTTATGCAACTTTCGAGTTATGTGTATTTTAAAAAAACAGAAAAAACTGACACCCTGTGATGATCTTTTAAGTCCTGTGACTACAAATATTAACTTTTCATGAAACTTTTTTCTGCAACGAAAGCATGAATAACCCTTCTGTAAATTACAATTCAAAATTAAGCCATAACTGCCTCAGTTTTTAATGAAATCATGGAGTTTTGGCCAACGTTTCATTTCAGATAATTACATGACCCAACTTTAACCGTCTGTACCGCAAAAAAAATGTACTACACTATCATGGCATGTAACTTTAAAAATTGGCGCATTTATCCAGGATTCCAAAATGGTATAATACTTGCTAGAGTACTCTTTAGTTTTGGAAATAAAAAATGTTTTTTCAACTAAACCGGATTTCCAATCAATTTTATTTCAATAGATAAAATGTTTGTACCCTTTAAATGATGGACTTAAAATGCCTACTCTGTGTTTTTAAGTGACTCACAATTCACAGGTACAAGTAAATACCATTTTGACAATGCAAGTAAACAGATAGATCCACCATCTTGTCCAAAGAGTAATAACCATAGGTTTTCAATTAATTCGTTAGTTTTAGGTAAAAGTTTGAAATAAAATTCAATCATAAGATTACTTCAATCATGATTTTAATCTAAAGTTTGCCTTCGCCCGTCGCCGGTCTTATTACATGGTTATTGACGTGACAACGTCTTATAATTCGATGGAGCCGGCTGCTTGTACGAAAAAACATGACTCATGCGGCGTTACCTCGCTCTGAGGCGTTCCATTTAATACTTGAAGTGCAAGTGAGAGCGCGGAACGAGCGACAAAGAGGCACAATCGGCCTCCGTGTTCGGCAGCGTTCGAAATCGGTCTCTCTCCTACTTGAGTGAGCGATGCGTCCGCGTGGACAGCTGTATGACGTTGTCACGTTCAAATGTCGTCAGTTAATTGACTTTACAGAGAGCTGATTTTTTTTAAGGAAATGTAGAGCTTGCATTACTGCTGAAGGCTAACAGTTTGAACATTTGCAGTAAATCCTTGATGTAGTTAAATTAAAATCACGATTGAAGAAATCCTATGATTGAATTTTATTTCAAACTTTCGCCTAAAACTAACAAATTACTTGAACACCCATGGTTATTACTCTTTCGACAAGATGGTGGCTCTATCTGTTTACTTGCATTATCGAAATGGTATTTACTTGTACCTGTATATTGTGAGCGATTTAAAAACGCAGCGTAGGCATTTTAAGTCCATCATTTAAAGGGTACAAACATTTTATCTCATGAAATAAAATTGATTGGAAATTCCGTTTAGTTGAAAAAACATTTTTTATTTCCAAAACTAAGGAGTACTCTAGCAAGTATTATACCATTTTGGAATCCTGGATAAATGCGCCAACTTTTAAAGTTACATGCCATGATAGTCTAGTACATTTTTTTTGCGGTACAGACGGTTAAAGTTGGGTGATGTAATTATCTGAAATGAAACGTTGGCCAAAACTCCACGATTTCATTGAAAACTGAGGCAGTTATGGTTTAATTTTGAATTGTAATTTACAGAAGGGTTATTCATGCTTACGTTGTAGAAAAAAGTTTCATGAAAAGTTAATATTTGTAGTCACAGGACTTAAAAGATCATCACAGGGTGTCAGTTTTTTCTGTTTTTTTAAAATACTCATAACTCGAAAGTTACATAACAAATATTTTTTTTTATATTTTTCTGATAACTGTCATGACTTGGCGCATCACCCGTTTTCGGCTGGACGTTGACTTATGGGACACCCTGTATATATACAAGATTTTCTCGTTTAAAGGTATAAGATTTGTGCTAGATCGTTCTTTTGTTTTTTGAATCTGGTAGAAAATTCCAGATTCAAATTGGTTAAAAAAAACAAGTTACATGTGATTTTCTCTATTCCAGGATGATTTTGCATACCGCAACAATGTGATGAACGCCGAGAAGTCAATCCGCCTGGCCTTCGTGCGTAAAGTGTACGGTCTGCTGACAATACAACTCCTGACAACAGTGGCCATTGCTGCCGTGCTCACCTTGGTAGAGCCAGTGCAAGGATTCATCCATCAAAAGTATGTTTATATGTTGGAGTACATAATTGGTAAATGGTGACAGTGAGCAAGGCTGGTCATATCACACGTTGAATCAGCAACCACTGGGTGCCAAATTAAAACAAAGAATATCGCAATGTGTTCCAAACAATCCCTCTGCGGTGAAAACGCCATACTCATTATTGATTGATTATTTTGGGGGTGACAGCAGATGATTGATTAAAGAATATCATGATGTCAGGCCTAAATGGTTCGTGGCCAACTCTAGCTGCAGAGTTTTTAGCGCTTTCTTTGGCAGCACTAATATTCCCGGAGAATAATTCACAAGAACTTTCTTGTGAATTATTTTTTTAAAGTTGGTTGTAAGAAAAGGTTATAAAAATGTTTCCATTTTCAGTGATTGGCTGATTTTCGTAGCGTTTCTACTGAGCATGGTAACGCTATTCGCTCTCATCGCTAAGCGCAAGGACTCTCCCGCCAATCTGTACCTGCTAGCGGCATTCGTAAGTTTACCCTACTACAGATTATCATATAGCCAATATACACTGACCGCATAGTAAACGGCGGTTGAATGTTTGTGCTCTATCATACACCATATTTATTGGACCAACTTTGATGATAGCATAACCCCCAATCTTAAAGAGGGGTGTTATAATTTTGAGGCCGTGTATGTCTGTGTCTGGTATGTGACCTCGTAGCTTCAGATTTTAAGTTCGAAAGCTGATTGGACTCCACAGAAGAAGTCCAATCAGCCGTTCCCGTGTTCTAGGGATATTATCCTTATAATTTTGTATAGAATATTTTGTACATTTAACTTTTTAGAGATACGTTTATATTGGTTAAAACTAACAGTTGTCGTGTTTTCCAGACCGCAGTCCAATCATACACGATCGGCGTGGTGGTTTCCTACTACAACACCGTAGTAGTGCTACAAGCGCTTGCTCTGACCTTCGCTGTTGTCTTCGCCCTCACTCTTTTCACTTTCAACACCAAACGGGACTTCTCATTCGTGGGATATGGGTAAGTATTGTTGATGCTAGCTTATAAGTTTTTTTATATAATTATTAGGCAAACGCAGTCTAACCAATTCGTCGACGGTGTAGCGCGCTTACTTAAAAGATACCTAAAGGCATGATTCCGATCTTGGCACCCCATCACTGCACCGCGTCATGCTGTTTTTTATGATTTCTTCACTTTCGGAATTCCCGAATATAAAGATTAATGAAGCGTTTAAACGATAAGCATTTCATTAACATACTTTTATAGCTAAGCAGCTAAACAAACTTACAATGAAAACCACTTTTCGTATAGTGCTTTTCAATTATCTGATGAAATTGAACCTTATTTTTATCGCCGTTATCTAGCATACTGTTGCAGAGTCAAAAAGTTGAAAAATATAACCGAACAAAACACTCAAAAATTGAAAACCTTGTGGATATGTTCGGGTTATAAAATTATTATCAGCTTTTAGTTTGAAAAGTTTAGCCCGAAAAAGCAGATAAGTATAAATGCAACTTACAAAAGTCGCTTATAAAAATAAGCGTAAGCATAAAGTTTGTAAGAAATTTTAAGCTGTCATCTTTCCTCCCGGAGTGACACTGATTTTTTTTATTTCAGATTGGTGGCCGGCCTTAGTGTTCTACTAGTGGGCGGATTCCTTCAAATCTTCATCCAATCGTCTGCGTTTGAGATCGCACTTTCCTTCGCAGGGGCAATTTTCTTCAGTTTCTTCCTCATTTTCGACACTCAGCAAATGATGACAGTTCTCTCCCCAGAAGAGTACATTCTAGCTACAATCAACCTTTACATGGACATTCTGAACCTGTTTCTTTATATTCTACGTATTTTGAATGAGTTGAACAGGAATTAGTGATATGAATGGAGTAGTAAGCTAGCGGAGCGGGATATAGCTAAAATAAACATTCAACTTTTAGGTGGAAACCTAAAAATTTACGGTAAAAATACTAAATTAAACTGTAGGACGGCGCAGTGTAGGTGGAAACGGTTCATCTAATGTTCCTTGACAACTGCCTTGATACAATTTTTATAAAATTTGATACACAGATTACACGACTAACTGATCATTGAATGACTATTTAAATAAAATAAAACAGGTATACTTATCACTTTGTTTTTTTTTCAGGAAAGTAGAAGTTTCTGAATTTGGCTGTATTTTATTTTATTCTGTAGATAAATCCCGCTCTATATTCTGCACTAGCCTTTTGTGTCGCTCTATTTTTAATAGTTTGAACGTTTTTTGGCACATGAAAAACTACGTTACCTACTTATTTCGCTTAAAATTTCGCGTGTTGTGCGTCTTGTTTGTTTTCATTTAATTAAGAGTCAAGAGCCAAAGATTCGAAGTGTTTAAAAACAGAAATAATCCACTCAATCATTACGAAAACAAAGAGGATGCACAATGATAGTCTTTGTGATTTTTTATGGTGCTTGTTTTAAGTCAAAGTTCACCAATAATCTTAAAATTCCCACAGTTATGTATTTATGTTATTATTTTTTAGCAAGTAGAAGGCTGTGAATGTCGACTTTGTACAGAAATTGTATTATATTTTTCTAAAACCTAATTTCGTTTCGTTTGTGCAAGACTATTGTATTATTTTAGTGCAATTTAATGTATTATTTTTTTTGAAATTGTATAGTAATTTTGTGGTGTGTGTTCATAACTTGGTGTTATTAGCACAAAACATTCCAACACCAACGAAAAATGCGTTGTTGAATAGTATTAATAAACTTTATAAACTAATTAACAGATTTTTTTATTTTACATATCATCATCTACTGAAGATTGGTTCCGAAACTTTGACTCCGAAACGGTCCGCTCTGCATCATAAAGAAACACCCTCTAGTTGTAGGGATAAGACACTGCATGCGTACGCGTGCGTGAAACAAATTCTATCTCGCACATTTTTCTACTTATTCACTTAAGAGGGAATCACACATGCGACTCTCCCTCCCTGGATCTCCCTGGATAATGCCTCTAGAGTAACCATTTTTTCTCATAAAATCCAGATCTGCTATTATACGTGCTCGTATGTTTACCTTTTTTTCAGAAACTTGTTGATAAAGAATGATTTATATGAAATATGAATTGGAGGTGATATTTTCTTTATTAATAAGTTTCTGAAAAAAAGGAAAACATACGAGCACGTATATAGCAGATCTGGATTTTATGAGAAAAAATGGCATTATCCAGGGAGGAAATAGGGGACTACGTTTGTATGGAGAGTTGCCTGTGTGATTCTAAGTTAGGGAAACTTTTAAAAAGGGCAACGCAATCTTTCAAATGGTCAATGTGCGAGCGAAAGGTACATCGACGGTGGTCTTAAATAATTCCATCACAATATGGCCTATCAAAACGTAGCACCAATATTGGTCACAACACGTAAGCAAAAGAGTTTTTGCTTTTCTGTGTTGGTCACCAACCAAATCGTCGCAAATTCTGAAACCTATACCAATCTGCGTCGCTAATTCGTCGCTAAATATTGGCTCAATATTTTCTGGCCACAGGGTTTAAGAGGACAATGATTTCATTTAAAGTAAAAAAAAATTATTAAATCATTGTTTATTACCAATTGCTCTTTACATAAAATCACGATTTTTAATCACAATGACAAATTTATATAACTAATTAGACGGTATATTTACATCAGATTACATTGGGAACTTATAAAATAAATCGAAAATTACATGGCAGTAGGCTAGGGCCATACCCAAAACTGCCGACATTGGGAAAGTGTGGAAGACCAGCTGTACAAAAACAATGCAGCTTATACACTTACAAGTCACAAATAACAGTCTAGGAACTAAAAATATATCTACACAGGTAGGTACAAAAACAAATACATTTATAATGTACATAACCGATTTTTAATATCAGTGGTGGCCCAATATGGCTTAGAGTTCGAACTATTCCTTCCAGTCCATCCCAAGATTGTCTGGAATAGATCGCTTTTAGTGATAAGACCACCCTTTGTTAATTGTATGTGGTATGCAATAAAATATTTTCTATTGTAATAATATTCGATTCTAAGGAATATAAAGTTAGTTGTTTTCAGATGGTCGGGAAAGGTGGGCTTGTAAAAACATTATATAATGAGAATATCGATTCAATTAATGAAATCGACTTCAAATGCGTAGCGTGGTTACGCTACGCATTTGAAGTCGATTACTTGGTTAAGTATCACTTATGCCCGGGATACACGAGGCTAGTTTTTTAAGCCAGGATAGCAAGACATTTTTCCCAGCACAATAAAAAAAAATAATAGCAAGATAGTAAGCTAGCAAGCTAGCAGTACCCCTACCGGGAACCAATCGTACACCAGCTGACGTGGACACGTCACCGTTTCGCAATCGCTATTGATGCTTCTTGAAGAATCCACTAGGGGCGCTTTTGGTTTCTCCATACAAAATGGTAGCAGAGGTGGGCGATACGATCGGCGATAGACGTCAGGCATCGCACACGGCGTCAGGCATCGCACACCGATTTCATACGATTGGTTCCCGGTAGGGGTACAGTTCTAGATTCGTCTAAACAGAACTAGCTTAATTTTTCATATAGCTATTCTGTTTACGCGAAGCTAGAACTGATAACTTGCTAGCTTACTATCACTATCTTGGTATCCTGGCTGAAAAACTAGCCTCGTGTATCCCAGGCATTATTATGAGGGCCGTAGCCAAGTATCACTTTTTACAAGCGCTAACATTATCTCTTGTCGAATCTTTTTCTGCTTTAGCGGACGCTTAGAAAGCAAACAGCAGTAACCTAGAATTTAATTATTTGAATTATTCCCTTAATATTATTTCCGCAGCAATGCTCTTACAGGACTCTCAATTTTCTCATGCTTGCATTTGTTTTGATTTTGCATCTTTGCATGGGAGCTTCATAGGCTGTAGATAATTTGACACTGTAGCTGATATACTAGAAAAGACTAGGCTAGCCAAAGCGTTTCTTTTTATTCATGTGCGCTTATTACTTTCTAAACTAGCTTTGATTTCACTCTCTAAATCGTTATCGATATCCATTGCATCATCTTCGGCTATGGACTGTGTGTCTAACTGTACCTCCATGCTTTGTCCACTGGGGCTGCATGAGTTTTTTATGTTTTCCTCACTAGAAAGTAATGGTTTGAAATCTTCTTTTAATTGATTTGGCCTGTTCTCTGTAGTATTCATCTGTTTGGAATCGGTAGTTATATTGGCACACGTTTCTATAGATTGCAGTTGTTCTCTTTTATTTTCTTTAGATTCTTGAGAATCTTCATTAGGCATCATTTCATGTGTAGTTACGTCATCTCTATCTATAGTATTGCTAGAGTCTTCAGGTTCACTTTCTTCTCTTTTATTTTCTTGAGAATCTTTATTAAGTGTAGTTTCAATTGTAGTTATGCCATCTCTGTCTATGGTTTTGCTTAAGACTTCAGGTATAGTACTATTTTCGGATTTAATACCGTCCATTTGATTAGATTCTTCATGTAGTGTAGTTATGAACTGTTCTTTCGTTTTGTTACTGACTTCAGGTATTCTACTTTCTTCGAATTTTATATCGTTCGTTTTGATAGATTCTTGGGAATTTTCATTTAGTGTAGTTATGCCATGCTCATTAGTTATGTTACTGACTTCAGGTATTGCACTTTGTTCAGATGAATTTTGATCCAAGTTATTCGATTTTTCATTTAGTATAGTTTCAAAAGTATTTATGACATGTTCTTTTGTTTTGTTACAGACCTCAATTGGCGTACTTTCTTCGGATATAATATCCATTTTATTAGATTTTTGAACGTTTTCATTAAGTTTAGATGCAATAGTATTTACAACTCGTTCTTTTGTTTTGTTACAGACTTCAGGTATAGTACTTTCTTTGGATGTCATATCCATTTTATTCGATTCTTCATTTGGCGTAGTTTCAAGAGTATCTACAACAAGTTCTTTTGTTTTGTTACAGATTTCTGGAATACTACTTTCTTTGTATTCGTCCATTTCGTTACATTTTTGAGAATCTTCATTAAGTGTACTTTGATTATTTATAACCTTTTCTCTTATTCTGTTACAGAGTTCAAAAATATTTCTTTCTACAGACTTAATATTGTTCATTTTATCACTAACACCGCATATCTTGTCAACTACTACTGATTCGTTTTCTTTTGTATTATAACTATCTACTGATGCTGCATTTTCTTTAATTGTATTGCTTACTTCTGAACTTTTATCTTGTATTTTATAACTGCTCTCTTCATTATTACTCTTCGATTTTAGAGCTAGGTCATTACTGTGTGATACTTCAACGGATTCTTTCACTTGCTTTAAACCTTCTGCTAGCTTACTTTCGGGATCTGACTGATCTTTCATAGCTGATGTATCCATATTAATAGATTCTTGTTGTTTTCCAGTATTTCCTTCTGATGTCCTATCATATTTTATGATATTTATTATGAATGTTTCTTCATAAGACGATACCTTCTCGGGTTCATTTATGGTTTTACTTATGACTTCTGATGACTTAAATTTGGATGCTAATTTTTTAGCGCTGGGGTATACTTTGACAGTCGAATGTCTACTAGCCAACGGCTCAAGTGGTAGATCTTCTTCTTCTTGTATAATCTTATATTTTTTCGGGTCTAGCGGTTCCAAAAATGAAAGTTTTTCAAGATTTTCAGGTGAACCGGATCTCGAGTCTTTGTTCTGTGATGACATTTTATCAATGATATAATAAACCGATATCGGCCTGAAACCAATAAAATATAGATTAAAATCATTTATCTAATAATTAAGATTTTAAATTTGAATACCCGATTTCAAACCAATCTGGTGCATTGATTTTTGATTGTATTTCTATATGACCAATGTAATGTATTTTAGCCTTCCACGTTTAAAAAAATATTTTCAAATGGCCTTATAAACGACGAAGCTATACGGTTAAAAATACGACTGCCTTCTCCTTTTTTTAATACCGTAATAAATAATGTTTTGGCCAATTTTCTTTGTAGTTGATTTTGGCTTTCTTATATGAAAAAGATATGGAAAAAGCTTAAGGCGTACTTAGGTATACAACAAGTTAATGATTATGTTTATTTCTACGCATCGTTTAATTCCTGCATCCTTAGTAAAAAGTTACTTATTATTGGTTGAATTTCGCAAGGAACAATTTTGTGGTCCACCATTCATTTTAACTTACCTAAAACTTATAGTTGTTTCTTGTTTTTCAGAAACTGCAATGAAACTTAAACTACCTTTCTTTTCCTATCTATTAGGTTAGTACTGTAGCTGTCTTCTACGGTGCACATTCTCCAGTTTCGAATGACTTGCAATCGGATATCATAGGGGATTTTCTCTCTGGATTTCAGTCTACATGATTTCCTTACATTCTGTGTTGCTTCGTTTCCACTGTTTTCTTCACAAGTCTGTAAAGGAATATGTGCGTTCTGCTCGTGTATCTCTTCTTTTATGTCTTCTTTGACTATACTTCCTTCACCTGGTTGATTAATGTCTTCTGTTTTTATTTCATCTGTCTTATTATTAAGCTTCTGAAGACTTTGATTAGGTGTTAGTATTTTCAATTTTGAAATCGGTATGGGCGTTGAGAAGGCAGGAGTTGTTAGATCTAATTTTGATCTAGGTTTTCGCTTTCTTTTTCTTACCCTTTCTTCTAAGTAATCATTGCAATCTGATTCAGTCTTAGGAATAATACTATCAATGTTCTCTGTTTTAACGGCCGCTTTAACATCCCCCAGTTTGGTTGAAAGCACTGTTTCGCTGTAATCACCAAGTGGTTCAATCTTCGGTTTAAGATCTTCTAATGGCATACGTAAATTAACAACTACGGACATCACGTTATCATTGAGAATGCTTTGCAAAGGATCATTTCCATTTTTGCTTCTGCATTTACCTTTGTTGGTGTGTTTTTTATTTTTGTTTTGATCTTTTATTCTCTTGGCCTCCATTATCTTACGAAACTCGGCTTTGTTTATTTTCATTGCCTGTATTCGTGCAATGGGTATGTCTAAGTCGAATAGCTGAATTGAGTTCGTTCCTCGGTAGCGCGCGATTCTGCAAGTAATAAAGGCCAATTTTCCACTTGTTCCTTGTTTAATAAAATTATTTTAGTTAATTAGCAGTAAATCTTGTATAGTTTCAACAGATGAACACCAATTTATCCTTGTATGGCAAACATTTTAAGGATTTATTTACTATTCACTTTTAAAACTAAGGATGCAGGTAGGGTTTTTGATATAATTTGGTTTGAAAGCGTATGTATGTATACTATAACGACATAATTATTAAAAGCGGTGCACAAACAAACTGCAAAAAAAAAGACGTGTGGCACTCGGAGACTGCCGCGGTAAAGCTATTGCAAAGCATTTTTTATCAACGTATGCAAATTATAATTATTTATTTATTTTATTAATGCAGTATTTTTTTTCCTTTTAATTTTTTTCTTTGATATTTATTCAAGTTACACTTTGAGCGTGGTGACCGATAAAATCCGAATCCAGAAATTCCGTAACGGAAAAAACCTAACACCCCCTTCCCCAGTCCGACCGGCACAGCGGTGATACTTTAATTTCTTGACAAAGCCTACATGCATAGTTCAATTATTAATATTTTTTGAAAGCTTATTTCAGCCCTGAAGCAAGGGTATAGTTGTGATAATAATAAACCAAACGGATACATCAAAATATGGGAAAGTAACGCCATGGTACTATACACATTCTTACGACCAATGCTGGTTATTTTAGTCAATTTTATTTCTTTTAATCACTTTCAACACAAAGCTATATAATAAATAGGTACTTACTGAGTTAATAACGCTTTATTTATCACCAAACAACACAACACACTCTGAATATTAAATAATCACCGAAATACAACATTCTCAATGAACAACAACATTGCAATCTTCTTTTTCTGATACCTGTATTTCTTTTTTTTACTTTTTCAATGACGTATAAGTAACAGTTTTGGAGTTGCCATACGTAACAAAGTTCAAGTCAGTGCTCAAAAGACTTTATTCCGTTCTATAGGGAGATTTGCACATGAAGGTAGGGACAAACCGATTTCTCAACGCTTGGCGCCAAAGGATTTTGACAGTCCATCCGCGTCGCAAGCTATAGTTTTTTCGTGGATACTTCCACGCCCATAGATCGTGAGCGGTTAGTTCAGCAACCCGCCTTTAGGTGGCATTGGTTGTATTGGAAAACTACCGTAATCAGTTGTTTACCGCGTTCAGTTGTTTACCGTAATCAGTTGTTTACCGTAATCAGTTGTTTACCGCGGCAGTCTCCAAGTGCCACACGTCTTTAATAAAAGACGTGTGGCACTCGGAGACTGCCGCGGTAAAGCTATTGCATAGCATTTTTTATCAACTTATGCAATTATAATTATTTATTTATTTTATTAATGCAGTAAATGAAATGTTAATATTGTTCAAAATATTTTTATTATCTTTCAATACATGTCGGTTCTTCAGGAATATTTATCATTGAAACTACCTATAGGTTTATGGTAACTGAAATAAGAAACATAAGTTTGAGACTTGATATCTTCTAAATATCTGGAAAATACCGCGTCAATGGTGGTTCCATATTTTATTGTGGATTCTTGTGGATCATTATTCATTTCCAAATTCAATATTTTCGAAAGAAAACTTGTCAACCGCTCTGATTTTTAATCAGCGAAGTTGATGTTGAAATCGCCAGCCAAGATAAGTGGAAATTTATTACCATTTATACCAAGTATTTTCAACCCTTCTTCAGTGTACTCCAGTAAAGTGTTTTTCTGCTTTACGTTGACGAAATTCCCTTTGACGTTCAGCATTTGTTTTTGGTACTATTTTTTTTTGTTTTTCTTCATTTTTCTTCAAATTTTTCTGACGCTGATAATATGCCCTTTGACGTTCACAATTTCTTTTTCTTTTTAGCTCTTTTTTTAGCTCTTTATGCTTTTCTTCTCTATAAAAAAAAGAAAATATCTAGGTATAAATAATAGGTATAAATAATTAGGTATTAATAGTGTAATTAATTACACACCAAAATAATTATTCATTCAAAAAATTTGAACAAAAATAACGAATCATCGAATTTCGCGCAATGTAGGTACATTTATATAGATATAATATCATATATACTTTCTCTGCGCGACATGAATGTGTATTACCTATACATAAAAAACAAAGGTACTAAATAGTACACGTGCTTGGTTTAATGGTTTCTGTTATACAGGGTGTAATCGTTAAGTGTGCACAGGCGATTATTCCGTAACTATTGCAGATATCAAAAAACTTTAAACTGATATCGAAAGTACTTTACCTAATGAGTAAAATTACATTAATAACTTTTTAAAAATAAAACGCGAAATACCCAAAAAAATTACATTAATCACTCCCATACATTTTATTTCTTGGTAAGTACAAATATTGAAAAATACAATAAATTGGCGGGAACGAGAACCCGCGCTAAAGAATTTGAATTTAAAACGAACACCAAAGAGTATCTTTCTTTTTGTTTTTATTTAGTATGTTGCTTTTCAGCTAGTTCAAATCAATACAATATTGAAACAAGGTTTATTATAAATTTGAAGTGGTAAGATAATTAATCTACACGTGTATCTACTTGAAATTCATTAATACCTTCATATCGTACATAATTATAAAATGACAAGGGTAAAATGAGTAGGTACTATTCCACTTAAAATAAGGAAACGAAAACCTTTCTACTATCTCATACTAAATGTATGGGAGTGGTTAATGTAATTTTTTTGGATATTTCTCGTTTTATTTTTAAAAAGTTATTAATGTAATTTTACTCATTAGGTAAAGTACTTTCGATATCAGTTTAAAGTTTTTTGATATCTGCAATAGTTACGGAATAATCGCCTGTGCACACTTAACGATTACACCCTGTATACATAATGAAGAATGAATTTACACATATAAATATATACATACATATTGAGAATTTAAACTAGGTATGTGTGTGTATATATATAAAAGAGGGCTACTTTTAATATCGCTTATTTTAATATCTAAAATTTTGGTTATCTTTATAGCAGTATTAGTATATAAATTAACAAAACAAAAAATAATACTGCATTTGTGATAATAATAATAAAATAAATTTATAAAGATTACTAACTCATTTTCTTTCACTATTTTTTTGTGACTTTCTTCATTAATAAATGCACTTTGTTTATTCATATTTAAAACACTTTGTACACAAATTATACGAGTACAGATATTCACTGTTGTACATCTATATTTATAAAAGAAAGTCGTGTTAGTTACACTATTTATAACTCAAGAACGGCGGAACCGATTTGGTAGAAAATTAGTGGGGAGGTAGCTTAGAACCGGGAGAAGGACATAGGATACTTTTTATCCCGAAAAAAACGCAACGGGAACGGGGTGTTACGGGAACGGGCGAGCGAAGCCGCGGACGGCCACTAGTAGATGATAAATACCTATACACCTATATACTTTCTCACAAACAGCTGATTACGGTAGTTTTCCAATACAACCAATGCCACCTAAAAGCGGGTTGCTGAACTAACCGCTCACGATCTATGGGCGTGGGAGTATCCACGAAAAAACTATAGCTCGCGACGCGGATGGACTGTCAAAATCCTTTGGCGCCAAGCGTTGAGAAATCGGTTTGTCCATATACCTTCATGTGCAAATTTTCCTTAAGAACGGAACAAAGTCTTCTTCATTGCTCATACTCTGAAAGTAGGTCTGAAGTTGCCTAAGGGGCCTAATTGAAAGTAATACTTTCAGCCCTAGGGAGAATCGCTTTCTACTGACAGCTGTCAAATTATAAAAAAAACAAGTTCTATTTTATTCAACCATGTTCCAACTTTCTAAAGTCTTTCTAACTGCAAGGAGGTTGTTGAACCAAATTCCAACTTTTTATTCAGCAAGTAGGTTGGAAACCCATTACAACGGTAAGAAGTTTAAAGTCTAATTAGAGCGCAATTTAAAATTTAAATTTAAATAACATAAAGATAGTATTAAATAAATAATATATCTTCTAAATTACTTAATTAATATATAGCTTCAACTATTTCTTTAAAATAACATAGATTTGAGCAAACAATTTACCATTTTTTAAATTATGAAAATGAAAATAATGGCTGAATAATGCTGGCGAGCCGAAGCCGAAGGCCCGCCAGAGAAAAAGAAAAAAAAAACCGGGAAGGCGGCAATTCAATCTTCATTTTCACTAATTTTTCTTTCATGTTTTTATTTTTACTTTCCTTGTATTCGTAATGAAAAGCACAGTGTTTACCTCGGGTGAAAGTCTTTTAAGTCCCTCAAGCTCTACTGGCGCCAAACCCGTCTCGGGACTCAAAAACGTGACATTCAACACTCAGGTAACAATGTACTATTGAGCACTGACTTGAACTTTTACGTATGGCAACTCCAAAACTGTTAGGTACTTACACGTAATTGAAAAAATAAAAAAAGAAATACAGATACAGGTATCAGAAGAAGAAGATTGCAATGTTGTTGTTCATTGAAAATGTTGTATTTCGGTGATTATTTAATATTCAGAGTGTGTTGTGTTGTTTCGCGATAAAAGCTATGCAATAGCTTAATAAATAAAATTGAGTAAAATAACCAGCATTGGTCGTAAGAATGTGTATACCATGGCGTTACTTTCCCATATTTTGATGTATCCGTTTGGTTTATTATTATCACAACTATACCCTTGCTTCAGGGCTGAAATAAGCTTTCAAAAAATACTAATAATTGAACTATCCATGTAGGCTTTGTCAAGAAATTAAAGTATCACCGCTGTGCCGGTCGCAGTGGGAGGTGTTAGGTTTTTTTCGTTACGGAATTTCTGGATTCGGTCCCCACGCTCAAGGTCCGCGATAGAAGCTATGCAATAGCTTAAAAATTACAAACATCGAATTAATTTTTGACATGTTTTCACTTGCAAATGGTTTATGTACAAAAATATCTTTAGTAATTCTCAATAATTAAAATCTGCCGTGGTAGATGGACGGACGAAGTTCCATTTCATCATTATTGGCCGGAATAGACTAAGTAAACCTTTGCAACTATTGTAGAGGATTTATACAGCGTCAATGGGCAACTTTTTTCCCATACCCCCCATTTACAAGACGTTATAATGCCTGAGATATGATTTTAGATAGAATAGGCTCGCCCAGCACCTATACCATTCTCTCAGCTAACCGACTCAAAATCAAAAGTGTATTTATTCAGTAGGATCGCAAGGATCACTTTGAAACGTCTTAAAGCTAGGTGAGTCTAGGTGCCAGTTCCACGCGACCAAGCCTAGAAGAACATGCAACAAACTACGGCTTGGTTCTTTGCTGCCTGTTGAACTTAACTCACAGGAAAGACATGATCAATACGTGCGGAGCTGACTAAGCCGCGAGATTCGTCACGATGATTTCCTTCACCGTTTCAAAGCACGAACTAGGCTACTGAAACAAGAAATCACGTCGTTTTCTCACCTCTTAACATCTTCCAGAGTTTCCAGCCTAGAAAGTGCGCTGGTCCGCTCGCACTTATTCCTGTGATTATCTAATAGGAAGGAAGTAGGAAACTTGTTGCCGCAGACATAGCACTTGAAACTACTGTGGCATGCCTCGTGAGTGGATAGTTGAGCAAGCGTCGTGAAACCTGGAATAAGTGTCAGTAACATTTTAATATCAATTGATTTGAATTCAAAGTGGTCCTTGTGATTTATTTATTTTACTTAGTTAATTAGAGCTGTTGCCACATTGCGTACCAACAACATTACAAGTTACAATAAAAAAAATACTTTGACTTGTCGCTTCTCACTTTTTTTGCATTTCAAATGTGATCGATGATGACCTTATAAAGTTTTTTTTAAATACGTTCTCGCGAGGTCTACTGTTGTAGAACTATAATACTTGTACTCACCTCTGTCACACTGCGTACATGCGTTCGGCACCTCCGCGCGAGGCGATGGGAAGGAGCTGTATGAATGCACTGCTATCACGTGAGCCTGAAACAAAAAATCCGAATAAAGTTATGGGTACTCTTTTCTCTTACTAGTCTTCTAGTTACTAGTCTCATGATGTGCTTACCTTAAGCCCTTTGACCGTGTTGAATCTCTCAAAGCACAGCATACAATCCATCGGCATGTCCGCAACTGGTTCTGCCTCCTCTTCACTCATCAGCTCTTCCTTTACTTCCTCAGGCAAGCGCTGAAAACAAACCTCATTTTATTACCTTTTTACCTGATTATACTACCGAAATAAATCTACGAGGTTGGAACAATTTCCATGTTATTAAGAATTATTCTGTCATTGGTAAATAAGGATATTTTTATTTAAAAAGTGTCTCAAAGGGTATAAATAAAACAACCAGACATGTTGGTAATGTGGTATAGAATAGGACTATTTATTTGACCACTACAGTTGAATATCCTATACCTACTTTATAATAAAAAATACAATACGAAACCTTAAATATTAATTCTATAGTTGTACCTTACAAACTAACAAAAAAAGAATTTAACAACATAAATATTATTCAATAAAATCTTGCATAATGTATCTTTTAGGACAACAACTTAAGTATAATGGAAGAAACGGGTATTTATCGCGATTACCTTTAGTATTTCTCGACATTTCGACCGTGTTAAAACAGCCGTGGTCGCGGGCAGACTGGAGTTCATTGGACAATTGCGTTAATTTAAAAAGTGCTATAGACAGCAGCATACACCTATATTTATAAGTAAAGCTCACAAGCAGTTTGTGTTTTTGATATTCCATAACGAACATTAAAGTATATAATTGCACACTAGGTACTTATCAGAATCAATATACACACAATTCCTTGATCAAGAAATTTAACAGGGTAAGTAAGTCCGATGTTTGTGATTTCCATGTCTTCCTCTATTGTCTTGTGGAGTGATGCCTGTATTTTTGGCACGAATAACGGTCCGTAGAGTTCTGTCTGCAACGTCCAGCGTATTTTTGAAGAATGTTTTACAAATGCGTATATTCTTGCCGTCTTTAATAAAATATATCCTGCTATTTGGTTTTCTTCGTTTTACTGCTTTCGTTGATATTCGCCGATTGGGAAGCTCTAATGGTTGCATACAAGAGCTTAGAAACTCTCTTTGTTTTTGAAAAGATCCTAACTCCCAATAGGACTTGAATATTTTTTCTCTCGTTTCTTCTGGGATTTTTTTTGAGCATGATAATCTGCATTTGTCTGTACACGGTGGCTTCATACTTTTGGCGCTCACAATCTTGCCAGACCGTGATATGTACTCTTTGCCGGTATTTTTCAGAAACTTCAACTGATTTTGTTTCCAAAGATGCGGATTTCTTGTTCGTTTGCGTTTTTTCCTTGATGTTACAGTATCATTTCCCTCATTGTTTTCTTCAATGTCATTTGACTGTAGTTGTTTATTATTTTCGTCAGTCTTTTCATACGGCTTATTGCATGGAGTTGAGGCATTACTCGAGCTACTAGATGAAAAGAATGAATCGACTGAATCCTTCGATATAAGTACCGTTCTTCCCGATCCTGAAACATCAATAAATTTAGTTCATCTAGAAGTAGTACCTACTCAACGTTGGTGTCCCAATGGGGTCCGTCATGGCATAACGACTGCTAGTGCCAAGACTGACTTTTTAACATGCCGTCTGAGTAATCTGCAATAAAGGTGCTACTATTATTTATTTCCTAAACCCGTTTATTAGTTATAGGTACGTGTTTTTTTAGGATAGCATAAATAGCAACATCATGTTTATGTACCTATCTTTCTATTTAAAAAAAAAAAAAAAACAAAATATATTGTGGTTACTTGAAATAGAAACTCTAAAAGTTAGATATTGATGCTCTTACTTACCAAGAGTTACTTAGGTGTAGGATACTACTTAAAGTAGGTACCTTTCACTGTTTGTCATTACCCAGTGGTAAGAGATGGCAGTTGCTGAAACACTGATTATCTTTTGAAGTACGCTTGCAAATTTGTCACACCTACCTCACCACATAGGCCCAATTTTGCCGCACCTACCCCACCACTTAGGCCCGTATTCAGAAAGCATAGAGCATAGACTTTTTAACAGCTCAAGCTCAAGCTTAAATTTTTGACATTTATCTATGGAAAACCATAGATAAATGTCAAAAATTTAAGCTTGAGGCTCAACTCAGTCAGACAGCACTGTTTCTGAAGACAGCACTGTTTCTGAATAAGGACCTTAGTCTACTAACTGGGATGGACCACACCCTGCGGCGCTGAGGTGCAGTAGCGCGGATTGGTGCCCTGGAGAGGTCACAGTGTCCGTTTTATATGTAGTATTAAGGTGGGTGGACCATGGAAGGCCACTCTAACAAATAAACAGTTTTGATTAGTTAATTTACTGGATAAATAAAATAAACTAATCGTTAATGAACACTTTGTTTTATTGAGTATCATACAAACTTCTTACTTAAAACTAGAATTGTAATAATCAAAATATCCGCTTTTACTAAAACCACAGCTAAAGCTCTTTCATTTAAATGAAAAATAAATGCCTATTACATTATAATCTTCTTAAAACTTAATGAATATTCCTTGAACACCATCGTATAACTAAGGATATATTGATGGAAATTATATAAAAATTATAGTAATGAGTGTTATATCGATAACAAATACGTTCAATGTCCAATGCGTTTTACAATGAAATTATCACTTATTTTTTTACCTATAATGGCCTTCTTATGGGTCCGTTCTTTGTAAGGCCAAAATGTTCCTAAGAAGGCCAAACTAACAATTACCATCTATGACATATTTTTTTATATTTAATGAAATACCTAATAGACACTACAGACTAAGTTCTCTAGTTATTACGAACTTGTAATGGCACATAATCAGTCTTGTAGTCAAAAATATGTAAAATCAACCATTCCTAAAATTAAAAAACGAAAATATAATAAAGTGATAATTTAAACAAACTTATAAACTAATAAATTATAGTTTAAAAAACTAAAAAAAAACGCTTTTATAACTAATTGAACTAAAAAGTTAAAAATAAAACTGTAATAATCAATTGAAAAATGTATATTATTGTACAAAAAAGCGTGGGGTGCTTTTTATAATAACTTCAGATATAATTAACTATTGATAAAATATTTACAACAATCAAAATCAAGCACCCCACGCTTTTTGTACAATATTATAAATTTTTCAATTGATTATTACAGTTTTATTTTTAACTTTCAATTAGTTAGTTCAATAAGTTATAAAAGCGTTTTTTTTTAGTTTTTTAAACTATAATTTATTTTTTACTTTTTACTTTTTTTTCATTTTTTTTTTCTTACTCGTCGTTTGCATCACCTCATCCTTATTTTCTTCAGTTTTAAATAAATCTTTAACTATTCTTTGTCCTTTATAATTAATAGCTTTTTGTCGTGGACGAGTAGATTTTATCTTAGCGTAGTTTGGAGTAGGCAAAAAAGTATGAAACGATCTTTCCTGTATTAGGTTAATTATCGGCTCATCATCATCCGAAGATCTAGAGGCACTTATCTCATGACTGTTTTGTTGAGCTTTTGTTTTAGGTCGGATTAATTGTTTTTTTGGAGTGATTTGTTCTTTCTGATCGGGAACTTCATCAGCTGACGAAGAAGAAGTGAATAAATCGGAGACTTGAAGTTTACTCATGTAGTTATTTTTGATAAATGATTTACTAAGATTCAAGTCAAGATCAGATTCAGGACTAGAATAATCGATATTTTCTTGTAGCCCGGACGTACTCGGAACTGGATTATCGTAAAGAGATGGTAGAGCGTCATGTTTCGTATCTGCGTCGGTGAATCGGTGCACTGAACTTCGCAGAATGTGGCCTTTCTGATTATTGATCGTATTATCTAAATCCATGTCAGAAGCATCAGTTGAAGGACTGTAAGGAACAAGAATTCGTTTTCTATTTTCTGTCGTAGCTGAAAAATTTGGCGATGTTGATACGGCCTTTTCTTCGGAAGTTGATGGAAAAGTTGAATAGACGTGAGAAGCATGAGCTGGCCTGCTTTCGTCTATCAGAGGCGGAGATGACAATTCTGATACTTGGTTTAATTCAGACACAGAGGACGAGACTTGAACAGGTAAAAGCGGTTGGTCGATCTCGTTTTGTAATGTTTCCGGTAAAGGTCTTTCAGATAAAATTGAAGGAGCATAGGCATCTTCGGGTATAATATCAGGATCAAAAGGGTATAAGCCAGTGGCTTTGAATCCATTTGTTATATTGGTTTGAGTTATACATTTTGGCCATGTTCGCGAGAAAATTTTATTAAATGCAACTTTGTTTAAAGTTCTCTCTAGAGAATTGCTAAGGTAGTTCAACACTTCTTCATCCCAGTGATGTTCGAAGGACCGATTAACTGATTTGTCTAGAGGTTGGAGTTCGTGCGTAGTGTTAGAAGGTAAGCAGTACAGCACTATATTATTTATATCTGCTTCTTCCAGAGCCTCGTATGTTAAATTACACTTTGCACCATCAAAGATAAGCAGACACTTACCAGGTGCTTTATGTCGAGCAAAATGTTGAATGAACTCTACGAACAAGCTTCTGGTCATGCTGCCTTTAAGTGCCATGCTTACCTTTGTTCCATGTGGCAAATTTGATCCTAATTCTGATCTGTACCTAATCCCTTTAAAAATAATCATTGGTGGTATAGCATTACCGACAGCATTCACACACATCGCTATAGTCACGTTCTCAGCGTGCTCCGGAGCAACAAGATGTACTCTGGTGTTCCCTTTTTCTGCCAAAACTACGTTTTGTTTGTGGACCGTAATGCGACACCCCTTTTCATCCATGTTATACAAGCGTTCTGGATGTGCAATTATGTTTAACTCTTCATAGAGTTTCTTCACTTCTTCAAAATGATGTTTGACAATGGGCTTATTCATTTTTTGGGCTCTAGCTGGATTCATTAGCTGGGGTTTTGTTTTTGATATTGATGGGTTTCGAACTAAAAACATTTTAAGCCATTTGCGTCCAGCCATTCTTGTAGACATATTGAACGAATGCTTGATTTTGAACCTCTCACAAAATAAAAAGGCTTGTTTCCGGATAAATTTAGGAGTAAGAGGTATACCCAGTTTTGCAAAACGTTTGATTCGCTGCAATAAGTCTTCTTCTAATAGTTTTGTAAGTACAGTTGTCTTCCCAATAATTTTAGTACTGTTACCGCTTAGTAAATGGTTTCTAAGTGTCCGTCTTGGAATATTAAATTTTAACGCAGCAGCATTCGTATTAAGTTGATTATTTTGTACTGCTTCCATGGCACGTCTTAAACTATCTTCATCCCATGTACTACCCCTTTTTCTAGGTTTTGATCCTGACATTCTTGAAATCTGAAATTATCAGTGTAAAATTTAAACACCTG
This sequence comes from Thera britannica, assembly GCA_939531255.2. Lineage (NCBI taxonomy): Eukaryota > Metazoa > Arthropoda > Insecta > Lepidoptera > Geometridae > Thera > Thera britannica. Next base: position 5,077,388 of record OW618048.2, read on the forward strand.
TTCAATATTTAAATATATAATAATATTATAATCATTGGACATTGCTTCAATTTTTCCGGTACATATAAGTAAAAACTACGTGTTCATTTGTTGATGCCGCGCGCTCGGAATATTTACGGCGAGAGGACCGCTGCTTACCTGGTTCCACGTCTTTTAAATAAATTGCCCACTGACCTAATCAATAGCATCAATAATAAAAACATTAAGTATAAATTAAAATCTCACTTCTTAACTAACATAGAAAGCTACCAATAACTAATAATTATTACTTACATGCACTTACCTAGTTCCTGTTTATTAGAATTTTTTCTGTACTTATAAGCTATCGACTTTTGACTCTCTAGTAGCATTACCCTACAAACCTTAGTGGTTTTTTAGTGCTATCTATAATAAGAAATAAGATTATGTATTTTTTAGAAGATAAATAAATAAAAAAAAAAAAAAAAAAATATTTTCAGTCGTAAATGTTCCTAGTAAGGCCCATGTACCCTAGCAGGGCCAACCGTCAAATATTTGATTGACTTTATAAGGAACCACCGGCTTTCATAGGAACACTACCGATATTTTAACTAAAATCGTAGCAAAATTATTTAATTTTTTCTTTAGTACCACAATAAATCCTTACATAACAATTTACAGCAAGAAGAATACGATAATAATAAGTGATTCACATAAAAACTTACTTTTAGCTGAGCGCGCGAATTGTAATTTTAACGTCGCCGACCAAAGTCTACGAAGCGAGGGATCGCACTGACAAAATAGCAACGCGAGCGACTCGCCGCCGCGTCTGTGTCCTTAACTATGATGGAGCTTTGTTTGATTGGAAGGAATTTGTCATCACGTGACTATAAATATGACTTTTTATAGTTGGCCTTCAAAGGAGCATGGCCTTCCATGGTCCACCCACCTCATAACCCGCGCGCGATCCGTGTGTTAAAAATGAAATGATAGTTTTACAAAATGTAGAAAAATATATGTTACCTCATCAAGAAACTCGGTAGCACCATTTGTCTTCACTTCTTTTATGGCTGGTCTTGAATTCGAGCAGAGGCCTGTAATAGTTAAAATTATATCCACTTGAAGAACTCTGTTAACCATCAGGTATAGATTTTCAGGATAAATGGTCTTGGTGACTCCTTCATGTTGGTTTATCAAAGACCATTCTATGCTTTTATCAAATTGTTTAGACAGGATGAAGAGGCTGGATTTAGTGTTGCCCTGTGCGAATGCGCCGCATCTCAAGCTCCCTTTCATTTGAATATTTAATCGGCTTAGAGCGTGGAGCAGATTAATCCTAAAAATCGGAACTCCGGTTTTAATCGTGATAACCCCGGTTTTACAAACGATGCTGTAATCATTCGAAGCTCCGGAGTTACAACAAAATCGGAATTCCAGAGCTCAAGCCCTAGCCCTGACGTCAGTTGTCCCCAGCATATTTCAACACAGATCATCATAATCATCATAAATATCAGCTTGTTTGCACCCACTGCTGAGATCTTCTCCTTATTACACTCATCCAACACAGATGGAAAATATTAATTTTCTTGGCATAAATATCTCTGGCCAAAAATATTTTTTTCTGCCACCAAATTCTTTTGGTAAACTTACCATCAACTTCACTCTCAACAGAAGGAATTGCCACAGGAGTCATCTCTTCAGGTTCAATTTTGATGTCCAAATTTGGTTCACTCAGCTCACTGCATGGCTCGTTCATTTCATATTCATTTTCCGACAGCAACTCCTGAAATTTAATATATGCACTGAGATAACGAATGATAGAGGTGAGTGGAAAAAGAAAACCTTTTGTGCCGACTCTACTTAACGTGGGATAAGGGCAGGAAGATGAACTCCTGAAATTTTATAATTATATTCAACTTCGTTTTCGGTCCTGTTTTGTTGGTACATAGGTTATCCAACAGTTTTCAATAAAAAATATCCTGTGCTATGGGTAACCAGTCAATCTAATAATCACGCTGAATATCAACATACATATTATATAAAATATTTTGTTTGTCGAATTTGCATCCTAAGCAAGTAAATAAATAAATATAAAATAGTGTTTTTCTTTCTTTCTTCTTATCATGTCACTGGTTTTTTGGAGCCAAGTGTAGTGAAGGGATTTTAAGTGCACCTCAAAGAGGCTCCTTTCCTAGAATACAATATAACAGCAAGACAGAGAACTAAAATTTATGTTCACCACACAATGTCCTACAGCGCAGAAGGCAGAGCTACTACCAACTGAGCCTTGAAGTCTGTTATGTGGGCTATAACTTTCTTGCATTACACTGCTCATTCCATATCAGATCTGAGAGGATGTTTACAGATACTAGCCTTTTCCTAAAACTAATAAACATACCTCTTTCACTTCTACAGCCATAGCATTCAATGTATTGGCGGCTATGTTCTTATCCACTTGGATGGGTTTAGGCCACAATGGGTTTTCATCCCCAGCTTCACTGTGACGTCTCCTTAGCAACAAGTCATTTTTTTGGACACTCAATTTGAAGTCAAGGGCTTCCTGAAGTCGGGAGCAGCATTTTATGCAGATTTTTTTAGAGTGTGTATCTGAATCACTAATCTGTTAATAAGATCAAAAATATTATGCATTTGAAGCGTGGTGCATATTGTATATAACTAATTTCATGGTATTTTAAACTCTAGCCGACATCAAAGTCTGATGCTGAGTATGATGAATTTGATGATTATTACTTGAGTAAAGCTATGAGTTTTTACAAAAGTAAGGTGCAACAAAGTGTTGTGTTGTACGAACCTGTACATTTGAGAGCTTATTCAAGTCTTGAGCGATGGATACTCCCATGCCAGACCACGGCGGGTCCCAAGCACAAAATATATCAACACAACCAGAGTCATCATCAATGTTCACAAGACAAGCTCGGCACTCGTAGACGCAATTAGTTCTCGCACGTTTTCTAGGAATGTCTGTCATCATTATGAACGTAAATTGTCTTTTAGAATGATTCCTATCCTAGCACAACGAACGAAAGACTTCCTGACTTGAAAAATAAACTCATTGAAGAAAATAATCTCCGTCTCCGTTCATCCGCCGCTGTGTTACCAGCTGAGGTTTGTCAAGTCACCTGAAATACCTAGTTAAAAATGTAATCTTTTTTTGTTGTGAAATACTTTTCACCTTGCCCTTAGTTTGTTCAGCTCCTATCAGTATTTGAAAGGCTTAAAGCTGTGAAAATTTTTACAATTTTTTATCAACATTTAGTTAATGTGATTAAATATTGGGAGCAAAAAACTATACACTATACACGTCAAAATACGAGCGATACAAAACATATTAGTGGCGAGTGGGAGTGGCGCATCATTAGGTATCATTAGGTATTGGGAATTCTCGGAGAGCAGCAGAAGTACATAGGTAAGCGAGATTTTTTTCAAGTGTGAAAGTTATATTAAAGTTACATTTTGTACATTTTTAAATTTCAATACCCGAAATCTGAGTATTACTCGATCAGTTTAACTTTAAACAATTTGTTTCGCTTCTTTTGTATCGAGAAATAATGAGACTTCAACTAGTTTCGATCGTTTCTACAAGGTTTCTACGTAACGTATTGTTGTTGTTGTCTCATCTTTTCTCCATACAAAAGAGAGAAACACGTAGGCGAAACCAATTTTTCAAACTAATCGAGTCAAACTACAACTTGCCCTTCTGAATCGTATGTATTGGATTGGATGTTTAAATTATTGGATTCACCAATCACCACGTTTAACGTTCGAGTTGGCATCACTCTAGCACTGTTGTCTTTTGCTTGTTTTTTATTCGCACAGGCTAGGCTCAAACATAAAGATCATACCACCTCGTCTTTCATTGTTCATTTAGTTTCATTCGAAACTTCTTTGTTCGAGTTTGTAGTTTTGAAAAATACACTAGGGTTAACTGGAAATAAATGTTATTTAACATTTGCTTATTATGTAATATTCATGTTTTTGCAATGATTTCTTGATGTTTTCATCATAACTTACGAGAAAAAACTCTACATTCATCTGCCACTCAATGTCAACGTCAAAAATTAATTCAAGTCAAAATCAAAAGCATGTGAATGTGAAAATTGTGAAATGTGAAATGTGATTGTTTAGTCAAAGGCGTTATCTACCGTGCACGTGTTTTTGTTGTTTTTTGATTTTTTCACTATATAAAAAGAAAATGGAAGAACAGACTCCTACAGTCAGCTTAATTTCGTGCATGCATTTCGTCAGACGCGGCGTTGCTAAAGCAGTACCGGAAAAAGTAACAAAATCTATAGATATTAAAAAAAGACCGACTGGCCTCTGCTCAGTTGGTAGTACCGCAGCCTTCTGCGCCGTAGGTCGTGGGTTCGATTCGATCCTCTATAATTTCTAATTTCAGATTGAAATCTATAATTTCAGATTGAATTAACAGAAAGGGAATTGGAAAAGATTATCAAACAGACTGCTGAAGATTTACAGTAAGTTGTCCCTAATCCTAATTTTGTCTTCCATAGTCAAGTTGTGTTCCTTGTGAATTGTGAAGGGCTTGTCTGGGAAGTACTACCACCATGCCTATTTCTGCTGTGTCGCGGTTTTAAGGGTGTGCGTCGGTGAAATTACTGGCATGTGAGGCTGAACATCTTTATGCCTCAAGTTGATGGACGCAGTGAAGTGCATCTTAAGGCACATTCCTGACGTGAGTGACATAATAAGCAATACTTTGTTATGGGAAAGGTACTACTTAATATCAAGTGGGCCATATGCTTGTTCCATCAGCTAGTTTTGTATAAATAATGTTATGTTGAAAGGTATTTTTCAATCATTTTGATGGACCTTAATTTCCAGTATAGCAGAACGAGGTGATGATGAAAGTGACGAAGAAGCTGAAGCCAGTGGAAGTGCTCCGAGAGATCCTCCCGCTGATCCTGATGATGAGTTCAATTTCGCCAAGTACGATGAAGAAGAATCAAGTATGTACTATTCATACACTACCTACCACTTTTACTAGAAGTAATGTGTAGTCGTATTACTGGTACTTATACACAGTCAAATCTACACAATGGATTAAAGTCATGTGACTATGAGAGTGATGAGTAAGAATATAGATGGTAGGCCAAAGAAATGATGGATGAACAGTGTGAAAGATGACATGGATGAGAAAGAAGTGATGGCCTACATAAAGTGGGTTAAGGGTAGGAAGACGAAGAAAGTCAAATCTACACAATGAAAAAAGGAAGTGGTTAGCTCATACAAATACTTGTTGACAAACTGAAAAAGGGGAAACATTTCATGATGATACAATGTTTAAGCACAACAGTTTAAAAGTTAACAGTTTTAAACCCCAAACATGCCCTTAAAGCTTTACTGGTATCACTGGATGAGATGAGCCAAAGAATAAGTTTTCAGTGGAGTATCTAGGGAGAGACCTACATCAAGCAGTGGGCTAATATAACATAGAATAAATGAGGACAACATTTGTTTTTTTTTCTAGACAACCCAATAGGCATTGGCACCGTGGCTACACTACCAAACTTGGGAGACTTGAGTGAGAATGTGCAGATAAGGGTATGTAGCTTTTACATTTTACTTGAATGGAACTAATAATATCATGGTTTCACCTAATTCTATAGTGAACCTTCACAAAATCTGTAAAATTCATCAACTCCACTTAGCCTGTTTCAGTAAAAATGATTTCTATTCCTACTAGCCCATACTATCCGATTGTTAGGCAAGTAAAAATTAAAATAAGAAATGATTTATTTCTACTTAGTGTGGGACTGTGCACAGTGGAGGCAAGGGGGGGAGGCCTTAGCCCAGCAGTGGGATATAGAAGGCTCATAATAAAATATGGATACCTAATTATTATTTAGTTTAAATAAGTGGAGAGGACAAAAGCTGCAAATTCTGCCGAGCGGGATTTGAACCTTTGACCTTGCCCTTGGCTGCGCTGACCCCCCTTAAGTGCTTAAGGGGCTTGCTTAAGTGTAGTGAACACAATAAAATAAAATAAAAAGTTTAAAAGAAAGTAAATAAGAATAGTTATTATGTTACAGACAGAAGGTCCTGACAGTGATGAAGAAGATGACATTATCAAGCCAGATGATAACCTGCTCCTAGTCGGCCATGTCGAGAGTGATGCCAGTATACTAGAAGTATACAGTAAGTTGCTTGACTGCCGTACTAGTTCTGCCTTCTGTGCTGGAGGACGTGGGTTCGATCTCCAACGAGAATAAATATTTGCGTGGTGAACATAGATGTTTGTTCTTTGTCTGGGTGTTAAATTGTATTCTAGTATGTCATAGAAAAAAAAATATTACTTTTTTTAAAGTGTTTAATTATTATAGTTGGTGGTTCTCATAGCCCTGCTTAATTTGGGGCTAGATAGTAATGTGTGCATTGACTAAAATATTTATTTGTAGTTCATTCAATTTGTGTCTCCCCTTGTAATCTCTGGTAACTCCTTGAATTAGAGCGAGTTTTATGAAAGTCCTGTAACTGCTTGGTAAGAATAACCACAACTATAATCAACCATTGTTTGTAAAGTAATAAATACATTGTATTTTTTTACAGTTTACAACAAAGAAGAAGGCTCGTTCTACGTTCACCATGACATCATCCTGCCGTGGTTTCCGCTCTGCATTGAATGGCTCAGCCACGACCCTTCAGATCCGCAGCCAGGTAAGATTATATTTTTTATCATAAGTTAGTGCATCTCCATGCTGCCTGGGTATGTACGGGTGAAATCCGCTGCCATTTTTATTTTGAAGGCTCAAAGAACCGGAGAAATATAAGTTCTCGAATGTCAACCACAAACCTTAAGATCACGGAGTCTGTGGATGGAAATGGCTCATTATTGATAGTTCTGGAAATGTATTGGGCAGGCCATGAGTGAATTTCGTTAGGGTGATGATGGTGATGACATTTATTTTATCAAAAAAATTTGCACCATATTCAGCACTGTTTCTGAATTAGTCTATTTTATTCCCGTTCACTGAGGTACCCAAATACAACATTTTATTTTTTAAAGTTACAGCATAATCAAGTTTCATTCCATTTTAAAATTCCAGGTAACCTCTGTGCCCTCGGTGGCATGGACCCCGTGATTCAAGTATGGGACCTCGACATAGAGAACTGTTTAGAGCCCGCCTTCAAGCTCGGCAAGAAACCGAATAAAAAGAAGAAGACGAAGCGGGTCGGGCACAAGGACGCTGTGCTCGATCTATCGTGGAACAGGAATTTTACGTGAGTTTTGAAGCCTGGATTGAAACAAGCTGTAGGTGCAGTATAACTAGCGGCACATGACTTGAGCGTTGAGCGATACGCGCTGCACATGTGTCGTAGTGTGCCATGTCGCGCACACTGGATGTGTGGATGTGTGCACACTCAGAAAAAAATATTGTTGGGTTCAACAATAAAACTTTAACAGGGGAGAGCCCACCATGGTGTATAGTCCGAGCGTCAATGTTTTTATTGTCAAGGATCAAGTTGTCAGTACAACAATATTTCTATTGTCAAGAAGTAAATTGTCATTGCAACAATGTTTCTATTTTTTCAATAAGATGTTTGTGTTTACTACAACAATGTATCTTTTGTCTGCGAGAGACAGATTGAGGGGTAAAAAAGAGGATTTGATAATCCAAGACCAGAGTTGATCGGATAAATGAATCCGATAAATATACTTTTAAATAAACCACTTCTACAATATAAGGAAACGCCGTGCGTTTTCGTCAGCGCGATCTAGCATCGTTACAATTTTAGTCGCGCCATCTAGTTTTAAGTTTAGTAAACGGCTATTTTATTAGTTTAATTCACTAACAATGTTCACATTGACACACTTGCAATAATCCATTGTTACCGAAGCGTCATATTTATTGTATGACAAAAAGTACTCAAATGCCACAACTTTAGTTACTTTGCTACTTCTTTTAACAATGTTCAGATTGACACACTTGCAACGTTCCATTTTCATTACAGCAACATATCTATTGCATGTCAAATGGTAGTTAAATGCTACGACTACATTTATTTTGTTAGATTTTTTAACAATGTTCACATTGGCACATCTCAAACGTTTTATTGTTATCTAATCAAATTCTTTATTAATTTTGATGTAAAGACAAAGCTAAATTGTTCCTTGCACATTAAACGAAGGAAAATCAGCGGACAATAAAAAAGTTGCTAAACTCAACAAAGCTCTTTCTGTTAAATTAACAGAGTATTTAGTTGTTCCGACAGGAATTTTCTGACAATGCATTTATTGTGACTTTGTTGACCCATTTTTTTCTGTGTGCAGTGTCCTATTGGTACAGAGAGCGGAGTGCGACTGGAGAGCCAATCAGCGCTACGCACGCCCGCCCTTCATTCCGCTAGCCCCCCTCAGACCTTATTTTTCGCGCATTGTTCGAAAAGTAGTGGAATGATTAAATTTGTATTTGAAAACACCGCAAACATTTTGTATTATTAGTATTAATTTTTATTTTTTTGATCATTGTAAATGTTTTTATTTTTAATTCAATTCATTTCTCTTATAAAATTTTTATATTTTCATGACATTACCTTGTAAATTTCAATATTTGCATGCCTAGACATAAGCAGAATACATTGGACATTACCTATTACAATTGAACATCTTTTCGATAAAATATGTTCAATTGTATTATATAAAGCAATGAATGTACTTTGAATTTGACCGCATGTGTTTCTTGAAAAGAGGGTTTGACACTTTCGTTTTGAAAACTTATTGTACCTACAATATGATGCTTTCCTTGAAAGTTTGAATTTAAATTTCAGGCACGTCATAGCTAGCGGCTCAGCTGACAACACGGTGCTTCTCTGGGATCTAGATCAAGGGACGCCGCACACGAAATTAGACTACTTTGAAGATAAAGTTAGTTAAAAACATTATTCAACTTCATTAATTCTAGCTGCCCTCACTTTTTTGTACAGATCGAATTTGCTAAAGTCGTGCAAAAAATTACCGGTAATTTCATACCTATAACGGTCCTATATCAATAATCGTCCCAATTGGTCATCGATCGCGCGATGGTGCGATGTGATTTCATTGTACGATGAAACTGTGTATCGTCATCGTCATCGCGCATCGTACGAAGACTTCAAGCTACAATTAGTGCACTCTAAAGGATAGGTATATCAGTATTAAACGGTTCTGGATTGGTCCAATAGAAGTTTGGCCATGAAGTCGGTTTCTCAAGTTTTTTAAACTTCATTTGTATTATATTAATATGTGTGTACATTGTCAGGTACAAACCCTTCAATTCCACCCGCTAGAAGCGCAGACGTTGTTATCTGGCTCGTGCGATGGATCAGCGCGCGTCACGGACTGCCGCTCGCCGGAATCACATCGCGCGTGGCAGTTACTCCCGGAGATAGAACGCGTACAATGGGACCTACAGAACCCCTTCTGTTTTGCTGTGAGTGGCCACTACACTTAAAACATACCCCTACCCCTATTCTAGCGTACTTCATAACTTTAGCGCTGACCGTTATTGCGCAGAAGTCAAAAATAAGGTACCTGAGGAGGCTAGCGGTATGAAGGGTGGGCGTGCGTAGCGCTTATTGCCTCTCCAGTCTCACTCCGCTCTCTGTACCAATAAGACACTATGCACACATCCACATATCCAGTGTGCGCAACATGCGCACACTACGACGCATGCGCAGCTATCCCCTCCGCGTATCGCTCAGCGCTAGAGTTATGTGCCGCTAGTTATATTTAAGATTATTTTTGATCTGTAAAAGGATCATATAAAAAAACGGTAGGAACCAAGCAGTCGTTTGTTGCCTGTTCTTCTAGGCTTGGTCGCGTGGAACTAGCACCTAGACTCACCTAGCTTTAAGACGATTCAAAGTGATCCTTGCAATCTTACTGAATAAATACACTTTTGATTTGTCCCCTAGTCTAGACTTGCCTCTCAGCTCAGTTGGTAGTACCTCTGCCTTCTGCGCCGTAGGTGGTGGGTTTGATCTCCACCGAGAACAAATATTTGTGTAGTGAACACATATGATATAGATGATAGTGTTATGGTATAATCATGACTGGCCCCTCAGCTCAGTGACTTGCCTCTCAGCTCAGTTGTCAGTAATCAGTAGCTCTGCCTTCTGCGCCGTAGGTCGTGGGTTCGATCCCCATTGAGAACAAATATTTGTGTTGTTAACGTAGATGATTGTGTCTCTTTTTGGGTGTTATATGTGTGTATTTACAAAAAAAGTATTTAAGTATTATATCAGCCATCTGGTTCCCATGGTACAAGCTCTGCTTAGTTTGGGGCTAGATAGTGTTGTGTGGATTATTTATTTATTTATCATGATCTGTTTCAGATGAGTAACAACGAAGGCAAGGTCGCTTACGTAGACTGCAGGCAAGATGAACCTCTGTGGACGATACAGGCACATGAAAAAGAAGTAACAGGTAAGAACTTATCGAAATAGTCAAAAAACCCAGCATATTTCTATCATTCTTATGCGCCCAATCAGGCCCGAATTAAAACTTGGGTTATACTTAATTTTGATGTACAGAAGGATACAGCTCAAGTTACCTGTACCCAAAGTCCCAGTGCATTCACAACATTTCGTTACCAAATGTTGTTTTCGTTTCGCCCACGTGTCTCTCTCTTTTGCATGGAAAAATGATGAGACAACAACTCTAACAACGTAACGTATTTTTGCTGTCTCATCTTTTCTCCATACAAAAGACGAAATGTGGTAGTAAAACTACGACTTCGGGTACTGAATGCAGTGCATAGTCTGATGTGTATCCTTGTGTATGGATTTAGGTACTTATAAAATAGATACAACTTCCTATACGGGCGGCAGTTAGTAAATAATATGCTCAACATTGTGAACAGTGTTATAGAAATGAAATAACTGTATGTGATTATTTTTAGGACTGCTGCTGAGTGAAAAGGTGCCAGGACTTATGATTACAACCAGCACAGATGGAAAACTAAAAACTTGGGACTATTCTAGGTAAGACAACCATTAGCTCATCTTTACTCTACATACAAAAATACTCTTAATAGTTAGCGAATAATTATTTTAGAACTAGTGGCCGCCCGTGGCTTCGCTCGCCCGTTCGCGTTAATTTTTCGGGATTAAAAGTAGCCTTTGTGCTATTCCAGACCATAATCTATATCTGTGCCAAATTTCATCCAAATCCGTTCAGTCGTTTTAGAGTTATTGAGTAACACACATCCATCCTTACAAACTTTCACATTTAAAATATTAGTGTGATTTATATGATTTTGACACGTATACACTATTGACGAGAATACGTCTTTAAAATTGCTTCCTTAGGAACGCAATTCAAAAAAGTGAATGATAACAAAATTGGGGCATACAGTTTAGTGTTGCAGCTACATTTCTATCGTCCTCATCCAAATTTCAATTACCCCACTGGATAGCTAAAGAATCAAAGAATTTATTACGCTAAGTAAGGACTGTATCACACCGCGCGCGGCGGAGGGGGAAGCCCCGAATTTACAAGACGTATTCACGTAAAACAAACGGCCGTGTCTATAACATAGCCAATTTTTTTTATTTTATCTTTTATATTTTATGTTAATCATCTTGTTGTGTATTGTGTGTCTAATTTTTGTGTGAATATGGATCATCCTCTGAAAATAAATGACATAGTAATAATAATTGTTTTTTATTTGATTTGTGACTTGTTCCAGCAATCCTCCCGTACAAGCTAGCGAGCGGGCCGGTAGAGTAGGCCAGTCTCTCTGCGCCGCGCTGTGTCCCGATGCAGCATACAGCGTTGCCGTTGGAGGGGACAACAAGGAACATTACATCGAAGTCGTTGACCTCACTATTAGTGAAGACTGTAAGTTTCATTCCTACACTGCAAGAACAGCTGTTCTTTAAGTTCGTGGTAACTAATACGTCTGTAGGCCTACTGGGCTCTGGTTTTGAGTCTGTGTGAGTGCACACCAGTGTATTATACTGTGTGTGTGTTTCGACGTAGGATTTATTGAGTCAACACTTACATAGGCTCAAAACCAGAGCCAGACAGAGCTTGTGGTAGGTCTACTGGTAATTGCTGTTCTGCCGTGGTAACAAATTATTTAAGTTACTTTTAAACGCTGACTGCGAAGTGTCTAGCTACAGCTAGGTAAGGACTGGGTCCAAATCCAGTCGTGTATACACGACCTTAGGATCGGAAGGCGGGGTCACCACCACTAGACCCACCAGTGCTCTTTACCTAACTGTAGCTAGACTGCTACACTTATACACATATAATAGTGCACATGCACTACAATAGTACTCTCAAACGGTGAAGGAATACGTACGAAACCGGCGTGTCGTAGAAACTAAAAGTTCGAGCAACGTTCAAAGTGATTCTTGCATCGTAATGAATAAAAAATTATTGAGTTTGAGTTTGACATGTGTCACGCGTTACGCAAAAAGGACCCACCAGCGGCCTACTTGCGGAAACCTAAATGCGGATGATGAATTTACAGCTAGGTAAACCAAGTAGATCAGTCCACTCCCCTCGCTGTGAGTTTGAAAGGAGAAACGTAATAAGCGGGGAAGATCACGGGGAGAGCGGGCGGCAAGTGCGTTTATGAATGAAAATTACCCACGCACCTGTTCTAGATGTGGTCTCGTTTCATTGGACTCTTGGACCTTGCAGAAGTTGCTATGTATTTTTATTATTTGTCCATAGTAACCAAAAAGTGGGAAAAGAACGTCCATTAGTACGATGGGTTAGACGTCATTGTCAGCGTCGTGGGCCGCAGATAGATGAGGGTAGGCCAAGATCGTGGTGAATGGCAAAAGGAATGAGAGGTCTATGTCCAGCAGTGTGTTCAGACGGTCTGCGGATGACAATGACGAACCAAAAATTGGTAAAAACTGAGAGAATATAGATTTTAATTTCAGGGTATAAAATGATAATAAGACTCAAAATTGATAGCTGTTTTTATATTTCAGTTACGAATCGCTTTGGATCCCGGCCACTGGTATCAATCGCGACGGAGCCCAATGAAGCTATGGACACATAGAAACTATACAGAACATTATAATACCGTCATAAATTATATTATGAATATAAATAAATTTAGTAATATTTTACAATATTTTTTTATTTTTTCACAAACCAAATACTTAGTCTGTTCCTTTTTATCATAATGGTTAGATTTGTAAATTTTTATTATAGGTTAGCTTATCTGGTAATTGTTTTGAAATAAAAGGTCACCATAACACCATATCTAATATATTATTAGTATTATTTGATAACTTTACCTAGAGGCATGGTATCACTACAAAAAATCGATAGAAACCAAGCCGTAGTTAGTTGCCTGTTCTAAGCTTGGTCGCGTGGAACTGGCACCTAGACACGCCTAGCTTTAGACGTTTCAAAGTGATCCTTGTGTTACTACTGAATAAAGACATCTTTTTAACACTCTTTTAATGATAAAGTTAAATATTGAACTCTTACATCATTTAAAATCAAAACACAAACCCACACTATGTAATCCAGCAATAACTTACAAAAACTTGTGAAACCGACTTGAACTGCTGAACCGATTTTAATGTAATTTCTATGGGACCAATCTGGAATTATTACTTTTAAAATAAAAACATATTTTTTCAGATCGACTCGACGAAGTTATGCGATAAAAAATATAAAAAAAAATTGTGGAATGAGCTACCTCCAGAGGTCTTTCCCCTCAGCTATAACATGAATAGGTTCAAGAAAAAATATAATGTTCCTTCAGGGTAGGCAACGTAACGACAGTACCCTCGGGTTATTTGCGACGGTGAAAACTTACCATTAGGTGGGCCGTAAGCCCGTTTGTCTATTATTTGCAAAAAAGTACAACCTAATTCAGAACCTCCTTTTTTATTTGAAGTTGGTGCTTTAGTCGTATTCTTATTTACCATGAACTCCTATAGCAGCGTGGGGTTATAGAATATGAACCGGTTTGGGTCTTCATATCGCAATAGGCCGTGATAAAGGTCGCTATTATCTTCATAGCTTTGCCCGCTCGTCACTGTAAAACATTAGTGCGGTTAATTAGTGGCCAAAAAAACTATAAAACTTGCTACCTCACTGAATTAAACAAATGTTAACTTAATTTCATAAATTTTACCATCTCACCAATGAAAAGACAAATAACAGTAAAACAGTATGCCGTGTTATTTTTTTATACATATGTATGACCACAAGGCTAAAATTTGAATCTCTAAAATTAATTAGGTAGGCCACATTCATGACCATAACACTAACCCATATCTTCTATAGCACCCAAGCACCACTGAAATTTAAGCAGATAAGTTTTATACCCTCTTTGTGTTGAGTGGTAACCATCGCCTATATCAAAGCATTGTCTTGTAGGACACGGACGTCAGGAACGTGCCTTACGATGCGCTGCCCTGCGTCCATCAACATGAGGTATGACAACAGATGTTTTATGACACGAAATATCAAAATGCGTAATTCATCATAGCAAAAAGCACTTTGCACTCCGTTACTTATCGGTGGTCAAAAAATAAAACAAACTATTAACAACTTGAGTTTGTATTTGCAACAAAAACATCTTACAACACTACATAAAATATATTTTAGAAAAACAAAACATTAATGCATGGTATCTGGTATTCATCGTGTTATTAATACTGAATGCTATTTACATGATACTTCGATTGAAAAAAAATAGATGAAAGCTGTCTGAGTGAAAAAATATACGACCAAATAGTGGTCAAATGATTATCATTTTTAAGACACCACAGGCAGTGTACAATATAATAGGTATTATAATAAATATGATTTTACCTACAACATGCTAATCTCATTTGGTGTCACATACAGCCAAAATTAATAAATTGGAATAATTTATACATTAATCTTTCAATATTTTTTATTTGTATATTAAAATTGCTTTTTTACTATATTGAAGTAGTATTTTGAGCACATTTATTATATACATTTTGGGAGTTAAACTTCCATTGTGAATAAATACGAAATTACTTTAAATCGTTCAGATTAAATCAAGCTGCCGTGATAAACACTATTATCCGACAAAGACATAGTTTCAATGGTTTTTTACTCGTATCAATAGGGTGTGTGTGCATTTGTGCCTTTGTTTTAAAAGATCTATGTTTTGCATTATTGAAATATGAAGTGTCATTAGGAACTTACCTATTTACTAGGTACCTTAAAGTGGGCGACCCATTGGCGGTTTATACCTTTAGCTCGCAGGTTCGTCGGTTTTGGCTCGGGATCGCCCACTTAAACCTTACATAATCTTCGTTCAATGACTAAAATCGACATAGACATAGGCTAAAGTGGTCTGCACTTTCCACCACCGAAAAGAGAAATTATTTACTCTTTAGCTGGGAACTTGGTGATAGCTTCAAACATAGACTTGGCTACGTAGTTCACGTTAGACGGGTTCAGGCCACAGATGTTGATTCTTCCGGACTTGAGGAGGTAGATATGGCAATCTTGCACCAGATACTCGGTCTGACGCTGGGTGAGGCCGGTGTAGGAAAACAGACCAATCTGATTCACGATGTGGTCCCAGTTGCCTGGAGTTCCAAGGCTGTGGACAAAACGAATGTTAAACTCTTGTCTGCTTTATCACAGAACTGTCCAGAACCCAATCGTATTAAACACTAAACATATAAACTTTCACAGTGCAAATGTTACCTAATTTTTATTATAATGTTGTTTTATAATGTTACATAATTTTTACCCACAATGAGAGCATGTTGCGAGTATTGTTTGATATTCTTTGAATTAGAAAAATTTAGTTTATGTATATTTCAAGGATTTCTAATAGTTTTTTGTCTAATATTATCGAGTATAATGGTATAGAGGACTTACTTGATAAGCTCAGCTCTCAGTGCTTCTCTCATCTGGATAACCCGAGATGACATCATTTTGATGTGGTCCCTCCTGCAAAATAATAATCACATAGGTTACTCTTAATTAAAACTAAATTAAATTAATATTATGGAAAATCTACCTAACACTATCTAGTCCCAAACTAGGCAGAGCTTCTATTATGGGAACCAGATTACATACATAGAATACTATATAACTCCCAGACAGAGAACAAACATCTACGTTAACCACACAAATATTTGTTCTCGGTGGGGATCCAACTACGGCGACGACGGCACGACCTACGGCGTAGAAGGCAGAGCTACTACAAACTGAGCTGAGTGGCCAATTGATGTCTATAAAACGATTGCATTTTTTCCTCATGAGCCAGCCGAATTGCTAGACATTCGGTCATTCAGCAAAATCACTTTACGGCATCTCTAGTTTATAATCAGCTCATCAAAAGAGAAGGCTCTCATTTATAATAGCCCTAAAGCACTTAGAAGGCCGCTAAATCTTCTGCCATCTCTATTTGCTAACATGAAAGTTACAAGACACTTTGGTGAACCGCTAAAAAGTGTCAGGCAATTTGAATGAGGGGGTAAGTACCAAAAATATTTCGATAGCCAACCATCAAGCTCACCATTCATCGAAGAGTTGTTTGTCACTCAGCACGGTAGCGACGACTCTCGCGCCGTGCGCCGGTGGGTTGGAGTACATGCCTCGCACTACCCACGTCAGCTGCGACTTGATGGGAGCCACTAGTTTCGCGTCATGGATCACTACAGCTAAGTTGCCGACGCGCTCGTCTGAAATCAAACATTGGATGAAGTTCAAGGCTGCGCCAGTTATGCACGATCCCAGGGCGTCATTTCGATGTCTTTATTTATCCCTCTTTAAGAAAAAAATTCTAGACTGTAGGCAACTATAGGCTAAATAAGTTGTCTATAGAGTATAGAAAATATTTTCGGTATGGTCATTTTTCTAAATCAGCACACAACTTAACTTTTTCTAAATTTAATATTTTTTCCCTCATAAGTCCTGTGTTTCGTCAGAGTGAAAAACTACACATTCGAGCTACAAGAACAAAATATCCAAAGGCTGCGCCATTTTATAAAATCCCAAGACTGCGCCAGTTACGTAGGCAATATTATCAGCAATACTTACTGTACAGACCGAAGTTCTTAGCATAAGACTGTGCGCAGACAAGCTCAAAGCCGCGCTGCACAAAGTACCTCACGGCCCATGCGTCACGGTCCAGGTCGCCTGACGCGAACCCTTGGTAAGCGCTGTCGAAGAATGGGAATAGCTTGCGTTCCTGAAACCATACATTCATTATTGATCATAGGAGCATCGGTGGTTTAGTGGCCCCGTATGCTTTCGGACCGTAATGTCGAGAGTTCAAATCCCACCGTGCACCAATGAGTTATGCCAGTACTCTCAAACTTTGAAGGAAAACATTGCGTAGAAACCATCATGGAGCAGAACCTAAAAAGTACGAAAACATCTGCGTCGAGTGAACGAAAAGGAGCCGCTTTAAAGAGAAATCTAAAACATTTAAGTACAAGAAGAGGAAGAGACGAGTTTATAAATAATTTTTAGACTTTTAGATCTTACCTCCATAATATCAGCGATTTTCTCCCACTGCTCACGTGTGGGGTCAATGCCCGTGGGGTTGTGTGCGCATGCGTGCAGGAGGATCACGGAGTTTTCAGGGGCGCTCTTTAGGTCCTCCGCCATTCCATCGAAGTCGATGGCGCACGTTTTGGGGTTCCAGTAGCGGTACGTGCGAGGCTCTTTGAAACCAGCGTCGATGAATACTAGGTGGTGATTCTCTGAAAAATAAATAATCGACATTTTATAGTTTTGTAATTTTATTGCACTTTGCTTTTCGAAGATGCGTCGACAGTGTAGCGCGCTTGCCTTGAAGACTTTTATCACTTTTCTCTTGAAAGCAACCCTTATTGTACCCTTTTTGGGGTTGAGTTTCAGGATTTCTTTTTTTAGTGCATCTCTAATTATGTAAGGTTATGTACTCCTATAAAGGTGCAGGCAGAATGTTGATTTTGAGTCAGTCAGTAACGTAAGAGTTTTAGAATCCTTACCCCATGTCGGTACCGAATAGTAGAAGGTGCTGTATTTGAGATGTCTGTTTAGGAATACGGCTCCAACCCTCAAACCGCCCGTTCCAGACAAAGTTTGGATGCCAAACGCCTGAAAAGTAATACAAAACCTTTTCAAACTAATCGTTTTTTACGCTCAAAATCTCGCATTCTAATCGTATCGCAGCTGCGGAGACACAGACAGCCAAACAACAAGACACACACACTAAGGCAATCTCTAAGGCTTCAAACTCCTTACACCCCTCTTTTCGGACTTGGGTTAAAAAGCTAATAATGGTTACTTACACGGCCACTGGTAATAGCAGGGCTATCTTCACCCAACAGCATGGAAACTGAAGCAGCCGAGAACTGCTCCATACCTGACAAAGACACCAATATTTCCCAGCGTTATTTTTATAGACCACGGGAACTGAGTCAATTCAACCTATTTAAACTAAAGTAGGTAGATTATTACATAAATAAATATAAATAAATATTGTGGACAATCCACACAACACTATCTTAGCCCCAAATTAAGCCGAGCTTGTACGATGGGAACCAGATAGCTTATATAATACTTATTTTTTTGTAAATAAATACTTAGAATACAATATACACCCAGACAGAGAAAAAACATCTGCGTTCGCCACACAAATATTTGTTCTCGGTGGGGATCGAACCCACGGCCTACGGTACAGAAGGCAGAGCTACTATAAACTGAGCTGAGAGGCCAGTCTTGCACTTACATAAAAAAAGTAAGTCACCCACTTGAAACAGGAACATTATCTTTCTAAGAAAATACGATGGAGGCCTTAGGTCAACCTAAAAACTCAAGTCAATAAAGTTGACCAATCTCGTAAGCAAACTTATTGGTAAAATGTGGCATTAGCTAAGGATTACATCCTTTAGTTCGTGGTCGTCATTCAAAAATATTTCTAAGAGTTATATACATACAACAAGTATGTATATCGATTCTACGAGCTATAGGTATGTAAAACAGTCTCCCCATAGCCACTTTATCATGTCATGTCGCTGGCCTTGGCTCTTAGCGTTTAATCATTTAAACAACGTCATCAGCTATCATCAACACCTCAATTTAAAAGATACAACGATTCTCTATGGCCTGCGCACATCTAGGCGATGGCGATGGCGATCAGCTGAATCGCTGTCAAATATAACAGCGATATTTGACAGCGTTTTAGTTGATCGCCATCGCCTAGATGTGCGCAGGCCTTTACAATATTGCCTATACATAATTATTATACATACCTTTGACATAAGTATGTGACTTTTTTTTTACCTAGCTGATAAAACAAGCATATGGCCCACCTGATGTTAAGTGGTAACCATCGCATTACCTCGTAGGTCTCGCACGTCAGAAACGTGCAATGTTTATAATTTACTTTGACATTCGATTCCATTTTAACTATATTGCTTTTTTTGAATTTTTTAATTTTATTATCGTTTATTTGAATTTTATATTTAAAATTGTACCATTTTAAGTTAACATTCAGACCAAATTTGTGCGAGGATTTCTATTGAATAAATGAAATACCTATTTATAGGTATATTTACCACACATACAGCTCTTGTGTTGTTTCTTTATTATAATGAATACCTAATCTTTCAATAATATTAGCTACCGCTATCTTATAGATTGGTAATACATTAAAAACATACTAGTGATACCTACTGATAACATTATTGAACCTACCTACGAAACGATAAACTTACGTCAGAAACTAATATAAAACATAATAACTAATATAAACAGTTATAACAATATAAATGTCATAAAGGTGATATCAGACGGTTCACTCGGATGAATGTTCACTCGAGTGAATGGTTAATTTTTCTTTCATGCCATGTTCACTAATATTTCATTCGGTGTTCACACGTTTCATTTCGCGTGAAAAGTGCCGAATGAAAGGCAAAAATGAACAAAAAATGAATCGTCTGATATCACCTTAAAGGTGATATCAGACGGTTCACTCGGATGAATGTTCACTCGAGTGAATGGTTAATTTTTCTTTCATGCCATGTTCACTAATATTTCATTCGGTGTTCACACGTTTCATTTCACGTGAAAAGTGCCGAATGAAAGGCAAAAATGAACAAAAAATGAATCGTCTGATATCACCTTAACTGTTTCCAGGGTGCCTTTTTTTATACAACTAGCTCATGGAACAAGCGTATGGCCCACCAGTGCCTATAATAATTATAAGTTTAAAAAACTTGAGAAACCGACTTCATTGTCAAACGTCTAAACCGATTTTAATAAAAAAAAATTGGGACAATCTGGACGTAAGAATAACCTTCCAAATAAAAAAATAATTTTCTAAATCGGTTCATAAATGACGGAGGCATGCAGTTACAAACTTTAAAAAAATTATTTAAAAAAAAATGGCGACACCGATTTTAATAAAATTAAAATGGGACTAATCTGGAAGCAGTACCTTTCAGATAAAAAAATATTTTTTCAAATCGGTTCACAAATGACGAAGTTATGCGGTAAAGGTGATATCAGACGGTTCACTCGGATGAATGTTCACTCGAGTGAATGGTTAATTTTTCTTTCATGCCATGTTCACTAATATTTCATTCGGTGTTCACACGTTTCATTTCACGTGAAAAGTGCCGAATGAAAGGCAAAAATGAACAAAAAATGAATCGTCTGATATCACCTTAACTAACATAAAAAAAAATAAAAAATACAACCGAATTGAGAACCCCTCTTTTTTGATTGGAAGTCGGTTAAAAAGGCATTGCCTGGTAGGTCACGCACGTCAGGAACGTGCCCTGCGATCCGTTGCGTCCAACAACTGACACACAGATACAGGCATTCAGATGTTTAGCTTCACGTGCCAGTAATAACATCCCCACCCTTCAAACAATGCTGCATCCCGGCAGAAATAGGCATGGTGGTAGTACTTCCCCAGACGAGCCCTTCTCAAAGAGTACTACTCCTAGTGCCTTCTCTACTAACTAGCAGTAATAATAGCAACCATGTATTCAATAAACTATGTTAAACCATTTTAATCAGGATGTTAATAGTAGCGTCATTTCTAATTAAAATGTTAGGAATTCATTTTCATAAGCGGCGGCTTATAGACGGACGAATGAAAAGTACTTTTATTGTAATATTTGAGGCAATTGTAGCTTCCAGGCAACATTTGTATTTAAAGTAAATGGATACCTATGCAAAAAAGTTGATTCATTCTCTATGGAAGTTCGGCAAGTTTATCATGCGCACTTGATGTGCGGGCAGGTTTTTCCGCAAGTAGGCCGCTAGTGAGCCCTTTTTGCGTGACCCTTGACACGTGTCGCTCGAACTTTTTTAGGTTCTGCAACACGCCGGTTTCCTCACGATGTTTTCCTTCACCGTTTTGAGAGTACTGGAATAGTGCACATAAATTTTTCGACAGAAAAACTCATTGGTACACGAGTGGATTTGAACCCACGACCTTCGTATCGGAAGGCGGGGCCACTACGACTAGACCACCAGTGCTCTCTTCTCTATAGATAATACACGGGTCTTGCGATAAAAGAAACTGTATAAATATGATGACTGAACAGTACAAGTAGCTATCCAAATTTAAAAAAGTGCATGTTGAGAATGGATGGATCTTATTATTACTATTTTTGAGTGTTGAGAGTATAATTTTACACTGAAATTACTGTAGTTAGCTTTTATATTTGTGTTTATCTAAAGCAAAATATATTATGTTGAAAGTGCATTTCTTCATTATTATTTACCAAGACTTCACCATACTGTACTCACTACTTGCTTTGGGAAAGAAAATAAATGCATTTTTAAGATTTTTGTGATTTTGTGACTGTTATAATTTTATGTAAAAAAAATACAGTTTATTTTCATCCTAATATTTTCCCGTAAATAAAGACCAATATAAAACCAACCAAAGTCATTTTGGTGTAAAATTATACCCTCATCCCCCATATAGTCAATAAGTCAATTTGTATGGGAATCAAACTTAAACAGTAACATATCACTAGTTCTATCGAACCAATTAACAAACTAGGGCTAATGGTGCAACCAATTAAAACAATAATACTAATTTACTTACCTAGAACTGGAAGGTATTCATGGAGAAGAGTATCATCGGATGCCATCTGTTTTTCTGTTTTACGGACCACGGGGAGCACCCATGGCTTGCCATTTTCATCTCTGTATGCTGTGAAAAAATAACATCAAATAATTTTTTAATGTCCCAATAGTTATTAGGAGCCGAACGGGATTTGAACCCGCGTCCTTCCCCTCAAATTTTCGGGTTCAAAGGCTGACTAGATTTGGATTAGACTAGGAAACACCAAGTTCTTAAAGTTATCTAACTAGTAGGTGCCACCGACAATACTTATTAACTGCTTAATTCAGTAATAAACTAGGTAGGTAATTTTTGATATTTTATATTCTTTGGTTCATAAACTAGTGTAAGGACTGTCTGAAAATTGAAAAATCAACAGATCACAAGTCCGGGAATTGGAAGGTGTGTTGCCTTAACAAAATCAAATCCTAGGACACTTCTAGTAATTTCTAATATTATGAAGCCTTGAGGAAGCTTCGGCATGAAAGAGACTTAGGACTTATAGAAGGCTCAAATTGCTACTGAGTTCTGTAAACAGAACCCTGTACAAAATACTAGATTTGAACTGAACTATCAAAATAAAATATCAACTTTTAAAAATTCAAAACCGAACAAAATAGGATTACATAACCAATGCAAACATAAAGCTATGATGTATAAATCTTCCAAAATACTCACCGCCAACGCTCAAATTCACTTTTTGTTGGTATGTGTCGTCGGCAAAAAGTTTCATGAGTTGGAATACCTCAATCGGAGGGCCCTGTTCGACTACTTGGAAACGCGAAGCCATGATAATTACACTAAGAAACCAGTAGCAAATAAACGTACAGTGATTTCAACACGATTTTAACCGGCACGAGATGAAATACCGACCCAAAGACCCGAGCAAACTAAACGAAATGTTGTGCTGTGCAGTGCAGTGCAGATCGAACTTGATCGAACGGAAAGGGAAGGGAAGGCTTGGATTTAGGTCCAGTTATTGCACAAATAAAATAGCTGTTATCTGTTATAATTATTATTTTGTCTATCGTGCCACGAAATCTGTTGGATCTTTTTAGAGTCTAGTCTATGTGCATATAAAACGTCTGCTACATGCTACATTATTAGTGCAAACTTGATAATAATATGAATTAACGCTTAGATTTAGATATGTAACAAAAATCCATTAGTGATGGATGGCAAAGCTAAGGTCAGTCAAAAATAAGACGTGCAAAATTTTAAGTATAATTGAATTTTGTTCCTAGTCGGTGTATTTAGGGCTTCAATTTGAGTGGCTTCTTTTAAAATTATTAATTAGACAAAATAGTATCATTCACACTCACAAATTATTAATCAAAGTCAAAGTCAAAGTCAAAGTAAATTTATTGCTTGAAATACATGTCGAGAAGATGTTAAATTATAATAGGTAATGTCCAATGTATTCTGCTTATATCTAGGCATGCAATATTAAAATTTACAAGGTAATGTCATGAAAATAATTAAATTAATTGAGAGAGTTAAAAATAAAACATTAGATAAAACACACACGAAAAAAGGAGTCTGAGGTACATAAACAATTTAAAATTAGGTTAGTATACAATAAAGTTAACTAAGTATTCAAAAAAGCCTTGTCTTTAAAAAAATCATCAATTTTGTAGTAGCTTTTAATTAAAAGTAATGTTCTTAACTTCCTTTGAAACAGTGAACGTGGCATTTCCCTTATGGCCTGTGGGAGTTTATTGTATAGGATAGGAGCCATACAAAAG
The DNA here is from genome assembly GCA_939531255.2 of Thera britannica. Classification (NCBI taxonomy): domain Eukaryota; kingdom Metazoa; phylum Arthropoda; class Insecta; order Lepidoptera; family Geometridae; genus Thera; species Thera britannica. The sequence continues at coordinate 5,101,164 of OW618048.2, forward strand.
ATACTCTTGCGCATAAACTTGGTCTTAGAGTTGCGGACACATACTCGACTCGTATCTCGTCTATTGCGATCTACGACATCGTTCAGCCGACAAAACAGATCGGGGTTACTTTTGACAAACATAGCTGTTTCCAAAATATCATCCTTTCCATCAAGAACTCTACTTGTCACAAGTAAAATAATGAAAATGAAAAACGCCGAAGTTTCACTATTAAGCCGGCTGTACACATGGGGCCAAGGTGTTGGGCCAACCTGTAGAGAGCTACCTGGCGGTATGTTGGCTTAATTGGTCTAATTGGCGCCAACATTGGCAGGCCATCCGAATAGTATCGGTTTTTTGTGCACACATCAAAGGATCTTGGCGCGCTCCGCAAACAGCGTTCACACGTTGGTGTCTTGTTCAGTTCAGCATGTATATCAATAATAACACACATTTACCTCGTTCTATTCCGAGTAATAGTCACCTTCTTTTGCGCCATTTCTTTTTAGTCACTCTACTTTGGTGCACATGTACGTAATCATTAAACGCACTGTATAAATAAATTGCCGTGGCTGCAAGAACTTCTACGTCCATCTTTGAAGCGCCAATGCAGAATGATCAGTAATCCAATGTGTGAACAGCAATCTTGGTTAGCCATCATTTTTGCCCAATGCGTTAGCCCAACACCTTGGCCCCATGTGTACAGCCGGCTTTACAGTTTTGTGTGACATGTCAAGACGGACAGAGACAGAGCTTAAAAGCGTGGACCCACGTGTTCTGCCTACGGATGATTATCCCCCTTCTTCTCCTTAAATTTCAGAGCTTAGGTTGTCGTTGGGGCTTTGATGCAATTTCCTCCAATTTAGTTTTTATATTGCGGCCTCCTTGTCAGCAACCTCTATACAGACCCACCAACTTATCTGTGAATTGAAGAGCGTCGCTGTAATCGCTCTGGGGTTGCCATTCTATGAATAATTAACCACAATTTGGGATTTCTACATAATATAATCTGCTGTTTATTCTTCACAGACAACTTACCTAACTGACACTTGCCTTTATAATATAAAATTGAGGATCAAAAATGTATAGTTATAAAAATTCTGTACTAACGGGTTGTATGAAGCGAGTCAAACAGCGCGTGCGGCTACTGCTAGTTAATATTATAAGACATTGAAGTAAGTATGTAAATAAAACACTAACAATTTATTAATTAAGTATAATGTGTATGTTTAAATATTTTTACAATATGTATGATCAACAGACCTTGAGGTACTAGGGCCGACATCATAATCATGATCAGTAATCGAGGACACGCCAGTTAAGTAATCATCTTCTGAATCACTATCGGTTTCACTATCGCTCAGCACATTTATAATGAATGGTTCATCTAAATATCCACCTTTATCAAGATACTCATTTTGTAATTTGCGGACATGGTTGCAATGCTTTTTCCACTCTTCCACCGTGATTTCTTCAAATGCCTTACTGACCAAGCTAGGCATGTCTTGACTTTTATGATCAATATTGATATTGGCAACTTTTCGCTTCATTGTGCTCCATATCAACTCAATCGCATTAAGATCGCAATGATAAGGCGGCAGTCGTAGGCATTTGTGCCCATTTTCAGCCAATATAGTGTCAACTTCATAGATAGGAAGTGGTTTATTTCTTTTTACTATTTCCAATAGCTGAGGTTTGGTCATCTCTTCAGAGTATTCAAGAGCATTTTGAGCAAGCCATTCTTGAATGTCTTTTTTCAATGTATTGACATTTGGACTTTTATTAATACATATACTATGATAAGGAGCATTGTCCATGATAATAATTGATGACTCTTTTAAGTTTGGCAATAATTTTTCCAATAGCCACTTTTTGAAATTGATATTATTCATATCGTCATGGTAATCACCACTTTTTGTTTGAGATTTGAAAACTAATAATGCATTTTCTACAAAACCCATTTCACCGCCTGCATGAACTATGATAAATCTCTGTCCCTTGGATACAGGTTCCAGAACTCCTTCCGTGCCTTCACCTTGCCAGCATTTGCCAGATGTATGAGATGAGTGTATGTATGTTTCATCTAAATACACCAGAGGCAATGGATTTGCTGCTTTATCATTATTGCTGATTACTTGCAGATATCTTGATCTCCATGCAGATATATCATTCCGTTCCATAAGAACCTTTCTATTACTTTGAGTCTTTTTGTAGCGAAAACCCATTTGGTGAAGTAGTTTTCGAAGAGACTCACGTTGTCCTTGATAATTTATGTCTTCTTTTAAAACTGTAAGTAGTTTACCGACTGTAGGCAACTCTTTTCTCACTGCATAAAATTCATGTACTTTTCGTCGTATAACGCCCATATCGAAGTCATCGATGACAATGAAACCAGTACTTCGTTTTCTTGATTTTCCAGGCGTTCTTACTTTAGTACCGGTTTCTTCTGCTACCTTTCCTTCTTTGACTATTTTCGAAACCAAACCTTCACTTACACCTGAAAGACAAAATAAAAAACTAAGGAACTAGGTAAACTAGAAGTGACGATGCAAGCTGAGTCAAGTATTAAATGCATGTAAATACAGAAGTTAAGTATTTTCAGAGTCTACTCGAGTCGAGGTACAAGTTTCATGGGCAAAATTTATGGGATGCGACTGGTCACACTCACCTGTAGCGACAGAAACTCGTTTGGTTATTTGATTAAATGGAATAATCGGAGCTTGTTGGCGAGCTTCCTCTTCAAAAAATGCTTTTACCTTCAGAATAATATTCCGGGCATCACTTTTTATAGCTTTCGGCATGATTGAAAGCGTAAAATATTTAATATCCAAAAGTAAACAGAAAACACGCAAACAGAGAGCAACTGACAATCGAACGACATTTTCATCATGGCGGCTGTAGTTCAATTTTCGGCCACTTCACAGATAAGTTGGTGGCTCTGTACCTACAAATTGCATAGGACCAAAAAGATTCTGTTGAGCCACATGTAACGACACACGCCACAACCCATGAGTCTGCACTAATGGGACGTAGCTTAATAACCACAAAATAGCAGTTAAAAAAAATATTAATATCATGACGTTCTAATAAAAGTAGCAAAACAGTCCATGCCTAGTTATAATCGATTGAATGACCTTTGGTACATTGACAATGTCACTAACGTCAAATTGAAACGTCATAATATTTGTTTTTTATTTTTTTATTTCGCACGGGAATGCTAGGGCTTTAAAATCATACTATTTCGTCTTCAATCCGTTTTACGTTTAGGAAACTCCTTGAAAAGAGGTTTACATGAGGTCTGTATGTTTAGCTGTTCTTCCTAGGCTTTCTGTTTAATAGTCAAAGGTTACGTACGTAGACAGCGCGCAAGATAACTCTGCGCTGGCCTTACAAAACCCTACACCAATAAGCCATCTCAGTTAGAAGCGAACAACTACAAAAACATACCTTATTGTAGGTTGTAGGTAAGTAAAGTACATCTTGGATTTTTAAAGGGTTCTTCACGTAGGTACGTACGACCACATCTAGGCGATAGGTATCGCTGTTATTATCGCAGCTTATCGCTTAGATGTGGCCGCACCTTAAGTGGAATGAGATCGAAGATAAGATTTAGTTTCATTATTTATTTAAATAAAATACGTTGGATAAATTGAGGGAAGGTTAAGTTATCTAGCATCTGTATTGTGTGTTTACAGGATTTTTTATTAGTTTAGCCCGTGGATCATCGGATCGTACGACACAATATGCTGATTTGAATTCCTTATTATCGCCATCGTTTTTGGCATAATTATGAAGCCCCATTAGAGCTAGACCAAGTCCAACAAATGCCATTCCAGTCGCGCACATCACCTCGGGTATATGCCAGCATCCTTTGCGAAACAGTTCAATCAGCGATTTGCCAAATTTTACTTGATGACCAATTTCTATAGGTGGAATTGCGTGTTTTTTGGTAGTCATTTTTACAAAATTATTAAGTTTTTGTCAGTTTTGACACTTTGTGCTACACTATTGACAATAATGTTCAGCGTTAATAAACTCATTGACAATACCCGTAGACAGACAGACAATACCAATGAGTGTGACAATAAAATAGCGTACTTATCTCAATACTGTCACAGACAAAGAAAAAATATAGGCTATACTAGTGCTGTACAATCTGTACCTAGCTTATCATGGGTAAGTTTTAGTAAGATAAAAAAGCTAATACATGTAGTCGAAATATTTATCTGCTACAGCTACAGTGTACATGGGCCCTAATAACAACTTTAAAATGGAAAAAAGTGGATTCGTTCTAACAGAATGTTACTTCTAACATTTTACGCTACTATTGACCCTCTGCTAGACGGCTCGGCATATTAGTTAGGAAATGGAAAACGCATTTACGAGTGTTTAATATTAATCGATTTTAATTATTACGAGTTTAATAAAAGGGACAGGAAACTGATATTATTTTGCGTTTTCCACATAAAATATAGGGTTTCTCTTGTTTTAATTGACTATAGGTGATATCAGACGATTCATTTTTTGTTCATTTTTGCCTTTCATTCGGCACTTTTCACGCGAAATGAAACGTGTGAACACCGAATGAAATATTAGTGAACATGGCATGAAAGAAAAATTAACCATTCACTCGAGTGAACATTCATCCGAGTGAACCGTCTGATATCACCGTAGCTGACGGACCCGTTTGATTGAGCTCTCTCTCAGCGTTGCCAGAATGTTAATTTTGTAAAACTTTTCGTTACTTTTGACCCTCTCGTTATTTCAATGTTACACGACTCAATACAGATAATGGGGCAGGAAAATTATTTTCATTTTTGTGTATTATAGTGCTATGCTAAAGGTATTGTGTCGTTTTCCACTTATCTTAGGCTAATGCTACTTTTCTCGTGAAAATGTTACTTTTTGAGCTATCTCATGTTATATTTGACTATCTGCCACTGGCAACACTGCTCTCTCGTCTGCAAGGGAGGCAATAATGTACGACCCGTTATTGCACAGCAGGATAATGTACAGCAGGTTAATGTACACACCGTTCTTACGATGCCAGGGTTTGGATTAACGGGGCGTACAATAAAAGGTCGCGAAATAACATGCTGTACAATGTCGTCACGTGTTGTTATTGTACGCCCCGTTATTACGATGCCAGTTAAGCCTCGTGCACACTGTAGCAATTAAATATTGATTTTTGCTGTTTTGTTCTGGCAGCGGATACTTGTACTTGTCCTTGAGACTTTATAGGGCGGATCCGACTTGGATAGGTTAGGTTATGTTAGAACATAAAAATAACGCATGAAAAATGCCAGAAAATGTTTTTTACATTTACCCCAAAGGGGCTATTCTCTTAAGGAGCAGTATCCATTGCCTACAAAAAATAAGTAATATTTGAATTGCCTCAGTGTGTACGGGCCCTAATGGCATCCAATTAACATGCTGTACAATAACATCACGTGACAATTTTGTGCACCCAGTTAATTCGCAGCCAGTTATTGTACGGCAGGTTAAAACGAATCCAAAACACGAAAAAAGGTTTCGTTTTAACATGGTGTACAATAACATGCTGTACAATAACTGGACGTACATTAACCGGACCCGTCTGCAGGGGCGGTCGATAGTCTGCACGGAAAAACATTTTAAAACTCAGCAGAAGTTTACTTTTCCACAATTGCGTGCTGTAATTACCTTTGATAATGGCTGCTGCCTCAAGACGAACCCTTGGACAGCTGCTGCAGCAGGGTTGGACTGAAATCCCGGAAGTTCTGGCCACAACCGGAATCGCTTTAGTTGGAGTTGGTCTTGGAATCGCTGGCTGTTACAACTACGCGAAAAACGACGGCGACAACAAAAGATACAAGATGAATTACGTCGTGATGAGGCCCGATGACCCGAAAGCGAAGCTCATTAGAAAAGACTAGTCAAAGTTGTGTGCAATTTCTGTAGGCGAAATGTTAGTGTGAATAATTATGTAATAAAGCTTGCTTGTGTCAAGTTTGTGGTTTCTATAGCCTCGCGCAGTGGCTAGAACTTCCCCGTCGCTCAAGTTTATGGAGGTAGGTGGGAAATAAAAGGCGTCTTTAAAACAACAGCTGTTTTAATCACCAAGGCCAGAAACATAATTTTTCATATTTTGTCTACTGCTATGAATAAAATTAAGTATAAACAGTAACATAAGTAAAATTAAACCAAGTGCACAACTATGGTTATTCACTGGGCAGGTGGGGTCAAGACTAACCTAAGTCTATGTTGTGGATTTTTTATAAAAGAATGTAGAGGCAATAGGAACATAATAAATCTGACACTATCATAGATCCTTAGTATTTTAGTTAGGTTATCATAGCAAAATCTTATCATTTTTTATTTTTACTACTACTACTACTACCCTTTCCTTTGCCGTTGCTGGATTTTCCTTTACTGGTACTTGGCTTGTCATTTGAACTTTTTTTCTCAATACTGCTGCTTTTCTTTTTCTGAAAACATAGACAAAATATTTGTACTTTTTGCAACCGTGCAAGCAGCTTGAACTATAAACCTTAAATTTTTTTTTCCACTCTGGTTGTCCACATTATAAGGTGGAAGTGACGCGCTTGGTGGGGGAGAAGGTATATCTTCCATGAATAGATGTCTTGTTTCCTGCCTGGATTCATTCAACTTGTAAATGTCTTTCATATCATGTTATGCAAACATAACATGATATATGAAAGACGTTTTACTAGTTATACAACGTGAGTTTGAATTCGTATGTTATCCCGAAAGGTGGTGATAGGGACCATGGTTTTGCACAAGCTATGAAAACATTTCTGTGAAATACGAAATCTAAATCTTCCATACAAAAAAAATAATCAATTGACAAAATATTTTGTGTGAAAACCCTACATCTTGGGCGGGGCCGGCGCTAATTTGGTAAATAGGTAAGTAGTAATAAAACTTACAAACTAGGTACATATCAATTTACTGGCTTTCCATGGTATAAGCACTCTGTTCTGAAGACGGGTAGCTACATAGGTAGGTACTACTACGAGTACTAGGTACAGGTAGGTTTTGCACACATTATTCACAAGCACTTAGGTAGGCCATACCTACGACAATTAAATGATTTTTGTACACTGAGTTTAACTTTTCAACATGCGCTCGCAACGAAATAGTCCACGAAATACTGAAAATAACTGAAATGCCTAAGTTTATTTTTAGATTTTCGAGTTCGGTTTCCTTTGACAGCTTAGACAATTTAACCAAATTGTCTAAGTTTGACAGTGCCGAATAATTTTAGGGTCCCGTCCCGTTTTCATTGAAATAAAAAACGGCGAAACAAACATTATGAAATACTTACTTAACCCAATATTGGGTTAAGTAAGTCGTGTGTATGATGACTTCGTAAGCTCTCGATTCGAATTAAATTAAAGTAAATAGGTACCTACTCTGTACGTACTTTATTTAAGTTTCTCGTATCATATCTTAAAGCAATGCCAAAGTCGGAGATTTTCATAAAGTAGGTAGTCGCAAAATGCACTTGTTGTTTATCACTCAATCACACAAATAAAACTTGTCTTACATATGTTTTGGTACGAAAGTACCTACCACTAGTTTTTTTACAATGTGTAAATAAAATAATTTTTAATGAGTGTAGGCATTGCATCACATCCTCTTCGTTCTGAATCATACAACAAATAAACAAAATAAATACTTGAACATAAATTCCATGAAAAATATTATACGGAACCCAACAGACCCCATTTTTATAAAATTAGGATGACGATTCAAAGGAGGCGGTAATACATTTTTATTGCTTTTTGACTTGCCAATGGCAGATTTTGGGTGTCAAATAAGACATAGTTCAACAGAGGTCAAGTACCTAATCAGCTGGTTATAGGGTTGCCTAACATGCTTTTAAGCAAAATCATGGCGTAAACTTTACACACCATTTGTTGAATGAAAAAGTCCTGATTCAGAAAAGTCATAGAACTAATGCTGTTGGCATTCAGGAGTAGCTTATCCCCCTTTCGGGATAACATATGAATTCAAACTCACGTTGTATAGGTACTTAATACTTGTTTGCACATCCTATTACTGAGGAGAACTTGCATAACACGATTTAATATAAGACAAAATTATGTTGGTGAAAAGTTTTCTTCACGAGTTTTAAGGCTCGGTTAATATATTATTATAATATTGTATAATAAATAATATACAATTATATTACGGGGATATTGTATATTATTTATTGTTAAGGTTGAAATTCAGTCAACGGCCCGGCCCCGACCCGGTGAAGCGTGAATAACCTTAAAGATACATACAGCAATGACAACTCTATAGCATCGCAAAGCTGCACTTACCTTTATAAGAGCGTCATTTTCCGGATCACTATCACCTTCGTCGTCAATCTCGTTATCAATACCATTGTTATCATAGTCCTCTTCGTCTTCTCGCGCCTTCCCGCGTTTGATGGAGCCGGGCGCGTATGGCAAAGCTGTGGCTTTCTTGTTGTATGTGCGGGTCATAGACGCTTTCACCTGGATTGAAATTGACCTTTATTTGCAACTAAACTTCCAATTAAAATACGAGTTTAGAAAATGTACAAGAAACCCGTTACAAAATTAAATGATCTAGAAAGAAATCTATATGACTTTCATCCATAGTATGATAGGTGGGCAGAAGCACTTCCAAATGTTACAGTAATTCAGTAAATCTAACTGACTGATCAAAGACACACCTAGAGTTTTTTTTTACTTTAAACAGTCCCACTGCTAGGTAAAGGTCTCCTCCAAAATTGTGCACTTATCCATCTTGGGAACCTAGCATACTTTTAAAATATACAATGTATTTTTTTTTTCTGAAAGGTAATTGACACAGCAATGTCTCTCTCTCATAGGCGCCAAATTGGTGACCCCCATACAAAAATGGAGGATTTTACATACCTTAGGATCAACCAACACAGCAGGATTCTTGCACCCTGGCCACATGGATAACTCTGTAAGCGATTCCAAGTCTTCTCTCAGCAAATGGTATGATTCTAGAACTTCAAGAGACTTGTCGATTCCTTCGGCTTTGTCTGTTATCAGTGGTTTGATGATAGCGTCGCGAAGGTGGGACGCGTAGTCGAGGAATATAGAAGATTTTGAACCTGTTGTGCTGCGGAATAGAGTTTAAATTAGTTGAACGTGGTCAGCCAGACAGGATATTTATTTATTTATTTAAAAACAAAGAACCTTACAAATTGCATATACATGGTTTAGTCTAAGTATACATACATACGTAGTTCTTAGTTGTAAGTTAATATATTTCTAAGATGTTTACTTATTTACGGAAACCAGTTAAGCCGTGTAGGATAAAAACTTAAGGATTATAAAAACAGAGAGCAAAAAACAAGTGAACCGAATTACTGTAAATCGCATTAGTTAAAAACTGTGTCGCGATTTACAGCAACCGTTTTTTGTAAGTTGGCACTAAGATTTTAAACAAAAATGCAAGATAACTTTAAGTACTTAATAACTAAGGAGAAACAAATACAAGGATATGATCGTTAAGACGGAGTTTTTACAGAAAACCCACAAGATTTTTTAGGTGTGGTCCTGGGAGCCACTATGGAAATTTATGTTTTCGTAGCTCGCGAGTTCTTCAAACATAAGACCAGCCATTGCGAAAACGACCTTTAAACAGGTTACTATAAGGTTGAATTCGGTATGTTACCTGAGGCGCGTATGTGCGTGGATCTCCTGACATAAGCGATGCATTTTCGTAGCTCGCGAGTTCTTCCCGAGCCAGCCGGGGAACTGTATTTGACCGGCCACGTGACCTGAGAGGTGCTGTCCGGGTATTACTGAGCTGAACATCGCCTGAAAATGTGCTTTATTATAACAGACTTAAGGTACAACCTGTACGCATCACTCTATGATATCAATCATTCAGTGGTTACTTTGTGCAAAGCAAATATGGGGTGGAGCATTCTTGGAAGACAACTTATGCGATAGGTATGTTGCAAATTTCACCTATGAAAGCATGTCATGGACAAAATAGCACAAAAGTAGCGCCCTACAAGTTACATGTCGCCCAATAGCTACTATAGCTTAATTGGTCTACATAATATGTATGTCTATTTTCATGTTGGCAATAAATAACAATAATAATGTAAAAACAAGGTTTACAGCGTAGATAAAAATAAATAAAATAAACTTAGCCCTTATTCTATAACAACATATTTAATATTCATTAGTTTTTGTAAATAATTGTACATTCTTATGTTTTTACGTAGAGAAAGAGAGTAAATGTGAGTAATTATCTTTTACAATTATTCTTAATTTAAATGGGCGACTAGACTCCTCGCTTTAACTAAATCAAAAAACATAAATCAATTTTATAGAAGCCAAGAGCTGGATGCTGAATCGCTGTCATCGTCATCCAATAAAAAAAACTAGGTAAGGTTTTTTGAATTTTAACATTGAGAAAAATTAGAACCAGCTTCACGACTTTGATCCCCAGTCACGGTAAATATTATTAAGGCGTTAGTAAATTACCTGCATAGGCAGAAGATTCCACGCCTGAGCGCTGCGTATTCTCTTATCTATGAGGTCTCCGAACGAAATACTCTCGGCCGCTTTACTCATCCGATCTAAGATTTCTTCCCTGAAAGTATAATATAATTACATATTACATAAAAACGGTAGGAACCAGGCCATAGTTTGTTACCTGGTCTTCTAGGCTTAGTTGCGAAGACCAAGCCTACCCCATACTCACCTAGCTTGAAGACGTTGCAAAGTGATCCTTGTGATCTATAACTAATACTATAAACCTAATAAAGGATATTAAAAAAATATATTTTGGAAATAGACTAACATCAGTAATTACAGGCAAGGTAGATAGACCTCTCTTTCAGTATCTAAGGTAGTCAAGAGGCATGCCTATAAAAACATTATTTAGCAAGTGACTGAGACAGAAATAATCCTAGGTAAATAGATTGTATAACTCTAGAAGAGATCGTAGAGTAGTTATACAACGTTTTTTCCTTGTTATCTTATCACAACAAAAAGTTATCTATCTATTCTGGGAATTACTTACGAAACGAAATATTATAATAATTTCAAACTCACTTAGGGCAATGTGGCTGGACTTGCAAATAGTTTTCCTGCACAAAGAGCGGCGCTAGACTGTAGTCGTAGAAGAATAGATCGCTTCTATCGTTGATAGTCATCTTCTTGTGGTCTTCCTTGCTGAACACTTTTCTTATAGCTTCCCATGGGCCCTGAGAACATTTTGTGAAAGTGGATTTTGTCTAGATCCAGTAGCAATTTTACTTATGGGGCTGCTCACCACCGTTAAACAACTTTTCGCTAGCACATATCGCCATTATTCAAGATGTAAGATGTAAAAATCACTGGAAGCGTTTATGAAAAATCAATGAACAAGGTTTCGTAAAAAAAATTGCATTCAAAAACTAGTGAAATAGACTTTTTCAGTGTGCAGTGATTTTATATCAAAAATGATTAAAATATCCAGGCGAAAAGTTGTTTGACAGACTGTGCCTCATTTGTCCGTGGTACTACCCTAGTAGTACCACGGACAAATAAGGCACAGTCTGTTATACCTATCCTCTCTATCCTATGTCTTATCGGTAGTACGACAGGCAAGAATTTTTTCCTGAGGTACTGGTAGTATAGTTACAAACGCTCTTAAAGTGTGTGGGGTCCATAACTTGACTGGCCTGTCACGGAAGACCAGCGTTATAGTGGTGCTCGCTATTATAGCATAACTATGCTTAGTGACGGCCAATTTTTTTGTCATTTTTACTTGTATAATCCTTATATAATACTATTGTGTGGCATCAAAATAAATAACTTGTTTTTTTGACTTACCAATTTGACATCTTTCTTAGTAACAGAGGCATCTGTACTAAGTTTGTCCGCGTCCATGAGCGTAGGGTCGACCGCCCACATTGACAGTAGATTGAGCGTCTGTCGTACATCCTGATTGGCGGACACTATCAGTTGTCCAAGCACATCTGGAGGCACTTTGATGTTCTCTTTGCAGCAAATGGACCTCATTGCGGCCTGAAATATACAAGCTTGGTCATTTATGTAAATAGCGCTATTCGACGGATTGTAAAATACTTGGTAATGGTACTTATTTTTATTTCTTAGGAAAACAAACAGTACTTATATTCCAATTGTATAAGAAAAGTCATTATATTATTACAAAAGGTATGCGAGCTTCTGGCGTGCCATTAACACACGCGCGTGACGTAAGGATGGCTCCAAAAAGTATTTAGAAATAGAAAGTATTCATTTTACGTCACAAAACCGGATACAAAACAAATAACATAACAAAAAGCAATAAGTGACGCAACAAGTGAAGTTTAAAAAACTTGAGAAACCGACTTCATGGCCAAATTGCTGAACCAATTTTGATAAAACTATGGGACCAATATGAAAGAACCTTTCAGATAAAAAAAATATTTTCAAATCGTTTCATAAATGACGAGTTATGCGATAACAATCATTTAAAAAAACAACCGAGTTGAGATTCTCGTCCTTTTTTATTTGAGGTCAGTTAGAAGCGCAAGGGCTTATTATGGCGCAGGTTTCTAGTGGCTTTTCAGTGGCAGTGGTTACCTTTATCTGTTCAACTTTAGGTCGATTGAACCGTAGATCGTAGCAATAGTTGACCAACGAGCGCATCTTCTGGCTATTCCGATCATTGCACATGCATATTATGGGCACCGAAGCGGTCTTTATAAGACCTATCAGCTCTTGGAGACCACCTGGAGATCAAAAGAAATATTTTGAATAATATTTTTACTGTACTCTATAGCAGTGAACTACATGTCTCGTACCGGGAATTGAACCCGCACCATCAGACTCTACGATGCCTCTCTCGTAGAGTCTGATTGCCTCTCGGCCTTTGTACACAACGGACGTGTTGTTGTTCCTCGCTGTATTTGGAATTGACTGTTGGGACTTCGCCCCGAGTCTGTGGTTCGATTGGTGCTGCGCCCCTGGAGCCCCTTCACTTCGCGGAGACGCTGGTGGTGAGAGTTGCTTTTTTTTTGCTTTCGCGGGATTCGAACTGGCGTTCGTCGGCTTCTCGGCCGAGCGTTGGCCAACTGCGCTAGGAAGTGCGTGAGCGACCGCGACGAAATTACCCTACGCAACCTTGTGTGCTACGCGAACCTACGCGCCTGCTACGAAACTTGCGGTGCTACAGCGGCTATCCAGTTGCTCGCTATAAGCTTTGCTCGCTTCTTTGACTAGGCGCATACCTACTATAAAACCTAGTAATGCCATTAAATAAAACACCGCCTGTGAATGACTCGCCAGTATCTGCTTTTAAAACTCCATTAGCGCACTACGCCTCGGATCCCAATCTGGCTAACTCACCGGTGGCAGTTCAAGACTATGGAATGAGTGCAGCATCGTCGCTATGCAATATACCTACGCGACTCATAAAGCGTAAACGAGAAGAACTATCCAGACCTGAAATCCTGGACCTATTTTCACAGCTAAGAAACGAACAGGATACTAAGTTTTCTGCTATTTTAAGCTCTATAAACGATGTCAAAGTGGCAATTAACACCATGTCTAATAAGCATGACGAAGTGCTAAAAAGACTTGATACTCTTGAAGAGGAGAAAAAAAGTTCTGACAACAAGATTCAATTTTTGGAGAACAAAATTGAGCTCCTAGAACGTCAAGCTCGGTGCACGAGTGTAGAGATTCGGAATATTCCGCAGGCTGCAAAAGAGTCAAAAGAAGCTCTTAAAACCATCTTGATCCAAACTGCTGAAGCCTTAACGTCCCGCTTGACAGTGCGGAAATAAAGGACGTGTACAGACTCGGTACAAATACAACCACTAAACCGATAATAGCCGATTTCACAACGGTTTTCACAAGAGATAAGTTCTTACGTTCGTTTAAGGATTTCAACAAAGCACACCAAGAAGCCAGATTAAGTACAGGGTGCTTAAGCACCACAAGCGACAGCGGCCCAAATAAGCCAATATACATATCGGAAAATCTAACCCCGAAGGAAAGGAAACTGTACTTCCTAGCAAGAGAGTTCAAGAAAAATAGTGATTACAACTTCTGTTGGACGTCGTTTGGGAAGATCTTACTTCGACAATCGGAAGGATCTCCATTTGTAAGAATCACTTGTGAGAGCGATTTGGAGAAGTTAAAAAATAACCAGATGCAGCATTAGAGTCGGGTAACTTTGCCTATTAGTCTAGCTTACTGAGTTTCTATTGTAAATAACTACCCAGGATAGGACCTTTTTTTTAGCTATTTCCCATATTATTCGTCTTAACCGTAGTTTTTTACTGGGAATACCTAATTGGCATATACCTAGCTATATTGCAATTACTTAACTTTATTGCTATTATGTACTAATATATATTAAAAACAAAACTACCTAATTATTTCTTGCTTGAAAGTATTAAGATTAATTTACTATATGTTATACCTATGTTCTATTTAGCTCAAACAAACAAACAAATACTTTAGCCTAAGAAGCATAATGAAAAACGACATTTTAGGAATTAGTAATAGCGTTGATTCTGACATCAGCGCTGGAAACTCCTACCTCGTTGATGATCCCGGGGCTCTAAATGCTGTGGTGCCTGGTACATCACACTCTATTAAGCTTATTTGTCAGAATATTCGCAGCGTGAATAAGAATCTGAATGAATTTTCTGTTTTTATAACTAGAACGAACATAGACTTTGATTTAATAATTTTAACGGAATGCTGGTTGAATAACACTGATTCTATCCCAAGTCTCAATCAATATACAACCTACAATACTGTTAACCACATTAACCAAAACAGTGGAGTCATTGCTTACGTTAAAAATAGCATAGATAATGTAACTGTATTTGAACCGAAGTTTTGTGAAGCTGACTGTCTGGTTGTTAAAATTGGGCTGAATCATGCGTTTATATGTATATATAGGTCGCCTTCATTTAACGCAATTGACAATTTCCAAATCTCACTAGATAATCTGTTGTCAAGCCTCAAATCATTTCCAAATATCTTTATACTAGGCGATATTAACATAGATATCTGTGATACTACCATTGATAGGAGAGCTGATGACTACCTGGATCTCCTCGCTAGCCATGGCTTACTACCAAGCCATCACATTCCTACCCGTGAACAAAAATGCTATGACCACAGTATTGTTAGATCGATGACTCAAGTATCAACAGTAATATGCAGCCCCTCGGTAACTGATCACAGTAGTCTTTACCTCGCTATACCGATGGCTCAACCACTTAAACAAGTTACAAAACTATACACAAAAATAAACTATGAGAAAGCAACTGATCTTCTAGCTCAAGTTGACTGGACCTGTATATATGAACTGAAGGATCCTAACACCTTAACTGAAAAGTTTATTACAATTGTGTCAGATGTTATTACTAAATGTTCAACCACTCATGTAGTTACAAATAGAAAGAAAATAATCCAACCTTGGCTTACCCCTGGTCTTTTGCGCTGCATGAGATTCAGGGACATACTTCATCGTCGCCATAAAAAAACACCATTGGACAAAGAGGCTGAATTAATATACAAACGGTATAGGAATTACTGTAACGCAATCTTACAGGACATAAAAAATAAATACGACTCAGCTGAATTACAAGACGCTAAAAACAACATTAAAAAAACCTGGAACGCTATAAGACGTATTGGTGGTCTCAACTCAAAGGCAAATGAACCCCATACTCAACTTCTTATGTTAAAACCGACAGATCGAGAATCTGTAAATCACATTAACGAGTACTTTGCCCAGGTTGGCCATAGCCTTGCAGAAAAAATATTAAACGACTTGAACTGCACTCAACAAACCTTGGTACAAAGATTTAAACCAAACAAAGTCCAATTAAATTCCATGATGCTCCTTGACACCGATTTATTCGAAATAACCAAAATTGTAACATCGCTAAAAAGTACGTTTTCATCTGGTTGGGATGGTATCACTGCAATATTTTTTAAAAGATGCCTAAGCATTCTTGGTGGGCCATTGGTGTACATTTGTAATACCTGTCTCGCAATTGGAGTTTTCCCTAAAGTATTAAAAGACTCTATTGTTGTGCCAATATACAAAGCGGGAGAAAAAGATCAAGTGTCAAATTATCGTCCCATATCTTTGTTACCGACTCTAACTAAAATCCTCGAGAAGGTGCTAAACCGTCGCCTTGTCAGTTTCTTGGAAAGTCAGACCCTGCTCTCTGAAAATCAATTTGGATTTAGAAGCAAACGTTCTACCTCTGACGCTATCGAAAGCCTTGTAACTGAAATTACTAACAACTTGGATAAAGGACTGAAATGTGTTGGAGTTTTTCTTGATTTAGCCAAGGCTTTCGATACCGTCTCTATACCGCTGCTGCTTTGTAAACTGGAATCCCTTGGAGTTCGTGGAGTCCCCTTTGAACTGTTTAGAAGTTACCTTAGCGATCGTACGCAGACAGTAAGGATTGGAAAGATACTTAGTGCTAAACAACCAACTGCTTTTGGTGTCCCTCAAGGGTCCGTCCTTGGGCCAACCCTTTTCTTAGTCTACCTTAACGGTTTATGTGATAGTATATTACCGAACGCTAAAATCGTTTCTTTCGCTGATGATACTGCAATCATCTTCAAAGGTAAAACATGGGATGATGTGCAGAAAACCACTGAATATGGTATGCGAATAATTATTGAATGGCTTAACAACAACCTCCTCACACTTAACCTTCATAAAACAAAATACATTCCTTTCTCAATTTATAACAATAACAAACCCAATGATCACTTTTATATCAAAGCCCATACCTGTGCACTTCCCAACCCGAAAGACTGCGACTGCTATGCTCTCTCTGCCACTGACAATATAAAGTACCTAGGACTAACAATTGATAGAAACTTAAACTGGAACAAACATATTAGTAATCTAAAATCTCGTATAAGAAAATTGATCCCAATATATAAAAAGATTAGACACTTAAAAGAAAATAATATAAATAAAACCATATATTTTACCTTGTGCCAGAGTCTTTTAAGTTATGCCATTACTGCATGGGGTGGTACAGCAAAAACAAATATGTTAAGAATTGAAAGAACACAGCGGTCAATCTTAAAAGTTCTTTACTTTAAACCTTTTAGATTTCCAACAACCGAGCTGTATGGTGAAACTCAAGTGCTAAATGTACGCCAACTATTTATAAAGACGATTGTCCTAAAACAGCATCAATTTCCAGGTCGTATAGATAACACTGATGGTAGAAGAGCACACGAGACTTTTACGGTCCCTGCATGCAGGACTTTTTTTGCTCATCGTTTTTTCTCCTTTTTGGCGCCTTTTATTTACAATCGCATTAACAAAAAACTATTTATAAGAAAAAAATCTAAATTTAATTGTGCACGATCGTTAGACACCTTTTTACGTGAATTAAATTACTCTGAAACTGAAACTCTATTATCTATAACGAAATGAACACGAGAAAATCAAGTAGTTCCTTCTATTCCTAGTATTATATAGTATAAATTCTACAATACTAAGCGCCTCTTTTCTACAAGAAATTTGTTATTTAGTAATTATCTTATATCTATAAGCTAAGTAGTTCTCTTATTATAATATGTTTTAGTTTAAGAATCAAGTACCTGCGTTTGCCAACTTAGTGTACAATTGCTTGTTCAACACTCGTTTTATATTATGTTAAAGTAATTACCCTGCCGTAACACAGAGTAATCTAGCACGGAGGGTAAGATCTGTAACTATTAATTACATAACACATTGAGCTACACTGAAACAGCCCTTAGATATACGCAGAGCATTACTGTTGTGCCTAAACAATCTTTAACATGTAAGGTCTAGTTTTAAGTAGCTTACTGATTAACATATAAGTTTAGCCAAAAAAAAAAAAAAAAAAAAAAAAAAAAAAAAAAAAGAAGTCGTCAAAACCATAACACGGATGATTTTATATTTAAAACAAGCATGGATTTGGACGAAATACAAAAAAAAATGAAAAGAACATAAGTTCCGTGGTTCATAAGAAACAAGCGTGGTTGTATGTAAACACACACATACAACCACGCTTGTTTCTTATAGACAACGGAACTTTTGTTTCGTGTTTTCGTTTGTATGTCTATCTTTCGTACCTCTATCTTCATTACCAGCCATGCCGTCCACTTCGTCCATAACTAATACATGCTTCTTTGTTACCGCTTGCTTGCCAGTGTCGCCTGCAATAATACAGAAATTATGATTCCGAATTTTGAGGATGACTAACCCAACAAACATTTTTTAGGTCGCCACAACGTGCTAATTCTAGCTTTTGGTTGCATACACTGGTCGTAATTACATCCTTATAACGTTATAACGACCGAAAAAGGGCCCATTTTATACGAATCAGTGTCTTGATAGTCGTGTAGCAGTCGTATAGATGACAAATATGGTCGTGTAGTGGTCGTAAAGATGTCGAGTGATTTACTTTTTATCGAGTTATGAAGATTGTTACCGCTGCTTTGCGACGTTTTATCGAATAGGTAGTGTTTTTACTACTGTACTACATTTTGATGAAACGAGATAGATGATTATTAGAGAGTGAAACAAAGTCTCTTCTGAAATAAATGATTACCTTTAGCATACGCCGAAAGCGAGGTAGTGGTTAGCAGCTCTCCAATCTGTTCCCTGATCAGCGTCTTGTTCCTAGTGTCAGATGCATTGAATTCCACCATATCGAAGCCAAGTTCTTTGCACACTAGCGCCACTGTTGTGGTTTTACCTGAAAAAATACATGTATTTTAAAAAAGTCGGCTTCATACTTTTGATCACTTTTCTCGCCAGGAACCAAGTCAATTTTTTCAGGGACAACAAACAGCTACGACATCGAAAAAATCTTAAGTAGTTTAAAAGTAGGTATAAGTCGTAAGTTTGTGTCTGTTCTTCTAAGCTTGTTTGCGTAGAACTAGCACCTAGATTCATCTTAAATTAAAATGTTTCAAAGTGATTCTTGGGATCAAACTTGACCTGATTTCTGATTGGAAAGAAGAACCAATATTATGTAAGCTCTCATTTGTTATGAGTTTCGATGACTTCATAGTTCATGTATAGCTAGCTTGCTAGTTTTTAAGGATTCTTACCGACACCGGGAGGTCCCGATAACAAGGCCGCCTTGTAAAACCCTCCGTCATCATTCTTCGCCCAGGGGCTTGGTTTGACTATCTTCGCCTTTCTGTTCACGTACCATTTAGTCAGCCAATTCACCAGTCTGAAACGACCATGTTTGTAAACTTGGTGAATTTGGTGAGGAATTAGAGGATTATGATGGGATGCAATAGATCGTGAATGATCTTGATGATAGGGTGCAATGAATAATGATGGAGTGCAATAGCGTATGATGGAGTACAATGGCGTATGATGGTTGTGCAATGGCGTATGATGGGGTGCAATGGCGTATGATGGTTGTGCAATGGCGTATGATGGGGTGCAATGGCGTATGATGGGGTGCAATGGAGGATGATGGGGTGTCGTGGACTATGAAGGGGTGCTATGAACAATGATGAGGTGCAATGGCGTTCTCTGGGGTGGGGTGCAATGGATTATGATTGAGATCAATGGCATATTAATATGGTGTGAATGTAGCATGATGGGGTGCAATAAATGATGATGGGGTACAATATCACAAGATAGGGTGGCTTATCATGGGGAGTATCATAATTACTTTTTAACGTTGCTGGCTTCACCATTTTGACCAATGATGTTTTTCAAACTCTGTGGTTTATATTTCTCCACCCACATGATTGCATTTGATGGCATCTCTGAACTCACATCTAAAAAAAACACGTTACGTAAGTGTGATTTTATTTATTTGGTAATTAAAGGTAAAAATCAAAGAGGAAATTATAATACATAATTTTAAAATATCTACACTTACTTTTTGCAAGATCTATACTTGAAGTAGATGAAGATGCACTCTCTGATTTAATATTTTCTAGTTTATGGTTGTTTATGATGGGAGTCTTTTTATCATGATTTTGGTCTTTAACTTCTAATTTGATCTTTGCATCTTCTTTCACATGCTTATCACATTTTTCTTTTTTAATTTCAGAATATTTCACCTCGTCTTTACTGGTAGTCCCATTTACTTTAGTTTTATGGCTTTTTCCTTCATGATTATATTTCTTATCTTTTGAAGATTCATTTTCATGTTTTGTTTTTTTGTTGGAGTTTTCAAGCATTTCGATGAAATCGTTTTCATTTAAGATTCTGATACCTAATTCTTCAGCTTTTGCCATTTTGGCCGGTCCTGCGTCGTCTCCCGCTAGTACGTGTGTCACCTAAATTAAAACAAGATATTTGATATAAAATGTAAATTAATGTACACACTGAAACTCGATTTCTGAATCTGAACCTATGAACTGCACAGGCCACATAGACTGAACTATTGCAACATAGCCGAAACATCGGGAAAATAAATAATGCCATTTACGCGATAAATACCCGTGTTATATAAATAAAATGTTATTTATTAATTGATTCAGTATATTAATAGATTTTTATTTACTATATTCAGTATAGTATACAATCAAGTGCCATGCTTAGTTTAATTAAATTTTAAAGCACTTGCGGTATCTCGCGTTCCCCAGTTCTAGGTACTCGTAACATTACTCATTTTAAGCTAAATACAGTAGATGACTTTATCGCAGATACAAAATACGCTTCGTGATTTGACGATTTTGCCGTATTTAGTAGAGTAGCGCACACATAGGCGCGTATGCGAACACACACACAATACTCAAAAGACCTAACAAAATGTATTAATTCTTTCAATAGCTTACCTTCTTACTAATACCACTTTTGATGCAACCACCATATTTCTTGATTGTGTCTACCACATCTTCTCTTTCAAACGAATCCAGGACTCCAGTGAGCAAGAAAGCACAGTCTTTTAGACAATTTGCAGCACCCTGAGACAGAAGACATAAGAATGAAGATTTGTGTTGTTACGGGAATTGAACCTGCACTAATGAAAAGAGGATGTTTCACACAGTGCTATCTGATACTGATAACTGAATCATCATCAGCAGAAGCCAGACGAAATCCACTGCTGGCATAGGCCTCCCCTATACATTTCCAGGAAGAACGATTATGAGCCTTTTCTATCGATTTTCGGTCTTGACAATATCAAAATAAATGGGGTAGAGTCTGTTCAGAAAGAGAGCCGTCGTGGGATTGGAGGGCGCTGTTGTGCTTAATTACCTTTTTTATTTAATGGGCAATACAATAGCGCGTCTGTTGCGTTTTGATCCTATCACAACTAGTGTACTATTCCTTTAGTTAATTTTTATGATGCTAAATGCTGACAGAAAGAAAGAGATGAGCTGCCATATAAAAATCGAAACGTTAGTTCACAATTTGGCCACGACATTTCTCTTTCTGAACAGACTCTACAAACTTATATACCTACAGACAACTTGTAAGTACATAAAGCATGTGTTTTCGTACCTACCTCAGGCATTTCTTTAGTTCCCAAATTTTTGGGTCCCGTTCTGTTCAAATATTTCTGGTACAATGCTGCAGAATGTATTTTTCTTTCATGTCTTTCCTCATCTGTTAAAACTGTAAAAGATACTGAATTATTTAGTTGGTAGTAGCTCTGACTTCCGAGCTCCGTTCTTCTCACCAAGAATTGTGTGGTAAAAATAGATCTTTGTTCTCTCTCTGTGTTATATTGTATTCTGAATACATATGTATTTACAAAAAATTATACAAGTATTATACCAGCTGTCTGGTACAAGCTCTGCATAGTTTGGGGCTAGATAGTGTTGTGTAGAATATTTACTATTGTTGTGGTTTTCATTAGGTTTAAGCATGTTCGGCAGCGGATATTTTATTGCTGAAATGATGGTGATCATGACTAACTGTTACTTACCTGATTCATTAAGACTTTTATTCACCCTCTTACTCTTATGTATTGATTGGTCGGCTTCTTCCTCCATCATTGACTCATCAGCTGTCAGGTCACATACATCACCATTTATTTTCTTTTCAATTTTGATTGACACATTACCGTTAGGCTTTTTATCAATTCTATCTATTTTAGCTTTTTTATTTAAAACAGTTTTATCATCAATTTCCAGAAACTCTTCGAATTTCCTTTTTTTATTATCTCGATCATCTTTTTTAATTTTGTCTACATATTTTTTTATTTCTTCTTTAGTTGGTGATGCTTTTTTAGATGGTTTCTTGACATCTTTCGATTCTGTTTTTGGTTTGATAGTGGATAGCGAGTGCTTAGATTTTTTATCTTTACTTTCTCTTTTACTTGTAGATTGTTCTGGAGCTGTCTTTTCTGAGATCTGACTAGAAGATGGTTCTGCAATTGGCTTTTCATGTGTTGTATGGGAATCTTTTTGTTTACCACTTGGTGTTTCAACATCAATTTCCAGCAAACTTTTTTCAAATTCGTCATCTGAATGTATGCCTGTTTCTGTATGTTTAGTTGCTTTGGGTTCAGGTTTTTTTACAACAGGTTCGGTTCTTTTGATAGCTCCGGTTCCAAATAGATTTGTAATTTTAACTTCTTTGAGTGCCGGTTTGGAAGATCTGTTCTTGCTTGATTTTTGTGAGTCAACTGTCATTTTCTTTTTCTTAAAACATAAAATAAAACAGGTGTGTAAATATTTCCTTTTTTTATTCTTACAGTTAGCCAAACAAGTGGTTGCTTGTGTCTATCTCAGGAAAACTAAATACAGCTTACCTTAGTAATAATTTGTACATCTGGAGACTCTGGGATAACATCATCATCCTCAATCCTACGCTTGACTGACTTGACTGGAGCTGGAGATGTCTTCAGTTGCATGAACTTTCTGATATCCTATGAATAAAAGAAAATATAAATATTAAAAAAACAAACAAAACAGTAGCTTGGTGCCTTAGACCTCTGGTGTAAGGCACCAACAAAAATATTTATTACAGCTCTGGTGGTGTATTAAACCTACTGCGCCGGTTCGCTTCAAATCGGAACCACATCTTTTATGGTTTTCTGTCGCACACTGCAGGGTTAGTTACAACAGAACGGAATAAAAAATATAATTTGCTAAATATCTTTGTAGAATAATAAGCTCGTAGAATATTCTTCGTTTTGTTTATTTACTCACCATTTCGAATAAAACTATAATAGTGACTAAACTTTGATTTAATACGCATCGCTTTTTCGCTTGAAGCAAAGATGAACAGAGTGGCTTGACAAAAAGAAATAAAATTGTATTTGTGTTAGTTTCAATAAATTGCTCACATTACACAATTAAATGATAGATTTAGGCAAACCCCTTTAATTCGCTTTGATTAAAATTGAATATTCTTGAAAATTCTAAAAAACTGTTGGTTTGGTTTGGTTGGTTGGCCTCGAAGGATTTTTTTTTCTTCTATTTTGTTCTTGAATAATGACATCTGTTCATTCGGTCAATTTTTCCAATGTCTTCTTCTTTTTTGGCTGAAGTTGAATCTTCTTTTGATACGTCTACACTAACCTCAAAATTTACAAACTTGTCAATGTCAAGTACCAGTCTATAAACCATCAAGTCTAGTTGGCTGCCATGTTTCCAAAAATGGCGGGTTATGAAATCAAATGTGTGTGGTAAGGGTGGTATGTACCTAGGAAGGTGTCTTACCTTTTATCCTCGGTGTGCCTAAACGTATACTATGATGTGTGTAAATCCTTCTATGGGGGGTCAAGGGGAGTGCATATTATAGTGGCTCTAGTACTACTAAATGGAGTTGGAGAGTACCTACAGTACTGCTGTACTGACAGTGCCCATTAACTTTTTGGAAGGAGTACCTACTTAATACTGTCAGTATACTTTTTTTAGTACATACTACTCTATGCTGTCTAAGGTGAAATACGGTATATGTACGGACTGTATGCTTCAAAGTTCACAATACAGTTTTGCTACATGTTTTTCAGCCACGTTTTTATTTACTTGTTCATACATCTGAACACACTAGGATAAAAGAACACGATACGATACGTAGGTACATACCTACTCGATGAGGCCAAGTTCAATCCGATGACTGTTTATTCAAAGGCCTAAACGGATCAATGTTACTTCTTTTGATTCTATTGATTATTGCAGAAGACTTAGCCTACACAACAAGTAGCAATGCCGGTAGTACAATATTTATCAATAGAAGTTCGAAAACTGAGTGTTGGAACGAAGATGATATCGTTAAACTGCGTGTTCGGAAAGTTTTCGAAAAACTTTTGCCCGCACCAGTGAACCCTGATACAATCAACGGAAAATACATTAGAGAGATGCTAGGGTACTTCCGAAGAACGCTTCATTCAGCAGAGCAGGAGACTAACACTCATGTGGCATCGTTGCTGAGAGAAGTTCTCGCAGACACTATAGGAGCTCATCTTAGATTCGAAATCCTCCCGACTGCTCGATTCGCATTCTACGCTGGCTACGTCCCTTACAGAAATGCAAGACAAATCCATGATTTCTTCGATGAACTAAAGGACATGTTGAATTCACGAGGATTGGGGTGGAAACGCCCCGAAAGAACACCTCAGTGGTCGAATCTAACAGTAGCGAAAATATTAATTGGTTCTGGGACATTTTTTAACCCCTGCTCATATTTAGTAGTAAAAAGAGATTCAAATTCATGCATCCATTTACCATCACCGAGACTCGATGACGATACTTCACCTTCGGCCGTTGCTCTTCCATTCAAAACTGGAGGTCTAGTAAGTTTGACTTCCTCAAATTCTAACAATATCCTGCTGAAATACTATACGACTGCAGCTAGGTGTATTCTGAGTAGTTCCCCCAAAAACTGTCGGCATGCAGATTTTTTAAGTTTCAATAATGAACTGTGGAATTGGATGAAGCGGGATGTAGCGCCTCATCTCGTAGATGAGAAGCTCTACACAGCTTATGGAGGTGTTTTGAGAATAGCAGCTGCCGTGCAAACCTACGGAAAGGGATTATCTAGACGCAATCTCTTTGAGTACCAGGATGCTGGCCTAACCAAATGGCATCCTTGGAAATCTGTTGCGCAGTCCTACGTCTTGATTAATGCAGACTGGTCACCTAAACTTTACATAGGAATAGTGATGGCGGTTGCTTTAGCAATTTACATAATTCAAATGGTCTACAGCTACATATGCGGATCAAAGTCTTGTCAGTGCAGAGGAACTACCAAGGGCTCTAGTTTTTCGGATAAAGTGGTGTGCAGTGTACAGTCGAACAGTCCAGCTATACTGCCTCATCAGAGCGCAGTGTACTACAGCAACAAAAAACGTGCCAAGCGCACGTCTTCTAAAACCAGATCAGCATCGCTCGGGTCCGTGCGCACACAGAAAGTCTATGATTTGAACGAGAACACTGAAAAACTTATGGCCGTCATCATGAGTGGAAACGAAGACAGCGCGTCGGAAACCTCTTCTTCTGAAAGCGTGAGTGATGTAGCGATACAAAATCCTAGAAGCCCACCTAAAATAGAAACTTTTATATCTGAAATGAGGGTAGGCAAGCGTACGGATGGGAAGTTTAGATCACCAATGTGTTCAACGAGCACGGTGACCCGTGATACGTACGGGGTGGAACCGCCTGCGAGTGACTCTGTGTGGTCAGAGTCTGAGAGTTGCACCAGTCAATCAGTCACCACCAGCTCCAAGTCGAACAAATCTCGTAGTTCCCACGACTTGGCCTGGGCTAAGCGGGTTATATCCAAACACTCTGTTCGAAGCACCACTAAATCAATATCAACTTTAAGAACTGAAATAGATTTGAACTCGTTTACAACGCCAACATAGGTGTTTTATAATTAGTTTAATTTGTAGAATGTTTAGTTATTTATAAGTTGTACCTATGTCTGTTTAAGAAATATACCAATTACGTAATATAATTTTAAATTACATTTATATTGTTTTACATATCGATTTATTAATGTATTTTAACTGCCTAAAATTCGAGATAGGTAGGAACCATCCCTCATCGGATAATTCATAGAAATACAATAAATTTACGTAATATATTTATTTAATCATATCCATAAACTTATTCTGCACCAACATAAGCATAATATACAACTATCTTAACATGAATAGGTATCTCTTAAAATATAATAAACATTAAATATATCACATAAGTAAATTTGTACCTGTTATTAATGCACATGCGGTTATTATCTGATCAAAAAGTTGGAGCACACTCAGTCTGAAACTTACACATAGAGATCGTCAACATTATTGTTAGGATTTTTATGGAACGCCAAAAACAGTTACAAGTCAAATAGGCTTCTAGAATAATAGATTCTGTGATAAAATAAAAACCGTATTGACGTAATAAACAGTGAAGATCGAAGTATAAAATATAATAGTCTCGACGATAATATTGTCTGTCTAAATTACATTGAATAGAGCAGGCTGATACAGGACTGGAGAAAGCGAGTTCAAATAGATACCCAGTAGCCAATGGATGCACATAGGCTCAATAGTTGATGAGTAGGTAAAACAGGTAACATCGAAACTTTGTGAATAGAGAAAAAAAACTGTGTTATAATAGAATATCCATCTGCTTAAAAACGGCGATATTATAGAAACGAATCCAAAATGGCGACACTCATCATTCTCCCTTTCACTCGCACGCTACAGATAATAATAATTTAGAGTGAAAGGTAATGATTGCCGCGCTTTTTATTCGATTCGTTTCTTTATTGGCGCCGGTCATGTCTTTCACCTATATTGGCCAAATAGCTTTGTTGTCAATGTGTTAACATGCCTTGATTTAATCTAACACGATTACATAGAAATCACAGTATATATCTCAGAAAATTAAAGTCTTATAAACTACATAATTTCAACACATAAGAAAAAACTATTTTGTGTGTGCTATAACATACTCGGTGTAAAGTGTGTAAGCATATAAAGTAAAACACGTGATGTAGGTAAACTTAGAACATTCATAAATAAATCTTAGATTTAATAAAATATAAAAAAAAGTAAAGTTATCGTTAAATTCTTAGAGAGTATTCAACAGAAAAGAAAAACAATTTGTTTACGAATATTTATGTTTGTACCTACTATAGTATAGCTAGTACCTAGTATTAGCTATACTATGCTTCGTATTTATCCTGCGTTTTCATACATATTCTATATTTAATTTACTTATTACTATCCACTTGTTCTAGCATTTTCTATTTCATTTACAATACCATACATCTTCATTCATATGTTTTTTAAAACACTGCATACCAAAATGTGCAACAAGAAAGTGTAAGTGAATCACATTAGAAATTAGACCTAAAGGGAATGCAAAGTTCATGTCCTTATGTTTCTGTACTGGCGTTCGCTCCACTTTCTGTGCATATGTTTGACTATGTATAGAGGGAAGCAGGATACAAGAGTTATTGTGATTACTTTCCACCAGAAGTCCCAGTGTCTGATGAAATCACCATCTGAAAACAATTGATACATTATTATCATGGTAGTACATACAATATACTACGCATAGAACGTACATTGAAGTCGGTTGATGGAAAGGGACATAAAAATTCCGTATGTCTCATTCTTGCTAAAAATGGGGGAGGCTTCTTCAGGCCGATAATCCCACTAATATTATAAATTTCGATTTTGAAGATTTTTTGATTTGGAAAGTTTGGATGGATGGATGTTTGTTATTTTATTCTAAAACGCCAGGATGGCTGAACGGATCTGGAAGAAATTTGGCACAGAGATACATATGTAGTCTGGAATAGCACATTATGCGACTTTTTATCCCGATAAAATGTTCCCGTGGGATGGTTGACTTTTAGAGAGTCATAAATTGTTAAGTTACACTATTTATAACTCAGAGAACGGCTGGACCGATTTGGCTAAAAGTTTGACTTTTAATCCCGAAAAATTAACGCGAAAAAGGCGTAACGGGAACGGAGCAAGTGAAGCTGCGGGCGGCTGCTAGAGGGTTTTAATAAAATTGTTATCAGGTTTTTGTCACTTACCGAAGTATGTGGTGAATATGAGCAGAGTGGCGATATACATAGCTAAGCTGACGAGTTCTGCGGCCACCATGAGCCAATGCCACGTGACCACAGTCAGCGCAACCATTATCAGTTCCGTAAGGATGAGCGCTGTGTAGCTGATCTCTACTATGTGGATTAGCTGGTCTTCGAAGAGTACTAACGCGCCATACATTATCACGCCACCTGTGCAAATAAAATATATTTGGCGTTGGTCCCGGTATAAATAAGACAAAAGGGCGTCTAAAACATGAATTATCAAAATTTTACTACTCTGTAAAAAGTTATGCGAGGTCCACGAGTCTCAGTATCTCTCAGTATGAACATATTTAAAATATTCGCGTGGACTTGTAGATAAAAAAATGAGTCAAAAACGTTGTTGTGATTTTTAGGAACACGCGAACATGTACATATTTGTAAAAATATTTAAGTTAATCATACATTACAGTGGTGAAAGGATTTTAAATGCACAATTTGAACTAACCTTGATAAATAGAAATCCCGGTCCATATGTAGAAGGTTTTGTAGGATAGTTGCCGTCCTCTAGTAAGCTGCTTATAAAGTTGGGGATATTTCAAAGCGGTGACACTTGGTATATCCTTGTCCAGTACCTGCAAATTACAATTGTACTAATATTATCATGACCAACATCACTGTTTTAAGTATTTAACAGTGAACGGTGACAGGAAGTCCTACGTCCATGAATACATCTATATCTCGGCCATGTAATGTCCTTCCAGGCAGGCAGACAGGGCAAATAAGTTTCCAGACACACTAGAAAGCCTGGAGGAGCTACTGGTCGATGAAGGAGCTGCTGATGGGCAACCTTCCTATGATATTAAAACACAAACTCATGGACATGTGCATCCTTCCCGTTCTTAAGGCTCGCAGACGTGGTATTTGTCAAATATTCAGAATATTATAATGAGGAAAGATTTGTATGTTTTTAACGAATAAACTCAAAAACTGCCGGACCAATTATAAAAATCTTCTTATCCTTATATTATCCCTGGTTAACATAAGCTGTATATTTATTACTACGCGACGTAGTTATTCAGCTTCGCACGGGTGTAATTTAGAAACAGCTTTGAATTTTAAGGTCGCTAGTATTTAATATTACAACTATTACTCCTTGACGCATTGGCACCTTGGTTTATGTTTAGATCAGGGATGAAGCGACGGTGTCGTAAAAATATATCACAAATAATAACATTATAATAACGTACCAATGAGAAGACAGGTAGCACTGTGAAGACAGTTCCATAGCCGACCATCAGAAAGCCAGGGTAGAGAGACACCGACGAAAAGTAGAACACCACAGAGAATACCGCCTGCAAATAACACTTTGGTTTAAAAACATCTTATAGCAATGTTGGATGGGTGGAAAAATACATGGATTTATTGTTTATAACATATTACCCACCTTATTAAGGTGGGTAAGAAAGTGTCTACTGGATGACGGCCGAGATAGAGGACAGAGAACGGAAAATACATTTAGACTTTACATGTAGTGAGCCATATGACCAATAAGACGATAAATGTGTTCTGCATGCACTAACAGTAGCCGGAGAACAGGTAAGACATTATTCTTCTTCTTCTTACTTTTGGTTTTTCGAACCAAAAGTGGTGAAAGGATTTTAAGAACGCCTGAATGAGGCTCCTTTCGTGTACTTGACCCATATTTTCAAACTAGTAAGACATTGGAACTGACGTAACCAGCTAGACCCGGTCTAACTCTTCTATACCCACAAATATACACACACCTGCATAGTAGAGACGATGAGTCCCCGATGCACTATGAACAGACAGAGAGCAGCGGATCGCATCGCAGCCCTGCGACCGTGCACTAACAGTAGCCGCGCGAGACATTGGAACTGTCGGATACTGACGTCACCGGCTAGAGACGCTGACCGTCCTTCCGCTCCTTCTATACCCACACCTGTAAATTAAAAAAAAATAAGCATAAAATGCCGCGCAAAAACAGTGTTTTATATCACTCGGTTAAATAGTGCTGTGTGAGTGTAGCCTGCAATACAATTCATTCAAGCGATCGCTGAATCTGCCCATCAGTTGTCAATATATTATTTAGAAAAACTAGAAAATCAAACGGATTCAGCGATCACCCAAACGAGTAGTGTTGCGGGAATACCAAGGCAGGGCTGACCTTGAATGCGTAAAAACCCATTTTTACTAGCATCAGAAGGAGAGATTCTTGTTGTGAAGATATCCCCACTATATTGGCTCAGCGCTATTGAACCGTGGCGCCACTTATACCAAGGTGAGAGTAGCATACCAATATCAGCTTCCTGTATCATAGCGACGTCGTTCCCTCCGTCCCCCACGGCGGCGACGACGCGACCGCGACAGCGCAAAAGTCGCGCGACCCGCGCCTTTTGTGTGGGTGAGCATCGCGCGACCACCACACCGCTGCAACTTTGGAGTACTTCTACGAACTCTTCTTCGTATGACTGTAGACACACCTACGAAAATTAACAAAAAAATGTTTTTATTTACAATTTATAGGCTAACACTTGACCGCAATCTCGCCTGATGAAAGGTGATGTTTTTCTAATTTTCAGTTGCGGTTTTGTTTGTTGAAACAATCGTAACAATTGAGTCGCAATAACTCGCATCCTATCGTACTAATACTATACTTTGAAAGTTGAGATGTTTGTAACCCAATGTCATCTCAATTCAAGAAATACAAATACAACATCCACAGGATACAACACAAAGGTCCTATCTCGGTTGCGTGGAACTGGCATCTACATTTAATTAAGCTTTTAGATGTTTCTACGTGATCCTTGTGATCCATGATTCAACAGAACAATTTGATCTTTGCCTCTTGACATCATTCTGTGTTAAAAAAATCATAAATTGAAACGTACCGGAAATACTGACTACGGAATACGGTACCATTTATATTGGGTAATAAAACTCACTTCCAATGTCTCGCCTTCAATAATAAGGTCGGTAGTCGCCGAATCAGCTCTGCGCAGTGTTTCCAACAACTCGTACGCGTCGCGTCGGTTGGAACAATCTCTGGCTGTCAACCAAGTCGTGCCGCCACCGAGGTGCAGGGAACGAGCTATGCACAGCGCCGTTTCTAACTTGTCGCCTGTTAACATCCATATCTGGAAACAAATCCGGTAAAGTGAGAGCAGAAAAAAAATACTCAATTCACTTTTTTTATAATATACGACCGAAAACACAGGCCCGTATTCCGAAACAGTGCTTGAGTCTGAGTCCGAACCTCAAGCACACATTTTTGACACTTTTCAATGGAGAACTGTCATAAAATCTATGCTTGAGGCTCGACTCAGACTGTAGCACTGTTTCTAAATACGGGCCTTAGTCAGAAAGGCCAATTAAAAACTCGAAAAGTACCAGCACCTTAAAAATATTATGTAGTGTCCCGAAACTCATTGGTAGTAAAAGTGTAGTTGAATAAAAAAAAACACGAATAGTTATTTTTGTCTTTGTCACTATTTTTTTTAAATATAGAAGTATTATTAAAACGAAATGAAGTAAGCTACCTTTATTCCAGCAGTTCTGAGCATAGACAATGTCCTTGGTACGTTATCAGCCAGTCTATCTTCAACTCCAGTCAAGCACAAAAGCTCCAAGCCATGGTATAACTTCGACATAACTGCTAAGGTTTTTTCATTTCGGTTTACAAGGCTGAGGCGGGCTTCTTTGTACTCTGTCTGTGAATATAAAAAAAATTACAAATATCTGTTACCTTTTAACCAGATAAATATCGGTAAATGCACCAAGAGTTTAAACGACAATTAACTAGTTGGACAGATCAGTTGGACCACTGCCCCGTAACGAATTCGAAGCTTTTGATCAATTCTACAATTACATGAAAATTATTTTTCTTGGATGTACTTGTAATATTTCTTGTTAAAAACACACATTGAACAGTACATGCAATAAAGCAAAGTTAAAACGCGATACTATTAAACAAACAATTTGATTAGTATGAATGAAGAGATCATGACATTTTTTTTTATTTAACTTTTTCATGAACAAACATTTAAAGGGGCTATGACGGCACAGGCAGCCCCCTGTCTGAGAGAGGTAGTCAGAGACTAAGTATACTTACTTCGAACTCTGCATATTCGTTTTTGGTGAGATCTTTCTTAGCAACGACTAAAGTCCTGAGTCCTTCCGCAGCGAGTTGCTTGCACTCTGTGTTCAGCCAATCAGAGTTGAGTAGCCTCGATAGAGCCACGTCAGCACCTTTTACGTAGTAACTGATCTTGCCTGATGTTTCTTCCTGTGGTTATATTACAATTAAATCAATATTCCACACAAATCACTACACATAAGACCATATTAGCAGTTTATACAAAGTCAGCCGCCGTGTCTATCTTAATTTCTCAAGTTTACTTCAGCTACTTCTATAGTGTTATGTCTTGCGGTATTCTTCTCTGGGAGAAAGCAGCTGATATTAAAATTATATTTGGTTTACAAAAACGGGTTCTCTGCAACTAATGAAATCGGTGAATGAATAAGGCTCAAAATTCTTACAATCACCGATCAAGGTCCTCACAATTACACTGCACAACTGCTGGACAGCTTAGTCGGTAGTGACTGTACCTTTTGCGCTTTAGTGCTGGGTTCAAACTAAGCAAACCCTGTATTAGGGAGAAAATGATTTGAATAAAATTGTAACAAACTTACAAACCTGTACGATAATGCCCATCATTTTACTTTCACTGGTGAATGGAAATATCTGCAAAATAGTGTAGTTCACTATTTCGTTTGCAGCGCGCAGTTTTAGGGATATGCTGTGAAGATCTCTACTGTAGAGTGATACACCCATCTAGGAAATAACACAAGTTTATTTACCAGTCTATTTCACAATCAAACCCGTATCGTAGAATCACACGAATGAAGAATTAATAATGCCAAAACTGTATAATAACGTATTTTTTACAATCTTGTCTCAACATTCTGGTAGCAGCTCGTCAAACAGACGCTTTCTTATAATTTGACATCTTGTCTAACAATCATTTAAATTTTCTTACCTACTCAATTAAGACAATCAAGTTTACAGATAATTATTTGTAAATCCAATATATCTCTCAACCACAAAGGGGGATTTAAAAAATCACATTTTGTCATTGAAAATTTACCAATTTATATTTCTGTTTTAGCATTAGCATTGCTATTCAGCGTGG
Organism: Thera britannica; assembly: GCA_939531255.2. NCBI lineage: Eukaryota > Metazoa > Arthropoda > Insecta > Lepidoptera > Geometridae > Thera > Thera britannica. The sequence goes on from OW618048.2 coordinate 5,134,322, forward strand.
CAATGCCGCCAGCGCCTTGTGTACGCTTATGCTGGCACTGATTTGGATCAGATGAGCTACCTCTAGGTCTTTTGTAATATTCTGCAGATAGATAGACTGTTTCTTGTGTATTTTGTTCTTTTTGTAAATATTTGTTTAATTGTAAGTTTCTTTGTGTAAATATATGAACATGACCATTCAATTTTGTACTATTTTATGAATGTTATAACTAGCGGCACATAACTTTAGCGGCGAGCTATACGCGCTGCGCATGCGTCGTAGTGTGCGCATGTCGGGCACACTGGATGTATGGATGTGTGCAGAGTGTCCTATTGGTACAGAGAGCGGAATGCGGAAAGCCAATCAGCGCTACGCACGCCCGTCCTTCATTCCGCTAGCCTCAGGTACCTTATTTTTGACATCTGCGCAATAACGGTCACCGCTAAAGTTATGTGCCGCTACCTATACACGTATTTACAAGTAAGTCTGGTTGACGAGCCAAGTGTAGTTACCATATCGGTCCATTTGACGAGCGCCACTTCGTCTGGACTGGAGGCCTGGTAGTCACATAACTGTTGCTGCGGTACCGCGCCACCACAACTCTCCGACATCACGGAACTGCCCATATCTGCATAAACACACACATCTTGGACAATGTTCATCAGATAATATCGTTATAATAGCCAATGAAACTAGAACGCCAAACGAATACTAGAATGGAGACCGCGTTCAGGTAAGCGTAGTGTAGAACACCCTCCGGCAAAGTGGGGCGACGATCTGAGAAATATAGCTGGCAAGCACTGAAGGAGAAGATTAGTTAGGATCTCAAATGAAGTACTTGTGTAGTTTGTACTTAGTGTTTTAAGCTGTTTTTTATTGTATATTACTTTTTTTATCTTGTTTCCTTGTTTATTACTTGTAACTCATGTTAAATTATTCTCCTTACCATCCTTACATCTTCTACACTAACTCTTAATGTTATTAAAATCATTGCTAATTGGTCTTCTTCATAACAAGATCAGATTTGTTCGCTGAGTGGGGCGTGGTGACCTGTAATAAAGGTTCTTACGAACTTACTAACCTGAGGCACCAGTCTTTCACAATGTTGGCATATCTATCTTTGTTTGTAAAAGCCATTACGCATCATCATAATTATAACTCAGATGCATTACGAAAAAAAAAAACCTTTTTTACTTTTAAACACGATGTCGACATCATGTTTAACGTAGACGGGTGATGAGTTTAACATGAAACTAGCTGAAACTGTACGAATTTCTTACCGGATTGTGCTTCGTCAGTGTTGTCTGAGGTAGTTATGTCATACACAGGAGTGACATTATGACATAGTGCCACGGCTAGCACTGCTTGCCACACTTGTCGCGGCGACGCGCTAAACATGTCGTATGTCGATGTGGACGGGTGTTTGAGTTTAACATGAAACTAGCTGAAACTGTACGAGTTTCTTACCGGATTGTGCTTCGTCAGTGTTGTCTGAGGTAGGTATGTCATACACAGGTGTGACGTTATGACATAGTGCCACGGCTAGCACTGCTTGCCACACTTGTCGCGGCGACGCGCTAAACATGTCGTATGTCGATGTGGACGGCGATGTGGGAAGTGACGGAGCGTCGTTTGTTATGTACTGGGTTAGGAGAGCTTCCACCTGTGGAGGGAGAAATCAATAATTGAATAAAAATAAATTTAAAAAGACTTTGAAAACGTATTAGCCCTGACTGCTGAACCGATTTTGTTAAATCTATGGGACCAATCTAAAATAAACTTTCAGAACTTCTCCTTTTTTTGTTAGAATATTTAATTCGGGATCTCAGTTTACGAGATGATAATATTATGCAATGGACACAAACGGCTACCACGGACAAGAAATTCTGTAGGTGTGAATATGAAAACAAGAAGTTCTGTAGGCTAGCCTAGTGTAGAGGTAGTGTAGGTGCCTAGGCACGTTTCTCGTTTTTCCATATAAAAAGGTGGCGGAAGTGACGATAGGCGACAGAAACACTCGGGGTAGGAGTACTGAGGGCTAAATAAATGAAAATAATGATTTTATACATAACCAAACTGAAAAAATTATAACCATTAACACTAGTGCTTTCATTTCTTAGATTTTCGTTTGCTTCATAGTTTTGTTTCCAGTTTGTTTCTTTAGTTTAACTTGGAAAATAAATAAATAAAATATGTACATAGTAGGAAGAACATGGTGGTACCTAGCTGGGTCAAAGATATTGGGATTAGAATGTATTGTCGGTAGACCACTAGGTCCACTGGTCATAATTTTTTTTTACCTCATAAAAGTTACTCTTGTGAAACAGAGCATTCCCAAGATGTAGTTTCTGGAACACCATTTCATTCTTGGTGAGCGTGCCAGTCTTGTCGGCGAGGAGGTACTGGATCCGGCCCAACTCCTCAGGTATTGTGGTGGATCGCATCACTGTGCCTTCGATGTCCTTGTCGCGCTGGATCGTCCATGAGTAGAAGGCTTTGCCCATGTCAAGATTGACTCGCAAACTGTGAAAAAAGTAAAAAAATATATATATACAGTACCCGAAGTCGGAGTTTTGCTACCACATTTCGTTACCAAATGTTGTTTTCGTTTTGCCTATTTGTCTCTCTTTATTGTATGGAGAAAATATGAGACGGCAAAAATACGTTAAGTAGTTAGAGTTGTTGTCTCATCTTTTCTCCATAAAATAGACAGAGACAAATAGGCAAAACGAAAACAACATTTGGTAACGAAATGTTGTAAATGCACTGGGACTTCGGGCTCAGTAGCATACAGTACCCCGGATTCGGAGTTTTGCTACCACATTTCGTCTACGAAATGTTGTTTTCGTGTGAGCACTTGTCTCTCTCTTTTGTATGGAAAATTGATGAGACAGCAAAAATATTGTTACGTAGAAACGATCAAAACGAGTTCTTGTAACGAAAACAACATTTCAAATGTTATAGCAAAACTCAGAATCGGGGTACTGCTCAAGTTACCTAAAAACAAAGAAAAATGACGCTTACTGCAAGGACATAAGAGCTAGCAGTGTATAGTCTGATGCGTATCCTTGTGTACCTAACTAGTGGAGTTCCTAGACCTAGAGGCAGACCACCCTTCGTTGGTCTAACGACATTGTTGCTAATGCTGGGAATGAGTGGATGAGACTCGCGAGGGACCGGAAAGAGTGGAGCTATAAAGACGAGGCCTATACTCAGCAGTGGGTGCAAACGGGCTGAGATTATGATGAGTGGATTTTCCATTTTGTTCAAGTAACACTTTTAATAAAAACTTCAATTCACGCTGCACCCTGTTACGATTTCAATTGTAGGAATAGATTTTCTAGACATCACTGACAGGCACTGGTCTCCAGTCCCGTCACCGACACCGTTGACCAGTGGACCCATGCTAAGAAAAAAGTAAGATAGCAGGAATTCATTTATTTATTTTTGGAGCCTCAAAATTGTTTTACATCGAAATATTCACAACAGGGCGAATTGCTTTGATCGCCTTTTCAGGGTAAAATCTAAACGGTTATAATTATGGTAAAAAGATAGGAACGAATATTTTTTTTGCGATAAAAGATTAACATAAAGAAACAGCAATATTATTATTGTAACAAAGAGACCTACAAACTGAGGCAACCGATGAAGCAAGCAATCACTAATTTTAAATGTAAAAACACACTTACCTGATAGGAATGATGTAGGAGAAGAGCAGAATGAATCGAAACAGGAACCCATACCAAGGCCCCGCGAATCCTTTGAGCAAAATCAGCAGCCCCGAGACGAGTATCGTCGCTCCAAACAGAACCTTCGTGAGGTCATTGATCTGTAAGTCCAGGCGGCCGACTTTGGAGCGAGCGATTGCGTTGTTCATCACACTGCGGGTTTCGCTGCCTAGAAGATAATATGGACCTTACAATATATAACATAATGTTTATATATTTACAAAGTGCACTATACTATGCCAGTTCTCTCAAACGGTAAAGAAAAACGTCGTGAGGAAACCGGCCTGTCGTAGAAGCGAAAAATTCGAAACATGGATCGAGTGCACACGGTACACTTAAAATCCTTTCAGTACAGAACTTTCTCGTACAGCTCACTTTTCGAGATCGTTTCTTCCTCAGACCCATAAATTGTGGAATGAGTTACCACCAGAGATTTTCCCCCATAAGTACAACATGAATAGCTACAAGAAAAACGTTAAAAAACTCCTCCAGGGTAGGTAACGCAACAGCTGCACCAAGCGCATTGCCTCAACCTTTATGTTGTGGACAGCCAAGGAGTGAAATTCCTTGCCGGCGTCTGTCTTTCCGATCACCTACAGCTTGGAAGTATTCAAGTCAAGAGTGAATAGGTAAGCGCCCTACGCCGTCGACCGCATCATCACTTAACAACAAGTGAGATTGCAGTCAAGCGTAAACCTATAAATTGTAAAAAAAACCACACTCCTGGTGTTTAGATGACAGATGACAGTGACTGCTTACCATCAGCTGGGCCTTTAGCTCGTTTGTCTTTTACATAAAAAAAAGTACCATAAAAAAGCCAATAGTAGTATACCTGTGTATATAACGAGTCCGGTAGCCTGTCCTGAGGCAACCACGCTTCCGCTCCAAAGAGTGTTCTCAATACCCAAGGAATCACTTTCCTCCTCGTCTCGCCTGATGCATGTGCCAACAAACGAGTGGATATCCTTAACCGGCTTTTCGATGAACATCTGTGCGTTTATGTCGAGGAGGTGGGCGTCTGTGGGTAGCTTCTGGGTTGTTGCGAGTGGAATTCTGAAAAGATTGAATCAGAATTCAGTCAAGTTCCTATCTCCCACGCGGGGCATCATTATCTACCTTTATCACTGGCCTCTCAGCTGTTAGTAGTAGCTCTGCTTTCTGCGCTGGAGGGTGTGGGGTTCGATCCTCACCAATAACAAATATTTGTGTGGTAAACACAGATGTTTTTTCTCTGTCTGGGTGTTAATTGTATTCTAAGTATATATTTATAAAAAGTTGGTATGTAACATTATTAACTATTCCCAGCTACGCACGTATTGACCGTTGACGTCTTTCTAGGTACCTATGTCTAGGCTGTGTAGTAGTAGTTGTGTAGTCTTGGGCAAGCCTATTGTTTATTCTAGGCACTAAAGTGTCCCGTGGATAGGGTCATGCTGTGTAAATCATCTACAATAGATGCAAGTCTTCATTTCATACTCAATGAAATTGCCATTATTATAAGTTATTGATAACTATGACTGACACAAGTAGGTATATTTATTTATCAGGAAGGATACTTAATGGCATGATGACTAAGCATCTACCACAAACATTAAGGAGTGGGCGGGCAGACATCTCGATAACATACTATTATTTATTCAACATGTTTACCTTAATTTCCAGTCAATTTCGCCATCCAACTGATCTGTCCGAATAAATACCGTTCCCATAGTCTCATTCGTCCTTAGAAGTATCATATCAGCTGGCACCCGCTGACCCTTATGTAGCATGACTATGTCACCAACTCGAAGCTCGGCAGCGGGCACTCGTTCTGTGGCATATGGGCGGTAGTCATCTACTGTTGATTCTAAAGCGATGCGTTCATATCTCTGTTTGTTTACTTCTCTGTCCCGTCTAGAAGAAAAAATCATGCATAAATGATGAAGAGCTTAAAAAATATGTGACAGACATGAAAACTTATTTTTTCTACTGTGTTATACATAATCGTCAGCAAAAGCGGCTCATAGGCTTTTGGAGTACATCGTCATCATCAGCTTGAGAGGTTCATTGCTGGCCTCTCCTGTACATTTCCAGGAAGAATGATTCTGATTCTATCACATAGTGAAACATTCACTTTTCTTATGAAGTTTAAACTTTTAAGTATTCAAAACTCACAGAAATCTCCTAAAGTCGTCAACTGCCTCTCGGAATAGTGTCACAGTGAGTACAAAGCACAGTGGCCCCCAGTAAGTGTACAGGTATCCAATCCGAATGCTTGGGATGAATTGGCTGAGGGCCATCACCAGAAAGTACAGGTTGAGGAAAAACCGGAACTGTTCAAACAGCACCAGAGGAAGGAATGTGAAGATGTTATATTTCTGAAAAGGACAATATTGAAACCATACGTATAGAAGGTCAGAAGTTAGGTACCCCATAATATTGACTTAGTACCTAATAAGCAAATATCCTTGCTAATAAGTCAACAAAAATTTCTGAATGCCTTCTAATATTTGAATGAAATTTAGAACAGCTGGTTTATGTTTTTTATAGCGAGCAAATTTCAATGAAACATCATAATTTAAAATGTAAATTTAATTATGCACATCGATAGAACAAAGACTATGTTTACTAATCGTAGGTATGTACTAGGATCACGTAGGTAAGCAACGTAGATTCTACAATACCTGGTTGCAGACATAATTTAGTGGGTACTCTTCTTCTGGAAGTTGACCTATATAAATCTCCCGAGAGCTCAGCTCCTTCTTGCGAAACGTAAGGAACGGCAATCTAAAACAAACAATGCCCCTCATTGTAATACAACGACCCTCAAACGAGACAACAACAAAAAACACAATTACCTTGACCATAGTGGCTTCTTTTTGGGCCTGGTTATTAGCGGTGTGGATTCCATTCTATAGACTGTTTCTCAATGTTTGTATGGTTTTTTCCTTCATATTAAGTCTTGGAAATTCCTCCAAGTATTAAGTACTTAAATATTCACAAATACAACGATTATTCCACTAGATTTTACGTTACGAACAAATAAACGCAGTGTTTACAACCACGCACGACCACATTTTGACAACTCAAAATGAAAAACACACACACGCACACACACACAAAATAGCAGCACTGACACTGACGTTGACAGACATGACTGAAGGCGTGAAATGTCATGACAAAAATCAGTTGATGAGCACATCCGGGTTCGGTCCAACATGAAGCAATCAACCAATAAATTGGGATGTTCCATTGGTGCAGAGAGTCCAAAAAGATTTGATTCAAAATTATTTCAGTGACCAACACCGCGCAAGACTTCTAGCTGTCTCGACATTTGAATCAGGACAGTGGCTACACGCCCTTCCATCTGCCAACCTCGGAACGCTGTTCGACAATGGCAGCTTCCGCATCGCTGTCGGTCTTCGACTGGGTGCTGCCATTGTCGAGCGTCATCGGTGTCCATGTGGCAGTGACGTCGACAGGAACGGACTCCATGGACTATACAGCCAACGCAGTGCTGGCAGATTTTCCCGCCACGGCTCTATCAACGATATCATCAAGCGGGCGCTTGCCACCATCAACGTTCCTTCTCTTTTAGAACCTGTTGGAATGGTCCGTGATGATGGCAAGCGTCCGGACGGCCTGACGTTGATACCCTGGGAGCGGGGAAGGGCTCTCGTGTGGGATGCTACATGTGTCGACACGTTAGCCCCTTCCCATCTCAGCGGTTCGGTTTTAGGGGCCGGAGCCGCGGCGGAGGCCGCAGAAGAGGCCAAGCGGCGCAAGTATGTGACGCTTTCTAGCGACTACATATTTGTGCCGCTTGGTTTTGAAACTTTTGGTCCATGGGGTCCCAGTACAAAAAATTTTTTTAAGCAATTGTTTCCTCGGCTGGTCGACGCCACTGGTGACAAGAGGGCTGGCTCTTTTTTCGCACAGAGAATAGCTATTGCTGTTCAACGTGGGAATGCAGCCAGCGTTCTTGGCACCATGCCTCATGGACACCCACTTTTGTTAGATTTTTAAGGTTTAGTTTTAATTAGTTTTAGTTTTTTTTGTTAATATTATGAATTTTTGTTATGTTGTTATAAAATTAAAAATAAATCCATGAAATATAAAATTGTGGATATATTTGAAGGTCGTTTGAATGAAAATTAGAATACCCATAGTTCTGAAAGGAGTTTACTATTTCTACTAGAATCAAATCCAACACCATCATTATAATGTACGCAACAATAGTATAAGTGCACCTATCGTCTTTTACACGAAATCATCCTACATTTTAACTGAATTTCACCTAGTGACATAAAACGACATATAATGGCCGCAGTCAGGGGTGAAACAGTTTTGTTTAACACGTATGGCCGAGACCGCAGAGGGGAACGCCTTCTATTGACATATCCTTTGATCTATCTTCCAAGAGTCTCTATCGCCCGCTCGGCATTCGCACCGTTAAGGCCTGCGCACACCTAGTTCGCTGGCAGTAGCGATCAGTGAAACGCTGTCAAATATTCGATATTTGACAGCGTTTCACTGTTCGCTACCGCCAGCGAACTAGGTCTGTTCGAGCCTTAAACAGCCGTGAAATAATATGTGAACCATGAAAGTTCTCGCATTTCGATGCCCGTTGATTTTGGGATCTAAGTCGTGAATGGCACAGAAGTTTGGAACGGGCATTATCCACATGCCATGAATGCGTAACTGCCAAATGGTTTTTTTTAGTCTGTGATAGATAGCAGAATGAGGAGTGAGCACTGAGATGACGAGTGATAGAGGTGAGTGGAAGAAGAAAACCTGTTGTGCCGACCCCACTTAGCGTGGGATAAGGGCAGGAAGATGATGATGATAGATAGCAGAATAAATATCAATTCAATGGCAACACCAAATCTGTCCGTCAGTCAGTCGCTCGAGTTTTGTAAATAAATATGGCCGCGGCTCGGTTTGCTCCTGCTTGCTCGATTCATAAATTAGCGGGGCGTGCATGAATTCGTTTAAAACTCGACGCGATAAATAAAAGTGGATATAATTTATTGGTGATACAAAATTAACGAAAAAATCTCTGTGCCTCTGTGAAAGTAAAGTGGTTCTTGTGACGACTAATTGATTGGCGGGGGTAGCAAATTATGGTTGTCAACTCTGGAGTAGGTGCTCCGTTGCGTCGTCGTTTTTCTCCCTCATCCGCAGTTGTTAGAAAGTAAGATCAGATGTTTTCAGGGGGATGTTTTAAACAATTATAAATGCCTTGAGATTGAGAAGCTCATTATTTTGAGTTCGGTCTTAGTTATGTTCCAATCGCTTCAGTATAGTTAGATTTGAGGATGACTTAGTTCGCCGCGGGAGGTTGCGTAGTACTCTCTCTGTCGGCTGCGACCGGGCACACCTCCGTTGACCTATATTCTGGTTATTGCATCCAACCTAACTATTTATGTTGAGGGGTGGGAATCTGGGGCGCCGCCGGTTTGCATCCATCGTGCATTAATCCAATTTGGCTGCTCTCTCTCAGCCTATTTAGGTTCACTGTTGATTTATAAAGTGATTAAACATGTTTTTAAAGCTAGGTATTGGAGAACTAACTTCTGTTTGTGTACCTAACAATTTCAGTGACCTCTCTTAGATTAAATGAAAATTCTTGTAATGATCAAATCCCTTTTGCTCATCAGATAATAAGAGGAATCAAATTAATGTAGTTGAAAATGGCATCAGAAGTGCTAGCTGATTTTGGTTTGAGTCGGAGTGCTATTATATCATTATGATGGACTCAGAACTACCCCCGGGCAGCTGCAATTCTACAGGACATCTGTCCACAATAGGATATCATACATTACCAGGTAAGTTGATTTATTCAATGAGTTTTTCTTAATTCTTATGCATTAGGTCAATGACCAGATGTCAATGAGGCAAGTGATAAGTTAAAGTCTGCTGTATAGTATCACTTTTCATCACTACTAATCAGCTCTTCAGGATGAACCACATTTATCAATTCCTTCTGACTCATCAAATACAGTCTTACAATTTATTTTAAACTACTACTAATACAATTACTCAACTATTATCTAATGGTGATAATTTTAATGTGTTGGTTTAGTTTACATAATATTTGATCTTATCATAACTTATCATTGATTTAAATTTTTATCACCAACTAGAATCTAATTGGTATGCTTGCTTGCAATGTATGTAGTTCTCGTTTAACACAATATGTCATGATCATACCCAGTTTAAAACTGAGTCTAACTGGGTAAAACTATGTCTGCTTAACTCCTTGCAGATGCAGGAAATACAGGGTGTAACACACACATTTTTGAGTATGTAGTTCTTCCGCGCATGCTGGAATTTAGTGACAAAACCCTATGAACCACCCAATAAATAGGGCATGCATTCATTTAGTCCATACTACTAGCATTCTCTATTTATTGTGATGGCTTTTCAACGTCCTTGGCTTAAACACAGACTTGGTCAAGTCAGAAGAAAATCAATTGTGCCTGGAATAACCTTTGTCAGTGGATTCCGATTTGCTAAATATAGGTTAAGCATTATTGGCTTATATCACTGATGAAGTTTAATTTATTCATTTTTCAATGCACATTGTTGTTTTGTGAACAAATCAATTTGTGTAATTAGATGGACCCATGCTAATGATTTTTTTTTTTAATTTATAAGGATCTATTATTTTTTTCAGTATCCAGCTTAATTTGACATAATATCATTCAGAAAATTCTTTAATCCACACTTGATGTGTGGAATTTTTTTCGCAAGTAGGTCGCGGGCCCTTTTTGCGTGACGCTTGTCAAATGTTTTTCGGACTTTTAGGTCGACATGCCGGTTTCCTCACGATGTTTTCCTTCACTGTTTGAAAGTACTGACATAGTGCACATTACATTTTTGGACAGAAAAACTCATTGGTGCACGACTGGATTTGAACCCACGTCCTTAACATCGGAAGGGGGGCCCCTACCACTAGACCACCAGTGCTCTGACATAATACCATGCCATGCATTCAGCCTCAGCCTTACTTTCAGTAGATGTATATAACACATGACGTCATTCCCCTCCAACTTGCTCATAGTAGATTTATGAACAACAAATTTGCCACAAATTGAGCCGACAGAGATAGTTACGCCAAAATTGATTTAGCAATTTAGACTCTATCCATTGAGAATATGGGTTATAGTCATGGAATATTGCTGTTATTGACTGCCCATAACATTTATCTGATTGGTGTGAGAATATGACCCATAATAACAGGGTTTACCAAAGAATGAATAAGTGTTTTGTATTGTAGTAGGTAGCCTTGCCCAACACACAAGTATCGCGAATTTCCTCTCGATGTTTTGATGCTCTAACATTGCCTTATACATTGTATATTTTTAATTAGAAAATGCATAATAAAAACTAAATTAAAAAAAACCTAAATATTTGATGGACCCCGCGACCTGTGATTCGGAAGGGAAGGCGATATGCCCTCTTTCCTTTCCTCATCTTCATTATTGTGTTAATCTCTGAACTACTTATGAATCTTGACATTTGGATAAAATAATTTAATTTGATAATAAAATAATTTGTTTTGACAACTTAATTAAAGGCAAAATTTTCAATCTACAGATTTTTTCCGTCAGATAAAAATATATCCATCTCGTTTTTAGGCTTGTCAAAAATAAGGACTGACATTTTTTATTCCAGTAATGACGTAATCCCGTAGATGGAAAAATTTGCCCTTAATTTGATATGTTAGACTCAAGCGGTGTTAATCAAGGAGTATGGTAACATCGAGCAATGTTGTAATGCAGGTCGAATGCACCACTCCGCCAGCACCCCGGCCGGCGTGGACGGCGCTGGCGGGGGTTCCCGCACGCCGCCGGCCACGCCCAAGAAAGGTGGCAAGATGCTGGCCGTCAGGGTACAGATGCTGGATGACAGCATATCCATGTTCCAGATACAGGTATGTCAAACTCTCTCCTGAACCTCTGGTTGGTACTCTGTATCTAAGGAAGTAACAACATGGTAAATGAAGTGCAAATACTACACTACGTTTAATAGATATATTCACGAGACGGGAACCTTTGCCCAGCAGTGAGACGAAATAGGTTAAATAAAAATTATGAGACCGTCTTCTTCTTTAATTTAAGAGCTTAGCTCTTATCGGGGCTATGATGCAGTTTCCTCCTAGGTCTTCCGAATGTGGCCTCCTTGACTTCCATAAACCGTTTAGCACACACATACACAACTTGGTATAAAGTTATACGACATGACAGCGACCTTCTCTTTTATCTGGCTCATGTAACGTATTCTTGGCCTTCCTCTTCCACGCTTTCGTTCAACTTTTTCTTCAATTACGTTTTAATGTGTTTTATTACATGTCGTAGAAGGTGACCAAACATTTTACTCTTCGATTTTGTATCGTCTTAAGTATTCATTAACTCTCTTCTCCTTTACTCGCTATAAGACCTATTCGTTCGTAACTTTTTCCATCCAACTAATTTTCTTTATTTTTCGAGACAGTGTCTCCTCCTAAAATTTCAGTTATAAGTTATAAGTAATGCTGTAATCGTACTACATCCATCGTGATCGCCACAGATTACGATGGATGTATGATTTGCCAGTATTCCGAGAAATCTAATACATATATCCAACGACTGACAAAAGTTTTGAGTATTTGAACTTTATTATTGAACTAGGTCTGCTTGGCAGAAAGCAATTTACGGAGCAATTTTTAGGGTTCTGTAGCCAAATGGCAAAAACGGAACCCTTATAGATTAGTCATGTCTGTCTGTCTGTCCGTCCGTATGTCACAGCAATTTTTTCCGAAACCGTAAGAGCTAGACTGATGAAACTTGGCGAGTAGATGTATTCTGTGAACCGCATTAAGATTTTTACACAAAAATAGAAAAAAAAACTATAAATTTTGGGATAACTATACATACAGGGTGTGGCGTAAAGAGTGGATAATCCTTTACCTACGGGTCGGGGGCATCACAACTGTTCAGAAAATAAAAACATGTACCCAGTAAAAGTCCCACGGTTTTCGAGTTATTAAACATTTTCGAAATTTTCATTATTTTGTACTTCTGTCCATACTTTTCGATGCCAAGATCACAAATCAAGGAATTTTCTCCATCTGTTTTTTTATAGCATTCTTAGATAACTGTTCTATCAAATGATAACTGTCATTGGTATGTCAAAGGTACAGTTTTTTTTTTAGAATTTTTTTAGAAATAAAAATGTGATTTGCCAATTTTTTCCAAAAGTTTGACCTCCTGTGGTTTAAAAAAAATGTATGGTCACCCTGAGTGACCAACTAATAAATAACTTGCCTACTTCATTGAGATTCCGAAATGGTATAGCACTTGCTAGTTCCAACTTTCAATGCAAAGAATATTTGTGTTAAAAAAGGGTAAGGGTCATTTTTTCAAATTACAAGTAAGATTTTACATAGCAATCGAATTTACTAAAAACAGAAAATAAAACAAATTAGATATTTAAAATACATTTATTACATTAAAATTTCTTACAACAAGTGCTCAAAATGGCTTCCACTTGCTCTTATGCAAGCCCTGCACCTTCTAATAAAAGAACGCTTTATCTTACGCGCATTTTGAGCATTTTGAGCCATTTTGAGCACTTGTTGTAAGACATTTTAATGTAATAAATGTATTTTAAATATCTAATTTGTTTTATTTCTGTTTTTAGTAAATTCGATTGCTATGTAAAATCTTACTTGTAATTTGAAAAAATGACCCTTACCCTTTTTTAACACAAATATTCTTTGCATTGAAAGTTGGAACTAGCAATTGCTATACCATTTCGGAATCTCAATGAAGTAGGCAAGTTATTTATTAATTGGTCACTCAGGGTGACCATACATTTTTTTTGAACCACAGGAGGTCAAACTTTTGGAAAAAATTGGCAAATCACATTTTTATTTCTAAAAAAAATTTAAAAAAAAAAACTGTACCTTTGACATACCAATGGCAGTTATCATTTGATAGAACAGTTATCTAAGAATGCTATAAAAAAAACAATGGAGAAAATTCCTTGATTTGTGATCTTGGCATCGAAAAGTATGGACAGAAGTACAAAATAATGAAAATTTCGAAAATGTTTAATAACTCGAAAACCGTGGGACTTTTACTGGGTACATGTTTTTATTATCTGAACAGTTGTGATGCCCCCGACCCGTAGGTAAAGGATTATCCACTCTTTACGCCACACCCTGTATATTATACTTGAAACTGAATCTCAAAAAATATTTTTTCATCGAACCCATACGTGTGGGGTATCTATGAATAGGTCTTCAAAAATGATGTTGAAGTTTCTAATATCGTTTTTTTCTAAACTGAATAGTTTGCGCGAGAGACACTTCCAAAGTGGAAAAAAGTTGCCCCCCCCCCCCTAACTTCTAAAATAAGAGAATGATAAAACTAAAAAAAATATATGTTGTACATTACTATGTAAACTTCCAACGATATTTGGTTTGAACGAGATCTAGTCAGTAGTTTTTTTTTATACGTCATAAATCGTAAACCGCAACTTACTTTTCGACGAACTACAAGAACCTTTATATTATGTTACTTGATGCTACGGAACCCTATATGGGCGAGTCCGACTCGCACTTGGCCGCTTTTTAAGAGATAGAAACGATTAAACCTTCGCGGTGAATTTCTATTCTGTGTCAGTTTAGTATGCGAAGGACGAGGTTTTGTTCTCTTAACCACTCAGCATAAAATAAGAACTCGTTAGATTAAGTTCAAAACTAGAAGACATTCATGTAAAAATCCATCATTACATTAGGTATCACGAGACCTATAAAAATTTCTATTCAGTCAGCCAGATAGTCTGAGTGTTGTTTAAGTTTACTCCAAGCACTGTCATCCAACTTTGCCTAACTGCTTATGGTAATTGGGTGCATATTACCATGAACACGATAGTGACTAGCGTACACATTCCAGACAAACAAGACGATGAACCTACGAAAGATATCTTATTCGTATCATTGAACCCAATCTAAATGCTCGAAGAACCCAATAGATGAAAATGTTCAATGAATTACGCTTAATTTAACTTTTACGAATAGAACTTGAAGCAGCCAATCATTTAGTGATGTTTGAATTTTAAATAGTACTTAAGTAATTCAAACTAATTTATCTCTCATCGATAGAATTCAAACCCGTTTATAAGCGAGGCTTAAATATAAACCGTTTACCAGTGTGCTGCCGCTTTTAAAATCGAATCAACAAAGAGAAGTAATTTCTCACAGATTACACGAGGTCATTTTGTGATTTGGGTTATATTTTGTTCAATCGTTTTTAATGTGTTTGGGTGTTTAGTTTTGTCGTATTGTCTGAATAACCTATTTATAGGTCACAGAATATAAGTAAGGTTCCGGTTGCAATTACAGGTAGGTACATGAGACTTTGTGTCTCAGAAATGCCTCTCACACACGCACATCAATCGAAAAAAGTCTCTTTTAGATAACGCCGTTCTGTTATCGCTAGATGCAACCCTTTTAAATCAAGTAGGCACACTATTTGTTCTATATTTAAAAGCGTATTGTATTAAAAAATAAGTTATTAAAACGTCTCTAATTGATTATTTACCTATTGCTTTGCCGCTGATCTTTCTCAATGAGTCTCTAAGTCTAGTACGAACGCGTCCTGCATTAGTTTTTTATTTCATTTCCATGATAGAAATATCTTTCTTTGTCAATTTAATAGCTCATTGACACACTAAAGCAGCTCCTATTTATCCATTCTCGATGGTAATTAGTCGGTCAATTATACTTTGGAGGCTAGTAACAAGTTAGCTCGTTTATTCACGTCACAGCTTAGAGTATGGTCACCTTGTTCCTTTGTAAGCCAGGAATTGCCTGGGTGATCTTTCTAAGTAGACCAATTTATATCGCACTGTTGTTAGTTGCTCTGCGCTTACGATAATCTTAAAATGCAATTATCATTAAATACTCTAGCTTAGAGGTAGCGTGCTCCATCTTAGACGGCACCTAAGCTTTTCATTACGTGTGATTGAAGCCAAATTCTTTACTATCGCAGTAACGTTCCACACTTCTATGGCATTTGGTGTTTTTCGGAACGAAACACACCAAACCCACCACTATAATCAACTCTCTCTATCCTCCAAGGTTTGCTGGTAGAAAACTCTTTTAGGGTTAAGCTCGCCTCTGTACATGCCCGCTTTTGTAATTTTTATTTATCATCTGTATGTGTGTACAATAAAGAATAAAGAAACATCGGCCGTTTACATTCCTATAAAACAATTACTCTTGATTTTACGAAATGTCTAAATCCAAAATAATTATAAGTTTAAAAAACTTGAGAAACCGACTTCATTGCCAAACGGCTAAACCGATTTTAATGAAATTTGTTTGGGACAATCTGGACGTAAAAATAACCTTCCAAATAAAAAAATAATTTTCTAAATCGGTTCATAAATGACGGAGGCATGCAGTTACAAACATTAAAAAAAATATTTAAAAAAAATGGCAACACCGATTTTGATAAAATTGAAATGGGACCAATCTGGAAGCAGTACCTTTCAGATAAAAAAATAATTTTTCAAATCGGCTCACAAATGACGAAGTTATGCGGTAACAAACATTAAAAAAAAAAATAAAAAAAAAAATAAAAAAAAAAATAAAAAAAAAAAAAAAAACATACAACCGAATTGAGAACCTCCTCCTTTTTGATTGGAAGTCGGTTAAAAACAAACCTCTTTCTCATAAAAATATGGCAAAAGATAAACAGTGCTAAAACTATTGCCATCTCCTACTAGTGGATTTATGACAAGCAGTGACAGGGCTAACTAATTATAAGCAATGATTTAATTAAAATTTGTAAGTTTGGCTATAAATGACTAATGTAAGCAAAAAGACGTACACACAAAATACGCAGCTTTTATAATTGACTGTATTGAATAATACTTGGAATGCAGTTAACCAGCTAGTCCCCCTAAGCTGTAAGATGTGCCGTTTTCGCCTGTCATTCGATATTAGCTCAGTAGCTGTTTCATTAGTTTTCGCACGCCCATTAATTATTTTAATGTTGCGTAGGAAACAGACGTATCTAATGATTCTTTCTCAGCTTTTCGCGTCATCATCATCACCATCATCATTATTAGCGTATTTAACTTGTTAAACATGGATACAATGAAGGCATAACTCAAATTTTAATTTCTTCCTGTCAGCTTCGCACTTTCGTTTTTCGAACCACGTTTTCTTAAGTTCTATGCAAAAAGCTACGTTTTCTTAAGTTCTATGCAAAAAGGCAGTCTTAGTTGTTAAACTACTAGTTATGAACGAACTGAAACGACTGATTGATGATTACTGTTCTCCTCTCCTCACAAAGTTATTTGCGGTTCGTTGTTATTCAAACAAGAGTAATCCTACTGGGACAACACAGCTTACGTCATGTAATATGTAATAGTTTCTCCAAGAACTTAACAGTTTCGAACTTTGCTGTTAAAGCATAGGAAAGTCTGTTACTTTCCAATTTATCGCTGAAACATGCACCGGAGTTCACCAGACGATATAATTTTAAATTCTAATCTAGAAAAGTGTCCTTATAAAACATTTTATTACAGATATTTGACGCCGAAAACACCACTAATGGGCTTAAAATTTACTGTGGTTTTATTCTGAGCTTTAACATCAGTTTGTCGTTGGCTTAACGCATAATAACTTATCGTTAGCGTAGTCGTTAGCCCCGATTTTGTATGAACACCCCTGGCGGGATTGCGAGAACTAATGTTTTTACGTAGCGTTCGTAAGCAATAACATAAGAGAAGGATGATAAAGAAAATGATGAATGTTTAAACTTAGAATAAGCCTGGCTGATCTTCCATATCTTTCGTTGTAGTATGTATAATTCGATCGTGTTCCTTGTCACCATGAAAATAAACCCATTTCACTCCAAGTCTGCAATACAATCGTATAGAAAATCAGAAAGCAGGCGCCTAAATAAATCAGTTGGAAATATTATGATTTATTTGCATTCAATAGAATTCAGTTTCCTCTAAAAATAAATTATAGTTTAAAAAACTAAAAAAAAACGCTTTTATAACAAATTGAACTAAAAAGTTAAAAATAAAACTGTATTAATCAATTGAAAATTTATATTATTGTACAAAAAGCGTGGGGTGCTTTTTATAATAACTTCAGATATAATAAACTATTGATAAAATATTTACAACAATCAAAATCAAGCCCCCCACGCTTTTTGTACAATAATATAAATTTTCAATTGATTATTACAGTTTTATTTTTAACTTTTTAGTTCAATTTGTTATAAAAGCGTTTTTTTTTTACTCAATACTCAATACTCAATACATTTATTGCATAAACATGGTTTAGTTTAGGTACATACATAGTTCTTAGGTGTAAGTCAGTATCACATGGACCCTGTGAATAGGGTAAAGCAACATGGAGGTAGGCCGAGGCTTATACACAGTAGTTGATACATATATATTATTATAGATTGAGAATTTTCAGGCATTATAATGTAGATAGTTTGTTACTTTATTTTAAATTAATAAGCTTGGTAAAACAGATTAAACGATAATGTCAAGGTCTTAAAAGTAGTCAAAGTTAGATTTAGTGCGTAGTTATACATTTTTATTTTATTTATTTAGTCATTAGTTATGTCAAATATTCATTAATGTCATAGTAGGCTTTGTCAATTAGGAACAACTTTAATGTTTTAGTAAATAGGGAATCTTTTTCTATATTTTTTATTTCGGTTGGAAGTTTATTATAAATTTTTACTGACATTCCATACGGGCCGTCGCTGTGCATTTTTAGTTGAGATCGCGGTGTTATTAATTTGTCGCGGTGTTGTTATTTATTTTAGTTTTTTAAACTATAATTTATTTTTTACTTTTTAGTTTTTTTATTTTTTTTTCATATTATTGCATTGTCATCGACCTTTGACAGGTGTGCAAAGTTTGAATCAAATCTGATCATTCAAAGTAGGTTTTTTTTTATTTTTTTTATTTTTTTTCATTTTTTTTAATTTTTTTTTTCATATTATTGCATTGTCAACGACCTTTGACAGGTGTGCAAAGTTTGAATCAAATCTGATCGTTCAAAGTATGGTTTTTAGGGTTCCGTAGCCAAATGGCAAAAACGGAACCCTTATAGATTCGTCATGTCTGTCTGTCTGTCTGTCTGTCTGTCTGTCTGTCTGTCTGTCTGTCCGGCCATGTCACAGCCATTTTTCTCCGAAACCATAAAAGCTAGACTGATGAAACTTGGTGAGTAGATGTATTCTGTAAACCGCATTAAGGTTTTTATACAAAAATAAAAAAAAAACTATAAATTTTGGGGGTCCCCATACTTGAAACTGAAACTCAATTTTTTTTTTTATCAAACCCATACGTGTGGGGTATCTATGGATAGGTCTTTAAAAATGATGTTGAGGTTTGTAACATCGTTTTTTTCTAAACTGAATAGTTTGCGTGAGAGACACTTCCAAAGTGGAAAAAAGTTGGTCCCCCCCCCTCTAACTTCTAAAATAAGAGCATGATACAACTAAAAAAAATATATGTTGTACATTACTATGCAAACTTCCAACGATATTTGGTTTGAACGAGATCTAGTCAGTAGTTTTACCTTATACTCGTATTATGTTATTTGATGCTACGGAACCCTTCATGGGCGAGTACGTCTCGCACTTGGCTGCTTTTTTTTTATTTTTTTTTATTTCTTTTCATGTTTTTTAATTTTTTTTTCATATTATTGCATTGTCATCGACCTTTGACAGGTGTGCAAAGTTTGAATCAAATCGGATAGTTCAAAGTAGGACAAAATCGAGCTCAAAGGGGTCGGTTACATACATACATACATACATACATACATACATACATACATAGGTACATACATTACATACATACATACAGGTGAAGCTAGTAAAAGCGTTATAAAAACGGAACGCCACTGGCCAGCGGAGGCAATGCTCGTGCATTTCCGACGTCGTACTTCCGCTCGTACCAAAATATCAACTGTAAACAGTTAGTAAATGATTCATACCTAAACTCTGGTGCATGTTTGAGATAAAAGCGTAATGAACTAACAACCTTGCCTCAGTACTTTTTAAACTTTGGCTATCATTCATAACACATTTATTACACGGGTATTTAAGCAACATAGAAGACACGCCGCGCCGGGTCAAAATGATAAAAATAAGGTAACACGTGATAAATACCAGTGTAATAGATTCAACCTTGCATTGACAATTATAAGAGCGAAAAATATCGATTTTCCGCAGGTTGTGTGAAAAAGTTTTTTTGCTATTCGTTGATGTTAATGGTCCAAAAATATGTAATGCTTTCCAGATTTAACAGTATGGAAAAGCGCACTTATGAGCAGTACATACATCCAACCCGTTATCCACAAAAACATTTCGGAGGCGTTTACGGTATTTTCTTGTATAAAAGTCTCTCTCTCTCTACTAGAGCATTGAGAAAGGAATTCCTTAAATTCAACGAGGGTTTTAAATAACTCTACACGTACATGAACGAGACCCTTTGAATAAAACAGCTCAAACTTATAATCCGCTAATTCAGTTTTGCATAATGTATGAAGTATCTTGACCCTCCTTATTCTTGTTTTCGTTCGGCTTCGAAACACTGATGATTATGAGCATTAATATGTATGAACTCGGAATACCTCATTGGGTGAAGTGGCAATTTAACTTTCTATGTAAATGTGTGTAATGTATTTACCTACACCTTGTCTTGAGATGAGAAGATTTGTTACCACGGCAAGTAGGTACAATGTTCAAACTTACGTTTGAGTGACGTCTTCTTCTTCTTATCGTGTCACTGATTCTTTCGAACCAAGTGTGGTGAAAGGATTTTAAGTGCGCCTCGAAGAGGCTCCTTTCGTGCACTTGACACATATTTTCGAACTTTTTAGGTTCTACGATATGCCGGTTTCCTCACGATGTTTTCCTTCACCGTTTGAGAGCACTGGCATAGTGTACATAAATTTTTGGGCAGAAAAACTCATTGGTACACGACTGGATTCGAACCCACGACCTTAGGATCGGAAGGCGGGGCCGCTACCACTAGGCCACCAGCGCTCAGTGACGTCATATAAGTACATCTAAACACATTGATGTTTTTGTATAGTGGTGCTTGCGTAGCAAAGTTTCAAAGTCTATGAGTGGTACCTATACTATATTGTACGAATGAGATAATGTTCTAGACAGAGGGTCTGTCCATTCCATTACCTACCCTTATTAATGTCTTACTTTACACTCAATAGATAATAGTAGTTACATCACAGGAATGTTGTGTAACATTTTTGGCGCGAGCCTGCATCTGAAATACCAAATGGATTTCCGCAAATCGCATATTGATTCAGCTTGGAATTCCGACCAGAAAATTGAATGGTTTATTTTTGGGTTTCGGCAGCTTCGTCAAATTCAGACACGTTTCAAAGAAGAGAGGATAAGTACGCTCCGGGGATAGGTATTTCAATGCAAATTCCAAGGTTTTTATTAGTATATATGATGGTTTTACTGTTCTAATCCATGTTTGGCGAACAGGTATTGAGATTTGCGCCATGGCAAAATGCATTTATTTTATTATTAAACAATTATAGAAATAACTTGGTCAAATAAATCTATTTAATAGAGTACCTACTCGTTCGTGTCATATTAGAATCATTGTTTTGATATTTGCGCCTAGGTTATTATATAACTATTATTATTTTCATTTTACACGATTTCATTCAATCTTACACTATTAATTTGTGAAGTACGATACCTTTTCTTTTAATTTATATCAATAAGATCGTGTCTTTTATTAAGTTGAATATTCCTTCATCATTACTTTATCTTAGATGGAAAGATTATAAAATACTAATTAATTGATACCGTTCTTGGATTTATATCTCTCACTTATTTATAACTTTATGAACCCACACTGACACACGCAACGCTCATAAAATTGGAGGCCAAACACTCGGAACCTTCGGTTTACTATACCACCCACTCCCTGTGCGGTGATTATAACAATAGAATTCAGTCTAGGCCCACAAGACAAGAGGCAGATTCATCAGAAATCGCGTCACGGTAATTAAATTACAGTACATGAAAAGGAATTGGATGGAAATGAAAGCTAAGCGACGGTGAAAAAGTGAACTGAAGAAGCCAAGCACCAGGACTCAAAAGTCTGTTCAGTGGGGTTACCCACTGTACTGGTGGAGACGCACCGCAAACTTTCCACTCACACCCAATGCTCCGAGGAGTTCAGTGAGGCATGCAGAAAGCATGAAAATTTGTCTCTTTCAGGCAGTAAATGTACATCCATAAATGCGAAAGAGTGCTTTTGTTAATGACGAAAATATTATGCAACTATTCATTTGTCTACAATTGGTAGTATTTTAATAACACCTCAAGAGCTATACCTATAGAACTGTATAGATAGTCTACATACTCGCACTAACTGCACTTAACCTTACTGTGTTTTTTGTGTCAATTTATCTTGCTTCGTTAGTTCAGCCATTCATAATTTTATAGCATAAAGAAAATGTACCAAAACTGCATTTTTCCGATTCACCTACTACATTCTTACATACCAGTACCGTTTATAGCTCGCCGATTACCGCGCTTACCAATTATCATGCGCGCATAATTTTCAAGGCTTGCAAAACGTGACCTGAACCAGAATTAAATTATTTGTATGTTATAAATTGAAAACTTTCTATTCGATAACATTATTTGACGTAAAGAATCCATTTAGAGTCAACGTAGAATGTGAGTGTCCGGAAACTGTACCTAAACTGTGTACAAAAAGGATGGAGCCTAAAACATATAACAGTTCCGCTTGTTCAACATAGTTGCAGCAATACTATTTGCATTTGAACAAAGCTAGAGCTATCGTTGTGTGGCATGCGGTTTTCCTCTTTCATCATGTTTCTGTCATGTGTGTGATGATTCTAAATCTTTTACATAAAATCTTTACACATAAAATCCTATTGTTAAAGCTAATACTAACGGAACGGAGGTACCACGGTCTCTTCGCGATATTTAAAAATAAACTAGTCCAGTCAAATAAAAAAACTTTATAGCTAAACTCTCTAGCTAGATGCAAATAGGAATGGTGCCTCCAACATTGTTACATATAGTTTAAACTTCTAGAACAATAGCCTAGCCTTATTCTATAAACCAGCGCTGAAATTCGTACAAAGAAACCTTTTGTGGTAGATAACGTTGTGACTTGTGATGTCTGACTTTGTAATTAATAGATGAAAAGTTGGTCGGTTGGAAATCATTACTCGAATAACCATTACCAACGTGTGTTTATGTAGGAAAGCCATTCATTCTTTATTGTCTCTGGGTCTTTGTGGCACGATCGCCCTTATACTCAGCGAGCTGTGAAATTACGCACATGATGCCATCTTGTTGATGGTTATTTATATAGCCTTTAGTTGTGGACAATTTTCTAAGCTAACATGTTTAAGTGCATTAACTTGTACATCTTTATGACAATGACTTAACGACATAGCTCAGAAGTAGCAAGCAGAAGTGGCCGTTGGCTTTAACCGGCGTTGGGGTTAAAGTGTTCTTGAGTGGAAGCGGGCGGCAAAGCTTTATTAAATAGCTCGTAGATGGAGAGCTTCTATGCTTTTAAATCTCTGCGACAGTTTGCATGACGACGGCCTATCACCTTTTGAGAACGGTGCCGTAGTGTACAAACATTTTTGGACAGGAAAACTTAATATGATCAGAAAGCTGCTACCACTAGACTACCAGTAGCCTCTACTCCTACTTCTACTTAGTGATGCCTTAATAAATAAACTTGCAATTCGTATTCAATAACGATGAAGAGCCGCTCACGCCCACGTCTGTGGTACGCCCCAGTCAAGAGTTTTCAAAGCGTTGCATTCGGAACCGTTTACCGATGCAGCTATTCAATATCTGCTGGCGACGTGTTTGATCGACGATATTGGTTCGGATAATAGTGCCAACTCGTGTTTTATTTTTAAATTTCTGTTTTTTTCTGGCTGTTTGAAATAAAATATTGAATAACCAAAGCTTATGAAATAATTTTAAAAAAGGTAAATAAATACGAAAAAGTTAATGTTATTGTTTTTCTATGCTAAACGATAAAGGTATCTTTGTTTCTACCACAGTTAGATGGTGTGACATTAGAATTTGGGTAATTGATAAGTTATTTACCATGACGCTCTAAAACACCGATTCGTGTTTTGCCTTGATTATCAGCCAGGTTGAACTGAATTTATTCGCTCCGCCACTGAATATTCAGGATTCAAATTAAAAGACATTCTGTTGAATCTTGATGGGTTCTGGCGCCACAGATCAGACACTAGTTACTAAGGAGCCGAAAGAGCTCAGAATTCATTGGTACAAAGTTTAAAATCGCAATTACGCTTGGGACGGAGGTTGTAACTTTGAAACAAACGGTTGTGCGACCTACATACAATATCACTTCTTCCAGCAAATTGGTTCTAAGCTTTCTTTCATAAGGAACTGCACATTCCAGTGAAAATAATGGTTCAATTTTAAGACTGTTACTAATGCTCATTTTGACGCTGAAGTAGGATTTTGTAGATGGTTGATAAAAATGAGACTACGGCCAAGTAATGGACATGTCTGTTGTGATAAGAGTATTCTTCTACTTGGTTTCTAGGTCCAGTTTTTGTCATGCCAATGTTAGCTCAATGGAATGTTTTTCCAGTTCAAACTCTATAAACTACGAAGTATGATTGCTTTTTGCTTGCTGTAGGCACTTCTCGTCTGTTTACTGATCCACCGACAACACCGATAATTACTATCCATTGTTTGCTGTGTAATCAACTGAGTTTGCGTTACATTTTGCGGCGAAAATGTTTATTCATGTCCGAATTTCAGCTTAAAATGTCATATTTAATGTTTTTTTCTCGTATCTCGGGGCTCCATGCTACAGATTGGCGCCCAGCCAGCGACTTGGGGGAACGAACGCCTGAGTGAGGCAATTTTCATTGCTCCAGTGGCTGCATTGTTTGCTCAATTAAATTCGATATTAGAGGGCTGCCTTAAATTATGGTAATTTTGCAATTTATTACCACCCTACTGTCGTGTTTTGCTCTATTTCCCACGTGGAAAATACCTGAGTAATGACGACCAAGTTCTTTGCATATTTTTTTTGCGCTATTGCGCATTTTTCATTGTGTAACTCCCAATAGGGACGAGGAGCGTGATGGATAAAGAAAATATTATTTCGGACAAAATAAATGTATGTATAGCAACTTGTTTGTCATCTAATGTTGTTCGCTAATGGATGTTGTCTCTTCGTGTTTACCATATACATAACGTAATCAATGAAAATGAAACTATGATAGCATAGTTTAGTTGCTGTTCCACCCTTTGTCGCAAGTCGCAAGGCGATCGATGACATAATTCGCCTGTCTTAGCGAGGAATCTGCTCCGTAATATCACAGATTCATTGATATAATAGCCCTTCGAGCCTTGAAAGGGTGATAAAGTACCATTTTATTATCATTATCATCTTTATTTCTTGCTAAAGGTTTTATGCTACAGCAACGTTGAAGCGTTCTTGTCAAATCATTGTCGCATGTTTGTATTAAAAATCACAGCTGAGTTCAATCCATAAACTGCAACCGGCTCTTGCTCACAGTTATGCTATCAAGCGAAGTCCTGGAATTAACAGACTCCACTGAGTTTAGCCAATTAGTGCCTCGCTGCTCTCCCGAGGCACTCCCTACGTTCTAGGTGTTATAACGACTTAATTATACGCCAGTTAGTTTAATTAGTTTTCGCATAGCTGTGAACGAAGTTTGATGCGAGCTTTGTCGAAGCGACCTCTGCTAAAAAGTATGAATGTCGCTATGAAATCATGTGAGTCAAATGTGAAGTTGTAGATTTGGAGGGTAGAAGTGTTTACACTAAAACAGTTTTACGAGAGGGCTGGTTGTTTTTCCTCTGCAGTCCTCAAGTCTGTTGGTCTGATTTCGAACAGCCTGATATCAAAATGTTTTATTCATGTACGATTTCTGTGATTCATATTGATATTGGTATGGTACATTCTCTTTTGGAACGAAAACTTTCTTAAAGTACTAAATATTAACACGCAGAGAACTAATGAATATTCATGGCTACAACTATAATAATACTATAATATAATATTTACAAGATCTTGTTCAAATTATTTTTCGGCACTGTCTGCGATACCTTTTTAAGTTTCGAATTTTATCACGTGCACGTTTTCATCCAGCTCAGTGAATTTGCATAGAAATTGACCTCAGTCAGTACAAGTCAGTGAAAAATTATAAATTTGTGAATTACAATATTGCTGGTTATTTTCATTGAAGGTCCATTAGTAAGTTTTATCTCGCAAGACCGATCTTTTAGGTACAGTCCTTTAGTAAAACAATCTTTAGGATCAAAATATTAGAATTGCCTCCTTGATAACTTAGCATTGATTTTTGATCGGGCTTATAAAAGTTCAAACTGAACCGAATGAAGATCATTAATTATGATCAGTATTTCCTTTGTAAGGTGCTTTCCCGGTATCTTCAATCTACCAATTCCCTCAGTTTATTCGAATTCCTTAGAGCGCCGAAAGATCTCGAGCTCTGTTCGAGTTTGTTGAACCTTTTTCTCGTTTCAGTTTATCCATAAACTTTGTTTATAAACCCACCGTAAAATCTCAAAGATGAAATGGAGAGAAGTAAATGGGAGAAAGACTACCCGTAAAACGAAATACTGTGTTGTGTGTGCGTGTCATCATTTAAACTTGGAAGTGTCTCTGAACGTAAGGGCTTTAGAATTAACCAAAGCAATCTTGAGTCTATTTAAGTAAAGAAGAACTTTCTTGGTAGATCCTGTACCTACTCAAAAAGCTGTATCATGATACAAATTAATTACTTTTTAATGTTATCCGTCATAAATTCATGCAAATTATAAATTCAGCACTGCTGACCTACTAATAATAAAGTAGCAGTGAAGATTTTCCTTCTTAACAGCCTCGATACAGCCTAAATTCCCCTGTTAACCTTTAAGTGTAGGCTTGTAGAGGCCGGTTTTCAATGACTGGGCCATATCGTGACGTCAAGAAGCGATAGAGCCTCACGTGTCCATAAATAAACAGAAGTGAAAATAAAACTGGTTGGCCTAATTATTTACTTTATAAATAGGGTATCTGGGTTAATTTTTTTTTTAATTTATGGCTGTCCTTTTCTGTTACTGTATTTCCCAATTTTTAATGAGACATAAAAAGCGAAGAAAGTACGTGATTTAAAATGGAATTAAGTCAAAATAATTTTTACTTTTGATCTAGGTAGGTAGATGTCAAAGCAAGATGTTCGCACAGATTCGTGTTTTTTTAAGATAAAACCAAAGCCAGAAAAATACTATCCAAAGATATACATATTCCGAGAGAGATTCCTCGTTTTAGGTCAGGACGCTGAGCCTCAATTTGGCCGTTTGATTTTATTTTACTCCCTTTCACTTATCGCATCCTAAGAAGAGTCATTTTATTTTATTTCAGAGAATCCTTTGTCTTTCTTTCGGCTAAACATTTATGGAAACACAATTAGTTGTCCAACACTTGAAAAACCGGTCTCTAAATGCTGTCCATATTTAAATGTTTGGTCAATTTATTACAACTTATGACTCTATGATGGTGATGATGCGATATGCTAAAATAGATTGATTTGTACAAGCGCGAATTTGCGGAAGTCCATTGAAAAATAGGAAATAGACAAATCAAATATAATCTATTCCGCTTATCTATTATGTACCTACTGATTAGCGGGAACTACATGTACATGATACTCTCTCTATGATAAAAGACAGTCCAATGATCGATAAGCGTCCCTTAGTGACTCCCTGAGTGAGTTCCCAATCTAACAAAATTGAGACAACTGAGATCTAAGCTGCTAAACCCCACAAATAATTATGTCCATTTTGTTTTGATGGGGATGATTTATAAATTCTACAGATTGTCGTGCAATTGAGTAAGTAAGGTCCCTCAACACTTATATGTCTTAGCTATAGTTTCGCTAGTCGGTCACTGCACACTGCACCTCTTGCAATAGTTATTTGAACTACTGCCACTTACAAGTCCAACAATCCTATACTCGGGAGATAAACAATGTACTATTTCATTACTCATACTCTGAAAGTAGGTCTGAAGTTGCCTGAGGGGCCTAATTGAAAGTAAAACTTTCAGCCCTAGGGAGAATCGCTTTCTACTGACAGCTGTCAAATTATAAAAAAAACAAGTTCTATTTTATTCAACCATGTTCCAACTTTCTAAAGTCTTTCTGACTGCAAAGAGGTCGTTGAACCAAATTCCAACTTTTTATTCAGCAAGTAGGTTGGAAACCCATTACAACGGTAAGAAGTTTAAAAAGTCTAATTAGAGCACAATGTAAAATTTAAATTTAAATAACATAAAGATAGTATTAAATAAATAATATATCTTCTAAATTACTTGATTAATGTATAGCTTCAACTATTTATTTAAAATAACATAGATTTGAGCAAACAATTTACCATTTTTTAAATTATGAGAATGAAAACAATGGCTGAATAATGCTGGCGAGCCGTAGCCGAAGGCCCGCCAGAGAAAAAGAAAAAAAAAACCGGGAAGGCGGCAATTCAATCTTCATTTTCACTAATTTTTCTTTCATGTTTTTATTTTTACTTTCCTTGTATTCGTAATGAAAGCACAGTGTTTACCTCGGGTGAAAGTCTTTTAAGTCCCTCAAGCTCCATTGGCGCCCTCGCTTACGCTCTGGCGCCAAACCCGTCTCGGGACTCAAAAAACGTGACTTTCAACACTCAGGTAACAATGTACTATTGTGATCCGTGTTTTTGTGATGTGCGGCATTATTTTCTGTAAGTCTTCGAACTGTAATGGTTTTGGTAGTGTATAAATGCTACTATTCACTGGTAAACTCATTAAATGTTTGATGTCTATTCTTTTCAGTTTTCTATTGAAGTTTTAGATGTTTGTTTCGTAGTTGTGCGGATTCGTGAAACATAATGTGTGTAATATATTGTGCTATTGTATGGCCGGCACAGTAATCTTTTGCTTCAATGATATTTATAGTCTCCCCTCGTCTCCTGTTTAGGGATGTGTGTTGTACTATTCAGCTATCGATGTTTATTCTTAAATCTAAAGTTTCTTATTTTGTTGAAAATATTCACACGAGCATGGCTTTTCGAAAAAACATGATAATATCCAAGTATAGAAGCAAACAAATAATTTATGCAAATAAGAAAGACGGTGAGTCTCTCTCATAAATTATGCGAAGACTTCGAAGATCGATTGCTGTCGATCAATCATTTTCGTGAAGGTAATATGAAGTGTGTTTTTGGTAACTTTCTTAAAATATGAAGTAAGATTTTATCTCATAATATAATGTAGGGAGAAGTGGCGAGATATCGTGAGGCGTGCCACAGCCCCTGATAAAAACAAATAATCATATATTCATGATGACCACGACCGCTCTGACAAGAGTGAAGCGACTGAGAAGAAGACTAATGCCCTTCTGAGGATTTAAACTCGATAATCTGATGTCGCTTACCATATTAGATTGGTGCGAATCATCCATGCTCGTACATCATTCAAATACACAATTCAATACCATCAACTAATGAATCATCTAACTAAACTGTCCTGTGAGTGCAAACAAAGATGCAATTATGTATCTTGTGGCTAGGGCTCAACATCGATTATAATTATGAAACGAGCATCACTCGGCGTTTCTCGTCCCGTGTTCGGACAGTCACGCGAGGTCATGCCATAGATTAGTCTACAGTTTACGAGGGTTTGATGCAGCAGCTAACCGTCAGGGATGCTTAGGCTGAGGGCATAACGTTCTCTCGATGAACTGCTTGTTTCTGAATTGTATAATGTCGTGAATATGAACCTGTTATGTAACGTGAGGTCAGGCCACAGCTTACTGCGGAGTTTATGAGGGGTTGATGAGATAACTTACAGCGCCGGATGTTTAAACTGAGCACATCGTCCTCTTGATAGATTGCTTGCTGCCGTGCTTTGTTGTGAAATCCAACATGCCTGAAATGTGTAGCGGTATATTGATAAGATTGTGGATGTGGTTTCAGCTCTATTATATCCGCAGCCATCAATTCCAGACAAAGTTTAACGTGTGGTCCGGAGTTAACTCAGATTTATGTTGACAGTTGCGACTAACAGTAACAACGCAACTCTTATCCACTTCCAGCTGGGTAAGTGGTTGCGTTACAAAGTTATTATGTACTAGTACATAGTTTTTATTATACTATGTAACGTAACCCATATTAAGAAATTTAAACCTAATTCAAAAGATTTCCGTAAATACCTTAACCAAAAGAAACATTTATTAATTAAAAGAAAAGAGGAATATTACACAAGACCTCCGAGCCACCTACGTTTAGTGCACGATAAAATCTTATTACGGGAGGCTTAGGGTTACTTTATTTTACAACATTCTTATTTCGGTTAAAATACGTTGAATCTTTGGCCGGGAATCAAACTACTAGTAAAACAAGAGTAAGATCCGTTGAATACTTTCCGAGATCATCAATTAATCCGTAGGATAGAATGGAGAATAGATGGACTGACGTGACTGTGGATTTTGTTTCATCTTTGTAGTGATTATGATGGTGATTCGTTCTTGCATACCTATAATGTCTAGCTATTCGAATGATGAAAAGCAAACATTGCTGCAATCCGTCATGTATAGAAAACATATTTCAAGGTTTCTGAAGCTCTTTTCAGTCCCCCGGCAAAGTATTTCATACGATAGCTATTCAGTTCCGTTACTTCCATTTAAATTCTGGCTCGGAAATTCTGTTCCCCAGACACCCCGCCCACAGTTACGAACTGAGCGTGACTACGCTTAAAAAGCCTCAACTTTTCTCCCAACTTGCAATATAAACTTGGGAAATATGCTCCCGATCCAGATGTAGATTTAAAAGTGTTTCTTGGTAAACTAATCGAGTTTGTAGCACTAGGGAATCCGATATAAGATTGCTCGATTCGTAATTGGATATTATCTTGCCTTGTCTGTAATTGTTGCTAGGTTATTCTTGGTATAATATTGTGAACCTTACCTGTAAACGACCAGCTAAGCCAAATGTATCGCATAGTATCTGTTGGTTTATCGTTCGTCCACGTCCGTGGACGTGTTCTCATGGGATTTGTGTAGAAGGAATAGCCTTTCTAACTTCGGCGGTCAGAACACAAACTTAAAACGAATAATGTATTCTTTAATATTTTATAAAAAAGCAGCCAAGTGCGAGTCGGACTCGCCCATGAAGGGTTCCGTAGCACGACGAACTACAAAAACCTTTAATTATGTTACTTGATGTAACATAATAAGGTTCTTGTAGTTCGTCGAAAGGTAAATTGCGGTTTACGGTTTATGACGTATAAAAAAAAAACTACTGACTAGATTTCGTTCAAACCAAAAATCGTTGGAAGTTTGCATAGTAATGTACAACATATATTTTTTTTAGTTTTATCATTCTCTTACTTTAGAAGTTAGAGGGGGGGGGACCAACTTTTTTCCACTTTGGAAGTGTCTCTCGCGCAAACTATTCAGTTTAGAAAAAAACGATATTAGAAACCTCTACATCATTTTTGAAGACCTATTCATAGATACCCCACACGTATGGGTTCGATGAAAAAAAATTTTTTGAGTTTCAGTTTCAAGTATGGGGACCCCCGAAATTTATAGTTTTTTTTTTATTTTTATGTAAAAAACTTAATGCGGTTCACAGAATACATCTACTCGCCAAGTTTCATCAGTCTAGCTCTTACGGTTTCGGAGAAAAATGGCTGTGACATACGGACGGACGGACAGACAGACAGACAGACAGACAGACAGACAGACAGACAGACAGACAGACAGACATGACGAATCTATAAGGGTTCCGTTTTTGCCATTTGGCTACGGAACCCTAAAAAAGGACACGATAAATGCTTACACCTATATAATACTTTTTTTTGTGTTAAATTCAGGGGATACATGATTGAACAGTAATGAGTATATTACTGGTTGCTGATATTTGTTCACATCAGTCTAGTATTATTTACCGACTTCCAATCAAAAAGGAGGAGGTTCTCAAGTCGGTTGTTTTTTTTTTTTTTTTTTTTAATGTTTGTTACCGCATAACTTCGTCATTTGTGAGCTGATTTGAAAAATTATTTTTTTATCTGAAAGGTACTGCTTCCAGATTGGTCCCATTTTAATTTTATTAAAATCGGTGTTGCCATTTTTTTTTAAATAATTTTTTAAATGTTTGTAACTGCATGCCTCCGTCATTTATGAACCGATTTAGAAAATGATTTTTTTATTTGGAAGGTTATTCTTATGTCCAGATTGTCCCAAACAAATTTCATTTAAAATCGGTTTAGCCGTTTGGCAATGAAGTCGGTTTCTCAAGTTTTTTAAACTTATAATAATAATTATACTGTGTAGTTTTAGGTGTACGTTATAATAATAGTGATTGTATTGTTGCAGTCGAAAGCCTTGGGACGGGTGCTGTTTGACCAGGTGTGTCGGCAACTGCATTTGTTGGAAGCGGACTACTTCGGCCTCGAATACGTTGACACTAACGGAATAAAGGTATGTGCTATTTACAGATACAGAAATTTCAAATAAGTATGTTATTTCATGTAAGTGAAATGCAAAGTAAAGACGCGTAATAATCAATGCAGGGAACACAGACATGGATAGAAAAATCAGGGCGCGCCCGCAGAATAAGTTAGAAATCAATTCGAAATATATATATGAATGCTCTTCCCTAAATTGGCACACAACAGATAACTTTCTCTGTCGCAGAAAAACAGGAAAAGTAGGAAAAAAATGTTCAGATCAATTGTATCCTGACTGACAGTACATGTCAGTTGGTCAGAGATAGCAATAGATGTTGGGGGAAAAGATAAATTGGCCGCAATACACATGAGTGACAGCCTGGGATATGTTTTGTCTGCTGAATTTTTGTATACTAACTATTTATTGTGTGCTGAGTTTCAGTGAATGTGGAACTAATAATCAAAACGAGGCATTTAACCGAATGGTGACGTTTACTTGATTCAAATGTTTCTCAGCATAGCTGGGTGAAGTACGCTTAGATAGAGTTGGCTAGCTAACGCCTTTAGTTTCCAGTCGGTAGCAATCACGTAGTATGCGATAAGGCCGCTAATTGTATTATTGTGACTGTTTATTTAGATGCTCAAAACTGTACCCTACTTACCTAGAGTGTCATGGTAATGAATAAAGATTTATCTGTCTATCTACCTATGCCTTTGATAAACCATGAGTGTTAACGAAGCCTTTTTAACCTAAAGCCTTACTCCAACTCTTACATATTCAGATAGGGTTCAGTCAACGCAAAACTCATTACGGAGTAGAAGTGCCACTTACATGGAAGCCATACGGGGCGTATTGCACTTATAATTGGATTATGCAAAACCCGTGCTGTCTGTCTCTTGTTCGTTGGTAATGCAATTGTTCTCTAGCTTAGCTGGGATTCGAGTACCAGCTTGTGACTGAACTACAAACAGATTATTATAATGCTGATTTTTGAGTTTAATACTTTTTGATGGCTGGTTTTCGTCCGTTTGTAGGGGCAGTTCAATGTCCACCAATTTTCTATGAGAGAATATGATGAGAAATGGCTCACCTCTCTTTGGCATTGCGCTAAGCTCATCATTTGAAGACTTAAAGGTCTCCGAAATGATCCGCATTCAATTGTACCGACAACCATACTCTTCAAATTGGAACGTAATTTTGCGAGCATCTTTGTTTGGCGGCAGAAATGGGTACAGTGGCACTTTCCCGGACGTACCCTTTTGCTACTACTTCTACTAAATGCCTAACTCTCTTCACAGTATTGGCTGGACGTTGAGAAGCCGATGTGTCGACAACTGGGCTTGTCTATGCTAGAGCCGACACTTCGCTTCTGCGTCAAGTTCTACACACCAGACCCGGCTAGGCTCGAAGAGGAATTCACACGCTACTTGTTCTGCCTACAAGTGAAAAGGGATCTTATGCTGGGCTGTATACAATGCAACGAGAATACTGCTGCTCTGATGGCCAGCTACATAGTACAAGGTAAGTTGCAAAAAAACAAAGTATCAAACAATCTTTCTTCAATAAAGTAATGCAATTTATTCTTTAACTTCATAATGAAAGTGTATACATAGATATTGCAGATAAGTCTAGCAAGTAACAAGTATTACATCAGCTGATAGTTTAAATTGGTAGCGAACCAAGGTTGTGGGGTCGGACTTCCGTCATGAACTCCCAGTTGGGACTCTTTAAACATTTTTCTAGAGCGACGGTAAACTGAATGAATTGGCGTATTTCTTACATAAATCCAAGCAAAAATTGTAATAGCTGGCTACCCTTTTCTTTACGAGCACTTTGGAACCTCTCAAGATTCGTCGCTTCCTCAAAATAAAACATTTTCACTTGAAGAGTTTTAGCAATTTGTGTACTCGCCTTTTCGTCTCACGTTTGTGGGTTTTCTTGGTTACCTCAGGTTGTACAATACTACAGCTATTAAGTTTTATTGTGATCTCATTCGATACCTAAACTAAATCGTTTACGTTGGACAAATTCAATGGCTTTTATTCTATCGTGATACGGTTCATATTTTAGTTATTTATTATTTGACGACATACGGCTTTCTTTAACATGTTATTTAGGACCCCGGAAGATTTATCATTTATCCAATAATGATCATGTTTCATTCACTTTGCGTCACTCAATCAATCCCCTAGCGAAAGCTTTCTTTGTTAGCTAGTATGTGAATATTACGCATGTCCCTGATATTACGTAATGTAAAAGTGACAAAAGTGAGTTTCATGATATAACCCACATGATCCCTATTGGCTGAATGATGGACATCAAGGTTGGGACTATTTACGTCCCGAAATTTATTTCCTGTGTATAACTCCCAAGTTTATTAAGTACTATAAAATTTATCATCATCAAAATCGAGGAAGCTGGCAAGAGTAGGGTAGGCCTTTGCCCTGAAGTAGGACCAGATAGGCTGAAAATGAATAAAATGAATATTTAGCTCACCGGGTGGAAAGTGGTAATTTTCGGTCCGCTGCACGAACCGTAGTTGCCCCTTTCCGCCGTCGTCGAGCAGAAAAATCGTATGCACACCACGGGAAGTAATATAATATAGCTCTAAAACTGTTGTACTTGTTTTAGCGGAGTGTGGAGATTTCGTCCCGGAAGACTACCCCGACCACACTTACCTCAGTGGATACAAGTTCTTCGTCGGTCAGGACATGGAGTCAGAGCGGCGGATCATGGAGAACCATAAGAAACACATGTGCGTCACATTCTCTTTGGGAAGAACTGAACTCGCGTAAATTGAACGATAAGTTGTCCTTGTGACATTGTACGAGGGAAGAGTGATTTGGGACTTTGTTGCCAAATCATAGGTCATACTTGCTTTCTTTATAACAATCTAAGATATTCAATTGTAAATAATAAAAAAAGGTTAGGTATAGGATAGGATAAACCTACAAAAAAACTTAAAGCTTGATTATAAATAATTGAAAAAAGCAGCCAAGTGCGAGTCGGACTCGCCCATGAAGGGTTCCGTAGCACGACGAACTACAAAAACCTTTATATTATGTTACTTGATGTAACATAATAAGGTTCTTGTAGTTCGTCGAAAGGTAAATTGCGGTTTACTATTTATGACGTATAAAAAAAAACTAGTGACTAGATTTCGTTCAAACCAAATATCGTTGGAAGTTTGCATAGTAATGTACAACATATATTTTTATTGGTTTTATCATTCTCTTACTTTAGAAGTTAGAGGGGGGGGGGACCAACTTTTTTCCACTTTGGAAGTGTCTCTCGCGCAAACTATTCAGTTTAGAAAAAAACTATATTAGAAACCTCAACATCATTTTTGAAGACCTATTCATAGATACCCCACACGTATGGGTTCGATGAAAAAAAAATTTTTGAGTTTCAGTTTCAAGTATGGGGACCCCCGAAATTTATAGTTTTTTTTTTTATTTTTATGTAAAAAACTTAATGCGGTTCACAGAATACATCTACTCGCCAAGTTTAATCAGTCTAGCTCTTACGGTTACGGAGAAAAATGGCTGTGACATACGGACGGACAGACAGACAGACAGACATGACGAATCTATAAGGGTTCCGTTTGTGCCATTTGCCTACGGAACCCTAAAAAGAGAAAGATGAGGCTTTAAAGAAGTAGGCACCACACTGTGCCAATATTCCGCCCCCATGCGTTTTCATAGAACGCGTGAATAACGCGAGTGAGCTTGTTATGAATGTAGCCTTAGGTTTGCATAATTATGAAAACTGTTGAAAAACTTTTTTGAATCAAAATGATGTTTTGTGACTTTTCATTAAAAGTTTATCATCATATAAAGTTGTTTGTCGGTTGTCAGCCCCTTATGGTACACGTCTCAGTTTTATTGCATCTCGTACTGGCATGTGAGCTACTCTCGCGACCGTAATTCCACCGGCAATCTCGGAGCTTGGAGAGTTGGTATGAAGGGATGAGACAAGTAATACAGAGCTCTTGTTGCAGAGGTCAAAGCCCCGCTGAAGCAGATTTGAATTTATTAGAAACAGCGAGGAGATGCGAGCTGTATGGTAAGTTTCATCATGCTATTTATTTTAAAAGATTACAAATGTCATCGTTTTTAAATTTGTTTTATATGTATATCCAATTTTTTACTTATAACATTAACTAAACCTCTACAGGTCTTAGAGAAATATCTTTTAAAAACGTTCTCCCTTCACATCACCCCGTAAATCATATTGCAAACAAGTTTCGTAAAATATTTTCCCATTAATCCAATCTTTTAATCCTTTCAAAGCTAAAAGTTTCCAGTTACGTTGAGGTTTCAACTAAGTACCTAATGAATGAGGATCGGAGCAAAATGGATTACTCTTTTCATCCGCCCACCATCACTTATTCATTCCTTTACGACCTATTCATTATATGAACTCTTTACAAGTTTGCGCAATCTACTTCAATATACAAAGAGTAGAAGAACTCTAAGGCCCGTATTCCGAAACAGCGCTTATGTCTGAGTCGAGCCTCAAGCACAGATTTTTGACACTTTTCAATGAAGAACTGTCATAAAATCTATCCTTGAGGCTCGACTCAGACTCAAGCACTGTTTCGGAATACGGGCCTAAAACCTTGTCACTCCAGTTCAAACGTACTTATTTTTACAATAGTTTTACGCTCAGTAAATCATTCTCATTAGCATGAGAAGTTCACTACTAGATATGTGTATAGGGATGATTTCAGGAAGAACGATTCCTAAGCCTCTTCATCCACCAATTCCTTGTTATCCATTTATACTTTTTTATGTTTATTACCGCATTACTCTGTCATTGATTTGATATTTTTGAAGTGAAAACTTCTGTAGGCGGGCTTGAGCATTATTTGAGGTTGGAAATAACCAATGCCACGTCACCTATCCCGTAACCGACACCTCTTCGGCAAAGGTCGACAAATTTCGACAAAACTTGGGGGCCACTTGTGTGCCACTTTCTGGTCGGTCTTTCGGTCCAGTTTCGTTATAAAGTCGGGTTTACAAGTTTTTAAAATTTATTTATTTTTTGCTATAAATATGTATTGTCTTGCAGGTGTAAAGATGCATCCAGCAAAGGACCACGAAGGAGTATCTCTGAACCTGGCCGTAGCGCACATGGGCATCGTGGTGTTTCAGAACTATACGAAAATCAACACATTCAGCTGGGCCAAGATCCGGAAGATATCGTTCAAGAGGAAGAAGTTCCTTATCAAACTCCATCCTGAGGGTTATGTAAGTTCTACTATCCTACTAATATTATTAACCGAAAATTTTGTTAATGTATGTTTGTTTCTACTCATCTCCAATACGACTTGAACGAATTTGAATGAAATTTTGTGTAAATGTAGATTCGCACAAAATGCTCCTCTCTCAGCTCAGTTGGTAGTAGATCTCCCTTCTGCGCCGTAGGTGGTGGGTTCGATCCCCACTGAGAACAAATATTTGTGTGATGATCGCAGATTTTTGTTCTCTGTCTGGGTGTTATACTGTAATCTAAGTATGTATTTCCACAAAAAAATATAATAAAAATTACATCTATCTGGCTCCCATAGTACAAGCACTGTTTAATTTGAGGCTTGATAGTGTTGTGAGGATTGTCCACAATATTTATTTATTTATATCCAGCATGAACTCTGGGGTAGGTAGATAGATAGATAAAAACTTTATTTGTCTAGATTTAACACACACAAAATAAAAATAAAAATAAAAAAATACAGAGATAATATACAAAAAACTTAACAAGAAAATAAGGGTACCTTTTGTCCTAAGAAAAAACAATATGTATTATATTAGCTAGTGTGTAATATAAAGACGTTCCTTCGACTAGGTATTATATAAATAAGATTTAATATTTTTTTCTGAAAGTAGAATGTGAGCAAGAAGATGATGATATATTTTTCTCTGAACAGGGCTACTACCGCGACGTGGTGGAATTCTTCTTCGAGGGGCGCAACGAATGCAAGAACTTTTGGAAGAAGTGCGTCGAGAACCATGGCTTCTTCCGATGTACGAGCGTGCCGCGGCCTGCCAGGCACAAGACTAGGGTCATATCCAGAGGATCTTCGTTTAGGTGACAATTACTACTTAAATAAAAAAGCCTCTATTATTCCCTAATTAACATACTGATTTAAAATAACTTATAATCTATATTTTTATTAAAACTAACTAAGGATCCCTAAAGTAATTCCCCCAGGAGAATTACTACTTATAAAAATCCTATTCCAAATTTTCGCTCGCAAAAAACTATTCGTTTGGGCTTGTGACCAACTTTAGAGATTAAGCTTGTTGCAAATGGCCCAATTACAAGCTTTCGCGTTTATAATATTAGTAGGATTTAGGGCCTAAAATCATTTAGTTACTGCCTTATTTACAGGTATAGCGGCAAAACGCAGAAGCAAATCGTAGAGTTCGTTCGAGATAACTACGTGAAGCGGCAAACATTCCAAAGGTAAAATACTTTATATCTTTACTTTGAAAGCTTAGCCGTGTTATAACTTAGATCGAGGATTAGTCGACACAAAATCAAGGTTCAACTCATATTGAACTTTATCTTGTGTCGTTTTGCATGTAAAATATACTTCTGAGAGCTTACGCCGCAATAACCAGACATGCTTCTTGTACTTACTACCTAGGCGTAGTGCTTATAGATGTAAATCTAGATCGTATAATCGAACTGTAGGGTACCTAGGTGTGTCTAACAAGGGAACTGTGAACTTATTATAGTTGATATAATCAAAGGTGAGTCGATAGCATGGGCTGGGAAACACTAGCTTTTGGTTTTGTCTTGTGGGCGTGTGTGCGAACATACAAGCGATCTAATAAGGTTTTGCATGCAAGTATAAGAGTCCCTAAAAACGACTAATATGAAGATGAAAATCGTTAGAAAGAGAGGCTTCGATAGTTTTATATAATCGATGGTGATTAGCATTCGAGCATGCGCTGTAAGAGTTGATCTTTCGCTTCTTCCAAGATATGAATAGAGTACGTTGAAATCGTGACTATCGGTCGGAGGATGGTGTTCTCGAATTATATTTAGGGAGTTTCACACTTGTGGGTCTGCGATCCGATTAGTTGTTAGTTTTATCATCTTATTCGATTTACATAATGCAAATACAAAAAGGTAAAATCTTTACAAATTATATCTAGTGCTTTTGTAACGTCATGAAAATGCACTAGATTTCAGTTTTTTTAACAACATTCTGCAAAGTAACTTTTATGTCGAGTAGGTTTAATGCTCATTGCGGCGTTTTGATAAAATACATTTTACGAGAAAAGGCGCCGTCGTATTATTGTTTCTTTGTTGCTGTGCACAGAGATGCACGTTATTGCACTTAACCATTTGTAGAAGTCTCAGTAGTTAAAGAATGCAGGCCCACAATACTCGGCGGCCCACTGAGAAACCAAAAGCTGGTGCCCTACCACACTTACTGAAAACCCTTTATAACCCCACTATTGTTAAGGTCAAAAGCTACCATAGAAATCTGATTGCGATGTTTTAGTGATTTGTGTTTCCAATTCTAAAAGAAATTGGAGAGAAGATGTATTTTATGGATTGCGGGATATTTGAAACTAAATTCGCTGCCAAGTATATAAAATCCACTCAAAATAGCTCGAGTACCATATGAAACGAAATATTATGACTGCATACGTCTAGTACTAGGATTGTATTCTTAGAAGCCCGCGTGTAAAAATCTTTAACCAGCCGTGAATCAAGATCTGAATCCTCCTGTTAGGAAAAAAGAAGCCCACCTTTCATAGTCAAACAGGAATCTAAAAATATCAGTTACTCAAGGTGTTTGAGAGACAGAAGAAAACTCCTATTTAAATACTGATTAACTTTTGAATTGAAAAGTGTTAAAGAATCACAGAGAACACGTTGAAACGTCTCAAAGCTAGGAGAGTCTACCCGTCATTTCTTTTGCCAGACTGATCACTTCAAACTTCTAAGTTAATATACCTAGCTAATCTAGGCGCCATCCAGGCGTTAGATAGTGTAGAGATAAGTTAGGAGAATCTCGGCGTCATAGCCAAGCGCAAGACTAGAATAGGCAATCTATCGATAGTTACGATACGTAAGTGTGGCGACTTACTAGCTGATCTTAAAAAGCAAGGTAATCCTAAAAGAAGGGGCAATAGTGTAAGGAGAGTGAGGTAGGTATATGCGGGGAGGCATGGGCAACAGTATAAAAATGGTGAGGTAGGTATATGCGGGTAGGAAGGGGCAATAGTATAGGGATAGTAAGGTAGGTTTATGCGGGTAGGAAGGGGCAACAGTATAGAGATAATGAGGTAGTTGTATGCGGGTAGGAAGGGCACACAGAATAAGGATAGTTATGCGGGAAGGAAGGGGCAACAGTATACGGATAGTGAGGTAGGTATATGCGGGTAGGAAGGGGCAACAGCATAGGGATAGTGAGGTAGGTGTGTGCGGGAAGTGGCGCGTGTCACCATCCTCTGCCCGATGTCGCAGGTCGGGTTCGTTCCGGGCGTCGCGCTCGGTGAGCAGCGTGGCGGCGCCGCTCAACCAGAGCCTCTCCGCGCATCCGCTGCTGCCGCTACCGCCCGGCTCCGACGGTACGTACACACTACGTGCATACTGCTCACTTGCCATCAACCTTTTTACAGAGCAAATTTTTTGCACACGTTCATGCGAACATGCTAC
This sequence comes from Thera britannica, assembly GCA_939531255.2. Taxonomy (NCBI): domain Eukaryota; kingdom Metazoa; phylum Arthropoda; class Insecta; order Lepidoptera; family Geometridae; genus Thera; species Thera britannica. The sequence continues at coordinate 5,175,278 of OW618048.2, forward strand.
GTACACAATACATACATACTGCGTACGTGCTACGTGCATACTGCGTACGCATCGACGTACGCGCTACGTCCGACTTATAAGGTACTTGTCCGATCGCCGGCGATGAGCGAGAAGCGATTGTGTAGTTCTATAGTTTTGTCGCTGGTCTATAAAAGTAGTAGAGAAAATTACTGACACAGAAACTTTTCTTTTGTCCGTTTCCTGAGCGAGAAATTAGTTGATAGCTAATCGCTTGCTTTCCAGCGATCGGACAAGTGCCTAATGTACTCTATGCAAACTACATTCACTTGTATGCATATAGAACACATTGCCTGGCATCGCTTATGCTCGCTCACGGACCGTTAGAATGTTTTTTTTATTGCTGTGGTTTAGTCTGTTCATTTTCTTAAAAGGTCCGTGCACGAAATGTAAACGATGGCCCGTGTTTCGGTTTACAGAAATACGTATTTAGACTTAGTGTGAATCTTTCATTTAATGGGGCTTAGATTAGATGGTGTTGTTATATTGGCTACTTAAGTAATAAGCTTATATCCCAAAACGTACTATGTCACAGAGATGTAAAAAAACTTGGATTCAACTAAGAATATCATAGGCATACATACGCGTCCATAGGCTACGGTAACCACTTCCCATCAGGTGGGCCATATGCTTGTTTGTCAACTTAGTTGTATATAAAAAAAAAAGGCATGTCAACTCGTAATATAATTCGCTTTTTTCGATTTGCAATTTAAAATCGTGCTCTGTGGTTGTCTTCTCTTACATTAGAAGCGTTTAAGTAGTAATTTTACTGTAGCTTAGAAACGCTTTTAACCTAAAAAAAATAAAAGACACCTTACAGCACCTTTCGATCTCGCCTGCTCAGTCAAAGATCCATCCAAAAGTAATAAGATTCATACGGTTGTAGGCAATAAATATTGTATATCGGCTATTTGGCTTTGTAGAGCGCTATCTCTTTCTAACGCACACTACGCTCTATGAAGCCGAAATTAGCCGATGTGCAATATTAGTTGCCGTTGTCTGGAATTGGCTGATGAATGATGAATGTTGTTTCTCTAACTTAACTTTAATATAGCTTTAATTTTTAAGATTCGTTTCAAACTTAGTGTACTTACAGCCACACTCAGAAAGCTTCATTAACTTAGTCCTAATGAGCGATTAAGTAATTAGCATTAAATCTGTTAATTAGAGGTACATCCCAGAGACATAATTTAATGGTTCATTAGTTAATGACACTTTAAGGTATGCGTAGGGCGGAGCATCATCGATTCTCGGTCGATTCACTCGATCGATTGCAAATTGTACAGCAAACTTACTTTTCTAACTGTCAATGTCAAGTCAAATATTTTCATAATGTCAATGTCAAATAACATTCAGAAGGAATATTGTATGTATTTCAAAAGTTCATTGAGGTTGTTGTTTTGTTTATTTTGGTTGGAGTCTATGTTCGCTGGGAAAATAATAAAGTTTTAAGTGGTTCGCCGGGAAAAAATAGTTAATTGTTTCCGGGCTGGATTGTCCCATCCAAGATAGTAGGATGCAGATCACAATGGGATTGGATATAATTTAATTTATTTTTTTAGTTTTATTTATGTATCATCTGTGACATTTTAATTTGATTTTATTTGTGTGTTATTTTATTGTGTACCTACTTTATGGATTTGTATAATCTGAAATAAATAAATTAATAAAAAAAATAACTAGAAAAGGCTAAAATACAATTAGAGGAAGTTAAGAAATCTAATCCTCAAAATATTTTTTTGTTAATATGTATGGTAAAATAAGTAGTACCTAATTTAAGATAGGTATTATATAAAACACCTTCCCACACTATTTCTGGTTTAAATTTGATTTTTTCTGTAGTTTTTTTTACACATTGTTTAATAAACATAACACACAATACAAAGCAAACCACAAAAATAAAGATATAACCTCAAACGAAATGACAAAATCAGTCATTAAATAGTTAAGTGATGGTTTTGCTATACTTAACTTTAATTGCCATTAGAGGGCGCTAATGAACCGTTAACTGACTCTGAGAGTGACTTTTTTCAAATCTACACTAAGGAACGACTTAAGTAGCCATTAACCAACTCTGAGTGTGGCTGTTAGTCATAGTACTACGGAAGAGCGAGGCTCTCTAACACAGCTATTTCCACACTTAAAAGAGAGTCTCAAACCCATGAATTGTACCATAGATTAAGAGGGAATCACACAGGCGACTCTCCATACAAACGTAGTCCCCTATTTCCTCCCTGGATAATGCCTCTAGAGTAACCATTTTGTCTCATAAAATCCAGATCTGCTATATACGTGCTCGTATGTTTTCCTTTTTTTCAGAAACTTATTGATAAAGAAAATATCACCTCCAATTCATATTTCATGTAAATCATATGAGGGTCATATTTTCTTTATCAATAAGTTTCTGAAAAAAAGGAAAACATACGAGCACGTATGCAGCAGATAAATAAATAAATAATTAAATATTGTGGACAATTCACACAACACTACCCAGCCCCAAACTAAGCAGAGCTTGTAATATGGGAACCAGATAGCTGATATAATACTTGAATACATTTTTTTTGTAAATACATACTTAAATAAATAAATAAATAAATATTGTGGACAATTCACACAACACTACCCAGCCCCAAACTAAGCAGAGCTTGTAATATGGGAACCGGATAGCTGATATAATACTTGAATACATTTTTTTTTTTGTAAATACATACTTAGAATACAATATAACACCCAGACAGAGAACAAACATTTATGTTAACCACACAAATATTTGTTCTCGGTGGGGATCGAACCCACGACCTACGGCGCAGAAGGCAGAGCTACTACCAACTGAGCTAGAGGCCAGTCTTACTTACTTAACAACCAGACTTAGAATACAATATCTGGATTTTATGAGACAAAATGGTTACTCTAGAGTCTAGAGGCATTATCCAGAGAGGAAATAGGCGACTACGTCTGTATGGAGAGTCGCCTTTGTGATTCCCTCTTAAGTTACTGAAATAAACAATTTGTATTGTATTGTATTTGAATGTTAGCTAGAAGTTGAATAGCATTTGTCGCCGCAGCGATTTCCCTGGAGTGGGACAAGCAACCTCACTACCTGGAGGCTTCTCTGATGATGAAGGGATACTCGGCGGCGGAAGCTCGCGAGGCCTCGCTCCGGAGCACCCGCGATCACACGACAAGGGACGCGACTCGCCCGTCTCTCGCAGCTACCGCCTATGCCACCACGAGGGACAAGGTATGCTTTACATTTTGATTCTCTTCTAGAGTAGAAATGTAGGAAGAAAGAAAAGAAAAGAAATAAAGAAAGAAAATGTATTTATTTGACACAACCCTGTGTCCGTGAAAACCTGTAATTGGCTCACTAGTTCACAGCGTATTAATATCATTAAGTTATTATAAGCTGTTGGTTTTCCAATAAATAACATATACAGAACGGCTACATTGACATAATACTAAAATAAAAGCAAAAGGATTTGTTATTTTGCACACCACAATTAATAGTAAAACATAGTAAATTCTAAAACATGTGTTGAGTAAACGAAACGAGCCTCTTTGAAGGAGAATCCTTTCACTACAGTGGCCCGAAAGAACCACGATAACATAGTAAACTGTACTATTTGAAAGTTATTTAATTTTTATTTACTTCTGTGAGTAGAAAACGTAAAATCTTATTATAGAAGCTAAAAAAAGTAAAATAATATTTTTCTCAAAAAATATAACCTACTTCATGAGTAGCGAAAATAATAAAATTAGTCATGAGAGACATTCAAACAGCTGTAGTGAAAACTATGAGGCTGCGCTGGGTCTGGGTGGCTAAGTTTTATGCATTCGTCAGTTGGTGAACCTCAAGTCCGAAGTAAGGGCAGTCACACATGCTACGCATCGATGCAAACACGCGTGTTTTCCTTTCATTTTGTCAGCTAGCTTCACTATCACTGCTGTATAATGAACAATATATTTCGTTTGCTACGAAAATGTCTACGATCGCAATTTCATCAAATATTTTTGTTTCTTCCAGCTCTCAAAACTATACTGCGATCAAATCGTAAGGGCCTTGTAAAGTTGTCCTGTTATTACTAAACTTATTTCTATCATCTCTAACAACTTCATTTATTTATGAGCCTAATTTGGTTACTCTTATTCTATGCAATGAATAGCTCGTCGGCACAGCGATATATCACCGCGAGGTGTTTTTTTCGCAGTTCTGTAACATGTTAGATCTTACTAAAGCAGCTGCACCAGCGGTAAAAAAATCGCGCGTGAGTAAAATCTGTGATTTGATGCAAATTGAACGCAATGCGGTGCGATTTAAGTGGATTTTTGCGTAAAGCGGGTGTAACTCCGATCGCGGGATATTATTATTACTGATAATATTAGCCCGAATATTATCAGGCCTTGCGCCTATTTCCCTTACGTCAGCAATTTTAGTCTGCAGAATATTTATTATACGCGAGAACAAAAACCTCGCATTGAAATATCGCTGTGCGGGCAGGCATCTTATGGTCAAATCTGGTAGGAGTTCACAAACAAATTAGGATGAATAATATCATTCTTGTTTCCTGGATAGAAACCAAATTAGGTATCTTTCATAGGGATAGCATGGTCCAAGAGTTTATTAACATTTTACATGTGTGTTACGTAACTAATGTTTTTTGTCACTGTTCCATGATTTGGTTTTAAGTCCGTTTTCCAAAATTAGACTAACAAGCTAGAGACACCTTTATTACAAAACGTGGTCTAAAGCTTATACTTCCTATGTATGAGTTTAGTTCTGGAATTCGGACTTTTTTATATTTCGTCATAATTTTTCTTTGCTTTATGTTCTGACGGCTATTAATTTAAATTCGAATTATTAAACTGACGTTTTATATTAGTTTACCATCATATTTGACGCACTTTTCAAGCATGTAACACTCCGGTTTATCTAAATGTCGTGAATCAAAATAACAACCCGTGCATTGTATGCAACGGCACGTACTAATCTGCGAGAAATTAACTCTAGGTGATTGATCAAGTTGATGACTTGTGATAAGTATCGAATGAAATAACAGCTCAAAATAGTTCCTCGCAGGTCTGTACGTGCCTTAGCAGTTAGAATGAATGTAAATGTGGTGAATGTTTGTAGGCGGGCGAGGTTGTGACCCATGCCGAGGTCAATCATCATCCTACGGAGGATTCGCCTCCGCCTCATCGGACGACGACACCATTGGTAAGACTCCTTGAACATATTTTTAGTTCTTTTATTAAGATCAATATTCTGTATATAATAATATTCCGGCAAAAGTGTTCCGGTCGATCGAACGCATTCCATCTTGCCAGTTATTTGGATGCTGTACAGTGTACAGTGTGATAACGTGTTTGTTGTTCGGTATAGGATTCACCGGAGAGTACCTGGAGGCGAGCGAGCTTGCCTCGCGCGGATGCGGGCGTGCGCGCGCCCACTCCGCCGCCGCGCGCGCGCACAGGTCAGGCCCCCGCTGTCAGCACCACGCCCTCTAGCGCCTACCCCGACCTCGTGCTCGCCGAGCGCAGCCGCTCCTTCCGCTCCAGCCGCGAGCGCCTCGACTACGAGCTCTCCATGACCAACATGTACTCGGCGTGCGCGTCCTCGCGCTCCTCGCGCTCCGGCGGCTCGCTGCTCGTCGAGCCGGACTCGCCCACTCACTCCCCCTGCCCCTCCGGCGCCTGCTCCCCCGCGCGCGCCGCCGTGCCCGCGCGCCGCGCCGCCTCCGCGCGCAACCTGCGCGACTACAGCTTCGACGAGGCGGGCGGTGCGCGTCACCGCCAGCTCGACTCGCCCATCACCCGCTATTCCGACGTGCGCACGCTGCAGCTCGTGCTCACGGACCGCCTGCCGCCGGACGTGCGGCGCGCGCTGCTCGGACGCGCATACTCGGCGAGCTTCCCCGGCGCGGGCGGGGAGGGAGGAGGCGCGCCGCCGCCGCTGTTCCCTCGCACCGGCTCACAGGACGACGTGTCGCACGACAGCTACGAGCTGATCGAGCGCTCCGACGACGACGAGGAGGAGGAGGCGCGCGGGTGGCGCGACGCACGCACGCGTTCCTGCTCGCTCGACTCCGGCAACGAGCCCTCCGAGTCGGAGGCCTCAGGTGCGGGCGGCGCTGGGGGTGCGGCCGTGCGCTCCGATGACGACGTGCCGCTGGAGCCGTTCCTGGCGGACGATCCGCGCGTGCTGCCGCGCGAGAAGCTCTCCGTTCGCTCCGACGGCGCCTTCTACCGCGAGATCAAGCGCGCGCTCGGCTCGCGTGCCTCCAGCCAGGAATCGCGCTCCGAGATATACGACTCGAAAATTTCCAAGAGCAGCGGCGAATCCAGCAAGAAGTCGCGCGACAGCGTATACCACACCGATAGCAAGAAGTCGCGCGAGACGCTTAAGAGCAAGAGCTCGGACCGCAGCGGGTCACGCTCCTCCTCGCAGGACTCCAAGTCCGAGTACTACGAGTGTCGCCGCGCGCCTTACGAGCCGTACGCGGCCGTCGAACGGTATGCGGTGGGCGAACCGTATCCAGCTGCCGATCATTACGTGTCGAGCGATGCGTACGTTCCGGACGGTCCGTACATAGCGGGCGACGCGTACGTCCCCGGTGATCCGTACGCAGCGGGCGATCCGTATTTATCCAGCGACCCGTATGCGGCCGGCTTCGGCCCCGGTTCCGGGCCGTCGAGTCCGGAAGACTACTTCGACCCGCGCGGTGCGTTCCTCTCGCTGGAGCCGCCGGATTACGAGGAGCGCGGGCCGATCGACCGCTCGCACGAGGAGCTGATCGCCAACCTGCCCTCCTCGCCGACGTACTTCCGGCTGCCGACGCCGTACTCGACGTTCCCGAGTGAAGCGCGCCGCGGGGAGGCCGCGCCCCCCATGCACGGCACCGCCGCCTCCTTGCCGCACGTGAGTGCATGGCGCCCCCCGCACCTCCCCCCGCACTCCGCGCACTCCGCGCACGCCGCACACACGGACACGGACACGGCGGACGAGGAGCCGCCGCACGGCACCACGCACATCTGGCCCGAGAAGATCGCCGGCCTCGACACAGAGATCGAAGGCACGCGCGCCGCTAAAGTTCACACCTTCCAGCGCCGCCGGTCCTCCGACACGGTGTTCAGCTTTGACAAGGATAAGATCGAGTCTTTGACCCGCTCCACAAGCAGGGAAACCGCTCCCTCGCATCTCATGAAGGAATCCTCCAACGAATCGGAGGTCAACGTCCGCGTGCTGCCAGCCATGGACAGCATCGAGTACGCCAAGAACAAGCTAGCGATCCAATCTGGAGGCGCGCCTATTCTCCAATCGGAGTTTGACAAGTCAATGCGCGGCAAAGTACACACGCACATGATTAGGAAGGATAGTTTGAAGGAGGAACTCATGGCGAAGACGCACTTTGACGAATACCACCCTAAGTTGATCTTGGAGACTAGTTCCAGCAGTCGTCTTTCAGATACTGCTGCTGTGCCCTACATCCACCCTACTGTCGAACGCACTAAGAGTGATCCGAACAGTCTCGCGAACAGGCCTCGGTTTAGCAGTGTCAATTCTCGCAGACACGTGCTTATGCATCAGAAATCTATTGACTTAACCCCGGCTGAATCTAGCGACGAGGATTACATTTTCCGTCAAATTCCAAGCGCGCCTCCTATCGCAACTAAAAGGTCTCACTTTGAGTTGCCGTCTAGACACAACGATCACGTTCGCTCTCCTTTCGATTTACCTAAAAATTACTTTAAAGAATTCGACGCTTTTAAAGCAGGTTTCAAAGACAACAAAAAGGTAGTCGATGATGGGTATGACATTCCGTATGTACTCCATAAGAGGCACATTATGAACGGCACTGCCCCATCACCTATGGACGAACATAGGCAGCCTCCAGATATCATTATGCTTCCTCCACAGAACGGTCGCCATATTGTGAACGCTCATCCTAGATGTAAGTACCATGACCACCCAAAGTCCCCTCGCTCCCCCAAATCACCCAAGTCCCCTAAGTCGCCAAAATCACCCAAGTCTCCCAAGTCCCCTAAATCTCCAAAGTCACCCAAGTCGCCAAAATCGCCAAGAAACAGCGTTCAACTAGATCATAGCTCCAAGTTTTTGGAAGTGGAAAACCGCGACTTTTTATTTACTCAAAACATAGACTTGTCAAAAGTTGATCCTGTCACTTTGGAAGTTGACAAGAGTGGACAGATGCAACATCTGCCCAGTCCAAAGCGGGACATTACTAAAACCTTGGATCCACATTTGCTCGAGACTTTGAATTCTAAACTATCTCAAATTGAAAGTGACTCAGCGACCAGTTCCAAAACCGATAGTATGATGCAGGAACCTCAGTATGTTCACGATATTAAATTTACAATCAATGGTCGCAATGTGCAACAGCCACCAATATCGAAAGAACCTAAACCTATGACAGCCGCTGAAAAATTACGTGCCGATATCAAATCTAAATCTGACAAGCTACCTCCAGGCAAAAGAGGAGCTAAAGTGCGCGGCACAGGTAAAAAAGGTACTGGCGGTAAAATTAAAACTAAAAATAGTAACAAAATTCGAATCACATCGTTCTCTTCGGACGACGAAAGCGTCGATTCCGATGATGTATTCGGTACAACTGAAGCGGCACCAAAATTGGAATTCTCTCCGCCACAGTCGCGTAAAGAGTTGGAACCGATACTGCAGTTAGAATACGATAAGATTACTTCTGGAGCTTGGCACAGAGGTCAGACTATGAGTTCTACAGAAATTGAAGGGTCTCCGCCGCAATGCCGCAAATTAGCGGAGCTCGAAGCAAAGTATAATCCGCAAGTACTCGATGGCATATCTGGAAACGCAACGGAACTGCGACGTATATCAGAACGTTCAATATCCATTCCAAGCTCAGAGGACGAGATTGCAATTAAAATGGCTGAGCAGGAGATGCAACAACAACAACAGCAATTTAAACAAACAAGCAAGGAAAGTTCCACTTGGGAATACAACGAAAATATCCCTTCGCCTATCCCCGAAAGCATTGAATTTTTGAAATCAGATGATGAACATTTCGCTGATATGGAAATAGCCAAAGTGACCGGAGTACGCGCTCCATCTGAAGAGAAAAGTGAAGCTACCAAAGAAGAAATTAAAGACATTATGACATTAAATGTGAAGAAGAGTTTGCGTGACGAGTTGATCTCTCCAATGCTGCGCAAACAAGGTGGCACTCCAATACTCTTTGCCCACGCTCGACTGAACCTATCGGAAGGGTCCGTATTTTCGCTGCAGCGACAGAAAGCCACTGACTCTCCGACATCCAGTCGGAGAGCCAAAAGTTTGGACACGCCGGTTATACAACTTCATAGACTTCCGCCTATGAATGCGTTTTCTTCAAAAGACGATACTGTTGGCGATAATGAAGAGGGAGATGTGTTGGAAGAGAAAGCTATAATTGGTGAAAAGCTTAAATTAGCACCTAAGATAGATACTATCGATAAAATTGATGAAGTTGAAGAAAATGAACCCCCGCCAGAAGAGCAGAAAAAGTCCTTGCTCATCGATAATGAAGAGTTGGCCCTTTTGGCGGATTTAGTGGAACAGCGACGACCGAGGTCATTCAAGCGCAGGTACGACTTGAGTAAACTGATTTCACAAGCCAAGTCACCGTCTCGATCACCTTTGAGTAGATCTCCGTTGTCACGCTCGCCTATATCTAAGTCCCCATCAAGATCACCTACGTCGTCGCTGAACTCGCCAAGGGGTAGCATAAGAAAGCTCTCTGATTTGAGTGAAGATCAAATAGTACCAGACATAGAGCGTATCAAGCGTAAAGACAAGAAGAAGCTCACTCTGAAAACTAAGCCCGATGAAAAGCAGAAATTAATAAACAATAAATTGAACAAGGGGGGTTCTCTTGATACAAATGCTACTAAAATAAAAGCTCTACAAACTCAAAAATCATTACCGTCGTCTCTAAAAGATCGTCCCGATTTCTTGACTGTGCCTCCACTTGAAATGGCGCGTGCGAAGAGTCAAGAGCTAGAACAAACTGCCAAAAAGATGATGAAAGAAAAGTCAAAGTCTTTAGAGAAAATGGACATCAAACGTACTAATAGCAAAGAAAGAACCAAATCCCAAGAAGAAAGCGACACAGAAATTGTAAAGCGCAAAGAAAAACAGCAAATGTTGTTCGAAGCTGCATTAAAACAAACGAAGACACTTATAAGTCCGGTCAAGGACACGATGCCACCTTTCCCGCCACCAGAAGACAAGATTGTGGTCAAAACTGAAGGCGACAAAATAATAATCGATACTAAAATCACCAGTAAGGCTGAGGATCACGTATTTATTGCAAAGTCTCCCAAAAAATTGGATAATAAACTTGTTGGTAAAGTAAGCAAGAGCTTTGAAGATCCGAAAACAACGAAATCAAGTAGCAAAGCAAATAAAAGTATGGATGATAAAAGCCAATCTATGGAAGACAAATTCGATGACCTCTCTACCTTACAAAAATCACCAAAAACCTTATCAAAGAAGCAAGAAATCAAACAGCAAATTGAAGGAAAAGTGGTTTACCAGAAAATCAGTCCTAATGCCAAGTCAAAGAGTTTAGATCGCAAAGCTGATATTCACCTTGAGGCCAAAACAAAATCTAAGAGCTTAGACAGAAACTATGTGGTGTCACTTCCAATAGAAACTCCGCCGCAACCAGACGACAGAGACTTTAAACAAGAAGTCGTGAAAGTAGAGATTCACCCAACTGTATCAAGCGTACAGAATGTGAAAGAAGAGCCAGAAGTTCAACAAGACATTAGAAACGTGTCACCGCCAAACAGTTTCAGAGAAAAAGAAGATGATTCATCCATTGAATGGATGACCAGTTCCCAGCATACTGTTATCGAAAACGATACGCAGACTGTAATCATCGAACGACGCAAGATGGACATTTACAACAAGCAAAGAGAACTTCAGGAAAGTAAAAGTAACCAAGATATCCACGAATTGTTATCAAAAGAAAAGAAACCCGAGGTATCCCGATTAACTAGTGAGGAAGAATCTTTGACGGATGTCAGTGAGCTTAGAGCTTCAGATGACAGTCATTTAGGAGTATTACTACCGTATATTGACGCTGATAGTTCTTCTGACCATGATTCAAAAAAGAACAAACTGCAGCGTGGCAGAAGCAATGATACAGGGTCTTGGGTTTCAGTTGACACTGCAGACGATACTGCTGAAACAGAACTACAGCACTCAGATCTTAGCCACACGACTGCTAAAGGAAGAACTTTAGAAACTCAAGGAACATTCGAGGAGTCATCTGCCAGTATGGTTGAATTCCTAAAACACGAAACGATGTCACAAGTAGTATCAGATACTGAAAACGAACGTGAAACAAAAATGCCTAGAGATCCGAGAAATATGGACTTGTCTCTGAAGTGGAAAAACAAAAATAAGATTATTGTTACTCCACCTCAAGAAAATAGCCCTACTATTGAAAACATACCATTTATTGACTCAAGCACTTCAAAATCAACGAATAAATCAGAATCAGGAGAACATACAGGTAGCTCTGGTAGTGACAAGTCGCCCACAGAACCGAGACCTGATCATAAAGCCTTGTTGACTGCAAAGTCTAAACGCAGCGAGCTTCTGAAGCTCAGTGCTGAACGTTCACGAAGCTCTGAGTCAACCTCCTGGACAAGTATCGAAAAAGATATTAGCCCATCAAGCCACATCAAAGGAAGCTCGATCGACGATGAATCAAGTGTTAGCTGTTCTATTGCAAGGCCTTTAGGCATATCACAAGATATTGAAAAGCTGAATAAGAAGGATAGAGAATGCTTGGAAGAATTGAAACAAGCTATGGAATACGGCGAAGAGCACTTACTGTCTCAGCATACCTGTTCCAGCGAGCATTCCAAGTCCAACTCGAAATCACCTTCCCCAGTCCCTGAGATGTCTCGCATTGAAAGTCCGCGTAGTCCTTCCAAATATGGCTCCAGGAAATCTCCCACTCCAACTTTAGAAAAGCAAGGCCAAGTTGATTCACAAAAAGATCCGTCTGATTCGGAATCCAGCTCTGAAAGCATCGATAGAACCGTTGAACAACTTTCGCGCCCGGCAAAGAAATCTGGACAAGATAAAGCAGGCAAATTTGTTATTGAAGAATCTGAGTCCAGTGTTTCAGCAGCGTCTAAAGCTTCAGACGTGGCATTGGAACTTCAACGTACAGTCAAAAAGACTAAAATCGCCATCACAATATCACAAGAAGATCAGAATACGACCATAGATTTCGATGATGACGGCAACGTCATTACATCTTCGTTTGAAAGAGATCTTAAAGGGAGGAAAAGAACTTTGAGAGAAGATGATCGAAGAAGTTCGTCAAAATCTAGCATGGATACTACTACCACCACCACTCCTTCCAAGGGTTCACTCAGCGTTGATGATTCATCATCGAGAAGGAAATGTCGTTTAGATGAGCAAAAGAGCTCGTCTAAATCAAGTATGGATTCCAAAGGATCTCTAAGCGTGGAATCCAGAGGTTCATTTGAAACTACGGAATCCACATCTGGATCACTTGGTGAGGCATATCGTCGTGGTGAAGAACTCAAGCCAACATGGCGTCCGTTTTTCGGTGCTTCAGGCAGCGAAAACAGTACTAGTATCGAAGAAGCATGGATCCCACAAGATCACGATGGATACGAAAGCCTTGCTAACAATAAGGACGTCTTTGATTTAAATAATCAGCGACTACTTGACGATTTTCAGTCATTTTCTAAAAATCCACCATTATCTACTAATTCTTCTAAAGATTCTACCGAAGCTGATTTCACAGACGATCTTAATGATTTCCCAGTAAATTTTCTTTATCCTGCTACTTCATCTACGAGCAATGATGTTGTAATAGGATACGGGCAAAACTTTGGTCGTACTTTGTCGCGTATTTCTGAGCGAAGTACAGCGTCAGAAAAAACCAGCGCAGACGAAGATTCCACCAAAGCTATCTCTCGTTCTGAGAGTATAAATGAAGAGTCTCTCAACTCAAGTGATCACCAAGCTAGTCTAAGCTCTGATCCGCCGAGCAATGCTAATGTCGCTTACATATCAGATACCGATCGAAGAACGTCGGCCGAAATGCCAGACATACCTATAGATCAAGCTAAAATTAGCGAGATGTACGAAAGGTCTACCAAAGAAGCTAAATCTGGTAAAAGCTGTGACGATGCTTTGAATTTAAAAAAAGGTGAAAGTCCAGAGAACCATCGCAAGACCTCTCTTCGAGCACCTTCTAAGCAATCGTCCGCTAGTGAAAGCCAGGATTCTGAAGATTGGCCCTTGCCGGAACTACCTCCGCAAGCTGCTATAAAATGCCCAGGATCTGAAGCACTAAGTAGGCGTGAGTCTAGTGACTTTGATCAGTGGCCATCTCTGCCTTCCAGCCTACTCGAAACTCCTATCATAGAGAAAGTACATATTTACTACATGAGCAATGAACCAGAACAGGCCATGAAGGTCACTTTGCACTCTGAGAGTTCCAAGGATCAGGTTTTGCAGGGCTCTGACGAAGACAGTGACACTTTAAACAATGACGAAGATTTAGAACGGGACGTTCAGTCTAAATCAGAATTGAGTGATGAACGTCCACAGAAAAATACAAAAGTTATACCGTACGATAAGTCTGGATACATGGTAGAGCCACTGGAGGAATATGATGAGGCTGCGTGCCTAAATAAAGGTGTCGTACCAAACTATGATAAGTCATGTCTAAGCGGAACATTTAGTAAGACCTGTCTCATGGGAGATGTAGCAGCTTGTTGTTCTCGTTCTGAAAATAAATCATTTACTAAAAGCAATTCAGATGATAAAGTGATTATGATCCAACCACAACGATCTCCCAAGTCGCCTACTAACCTTAGCCCTAATTTTGAGGACGATCACCTGTATACTGATGATGTTTTCGGGGGTGACAGTAAGTCTTTGTCTCCAGACTTCGACAAAGGGTTTTGTCATCTCGGAAACCAAACGAAATATTCATTTGGTTCAAATAATTCCGATACTTCAGTTGACGATATCCTTTCGCTAACCAATGCCGATGAAACGGTTCGTGCAGTGACTAAACTCAGTACAGGAAGTACTTGCAAAAGGTGCAGTCACAGCAGCCATTCCGAAGAAGAGACAAGCTCATTTGGGACTGATTTGGATGGAACTGTTAAAGTTGGACTGCCACAAAAGAAATGTACACATAGTTCTCATTCTGAGGATACTTCCATATGTTTGAGTATTTCTGAGTGGTCAACTGGAACAAACACAGTTCGTCAATATGCAAATCTCTCGGCCTCTGAAAGTATTTCCGCGATTTCGGTACCGAAAAGCGAAAAATCGGAAAATATGTCTGGCAAAGCGTATTCGGCATCTCATGCTAGCAAGAAGTCTGATCCGAAACCGCCTAAGATGAGCTCCCAAGCTGAAATGAGCTCTAAAAGTAGTAGTTTAGATAAGAGTTCAGATAATATCAAGTACGATAAACTGTGCAGCTCTGAAACAACCATTTCACGCAAAGGTATGGATAGCAGCTCGGGCACTAAAAGCGATAGCACATTGACTTTAGCACAATCTATTTCTGACTGGTCGGCAAGTACTACTCACACCCTAATAGCGACAGCACGCGAGGATCATATACAGACTGACAATGCCAAGCACGATGATACAATTTCACAAGAAGCTCCTTCTGACACTGAGGAAGCAGACGATAAATATGACATAGAAGTTACTGTGACCAAGCCATCTTCACCAGTACCAGAGAATCACGAGCCCACAGAGCCTGTACTAAGATTGACGGTTTCGTACGGAAAAACGGATAAATCTTCATCCATTAGCTACAGCGATAAGTCTGATAAATCAAGTTCCAGTTCTTTGAGCAGTCTTCAGAAACATACAAATGGAGTGCTCAGATTTGACCAAAGACTCAAGGGTTTTCAGCATCCTCACGATTCAACCCATGAACGATATCATAATGCTCCTCCGAAAAGCTTGAGCTATGAGGAGCAATCTAATAGATATTTGAAGCAGACCATAAGATGCCAGAGCGAAGATAGTGGCTTCAAACCATACTTCGCGGAGCCTCAACCCGAGCTTGATATTGATATGCCATCACAACTCTACAGCCAAGAAGAAAAACACAGCGAGCGTTATCAAAGCCAAGAGTTCTCTAATATAATGCGAGAGGACATGGGCACACCACACCAGTTTATGAAATCTGACTACAAGCCATTAGCCAAACATGCCAGCTATGATGATAAAACACTGTCAAAAAATCAAATAAAAGAATATAAGATATCTCAACAATATCGCTGCAAACCCAAGAGTTGGTCTTTCCATGAGCATTATCTTTCTTCTTCAGAACTGCCAGTTATATCTGTGCCTGAAATTCCTTCTGTTCATAGGGATCTGCAAGAGAAAAAGTCCGCTGATAGGTCTGGAAAGACTCCTCTCTCCCGTTGCTCTCCTTATTATTCTAGCAGCTTGAGTTCAGAATCCCCTCCAATTCAACCATTGAAAGCACCAGTCAAGAAGTCACTGCTAGTGAGGAATATATCATTGAAAAGTCCTCCGAGTGGCAACGACACCGATAGTTCTTTGGATGTTATAAGAGATCCTAGAGAACGTATGAGAACATTTAGACGTAAAAAACAAGTGACCAGTGCACGGAAGCGCCAAGAAAAGATACAGGACCTTATGGAGGAAGACTCCACAAAGAGTCAATGCTCTTCCGAAAGCGACAAACACCACTGTGAACAATATTTGGCTGTAGACGAATCCATGCGTCGCATGGAGAGTTCGGAATGCTCGGATAGCTATCTGCCTGAAGTTGAGTCTGGCTCTTCTGAAGTTTCAAAGGGTGACGTAGCGGAAGCTGCTAGCTATTCGGAAGACGAAGGACAAGATGAATATGTGAAGTACAAGAGTGCTAACTATGAAGCAAAACAATTTCCTATTAGCATTACTCCGGTACAGTTCCAAGGGTTTGGGTCGTCGGCTGACGAGGATGAGATGGGCTTCCCTCGCTTTGATAGATTGGGCAGACTGCGCCATCCGTATCTTGACTCGCAGGAACCACCGTTTGTGCCTGAAGATAGTCCTCCGCGGCCTTCTTATTCGAACAAGAGTAGTCGTCAGTCGTCTCTGAAAAGGAACAAGTCTTCGCCATATCGTCAATCCGAAGACCTTTCAATGGGAGAGCCTTCTGGCCAAGCAAACACACACCAGCAAAGAGTGTTCTATGACGATCAGAGTGATAGAGATGATTCAGACGACTACGCCTATCCGATCGATACTATAAAGCGTGCCCCGAAAATGACCAAGTCGGGCAGTTATATTTTCGAGCGTGGCGAGTCTGTGGCTTATTCTGACCCTGAGATGCCAGCAGAAAAGGATGAGTATGAAGAGTATAGAGGCAGTCCCTATCCAGACCACTATGAGGAAGTCGTAATGTTCCAGACACAGGAGTGTTTTCCCCAATACGACCGCGAGTTAGCTGAAGGCAGAGGCGCTGACGAGGCACATTTCTCTCGGGACCTCGACCAACGCTTCAGCTTGAATAACGTGGAGAGGTTCTATTCGAGTCATTACGTTGACTCGCAGGCTTCGAGCGAGAGCCCGGAGCAGAAATTTGATGTTTCCACTCTGCCTCCGCCTCTTTGCTCGGATGATGAAAATGAGTAAACAGTTTAGGTCGCGCACTTGCCACGAGCTGATTAGCAAGGAAGCTTGGATTGTAGGCCCAAGTGCGCGAAGTCTTGTGCACAGTTAGCTAGCTTGCATTACTTTTATCGTTATCACCCCCTCCTATTGGATGAGTGTTCATAATGCGGCGAGCGAATGCTGAAGGCTGAAGTTTAGTCTCCAACTTTTCGTAATTTAAATTCTAACTAATGCAATTATTGTTACATTGATATTTTGTATTAGGACTCATTATATCAAATATTCACATTGTCACTTTCAATATTTAGCAAAATAATGAATTTAATATCTAGTGCCATTTCCCGGGTAGCGCGACCCCTTCGACTATCGTGTCTATGCGGACTTATACCCCTAGCTTACTAAGAACTTAGGAGTAGTTATATGTGTATCGAGTGCATTTACTTACGGTATTCTTGTTAAGGTAAGACGTGAAACTGCCTCTACCATTAGTTATTTGTCACAATCTACGGTGGACTCCTGTGGCTAGTCCGACCCCAGTCTACTCCGGCACCCCTTGTTATCAGACATGTCTATTGTTATTGAATATTTTTATGACTATCTGATTGAACAGGTTACCACTTGTACGCGCCACTACTGAAGAATAATAATGAAGTATGATTTGTACTTCAGAGTATTGTATTAATCATGTAACTTTTGTTGCAATGGTTTCAGTCAAAATCCTATTGAAACTGTCAATTTTCGAACTAATATGTGATCGCAAATTGACAGTTTCAATAAAATGATGATTCGACCTGCTGGGGGCCTGGTGGTAGCCCACCTTCCAATCCTAAGGTCGTGGGTTCAAATCAGTCGTGTACCAATGAGGATCTCTGCCCAAAAATGTATGTGCACTAATGCCAGTACTCTCAAGCGGTGAAAGAAAACCGGCATGTCATTAACCTAAATAGTTCGAAAAACATTTGTCAAGTGCAAGAGCCTCTTTTTCTTCTTTGAGGCGCACTTAAAATCCTTTCACCATACTTGGTTCGAAAAAACTAGTAAAACTCACACTGCCCTGCAAAAAGTTTGTCGGATTTCCGAGGGTCCACTGTATTATTGATTAGTTAACCCTAGAGCTATAAAAGGTGATCTATCAATAGTATCATGTTTATAGCATATTATGTACGTAGTGCCAATTTTACCTAGTCAAATTTTTATCGATCTCTAATTATTGTTGGCAAAAAAAAACATAACAGTATTATTGTAAAGGCTGTGATTTTACTTTGTATGTTGAGATCCAAGATCTTTGTTTATTGAGTGATCTATTCTCAGGTTTGAGATTTGTTTTTACTCCGCTTTATAGCTATTATTGACACACATTTCATTTCTTCCCCATGATACTAGACTTGTGATCTACGTTGAGATCTGCAATCGTGCCAAATATGCTCAATTTTTTCCGACACCGTATTTCTATCGTTTTATTCGATTTTTTAATACATTTTGACACTTGTGTAATAGTAAATATGAGAATAAGTGTCGTGTGAAAGTTTAATGAAAAATATACGAAGTCATCGAAATGATTTTGTTATTGTTAGGTTTTTATTGCCTTTACGGTTAACATTTATTATTAACATATATTAACTAGAAGTTTTTAAAAAGTTTATAAATTCGTTGCATCGATCTTTTTCTGGCGAACATTTTTTGAATTAAAAAGTAGCGTATAATAAATACATACAATAATTAAGAAAAATCTTTAATATTCCCAGTTTGTGAGAAATTGCGAGTGCTATTATTCTTATTTTTGTTTACATATCTTGCTAAAAACACTTGTATTTTACCCAGATGACGTTAGAT
Source organism: Thera britannica (assembly GCA_939531255.2). Classification (NCBI taxonomy): domain Eukaryota; kingdom Metazoa; phylum Arthropoda; class Insecta; order Lepidoptera; family Geometridae; genus Thera; species Thera britannica. The sequence goes on from OW618048.2 coordinate 5,193,822, forward strand.
AGGAAAATGTATCAGAAAATAAAATAGTCTAATTGTTTGTTGGTGTTGTGGAAGATAGTCGCTTGGATTTTGATCGGAAATGGAACGGTGTTAGTTTGTATCAGTAATAGATAAAGGCGAATCAGCTAAACTATACTTAGTTGTGATAAATAGGTGTCCCCCTACTATCAAAGTCCTAGAGCAACAAAGATTCAATGATCAAATTATAAGACAGCTGTAATCAACGTTTGTCTATCAAAAAATCTTAGACCAGAGATCAAAACGTTAAAGTTTAGTGAAGTGTCATGTTTGCAATACTCTTTTGCACAATTATTGTTTTGGTACCTACTGTTTGTTTAAACTTTCCTCACTTTTTTACTTATTGTTTTGATAGTGTTTACTACACTAAACGAACATAACTAGAAGTCGTATAATGTCCCAATAGTTAAAAGGGCTCTTTAATTTTTGGGCCCTTATAATTCTTCTGACTTTCCTCACTTGTTCATCGTCGACATGAATGTGTTTGTTCTTCTTGCTCTCTGTTTACAAATGAGTTGAGCGTTTGGGCGATCGCAAACATTACGGTTCTTCCCCGAATCCACTGCTGAATAGTGTTCAATTAATTCGATTGGTCGTAATGGCTCATGAAGCAATTCTAGACTTTTAGCGGTAAGGGTCCGACCACCCTGTTAGTGCAATAATCAATCGGTTTAATGAATATTAGAGTAAGTCTTTTGAGAGTGTACAATCCGATAGACTGTATAATGTTGATCTCAATTATAATTATATAAGTTTATTCACGCATAGATGCAGACGAATATAAAATTTTGTTCAAAAATCTGACTTGACAAAAACTTAAACAGCCAAATTCAGAACTTCTGTACGTTGAAGTCCAGATGTAAACCTATCACATCATGGATCTGTCTTCTTATTTCAAGTAAAAATATATAAAGAATGACGTATTTTTGTCGGGAACTAGAGTTTTATATTTGACTGCCGTCTATGTTATTGTTTCGGATATTGAAACGTTACACTACTTCCTTTTTGAATTTATATGTGAGTGTGAGTGTACTTTGCCCCGCAATACACGTCACTACCCTCCGGGGATAGTTAAATGATAAATAAATAAAAATATAAATTAATTCGGGAGTTTTTGTTAGAATTGTATGAGATTTCCCTTTTGTAATTATAATAAGCAGCCAGGAATAATGTAAGTTGTCAACACGCATGCATGTTTAATGTTGTAATTTTTTATTGTTTTCAGATTGGTTTTACTTTTTTGTTTTCTGTTTTTTTTTTCCAGGAATATAAAAAGTTTTATTTCAGCCTTGCTTACTAGTTTTAAGTTATTTTCATTATTTTTGTTATATTTTGTCCCCTTCCTGTAGTATTTCTTCTAGTATCGTAGAAGTCCTTTAGTAGAGCAGTCTGGTTAACTTTCTATGTGTTCCTTCAATATTTGAAAAGTAAACCAATTCTATTGCCTGTTTGTAAAATGTATTTAAATTTGCTTACTAGATGGATCAGGTAACTTTTAAACCACACATAAATTAGCGATGTCTTTAGTTTGATTAAAAAAAACAAAAGCTTTCTTTTAAAATCCTTGTTATTGTGTTCGTAAAAACCAATTATCCCGCTCGTTTTATACTTGTCAAATGTTCAAACTTCCATCTCTTATACAGACGAAACATCGCCAGAGGAAGATAACACGATATCGTCAGCGAGTCTCTGCATGTCTCCGTGCGAGCGTCCCGAGGCGCCGCTGTGTGCGTCGACGCCGTACGCACGCACACTCACCAACGGACATGACTCCGTGGACAGTAGGAAACGGAGCGACAGTGACGTCATCAACGGCAACGTCAACGGTGAGTGTTTCATAGGGTCCTCGTGACATATTATTTGCTCTCATATGCGGATTATATACCATGCTAAAATTTCAGATCGACAGAACTTTTTGAGTTTTTGAAGCGTACACAAACCAGCATAACATTTTTATAAGTATAGATAGATATTGAAATTATTTTCCTTTAAATTAGCTGACTCGTTATACGACGACACATAAGTATTAAAAATGTCCAAGAATTCTACCTTAAAACAGAAAAGAATGATCTTCAGACACTAGATATCCAATCAGTTCTCTTAGTAGGTACCGAGTATTAACTAAAACTTGACGGATTATCAAAAATGTTGTTTTGCAGTTAACATCATTCACGAATCTACGAATAGCATGGACGTCCTAAGCGGTGGGGAAAGTGATGCCGGTGACACGTTGTCAAGGCGGAACAACAATAGGTAATATTTGTTTAAAAATGAAATGAAATACGTTTGTATATCATGCATGTATTCACATGGCTGGTGTAGTACGGGCATGTTATGAGGAAGGATGAAAGTCATGGGACTAGGAGAGTGATGAGTATGAATGTGGATGGATGTTTGGGTAGAGGTAGGCCAAAGAAAAGATGGATGGACAGTGTGAAGGATGACATGGATAAGAAAGAAGTGAATACGGAGATGACAGCTGATAGAGGAGAATGGAGGAGGAGAACATGTTTTGCCGACCCCACGTAAAGAGGGATAAGGGCAGGAAGAAGACGATGTATTTACAATAAGCCATGACGCCCACAATCGACCGATTGACATAAACATATTTGAAACACTGACAGGGCATGTAAAAGGCTAAACAAAAAAGAAAACCCACATTTAAGGGGCTGACTGTTGTGGGTTTTTTGTAGAATCCAACATCAATCATTTCCCTTTCAGTATATCGTCATGCCTGCCAGGCACACTGAAAGAAAGCACGAGTGAGCTACCTCGGCGACGCAACTGTGATATTACCTACTTCGTCGCTAAGGAGCTGCTTATGACTGAGCGCACTTACAAACGGGATTTGGAACTTGTTACTGTAGTAAGTGCATAATTTCTTACAAACAATTTTTTTGACTAACTTACTGTCCCATTATAATGGAAAACTTAGTTACGTAAAATAAATAAAAAAAACGCCTTGAATTTATGTCGTACATTTGTCTCATCTTGAATAATACATTACACATGTCTTCACAGCCATGAACCTATTTTATTTGTTTTTTTTTCCTTTTCAAACATATTATTGAACATTTGTGTTCACAGACATGGTCCCAACGCATATCGGAACTCACAAGTGAGGGTGCAGAAATAGTAACTACGTTGGCTCGAGCTTGCCTTGCCTTAGAGCCGCTTGCATTGCCTTCCGGCGCGTTACTGGCGCGGCTTGAACGGACATTAGCAGCCGCATCCCCTTCTAAAGTTGCTAATGGTTTGTATTAATTAATTGTCCTTCATAACAAAGTCAAGGTATTTTTTCAATAAAATCGCAAGGATCATTTTGAAACGTCTTAAAGCGGAGTGAGCCTAGGTGCCAGTTCTACGCGACTTATGTCTAGAAGAACAGACAATTAATATACTTAAAACTCAGCTTACAGAGTTGGTTACTCTACTAGAATTATGGTGATTGTTTTTTTAAAGCATTGTTTTACTGTAATTTCGGGCGGTTGGATAGCTGGCTGTAATATCCAACCGGCTGCGCCAGTATAGTAGAAGTACTAACTCGATTTTTTCTTACAGAAACAGATGAACCAGAATACAAGAGAATAGCCGAATTAATATATGACCATGTATCAACGACGTCAGAAGTAAGTAAGCAGTATCTATGCAAATAATAAACTTTCTTGCATTATTTTTTATGAAACAACGGGATATTTACCATAAATAGTGCAGCATGATAGTTTCAAAAGTTTCTTGCATTATTCTATTTTATGTATAACTTTGATATAATGCCATTGTTTTCTGCCCAGGCGTATACAACGTACATAGATAGAGTAGCAACCCTAGTAGGGTTAGTGGAAAGCGTCCGGCGGCGCAACCCTATCGTCGCGCGACATTGTGCCACATTTGACAACAGCTCGCCACTTCCCCTCTCCTGCCTGTTACTGAGACCACTGCATCGGACGCTGCATCTTGAAAGACTTGCTGCCGGTAAGATTCTTTCCAATCGAATATTCAAAACGGAACTTTATGACTGGTTTTTACCCTACCCTATTCAAATAGAGGGGATGTGCTATAATGATAAATGATTGTCTATGTCTATGTGCTCACAACAAAAAATCGGGCTAAAAGTTGCGCAGTTTAGGTGACTAAACCGTAGCCATACCAATGCTTGTCTGTCGTTCTATCTCACTCTAGCTATTCTAAACTGTACTATAGCAATCCGGACGCAGATTTGCAAAACCGGACCATGAAAAATTCGTTATGCTTCATGTGTATCACAGCAACAAAGGGCTGTCGGCATTAGGTTGAAATTCGTGCAATTTCTATTCAGTGATGAACAATGAGTGAACACTAAACGATACTTAACACAAAAGCTTTAAGTTCGTAGGTATCTTATAAAATGATTATAGCAGCTCTTTTTTAAGCTTTTGAAGATAGCTTTTTAGAGATTTACTTTTCACAAAAAAATATTTTATACTTTGTACCCATGTAATTAGATAATATTCACTTACATTTGCAGAGCTATGTTCGAACGGCATCGGAACGGCTCTCCCCGCCTTAGAATTATGTCAAATCATCGCGCGAAACGCGAGGGAGCAACTAAGGCACATAGAGAACCATTGTGCGCTGTGCAATCTTCAGCGGGATATCGCCGGCTACGACAAACTGTTGGTCGCTGAACGGGAGTTCATCAGGATGGGGTGTCTGTACAAACATTCTACGAGAGGACTGCAGCAGAGGATGCTTTTTTTGGTGAGTCTGGTCTGTCATTGGTTGATGATGGGTATAATGTGTAAGGAGGTTTTCTAAAGATAAAATTATAGATCTATGCTAATATTATAAAGCCGAAGAGTCCGAATTGAAAAATTATTTTGGTTTTGGATAGTCCATTTATCGAGGACGGCTATATGCTATATATTATAACATCACGTTACGACTAATAGGAACAGCATCAATGTAAAATGTCGAAAAAATCTATGTCTATCCGTTTTTAACACGTAGGGACTTTGCTATGTCTATCCTTTTCTATCACGTAAGGACTTTTCTATAAATTCTAGATTTTGTCAAAGTGTTCTAGAATATAATGGTCCTAAACGTTCTAGAATGTTCTTTAACATTCTGGAATACCCAGGCAACGCCGGGCTTCGCTGCTAGTTCTCTATTTAAACCATAGACAGGCATCATTTACCGTTTATACTGATTTAGACTTACAAGATCATTTAAATATGCTCCAATAACCAGTTAAATAAAATTTTGCTTATTTCGATTGTTTTCAGTTCAGCGACGTGCTAGTGATATCATCAAAGTCCGGTTGCTCGCAGTTCCGCGCGCACATCGCGTTACCGGTTCACACGCTCGAGCTCAAGCCATCGGAGCTGCCTCATACTTTTGCACTCGTCGGTAAGAATTGCTTAAAATACTCTAGAAAACGTAATCGATTTTTTTGAGTCTCTCGCCTGGTCAAAGTGTGTTTCTGCTCTTTTATTAAGGTTTAACTTGATTAAAGCCATGTTTTTAGACGTTTTGGAATGAACCAAAAAAAGTATATATAAATTCAAAAAAAGTAGGTGGTGAATCAATGCATTACTCCGAACTAAATATTGTCCATAGCATCAGGAGATATACATTCCATTAGATATTTTGATACCTGACTGTAGAAAGTTTTGTAATAGGTGGGCAAACATAAATACATTTTGCATGATGGATTCATGAATTTCAATTTTAAAGTTGGGTTCTGACACATGATTTTTTCATGATTTTTTTATTGATTTTATAGTGTTTACTACCACGGTCGCGTTAGTGCCGAACAGTCCCTAAGAGTTATTCGTCGAGTGTGATTAGGATCCGATAGCGCAGTGGTCAGCGCAGCCCCGTACCATGGGGAAGGTAGCGGCTTCAAAACCCGCTCGGCCCTTAACATTAGGGACATTATAAAAATCTTTGTAATACACATGATATTTTTTTATTACCACCTAAAATTTAAAATCTATATTGGGTGTTTAGGTTCAACCGCAGATATCCTGCTAAGCGCAAGCAACGACCACGAATGGACGGGTTGGTGCAATGCGTTGGAGCAGGCGATCGACAACGCGCGCGACCGAGACCTTAGCGTGGATGCAGAGCTTACGCCTTACGAACAGGAAATTGGTGAGCAAATAGCTTAGCAAGTATTTTTAACCTAAAATAAAAAAGAGGAATATCTCAAATTGTTTGTCATCGCATAGCTTTGTCATTTATGAACCGATTTGAAAAAAATATATCATCATTTTCTTGTCCTTGGCCCACTTTATGTGGGGTCGGCATTTGAAAAAAATATATCTGTAAAGTTTTTCTTTCAGATTAGTCCCATAGAAATTTTATAAAAATACGTTTAGAAGTTTGGCCATGACATTGGTTATAAATCAAATATATTTCAGAGTTTGACCCCCGAATACTGAAACGCAACTCAGATTTAAGCACGTCTCAAGCGACGAATATTTGACAGTTTTCAATGAAAATCTGTCAAATATTCGTCGCTTGAGACGTGCTTAAATCTGAGTTGCGTTTCAGTATTCGGGGGTAAGTTAGTTAATAAAACAAATATATTTCAGAGTCTTCAAGCAGTCTTTCGAACGCAAACGGCGGCAGTCTGGCGCACGTGTGTTGGCATCGCGTGACGTCACTCGCCAGGGAGCATCTGCATATCGCTACACGGGTATGTTGCACACTGTACAATCACAACACATTGAAGACAAAAATATTATAATTAGTTTTGACACAAAACCTGGTCCTAGATTACTATTTTTATGAACAACGGGATATTTACCATGATTTAATTTTGTGAGCTTTGACTCCCCACATTTTGGCACAGTGACCACGGGTTGAACTGAAGTCCACTAGTAGAAGAAATGTTTTGGCAGACAAATCGATCTACCCTCTTCCACACTCTTTTATTGGTTTCGACACTATTATTCTCGACTATTTGAGGAAAAACGGCAAATACTTATAAAATAGAGCAACGTTGGTTTTCGGTGGTTCAACGCATTGCCCGTGAATTGTTTGTGTTGTGCTATTTTGCTATAATTTTAAGAGGTAATCATAGGTAATATTACATTTGACACACTTTGCAGTAAGTTAATCTTTAGGTTTAGTAAAATAAATTTATCTCCTCAGACTCAACTGTCGGGTTACCTACTTCGCAAGTTCAAGAAGTCCCCCGGTTGGCAGAAGCTATGGGTTGTGTTCGCGGCGTTTACTCTCTTCTTCTACAAGAGTTGGCACGACGAAACGCCGCTCGCTTCTTTACCATTACTAGGGTAAGTCTATTCAGCAATAATAATGATTATTTATGAAAATTATCGCTTTTGAAAAAATATCTATTCTTAAGACTGAATTTGTACCAGAACCCTTATTCTGAGTTTTACTCGATCATCTTAAGCAATTTGTGACATAAAAACGATCGAAACGAGTTGTTGTCTCATAACTTCTCCATACAAAAGATACAGTAGGCGAAACGAATTGTTTAAACTGACCTCAGAATATGGGTACACAGAGAAGCAAAAACGCTTTTGCTTCGGGTACCTTGATTTATTCATTTATTTCAGTGCAAACCAAAATTGACATTTATGCATTTTTTTAGCAAAACTTGTAGAACTCAAATACACCACGCGACAACTAAAACCTAAACGAACTAAAGTTCGTAAAATCTCTTTTTTTCGAATTAGCTAATGTTTTTTTTTGCAGGTATTCGGTAGGCTTGCCTTCAAGCGACGATGGCATAGATAAAGACTTCGTTTTCAAACTACAGTTCAAGAACCATGTTTATTTCTTCCGCGCAGATAGCCAGTTCACGTACAGCCGGTAAGCCGTTATACTATGTTGAAATACTTATTTGCAATAATACAAAATATTGTAGACAATCCAGACAACACTATCAAGCAGAGCTGAGCTCTCAAATGTGTCTTTTTTATACAACTAGCAGATGGAACATGCATATAGCCCACCGGATGTTACGTGGTAACCATTGCCTATAACATAGCATTGTCTTGAAGGTCACGCACGTCAAGAACATGCCCTGCCTCCATCAACTTGAGGCATACAGATGTTCAGCCTCACGTGCCAGTAATTACTAATATTTGGAGCTTTTATGTAAACGTAACAATAACTGGATGAGGAAAGCCGAAAACCGGGCTCAGTGGCTCGTTTCGGGAGACACCTAGTCCATCAATGAACTAACATAAGATGATGATGAGATTCTGGCAATATTTTTGTATAAACGTCTGGTAGACCTATCACTCAAGACTCAATCTATACATTTGCCCACAGGTGGACGGAAGTATTACAGACAGCGATGGCGCAAGACCTCACGAGTGAAGAATAATATTATATTAAAAGGTCAGCTTTTACTACACTGTGTATTTTATGAATACGACTTTTATGGTTGATGATCAATGTGTTAACAAGAAACAAAAAGTTAAACCATCGAATGTACAGAAAATCTCAATAGTCGTATGCATGCGGGCATTAGTTTTTTAATCACTGGTGGTGACATACAAGACGAATTCAATAAAATATGTTTTATTGATTGTATAGTATCACACTTAGGAAATCACAAAGATTTTTATAATGTCCCTAAAGTTAGGAACCCCTAAGAATTATTTGTCGAATGATTAGGATCCGATGGCGCCACGGTCAGCGCAGCCCCGTACCAAGGGGAACGTTCGGCTCTTAATTTTTGGGCCATTATAAAAATCTTTGTCATTAAATTATATTTTTGTATAAATTTACAAAATCAAATGAGCAATCGTGCTAATTATTATCTTGCCTTTATTTATTATTTTATTTATCAAAGTTAAAATCAAAATCAATGCTTGTAAAATTAACTTTTTCATTCACTTTTTATTGTATGAAATGGAGGTAAGATTTTTATTACGTACACGTAATAAAAATCTTACCTCGATTTCATATTATTCATATTATTTGAAATTACAATTTCAAATAACATGAATTGTCTATTCTATATATTTCCTTGACTTTTCGACTTAACTTATTGCTTGTAAAATATTATAACGTTCGAGTCGCGCAGCTTACCAAACGTTTATTTTTACTTCAAGAATATCGGGGTACTAAACAATTGTAATTTATATAGAAAATGTATTTAATTTAGTTAAGGTTGTGATAGTAAATCGTATAGGTTTTCATATCTCAAATATATTGTCACACTTTACTTATAAGAAACAGCTATAAAGAGAGAGCTTGATATTTCGATCAAGTTAACACAGATTAGTATTAAATTAAATGTAAGTTAAACGAGTGCAAGACATCACAAAATAATGAATAGGAGAAAAAAAATGGGGTATAGCTGTGTTATGGACACGGTATGTTGTACGTGAATACGTTTCGTAACTTCGGTGCTTCCCCCTCCTTCGCGCGCGTTGTATTACAGTCAACACTAAGCGTAATAAATTATTTGATTCTTTAGCTATCCAGTAGTGTAATTTAAATTTGGATGGGGATGATAAATATGTAGCTGCAATACTAAACTGTATCCCCCGATTTTGTTATCATTCATTTTTTTTTAATTGCGTCCCTATGGAAGAAATTTTAAAGACGTATTCACGTCAATAATAAGGAAGTTGAATGGCTAAGACAATAATGTATTATATATTATCAAAGTACAAACTACTTTAGAAAAATAAAGGAACATAATTTAAATAATCGATCAAATGAAAATCGACCAATTAAAATAATCGTGGGACCGTGACGTATGGTTGTCGTTTGAATGCATATTATAATAATTCTGAATCGTGATAAAAATGTACAAACACGGATAATTGAATGTGTGTACTTTTATGTTTGATAGTAGAAAAAATATTCGGCTTATATAATGGTCTTAGAGCAGTCATATAGCTTAATAGACCGGTAAGTCTATGAACGTCTATGTACGGTAAGCGAGCCGCAAAAAAGTGCCCGGCATTATGAATGAGAGGGCAAGAGTCAATTAATACTTTTGAGATGATAAAATCTGCCCTAAATATAAAAGAAAACAAGTATAGCTGATATTAACCACCATGAATCTAGTGTATATGAATATTATTATTTGTTAGGAATAATTATAAATGTTTAGCATGGATGACGTTGTTTCCAAAGTTAGAATGTTAAATTATTTTCATATACAACTTATGTAGAGGATAAAACAATTTGGCAATAAAATACAATAAATAATTTGTATAAATAAACTGTTTTATTTCACAGACAATTATAATAAGTTACATATAAATTTGGCTTGGAATATCGAAGCTATTGTAAGTCATAATATTGATAACTACTGACAACACATAATATTTAAATAAGAGCATTTATTTATTTTACAGCTCACATTAAATACTTACATCTAACTTTTATTATAAAAGAGAACTATCATTATTAAAATACAGATTCATTCAGATCTACAAATAAGTATTAAAAATACGATTTCTACGATTAGAAAACTTTTAAAATGCTGTTGAGATCAAATTTCTTTGGCATTGAAATTGATGGCACATTGTAAATTATGGCTTATTTTATAACATAGGGCAATATTACACTAACTGAAAATACTGCTTGTGTGTAGATGAGTTAGTAGCCTTTGCACTGAGCTCTTGCACTGAGCATGCCAACCGGGCTACTAGCAATTTGATAATAAAAGTAACAACGACATACTAATTATATGGAAGAAATTGTATTTATCACGATTACCTTTATAATTTCCCGACGTTTCGACCGTGTAACAACAGCCGTGGTCGCGGGTAGACTGGTGTTATTGTTACCATTGACGGTAGCAACAAGAAGTTAGGAAGTGTTCTTACCTTCAATGGTAACAACAAAACTAGTATGTTGTACTATACTATGTAATTGTGTGGTATGTGGTAGGGCCGGTTTCACGGATGTAATCGACCAATCAAATATTTGACAGTTCATCATAATTTTCTTGTCCATATCTCACTTCATGTGGGGTCGGAACATCAGGATTTCATTCTTTGTTCACTATTAGTCATAATTTTCAGCAGTCACTACAAATATTATCCATCTAAAAACTTAGCTTGCAAGTGTGATTACATCCGTAAAACTGCCGTAAGAATGATCCAGGAATCTTAAAACCTACCGCTAAATTCTGATTAATTATACCTTTTAAATTAGAACATATTAACAGTTATATTCTTATGTACACTGTACAATAGGCATCGAACAATTGAATTCTTAAAACCAACAACGTCTTAGTAACCACATCGATAAAGTATTGATTTACACGATAATATTGGTTTTAAAATCGACTTGGGTATTCGAAATGTTTATATACGTATTATGTTCCTTATCTTACGACATTGTAATAAATTAATATTATGAAAACTCACATAAATTATAGTACTTAGTTTTTCTTTATCTATTATTTCAATAGTCCATCCATTTCCTATATGGTTCGTGAGCACCTTTACCACACTGTTTTTTTAAACCACTAAATACACGTCTTATTAAATTTCCACATCAGTCGCACTCAAAGCCAGAGGTGGCTGTCTCACAAGTTACAACTTAGTAACATCACTCTTCGTCTTAGTAACATCGCCACCGTCCTTAGTCTCTTCGTCGAGTTGTTCCTTGCTGCGTTTCTCTTTCCTCCTGAAGATGGAGGCAGAGTTTCGGAGGGATCCGGCCACGCCATTGGTCGGCTCGAAGGCGAGGGGGGAGGGCTTTGGTGATCGCTCACTGGGACGCGAGCGGTATGAGAAACTGGCGGCTTTTAGACGAGCTCCTGGGAAAATGATGTAAGTTAATGAATTTTTTATTATTTCTAATAAAATCAGCTAACTTTTTGCGTTTTTCAGCGAGGTTCCCGATGGACTGGTAGATTAGTTTAAAGTTTTGGTTATAATACTCAAATAACAGTAGTAGCCTAGGCTCTGAAGTTCTAACTTGCTCCAATTCCAATCAAATTGGACATGAGCTTTCACACTATGACGTAATCCCAAGCAGTAAAAAGCTGCTGTTGAGACCATAACCATGAGCTCCAACAATAGGACCATAGGATACAAGACCACAGAGAGCTAAACTCGTCACAAATTGATATTTATCTATTGGCATAGCAGTAAAGCTCCTATCTCTTGTAAATTGTCTTCCTCAAAGGTTTTTGAGGTTAAATAACCTCAAAAACTCAAAACTATTTTATTTATCTTCTTAACTAATGAGTCTAATAGCCCCTTCCCACCGGTGTATAATATCGCGCACGGAAGCGGATCAGCTCGCACGACACACCATGGGAACGGTCTCGTGCGCCGAGGTGCTCGGTAGCACAGGAGCCCTTTCTGTGTGCGTTGCCGTGCGTCGTCGTGCGCTGTGCGTGATGATCTGCTGAACCACGCACCGTAGGAAGGCAGCATAATAATTTCATTTGCCTGTCAAGATACCGATCTCTTGTTCTGGCACCAAGATTTATAGCCTGGCAATCGGGTTCCGTGGGACAATAGACCTTGAAGAGTGAGAGCTAAGGTGCAAGTTACCAAGGCCTCGCTTCGTCGGCAGGTCGTCTCTCGGCAGCGCCGGCTGGTGGTGCGTGGTCGGTGTATGCGGCGCGGAGAGACTACTGATGGGGCCTGACGCGCATCCTCCGCGACGCTCCACCATGGACCGCGCGGGACGGAAGTTCAGATCCATGTCGCCAGTACTACAAAAAATAATAGAACAGAATAAGAAAATAAAAAATTTTCAATTTTTCCACCTCAAAAACAATGAACTCGCGTCCCATCAACGGCACGCTATTTGGCAAAGATCTACTTATGCAAAAGTCGAGGGGGTACTACGGGTGCATCTACTTATGCAAAATATAGGTACTTCAGCAAAAGATAGGTAAGGTTGTTCAAGTTTTCACTTCTGTCTGCATTCACAAAGAGAGCCACGTTTTTTTATTAGTCAAAACTAGTAAATACAGATAAGGATTCGTGATCTGGAACACGGCAGGGAAAAACAAAAAGTACAAAAAGACTAGGGATTTGGGGGTACCTACCTGATCAGACCGACAATAACTATGTAAGAACTTACTTCTTCCTGACTCGCGTGCGCACACGCTTGAGTACGGAGAGTCGTTGGGATCCACTCATCGGCACCGTGCCTGAGCGTTCTTCACGCATGTCGCCTTTAGCTGTCAACACAAACACATATTATCATGTATCACCCTTTGTTCTACAGGGTGTAATCGTTAAGTGTGCACAGGCGATTATTCCGTAACTATTGCAGATATCAAAAAACTTTAAACTGATATCGAAAGTACTTTACCTAATGAGTAAAATGACATTAATAACTTTTTAAAAATAAAACGAGAAATATCCAAAAAAATTACATTAATCACTCCCATACATTTAGTATGAGATAGTAGAAAGGTTTTAGTTTCCTTATTTTAAGTGGAATAGTACCTACTCATTTTACCCTTGTCATTTTATAATTATGTACGATATGAAGGTATTAATGAATTTCAAGTAGATACACGTGTAGATTAATTATCTTACCACTTCAAATTTATAATAAACCTTGTTTCATGTATTGATTTGAACTAGCTGAAAAGCAACATACTAAATAAAAACAAAAAGAAAGATACTCTTTGGTGTTCGTTCTAAATTCAAATTCTTTAGCGCGGGTTCTCGTTCCCGCCAATTTATTGTATTTTTCAATTTGCGTTAATAATCGCTGAGAGAGTACACAGCCTAGAAGAGTTACAGAATCGTGTACGTCGTGCAATTGCTTTAATTACTCCGCAAATGTTAAGGAAAGTTCATTTAGAAACTGTAAATAGAGCTCGTCATTGTACTGCACAAGGAGGACGTCACTTCGAACATATGCTTTGAACACAAAATTTTGTACTTACTAAGAAATAAAATGTATGGGAGTGGTTAATGTAATTTTTTTGGATATTTCTCGTTTTATTTTTAAAAAGTTATTAATGTCATTTTACTCATTAGGTAAATTACTTTCGATATCAGTTTAAAGTTTTTTGATATCTGCAATAGTTACGGAATAATCGCCTGTGCACACTTAACGATTACACCCTGTATAGATCGTTACATGGCAACCGGTTCGTTCGTCCCTAAAATCGTTCAGACTACGACTTACATCGACCCAATACTTACTATAAATAGCAAATTTGTACAATATGTTTCCGCGTAGCTCGATACTCTCAAGGGTTTGAGTGTCCAAAAGCTTGAAAGAACAAACATTTGATTCGATGTAGAATCAACACTACCAACACCAGGTGATGGGGCCAACAATTCAACAGGTTTCACTACACACTTGCTTTTAATTCAACGAAATCACGGACCTCCAGCGCTGAAGGCAGAGCTAACCAACTGAGATATGAGAGCTGTGAAAACTTACCTAGATCAGCGGAGTCTAGCGGATGCGTGTTGATCCTCTTCCGCATCATCGTGAACACAATAGCCGCGAGAGAGCGCGGATGGTTCTCGTTGTCGTCTGGTGCGGGCGCCTCGGGCTGTGGCGCGGCTCCACGCTCGCTCACCACCCACCACGTCTCCATGCGACCCTTGCCTTTCACTTCCACGAAGCCCCGGGCTTCCAGGCCATACCCGATCCGCTCCAGTAGCTACGTCAAAGTCAAAAAGTCATATCACAACACTTTGAAAAATCTTAAGCTTGAGTCTAGGTGCCAATTCCACACGACCAAGCTTAGAGCCATTCTGCCACTGTCAATGTTATAGAAGATCAGCTGGAGAGACTGCCCTATTTGATTCAACTGAAATAGCATGGAGAAAGATATGAACACTATAAAAACGTCTCAGTCGGTTGCAAGCATGCGAGGTTGCTCTGCACGCATCCGCGGTTGCATTATGTATCAACCAATGGTGCAGCTGTCTAAAGTGGAATCAAACGGCAGTTTCCCTCCCCATTTGTAAAGAGTGTGGATAAAAATATGTGTCTTTCGTCGCGATCAGCTAAGTGATTCTTCGTCTTTTCAAGCAACAAATGAACCAGAGTCAGACCCTATGTTAGAGGTGTCATACCTGCTTGGTGTACTTGGTGACCTGTATGCGATCCATGGCGCCCGTGGTCTCCATGCGCGAGGCTTCGTTAACGGTATTGCCCCAAATATCGTACACCGGCTTGCGAGCGCCAATCACGCCACTAACCAGCGGCCCGCAACTTATACCTGGACCATACAATAGAAATAAGTAATATCCTGGAGTAAGCACGAAGTACAGTTCAGCTATAGTATCTACTACTATAGGATAAGCAACTTCGGTTTGTAGAGATACTAATAGCTCAAAGCGGTTCTTCAAATAACAATTCGATTCGATGAAAGTGTGTTGGTTCATGACAAATAAAACACTGCTACACTTTTACAACAATAGTTTTTCTCAACTTTTACCCACTGCAGCGGAATTTTGAGAGCTTAGGTTTTCGGAGCTCGGTTTTATCCAAATAAAACCGAGCTGTAGTTAAAACGGTGATGCCGATTTGAAAATGAAGCAACAGTCGTATCCTTGTATGTATTTCCAATCCATTCAAAAAACAAAAGATGGTAGGGTTTGGCTTTGTTTTTACAAGCGTTCATAATGTTAACGAGCTGGTGTGCCCGAGCTTTGCTCGGTTTTTTAATAATATTTTTGTATACTAATTTTCATGAAAATTTCCGGAACTTTTGTGTCGAGTGTTTACGTAGAAGTTCAATAGATGGCGTTCTCCGTGACACTAATTCGTAATTTCGACTACTCGACAAAAGATGGCGCTAAATTTTTTTATTATTAAAATAACTTTTAACCCGGGTCTTTTCTGAAAATGAAACCTAGCTAGATCAATTTATCGCCCCCGAAAACCCCTGTATACTTAATTTCATGAAAATTGTTGGCTCAGTTTCCGAGATCTTAAATATATATATATATATATATATATATATATATATATATATATATATACAAGATTTTCTCGTTTAAAGGTATAAGACTCATAGCATATTTATATATATATATATATATATATATATATATATATACAAGATTTTCTCGTTTAAAGGTATAAGACTCATAGCAGCCGACATACATACCTACCAAGAACAACGCTTATGCTTGTTTATATGTGGTGAAATAAAAAGTAAGTGCACTAACCTACTCTGAGGCGGAACTTGTTGAAGCTATGCTTGTTGATGTCCTCAAGCGTATTGCGCAGCGCGAGCGCGTAGTCCACCAGTGCGTACAGATGTGAAAACTCGTCCTCGCCAGGCTTGCAACACATAAGTACAAAATCATCAAAGTATACATCAGGCCACGGTTTGGTAGAACTTGATTTTCTTGTCATGTCACTATATGAGCTTTCGTAACAGAGTGTTGTGAAAAGAGAGAGAGGAATAACTCTCGCGCGGTCTCGGGCATTTTCTGACGGATCGCGTAATTTGAAAATGGAACGCGGATTCAGCGATCACTCAATCGAGCCGTGTTGCTGGAATCAACGCCCACGGATCGCGGACGCGCGAGCTTTTTTGTCAGGTTCAAGCAATGCACTTTTTTTCAATGATTTTAAAGTTGCTTTTCAAAGCCTCTCCTCTGCGCTGAACCAAAGGGGCTCCTTTAGAGCACCTGACAAAAAAAATTGCGAGTTTTTAAGTCTTACAGCATGCCCGTTTTGTCACGATGTTTTCCGTCGCCGTTTCATGTATGATGATGGAAGGCGGGGCCGCTACCACTAGAACAGTGCTCTAGTTGGTCTAGGTTAAAGTGATGTTTACCTTGCAATCAGGGTTTAGTCCAGAAGCGGCCATGTAGTTTGCACCAATCGTTTTGATCTTCTCTATGCAGTTGAACCGTTTTTCTAGGAGCAGCTTATCGAAGTCAACTGAAATTTAATTAACCGTATAAATAGTATAGACTTTTAATATTTTATGTTAATGGCTAGAATTTGCTACGCCCCGTAGGGCTTTAGCTATTTTGCTTCGCTACAGGGTGTAGTAATCTGAACTACGACGTAGCTAGGAACGCTACGGGTGGCGTAGCAGTCTGATCTACGACGTAGCAATAGCAATGCGTTGAAGCGTAGTGTGTAGCACTAGTTGTTTTAATTGTTGTTTGCCCTATTATCCCAATAACTGGTTATGATACTCCTCCAGGGTAGGCAACGCAAGAACAGCACCCTTGGTGCTGTTGGTGTCTACGGGCAACGGTGACCGCTTACCATCAGGTGGGTCGTAAGCTCGTTTGTCTATCTTTTACATTAAAAAAAAATGATGCTAAGGTGGCAGTTTAGCTGGGAGTATTTAAAAAAACGCACCCTCGCACACACTTTTTATCTACTTCTCAAAGTTCAGTTTACTTTACCAATCGATAGTAAAAACTAATCAGACTTGTGAGAAATGCTTACGCTTGAATACTCACAAATGATCTCATTGAGCAGCCTCATGCAGTCGATAGCCTTCTGCTCGGAGTAGAACTCGTCGAAGTTGGCGATGCAAGCGAACATCACGCCCACCTGTTCGTGCCCTTTTGAGAACAGCTCCTGGGAAATTATTTAATATAATAATCATTTATTTTAGGCACCACAGTATAGTAGTAAGCAACAAATAATGCACAACGGCTAATTTCACCTTCATACAACGTAATGTGCGTCAGAAAGAGATGGCGCTCTACGAAAGCAGAAAAGCCGATATTATGCAATATTTATTACACACACGCCTGCAACCGTAGTTGAAATGAAATACAGGACCCACATCTTTTACACCTTAAAATATATACAGTTCTAACGAATTACACCGTGTTGCAGTGTCTCGCAAGCATCCATGGAAGCGTCTATAGACGACACGTTTCGCCAAAACTCATCCATCAAGATCGATAAGTCTTGAAACATAGCATGTATAAGCATAGTAAATTACGTGTGTGTTATGTGTGTTACATGCCTTCGATTATCCTCCTTAGCTCTGCTTAGTTTGGGCACAGATTGTACTGTGTGGAATGTCCACAATATTAATTTAAACTCTACGATTCTCACTTTTTTTGCGAGTAATGCTTACATTAGGACACCGGCGCTTCGAGAGGAAGTGGTTAACCACATGATCAGGCAGAATGTGCTCCAGCAGGATAGCATTGGTGTGCTGCGTGTCCTGCATCCAGTCCAGGTCGCGACTAGCCTGCAGGTTCCACAGGAAGTCCAGCCGTGACGTCACCTCCACCAGCCGCGCGTGGTAGATCACCACCACCAGGAATATCGTCATCAGGATCAGCATTTGAACGTAAGCTGGTAACATGCTGGGAAATATCGAAAAATCCTTCATTTATTCTTACATTTTCATATACAGATTATTTCATGATGTCGACTGCTGGAATGCTTCCCTAATCTCCATGTACGATTTCAAACACTGGCATTTCGCGTATGAGGTATGATGTCAGCGACCATCTCAAGTCATTGTCAAGAGATGTTCGTCTTGAGAATTGACAGCACCCAGCGATTTTTTTTATACAACTAGTTGATGGAACAAGCAATATGGCCCACCTGATGTTAAGTGGCAATTATCGCTTATAACAAAACGTTGCTTGCCCTACGATGCGCTGTTCTGCGTCCATCAACTTGAGGCATACAGATGTCTTCCAACCAATTACTGGCACGTGAGACTGATCTCACGTGTCAGTAATTGGTTGGAAGACAAGAAGAAGCCTATGAATTTAATACGGATGGGCAGTTGGGCAACCCCCCATCTCCGCAAAGATTCAGAAATACCTGGAAAAACAAACTACCAGGAATATATATATAACATTGACCGAAATATATTAACAAAGGACTTACGTATCGTTTTGGTTATAGAAGAGATCAATATTGTAGTAAATCAGCAGTAGAGCACAGTACATGATATAGTTGATCATCGCTAGAAACGTCTTGATCAAGTAGTACAGTTTGAGGATAGAAGTGAGAGCCACGAGGCACAAGATCCAGGTGAAGACGACGTATTCCGGTCGGTAGCACTCGCCGCACTGAGAGCGGGTGCTGTTCATCCTGAAGTTGACCAGCGTTGAGTTGCTGAGTGCGGTGCCGTTGTTGCCGTGTGGTATCGTGGGGAAGTCGCACACGTATAACTTTGCTGTGCTGTACGGAAAAAAAGGTATTTATCAAGTGTGAATGAAACTTTTGAGTTAAGTTAATAAGTGGGCATACCAAAAAGCGGAACAATTTGCAATTTTAACATATTTTGCATAAGATACAATAGTGCTTCTGCCTCAAATGGTACTTTGGTAATAGACATGTGTGGCACTCCTCCAGCATCACGAACACAAACAATTTCTAGGCTTGATCGCGTGGAACTGGCACCTAGGCTCACCTAGCTTCAAGACGTTTCAAAGTATCCTTGCGATTCTACTGAATAAACTTTGATCTTGATGAAATCAAGATACAGCAGCATCGATCAGCTGGATGGGGTATAAAATTACCTGGATATGGACATGATAGTGACGAAGCAGCAGATATAGACGTCCCGCCATAGCCTGGTCCCGCTGAGTGCAGCCGACAGACGCTTCACTCGTGGCAGAAATGGAGGAAACTCAACAAGCATCACGAACACAAACGACAGCAGCAGCGGTACCGTCATCACTCCCAGCACTATTAGCAGCCTCGTGCAGCTGGATGGGGTAAAACATTGATTATTTATCTAATATAAATAACTATAAAATCCTGTCCCAGGCATTATAGCGTCCCGTAAGGAAGGGCATAACGCTATATAAATCATCTACAATAAATGCAGGCATTTGCAGTTTTATGACAAAAAAGAATCTACATCGTTGAATTTCTTAGCACACCTCTACATTACACTATAATGGGACATTAGCTACGTTCCAAATTTAATTCTCGGAAAACTTCTGGTTTAGACTGTACGTAGATTTAGTAGTTAAATAGTAGAAGTAGTGAATAAACTCACTTGCAGTGCATAACGGATTGCACAGCGACGATAAAGATCCAAAGAACGAGGCAGCACATCACATTCGACTTGAAGGTCTTCTCTTCCAAGCTCGAGAACCTCTTCTCAAGCGCGAGTTCGCGGAAGCGCAGTGTTCCAACCTGCATGTTGTTCTTGCGCATGCGCCGGTTCGACTTCACCTCGATCAAGTTGATTATGTCGTTCTCCTGCAACGGGAGATATGCCTATTTCACGAGAAATGGGTCAGATGAGAATGTGTGACAGTGCAAGAAGACATACATGCACATGCATGATGGTTTTGGGTTTTGTACTGGTGGTATGGTAATGCAGAAGAATAAAATAAGAGAAGTGGAGCAGTGAGATTAGAAATAAGAATGATTATAAGTAGTTAGTACATACCTCGACTTCGGATAGTGATGTGACGTCATCGAGTTCCTGGTCGTCATCGTCCCATTTCTGCCGAGGGCGCGCGCTCACCACACCGGCCGCACCGCTCGAGTAATACTGACAAATTAAAAATACCCTCTCATTCTTTCACGCTCACTAAAAGTCTCTTGACACTACCACTTTAATGTTAGCAAATAGAGATGGTAACAGACTTATCGCAGACGACTATGAATAGAGCCTGGAAGAAAGAATTCAGATTTCTGGCTCGAAAAAATATCTAGCTTGCTAAGATGTTATGCATATCACTTAATTTCCAGTACCTATGTACCCAACCGAGATTGATAGTTTAAAATTAACTAAACAACAATTAGCGATTCTAGCAGAAGTTTTTATTAAAATTTTCATAGTGTTTACTACGATTATAAGGAAAAGCACACAGTTTTTATAATGTCCCAAAAAGTTGAGAGCCGAGAATAAGCCAAAACCGCGGTCGCGATAGTGCCGTATTAAAGTTTCTTAAAGTTATTCGTCGACTGTGATTAGGATCCGATGGCTCAGCCGTACCAAGTTCCGTACCAAAGGGAAGGTCGCGAGAAATTCCGCTCGGCTCTCTTTTTACTTTCGAGACATTATAAAATCTAGCTGAAGTGTCACACCTTCTTTGAATATGTGCTAGGCCTCTATTATTTCTACTAGAGTGAATTTTATAAATTAAGTAGTCTACTCTACCTAGTGGTAAGAAAAATTTCAATGACTATGAAATACTTACAAAACTCAATGACACTAACTAGTGACAAAGTTAAAAACCACTACAATTTCGGACGACTGAACTAAAATTGGATATTACCTATTCTTGAAATTGGATATTACAATACTTTGTGCTAAAATGAAATGCAAACTTCAAATAGATGAGTTTAAAGTAAAAGTGGCGTGAGTTGATTTAAGACAACTAACCTGGCATCAAGTTGGCCATCTGTTCGTTGTCTGCTAGGTATTACAAAAACACAGAATTAGGATAGAAAGATAATACATTAAAGGCGAAATATTCTACAATAATCTTAATGATGTTTGTTTCTTTCAAAATATATGGGGGTATTTTATTGATCATAAAAACCATGTAAGTATTTCGGAAGTAAAACGATAGTCTTGTGTAGACTTGTCTGATCCTTAGTTTCTCGCATTTAAAAAGGCTATTGGCTATATTTAAAGTGCAAATTGATTCTGTAGTTTAACCAGAATACCCAGGATGAAATTGCTGTTCTTACGTTCTGGAAAGGCATCTCAGGAGTCCAGTTGGTGGTGAGCTCCTCTTCTGCGAAGCTGCTGGGTCTGCGTTGTTGGATGTCGCACGGCAATTGCTGAGATGTTCGGTTCCTATGGATGATACGAAGATATTGAGAACATGTTACTTAGAGGAACTGCTCCCCATTATACCTAAAAATAACATCCCACTCAACGCAAACATGCTCAAAAATGGCAAACCCAAAAATCGTTATGTAATATTGTGCTTCCAAAAGTGGTTAAAGCCCTTTTGTAAAAACATATTTAATTGACATACAAGGCAGCTCTTTTTCAGCCACCCACCTCGAACATCCTAACTGTACAGCTGTAGGGTTTCTTAGTAAATGAATCTCTCTGACACTGCTTTGGACCTCATAATCAGCCGCACTGGCTCATCCGAGGCCTTTAATAGGGTGCATCACGGGATGACGCTCCTTGTAGTAAGAGTTCTGGGAGCTATCGTCTCCTGGTTCCACTTCGAACATTCTAGCTGTACAGCTGTTAGGGTTTCTTAGTATATATATCTGACTTACACTGCCTTGGACTTCTTCCTCAACCGCCGCGGCTCCTCCGTGGCCTTGATAAGATACGTCACGAGCCCGTGCTCCTTGATGTAAGGGTTCCGGGAGCCGCCGTCTCCTGGCTCCACTTCGAACGTCCCGTGGAGGCACTCTAGGGTACTCGCCGATATGTGCACTCGTCTGCAAGAGAACGATTTCTGACTTCTATTACCTGACTGCCTCTCTTTTTCGAATGAACCTATGTAATGAATTATGTATGTGTTCTTTTTTGCGTCTACAAGCAGTCAACTAGCGGCATTCTGCGGCTTTGCCCACGTGGTAGCTTTTTAACCGTTCGTAAATTTTTGGGATAAACAGAATTATACTAATTATTACTCATACATCCCAAATTTCATCTAAATCATTTAATTGGTTAGAGCGTGATTGAGCCACAAAGATCACATTGTAACAGTAGGAATATTAGTGTTACCCAGGCATGCCACCGCTCTCGATGTGGTTGGCGACGGTGACGTCATGCGACCACAGATCGAACTGCCACTTCAGCAGGCCGAGCACTCCGCACAGCACCGTGCCGCTGTGGATGCCGATCCGCATATCCAGGTCCACCTGGAAACGATATTATTGTTAAAGAGTTTCTAATAATAATAGCCCAAGTTACTATTTTCGATGTTGACTCAGCGCGACTGATGCTATTCTGGCTTGGTCGTGAGTAGAGATTTTCTAAAAATGCATTTACGAAGTCATTTCCATGTCATGTCCTATCTTTTTTATTTTAGATGATATAGTGGTCTATATCATTGCCAAAGGATGTTTTCTTTGGCTACAATCTCATCTAATGGTAAGCGACGATGTAGCCGGCGATGATTTAGAAAACACCGATTCACTCTTGCCTTGAGGATTGGGCAGTATAAACTGCTGACGGCAATGAGTTCCATTCTCTGGAGGTTTGCTAATTGAAGGTGAAACCAAACGCTTAGTGCGAATGGGTGAATAAAAACGATCCTTCTCGCGTCGTACTCCTCACTGCCGAGGGCCGTGACCCCCTCCTGGATCAATTTATCCCTGACAATGTTTCGCCACCTGGATCTGTCACCGGCAACTTGAATGGCTTCATGGACCTTCACGTCGAGAGTGGAGCAGATTTGGTCGGACCAACGTATCGGGCTTCGGCCTCGTGGTCTCTTGCCATTAAATAAAAACGATATGACAAAGTAAATGCAGCAGTATACCTGTCTGTTATAGCGCACGTCTCGGATAGCGCGGATCATGTGCAGGCCCATGTTGACGCAGTAGAAGGCGTGCTCTGCCTGCTGCTCCGGCAGCCCGCTCACACAGAAGTAGCAATCTCCGAGCAACTTTATGCGAATACACTCGTTTTCCTACAAAAAATACCCAGAATAGAAAACCACGAGTCGATTTAGCAGCAATGCTCTCTCAATTGAAAATTAGCTGGCCAGGATTAAAAGAACATCTTCCATCTTAACTGGAACTTCACTCTAATTAAATTTTATAAAAGGGTTATAAAAAAACGATAGTTCCTTGTGCGTTCCTCTGGGCTTATAGTCATGTGCAACTGGCACCAGACTTCCCTAGCTATAAGACGTTTCGAAGTGATTCTTACGATTCAAGTGAATAAATCCCTATATCGTGATACAATGATATACTGGCATTTTGGGCTTAGCTACTTGATAATTATCATTATGTCACCTAAGCGAAGTATTCTGGATAAATTGATTGAATCTTACCGATGCTAGTTTGTCGAAGCGTGCAAATAACTCGTTGAGCAACGATACCAGCTCTGGAGCACTGCACTTGGCGGATAGCTCTGGAAAAAATAAACATAACACCTTCAAAATATGAGAAGATTTACTTGGTAAAGTACATACTAAAGAAGGCTTTGAAGTTATCTACCGTGTCTGGGTATTACAGCTGTTTCGGTTTTTTTCTAAATAAACTACAATGGACATAAATTGTACCAAAATTGCCTGAATACTTTCTTGTTTTTGAGGATTCCTGAGACCTTAAGCAGTTTTGAGGGGTTTCTACTTTGCCCATGCAAAACCCAAACCTCATACCACAAAATGATGCGAGTTTTGCACGCACAAACTCACCCCTCTTCTTACATCCAGCTATCAATTTACGTGAAGGAGATAACTATATTATATGTTTACGACATTAATATTTCCATTGCGTCAATCTAATAAGGTATACCGTACCTGTGAACCCCTTGATGTCAGCATAGAGTATAGAGACATCGTTATACCTCTGGATGTAGAGGTTATTGAACTGCTGCTCCTGGATGCTGCCTTTCATATGGATCATGTCGTTGAATATCTCAGTGGCCAAGAAGTCTGGTATTACTGTGGGGAAAGATGTCAATGTGAATTTTGGAAGAGGAAACAAAAAAACTAATTTGTATCTAATCACTGTGTGTTGGTCAAAATACAAATAATCCAAGTCATCCAGCTTGGCTCAGTCAAAACAAATGTAATTTGAACCCGCTGCTATTATTTCAATGACTGACCGCTGTTGAAGAGTTTCCAGTATCTCTGCGACTCCCTTTTGCGTTGTAGCCGAGTTATCATCGTCTTGTGCGTCTCCAGAAACGCCTTGCGCTGTCCTCCGTCGGCCAGCGACTTGGCGTACATGCCGGCGAAGTTAATCGCTACGTACAGAAGCGCATTGCTAACCAGCCGGCGAGTGTAGCAGGAGAGATCCTAGAGAAAATACATTCTGGTTATTTTTGAGCAGCAATATTTCACAGACCTCGCTCGAGGGGTTTGTGCGACTGAGACTGGAGTCCAAAACCTTACATGCATAAAAGACCGAGACACTTGTCCCGGCCTTCTGGCTTAGTATCTATTCTTAGTCTCCATGCGAACCGCCACACATGTCACTAAGTTATGGAACTTAGTGACATGTGTGGCGGTTCGCATGGCTTAAGTTTTTTAGCAAAGTTTGACTTTGGATGGACTTAACCAAAGAGCAAAGGCTAAGCTGACCCGAAAGTATAGTTCTTTTTTATTCAGAATCATGCAGTTGAAATCTATTGCAGCAACATATTTTTTCTGATCATCATCATCCTGAAGAAGTCCACAGCTGGACATAGGCCTCCCCTACACATTTACAGGAAGAACGATTTCTTAGCCCTTTCCAACCACCGACTTCCCGCGAACTTAACAATTTCGTCGGTCCACCTTTAATCTTCCGGTTCGTGGTCGCCATTCGAGAATCTTTCTTCCCCAACGCCCATTTTTATCTGATACAAATAAATAAATGCGCAGTAGAATAGGAACTCCGTTACCAAACTTACTGCATTCGTGTTGGAGGCCTGGTCAATCGCGAAGGTAGCAGCCAAGAGATGCGCCATAGAAGACAGCACGCCAATGACAATGCACCCCAGCAGCGTTAGAGGCAGCATGGCGTACGGCACGAAGACTATGAACAGCATGTACCAGACCTGGTTCTCCGGCGCTTGGAAACCGATGGCTTGGCCGTTCGGCGGGCTGAGGCCTGGGGATTACATGGGCATGGTATTATACCGGCATCATGCCCACAAGCTTGCATATCAATGCTAATGTATATTCAAGGTGTGTGTGTGTTGTGGATGGAACAGTCAGCGACAAAAGTAAATGAACTTTATTTTGTAAAAAAGTGTATGTCACAGCACACTTTTGATCAAAGATTTGACGATTCATTTAAAGATCCTCCTTGAGATAGCTATTTGCAAACCAAGGTTACCTTTCTTTTGCCCAATCCTGAGAAAAAGGTATAAGAAAGAAACAATTAAGGGAAAAGGGAAGGGAGAAACAGGGAATAATCGAATAGAAATGAAGTTATTAATATATTTTAGTCACTGGCTGTACTTTGGCACTTGGTACTACCATATGCAAGACTACTATAGTTACTGGCGAACCTTGAGCGACGAGTAGCAGCCAGGTAGCGGCCGCGGCCCAGTGCAGGTAGTCATTGGCAAAGCAGCGCCACCAGCCGAGAAGGCAGACTGCTAGATTCAAGAGGGAGTACGCGACCGTCCAGCCTATTTGGAAGTTCCAAGAGGCAGCGTCAGTGGCAGCTGTACAAATATCATGCTTTTATCACACATAATTTAAAAACATGAAAATACTGACTTCATAGCCAAACTACTAAACTAATTCTGATGAATTTGAACATTATTTTTTTATCTGAAAGTTTATAGTTACCGATAATCAGCCAAAATGAGAACCTCCTTTTTAGTTTAGAGGAAAGAATGTGGAAAAAGAAATCACTCAATCTCATTTATTCACAGACCCCGAAATAAGGAAGAATTTGTCTCTTCGGCTGTAACTATTTAATCAAGTTCAAAGTACTATAATAAAAAAATGCAGAATTACTTACCCGGGTTTCTAAATGAAGAATAAATTACCGCTAAACAAATCTGAAACAGAAATAGATGTCACCACTGGTCACCACACCACTCAGGCTGCCAGTCCACTAGAGCGGAGGGGAGCGGAGTTGGCAGAGATTTTATGCAATCCTATTGGTTAATATTTTCAAGTTCCGCTCTGCTACAGTGGAGAGGCAGCCTCATTCGGGACTATAATTATATCTTATCAATAATCTATACTATCTTCAGTCAAAAATAAAATTCGTAATTTTAGGGTGCAGCAAAAATCTATGTTCTAATAATAATTGTGTGTTTTGTGTTTATGTATTTCAGTAAAAATTCGAGGAAATGTAATAAAAAAAATTGTCCACACTTCTTGGTGGTTTCCATGATTTTTGCAAAACGCGTTTGACGAAGCCTTAACGTTGTAAGGTTTTATCCCCACACGTCATTCAATCAATTTGCAATTTAAAACACTCCCTACGTCGTAATTGTAAATTTCAATTGATCTGGGAGTGGTTTTATCCAATTTTACGACGTTTTATAAATTGACGGTTTTTCATCTTACGTTGGTGGAAGTATCATTGCGTTGAGTAATCCACCAATGCAATTTTTACAGATAAATAAATTAAAAGAAGACCTTAGGTGCCAATGCAAATTCATTTCTTGTAAGATATTTGTCTTGGGCTCGATTCCCACCGAGAATAAATATTAGTGTGGTGAACATAGATATTTGTTCTGGGTGTTGTATTGTATTCAAAATATGTATTTACAATAAACCAATGCGTGTATTTATGATTTTATAAATATGTAGTGACATTGCTAGTATTATTTAATTTATGTTATGACTTATATTATTTTTGCTTATTATGTACTATTTTTCAGACACAAATGTATAATTGTTAATGAAATAAATAAATGAAATGAAATATCTGGTTCCCATCGTTCAAGCTCTGCTTAGTTTAGGGCTAGATAGTGATTGTCCACAATAATAATTTTATTTATTTATTTATATTCAAATAATACAAACCTTAAGTGCTAAATCAACAACGTTAACCATAATGAGTGATTTTTGGCGCTGCCTCCGAGAGTAGCATTGATACCGCGACTCCACTTCCTTATCCTGAAAACATACTGTTCATTTGAATCTTTTTGTACTCTTCCCCATAACTATTACTATTCACATATTGTATTAGTAACTGCAAAATAGTTGCGACCCACCTTAAAAGTATATTTGAGTGACGGCCAGAAGATGCCTCGGTAGTACCGCGGTTCCCGTAATGTGCAATCTGTAGCTACTGAAATATTCATATTTTATAAGTACATACAAGAGTATATAATGGCAATAAATGTTGGGTAGGACACCGTTTCAAAAAGAGTTTGTATGAGGCCCTCGTTCTTGTACCGTGAGGTGTCACAATGTCATGCTTCAAATGTCATGTCACATGCTGTTGCGAAGTAGTGAGTTTAGCTCATTTTGCTCGACTCATTTCATTTGTCATCCAGGATTATTTTTCATGAGGTACTGCTGTTGAGGTATCTTGATGAATGTCTCGTTATTATGTATTTCTAGTCTCTCTCTACTCTACATAGTATTACCTATTGTGGGTTTCGTTTTAATTCTTTCACTAAAAGTGAGGCGCCTTGCTTGATGAGCAGGTAGGTACTACCTATGGTACAATTGAGGAAGTTAAGTACTAGCAATGTAGCAAGCAACGCAACGCAACGACAAACGAGCTCAAATTTCGGTCACACACAATACATCAGCTCACTCACTCCGCTCGCTTACTCACTCCCTAGAATGAAAATATTTTCCTCTTTCGTCCCGCTCTCGCAAGTGACGCCGGAAAGAGTATGACAAATATTGTGAGGTGAGGTGGTACATGCATTGAACATGAGGACCGGGACATTTTTGAGTGAATGCTTGTGACAAACGAGGTGCCTCTTGTATGTCCTACTCAACACTAATGGCAATAATAACAGGCATAAAACACAAACACAAAAAAAAGCATAATAGTTAAATTTTATTATAAGGTACCAACAAGATATCGTAGGCATGTGCTACGTTTTCGTAGCATGTTCTACGAGGCTACGCTGTCTTTTCAATAATTATTTTTATGGAAAAATACTGCTTGCTTACTTGGTTCTTCCTCCGTATTGAATCTGCCTACGTAATTTGAGCGGCTGTCATCACTGGCTCGATTCTGAAAGACAACAATAGGTGAACCTTCTATTATGTATTTTTCTTTCTTTACCCTAGAGAGCCTGTTATTTTGACAAGTATTTTTATTAACTATTTCCATATTTATGCAGCAGCCAGTAATTGCTATACCTACGAAGTCAGAGAAAGAAATAGAAAATTAAAAATGATGATATTATTAATAAATGAAAACTTGCTTTTAGTGTACATAATTTATGTACTTACAACATAAATTAAGGTTTACAATAAGTTTCAAAGACGAATTTCATATTTGATCAAAATCGTGTTGGACAAAAATCGTCTTTGAAATTGGACATTAGGAAGGAATTTATTTACGAAATATACAAAATCCAATTAAACGATTAAAAATCGGTAAATAGTTTTAAAACTCTTAAGTCCTGTTGTGTACCTGTTCCTCCGGTGCTGTACTGCTGGCGCCATCTCCCGGCATTCTCTCCCCTTCAGGCTGTGCATGATCTTGCTCATGAGGTTTGCCTCTTTCTCCACCATTTTGACCCTGAAACAAAACATAGATATAAATAAAAAAGTGTTTATTGACTGATTAACATATTCCTTTAAACATGAATCTATTTATGATTAAAACTAACTAAGGACCACTCGAAGGATATAGGCCTCCTCTAAAAAGAAACATAGACACAAACATTTTAAAAAGACGAAAAATAAGTGTTTCAATTAGAAATCTGCATGATATGCGCTATAGTTTTGTTATAATGGCAAAAAAAAACATAAATAAACATTATTATCAGCTATCTGGTTCCCATGGTACAAGCTCTGCTTAGTTTGGGGCTAGATAGTGTCGTGTGGATTGTCCAAAGTATTTATTTATTATTATCTCTTACCACTAGGTAATGACAGCAATATCTCACACCTAAGTAACGCTTATAAGTAGGACCATGTGATTTTCCGTTGCTGACTATAATACAATGTGTGTAACATTATATTGAAGTGGTGAGGGATACATACAATACAATACACTGAGCCGAGACCCTTTTGTAGTAGCACATAAGCATCATCGACATACTTTCTATGTTATTTTCTTTTGTTTTTTTTTACCCATTCTGTGCGTATAAAAAGTATTGTGTGATTCTTAGCAAATTGTAAGCGTTGGTGGCCTCGTGGTAGTGGCCCCGCCTTCCGATCTTAAGGTCTTGGGTTCAAATCCAGTCGTGTACGAATGAGTTTTTCTGCCCAAAAACTTATGTACGCTATGCCAGTGCTCTTAAACGGTGAAGGAAAACATCGTGAGGAAACTGGCATATCGTAGAACCTAAAAAGTTCAAAAACATGTGTCAAGTGCACGAAAGTAGCCTCTTTGAGGCACACTTAAAATCCTTTCACCACACTTGGTTCGAAAGAATCAGTGAGTTTGCTTCTTCTTATACGATAAGATTTTTTAGCTACAAATGCTTCATAGTTGACTGGCCTCTCAGCTCAGTTGGTAGTAGCTCTACCTTCTGCGCCGTAGGTCGTGGGCTTGATTCCACAAATATTTGTGTGGTGAACGCAGATGTTTGTTCTCTGTCTGTGTGGTATTATTGTATGCTAAGTAAGTATTTACAAAAAAATATCTAAGTATTATATATACTATCTGATTCCCAGGCACAAGCTCTGCTTAATTTGGGGCTAGATAGTATTGTGTGGATTGTCCACAATATTCATTTACTTTACTAGTGACCCCCCGCGGCTTCGCTCGCCCCGTTACCGTTCCCGTTGAAAAAAACATATTTATTCACCTTATAAACCTTCTCTGGACTTTCACAAATAATTCAAGACCAAAATTAGCCAAATCGGTCCAGCCGTGTTCCAGTTCAGTTCTCGAGTTTTAGCGAGACTAACGAACAGCAATTCATTTTTATATGTATAAGAGGCGAGGCAAGGTGATGACAGGTGGAGTAAGGCGATGACTGAATGGCTTCCAAGAACTGGCTATAGAAGCGTTGGTCGCCCTGCGGCAAGATGGGCAGACGATGTGGTTAACATCGCAGGCAAGACCTGGATGAGATTGGCACAAGACCGGCAACAGTGGCACATACAGAGAGAGGCCTATACCCAGCAGTGGCGGAAGTCGGGCTGTGGATGATGATGATGATGTATAAGAGAGAGATATTGCAGGCAGACTTGTCCATTATCGCTGTGAAGAATCTAATACTCACAGTATTAGATTCTAGAAATAGCATCGCGTGGCCACAAACATATGTCGCCTCTAATGGTATCGCTGTGTCAACGCATTAATGTGGACGTTATCGCCGATACGAGCGATGTGATAAAGCTGTCATGTCAGTACACTTGTTTTGGAAGTTCGTAGACTTCTAAGTACGTTGTAGCACTTGTAGCCTTTTTCAGTTACTATCAACTGCGCCGAGAGGCCAGTCAAACAGGCGCTACATGTTGTACACAAGGATACGCATCAGACTATACATTGATAGCTCTTATGTCGATGCGGTATATAAGCGTCATTTTTCTTTGTCTTTAGGTAACTTGAGCTGTATCCTACTGTACAACGTACTTAAGGCCTGCGCACATCTAGGCGATGGCGATGGAGATCAACTGAAACGCTGTCAAATATGACAGCGATATTTGACAGCGTTTCAGATGATCGCCATCGCTTAGATATGCACAAGGCTTGAAGTCTACGAACTTAATCTGCCTTCTGCGCCGTAGGCTGTGAATTTCATCCCCACCGAGAATGTTATATTTAATACTATAGGGAAACTAAAGAAAGCGGCGCTTATGGCCTCGATGGTTCCAAAAGATATCTTAGAATTATCTCTCTCATTCTTATAGTATAAGCTCTGCTTAATTAAGTTAGATAGTGTTGTGTGGGTGACCGCAATATTTATTTATGTTTCATCATAATCGCCAGATACGGCAAGTTCACCGTTTTTTATGCTTTCGGATTCTAGGAGCTCTGTACAACGCCATGTTTATTCCTACCTGATGTCAAGTGGTAACTATTGTCTTTAATAAAGCATTGCCTCAATTGGTCTCGCAGGTAATGATTTGTTATTAAGCTTTTAAGAGGCGCACTTAGAATCCTTTTACCACACTGGTTTGAAAGAACCAGTCACACAATAAAAAAAATATCTAAAAACCCTTTTCATTTATAAACATACTCACATAATAGGTATAACATTCTAAGCAAACTGAAAGTTGAGCTTCAAATTATAAAAACAATCCATACTTTTTTTAATATCGAAAGAGCACGTTCGCAATATTATTAAAACGACTTTACGACGGTAAAACAACCCTGTACAATGTGACCCTTATTTCGACGTAATACGGCCCATTTTCTTGCATATCTAATGATGTTCTACACATGTGTCACTGTCGTTTATCTTCCCCCGGATTGGGATGATGGACGAGCGTTTATTGAACAGCCATAACCACTATGATAATAGATGAATGCGCAATAAAAATTCTATTAACGATATGATGAGTAGTAGAGCTCTTTGTGAAGGGCTCGTCCGGGGAAGTACTACCTCCATGCCTATTTCTGCCGTGATGCAGCATTGCGATTTTTCGGTTAGGTGTGAGTGCCGATGAAATGACTGTCACGTGAGACTGAACATCTGTATGCCTCATATTGATGCAAGGAAGTACATCGTAGGACACGTTCCTGACGTGCGTGACCTACGAGGCAATGCTTTGGCGATGGTACCCACTTTCCATCTGATGGGCCAAATGCCTGTTCCATCAGCTACATAAAAAAATATTCTTTGATTTTCAGTCATTTTTTTTGCATTGTTATGTAAAAAGATTAAGTCAACCCATTTTTGGTAAAAGCACTCATTGAATGATTGAGTTTTCTATAACAATAGTTATTTGTTATACAAGAGTGCAAAGCTGCTTTTTAACCGCGTGCTCAATTTTGATGACTGAGCAAGCGCAGGATTCTAAAGTTTAACCACAAGCGTAGCGAGTGGTTTAAAAGTTAGAATCCTAAGCGTTGGCGAAGGAATCAAAAGAGCACAAGATGAAAACAAAGATTTTTCACCTTGTGCTCTGAAAAGTTACGTGTTGCACTCGAGTGCAACACGTAACTTTTCATCCCACCTCAGCGAGGAAATCACTAAATGCAAAAAAGAACATGGCGCGACTAAAAGTAACACACCAAGAAGGTTCCGAGTATGAGTTATTAACAAATTTAAAAAGGTTGTATGATAAATTCGGCACCAGGCAGGTAGAAGTAAATAGGTTTAATGGTGTTTTGAATTCACAAATACACCAAGAAGGTTACGAGTTCGAGTTTTTAACAAAATAAAAAAGGTTGTATGATAAGTTCGGCACCATGGAGGTAGAAGTAAATAGGTTGTGTATTCACAAACTTATTGAACACGATATTCTAAATTCAAATTTACTTTATCCTCTAGCGGATAAAAACGGCTTTTCCAGTCAGAAATTAAACAGCAAAAACACACTTTCAGAGCTGGTGGGATGAAAAGTATTTTTAAATTTCGAGTGAAGCTTTAGATTTCTTGGAGTAAATCTATGATAGGAGTGGTCGTCCCTTTTAGTCCCAAAAGGCTTCAGAATCCAGACCTTACGTAATAACACTTTGAATTTGTCAATCAGAAATGCAAATGAACACGCAACTTAGCATATTTGTGAGTAAATAGGTTTAGTTTGGGTTTGTTAGCTTTGCCGTAGAATTCCTTTCCTACTGACTAGTTAGGACCATTCAATATGTGAAGATGAAGTTTGCCTTAAGGTTGTTAGATTTCCATACAAACTTATTTTGGCCATATAAGGGCGATTTAAGTATAATTGTACTTTAAAATAACTGTAGCTGGCTTTTATATTGTTCTTTATTTCTGTAAAATTTTATCAAGTTGAAGAAAACTGTAGAATAATGAAAAACTACATGCATTTATTTGTTTATTATTATTAACGTAAACTTTACCATACTGTATTCAGTAAAAACTTTGTCAATGAAAATAAATGCATATTTTACTATTAAAGTTTGCCGGAAATAAAGAACAATATACAATTACAATACAAAATGCAATTATACTCTCATTGTCCATAAATGATAAAATCAATTTATATGGAAATAGTATCACCTTAAACTTGGTTTATTTTGGTACGAGTATACCTACTAAACACTCCGATTACCATAGCATAGAGGTACCATGGTAATTGGACGGTTTATTTATTGTCACCGTGATTTGGTAGTTTAGGTACGGATTAAAACAGCTGCATCTTTCATACAATATTTGTTTTATAATTCTAAGATATCTTTTGGGACCATCGAGGCCATAAGCGCCGCTTTCTTTAGTTTTCCTATAGTATTAATATAATATAACTATATTCATTTATTTTATAATATGATGATATAGGGATATTTAGTTGTTCAGTCAAAAGTTTTTACAAAAGGATTCCCGCTGGTACCTATACATTTCTAGCCTCGAGTCATATTGTACGTCATTGCTATGATCTCCAATAAGTCAATGATCCCAGAACTTAGGCTACAGGCACGTCACTTTGTTTGCCAGCTTGTGTTGTTGGTTTGGTTCCAGAGACTCATTTACAAAATAACATTCTGTAATAGTTCCTTTACCAAAGCGTGTGTATAGGCCAAGCTACGCACAGTGAAGGCTTTCGAAGTTACTAACTTAGTTATATCTCCTGTAACATGACAACGAGCTTGTTAACTGAAAGTGGCCAAGTTGTAGCTAAACAATCGCTCTAATCGAATTCCGTCGCTTAGAAACTTGTTATGAATCACAAACAAGACTTGGCTTAACCCTTCGTAAGTTATCTTTAGACAAACATGCTTACGTGCCGATTCATTCAGCTTCTCAATATCATACACAACCTCACTTTCCTTACACATTATCATACACAACCTTACTTTCCTCACACATTCCGCACGGGACGGGACTGGCTGGGACTCAGTTTCCGTTTGTTATTACATACAGGGCTATTCATTATTAACTGCAAATACTCAGGAATTAGGTTCAACAAATAGAATAAAAAATATTTATGAAATTATTTTTTTTAAATTTGATCAAAAATTTTTTCAAGTTTTTGTATCAAAATTTTATTTTTATTAATTTCTTTACGGCTATTGCATAATGATTGCCATGGAGAACAGGACGATGACCCACCCAGGCGGTGACTGGAACGCAGAGTGTCACTCACGGCGCGCGGGCGCAGATCAAAGGTCAAAATAGGTCAGGTGCCAATGATTCCTTTATCGATTTTCTCGGGATTTTCATAACAAAACTTAAAAAAAATCATTTCATAAATATTTTTTATTTTATTTGTTGAACCTAATTCCTGAGTATTTGCAGCTAATAATGAATAACCCTGTATATGAGTACCTTTCTTGTCTACCTGTCTTTTGCTGTTCCGTGTGTTTTATGGCTATTTTTTCAGTATACAGGTCAGTTTATCCGTCAGATAAAAATACACGATTATAATATACTTCTCTCGACATTTATATTCGACGAATAGTGTTATTCCGTAGATGGAAAAATCTGCCCTAAATTTATTTGTATTGCGTGTAAGTATACACCTTTATGTTAAATAAAAGTATTTTCTTTCTATCTTTTGCTTTCGTTTTCCTAACTTCTTTATTAGCCTTGTCTTGTTTATGGCTTTCTCTTCCTCAATCAATATACATAATATACTATAAGTATCCGTTTTAGTTTGCAAACAATATGCAAATGGTCTATTCATTTAATTTTATTTAGCGTATCCAAGTTAACATGCGACGTTCCCTCGAGGTTTTGCCGATTTACGTACCGATATTATTCTTCAATAAGAATCGATGTATTTTTGTCGTACATTTTATTACTGTGCCAATCATTCTATTTCATTGCGAATAGAATATTTTTTTATGGGATATGATTTTGGTGGATAGCGTTTTTGGGTGCCTATGAAGAAATGGGGTGGGGAGGAGGTTTATACAATATAGGGTTTGACTAAGTCTTATAGGGTAGGGAGAAAACTATGCCCAGCAATGAAACTTGAGAGATTATGGAATCCATAACGGTGCTACAGTATCGATCTCTCGACAGATTTCTTCAATAGTTTTTGTATCAGTTTATAAAAAAAATATTGTACGACTGAAAACATTTTCACTTGTCTCGAGACAAACCTGAACAAGAAACCAGTTTCATTTCTACAGTCGTAGACCGCTGTTGTTGACATGTTACTTAATAACTTGGCAACCGCAACTTCGAATTGATAAATAGGACATGAGCCCAGCGGTCCGCCACAAGCTTGCGGAAAATCCGTAAGTTTACTATCAACTATTCGATAATCTATATCAAATAGTTATCTTACGAGTACATACTTATCACGAAATCTACGTATCCCTAACATTGCAACATTTTATCCTTGGTATTTCATATCGATGAATCTATGCAAGAGTTGCAGGTGTCTATGGGTGGTCAGTTCTCACTTTCAAGAGGGTGGCCTGTCAGCTGCCATAAAAAAATCGTGGAACTCTGGGAATGCCGACAGAAGTCAGAAACCGTGGAACCCTCCCACCTCCCCCCCTTTTTACTTTTGACACACGCATTTTTTGTTGATATTGTTTATTGCTGAGTAAGACGTACTGTGTAGGTACCAGTACGCTTAAGTACGACGTACAGGTAAATAAACATTATTGATCTTACTTTGTAAACTCAACGCACGTTCTTCGCAACAATGGCAAATTCAAGTTGCATTGTTCCGAGAACAGAGTCTAGTCAACAGACATACCATGGTGTGCTATGCCTGGTGATAATGCTCACCGAAAATGCTGCGTAAGTCAGAACTCATTATGTTGGAGGAAGAAAAGATCGCCTACGTCAATAGAACATGCTTTGAGCGGCTAAAGCAAAAAATTCAACAAATTTTGCGTACACTGCCTCATTCACAAACTTCTATAAGATTACAGTACATAATTAAAGCAATAAAAAAGGATCATGCAAGTACAAGAACCAAACCGTAGGCAAGTAGGCCGTATAAGTACCTTTTATAGGCTTAGTTGCGCATGGAGAATATTTTATAAGACGTTAGGTGGTTACATAAATCTTCTAAAATGACTGGATGGTGCTTATTGGACATTTTGGGCAACGCATTCTTTGGAAATGTAAACAAAAGCTAAAGGGATAATTAAATAATGTTGAATATACGTTTCCAATGTAATACGTGCTTGTGTTTGGATATTATTCAATCTATTATGTACTTAACCTACCTTTTTTCAGTAATCCTAACGTACACCAAAGTACATTCATCGTTAAAAGTACGATGACGTCATGACGATAAAAAAGTTAGACAACATGTCTCTCTATTAGTTATCTAAGTGGTAACCATCGCCTATAACAAAGCATTTCTCGTAGGTCACGCTTCTTAGGAACGTGGCCTACGATGCAGTGCCCTGCGTCCATCAACTTGAAGCACCCACATCTTTCAAACCAAAACACAGCGATGCTGCTTGGCGGTAGAAATAGGCATGGTGGAAGTGCTTCCCCAGACGAGCCCTTCACAAAGAGATTTACTATCTACAATGTCATGATGAATAGTATATACAAAAAAACTATGCATAAGGTCACATTTATCTATCAATAGTAGAAATGTTTTGCATGCGATTGTTCATAAAACAAATAAAGTAGGTTTATGTCAATTCAATGAGTTGAACTGTCGAGTAAAACTGAGGGAGTTCAGCAAAAGTTATTTCTACACGAGTAAGCAATTTGTGTGTGGCTGTATTTGCGGTCATTTGCAGGCGAGCTGCGGTCGCATAACTCTACTTGGCGACGGATAAGGGCCAAATAAAACCGCCCCTTGCTTGTAGGGTTGAACCTTTGTTTCGCTGAGCTAGAAAAAACAGCAAACGTCAATAATTTTATTGTACTTAAATAACTATAGTAGAATGTATGCGATGTTAAGTGCCACTGCAGCCAGCACTGCAGCAATAGTAGTAGTAGAGCTCTTTGTGTGTGGCTCGTCCGGGGAAGTACTACTGTCATGTAAGTATATATTTCTGTCGTGAAGCAGCATTGCTGTGTTTCGGTTTGAAAGATGTGGGTGCCGGTAAATTACTGGCACGTGAGCCTGATCGTCGGCCCCGTATCGTAGGCCACGTTCTTGGTCTGCGTGACCTAAGAGGCTATGCTTTGTTATTGGCGATGGTTACCACTTAACATCAGGCGGGCCATAAGCTTGTTCCATCAGCTAGATGTATAAAAAAAACTGTATTGCTCCACTTTCATCCAACTTGAATAAGTCCACTGCTGGACATAGCCCTCTCTTATGTTCGTGGGGGGTTTGCTGTAGTCACTTCTACTAAAAAAACTTTAACTCAGGTTATTAAGGAGATGTGACAACCCTACGGGATGTGAAAAGGTACTCGCACATCCATAACGGAACAACAAGCATTACGCAAACACTCACTAACCGGATATGTGGACAAATTGAACGTTAACTCGTAAATGTAGGAATTGGATACACGAACTTTGCGCGAACAAATAAATATCGCCCATCTTGTACATAAGCTTCTCGTAAAATATTATAGCCAAAAAAATGTAGAACTCATCAACCGCCACTAATAATAATACGGTGTGCAATTATGTTTCTGTGCACATGACTGAACCTAAATTTAAATGCCCAACCAAAAAAATATATTCAAACAGTGATTCTATGCTCACCACTTATTTTTCACTAATAAGTGGTGAGCATAGATGTTTGTTGTCTGTCTGGGTGTTATATTGTAGGTACTCTAAGTATGCACTTATATTTATTTAAGCTCTGCTTATTAGTTTGGGGCTAGTATGTTTGTTATCACATTATTTCGTAATTTGTGACGTTATTTTTGTAAAATTATTTTTATCTGTAAGTTAATACTTCCAGATTGGTCCCATAGAAATTTCATCAAAATCGGTTCAGCAGTTTGGCAATGAAGATTATTTCTCAAGTTTGTTGTATCTTGACAACTAGGGACTACTGTTTTATTTTGTAAATTTCTCGTCGAAGATCAAACTTACGCCCTCCAGTGCAAAAAGCAGAGCTATTACCAACAGTGCTGAGAGGGCTGAGAGGGCGGGTAGAAATGAGTAAGTAGGTAAAAAGAGTTGATGACTAGCAACGAGCTGGCGGAGACACTTGGCCCCAATAGAGCGAAGGGTCAATAGTGTTCCTATTTGCTGTTCGCTTTAATAAGAACCGTGTGGGGCACATTGGCATCACTCCGACTTACGAGTATTTCTGCTCGACTGAAAAATATGGATAGAAGGTTTTATGTTGGTAGAAAAGTATCTAATGCTGGATTGTTGAACCCCTTTGAACCGAATACCATTTACCCTCCCTGGGTTTGATGTATACACCCTATTTTGTAACTATCAGAAAAAATAAGGACTTTTTCTTCTTATCGTGTCACTGTTTTTAAGAACAAGTGTGTTAAAAAAGACTTTTGTGCCTAAGGGCTATTTCAGCAGATACCTACTAAATGTGTTAGTACGGTTTCATATATTTTCTCGTATAGCTACAAAACGGGGATGTTTAAATGAAATGCCTTGCTCACCACCCGAATAGAAAAGTAGATTTTCTTTTTTACTTGGTACAGAACGTAAAGTAAATTGAAAAAATTATTAGCGCTTTATAATAAAAGAAGAGAGGAGATAATACAAATTTTCCATTATTATTTGCTCAGACAGACGATTCAACTGAAACGCGTCTGTGGTAAAGGTAAACACGCGGCGCCGAGTGGTCTGCGTCTCAAAACTAAGTGATTTTACAATTTATTTGCCCAAATATCTCGTTTCAACTTTCAAATTCAGCTTGGTTACACCCTGTTTTTAAACTGCTGATAATGTTTTATAATGTCCCAAAAGTAAGAGCCGAGCGGGAGTTGAGTTGTTGCCGTTTAAGGGAAGTAAACCCTATAAAATCAATAAAAAATGCTGATAATTAATTTTTCTTAACAGCTACAACACTTTTAGTAGTATAAGTAGTAGTGTGCGGCCAATTGCGAGTCGGACTCGCCCATGAAGGGTTCCGTAGCAGTTTTTGCCATTTGGCTATTTGGTTTGAACAAGATCTAGTAAGTAGTTTTTTTTAATACGTCATTAATCGTAAACCGCAACGTACTTTTCGATGAACTACTAGAACTTCTATATTAACTTACTGCTACGGAACTCTTCATGGGCGAGTCCGACTCGCACTTGGCCGTTATTTTTTATCACTAACCTTTTAAATCTGCGCACCCGATTCTAAATTATTATTTATCAAGACGTCGCCTTTGCTCGGTGATTGAAAAATGATTGTATGCATGTACTATTTTTTGGATGTAGATGTTGTAGAATGTTTTTTTTTTCATAGTAACAATGCACTTTAATTGCATATTAGGCTACTCACATTTCCATTGGCAATACGCTCCGCGCCCTCCTCGCTGACCGCTGAAGTCACTTCCACCATTGTCTCCAACCGATTGTCACCTGAAATCACAATATTTCATCATTTCCGAGAGTTATATATTACGCCTCATTCACACTGCATTCTGTCACTTTGAACATCAAACCTATAAAACAAACATACCTACATACTAAGGACCGTATTCAGAAACAATACTTGAGTCTGAGTCGAGCCTCAAGCATAGATTTTTTGCCAGTTGTCCATTGAAAAGTGTCAAAAATCTGTGCTTGAGGCTCGACCCACACGGCTCAACTGTTTTTGAATACGGGCCTAAGATGCGCTAAACTGATGCCATGCATGCTGTGCCATACAAGTGCCATTAAGGTGCCGTTTAGCCAAGTCAAGGGGGCCATTAAAACTGGGCAAGTGAGAGCTGGTTGCTTATTATACAAGGATCATAGGTGTTTCCAAAATAGATTATTTTGTAAGTACCTACAACAGTATAATTACCTACCTACTCGCACATGAGTCAGTAGCTATATTATTTAAAATATATAGGTACTGAGGCAAATTTTTCAAGAATTATTTCCGTATTTTCGATAAAAGTACCTACACACAAAACCAGTTAACGCGATTGTAAAAAATCAAACGAACCCATTCATCCAATCTAATTTGTATTTTTAAATTGACCAAAAGCTATGTAGAACGAGTTTTATCTCTCAATTATTTATACATTTTGGAATTTTTTTAAAATGCTGTACTGAAAAACATTTTAAAATAACAAACGCTCTTTGAAAAATTCTGATGTTTAGATGTGTTGAAATCTGTTTGTATATTGGGATGTTTATCCCTCAACCAGTAACTATAACTACTTATATTAAAATACATGTTTTTTGTACAGTAACCCATTTCATTGCACAAGAATGTTGATACAATCTAAGACCTTAATCCATCTTATCTTCATACGCATCATCCGAATTCCGATCGCCCAAAGTAATATTGGCACAGTTTATTGTTATTTACGGTATTTCTCGGTTTACTCAATAAAAGCTTCGAGAATAGAATGGCAGTAAATAAAAACGTTTCTAATAATAAACTCATGACCTGTATCTAACGAAAATATTTACGACACTGCTCGGTACGTAAAATCTTAACGCGGCATTGCGCTTTAGAATAAACATTAAATTAGTTCCATAATAAAATTATTATGATAGTCGGCGATACAAATATATTCAATATATTTCTGCTAATGGAGACTTCAGTTATTCGTAAATGACGAAATAAGAACCTACATTCAATAAAAAGTTAAATGTTCTCGGTTTGTGTAGCGCCCCGTTCTGCGATGTACAGTGGCGGTATGAAAATGTTCGTCAGTTTTCAACTTGATTCGTTCAACGTATCGCGAGCACATATTACCTTTTGAAACTGAATAGACAGAATACACGTCACAAATTATGTCAAAATGTGTTCATGATCAAGGCACGATTGGTGCAAGCGAAAACCGACTATAAGGTGACGAACATTTTCATACCGCGGCTGTACATTGTTGACATTGTACTTGTACACCCTACTAGCGATGAATATTTTGTGTACTAATAAAAAAAAAACAAATGTAAAATTATAATAATTATGAATTGTGCAGTGTTATTCGATAATATTTTTTTACAGCTTGGCTTTGAAGTCCAAAGAGACCCTTACGGTTATTATACGGTTTAAATAACTATTTCAGCGCACTGTTGGCAGTCGACTGTTTATAGCTCGCAACCAAACCTTGCGAATTTTCAGGATTCGTTATTTAAAAAATACTCAAAATCTTATTGGTTAGAGACCTATCAAAATTAAGGAACAAAACACCCAGCAACAGTTGGGGAACAATCACTAATTATTTAGCGAGTTTTATAGGTCGAGCCTGTGTGTGTTTCTACGACAAATAAACACGGTTCGATTAACGCAAGCTGTAAAAAGTTATTATCGAATAACAGCTGCTTTATTGCTTAGGCCCGCTGCCCACTGAAGCACCTGCCAGCGCAAAGCTGACTAGCTCTTTACTATGTGATTGGTCACCAGTCGGCGACAATCAGCACATCCGTTTGACAGCAGTTATTGCCTACACATATACCAAGCTAAATAAGTATATTTCATGGCTTGGAAATTTGAACATTATTTTGACAAGCTTCTTCGCGATACATTGAAAAAAAACTGGCCTTTCAAGGCAAGAGTGAATAATTATGTATCTTTTAGCCAGACCATCCTACTTCATCTTCGGCTACATTGTCGCTTAACGTCAAGTGAGATTGTGGCCAAAGGATGGTCTTTATAGTATAATGAAAAAAAAAACTGGCCAAATGCGAGACATGCGAGCAGCGGCCGGCAAAAGTTGTGCGAAAATCAATTACTATCGTGTTTAGCGGCCAGTAAACTCATATCTTTCGTGTGATTTAAAAAAGGAACGATCTTTACTCCGAAACACGGCAAAAAAGGAGGTAACTTATCAAAGGTTTTATTTTAAATTACGAACTGGCTTGCAAAATTAAAAACCATATTAAAATAAAAACAAACAACATATAATGAAATGAAGGGCACACCCCTGACATGCGTGACCTGTGAGGCAATGCTTTGTTATAGTCGATAGTACTCGTATAATCTCAGTAAAATGCCATGCTCTACCAAAATTATTCATTATTATTTATCGACTCGTTGCCCGAACTCTAAATATATTGTAACTAGCCACATACAACAGCAACCACAGAGACTCATTTAGTCATTTAGCCAGCTTGCAAATTTATCATAGCTATACGGTATAGCCTATTTGGCATTTATAGGTTACATCCTTCCTTCCTACCACAAATGAAATTATGTAAGTTTAACATTGGTTTGAATTTCTCCATACCAACTTCAAAAACATTTTTAGATTATATTACCTAAGGGAAATTTATGTTCTAGATTCTAGAGTATCGTAAAAGCGTAAAGTTTTATTAGATTTTTATCGGGTTCGAGGTCCATATTGACCGATCAAATATTTCACAGTTGTTTATCTCAACGCAAGACACAAATTACATAAACAACTGTCAAATATTTGATCGGTTGATTAGACAGTCATGTAGCATAACCCGAAGGTTTACAACGAGGTTTAGTAGGCAGTGGCCCTCTGGTTTATGCCCTTTTTACGGCAGCAATTTATTCTGTATCTAATTTTTCCCTGGCTTTACATTAAGGTGGGCCTGAGAGGTAAACTCATTTTATGTAATCTGGATAACGCATGTATCCAATCAATTAGCAGCATAACTAGATATACCTACGACCAGCCATGGAAGTTTCCTAGTGGCAGAAACGTCTAATCATCAGCTGGTGAGATGCGATCAATTCTTGCGTTTACTATATAGCTCTATCATTAGCCGTTTGCCCACACTGAATGAGGAGGCTGTGGAAATGTTACTACAGCAAACACACCTTTAAAAACTTCTAGAACCGTTGTTGTTTTTGCTGCAAAATTTTGATTCAAATCCATGATAGGTCTAATTATGCTATAAATATTAGCCTAAAATCCTGTCCCAGGCACTATAGCGTCCCACAATCATCTACAATAGACGCAAAAAAAAGTTTACTTTTTTTTATTAGCGTTTCTAGAATTGCAATTTCTGTATGAGGAAGCTGGAGGCATGCACATGAACTAAGCGTTGGGATCATATTTTGTGTAAATTGTAGAGATGTCAGGTATTACGTTGCATACGCAACTAATAATTTTCTCGAAAAATAAGAATTATGATATCTCTAATGATAACTCAACTACTTAATTTCTAGAACCCTTACTGAACTAAAACAAATACAATAAAGAGTTGCAAAATGTAAAGCTAACTTCAGATAAAACATAAAATAATTAAATTAAGGAGTCTACATTGTACATGACCGGAAAGCAAAATGGGCAGTTTAATTCCCAAACTTAGCAAAAACCTACTTTACGTGTAGACTAATTCCATAGATAATTACCGAACTCTAACCTTTTAGAGGCGAAGGCATGTTGGGCCGCCCTCAGCTAATTCTGCAAACAAAGAAAATAATATTAAAACTTTGTGATGAGGGTCATCCTATGAATTATTTCAACTATGTGACTCTAATAGGATGAGAAGTGGTAAAACCGTCTCCGCACAAAAGGAAGTTCATGATTTTGGGCCACCACCCGATTGAAAACAAATTAACTTTGCAAAGTATTATAAAACGAGGTGCTATGCTATTATGGATTTGCACTTTTTAGATT
This sequence comes from Thera britannica, assembly GCA_939531255.2. NCBI lineage: Eukaryota > Metazoa > Arthropoda > Insecta > Lepidoptera > Geometridae > Thera > Thera britannica. Next base: position 5,238,105 of record OW618048.2, read on the forward strand.
AACGCGATCTTTATGCAAAATTACATAAAAAGGTAATCGCGATAAATTGCCGTTTCTTCCGTGAAATGATGAATATGGATTTTTATAAAAAATGAAAACATCGCGCAACTTTTAAGTTTTCTGATAAAAAAAAACACATTTAAATCGGATCATTAGTTTTGGAGCTACGAGACTACATACACAATACATCACTCCACTCGTAGGTACATCTTTTCGATCGGGCGGTTAAAAACAGTATACCCTTGGCTGTTACATCAGCTGTAGTAATGTAGTTTCATTTAATTTGCTGACAATTTATTGTAATTATTATTTGGCTAGTTTAACCTTTTTCATGTTCATGTTTTTCATGTTTTTGTGGTATCTTTGAATGTAATTTCAAATATTCGAGATTCTACGTCAATTGATTGTGAATAAATGAAATGAATTGAATAAATTTATTTTAACTTTGACATTGACTTTGATTCAGTTTAGGTTGATCATGGTGCGTGCTATAAATATTAATTTAGGTATCATTGTTCTTTTTCCTTACCACACGGTAAAGACTTATCATTTTCCTGGTCCGACATTTCATAATTTTTAGTTGTAAGCGACTACAACAAAAAATAATTACTTTCTGTCACTTTATGCGGTGTTTAGTTCAGCCGCATCATGCGACGTGTAATCAGTGGCGGATAAACATACAACCAAGCATAGAACAAAGTAAAATGAGGTATAGCAACGGTGTGAAAGTGGCCCGCCACTTTGAAACAAAGCACATTGTGCGTTGGACACTCCAACTTTTGATAAGCACGGTTTACAACTCAGCGAGTTTACAACAAATTCCACTTTGTTGCCTCTCTCAAGCGCGTCCGCGACTTTGTTTGACTTGTTCTTTACACCTGGCAACAATCAAGCAAAATCTTAATGCGGTTTACAGAATACAATACATTCAACATTAGGCTTATAGTTAGTTATTAGGCTCTTATAGTTTCGGAAAAAGGAGTCTGTGACATACGGACGGACAGACAGACAGAAATGACGAATCTTTAGGGATCCGTTTTTTGCCATTTGGCTACGAAACCCAAAAAAATTGGAAAACCGAATTTCCACTTTTGTGAAGAACTCTTGCTATCTTAAAAACTCTTGTTTTAATATTTATAAACCAATTTATATGAAGTGACTATTATCCTAGATTACTAATATAGGTACTTACCTACTCGCCAAGAATTTATTAGCTGTAATGTAGGTAGCTGTCTAGACATGAGCTCTTAGTAAGCTTGGCTAAATTAAGTACCTAGCATACGTAGTAGCTAAGTGGGTATAGATAAACCAGTCTAAAAATGCACGAACCTCCACCACGTTTTCTTGACGTTGGCTCACAGCAAAGTACTTCAAAATGATCTTTGTGATGTAGGTAATAAAGAACAATTTACTTTGGCTGACTGAAGTAGTAGGACGTGCAGTTTAAGATTGGACGATCTCTACCCTGGTTATTGATGTAGTATCCGCTTATATCTTCAACAACAGAAATTCAAACTAATTTAGTTAAATTACTATTCTTGAGTTAGGTGTAACGTTTTTGATGACCAGTTCAAGTAAATGCACACTGGTATCCCTGCCATCGCCCGAAAACAGTAGGCCTACCACAAGCTCTTTCTGGGTCTGTCTCTGGCTCTGGTTTTGAGTCTGTGTGAGTGTTAATTAAATAAATCCTACGCCGAAACGTCACCCACACAGTAGGTATAATACACTGGTGAGCACTTACACAGAACCAAAACCAGATCCAGACAGAGCTTGTGGTAGGTCTACATGTATATTCGGCCTGTCAACGTGGAAAAGCCATGACAACGCCATGGTTAAGGTGATTCGAAACGGGTGCACCCAAAAGAGAAGAACGTCTGGAAGTCTGCCTACTGTACATAAAGGGTCTTTGACAGTTGAAAGCAGCCATCTTGTTGAAGTTACATCTGTCAAAATGGCCGTCATTTATTCAATCTGCTTTGCCAAATCACCAATAATGTACCTCTATATACCGTTCAATAACGAGTAGACCTAAGCCCTCCTACACATATGCATACAACACCGCGGGTCAACTGTATTGCTCTTCATGTGATCGGGTGTTTAAGAATAAGGAAATTAATTTAGTTAGTTAATATTTGATTTAGGTTTTAGTTAGGCTTTACAAGATACATATTAATTTTAGCTAGGGTCGCCGTCATAGAAATCGATGAGGAGGAGTATATTTTATCTGTGACATTGTTAAGCTAAATTATAGGTTTGGGTTACAATTGATTTAACTCAACCGTAATAGATAGCCGATACACGTGACAGGGAGGTTTTAATAGGCTACATCCACCATAGCACCGCAAGGCAGATTGCTGTTGTTACTAAATGTTTTATTGTGTGACTTTCCAGTGGATTAGGCCGACTAAGCTGACAGGATGGTATAAGTGCTGGGCAAGCCATTTCCATCTTAAATCCTATCCCAGGCACTAAAGCGTCGCGCAAGTAGGGGCTCGAGTAATCACCAGTTACCCCTGATGCCATATCACCATCTACTATAGATGCAATGGCATGTCACAACCTAAATTAAATTATAGTTCCGTCGTTTGGCATCTCAACTTGTCTTCTCGTCAAAGGGCTGTCAAAAGCTGAAAATCAGTACTTTACGCGCTGAACTAAGTAGTACCAAATTTTGTCTGGCTGCAACACACACACCATCTTTATTTGGTAGGTCACAAAAATTGAAAGTAAAATCACAGTCAAAAATAAAACTAATCTTAAATACGAACAAAATACTTACAAAATAAAGACTTTTTGTAAGTATTTTGTTCGTATTTAAGATTAGTTTTTATTTTTGACTGTGATTTTACTTTCAGTTTTTTATGTTAATGTTTAGGCAAATAAAACTTTTGTAAATCTATCTTTACATTACTGCATACTACATTCTACTACATATACATGGTAGTCAAAGCACGTCCGAATATCATATATGTATATAATGGGACTTCCAATTTCAGCATTACTTACGCATCCATACGTGACAAGTCATTCTACACGCTTTTACGATTAGTTTCTCCCCCGTTAGGATTCCAAACACAATTGATATTACGAAACCTACTTACTGCGATGACTGTATATCTCAACCAACCAGCTTTTATCAAAGATAATTTGATAACTGTCCACTCCAAAATCCCTTATTTCCGATATTTACCAGAAACGGGAAAATCCTGACGGAAAACGGAGACGTGAGACCAATAGGAAATATCGCGCAGAAACCACTAAGTAAAAATAAGAAACCTGTAATGAGGAAAATTAGTTTTGCTTCAAAAGTGCTTTGACCAAAGGTATTTTTATGCATATTGCTAAACGATTTTGCGGAAAATATTATGCCAACAGAACAAGCGGGCTTAAATTAAAATTTCCAGTAACATTTCCCGAGGGTTTCCAAGATCACGGGGATTCTTATCACGTGGCGAAGACGACAGGAAAAAAATAGAAAATCCTGCCAGTCTGATTTTCCAATTTACATTTGTGAGCAGGAGCATACATTTTTAAATGTGGACATGCAAAAATACATAAACATGTACTTTTTTTAAACAATCTGCAACATGCATGTCCTGGCGGAGAATAAAATTGCGAATGTTCAGGGAAAATATAATTTTTAATTCAATTCAATTTAATGTCAGATAACGGGATCCATATTTGTTAGTAGACATAATTTTTTAGATAATTTATTTATAATTTTAATCCTAGCAAGTTTTTCTTACAAAAAGGTTGGCTTATGGCTGTCAAAACTGCCCCACGCAGTAAAACCGAGGAAATGAATTTGTGGGTCAAGGTGGATCTGTACAAAATTTGACAGTCATAGCTATAACCTTAAGGAGCTGCCGGTGGTAGTCCTGCGGATGGTTATCAATGTCTTAATATCGTAGGTTCGTTTGCCTTCGATAGTATTAAACTAAGCAAGCTGTAGTGGACACGTCCCTTTGTTGCTGGCGCAGAGACGCCTTCATCCGACACCCGTCGTCAGCTAATTGTCGCTCGTTGTCGCAATAACCCCCTGTCACTCTAATTAATTATGTTTTATCGCACAAGAGGTTACTTCGTGGAAATGTTTTGGTATCGACCGATCATTTTGCTCAAAATTAAATAAAAGTGTTTAGAACGAAATGGTCGTGGCGCCTGCGTACTTAGAAGAGCGCATTTTTGGTGTCTGGTATGCAATACATTTTATTTACCTATCTCTAGCTAACTTGAATTGTTTTTAAATTCAAAAATATTTTGGCCAGATGGAGCATACTAATGATATAATCTAATAGTATCTAATAGTATACTAATCGCCACCGCAAGAACGCTTAGATGTGCGCAAGATGTGCGCAAGATGTGCGCAAGGTTTGTGCAAGGTTTCAAGGTGTACTTACTAATATATTTCTAGTTATAAAATAATGTTAAAGTATATTTGGATGTTTTTACATCACCTACCCAATATTTATAGTTATAGCCCAATCGTACGATTAGTTTCATCTAGGTACGGGTACGCTAGACTAGAAAAGGAACAAGATGCAACTTAAAAACTCATTTCCATTGAAACAAAGAACTTCCCCGCCCGACAAGACAAGCAATTATGCAGGGCGAGTCTCAAGATTACCCATTCTTTTGGAGCAAGCAAATCCCAGAGCTACGTTTTAAGTCTTCGGGGATTTAGGTAAGCTCGGTGAATCCTACTGTAATCGAAAATAATTAGGTTTATTAGAATTAGAGGTTTCTGAAAGCTGAAATCTATTTAGCTAGTTTTTGGTTAGATTTTGATTCTTGAAGTGAACTTCTAAATTGTACGGTAAGAAAAAAGTTATTTGCTGAATGAAATGCAGTTTGAATTATCTATAAGCCGTGATTATAGTGTTTAAGAAATGATCAAACTCAAAGATCATTTAAAATAAGACATTTATCTATTTCTGCGTTAGCTTTAGGGATATCATTGTAAATTATGAAATTCAAATGATGAAATGAATGGGGAAATCCATATCCAGCAGTGGATTTCTTCAAGCTAATGATGATGAACTATAAGCACATCATGAGTGAGTACATGAGTGGCTATGTATATTCAACAGTGGCCGTCTCGGTTTCCTCAATATGATACCACTCCTCACGTAAGACGCTATCGTTTGAAGTCAGCCTCCCTATACAATCAAAGAGGGTTTCACTTAATAAACATGAAACCAATAGACCCATCACTTCTGGTCTGATAGAAATTGGATAGGCAATACACAGCATAGCATGGTACAGTTCTTCTTCTTCTTATCGTGTCACTGGTTCTTTCGAACCAAGTGTGGTGAAAGGATTTTAAGTGCACCTCAAAGAAGCTCCTTTCGTGCATTTGACACATATTATCAAACTTTTTTAGGTTCACCGTTTGAGTGCACTGGCATAGTGTATATAACTTTTTGGGACGAACAACTCATTGGTACACGACTGGATTTGAACCCACGACCTTAGGATCGGAAGGCGGGGCCGCTACCAGCGCTTTACATGTATAGGTACTAAGCAACAAATATTGCACATCGGCTATTTTCGGCTTCATAGGGCGTAGTATGCGTCAGAAAGAGATAGCGCTCTACAAAGCCAAAAGCCGATGTGCAATATTTATTGCCTACAACCGTAAAATGTTTTGATACTACTGAATGACAGCTCGCGAATAGTCAAATAGCCAACCAGCAAAACATTTTTTTGAATCGGTTCAATAGTTCCAAATATTTTCCTCTGCAAAATAACATAACTAAAAAAAGTTAAATATGTGCGAAGCGTAAAATACTCATACCTTGGCTGGCCTAGATACCGTGAGGCTATTTCGTTTCAACAATAATGTAGTCGATCTCGACATTTACTTTTTTGTTGGTGGCTCGCTTTTACGAACTCGATAGAACAGGCGATTAAAACACTGCAATACCAAACCGCATTGGTCTGGGCTTACCGGAGCGGAGAGAGATCAACGAAGAATGAGCAGGCCATAGTTCGAGAACGGAGAACCGACCACCGTTGGGGAATAAAGGTTTTCGAATGGTGAGCATGAACAGGGAGACGAAACCCAGGACCCATCCGATGGACCGAAGACATTATTATGATCGTGTGAAGTCGATGAGTGGAAAAAGCTACGAATCGTTTTTCCTGGAAATGGGAGGTTTTTGTACAGTAGTGGACTTCTCAGGCTGATAATTATGATGATGAGCAGTCAAATAAGTCGTTGCTTGTTAAACAATCAAACCTCACTGCTGCCGCTGCTGTAAAAATGCCTTATTTTATAGGTCGGCCTCGGTTGGCGTGCAGTGTGATCTGCGCCTAATTTCCCGATATAAATTCAATTTGATGCGGGATTGCAGGTTTTGGCACCTTGCCGCATATTTTACTCAAGCTTGTTTATTTATGTGCCAATAGGTTTGTTGTTTTTGTGCATAATACTTTTCAGTTCATCATAAGTACATTATTTATTCAGTACATTGTACAGTCAGCATCAAAATATTGGATTTTTCGATTATTAAATTCCTTTGATCACTGGATTTGTCAGCTCAAAACGGATCTTCAAATAAAGTTCAAAACTTCAATTGAAAGTGAGCTGGTCTAAGATAAATTCGAAATTTACAAACCAGTAGGACTACCACAAGCTTTGTCTGGCTATGTCTCTGACTCTGGTTTTGAGTCTGTGTGAGTGTTGACGAAATAAATCCTACGTCGAAACGTCACCCACACAGTATAATTATAATACTCTGGAGAGCACGCACACAGTAGCGATGCGCATTTTCGAATGAAAACTGCGTTCGAAAGATCTTTCGTTACTAATTTTTCTGTTCGAATATGAAATTAGTCCATGAATGACTTCCGCTTTCGAATGATTCGAGAGATTTTTCGAGAGACGAATGGGGCGGGGCTTAGTTTGGTTGATTCATTTTCGCTCACGCAATGTTCGTTCGCCTAGAGTACCATTCAAGGGCTAGGGATGTGACATGTGACTTTCATTGCAAAAAGTTATTTTGATAATAATCCTTTTTTTGTTTTTAATTACATAATAATAATAATAAATATATAGGCAACGACTAAAATTTCATTTGATAAAATGTCTATGTTGAAAACGCTGGCTGTGGCGGTCGTCTGTCTATGGCTCTATCTCTCTATCTTTCAGTTTTTAGGGTTCCGTAGCCAAATGGCAAAAACGGAACCCTTATAGATTCGTCATGTCTGTCTGTCTGTCTGTCTGTCTGTCTGTCTGTCTGTCTGTCTGTCTGTCTGTCCGTCCGTATGTCACAGCCATTTTTCTCCGAAACCGTAAGAGCTAGACTGATGAAACTTGGCGAGTAGATGTATTCTGTAAACCGCATTAAGATTTTAACATAAAAATAAAAAAAAAACTATAAATTTCGGGGGTCCCCATACTTGAAACTGAAACTTAAAATTTTTTTTTTCATCGAACCCATACGTGTGGGGTATCTATGAATAGGTCTTCAAAAATGATGTTGAGGTTTTTAATATCGTTTTTTTCTAAACTGAATAGTTTGCGCGAGAGACACTTCCAAAGTGGAAAAAAGTTGGTCCCCCCCCCTCTAACTTCTAAAGTAAGAGAATGATAATACTAAAAAAAATATATGTTGTACATTACTATGTAAACTTCCAACGATTTTTGGTTTGAACGAGATCTAGTCAGTAGTTTTTTTTTTATACGTCATAAACCGTAAACCTCAATTTACCTTTCGACGAACTACAAGAACCTTATTATGTTACATCAAGTAACATAATATACAGGTTCTTGTAGTTCGTCGTGCTACGGAACCCTTCATGGGCGAGTCCAACTCGCACTTGGCTGCTTTTTTTTGGAACTGATTGTTCATTTGCCATGGAAGGAATTATAAGTAGGTCATCATCATCATCATCATAAGTCTGAAGAAGTCTACTGCTGGACATAAGCCTTCCCTCTATATTTCGATGAAGAACGATTCTGAGCTTTTTCCATCCACTGACTTCCCGCAATCTTAATAATGTCATCGGTCTATCGAGTGAGTAGGCGTCCTATGTTTTTTTTTTTTTTTTTTTTTATGTAAGTTGCTGATGGAACAAGCATATGGCCCACCTGATGTTAAGTGGTAACCATCGCCTATTACAAAGCACTGCCTGGTAGGTCACGCACGTCAGTAACGTGCCCTACGATCAACTGTCCTGCGTCCATCAACTGGAGGCATACAGATATTCAGCCTCACGTGCCAGTAATTACACCGGCACCCATACCCTTCAAACCGAAACACAGCAATGCTGCTTCACGGCAGAAATAGGCATGGTGGTAGTACTTCCCCGGACGAGCCCTTCACAAAGAGCTCTACTACTACTACTACTATGTTTCATCATCCGGTTCGTAGCGGCTTTTCGAGAACTTTTATTCCCCAACAGTTATTGATTTTTCGAGCTATATGACCTGCAATTTGCCACTTCAACTTACTAATTCTTAGGCAATTTTTTTTTTATTTTTGCCAAAGTATATCATTGTTAATCCTTTTTATTAGTTACCCACAACTAATACTCGTTTTGATCCAAGATTACTGAGGTTTTATTAAGATGCTTCCCATCCCTTTCATAATTCTATCGTTTGTTTCGTTCGACTAAGCGGCAGGCATTCATTCGTTCGATGTTGTTGTCTGTTTATTCATTTCATTCACCACTCGAACGCTTTATTGATCTTTCTTGATTCGTTTCGTTAGTCGTTCGTTAGTCGTTCGTTAGTATACATACTCATTCTTTCGTTTCATACAGTCAGGCTTGCTCACAGAATACTTTTACCCATAATATGCTACTTTTAGCTAGATTAGTATATTAGTATCAGCGTTTTTCGAATAGTTCGAGAGATATGAGTTTTCGAAACATTAGTATTAGTATCTCTCGGATTCGCCCATCGCTAGCACACAGACTTAAAATCAGAGCCAGACTGAGCTTATGGTAGGCCTTTTTTTTCGATGATGAATGTGCGCTTATAGCTTATATCTGCCACCTACTATGGAATCTGTAACGACCTTATTATTATGTAAAGTCTAAAATAAAAATTTTGAATTGAATTGAATTGAAAATAATATTAAAATTCTAAAACAAGACTAGCTGTGGCATTTCTGTAGTCTGTGAGAGCTTTCCAGTTGATTTCCTGTCGATAAAAAATGATGGAACTCCATTACCCGCCAATATCCGCTCGCTCCTTTGTGGATTATAACTCTCCAATCTCGTGCATAATCCGTTTGTTCTACATTTCACATGCGATGTGATTTGTCCTAAATCCATAGAGTGCTTTTATTCATTTATTATCACCTTACTCATAAATCAACCTAATTTTCACAAGTTTTATCCAAATCGGTCATTATGAATAAATTCAGTTATACAAACAGTCATGTTACTTTTCGAATAATTGTATTGAAGAACTAGCGGCCACCCGCGGCTTCGCTCGCCCCGTTCCCATTACTTACATTCGTTTTCCGTTACAATATCTTTATAAATTGTAGCCTATTTTGATGTATATTATTAGTTTTTACGCGAAAACATCCATCCATTCATCTACACAAAATTTCGAGTTTATAATATTAGTAGGACTACCGACATAACACTAGGTTTTTTTATAGTAAGTAGTTAGGAGAGTATTTGTCCTAGGTAGGTCGTCACACCAAGTAATTTAAGAGTTATTCCAATAGTAACTTGCACGACAAAAATATGTTTACGAATTAGTGATAAAGTACCGTTATTTCCTCCGGGAAAATATGATATTGACACTCGCTAGCAAGGAAGGTCTTCGCCAAACAACTTTGCAGGGCATTTTATTTGTTTTCCGACACTGCTTTACGAGAAACTTTACTGATTCACTGCTTCTGAAGGAAACAACGATCTCTCCATTTACTTAATTAATTTTCTTTTTTCCTCGTCTTATGTTTAGTGCCGTTTTTGTTTCCTACTTTTTTGATTGCCTTTTGTATGGTAACAATATAATCTTTAAATAGTAGTCAGAGTTTAATTTAATTCAATGAGATCAATATGAAATTAAGACAGACACTAGATTTTGTATTCAGAGATGCAAACATGAGGCAATTGTGGTGGTAGAAAGTTTAATATTCAAAATAAAATATACTACGTTTTAATTTGATTTTAAACTATCAGCCATAGATAACACACCCTTCCGAAGTTTAGTTTACTTCGCGAAAATACAACGATAAAGTATGTAAATGTATCTGCGATCCATTTAACTGACCTGTGATAAATCCGCTCGAAAAAACAAACGCTGAATATTTCTAAGAAACAAATCGTACCCAGGAAATGTACACTATCTATTGTAACTGAATGTTTGTGTTTCTGGTTTGTAAAAGTCAAATATTTATTCAACTTCCATAAATGTTTTGAACTATATTCTAAGATCTGCCTTGAACTTAGTATAAAATATCCTTTTAGTTGTAGCGAAACATTATCATAAACGAATAAAAGTAGTTTTCGTCGTTTCGTAGAAGTCACGTAGACCGTCTACGAATATCGTAGCACGTACGTAGAGCATCGTTATCTCGCGTTTTATAGAGTGTGATTGCTGTCGCGCTATCTACGTTTTATGTCTACTTGCTTACTATTACGCATACTTTTATTTTGTACAATGTAGTGAATGACTTTTAAAGACAAGTATTTGCAAAATACACAAGAAACAGTTGGGCTATCTGCAGACCGTTACAAACGATCTAGAGATAGCTCAACTAATCCAACTCAGTGCAAAACAGTAGCGTCCTCAAGACGCTGACGGCATTGCCACGCTGAATAGCAGTGATGATGCGCTGCGCCAGATACCCGCCAGCTCTTGGGAAACGCGTTGCTTCGATCAGTCACCTTGACAAAATTTAAAAAAACCGCAAAATTTCGGTTCCAGAGAGACACGTACCCAGAGTCTCGACCGTAAGAGGAGCAAATAATTAGGCTCTGTCGAGTCCTGCATATTTGCGCCTGTTGATATACTTGGCTAAATCTGCCACCGCGCCAGCCAGAACAGATGTCCATTGGCAGATGAGAAGGAGCAAGTGTGTTGACACACGTACCATTCCACACAAGTGGCCTCCCCAACTCCCGAGGAACAAGCATCATACCGTTGGGCTTCTTATCACAGACCACACCATTAGGTACAACATTTAGATAGATCACCCATCTGATAATCTTACCAGTGGGGTTACCACAAGCTCGGTCTGGCTCTGTCTCTCGCTTTGGTTTGGAATCTGTGTGAGTGTTGACTAAATAAATCCTACGTCAAAGCGTCACACACACACATACTACTCCCTGTAAGTACACAGACTACTCCGCTCAGAGACAGCCAGAGACAGAACTGGTAGGCCTACAGATGGAGCCAAAAGAGATGGAAATAGATGTTTTTCAACTAGAGAGTGAGTGCTATAGACGGAAGGCGAGAACTTGATATTTTACGAAAACTTGAGCATTCCAATTTGACAGACATAAACTACTAGGCTACAAATAACTATCTCTATGTTGGCTGCACTAAAATTAAATGGCTAAAGACATGAAATATGGCGCAGAGAAGAATGTCTACAAATCTGTATACATTTAGCCGCTACAACTACTCATAAAAGTCAGCATTTCTAGGAACATTAAAACTAAGAAGTAGCTAGGACAACACTTTATGATACGAGATCATCATACCAACTTCTTTTTATAGCAGTTGGTTTTATATATAGTTCTACGCTCTTGAGATATTAAAAGCCTATAAACTCATAGTGGGTCATCGTAAGAGCAATTTTGTGGTTTAGACCGAGATAAGTACGAGTGGCGGACAAAGTGCTTGATAAAAAATGTTTATACTATGCACTTTATGTTTACTGATTATTATTTAATTAATAAATAAATAATGTGAACAATTATACACACAATACTATCTAGCCACAAGCTAAGCAGAGCTTGTACTATGGGAACCAGATAACTGATATAATACTTAAATACTTTTTTTTGTAAATACATACATAGAATACAATATAACACCCAGACAGAGAACAAATATTTTATTGGTGGGAATCGAACCCACGACCTACGGCGCAGAAGGCAGAGCTACTGCCAACTGAGCTCAGAGGCCCAGTCTAAAGTTATCTTAGACTGATTCATTAGTAAATCAGTAGGAAATGGCTCCGAACGTATTGCCATGTCGTATTAATCTAAAATCGCGTCCCAGTAACTACTTTATCCCGCTATTAATAGTACTGTAAAACAGTCCCTACATTAAAAAGCAAACGTGAATTTTATTACACGTACGGCAAAGAGCATGTTTATTTTTACTCTGTGGTCCGTACGTGCACGTGCAACGTCCAGTAATGGGTCCGTGTAGTTACACACTAATGGTTGTAGAGTTGACATGGGCTTGCGGTTTTTCATACTGGAACCTCACTGCTATTTTTATTATACACCACTATTTTGTAACTACCAAAAAAAAAATAAGGTAGTGTAGTAGGGGTAGAACATTATGAATGTGCAATCAGAATTTTTAGTTTTGATAAAATGACAAAGTTATTAAATGTTAAAATTTTCAGATATCCTGCATAAAATTATGGACACATTAGTAACGTAGTACTAGAGAGAAAAAAAAATACGCTGTTCGGTCCCGCTTAGTATTTAGCGTTTATGAATGAAATGATTTTTGCTTGTTGAATCATTTCTCAATATTTGACTAAAAATTTTGGCTATTTAATAAAAATTTTTTTATGTGTCAAAAATTATTTTTTCTCGTGGATGTGTTCAGTATCAGCAGCCAATATCGGCATTTTTTTTTTTGGAAATTACAAAATAGTGGTGTATACTTATCATAATCAAAATCTTTATTTCTCTTTAGACATGTAACATGTGCTTAGATTACGTCACACAAAATGCACACAAAACTAGCTGTTCTCTTCCACGCTTCGCTGTGGCACATACGTGACTTCCAAAAAATATATAAAAACAATCCTTGATCCGTATATCATGCTAAAATTTCAGCTCGATCGGTGCAGAACTTTTTTTGAAGCGTACACAAACCAACATTACATTTTTATATATAGAGACTAGCTGCCTGTCCCGGCTTCGCACGGGTGAAAATTTATTTTTTAAACACATAAATATAGCCTATGTTACTCAAGGTGAACCTACGTCCAGCAGTGGACTGATATCAATTGATGATGATGATGAAAGAACATTCTATAACGTTTAGGAGCACTATTTTCTAGAACATTTTGTCCAAATCTAGAATTCAAAACCGTTTGCATGGGTATATTTGAGTATTCTAGATAATTCTGGATTACTAACGTTTGGGTGGGAGCATTCTGGATGCTAACCAACTTTAAATTTGATTATTCCAGATCATTCTAGAGCGTCTATGTGCATTCTGTTCTCGTCAAAGCCAAGAATTTTCAGAAAAATCCCTATGTGATAGAGAGGGATAGACATATATAAGTCCCTACGTGAAAGAAAGGGATAAACATAGATTTCGAAACTTTTGCCCCTTAATTTGCAATAACACCTAAATATTGAATATAAACTATCCTATCTTTTAAGTTGGACCATACTATTAGACGGTTACAAAATTTTATCAAAATCCGTTCTGTAGTTTCGGAGTTTATCGCGTTCTAAATAAGGACAGGAATTTTTTATATATATAGATAGATATAGATAGATACATTCATACTGGACCGCACAGAATGAAGAGGATTTTGGGAGAGGCTTTTGCCCAGCAGAGGGACAGAGGAGGCTCATAATAATAGTTATTGATAACATCTATACGATATGTATAATTATATATTTAAAGTGGCTAAAAATGTTCAAACAAGTTACTTAAGCTAGTTAAATTAAAATGTTGCATACCGTATATTAACTACTTGCAGTACTTATATAATTAGTTGGCTGATACGGGTTAGAATAATGCACAAAATCAACTTTGTCCTTATTTCATAATATACCAAAGCTATGAGGTAAACCAGTAAGTAATACTTATTACTTCAACAGTAATGAATGATGGCGGCTTAAATTCAATTCAATTACTAGATATAACAAATTCTATTCAGGTCCGTTAAATGGCTTTAACTTATTACAAAGATTTTGTGTAAATTTTTTTGTCTCAAAACTGCGTGACATTTGAAACCATGTAAAAATAGCCTTATTATTTCTTAAGGCTCGAACACACCTAGTTCGCTGGCGGTAGCGAACAGTGAAACGCTGTCAAATATTCGCTGTCAAATCTCAAATCTGACAGCGATATTTGACACCGTTTCACTGATCGCTACCGCCAGCGAACTAGGTGTGTTCGGGCCATAAAAGTTACCTATAGTAAGACTTCGTCTATTTTTAGGGTTTCTTAGGTTACAAAGAAACCCTTCAGTAAATAAAGTGGGTACCTACCTAATAAAACTTATGACTAAATCATAAAACTATCTAGAAGTACCTAGGTCACTATAGTTTTGTTTACAAATAGTGTAGTGTTTATATCTTATGACGCTGACTGTTTCACTGTAAATAGGTACTCACATAATACTTATTATTTCTTTGTAAATGCCTTTAGGAAGGAGGATTCTGTTCCTCTTGTGCTGGTAGGGAACTCTAAATTGCATCTTTCGGCCTCTGGCGCCAGCCTTTTCTCTTTTTTGGTTAAAAACATCTAAATTTCCACTTGAACACTTTATTACTCTATTCGAAAGAGCAGAATTTTCTGATCCTGGAGGTATACTTGATCCTATATCTAAATTAATAGCTTTTATAAGATTCCTTCATAAATGTTAGTATTTTCACATCTTTGTTGACACTGATTGTCAAAACAAACCAAAATATGTCTTTTATATTTCATTTTTTAACGTCATCAAAATGAGGTTGGTCTTTAAAACATAGAAGAACTTCTGTGAAAGATGCTGGACGTTGACTACGAAACTAAATAAAATTAAATTTGGAACTGAATTCGAAGCTTGAAATGCTGAAGGATTCGGGTGCATCAGTTGAACCACGGGAGCGGAACAAGACGGATCTCGAATAGAGGCTGGGCGGCGAGCGCGGCCACTGGCGCTGCCGCCAGCTGCGCGCAGCACGCCCGCGCCTACTTAAAACGTCAGATTGAAAGTA
Organism: Thera britannica; assembly: GCA_939531255.2. Lineage (NCBI taxonomy): Eukaryota > Metazoa > Arthropoda > Insecta > Lepidoptera > Geometridae > Thera > Thera britannica. The sequence continues at coordinate 5,253,210 of OW618048.2, forward strand.
CTTAAGAAGGGAATCTAGTACCTTCGTCCTTGGTTGCGGTCACTAACGACTGCCTACAAATCTGACTGTGCTACGGAGATTCTGAACCGCTATCTATTCCGTTCCGACGCTAGAGCAGGCTTCATCTCAAGCCATCTCCATACTAAGTGTTCTGCTCTCTTCAGATCCACTCCTTGGTTCTTCACTACTATGCCTGCCAGATAAGTCTGCCTGTCTGCTTGCTTGCCTGCCTGCCTGCCTGCCTACCTGTCAGCCTTCACGCCTTCACTTCGCCAGCCGCACGCTGCACGCCAGTGCACCTTGGAAATCCAGACGCATCCTTGAAACCATCCTAGGAGTGACTCATCTTCATCATCATCATTTTTATCCCTTTTTCTTTATTAAATTTGTAAGCTTTTTAAAAATCTTTCCCTCAAACCGATAGGTCTTTTTTATTCTTAAATAACTTGTGCGTGCAGTCCCCCTCTGGGACTGTTACGTTACAATAGAAGGCACTTAACATGGACTAGTGATAGCCCCACGTGCCCTATAGTCGAGGTTCAAGTCTAGTCGTGAATGTGCACAACACCAGTCAACAACAGCGAAGGAAAACATCAACATAATATTTTACAGTAACAAATAACGTACCGGCTAGTTAGTTGGTGTTACATGCTATTATTATACATGATTCGTTTGCATTATCATATCGTATACATCGATATGTATAATACAATATAATTTATGAGGCACTAAATATTTATTTATTTAGTGCCTCATAAATTATAATTATTACCTGCCATGTGTGAAATACTACAAAACACGTGTAAAACACTTCAAAACTGAACCAATTGTAATAACCTGGATTTATCTCTGACTACTCTTGGCACGATAGTTCTCTCAAATTATCAGACCATAACAATTTTGATAGCTTATTTTATTTGTTTAGCCGTTTTAAATTAAATACCATCTTCTTCCTGCCCTTATTCCACTTTTCGGCACGTGTTCTCTTCTTCCATTCTCCTCTATCAGCTGTCATCGTTGTAGGCATTCACCTTCTTTCTTATCCATGTCATCTTTCATACTGTTCATCCATCTTTCCTTGGTCTACATCTACCCAAATTTCCATCTACATTCATCACTCTCCTAGTCAAATGACTTTAAATCAAATACCTTTATTATTCAATTTTCATATTGCGATCTCGCCGCAAAATGTTTTTTCACTTAACACGGAAAACTTGACACACTTTCACTATAAAAGTAACATCCGAACACAACTATCACTATTATTGCTGTGCTTAGTTTAGTTTAAATATTTCTGCGTTTAGTAACTGTCATATTTAGGGGAACTTTGGGAGAGCCTGTTCGAAAAGTGGCGAGAATTTGTTAAGCACACCAACGCGTACATTCTGAACCGAACCGCTGAATAGACTGGACTTGAGGATAGATAGGCAGTATGCGCTGGCAGATTCACTGTGTATGTATGTGTATAATATATAATATTGTGCTTATGTGTGTGTGCTAGAAGTTGAGAGCTTAAATATTTAGTAGACACTTTCATATTTTGCAAAAAAGTTGTAATAGGCGCGACTCATCAAAAAAACTTTCAAATTATACGATGTTTTTTGGAGACGAGAAAAAGTTTTAGGGGTCCAAGATAAGTTAAATTGAGATGAAATTGACATCATATTTATAAGTAGGTATGTTAGGATGTGTGCATGTTATAGTGTGGTACTGTACATATTAGGTTTCATTTTGTCATTATAAATTATTTATAGTTTGCCGTATTAACTGAATTAATAAGTACCTTACCAACTTTATTAGGTACCTACCTAGGTTGGTTGCTGATATCTTTTATAATAATACCTACAGGGAAAAAAATCCTTGCCTTTTGTGCATTCTTATTTTAGAAATAGATTTATTCAGGTAAACCTATTGTCATTTATACAAAACAAAACAAACTACGTGCTCATGATGCAATTTATTATGTTATTTACGGACCTTGTATTGTAGATAAATAAAAATACTCAAAACAAGCTATTATTGTTTTTGTGTCAAATTGTAATGATTTCAATACAGTTGTAGACTTGTAATGGAATCTCAATAATTATGCCTCAGGTGGCAATTACAGAAACCAAGGCCACAGAGAAGGCTCCTAAGTGCAGGAGGCGAAGATAATTATTAACTATTATTTGCGTACACGTAATTGTGTTTTTTATAAAAAGTGCTGGTATAGTCCGCGCAAGATAGCTCTGCGCGTAACAGATAAACATGGCGGTAAACATGAATAAAATGAACTAGTAATATTTCCGATCACAAACATTAATGGAAAAAGCGAACTTGCATTGCGTTTAATGCAACTTCTACATTATTATTGGGAGTTAATTCAAGACGGTTTGTTTACATTTTCTCCCAACTATCACGCGCAGAGCTATCTTGTGTCGACTCTAGTGCGGCGTGACATCATCGAATAACCTGTGACTTTTCCTCAAATCGCGAACAAACTCGAACGATAAACAATATACACATGTTATCTGACTATCGATTAGAGTGCTCGCCTTGCTTTTGCGCTGAATTTTAGGTCTGACGTGAAAACATTTATTTTGACTGAGAAGAGAAGCATATTGGACGTCCAATAACACCATAGTTCCTCGATAGGGTTTTACTAAAACATGGTTAACTAAAAAGTTAAAGTTTATAGGTAATTAACAAAGAAAGGTTTTGCTTCAACTAAGCTAACGTATAACGTGAAAGAGAACATTTTCATGACTCATAGTAGGTTCCAACTCACGTTGAACACAAGAAGGTAGCTTCAAAAGCGTAGTGACCTCACAGCCGTCTGTACACCTCAATCACAAAGTCTTCACAAACCGTCACAATCCGTACTTGCTCACCCATTAAACTCTTCATCTGCCATTCTACATGGTTGATATGGACTCGTCTGGTACCGATATCAAAGAGACGTCTCAGCGAGAGGTCGCAACTACACAGAAAGCCGATTTCAGATTAGAGTTTCAGAATATAATAATCAACTGAATTTTACAGTTTTGGACCAGACGAAGTCTCATGTAACTAATGAGGACATACAGGTAAAGATGTGAACACTGAACATACTTGCTTACGTTGATAAAATTAAGGTTCAATTTCATCAAATAATTGGAAAGCACAATTTTTTTTGTTAATATATGTATATAAGTTTGTTTACAGTTGCTTATCTAAAAAAGTCTGCTTAATAAATGCTTAATATTTAAACGCCCATCTTTACATACAGATATTACATGCACGATGAAACTTGCTTTATTTTGTGCTTGCAAACTTAACACTTAATGGTAAGCGTCCACCTGTCGGTATCGTACGCAACGGACGCGTCGCATCAAACAGATACAAGTTTTCAGAGTGCGTCCACTGTATCGGCAGCGTACGGATTACCGAGACGGTGAGTACCAGAATACGGATTGACGATGCCAGTTCATTCGGATTTTCGTAGTGAGCGTACGTGCGGACTCTGTGAGGATGGAGGAAAGCGATGAAGAACAAATTGTCGTTGTAGCTTGTTTGTTAGCAGAAGAGGAAGAATTGGAAAATAAAGTAAAAAGGAATCATAGTATCTGGATACACGACATATTCAAGAAGAGATCGGAACATGGAGAATATCACACCCTGTTTCCTGATTTGCCCAACGATGACACCAAGTTCTTCCAATATTTTCGTATGTCGCAAGCTAAATTCAATTATCTTGTTGATATCCTAAAACCACATTTACTGAGAACGCGCGGGGTGCGCCCACTAATCGGCATTCCGTATGACGTCATCGACACGCATCGCAAAAGTTGCCTCTCGGAGCAACGGTGTCGGCATTGCCGATCTGCGATGCGTACGATGCGGACAGGTGGACGCACTTATATGAGTCTCTATACAAAGAATGCTACGATCCGTTGCGTGCGATGCGTCCGTTGCGTGCGATACCGACAAGTGGACGCTTAGCATAAAGGTGTGAGTGTAGTGCAATGCTATATTATAAGTCTGGTGAGATAGTCATAGTACCTACTACTGCTTTAAACAGAGGACTGAGAGGACATTTCTCATAAAAATAGAAAATCTACAGAGGTTTTCAGGGTTATAGGTAGGTACAGCTTGTTTGAAGAAAAAATCGAATTTGTGCCGGTAAATATTTAGAGTTGGTAATTTCACTTAGTATCATTTTCTAAATCAAAATCTTTATAAATTGATAACAAGAGTCCCTTTTTACTAATTGCCCTGAAATACCACTCTAGATGTTCTATTTTTTTATGATAAAAGTTCAAGGTTGTTTTTTTCTAGAAAACTAAAACTTTTGCAGTGAGAACTGCAGTTGCCTGTTTTTCCTGCTTTTGCTGTAAGTAAGACATGGATCGTGAGCTGGCATCGCTCGATAGCTCTCCCATACGTGCAAAGCCACTCGTGCGAGCCATACGTGTCTGCACTTACCTTGTGACTCGTCTTCTACCTTCCTGTTCGCTAACTTACTTGCTAACATACAATGCAGTGTTTTCGTCGTGTATAATATATGAGGAAATGTCATTTCATAGGTCAGTGACATAAGTAGATGAACATATCTGGGGCCTAATTCTCGGGCCGACCGAGATTTTCAATGTCCCATAAATACAGATTGGCAATGCACAACCCCGCACTTTTTCTACGTTTTCCGTATATCGTAGCTGTCGAGGCTTTTACGATGAGGTCGTTGATGAATTACTTAAGGAAATCTGCCATTCTCTCTTCGAAAAGAAGCAATAAAATAAAATTGCAAAATGATCGTGATCGGCCCGAGAATTAGGCCCCTGGTTTGTAAAGTACAAGGATTCCTATAAACATGCTGATTAAGTAAAGCCTTGCGTACATCGAAGCGATCTTTGATGGGGATCAGTAAAACGCTGTCAGCGATATTTGACGGCGTTTCACTGATCGCCATTGTCGGCAAAGCCTAAACTTTGATCATGCATGATAAAAGTTTAGTTTGAAATTTAATTAATTGTAGATCCGAAATAGTTTTTGGGAAAATGCACCCGAAGGAGGCCTGTGTCCAGCAGTGTACTTCTTTTTCTAATCAAATATTTCTGTGATGACTGAAAACACATCAATGACTAATACTAATATCACCTTCAGATGTGAGATGTTTGCCTGAGCTCGAAGCAAGTTCTTTACATAATAGAATAGAATATTTTACAAACAATATAGTATAAAAATACAATAGGTATTCAAAAGTAATTTTAAGTTTCGCTGGATAAGCCCTGAAATTGTTTTAAAATACTGAAAAAAACTTCTAGCAGTATCCGCCCCTCACTCATTCGTTTAGTTATTTTCATAATAATTAATTCCCCCATTATTTCAAGAATTCTTAATACCGTGTACATACGAAGACAAAACGTTACTTCAAAAAATGCTAACTCCCCTTACAATCCTGTATACGATCAACGGATACAGTATTTTTTTTTTCAGAAATGAGTTCATAAATATTTTTTGTCTACAAGAGATAAAGCGGGATTATTGCAAACCCCATGTTTTCTCTACAAGAGATAAACCTCATAAGCTTCCGTAGTAGCCACTGCCATAAACATTCTGTTTATATAAACGGAAGGTTAATTCAGTTGTTTTTCATACTGTAGGTACGAATAGGTACTCTGTGAATTCTGCTACAGCGCACAAAAGAAAAGGGATGGAATTCAATTAAAATTGCGTGTGGCATTGGTGGCCTACGTGGGCTGACCGGTTGAGGTAACTACTCGTACGCTCGTACTTTTGTTTTTTATAAAATTGCTCTGTTGAACTAGTTTCGTGGTTTGAGGCTGCATGGTTTAAAACACAAATGTTGCCGGTTTTAATTTCTGCGACAAGACACTTCTTCTTCCCCTATCTTGTCACTTGTTTTTTCGAACCAGTAAAAATCGCCAAATAAATCGCGCGTATCGCTATAGTTTGAAGTATAGTTACTCATGCGAGAATGAGTCAATGCAATGAGTCATAAAATGTATATGGTTTTATTTATATTAGTATTTTTATTCACTATAATAACCACTAATAATTTAAAATAGAAAGTTCACTTAGCAGACAGTACTTATCAAGCAAGTATTTACAATATTGGACGTGAGAGAGCTCTTTGAAACAGTAACGATATTTTAGTTTTAATCTTTCGAAAGCCACAAAGCTTTTACAGCGCTCTACGAAAATCCGAGTAATTGCTACGCGCAGAATTGTTCCCCAGACCACAACTTCTAAAACATCAAAGTTTGCTTTACCTTAGTCATAAACTCAAATTATTGTTGGTTTAACAAAAACAGACTCACGCCATGCACAGGGAGGAAGGGAATTCTCTAATACTCTTGAAACCTTAGAACATGGTGGGGAGAAACCAGTCTTATTGCTGTGGTAAAAATGGCTACAAACAGGACGTGCTGGAAGCAGGCAGTCCACTCTTTACAACGAGGACATCTTAGTGATCACGATCTTCAGTCATGAAGTGCCAACCACAGAGAATAATCGCCTTAGCTTTAATTTACAATGATAACTTTGAGGAAAGTTCAGAGTCTTAACTTATTACAAAATGAAACAAAGCGTGACGATCCGACTTTCAAAAGATTAATCTTCATCCATTCCGATCCAAGTAGTTTAATAAACTCGGAGTTCGCTCAATGCTAGAGGACCTTCCTTTGGCGCTTTGAATTAACTTATTTAAAAGCATTTTTGCGAGAGAATTTTTATTTCAGGGTCGCGGACTACCAGCCTTGAGTATTTTCTTCGAATAAAATAAAATGCTTCCGTTTCTATTTAAATATCTTACATCAGGGCTGCTTGAACATTTTTATAGTAAGTCGAGACGATTTTCTTTTGAAACACTACCTGTGGCCTACCACAAGCTCTGTCTGGCTCTGGTTTTGAGTCAGTAGGCCTGACCTGATTTTTTTTATATTGTCAAGGCATTGAAATATAAATAAAATATACTATAGTAGTCATAGTGTGTCACAATTATGAGAAGGTTACTAAGTGCACCTTCTCCGGCATAAAAAAATCCTTTACTTCGCTTTTCACGGTCAACAGACAAATACAACATCTGAACCAAAATCGATTAATCATCATTAGACGTCTCAAATCTTTTGGTACACGTCTTTTTAATTTATATTTATTAAAATACGGCACAAAGCTTAAAGCTTAATTAAAGTCACCCGGAGTGTGAGTAGGGGAAATTAAAACCGCATTGTCGACATTACTAGGTACTCGTATAGGTACTAGATGAAAGGCGTTTCAGCTCTTAATTAGGAAAACGAAACCGGAATTTCTTTTGTGCTGACTAACGTAGGATGTTAGCTGAGATTTGCTGTAAAGATTTATCCTTAGAAACGCCTATGTACAGTCAGCTACCTATTTGTACTACTTATTTATATAACTGTCGAAATAGTATCACAAAATCACAAGAAGTATAAGTACACAAAATTGGTAAAATTACAATAGGTTCTTGGAAAAGTCAGGAATTATTGCTTTGCGCTGGCACGTGGATAAGATGTATCTATCATTTTCGAGATGCATCCTATCTATTCGCGATACAATCATAAAAGGTTTTTCCTGTCTTCGATCCTGAGTGTATTAGGGTATAGCGTCTGCCATTTTGAGAGTGAGTCGTTTTGACATCAGGCCGTTGTGAGGACTCGGGGCATTTTGCGAAATGAACATTCCCAATCTAAAAATAGTTATTACCTATGTATTTTCTTACTTACTGCTGTGGCGCAACGACTCGTAGTTTTTTGCCTGTTCTTTTAGGCTTGGTCGCGTGGAACTGGCACCTAGACTCACCTGGCTTTCAGACGTTTCAAAGTGATCCTTGTCTTGACTTTGGCTTTGACCCAAAGTGGATCTTAGCCTCCGACAGCAGAGTCAACTGGGCTTCTCTGTCCAGACAGGCTCCCGCGTTGCTGGCTCCGAGTCCTCGCAGGTCTTTTACGACTTCCACGCCCCCCCGGTACCTATGTGCAATTTCATATTTATTTACTTAATAACTTGCGTGTGTCATATAGCTTGAAGAACCAACTGGAGAATAAGGGTGCTTCAATGGCGACCACGGAACGTAGGCCGCCCACCCACCAGATAGACCGACGACATTGTTAAGATCGCGGGCAGTCGGTAGATGGAAAGTGCTCAGAATCATTCTTCCTGGAAATGTATACGGGAGCCTATGTCCAGCAGTGGACTTCTTCAGGCTGATAATGATGATGATGAATAACTTGTGAGACGTGGATTGTTTGTTGGAAAAGGTGAAAGATTTATTATTCAAAATGACACTACACAAAATGAGCTCAAATAATTCAATTTTATTCGTTATTTATTCGATAACGCCCGAAGCTGTTCAGTGAATATTTTCTCCACGAGTCGTAAAGTTCGGCGTCTTCGTAGATATGTCTCGAATGTCTGAATGTAGTCTAGGAGCCATTAATCATCGTATATTTGCCACAGACACCCATCGTTACAGCCAGAGAGCCAATAACAATATTGCAATAATATAATAAAAGTACTAGCAGCGCAGAAATTACCGGTGAATGAATGCAGCATCCTTTCAACTTACCTAAGTCCAGAATGTGACGGTTTTTTTTGTTGTTTCTCCAACATGAAAAAAAGTTTTTTTTTACTTTTAAAGCACTTTCACTATGTAAAGTAAGATGTAATGATTAGTGGCATTTTATTTCGATATTTTTTTTATAGGTGCGCGAGTCGTGTTGGTACATTAATAATTATGATTTTCTAAAATAAATCCCAATCTCCCTGTCTATAATTTCGTAGCTACGTGATATAATTGTGCAGTCTGGACGCTCAAAAGAAGACAGCTGAAGAAATCCAGCATCATCAATCTCAGGCAGCGGGATTTAAAAAGAATCTAGAGCGTGTTGCTCTTTTAGCAACGCAGGTTCCGTCCGTTTCAAAAATCTACAGATAAATATATAAAAGAATCGTAATTAAATAAAAATAAATATAAGATACTTCGTAATTAAACACGGATTAACTAGTCCAACGCTACGCCAGGATTATTAATAACACCCATATAGTATACTAATATAATAATATATATTTTTTTATACAACTTTTTTACTAACGCAATCACAATCATATGACCCACCTGATGTTAAGTGGTAACCGTCGCCTATAACAAAGCACTGCCTCAAAGATAACATTTATTTACTCATTAGAATTTATTTTAATAAATAAAATAAATAAACAAATTTTCCTTATTGTTCTGGGCTATATACGCAACAACTTTTCAGAAATGAGGAAGTCCGTAGAAGAACCAAGGTCACCAACATAGCTCGCAGAATAAAGGTGACGTCATAATGGGCACGACTATTAGTACAAAAAAACAACAGCCGTTGGTGAATAAAAGTCCTCGAATGGCGATCGCACGAACCGGAAGGCGAATAGGATGCCCCCACAGAAGTATATATAGGTACAGCTAGGTCATGGTCATGGGCAGCGGCGTCTTTACCTATTGTGCAGGGTGTGCGGTGCACACGGGCGCAACGTCCTTGGGGACGCCGAGTGCAGCGCTCGGCGCCCCCTAGGACGCTGTAACCACCCTATGACCACCACGGGGCCCCACTTGGTGGGCGCGTTGGCCAGGCGCCGCACTTTCAATGACCATCGGAAAAAGCGCTCCGCTCTGCATAGATTTTGAATAGCACCTTGAGCTCTTCTAATATTTGATAAATTACAGCATAGGGAGCGCCGAGCGCCGCCGCGGCGCTCGGCGACTCCTAGCCCCACTCGACCATTCGGCGGGTGCGTTGGCCGGGCGCCGCACTTTCAATGACCATCGTAAAAAGCGCTCCGCTCTGCATAGATTTTGAGTAGCATCTTAAGCTCTTCTAATATTTCATGAATAACATCTAAGCGGGCGAGCGCCGTGGCACTCAAAAGGGGGGTGCCGAGCGCCGTGGCCTTTGGCGCCCCCCTTCCTCATAGGGAAATAATTTTTGAATCTTCTTTCTTAATGCATTTCTAAGCTATAAAATAAACACACCCTTCAAGTTTCATGCTTCTAGAACTAACGGCTTAGGCTGTGCGTTGATTGTCAGTCAGTCAGTCAGTAACGTAAGAGTTTTATTTATTTAGAAGAAAGAAGAAGATAGTCATGTCAACATCATAATCATGGATACGTTTTGGCTTGTTATAGAAAACACCAGAACACCTTGTATAATTCTAAATACATTCAACAGCACATCGTGGCAAACAAACTGAAAAATTTCTTCTTAAAAATCTCAAAACAAGTTTATTACCCATTGGGGAAATTTGACAGTTTGTGGTAACTTGATGTGCTGTTACTTGTACATTGTATCTATTCCATTTTGAACGTGCGCTTACTAGGGGGCGCTTGGGTAATGTTTGCACACGGGCGCTACATGGGCTAGAGACGCCTCTGGTCATGGGGTATGTAAAAAACTGCCTCACATATTTTGCGCAAAGTCTGTGGATGGAGAGGGCTCAGAATATTTTTTTTGTAAATGTCTACAACGTGTTTGAGACGGTTTAAAACAACTGTTTCTACCATCAAAGTGACCTCGGCAGAACGCTTCTGTCTACATCGGTTAAAACCAACCCCAACCTTTGGCAGCCGCTCTTTTCTACCAAGGACGTTTAGAAATCATGCGAAATTTAGTTTGAAAGTGCTGTCTACACGGTTTAAAACTTCTGATTTAAACCATCGTCGTTTCAAACCGTGTAACACGGCAGTACATCGAACAGTGAACTGCACCACACCAATGACATGAGATGATGCTTACCCGAGTTTTCATTTTGATAGAGGTGAGAGGTAAAGCGTACAAATTCTTAAGTGAGCGTAACGTAGCCTTATTCGAAACAAAGGATTTGGTTGAGCTTTGAGCACTAATTAAATCACAAAATAATTACTACGGCTTGACTAAGGCAAAATAACATGTTTAACCTACGTCAGACAGTGACGTGTGATGTCACAACCAGAGTAATATTATGTAAATACCTAACAAAACAACTAAAGTGATTTTTAATTTGTCTGTAACTACTGATGATAAGCTGCTCAAAGCCAAAGCTCAAAGCCGCTGACAGGCAGAAAGTTAATGCTTTTGAGATGTGGGGCTGGCATTACCTTCTGAGAATTCCATGGACTGCACGCCGTACTAATGCGTCAGTACTGGAGAAACTTCAGAAGAAAAACCAACATCGCTTGTCCTCTGTCTGCCTATAGATGTCTGACTATAACGAAAAAACAAAAATCAAAATCAAAAGTTTATTTATTCAGTAGGATCACAAGGATCACTTTGAAACGTCTTATAGCTAGGTGAGTCTAGGTGCCAGTTCCACGCGACACGAAATGGACAGTCATCATTGATATCGACGATTATCATCTATCGATTTCCCCCATGCTCCACCTACATTTAAACATTGCTTAAAATTAGCTCTGTCATTGTTTGTCATTACAGTCTGTTCAGAAAGAGAACCGTCGTGGGATTGGAGGGCGCTGCTGTGCTTAATCACCTTTTTTGTTTAGTGTGCAATACAATAGCGCTTCTGTTGCGCTTTGATCCTATCACAACTAGTGTACTATTCCTTTATTTAATTTTTATGATGCAAAATGCTGACAGAAAGAAAGGGATGAGCTGCCATATAAAAATCGAAACGTTAGTTCTCAATTTGGCCACGACGGTTCTCTTTCTGAACAGACTCTACTCATTATAGCCCCTTCCCACCGGTGTGTGATATCGCGCACGGAGGCGGATCAGCTAGCACGACACACCATGGGAACGGTCTCGTGCACCGAGGTGATGCGCGGTAGCACAGGAGCCCTTTCTGTGTGCGTTGCCGTGCGTCGTCGTGCGCTGTGCGTGATGATCCGCAGAACCATACGCACCGTAGAAAGGCAGCATTAGCAATACCCATTGGCACAAAACATTATTGTTATCTTTATCTTTGTCATTGTTTATCTTTTGGCTGATTTCTATAAGGCCCTTAAAACAGTAACGTGTTTTATGCCGTGCCTGATGGAACGGCCACGATTTCTTACGATCGTTGCAAATAAAAACAGGATAATTACCTCTCAGTTAACAAAATACACGTCCTAAGAAAACGGCTGGGTTGGGACATTCCCGTCCGAGGTGTTATCCTGTCACGTAGGTATGCTGAAGCTTTAAATACCCGAGCATGCACGGTTTATGACTATCTAGCCCTAGCATGGCTTACACACATCAATATTTTCTAGGGATATTCCATTTCGAATTGATTTTCAGATTAAGATTTCAGAAAGTATTTTTTTCCTACTATAATTTTTATTAATAAATAGTACCAAACCGTTTTTTTTATTATTAAAAAACACACAATAAAGATTTTTGCCATATCTAGTTTCTAAAGAAATTATTTTTAGTTTTTGTAAAAATCAACAAAATATTGAATATCCCTAGACAATGTTGATGAGTGTATTTTCAGAGAGCACTGGTGGTCTAGTGGTAGCGGCCCCGCCTTCCGATCCGAAGGTCGTGGGTTCAAATCTAGTCGTGTAAAAATGAGTTTTTCTGTCGAAAAATTTCGAGTGTATTTACCTACATATGATGCCAAATAGCCTTTATGCTAAAATGGTAGAAAAATCGTACAATCATTAAAAACATTCAAACGGTTTGGTTACTTCCAACCTGAAACATCTGAAAACACCAGGAAATCTGCTGTCAGTGACACTCCAACCAGCTGAGACCTGCCGAGGCTGTCCGGCTCAAACTGTATCCGTTTCGTTAGATTTCTTACTGAACTCTAAAATTGAATACTACGAGTGAGGACCTGAATGGTTGCTGGAAAATTAATCATAAAAATAAAGTAACCCAATTTATTTCAAGCAACAGACTTGAATTAGAAATAAACGGAAAAATGTAAACTATAGTATAACACCGCCAAGAACATTAGGTCGGTATGAAAGTAAGGCTACAAGGAAAAATGTTCCAACTTGGGCTAGGCACCTATAAAAAATTCCATGCACCAATCAAAAGAATCCCTTGAAGTTCGATTACACATTTGACCTCTTACTTGCGCACATCTAGGCGATCAGCGATGGCAATGGCGACCAGTTTCAGCATAGGGGTTTGCATACATCCGCACACACTTGACAGCGATACACTGATCGCCCTCGCAGGCGTTCTAGATATGCGCAATGCTTGACACATTTGGATTTCAAATACCACAGTAAAAAAAATAATACCCTTCATTCAGGATCAGGAATGAAGGGTATGTTTTGCTACCACACAGCGCATGGGATTACATTTCGCAAGCCTCTATCGTAATAATAAGGATGGATAGCTCACTCTGCTTCTGACAATATAAAGGTGCCAACACACTTTCACTAATAGTAAGTGTAGTACTACTAAGAAGTAGAGTACAATATTAAGAAGTAGAGGTTTCTGTAAAAAAAATCGTCCGGAAAGTAAATAAGTAGTACGAAACTTACTACATTTCGTAAATACTCTCTCATGTCATGTCACTAGTTCTTCCAAACCACTGTGATGAAAAGTTTTTAAGATACATATTTCGGAAGAATTTTAGCGAAAAATATTTGTAAATAGCATTGGGCCCAATACGGGTCGTGTGTTTTCGCCTCGAGCAATGAGTATTGTGAATGACGACGCGACCTTTCGTTCAAATTCCTATTAATCATCGGGTATTAGATCCCGTTATCGCAAATCCTATGAGCACGACGCAGGTAGGTATATGTGACGTCATCTTACGTGAATTTACGCCATGCTTTCACAGGTTGAATGAACTGGTTCCTTCACTCACTTGGAGCACAACTCATGGAAGTTATACTTGCGCTTTCTTGTTTAAGTTCGCCCCGAAATGAGATCTCGTGATGCGATCCACATGCAAAGTTAAGTACATAGGTATACCTAAATATATATCAGAAAAAATGTGCCACCATCACGCATTATGTTTTATCTACTTCGAGAAGGATTTGTCCAGATTTACTGTTTGACCTTGCCTCTGACTATCCCTCACTAACTTTGTATGGTAAACAAGTTTTAACTCAATTGGCCAATTAATTGAAGAGTTCCGTTGGACAGACCTTGGCTCCATCATCAGACCGGGGCGCTTTTACCATTTTATGACAGCTGAGTACCTCCTTAATTTATTTCAATTAAAAAAAATAAGAAAAAGCAAAAGAATTGATTGACCAGTAGAAAAACCTTGATGTCAACGAAATGCTTGATGAGAAGAGGGAAAGAAATGGGGGCTCTCGGATCGTTGGTTATCCTAATTTATTCTTATTTTTGTATACCAAAAACTGAGCGTCCTAGAAAAAAAGTAAAAACGGTTTTAAAATGTCCAAGCAGAGTTCTTTCATATGACATGTACCTAACTTGATTTTTTTGTGTCACTTTTTTTATTTTTGCACCCTTAAAAACCCCCATAGGTATCTTTATAACCCTTCATCCGATTTCACTCATATGCTTACCAGTAAATTTTTCAGGTACAAGCTACCTACTTATCAAATTCCATGCAGATCAAATAAACGGTTCGAAAGTTATCGTCGGACAAACATACGCACATAAAATGCCAAATTGCCCAAGTTGTTTGTAAGATCTTCGTTCGCTTCGCTCACTTGATTGATTAACGATGTCATCTTGTTTTTGTTTTAAAATTTACTTAGGTATTGTATAACTGCTTTTTCAATATTTGTAAATGGAGCGTGATAATTTGAATCAACACTTTAATTTTAATCTTATAGACTGAAAACATGTTGTACCTGCTGTGCATGTTTGTTTCTGAAGTTCCTACCGATCTTAATTTAAGGGGCAGACCACCGTTGATGACCTTAGCATTCTTTGACCTTTTGAAAGATATAAAATAACGAAACTTATCGAAAATGTTAACTAATAAGACCCAACTGCGTACACAGCTTAGCAAAAAAATTGATAGTCTACAGTGCCTTGTAGATATATTCCTACTTTACCCATGTCCGAAAACCAGTTGGGAAACCTTTTAAGTAAGAAAACGTGCAAGGATACAATTTTTTTGCTAAAGTACAATCGGATTTCATACAGACAGGCTCGCAATTTTCGATTAATTCATTTCATTCAATCAGATTTCACACGATTCAGTCGATCGTGATTTTCATTCAGTTCTTTCAGTTCAAAAAAGCTCTTTGTAATTTTATACCTTTCAACAGGCATAGCTAAGTGTCCGAGCAAGAACCTCGTGGAACGCTTGTGGAAGGTACGTACGGTAGAGTTTATTTTGCAGTCCCGAAGTCGATTGATTAAACATGAACATGCCAACGTGATTAATCAAGGTATGTCTGCCTTCAAAATGAACAATCTTTTTTCATGTAGCTGGAACAACAAAATGAAAAACATAAATTACTTACATTAACAGAATAGACAACTATGAACCTGTGATGGTTGCCCAAACTGAGAATGGATGCTACTGCGCCTACAGGTACATGCGAATTATGATGAAACCTGTAGGCCTCCCACAAGCTCTGTCTGGCTCTGGCTCTGGTTTCGAGTCTGTGTGAGTGCTCACCAGTGTATATAATTATGACATGTATGTGACGTCTCGACGCAAGATTTATTTAGTCAACACTCGCACAGACTCAAATCCAGAGGAAGACAGATCCAGACAAAGCTTGTAGTTAGCCTACTGTCTGTCTCGGAACTCGATACGACATTATTTCAACTGATTATCATTCGTCATTCGAGCTAAGGGTCATCCTTAATTGCTAGACTTATAGGTAGGTAGGTGCAGAAAAGAGCCAGAGGGGATAAAACCAAAAACAAAAGGTGTTATGAGTGAAACTGCAGACAAAGCTATTAGAGTGCTGAAGACCAAAGCATAACTCCTAGAGAGTTATTATGGATGTGCACGGCTTGCAGCTAAACGCAAAAACGGAAAAGTTTCTCCCTTTTTAGGGTTCCGTAGCCAAATGGCAAAAACGGAACCCTTATAGATTCGTCATGTCTGTCTGTCTGTCTGTCTGTCTGTCTGTCTGTCCGTCCGTATGTCACAGCCATTTTTCTCCGAAACCGTAAAAGCTAGACTGATGGAACTTGGCGAGTAGATGTATTCTGTGAACCGCATTAAGATTTTTACATAAAAATAAAAAATAAACTATAAATTTCGGGGGTCCCCATACTTGAAACTGAAACTCAAAAATTTTTTTTTCATTCAACCCATACGTGTGGGGTATTTATGAATAGGTCTTCAAAAATGATGTTGAGGTTTCTAATATAGTTTTTTTCTACACTGAGTAGTTTGCGCGAGAGACGCTTCCAAAGTGGAAAAAAGTTGGTCCCCCCCCCTCTAACTTCTAAAGTAAGGGAATGATAATACTAAAAAAAATATATGTTGTACATTACTATGCAAACTTCCAGCGATATTTGGTTTGAACGAGATCTAGTCAGTAGTTTTTTTTTTACACGTCATAAACCGTAAACCGCAATTTACCTTTCGACGAACTACAAGAACCTTATTATGATACAGCAAGTAACATAATATAAAGGTTCTTGTAGTTCGTCGTGCTACGGAACCCTTCATGGGCGAGTCCGACTCGCACTTGGCTGCTTTTTATATTTATGAACGCAGCTTTATAATTTTCAGGATTTAATGCTCTTAAAATTTTTGAGTAAATGCAATTAGTACGAAATAAACAATTAATTATAAAATTAATGTAGTTAGGTAAGCACGTACGCATGATTTGTATTGTGCGCTTATTCAGACAATGGATCAGACGTATTTTCCCAAAAATGGCAAAGTAATGTTGACCATAAATGGCAAGGTAATGTTACCAAATGAATGCAACATCGATGACTGATATTGACGTAAGTATTATTTAATTATTTCGTGGTTTCTAGCTTGCAGACTGAAAAAATCATAAACCTATAGAAAATCCAACGCTCCAGCTTTTTTTTCATAATTCGAAGCTAATAATCTGTGTGAGTGCAATGCTCACCAGTGTATTATACTGTGTGAGTGACGTTTCGACGTAGGATTTATTTAGTCAACACTCACACTCAAAACCAGAGCCAGAGACAGAACCTTTGCTGCACAGACCTTCGTCCATCAACATGTGTGCCAAACTTCATTAACCGACTTCAAATAGTAAGGGGGAGGTTCACAATTTAGTTTAATTTTGTTATTGTTTGTTACTGCATATCTCCGTTAATTTTATGAACCAATTTAGCAAATTGTTTTTTATTTATTTTTTCTGAAAGGCTGACCAATTTAGATTGATTCCATAGAAATTTAATCAAAATTGGTTCAGCAGTTTGGCCATGAAGTCTCTCAAGTTTTTTAAACTTATATTATTTTCATCTTATGTTGGTATTTTCCTACTTATATTTAGTTGGAGCGGCATCCTGATATACGGCATCATGCTTATTATCGTGGCAGGTATGTGTATATTATTTCGTAAACAATTTATAAAAAGTTATACAAAACAAGTATTTTTTCCCATAATCTCTTTCGTCTCTCTGCTGAGCAAAGATCAAGAAAGAAACTACCTACATGTACCTACTGCCACACCAACTAACACTAATCGATAGATCGATTTAAAACCTTAATCAATCAAGGCTACCATAGAAATTGTTTCAGAGGCTTACTCAACGCATCAATCATGTAGGAATATACTGTTTCTTTTATCACAATATACATAATATTATATCTACAGCGCCTTGTAGATATAAGCTAAAAATACCAAAGCGCTTTTCTAATACAAAATCAACAAAATGTATCGATTTGTTGACGATCTGTCTGTGGTAGAATCACATCGCCATTTCAACAACATCGGGATTTCTGTACGTACATATTCCGTTTGAGCAAACAACGTGTTCGGCAAGAAAGAGTTGTTGTTACCACGGCTATAAATAAGTTGTTTTGAACACAACTGATAAACATAAATTTTAAATTTTTCATATACACGAGCACGTTCAACAATTGTAGTTGCTTCACGGAATTCAGCATCTTAACTATTTAAGATTATAGATGAACTAATATCGTCTCATTTTGCTTCATTTTCCTGTGTTCAGCACTCGTTCCGTCCAGATGGTACAAAAGTACCTGCTCACATTGATGTAGTGTGTGAGCAGTCAGTCCATAAAGCTTTTTATAAGATTAAAAAGCGACCGAAGTAATTTCTTAATAATAGAAAACGATCACCCGTCTGTTTGAAAGTAGGCTAAGAGGATTACGTACCAATATTTTTATAACGACTTGGGTACGGCAAGCGTCACTCCCACTCAGGGGGTCTACCCTAGTTCCATGGGGAGCACGGGCTAACGACGTAAAAACTCGTATAGATATTTTGATTTACACTGCGCGGCAACACGGTAACCACGCTCCAATCGCGTTACTCTTGCCCAAGGACTTTGGAGCCCCATTACAATGGAGAGGAAAAGTAATTGATTTGACTAGTGCGGAAAACATAAAAAAAATACTGGAAATACATCTTCCGATCACAAACATAAATGGGAAAATCGAACTAATAGCATTGCGTTTAACGCAAGTGCACATTTGTGATTCTGAGATTATTTTCAGTCCATTATTTTCATGTATTTTGCCATAATTCACGTGCAGAGACATCTTGCGCACACTCTAGTATTGTCACGTGTCGACTTCTATAATCGGTGGTGTCGGTATTTGTAATAAGTGCTTATGACTTCGAAAGATTTGACATAAAGTTGCACTACCCATTACTGCACGTCTATACTGCTAAGCAAAGAGTATCCTAAGTATTTGTGAGCAATAAAGTATTATCAATTTATTAATCCCAGTCTGTGTTGTGGCCACGCAGCGCGCAGTGTAAAACAAAATGACAATACTAACTTCGTTTATCCTTTTTTGGAGTAGACCCAATACACCCTATATCATTTGTTTGAACGGTTACCTATATACCAATCTCGTAAAACTAAAGTGAATTTTTGTTTGTTAAGTGTGGGTTGTCCCATTCAGCGATGGAATGAATGAATGGTTTAAATGATTGATTGCCAAACGTGTATTTGACAAAATAAATAAATACTGTACGCAATCCGCACAACACTTTCTAGCCCCAAATTAAGCAGAGCTTGTACTATGGGAACCAGATGGCTGAATAATGCTTATATTACATTTTTGTTTGTAAATACATCAAATATAACAGCCAGATAGAGAACAAACATCTGTGTTCACCACAAAAATATTTGTTCTCGGTGGGGATCGAACCCACGACCTACGGGGCAGAAGGCAGAGCTACTACCAACTGAGCTGACAGGCTCAGTGCGCCGAGGTCTTTCTTTCCAGTTCCACTCACGCTCGCCTGATGCACCTGTTTTGTTAATCTCCTATCAACCATTCTCTTCATACTCAAACCATTTTAGCATACCTTTCTTTACACTACGTCTTCTTTCACATCGCATTTCTCTCTTATCACACTGTTCTTCAGTCTATCACTCAACTTTACACCACAAATACTACGCAACGCTCTTATTTCTACTGCATTCACTCTACTCTGATTTTTTTTATGCCACAATCAACTTTCTCTACCAACTTGATGTTGGTCATTGTCATTAGTAAAAATATATTGTACTACTCACTTTCACTGAAGGTATTAATTCAATAAGCCTCACCTTTATTTGCTGAATCATGTGAGTATCTTTAATCCAGAAAATTATGAAAGAAGTTATTTTTAGGTCGATCGTTTCATTTTATGGACCCGACAGACGAAATCCTGAACAAAATTATGCGCATCAGTAATCCTATCGTAAATAATCTCATTTGAAATATTGCCAAGATCCACGTAAGATCACTGAATGTTTACATTAAAGTACCACTCAGCGGCATGAAATCTAAGGCTGGTTTTAGTCTCACGCCGACGGCACGCGCACCATCAGCGCTGATGGCCGAGATTATTGAACTTCTAGGAAGCGTGCGCGCTGATAGCTACGCGTCATTCAAAAACGCTTCCTAGAAGTTCATTAATCTCGGCCATCAGCGCTGATGGTGCGCGTGCCGTCGGCGTGAGACTAAAACCAGCCTAAAACGTGAACTTGCCTTGACAATCTGCTTCTGCTTTTTTTTAAGTCAGTTTAAATTAACTTTTAAAGCAAATTAACTTTTAAAGCAAATTTTTAAGTGCTAATATTTTAGCAAAGCACGTGCAAGGCAAGCAATACGTC
Organism: Thera britannica; assembly: GCA_939531255.2. NCBI lineage: Eukaryota > Metazoa > Arthropoda > Insecta > Lepidoptera > Geometridae > Thera > Thera britannica. The sequence goes on from OW618048.2 coordinate 5,273,360, forward strand.
CATCTCCTAGAACGTACGTGCAATGCTTCTACAGCGGTCCTAGAGCATTGAATAAGTAATAGCACTACCTTAGATCATTTATATAATTGGCTGAATATATGCAAGGCAGGTCCTGATATAAATTGTCTAAGAGCACTACGCGGACAACTAACGCAATGTCCTAATCATGATCATGACACTATCTCTGGAGTCATTATTTTGAAGTCTGTAGTAGTCAAAGCTAGTCGTCCGGATGACTTGTTTGCTTGATTGTTGATTGCAACAAACCTTTTTACTAAGAAGTCGCTCTTAGTAAAAGAGGTTGGTTGGAGACCTATAACTTGCCTGTAGTTTTTGCTAGAACTCCAAAACTTCGATGAGGGACGTATAATTTTATTGTCATTTGAATGCTCTGATCTATATTGAACCGGAATATTACGCGATTAAAGTTCATTTTGCATTGCAAGGCGGGTTTATGTGACACACGCAGGCAGAGGCATTGCAGTAATTAAAGGTAGCCGGCGTAATGGACGGCCACGTTACCTACCGCCAGTTTACCTAGACCCCCTTAATCAACGGACCACTTGTTTATTCTACTAGTTGCTTTTTCTCTTGCCCTATCTACTTGCAATACGTTTATTGTCGACTGAATAATGTCAGCTTGTTTGCGTAACGTCTCGTAGGTCGTAGCACTTGCACGTAGTTGGTCGGTACGGTGCGTAGGCGCTTTCTGAAATGTATTTGCGTAGCGTCTCGTAGCAGGTCATAATCATACGTCGTAGCTGGTTGGTGCGTAGCGTAGCATCTTCTTGCAGCATGTTTGCGTAGCGTCTCGTAGCAGATAAGATGATACGTTATAGCCGGCTGGTACGCTGCGTGGCAGCTCTTAGCTACAACTTTACGTAGCATATCGTAGCAGTTATGATTCGTAGCCGGATGATACAGTGCTTTTATATGTGTTTGCGTAACGTCTAGTCGCAAAAGATATGTTACGTCGTAGCTGGCTGGTACGGTGCGTAGCCGCTCGTAGCAAGTACTTTACGTAGCATTTCGCAGTAGTTATGATACGTAGCCGTTGGCGATACAGTGCGTAGATACTCGTAGTAACGTGTTTAAAGGTTATAGACAGACATGAACTAGACATTGATTGCAAGCAACAAAATTAAATGTTCAACGAAACAATTACAATCTTAAAAGTATTTTTACATTGTAGTTACGTAAGTAGGTACCAACAAACAATACAAAACAATTACAGCTTTCCTTGCAGCTTTCATAATGAACGTAAGAACATAAACAGCGTAATAAGAACAATATACGTCGGCTATCATTAAATGTTTGTTTATATGTGAGGTCTGCTAGAGCTGGCTGGATATACGACTAATTAGTAGACCCCGCGCAAGATGACTCAGCGCGTGACTGATGGTGGAAAATGTAAAAAATGAAATAAAAATATATCTTCAGAAATATTATCATTTTTTTCAATAATTATGAAAATGAAAAATAATAACAGAATAGCTGGCCAGCCACAGAAAAAAAACACAAGCAAATAGGCGGGAAAGCGGTAATCCTCATAGTAAATTTAATAAAATAAAATGTCTTCGACTTCGGTATTCCGAAGTCCGAACCCTGAAAGTCCCGTAAATTAAGCAAGGCTTTATTGCTAGCATCATCCAAACTTCAGCTATCGAAGCCCGCTCGAGTGCTTCACCTAACTTGAACTACTACACATTGTTTGAGTTACATCGGTACAGTCTGCTGCGCAGCGTGAACTGACGGAACGAAATGTTAAAAACCTGCCCCCCATTTGATGCACCTCTAGAAGTCATCAATAGACATTTTAGAAGGAAATTTTCTATGGAAATGGAGTGCAAACTTGCAGGATATTACATCGCGAGAAAAAGCTAATAAACCTTTTTCAATAATTGATAGTGATTGAACGATGAGGACACATGAATTTTATATTTGAAAAATATTGGTCCGTCACGCCTGGTACCCTCAGTGAAGGAAAACATTGTTGGGAAAGTTGGACAGTCAGTAGCTATTCTAGGCTTCAAGGCTGATCTGATTCTATCTACCGTGCTTGGCGATTAAACACATGTGGCATTTTTTTCTGGTTCCCTTGGCATAGCCTGCCGACTGTACAAATTACGTAAACTGTCTGAAGGACTTCCGTTTCCAGCTGAGTTGCCGGAGGCTATTGTGGTCCCCCAATCCACCGCTAATGGATAACCTTATTAGATGCTCTCTGCTCTGGTATAATTATTAGCCCTTGTTTGAATCAACCACAGATAACCAAATGAATGAACGTTTTTTGAACTACTTTGGATTTGGGCTTTGGGAATTTCTCTTGATGGCGGAAAATATAAAAAAAAAACTGACGCGGACTGATTTTGCGGGGATTCGAGTGGTACAGTCAGATGCACTAGAGTGTTTACAATTCGTAATTTTATGGTGATTTTAGAGCATTGCTATTGACTGGCAATACAATAGATAAAAACCACGATCATCAATATAATAAGATAAAATATTGCAACACCAGCTTGAAATTTATAAATCGTAGGATAAGGAAGGGTATTACCGGTCACCTAAGCAAAAATAATCACAACTCAGTGAAAAATCAACACTTATTTAAAAAACTATTATGAAACATAACTTAAAGTATTCTTCTAACATAATTACAACCGTTGAGATCAGAATAATTAAAAATATGGCAAATAAAACAATTTAAAAAAAAAATGGGTTTGACCGGCATTGTCCGACATGGCAGATAATACCGGTCGGTAGAATGGCAATACCGGTCAAGCTTTTCAGCAACACAAATCACACACGTAGCCTTTGGGGGACTCATAACCCTGAGTGCTCAGCATGTGCCCAAAGCCCACATTGTAGGCACCTGTACCAAAGCTCGTTGTTCCGGCCGTAATCATCACATAACATGCATTTGTTTTCCATATCTTCAACATCTGTGTCATCGTACATCAACCATGACGATTTTGGAGTCTGATGAGCTTTGATCCATATCCTTAACCTGGAGAACTCTGTTCTTTACCTTCCTGACATCAGATTTAGCTGGTTTTTTCTTTGCGGTCTTAGTTCCTATTTTTCCTGCAAACATAACTTGTGGGTAATACTGGTCAGCATGACCGGCATTAGCCTTCCGTACGCTTTTTGGGTTAACAATAATTTTAACAAAAACTTGTCGTAATTTGCTTGAAATCTATGATGGTAGGTATAGGTAGATAGACAACTACACGTCTGAAATCATCCCTGGCAAGGAATAAAACATATAAAACAAAACACTCACCTCTTATGTTCCGTGGCCAAAAAGTTACAAAAAAGTGGCGCGAAACAAACTGATGTGTGTTTCTCCCTGACGTTTGCTCGGAACTGAGCGGGGGTCGGTGCGTTGGAGTGGGGAACACTCACGCCACCCTTTACCAATGTGTGTGTGCGCATAAACGCTGTAGTTTGGACGAAAGTGTGGTGACCGCCATTGTCGCCTGACCGGGGATACCCGCTTGTACCCTACATTCTGGTGCCTAATATTATGTTGTTCCAGGTCATAATAAACTGCGCGGCTTTAACTATGTAGGTAGGTAGTTTTATTGTTTGGTAGTTCGGTGTAGGTATGCCATCGTTTCTCAATAGAAACAATGGGAAATAAAATATTAATATCATTTCTAAGATGCAGAAACAGAGCAATTTGATGCGAATAAAATAAGTTATTCAAAGAGGATAAAAACACTACATTAAGTTAATTAGGGATGGGTAAGTAGGTATCACAATAGAATAGAACATTGCAATAGAAACTGGAATCCAACTGATATTGAGGTAAGTAATAAACATAACCACAATAATTAATTGCGTCACGCAAGCTAGTAGGTAGAGCTATTTTCCTTCCTATCCTAGTACTTGACCTATGCAGTTTGGTTTTTGGCTGATCTACTTAGTAGATACCTACCTAAGTATAACGTTTTGTACGGTCATCGTTTCGGTGACCATTAGGCCGCGGCCTCAAATTTAGTGGGCAGCGAGGCGGCAGGATTCTTATGCGTAAAATCAAATGGACCCCCCCGCCCCGCCCCGCTGCAGAGCCGCCGCCGCCGCCGCCCCGCTGCCAGCCCGCTGCTCGCTCGATTCGAGGCCGCAGCCTTAGTGACAAGAGATTCCTTAACTACTGCAGATCGGATTCCCAGCTCTAGAGGGTTTGTAGTAGTAGAGCTCCTTGTGAAGGGCTCGTCTAGGGAAGTACCCACTACGAGCATGCTTATTTCTTCCGCCAGCGTTGCTGTCTTTCGATTTGTAGGGTGTGGGTGTCGGTGACATTACTTGCACGTGAGGCTTTACATCTGTAGGCCTATTACAAGCTCTGTCTGGCTCTGGTTTTGAGTCTGTGTGAGTGCTCACTAGTGTATTATACTGTGCGTGTGACGCACACTTACACAGACTCAAAACCAGAACCAGAGACAGAGCCAGACAGAGCTTGTGGTAGGTCTACTGTATACTTCAAGTTGAGGACGCAGAGCAGTGCATTGTAGATCACGTTCTCATCGTTTGTTACCTTTGTTATAGGCGATGGATACCACTTAAATAAAGTGGACCATAAGAATAAGATTTAAAAAAAGCGGCCAAGTGCGAGTCGAACTCGCCCATGAAGGGTTCCGTAGCAACAAGTAACATAATCCGTGGCATTACTGCGCGGCCCTGACGGAAGACCAGCGTTAGTTGCTAGCCAACTAACTTCACGCTGAGTCAGGGACCGTTTTGCAGCTCTTGGCTCTTCATATTTCTTGTATGTATGTAAGTATAGCGTAGATATCGTACTTTAAATTGCTAAATGTCTGTGAATAAATATGTTTTCTTTCTTTCTTTCTAAAAGTTATTGTTGTTCGTCGAAAGGTAAATTGCGGTTTACGATTTATGACGTATAAAAAAAAACTACTCACTAGATCTCGTTCAAACCAAATATCGTTGGAAGTTTGCATAGTAATGTACCTACATCATAATTATGTTTTTTAGTAGAAAAATGGCTGTGACATACGGACGGACAGACAGACATGACGAATCCATAAGGGTTCCGTTTTTGCCATTTGGCTACGGAACCCTAAAAACACGTAGGCCCAGAACGATCCGATTATCTGATCAGACTGTCTGATAGAAAAATCAGACGGGTATTGCCGGACTTCGGTTCTATATAATATTATGTAGGTATCTCTACTTTTGCGAGATTGTTTTTGTCCTCGAAAATCTTGTTTTATCAACTATCAAGCTTTATCAAAACACGATAAAATGATAATGGATGTTGAGGATGTAGCAAACGATAACGAGGATTTGTGTTTGAAAGGCCAATATACTATAGTAGATACGTATACCTAGGTATACACAAGGGTACGCAAGCCTCACATGATAGGCAAAGCATCGTTTTGATGTTTTGAGTTGTATTTCTTGGCATGTTAGGCCGCTACACCTCTAGCGTGAAACAGATACCAAATGGCCCCGCAGTGTTAATCAAAGTATACCTACCTACAATATTTTTTTTTTATTTGAAGTGTATTCTTGAGTCAATATCGATCTTAATTCAGTAAAATTACAAAGGTCATTTTGTACTGTGGCCTTCCTGTGTCACAGAAACTGCCAGGCATTTGTAGGTATTTATTCTAGTTTCCATAAAAAAAAAAAATGCGGTTATTGTTTTCTTATAAATCGAGGGCAGTAGCACTCTTTTCACGACTTTTCTCTAACTGTCGAGGATTTCGGCCGTGGTCACCACCGCCCTTTTCAAACCACCCTGTATAGGCATAAGTTTTTTTTTTTTTACAATTTATAGGTTTGCGTTTGACCGCTATCTCACCTGCTGTTAAGTGATGATGCGGTCGACGATGTAGCACGCTTACCTAGAAGATACCTATTCACTCTTGTCTTGAAAACATCCAATTTGTAAGATGGATTTAATGAAATAAGACAATGTGTTCAGTTTAGTAACTCTCCATATAATCATATAAATATTAAAAATAAGCGTTTCACGTTACAGACAGCATTCACTACGAACATACAAACATACAAAGCTGTGTTATACATGCAAATCGGCAGCCCCCCTCAAACAACTCTGTAAAAGTACATGTACTTATATTATTTATATATATATGACTGAAATGATTTATGATTCAAACAACTATAAATAGTTATATTATATAGAAACAGGCATTTATAGCGATTACCTTTTTTATATTTGCCGACGTTTCGACAGTGATTTTGGTGCTAAGTGGTAACCATCGCCTATAATAAAGCATTATTCTGCATCTGCCGATTTGCATGCTACAATAGCAACGCCTAAATGCAGCTAAGGATCACCGTAGACCGGCGCCTCCTTACTTATTAAGGCCCAATGTTGAAATCTAACACAAAAATGATCAATTACATTTCAGCCTGGTCTACGCTGCTCTTAGCTAGTCCTCCATTCATCTATTTGGATCTAGAATTCTAGACTAAAGTGAGTTAGTACTGGACGTTTTGATACAATTTTGTTGTCAGAATATTACTTCAAAACCTGAGACAAAAGCTTCATATAATTTGATCTATAATAAATCTACACATGTAATATAACTCTGGTATAATGTAAGAGGCACAAAAGAGGTTTACCTATGTTTATAATTTATTTCACCTTTCAAACCTTTTTTAATTTGACATATTTGAACATCAAAAACTAGTATATTTTGTTAGTTTATGTGATTAAAAGCTTTCGAAACTTACTGTTACAATTAAATAACCACAGCCAACGCAAGACAATAGGGTTACAAAAACTAAACATAAAACAATGACGGTTTACAACGGATCTGAAGTTCGAATCTGCGTCTCGCTTGCATAAATACAGTCAGATAGAACAATGAGCGAGACAGCATGATGTCATAGCAAACTTCAGAGCCTCACGTCAATTGTTTAAATACAATCGCCTCTAAAAATAATAACTACAATTTGACTTTATATTTTACTCAAAATTTGGTCTTGTTTTTAAAACAGAAACAGGAAACAAGTGACTAGTCAAATTGTTTACAAAAAACGATTTATCAAAAAAACAGACGCCTCTTAACACGCACGCATTATCATGCACGCTTGTACATGGTAAACCGGAGGTCTACTCTTACTTTTTTTACAGTTTTGTGGAGTAGACCTCCAGGCGCGCATAGTCATCACTATACTCGATCAGATCAGTATCACTTGTACCTTAACTAATTATGTTGATAAAAAGGATTAAAAAGCACCAGAAAACATATAACTTATTTTAAGAAACAACATTTAGTTATAATATATTTTTATAACAGGTAATATAATTTTGGTAACGATTTAATAGTTAACGACGTTATGCAACACGAGCTAAGTAAATTTATATAATATAAAAAGCTATAAATATGAAACTTTCGAGACATTATATTGTATAACATTAAAAAGTACAAATACACAATTATAACTATAGTGAACGGCAGTGAGTTAGTCACAACATCTGATTGGCAAAAATGTATATAAATAATTTCTCAGGTTCGTATTCTAAAACTAAGGACAAAAGATTTTCTGACAGAGTTATATTGTAAATTGTCACAAAATCCATACAAAAGTAGAATACGGACCATAGAACATGATCATACCTAAAAAAAAAATTGTTATTGTATATTTCAGTGCGTTATTTTAAAGCATTATGGATACTAAACGAGGTCCGAAGAACACAATGGAACTTATAAAATCCCGATTGCTTTATTACCAGTAGTTGAATTAATAATAGTAATAAATATTATCGACAATCCACACAACACTATCTAGCCCCAAATTAAGCAGAGCTTGTACTATGGGAACCAGATGGCTGATACTTAAATATTGTTTGTTTTTGTAAATACATACTTAGAATACAATATAACACCCAGACAGAGAACAAACATTTGTGTTCACCACACAAATATTTGTTTTCAACTGAATTAAGCGTGTAAAAGACTAATCTCAAATACCAAAGAAGATGCTCCCAAGCATGTTTTCTTTCTCTACTATACAAAATCCAAGGGACAAAATAAAATGAATTGTCGCGGTTTTTTTTAAAAAAAAAGGACATACAGACGTACGACTCAAAAAAACTCCATAAAAAAATTCACAGTAGTCACTTTCAAGACCTGTAAGTCCCTTTCGTTTTTGGGAGTTGTTATTTTACACATTTTTCCATTTACTTATAGATAAGACTTATTCTAACTCGCTACTGAACACTCATTAGACAAAGCACTTATAACGATTACCCCTACCAAATTCAACCGTGTATAAATGAAAAGTAGTACAATATATTAATAACTGCTTGGAAAAAAAACGAAAGAAAAAAAGACTTCAGGAAGAGATATTTTTCGTTCGTAAATAGGAAAGTTATATTGTTAGAGTTTGAAAAATTTAATAAAATAGATATATCTAAAGAATTTTTAAATATTGTCATTTTGATTCAAAGATTGTATAAGTTTCGTATAAAGTTTTTACTTGAATTTTGATGTAAAATAAATAGAAAAATGTATATTAGCTTACTTACTGTATATTCGTAAAAGCCACGTGAGATTCCGTTTATAAAGCATCATAATTGATAATCAAGAAAATATACAATGATCAGTTGGATATTTCCTTACTTTTACTGGCTACCTTCTATATTAAACCGTCCGTGATATTACACTCTCTCACTATCTTTGATATGCGTCATACTAAGTACAAATTCATTATTTTATCAGATGACCTTGGTTTGTGCAATATGATGTAGGTAATTATGAAATAAAAAAACGATTACTTTTAGAAGTACATACCCAACACTAACCTAGTACTTACCTATTCGTAAATAAAACCTTGACCTTTACGAGCCCGAAAAAATTGCGATAACACGTTTAAATCTCAACTTTTCCTAAGCTAAAAAATTAAAAAAAAAACAATTCCTAGACTCTAATTCTTGATAAACATTTTCAAAAACGTTAATAACACGTACCTAGATACAACTCCAAAGCGCGCTTAAAAATTATACATTTTAAGCGCAAATAAAAACAATGTAAAGGTTCAATGCTTTAAGCAAAATATGGTTATTTTCTTTTTTCTAAGACTATTGAACACTGTTTTATAGTATATTATAGTGGAGGGCACGGAAGACAACAGTTAAATTGTGTAGAACACAAAATAGAAAAGTGGTATTTTGTACGAGCACGCATAAGTAATTTTTTTCCCGTAGCGATTCTTTGTAGTTAAGAATCTTAGATATATTTTCGAGTATCAACAAATGTATTAAGCGCTTTCTAGCCAGAGGCACAACAAGGTACAAAATTAGTTTTGCCGACAGTAAAAAAAAACTAGAAATAAGCCCTTTTACGTAAAAGCGTTTCTCAAAAGATTAAACAATTGCAATCTTTTACCACTAGGTAATAACAGTGACAAAAAAAAATACTTCGGAAGGAGATACTCTTCTTTCGTAATTTAACATATTATTATGACAATGAGCTTTCAGCAATATGTTAAACCTAAGTAACGCTTCTAAGTAAGAGGGTATGTTAAATCATAGATTTATATTTTAAGCTTACAACAATAGTTCCAAAGTAATATCTATCGCCGTTTCAGTCACACATGCGTGCGCTCTCCCTCTTTCTCGTCGGGTGCTTTAGAGACCACGTGCTTGGCCATATCGCTGATGTCTTGGTGGTCGCCATGCGCGGCCAAGTCGAAATCCGACCCAGAAAGTGATGCTATGTGGTTCCAGTTCGGTTCTGTTTCGTCACCTGTATTATATTAAAGTATGTTAATATTGCCTTATTTACTTCCCAAGCCTACATAACCTTACTTATCACAACACACAAATAATGGAATTTAATGCCAATTTGTAAGCATCTGCTGAGTATAGGTCTCCTCTTTATTGCGCCACTCTTTCCGGTCCTTCGCGAGTCTCATTCACTCATTCCCAGCACTGGCAACAATATCGTTCGCCCAACGGCGGGTGGTCTACCTCTAGGTTCTTTGAGCATCCCTTGGCCACCATTCTGTAGCCGCTTTCGTTCATCTCAATTTGTAAGCGATGTCCATAAATAATATTTTAGTAGAATTGATACATAAGGCTACACATGGATTTAAGACCAAAAAAAACATGTCTCACATGTGTCCGTAGGATAACAAGTTGAATAGTTGCCCATGAAGGGAGTGACAGTGGCGCTTAGGCCTTGGAGCACCTTAAAACTCTGTCGAGAATTGGCCTCATACAAACTTAAGCCTTGCGCACATTTAAGCAATCTGTGGAACAAATAGCCCTGTCATATTTGACAGCGTTTCACTAAACGCTTAGCTGTGCGCAAGGCTTTATTTAACCGGTTGTTATTGCAATAAAAGTACTCTTTCTAATGTGTGAGGTTATGTCAAACATTTAACTGGGCATAATACAGTAGCAAGTTTTTCTGTCCAAAAATGTATGTGCACTATGCTAGTGCACTCAAACGGTGAAGAAAAAAACATCGTGAGAAAACCGGCATATCATAGAACCTAAAAAGTTCGAAAACATGTGCCAACGAAAGAAGCCTCTTTGGGGCGCTCATAAAATCTGGTTAATAAAAACCAGTGACACGTTAAAAAGTAGCAAGTCTATGTTATTAGTAGTATTAGTAAGAATGGTTCTGATGAAGGTTAGCACTAGTAAATTGTGTGATTTGCTCACTAAGCTTTAAAAAGCCGCCTACAATTCTACATACTCATTTAGTATAAGCTGAGTATAAAGCTTATATTTATAAAACTTCAAAGTGAGCTGCTTATGTTTTTTTTACTAGCCGATGGAACCTGCCTGCCCGATGTTATGTGGAAACCATCTGTTGCATGTGAGAGTCTAGACTCAAACAATTTCCTGTTTACATTTCATTGCAAGAAAATGCAGTTTAGCATGTCTCTCTCGTCACTTTCACACATTCTATCTTTCCGCTGGCGTGAAACGCAAATAGTAAGTGAATCAGTGTTGCCAGTGATAGATAGTCAAATATAACATGAGACAGTTTTTTGTTGGCTGGCAAATATTTTTGAAGTTAATTTATATTGAAACGTAACATGGAGGTAACATGAGAGGGTCAAAAGTAACGTAAAATGTTACAAAAGTAACATTCTGGCAACGCTGAAGTGAATTCTAGACTCATAAGATTTCTGGGTATTCGATTTTTTTTATAAGAAAAGGTGATGGAACTAGCATTTATCATCTGATGTTCGGAAGTGTCCTGTGGGATTGTTAAGTTAGTTTTCTGATTTTAGTAAAGCTGAAACGCGCAATGAAATTCGTTAAAACCAACACAACAGCTTAGCGACTGAGTAATCCAAATTATTTAAACATGAGAAATGTTTAGATAATTTGGATTGATTACAGTGAATCCTAGTTGTTTTAGAGAATAATGTATACTGTTATGTATTTTGCAAAGCTTTATAATGTGTACGTAAATTATTTGTAAAGCTTGTAAATGTGTCTACATAAATAATGAATATTTGCTTGTGTAGATTAACGTGCAAGTTTTATTATTTTAAATGCACAAAAAAGAAATATTTCTCAAAGTGAAATTACTACTTATTAAATTATATGAAAAACGAATTGGTTGTTATGTGTTACTGTGTCTTATCAAAATAAATTATTTACTGTTCAAACCATGCTGTTATTGTAAATACTGTAAACACTCACATGTTGCCGGTCGCGGGAGCTACCCTGGTCTCGACTTCAATTAATTTAAGTCAATAGAAGCTTAGCTTAGTAAGAAATTATAATATTACCAGAGGGCCTAGTCCACGTTTTTTTTGACACATTTAACGCATGTGTTTTGTTGGTGTAAACACATTTTTATACAGGCACACGAAGTTCTCTAGATGTCAGCTATGGACGCTTTTCATATTTCCATTAAAAAGTACGAATTTCAGTTACTAAATCTTCTTTTTCTATGGATTTGTCAAAGATATTGCAACTTCGGTCTACAAATAGTTGTGCCTCAAAGCGGATCTTCAAATAAAGTTCAAAACTTCAATCTTAAGTGTTTAAGAAATATTTAAACTTACACTTTAACAAACCAGAGATGCTTTTGACACTGCACACCAACACCATACACGCGTATAAAGTGTAAAAAAACTTGGACTAAGCCCTCAGACTGCATTATTATGTGTGTGATATCACACACATTATTATTGATATTCAATAACTTAAAGCTTATGAAGCTGATCAAAAACGTACTGAATTCCCCAAAATCCATGATTTTTTTATAGAAAGCTTTATGTAAAATCAACTAAAAGCGAGGGCTCAAAATATCTATCAGGGGGTTTACTAAGCTATAATGTTTCTGTAGCAACAATACTTTAATTCGTACCATGACCCTTTTTTATGCTTTTTGAACTGTCCGATGGAACAAACATGGTCCACTTGTTTGTGGTAACCGTCAACTGCAACAAAGCATTGCCTCGTAAGGCACGTTAGAAACGTGCCTTACGATGCACTGCCCTGCGTCCATCGCCCCCATGATTGCAATGTCAATATCACCAATAAAAAGCACTAACTACATTGTACATTTTTCAATAATAACTTTTTGTAGTTTTTTTCTCTTTGAGGTAATAATGGAATGAACATGTTAGTTCTCATTCTAAAGACATTACAGTATCAAACACACAAAACACAGTCTCCAACATTATTTGTTCACTGGATCTCAAAACATTAGTTTGTACAAAATCATGATGAATAACACTAAAATAACTGGATATGCCTCTGAGTTCCGACTGCTCTTTTTAAACATCTTCAAGGATCTTGTTTAAAAATATATCTCTAGAATAGGTACCACAGGCAGACTTACTAGACTTGACAATACGGCCGGCTTAACTTTAAGATTCTGGAGTTAGCAGTTTGGCCAATTTTCCATTCGCCATTGGTCATTTTTGCACTAACGGCTGAGTTCATCTATCTATAGATAAATTTATCTATAGATGGAAAAAAATGCCTTTTTAAACTGATAAACAAAAACCAAGTCATTGAACAAAGTAAGAGCATCGAGCCAGTGAACAAAAAACGCTGTTATTATTAAAAAAAACTAAAAAAAAAGAAAGAAATAGTAAGCGTCGTGCTGCGTACCGTAACCATAAACTAAAAGGGCGTTGAGGCGGCTGGCGGGGCAAGTCGTTCGCCCCAGTGCCCTTGCCCTTGGCTTTGACCTTGACCTTGGCTTTGGGGCTGCGGGGTCGGCGTGGCCCGTGACCTCGCGCGCGTCTCTTGCAGAATGAACGTGTTGATGACGTAGGCTTCACGTCGGATCCTGTCGCGCAGTTCAGCCGACATGTCGGGGATCGCCCAACGGACTATTATCATCACTAGCGCCACCACGTTCTGTAAAGATGTTCAAAATATATATTTTTAGCTCTATAGCGATAAGACCGCCCATTGTACATTTGTTGAATAATTTTTGTGTTCAATTCTATTTTTGTTTGTTTGTTAGGTGTACATTAAAGAAATTTATAGATTATATATTGTATATACAGGTTATTCATTATTAGCTGCAAATACTCAGGAATTAGGTTCAACAAATAAAATAAAAGATATTTATGAAATGATTTTGTTTAAGTTTTGATCTAAGTTTTTTATAAAATTTTATTTTTATTAATTTTTTTACAGCTATTGCTTAATGATTGCCATGGAGAACAGGACGATGACCCACCCAGGCGGTGACTGAACGCAGAGTGTCGCTCACGGCGCGCGGGCGCGGATCAAAGGTCAAAATAGGTCAGGCGCCAATGATTCCAAAGGATATTCTTTATCGATTTTCTCGGGATTGTCATAACAAAACTTAAAAAAAATCATTTCATAAATATTTTTTATTGTATTTGTTGAACCTAATTCCTGAGTATTTGCAGCTAATAATGAGTAACCCTGTATAGAAGATTTTCTCATTTGAAGGTATAAGATATGCATACCTCGAAAACTACGACGAAAGCTAACCTAGCTCCGATGATATGCCAGTACCAGTTCGAATGAGTGTATTCCTCGCCTTTCTTGTCCCAATAGCCGGGGTAGCTAAAACAACAGAATTACATATATTTTTTTGCAACTAGCTGATGGAACAATCATGTATGGAGATAATTATAATATGTATAAAAATGAATCTCTATTTCCCTTGACCGTCATCACGCGTGAATGGCGGGACCGATTTGGCTGAAAGTAAGTAGCTTAGAATCAGCGGAGACGGATATAGAATACATAATACTTTTTATCCCGAAAAAGTAAAGGAACGAGGCGAGCGAAGATGCGGGCCGCTTGTAAAATATATATCTATATATATAAGCAAGCAACGTGCCCTACGATGCACTGCGCTGCGTCCACCAACTTGAGGCTCTACGTCTAAACTCCTAAATACGTAGGTATACATAGCCTGACTATTCTTGCCGCCTGTACAAATTATTATGAACCTTTAACCTAATGAAATAAAGATGAAACTCCCACATACCTGCACATAGTCTGATCATACGTGGACTCCAGAGGCTTATAACCGTTCAGCACTGTGATATTAAAGTCTGCGAGCGTGTGATTTACGTAGTTATCGAGTTTCCCTTCGTGTGCGTATTGGTACACCAGACGTGGTATGAATTCTGAAGTAAACGCTATTATGAAACCCTGGAACAAAAATGATGGTACAATTGCATTTTTTAATACCTTTAGATCATTGATTCCCAACGTGGTCCAGGTGACCTCAGGGGTCCACAGTAGGCTCAACGGGGGTCGCAATGGCGTGACAAAAAAATAGGGGTCCACAATAAAGAAATCGGCACGGCAGAAATAAGCATGGTGGTAGTACTACCCCGGACCAGCCTTATACAAGAACTCTACTATTATGAATACTACACACAAACATACAACTCCGATCCGTCCAAGTTCTTTGACAACCTTCGCTCGCTCGATCATCATCTCAGCCCGTTTGCACCCAGTCCTGAGTATACGCCTCCTCTTTATTGCACCATTCTTTCCGGTCCTTCGCGAGTCTCATCCACTTATTCCCAACACTCGCAACAATGTCGTTCGACCAACGGGCGGGTGGTCTGCCTCCAGGTCTTTGAGCATCCTTTAGCCACCATTCTGTTGCCGCTTTTGTTCATCTCCCGTCGTCCCTTCTTGCTAAGTACCCACATCTACGACTTTTGACCGGCGTCGAATCTCGACATTGGGTACGCGCCATTGCCCTGCTCGCTCGATTACTAAATAAAAAGTAGGATACTCACATTAGTAATAATACTAAGCTTGCCTATAGAGTCTAGTATCCGATACCACACTCCGATATCGTTGACTCGTTGAGGCACAGGTCTTCTGTAGCAAGTTAGGAACTTCTTAGCATCTAGCCTCATTTCTAGCACGTTGTTGATGAGAGCGAAGAGCGGGGCGAGGGGAAACGCAGCCACGAATATAGTGACGAATCCGTATTGTAGCACTGGAAAATACACTTTGTTGAATGGACATAGGGTTAATTTTAAATGTAGGTTAATAGTCAATAAGCTACCTACCTATCTCGTATAGTGCCTACCAAATAAATACATCTACCTAACTGGGTATTATAGTTACTTATAAGCATAGACTTTCACTGCTATCTACTATGAAATTTGGATTTTCTATATGATCAATCTGGAAGTATTTATTATCTTTTCGATAAAAAAAGATTTCTCCAAATCGGCTCATTAACGATGAAGTTATGCGATCATAAACATAAAAAATACAGCCGAATTGAGAAATTCCTACTTTTTATTTGAAGTCGGGTTAATAAATGATTATTGATCTCAGCTAATATCTACAGATTTGTTGATATCTGCGAGTTCGTAGTAATAATAAAACGCAACTTAATTCATTCAATAATAAGGTTTGAATTAGCTTGTCACTAGCTATAAGTGAGCCACAGATTATTGATATAGAGATGATAATACCGTATTTTCATAAGTAAATGTGTTAAAGAGAATAAAATGCAAAACTTACCCATTTCTAAATATTCCGGGAAAAGGCCCATGTTACCAAAATCGACTAGTTTGAAATCTTTGACCCATTGCATTGGACTCTTTATCCTGAAAACATAACAAAGTCAGTCACAAAATAAGTCATTTTCATGTCATCAAATAAAGATGACAACATACTTAGGTGTCTTCTAAGCTAAATGACTACTATAGAACCATTAAAAATATTAGTCGCCTTTTCGTACACAGCGCTACGTAAACTTCGATACCCGTCGATTTTTAGTCTACTACTACTGCGATTCGCGTCGCCGCGTGTACGAACCTTACAGCGAACCGATAGGGCTTGTCCCATATAGGAGATGCGGAACACTAGCGAAACTGCCTGTTCTAACGCATAGATTTGACTATATTCCATCTCTTTCTCCGACGCACCAGATCGACGATTAATTTGTGTGTCATACAATTGATAAAAAGTTCAATATCTAAATATATAAAACTCTTTCGTTACTGACTGACTGACTGACTGACAATCAACGCACAGCCTAAACCGTTAGTCCTAGAAGCATGAAACTTGGAGGGTATGTTCCTCTTATAACGTAAAGGTGTACTAAGAAAGGAAATTGGAAAATTATTTCCCGAAGAGGAGAAAAAGGGGAAAAATGGTTTAAAGAAAAATCAACGCACAGCCTAAACCATTAGTCCTAGAAGCATGAAACTTGGAGGGTATGTTCCTCTTATAACGTAGAGGTGTACTAAGAAAGAAAATTGGAACATTATTTCCCGAAGAGGAGAAAAAAGGGAAAAATGGTTTAAAGAAAAATCAACGCACAGCCTAAACCATTAGTCCTAGAAGCATGAAACTTGGAAGATGTGTTGCTCTTATAGAGCAAAGGTGCATTAAGAAAGAAAATCGGAAAATTATTTCCCTAAAAGAAGAAAAAAAGGAAAAAAGTTTCATGAAAATTCACAAAAAAATTGCTTTACAAAATACGCAAAAAAACAGTAAAAAAAAATCTGCTACCGCAGCATCTGTCACCAAATTTGAATACACACAAAAGTTTACATAAACCCCACCGTAACCACTAAGACAAAATCGCGGAAAACACCTATCATACCGAAACTAAACACCGCACAGCTTCAAAAAACGGCTAAAGTACATGCTCAAAACTATGGTAACCATCTGGTTATGTCAAATTAAAAAAATCTGATTCGATTATACACCAACACGCATACGAAACCCTAAATTAGCCACTAATACAACATAAAATCACAAAAAATTGCTTTACAAAATACGCCAAAAAAACGATTAAAAAATTTTCAGCTACCGCAGCATCTGTCACCAGGTTTGAATACACACAAAGGTTTACAAAAAAAACAATGATAATCACTTAGACAAAATTGCGGGAATCATCTATCATACTTAAGCTAAACACCGCTGAAAACAATCGGCTACAACAGCACTCGCCTTCAAATTCAAATAAACTATAAAGTACATGCTCAAAACTATGGTAAACAGCAGTTGGTCACGTCAAATTAAAAAAATTGATTCGATTATACACCAACACGCATACGAAACCCAAAATTAGCCACTAATATAACATAATGGTCGCGTGGAACTGGCACCTAGACTCACCTAGCTATAAGACGTTTCAAAGTGATTCTTGCATCGTAATGAATAAAAAATTATTGAGTTTGAGTTTGAGTTTGAGATAAAATCACAAAAAATAGCTTTACAAAATACGCAAAAAAAAACGTTAAAAAAATTTCTGCTGCCGCAGCATTTGTCACCAGGTTTTAATACAAACAAATGTTTACAAAAAAACCGATGATAACCACCAAGACAAAATCGCGGGAATCATCTATCATACTTAAACTAAACACCGCTGAAAAAAAACAGCTACAACAGAACTCGCCTTCAAATTCAAATACACTCTAAAGTACAAGCTCAAAACTATGGTAACTTGCATTTGATCATGTCAAACTAAAAAAACCAGATTCGATCATACACCAACGAATACGATAGCCCAAATTAGCCACATAAACAAATCACGAAAACGAGCTTTACAAAATACGCAAAAAAAAATTTAAAAAAAATTCAGCTACCGCAGCATCTGTCACCAGGTTTGAATACACACAAAGGTTTACAATAAAACCAAAGATAACCACTTATCACGAAAACGAGCTTTACAAAATACGCAAAAAAAAACATTAAAAAATTTTCAGCTACCGCAGCATCTGTCACCAGGTTTGAATACACACAAAGGTTTACTATAAAACCAAAGATAACCACTTAGACAAAATTGCGGGAATTATCTATCATACTGTAACTAAACACCTCTGAAAGAAATCGGCTACAACAGCACTCTCCTTCAAATTCAAAGACACTCTAAAGTACAAGCTCAAAACTATGGTAACCAGCAGTTGGTCATGTCAAATTAAAAATTCAGATTCAATTATACACCAACATGCATACGAGACCCCAAATTAGCCACTAATATAACATAAAATCACAAAAAATAGCTTTACAAAATACGCAAAAAAAAACATTAAAAAATTTTCAGCTACCGCAGCATTTGCCACCAGGTTTTAATACACACAAATGTTTACAAAAAAACCGATGATAACCACCAAGACAAAATTGCGGGAATCATCTATCATACTTAAACTAAACACCGCTGAAAAAAAACAGCTACAACAGAACTCGCCTTCAAATTCAAATACACTCTAAAGTACAAGCTCAAAACTATGGTAACTTGCATTTGATCATGTCTAACTAAAAAAACCAGATTCGATCATACACCAACGAATACGATAGCCCAAATTAGCCACTAAAACAAATCACGAAAACGAGCTTTACAAAATACGCAAAAAAAAACATTAAAAAAATTTCAGCTACCGCAGCATCTGTCACCAGGTTTGAATACACACAAAGGTTTACTATAAAACCAAAGATAACCACTTAGACAAAATTGCGGGAATTATCTATCATACTTAAACTAAACACCTCTGAAAGAAATCGGCTACAACAGCACTCGCCTTCAAATTCAAAGACACTCTAAAGTACAAGCTCAAAACTATGGTAACCAGCAGTTGGTCATGTCAAATTAAAAATTCAGATTCGATTATACACCAACATGCATACGAAACCCCAAATTAGCCACTAATATAACATAAAATCACAAAAAATAGCTTTACAAAATACGCAAAAAAAAACATTAAAAAATTTTCAGCTACCGCAGCATTTGTCACCAGGTTTTAATACACACAAATGTTTACAAAAAAACCGATGATAACCACCAAGACAAAATCGCGAGAATCATCTATCATACTTAAACTAAACACCGCTGAAAAAAAACGGCTACAACAGCACTCACCTTCAAATTCAAATACACTCTAAAGTACAAGCTCAAAACGATGGTAACTTGCATTTGATCATGTCAAACTAAAAAAAACAAGATTCAATTATACACCAACGAATACGATAGCCCAAATTAGCCACTAAAACAAAATCACGAAAAAGAGCTTTACAAAATACGCAAAAAAACATTAAAAAAAAATCTGCTACCGCAGCATCTGTCACCAGGTTTGAATACACACAAAGGTTTACAAAAAACCCCATGATAACCACTAAGACAAAATCGCGGGAAGAACCTATCATACCAAAACTAAACACAGCTGAAAAAAAATCGGCTACAACAGCATTTACCATCTTTCGAACACACTTTATATAGTTTTGAATGCAAACTCAAAACTAAGGTAACCAGCACTTGGTCATGTAAAACCAACGCATACATAACCCAACTTAGCCACTAAGGCAAATTCACGAAAAATAACTCTCAAAAAATACGCAAAAAACAGTGAAAACATATCAATAGTTGTCCGCTTTCCACCATAAAATAGTTTCTTTTAAACGAACTCAAACTATGACTTTATACTAACCACGCGGACGAAGTCGCGGGTGACAGCTAGTACCATATACAATTTCGTCGCTTCCGTTCCATTCCGCGGCGGTGTAAATTGAGCCTTATGCATTTGTATTTTGTTGCATCTTCCTGCTTTATCCCACGCTAAGTGGGGTTTTCTTCTTCTTCCACTCACCTCTTTCATTCGTCATCTCCGTGCTCACTCCTTTTCTGCTCATGTCGTCCTTGACGCAGTCCATTCATCCCTCTTTTTTAGGGTTCCGTAGCCAAATGGCAAAAACGGAACCCTTATAGATTCGTCATGTCTGTCTGTCTGTCTGTCTGTCTGTCTGTCCGTCCGTATGTCACAGCCATTTTTCTCCGAAACCGTAAAAGCTAGACTGATGAAACTTGGCAAGTAGATGTATTCTGTGAACCGCATTAAGATTTTTACACAAAAATAGAAAAAAAACTATAAATTTTGGGGGTCCCCATACTTGAAACTGAAACTCAAAAAAAAAATTTCATCAAACCCATACGTGTGGGGTATCTATGAATAGGTCTTCAAAAATGATGTTGAGGTTTCTAATATTGTTTTTTTCTAAACTGAATAGTTTGAGCGAGAGACACTTCCAAAGTGGAAAAAAGTTGGTCCCCCCCCCCCCTCTAACTTCTAAAATAAGTGACTGATAAAGCTAAAAAAAATATATGTTGTACATTACTATGGAAACTTCCAACGATATTTGGTTTGAACGAGATCTAGTCAGTAGTTTTTTTTTTATACGTCATAACTCGTAAACCGCAATTTACCTTTCGACGAACCTTTAGATAGATCTTCTAGAACTCTATGTTATATTACTTACCTACGGAACCCTTCATGGGCGAGTCCGACTCGCACTTGGCCGCTTTTTTTGGTCTACCTCTTCTATATGTGGTCGCTTAGAGACTACAAAAACGGTTGTTGCAATATACTCACTGCTTTTTCCTGCCGATAGATCGCATGACGTTCCACCATTTAAGTCCGTACGGCATAAGCATCTCAACTATCGTGTTTATAAACTGCTTTCCGACCATTATGATGGCGAGCTGGATCGATAGCTCTAGGAGACAGCCACCGGGCGCACACTATAAAAAATTAAGGAATAATGAAAGGCTTCAAAGGAGTAACTAATATTATTAAAGTGAAAACTTCAGTAGGCAGGCTCGAGCATTTTGAGGTGAGAAAAAACCAATGAACTCGGGTCACGTCATCTACACCTCTTCGGGAAAGATCGACAAACTTCGCTAAAAGGCGAGGGGGTCGGGAGGGGACTAAGGGATGGTGGGGGTGGTGGACATGTAATTATTCAAGTTTTCACTTTTGACGGAAATCCCGGAGTGTTACGACTTTTTTGCAATCACTTGACTTTTTGATATAAGCATGATGTTAGAGAAAGTGAATAAGACCTTTTTTTAAAATACTATTGCATAGATACCTCTTCTTGTCTATGTCCGAACAGCCTCACAAAGTCTCCCGGCCGTCCCACGAGCTTGCCCTTGAAGAAAGCGATGTAGAATATAGAAGCGTAGTAGTTCACGAACTGTAGCAGGTAGATCTTGAGTGTGAGCGAATCGTCGAACTCTGTCTGTGTGCGCAGGAGTTCCTTTTCCGTCAGCCATTCCGCCAGAAATTGGTAGATCTGCGAATGATTGTATTTATAATCATGTTCTGTGCTATTACTACACTCTTCTTTTTTTCTTCTTCAAAAGAATCAGTGTGCTGAAAGGATATCAAGTGCGCCCTCAAAGAGGTTCCTTTCGCCTGGTCCTTCTGCCTCAGTATACTGGGGCCTAGGAGCGACATTCGATACAACACTACTCCTAGGAATCAGTGTGCTGAAAGTATATCAAGTGCGCCCTCAAAGAGGTTCCTTTCGTACACTTAACACATATTTTCGAACTTTTTAGATTTTACGACATGCCTAACTAAACAGGCACTTAACCTAACGTTTGAGAGTACCTACTGGCATAATGCACATTATGCATCTAAATATATAAAACTCTTACGTTACTGACTGACTGACTGACTGACAATCAACGCACAGCCTAAACCGTAAGTCCTAGAAGCATGAAACTAAGAGGGTGTGTTCGTTTTATAGCATAGGGGTGCACTAAGAAAGGAAATTGGAAAATTATTTCCCTAAGCTGAGAAAAAGAGGAAAAACTTTTATAAGGGAAATCAACGGGGCGTAACGGCTACGGGGCGAGCGAAGCCGTGGGCGGCCGCTAGTTACTAATATTATAAACGCTAAAGTTTGTAAGTATGGATGGATGGATGTTTGTTACTCTTTCACGAAAAACTACTGAATGGATTTTAATGAAACTTTACAGTAATTTAGCTTATACACTAATAAACACATAGGCTACAAATTATAAAGATATTGTAACGAGAACGGGGCGAGCAAAGCCGCGGGCGGGCGCTAGTACTCACATAGTTGAATATACAGATGAACACAAGATTGATACAGGCAGCCGTAGCCGTCGTGAACATAATAGGGCTGTACGTGATCAGTTTATTGTCCTTCTGCCTCAGTATACTGGCGCCTAGGAGCGACATTCGATACAACACTACTCCTAGAACGGTGGCGAGCGCTAGTAGTACTAACAGTGCTACGATACTGAACGACATGAGGGTGGCTGGAAGACGCATGCGCCAGAATGGGACCATTGGCTCGCGTTCGCCGGTTACCACGTTCAACTGAAACAGAGATCATCATTAGTTACCTGTGTCCTTATTCTATGGGTCATAGTCATGAGTATCCGAACATACAAACACACGTAAATAACGCTTATTTTATGTTAGGATATGAGCCCCAGGGCAAAATTACCCATAAGAACGCAGGCAACTTGCTAGGGCCCCGTATAGGAAAGTGGCCTAGCTTATGTATTCTGTGGGCCGAGCGCACGGAAAAAAAATATATGTTTCAGCGAAAGAGCCAAAAAAGAGAACCGTTCAGCCATTCAACCATTTCAAAAAAGTTTGTAGCATTTTCCACGATTTTTATAATAATGAAGCAATTGCACTTTTTTAATTTAACGCGATCGTTATACCCGTTTTTTCCATATCATTAATGAAGCAATATCCAAGCAAGTCTTCAATGCATCTCTAGACTAGGAACTTAAGAGCGGGTCGTGCGAAAATTTGAGATGCGTTTTAAAAAATTCATAACTAAATAACTAAGTGACATTTTAAAAATCGCAAAAGGACTAATTGTAGACTATACACTTGAGATTAATTCGAATTTAAGTGTGTTAAAAAAATATACTATTTAACATGACATTCTATTTAACGCTAATGAAAATCGTATGTCAGCGTTAAATAGAATGTCATGTTAAATAGTATATTTTTTTAACACACTTACATTCGAATTAATCTCAAATGTATAGTCTACAAATAGTCCTTTTGCGATTTTTAAAATGTCACTTAGTTATTTAGTTATGAATTTTTTTAAAACGCATCCCAAATTTTCGCACGACCCGCTCTTAAATAGAGTTTCGGTGTAGGTACACAACAAGTCTTTCAAACACGTATCAGAGAAGTAGTTAAGCAGAATTGAAGTACCTTGGTCCGTTTAACGTGAGCCAAGCGAGCGAGGTACTGCGGCCGCGGATGCTCCTCGTAGACGTCGAATCCGGTGAGGTCCCAGCGATGCGTCATCTCAGACGAGTAACGCTTCCATAGCTCGAGGAAACACGCGGCTAGAACAAGTTAACATTACAATAAAATTACAATTATTAAAAAAAATCGGTTGTCTGTAAAGTCGGTTTACTGACGATAGTTGAACGTGACAACGTCATACACGCTGTCCACGCGGACGCCCACCCACCAGATGGACCGACGACATTGTTAAGATCGCGGGAAGTCGGTGGATGGAAAGTGCTCAGAATCGTTCTTCCTGGAAATGTGTACTGAGGCCTATGTCCAGCAGTGGGCTTCTTCAGGCTGGTGGTGTGGTGAAGCCTTCTCTCAACATATTCTCTCATCCATTTTTTTGACTCACCCCAAAAGCTCATAAAGACAGCAAAGAACACCGTAGTGGGGTTGTCGAATAGGTACGTTATCCGAGACTGCAAACAAGTCGCCTTCAGATCCCAGTAATCGCAGTGATAGTCGCACAGCGGACACATCATTATAGTCGAGTTGTAGTTGCAAACTTCTTCACTGAAAATGTTATACTCCTTTAATTTATTAGGATCTGTCAGGATGGTATAAATAAATATTGTGGTTTTTTTTTGTAAATACATTCTTAGAATACTATAATTATAACACCCAGTCAGAGAACAAATATCTACGTTCACCACACAAATATTGGTTCTCGGTGGGGGTGGCAGGTATAGGTGCTGGGCAAGCCTATTCCATCAGAGAGCACTGGTGGTCTAGTGGTAGTGGCCCCGCCTTCCGATCCGAAGGCCGTGGGTTCAAATCCACTCGTGTACCAATGAGTTTTTCTGTCGAAAAATGTATGTGCACTATGCCAGTACTCTCAAAACGGTGAAGGAAAACATCGTGAGGAAACCGGCGTGCTGTAGAACCTAAAAAAGTTCGAGCAACACGTGTCAAGGGTCACGCAAAATGGGCACACCAGTGGCCTACTTGCGGAAAAACCTGCCCGCACATCAAGTGCGCATGATAAACTTGCCTATTCCATCTAGAATCCTGTCCCAGGCACTACAGCATCCTACAAGTAGGGCTTGAAAAATCCCCAGTTGCCCTGACGTTCTATAAATCATCTACAATAGATGCAAAGGCCTGTTTATTTTCAATTTATTAGACAACCGCCACAGCTCAGTTGATAGTAGCCCTGCCTTTGGCACCGAAGCCCGTGGGTTCATTCCCCACCGAGAACAAATATTTGTGTGATGAACATAGATGTTTGTTCTCTGTCTAGGTGTTATATTGTTATATTGGCTTTAATGATAACGATTGTAATATCGATACGACAGAAGAAGAAGAAGTATTGTATTTTTAGTATGTATTATGTATTTACTAAAAAAGGCATCAGCTATCAGGTCCCTTAATACAATGGGAAGGTCTTTGCTTAGTTTTGGGGTTAGATAGTGTTTAATCTTACCTAGGTTTGTTTTGGTATATAGTGGCAGCAGAGTAGATGAAGCATATGAGTCCAACGATAGAAGCCGGAATTAACATGTGCGTGTAGAAACCTAACCATGCGAAATATAAACCTGAAAAAAAAACTAAATGAGTATTTGATGAAGAAGCCTTGTACGTTTTACAGTGTTTTTTTCTTAGCACACAACTGGTGGACTAGTGGTAGCGGCCCTGCCTTCCGATCCTAGGGTCGTGGGTTTAAATCCAGTCGTGTACCAATGAGTTTTAACCCAAAAATACACTATGCCAGTGCTCTCAAAGAGTGAAAGAAAACATCGTGAGGAAACCGATATATCACTTGAGTCATAGACACTTGAAAATATGTGTCAAATGCACAAACGGAGCTTCTTTGAGGCACACTTAAAACCCTTTCACCACACTTGGTTCGAAAGAATTACTGACACGATAAGAAGCACACGACAATTTGTTTTTGTTACTATTTGCCAAGTATGCAGCCCCATCTATTTTATTTATGGGGTATAGTAAAGATACATTTATAATTTAAACCAGGCTCAGTTCCTATTTGAAACGATTTTTATTGGTAGTAGTAGAGCTCAGTAGAGTTCAGTAGTAGTAGAGCTCGGGGAAGTATCCCCGGACGAGCCCATCACAAAGAGCTCAGACACAAAGAGAGACATTTCTACCGTGAAGCAGCATTGCTGTGTTTCAGTTTGAAGGGTGTGGGTGCCGGTGAATCTGTATGCCTCAAGTTGATGGACGCAGGGCAGTGCATCGTAGGGCGCGTTTTTGACGTAAGTGACCTACGAGGCATTGTTTTGGTGATGGTTACCACTTAACATCAGGTGGGCCATATGCTTGTTCCATCGGCTAGTTACATAAAAAAAAAAGCTCTTTGTGAAGGGATCTTCCAGGGAAGTACTACCACCATGCCTATTTCTGCTGTGAAGCAGCATCGCTGTGTTTCGCTTTGAAAGGTGCCGGTAAAGTTACTGGCACGTGAGGCTGAACATCTGTATGCCTCAAGTTGATGGACGCAAGGCAGAGCATCGTAGGGCACGTGCCTGATCTACGAGACAATGCTTTCTTATAGGCGATGGTTACCACTTAACATTATACTAGTTCCATAAGCAAGTTGTATAAAAAAAACTAAAATTATAATTTTTTTAGTAATTTTTCAGATGCTTACCTATTTTAACTCCGAAATAATCTTTAACATAATCTAAAGGTTGATACTTCAAACATTTGGACACAGCCGCCCACTCCGTATATAATAAATGCCTCATTGAGCCTGGGTTTTTGAGATCGCCCTGTAACACAAAACATTAGTACAATAATAAAGTAAATTCTGTCTTTATAAGCTAGCTCTATATGCAAAATATGTTAGCAAATATCTCATTTTATCAAATACAATTACGACAAATAACTTTTTAATTCTCTATAATTTTTTTCTCGCGTTGTACAGTTTAATTGTTTTTATTTTTTTAAAACAGTATTTAATTTTGCGACCTAGTTCAAAGTTTGAATAAAACCTTTGATAAGTTACCTCCTTGGTTGCAATGTTTCGGAGTAAAAGATCGTTCCATTTTTAAAATAACACGACAGTTTGTCTTTACTATGTAATGTATCTGGCCGCTAAACACGACAGCAATGGATTTTCATACAACTTTTGCCAGCCGTACAATTACCCCATTATATACAAGCGTTTTTCAAAAGAAAATCAGTGTTTAAACAACTGTCATCTCTTACCATCCGGTAATGTCAAACAGTGACAGGGCGAACTTTAAGCAGTGCGTCACACCTAAGTAACGCTTGTAAGGCCACTAAGGTACAATTTGTACAAATTGTGACAAAAAATGCTCAAATTTCCGAGAATGTTCTCACCTACAATCCTACTGAATAAATACACTTTCGATTTTGATTTTTAACCGACTTCCAATCAAAAAGGAGGAGGTTCTCAATTCGGTTGTATGTTTTTTTTTTTTTTTTTTTTTTTTTTTTTTTTTTTTATGTTTGTTACCGCATAACTTCGTCATTTGTGAGCCGATTTGAAAAATTATTTTTTTATCTTAAAGGTACTGCTTCCAGATTGGTCCCATTTTAATTTTATTAAAATCGGTGTTGCCATTTTTTTTAAATAATTGTTTAATGTTTGTAACTGCATGCCTCCGTCATTTATGAACCGATTTAGAAAATTATTTTCCTTATTTGGTTATTCTTACGTCCAGATTGTCCCAAACAAATTTGATTAAAATCGGTTTAGCCGTTTGACAATGAAGTCGGTTTCTCAAGTTTTTTAAACTTATAAATTATTTGATTTCAAATCCGAGAATGTTTGAGAAAAATCAATAATTCTTACATCGTGGAGTGGATAGGCCGCACTATAAATGCCGTTCGAGATCTGCCTCGTGATGCCGAACGCGAAGTCATCATGTTCAGAATCTGAGAACTTCTTCCTGTCCAGTATAAACTGAACTATCCTGGAGCGGATGGAAGGCGTCCAAAAACACTCCGCGTTCGTATCGAATCTGAAAAGGCAAAATCAATATGTATTGAAAGAAGTAACTGACTGGTGTGACTAACAGGAATTTGTTTTACTCGTGGTCACATTGCAAAGGATGGCGCATGACCGAATTAATTATGTCCTTCCACTCAAACCTACTAAACCGACCAACTGAAACAGATCAACTATTTTTATATCTCAATGATACAACTTTTACATTGGTTCGACAAATAAGTTATGCCAATCAAATGTAAAATTTGACGACAACAAACGTCAGATCAGAGATCTAATTTACATATTTTTTTACATGCATAGAATACAATATAACACCTAGACAGAGGATAAAAATTATGTGTTCACCCCATAATAATATTTGTTCTCGGTTGGGATCGAACCCACGGCAGAAGGCAGAGCAACTACCAACTGACCTGAGAGGCCATATTATGTGAAATTACGGGCACGTGAAACCTCTTTGAAGCATCTTTATGCCGTGTGGACAGTATAAGGAAATCCGAATCCATACAGGAAAAAGCAGCCAAGTGCGAGTCGGACTCGCCCATGAAGGGTTCCGTAGCATCAATTAACATAATATAAAGGTTTTTGTAGTTCGTCGAAAGGTAAATTTACGTTTACGATTTATGACGTATAAAAAAAAAATACTGACTAGATCTCGTTCAAACCAAATATCGTTGAAAGTTTGCATAGTAATGTACAACATATATTTTTTTTGGGTTTATCATTCTCTTATTTTAGAAGTTAGAGGGGGGGGACCAACTTTTTTCCACTTTGGAAGTGTCTCTCGCGCAAACTATTCAGTTTAGAAAAAAACTATATTAGAAACCTCAACATCATTTTTAAAGACCTATCCATAGATACCCCACACGTATGGGTTCGATGAAAAAAAAATTTGCGGTTTACGATTTATGACGTATAAAAAAAAAACTACTGACTAGATCTCGTTCAAACCAAATATCGTTGAAAGTTTGCATAGTAATGTACAACATATATTTTTTTTGAATTTATCATTCTCTTATTTTAGAAGTTAGAGGGGGGGGGACCAACTTTTTTCCACTTTGGAAGTGTCTCTCGCGCAAACTATTCAGTTTAGAAAAAAACGATATTAAAAACCTCAACATCATTTTTAAAGACCTATCCATAGATACCCCACACGTATGGGTTCGATGAAAAAAAAATTTTTGAGTTTCAGTTTTAAGTACGGGGACCCCCCAAATTTATAGTTTTTTTTCTATTTTTATGTAAAAACCTTAATGCGGTTTACAGAATACATCTACTCACCAAGTTTCATCAGTCTAGCTTTTATGGTTTCGGAGAAAAATGGCTGTGACACGGTCGGACAGACAGACAGACAGACAGACAGACAGACAGACAGACATGACGAATCTATAAGGGTTCCGTTTTTGCCATTTGGCTACGGAACCCTAAAAATAGTCTCAGGAACCTTTGTATTTTTGGGAAAACAATTTTGACATTGTAAACTCAGGCCAAGCGCGATTTGAGCTAATACAATAATTTGGTACTTACAAATACTCCTTGTCCTTAGAATAAATAGCGGTCAGTCTGTGTTTCCTCTCTGGGAAGAGTACCGGGTCAACCCTTAATTTAGACATCACTCGGTCCCAACACGCGTCCACTTTATCAAACAAACTGTTCGTCTTGTCCCCGACATCCTTCAACGCTGAAAACTGCATGCAAATTGAAGTTTATATTAGCATGGATACGATCAAACAGTAGTAGAGATGCTTCCTATATAGGTGCTTGCATAAAAAAAAGTACAAAATGAGGTGCGGCTGTGTTATGGACACGGCCGTTTGTTGTAAGTGATACGTCTCGTAACTTCGGGGCTTCCTCCACCGCAGCGCGCGATGTACAGTCCTTACTTAGAGTAAATTCGTTGATTCTATAGCTATCTAGTGGTGTAATTGAAGTTTGCAAACTTCTTTGTAACACAAAACTGTATCCCCCCCTTTGGTTATCATAGTTTTTTTTAATTGTGTCCTCACGGAAGCAATTTTAAAGATATTAACGTCAAAAATACAGGTTCCCAGTAACAAGTCGATGAGAGCTCTTTATAGCCTCATATGTATCATATATCATCGCTTTACATGTGTCTTACACATATCTATCTATCTATAAAGCTATCACAAATACAGAGAGTAGAGAGAGAGAGAGAGAGAGAGAAAAAATACAGAGAGTACAACATCGCATCGCTACGCGCCGATACGTCGAAAACGGACAACCTTATGGGCGACGCTAGAATAGTATTGATACGCTCAAGCTGCGTTGTTCAGATTTTTAATGGAATCACACATAAAAAAATCTGAACATCGCCATCGGTGGTCTGGCGGATTTTATCAAAGCTGTAAATGAAACGCTTCATGGCCTTTGGCGGCTTTGAAGGCTTTGTACATGAAGCTTTAGCGCTTTTGTTTGTTAGAGCTTTTTAATAATTATGACTAGCATGAGCGTAACTTTTGATGCTTTTGTGGTACAAGATCTTTCAAATTACGGGGGTAGTCAGTACGTCCAAACAACAAATAATAAAAAAATATCGGAGTTTCATACTTTTTATAACCCTACTAAATTTGCTAAAAACCCCAACAACAAGTTCAGGTTAAAATTTAAAAGACGACTAAAACCGCAACTGTTAGTATTTTCGGTTAAAGTACCAGTTAAACATTAGTATGTGACGCGAAGCCCAAACACCACAGTTAGTTGTTATCTTAGTAAGTCGATAAATAACATAATCTTATACAATTCAAAACGAACAACATCGAATATACAATACAATAAACATTATCAAAAATAGCACGACATTAAACGACATTAAGCTACTATCTTAGCTATCTATAGCCCGAGCCAATAAAGCTCTGATTTGGCGTCGCTAATTTATACTTCTCACGAGTGGAAATTAACTAATATCAAAAAGAGAGGCAAATTAGCGCCATATATTAAATGCCGATTGTAGACAATGAGCCAAAAGACAGATACAGTAGACATACGCCCCCAGAATCATACCAATGTCTTCCTCTCTCTGTCTCTTAGACCAATATGTACAGCCGGCATTAGATTACTTCTTTAATGGCACGGGTTATACCAACTCTATCGTTTTCTATCTGGAGTTGAATAGGCAGTTATTTTAGTTCGTGCAAATTTCACTATGGCATAATACTTTTTCCCTACAAGGAGCATTTTTGTACCCGTGATGAAAATCACATATAATATTGGCGGACATTTTTTTAATTTGAGTCTCTTTGAGGCGCATTTAAAATCCTTTCACCACACTTGGTTCGAAAGAATCAGTGACACGACAAGATGAAGAAGAAGAAGAAGGCGGACATTTCACACAGCGCCATCTAGCCTCAAATTGAGCAAAGCTTATGGGAACTAAATACACGACATAATATTACATTTTACTTTATGTTTTCGCATCTACACAAAACATTTAGGTTTATTACATAAATTTTAGTCCCCGGTGGGGATCATAAATCTCCAACTAAGGCAAGAAGACTAAGCTGTCAACTGAGCTGTGAGGCCTGTCTGTCTGGCAATACTGTTGGGAATGAGAAAATATTTGAAAAAGTACTATGCCTCAGTATATTTGCAACCACGCATGTTAGCAAAGCGGGGTCATGCACCTCCATCTTCGCATACCTTAGACATATACATTGCAGCATTCAGTATGGCATTCGTCCGACCACTCTTTGGTATCTTACTGCATTCCTACGAACGACACACAATGTTATATTGCTTACGACTGCGTGCTTTCAAACTCACTCATTTAAGCAGATATTACATCCATCGCCTGTACTTTGTTTAGAAAAGACTAGTAAAGCTCCATCTTGTAGTGAAAAACATTCGTAAAAAGTGTTCCCTAATGTTTTCATAGATGGCGTTGTACGATATTATGGAAACAATAGTTTCCTTTCATTCAAATTGATGTGGCACAGATAAATAATTCAATTGCATTTTCTTGTTTGAATCTATGGAATGAAAAAGGTATGGAATGTTCTAACAATAGTTTTTTTAGGAATGTTTTTCTTTCGAAACTTTGACTTTAGGTACCTAACGACGCCCAGCCAATCACAAGTTTGCGCTGTGCTTGGCCAATAGAAATGTCGGTCTCCACTTTCCATAAGTATAGAATTGTAGCATAGAAGTGAACGTCATTAGTCGTTCTCTACCAGAAAGTAAGGATAGGGTAAAATCGATTTAGTTTAGGCGTGATTTAGACTATACAGGGTTATTCATTATTAGCTGCAAATACTCAGGAATTAGGTTCAACAAATAAAATAAAAAATATTTATGAAATGATTTTTTTTAAGTTTTGTTATGAAAATCCCGAGAAAATCGATAAAGGAATCATTGGCGCCTGACCTATTTTGACCTTTGATCCGCGCCCGCGCGC
This sequence comes from Thera britannica, assembly GCA_939531255.2. Lineage (NCBI taxonomy): Eukaryota > Metazoa > Arthropoda > Insecta > Lepidoptera > Geometridae > Thera > Thera britannica. Next base: position 5,305,243 of record OW618048.2, read on the forward strand.
CGTGAGTGACACTCTGCGTTCAGTCACCGCCTGGGTGGGTCATCGTCCTGTTCTCCATGGTAATCATTATGCAATAGCCGTAAAGAAATTAATAAAAATAAAATTTTGATACAAAAACTTGAAAAAATTTTTGATCAAATTTAAAAAAAATAATTTCATAAATATTTTTTATTCTATTTGTTGAACCTAATTCCTGAGTATTTGCAGTTAATAATGAATAACCCTGTAGAATAATGCTCGTTTTAAAAACTCTCCTAAGTTTTCTCAAATTCTAAGTATGGCAAAGCATATTCAAAAGCTGTCTAAGTTCTTAGAGAGCGACAGACTAAAACTACTACTAAATTAGACAAAAAAAAAAAAGTTTCCAGAAGCCCAGACCATGTTTTATGGTTTTTGAAATGGTGTGAATTATGTCAGTTACAAACAAAAATTTAACTGTTGTTTTCCAAATATAACACTATTTTTTTTATGTGCGTGTGTATGACCGATCGAAAGGGACAGAATTACAATGAAAATTTGTGAGTCATATAAACTACTTGAAGCTCAAAGCCCTTAGGATTTTAACCATTTATTGAAGCCATACAACGTTCCGCAGGTTGTTTTAATAAGTTAGTACTAAATTATCGGTTTACCTTCATGGGCATCCTAAGTTTGAGTATCTCGCTGTAATCCTTCAATACCATGTACGGTGCGTGGATCTGAAGCAAAAAACAGTTGGTGTTTTTGTGGTCACGTAAATTTAAAGCATTGTACGGTTGTAGGCAATCAATATTGCACATCGGCTTTTTTGCTTTCGTAGAGCGCTTTCTCTTTCTGACGCACACTACGCTCTATGAAGCCGAAATTAGCCGATGTGCAATATCTAATGCCTACTATACACTCTTGTCGTAGAGTCGTAGTGTCACTTAGTTCTGTTTTTAAACAGGGCATAAAATGATACAAAGATGCTCTTATTTTTCGAACATTTTAGGTTGTTCGACATGCCGGTTTCCTTACGACGTTTTCCTTCGCCGTTTGAGAGTACTGGCATAGTATACACATTTCGGATAGAATAACTCATCCAACAAATTACATCCGACAGACTATCCACCTACGACTTGAAAGATGCGAAACAACCAACTTTGGAGTCGCAAAGACCCTTCATAACTCGCTCTAGGGTTAGGGTGGCTCGCTCGTGATAGCATCAGCACAAACCTTAGTGGTTTTTTAGATGCTATTTTTAACAAACTAATGTAATATTTATAGGTGAAAATGGAAAATAAATTTAAAAATAAAAAACTTCTAAGACTATACTGGTCGACTCACCTTGACAAAATGCAGTCCATACAGATTATTTGGTGCCTCTCGCTCTAACTGTAAGCCCTCCTTTTCCAGATTATCCTCGAATATCCTCCGGTACTTGAAAGCCTCGGGTTTATTCCCGTCTTCCTTCAAACTTTCCCACACGAGGACGTAGTCTATAGTCCGAACTCCGTCGTTGAAGAGTAGGGAGGGGTTGTTCATAACCCCGCCCATTATAATACTGCGAAATTAAAAATGTCACGTTACGACAAAGACTTTTCAGAATCTGATCTTCGAAAATAAATACCACAACTATTATTTTGGGTGTTCCCTTTTGTCACAACTTAGTAAGATCCATGAGGATAGGGAACAAAAACAAGAAGGTATAATATTCCAATAACATCCATACCAGAAAAAATAAAGGTATCACAGCCAGAGTTCATTACTCACGAACACATATCAACCACAGCCGAAAGGTGAAGGTCAAGTTAAAGAGACTTTAACAGATACGATAGATAGAGAATCCCATTACTTTTATTTGTTTCAAATTCAAACTTCTCATCAAATTGTCGAGGTCAACAATCAAAATCTTGCAACTTTTTGCGTTTTATTAGGCAGTGGCCTTTGTAGCCTCTGTGACCTTTGTTAGCAATATGAGTAGTATAATTATTAGACAGTAGCAACTATCAACACTATGCTCTATGTTTGTAGATTTTAATGTACTTCAATTATTATAGAACAATTCGTAAAAGAACGAGCGTGAGAATATAACCCTATTTTATTTTGCTCAGTCATCTAGTCAACTAATACGTTTAGCTCCATATTTATCATCAAACCGGATTTTTATGGCCGGATACAAAACAAGATTACAATAACTTGAAAGGCTCTAAAAAATACTGTTATGTTATGGCTACTTAGGACACTTGAGTAAGTGTCCTAAGTAGCCATAACAAGTCAAGTGTCTTAGGTAGCCATAACACTTAGCCACAAGTAGGTATAAGTTACACCTATGGCTGCTTATTCTTCAATCTACTTGTAGATTACAATTTTAATTTTTAGTAGTAGTAGTTTTTGTTTTCATTAGTTCAAGTAAGATTATTAAATATGTTAATGCATGCCATGCCTTGTATCATATTCTAGGGTTTGTGAGGCAGAATTTATAAACTACACAAACACGTTAGTTTAATTGCACAAAAAATATAGTGTTTGTGTGTATGCCTACTATTATTACCTATCTATCGCTATCGCGCGAGACAAATCTCGCCCTCATTTTTTGAGGCAAGTAAATTATTTATTACATCATTTGCATCAACCAATTTGAATAAATGACCTGATTTAGACTATGATGTTAGCTAAATGAGACGGCATTTGTACAAAATAAATGACACGTATGACATTATGTGCTACGAAAAAAGCTATGATTGCGACGACTTTAAATACGACGAGGCTTCAAGTTATAAGGCTAATGCTGCTTGACAAAAACTACAGAGTTACGATGACGTATGAATGTAGTATTTGATCCCTAGCATAAATCCCAGCAAGAAATGTATGGAGTTGACGAAATAGGTACAATAAATTAAAAGATTGATGTGCTGATACGAGCCAATAATCGGCGTGATGATGTTTTCATTGTCTATTACTCACGAGCAATGATTGGCTGTGGGTTTGCCATTGCCCTTCGGGAGATCGGCACCATCTGGTACTCCACACCCGCATTCTTCGGCAGGTCGAGTGGAGGCTTCGCTACCGTTGTCCCTGGAATATTTTTTGGGACAAATATTGAAGATTGGGCCGAAGTGATTTAATTTCTAGGATATTACTGGCAACGTATGGGAAACTCCCAAGAAATGAAAGCTCACAAGATACATTTAAGGCACTACGATCGAGACTAAGAAAATGTATTGTTGTAATTTGGAATGTTTTAAAAGCAAGCAGTGCAACACAACAATCACAAAAATAGGACATCACAGACACAGACTAATCTAAATTATTTGATCACTCTTCAAATAAATTGAATCTGTAATTTTCATTATAATACTCGTATGTAACTTACATAAATTTTCCGAATAAACTAACTCCATCGGAAAAATCTAGAGGATGTTGCTGTATAAATTCAGGTAATACTCCGCTGCCGAGGTATTGGTGGAACCCTTCGGGGTAAGAGCTACCTGCAACATGTCACTTTCCTAGGCTTCTTCCAACAGTTTTTACTGCTGGACGCTTGGATTCAACAATAAGCTCAAGTGGCCACAACCAGTTTCAGTTTCCTGTTAGCTCATAGCATAAGTTCCTGACCGGATAATTACATACAGCTTAGTATCAGTACTATTAACACAAAATGAATATCCGCCACATAAAGCATTATATTTGTCCGTAGATTGTTGTGTTGCATGCATATGAATGAATGTAGCCTTAAATCTATTAGCATGATTCCATACCAATTGCCGAATTGGCCCATGTAACGAAACGAGATGGTGAAACAGTGATGTAATTTTCAAGCTATTATGGAATGAAGTTACAAGGAAATTCGTCACAAAAAGACTAAAAGTATAATTTTACTACGATTAAATAGATGTGGTCACTACAGGAAAAATGTGGCTCGTGCAACGTATGTTGGAAATAGCACAGGAATCGACACCTTACGTTGCGTGTTGATTACCTATCGAAGTTAATTAGTAACGACCTTACAACGTGGACCACTATAATTTTTTTTCTAATAAAATCTATACCATTTGAATGAGTTGCGTAGGTATGAATGTGAGAGTATGGTTATTTTATTAAAACTGAACCGAAAACAATTTTTTTTTTTTTTTTAGATAACGCGTAACTACTAAATACAAATTATTATCGCGACCAATCCCAACTTAGTCCATATATAGGTACAAACCATACAAATGTTATTCAAGTTTAGTGTTGGTATGTAATCTAATCTAAATTAATACTTGTATGTACATCATTAACATTGTTAATTAAAAACAAATATTATCATCATGGAATATAAACATAATTAATAAATTAGGCCAAATAACACCACCCTGTGGCACACCCTAAGTTTTGTTTCCCAAGAGCCTTCACCAATATACTCGTATGACATGCACATTGATATCCTACAAAATTGAAATTTAGGGCAAATAGAATCAGCTGGGTTGTATGCTATTTGGTAGCAAAATGGCCAGCTTATACGTACGGGAAAAGCAAAGGGCACATCAAAAGCCTTGCTAATTTTAAGGAGTACCATTCAGAGCAAATCGCTCAATATATTTGGACAGGTACTATGAACGATTAGTGAAAGTTACTTGGGGATATTATGACATCAAAATCATAGGACACAAAAGATGCTCTCAATTACAAAATGATGATTAAGATGAAAAGTGTCTAGATAATAGGCTTGTTGACAAGGAACAAATAATGTGCAATAGAATTGTAGTAAATCTGAGAATAAGTGCTGTTTGAATGTAAGTACTAAACATAGCACAGGTTATTGGATCCAATCGACCAACACAAAAGGTAACGGTACAATTGAATAGAAGCTGAAGGTGCCCACACTGTGACTAATACCGGTACATAAAGTTTATGTACACTCACAATGTTTGCCAAGTGCTTCGCACATATGCATCAACAAATGACTTATGAAGTTTAGCATAGAATCTAATTACAGAAGAGAAGAATAGCGTGAAGATAGGTGCATAATAGCGAGTCGTGCAGTGACCACTCACCGGTCGGTGTTCATGTCTTGCGACAGATTGTCCTGGTAGTTGCTGAGGACCGACATCGCGTGGAGGTCGCCCATCTTCTCCTGCGTATCCCGCTCAGTCTGGACCAAACAATTCAATACCAGTTCTAAGCTTGTATCATTATAAGTTACATGAATTAGGCTAGAGGATAAGGCCAACAACGGGAATAAGGTGAAGTGAGTTCCAAAGTAGAAGTTACGACAGCAATTCAATTTTACTCGTATCTAAATACACCCGTTCCACCCGTTTAGAAGATGTGCTGGGAAAACAACATTGAAGAAATATACCTAGCTCAGTTAAAAAACTACACACTTGCTCGCGTTTTTTGTGTTCTAATGAAGTTTTATTCGATTGTTATCAAAAATATTTCAATGTGTTTTTATTTCCGTGGTCTTACTATGAAATAAGTCTGCATTAAATATACTTTTATTCTACTTTAAATGAGTTTATGTTGCAGTGGAGTTGCGCGCTGTCCTCTCGCGACCCCACAGCGGGATTCGACGCCACTTCGTCCGACGACATTGCCGTGAGACAATATCTCCGTCATTTTGATTTGTTTTATGTTACCTACACAACTATATCGAGTCGTGTCAATGTCCCTTTTCATAGCTACATGTTTGTGCGGTTTGGGATGTAATAATCACTTCGTGCTTCCTCCGCTCCCTCAGTAAATATCTAAGTTAGCTACCTAATCCATCGCATTTGTAAAATAATAATCCACTAGTTTTTACTGCAGCGAAGATATTCGCAAGTCAAGTTATGAAGACCTATGTAAACGTGCATTTGTCATTTCTAGCTTTATCTAGTATTTGTATGCGGAATCTCGCATCTCATTAGCCAGCCTGCTTTGCCTTTGTATCACAGGAAAATCTATCGTGTGGCTCATTCTGGTAATAATATGTGTTTACATTCTTAGTCATCGTCAGCGATTGATGATAAGGCTTGCTCATTAACGTGTCTGTACCGGTAAGTTCACTGACAGTCTTATTATCAAGTCTTTCATGTTTGCTATGTTTTCAATAGAAACCATTGCAAATTTTTAAGCAAACAGCATTATTGTTTAGAAACAAACTTATAGCAAAGGCGGACGCGCTGCCGGTTACCGCGTTGCTTTTACTATGTCACCCAGACAAATACCTATAGCATCAAATAACATCACAGTAAAGTCTAGTTTCTAGCGAACGTAGTAACACATAAAGAAACTAGCCACCATGTGAAGCAGATAAAGCAAATGTGATAGCACTGTTCACCGTACGTAGGCTTTTCTGCGGCCATGGTACTTGTTCACTCTCAACAAAGCAGCATCATAGGTGATGTAGCACAACACTTCCACCACACATCTAGCGATCATTCCGGCACTAAACACGCCTGGTCCAGTGTAGTAATCATCTTAGACTAAGAGACACTTGGTTGCATCGAAGTAAAAACCATTACGTACCATCGACCTTGGACCGTGCGTCGGTTTCTGATTCACCTGAATTCGTTATCACTTGTTTTTTATTAGTGGCACTTGAGTTTTAAGATCGAGCGCTTAATTCATCTCTTACAAAATCTGTGAAAAGAGCTATGCTTAAACTATTGCTATCTCTTACCAACATGATGAAAGAGACATGACAGGGCAAATAACTAATATTTAAAAGGCAACTTTTTAGAAGGATAACATTTTTACTTAGGGAAAATGTAACGAGGTGACAAACGTTCGTTCAAATGAAAGTTACAAAACAACTAACGAGTTTTAGATAAAAGAATTTGCATGAAGCGGGCATACATTGTCGTTGATATGTTTACACATAACGATTAGCAGGCAGGTAGGTATGCTGACAAAGTGAATGCTTAACATAGTGTGCATATTATCATATTATGCATAGCACAAAATAAAATAAAAAACAATTATTCTCCCCCAGAACCCCCACCCGTGACTCTTCTACCCCGTCCGACTTTTGGCGAAGTTTGTCGATCTTTCCCGAAGAAGTTTCGGTTACGACAGTGTCGCAAGTTCAATATTTGTGTTTTTAAAAAAGGTAGGCCTAAACAAATTTTCACATAAACACACTTGCTGCTCGATAGACTGTTTAGTGGCAGTATGCCAAGTAGGTTTCTTTTCAGAATTAGACAACATTTTTGTATCTCGTCTAGATCTACTAGATTTGATACAAAATTAAGGACAGATCTCCCAGATATGAACACAAGATATTTTTTAACAGTGTTGTGTTTTGTCTTAGTGCAGGCGACACGGTACCTCTTTACCAAGGTACCTAAAGCTATCGTAAGGCCTCGGCCTCGAATTTAGCAGGCAGCGGGCGGGCAGCGGGGCGGCGGCGGCGGCGGCTCTGCAGCGAGGTGGGGCGGGGAGGTCCATTTGATTTTACGCATAAGAATCCTGCCGCTCCCGCGCCGCCGCCGCTGCCACCCCGCTGCCCGCTAAATTCGAGGCCGAGGCCTAACTTTGGCAGTAGAAAGTTATCTAGACGGAAATTTGTATAAATTTTACTATGACCACAACCATGGAACTTTAAGAATGTAAAGAATGTAAACACGTCGTTGGATTTATGCCAAGTATTACGGGTGGTGAATTTCAAGTATCAACATAGGTGGTATACCTATAATTAGCAACTACCGTAATTTTTGTGGCAAAGTCTATACCAACCTTAGGTTGAAACCACTTATCTATATTAGCAGCACAACTCGCATCAGGGACCTTGACTAATGAAAGGAGAAACATTACACCTAACTACAGTCGGCAGCAAAAGTTGATTACAGTTACCTATGAGTTTTATAGACACTTTTATACGCGTTATGTAAAATTGTCGAGCCACGGAAAATCTTCCAATATTAGTCAAAATTTTGATCATGAGGCTGTAGATACCAAGAGATCATACTTAAAAAATCGACAATGATAATCAATTGCCTTGAAATATACTTAGACTATGTCAACTTATAAAGCTAAGTGATTCTTTATGGCGTTAACAGGAAAATTATTTTCACATAACATGGATGTCATCACGTCACCTAATAATTATATAACTCACATAACACGTTCATAATTTTAATAAATAAACTACCTACTTAGAATACTCCCCCCCCATCCCGACTTTTGGCGAAGTTTGTCGATCTTTGCCAAAGTTGTACGGTCGGTTACGGTGGTGTCAGTGACCTCCAAAATGCTCAAGCTTTTTGCTTAAAGAATTTTTCTAAACTTTTAAGTTTAGATAGATAACTTTAAGATAGTTTATAATTTTGCTGTTGAGAGTATTTTTTCATAAAAGTAGGTAAATAGAAAACCAACTTGCTCACAGTAGGGGCCCATTAAGGACATACACTCTATCACCAATTCCATTAGCTAATGGTACTTCTATTAATGTATCTAATGTTGTCACATTGTTAGACTTAACAAATAAATTGGCAATGTTATTTTAATAAATGCCAATTTAAGAAGCACTCTCACTAGTAATGTAATGGGTAATGTGCCAACTGGTGAATAAACAGAGGCTCCTTTAAGCATCTACAATATTGTAGGATTGTTGGAAGTCAGTGGACATATAATTAAAAAAAAAACATTTATTGAAGTTCTTTGTGAAGAGCTTGTCCAGGGAAGTACTGCCACAAAGCCTTTTTCTGCCGTGAAGCAGTGCTGCTGTGTTTCGGTTTGAATTGATGTTTTATTGATTTATTATTTATTTATGATGTCCCAAAAGTTATGAGCTGGGCGGGATTTGAATCCAGGACCTTCCCCTTGGTACGGGGCTACGCTGAATGATGCGTCATTGACTTCTTATCACACTTGAAATAAGTTTTTCTACTCAAAAATGTATGTACACTATGCTAGTACTCTCAAAAGGTGAAGGAAAACATCGTGAGGACAACGGCATGTAGAAGACCTAAAAAATAAGTTCGAAAATAATGGCAAGTGTCACGCAAATACGGTAAAAAAAGGAATTTGTTACTTGATGATACAGGAAAAAATGTACTTTGTAATTACCCTATTAATAGAAAAAGAGTCCTACCTAGTTTGAGGAAACTTTAAATATTATTTAATTCAAGGAAAACATAGGATTTCAGCTGTGTATGTAATTATATCAAAATACCTCATTTGATTTATCAAAATTAAATGAGTTTCCTGTCTACTTTACAAAATTACTATGACCTTTACCTAAATCTACTAAGTAAATTATGTACTTAAAACATAATCACAGGTAACTTTTTCACCTCTAATATGGCATCTAAACAACATCCAACTGTGACAAAAAAGTGCATGTTTTCAAGCTAGTTTTCATCAAATGGTACTGGTACTTTTGACATCTTAATGAAATTAGATTTTTAGTTACTACCTAATATTCTAAAAACTGACATGCTTAGTATTACAGTCAATTGTGATAATGTGGTAAATAAATGAACTGAACTGAACTACAATCATTGGTAATTAAGTGCAGCAAATATTTCTTTCGAGTCTGGGTTGTCTTATCTGGTACCCAAAACTGACAACACAACCTAAACTCAGAAAAAATATTTGTAGATCATAGAAATATATTTGTTTCTCGTATTTTTACCATTTCGCCTACTTTTCGACATAGCTAATTACTAGCTGCATGACAGTATGTTACAATGATTTTTATAATGTCCCAAAAGTTAAGAGCCGAGCGGTAAAAATTAATTGACTATAACGTCAAAACTGTAGATGGAGCCACGGTCGCGTTAGTGCCGAACAGTCCCTAAGAGTTATTCGTCGAGTGTGATTAGGATCCGATGGCGCAGTGGTCAGCGCAGCCCCGTACCGAGGGGAAGGTCGCGGGTTCAAATCCCGCTCGGCTCTTAACTTTTGGGACATTATAAAAATCTTTGTGATTTCCTTAAGTGTAGTAAACACTATAAAATAAATAAACAGTATGTTACAATATTAGTAAAGAAATTATAAAAAATAGGTACCTCAAGAAAGTTCTCTCCTCCTTCATTTCCATTGTTAAAAAGCTGCTGGAAGGCGAGATCATTTCGTTGATCGTCAGATAGGAAGGATTCCGTCTCTCCAGTGCTAGTCCGTTTATGATGTAGCTTCACACCTCCGGCGTAAATAGGCGTCGTTATTTTCGGCGTGAAAACGTTCTCCTCCACAGCCGTAGCTAGCAGAGGCTTGGGAATATCTTCTTCTAGGGAAGGATCTCCGTCGGACATCACACAAAATTAGCAAAAGCACTGTTCTTCCGCAATAGTCATCTCCGGCAAAATCTCAACGATTAGTCACGGAGCGAGCGTGCAGTGTCTGTCCAGCTGTCCACTATTCAATCCAATGACCCTACAACAGAACGAAAACAGTTCCCTATAGAAAATATATAAAGCGCTGCAGATCGGAGATAGCCTTGTTTCGATCGAAATTGAATGGCCTGACTGAAAAACTTCCTGCTATACAATGATAAATACATACAGATGCTATACATAATAAATATTAGAACAATTACGTTGTATAATGTTATGTTGTGTGGTAGATAACGTAGTTTTTTGCAAGAAGAAATAAATAAAATATAGATACAGTAACACAATTATGCCAAAGAGCACAGCTGCTGGCTGGCTGGCTCCTGGCAAGCAGGAATTGACATGTTGAGAATCTTGACATTGACATGCCAGTACTTCAAACTGACTTTGACAAATATAACATTTTGACGTTGACAGTTATGTTCCAATCAAACATGTTTTTTGTGTTGATTGGACATCGCATGCACTGTTGCCGTTTTAGCATTTTTAGTGCTAAATTTAGCATATTTCATGACTCTTTAGCATATAAATTTTGCATTTAGCATATTGCATATTTTGGCATTTCAAATCAAAAGTCTATGTCAAAAGATTATTTAATAGAGACCGACCAGATACATTATTTTTTATCTATGGTTTTCATTGAGGTATGGCAACTCTCTGGATCAGGGACTTCCCTGAAACTAGTTTCTGATTGTTTTTACGTAACGAACGTTTCGCGTCCGAACCCCACTTGACTCTTGAATAAATTCATTCAATGTGATTTGTGAATGTGAAGTGAAAGTATGCCTCCTAAATATAAGCAACATTATCGCGAAGAATGGGAGAAGATAGGCGAGTTTAAGGATTGGCTTTTGGATGGATTTTGCTAACATTTGGTGCTTAGCGATACTTTAGAGCCTAGAATAACATGTTAGGCTAATGTTCTACCAAAAAATTGTACACAGAAATGTTAATAACAAAATTAGGATTTTAGCATGTTTTTTAGCATTTTTAAATACAAAAATAGCATTTTTTAGCATTATTTGGAGCAAGTTCTAGCATTTTCTCAAAATAAAAAACGGCAACACTGATCGCATGGCAACAAAAAATTGCCACGCCGCCGGAACGCGCCGCGCCGCGCTTCATCAAAAAGTAAAATGTCAACTACTTGGGTCGCCGAAAAATCAGTTTACGAATAGGTTGCCGGCGACAATTAAAATAACTGTATTTTCAAGAACTGAAGTTTAACAGTTTCGAATGTGAATTATCTGCAATAACGCTTACAAGCAGACCCAACATGACGGTGGAAGTACAGAGTAAGGGGAGGCTGCCCCAGCTCTCTTCTGATAAGCAGCTAACATTTCTGAAACTAGCTGTTTTATCGATGGCAGCAATATTATGTGAGTATTTCGAGCTTCATTTCCTTGTTGTCGAAGAATTTGCGTCGAAAACATCCGTCAGATAAATTCGCCAAATCTGTTTTTAGTCGGCCTTGTTTACTGCTAGACTTACGTGGTCCTGATGATGTTATGACATGGCTAGGGTTACAAAATGCCGACAATGCACATACATACCGGTGAAGCGTATCAGTACATTTGATTCAATGATCACAACATCACAATCTCCTTCTCTCAATCTCCGAAATGAATTTTGTCTCGTACCTACAGCACCTTTACCTCTGAAAGTACAAATATCAGTGCATAAAATCTTTTTTTCAGCATTTGGAACTCGACTGTTCTCTGTACTGCGGTTCGAGAGTGTGATCCACGAGTTTGATCCATACTTCAACTACAGAACCACCAGATACCTGACTGAGGAAGGCTTCTATAACTTCCACAACTGGTTTGATGACAGAGCATGGTATCCACTCGGGCGAATTATTGGGGGTAAGAAACTGGCATCCTTGTACTCCTTGTTAAAGGTTCCCCAAACATATTTTTATAAAGTAGTTAGGTATGTTGACTGACCTCTCAGCTCAATTGGTAGTAGCTCTGCCTTCTGTGCAGTAAGTTTAGAGTTTGATCCCCACAAAGAACAATGTTCTCTGTCTTTGGTATTATATTGTATTCCTAGTATAATTATATTTACAAAAAAAATGTATGTAAGTATTATGTCAGCTTTCTGTTTGACATAGGTAAAGGTCTGCTTCATTTGGGCCTAGATAGTGTTGTGGATTGTCCAGAATATTTAATTTTTTATTTTGTGTGTAGGAATTAGTAATATTCCACTTTGACTTTTGCCTTGACACCCATATAAACTAGCCATATTTTTGAATTGCTATCACATTTTTTTACTTGCATAAGCTGTCAGCAACAAACCTATAAACAGACTGATGTTTGCTGGGTCAATGGAGGTGGGATTTCTTGCCATGTTTGATTATTTTAAAACACACCAAACTTTCCATCAATACCAGGTACAATCTACCCTGGCCTGATGGTGACATCGGCTACTTTGTACAATGTCATGCAGTTTCTGAACATAACCATAGACATTCGGAATGTCTGCGTGTTCTTGGCTCCATTCTTCTCATCTCTCACTACCATTGTCACATATTTGCTGACTAAGGAATTAAAGGTATGTGATGTGTTTATGAGCATGATTTAGCGCAGTTAATAAACCGAATTTTACATTGACATAGTCATGCATTTATTTGCTGCTTCAGCACACATAGTATCACATACTATTAAATTAAGAAAAATAAGTAAAGAAAGACCTAACAATGTTATGAAAATCACACCAAATAAACATAGATAATAACATATTTTCTATGCAACAAAAAGAGACAGTGTATGTGTGCTACTGCAGCAAATTGGCTCTAACGCAGCATGACGCTTCACCACCAGCGGCAGCTAAGCGCAATTTACTTCAAGACACATTTTATCACACAGCACTTCTATGCTTGTGTAGGGTGGTACTGCCTTCACAGCTCAGTTGGTAGTAGCTCTGCCTTCTGCGCTGGAGGGCGTGGGTTCGTTCCCCACCGAGAACAAATATTTGTGTGTTAAACACAGATGTTTGTTCTCTGTCTGGGTGTTATATTGTATTCTATGTATGTATTTAAAAAAAAAAAGTATTTAAGTATTACCTATATCAGCTACCTGGTTCCCATAGTACAAGCTCTGCTTAGTTTGGGGCTAGATAGTGTTGTGTTGATTGTCCGCATTATTTATTTATTTATTTTATTTACTGGCATATTCATAATTGAGGTCTTAGGGTAGCCCACACTAGATTAGATCACTAGCTCATATTTTTTTTTATTTCAGGATGAAGGCGCTGGCTTAGTAGCAGCATGCATGATTGCTATAGTCCCCGGGTACATAAGTCGTTCAGTCGCAGGCAGTTATGACAATGAAGGCATTGCCATATTCTGCATGCTACTCACATACTACTTCTGGATTAAAGCAGTGAACACTGGAACCATTCTCTGGGCGACTATGACTGCTCTGGCTTATTTCTACATGGTAAGAAAATCCAAGATAAAATATGGTTTCGGCAGCAGTGGGCAAAAGCTCAGTCAAATCAAGAATAATTTGCTACTTATTGCAATGAGCAAAGACAATTGAATTCTTATTTTCAAACAGACAACATTCTTTTTCCATTGAATCGCGGATGTAAATTGATTGACCGTTTGCTCTAAGATTTCAGTGTATTTCACTGTCATCTTCAACGTCGATCACAGATCATGCAGACGAAAGCTTCACACCAACAATTCGCTGTGGCTTCTTGGTTTTTGCTCTTTCGTACAAACTTATAAATTAACAAAATAGGCTTCATGTATTTTTTAAAGAAAAAAATAAATACTTTTCTCTTTTGTGGTACAGGTGTCATCATGGGGAGGCTACGTGTTCCTAATCAACTTGATTCCCCTCCACGTGGTTGCACTAATGCTGCTAGGTCGGTTCTCATCGCGCGTGTATGTCGCTTACAGCACTCTGTACTGCATCGGCACTATCCTGTCCATGCAGATCTCCTTTGTCGGCTTCCAGCCAGTGCAGAGCTCCGAACATATGCTGGTAAGTGCTAGACTAGTATACTGTCCACACATTTGTAATTTACAATAGTTATTTAGGTTAGTGTCATTACGACCAGTGTGGTAAGAGATGGCAATAGTTTCAACACTGATTATCTTCTTAAGGCCTACGCAGACCGAGACTGCATGTCAAGGGTTTTTCCCGTCAGTCAGCGCTTTAGGTACCGCGGCATTCCAGCGCCTTGTCACAGCATGCTACGCCGCCTCACTCCGCGGTATGTCAAAATGAGCGCCGGAGCATGCCGTTGCATACCGCAGTATGCCATGGCATCGCGCCGCAGGAGCCGGTGGCGCGTCTTTCAATGCCGGGCAATGAAATCCGTTTCGATGCCACGGCATTATTAGAGCAAAGCAATATTATGTCGTCATTTCTACATTGATACGTTTGAATGTCATTTAGTAAAAAATTAAATCCCTTGCCATGTCATCCCGGTAGGCCATGAGACTGTTGTAGGTAATTAATGTCTAGAGATTTCAAACTAAGCTGTCATACGTTTGTACCCATCGACAGGCCCTGGGCGCGTTCGGTCTATGCCAGTTGTACGCGTTCACACAATACCTGCGCGCGAGGCTGTCACCCGCTAACTTCGAGCTCATGTTCAAGGCTCTGCTGACCACACTCCTCGCTACGCTGGGCACGGCGGTCGTTGCGCTCACTGTCACTGGTAAACATTACTTGAAGTCGCACTATCTTGAACAGCCCTTGCTCCGCTGAATGAAAGCCCGTTAAACCACTAAAGGCCCGAATTCCGAAACAGTGCTTAAGTCTGAGTCGAGCCTCAAGCACAGATTTTTGACACTTCAATGGAGAACTGTCATAAAATCTATGCTTGAGGCTCGACTCAGACTCAAGCGCTTTTTCGGAATACGGGTCTAACCCCCGAATACTGAAACGCAACTCAGATTTAAGCATGTCTCAAGCGACGAATATTTGACAGTTTTCAATGAAAATCTGTCAAATATTTGTCGCTTGAGACGTGCTTAAAACTGAGTTGCGTTTCAGTATTCGGGGGTGAGGCCCGTATTCTGAAACAGTACTTGAGTCTGAGAAAAGCCTCAAGCACAGATTTTTGACACTTTGCAATGGAGAACTGTCATAAAATCTATGCTCGAGGCTCGACTCAGACTCAAGCGCTGTTTCGGAATACGGGCCTAAGACTTCGTGATAAAATCTGTAAAAATGACAGGTAAAATTGTTGGCAAAAGGTAGCCTAAGTATCTTCTATGCCATACCTATATAAATTCATATTATGACGTATTACCTATACCTTCTTCTTATATGTATAGCTTGGAATTGAAACTACCCACAGGCATTGTAAAAAATTTGCGTCTAAAACTTCCTACTAAATATTTTCCCATACTTTCAGGTAAAATTTCTCCATGGACTGGAAGATTCTACTCCCTGCTCGACCCGTCATACGCCAAGAATCACATTCCTATTATTGGTAAGTTATGCTGTTGTACTTTACGTCCTTGTTTTTTCAATCAACGCGGATACCTAAATAAAAACACATATTTTATAAAAAAGCCAGGTTTATAAAGTCTACGAAATAGGTGAACTAAGTCTACCGCGCCGACTTTTATGACGAAGATATTATGTGGAATGTCGACAATTTTTATTTATTTATTCCAGCCTCTGTCTCGGAGCATCAGCCCACGTCTTGGTCATCATTCTACTTTGATCTGCAAGTCCTTGTATTCCTGTTCCCTGCTGGACTCTACTTCTGTTTCACCAAGCTCACTGATGCCAACATCTTTATCATCCTCTACGGTGTGCTCAGTATCTACTTTGCTGTGAGTTTTTAGCAAACACTTTATATCAGCTTTATAAAAAGTGCTACTAAAGGTTTTGTAAAATATTCTTCTCACTATCAAATTCGTGTCAATAAAAATAAATAACAACAGACTTGGCAGCCCAATAGCTTAAATGGCTATGGTGTAAATGGTCTTATACCATTTTGAATAAGAGGGTACTCCCAATAAAAAAAAATATTTCGTTATAATTCTGGACGTTATGTTAATTTCTTTCTTACTACTAGCGGCCTGTCCCGGCTTCGCACGGATAGGCATTTATTTTTTACACACTTTCCAATGTAGGAAGAATTTTTGAAATCGGCACAGTACTTAGTTTATTCATTACAAACATACAAATCTTTCCTCTTTACAATGGTAGTAGTATAGATGATGAAACAACGAAGCTTGAGCGCGTAGAGTCTTCGTAGAGTGACGTCATTCCGTTGACTCCGCCCATGACCATACACTTTGATCGCTGACTACCCACAAACCTTTCCCAACTCACTCCAACATCCATCACAACCTGACCCTTTACTGATTGAACTTCGCAGGGCGTGATGGTCCGTCTTATGCTGGTCCTCGCCCCGGTAATGTGCATCGTGTCTGGAGTTGCTGCGTCGAGTCTATTGAGCCTTCACGTCAAGGATTTAGAACCGAAAGTCGAAAAGCACAGCGAGAAAAAGAAGAAGCATGATAATAATCTTGTGTTCCGTTCAGAGGTAAATATTCCTGTTATGACCGTATTTTTTGTGTAGGGGGGTTAGAACTGGGATCAGATATAGTACTGTCTGAAGTATCTTATTCCGATAGTACAAGCTGAGCTTAGTTTGGGGCTAGATGGCGCTGTGTGAAATTTCCACTTATATTTTTATCTGTCAGCGTTCTCAGATGGTTAAACTAACCGTTAAGGTCAATTTCACAAATTACTAATCAAACGATCTCAAATATTTGCTTGCAAAATTGAGTTTGACAACTATCAATTATTTGATCGGTTGATAAGGTCATCTATGAAATTGGCTTTACATGTATTTTCTTTCTACTCTAGATTTATCAAAAACAATGGCGGTAGTATTTTAATCTAGAATGAAGAAAAGAAAATATTTAAAATTTAAAAATTTATATTATTTTTTATGGTACCTATTTACAGGATTGTTTTTATTAAACCATACTTATTAATAATGGATTTTTTTGTGTGCTGGTTTAGTGTGATATGGTCAATACCGCAGTCAGTAGTTGGTAACAAGATGGCGCCACTGTTTTCTAGGTGGGAGTTGTGTTCGTGACGATCTTGGGCTGCCTCCTAGTATCATACGTGTTCCACTGCACGTGGGTGACGTCAGAGGCTTACTCGTCCCCCTCCATAGTGCTATCGGCGCGTGCGCACGACGGCGCTCGGATCATATTCGACGACTTCCGTGAAGCTTACACTTGGCTCAAAATGAACACGCATGAGGTATGACTATGAGCCACTTTTTTTCTACCCTCTTTCGTCCCACTGCTGGGCAAAGGCCTCTGCTCCCAAAACGTCCAGTTTTCCCTATCCCGAGCTTTTCACCATCTCCTTTCGAAGGAGATAAAAAATTGAGGCACTTGTGATGTAGAATATAATTTATTTATTGACTGGCCTCTCAGCTCAGTAGTGGTGCTCTGCCTTCTACGCCGTAGGTCGTTGGATCGATCTCCACCGAGAACTAACAATTGTGTGGTGAACACATGATGTTTGTTCTCTGTCTGGGTGTTATATTAGATAAGATAATGCTTTATTGAGAACAAAAACCAGTTTGTAAATGAAAAACAAAAACGATGACATGTCATCTGCAGAAGTTAAAAACTATGTCGCAGACATCAACACCCTCCTCCGTAGAAAAGTAGGTATAGTAGTTCTACTCTAATTGAATTATTGATCGGATATTATAAAGTTTTAATATTGTATGTGATTTACCCCTCAGGACGCAAAAGTAATGTCATGGTGGGACTACGGCTATCAGATAACAGCAATGGCGAATCGAACCGTCATAGTGGATAATAATACTTGGAACAACACGCATATATCACGCGTTGGACAAGCAATGGCGTCTACAGAAGACAAGGCGTATGAAATTATGAGGGAGCTTGATGTGGATTATGTGCTTGTTATATTTGGAGGGCTGGTCGGGTACTCTTCCGATGGTGAGTATCCATACTAATATTATAAAGCTGAAGTTTGATTGTTTGTTTGGTTGAACGTGCTAATCTCGAGAACTGCTGGTCCGCTGCTATAAAACATGACGCTATTTTATACTAGTGCGAAGCGGGGGTGGATCGCTAGTAAATCATAAAAACTAAACTTGCGATCTCTTAGAATTAAAAAAAAATCGCGTTTTTTGAGTTGCTGCACCCCCAAAAAGTGCTTGTATTAAATTTCAGATCTTAGACTAGTTTCGGAGATTTGGTGTGGAGTGGCTCTGGCTTCTCGTTTATGAATAGGATGTACATCACCCAACTTGCTAAGATTATTAGTCTCTAAAAAAACTGAATCTGCTTCCACATCTATGCCCATAGTCCGAGTTTTATTCGATCAGTTGGAACAATTCGTTTCGCATAAGTGTCTCTTTCTTTTGTATGGAAGAAATGTTGAGACAACCACTCGTTTCTACGTCACGCATTGTTGTTGTCTCATCTTTTCTCCATACAATAGAGACGTAGACGAAATGTTGTAAATGAAGTGGGACTTGCCCTCTTGATGTTCTTTGTTTGTTTGCAGACATCAACAAGTTCCTATGGATGGTCCGTATCGGCGGCAGCACGGACCGCGGCGCGCATATCAAGGAGGCTGACTACTACACGCCGTCGGGAGAGTTCCGCGTCGACGCAGACGGCTCTAACACACTGCTCAACTGTCTCATGTACAAGATGAGCTACTACAAGTTCGGACTCGTATACACTGAAGGAGGTGAGCTTTTATTACTGATATTGATTATTATTGACTGGCCTCTCAGCTCAGTTGATAGTAGATCTGCCTTCTGAGATGTAGGTCGTGGGTTCGATCCCCACCGAGAACAAATATTTGTGTGGTGAGCACAGATGTTTGTTCGCTGTCTGGGTGTTATATGGTATTCTAAGTATGTATTTACAAAAAAAATGTATATGTATAAGTATCATATCAGCTATCTGGTTCCCATAGTACAAGCTCTGCTTAGTTTGGGGCTAGATAGTGTGGATTGTCTAAAATATTTATTTATTTTTATTAGAAAATGTAAAAGACAATCCAATCTAACACACGATAGAGAAAAAAAAATAAAAAAACCCCGCTTTACGCCTAAGAAAGTCATTCTGAAAAACAGTACTTTTTAAACTTTCGCAATCATATCACATGCTGAATCTGTAACACGGGTATTTACCGCGTAAATTACCTTATTTTTAATTATTTTGTATATGTAGATGTGTATAGATTTGACAATACATTTTGTATTCAGGCCGTCCGCCCGGCTACGACCGTGTCCGCGGCGCTGAGATCGGCCACAAGGACTTCAATCTCGGAGTCCTAGAGGAGGCCTACACCACCGAGCACTGGCTCGTACGCATCTACAAGGTATGCTGGACATTACACTATGGCCATATTTCACAGTCGCTGAGTTACGCTATCCGTCAGATAAACATTTCTGTCTCTTCTTTAGACCTGTCGTTAACAAAGATGACACTGTTTTTAACCGACTTTAAATACAAAAGGAGGAGGTTCTCAATTCGGTTGTATTTTTAATGTTTTTTATCTAGAAGGTCCCATAGAAATAACATGAAAGTCACTTCAACCGTTTATACTTATATTATTAATCTGATAGCGTTACTCAGAGATGGGGAAATAAGCACCTAGCTAATAGAATGCTTTATTAACAATCTGAAATAATGAAATATAGGATCTGAAAAATCTAATAAAGAAGGTTATATCGACTAAGCCTAGACGATTGTCTCTCTCTGTACCAAATGAGCTACAAGGCCTCATTTTCAATTTAATATTATGTTTAGGTAAAGCCCCTCCCCAACCGAGGCGCATGAGTGGCGGCGGCGGAGAGCTGACAGCGTCGGCGGCGTCGGTTGCACAATACCATCGCCGACGTCCACGCGCAGTTGACGCAATCCCGCCGTCAGGTGGCGCTCATGATTGCCAAACTCAACATCGCCGAACAACTCGCCTCCGCCTCCGAAACCAACGCTAGGCTCGACCATGAAAAAGCTGAGCTAGTTAAGCTCAAGCTGCTGGAAGAAGTACGTAAACATACACGGGATAAACATAACATGAGTAGCGTGAATATAAATGTAAACTAAAGCAAGTTCTATTGGCCACGACCCACGACCATCGAACAGGTCGAAAGATCATTGTTAATTGAGCCATATGAAAAACATTAATCCTAATAAACTTTCTAGAGGAACGCTACAGTTTGATAGACTGTCTCTTTATGTAGCCACACTTTAAATCGGGCACTCGCTACACAGTCGGTTGTGGTTACGTGTTTTTTCTGTCGCTTCTAGACTACATTAAACCTTAATAATAAAAAAACGGTCGAGCCGTTATGTGTAATTGTTGAATTAAGGTTCAGTTTACTAGCTGATTCACGGTAAAATAGCGTCGTTAATCGTTCTGTTTTGGTAGCACCAACCATTCTTATTTTATTTCCATTGAAGTGCTTTTCATTCTTATGGGCTGCCCTGAATCAGACAGCAGCAACAATGTTGGCAGGAAAATAAATGTTTTTCTATCAGGAATAGGGCCTTTAGTCCAGTAACTTTAGGTCGACTCAAAATATTGACCTTATTCTGCAGTAGTCTTTTTAAGTCACCTCGTAAACATGTAGTTCTTGTCACAAACCATGTAAGTTGTAATTTTGTATGGATATCATCAACTTTTTATATGTATGAACTTCCTAACAAATGTAGTGAGTATGTGTAATCCTTCAATTTTAGAAACTTTTCTGCAATTGATGTACAAGTATAAGAATTAAATAAAGTCTATAATAATAACATGATACTGCCAGAATAAACTATTATAGCTTTCTATTCGTGAATAAAACCCAATCTTATAATTATCGCAAAAGTAAGCAACTTTTATGCAATAAGAATGTAGGTATAAGCAACGTATGTATGTAAGTATAGACTGAACGCTGTTTATTGCTTGGGAATACATTTCATTTGGTAGTTGCGTAGTAGCCAGTACGGCTGGCATATCTCGGCGTGAAGTTAGCCGTTTGGCTGCGTGGCAGACAATTTACAACCTTATGCAGTGATACATAACCTACAAAACCATTTTTGCGGTCCCACGGCTAACTTCACGCCCCCGACCCTACTGTACAGTACAGCAGATTTAGTGAATTATTCAATAAGGTGCACAAACAAGCACACTTAGCATGACCGCCCGGAACGTTACTTTCTACCGAAGAGAAGACAAATCATGCTTCGTCCCTTTCTTTTAGTTGACGGAAAAAGTGACAAAAGTAATTTTAGCTAAACCGTTGCATAGGGCGTTCATGCTAAGCCTGCAGCATACGTTTATGTAGTCAATTGCTCTAACATTTGAATCATTCAAGATCCAGTAGCCTCTTGCATCATGGATGGATAAGTATTTGGAATGGCTAGTAGTCTTTTAAATAAACGTAAAAATACATAACATTTTGCTTAGATTTCAATGAATGTTTTAAATATAAACAATTAATAGAAGTTGTATAAATCATTTTTTATTTTTATGAGAAATTAAATTGTATTAATATAACACTGTTTTTTTTTTAACAAAGCATGATTCTGTTTTATTCTCCAACATCATCCTCACTGGAGCAGTCCTCAGGATGGAAGGTGTCATCGTTGGCGTTGTAAGGGTTGGGGCGAGGCCGTTTGGGTTTGCGCCGTTTTTGGAACGTTGGAACGCCAATCTAGAACAAGTTCAGATGGTATAAAACATTGCTCTTTCACATTTTAAAGACATTAGAACGCCAATCTAGAACAAGTTCAGATGGTATAAAACATTGCTCTTTCACATTTTAAAGACATTAGAACGCCAATCTAGAACAAGTTCAGATGGTATAAAACATTGCTCTTTCACATTTTAAAGACATTAGAAAGAAAACATTCAACTCAAGTAGTTGAAGTCTGTATAGGTAGGCATTTATTCAGTTACACCACAAGGTATTTACTTTTAATTGTCAGCTACATAGATAAATGTAGGCCAGTCAAATGTTTTGGTGTAAGCTGTAAAGTGTAAACTATAGCTCGGATTTTCATCACTGCTGACCAGGTGGTTCGACCATCATATCTCTGTCTCTGTCTGCCCTATACAAAATGAGAGAGAACGTCGAAGTTTTAACGCATGGGTCGTGTGGCACTAACAGGTCCGCGATAAGCGTAAGGTAACCATCTCTATCTAACCAACACTATCTCTTGTAAAGTGACGTAAAAAGTACCTGTTGCACCATAGAGTAAGGACCAACGCCGTCAATGAACGCCTCTCGGAACGCTTTGTGAAGAGGCTTCCGCTTGAATACTGCACACTGTTGCTGCAGGGCCTCCAACGAGCCATCAGGCAGCTCTAAAATAGGGACGCACGAGAAGAATTTTTGAAATTACTTCATGCTCGTTCTCACTGGAGACGAGCGGGAATACGCCATAAAGTCGGACGCTGTACACAATGGACTATGCAATACTCGCTCTTGTCCTTACCTTGTAGTGAGCAATATTTTTATTTGGTTATGTGTCGATACCTTTACCTACCTACCTCGATCTGTACTCGTGTGAAACATGATTGATATTGCGGACGATCCACACCACACTATCTAGCACCAAAGTTGTTACACCATAATAAGTAACACGTGCAATAAACACTTGTCAACGTGACGTGAAACAAGAGGTTTCGTCTCCACTCGACAACGAGATAGCAAAAGCACGGAGAACGGCAACATACATGAAAAATAGTATCGCAAAATGAAACGTCTTAAAGCTAGGTGAGTCTATATGCCAATTCCTATATCTGCAACAAAGTTTCTGTTTCGCGGGAAGTCTACAGGTCCTTTCTACTTACCAATCTCAACGAAGGAGCACTGCTTAGGGCGGATGTCGTAGACCCTGTAGTCCAGCATCAGAGTGACGCCGATCTGATCGTCTTCAGCCTCCAGCTCGCTGCGAGCCGCGAAATTTAGCTCAATGTGCGAGCCGTCCAGCGACTTGAAGAGTCGAGCTTCCAGTTTTAACAGTTTCTGCAAAATAGAGGCATACATTTGACAGCCCCTACAACTCCGTTGGTAGTTCTGCGCGGTAGGCCTTGGGTCCAATTGTTTGTTAAGACTAATTCTGGTTTTTCAAGTTCCTTCAGACACATCAGCCGAAATTACGTTGCGTTCGAAAACGACACATGCATATTCAACGCCGTACCTTCGACGATCTTTCGCTTTGACCGCTAGAGAAAGGAAT
This sequence comes from Thera britannica, assembly GCA_939531255.2. Classification (NCBI taxonomy): domain Eukaryota; kingdom Metazoa; phylum Arthropoda; class Insecta; order Lepidoptera; family Geometridae; genus Thera; species Thera britannica. The sequence continues at coordinate 5,328,733 of OW618048.2, forward strand.
CGCAATTTATTCCCCAACGGTTGTTAGTTCTTCAAGCTGCAACTTGCCACTTCTACGAGCGAAGGAAGTCGGTAGATGGAAAGAGCCCGAATCGTCAAACCTATGACCAAGAAGGCTGATGATGAGTGATGTCTAAAGTTTCCACATACCTTAAGATTATCAATCTGCTCCAGTCTATTGTAATAAGCCACCAGGGCTTTCCTCACAGCCACCAGACATTCTGGTAGCATTACATTATCATACTGATCCAACACTGCACTCAGGTTGAATCCAAGAGGCAGGGATGATGCAGACACAGTGTTCTTATCTAAAACAGATAGGACTTCTATTGTGTTTCAAATATTAATAATATAAATAAATAAATATTGTGGACATCCCCAGGGTTGGACTGGGCTGGAAGGGCTCGGGTGGCTGACCACAAACCTGGGGCCCGAGATAATCATTTTTCTATTTCTATTCTCTCTAATCATCTCAAGAAAATTATCAGATGTACAAGAGCACACATTTTGATGCACCAACAACATTGTAAAGATCGCAGGAAGTTTGTGGAAAGAGATCCCTCAAAATCGTTATTCCTTGAAATACACACATCAATATTGTCTAGGGATATTCAATTTCGGATTGACTTTCTATTTTTTCGAGGTATTGTTCCTACTTTTATTTTTATTAATAATAATATTAAACATTTGTATTTTATTATGATCAATAAACAACACAAAGTAAAGATTCTTGTCATAACTAGTTTTCTAAAGATTTTATTTTCTATTTGTGTAAAATCAGCAATATGTTGAATATATATAAGTATGTATTTACAAAAAAAAATGTATTCAAGTATTATGTCAGCTATCCGGTTCCCATATTACAAGCTCTGCTTAGTTTGGGGCTGGGTAGTGTTGTGTGAATTGTCCACAATATTTATTATTATTATTATTATTATCCCTAGACATTGTTGAATAGTCTATATGTAGGGGATCCCTATCTCCAGCAGTGGACTTTAGGCTGATGATGATAAAGTATTCTCACCAGACTTCATGTCAATCTTCAGGCCATGTTTGATTTGATGTTGAGCCTCATGCTGCATGTGATACACGATGGTGCAGTGGTCGTCCTTCTGGTACGACTGAACCTCCATCCCGGACAGAAGAGACATCAGTTCTATGTTCTTCTTCAAGCTTTCAACCGAGTTTAACAAGACTATATTCTGGGAAAATTTACTTATATTTTTGACACTAGTTACTATTCAGAAACCTACTCTAGAACCAGTCAGTTAGAAGTAATGGTCTTGCACCAAATTACTTTAAGTGGAAATCCCCAAATCAAGGGATATAGGAATATTTTTTTTAAATTACTGGACTGATAATACATACATTGTCCTGCCTTTTAAGCGACTGTAAAGTGTTTTAAAAATCCAGATTCAAACTTGGGGCACTCCGACTTAAGTCACAAAAGTAAGAGTAGGTTGTTAGGTTTTTTTTTTTTATACCTACTTAATTTCAAGAATGGTGCCCCCCCCCCTCCCCCCGCAGTACCCGTATTAATAATTATAAATTGTTCGTACAGTACCTGCATTAATAGACTCACCCCCGAATACTGAAACGCAATTCAGATTTAAGCATGTCTCAAGCGACGAATATTTGACAGATTTTCATTGAAAACTGTCAAATATTCGTCGCTTGAGACGTGCTTAAATCTGAGTTGCGTTTCAGTATTCGGGGGTTAGTCTAAGGCCCGTATTCCGAAACAGCGCTTGAGTCTGAGTCGAGCCTCAAGCATAGATTTTATGACAGTTCTCCATTGAAAAGTGTCAAAAATCTGTGCTTGAGGCTCGACTCAGACCTAAGCACTGTTTCAGAATACGGGCCTTAGAATTAAGGAATCACTGCCTTTGAGTTTTCCACCTGTTCAAAACCAGGGCCAGTCGCTAGACATTAATTTAGTTATATTCTACCTGTATTAGGTACGCTTACATACCTTAGGTTTTAAAAACGTGTCCGATTTATTTTCCGAGGGCGGTGAAACTTTGTGTTTACTGAGCGCATATCTTTGCCTGTGACTGTTCCTCTGCAGTTGAAACAGTTCATCATGTTTCTCCTTGAGCTTTTGTTCCAACTGTTGTAATTCCTCCTGTTTTTCATCACTGACTTCTGGGATCTGAACAGCTAAACAAAAGCAACAAGCATGAGCATATATTTTTTTCTTGTTACCATTACCACAATCAGTTCAGTAGTTATCACATTTATACTTGCCTCTTTTTTTCAAAAGCTTGGTTATTGTTATTTGTTTTGTTATTTTCCCCTGCGTCATTGCTTTCGTTGTAGTCATTTAGTTGAAAACAAACAAAACTAATTTAATTACACTTGTTTGTCAAATAATAAAGCCATGATTGTTGTGAAGAATCGTGAACGTAGACAGTTAAATGTATCGTGAAGAATGCAATATTTTGAATTTTGAGCAACGGACGGACGCTGAACGGGCAGTGTTGCCACGTGCCAAACCAAAATATCTGGGTTTCAAAGTCTAAAAATCTGTATAATAAATCTTTATTTGATCGTAAAAACACATAAAACTTAAAACAAAACAAAAACAACACAGAATAGAAAAGAACATAATAATATACAAAAAAACCAGCCAAGTGTGAGTTGGACTCGCGCACGAAGGGATCCGTTCTAAAAACATTTCTTATCTTTTGTATTTGCTGTTATAGCGGCAACAGAAATACATCATCTGTGGAAATTTTAACTGTCTAACTATCACGGTTCATGTGATACAGCCTGGTGACAGACAGACACACAGACGGATGGACAGCGAAGCCTTAGTAATAGGGTTCCTGTTTTTACTCTTCGGTTAAGGACCCCTAATTATACACAAATATTGAATTTACTTTTATATTGAATAACTTTTTCATAGACTAAATCAGATTCCAAAAATCTGTATAAAAGTAAGGTAAAATCTGTAATCTGTAATACTAGCCAAAATCTAATTTATATTATAAAAAGCAAATGTTAGTACGTATGTCCGAGGTTTATTTGAAAACCGCTCACTAGCTCACTAGGATCTGCTCCCCTTTTGGCGGTAGACACCCCTCGGACCGGGGCTGTGAAGGATTATAATTTGGACGAAAGGGGTTAAAGGGGGTGGCTTTAAGGGGCAAAAGTTTCTAAAACGATGTCTATCCTTTTCTAACACGTAGGGACTTCTATATGTCTATCCTTTTCTATTACTTAAGGATTTTTCTGAAAATTCTCGACTTTCACGAGAATAAATTGCTCCTAAACGCTCTAGAATGTTCTTTCAATTTCTGGAGTGATCTGGAATGATCAAATTTATATTCGAAGACTTTGAAATTATTTAGAATTCTCTATAAATGTGTACTTAGGTATCCTTTTCTATCACATGAAGATTCTAGATTTGTTCAAAATGTTCTAGAAAATAATGCTTATAAAATAGAACTAGAATGTTATTTAACACTGCCCGGGCCACGCCGGGCTTCGCTGCTAGTTCTGTATAAATACAGATAAATCTGTATCATTGGCAGCACTGTTAACGGGTGTGGAAAGCCTGGAAACGGAACTGACCTGACACACTGACAGTGACAGAAAGGCGGGAAGTTCCCGCCGGGAACTACGAATGTACAGCCCAGGGGTACAGACAGCCTATTTTAGAGTATAAAAATAACGTTTTAGCAGGGAAGAGGAAGAGGGATCTTAAATCCATGCGTTTTATTATGCAATTCACGATTCAGGTTACAATTTCATGAACATACCACCTCTTCTTCCGTTCCGTATGAAAAAAAGCGGCCAAGTGCGAGTCGGACTCGCCCATGAAGGGTTCCGTAGCAGTAAGTAATATAACATAGAGTTATAGAAGTTCTAGTAGTACGTCGAAAGGTAAATTGCAGTTTACGATTTATGACGTATAAAAAAAAAACTACTGACTAGATCTCGTTCAAACCAAATATCGTTGAAAGTTTCCATAGTAATGTACAACATATATTTTTTTTAGCTTTATCAGTCACTTATTTTAGAAGTTAGAGGGGGGGACCAACTTTTTTCCACTTTGGAAGTGCCTCTCGCGCAAACTATTCAGTTTAGAAAAAAACAATATTAGAAACCTCAACATCATTTTTGAAGACCTATTCATAGATACCCCACTCGTATGGGTTTGATGAAAAAATTTTTATGCGGTTCACAGAATACATCTACTTGCCAAGTTTCATCAGTCTAGCTCTTCAATCAATCAATCGGGTCGTCTACACTTCTTCAACCATCCGGTGGGAAGTGCGGGTAAGAACCGAACTTCTCGTTCTTTTTTCTGGCCTCAACTTCGCGAGCTACAACTCGCGAGTCTCGTGACTTTGCCCCGAATGCCTTCCTTGTGGGCGGCCTTTCGGTGGCTTTTCATTGGCCTTATTGTATGGCTAAGGTGGCTTCTTATAGTAAGTGGTGGCGAGTGTGTCTGCCTCACGAAATGTCGGGTGGGCCCAAAAGCTCACGGGGCAGTGGCCGCCAGGAAGAAGGAGTGTCAGGTGGCGTCTAGCTCTTACGGTTTCGGAGAAAAATGGTTGTGACATACGGACGGACAGACAGACAGACAGACAGACATGACGAATCTCTAGGGGTTCCGTTTTTGCCATTTGGCTACGGAACCCTAAAAACGTCAAACTGAAACGATATCGCTGGATTGTGATCTTTTTACCTGGCTCGACTGCACAGAATCAGGATAGGACGTAGGAGGGGCAATTTTTCTCGAGTGTATTCTAGAGAAGGGAAAGTTGCGGGTTCAAATCCCACTCGGCTCACAACTTTTGGAATAGAATAAAACCTTCGCTTCTGTATGTTGATGGGTGAGTGCAGCTGCTTTTGCGTTTCAGAGATAATTTGACGCAGTGTAATGCAATACATTTCCGTTACTCGTGGACCATGGTGCATGCAACTGTGCCGAAATAATGGAAGTCAAAACCTACATTCGATCATGGTAGATATCCCGTTGTTCATAAAAATAGTTTAGGCATGACGTTTTATATACATTTTTGGTGGGAAAAATAAGGGGAAAGTATATGTATTTAAGTAGGTACGTTAGGTTTCAAAATTATAATAAGACTCGTAATTGCCATTTCATATCATTTATTAGACAAGCTGTTAAGTTATATTCTTTCATACTTTACATAAAAATAAACACATTAATTTATTAGAGATCATTATGTCCATTACATAATTAACTTGAATACTTATACAGTACCTACTTATATTGTGTATATTCAAAGTATAGTGTCATATAATAATATGCATAACATATAGTACTTAGCATGTACACAAGAATACGCATCAGACTATACACTGCATTATTAATTGCTTATATTAAACGGGAATACTAATATGTTGACTTTCTGCATTTTTTTGTAATGTGTTTATAGGACAGAATCCCAACCTTCGTGAGTAGTTTCAAATGTCGAAACGCCATAATAATTATAGGAGTGTTGTGTGTGTGGAGAGGAGAGTGTAGTCTGAAGAGTTAGACCATTAACTTTGTAGGCTAAACATTTTTTCGAGTTTAATAAGAGCTAAGTATATCTCTAGATTCCTATAAAATAACTAACGGTTACTTAGACAATTTCGACTTTTCGCCACTCCACTAAATCAACATGTTTAACCCCTGCGCACTACATTGGCTACCAATATCGATAATTTTCTATAGGTGGGTTGACTCGTCAAAACGAAGCTACTCACGCAGGTTCAGCCTGTTATGTGCCTGTTAAGTGGGAGAACCCGTAGTATGCATGTAGCATTAAAAAAAACTTAACTTTGTTATATTTCTGAGTGCAGTATTATAAAGCCTAGAAACCTGCCGATATTATCTAATGATATTTGTTTTTAGTAGAGCTTATCAAAATATAGACATTAATTAGTAAAAACCTACCATTTACCCCCAACAAGCCCTGTATTTATTGGGTCACACATACTATTACTTTTCAACATCTAATAAATATAAGTACCAGTCAAGAACCACAAACATTTTAATTTCATAGGAGTGACTACGGCTTTGGTCGCCTAGTACTCGCAGATTTATAACTTAAGAACTGGCAACAGCGACAGCAGTAGCAATGAGTCATGGCCCGTCAGATTTTGGGTGACCAGTCAATGGTCAATCAGGCAGCGATTTTCAACTAGCATAACGACATATTTTACTACTCTTGCTACCGCTGTTGCTTGTTTTTAGGTTATCAGCCCACCGGTGGTGCTGTAACGATATTTAAAGGTAACTATAAACATTCCAAGCATCATCCAAATCGGTTCAGTCGTTAGGGCGTGAATAAGTCCCAAACTTTCGCATTCTCTAAATTAAGAGGATTATATACTTCTACATTTATTATAGGCACACATACTGATCCACACAATACAATAAATAGCATTACTGAATACTGAATGTCAGTTTAATGGGTAATGGCGATTGGAAGAGTAGCCGAATAGCTAACTTCAGCCCGTCAAGTTACGCCTAAAACATGGCTGACATAACTTGGCCGGTCTTAAGTTAGCCGTTCGGCAAGCCTTCTTTGGCCAGCTTAGAACATCAGTCACATTCATCTTAATAGATTAAAGATTACAAATATTTGCATTTTCTAATCTCGCATCAGAATTTTTGGAAGAACCAAAAAGTGTTTTGAAACTTTGTCTACAGTTTACACAGAAAATTGCACACTAAATTCGACACAGAAACTAGTAACGTCATTTTAAAAGTTACACAAATCATACAGCTGTGAGACAAATTATGTATTTAGTTAATACACCAATACCGTTAAAACGGCTATTAGCATTGAAATTAGTGTGTTGGTCTGACTCACTATCACTGTATCGTATCTAGTCTCTAGACTGTGATAGCGTCACTGTCACACTCAGTCATTCGATATACTCTAGCTAGTCTGCTTTAAGTTAAAACCATACTGTCAATTCCACATCAGCCCACGAGAAAAAACATCCAGCATTGCAACAGCATATTTTAGTTACATCAAATTTTCTGCCATACATTCACATTCGAGCGCAAAATGCAATTTTTATAACGCTTTTATTAGTTTCACCTGTATGTATGTATGTATGTATGTATGTATGTATGTATGTATGTATGTAACCGACCCCTTTGAGCTCGATTTTGTCCTACTTTGAACGATCAGATTTGATTCAAACTTTGCACACCTATCAAAGGTCGATGACAATGCAATAATATGAAAAAAAAAATAAAAAAAAATGTAAAGAAATAAAAAAAAATAAAAAAAAACCTACTTTGAACTATCAGATTTAATTCAAACTTTGCACACCTGTCAAAGGTCGATGACAATGCAATAATATGAAAAAAAAAATAAAAAAAAATGAAAAAAAATGAAAAAAAATAAAAAAAAACCTACTTTGAACTATCAGATTTGATTCAAACTTTGCACACCTGTCAAAGGTGACAATGCAATAATATGAAAAAAAAAATATGAAAAAAAAAAAAAAACTAAAAAGTAAAAAATAAATTATAGTTTAAAAAACTAAAAAAAAACGCTTTTATAACTAATTGAACTAAAAAGTTAAAAATAAAACTGTAATAATCAATTGAAATTTTATATTATTGTACAAAAAGCGTTGGGGGCTTGATTTTGATTGTTGTAAATATTTTTTAACCCACGCTTTTTGTACAATAATATAAAATTTCAATTGATTATTACAGTTTTATTTTTAACTTTTTAGTTCAATTAGTTATAAAAGCGTTTTTTTTTAGTTTTTTAAACTATAATTTATTAAGTGTATTTTGTTCTAAACATACTGTTTCGTACTAGTCTGGTGTTAAGACAAGATCTACACGGCCTCGCATCCATCAACTCGAGGCGTATATTTAGCCTCCCGTGCCGTTTTACCCACACCCTTCATGTCATTTTAATACAATTTATTTATTAATTAGTGTATGCGTACAGAAAGTGGTTTTTGTCTATTTAGACCAGTGGTTCTCAACCTTTTAGTCATGAGGGACCATTTTACCAAATGTTTGTCTTGCCGCGGACCACCCAGTTGGTTTTCCTAAATTAAGGATTGTTTGATAAAGAAAACAAGCACAATTTCATAATAAGCACTCATTTATTTATTATTTAGCAAAAATTTTTAATTTACTTAATGTGATTTTTGTGACTGCATACTCTTTACTAACTTCTGAATTCTTGGTTCAGTGCTACTCAAAGCTAAACGCATGTCGGCAGTGGCATCCAACCGATTTCGCTGCTTGTTTTTAATCATCAGAAGCGTCGAAAACCCCTGCTCGCATAGATACGTCGATGAAAATAAAGTTAGGTAACGCATAGCAATGTCTCGAAGCTTTGGAAAAGAAATTGCTTTTTGGCTCCAAAATTCCTCAAGATTTATTCCTGATTCGAATGTATCTTTTAAGTTCGTGTCGTGTTGCATTTCAATCACTTCTTCTTGAATTTCATCAGAGACTTCGGAAACATTGAGAATGAAAGGATTCCGGATCAGTTTCTGAATAATTTTGTCCCCGCAGTCAGGAAAATAGCGATTGAATTCACTTTTTAATTTTGTCAAATGAGCCATAATGTTTTTCTGAATTTCTTCTTGAATATCTGCACCTTGTCCGTAAATAATTTGGTTGAGCGTATCGAATGCAGAAAAGTTTTTTCTTTCGACCTTATTAATCCATAGCTCGATTTTAGCAATAAACGCCCTGATTTTATCTTCATATGCAAATATGTTGCTCATGCCTTGCAACTTCAAATTTCCCGATCCTTGCAGTTGAAGGTTCAATTTATTTATTTGCGCAAAAAAGTCGACCAAATAAGCAAAACTTATTTTATATTCGGGCTCACAGAACTGATCTAGCAACTCTTTGTTTTCCTTGTAAGTTAAGAATATTTGTACTTCCTCTCTTAGTTCGTACAACCTCGACAGCATGTTTCCTCTCGAAAGCCAACGAACTTCTGTGTGGAAAAGCAGAGTTTCGTGTTCAGAGTTCATGTCAGAACACAACTGTTTGAATAGACGAGTATTGAGTGCGCTCTTTTTAATAAAGTTGACTACTTTTATAGCTGTTTTCAGAGCTATAGTAAAGCATTCCGGGAGCGTTTTGGCAGCCAATGCTTGACGGTGAATAACGCAGTGCGTCGTTATTGCGGATGGATTTTTGGTTTTTACCAATGCTGCAAGACCAGAGCGAGAACCAAGCATAGCAGGAGCACCGTCAGTACAAAACCCGGCAAGCCTTTCCCACATAAGTCCATGTTTCTCCATATATTGACTTATTGCATTCATAACATCTGCACCTTGCGACGTCGTTTTCAGTTCTTGAGAAAATAATAACTCTTCTTTAAACATTTTATTGTCCTCCAAAAATCGAATAAATACCAGTAATTGACAGCATTGCGAAACATCGGTAGACTCATCACATTGTAATGCAAAATAAGGGCTGTTTTTAATCTTGTCAATAACTTGGTCTTCAGTATCAATTGACATTTTTTGAATGCGCGACTTAACAGTGTCATTAGAAAGCGGTATTTCACGAATTTTCTTTTGAGCTTCCGCGCCTAAAAGCTCTTCTGCAACTTTAAGCATACAGGGCTTTATTAAAGATTCACCGATTGTGTGTGCTTTTTTCGATTTGGCGATCAATTTTGAAACTTCAAATGATGCAGATAATGTTTTTTCAGATGTTGCATAATTTGTTCCACTGGGTCCAAGTTTCATTTTTTTAAGATTTGTTAGTTTGCCTTCAAAAAATTCTCGTGAACTGTTACAAAACTTCGGATGCACGGTCTTCAAATGACGTTCCAACTTTGCCGGTTTTAAAGCGTCGTTAGCAAGAACAGTTGCACATAAAACGCATTGCGGTCTAGTTTCTCCATTAATTTGTATTGAAGTAAAGCCCAGCTTAATAACGTCGTCGTCATATTTTCTTTTTGGAGGCATTTTTCTGAAAACGAAGTTTTAGTGATAATATGGACAGGTATAAGATAATAAAAATGTGTTGTTTTGACAAGTTTTTATTTGTGAGGTCTATGGCCAGCTGTGGGAATGACGGTTAAAGTATCTACTGCTCAAGACGTATCAAATGAACTCAAATACGACGGTATTATATTAAGTTGTAAGGTTTAGACCCGAACAAACAAACCTACCTACCTACACACAAAAAATGCAGGCTCGTTTTTAATTGCTCACTAAAACCTAACCTAACCTACAAAAATACTGAATTATTTGCATTATTTTCCGTTTTATAAAAAATATTAAAAACTTTGTACATACCTAATAAGAATAGAATAAAATAGTTATTACTTACCTACGTAGTATTTATATCTGGTGTAGTTATTTACTATAACTACCTTCGTAGACTAAGGATATTTGCTTTTTGCTGTCGAACTTTAAAAATTAAACCAAGTACTCAGTAGGTACAATACTCGTCACACTCTCAAGGCCGCGTTATAAATCCCTACCGCTCATTACATCGTCGACGTTGCAAGTGAAGTGACGGACGATCGGAGCATGCGCGGCCGCGCCGCTAAAACAAGGAACGAATGGAACGAAACCCCCGCCCCGCCCTCGTTCACCGCGTTTCGCCTTCGGACTCGTGCCGCGCGCGCTTTGCGCTCGCGGCTCGCGCTGTTTTGACTCGACTCATTACGTCACGCCACATATTATTAGGATGGCTTCGCGGACCACTTGGAATGCCTCCAGGGACCACTAGTGGTCCGCGGACCACCGGTTAAGAACCAATGATTTAGACGGACATTAGTGGTGAAGAGGCAAGCCCAAACAATATAAAAAATGCTACTTGCACTGTAGTCAGTTTCATACAGGTTGCAAGCCCGTCGCCGTCGTCTAAAACTTATCCTTAGGCCGTGAGCCGCAAAAAAATAGTTGCATTAATATTGCGAGTGTCTCGCGGCTTAACATTGAAATAACACTTTGTACACATCAGAGTCCATTGTACTGTCCATTGTCTGTCGCTTCAATAGCGAGGCCTCTGTTAGAGCAGAGACTGTTCCACCATGATCTTCTCGTAGCCAGTCGGCGAGGGGTACAGGAAATTGTCTAGAATTATATCTAGGATCGCGCCATCATCGACTGTAAGAAAAAAAATGGGTCTCCATAATCTGCTAGGCATAAAAGGGCAATTTGTATTCATTTAAAGTCCTACCACCTGATTTTAAAATTCTAAAATTAAGCCATTATCAAATACTATCGTATGTGGAGACTTCTACTTGGTACGATCAAAGTAGAATCAAAGTATAGTTTTGGGGGTCTAAGTTTTATGGTAGCTGAGCACTGGACATTTCTGATACCCACAATATGAGGAAAGCTAAAGTAGGCAAATGGCAAATGGGCAAATTGATCGTCCGCACTTGGAGTGCGGACTGGTTTGCGCAAGTAGACCGCTGGCGGGCCCTTTTTGCGTGACGCTTGCCACGTGTTGTTTCAACTTTTTTACAAATTTGTGTGACCATAAATTTTTTCGACAGAAAAACTCATTGGTACAGTCGCGGTATCAATATGTTCGTCACTTTAGAGTCGGTTTTCGCTTGCTTGATCATGAACACACATTTTGACATAATTTGTGACGTTAACTTATCGGTGTATTCTGTCTATTCAGTTTCAAAAGGTAGTATGTGATTGTGATACGTTGAACAAATCAAGTTGAAAATCGACGAACATTTTCATTCCTCCACTATACATGACTGAATTTGAACCCACGGCCTTAGGATCTGAAGGCAGGGCCGCTACCACTAGACCACCAGTGCTCTTCGAACCTAGAGTAGGGTAGTAAAGACTATATTGTTGGGTATTTTCTTACCATATAAAGCAGGATAAACAGTCCCTCTAATATTCCGAATAGGTATCTCCATATTCTGTCCGTTCAAAAAGAAATTAAGCTCCACATGATCGTACGCGACGCCTATAGTGTCGCCCTCTATCGGCATTACTGCTTTGCTGTCCTTGTCACTCTCTGGCTTCTCGTTCTCGCGGTCTTGCGTTTCTGTGGACACAAGCAGGTCGGCTGTGGGGGAATCTCGAGAAGCTGGAGACAGGTGGTAGAGCTCTTCGTTGGAATGTCGCACGGTGCCGTCGCTGTTGAGGCACCATGACTCTTTGTCCATACCACCTGGAAAGATGTAAAATAGTACAGGGTAAATATTTACATCATTTTTTGAATGCAGTCTGCAAGCAACTCTGGATGTGTGACATGTCAAGGATTCACATTAGGTAAGGTACCAGATATTGCAAAGAGGTCATTGAGCCTACAAAGATGTTATTAAAAGAAAAGTTTTTTATTATTACTTATTACTGAACATGACTACTTGTGGAATTACATTAAAATGATGACTTATTTTTACAACACCTAACAAAAATAACTCTAACAAACTCTACCACCAACCTATTTCTGTGGTGAAGCAGCATCACTCTGTTTCGGTTTGAAGGGTGTGGGGGTCGGTGAAATTACTGACATGTGAGGCTAAATATCTGTATGCCTCTCAAGCTTTTGTACGTTCCTGACGTGCGTGACCTACGAGACAATGCTTTGTTATAAGCGATGGTTACCACTTTACATCAGGTAGGCCATATGCTTGTTCCAACAGCAAGGTTTATTAAAAAAAAATAGATTAAATTATATCCAATCTTTTATTTATTACTCATAAGTGCAGCATAATTGAAGTCATCATTTGACCCAGTTACCACACTTTCAATGTTAGCTTACAGTAAAATGTTTTTATAACATTGACCCTTGTCCATACTAGGTAAACATTATGCAATCAATTCACAGACAATGCAAATTGTGAAGGCCAGTAGTGATTCAGTGCTTGGGCCATCGTGAGCCTGAATAAATCTACTGGTGACTACCACACACAACACTTGGCTGGTGGACTGATATTTATTTATTTATTAGGACATCCAACAAAGGAAACACGAGAATAACAAATAATATTAAGGGGGTACGATTTCCATACAAACTTAATTTACACAACTATGGGCGAATAAAGTATTAATGTTCACTGAAAAAGCTGTAATAGGCTTTTACAGTGGTCCTTATTACCGGCCAGTTATATAAAGTTGGAGTGTCAGCCGTTGGTCGTGGCAGTCGGGGCTTCAGAAAAATAACTATCAGACTTTTACGACTATTTTGAGACATATTTTTTAAGCTCATTCACGTATTCAATGCCAAATACCCGTTAGAAAGAATGACGAAAAAAATACTTTTTTGGTTTTTTATTAATATTTCTGTTATCCTACAGTTTTCTCCAACTTTATATAACTGGCCGGCAATAAAGACTACTGTAAAATTCTATTACAGCTATTTTAGTGTTTATTTATACTTTGTTTGCCCATAGTTGTGTAAATTCATTTTGTATCGGAATCGAACAACCTTAACAAAACGTCTTAAAACTATGCGTCCCTCCAGTTATAGGATGCCACAGCATGCACAAAATTATCAACTCAACTAAACAGACAATAAGTACTAGGCAAGTAAGTTACATAGAAACTTATAGTTTAGTGTTATGTACAAAGAAGATACTGCTGCAAATTTACACATCAATAAATAAATCATAAATTCATTCAATAGAACATGCACTTAGGGATGGTGGGGTCCTTAACCTATTCTATGCCAAATCACCAATAGACAGGCCAAGAAGTATCAAGATGCCTAGATTTTACTATGTGCAATTTTATTGCAAAAAAGAATTAGTAAGCTGAAGTGGCAGTGGGCCAGTCATGTTTGCCATAGAAGGTAAGCGTAGTGAAGGACACCCTCCAGCAAGGTGAGGCGACGATCTGTGAAATGTAGCTGGCAAGCACTGGAGAAGAGCTAAGGACCGGGCTCAGTGGCGCGTCTTGGGAGAGACCTGCATGTCCAGCAGTGGACTGATATAGGTTGATGATAATGAATTTATTGCAATCCATTATTTTTGGATAAGTTGTTTCTCATAGACAACCAGCTGAGCAATTATCATAAAATAATTCAACTCATAACCATCCAAATTGGTTCAATGCTTACGGTGTCAGTGAACCACAAACATCCAAACATTGTAATCTTTGCATTTATCATATTAGTTGTATGTAAAGAATTTTACCATGTACTCTATTCAGATCTGTCTCTCGCGTGGCTACACCAACAGCCCACACACCGCCTTGCTGCAGTTTCACCTCAAAGTATGACTTGTTCTGGACTAGAGGCGCATTACCGAGTGCACAGCCCGATCCACACACTCGCTGGCCTCCTTTGATTATGACCATTTCATGCCCTGCAAACAATTGAAGAGAGATTTGTTATGGAAAGATATTTGATTACTGATAATAATACAATAGGTAAAGCTATTTAAGAAACAGGTCACAAATCTTGGTACCTATGCCAGGCTGACTAAACACATGGGCCGCGCAGAATGAAAATTCATTTTTGGATGTGCTTTCTGCTACACAATTACTGTGGTTTTTAATTAGCTTGTTGCGACTTGTACAAGTCCTAGCTTAGGCAGCGTAGATATAAAGTTTGCCTATGAATAAAAAATTGCTTTTATTGTTTACATACAGTGTTTCACGTATATGTTTTTATTGATTACTAAAGTGTTTCTAAGGAGGCTAGAGTTATACAAGAAACAGAATTTGAACTAGCAAGACTACTACCTAAGTCTTTGTGTGTTTGTCATATCAGTTTATCGTCCATACTGCCCCCAGGAAATTAAGCTGAAATTGTGTACATAGCAGACAATAGACGTACATCCCACGCAAATATCTAGGAAGATCGACAACAGTCTACACAATAAACATGAGCCTGTATTCCAACTCGCTGGCGAAGAAGATATTCAGTACAACAGTATAAAAGAATTATGCATGATCTTTAATAGGTTTAGCAAGTATTTAGCGTGTAAATAAATACTGACCCATATGCAGTGTGTCTAGTTGAACTGGATTTTCTTTGATTCGTATGGGCACACTCGGTGTAAGAGTAAATCCGTTCATGCAGCTTTTCAAACAGCAAAACATTTTGATAAATAAAAACACAAACACTCAGGAAAATATTTATTTACTGAAAGAAACTGAAACTTTCGGTAAAGTTGAAAGTGGACGCGATTAAATAAATGAATGAAATGAACGAAACGAGCGAACGAACAAAACTTTGAATGACAGATTGATGACAGTTTCCGTCAGTTTACTTTTTTAATAGCTTAGTCGTGCTACGGATTGGTGTAACCATACCACCTCGTTTTCTGTATGATACAGCTGCCAGTATTTGTTGTCTTCTCAACATGTTCATCGAATGTTTGCACTTAGTTACTGTGATGTGCGTACCTACAATAAATGTATCTATCGAATCCAAATCCACAGAGATGATTTCTGTGATCGAATCCAACCATAGGTTTTGAGGAGGTGGTGGTGGTAGGTACCAAATTACTTACCAACCAACTATGCATAATACTTCTTACACAGGGCGTCCCACCCCACAGATATGCCACATGGAGGGAAAATACCTTGAATATTGTAGATGGAACATTTTACTGAAAGAAGACATTATTTGAATTTAAAAAACAATTTTAGCATTCATAGTTAGTAAAATAAATATTTTATAATTACTTGGTTGAACCGGGAATCGAAACTAAGAATGTAGGTAAGCAAAAGCGTTCTTGCTTTAAAATATTTAATAATTTATTTACAACAGAATAATTATACATTATTTACAAAAACTATTATTATAAAACATGAAATAATTAAAAAAAAACATTTTATAAGAAACTAGAAAATTTTATAATGAACTCTGTTTTCCACCTGTAGGTATTACAGGTAGAAAACAGAGTTCAGATCACCGACCGCAGGCAATGTGCCCAAAAGGCTGGCAACGTTACCTCTTTGAATAGCTAAGTTAATTCTTTGCCCTAGGTAAGCGCCAGCCCTTTGGTCACCAGTCTCAACCACCAGCCTCTTGGATAATTCTTCGAATAGAAGCCACGCCTCTGGACCCCATGGTCCTAGCGTTTCCACCCCAAAAGGCAGAAATATGTATCCATCGCCGTATTTCCGCCTTTTGAGGTTTTCCGCTGCCGTTGGCGCCGCGCCCGCCGCTCTTGAAGTACCTAAGTCTTGGACGATACCTACGTGCGAGGCAGCCAAAGCTTGCTTTTCTGTGGTAGGACTGTTTGATCATTAATTATAAGCAAGTAAATAATTGATTTATGGTTATACAAACTAAACTTACCTTGAATATTTAATTAGGCGTTAATCATTGATTTATTTACTTATCTAATTTTGTGTAAATACCTAATTAGGTGGGTAGGTAAGTAAGGAAGTACTTACTAAGCTCACATAGCAACACTTAGGTGGGTATATTATGAAAATAATATAAGTATAGTACTATAAGCATGTACCTATGTAGTTAGGTAACCTACTTACATTCCATAGTCTTCGCTTTAAGTGGTAAGGAAACACGCTTGGCAAAATACAAGATAGTGGCAAAGGTAGTCTGGCAAGGCCATACCTACCCATCCCATACCGTGCATAAAATGTTTATGTCACAAAAAAACTCTTAATAGGTGATTCTTCGTATCTCCTTCGTAGTTTAAATTGTGGTCCTGTTTCTGAGGTCACTGTATTGTCTCACAGGTACTATATTTTTCACTAATAACTGGTTTCATTTATTAAAATAAAGGGTGTCTCCTCAAGCTGCTTGGGGAGACATCCTGTACCCGCTTGACTCAAGCGGACACCCTGTATGTTTATAAGTGGGAACTAGTTTGACTACTTACCGACTCATCATAAAGGCATACTTCAGACATACTTTTGCCATTCCCATTATTAGGCACTAGCATTTCTGAAGAATCAGCCTACGCATCGTCATCTTCTTGTCGTGTCACTAGTTCTTTCGAACCAATGTGGTGAAAGGATTTTAAGTATGTTTCAATGACGAAGCTTTTTTTCCTCAGAGACAACTGATTATTTCAAAGGAATTTATGCAGCTGAGTGATAACTGAGAGGCTATTTTCGTGCACTTGGCGTATTTTTTCATAAAAAATCATCATTATTAGCCTCAAGAATATCCACATAGGCCTTGTACATTTCCAGGAAAAACGATTCTGAGCCCTCACCATACACCGACCTCCCGCCAAAACATACTTTGGCTATTTTTAAGAGTTGACTGTATGTACCCAGCCCACACATCTCCAATATTATATTAATACCAACCGCGTACCCACTTAGGTATCACTTACCTACCTACCTATTCAACTATTTACTGATTAGCTTACGAAAATCAAACAGGAAATGCCTCACTTAGATACCCATTTCTTCTATGCGTATGCTTATGTTTTAATTTACTTACCTACTAGTTCCATTGATAATCGTCTTACGTCACCCAAAGACCTCAAATACCGAACTCACCCATCGGGTTAGTAAAACTCTTAACTTTTGGGATTCTAGAGATCTCTCGAGCCTAGCTAGAGGATTTAAATTACCCTAACTTTTATTTCAAAAATTGGTCGATAGAGATCAAGCACCACAAACTTGCCATCATTAAACATATTAGCTCTAGAATGTCATAAAATCTAGTCTAGAGAGTATAGAATCCTATCAACCATTCAAATCATTCCACTCCAAATATTGCTATGCCCTAATCTTATGGGCCTATTACTAACTTAAAGATATCTCACCACACCATGTAACATAATAATTGCAATAAATAATATGCATAAATAGTATAAGTAAAATAATAGAGTATAAGTATAAATAATATGAGTATGAGTTTGAGGATATATTGAAAATCTAAAAAACACAATTACACTGGCCAAGCCACCACACATGTACGATATCGTTAGACCTACTTATACAATGCCTGTAAGCTGTATAAAACAAGAGAAAGCTAAGACATGGTAACTGCCTACAGGTGATTTCATTGTACGACGATGTATGCATAACTCGGCAACTTATCTCTGGAATCCCCTGCTTTTGTTACCAACCCTGCAAAGCACGAAGCAAGGGTGTGCGTCCATCAAAGTTGAGCCGTACTTCCTCCATATAAAACTGCTGCGGCTTGCGCGTACGCATCAGTTTGTGACGGACCTACGGGACATAAACATCACGCAGTAAGTACTTTGCTAAGATTTTTATTATATTTTAATTTATTTAAGTTTGCGTAATCCTTTAATTATTTACGAATAAGTATTTCAGTACCTATTTGTAATAATTTACCACCTACTTATAAAAATAAATTTCACTGAATTACATAATTATATTATGTATGTATATAATTTGATATCGCTTACTTAATCAATAATCTATATTCTTTAACTGTCATAAAGCTCCTTTTGTAAAACTTGTTTGGTACCATAAAGATTAAAGTAAAATAAAGGGTAGGTACACAACACATATAGTAGGTAATAAATTATATATTAAAATTACGAATTGGTAAAAATATGAATAAAAACATTTATAACAAAATATTTAATTAATTTGGGTGCATGGTGCATCTTTTTATTTTTGGAGCTTACTGTTATGAAATATTTAGAAAATCTAATAAATAATTGTATTCATATTTAAAGATATACAAAATACTTACCTATCAGTATTAATAGGTATTAGGTAGAAACTTATATGCACTAAATTATTTGTCTAACACGATGTTGTCATAGTTCAATCAACTTAATTTTATTATTCAATAGATAGGTACCAAAGTAAGTACTTACACTTTCACTTCCACATATTTTTAGATTATGCTTACCTAACCTACCTACGACAATTTCCTAGTGGTCGAAGACCAAAATATAACCAAAACTGATGTGAGTAACGCACAATAAAACTCTATTATTGCTTGTAATACGCGGGTTTTATTCAAATAAGATCATAAAACCGGTTAGATTTTATAATAATAAGTTATTGGTGGAATTTATTATAGTCATGGGGTCTGCTTGACCCCTACGGTCGCGGGATGAACGAACTGCTTTGTGCCCGAAGCAAGGTTACTTTCTATTCATAGGGACCGGTCCGGGAGATAGGGATCCAGGGAAAGTTGATGTTTGTAAACATTGCCCCTGCTTTTATCGGATTATCAAATACCAGGACAAAACAAGTTTTAAATTTCCCAATCGATCAACATTCCGCGATCATAACAGAATCTTCGGCCCCAAAATAATCAATAAATTTAAGTAGACACCATCTAAATCAGATTTATTTTTTCTTCTCTCTTTTTTGTGTATCTTTTAATTAAACGGACCGTTTTCTCAATAAATCTGCTGTCAAATATATAATTACTGTTTCGTATTTTAATAAGTTCATGATCTTTGCAAGATTTTATGATAATTATGGTAATATTAATAACTTACTTAGATCAACATAATTGAAATTTCTTAATAAAAATGATTATCATAATTATTGAAATGTGTTAGTAATAACTTCCTGTTAAAAGTTTTAATGAATTTAATAATTTATGGAAATCTAAATAAAGATTTTTAATGAAGTTTCAATAAAAACTTCATTAAAAAGTCTCTTACTAGTAGTTATAGGTGTACTAATACTTGGTTAACAAATCCTTGACTAATACTTGTCAACTAATAATACGGTTGTTCAACATAAGGATCTTTCCTATATATCCACCTGGATACCATACTAGGTCCTTACCTCCTTAGAACTTATCTACGGGACTCGCAAACGGTAAAGGAAAAGGAAATATCGTCGAACCTAAAAAGCTCGAAAATATGTGTCAGGTGAACGAAAGGAGTCTCTTTGGGGCGCACTTAAACTCTTTTCACCACACTTGGTTCGAAAGAACCAATGACACGATGAGAAGAACCTATACGGGACTCTGTAGATTTAAGGTCCCAGTTCGTCCCAAGTTCAAAATAAATTATTGAGACTTGGGTATAACCTCATATAAATTTTCTGACATGGGTCAAACTGAAGTGAAAGCGCCACCAAAGGCCAAGGTATGTTCCAGACCTCGTAATAACGGCATACTTTCGTCGGGGTATGACGTTATCATGACTTCATCCGTTACGAAGACTTTCCTTCTCAAGCCAAATTTGGATATTCACGAGGATTAAAATTTCTAAAACAGCTTGTTTCGTCTGAATTCATATTCATAAATCTAAATATTGTGCTCAATATCTCTTTGTAAATTTACGGCGATCGAGATTAAATTGGGCCCGGATTAAATTTATTTATTTATTCACTCAATTTTTTGCTGCAAATATCGGAGGTAAACAACTGTTAAATATTTAATTGGTTATTTACTCATCTGTGTAAACTGCCCTTAGCTAGACTTCCCTTTTTTTTTTTTTTTTTTTTTTCCCTGGGGAAATGCGTTATGCATCCCCTCCCAATGGAGGGTGGGAGGGGTATGTGGGACTCTCAGGTCTCCGGCATACCCACTAAAAACCCAGCGGCGCTCCAGCTTCGTCTATGTGGAGGGAGACTGGGAAACCGGCAGAGCCTTGACATCCAGTCTCCCGCCGACGACTACCCACCTTTACAGTGGAGTCCGCACGCCCCACCCTTATAGGGAGGGGCCCAGGAGCGACTTCCCGTCCAACGGGGGTGGTGAAGGAATGCAATGCAGGAGAGGGGGCCTCCACGCCACTCTCCTGCCATTCACCACCGCATGGGGAGAAGGTAGGCGACTTTACAGTCGCCTTCTTCTGCCCCTTCTCTGCCTGCAGAGGGGTGCGTGAGGGTCTTCCTCACGCGCGCGCTCTGCTGCCTCCTTTTGCGACATCACAACCTCACAAAAGGACTAAGCTAGACTTCCCTAGACTAACATACCAGAAGCTAGGTTCTTGCGCACACAAGATACTCTAACATACAAAAACGGTTTTGGCATCAAGACAAGAGCACCACTTAGATGTGGACTTCGCCTTAGGCTGTTATCCATAGATCGGAGAGACTTACCTAATTAAATTGGTGGAAAGCAGAAACTTTTTTCTTGCAAGAACAAGAACAAGATACTCTAAAATACAAAAACGGTTTTGGCACCACAGACAAGAGCACCACTTAGAAGTTGACCTCGCCTTAGGCTGTTATCCATAGATCGGAGAGACTTAAGTAAATTGGTGGTTGTATATCACATGTACATTTTCTTACAGAACATGAAACAGTTCAGCATAGCTCTGGTGGCGCTGATGGCAGTGGCGAACGCGCAGTTCCCCAACGGCCGTATCCTGGAGCCCCCGGTACCCTCACAGTGCGTACAGAGGACCATCCATGAGAGATACGCGGATAGTAAGTCTCTCTTCGCCCTCATTCGCAACCATACCTACCTCTTATTTTGAGTTATCTCGACATCATAGCCCGGCTATGATAGCCTACATTACAAAATCCTCCAATTATACAAAGTACTTTTTTAAAAGTTATACCTAGGCCAATTTTTGTCTGCAATAATCAAATTTAGGTACACACATAACTAGTAATCCTCTGTATAAATAAGTAAATCTCCGAAAATTTAAATAAACAAATACTACCGTACAAGTACCTACCTATTATGAAATTGAAACTTATACTGAAACCGCAGCGACTTGAACGGGTTTCAGACTGAGACGCAAGATTAGAGATCATGGCCCTACTGAATATAAGTGAGAGGTGTGTATTTTTATTTTGATGTTGTATCAAGTTCAAGTTCAACGCTTGCATAATAGTGAAGAAAAAGATGCAACAATAAAACTGAGATTATCAATCAAGGCCAATTTTAACGGAACGGACTATATTATACCATACTCAGTTTCGTTGAAATTGGCCTATGAGTAATTTTTGTGGGAAGGGTGATAGAGAAGGCTTAAAACGTGTTTTATGAGATGCTTTAAATACTTTTTTCGTGTACAATTAGCATCTGTCTGCCTGATCCGATTACATAGAAATGCTAATTTAAAAACTTTACGTACTTTCCTTAAAAATTTTATTGTTGAGTGGCTTTTATTTATCAGCTAGGTAGGTATATAACACACAATAGGGAGGGCAGATATGTCAGAAAACGGAACGAATTGTGAATTGGAAGAAGACAAAAAAGTCTTAAAAACCGAGATTAAATTCTTCACAAAAAAAGTGCTGACACAGGTTATCTCATTCCCTCGTCGTCGTGTCATAGAATAGGTAGTTACCTGCGCTACGTCTTTCTGTTTACTGTGAGATAGTGAAGTTATGGGAAGAAGATAAGAGACAAAAAGCACCTGTATTTTTGTATTTTTTTTTTTTTGTTTATGTAGCTCAATTTTGTGTCAAGCAGCATTATTGTGGCAATTATAATTGATACAAATTTGACCCATATGCGTGCCCAAGTGACAGATCAGGAGAACGAATGGGAATAAATTATGTACCTAGGTACCTATAGATTGTAGTTTACTAGATCACGCGTAAATAATCACAAGTGCTAAGTAGTAATATAAAATTGCAACTTTATTAGCAAGCCCACTCAGCCATTGCCTTGGTTCGTTTTTTGCGCCGAATGGGGTGACTCATTTCAACGGCCGCGTTTGGCATGTATTCGATAAATTCACAACTGGTTTCATGGCCCGGATAGCTCAGTCGGTAGAGCATTGGACTTTTAATCCAAGGGTCCAGGGTTCAAGTCCCTGTTCGGGCGGCTCTATTTTGATTTTTAATAAATAATGAGGACATCAAATTAGATGAATACTTACTCTCACTCTAGGTGCGATTATCGTAAATGAAAATTACCTATGTGATTTATTTTTGTTTTTATTTTTGTTTTGAGAGGAATATTTTAATTTTTAAATATTTACAGCAACACTTATAAACGCAATTTAAATTTAAACATTGCTTAAAGTTAGCCCTGTCACTGTTTATCATTGCTCAGTGGTAAGAGATAGCAATAGTTTAAGCACTGTTTATCTTTTGACATATTTTTATAAGTAATTAATCATAAATGAAGTGAATTACTATTAAACAAATAATGCCAAGAACCGGCTACAAAAGCGTAGGGCGCCTTGCAGCTAAATTAAATGGATGGGCGACATAGTCAAAAGTCCCGATATGGATATGGGTTAGACTAGCACACACAGGATGGCAAAAACTAAGGGAGGCCTATACCCAGCAGTGGGTGAAGTCGGGCTGTGGATGATGATGAGATAAAAGTAAATTATTCAAAGAAACTCAAAAATGTATCAATGTACCCTCCCTCCACACCTCCCTGTTTTTAAAAGACACAAAACATGTTTCGAAACGCCACATTAGAAAATCACAGCTCGGGTAATTTCCTTTCTGTAACAATATCGAAATTGGCATTTTCCGCCGTGGTATCGGTTCCCACGTGGTGCCTTTAGAATACAAACAGCTATTCGCAATACTTATAGAAAGAAAGTCGCGACTTTCCCTAGGATTATACTAAGAACCGTTAGACAGATGAGGTGTTATTATTGTGTTGACTAGACGATTAGATATGTAATTAAAATTATGACTGTTTTGTAGGCGCAATGCGAGTTGTCTAATTGCTTTGTGGCACTTAAATACATTGTTATTAGTGTTTCTACGTACGTCTACACACTTTATAGTGTATACCTTGGTCTAAGTGGAAGTTACGACGCATGTTATTTATTTACTTTCTTCCAATATTTCGGTAGATCTATTCAAATCATCACTTAGGTACTTTACTTATTCACAATGAAAAATTTTAAAATCTGTAGATGTACTTTTTTTTTTAATGTAAAAGATAGACAAACGAAACGAGCTTACGGCCCACCTGATGGTAAGCGGTCACCGTCACCCATAGACACCAATAACACCAAGGGTGCTGTTGTTGCGTTGCCTTACCCTGGAACCTACCTGAAAGATCGGTTTTTACTAATTCCACCTCACCAGAGCGGGGTTTTCAATGACTGCAACAATGTTTTGTTCCACCAGACAAGGGCTACTTCTTCTCATGGCGGGATCCAGCACTCCGAGGCGTGGAGGAGGATTGGTTGACGGCCAGGAATTATTGCCGTCAGCGGTGCATGGACCTGGTATCACTGGAGACTAGCGATGAGAACGAGTGGGTGAAGTCGCGACTCTCACAGGATAAGGTGAGTTGCTCTTGTTTCGGAGACCAATAGTGACGTCCTCTGGACTGAAGATGGTTTTCGCTTAGACTAACCATAAACTCTAGTAGGTAGTAGGTACATTAAACAGACCAGACTAACCATACGCTCTAGTAGTTAGTAGGTAGGTACATTAAACAGACTATACCATAAACTCTAGGTAGGTACTTATATTAAACAGACTAGACCATAAACTCTAATAGGGTACACAACCGAATTATTGATTAGCTTCGAAAGCAAGTGCCAGGAAGGCAATAAGTGCATGGCTAAGTACACCGACCGTACCTGTTATAACATTAGCTAAAAGTTCAAACTTTCATAAACCATTGTATTACTTTTACACTCCACTTTGAATAACAAGCAGTACACCTACCTACATACCCTTGAAATCATTGTCTAGATGCCATAATTATCTACTATTGCTCATGCTCTGACTACTTACACCATATTGTTTGATGCTACGAGGCGTTACTGCATACAAAAAAGACAAGGAAAGTAAGGTTTTATTAAGTATACAAATTATTGCAGAAGGTAGGTACCTTAATAGGAACTTTATTAGCCTCCTTCCTATCATCCATCTTCGCGCTATTGTGGTTGTGGCTAGCTAATAATGTTCACAAGGCACTTTGCTTTGTTAAGTCGGCATATACTTTGTCTCTAGACAAAGGTAGGTATATACTTTATCTTTAGTTTGTCTAATAAGCGTTATTGTTAGTTTTAGTTTTTTTTATACTTATTCGGCTTACCTATAATGTTTGTCTTTTCTTTCTAGGTCAAATACATCTGGACATCAGGCAGGCTCTGTGATTTTAAGGGCTGCAACCGCCCCGATCTGCTCCCCAACGAAGTAAACGGCTGGTTCTGGACTGCAGAGCTGCAGAAACTGGCGCCCACCACCAACCGTCAGCAGAACGACTGGTCCGAGGGTGGCGGTATCGGCAAGCCCCAGCCAGACAACAGGGTAAGTTGAAAGTAGCGTTCTGAACTTGATAGATAAGTAGCTTGAAGACGCAGATTCCGTTTAGCAGCCGAGTTAGATACCCAATTCCAATCCAACCACCAATGGACCAATTAATCAGCCACGTGACGTAATAGTGGGTGAGCCTGATACGGCTGAGGGGTGACGTGACTTTACCAACGTTCGCAGACGGGAACGCACAATAGGCGGCAACAAGAAAGCATGACATTATGAAATCGGTCATACACCTAGGGTACCTACACGACGTGATGCAATGCAATGGTGCCGATTCCGCGAAGTTAAGTAATGTTTGTCATAAACCAGCTCTGCATGGAGCATCCGCGGATGTCACGCAATGAAAACGAAAGCGACACGTGAATATTTATGGGCCTGCGAAATATTCGCCGAAGGGCGTACCCGCATTCATGTCGCATAACACTTTCTACAAACAGCCGCAGCCGCCACTAGGTAGGTAAGTACAGTCATCAGTCTACAATAAGAGCTCATCTTTATTCGGCATGCGTCGCAGTGTTGGCGCGACTTTCCCCGCGAACCTAACAAACGACACGCGATAACGTAACTTTTCGCGGTCACGTCTCTTTACCACCTTCTGCATCCGTATATGTATTGCACGCAGATTCCTTTAGCGTTCAAGGCCTCGTATGATGCGTGCGGTTAGCACCATCGATGTAACAACTTAATAGATGCTAAGAGCGATGACATTACCTATGTACTGCATTCATGTTTTCATAGATTGTGTACCTATTCCTAGGTACTATAGGGTACAAGGCCAGCGATTTGATAAAATGCACATTTCCGTCAATTATGTTACGCAATTTAGCTTCAGTAAGCTTCAGAATTACTCTTGAACAGATGATTGATGATCTTGGTTGAATGAAGCAATGTGGGTTAATGATGGTAGGTTTTCCATTTCCACTGTTAATCAGTACTTTGGCTTTCATAACGCTATTGAAGAACGACCCTTTGTTAGATTATGCAGTTTCGCAGGACTGAACGCTCACAAAGAGAACTGAAAAGACTAAGAAAACAGGACAAGAGACGAAAATGAAGGAAGGCACTGGTCAATTTAACGAATTTTAATTTAAATAGTGCTTTTTAAAGACTGGACCCTGTTCGTCATTTTACACAGGTTTCAATAGTATAAGCATCGTCTATTATACTTTGGAATATCTTTTTCTAATTTGAGTTGGGGGCAATAAGATCTGAACAGACGCGAGACGTCCCGCGATCGTGTGTATTGTGCTTGTGCATTGTCCTTGTCCCCTGCTGGCCACATCCCAGCCAGCCTAACGCCTTAAATAGCGGAGAAGGACCTGTGATTGATGGCAGCAATGTTCCAGAAACCTGATGGTGATTAGGAACCCTTTTATTTATTGCCACTAATGTTTTCTTTCCACCCCAGGAACTGCACCAAGGCGGCGCTGCCGAGCACTGCGTGGCAATCCTAAACAACTTCTACAACGACGGCGTCCACTGGCACGATGTGGCATGCCACCATCGCAAGCCCTTCGTCTGCGAAGAGAACGACGCACTCCTCAAATACGTCCGATACACGAACCCGAATCTGAGAGTTTAAACCTAGGCTAGATAAAACATTATTTATGAAACTTTCGTCCGAATGGTAATGAGCTGCAATTAGTGGGACTCAATGTGAGGTCATCTTCAAGGTACTGAATACTGGATAAACATGAGAAAAGGCATGCACCACACAACATAGATAATTCAACACGTGACCATGATCATTATCATTACCCATAAAACCGTGTGTTAAAGAATGACTGAGTGGACTGTGTCTTTAGACAGCCTGAAGTACGTCGTCTACTCTAGTATGTGTAGTACATTATGAAACATTACACCGCTTTTTATAACGCTTTTATTAGTTTCACCTGTATGTATGTATGTATGTATGTATGTATGTATGTATGTAACCGACCCATTTGAGCTCGATTTTGTCCTACTTTGAACGATCAGATTTGATTCAAACTTTGCACACCTGTCAAAGGTCGATGACAATGACATAATATGAAAAAAAAAATGAAAAAAAATTGAAAAAATAAAAAAAAAAAACCTACTTTGAACGATCAGATTTGATTCAAACTTTGCACACCTGTCAAAGGTCGATGTCAATGCAATAATATGACAAAAAAATATGAAAAAAAAAACTTAAAAGTAAAAAAATAAATTATAGTTTAAAAAACTAAAAAAAAAACGCTTTTATAACTAATTGAACTAAAAAGTTAAAAATAAAACTGTAATAATCAATTGAAAAATTTATATTATTGTACAAAAAGCGTGGGGGGCTTGATTTTGATTGTTGTAAATATTTTATCAATAGTTTATTATATCTGAAGTTATTATAAAAAAGCACCTCACGCTTTTTGTACAATAATATAAATTTTTCAATTGACTATTACAGTTTTATTTTTAACTTTTTAGTTCAATTAGTTATAAAAGCGTTTTTTTTTTAGTTTTTTAAACTATAATTTATTGTTGCACATTTCATTTAAAGTAGGTAGGTATCTTACTACTAGGTATTGAGTAGCTTGCAAAACCTACTGTCCTTCAATTAGCTAAGGTTTCATGTTTCCACTATTGTACAGAACATTACCATTTTACGAAATATTTAAGTTAAGAGTTGTAGATGCTACATCCAAATATTATGTACCAGTGACTACAAACACTGCCAAACGCTAGATTCAACGATAAAGTTTCGATATCAGTAGTAGGTAGGTACTCAGCAGTTATGTACCTCTCACAATATTTATTACAGTCTGGATTTCACTGTTGTGAATGCAACCATATTTATTAAGAAGATCTGTCAATAAAGACTGCCTTATTATTTACTGTCTTGTTTTATTTTAGTCAACTTCAAAAAATATTGGAAGCCGAAAAGGCACTCTATACAATTTATGTTTATTTGTTAAAGGTAAGTTTATATTATAAAGTAACAGTAGGTATACCTACCTACCTACTAGCTAGGCTCAATTGAGTGGTTTATGTACTACCTCAGGCAGGACTTCCAAGCAAGATATATATACCCATGCCACATGGAGGCCAAAGTTCTTTGATGCTTATTACTCTTTGACTTTATCAACCAATATCCTTCCATAAAAAAGTTTGTTTCTGGGTTCTAGCTCTGCTAGAAGAGCTTGATAATAAAGGACAGTGGCTGAGAGCACTGGTGGCCAAGTGGTAGCGGCCCCGCCTTCCGATCCGAAGGTCATCCGAAGGGTTCAAATCCAGTAGTGTACCAAGGAGTTTTTCTGTCGAAAAAATTATGTGCACTATGCCAGTACTCTCAAACGGTGAAGGAATACATCGTGAGGAAACCGACGTGTCGTAGAACCTAAAAAAGTTCAAGTAACACGTGTCAAGGGTCACGCAAAAAGGGCCCGCCAGCGGCCTACTTGCGGAAAAACCAAGTGCGGATGATGAAAAATTGCCGAAATTGCAGAAAGAACAGTGACTTACTTGTAAAATCAATTACTACGGAATTCTAACAAGAGCTAATCAACTAGAGCTTTTAAAATGCAAAGTGAGAACAATAATTAAATAAACTTTATTTAAATGCAGTTTTACAAGTAATTTAAGATTTGTATAAAAGTCAACTTTACCTGTATAGTAAGGGCTTTATGGAAAAGATATCTTAAACTGATATCTCATAGTCCTGGGCGAGACTTTCTTGGTCATAACAAACCAAAGGCAAAAGTTGCAGAAGTAGACAAGGGTCAGCAGCATAGTAATGTGAGAGAGACGGCATAATCGGAGAAAACTCAGCTTTAGGCCATGACTGAAATAGATTTGATTTAATTTAAAGCAATGGGATATAATATAATGCAAGTGATTGATGTTCTTTTTTAACTCAATAGTTATAAAAAGAAACATGCATACTCTTTATTGGCAAAATCCTCCATATGAACACTGAGAGACTCAACCGATCTCTCTGGGTCAGGTAAATTACAGAAATCCTTGTCAAACTGTTCCTGTAAGCAGCAGATTCTTTCCATAATGAACAGCAAAAGTATCGCCCAGAAGTACTCAAACTCAAACACCATGGCCCTCATTTTTTGCCTTCTACCATAATTATGTGGTAGCCAAATTTAGTTTTAACTGGAGGATTTGTGTACACAGGACTTGTAATTGATGAGATGGGCAAGGCGAATGCTGCATCCTGGAATGGTCCGACCATGGAGCCCCGGGTCATCCAGCCTAGATCTCCACCTGACCTCGCCTTGTCTTCGCTGTAAGCTGCAGCTACATCAGGGAATTTCTGACCCGCTTTTAATTTTTCAAGGGCTTCCAAAATTTTTGACTGCTTCTCGCACAATATGTGGCGGACCTTGACAGCCGCCCCACCTTTTTTCTCTTTGCTCGCCGATTCTAAATTCAAAAAGTTTAGTTACTCAAGTATGAAGGTTGTTAAGTACATAGTTGATTCTAGTCCCTGAACAAAAATATTTTCTAGTTTATTGGTTGACCAACATAACCTCACCTTTTGCATCTCCACTGGATTTTCCTCCTGCCGGTTTAGTGCTACCACCGCCAGCACCTTTACCTTTCTCAGGTTGCTTTTTCGGAGGCATTTCTATTCATTCGTTTGTCGCCAGACGGAATTGTCTAAGCCAGACGGTCTACGGTAGACGAAATAGTTTCAGAAAATTCAAAAATCAAGAAAAGAACCCAACTTAGAGATAACCAAGATAAAGTTAACAACAAGCTATTATAGACTCAGTTTAGTCCATAATACGACTTAAAATTCGTTATAAACGCTTTACCATGAACAGCTGATTTTTGACAGTTTTAGATTTTTGACATCTGTCCTGTCATTTGCGGAATTGCGGCTCTCAGACCCACAGAACACAATGCTCATGCCTGTAGGGCGATTGTCTAATTCAGTTGCAGACCTGTCTCAGACAAAGAAAACAAAGAAGCTACTGGGTTGGTCGTAGACAGATTAGGTTGGTAGTCTTGATAGAGATATTTTCAAGGATTATAACTAGGGAATTAATAACTTCTGAAGCTGGGAACAAATTATCGGACGCGCTTGACGGACGCGGCTAGTAAGACTAGGCGGTATGGTCTTGGTACTATAGCCTGCTTCGAAAGGAGTGAAAAGGAAAAAAAAAATCTATTCATTTCATTCATTCGTTCAATCCCATCAATGTTTCTGAATGTTTCTTTTTTCTTGTTCTTGTTTCGTTTGTGATTTTACACGTAAAATATATTTTTTTTACTGTTTCGTTTATTTTTATTAGGTCTAGTTTAACCATGCTGATAATTGGCTGCGTGTAAATGAGAGGTAAGTACCTTGTCCAGTTTGTACCACAAATGAGACTGCCCAAAATTCTCATACGCTTTTTTTTAAACAGATATTTACCATCCCGAAATCATGGGTATCATGTACGAAAAACGTCCTCTGAAGAGGCCTAGACTGGGTCCTCCAGATGTGTACCCTCAAGAGCCACGGCAGAAGGAGGACGAGCTCACATCAACGAACGTGAAACAGGGATTCTCCACGACACCACACTCTAGTGACGAGTTTGGAACCGCTAGAAACTGCAACTACTCCACTGCAAAAGTAAGGCTTATTTGAACTTTGATTTCAAATTCTGTTCTTGCTCCATCATTTCTTAGGGACAGTATTGTAAGAACTAAGATAGGAATAACTGTGACATGGAACATCTGATTTACTGAATTGATTTAAGTATAAACAAAGCCTGTAAATCAGATGAGCCATGGCAACATTATATTAAACTAGCCTAGTTGCAAATTAACTCCCAATATTTTAAAATGTAAAAAATATAATGTAAGGCTTGCATTTCTGTAACCTTGTGTCTTTCAACCAGATTGGACAATTCTTTTCTGGAATACTTTCCAAGAAAGAAGAACTGAACACTCTGCCGGATTGTGGCAAAAAGAGGCAGCAAGTCAACCCCAAAGACAACTTTTGGCCAGCTACTGTTAGATCTAAGCCTCAGATTGAGGCTTGGTTTAAAGATTTGGCAGGTATTGTTAGATTATAGTAAATTTATAATATAGCAAATTCCATATTCAAAGCATAAAACAAGTGCTGTTCCTTCTTGGTCTTAAACAAAGTGACTTGTTCTCAAAAATGTTATGTACCTATATTATTTCTTGGTTTTAAACAAAGTTACTTGTTCTCAATAATGTTATGTATATTCTGTTTCTTGAGTTATTAATTTACCAATTTGCTTAATACTAAAATCGTTTAAATACATGGTTATGTAATGGATCCTTACCTAAACACATTTGTAATTTTTTATATAAACCCAGTGCATTTTTGTATTATACTTGTAATTAAGAGATGATCTAATTTCTAGGAAACAAACCTCTTTCTTTATTGGCAAAAAAGGCGCCCAACTTTAACAAGAAAGAAGAGATATTCATAACATTAACGGAGTTCCAAGTGTCCATGCCTCGCGCTGCCTGGTTCATTAAGCTGAGCTCGGCTTACACAGTTGCTGTGTCTGAGGCTAAGATTAAGAAGAGGCAACTACCAGATCCTACTACAGGTATAATATTAAGTTAAATGCACCTAATTTAAAAAACACTGGGACAACAAACTTTGTAACAGTTGCAGGAATCAACTGTATAAAGAGACGCACAGGATAAGGGCGGCTGGCAGAAAATGAAGGAGGCCTATACCTAGCAGTGGGTAATAAATAGCGAGCTGAAATAGTAATGATGATGAATTTAAAATCACAAATGTTTTCTTCTCAAGGTCCATGAACAATGACAGAAATTGGAGTTGGTAGAAATCTGTAAAAATGTCTCACGTGACTGACCTGTCGGTTCTGTTGGTAGTAGCTCTGCCATCTGCACCGTAGTTTGTGGGTTTGATCCCCACCGAGAACAAATATTTGTATGATGAACAAAAATGTTGGTTCGCTGTCTGCGTCTTATATTGACGTGCGTGACCTACGAGGCATCGCTTTGTTATAGGCGATGGTTACCACTTAACATCAGGTGGGCCATATGCTTGTTCCATCAGCTAGTTACATAAAAAAAAAAAAAAAAAAAAAAAAAATTGTAGTCTAAGTATTAAAAAAAAAATAACGTGTTATATCAGCTATCTGGTTCCCATAGTACAAGCTCTGCTTAGGGGCTAGATAGTGTTGTGTGGATTGTCTACAATGTTTATTTATGTTTGCAGAATGGTCAACTACCCTTATAAAGTTCCTGAAAGATCAAATACCAAAGTTATCAGAACACTACTTGTGTGGAGCTCCAGGAAATGTGTCTGACAAAACACCACCATCACAATCAGGTTAGTTGTAGGCCTCCTAATCACAAGGTCTAAGTATTTAATTGTCCAACAGAGCTAAAGGTCTAATGAGCAATAAGTCTAATTAGCAAAATGACCCTGTAGCAAAATCAGCATGATAACTAATTTTGGAAACTATTTGTTTTACATGCATTACTGACAGGTATGGACCGTGCAGTCTAATATTTGGAGCCTGTTTCTACTAATCTTTTCATAACAGCAAGAGGGCAACAATTTGCAAGTAAATTATTTTAGTGGATTATTATTTTGATTTCACAGGACAAGGGACACCAAACCACAGCTCTTCCGGTAATCCACCCGGCGGCACCACTCCAAACAGCACTGTACCACCGTCTATGAACTCCCCAGGAAGTTCTAGCAGTAAGTAGTTCATTTATCAAATTCATTATCACGCGCGTTTGTGCTTGAAAATTACACTGATCTTTCGCCAGTCTTAGGATAACGAGTTTAATGGCAGCTCCAGACTAGCTACAAAACATATAGCACAGATGCTACCCCTCAAATATCTTGAGGAAAAAAAGCCCTAGTTATTTATCATCATTTTAGTTATTTTATTTGTGAACCAGAAACACGAAAAAATGTGTGTGTTCCGGCAGCAAGCAGCCGCGTTGCGATACTCAGATTTTTTCATACAAATTCTGTGCAGGCAAGGTACAGTGTCACCTCACGGCGCGCACAGAATATTTAGTGTAAAAGTCGCCGCGCTGTTATGAATAACCCCTTCTAAACTAGTGTTTATTCCTCCAAAAGTCCTAACATAAGAATTGTATTGGCAGTTTTAAGCACAGAAAGCACGGATTGGCGACAGGCGCTGAAGCTATGGCACTACTGTTGCCGACTCGCTAAGTACATGTTGGACGAAGGATTACTGGACAGGCATGACTTTCTCACGTGGATCATCGAGCTGCTGGACAAAAGGACACCTGATGATGGATTACTGAGGTAATTTTGGCATCATGATATACATTCATTTATTTACTAATTAAAAAATAATGCAGGTTTTCTTCCTGTCACTGGTCTATAAGCTGTGTTATACAGTGTGTTAGGTTAAACGAGGGACTTATTGAGGGAGGGTATTCAGTATTCGATTCTCGTCCCAAATATGTAAAAAACCTATAACCTTAATTTGTGACGTAATTGTCCACTAAAATACATTATTCATGAACACTGAGCGCGCAACTTGCGCGCAAGAAGTGAACTTGTAAACAGTAAAATAATCACGCGGCAAAACACGTGCCGATCCTACCGAAAAGGAAGCTTGTGCGCAAACCCCGCCCCTTCCCTTTGTGTTGCACCGACAGGAGGACACACTCCCGCGCTGACCGCAGTCAGTCTATGCGAGTGCGCTGCTATTTCCGCATGTCTAATATTGCGCTTCCGCGTATCGCAAAAACAACCCCGCTTACTTCGGGATAAGTGTGTCCTGTAAACGTGTTCTTTTAATAACCAAAAATGACGTCTTATCGATATTCTAATGAAGAATATTGGGATATGGTTCGTGCCTACGTGTTATCTAATGATAGTGTGCTGAGGAGCCATTATTTTGTACCGAGAGATGTTTCCCAACCGCCAGATTCCGTCGTACAATCTTATGCTAGGTGTTAACCAACGATTGCGAACATTCGGTCAGTTCACCGTACCGACGCATGCCCAAGGACGAGGAAGGGAGCCATACCTAGGTAAGCCAGGTTTAAAGTACGAAGGGAAAATGGATTATACCTAAAGGTCATTGACCTGCGCACATGTTCTGCGATAATATTAAATCGCTAGCGCAAGGGTGTACACACGTTGCGAGACTTTAGCGAAATTTTTGGTATGGTTCTGTATGTTATTTATCAGTGTTTTTTTTTTGTTCATATTTTTATTAGTATCATATAATCATGCACTATTGTGAGTTTCAATATGTCCCTCGTTTAAACTAACATACTGTATAAGTAACCAATTATTATAAAGCTGAAGAGTTTGATTGTTTGTTTGGTTTGACGCGCTAATCTCGAGGACTACTGTGCGTCGATTCCAGCAACACGGCTTGATTAAGTGATCGCTGAATCCGCGTTCCATTTTCAAATTTTTCAAACAAATTTGACAACTCAATCGATTTACGCGATCGCTTGAGACTTGTGCTGCTGGAATCGACGCCCAAGTCCGAATTGAATGTAGTCCTTTTTGCATTGGATAGCCCATTTATCTAGGAAGGCTATAGGCTATATAACATCACGCTACGACTAATAAGATTAGAGCACAAATGCAAAATGTTGCGAAAACGAGAGAAAAATATTCCTTTTACCCGTGCAAAGCTGGGGCGGATCGCTAGTCATTAATATACGTCAAGCAATCCTCCAAGTTAATACACAACCGGAGGTCTAGCTAGGGTTATAATTTTCATTTAGGGTGCGTTAGGTCCCGAATTCAAGTCCTAGGTGAGCCCAAACTTTTTGTACAACATTTTCGTGTTTACAGGTTATTCCTGCCGTTAGCTTTGCAGCACATTTGTGAGTTCGTTTGCTGCGAAGGTCTTTCCCGAAGATTGGCGACCACTTGTGCCAAGAAAGCGGCGGCGATATGTTCCGTGCTTTCGGATGCTACAATACGGACGCTAAATCAACCTGCCAATTTTGTAAAGCTTGAGAGAAATTATGGTAAGTTTACCAACTGTCTTTATTATAAAAGTAGTTGCCTAACCTATTTTTGCAGCAATAAAAAAACAGTCATAAAAAATTACAAATAAATATTTTTGTACCATTACCAAACACCATGTGGGTTACCATCATCTTTGGTCTAAAATTTGAAGATTTTCTTCATGAACCTCTAAAAACGATAGATAGATAGATTAATACTTTATTGTACACAAAAGAATACATTTAAAAGAACCATTACAAATAAAGGTACGATGGTAGGTGGTGGTAGGGTGATACTATAAAACCTATAGAAACGGCACATTATTTTTATCTCCTCAACAGATTCCACAGTACCGATGTCGCCAGCCCCAGACCCTGCAAACGGACCAGACATCAAGCCAAACTTGTCTCAGATAAAACGCTCATCCACACCCGCGGAAAATCCACGCACACCCAACCCGAACCATTCCTTAGGTACACCCAACCCTAATCATTCCCTAGGTACTCCTAACCCGAATCATTCCATGGGCACTCCAAACCCACAACCTATGGATGTGAAGGAGGAACCCAATGCCTCCCCTCCTAGGGATTCAAAGACTAATCTGCAAACGGTTCTGAACGCGGCTTTGAATCCGGTTCAGTCTGGTTTCGGAGAGATTCTGAGCTGCGCGTATCATCGAGACGTTATGATTCAACTGTCGACCATACTTCAGGTCAGTTGTTGTTATAATCGTAATTCAGCCATGTTATTTAGCCCTGAATTGATGTTTTCAGCTTTTTATCAGCATTTAGTAGTTTGCTCTTGAGCTCTCGTTATGTTCGCTCCAAACTTACGAGACTGGACTTGAATGGTGTCATTATTTATTTTTGAAAAAAGCACTCGCTAATTTAAATTATTATTGCAAAATTTCTGTGTGAAGCTTGTGTGAAAAACGGACTCTGACTCAGCATAATGTTGGTAGGTTTAGAACCAATGCTGGTGGTCCGTCAGAGCCGGTCGATGATGCCAAGGACCTACCCACAAAAAACAAGATTGTAGTACGACTAGTTTCAATCAAAGTTACTCATACTCATACTCATATTATTTATTGCAATTATTATGTTACATGGTGAGGTCTTAAAGTAAAAAATGGTAAATACATAACAGGCCCTTATCTTTAGAGCATAGCAATATTTGGAGTGGAAGCGGGCCGAAGTCTGAAAAAGTTTCAATTCAATTGGTCTAATCATTGTAGAGTTCAGCGTGTCGATTCCAGTAACACGGCTCGATTGAGTGATCGCTGAATCCGCGTTCCATTTTCAAATTTTTCAAACAAAAATTGACAACTCACATCGATTTACGCGATCGCTTGATCGATTTGTGTTGCTAGAATTGACGCCCTGTTCAACAGACCTTGTTCGCTTAGCTCAAAAATTATAATAATTGTAATTTTCCCAGATAATAAGCATAGAATGTCCCACTGCGATGGTTTGGTCGGGCTGTGGATCTACAATGCAAGGGTCGCCGCTTGACTTACTACCTCTGCCGCCGTCAGCCCTGCCTATGCCACACATGGAATCACCAGTCACAGAACAGCATAGAAGAATGGTAAGTCTTTATTCCAATCCATATGGTAACAAAATTAGTTTTCTTTAAAAAAAAAACTTAACACAATCCATTGGACAAATTTTTTGTCTACCCCCTTTTTTCGATTTAAGATTAAATTCAGTTTTTTTCTGTAGGTCTATGAAGCAGAGCTTGAAATAGCTGCCAGAAGTAAAAAGGCTGAAAGCAAATGGTGTACAGACAAATGGCAGACCAGTTCACAAGGTAAGTCTTACTGGGTCCCACCTAGCATTGTACGAGTACCATATTTGGGTATTTTTAATGTCCTATTAGTTTATGATGGTCAGTCTTTGGTACTTTTGTATATTTATATATGTATTTGATGGCCAACAGCTCGAGTGCTAGCAGTATTAGAAGCGTTGGACCGACATTGCTTCGACCGCGTAGACCCAAACAATAACCTAGACGCGCTGTACAAGGAAGTATTCGCGAATTGTTCGCCGCCAAACAAGGAGAATCTTGATGCCAAAGATCCGGTCAGTACTTATTTGTGGTCATATTTGTGGTAGAAAACGAACGAATTAGAAACTTTATTTAAACTACCTATTATACGGGTATTTATCGCGTATATTACCTTATTTTATTTATATTTATTTTCCCGACGTTTCGGCTATTTTTTTGTTGAATTAGAAACTTATGAAAACATGAAATAATTGGACTGGAAATACATCTTCCGATCACAAGCATGTGATGCACAATGAGGAAATCGAACTTGCATTGCGTTTAATACAAGTTCATGTTTATACATCTGTGGTAACAACGAATCTTCAACAAAAAACCTAACTTAAAACTCAACGGATACTTATGTAAACGAAAACCCGTATGACGCGTGTCGGCGACAAACATGCTAACCGTACTGACGCGGGAAAGTGAGCGGGGTGCCGCATTCCAGCGAGGTGCAAACTTAGCTTGGTGGAGATTAAGTGACATAATAAGTTGTTTGGTACAGGAGTGGGCGTGTTCGTATGCAGTGGTACGTGTGCTGTGCGAGTGGGCAGTGTGCGGCGCGCGCTGGGGCGAGCACCGCGCGCTCGCCGCCGCCGCGCTCCTGGACATGCGGCAACATCACCTGCAGCACGACCATCACGCCGCAGGTACTGTGCCTGTGCACTGCACTGTGTACGGGAACGTACGCGGGTGCAGAGTGGGATGCTGATATTTAGGCTGATTGATGTTATAAGATAGTTTATTCGGGAACTACGCTAAAATGATAATATGATTGCTAATGAGTGCGGACCGATCGCCGTCCAAAAGTGCACTGACTAAGTAAAACGCACGGGCGCTGCCTCGTGCGACCTACTTAGGCCAAAACTGCTACGCTAAGCTATATAATAATAAAGTGTTCAATATGTATTGAACATGCTCCCGAGGGGAGGAAATGGGGGATGAAATGAGGCGCGACAATCGTAAGGGTTAGTACATACAAAGGTGAACCAGTATTTTGCTATGCTAAATGATTGTTAGTACAAAGTATTTTGATGACGAATAAAACAGCTAAATATGCTAAACTACTGCTTATCTATAGTAAAAATTGTCTTTGATTGTCTTTGATTGATTGGAGATGTGGATTTGTCCCACTAAACATCCCGAATAAACTATCTTATAACATCAATCAGCCTAAATATCAGCATCCCACTCTGCACCCGCGTACGTTCCCGTACACACTGCACTATAGTTCGTATGCAGTTAGGAACGCGCGCTCGCACTTCAGTCAGTCGTCTAGTTTAATATTAAACGATCTCTAGTATACCTGTGCACTGGCACTATAGTTCGTATGCATTAGTACGCGTGCTGTGCGCGTGACATCGGTGCTGCTTGTGTCATATTGCTTAACTTTCGCATTATTCTTCTTCTTCTTGTCATGTTACTAGTTCTTTCGAACCAGTGTAGCGAAAGGATGTTTAGTGCGCCTCAATGAGGCTCCCTTTGTGCACTCGACACCATGTTTTTGAACTTTTTGGGTTCTTCGACATGCCGGTTTCCTCACTATGTTTTCCTTCACTGTTTGAGAATACTGGCATAGTGCTCATACATTTTTGAATAGAAGAACTTATTAGTGCACAATTTTAGATATAGTATAGGATCCCTAGAAGAAGGATCTTCACCGAGCTGGTTATTTAATGAAACGTATTTTATATTTAATTAAACATGTCAATAAATATATTCTATATGGGTTGCCTATCAAATTTCAGTCCAGGATATGATTAATTAATAATTAAAAAATAATAATGTTTTTATAACTTTCCACCGGTTTGTTTATTAGACAAATTCTATACCAATCGAAAGTATAGACCCCATAGAATATGCAAACGTTAGGTTGCCTATTTTTTTCCGGTCACAACTCTCGGGTAGCCAGGAATAAACAGGAAAATCGATACTAGCATTTTGCACCGGTATGTTTATTGAATAAAAATACTGGGGTCTATACTTTCGATTGGTATAGAATTTGTTTAATAAACAAACCAGTGGAAAGTTTAATTTTTTTTTTATATATTAATGAATCATAATTATCCTGGACTGAAATTTGATAGGCAACCCATAAAGAATATATTTATTGGCATGTTTTATTATATATAAAATACGTTTCATTAAATAACCAGCTCGGTGAAGGTCCTTCTTCTAGGGATCTTAGACTAATAGTGCTTCGCATTATTTAGCGGTCCCTTTCTACAAAAGACCACCAGTTCTTTATTTTGCGATTAAAAAAACATTAGTGCTTCGCATTATTTAGCATTCCCTTTCTACAAGAGACCACTAGTTCTTTAGTTTGTGATTAAAAAAACATTTTATTAGTGGGTATTTTCTCAGGTTCAGATGACAAAGAATCAATCAGTTCTGGCTTGGGGATGTATAACGGACCGCCTATCTTCCAAAGTCTGCTTCTACGGTTTTTAGACCACGACGCTCCTTGCTTAGGTAATTATTCTTTATCAGGCAACAAAACAAACTTTATAGTTTGTTCAGTTGGCATTAGCTCTGCCTTCTGCGCCGTAGGTCGTGGGTTCGATCCCCACCGAGAACTAATATTTGTGTGGTGAACTTAGATCTTTGTTCTCTGTCTGGGTGTTATAATGTATTCTTTGTATATAATTACAAAAAAAATATTTAAGTATTGTATCAGCTATCTGGTTCCCATAGTACAAGCTCCGCTTAGTTTGGGGATAGGTTTATGTCCGCATTATTTATTTATTTATAATTTTATTGCAGATGATAGTCCAAACGCCTCACCGGGAAATAGGCAGCAATTCGCCAATTTAGTACATTTATTTGGAGAGCTTATTCGGCGCGACGTTTTCTCACATGATGCTTACATGTGTACTCTAATATCTAGAGGTAAGCCTTAATCGTATTAAAGGTTAGCAAGTTCATAGCCTACACAGCTCAGTCTACCTCGCAAAAGGCAGGCCTACCTGCCTTTTGCTTTTGCGCCGTAGGTCGTGAGCTCGTTCCGTACCGAGAACAAATTCTTGTCCGGTGAACACAGATGTTTGTTCTCTGTCTGTTATTGTGTGGTTTATGGTTTTATCCTGTTATTAATGGGTTGTAATAGCAGTAACGAGTGTCATTTTAGTGTCGTTCCCCATTGTGAAAGTCAGTGATAAGCGATTATGCGGCCCTTACTTTCCTCCTACACACCTCAGTGAAATTCGATCTCAATTGCGCCTAAATTCTCATTAACGATACCTACCAGAAACTTAAAATCCCAAGTGATTCTATACTAACAGCCCTACTTATAAACGCAATTTATATTTAATCATTGCTTAAAGTTAGCCCTGTCATTGTTTGTCATTACCCAGTGGTGGCAAATAGTTTAACCACTGTTTATCTTTTGACATATTTTTATTATAAGGCCATAAGTGTTTATGTGGTTCCCATACTACAAGCTCGGCTTAATTTAGTGCTAGATTGTGTTGTGTGGATTGTCTACAATATTTATTTATTAAAAAACCTGTTCCAACTATTCAGGTGATCTAATATCGCCCACGGAGCCTACCTCGACGGGCGGGACGCACACAGTGGCTCCGCCCGCGTCCAGCGCCGCCTCTAACCATAACATGGACGACGATATCTTCGCGGGGATCGATCTCAAACCAAAGATGGAGGTAACTCAATATATTATTGCATACCCATGGTTTAGTTTAGGTACATACATAGTTCTTAGTTGTAAGTCAGTATCACATGGTCGCGTGGAACTGGCACCTAGACTCACCTAGCTATAAGACGTTTCAAAGTGATTCTTGGAATTGTAATGAATAAATTTTGATTGAGTTTGGACTCTTTAATGAAAGAGACGAGTCATTATCCCTCTTAGGCCCGTATTAGGATGCAGTGCTCGGGTCTGAGTCGAGCCTCAAGCATTCTCAAGCATAGATTTTTTGACAGTTCTCCATTAAAAAATGACAAAAATCTCTTGAGGCTCGACTCGGACTCAAGCACTGTTTGAATAGGGGCCTAAAACACATTAACAACAAAAACAAAGTGTATCTGGAAGAGGGAAAAAATCAAACATCTAGAAAAAATACAACATTTTTGAAAAAAAACTTAAAGAGATGCTTCTACAAAAAATTTACTACACACTAGACGAGTTCTTTAACGACGAACGAAAAGAATAACTATAATAATAAATAACCCTTATAACATTTTATACTAAACCTGCTTACAAATCTGCGTGATTATAATAATATCGGCCCGCTTCTCCAGTATTGCAACACCCTTACAGGGTAAATTATGTATTGATTCAAAAACTAGTTCTAAGATCTGACACTGTTATATTTACATACATAATAAGGCAATAAATATACTGAATACTGGCTCGTTTCATACTCTACTCATAATGTGTACTTTTCTAAAAAATGTGTGATAAATAAAATAAATTAACATGAATATAAGAATCGACAATTTTTTCTGATACAGGAGAATGTAAGGATGGATTTGGATGACTCAAAGATAGACGATGACTTAGATAAGCTACTACAACACATAAAAGAGGACCAACAGAACTCAATGGACGCTCCTGATAGTCCAAAAGATCCTGGAGAACCTTCACATAGGTAAAACTACACCGTTGCACTTACATTTAATTATTTACGTATAGTACGGAAACCGGCAGTCAGATTTTCTATCGATTCGATACAAGTATGAGACCTGATGATGAGTAAATTTTCGCATTTTTTCTGATTTTTCTTCGTCTTCGTTGTGTCGATGGTTCCCATGATAATCCTTTTTGCTCTAAGTGTGTTTGCACAGAAATGGGCTACATTAATTGCGTTTTCCGCGGCGTCATTCAGATCTTTCAGTATGCAGTTTCTCTGATTGATTCAGAATCAACATCACGGTCGCGGTTGCGGTCGTGATGTGATGGGTCTCATCTTTGTAGGCAATCTGAATGTTGTGGCAAGAGCTAGCTTGGTTATTCAAAACTCCTCTTACACGTTAAAAAGTAGTAGCTTGAAATAAAAAAAAATATAGGTTAAAATCGACAATCGAAAAATGTTGGCGAGACGACCTTTAAAAGGATATGATAGGAGGAGGCTCGAGAGAGAGATAAGTGGAAGTCTGCCCAGCGGTGGAACAAAAAAGGTTAAAAAAAAATTGGTAAAAAAAGTTGTTAATTATTTTTTTTCAGTGTAAATTCTCCAATGATGGGACCAAGCAGTATGGGTATTCCAGGAATACCGTCAATGGCAATGGGACCAATGTCTGTACCAGGTACCGTCAACTAAAACACTGCTTATATTTTCATTACCAAGATAGATAACACTTTATTGATTACCATGACACTATGTAAATAGGATACAGTTTTTAGCTTAAAAATAAATAGTATGGGCGGCGTTATCGCTTATAGCAACCTGTATTTAAAACATCAGTAACTCCAAGCTTTGTATTTTCTGTTTTTGGCAAATAAACAAATTTCTGTTTGTATAAAAAAATAAAAAAAAGTCTCATTATAGTAAATTTTTTCACTAAATCGAATTTTGTGTTTTTTCTGTAAAATGTTTATTATAACTACAAACAAACCAATGTTCAGTCTTATCACTCGATTTAAAATATACCATGTTTTAATCCAGGTATTCGTATGGATCCTAGTATTCGAACAACATCTTCAACTACTAGTGCAACGGGCGGCGTCTCAACAGCCGCCGTGTCTCGGCATTATCATTACACAATGCACTTCCCTCTACCGCCCGCGGAAGCAGAGCATACTCCACACGATGCTAACCAACGGCACATCTTATTGTACGGCGTGGGACGGCCCAGAGACGATGCCAAACACGCCGTCAAGAAGATGACCAAAGGTACAGCAATAAATAAAGGTGCAAATAAATAAATAAATATTCTAGACAATCTACTCAACACTATCTAGCCCCAAACTAAGCAGAGCTTGTACTATGGGAACCAGATAGCTCGTATACTACTTTTTTTTTTTTTTTGTAAATACATACATAGAATACAATATAACACCCAGACAGAGAACAAACATCCGTGTTCACCACACAAATATTTGTTCTCGGTGGGGATCGAACCCACGACCTACGGCGTAGAAGGCAGAGCTACTACCAACTAAGCTGAGAGGCCAGTCGGTAAGGTGTAAGTCAAAGGTGGTAAGGCAGTGATAGCCACGGGTGCCGTATTATTGCATATGTCTCACTAAGTGAAGTGGCACCACACTGGAACTTCACTGCTATTAGTATTATTTTTTATTTGTAAAAGGATCATATATAAAGGCTGACCAAGAAGACGTTGGCGGGACGATCTCTGTTCTTCTAGGTTTGGTCGCGTGGAACCAAAGTTCAAGTTCACTAAATACACTTTTGATTTGATTTGACGTCACTACCACAATGTACTTCCCGCTGCTTATTTAATTACTTTGTTTTTCAGAAATTTGCAAACTATTTTCTAAAAAGTTTTCAATCGACGTAGCGGAAGGAGGGAAAATAAAGAAGCATTCTCGAAGTGAATTCAACTTTGAAGCAGTTACGCACAAGTTTCAGGTATGATACCAATTTGTTTAATTTGTTGTATTGTGAATTGCTATAACCAATATGTGAAGAACTCGCCCGGGGAAGTACTACCACCATGCCTATTTCTGCCGTGAAGCAGCATTGCTGTGTTTCGGTTTGAAGGGTATGGGTGCCGGTGAAATTACTGGCACGTGAGGCTGAACATCTGTATGCCTCAAGTTGATGGACGCAGGACAGTGTATGCTTTGTTATAGGCGATGGTTACCACTTAACATCAGGTAGGCAAT
Source organism: Thera britannica (assembly GCA_939531255.2). Lineage (NCBI taxonomy): Eukaryota > Metazoa > Arthropoda > Insecta > Lepidoptera > Geometridae > Thera > Thera britannica. The sequence continues at coordinate 5,372,513 of OW618048.2, forward strand.
ATGCTTGTTCCATCAGCTAGTTTTATAAAAAAAATCTGTTGTCTGTAAAGTCGGTTTACTGACTATAGTTGAACGTAACAACGTCATTAGAAAATACTGATGGAATGGTTGCATTTGTCAAAAGAAAAATTAAATTTTATTTGTTTGATAGATATTTTGTATGAATATAGAAGTAGAAGGAGGTAAATGGAAATCACAATTGAATTGATCAAGTTACATCTTCACTGCACTTCATAATAGACGAAAAAATGTAAATGTATTATTGTATAGCAGCTGTCCACTCGCACGCCGATTAATTATGCCTCTTTGTCGCTCGTTCCGCGCTCTCGTTTGCACTTCAAGCCTCAAATGGAACGCCTCAGAGCGAGGTAACGCCGCATGAGTCATATTTTTCATGCGTGCAGCCGGCTCCATCGAATTATAACACGTTGTCACGTCAAAAACCTTAATCTGCTCTTACCAGGCGATGTCAATGTACGAGCAAGGAGCAGTTTCCTGGGCGGTTGGTGGTGCGGTGTGCGAGGCTCTTGCCGCTTACGCTGCGGGCGCTACCACATACCTACCGCAGGCGGAGCACGTGGCATTCGCACTGGACCTCATGGAGATCGCTCTCAACGTGCACGGACTTATTGAAACTTGTATACAGGTAAGTGACAGCAGTGGTCAACTTTGATGAAATAGAATGATGGTAAGTGAAAGTCGAGGTCTAAATTCACTTACTGATTGAGGAACTCGCCTATGGAAAGATAAATTGTATGAAAATTCTTTGCAGTTTGTACTTTTAAATTTTTGTTCTATTAAATAAAAATACGGAATAAAAATGTAGTTAAACTAGAAGAGTCGAGAGTCACACATTAAAGAGTGTCGGGAACAAATTTTGTTCCCGACACTTTTAATGTGTGACTCTTAATGTCGACATTTAATGTGTGACGGACCTTGTTACTTGTGTTACTTTTTATCTCGAAAAATTAACGGGAACGGTGCGAGCGAAGCCGCGAGTAGCCGTAGTATGAGAATATAAAAGCAAGAGAGAAAGCCAATGTAGGCATCTGTTTGCTTCCTTCGTTTCCAATAAGTCAGCATGTTATTGATGTTTCAGATACTAAAAGAGTTATCAGAAGTGGAATCGGCACTGATCAGTCGAGGAGCTCCGAGTAGTGGCTTGGCGGCGCCTAGAGCATATACCTCGGCACTCGCGCTGTACACTGTTGGGGCGCTAAGACGATATCACTCCTGCTTATTGTGTAAGTACCACCTTTTACAATGTTGGAGTCATGATCGGCTTATAGTAAAAATTAGCTGGATGTTAATTTCGTTCGATACGCGCCATTAATTATAAAAAAACTCCTCTCGCGTCCCTGTAAACGCCTTGCTTCAAGGACTTTTTTTTATACAATTTCTGCCAGCATCCCTTTGTCGTCTCATCTCTACCCATGAAAGCTTATTATAAGAACGAAGTGTCGTCGTCATATCGTATAAGAAAGCTAAATATAAGGACGGCCGCATTCGAAAGACTTAATTGGAGAAAACTACATCAAAATCCCGACAAAAGCTAAGCTTTAAATTAAAGAAGAAGAAGTCTCCTAACGCGCTTAATATAACATTATGGAAGGCCGCGCGGCTTGTGTATATTATAAAATTTAAATATTTATAGATATGTCTAGGTACGGAAGTTGCTATCACCGATATGTTTTCAGTGTGCGTAGAACAAACATCAGCCGTGTTCGAGCAGCTATGCAGACTAGTCAAATGCGTGGTAAACCCGGGAGACTGTGGCTCGGCCGAGCGTTGTGTTTTAGCGCAATTGCACGATCTATACAAAGCGGCCACGCATCTCTGTCTCGCGCCTCATGACGTCACCTTTGCGAATGCATACCCGAAGATCAAGTAAGTTATCCACAGTTTATTTATTTATGATTAGGATATCAAAAGGAAACACGAGAATAACAAACAACTAACAAACCGTTTCAAAACTATGTGTCCCTCCAGTTAGTTAGAGGATGCCACAGCATGCATTCAAAATATCTACTTAACTAAACAGTTCGTTGTAGTAGTAAACACGGGAAAATGTATGACAAACTAGCGGCCGCCTGAGGCTTTGCTCGCTTCGTTCCCGTTTCTTTTTCAGCATAAAAAGTATCCTATGTCCGTTTTCTGGTTAGCTACCTCCCACCAATCTTCGGCCAAATCAGTTCAGCCGTTCTTGAGTTAAATATAAATAGTGTATAACAAACACACGACTTTCTTTTATATGTATAGATTACGTGATGCTTGCCTTCGCTCTACTGCTCTGAACTGATCAGAGAAATTGTTCTATATTAGCTATGATTCTGAAGCTTTGTTACACACGAAAAAGATTAATAATAATTGGGTCACAGTTTTAATTCTACTTTAAAGTTTATTTTCTTTGCAGGCAAGCTCTCTACTCTCCGCTGCAACCAATACCGTCACAATTTACCTACAATCCACAATTTCTTAGTGAATTCTTCAATCATCCACGGAGAGGTACATTTTATTTAGTCTTACTATGAGTATTCTGTAATCTAATGTTATGTCTAAATAAAATATTTTTTTGCAGGTAAAATCGAAATAGCGTGGGCACGCCAAGTAGCAGAAACTCCAGCCAATAGATATAGTTTTGTTTGTTCGGCTATGCTCGCCGTTTGTCGGGAGGTGGACAATGATCGGTAAGCGAGCCTATATTTACTTCACCAAACCATCCATTTTATGACATACTACCCCGGCGAACTCCGTTTCGCCACCAGATGTTGGTTTGTCTTGATTTTTTCCTAAATTTTCTTTGCTATAAACCTCACGGAGCCCGAGACCTTTCCAACGAATGCAAAACCGTGGAAATCGGTTCGTGCGTTCTGGAGTTATAGCGTCAGGAAGGAAAACCCGACTTATTTTTATTTTATGACATTACTTTTTTCAAGGTTTGGTAATTTTTTCAGGCTCGGTGAATCAGTAATGCAGTTTGTACCTTTTGATTTTTGATCTATTTAATAAAAATACGGAATAAAAACGTAATTAGACTAAGAGGCTTGGGAACAAATGTGTGATTTAACCAAAAAATAATCGTTTTGTGTGAAATTTTTTGATAAGATGATAAATTATTAAAAAGTATGAAATACGGCTGATAAAAAGGTTTTTGCTAAAATATGCCAAAGAGCTGATAAATATTAAATGCAGCTTTGGATCGTAAAATAAACGATTTCTTTTCTATTGTTATTAGAGTGAACGAGCTTGGTGTTCTCTGCGCAGAGATGACAGCTTGGTGTAGTGGACTAGCGGCCGAATGGCTCGGCGCGCTAGTAGCACTCTGCGGCGCACAACATTACCCGGCCGGCACAGCCCCTCACGCAGCCCCGCCCCCGCTGTACCCTGACCTGTTGCACCATAGGGACTTACACGACGCCGCGGCTCATGATGCGTTGGCCGTCTTCACTTGTATATTAGTTGGTGAGTGGAGCAGTAATAGCACTCTGCGGCGCACAACATTACCCGGCCGGCGCAGCCCCTCACGCAGCCCCACTAAAACTAATGATCGAGAATAATTATTGTATGTAATTTGTTCCAGCACGACATTGCTTCTCGCTTGAGGATTTCGTCCGTCACGCTGCCTTGCCTTCGCTGTTGAAAGCGTGCGGAGGGGGCGGGGCTAGCGGTAACCCTGCCAACGCGCCGTCACCTGACACAGGCGCCAGGCTCACCTGTCACCTGCTACTGAGACTTTTCAAGACTGTAGACACTCCTCAACCGGGTACGCAACCACGCTATAGCTACACTAGTCCCTCAGTTCGTTGTTGAAAGCATGCGGAGGGGGCGGAGCTTGCGGCAACCCTGCCAATGCACTGTCACCTGACACGGGCGCCAGACTCACCGTCACCTGCTACTAAGGCTGTTCAAGACTGTAGATACTTCTCAACCGGGTACGCAACCACGCTAAACCTACACTAGTCACTCAGTTCGCTCTTGAAAGCGTGTGAAGGGGGCGGGGCTAGCGGCAACCCTGCCAATGCACCGTCACCTGACACGGGCGCCAGGCTCACCTGTCACCTGCTACTGAGGCTGTTCAAGACTGTCGAACCCCTCAACCGGGTACGCAACCACGCTATAGCTACACTAGTTTCTCATTTTGCAATAAGCTAGCGACAAAATAATGTTAAAACTCAGAATGAGCCCTCTGGCCAATAAACTGCTTATGGATTGTAAGCGTTAGTCTATAAACTGTTTATGAAATGTAAACTGGTTTACACATACTTTATGGAATGTGAACTTGTCTTCACACGGTTAATGGAATGTGAACTGGTCTACAAACAGTTTATGAAATGTAAATTGTTGTTTCCAAACTGTAAACTTTAGTTTCCATGCTGTTTATGCATTGTCCCCTATAATTTACAAATATTTACAGACTTATTCAGTAGTGTTTTCTCTCCAGGGTTGTACTCTGTGTCGACGTCACCGGGCCCGGGCGGTGCGGCGGCTGGCGTGCGACTGTCGTGCGATCGGCATTTGCTTGCCGCTGCGCATAAGAACATAGGTGTTGGCCCAGTGCTGGCTACGCTCAAAGCTATTCTAAGTATGATCCTAGCCATTTTATAACATAACTTCCAGACACACTTGAAACAGTCTCTTTTTTGTCCGCACAAAAAAGACTGGACACTTTATGGCACATTTGAAGGTGTAAAAACAACAATTAGATATCATATTGAATGGTTACAAGTGATATTTTTATTTATTCCAAATTGTTCTAGTTTTACAGATTGTATAGTTTATTAAACATGATCATGTATTTTTATGTGATGAGTATGAATGTAGATGTAGATAGATATTTGGGTAGAGGTAGGCCAAAGAAAAGATGGATAAACAGTGTGAAAGATGACATGGGTAAGAAAGAAGTGAGTACAGAGATGACGGCAGATAAAGGAGAATGGAAGAGGAGAACATGTTGTAGGGCAGGAAAAAGAAAAAGATAATGTATTGTATTTGACTATTCTATCAAAAGTTCAACAGACTAAACAAACGTGAGAAAGAAGGACGTAAACAACACTTTTTCAGAATTCCTTGCCTAATGGATACCTCTCAAATGTTCCATCAATCAAGTATCAGTAAATAAGGTTACTCTAAACGTTTTGTGAAACAGTGGTGGGAGACTCGACAGCCCGCGACGGCGGCAAACCCGGCGGTAAGAAGTCGTGCGAACTATCCCATATACTCGGCACCAGTGACACGGTGCCTACGGACGTACAGCTAGATCATATCACGTAAGTATACTGTCTAACTTTTAGACTATGATTATGCAGCAAATTATTTATAAGTAATCGACCGAAAGAAGATGTCTCATGAAGCTAATGGAGCCATAAAAATATCTATGTACCAGTAAACGAAGTAAAATTAAAGAAAAATAACAATTTAATCCGAATACTATATTGCTAAGCTGTATTTACGATTGGTGCACACTGACCTAGCGCGTTATGAAACATCTCCTTTCGCCGTCACTGTTGGAAGAATGAGGCCTAGTAGGGAGCACAAATGGGTACAAACGTAACTTTTTGTAACCCTAATGCGAGTGACGATGACATAACGCTCAAAACGTCTACTAGCTATTTGATGACTTCCATGTAAGTTTACATGACTACGGATATGTCTGGCACTAATAAATAGAAGAGACAGCGCTGATAGTATTCAGCTCTACAAAAAATAGTTGAGGTGCATTATGGCCTTTTATGTTCTATGCAGAAACAAATCTTTCAGTAGGCACCTGAGTCGAAGAATGACGGAAAGTTTAAGACGTAAAAGAATTCTGTCTGTTGCTTGATTCGTTATAATAACCATTTAAACATTGGCATTTACAATAAGACATACCTTACTTACAAGCACTTTTAAACAAATGATCAGTTTAAGTATTTTCTATCTCTTACCACCGGGTAATGACAGACAGTGACAGCGCGATTTTTAAGCAGTGTGTCACACCAAAGTAACGCTTGTAAGTAAGGTGACTAATGTAAAATATATTGGCAAATGTTTTTTTTCATTCTTAGGATCGTAGAATCTGAGAGTGGGGGCCATAGAACTCCTAGGTTTGTTTATTTTGATATTGAGTTACCTTGTTTGCACATCTTCCATCCCTCTCATACTGTATGTGCTATTGCGTTCGTACTTCCATTCTGTAAAGCTCTACAAAATATATAGAAAAGACACAGATTTTCTGTTACTTCGTAATGCCTATATCTACTTAGCGAACGCTACTTTTAGCGAATTTCACCAACGCTTTTGTAAGGCTTTACAAATCACTTCTGGATGATGAAAGTACTGATTTTTGTTCATGATCTTATAATGCCTACGATTTACGTGTAGTCAACGCGGTATTCTAGGCAAATAGATGATGAAAAAGTTATTTAAAAGCGCAATGAATAAAGATCAAAATCGAAGAACTATACGCTGGTCTACTAAACATTATTTTGGGTTGATTTTACGTCCCAAAATATAAATCCGGGTTGAGAATGGGAATACCCATATCAAGGGAACTTGTGGGTTCAATTCATTCATTCAATACATTGATATTCTTCTGAATATTTTAAAATCTCTGTGTCTATTATAATATTCCTTTATCATTTTGTCTGCGCTTTTACATAGATTTTTCGTTATAGAAACCCATTTGTCTAGTGTGGCTGGTCTCACGTCACATGCTTCGCTTCTCCTCATAACGGTCCCACTTCCATTTGAAACGTCTTTAACTTTGTATATTCACTGTCAACTCAATCATACTGCAGACTGGACAACTCTGAAGTTAACCGTCCGAAGGGCTCGTTCAAGGAAGTACTACCACCATGCCTATTTCTGCCGGGAAGCAGCATCGCTGTATTTCGGTTTCCAAAATTACAGACACATGAGGCTAAACATCTGTATGCCTCAAGTTGATAGACGCAAGGCAGTGCATCATAGGGCACGTTCCTGACGTGCGTGACCTACGAGACAATGCTTTGTTATGGTATAGGCGATAGTCTGAATATCAAGAGGGCCATATGCTTGTTCCATCGGCAAACAGTATAAAAAAAAGCAGCCAAGTGCGAGTCGGACTCGCCCATGAAGGGTTCCGTACAAGAACCTTTATATTATGTTACTTGATGTAACATAATAAGGTTCTTGTAGTTCGTCGAAAGGTAAATTGCGGTTTACGGTTTATGACGTATAAAAAAAAAACTACTGACTAGATCTCGTTCAAACCAAAAATCGTTAGAAGTTTACATAGTAATGTACAACATATATTTTTTTTAGTATTATCATTCTCTTACTTTAGAAGTTAGAGGGGGGGGGACCAACTTTTTTCCACTTTGGAAGTGTCTCTCGCGCAAACTATTCAGTTTAGAAAAAAACTATATTAGAAACCTCAACATCATTTTTGAAGACCTATTCATAGATACCCCACACGTATGGGTTCGATGAAAAAAATTTTTTTGAGTTTCAGTTTCAAGTATGGGGACCCCCCAAATTTATAGTTTTATTTTTATTTTTATGATAAAATCTTAATGCGGTTCACAGAATACATCTACTCGTCAAGTTTAATTAGTCTAGCTCTTACGGTTTCGGAGAAAAATGGCTGTGACATACGGACGGACAGACAGACAGACAGACAGACAGACATGACGAATCTATAAGGGTTCCGTTTTTGCCATTTGGCTACGGAACCCTAAAAAAGAAAGATTCAAAAATCGTAGTACTTCTTGGTCAATATGTAGAACTTCAAAAGTTTACATTATTCTGATAGGTAACATACATTAGCGCACTATCGAATATAATTGCTACTTGTACATATAAAAAAATTGAAACAAACTAATTTAAAGAAGAAGAAAAAGTTACATCGGATTCCCATACTTTTAATTTATTCAGATTTTTCTATCGGGTTTTTTGATCAAAAATCGATTACTTATTCATTCCTTGACGTCAATGAGTAAGTAACGAGATAAAATAAATTGTTGACGAACTTAGAGTTATCAAACATCTAAAAGGAATAATAGAAACTGTAGAACGCCTACTTGGTGCATTTATGCCGTGCATTATTGTGGCCACAACAAACTGTAAAGACGTTGAATACACATATTCATTACATCCAATCTTGGGCTGTAAATTAACAAATCACTTAACCAAAGGTGTAAAAAGGCGAAGGCCACCATCGATGTACTTCTCGCTCTCACATTATAACCCTAAAAAGATATAAAAATCACTGAATTTATTCAAAAATCGCGAGCAACTATCTTTTGTGCATATCCGATCGCTCACAGTTTAGCCAAAAAAATATACTATCCTAACAAATGTTCCTAATTAAAAGTTTGCCCAACTGGGTTTGCACAAAAAAAACTTTAAATAGGAAAACGTGTTGGGATCAAAAATTATATTGCTGAACTGTGTGCAATCGAATACGATACGATCTTGTGCAATAGCACAAGATAGTTGCTCGCAATTTACGTTATATACATATATTCAGTAGTCTTTCAGAAAATCAAATTGTACGAGTGAGAAGTATATCAAGGGTGGTATTCGCTTTAACAATCAAATTCAGTACTTACTCCACCATCTCACAGTCTTATTTCCATTGTCACGTATATTCACATTTCTTTGGTGGGGAAACTGTACATAAATGTAAATAATACTATGAACCCCCATTTGTGTTATACTTAACCTTTTGTTGTAACTTGATGTTCTGTGTTCTAGGGTAAGTGTTTAAAAATCTGTATGGGATTCGAACTTACGTTCAAATGAAACAACGGACATTCGTAAGTTCGAATCGCACACAATCTATATTTTTTTAAGTATTTTATGGAAGGAAATCTTTGTGATTTCCATAAATGCAAAAAAACTAAAACTAATAAATGTCATTATGTACGTCATGTATTTTACTAGTCGTGCAAAACTATGAAAAAAAAAACAAAATACCTTCAATGTTAAACTTTGGTTCTTTACCAACATTATTTTTAACAGCATAAAGTGCAATAATTTGAATTTCATCTTAACAAATGTTTTTTGTAACATTTTTTCCACAACTAACACCACAAACTGAACAAAACCTCTCGGATAATTTCAGGGGTAGTGGCGGAGTCGGCTCAACGCTACTCGATTCCTCGCAATCTTTATCATCACTAGCTCGAAGGGTCCTTGCGGAAATATGCTCAGAAGAGTGGGTTCTGCAGAAATGCTTGCAGAACCCAGACGAGCTGTACCAAAACGATATGTTACTGGACTCTATGCTCACACCAAGGCAAGCGCAAAGGTAAGAACCTTATTCCAATGTACATAAGTATCATTATGCTGTGATGTCTTGGAAAATATACCTACTGTTATTTTTGTACAGATTGCTGCATATGATCTGTTATCCGGATTCTGCAAGCCATACGCACCCCGATTTAGATCAGAAAACTATGATTACGCGATTGTTAGAGGTAAGTTAGTTGTAATCTAAACTATCTCTCTCTCCCGTTCGTGTTTAATACATTATTATTATTATTATAAACCCCTGGTGTCCCACTTCAGGGCAAAGGCGTCCCTTCCTTCTCTCCAGCCGTTTTTATTTTGTGCCACTTTGGACCATACAATACATAAGATAAATATGAATAAAATAATTTTTATGATGATGATGATGAAAAAACATAGGACAAAAATTAAAAACTAACAACAAATGGATAAGTTACTAGCCGGTCCCGGCTTCGCATGGGTGGATATATATTTTTTATACACACAAATATTACTCAGGGTGACTGTAGCTTTCCAATGGTTAAAGAATTATTGAAATCAGCACAGTAGTTTTTGATTTTATTCATTACAAACATACGCAGAAAAATACAAATCTTTCCTCTTTGTAATATAAGTCTTACATATAGATATTAGTATAGATGACATGAGTTATAGCAAGTGGGGATTCTTTCAGAACCTGGAACAGTGGTCGCTACGAATGTCATGGCTGGACCTACAGCTGATGTTCAAACAGTTCCCGAGCGGCTCGTCTGAGCTCAGCGCATGGCTGGATACGGTGGCTAGAGCTGTTATCAACGTGTTTCAGCAGCCCGCGCCGCCTCCGCCGGACAAAGATCGGTAACGTGAAATATTTCTTGTACCGTAACTTTACCCCTCTTCTATTCAGATATTCGGAAGTCGTTATATACAGTGTAGAAGTCAAAATGCGGGTAGAGTCCGAGCAAGATAACTCTGCACGAAAGAGGACGAAAAATTTAAAAAAACTGACTTGATTCCAATCAGAAATATGAACTTGCAGTGAACACAATGTAAGTTCGATTTCCACATTCATGTAGTCGGAAAATGTATTTCCATTCCATTTTTTTTCATGTTTTCCGTCTAAAGTTACCTTGCGTGGACTCTAGTACTCGTTCGTGCAGGATACATCAAAGCTTTGAATCGTGGTGTCATTTCAAACTTGTTCGAATGCTTTCTGAAATTTGCTAGAATTTGTGCATTGATCAGGTTTGCTGCGTTTTATTCACTTGTTTTTCGACTATGCAAACTGTAGAATTTATTTCCAAAAATATTACCAATATTACTTTTTTTTTGGTTACAGCATGGGTACAGATAGAGGTGTGGTGAGCACCAGTAAGTGGTCTCAGTCGGTGTGGCTGGTAGCTCCGCTCGTAGCTAAGCTGCCAGCAGCCGTACAAGGCCGTGTGTTGAAGCAAGCTGGACAGGTAAATATATTTCAATTGGGTTTAATATAAAATTAAATTCCAGGATTGTCTCAGAAAATAAAAATATTGTAAATTCCAAATATTTTTCTAAACTTTAAAATTTTGTAAGAACTGAATTCTCTTAATAAATGTTATAAAAAAATGTTTTAACAATTTTATATTGTCCCAAAAGTGGCCCGAAGAAAAGCCAAGTGGGATTGAACCGACGACCTTCCACGGGGATGCGCTAACCAACAGCAAAGGGAGAGGTCGTGGGTTCAAATCACATTCTGCTCATAACTTTTGAGAAAATATAAAATCTTTGGAATTTTCCCTAAGTCTTCTTAATCCTGTCCTTATCTCACTTTATGTGGGGTCGGCACAACATAGCTTCCTCCTCCATTCCCCTCTGTCAGCCGTCATCTCTGCATTCACTCTTCTCTTATCCATGTTATTTTTAAATGAATCAATAAAAAAAACTTTGTATTTGTATTTATTTCCTTCGGCTGCATTATGTATCCGGAGCTTGGTAACCGATTATAGTCGAAGCAAAAACATATTTATAAAATAGTGAATTCTAAGGATTTTTTTTATAAATTATTAGATTTTGGAGAGCGGATGGGGCGCCGGTTGCAGCGGTAGTTGCAACAGCGGCAGCGGCGGAGGCGGCGGATCGCATCGCGATTGCAAAAGCCATCAGAGTCCCAGCTATAAGGGGTAACTACCAATACTAGCAGTCTTTACGACAACGCATTCATGATCATTCATGTTTACCTTCTTTTCTTTGCTTGTTGCCAATTCTTGATCATTTATTTTGAAGTACCCTCGAAATCTGAGAGGATTTTTCCATGTACTTATTTTTAACTTTTAAAATAATTTATATTTTGCTTTTAAGTTTTTATTGTGTGTTTGATATTTTGCTATAATGTTTTGATATTTAAGTTCCCGCATAGGATTTCAGTTTGCAATATGCTTTGTGAATCAGACCTTATCTATCACCAGTTTGGTTTAATTTATTTCTCTGCTTTCTTTAAATAATGCTTTTGTTATATTTTGTTTATCATCCAAAAGCGTTTCCGACGGTATCGACTCTGTAAAGGATAGCCCAGCAACGCTAGCGTAAGCCGCTGCCGGACATTTCGAACCGCCAAAGGAACACAATCACCACAGCGCTTATTAATAGTGAATTACATGAAATAACCAAGGTCTTCCGGCGCCGGTAGCGGTGGCAAGCGCGGCGTCGGCGGTGGCGGCTGCGGGGGGAACTGCACCTGCGGCGGGGGGAGTGCGGTGCGGCTTGCCAGCGAGCCTCTGCTGTCGCTAGTGCTCACCTGTCTGCGGCATCAGGACGATCAGAAGGTAACGAGACAAGCGCGGCTGCGGGGGGAACTGCACCTGCGGCGGGGGGAGTGCGGTGCGGCTTGCCAGCGAGCCTCTGCTGTCGCTAGTGCTCACCTGTCTGCGGCATCAGGACGATCAGAAGGTAACGAGACAAGCGCGGCTGCGGGGGGAACTGCACCTGCGGCGGGGGGAGTGCGGTGCGGCTTGCCAGCGAGCTTCTGCTGTCGCTAGTGCTCACCTGTCTGCGGCATCAGGACGATCAGAAGGTAACGAGACAAGCACGGCTGCGGGGGGAACTGCACCTGCGGCGGGGGGTACGAGTGATAACAAGATACACAAAGCCAAGGTATAGCGGTATAATCAAATGTGCCCCACAGTAGGAAAACCTGTAGAGTTTACAGAGTGCTTGCTTTCTAAGGCTCAATTTGAATAAAGGCCGAACAGAAGCGGAGTGAATTATTGTGACAAAGTAAACGCACTCTGATCAATCATTTTCACGCACAAATTCAAATTTACCTTTATACAATGGTATCACAAGGATCACTTTGAAACGTCTTAAAGTTAGGTGAGTTTAGGTGCCAGTTCCACGCGACCAAGCCAAGAAGAACAGGCAACAAACTAAGGCTTGGTTCCTGCCGTTTTTTTACCACATACTTGCATAAGTCTATTCACATAATGTATCCTCCACAGGAAAGCATACTCAGCTCAATTCACGCCCAACTACAACACTATCTAACCCACGCGCGCGATCACGAACGATCAGCTTGCAACGACACGTGGCAAGACGAAGTCGCACCTGAGGCATTACAACTTCGCTTCTCGCTCGCTGGAGGCATGTTTGACGCGATTCGACGCTCGTACCAGCTGACGTCGGATTGGGCGGTGCTGTTGACGCAACTCGTCGCACATCAAGTGGTCGACGCGTACAATAATAAGTAAGTTTTAGTCGAATGTGCTCTTCTTAATGTATACATTTTTGTTATGTGTGGTAACTTCACATTTAATCATCTTTTTTCTGAATTACTCCTCTGCAAAGCCGGGCAGAAGTATTCTATTCGTTTTCTGGTTCCCATAGCACAAGCTCTGCTTAGTTTGATGAGAATTGCAACCAATATTTTTACGTTGTTTTTTAGCACACACACAAAAAGCTCTAAAACAGTGTCCTTACAATAATTTCCAACAGTTTGTCACTCAGCAACCTGTTCACAACACTCATCGATATGCTCGCTACGCTCATCCACTCGACCCTCGCGGACGGAGGTGACGACAACAATAGAAAACATTTCCAAGCGCTCATGAAGAAACTCAAGAAGGAGATTGGAGATCGGCAAGGGGAGTCGGTTACTTGCGTGAGGCAGTTGTTGCCGCTTTCCAAAAATACTATTATTGAGGTTAGAGAATATTGATAACCTGTACCCGATGTAGAGTTTTGCTACCACATTTCGTCTCTCTCTATTGTATGGAAAATGTATGAAACAACAACTACATAACGTTTGCTTTCTCATCTTTTCTCCATACAATAGAGAGAGACAAATGGCGAAACGAAAACAACATTTCGAAGACGAAATGTCTACGAAAGCTGTAGGATTCTCACGCTGTAGGATTCTAGCAGCTAGGACTCTCACGCTAAACTAATATTTTCATACAATCTATCGTTCCGCAGGTGTGTGCCGCAAACATAAGGTTGATTTTGTCTAGAACTATTCATTCATGCACAGTTTTTCGTTAATCTTCGTTTGTTTTATAGGTGATCGCGTGTGAGCCGCTAGGGTGTCTTGTGGACCAGAAAGGGAACAAGATATCCGGCTTCGACATTGATAAGAAACAGGTAACATTAAATAAAAGAGTGAGAGTAAATTCATGTTTTAGAGAGACCATGGTTGAGCTCGTGAGCTTGACTTTGATGGGGTGATGGCAATCTAATAAGGCGTCATTGCTTCAAAAATTGAGTCGCATTTTTTCTGACTCTACTGACCGTGCGTCGTCCTACATTGCGTTTCGAAATTAATTTCGAAACGCAATGTAGGACGACGTTGAAGCTTATCTAAAGTTTCCAACTATCGTTTTAGGTATGTATTTCGGGTACAATTTTTTTATATGCAACTGACAGCCGGCCTGATGTTTAGTGGTAACCATCGCCTATAAGCATTGCCTCGGAGGTCTCGCACGTGAGGAACGTGCCCTACGATGCACTGCCCTGCGTCCATCAACTTGAGGCATACCTCTTGTTCAGCCTCACGTGCCAGTAATTTCACACTTGCTTTATTGCCCCAGTAATATATTATAACGAGTTTGTATTAAAATTTCAGGGGTTGAGACTGACTGATAAGCAGCGGGTATCGAGTTGGGAGCTGATGGAGGGCGGGCGGAATCCAGCACCTTTATCCTGGGCGTGGTTCGCGGCCACTAAGCTAGAGAGGAAACCACTTACCTACGAAAATGCTCATAGGTATTCACTTTATTGGTTATTCTTATTCACCTGTGTGTACTTTTATTTAGGGAGATTTATTACGAGCGCTTCTTGGTATGGTGCGGTCACCGGCAAAAGTATATAATACTTCTAGTTTTTTTTATCCATTTATTAAAATATAAGTATGTTCTCATCGTACAAGCTCTGCTTAATTTGGGGCTAGTTGTGTGGATTGCCTACAATATTTATTTATTTATGATCTTTACTGATGACATCAGTCTCATAAGGCCATAATTATGCAAAACCAATGTTTGTGTCATTAAAAAAAACTGTGGGAAGCCAAGCCGTAGTTTGTTGCCTGTTTTCTAGGTTCGGTCGCGTGGAACTGCCGCCTGACTCACCTAGCTTTAAGATGTTTCAAAGTGATCCTTGTTATAAAAGTTACAACTGAATAAACATATTTTTGAATTTGAACTTGTCTACATATATTTTTTATATTCTTGATGAAAAATTTATGCTTCGACCATTATTCGCATACAGCCCTAAGAGAAAACGACCTGTGTGTGTGTGTGTGTGTGAGGGTGTGTGTGTGGTTTATCAGGAAAGTAAGAAAACGTGTATAGTGTGATAGTGAAATGGCACGTCTTAAATTAAAACGCGAATCTCATTACTATATGTATGTGTTTGTTACAGATTATTAAAATTCCACACGCACAGCTTAGTGAAGCCGCTGAGTTATTACCTCGAGCCGCTGCCCCTACCGCCTGAGGATCTCGAAACTGTTGATACCAAACAAGTACGTTTACTTTTATGGAACTACATAAAATGCAGTTGTCATAAGTAACATAACTTTATCTTTTCAAAAAAAGTCAGTGCTTGGAATGCTAGCTGGCTTCCGTAACTAAAAGCATTTGGTTAACCCTCTTAGCTACGAAGCAACCAAAAAAGGCGGTAAATGTTTGCCACTCAAAAATAGGTGATGACAGTGATTTCTGTGTCTGAATATTATTATTTTGTACAGAAAACAATATATTCCTAAGTATACATACATAGTTTCCATAGAAAAAGCTAGGTTCGGGGCTAGATGAACACTGATTGAACACCTGATAAAATGTCTAACAATATTATTGTTTCACTAATAGGAACCAGGAAGCTTGGACTCCAGCCCAACAGGCGTTGGTAAACGAGCTCGGCAAGCTGCGTGTAAAGGCATGAAGAAACCAAAACCAACTACACCGGTAAGGAACGCAAAGAGTCCACACTCGCTAATGTATCTTACAAATTATGCTTCAAAAGTATACTTACTACTGTTAGCTGGTTTTGGGAATAGCACATCCCTACTGGGACCGAGCAACGAGACACATCACTAGTCGGGATAAAAAAAAGATGGCCTCGTAATACGGAGATGTTTTGTTTGCCGTGTTATAAAGTTAAACAGAGTTCTAGCTGTATATTCAATGGATAGTTTTCGCCGTCACACTACACTTTGCTCTCGTGATATTTACCAGCTCGCGACGTTAGTAATCCCTCACCTGCAGTTCGAGATGCGTCTAATATTTTGTAATTACTTATTTAAGACCCTTGTACTACAAACAATAAAGCTCTTTCGCTTTGCGACAAAAGATGTCTCTGACGATATATAAAATGATCGGTGACAGATTCGTGGTCACACTGTTGTGACTAACAAGGAATTTATTTTAGTTGTGATCACGTTAAATTGCGAAGGATCACACTTGGATGAATTCGTTATAGCGATGTCTAAGTAGTGGTCAAATTGCTTGTAGCATGGGTGCAAAGGAAAAAAACTGTAGGAACCAAGCCTCGGTTTGCTGCCTGTTCTTCTGCCTGATCGCGTAGAACGCACCGTGTCAAACCTAGCTTTAAGACATTTTAAAGTGATTCTCGTGATACAAATGTATTTCTGAATTTAAATTTACTTTTTTTTGCTGTGTATGCTTTGCAGACGAATGGCGTAGGTTCAGGCGTGGGTCCCGGCATGGCGCAGCCGCAGCCGCAGCAGCCGCAGTTCATGCAGCAGTCGCAGCAGTGGTACCAGCCGCCTGGACAGAACTACTACAACCCGCCTGGTAACCTCCTCACTATCAACCTGCTTAGTCCATTTCTCTTAGTTCAGTTGGTAGTAGCCATGCCTTCTTCTGCCAGGGATAATGTACTTCAAGCGCTTAAGGGCAGGGTGCGCAACGTTTTAAAAGGCGTTACCTCGCTCTGAGGCTTTCCATTTAAGGCTTGAAGTGCAAGCGAGAGCGCGGAACGAGCGACAAAGAGGCACAATCGGCCTCCGCATTCGGCAGTGTTCGACATCTGTCTCTCTCCTACTTGAGTGAGCGATGCATCCGCGTGGACAACTGTATGTCGTTGTCACGTTCAACTACCACAATCGATTTTTTTTCATTGGTTTTACGATAACCTTTTGTAATCTGTATGGAAAACTTGTCGTATTTTTTAGCGAGAAATTGTTTGCTCAAATTGTCTCAATCAAAATTACGAACTAGTTATTCGTTGTATCAGCAGGGGTACCGCGAGGCGTAGCGCCGCCGCCCTCCAACACGCAATCCAAGCAAGCTCTCACTCAAATGCTGCGGCAACGCGTACCTAACTTCGGCAATCAGATGACGCAGATGCAACAGGTGAACTATTTATATTTATTATTTCAAGATAACTGATGATATGGAACGCGCAAAGCTTTTTGTAGATGGCAGCACGAGCGACTGCTGTCAAATTTACGTATTTAGAAACACGCATGCGCGGTTGCTCTATGCATCAACCGACGGTGCTGCTATCTTTAGTAAGCAAACGGCAGTTTTCCTCCCCATTGTAGACTGTTGTTGCATCATAACTTATAGATATGGATACATAGACATAAAACTTATTTATTTTGACATCACAAATTTTTATAAGCACCAATGAAATGTTTCATTCATTATCTAACAATTTGAAAGTACTCATACAGTTAAAAATACCGAGATATTGAAAGAAGATTACCCTCTTAGAATCAAGATGGCGGCTAACGCAACGCCATTTTGAAGATTCAGTTGCCATTTTGAAATTTTCGCAGTGGCTTTGGGGTTATGAGACTGATCGAGTTAAGAGGCTCGACTCGGTCTCAAACATTCGTTCTTCATACGGCCTTGGAAACGAGTATTTTGACCCTATTTTCTAACGGGCAAATAATTTGTTATAGGGTGGCGGTTACCCCGGCACGCCACACAGAGGGCCGTTCCCGCGACAACCCATGCGTCAGATGCAGCCCAACCAAATGGGAACTATGCAACAGTATGTACACTTTCAACTAGATATAGACTTACACCACACTTGCATTTTTGATTTATACTTTGTTGCTTCTTCTTACGACCAGAAAGAACTAGTGACACGACAAGAAGAAAACTAAAGTTTAATAAGTACTATGTATGTACCTAAACTAAACCATGTTTATGCAATAAGGGTGTTAAACACGGATTAACTAGTCCAACGCTACGCCAGGATTATTAATAACACCCTAAATGTATTGAGTATTGAAGTAAAAGAGTCAAAGACAAAACCGAACTTCTACGTTTAGAGTTAAAGTGAAAGATGTCAATGTATATAAATGCCGCAATAAAAAAATACTTCTGATGCTTGCGATACCACCCAATCAAATGAATGAATCTAGCTAAGACAAGAGCAACTAGTTCATTCAAGCTTACTCACCTAGCTCCTTCTATTGACTCTTAAAAAGCCTGCAGTATCATAAAATGTCTCTTGAATTTCCAGACAAATGAATCCCATGGGTGGAATGGGCGGTATGGGGCCAATGAGCCAGATGGGTGGCGTTCAAATGGGCGGTCAGATGGGAGCGGGGCAGATGGCCGGGGGACAGATGGGCGCGGGGCAAATGGCCGGAGGTCAGATGGCGGGGGGTCAAATGGGCAATATGGGCGGACAGATGTTCCAGAGCCAGTATGGCGGGATGCAGCAAGGATATGGATACAGTCAGCAGATGATGCAGGGCGGCCAGCAACAGATGATCAATCAGGTAATATCATCATCCGTCTGAAGAAGTCCAAGGTTACAAGTTCATAAAAAAATTGAGTCTGGCAAACAGTAAACTTAAAGGTACATAAGAAGTAACACTTGTATATCCCAAGTTGATGGACGTAAGGTAATGTTTCAATATATCAAATGAATGAAGCAATAATGCTATAATCTTGTCTAGGTTTTCCACATAACTGAGGTGAGCCATCTGCTTTTTAACAGACTTCAATTCAAAAGGAGGAGATTCTCAATTCTGTTGTATTTTTTTTAATGTTTGTTATCGCATAACTTAGTCATTTTAGCGAATTAAAAAAAAAAATTTTTAGCAATTACTTGTATTCGGGGTTATTTGGTAAGAATACATTAATCATCTCTCACCATTCACAATTCCATCAGTCTATTGACAACGCTTTACAATAATATTAAATAGTTTACTGACACATTGGTTATTCCAGGGAATGGGCCAAGGAGTAAGCCAAATGAGTCAACAAGTGAACCCCATGAGCCAAGGGGGCATCAGTCAGAGTGTCGGCCAAATGAGCCAGGGTGTCGGCCAATCCGGACAAATGCCACAGGGCATGGGGCAGATGAGCCAGGGCATGGGGCAAATGAGCCAGCCGATGGGGCAGATGGGGCAAATGGGACAGGGTGGTATGGGGGGCATGAGCAGCCAGGGAGGATCTATGGTGCCACAAGGGGGTAATTCTATGACTGGATTCCCGGGACAACAATCATTCCAACAGGTACAAATTTACTCTCTACCCTCTTTACTTTGCCCAAGGTGGTGTAACTTTTTATTGAAATCAATCATAGAGAAACCAGGGAGTTTTTAAATATTGTAAAGTGTGTTGCGATCTCACATACAGGTAAATAATTCTAAAATGCATTGACCTAAGACGGCCCTCTATTTTTAAGGCTTTACTTGTAGTTTGTGGCGAGTATCTAAATATATAAAACTCTTACGTTACTGACTGACTGACTGACAATCAACGCTGAGCCTAAACTGGAAGTCCTAGAAGCCTGAAACTTGGAGGGTATGTTCCTTTTATAGCATAAGGGTGCACTAAGAAAGGAAATTGGAAAATTATTTCCCTAAGCGGAGAAAAAGAGGAAAAACTTTTATAAGAAAAATCAAAAGGGCGTAACGGCAAAGGGGCGAGCGAAGCCGCGGGCGGCCGCTAGTATTACATAAGCCGCCTTCGCACAGGTAGAAAAATTCAAAGTGCCTTTACGTTTTTCACCTCTTTTTTTTCACCCGTGCAAAGCTGGGGCGGCTTGCTTATAATAAATGTAACCTATGTTACTCAAGGATAATGTGGCATTCGAATTGTGATTTTTTTTTTGTTATTGGTTATATTTTGTTTATTTATTCATTACAAAAATACAAATCTTTCCTCTTTATAATATTAGCATGATAGTAAGTAGTAGTCAGCTAGATTTCACAACTTATTTACTTTCCAGAACATGATGAGTGGACGCACGAGTCAAGAGCCATATCTACAGGCACAACAGAGACAAAATGCACGACCAGCGTATATGCAGGTAGGTATAAGTATAGAACAGCGTATATAGAAACTTAAGTTTCTTAACATATCAACAAAAATAGGGCACGTAATAATTATTACGTGCCCTATTTTTGTTGATATGTTCCTTCTGATGCGAGCATTTGGATCTACCAGTTCTATCTATGCGAATATTCAGCGATTTGAATTTATAGCGTGTGGGACATGCTAATTATTACTTCCGTACTAAATCTCGTCTGGATAATTATTTATTTTTAATTGTGTCCCATTTCTTGGCAAAAGTCATCTAAAAATCTTCTATGTAGTAGTGATCGTCTGAAAATGGTCGATATTTAATCTAAAATGGCGGACCCAGAGATAATTGATTAATAACCACATAACAGTATACCCACTTACGTTTAATTATAACCATAGGAAAATAGTTTATTTAGTCTTATCATCATCATCATCAACCTGAAGAAGTTCACTGCTGGGCACAGGCCTCCCCTACACATTTCCAGGAACAACGATTCTGAGCTCTTTCCATCCACCGTCTTTCCACGTTCTTAACAATGTCGTCGGTCTATCTATAATAAGACTGAAACATTTATATTCCAGCAAGCGCCAAACGTGACAATGGGAGCCATGGCGGGTCCCGCTCCGCCCTACCCGCAAGCTCCCCGCGGCATGCAACCACAGCAAAGCGCACAGTACCAGCAACAGATGACGCAACATCGCATGCGGCAACAGATGCTAGCAATGCAACAGCAGCAGCAACAAGGCCCATTGGTACAACACTTGCAAAGGCAGCAGTATCCGCCTTACTAGAACCTAAAAGACCTCAGATTTTGATCGCTCGTTGTATCAGCCTAAAAAAAACCTTGTAAATAATTAAATAAGCAACAATTAAAGCTATATGGGGACTTGTAGTGTAGTGTATTAAGTGACAATGGTGTAAACAAACGTGATAATCCAATATAATGAGTGTGCTGACCGCCTTAGCACAGCATCGTAGTGATACAGTGAACGCCAATCGTAAAGCCGCAGATGAAAAGTTGCTGAGTAGACGCGTAAAGATTTTAGACCTTGACGGTACAAGGCGGGACTTATTCATGATGTGCCGCTAAACGAATCGTTCAGGAACATAACTGTAATGCGTTAGAATGCGGTTCAAGTGCCCTCAAACGCTCGTTCGCGACAGGAGAGGTGGGCGTGTCATCTCAGATTGCAAGAACCCCGACATTTGCTGGCTTTGTAAACATCAAAAACACACAAACTGGATACAGTTTCATTGTGATCTGGCCTGAATTTGTACAGATCTCAGACCAAAATGTTTTTTGAACAAGACCTAATTATACACATAACAGTTCTAATTGAAGGCTCAGATACGCTTCGGACGGATCACATCAAAGTTCAGAATTCATCAAACGTCGTGTAGTCTGTGGACACCTTGTGGACACACTTTTATTGCTTGCCTTACAAATAATTGTATGAGTCTGATGCGATCTGTCCGATGCGTACGATGCGGATCTGTGTCCATCTACCGTTGTTGAATATGCTGTTAGCTGTAAATAACCATTTCCAAAGTAGTATGACGTCATACCAACTCAGTAATTTTGTTGATCTGTGAGTGTGTTGTATATTATGTTTTATTTATTTTAACTGATAGAATAGGAGTGTAAGGATAAAGTGTAGATAAATGACTATTTTTATAGAATCAAAGATGATAAAATTGTAGTTAAACAAGTTTTACAATTAGATTATGAATACCTAACATAATAATGTAATAACTAACATAAAAAATCAAAATATATTCAAAATTAATTATGGTTTTATTTTTTACAAATAAATAATTAAATGTCAGTCAATTTTATCATAACTGAACATGTATTTTACGGTTTTTTATTATTTTTGATGCTATAATTATGTGAAATTATATTGTAAAAAAAGAAAGTTCATTTTTGTTACCTATTATGTAAGTACCTACATAAATACCTATCGAATACATGGACTAGTATTTGGAAACTACCTATTTAGTTTTATTATTCTTTCTATTATTAGTACTTTCACTAAGCCTAGTTTAGGATCATCAACCATATTCCTTTTGACTTTTGGAGCGTTCGCATTATCGTATCGCTGGTTCTTTCGAACTAAGTGTGATGAAAGGATTATAAGGAGAGAGGTTTCCTTTAGGTTTTACATGCCGATTTCACACACGAAGTTTTCACGCATATATTTTCTTTACGGAAAAACTCATTGCATACACAAACTGGTTTCGAGCCCACAACTTTAGGATCGGAAGGCGGTGCTACCACTAGGCCACCAGTGCTGGCCTCTTCCTCCATGGTTTATGTAATTCTCCAGTATGTCTGTCTGACATTGACATAAATTATTGCGGTTTAGGCTCTTGGCTAGTTTGTTTGTTTACAATCATTTACAATTTTTTGTTTTGATCTCGCTTGCGTGCAATTTTATGTTTTCGGTCTAGTTTAGTTAGTAAAAATGCTTACTTCCATTAGAATTAATAAGCACGTGTCGCTAAAGCCTCTCATAAACTTTTACAAATGTGGATGCTCTCAACGAACTATACAAAATGTGGGAATGGATATTCCCAAGATAAGCGTAACAGATATTCGCAAGGTACTGCGACAAAAAGGGTTTGCTGTCCAAGAAGGATTTACTTCCATCTCTACAAAGTGCTCCATATGTTCTGGAGATCAAAAACCTTCCGATAGCAAAGTTTATGTGAACAAAACCACCGGTATGTAATGTTCTAATGACCTTAAACTTCATGTAAACAAAGCATATCATTTAGAATGATTTTACTGTTTACAGGTTATTTTTTATGCCCAAAATGTAATGTACACGGGGACTGGAGCATATTAGAGAGGCTAGTAAAAAAAGTAAAGGTGGAGCCTTCAATCAAAGACTTCATCGATAGCTGCACTAAGACTTCTGAGAAGTTTGATAAAGACTGGCAAACACTTGTGAACGAAACTACCTCATTTTCCAAGTTAAATGAAACAGAAGTTGTTGATATATTTAAGCTTTTTGAATTTCCCGTAAGTAATAACTTTGTTACTTATATGCCGTGCATGAACAATATTATCATGCGGATGATGATATTGTTGCTGATGGAACAAGCAGATAAATTCATTGATAATAAAACTTCATTTGTTTTAATTGAATCTATTTTTCAGTTTCACCATGAAGCACATAAAACATTATCAGAAGTAAGAATATCACTAGACCATACAGTATTATATTTCCCCCTTAAAAATTGCTTGGAAAAAGTGGTGGGGTATAGGAAACTCCAAGCCGGTAATGAGGAAGGGGTGGAGAATCATGGACTTCACACTGCTGGCTTGTTCTATTGCAAGGTACCAAAGGTTGGACGAAGTGACCAGGCAGTGATTGTGCCTAGTATACAGGATATCCTCAGTTTGGCTGCTGAAAAAGTACCTGGTATGTATATGAAACCCAAATCCACTCATTATTACTATTCCTGATTGGTATAGATAGACAATAGTTTCCAACTGCTTATATGCTAACTAGCAATCTCGCCCAGCAGTATGGATCATATTTGTAATATAACTAATAAATAATGATATCCCTGCGTAATATAGGCTATTTAGCCCATATTACGCGATATTATAATCAGCTCTCTAATGGCGAAATTGGTTTAGTAGTTTTTAAGCTTATTTGTATTATACATATGTCACACAATTCCTCTGGCTTATCCATTTACAAATTCAAATAATACCTACTAAAAATGTTTACAGGCACATTGGTATGGCTTAGCAACTGCAGTCTTCCCCCTGTAGTTCTGCCGACATTAGAAGGATATCAGAAGCTATGTCTGTGGGGAGACTGGGAAAATATGCGGTCTGTGGCTGAAAAGCTTGGGGAAGATAGGTGTAGATTTGTAAGGTAAGAATTATATCCTTGAATTGAGTTTGTTTTGGTTCATTCAAGTGGAAAGACGACCTGTATATTTATTTCTAGGCCTGGGAACAAATTAAGTAATGTCTATGTGCGGCATATTACTTAACTAGCGGCCGCCCGCGGCTTTGCTCGCCCCGTTCCCGTTACAACATCCGTTCTCTGTTACAATATCTTTATAAATTGTAGCCTATGTGTTATTCTGATGTATAAGCTATATTATTGTAAAGTTTCATTAACATCCATTTAGTAGTTTTTACGTGAAAGAGTAACAAACAAACATCCACCCATCCATATATTTACACTTTATAAATATACACCCAGGCAAAGGTCTCAAAGCACAAGCCATCCATCCATCCAAAACATGCGTGGCTCGCCCCTACTAAGAAACAATAGACAGGGCATTGCTAATAGGTGTCTGGACTAGATTAATGTAAGCATGCGATGTGATTGGTATTTGTCTGTAGACCCACAGATGGGCTGGTGACGGCGACGGAAGCGGCTGGCGCCTACCTTTCCCTGAAGACTCTGGTGTCGGACGCCAAGCCTGCGGCACACCGCTCGATCACCACCTTCGCAGCACTGAGAGATGACGTCTATTCAGAACTTACTAACATTGATAAGGTAACCCAAATATAACAACGATTATACTTATTCGTTTTTGCGATCGTTACAAATTGGTGGATAGAAAATACGTACTTTAATGCTCACAAAAACTTAGAAACAGACAATGATACATAGAAAACTTGAAAACTATTTGTATAAACAATAGGCGGTCTTATCGCTAAGCAGCGATCTCTACCAGACAGCCGTTGGATGGATAGGGCCATTAGGCTTTGCCCATCTGTGGATTTTTTTTTGTTAATCTCCATAACTGAAAATGAGCTCATGCGAAAATTCATACGACAGCTTTGTGCCTTAGCCTAATATCGAAATCTGTATTTTTTTATTAGGTACGTGGTGTAAAATGGCGTCGGTTCCCTGCCCTCACTAAGCTTCTAGGCGGGCATCGTCGAGGCGAGCTGTCTGTGATCACGGGGCCCACTGGCTGCGGGAAGACTACGCTCTGCGCTGAGATGTCTCTGGACCTCGCTCAGCAAGGGGTGAGATTCAATCCTTTCTAGAATTATACTAGTGATACTAGAAGAGTAG
This sequence comes from Thera britannica, assembly GCA_939531255.2. Classification (NCBI taxonomy): domain Eukaryota; kingdom Metazoa; phylum Arthropoda; class Insecta; order Lepidoptera; family Geometridae; genus Thera; species Thera britannica. Next base: position 5,397,565 of record OW618048.2, read on the forward strand.
AATACTAGTAGGAACCTCTGCGAACAGTAGATCAAGCGTGCACAACACTTTTATAAAAAAAAACATAGTTCTTTAAAAATAAAAACTGAATGTTGCTCAGTACTCACTACAAATACAAAATCGGCGGGTGAATGGCGCCGCAGTAAACTTTGACCCTTTTGGGGGAAATATCAAAGATTGCCAATGACCAAAAAACATAGTAAATGTTGAAGATACCAAGTTTTATTAAGATTCGTTGAAAAATACGATATGCGAGTGAGTATAAGCAGATGAAAATCATGTCAGTTGATTTCGTTTGCTCGGTATTGTATCTTGAGTAAGGAACCCTGTGTCTGCATTAAGACTCAAAGGCGGTCCATTGTGCGTCAGCATGTACTGGCTATAACTGTAACACCTTCCAAAAGCGCAAAAAGGGGTTCTCTTCCTAGGGGCTTTGCAGGTTTTCATTGCTAAATAACGTTAGTGAATTTTCCAGGTTAACACTCTATGGGGCAGTTTTGAAATCCGCAACTCTCGCTTAGCGCGCACTATGCTGCAGCAATTCGCCGGGGTACCCCTCGAACAGAACCTTCAGGACTTCAACACGTTTGCAGACGACTTCCAGAAACTTCCTATTTACTACTTGGCGTTCCACGGTCAGCAGACGATCAAAGTTGTTATGGATGTAAGGCATAAATCGTACGGTGTTTAGATGTAGCTCAATCACGCTCTAATTACTGTACTAATTGGAATACAATTTAGAACAAATATAGATTGTAACCTGCTAACGGTTACCTTTTGTCCTGAAAAATTAACAGGAACTTGAAAAAATCACGTAAAGAAATCCGCGGGCGGCCGCTAGTAATTTATTTGATTTTTAGCCCTGCAAGACAACACAGTTTTGTTTATAAGTATCCCGTCTTCTCATAGACTTTGTAACTCTTTACTGCGCACGAATTTCCAACCTCTTTGCGTCTTCCACACTCAAACAATGAACCAAATTTTCAGGCCGTAGAACATGCTAGATACATGCACGACATATCTCACGTGATCGTGGACAACGTGCAATTTATGCTGGGCATGGGAGAGGAGCGCGACGACCGCTACCATCGCCAAGACGCCGTCATCGCAGCCTTCCGCGCTTTCGCTACCGCACGGCACTGCCACGTATCGCTGGTCATGCATCCCAGGAAGGTAAACCCCATCCTACTAATATTTCTAGTGGCCCTGTAAGCTGTAGACTTCACGAGCACACTGAAAGTGAGCCATTTACTGCATTTTGAAGAAATATTGTGCCAAAGATCTCCACCAATCACCAATTCACCAATCGACCACCACCTTTCACCAATTTTTAAGAACCATCAAAATCGGATCACGTACGGTGAAGAGATCTCTAATAGCCCCTTTTTTGGAGGAAGTTAAATAAAAATTCCCGACGCACGGCAAAAGTCCTCAAAGACCTGTGTCACGCAAGTTTCGTCTAGATAGGTTGAAAAATGCGGCCTGTAGACGAGAACAGCCAATCGGACAAAAGCATTTTTGGCGCTTCGCTCGCTAGGTTAAATATAAATTAAACGAAAGTTACGGAATTTTGATGTTTGTGGCTCAAACACGCTCTAAGCTACTAGATCGATTTGGTTGACATTTTCAGCAAATATAGTTTTTAACTTATTTTCTATCGGGATAAAAAGTAGCCTAAATGCTAATACTTTTTATCCCGATAGAATATAACAGGAGCGGGAATAAACCACGCAGGCAAAGCCGAGGGCGGTCGCTAGCATCATTATTTTGACGATTTCCCCATACAGTTACATGAAATAAGATCTATTTTTGCAGGAACGTGATTCAGAAGATCTTTCCACTAGTTCGATTTTCGGCAGCGCCAAAGCTTCTCAGGAGGCTGACAATGTCCTTATTATTCAGGTAAATAAATCTAGGCATTAATCTTTCATACCAGAGACTAGGTAGGTAGTTAGATACTAACAATTTGCATGCTCATTTTATCGCATTAATGTAGTTGGCGTGTTCTAGTTATTATCTAGTGCAGAGGTTCTCAAAACTTATTTCGCCCATCGCATCAAAGAGTGCCATAAACTAGTTAATATACAATTTAAACAACTCATAAAGTAGACTAGAAGGCACCTAACCACCATTACATACAACGACCCCTAGTTTTATCTGGGCCTACATGTGAATTATTGGATCTCATGTATGATCTCTAATTAAGTTTCTAAATTTTTCTCGAGGCAAACGGTGGAACATGTAGAATTGTAGATGATCTACCGCCCCCCTGATGGTTTTAGCGTCTACACTTTGAGAAAGACATGCATGGTCAAGTCTACCTAAAATCAGGTTTCTAAATATTTATAGAAGCAAATGGTGTAAATAATCTACCGCCGCCCATTAAGGATTTTATCGCCTACACTTTGAGAAAGACTGGTCTAACATAAAACGATAAGAAAACGAGCACACTTGATAAAATAGCGAAATGATATCATGTAGGTATGCAATTTATAACAGTTTTTGAATGCATTTTTTTTTGTTACAGGACAAACGGCTCACAGCAGTGCGCGGTAAAAAATATCTACAAGTCGCAAAAAATCGCTACAGCGGAGATCTCGGCATCGTACCTCTAGAATTCGATAAAGATGCACTTAGCTACCAATCAAAGAAGAAAAGCAAAAAGCAGGATGATAAAGCTTTCAACCAAGTTGAAGAATATACTATTGATGAAACCTATGTAGAAAACTTAGATAAAAAAGTAACCAAAAAAAATAAGAACCTTAGTAAAAAACAAGATTCCACCAGTTATCTTAGCGATATCTTGAATTTGGATTCTAATAGGTAAGTAGGCTGCCACCTTAAATTGTCTAAGCTGCCACCTAATCTACCAAAAAAAGTTTTTTGTTTGTACCTACAGACGGCTACATTATGTAAAAAAATGTTAGTACCTATACCTACCTACCTAAATACCTAGGTACTTTATTTTTATAATTTTAAGCATGTATTTTGTTTACTTTTTAAGTGTAAATGCTCCAATAAATTATTTATTTCATGCAGGACTTTGATTTAATTGCATAGATAAATGTGTAAATAGAGTGCATTCACTTCTTGTTATGGAGGATTTGGCAATGTGATCTAGGTGGAAAATTGAACCATAGGATAAGGTTACAAAAAATTTACAAGTACATGATATTCATAATTTATTAAGGTTTCGATAACATGTGATAGAATAAAATTTAGATAACTTAAATGAAGAAAATAAATTTAGCTTTAAAACTAGTCTACTAAAATTACTTCCACATATCATTTTCAAAAATATACATTGCAGAGGCGAGTTGCAATTAAACGTAATTTTGTATAAAAATCATTTATATCACATTTCATTTTACTAATAACAGGACTGATATATTTTTGAAACATTTTTGTAATTTTTTGTTACTTAAATTTAATTCAAAACCTTGTGTAAATAAATAGACTATAAAACAGTAGGTAGTATCTAACACACTATTGGGATTTAAATTAGTCTGTACTTTTGGTATAGAATTTATAAATAAAAGAAGTTTAAAATCACACCAAGTAAATCTTCTAACTTATACAATGATTATGTTTTTTTAATTAAGTAAAGGAACATCTAGAAACCTAAAAAATATTGCATAATTAAAGCTAAACTAATTTTATTATTACATTGCAGCTTAAAAAATATATTATTAATTTATTAAAAACAGAAACAATCAAATGCTGTTTTGTACAGATGTGTATAAGTAAGTACAGATTCTACTTTTTGAAATGAGCATGAACAGCATCTACTAAGGAGGATTCACTGGTACGATTGTGTATCCGTTTGCATTTAGGGCAGGGTGTGCTAGAATTGAGGCATTTGGCGTGAAAAACGCTAGAGCAATCATCACAGCGGTAGGTGCTGCTAGTCTCAAATGGATAAAGTATTTTAGGATCTCTGCAAACTTCACAAATAAAACCCTTCTGGCTGCAAAGCCAGCAATCCATTACATGTGCCTTTGCAAAGTTAACTACTTTCTCTAACTGCAAGACTAACGACCCATTAGGTATTTGAGCCAAGTCTGCTATAGTATACAAATGCACATGGTCATACAAGTATTCCCTGGGCCAGACTCGCTTCTGCAGCTCTTCTATAACAGGCTCTCGGCATGTGAAAATATAAGCTCTGAGAAAATTGAGCTGAATCCTGAGCTCCTGTAAATGTGCCATATCTGAAACACCACAGTATATCTTTGGATTCAGTTTCTTCATATCTATCCATGGATGATGTTGGAATTCTAACAAAAATAATGCAGACTTTTTTGACACTGGGTATCTTTTGAAGTCCCAATTATGGATGACCCTTGCAGGTATGATGAAGACGTTTGGGTCCATGCAGTTTGTGCAATAGTATTCTGCAGTGTAGCCACATACTTTAGCTTTAGAGATTGTGCTTCCTAATAAATCTTGACATTCTTTGCATTGATAATTCTGATGATCAAGCCCCTGTTCTCTAGAAAGTGTGCCCAACTGGAGTATCATCCTCTGTAGCTCTTGCACGGTAAATGATCCTGTAGTGGAGTTGGGTACAACTTCAAAATCCAGGGCTTGCAATGTTGGGTCCTCAGGTGTTGCAGTTTCTACCTTATTGATGATTTCTGTATCAGTGTCTGTTAGTTTCAGCTCCTTATGAATATCTTTCATAATGTCCCTTAAGTTGGGTGTATTTGTGTAAGTTTCTCCATAATTTGTAGAGTTGTCAATCAGTGAGGAGAGGCTTTTGATTTCAGGTGTTTTAATCATGCTGCTGCCATGAGAAGAATTAGAGTGAATCGAGGCATTCATCTCATCATTGTTGTCATTAGACCATCCTTTTCCACTCAGAGAGTTGCCAGTGAGCACAATATCATTGGAAGTAATAAAATCATCAGAGTTTAAGGAAGATGGTGATAATGAAATTTGTTCTTTCTGCTCTTGGCTTGTAGATGGTTTATCAATTTCCAAAGGAACAGATTCTTTATTTTCAAATGTTTGCTCATTTTTGTCTTTGCTTAAGTTTTCTTTTATATAATCGTTTTTCTCAAAACTATCCTCCAATTCTGTGCTCTGATTTGTAATGTCTCTTGAGTTTTTGGAAAGTATAAAGTCCAGAGCTTCATCCTCATTTAATGCCAGCATCCTTCCCAAACCAGTGATGTTGGATGTGTGAGTTGGTGTTGACATCAGCTTTGGTTTTACTTCATCGTCACTGATTGTGCTTGCTACATCAAATGCTGTACTAATAGGAGCTGTCTTGATTGCTGGCACCCAAATTCCTGCCAGCATCAACACTTGTTCCGGCCAGTTGTTGAGTAAACTTGAGTTTATAGGTAGATTGAACTGTATGCAAGTTTCCAAACCTTCAATGAGTTTCTGTGTGACTTCTAGTATTTCTGAATCACAAACAAAAGCCGCTCGGCTGTAGAATGGTTTCACAGCTGATATGTTTTTAAGGAGAGTGGACATGTAAGAAGAGAGAAGACATTCATTTAGCGCGATTCTTAGCCAAGCCCTGCATTGGCCTATCTCTGTATTGATTTGTGGCAATGCAGATATTTGATCTATGTTCTGTCTGTGAGACAGCACAAGGATTAGAGGCCAAAAGTTGGGTTGTGGTTGATGATCGGACTCCCCAGTGATTGCATTCTTAGCCTTTCTCAAAAATGTATCCTTTAGTCCATGAAGAAACACAGCCTCCAATGCCATACACAAAGTGTTGGTGGAATCTGTTGACCCAAGAACACTGTGGAAATTCTCCTCAAACTGATTGTTGTACTGAATGTCTTTTACGCTTTCAGATAGATTGTTTATCAATGCTTCTTTGAGGACAGTATCACGACTGCGAATATTGAAGCCTGAGGCTACGTTTTTAAAAAAAGACATTGCTGCTCATAGAACTTGCTTTTCTATAAAATTATATGTCTGAACTCCAATAATTAACACTATAGCAAAGCAAAAACTTCGATTTACACAAACACAACAAGAACACAAGGAGTTTTTCGCTCTCCTTGCTTGTGTTTGTTAATTTTTTTTCACGACTGCTCGCTTAGTGTTGCCACACCGAGTACACCGACTTTGACACTGACCCAATTTATAAAAATCCGTAGTTAGTAAAAAAAAACAACGAATTCAATTTAACTTAAAAAATAAAATTACGGATATTTAATCTTAGGCGTTACCTAAGTCTTTGAATCTAATGCGTTACGTAAGTCTTTGAAGCTTCGCTTGGAAATGGAAGTCTTTTTGAAGCTGATCTTCAATCTACTTAGTTTTATAGAGTAGGTTTATTTACTTTATCTTGGTTACCTTACCTTACTTTTTAACTGTCTAGCTTTTTATTAGCTGTACTGTTAGTGTCCCCTTATTTTTTTTACATCATTAGATTTTTTAGTGGAACCTTGGAGGAATTAGAAATGGAGGCGTCAACGTTTAAATCCACGAACAATATTTTCTGCCAAAATTGACGGGGGACGAGGTAAACACGCATGGCACACGCGCATAGCAAAATCCTATTCATGTAAACACACACATTGACAATCCCGCACACGATCTTAAAATTTGCACACAGATAAAAAATATAACGTAGTTACGCAGTGTCAAGACTCACATTAGGATAATCTCTAGTGATGGGCATTCAGTAAGACCGGTAAATTGAACGATGAATAAAATAATGAATGAAATGGGTTTTTAGGTAAAGGTAATATAGATAAGTTATGCACAACAGGTTTCACATTTTGTAACAGTCAGAAAATAAAAGAACTGAATTTAGTTTTTATGTTTTATTAATGGTTATAAGTTTGAATCAATAGTTCTTAACATGTTATAGCATAGTACACATAAGTTTAGTCTTTTACTGAATAATTGAAAAAAAAATATAAAGTGAAATCACATTACATCGTCAGCCTTCACATCACAGCGAAGTTTGTAGTTCTGCCTTCTGCGCCGGAGGCGTTGGTTCGATTCCCACCGAGAACAAATATTTGTGTGGTGAACACAAATATTTGTGTGGTGAACGCAGACGTTTGTTTGCCCGAGTTTGAGAACTTTCTGCAAAAGGTTCCGAGCAAATCACACTCGTTCTTGTTGCAAGTTGCCAAGTTGTTTTTTGGCCAAAAAATTTTGTCCACTCTTCAAGCAACAGGGTTTTTTGGAAACCTGCACAGGACATAAAATAAATATAAAATAGGCAAAAAAAAAATGTTTTCACTACGCCCACGACTTTATTTTTGAGTATGATGTCATGTCTTATTTTATACATTGATGAGTAGAGGGTTTGATGACTGGTACCTAGGATACCCATATTGTGGGATTTGTGAATAAATGTAATCCTATATATCGTGGCGGCAGCCATCTTGTACCGATTTTCATCAAAAACAGCTAAGAGCGCTCCCGACTATTCACCTTTCAAACAAACAAAAACCAAATTAAAATCGGTTGATTCGTTCGGGAACTACGATGGGACAGACAGACACACACACAGACACCGCAAACTCATAACATCCCGTCGTTTTTACGTCGGGGGTTTAAAAAACACCAAATACGTAATTAGACAACACATTTAGTGATAATAATTTAACGTTTATTTTATCATTCATTCATTCATCAATTTCATTCAACTTTTCCCAACACTATGCCTTCTACCAAGGTTTATTCTTTGACAATGGAGTCGTAATACTGTCGCTAATCTGTCGCAACCGGTATTTCTTTTGAACTTAAATTCTACAAAATTACAAACACAATTGACAAAATAATACTCCCTTGTGGTAGGAAATACCATGTTCCTGGAAGTTTGATGTCCCTGATCGTCTTTTACAAGAAACTACCATGCAATTCACCATTTTCACGGAGCTCCACTTCGCGACATGAAACGACACACAATGGCTGCGGTTGCGAGTAAAACAGTTTTATTTATAGGATATGATCGAGATCGCTATATGATCGGCAGAGGGGAAAGCCCTGCCTTGACATCTCCATTTCTAATTCCTCCAAGAGTGGAACGAATAAATATCCGTAGATTTGCCATACAAATCTGTTGTGATGTCTGTGGACCACTTAATAGAGGCATTTTATTTTTATTCCTCACTGGTGCAACTTCCTCCAAGTTTTTGTGATTAGGATTTTAATTTTTCTGTCAATGTCAGATCTAATCGTATGTCATAACAAAACAGCTGATATTCACTAGCGATGGGCGATTGCTTCAAAAAAAACAATCGAATAAATCGAAAATTGCGCTACTGCGCATTCGATTGTCGATTTAGTAGTTCCTCTCCATGATTATTCGAATAACAATCGACAAACTACTAACTACTATACATGTAAGTATGCGTGCGGTGCGGTGAACTGCGCTGCGGGAGGCCACGCGGGGCGGTGCATGCGGGGGCGGGACGGTGTTGCGTCGATTGTTTCTAAGTAATAATACTTGCATTTAATGTTAACACGTAGGTAGTATGTTTTAATATTATGAATATACATTTTATAGAAATGTAAAATTGACCGTGTCAAGTAAAAAATATAGTTACCAAAATTATGTTAGAAGGTAGATTTCTAGCTATAAGTTGATTTTCTGTAAGAAAATATATTTCAAATAAGTATCTATAAGTATCTTTTACTTAATTTTTATTCTAGTCTATGTTTTCCTTAGTTAGAAACTCTTTACCTACCCTTCTATTCGTAATTTGTCATACTTTAAAACAAATTAATTAATGTAATAACTTAAATCGCATAATAACTGCATTAAGTAGCGGCGCACGGACTTAATCTATAGATTTGTAGCGCAGCGCACGCCCGACGCACCATCTTTTGTAACTACTGATTCAGTAGTACGCACGAAAATAGTAGTTAGGTGCGTCGCGTGAATGCGTGACCGCGCGGCAAAAATAGTAGTTAGGTGCGTTGCGTGGTTGCGTGGCGTGACCGCGCGGCAAATAGTAGTTAAAGTTGGTGCTTGTCCTTGTCGCTGCGCGCCGCACGCCGCACGCGCCGTCAGTCGATAACAATCGACTAGTTTCAATTGTTATCGACTTTTATCGACTGCACCGAACAATCGACTAATTCGATAAAATATAGTAGTAATCGCCCATCGCTAATATTCACTGCTGTGCAAGAATTTAGTTTATTTTTAGTTTTTCAGCAACTCCGTGATAGAATTAGACCTAAAACTAAAGTGGTGTCTCTAAATTGTATTGGCGAAATTATTCATACGGCTTTACTTCTTAATTTCACAGTGCAAGTTGCACCTTATACACTGCCCATGCTATTTCATTCCTAATTAATACAATTTCATACTTGAACCACTAAAAGGCATGTTTAATCAACTAATTTGCCTAGTATTTATATCTCTTCTAACAAATTTGTATACACGCGCAGAATCGAACGACATTCCGCAGCCTGAGCAAAGTGGACAAGGTGTGTTGGCAGTTGTCCTCTTATTGTACTATTTATTAGTATGATACTGAACAATTCCTATTTTCAGAACTAATTCTCTGTCGGAAATGCGGGGCAGATATAGCGGACACCAATTACGTATTTAGCAAACTAAGCCCAGGAGCAACACTAACAGAAAACCGAAAGCTATTTGGTAAACAGAACCTCACTGTACAAACTATTGTAAATTGAGGAATAGTCCATAATCAAGTTAGTTATAACGTTTATTAGACTCTAGAAAGTTTTACATTTTCATATTTACTACTCCAGACAAAAGGTATCCGCCATCGCGGTTTTACACACGGAAGAACGAGTTAAGCAAGATTCAACTCATTCTACGTTCAGGGTTTACCACAGACTAAATAACAATCATATTCCAATACCCCGGCTCAAGTTCAAGTTCTATTTTTTTTTTTAAATAATTCAAATTACAAAAATAATCTTGAACTTGTTCCTTACAATAATTTTATTTATAACCTGGTAACCCTAATAATGACAACCATGTGACATTACAACTATTCAACATGACTTTGACAGTTCTATCTTTAGACATTGACAACTTTAGTCCTCACAAAATGTAAACAAAACAATTTCCAAATTTACTGTAAATAACAACATCGTATTATCTTACATTCTCTCAAAATTTAGACAAATTAGCAACAAAACTAAATATTATAATACTAACTAATTACTTCGCTGTATCCTGTGAGATAAATCAACCGCAATTATCTCAAAATACCACGAAATTAAACATTATCTTTACATGTTTCACAAAAATGTTTAAGTAAGCTAACTATTCATTCAATAAAAACCTAGAAGTTTACATAAATAGTCATGTCTGATCCTTGGTAAAGATTTGGTAAGTATATCAGCTCTGTTTTCATTTGAAGTTACATATTTTACTGTTACCAAACCTTTGTTTACAATATCTTTAATAAAATGTACTTTTATATCTATGTGTTTGGTTCTCTTACTATTTTCGTAACTTTCTATCATTTTTATAGCACTTTGGTTATCTATTAGCAAAGAACAACATAAGTCTTTATCACAATTTAAGTCTTTTAACACTCCTCTTATAAACACTATTTCACTTACAGTTTGTGCTGCTGCTACATACTCTGATTCAGCTGTTGAAAGTGCAACAGTCGACTGCTTCTTCGAGCTCCAACTTACAAGATTGCCACAGTGGAATATGGCAACTCCGCTGATACTTTTGCGATCATCTCTTATTCCTCCCCAATCAGCATCTGAAAAACTGTTAAGGTGATTATGTGGTTGTCTTTTGTATACTAATCCTTTTTCTTTTGTTTGTTTCAGATATCTTAGGATTCTCTTTGCAGCTTTCCATAGTGTTGATGTCGGACAATGCATATATCTGCTCAGAAATCCGGTTGCATATGCAATATCTGGCCTGCTTATTGTGGCTAAGTACATAAGTGATCCGACAAGTTCTCTGTAAGGAATGTTGGTTAATATTTCTTCTTTTTCATTTATATTCATTCCAACTTCCATTGGTGTATTTATGCCTTTACATTCTTTCATGTTGAATTTTATTAAAATTTTGTCTATTATTTGTGTTTGTTTTATTTCCAATCCTTGATCTGTATATGTTATCTCCAATCCTAGAAACTTCATAATATTTCCAAGATCTTTTGCTAAAAACTCATCTTGTAATTTCTTTATGATTGTACAGTTATTTCCAACGATTAGGATATCGTCCACATATATAAGTATGTATACATTGCTTGATGTGTACAGACAAAAATCACTCTGAGACTGAGTAAATCCATTTTTGGTTAGAAAATCATTCAATCTCTCATTCCAACATCGTGGAGATTCCTTCAAACCATACAATGCCTTTTTTAACTTTAGTACTTTTCCTTCTTTTCTATCTATTCCCTCTGGGTGCTTGATGTATACATCCGTCTTTAACTCTCCATTCAGAAATGCAGTTGGTATGTCTAGTTGTTTAATAGGTAAGTTTTCTTGGACTGCTTTATTTATCAACAATCTTACAGTGGTCATTCTGGCTACCGGTGCATAGACATTTTGGACTGTTTCTTCTTGAAATCCTTTGGCAACCAGTCTAGCTTTCTTTGTATTATCTGATTTTGTTCGAAATACCCATCTTGTGTCAATTGCCTTGTGACCTTTTGGTAAGACACATTCTTCCCATGTTCCTAGTTTTCTGTGTGCTTCTAGTTCTTTCTCTATAGCATCTGACCATTCTCCTTGCTCGATTGCTTCTTTATAGCTAGTAGGATCTTCTGCATGTAATGCATAGGCTATATTTGTCATATCATAATCATCAAACCTTTTTGGTAATTTTATTTGTCTCTTTGTATTTGTATATTGCTCTTCCTCTTCTGGGCTTTCATATTCATCACTTGTCATTTCATTCTTTTCTTCTGTCTCTGATCTTTCTTTTTTATGTAGTTCTTCCTTTGGTATTGACTGTACTGAGGTTTCTTCTCCGTTTAATTGTATAAAAACATTTCTTTCGTCTTCATATTTGTAGTTTGATTCATCGAAACGGACGTCCCTGGACTCTATAATGTCATTTGTTTTAGGATCCCATAGTTTGTATCCTGATCCACCGTATCCGACCATAATCATAGGTTTTGCTCTTGGTTCTAATTTGTTTGGCTTCGGGAATATCATGCACCATGCCTTTGATCCAAAAACTCTTATACGTTCTAATTGGTTCTTTCCATACCTTACATTTGCTGGTGTATCCCCTTGGAGTGCTCTCGTGGGTGATCTGTTAATAATGTATGCAGCCGCTCTTATCGCTTCTCCCCACAAATATTTTGGTAAATTTGTTTCTAACAACATAGCTCTTACTTTATCAGCTAGTGTACGATTCATCCTTTCACATACAGAATTTTGTTGTGGTGTGTAGCTACAAGTGGTTTCTTGCTTTATACCATTTTCTTCATAGAACCTTTTTAATTCTTCATTCACGAATTCGCCACCTCTATCTGTTCTTAACTTTATAACATTTATTCCTTCGTTTTTCATTCTGTTTACATATTTCATTATATGATACTTCGCTTCATCCTTGGTTTTGAGTAAGTACACTTCAGTAAAATGTGAATAATCATCTATTATTGTCAGATAGTACCTTTCATCATCCATTGTTATTGGTGTTATTGGTCCACCGATGTCACAGTATATCAGTTCTCCTATCTTCCTTGATCTTGGTTGTTGAGTTGGTGTAAATGGACAGCGAGTTCCTTTGGCTTCCATGCATATTGTACAACGCTCATTTGATAGTGGTAAGCCGAGTATTCTCATACCTCCATAGTTTAAATGACCCAGTCTTCTATGCCATAAATTCTTATCGTTGTTACTTGTGAGTAGGCCCTCTTCTAAATTAATTGTATTTAATTTAAGTACAAACAATTTTCCATTATTAACCCCTTTAACTTGTGTGTATCTATAGGTTATTATTGCCTCTTTATTTTGGAATTTAACCGTTATACCTTTCTCATTAAGTTTAGTTACTGAAATCAGGTTGTGTGAAAGTTTTTCCAGTATTAAACATTCTTTTATATTAATTTTAGTTCCTTCAATAGTTCTCCCATAAATTGTACCTTTTGTGTTGGCTGTGATCACACTGCCATTTGCCATTTGTATTTTCATCTCAGGTATTTCTTGTATGTCTGTCATAAATTCTTCATATTGTTTGCTAATCATATGGTGTGACGCTCCTGAATCAATCACAAACTCAATTTCATTCTCTGTGTTACACGCTGCTGATTGTGCTTGTGCAGCAATAAACATTACCTCTTCTCCGACATTTGCATTATTTCCATCAACATTTGTACCTCTGTTATTTCCTCTGTAATAACCTCTTTGAATTCCTCTACCTCTTTGATTTCCTCTACCTCTCTGATTTCCTCTGTAATTTCCTCTACCTCTCTGATTTTGGTTGTAGCTTGTTTGAGTGTTACGAGGACAATTTCTTGCAAAATGATTAGGCTCTCCGCAGCTGTAGCATTTTATTGAATTGCTATTAAATACATACTCTTTGTGGGTAGATGATGTGGGCCTCTGTTTTTCATTCTTTTCTTTTAACTCTGCATCCAACAATTTACATTTCACAAATTCTACAGTGAGCTCTGAGTTCGTTGCTTCCAGTGCTGTTACAGTTGTTTTAAATGCTTCTTCTACACTCATGAGAAGATGACAAACCTTATCTTTTTCTTCCATTTTGCCATCAACGTCTATTTCTCTTATTATTTTATCGAAGCTATTAAAATGGGTTTCCAAGCTGTCACTTTTCCTGCATTTTAAATTGGATAATTGTCTTTTCAAGTAAAGACTACATAAAGTGCTTTTTCTTTCAAAAATACTTCTCAAATTTTCTATCATCTCAAAAGCTGTGCTCGCTTTTCTCACGTATTCTAGATGTTTGTCTGGTAGTGCCTGTATGATTACATTTCTGGCCTTCGCGTCTTTTTTCTTCTCACTTTCGGATAGCTCTTTCTTTTGTTGCATCACTTCTTTACAATCTTTTTCATCGAGTGCCATCTCAATGCGGAACAACCAGTTCGCAAAATTTCCCATCTCCAATTGTGGAATCTTTAATAATTGTTCTGCCATCTCTTTTATTTTATTTCTTCACGGACTTTTAATTTAATTTTTCTTTCCAAGCCTGCCTTGCTGATGGCGGCGCGTGTCGTGTCCCTACAACTTCCTAACGCTAATCTTTGTTCATCTAACTGACTAAATGGACGCCTGGGCCCATAACCTATTGTAAATTGAGGAATAGTCCATAATCAAGTTAGTTATAACGTTTATTAGACTCTAGAAAGTTTTACATTTTCATATTTACTACTCCAGACAAAAGGTATCCGCCATCGCGGTTTTACACACGGAAGAACGAGTTAAGCAAGATTCAACTCATTCTACGTTCAGGGTTTACCACAGACTAAATAACAATCATATTCCAATACAAACTCTTATCAATCCGTATGGAATTCAATTTGAAATTATAACTTTAGAAAAGGCGAGATGTGAAAATGTTGGACATGTAAGTTACTTTATAAATGCACATTGTCTTAATATTATTTACAGAACTTGTATCTAGGATTTATTTTACAGGATCAAGGAGCTGACTCCTGGTTCCCAGGATACACATGGCGTATTTGTGCATGCCAGCACTGTGGTCAACATCTTGGGTGGACATTTAAGAGATCTGAACATGCACACAAAGGCTCAGCAAGTGATCAGATTCAGTCATTCAATGGACTGATACTGAGTAATATACTTGGAGAAAATTGTGAGTATCTTCTAAAATCTCATTCATCTCATCTTTAAATTTTTCTAAAGACTCGAAGGTTTAATAATATACCCCCTTACTTACAAGGGTTTTTTTAAAGATAATCAATGTGTAAGCAGCTGTCGTCTCTTACCACTAGGTAATGACAAACAGTGACAGGACTAACTTTAAGCAATGTCTGACACCAAGTAACGCTTGTAAGTAAGGCTAATATTGTTTAAGATTCTGATAACAATTTATTTTGTTACAGTTACTGATTCACTGATAATGATACCAAAATTGTACAAAATGTAATTTTAAATACAATGGATGACAAAATTGAATAAAAATGTGCTAAAAGCATTACCAATTGTATTTTATTCTCAAAAATCAAGTAGAATTTGCAACTACTGAATAACTGCCCAGTTACCATACCCAATTCTTTAAATCAAATGGTTATTGTTTATTAGAAACACGCCAACCTAAAACACTTTAAAATAATAATAAACATCATCATCAGCAGACTTGCAGAGATGTTTTCTTTAAGGTGGTGAATAATTAGATAAAAAGTAAAATTTTGACGAGTTTTCTGTAAATAAAAGTAAGGACATGTGTATGTAGTACTTATTTTATTTGAATGTCACATCAATGTTACATGTGTACCTACTACAATATCTTTGTAGGTAGTCCTTAATTATAGAAAAAATCAGCCTTATAACTAAAAAAAAAAACAAACTTGGCAACATGAAAATGACATTAACTATAATGTCATAGAGGAAAAATGCAATGTAACAAAGATTCTTATTTACATTTTGCTGCCACCCAGTAACTCTGCTACAGAAATGTCTACAAAATGTGCAGTACAATGTAGTAAATCCAAAGACCAAAACCACTTAAATTCTAATTAATGAAAATTTTTCCAACATCACTTTTGTTAATATGAAAAAAGCTTGTTAGTTTCTTTGTCATAAGCACACTATATGCAATAATGCACATTGTTTATCGTCGTTTTTATATTTTTATAGACTTCAAAAATTACAACAAGTTGAAGCAGATATCTAAGTATCTATTCCATTTATCTACCTACAACCTACACATTTAAAGTAGCTGAAATAGAATATTACAAATAAGTAGCTTTTCTACACTTATGTATTACTAAAAATCGGTATAGCAGGTGCCTAGGTGTCCACATGGTTAGGAGGTCAATCTTTTACATAATGAATGAGTTACCAAATTGTCAATTGATTACCAAAATCAGTTTACTACTTTTCCAATTACTTAGATAGTTAAAGAGATTTAAAAACTCTTCCTGATATGAAACTAATACATAGATTATTTACCTATGTATTAAAAAGTTGATTTATCAGCAAGAATTAGGAAAAACTAAGGTTACGATATTAATTAATTTCAATTCAAAAATTTGAACATGTTCAACATTCAGTTTTCCGTATTTAGTAACACCATGTTACAAATTACGGAAAACTGATCCTTAAAATGATACTTATGAACTTATAGCTACACACAGTTCAAATTCTTTTACATAGTACTAGTATTATCTATCTACTACCTACATAATAGTTAATAAAGGTAAAGATTTTTTTAAATCTATAACATCCATTCCCTGTAGTTCCCTGTTTTTAGTTGGTACAAACTTCTTTTCACCAAAATTTTCTTGAATGTTTAAAAAATAAGTAGTAATACAGTTCAATTAATGGAACAGTCACACGGGAAACTACAGGGATGTGATCCTCGAATCATAAACCCTACATTCATATTCCAAATCTTTGATGCAGAGTCTGTGCTGTAGAAGCTGGTGTTGGATTGAAATCAGTGTCTAAAGTTAAATCATGGGTGGATTCCCTGTGGGTCTGTCGTTGCAAAGCTGCTATTTCCTTCTGCAATGTAGCATCTAAGCATTGCTTGCTAACAAATTTTCGAGTGATACCACCACGGCCACCCCTACCCCTTCCACTTCCTCTGGATCTGCCAGATCTTGCACTGGAGTTGGACTGGTTTGAGTTATTTGACCTATTTGATCTATTCGACCTGTTTGATCTATTAGACCTATAAGATCCTGTAGATCGAACACTGCCAGGACCCTTTCTAGTATTATAACCTCCATATTGAGTGTTCAGCTGTGCCAAGCTACTCTTATTCAAGTAACTGTTACTTCCCATGCTATTGCGGCGTCGTATCTTGGCGAAATCATTTTTAACACTAACAGTTAGTTGGGAAATGTCATTAAAGGAATTGTTGCGGGAGCGTCTAAATGTCTGTGATCTTATAACATTGTTTTGCTGCATCAAGTGTTGTCTTTGCTGCTTCAAGATTTGATCAGACCTCAAACCGACAGCACTATATCTGTTACCAGTTGTCAAACCTCGTCCACGCTTTGAAATACCTCTTTTTCCAACTGCTAGTGGCTGATTAAAGAAGGCAGATCCTCGGCGTGTGACAACACCCAGCCTGCTATGTATTCCTTGACGTGGTTGCTGCCAGCCCCCATTGTTTTTGAAGTTACCTCGGCGCAGCTTGTTTTGAATTCCACCTGAAATCAAGAAATGATTGGAATAGGTAAATCCAGTCAGTGCACTTTTAGGATAATGAAATGCAAAAGATTTGTATTAAAGGTAGAATGGGTAATTACCTCTTGACTTGCCCCTCATCAGGGGAGGCATCACAGAATATTCTAATCCAGCTCGACCTTTAGGTGTAATTCTTTCACGCAGCTGTGAGCGTGATCGTGAAGCCGATCTTCCACGAGATTCAGAGCGGCGTTGGCGGGAACGCGAACGAACCCTCGACTGAGATCTGGCTCTCGATTGAGATCTGGTTCTCGATTGTGAGCGTCTCCCGCGACCCCGGCCTTGGAACTGTGAGCGTGAGCGAGTGGAGACCGGAGTGCCGGGGCGCGAGCGAGCGCGCCCGCGACCGCCGCCCCGTCCCCCGCCGCGGCCGCCACCCCGCCGTGCGCCGCGCCCGCGGCCCGTGCCCGTGCCTGCGTCTGTGCCTGCGCCTCCTCTACCGCGCGATCTACTCGCTCGGAACCGTGGGTTCTTTTTAATAATGTCATCTTTATGTAAACAAACAGAAAAATATGTCAGAGAAGAGTACTGCGTGATATGATGGCATCTATTTATAGTAGGTAGGTACTACGTCATTGGTTTCTTTTACATCTTTTCCCATCCCTAAAGCAATTTAATCGAGAAAAAATGTATAGGTGGGGAAGAAAAAGAAAAACCCAATTACTCGGGAATATTTACGTAAATGCTACATGATTTCTTTCCAACTTGCATCAATGGTTTGGCAAGTATGTTTACGATCAACTTACCCAAAGACATATTCACTGAATCAGCCATTTTTCTGTAAACCTCTACGCGATTAATAAATTACGGTTTGTCGCCTGTGGAAAAAGAGGATCTGAATCTGATGTATGTTCGGATTGGATTACAAGAATGGAAAAGTTGATGATGTGAGGTTATCTTCTGTTTGTATTTCGGTTCGGCATCAATTCGACACTAGTGATGTGTCCCTCACTCATGAGGTACCTCATTTGAGCTCCTCAAAATGCAAAATGAGTGAGGTCCTCGTTTTTCAACTTTGAACCACCTCATTGAATTCCTCACTCACTGAACTGACGCAGGCCGCGCGCCGCGTGTAATGAGAGCGAGCGGGATGGCTGGTGGTGGCGGCCGGCTGGGCTCACTCGCTCACATGTAAAGAGTGAGTGACCATTTGTGCGTCATGGATTGAATGAGTGAGGCGAGCGAGTGAGGACTGACACTGAGGGAGGTCTGTGAAGTGAGGTGAGGCTTTGAGGAATGAGGAATTTTATCGAAAGGAAAAAATGAGGTGTTATCTTCATTGATGTGATGAGTGTGTTTGAAAGATTGAAGTGTGAATAAATAAAGGTTTTACACGTGTTAAATTGGCATGTAGTAAATTAAAACGTAATTTTAAGTTATTTAGTACTGTAAATAATGAGTAAGTAAGTACCTAAATAAAATAAATAAATATCGTGGATAAAGAACAGGTAACATTAATTTTTATAGGTAGGTAGTAGTAGGTACTTATTATTAAAAAATGACCGATGAGCGGCGCGCATGCTCTAAGTCAACCTACCAAACCTCGAACGCTATTTCAATTCTCCTCTCCTCAATTGAGGGGTACTCGTGAGGCGCCTCACGAGGAGAAACGAGGGCCTCCCTCATCCTCGATTAAAATAGACGAGTTACCCATTACTATTCGACACAGTGTTGCCACTTTGGTTTTTGAAAAGGGGTAGTCATTTATTTATTTAACGGACAGTTATTTATTATTGTTATTACTACAGATGTTATCGTAACAGCTAAGCTAGCCAGAACGATAACACCAGCAAGAAATTTTGGTGATTGGTGAAAGGCTATTAGATTCAGAACCAGAGTTGGAAGAAGAATGTACGACATAGCTCGCCAATACCCTTTCCATCTATTTATCATCATCATCTATTTCTCCAGTATCCGCTCCGTCTCCAATTGCTGAAGAGTTGCCTGTTGTGGAGATCCCTACTCCAAGCTCTGCTCCTCCTCATGTCGCCTCACGTCCTGTTTTGAGAAGATCGGGTAGAGTCCGAAACCCACCTTGTGTGGGAGAATGACGTGATAATGCGATCTTCTTCCTTGTCATCTCTAGAAAAGCGACCTTCTTCGTAATAATGTTGATTCAAATATTTTTTTGACAGAACTATATTATTTGTAAGTTACTCTGCGTTTTCTCTCTTAAAATAATTTTCAATTTTATGCTCATTATAACCTATAACTATTCTTTAGGGTTTGTCTTTATTTCACTTTTCAGTTTGTATCAAAACTGATGACACGGCAGTGTTTAGTTTACTCGTTAGGAGTCGGTTTGTACTAGAAACAAACTTGGGGAATTCCCCAGTAAAGAAGCAGAAACGTTACGATAGCAAAATTATACTATACCGAATTATTAGTGATCATAAAGTGTGAACTGACGAAATCTATACTATATGGAGCGCATTGTTTCATAATTTGGTAATCGCGGTGTAAATATTTCGTATCGCTTAAAAAGTCTAGATAGTTGCTCATTTGGTAGTTACTCTGCCTTCTGCGCCGTAGGTCGTGGGTTCGATCCCCACTGAGAACAAATATTTGTGTGGTGAACATAAATGTTTGTTCTCTGTCTGGGTGTTATATTGTATTCTAAGTATGTATTTACAAAAAAAAATAAAAAAATGTATTCAAGTATTATATCAGCTATCTGGTTTCCTTATTACAAGCTCTGCTTAGTTTGGGGCTGGGTAGTGTTGTGTGAATTGTCCAGAATATTTATTTATTTATTATTTTATTTCAAGCTAAAGCATGAAATATCGAGTTTACCTAGCTAGAGTAAAAAGTGCTAGATCTAGCCTGAAAAGGGCTAAGGTGGCAGTACTGGTTCGACACAATACATCTCGTTGTTTTTTTATTTTTTTCATCGCTCTCGTTCATTTATTTTTTTTACTGACGTTGGAATTACATTATTTTTGCCAAGTCTCATCATGCTTATAAACTCAACGCAACGCAATGGAGAGAAAACTCAATGTGACGTACATAATTGAAGGTTCTAGGATGCGTTAAAGTATGTAGATTCATGGCGTTAGCATTAGCGTCCTAATAGTCTGTGGCTCTATGTCATACATATTGAACTACTACCTTATATCCTTTATTGTAGGTCATACTTTATAAACTTCTCGCTGCCGTGCCGCAAGAAAGCCAGGACGTAACCGGCGTAATGCATTTTTGAGCGTACGGCGCATGCTGTACGCTCGCAGTTACAACACACAAACAACGGTTTTCCTCAACGGTATGGTGTGGGGTTCCGCCCTAGAGGTTACAAACAAACAAACAAAAAACTACAATACCATAAAAAGTCTGAACATGAGAATGAGAATTTATTAACAAAATGAAAATAGTGTAATAAATAACATAATATTATACTTTATGAAATATTAATTTGTACATTACTTTTATTCTTACAATAGGTACATTGAAATAATCTACAAAAAACAACAACATACCATAAAATACGAATCGAGTTTACAAGCTTTTGCTTTGCTATTACAATGTCAAACGATAATATCTTGAATAGTTAGTACACCAATATGGTAAAATCTGATATTTTTCAATTACTATATTTGTACATGAATGCTGGTGAGGAAGTTATTATAACTTGTAAGACCACCTGTAGGTCCCCAATGGTATTATTTCAGCATCGAATTGTAATAATAAGACATTGTATTAGCATACAGCTCGGATTTCCTAACTAAACTATTATAAGAATAATTGAATTGCTACAAGTTACAAAGTATCTAACTTAAATCAGTATTAACATTTTCATTTCCAACTTTAATATTCGATTTTTTTTGATCTCTCAATAATTGACTATTTAATTATATACAGACTATTAATATAATTAAAATACGAGTTGAGTTTGTAAAGTTAATCACAGTTTAAATAAATGGTGTTCTTAACCAGAAGGCCGTAACAGTAGGCAGTAGGTAGTAAGGCCATCATTTGACATCATACAAATACATTTAGAATAATTTAGTTAATATTAATAGCACTTCCATAAACTATGAAAATAACTAAAATAATATCAGAACCTATAAAACTTAAGTACATTACAAATAATAGTGCAATTTTGTCATTAAAGTAATGGAAGCCGTGCAAAATAGAGGAGAAAAACAATTAAATAAAATAGTTTTGGTATAACAAATCTACTAAATGTAGTCTGTATCAACTTTGTCCCAGTACAATCATGCTTTATTTTGTCTAGCTAGATTTATCAGCAAAGTTATGATAAAATTTCAAAACGTTTACAAAAATACAATACGCTCCAAGAGCCTGTCAGGTCACTCGGACGATAATATTTTAAAAAGAAAAATATTTAGAATTTCAAAATACTATTAGCGCTAGAGGAATGAAAGGTCGGGCGCGGCGAGTGTCGCGCGGCGCTGCCTTCTGAGTATTCACGCTATCCATATCCAACTAAAGTATCCGGCGCGGCGGCGGCACGCGTCACAGGGGCCAGAGCCGGCCGGCGCTAGAGGCGGATGTCGCTGGCGGTGGGCGAGTGCAGCGCGGGCGGCGAGCCCTCCTGCGCGCCGTACCGGTGCAGGCTCAGGAACTTGAGGTTGGCCACGAACGACGAGTTCAGCGCCGGCATGGCGGCCTGCGTCTGCGAGCGCTGCATGCGCGGCGTCTGCGCCCCGCCCGCGACCGCGCCCGCGCCCCCCTCCAGCGAGCGCCCGCGCGTCTGCAGCCGCGCCTGCGCGAACCGCGGCCGCAGCCGGCCCAGCAGGTTGCCGCTCTCCGGCTCCGGCGCTGCGGCGGGGCTGGCAGCCGGGGCGGGGCGCGTCTTGCGCTTCAGGAACGAGGGAGTGAGTCGGTCGGCGAGGGGCCGCGACGCGCCCGCCTCCGCCACGTTCGAGGTGGAGCTGGAGGTCTTGAGCTGCAAGGAGGCGGGCGGGATCGCGTTCGGCTTGGTCGGGTTCGACTTGCGGTAGACGCTGAGCCGCGAGAAGGGCTCCGGCGGCAGCAGCGGCGGCGACGGCGACTCGTCCTCGCACACCTTCAGCACGCAGTACGTGTCGCGCTGCAGCTCGTCCAGCAAGCTGTCATCCGTGGAGACGGCGTCCGCGGCGCTCGGGGGGCGCGGCTCGGGCGCGGGCGCGGGCGCGGGCGGGGGGCGAGCGCGCGGCGGCACCGCGGGGGGCGCCTCCGCCGCGTGCGACATGAAGTCCGCCATGAGCTCGTACTCGCGGCAGCGCGGCGGCGGCGGCGCGGGCTGCGGCTCAGCGCGCGGCCGGCGACTCGGCGCGCGCGGCTCCACGTCCACGTACTCGCAGGCGGCGGCGGGGGAGGGGCGCGGCTTGGGGGGCCGGCGGGGGCGGTCGCCAGACGCGTCGCTCTCCTCGTCGGGCCGGATGCACGACATGGCGAGGTACCCGCTGCCGGCGGACTTGCCCGAGGACCGCTCGTCGTTGTGCCGCGCGAGGCGGAGGGACTCGCTGCTGGAGGCCAGGTCGCGCGCGCCCCCCTCCGCCGCCAGCGGGGGAGGGGGGGAGCCTCGCCACGCGCGCCACTCCAGCGGACCGCAGTCGCCGCCCGCGCCCGCCAGGTGGAGGTAGTTGTCGTCGCCGATAGGCGCTTGTCTGTGAAACAAAGTGTCGGTCAGACAACAAGCTCGGAATTGTAATTTATGGCTTTTGGAAAAATAACATAAAAAAATAATTTTGTTAAAAAACATTAGCAGAGCATAACTCACTTGCTGCCGTATTTAGTCTCTCTGGCGAGCGACCGTCGATAGATGCGGTGTCGATACTCGAGGTCGAACATTGTTTCCTGCAACTCGCGCAGTGTCGCCGCCTCTGCCTCCCGGTCTTCCAGACTGATGGTGGGATCTAAAACAAATCAACGTAAAAAAATGAAAAAACGGCGATAAGTTTTATAAACCCAGTGGACGAAACGCATGAGCCGCGTACTGATTTAAAATTTTAACAAAATCTACAAATGGCGGGCTAAAACAACGATCGGCGGCGCCACCACGAACGCAGGCAGAACGCGCGGGCTGAACGTGACACAGGGTAAACCATAAAGAACTCTTGCTTTTCAAGTAGTTGATAGTAGGCGAGATAATCTTGAAGTTCTGGAGCAGGATTGAAAGATTTTGGGGGAGACCTTTGCCCAGCAGTAGGACCAGGGGCAGTGCAGGTTAAAAAAATCAGCCAAGTGCGAGTCGGACTCGCCCATGAAGGGTTCCGTAGCATCAATTAACATAATATAAAGGTTTTTGTAGTTCGTCGACAGGTAAATTGCTGTTTACGATTTATGACGTTTAAAAAAAAAACTACTGACTAGATCTCGTTCAAACCAAATATCGTTGGAAGTTTGCATAGTAGTTTGTGTAGTACAACATATATTTTTTTTGGATTTATCATTCTCTTATTTTAGAAGTTAGAGGGGGGGGGGCCAACTTTTTTCCACTTTGGAAGTGTCTCTCGCGCAAACTATTCAGTTTAGAAAATAACGATATTAGAAACCTCAACATCATTTTTGAAGACCTATCCATAGATACCCCACACGTATGGGTTCGATGAAAAAAAAAAATTGAGTTTCAGTTTCAAGTATGGGGACCCCCAAAATTTATAGTTTTTTTTTCTATTTTTGTGTAAAAACCTTAATGCGGTTCTCAGAATACATCTACTCACCAAGTTTCATCAGTCTAGCTTTTATGGTTTCGGTGAAAAATGGCTGTGACACGGCCGGACAGACAGACAGACAGACAGACAGACAGACAGACAGACATGACGAATCTATAAGGGTTCCGTTTTTGCCATTTGGCTACGGAACCCTAAAAAGGTGATAGTTACCGTGATGTCGATGCAGCCTGTCGTCGAGCGCGGGCGCGTGCGTGACTAGCAGCGCGTGCAGCCGCTGCAGGTCGCGCGCCGGGTCGAGCCGCAGCGCGAGCGCGGCCGGCCCGTGCGGGTTCTCGGCCCCTTCCGCGCCGCCCCCGCAACCCTCCGCTTCCGCCTCCAAGCGGTCGCAACTGAGTAAAAAGGTTTTAATCAATAACAAAGGTATGTGAACTCCTTGAACACCGGCCCAGATACTTCGCCTCCGCGCGGTCGCAACTGAGTAAAAAGATTTTAGTCAACGACAAAGGCATATGGACTCTTTGAACACCGGGCCAGACACTTCCGCCTCCGCGCGGTCGCAACTGAGTAAAAAAGTTTTACAACAACAAAGGTATACGGACTCCTTGGACACTGGGATCCCAGACACACGCACTGGTATAAAAATGTACAACTTTTATTTAGATATTTTTTTTATTCTTTTGATATAACCGAGAATCAAATAAAGATGAGAACGGGAAACAAAACTTCGGCAGTAATTTTTACAATATTCGGACGATTTAATCTATCATCCCTTCCCCTTTTAAATTAACCCGATCGTTATCTATATTATTTTCCGACGTTTCGACCGTGTTACAACCGCCGTGGTCGCGGGCAGACGGCGACGAGTCTTTTAAAGGTAATCGCGATAAATACCCGTTTCTTCCATATCATTATTTATGCATACTGTGTTCTCATCTAGAAGGCCGTACACTCGCCTTTGTATTTTCTAGCCACGTACCATAATATTACTGTACCCATAGTGTAACGTCAAGTTTTGAGAAACTAAATAAAAAAAATTATCCCTTCCCCTATTTCTTATTTGAGGTTTAAAGGATCAATGTCTCGATTCCCATATTATACATTTCCATTTTGGTTATTTTTCACAGCTTCACAGTATATCCAGAGCGAGACCTTTTCTGCAAGATAGTCCTATTGTTTTAATTCCTCTGCGTCTTTTGCTCGTACATACCATGTCCAATGTGTGTCGGCGTAGTACCCGGCATGCGGCTGCGCGGCGGCGGAATGCCGACACAGAGCCGACAGCAGTCTCACCCACTCCGCTCGCTCCACGCAGTTACTCGCTTGCACGAACAGAACGCGCTCGCGATGCACTGCAAATAAAATTTTAAAAAATAACATCACAGCAGAGCTTTTCACAATAGCTTATAGTGATGAGTTTGGGAGCATCTGTGGTCTAGCAGGAGGGACCTTGAATTTTGAACTTTGCAAATGAAAGTGCTCTAAAACAGTCAAAAACAACTCGTGAGGACAACAGTACTCTAGGAGTGGCGACGGTTTTGCAACCGACACATTATAGAATACTGCAAAGCACTCGCCAAATATAATTTTCGGACGCATCTCTTTTATAGTGAGGGTTACTCACAAGTTACTCACTCAAGATCCTCAAAGGATCATGAGTACTCTTCAAACGCTCTAAGGATCAGATGGCAAGGATTTTTCTTGTCCGGCGTTTGCCTGCTCAAAATTTGTCTACAGGCAAAACATTCTGAAACGTATCCCATCAGTTCCGTCTGAATTTGTCTCTCAAGCAAGAGAGCTTTGCTTGTAAACAAAAAAGACAGAAACCTTATATCTCCGAAAGCTTTAAAATAAGGAGCTTAGAGAGTTTAAATGCTCACCGATTTGGAAGATATTGTTAGCGCCGAGCGGGGCGCCGGCGGGCGGACAATCCACGGGCGCGACGGCCAACACGCCCGATAGTGATAACTTATGCGCCGCTGTCTTAGCGCCACATCGCGACCACGATAACTCGCCGCTGTAACATACATTTTTAATTAGTTTTTTGTAGAAAATGTTAACTCAAAGCTGTCAGTTTCACAATTAAATAATTTTCTCAAGCTCTATTGATAAGAGTGGCCAACACAATTACTGGATTTATAAATGTAAAAGATTTAAAAAAAATTGGTTATATTAAGCGCTGATATTCCCATCTCTAGAGTTACGCTATCCGTCGAATAATAAAAAGCAGCCAAGTGCGAGTCGGACTCGCCCATGAAGGGTTCCGTAGCACGACGAACTACAAGAACCCTTATATTATGTTACTTGATGTAACATAATAAGGTTCTTGTAGCTCGTCGAAAGCTAAATTGCGGTTTACGGTTTATGACGTATAAAAAAAAAACTACTGACTAGATTTCGTTCAAACCAAATATCGTTGGAAGTTTGCATAGTAATGTACAACATATATTTTTTTTAGTTTTATCATTCTCTTACTTTAGAAGTTAGAGGGGGGGGACCAACTTTTTTCCATTTTGGAAGTGTCTCTCGCGCAAACTATTCAGTTTAGAAAAAAACGATATTAGAAACCTCAACAACATTTTTGAAGACCTATTCATAGATACCCCACACGTATGGGTTCGATGAAAAAAAAAATTTTTGAGTTTCAGTTTCAAGTATGGGGACCCCCGAAATTTATAGTTTTTTTTTTTATTTTTATGTAAAAAACTTAATGCGGTTCACAGAATACATCTACTCGCCAAGTTTCATCAGTCTAGCTCCTACGGTTTCGGAGAAAAATGGCTGTGACATACGGACGGACAGACAGACAGACAGACATGACGAATCTATAAGGGTTCCGTTTTTGCCATTTGGCTACGGAACCCTAAAAATCATTGTTTTTGACAAGAAGAGAAAAGAGCATAGAGACAGAGAAATATTTTTCTTTGCCTGGACTGGAAAAATCTGTATGTTATTTTATACCTAGTCAATCTAAAATGTCTCCGTTTGGCGTGCGTTTGCGCAGCGCGCGCCCATCTTCTTCTGGGAGATCCGCTATTCGATCGTATGCCTTCCGACCTCTTAATCATTGTCCTGTGAATAACAAACATCATTAAAAACATCATAACTAATAAGTATGTCTAAACTTAGCATTATAAGTTTGAGGAAAAGACAACACTTTTGAATGAGTATCTAATTCCAGAATTTATTTCAGTTTGTCTTATATTTCTAGCTTTCAGGAGATGTGGTTAGTTTTCAATTTATGTTTTCCGTAAACGCCTTTTGATACGATGTATCTTTATTAAAACAACGTATAAAAATGGATATTTCAATGTTTGTTTTCCGTACACATCTTTTGATACGATGCGCGATGTATCTTTATTAAAAAAACAACGTATAAAAATGGATACTTGCCGTATTTTTGGAAAATTGAAGACTGATTGCAGATGAAAACAGAATACATACCCACAGCTGATCCATCGAGAGCACAAACAGATACATTAGTATGAAATATTGTAAATAGAATATTGCAAAGTGGTGTGTAGTCAATTCGAATATAAATCTAAACTAATATTATAAAGATGAAGAGTTTGATTGTTTGTTTGGTTGAAAGCGCTAATCTCGGGAACTGCTGGTCCGAATTGAAAAAATATTTTTGTGTTGGATAGTCAATTTATCGAGGAAGGCAAAACGTCACGTTATTTTCTACTAGTATTAAATAATAGTAAGTGGACTGTGGACTGCTGTGGATGATGAGACACAATATTCTAATATGATCGTGTTTTTAAATAAATACAGACAATCCACACAACACTATCTAGCCCCAAACTAAGCAGAGCTTAGCTATGGGAACCAGATAGCTGATATAATAATTACATACTTTTTTTTTGTAAATACATACATATAATACAATACAAAACCCAGACAGAGAACAAACATCTGTGTTCACCACACAAATATTTGTTCTCGGTGGGGATCGAACCCACGCCCTCCAGCGCAGAAGGCAGAGCTACTACCAACTGAGCTGTGAAGGCAGTTTTACTGTACGGATGTACTGTACTGCGTACACAGTAAATGGCATTTCTTAGCAGTAATGTAAATGGAGATGTCCGATAGCAGCATGTATTAAAAAGGCGTGGATTATAAAAATATTTTGGAAACATACCCTTCTTTCAATAACACAGGAGTTTCTATGTTGTTGTTCTGTGTGTCTGTACTTGTGGAGATTATTTCGAGAAACTGTTTTATTGCTTGCACCTGAAACAAAATTTAAGTTTTCTTATGTTTTTCTAAAGGAGATACAATAAACATAATACATACATAACAGGGTGCTTGATAAAATTAGAAAAGAGTTTATTACAGGAAGTTTGAATGTGTCCAAAAAGCGGTTAGTCGGCATAGCCAGATAGTCCATCCAAAATTTATTGGAAGAATTCACTCAAAGCGAGAAAACCGCCCACTTTACAATCGCCAAAACTAAAATATACTTCTACTATAGTAGAAGAGCTCTTTGTAAAGGCTCGTCCGGGGAAGTACTACCACCATGCCTATTTCTGCCGTGAAGCAGCATTGCTGTGTTTTGGTTTGAAGGGTAGTAGTAGGGGGGTACGTGAGGCTGAACATCTGTATACCTCAAGTTGATGGACGCAGGGCATCGTAGGGTACGTTCCTGACATGCGTGTCCTACGAGGTAATGCTTTGTTATAGGCGATGGCTACCACTTAACATCAGGTGGGCCATAAGCTGGTTCCATCAGCTAGTTGTATAAAAAAAACTTCATAATTATTCACCGCCCCGCGTTTATTATTATTATTTATTTATCAGAAAAATGAACTTGTGTTAGTAAAACTTACAGGCTATCTTAGGCTATGCTAATTTAAAAAAGCAACACAACAAACACAGCTTTAGTTGTAGTAGCTTTAGTTATGAAAGACACTATAGTACACAATCTATATACATACCTACCTAGGTATGTGTATAGATTAAGTCTCTTTCATTCGGAACCCGACCTCCCAGTCTCTCATGAGACTATCTGATCAAGGGCCGAATGAAAGACTTAATTACGGGCAGGTTTAGTGGTAGAAAGATGAATACTCACATGTCGTGGCGTGCAGAAGCTACGGTACAGTTCCGCCATATACTCTTCCTTGCAGACCTGCTGCGCCGACCGACTGCTCACGAGGTTACCGAGCGACTGGATAGTCTTCGAGATCAGGGTCAATGTACGGTTCGTTTGCGGATCCTGGAACATTTGAGATGTTATGGGCCCGTCCGCACAGTGATATTCACCGTTAGGTTGCACAAACCATATTTTAGGAGTGATTTCCGTAATTTTTAAATATCTAACGAAAACGTTCGATAATTAAATTAAAATCGCTCCTTAGCACACTATAAATTATCTTACATTTATCATAGGCATTTGACAACTTGAAGAAGGAAATTTCTCATTTCTTCTTCAACTCTCTTCTATCATCCGTTATCTCGGTGGCCACTCTTTTCTTACTCATCTTTCACACAGCCCATCCATATTTTCTTTGGTCTACTATATTTATCAAGTGTAATATTAATTCTACGAGGCAAGGTAGGCGTTTGACATTGACACTCCTGTGGAATTAATGTTGTTTTTTGCTAAATGGAGTTAGCTGGATATACTACTCCTAGATTAAGATAGACCTCATAGTATACTTACAATCTGTTCTGTAGTGAGATCAAAAAGCCGTGGTCCCAGAATAGCCGGTGCGAAGAACCTCAGGAATATGAATCCGGATACGACGGAGTACCGCACTTCGGCGTTGCGCGGGAAATGTCGCGCGGCACATTGTCTCAGTGCGTCGAACAGACGACACATTATTGAGGGGCACATCGCGTATGATAATGTTATAGCACCAAATACCTGGGGACAAAGACATAGCAAAATACATTTTTATGTACAACAGAATGTAATAATACTTTTTGTAAATTACGTACCTATTACGAAACATTATGTGAATAAAATTAAAGTGAAAGGATTTTAAGTGCGCTGTTTCCTGATGCGATGTTTTCCCTCACCGTTACATAAATACTGACATAGTACCCCATAAATTACTTCAGCGCCCTCTTCTTTTCTTGGGCATCATTGTGTTATCTGCGTAGTTTCTTATGGTAACGGATAGTAGTGAGCTGTGCAATCTTTTAGGATTTTTTTGTTAAAATAACATTAAACGTCCTCGCGGTAGACCACGGCGAAGATAGAGGGATGAAATGGACGCCTATCATCTTAAAGAAAAGTCCAAGGTGGCACTAAATAGAGACGACTGGAGAGAAGGAAGGGAGCCCTTTGCCCTGCAGTGGGACACCACAGGTGCATAAAAAACTTGAGAGGTGTCAAGGAACACCCGGATGGAACGAAGTTCCTTTATTATTATTTACAAAAAACCTGTATACACTCAACAAAAATAATCGTCACGACACCACACTGTTCAATGCGAAATGAAAATATCTGGCTTGCTTTTTATAAGAGAGAGAGAGACAGACAGAGAAACATGCGCACGCCGTACAGCCTACAATAGCTTACTATAACAAAAAGTGTCGTGACAACTTTTCGTAAAATTTTTTTCCGTCTAGCCCCCTTTCACAACGCGCGATAAGGAACATGGCTCCAAAAGAAAAAAATATCATTATTTATTTAGATATCATTATTTAGATTATTATTTTGTTGAAAGGGTGTTTTTATTCTACTGATGATTTTATAAATATGTAGTGACATTGCTAGTATTATTTAATTTATGTTATGACTTATATTATTTTTTGCTTATTATGTACTATTTTTCAGACACAAATGTATAATTGTTAATGAAATAAATAAATGAAATGAATGAAAATGAAATGAATAACATTCTGTCTACCAAATTACCTTTTCCACATAGTCTTTCAAGTTAGCGAGGTTAGTAGATATGGCAGCGGATGGCTTGACCCTAGCCGGGTCAATCTCACACGGGCGTCGCTCCGCTAGCACGGCCGCCAGCGTGGGCCGAAGCACCGCTCGGAGGTAGGAAGCGCCGCTGAGTCGCATTGCCTCGTCCATCATTTTGGAGACTACGGTGTTACCTCGGAATATTGTTGTTGCATCGCTGTGAACAAATCGAAAATGAACACGATTCTTAGGCAATAAAGTAGTTTATATCACTGAACAGCACGACTTCAGTATTCAGTATATTTATTGCCTTATTTATGCATGTAAATTTAACAGTATCAGATCTAAGGACTAGAAAGAAAGAAAATAAAGAAGAAAGAAAATCATCCAGCCGCGGCTCTGTTTGCGCGTTAGCTGCCTGGATAAACAGGAGCCCATGTGTTATTCCAGGTTACTACAACTATGTACATATATTCTAAAAGGAACATTAAAATACGTTCAGACACAAAAAGTTAGTCAACTTACGCATTTAGAATACACACATCAACATTGTCTAGGGATATTCAACTATTGTTTGATTTTTACAAAAACTTAAAATAATTTCTTTAGGAAACTAGGTATGGCAAGAATCTTTATTTTGTGTTGTTTATTAATAATAATAAAATACAACTGTTCAATATTATTTATTAATAAAAAATTAAAGTAGTAACAAAATCTCGAAAAATTTGTAAATCAATATAATATTTACACAATGTTGATGAATGTATTACGAGGATTTAAATTACCTAAAAACAGGGCTTTAATGTTATTTTGTTACTCACGTGAGTGCAGATATTTCAGAATCCGCCAGCTCCCTGACAATGGGCACGATGAGATCATGATGAGTGAACAGCCTCACTAAAGGCTGGGCCGCGTCTGTTTTACTCGCTACTATCTCTCCCAGGATGTAAACTGATGATGCTGTTATTGGCTGGAAAGAGACGAGGATGCTGTATTCAGAATTTAGATACAGCCAAAAACTTAAGCATGATAAAATCATGGGTGTTTATTCAATAAAATTACAATAAAACATATAAAGCTGTACCCGTAGTCTGAGTTTTACTCAATCAGTTTGAACATTTCGTTTCGCCTACGTGTCTCAAAAGAATGAGATCGAAACGAGTTGTCATTTCGATCGTTTCTACGTTACGTATTGTTGTCGTCTCATCTTTTCGATACGAAACGAAATGTTCAAACTGATTGAGGTAAAACTCAGACTACGGGTACTGGAGAATGCAGGCGCCAGTTTATGCCGTTTTATTACCAGTTGATCCCTATTACCATTTATCTCACAAAATAATAATATACCTAACGGAACTCTATCTAACTCATACTCATATTATTTATTGCAATTATTATGTTACATGGTGAGGTCTTAAAGTAAAAAATGGTGAATACATAATAGGCCCTTATCTTTAGGGCATAGCAATATTTGGAGTGGAAGCGGGCTGAAGTCAGGTCAGGTCATTGCATATAGCAAATAGTTACCTTCATATGAACACTTCTAAGGAACAGCTCCTCCAGCCGCTTGTAGTGTCGGATAGGGAACACATGATCCACAGTGTACTGCAGTAGTAATCGCAGCGAGCCTAGCGTAGCGCTGCCGGCGGCGGACAGCCGCGTGCCGGGAGGCGTGGCGCCACGGGATAACGCACCGCCCGCGCGGGATGTTAGGAAGAACCTGCGAACACATTCATATCTTATACCTTTAAACGAGAAAATCTTGTATATATATATATATATATTTAGGATCTCGGAAACTGAGCCAACGATTTTCATGAAATTAAGTATACAGGGGTTTTCGGGGACGATTAAACGATCTAGCTAGGATTCATTTTAAGAAAATGATTATTTCTTTCCGAGTTCAATAATTAAACATAAACTGAATATGTGACTGCTCCTGCCATCTATTGACGATTGTGAGCAACTAACTGCAAGTATGTCCAGTAGATGGCGTTGTTCAGTAAGAATAAACCAGTAAAGATGATATTATGTCTCTTATGATTTCTTAAAAATACAAATTAACGAAAAAAATTCCGAGCGAAGCTCGGTAACCAACTGCTAGTATAAATAATACGGACAATCCACACAACACTATCTAGCCCCAAACTAAGCAGGGCTTATATCAGCTATCTGGTTCCCATTACTATGGTGTAGCTGGTATAATACTAAAATACGTTTTGACGTGACAACGTTAAATAATTCGATGGAGCGGGCTGCGCGCACGAAAAACATGACGTCATGCGGCGTTACCTCGCTCTGAGGCGTTCCATTTAAGGCTTGAAGTGTAAGCGAGAGCGCGGAACTATCGACAAAGAGGCACAATCGGCCTCCGCGTTCGGCAGCGTTCGAAATCTGTGTATTTTCAAATGAAGTTGTCACATTCACGTTGTGAAAACATATTATCTTAAAGTGTAATGAGAATAAAAACTAAAAAACGGATGAAAATCTTACGGTAGCTTGGAGCATCAAAAACATAATAAAAAGTATAATTTGATTTGAGGATAAACACAGTATCTAAGATGCATGTCATACCGTAGGAGGAACTCGATTTGACTTTCAGTATGTAAGTATGTAGGTACAACTTTTGGTCGATAATTGAAAACGTCATGCTAATACCCTACTTTCTTCATGATCAATTCGTCGAGGAACTGGTAGTTTTTGCTTAGCTACTATCGCAAAACAACTTTCTTTGTTCACATTACAGCTATAACAACATCGGAGGTAAGTTTTTTAACAATAATAAGTATAATTACCAGGCGCGCATTGGCGGAGGCGCTGGCTGCCTTAGCTGTAACCGCACCTCGCCCAGGAAGATCGGAGTAGCGCCGTCGTGCCATACTGACACCCGCGCCTCGCAAGCCACACCCGCCTGCGACAGTACATACAATTAGTTAGCATCGGTATAGTTCAGAACGCTGGAAATAAAGGCCTGCGCGCACACCTAGGTCGCTGGCGTCGGAGATCGCCAGTGTACTAGGTGTGCGCAGGCCTTAAGCCGTCACCTAGCCACGTACCGTTTGCGAGCCGTCCTTATCCTTAGGATCAGCCTCCATCACGAGATCAAAACAGAATATTTCGTCAAATTGAGGATTAACAGTCTTCTTTTTCGGCTTGGTGCGCCTCTCCACCCTCCGTCCGTTGGAGTAGAGCAACGTGACGAGGGCGAATGGGTCGCATTTACCATTTTTGGTGGTGAGTTCTGAGCACTCGAACACGCGCAGGCGCAGAGTGTCGTGACCCAGGCGCGCGGCGCAATGTCGCTCGGGGTCGGACCAGTAGTCGGCGGCGGTGGGCGACGAGGAAGGGGAAGGGGAGGGACAGCTCTCGGACTCTGACATGGCGTGCATGGGCGGCTTTGTCCGAGTCGTCCATTGCGCGCGGTCCTTCAGGCTTTCGGAGCGCGAGAGCGCGGGCGCGGGCTCGACCGGCATGCCAACACCACCCATCAGCTTCTTGCTCGTGGAGCTGGAACACGAGCCGAAGCCGATGCTCTCCTTGCAGTACTCCGACAGGCGGACGAGGTTGTTCCCTCGACTGCGCGTGGAGTACGCGTCCCGCGCGTTGGCGTTAGCGTTGGGGTCCGGGTCGGGAGGCTTCGGCTCCACTCGCAACCGCTTCCTCGAGTCCTCGAGAGTGAGTTCGATGTACGCCTTTCCTTGCACCTCCGAGTCCGCGTCCACCGGCCGCAGCGCGAACCAGTGGTCTTTATTATTGTACCGGTGCAAGTCTTCTCGCTTGATGGCGACTTTTCCGAGCACCTTGTCCTGCTTGAGGTGCTTGTCACGGTCGAACACGTATATGGACAGGTATCGAAATCGACGAGGCACTTCGAATTGGAACTCCTCGCCGAAGAATGGACTGAAACGAAACAATGATTCTGTTAGTTACTGACCGTTGCGTTGGCAAGTGCTATTTATAGAGTAAATACACTAATCAGTATTTCTGTCTATGTAGCTCAGTCGACTGTCAGTGATATCCTACGCTAATATTTATTCATGTTAAATAATACAATTTAATTGTTATCAGGCTTTTGAGTGGCAAGATATTATATTGGCCGCGGCTAGGAGCATGTCGCGTGGGGTGCTTGCACCTCCGTCAAGTGACTCGGTCGCTCCGCCCACAATACATCGTTGATAAAACGGGCGATACGTTTCGTAACATTTTCGCAACTGAGAATGTAATATTTGCATCATTAATTTGAAACAATTGTCCATTAAACGACCATAATTTCTTTCTCTGTTTCTCAGAATGCAAACTCTAGGCGAAAGTAATAAAACGTTTGATACTGAGCCGTCTTTCAGACAACTACCGACGCTCGTTAAAGATGTCTCATCTCAGCAAATACCTGAATTTGTTGCGTAAGACATATTACGAGATAATTTACAAGCATTCACCCAAATTATGAAATGAAAACTACGCTGCACTGCAATTCGAATTTAAGCTAGATAGGTGTCAGCAGCTGCAGCAAATAAGTACCAATGCAAAACATTGGTCAGACAGAGAAATTGGTCCATTTATAAAATACAGGCTATAAATTAATTTTATAATTGGCTTTATAGCTCGGAGGCAACCGCAGGTTTTAATGAGTAACAAAATGTAATTCGGAAGAAGTTTAGAACTACTAACATTTATTCTTAGGATGTTGTTTACAAACACGTACAGAAATGCCATTGAGAGTTTTGAGAGCAAAGCAATTATTGGTGCATTACCTACCTACCTACATTCACATTCGTTTATAAATACAGCAAAGTTGACGTGAGGCAAGCAAAATACCTGCGTGGGCTCTGTTATTCAAAGGTGAAAGTTACTCATTCCCTCGTCATGAGACATCTCTCCATAAAGAACTTTTATTACGAGCCGGCACTTCATTCAAACTCGCCATTCTGTACGAGGAATAATTCTGGACATTGATGAATTGTTTATCAGCCTTTGTTTTACTTTCCTCAATGGTATTTCTATTTTTGGCGTGCGGTATGTCACCTCATTAATAACATACTGTGTTTCAAAAGGTGATTCACGGTTCAAAGTCATATTCATCAATCATTTTTTGTTTGATTTAACTAAAATACTGATCAAGTAAAGAACGTTTTCCGCTACACATCTGTACCGAGCAGCCGGCTAAGCTTTGGCAAAATTTCCGGCCGGATGTCTGCGGTTTGTTTAGATTCAATAAAACAAAATCATACGTGGATCAGTTTCCTACATCTGGTCTAGTTTATCTACAGACAGATTGAGCCGCAGTCGTCGTAAAGCAGTGATTCAAGCGAGCTTAAAAAAGCGATGTCACCTTACTAGACATCGAGTTACGAATTCGTCTGCCAGTCCTATAAGATGCAGTCATCCGCGCTACGTACAAGTATAATAATATAGTGCAGTTATGAGTGTGCGTGTAGCTATTTGTAAAACATGATGATAACTCAATAAAGGGGTTTACTGACTGGCTGATGCATGTGTGTGGGTAAGAAATCGACAGCGGGGCCGGGGGCAAGCCCGCGCATCCGGCGCCGCCGCGGTATTTATAAGTACGGAGCCGGAACCGCCACCAGCTGAGCGAGGGCGTCGATATTACACACACTTCACGCCTTCTATTCAATATGTTAATAACGAATTTATTGAGCGTGACCAGTTTTGATTAAACGAATACCCAACGTTTGTATTGCGCCGGTTGTATCGGTTCCGCCCTTCCCAAGGAATATAATGCTGCATCGGTTAATGTTTAGATTATCTTGCAGTCTACAAGTATTGCATCTTACAACTCAGGGTTCAGTCGATATTACTCAAAACGAATTTAGGAAGCATTCATTTAGACATTTCCTTGAGATTTAGCACAGGATGCTGAATCGCGGATACGTCACATTCTAATGTAAGGAAGTAGAGCAATGCACTTGGAACTGCCACCGTGTCTCGGCACGACCGGTCGTTCAGAGCGTTCGATGATCATTTTACGCGCCACGAGGTTCCGGCACCAATTTATCACTTAAAAGCTTCCGTTTAAAGCAGCTACTGAGATATACACGGCGTTTTATGACGTACCCCAGCCGAAATTGCTTCTGAATGTTTTTTATAACTGCACACCGACCGTCGCCTAATGGCTTCGAAGAAATATGAAATCAGGAATAAATAATCATTTCTCTAAGAGTGTGTTCACCCGAATCGTGTCGTGCTAGTTGCGTTTAGGTACTAGTTAAACAGTGGCGCATAGTAAGTGCAGTGATAAGGTATCGCGAGACAAAGAACCCATTATGCAGACTGGAAGAGTGACGTGACATTTCCTTCGATATCCGCCAGTGTGCTCTCACCTCTAGGGTCACTAAATCATTATCGCTTCCGTTCATTAACAACAAAACAACTCATCAGTCATCGTTCTGATAAAATTTTAGGCGTAAAAATAATTTACGTTATGTCAACTGATAGTAGCAATAAAAGTGGTTTCAAATTCTACTTTCTTTTACAACGAGGGAAGAAATAACGACTACTCAAATATATGCAATGCACCTTAAAGCGTTCAAGATTTACGAGCAATGTAAAGTACATCATCTATGAGTAAGACAGACTTCTTAAAAGCATGCATCCGCTTCGGTTAAAGCCCTAGTTTCCTGCCATATCAATAATGGCAGTCGTAAACTATATTCTTACAAGTGATCGGACGTTGTAAATGAATAATTTTGTATCGATGAATTTCGACAAAACTACACGTTACACGTGGCGTGTATTTTTTTCCATTTACGACGATTTGCAAATCTTTTTAAAATAAAACCAGTTCACAACACCGATCGTTTAATAAAATAAACCTCAGTTCGTTCGGAGCCCGGAGTAAGAATATGAGTCACAGGCGTAGAGCTGCACTAGTTCCTAGACTGAGCTCCCAGCCTCATGGGCAGTCATGGTTGTCAGTAATTAAATTTGTCGGTGGCATAGATAATACATTGAGTGGTTCGGTACTCCATTCAGTCAGAAAGTTGAATGGCGAGGGGGTGTAGCGGAAGGGACGTTCCACGCGGGCGCACGCTCGCCGGAAACGCATCCGGGACGTGGCGCGCCGCAGCCCTGCAAGGCCTGATTATGCGCCACCCCAAAAACTATTTTTTATTCGGATAAACGACTCCATAACTATATACTGAGATCAATGTCAAACACACCGTGGTTCATCAATCACAGTTGAGCAACTGCACAAACAAACGAAAATGACTACAGTAAAGGAATAGCTCCAACTACTAGAGACATCCTACAAGACTAGACTATCAAGGTAGCCTTAGCACCTGGCTAAAAAACTGCTAGATACGATACGCATACGCCGTAAAGACTAAAAAGCGCCAAGACAGAGCAAGGGCATCAAATCAATAAATGGGACTATAGGAGTACATCCCAGTTCCCAGCACACCAACGGAGTACCTCAACAGATCTGCTTATGAAATAAAATGAGCCAGCTAGCTGAACGCAGATGCAAAGCGTAAAAAATCGAATAAATCATATTTTTAAAATGTCTGGTATACCTGCTAGCCAGCCAGTACCCAGAAAACTGAGAAGCAAAGAGTCATGTTCTGCAAAGTAAAATGAAACTATGAAGTCACGGAAAAATAAACATGCATGGTTTGTAGGTTCGCGCATAAACATAACTCGACGACTCGTTTTAGTACTAAAACCAGCGTTCTATCCTGCAGTTAAAATGATTCAATTTGTACTTTCCCGGAATACAGCAAGTGGACCTAAACGCGGCGACGCTTTAGGTTATAAATAAGGTATTTCCGTAGCTTTATGATGGTTCCTCTCGGAGTACGAGCATAGAGTACTACCAATTATTGCAGTTAGCATCACTCACACGTGTCATCTAATAGAGTAATTTCACTATTAGTGAAATTACTCTATTAGATGACACGTTCTATGGAAGGAACGGAAATAAACCCTCATGCGTATACTTGTAATAGTAAGCGCTATTATGTTCGCGCTTCAAAGAAAGTTATTAGTACAAACTCCTACACACAAATTATCACCTACGCCAAGTTTGGTTAGGCTTCTACGCTTAGAAAAGTATGTCTTCCTTATATTAGAGAACGACAAAGTTGTTCTGAAGTCTAGTTTCTAAAACCAAATGAAATAACTAGGTACTGGTTTGTACAGTATACCTAGTGGCGGAATGAAAATGTTCGTCGATTTTCAACTTTATTTGTTCAACGTATCACGATCACATTGAAACTCTTTGAACACTACCTTTTGAAACTGAATAGACAGAATACACAGATAAGTTAACGTCACAAATTATGTCAAAATGTGTTCATGATCAAGGCACTGGTGCAAGCGAAAACCGACTCTAAGGTGACGAACATTTTCATTCCGCGACTGTACATGTTATTTGTGTTTTTTTTTATCAATCTATAGAATGATCTGAAGGTACACGTACAACCAAGCAAACTATATGTCATGAAGCAATAAACAGATGTACTCAAACTTTGCTATTCATTCATTACTATGTTTACTTTAAAATTTATGAATGACACGCCATAAAAGATCTACACTACATTATCAATTCTTGGTATGCTATACGTATTTCCCCTAATTTAGCTCATCCATTCACTGGTCATTCACAAATTAGACGAACCTTGACCCAATTCAGCTTGCCCTACACAAACCGAATATCGTTGGGACCGTTCCCACCCGATAACGCCGGAAGTTGGGCCGGACACCGGACAATGGATCCGTTATGTCAATTCCGGACTAGACGTAAAAAAAGCAAATGTATAATACATCTGGGCGCGACAGGAAACTCGAAAATAGTAATGGTAGTAAGTCAAGGACAAGACATTATACTAAACACCTCATAGAGTTCATGATACTTTAGTCTAGTTTCGTACCGTGTGCGTTCTAAAATACTCTCGTTCTACATACAACACACGCAACACTCTCGAAAATATCTTGCACTGGCTGATCCCTAACCTTCGTTCCGAGCTCTCTCGTGTTAGGTTAGACAGATAAGCATTATCTCATCATCGGCCGATCATAACACTGATAGCTCGGAACAATACACGGACGTGGAATTTCCTGGTGTTATTATAGATAACATTTGGTTTTGAACACTCTCTAAATGAGTCCGAAACTTATGTGATTGATATTTTACTGTTACAAGCAAGACATGACTAAGGTTGTTTGTTTATTATGAAAGCGACAGTAAGGTTCGACGAAGCAATCGATAAAATCTGACCCCACTAGTATACAATGTCTCTTGCTAAAATTCTTGTTGAGACAAAGTTGCATTCAATGATCAGTTTCAAGTATTTTCGTTTCACGTCTTGCCATTTACAACAATTTATTATATTCCGAGAATTCATTCAAAATATTTTACTATGCTGTTGTACATAACACTCTAACTTTTTCTGATAGAAATACTGATCGACGGCATAAAACACGCACACACAACTTGATTGATAAACTGACTTACTTGAGCGTTCTCTCCATGGTGGATGTGCGAAATATTTCCTCTTGGTCGAGCGACAACACACAGTAAATGTCTCGATGACATGCTGCTCCATGATTGCGTCCTGGCAAGTTCTTTGCTTCACCTAAAACAAGGAGGACCCACGATTGGCAAAAGAAATTTCAACAAAGGATGTTTATAGAAGGAAACGTTTTGTGTGGTAAAATTTGTAGTTCTGATAGATACAATTTATATAATTTCAACATTTTATTTTAGGGATTATGATAGTCTGAGCATGATGTCGGGGTATTACATTAAATGACGGTGATCAGGCAAAACGAGTGTGTACGATAAAGTGGTTAAAGACATTCATTCAACGCTACTAATCAATTCATGGGTGATCAATTTCATATCACGATTCGCTTAATCTGGAGCTCAAGTAAAGCATGAATACACAAGGATACGCATCAGACTATACACTGCTGGCTCTTATATCCTTGCAGTAAGCGTCATTTTTCTTTGTTTTTATGTTACTTGAGCGGTATTAGGATTCAGACTTTAAATGCCTCATCACGTCACAAAACTTGGGCGTATGATTACATGCGTAATTGCATGAACTGCCGCCGTTTTAGGCACAGTGTCGTCATGAAAGACCACAATGGCTTGCTTATCGCAATCATTATCATTAATGCAATGAGATTTTATAAATTGCACATGACATTTACACCGAGAGCCACCTAGTTCTCTTTTCCCATCGTTAGCATCGTGTACTTAGATTGCGCATTTCGACCTCCGTTTGCAAAGTACTCTCAACCTTGAGTCGTACAGATGAATATCGAGAGCTTTCTAGTGCCTGGTGAAACGTAATTTGACGTAGAATATCTGCACTGTACAAAGTACAGCTCATTTCAAAGCAACTTTATAGGGACTTTCGCAAAAGGACCACTCCTTTACAAACGACAACATGAATATCGCATTGGAG
Organism: Thera britannica; assembly: GCA_939531255.2. Classification (NCBI taxonomy): domain Eukaryota; kingdom Metazoa; phylum Arthropoda; class Insecta; order Lepidoptera; family Geometridae; genus Thera; species Thera britannica. The sequence continues at coordinate 5,438,775 of OW618048.2, forward strand.
TCTACAAAATAGTATATTCTCTTGATGTAGGTACTGGTCCAATTAACTGTATGAGTGGCATAGCAATCGTTACACTCTAGTCACGTTTGTGAATTAAAGCAATAATGAATCACTGGAAAAGGAAGGACCACTGGCAGTGGTTGAGAAACATGTTGTGGCCTCGTGGGATATCGCTAAATACGGCAAGCCAAGGTGAGACGACATCGGACCATAAGTAACTCCTGTCGCTTATCGGTAGACCTATAAAGCCTGCGACCTTTTGAGGTACCTATTATGGGATTTGTAACTGTCTGATCTGTTTTGCTGACATCTGCGTTTAACAGTTTGAAACAGGAACAGACTTTTGATTCCCTATATCTAAAAACCTAAAGGAGCTTCGCAATGACTGTGCTAACACGCCATAAAGATACGGTGGTAGGTACGGTTACAATTAATTTGGACTTTAGATTAGGAGCATATCTGGGTCTGTTTCAACATAAATTGATCAATTAAAACGATTATTGTTTCCGAGATCGAAAGAAATACTCCCACCTTTTTCTAATTCCGAAGTGCGGTGTATTGTGAACAAGTTGTTAGTAAGTAGGTAAGGCATGACGAAACTGTTCTGTAGAGTAAACTATACCTAAGAGACACTATGTTAGGGGAAAGTGGATATGCCAGGAAATACAAATAGGTTTCATAGTAGTGAATCAGCCAGATGGAATGAGACCTAGATTTGAAATAGTAAAGCAGCAGTAAAGGTATTTATGTTTAATATCTTTAGGAATTCTTGGTTTCATTCGGAGAAAATAATGATTTTTATATTTGTAAGTCGAATAAAAATAGCATATGACACTAGGTCATTTTCAGTACATTCAAATTCGCATCCATGACCTTTATACCTACTGAACTATTTAATGTTTACTGTATTTATCAATAATAATAAATGCTCTAGCTAAGCTGTAAAGCTAAGAGTATTTATTATTTTTGTCAAATAAAATACACTTATATTACATAATAAGGCAATCAATATACTGAATACTGAAAATAACTATCCCAATGCCTTCACATTAATAATAAACATAGAAGTAAAAACCCAGTGATCGAATTTATTATTATAAGAGTTATGGAAATTTTCATGTGATAATGTCATTCTTCGCAGCTGGATTCAATAAAGGTAAACGTAACGATTCATTATAGGTTTTGTTATGATAACAATTTCCTGTTCCACGGAAAATATGGTGAATGGGTAACCGGTCTTTAATAATTGACAGCATAATGATATCATATTATTAGAACCATATAAGGTAAACAATATGACTGGCCCTTATAGCTCAGATGACTGCCCTCATAGCTCAGTTGGTAGTAGCTCTACCTTCTGAGCTGTTGGGCGTGGGTTTGATCCCCACCGAAAACTAATATTTGTGTGGTGAACACAGATGGTTGTTCTCTGTCTGGAATTTAACACATATTGTATTCTAAGTATAGTATATAAAAAAAAATGTATATAAGTATTATATCAGCTGCCTGGTTTCCATAGTCTTCTGCTTAATTTGGGGCTAGATGGTGTTGTGTGGATTGTCCGCAATATGATACTCGTAAAACCCTCTTACTCCATTAGGAGACAGGAATATAATTATTTATATGTATTGCGTCTAGAATCCTGAAGTTAAGGTTCGATAATATTGGGTGTCGTCAAACGAGACATTACAGAACAATTGTTCTGTGATATATAGAAGAGAACGGCCGGGGAGAGATATTTTTCGGTGTTCTGTGAGAGAGACATTTGTAGAATTACTTTGACTTGGGACTGGAGTTCACTGGAGGAAGACCAATGGCAATGATTGAAATACCTGTGCACGTGCATCTGTGGGGTGATTGCGTATCTTTTGTTGTAATCAAAATCTAGCCGCACCTGTCAGTTTTGACAGGAGCTTCGATATGCAGATAGAAACAAAACTTATCTTCGACAAGGAACGATTGCAACAAGACACAATGTTGACGTTATAAACATGAGATAGCGAATAGGAACGCTTCGTAAAACTAGTCATATGGCAACAGATTGATATAGAGGTCGAAAAATGATGGCAACCAACGCTGTTTCTTGTTAGTGTAATTTTTTTGATAGTAACTTTTGATAACAACAGAATTACACAATCACTCGTTCGGTGTACTAGTGGTCCATAGCTCTCTTTTAATGGTGATTTACCCGCTCAATTAACCAGTAAATGATATATGTTTAATGTGGCCTTCGTTTTATTCATACAATCAAAGTAACGACTTTATAATATTAATATAGGTTTTCCTACCTAGAACTAAATATAAGCATTCATTTAATTATATTTTCAAATTATTGAATGGTTATTTAATGTTAGGTACCTATCTACTGCATTGATAAACAGGAAGGTATAAGTTATACATAAAAATTCCTATGCGGTCATTGTTTAAAAATATTTTCTAAGCAATTAAGTACGTACAGTAAGTACATTGTATTATGGGTTTAGTTAGTTATGGTGGCAGGTCAACTTTAACCCAGTGACAGAAAACAATATCATATAATTACAACAAGCTAAAATCAACAAAGACATTTCAGAAAAACTTGAATTACTCAATGATTACACGCTAACATTACCTACTATCATAAATTGAGGCAAGATAATTGCTGAGATACCTAGTTAGGGCAGCTAAACAAAGGAGATGGACGTGTAGGTACCTTTCGAAGAACGTTGCGGACTCTCACAAATTCGTCGTAATTGGACTGAGAGAGAAACTCGCAACAAACTGTACATAATTGCTGATGCAAAAACAGCCGTCATCATCATCAACATGGCAGTAACACACGCCAAGCCACTAAACTGGATCGTGGGAGTGAAACGGGAACCTCTGAATAGTGCCATCAGCCCACCGAGGAAACCGACGGTATTTAGCCACAATAGCGATCATTAAAATGTTTCCACACGCTCATGCGTACCGCAATTGTTTCGAAATCGAGAGTACCACCACCTCTGCTATGGTGCCGCAGCCGGGCCAAAACCATGGGAATTATTTCAGGTCACCATACTTCTTATACTGATGTTTTATGTTGTCTTATGGTGTCGTAAAGACGAAGATGAAGGTGGGTGTAGTAAGATCAATCACCTCAACCCCACTTTCAAAATGCGCGATCTAAAACGCCTGTAGAAGCATGTACAGTACACTTGGGCAAAGAAAGAGCTACCAGTTCCTGGATTTACGCAACACGAGGGCTAATTTCTTGATTCCAGCTAAAAAAACAGCTCATGCAAATGACTGAATTCCGCGTACTCTACGGCAGGTCGATAGCTCCGCACCGCACCTCATAACACGATGTATTGAGGTATAATAAGTACATCTTTTGTAATTTATAACTATGCTAAAATATAAATTATTGCTTTTCTCAGAATCTGAATCGGAGTTTGCCAGTTTCAGTTTGTAATGACATTTTGTTGTAAGAAATTATTAAAGACAATGCTGCATTTTGAATAATTTTTGACGAGGTAGATTATTTAATACCTACACCTTTATTGGTGCCTGCTATTACAAGCCCGTCGTTGCCTTCCTACGTGAATAGTTAATTTCCAGTGGCACAATTAAATGCTCACCCACATAGGGCCAACTTCGTTCAACGCAGGTGGGTTGACAGTCGCTTTTTAGCAAACTAACCTGCTTTTAAAGGACATATTTTGCAATGTGTAAAATGTTACAAGTTATTACAAATTATCTGCCTGACTTAGGCCTGTATTGTTTCGCGAATCTTCCTATGGCTAAGCGCTTTTATAAGACGGACCTTACTTTAAATAAAGCAAAGATTTGACCTTAAAACCAGCTTAGTTTCAACGCGGTGCTTAAGTGTTTACATGTTTGAAGAATATGCAAAAACAAACCGATATAAAACTCCATATCTTATCGGCAACCAATAATCATTGAGAATTACGTATCCAAAATACCTATACAGGAAATGGATTGAATGAAAATATTATGTTGGTATAGGTAGGTAGTGTAGACATTCGCGACGTCCACGTGGTGAGCGATGATAACGATGGCGATAAACGAGTGTTTTTCATTAACGGATCGACGAGTTTCCATGAATGGGCGGACTGAATGGAAAACGCTAGGTTTCATTCATATCGGCCGCGAAGCGACGACGCTTCTTGCCTCATGTCAACCGTGCAAATAATATGGCACGCGACGTTATTACTACACATATAGATTCAGTATGTAGGTGTGTATACATTGTTTGATCATCACGGCATACACTGAAATCGTAGTCTTTTTTCATTTTAATAGGCTCTCGCAATATACCTACTTCAAGCATTTATTTATATTTTTGTGTTACTAATTTAATGGTAAGGAACGATGTTTTCAAGTAGTTTTCCTGGAGTTGATGATAAGTTTATTTTAATGGTCTCTAAACTCCAGGATCTAAATCACGGTTTGGCTTTAGCTAGAGTCAAAAATGCATATGAACTTATACTTTTGTACTTTTAAACTTTCATAACTGCTCTACTTATTTTAAAATGTGAGTAGGTAGTATGATCGTGTGAAAAGTAGTGTCGTTATGCAAATAATATTGTCTTGATAACGTTGATATTAGCTTAATATACGCTACAAAAATTCTCCCACTCTAGAACGCGCTTGATGCACGTATACGGCCAAGTGAATTTAGAAATTAGGAATCTGAAAAAAGTATTCCGCGGTGCCAAAGAGTTCCTTTCTGCCACTTAGTAAAATCGTTCGCAAAAAAATAGGAATAATTTTTAGTTCCATTAAATCTGAAATAATCGAAAATTAGCTAAACTCTCTGACAATTTAAATAAATAAATATTAGTTGATTGCCTCAACTGCTCAAAGAATACCATCCAAAATAAGATAGTAATGTGTGAATTGTCCAAAATATTTATTTATTTCAATTGTCAGAGAGTCTACGCGACTTTAACAACAATTACCACGATTAAAAATTACTAAAAGGGTTCCTTGTCGATCTTAGGATTCCTAAATCTAGGTAATGATAATTATAATTCTGGTATGTATTCATTTATAATTGATATTGAGTTGGCATGTACTCTACAGGAAAGTGTCAATGTCGTACTGCGTGCGAGTACCTATTTCTACGCCTCATTGCATTCATTACCCATGTAATATTATACTGACCTATACAGAGTACGGCCCGCTAATAGGACGCCGCCTAATAGCTTTAGTTTTTAGGACTTGCGACTTAGAAAATGCGATGATTTTCAGTTTTTGTTAACTCTTACCTAACCGAAGAAAGGTTTGATGGCTTAAATAATGAAAATATTCATTTAATCACAAAAATATTTATTAAAATATAAATAAAAACTTAAAAAAATATATTTAAACACTAATAATCACGGATTGTCTGCTTTAATATGTATGCCTGTTTGTTCATATCGCACCCCACAAGTAAGACTGTGTTATCTCAAAAAAGGTGATTTCGAGAAAACGGGTTTTGAAACTTCAAAAAATCATACCGTCATAATTATAAGTTATCTTGCCTAACCTTGTATGCAACTTTAAAGGTACGTTATCTGGCTACATTTTAACAAGTATTGGTATGGTATGAAATGAATATCTTGAAAGTAATCGGTGTTTTTTCAATAGCACTTTGAGTTGACACTGTATTACTTGTTAGATATAATTTAATTTTGAAATAACACGGTATTGCCTGTTTTTTTTCGAAGATTTAGCAGAATTTAGTTGTTTTAAATTAAATTAAACCTCTGTTAATAAAGCATTTGCTATACATTTTCTTAAATACAAGTGTAACAATACTGGGATTTTATATTTTTCTTAATGATTAAAACGCAAAATATACCAAAAAAACACCGTTTATTAGCGAATCAACAATATAACACTTATTACATAATTAAAGTACGAGAATAAGAGAAAATGTTAACATAATTAAAAAATCTTAACTTAATTTTTAAGATTTTTGTCTGCACTTTTGCAATGTTTATAATCAAAGATTTATAATGCTCCAATGACAATTTTACTTAAAAATAATTAAATAGGTTGAATGTTACTAAATTTATGCCCAATATTAATGAATTCGATTTATTTTTAATTAAAATAAAACTTATTCATAAGAAATGGGAGAAAGGTACACTCAATGTTCAGGATTTTACAGAAACTAAAGGTATAAACTAGTATGTGATAAGGTATTATCACATTTAATTTAACCATTATAGTAATCTAACAAACTAATGACTCAACGTATCTTACTTTAGTTTTGTCAATCTCAAAATGATAAAGCATAATTGGGTTTGCGTATTCTTCTTTGTCCTGTGCAGTTTTCACATGGGTATCGGTATTTAGGTTTAACTTCTTGTGTGTGGAATTTTATAAAATCACGTTGCCTTTGTACATCTCCTAAAGACAAAAAAATCCGGAAAATTATTCTACGGATGTTTTCATCTACCTTTTCTGTGCATTTCAGTCTACATTTTTGAGCATTACATGGCTGCTTGATTGATTTTGGTGGAACTGTCTTATCACTTGTAGATTTATATTCCAATCCAAGATTTCGATTTCTTTTGACAATATTTTTTTTGTTTTTAGACTTATCAATGACACTTTCATAAGCTGGCGATCTTACGCTAAAGGATTAATGCTGAAAAATGACAGAATCTATAAGCCACTGTTCAAAATGAATCATGCAAAGAAATGCTCGACATTGAGTGCATGTGCTAGAAACGTCTGCAGAACAATCCAAGAACTCGCAGTGTTGAGTAGAACTCGTAGCCGGTCCTGTATTATCATTGCGTTCAGATTGCACATAGTTAGCCGTACCTCTCTGTTCATCGTTCGTAATATCGGTGTATTCTTTATCTAATGACTCCAAAGCCAATGGTTTGTGCAGTAAACAGTTGGAATTTGTAAGCCACTGCTCAAAGTGGATCATGCACAGAAATGCTTGACATTGAGTGCATGTGCTGGAAACGTCTGCAGAACAATTCGAGAACCAGCAGTGTTGAGTAGAGCTTATAGCTGGTCCTACAGCATTGTTACTGCGCTCTGATTGAACAGCAGTAGTAGCAGTAGTAAAGGTATTTTCTTTGCCTAGCGATTCCGAAACAAACAATTTGTGTAGTGAACAGTTGGAATATGCCCACCATTTTTCATAATGTATCATGCAAAGAAATGCTTGGCATTCAGAGCACGTGCTACAGACATCTGCAGAACAATTTTCAAATTCACAGTGCTGTGGAGTCATGGCCTCTTGATATTCACATACGCTGCTCAAACTATCTGCTGATACTGCGTGTAATTCAGTCAAAGTTGAATCGGCAGAAATCTCATGAAATTCATTTATTATCAACGTCTCATCAAAATGATGATATTGTTCTGTAAGAGTTGTATCGGAAAACATTGGCATATCTTCAGAACTCAACTTATCAGCAGCACTTAGGTGAAGAGAGCAGTTATTGAAGGAATCAAAATCATCAAAGTGATCCCAACACAGAGAGCTATTACATTTATTACATGCGCCAAATACCTCTGAAGTGCAACAAATATATTCACATTTCTGGCTCCCTGACGATTCTCTCGGGACTGGTTGGATAAAAGTTGGATCAGCTACTTCATCATCTCCATCAGCATAAGGGTCTTCGTTACTTGTCTCATCACTAGTGCTCGCTGATTTACGGCTTCGCTTTGCCGCCATCACCATAATTGCAGCCCTTTTATACCTCTTCATTGTTATACTATTCCAATTATTTCTGTGAAAATATAAACTTTATTAGATTTTTTTTAATAAACCACACTGTATTATTTATTCTTAAACACCTTCACGCAAGCTGAATGTAATAATTTTAACGCGTCATAGCGTAACAACTCAAAAAAATTTGGTGCATTAGAGTGTCAAATCAAACTATTTTCCACCCTACCCTCAAAAAGTCAAATAATTAACAAGTAATAACGTAACAAATTAAACAAAAATATTATTTTAACAAGTAATAAAGTGTTATCTTACAAATAACACTGTATTGATTACTCACCTGTTACGTTTTTGTATCCAAAACTAACACTCACAGTGTGTTATTTTGAAATGAAACGGAGCAAACACGTTTTAGCGCCTGCGCTGACAAGTGATAACGGATTATGTGGAGATGTGACAGTGCTTCTTGTTGGAAGTATGAATGTAATGAACGGTCAATAAAGATTTTTAGGGTTTTTCTCGGTGATGGAAGGAGGTAAAAATACAAATGTATAATCAGTTTTTAAAGAAAAAAATCTACTCTGCGATGGCATACTTAAGTCAAAAGTGCCAAATTTTGAGATAACACAGTCTTACTTGTGGGGTGCGATATGTCTGTGGTCTTGTAGCTTCGAAAAGAATGCTCCGATTTGTATACAGTTTTCTTCTTTGAAAGCTGATAGTTCTAAGAACGTCCATAGCCATATTCTATTGAAATCCATAAGGACTTTTCTATGTTCCAATCATTGGGAGAGCGAATTTTCTATAATCGTTTCTCACCCTTCAAAGAACCCTGTGCCAAATTTCAGACCTTTGCCTTGTATTTTCAGATATCTCGGAGAATAAGTGATTGGACTTCTTTAAAAATATCGATGCAATCATTATTCAACTCGTATATTAAGCTGATTTTCGTTAAGATCGCGGGAAGTCGATGGATGGAAAGGACTCAGAATCAGTTTGCAACGCTATGAATTATTTTTTAACGCAAGGATGTTCGTTGCCGGGTCAGTGAGAGAGCGATAACCGCATACTATAACACCAACCTACTCTGTTTATCATTATGTACCCAGTTGGCGAATATAACATAGGTATCACACTGTCGAGCTTATCACACTTAATTACATACTAATGAAATGTGAAACAATATAGCTCAGTCATCCCATAGTCTAGCTCAGATTGAGTTACCCTATAACCAGTTGTATAGTTACTATACACTGTTTTGTTTAGAGCTCTGTATGGTAACAGCAAGATAATAGAATGTTGGAAGTGAGTTTTTTGCAAATTATCCGATGCGAATATTCCTATAACAGTTTCAATAAATGATTTTACGCAAACAGAGTACAGAGAGCACACATACACACTCAGGCTGTGGAATGACTCCTGCTGAGGTAAGCCCTAAAAACTATAGCATGGGGTTCTTCAAAACGGGCGATTTAAAAATTCAAAGGGTCGGCCACGCGCTTGTGATGCCTCTGGTATTTCAGGCGTCTCTATGCTACCGCTTATAGGTAACCGCTTTCGTGGGTGGGCCGTATGCTTGTTTGTCAACTTTGATATAAAAAGAGCAGGTCAATATCTTGATTGTACCTTCTCGGTTCAGACTGCTGCATACTGAAAACTGATGGACCAGAGATACAAATAAAGAGATATTTAAATGCCTTTAGTTACAGTAACTTGCAGTAAAGCTATACTTATTACTTAGATAGTGAGACTTGGCTACGCAAAGAACACAAGCGATCAAACAAGACGCGGGAATCCTAGAAGGACACCATTGTCCATTACGTTTTGAATAGCTTAACACATTTAATGCTTTTCTTTCTTTCTTTACGCAAAGTGACTATGTCTTAGACAACCCCGTGTTGTATCGTCCAGTCCTTTCCAAGTCCGTTGTGTGCTTCGACAGAAGACACGGACAAGGGGAGTGGTAAACACAAACGTGCTAATCAGAGTCATGTTTACACAAGAACAAGATACTGTGTACTTAGGAGCGCTCGTGACTTACGTGCACATGTTAATGCACTGGTTTTACGGACAAACTAACTTTTATGTTACTGTTCCTTTTCAAAAGTCCTGCATAGAGAACAACCGCGACAAGCGGCAATCGCAACTTGAACCAGCGGGAAAGTTTTTAAGGCAAATGTCTAATAGCAAATGAAGCTTTGCCTTTAACGTTTGATCAGAAGATGCAGCTTTGAAAAGAGCTTATAGCATGACATTTATCCAGAAAAGGCTAAATAAAGAGTACCTACCCTAAACCGACGAGCATGTTTAAAGCATTATAGACTGTTATACTGAATGTATAGACCGTAGCAAATAGAAATACGTGGTTTAAATCTGCCTACCCCTATGAGAAACCGGCGTGATTTTATGTATGATCGTAGAATCTTACACCATTAAACGAGATAATCTTGTGTATATATATATATACATGGATCTCGGAAACTGCACCAACGATTTTCACGAAATTTAGTATACAGGGATTTTCGGGGGCGATAAATTGATCTAGCTAGGATTCATTTTAAGAACATGATTATTTCTTTCAGAGTTCAATAATTAAACATAAACTAAATATGTGACTGCTCCTGCCATCTATTGACGATTTTGAGCAACTAACTGCAAGCATGTCCAGCAGATGGCGTTGTTCAGTAAGAATAAACCAGTAAAGATGATATGACGATAATAATATGACTCTTATGATTTCTTAAAAATACAAATTAACGAAAATAATTCCGAGCGAAGCTCGGTTACCAACTGCTAGTTAACCATAAACAGACACTATTATCACGGTAAATAAATAAGCCAGCTTCTTGAATATCAGTCATCATCAGGGCTATTACAAACCACCGTACAGCTAAGTAATTTTATTATTTTCGCGTGACACTTAGCATAGGGCTGCACTGTCCGCAGGTACCCAATTACTTAGTGAGTCACACCATGCATAAAACAAATAATAGGATTCAATTAGCGGCTGCCCTTTAGAGTGGGCTGAGTGTAGCGAGAAAGAACAAAGGTGTCTGATGGCGGTGGTGGATAAGGCGCGGGCGCGGCGGAAGTCGCCATAAGCGAGGCGAGGTGTCTGCGCGGTTATCGTGTTCGATGGTGAAGCACGAATCGAAAGTAGGTGCTTAAAGGTACTCGGGGTATGAGCAACCTTAGCGAAGTACTAAGTTGATTTGAGGCAACTATAAGTGCATTTCCATTTGAATTATGGCTGTGGTATAAAACTACGATCACTGTAAAAGTAGTTTGTTTTGGGCGTGATTAATACAAAACAGCATGAAATAGTGAATTACGGAACCCATAGGGACTCTCGCTTGCACTTTTTCAGGTTATTCCTGTACAGTAGAATCAAGACTATTCTAATCTATGGCTAGAACATGGGCGATGGTGAATTAACCTTGATATTTACATATTGAAATGAGAGCTTGCTTGCTAAAAACAAGAAACTTATAATGCGTCAGGCTTATGCATTTTACAAGAAAGGAACTATTGGACTATGTATCAAGGTATCCTATACGATCTACAAAACTACAGACTACTCGTAGCTTTCAGGTAACTGGTGGACGGAGTTCATTATGAAAGCTTTCTGCCACAATGTATTAAAGTTCATCGTAACCGATAGCGAGGCGATGGAAGCAAGGGTCGCGGGTCGTGCCCCGGAAGGCGTACTGCATCCTTATCGCGGACACACTTCAAACTATCACAGATTTATTAACGTACTGCATCGAAACAACCCTGGTAATGCAAGCTTTTGGAAAGCTTTTTTAGAATTCGATTTTATGCCACATGACCGTAACCCATTGATGTTGTGTAGTGGTTACTATCACATATAATAAAGCATTGTCTCACTTGCCAGTAATTTCACCAGCGCTTTTAAACTGAAACTCAGAAACACTAATTATTTCTGTTAAGGCTTGACCAAACAAGCGTTTTACAGAGCTCTACTACTACTATTTACAGTGCAGTAGGGCGCTGAAATTTAAGTGTGAAATGGACGCTTTGGAACAGAATGCATGCTTTACAAGACTCTTAAAGCCTGTCAATTAACAACCTGAACATTTAAAAATTGATCTTTTATAGGGTCACTTGTACAGCTTCTTGCACGAAAGGAGCCCCTAACAGGGTGCAAGTTATCTAACAATCCTTTCACCCCCATACAAACACATACTAGCTTAGCAAGAAATTGGTACCAAAACAGTAAATAAATGTTGTGTCTACATCAGTCTACATTGCAGCCAAAAGAGTACCGTCTTGCACGCACCTGACTTTCCATCTGTAATGTGCATCAATTAACACTTTTATTGAATAATAACTAAATATTTTGTAAATTCCACACAACACTAAATAGCCCTAAACTAAGCAAAGCTTGTACTATGGAACTGGATAGCTATAGATATAATACTTTGATATATTTTTTTGTAATGTACTATTACAATATAACACCCAGACAGAGAACAAACATCTGTGTTCAGCATACAAATATTTGTTCTTGATGGGGATCTAACCCACGGCAAGTTCGGCAAGTTTTATCATGCGCACTTGATGTGCGGGCAGGTTTTTCCGCAAGTAGGCCACTGGTGGGCCCTTTTTGCGTGACCCTTGACTCGTGTAGCTTAAAATCATTGAGTAGGGAAGATAGCCTAGGCAAACAGCCCAGGGCACAGGGAATCGTAGTGAGTAAACATACTGTTGTGAGATATTGCGGGTGAGCCTAGGTATTATTCCAATAAGGCTATTTCAAAGATTCAAGGGAACTGCGACCTAAAAAGGTCTTAATTGGTGATTTCCTAGGGATTGTAGATCAACTTTATTTTGCTGCGGGTTTCCAAAATACATTCCAAAACCAAATCAAAATATGGCCTTACTACTAAAAATATGTTAAAAGATAAGCAGTGCTAAACTATTGCCATCTCTTGCGACAAGGAACTGCAACCTGGACCTTTACAATCCTGACTGAAATAGAAAGTATACAAAACTACCAAAGTTTAATTTATCTGAACAAAGCACTGATAATCACTATCTTAACAAACTGCTTGTGAAATAAGTGTAGTATCTAATCTATACCAAGATCTAGACACGATATTCATTGTGATCGCGACTACTCAGTTTCATTCATAAAAATGTGTAAAACGTCAAAACAGGACGACGAAAACAAAGAGTTAAAAGTACCTAAGTAGGTATATGAATGAATTGAAATACATACGTCTGCTAGATCACCCGTATGAGCGCGTATATGGTGAAATCACCAATTTTACTCAATTAAACATCTTCATTCATATCTTGCTCAGAAAACCAAAGAACTTGCACCACCTGTTCACCACAATGACAACAACGAACTCAATAGCTGGTGTTTGCCCAATTGCTATCCATGTTTCATTACTGAATTGAGGAATTGTGGTAAAATAGATTATTTATTAGCTTGTTTGCAAATAATAGAACTTACCGATCTTTATTTTCAATCTTTCTTCAACTCGCACTTTACGCGTATCGTCCGCCATGTTAAATCCATAACTGTTTATCTCTTTCATCCGCTGTTATCTCTTTCGGAACGAGCCCGTTCGGCCGGCTTGTCCCGCCACTTCCGGAGTGTCGTAATGTTCTACTTCAGCCTTTATTCTACTGAGCTGGGCGAAATATATCCACAAAGTAATAACACTTCATGAAGCCACATTTTCGACGATGTTTTGAATAAAAAACAATAACACGAATACGAATGGGCTCATGTTGGCACTGCGCATGTGCTCCCAAACACATTCATGCACTCTATCAATGAATGTAATGCACTTTGTGGATAACTGCAAGCTTAATCCTATGTTTATTGAGTAATGTTTCACATTCACAGCACAGCAGCACACTTTAGTAATATGTTGAAAACAACATTGGACTTCCTACACTGCACACTATCATGAAAATGGTGAGGAAAGTAAACGATTTTTTCTCAATGAATAAAAATCATGAATGAGCATTACGTCACGCGTCACGTCAAGCAAGACAGACAAGACTTTTGGTTTGCGCTTGCGCGTTGCTTGCGTTTGGTTGGCTTTGGCCGTGCTTTGGCTGTCTGTCTGACGTTTGTACTACAATGACATGAAGAATGAATGAAAAGTTTGTATGCGCCTTGGGATTGGGATGAAGCATGCTTGAAGGAAGAATAATAATACTCTCGTCTCGGGTGCCGACTGCCGCCGTATTACGACGACCCTAAGAGTGGTATGTAAGTAAAATTGTATCAAAAAATCTATGCTTGAAGCAAGACTCAGCCTCAAGCATTGTTTCTGCATGCCCTTATGCCCTAATCTCTCTTTTCTGGTCTTGAAGGAAGTTGCAGTGATTGACATGACATGACAGACAGACAGCTGCCAGCTTTGATTGATTGATTGCTGACTGACATTGACATTTGATTAATTTTGATTAATTGTAGAAAACTTTCAAAGCAAAGAGGTGAATGAAATGAAGCGGAAATGAAAAACAATAATTTTAAAATTGATGAGTTAAATTCTAGCTCAGCACAGACGTTCCCAGAAGGAAATAAATTTGTTTTCTTGATTATCTATGTCTTTCTACGTTCTACTTCTAAGTTTTACCAACAACAATACTTCCATTAGTTCATTTTAATTATCTTCACTGATCACGGACCTCCAATCACCAAGTCACCAAGCCTGTGTCCAGCAGCAAGTACACTTGACTAGACCAGCGAGAAGACTGACTACTTATCTAAAATGAATGACAGTTACTCACATGAATCAAGTCATTTGTTTTATATTACTGAAAGTATACCGGGACCAAAGGATAATACTACAGATTATGAAATGCTACTGGAAAATTACAACTCTCAATATGATGGCTGTAACTGCAAGCAGAATTGCAATTCCTTATGTGCATGCTTAGGAAAATCTCATGGTATTAACTATGAAAGATATAACACTGATGGAGAGGAAATGTTAAGAATACATTTGAAACCCGAAGCATATCCAATTTATGAATGTTCTAGTAGATGCTCTTGTAGTTCCTCTTGTGGTAATAGATTGGTGCAAGATGGTCCTATTGAAGGCTTGACAGTTAAGCCTTGTGAGAATGTGCGGAAAGGCATGGGTTTATTCAGTCTGCATTTCATATTAGGGGGTTCTTTTATATGTGAGTACGCTGGTGAAGTCCTAACAAAGTCACAGGCATTGGCAAGAATAAAAAGAAATGAGTCAAAGAACCATGATAATTATATATTTTGCCTGAACGAACACTCAATCATGGAAACTTCACAAACATTTGTGGACCCCAGTCAATTTGGAAACATTGGTCGCTATATTAATCATTGTTGTGATCCAAACTGCTTTGTGGTTCCTGTGAGGTGTGATACTCTCATACCAAAACTAGCAATATTTGCTTCTAAAGACATTCAACCAAATGAAGAAATAACCTTTAGCTATGGCACTGACTACCTTTCTAGTCCAGATTATGTAAACAAAATACTCAGAGGAATAAAATGCCATTGTAATGCTGACAGCTGCTGCGGCTATTTACCTTATAATGAATTTTAATAAAAAATTATATAAATACTAGCTGCCTGTCCCGGCTTCGCACGGGTGGACATTTATTTTTTAAACACATAAATATAGCCAATGTTACTCAAGGTGAACCTACGTCCAGCAGTGGACTGATATCAATTGATGATGATGATGAAAGAACAATCTATAACGTTTAGGAGCACTATTTTCAAGAACATTTTGTCCAAATCTAGAATTCAGAACCGTTTGCATGGGTATATTTGAGTATTCTAGATAATTCTGGATTACTAACGCTTGGATGCATTCCGGATGCTAGCCGAATAATTTCAGTCTTCGAATTAAATTTGATCATTCCAGAACCTCAAAGACATTCTAGACTTCTAGAGCGTTCGTTCCTCGTCAAAGTCGAGAATTTTCCGAAAAATCCCTAAGCGATAGAAAGGGATAGACATATATAAGTCCCTACGTGATAGAAAGAGATAGACATAGATTTCGAAACTTTTGCCCTTTATAAATTAATAACACCAAAATATTGCATATAAACTATCCTATATTTTAAGTCCGACCATATTAAAGGCAGTTGCAAAATTTTATCGAAATCCGTTCAGTAGTTTCGGAGCTTATCGCGTTCCAAATTGTGACACGAAAGATTTATATATATAGATAATTTGATAAAAATGCACAGGTTCTCTGCCCCTAAAGCTCAGTCTGTCTGTAGTAGCTCTGCCTTCTTCGCTGAAGCTCAAAGAAGAAGACAGGGCTCACAACAATAATAAGTATGTGGATTTCAAGGCTCTCCAGAGCCAGTTTATCAGATAATGATAATAATATAGTGGACAATCCACACAACACTTTAAATCAAGGAGAGCTTGTACTATGGGAACCAGATACACTAGCCCATGATTTCATAATAGTTTATGTATTTCTAGGCATTAAATTATTAAAAAATAAATGTGATAAATTGCTGGATGGGTCCTCTGTGTTTTTACCTTTATTAATCCACCTACATAACAGTTTAGTTTATTTGAGGTAGGTAAGTAGGATACCTACAGTACAGACTGAAGTTTTCAGTTAGCAAAAAACACCTGACGCAAAAATCTGACAAATTAAGAAAGTTGTATGTCTTAAAGTATACAGGGTGTCCCAACGTCCTAGCCTATTAGCCTATTTTTATGGTCATGGAATATAAAAAAAAACTAGGTCTAATTATAACAAGAGGTCATAAGTGTCCCTCAAGGTTTTGTTTCATTTTTATCTATATTTATAAAAGAAAGTCGTGTTAGTTACACTATTTATAACTCAAGAACGGCGGAACCGATTTGGCAGAAAATTAGTGGGATAGGATACTTTTTATCCCGAAAAAGCAACGGGAACGGGGTGTTACGGGAACGGGCGAGCGAAGCCGCGGGCGGCCACTAGTTTTTTATAAAAAATGAAACTGCTAAAACATTGGAATTTTGAAAGTTTATTAAGTTTTGTGTTAAAAAAAACTTAACAGCTCAATCTTTTTCAAAGCCTTCAACTTCAAAAACTCTTCTCAAGGATTTGTAAAGATTTGTATGGTAGTTTTTTATGAGAATAGCTGATGGTGTAAGCTTAATGAAGCATAGCCTCATTGCATGTGGACCTGAAACGAAAAAACCTGAAATATTAATTTGGATTTGGCGGATTTCTGTGGATTTGTTGTCGGTAGCGACATCTATCAGCAAACTTTTTAAAGCTGTGATACGCCGAATTTGCTATGCAAACATTATTTTGTTCAGTTATCACGTAGTGCGTTAATACAGCCGCAAGGTGGCGCTATTTGGTAACGGAGTTTGTTTGATTGAACGCGCGAATCTCGGAAACTGCTGGTCCTATTAAATAACTCCCAAGCTCCAAATAAACCTACACAAATATGGTGGGTGATCGATAGACCGAGTTTTTTCATGCTCATTTCCATCCTTTATAGTCAGAACTTGGAATTACCTATAAATGAATCAAAACTGAAATACTATTTTTTTTAAATGTATTGTAGCCTTTATTAACTAAGCTAGGTTTATAATATTTATTCTAGTTTGTTATTTTTCTCATTCTGACCTACCTAAATATTATTTTAATCAAACACGATTTTATGCTATTGCGTATAGTGCAGATATTTTAGCTTTTTTTCCCCAATTGTGCATATTTCGTTCACAATATCGCCCTCATCTCAACACATTTCTACAAATTAACTACTAGTACCTTCTATATAAAAATTTGAAACCACAAACCTCCTTCTATGTAGGTATTTCAATCAATGTATCCATGTATTGTGTAATGTATCAATGTATGTATGTAATGTTGTCCTTCAAAAAAGGGGTTTTAAAAGTTGTAAAGGTTGGCAACGCGCTTGAGATACCTCTGGTATTGTAGGCGTCCTTATGCTACAGTAACCGCTTCCCATCAGGTGGGAAGCGGCCGTATGCTTGTTTGACACTGAAAACAATGTTTATCTTAAACTCTGCTATAAGTAGCAGAGTTTAAGTTAAACTAAACTACTACCGGTTACTTTGTTTACTTATCTAATTGTTAAACTCTTTCCCATTCTTATCACTTAGGGTGTTATTAATAATCCCGGCGCAACGCTGGAGCAGTTAAATCGTGTTTTGTCACATTTGTCCGAGTTGACAATTGCATGTCAATGCAAGAGACAAAACACGGATCAACTAGTCCAACGCTACGCTAGGATTATTAATAAGACCCATAAAGATAAAATCCTTTTATAAAACGTATGATGAACCAGTATGAACTATGAAGGGAAGTACCTACATTGGTGTGCATATTTTTATTAGTACGTTCGATCCCCACCGAGAACAAATATATTCGTGTGGTGAACGAAGAAGGCTGTTTTCTGTCTATGTGTTTTATTGTGCTATAAGTGCATTAAAAAATATATAAGTACCTATATCGGCTATGAGGGTTCTCATCGTAACAAGCTCTGCTTATTTTGGGGTGATGAAAGATAGGGTTGTGTGGATTACCCGCAATATTTATTATATGTATATATGTATAGGTATGTATTTAGGAAGATAGAGAAGAGATTTACAGGGTCAAGCGGTATTTTCAAACTCAAACTCAAACTCAATAATTTTTTATTCATTATATACGATGCAAGAATCACTTTGAAACGTCTTATAGCTAGGTGAGTCTAGGTGCCAGTTCCACGCGACCAAGCGTAGAAGAACAGGCAACAAACTACGTCTCGGTTCCTACTGTTTTTTTATATGATCCTTTTACAAATCAAAAATAGTCTAAAATAATAGCAGTGAAGTTCCAGTGTGGTGCCACTTCACTTAGTCAGACGTATGCAATGCAATAATACAAAAGCAAAAGTTTCAAAGACAGCACACGCTACGCTTCAAAGTTATACTATAGTATCTACACAGCTTGTATAAAAATAAGATACGAAATAGTAGGTACAGACATTGCAAATCGACATGTTAGCTTCCTATGGGTAGAGTGACCGGGACATTGGGCCACGCAGTTTTATCATTCATATAGCTATCTAGAGTATAGTACGCTTTCTTTATTAAATTATTCTTAACATAGGCTTTAAACTTCCGAATAGGAAGCTTAGTTGCATTTTCCGGAAGTTTATTATAAAAGCGTACAGTGTTCCCCATAAAAGACCCATTTACCTTCTGCAGGCGAAATTTGGGAATATAAAGTTTATTTTTATTTCTAGTGTTAATATTGTGTGAATCACAATTTTTCTGAAAGCTACAGATGTGTTTGTGAGTGTACAATAAGTTTTCATATATATATTGTGAAATTACTGTGAGGATATTAATTTCCTTAAATCGCTCTCTCAATGAGTCTCGAGATTTCATTTTATATATGGCACGTATGGCCCTTTTTTGTAAAACAAATATAGTTTGAATATCAGCTGCTTTCCCCCAGAGAAGGATACCGTAAGACATAACACTATGGAAGTAGCTGAAATAAACTAGCCTAGCTGTAGCTTCATCAGTAAGCCATCTTATAGTCCGAACTGCATATGCAGCCGAACTTAGTCTAGCTGCAAGTGCTTTGATTTGTGGCCCCCACTGCAATTTTTTGTCAATATTAAGTCCTAAGAAAATAGTAGAATCTACAAGGTTAAGTGACTCTCCATTAAGTATAATATTAGTTGGCCGGAGAGTCACATTAATTTTTAAGAACAGATAAAGAAATTATGAGAAACAGTAATGTTTACGTCCACGAGGCCGTGTTTACCCAGATAAACAAAACAGCTCATATCTATCTATGAAAATCCAAGAAATAGTAGGTAGGTACCTACAGGCAGACACAATGCTTGAGCCTAAACGAGATCAAGCATAGATTTTATGACAGTTCTCCATTGAAAAGTGTCAAAAATCTATGCTTGAGGCTCGACTCAGACTCAAGGATTGTTTTGAAATACGAACCCTGAGGCCCGTATTCCAAAACAGTGCTTAAGTCTGAGTCGAGCCTCAAGCACAGATTTTTGACACTTTTCAATGGAGAACTGTCATAAAATCTATGCTTGAGGCTCGACTCAGACTCAAGCGCTGTTTCTGACTACGGGCCTTAGACAGCCTCGAAGAAGACTAGTTGGAGCTACTACCTACGACGTCACAATCACAAATGTACCTAGGTATAGTCTGTATATCTATACTATGTAGGTACCTAAAGCAGGAGTACATATAGTGAGCTCGACCGGCGAACTAACGAGTTCCGCGCTGGCCGACGACGGGCGAACACGTCACAGTCTCGGGGGAATATTACTAGCTAACATAGTAAAGACCAGCAAGAACGTGCCAGACCATCAGCAAATTGGTGCAATCATCTAGTTGAGCGTAAACAAACCGGTGAGTAGTTATGGCTTGCGTTTATGTAACGAAATGTGCCGGCTTCAATCAATGTTGTTCCTGCCCCACTTATTGTTGTGTCCCTGGCCCTACCTTTGTATAAATCTGAAGTTGCTCGTTGCAATACGGAAGCTAAGTGTTCCGTCTGTCTCTATAAGTGCCGAGTTTCTATGATAACTAGGTATCCAGAGCAATCCAGAAGTCCCGCAATGTAATTATATTTTAGCGTCTGCGACCCATATCGGCTCCAACCCAATCATTGAGTCCTAAGCGCATAAGTCGATACTACCTGCGCATTAAAGTTAATTCGATACGCTGAGATTCCAGTCGAATAAAATCCAATAAGTTTCAACGTTTTCAACCTAAAAACACTTAGGTACCCGTTACTTTGCTTGTGCTTCGGTTATTAGCATAATGCGTATTGTGTAGAAGGTACAGGCCGCTGCACAATTATATTATACTATTCGTTACTGTCAAAATGGCATTAATTTCAGCAATACTTATTACAAATTTTTAGGGGGGGAATACAAAAAAAATAATCTCATTCTATTTTCATGACTTTGGAGTTTATAGTGGGTTAATATATTGCTAATAAGTGTTAATAATATTCAAAGACGTAAATGTTTGATTATAATAATCAAAAGCTTAAATATTTAATAAAAGCTACGAAAAGCATTAATCTTTGTACAGCCAACTGTACCGAGTAACGTGTAGGTGTGCTGTTGTTACACCTTTAAAAAGCTTTCGGTGTGTTTGGCCCAGTAACCCCAAAGAGGTTTTAAAATATGAGAGGTAAATAGATAGATGCATAGACTAGTTTTTCTATAGTCTATGTAACCAACCAACGCATTGCACAGAGTAGGTATGCAACGAGGTACATATATAGGAAGTGAGTTTTGTAGGTCTGAAAGCTAATGGAAGTTGGTAATGCTTTAAATAGTTGACGTATATCTTCGATCTCATCATCACCCACTGCTGGATATCCGCCTTCATTTTCTGCTAGCCTCCTCGGTCATGTGCGTCTCGTGTCCAGGTGTTTCCTGCTGTCTTTACGATGTCGTCGACCCATAGCTATAGTCATCGCGATGGGTCGACGACATATTGTGACGTCGAAAAATTTTACCAAAACGGTATCACGAGAAAATCTTGTATAAGTACAAAAATTCAGAATCTCCGAAACGGCTCCAATGATTTTCATGAAATTAAATATTCTGGGGGGTTTTCGGGGGTGACAAATCGATCTAGCTAGGAATCATTTAAAAAAAAATTACTTAATACGTGTATTCAACAATTCAGCATACCAATCCCCTCAGAATTCATAAGCAATTTAGCAAAAAAATATTATATAGAATTATACCAAAAAATAAAAACTAAACTGATAGAACAATAAACTTAAATGTAACGAACTAGATACCTTCATTCTACAGACAGTATAGCTCTGCTTTCTGCGCTGGAGGTCGTTGGTTTCTATTCCCACCGAGAACAAATATGCGTGGTGAACGCAAATGTTTGTTCTCTGTATGGGCGATTGCGTAGAATTCAATATAATGGTAAGTATTTACAAAAAAATGTAGGTTCATAAGTATTATATCAGCTAAGTATCTGGTTCCCAAAGTTATAAGCTCTGTTTTATTGGGGCTAGATAGTGATGTGTGGATCGTCCACAATATTTCTTTATTATTTATTTATTTACTCCCTTTAAAGCTCGCAAGTGTATACACCTACATTCTAGTTCAGTCGACTGTACAAATGCAGGAGCAACGATGTTATCCTGCAATCCGGTTATCAAATGTGTATAAGCAAGCTGAGGATCCAACATGTTGTGTTTAAAAACCGGTTTTTGAACCACACATTGAACATTCTGTTCGAGAAGAGTATTTATTTCATTTTGTTGTGGAATAACATTCAGATATCGACGAGGGGGGAAAATCCGCCGAATAAAAATTATGATAACACATTTTGACCCATACCTACTTGTCTGACCCTGTATCTCAAAATAACATTATTGAATCTGTGCTTGAATTTCCTTCCTAGAATAGCAAAGATAATTAAATTATCTTGTAGGTTTTTCCTCTTACAGTTTCAAGAAATCAATTAGGTAACTACCTCAGTACTAGGTACGCACTTAGCATTTAGGAACTTTTTTTCCTGGTAGGTATGTTTTGAAAAATCGTGACCTCCTGTGATATCATCGCACGATAGCTTGTTGTCCAACCATACTTACTACATAGCCTACTTTACCTAAGCGGTAAAGACTTTTGTAACTTAGCTCTAAACAATAAAATTACCTAACTAAGTACTACGCACTTAGCATTTAGGAACTTCTTTTCCTGGTAGGTATGTTTTGAAAAATCGTGACCTCCTGTGATATCATCGCACGATAGCTTGTTGTCCAATCATACCTACTACATAGCCTACTTTACCTAAGAGGTAAAGACTTTTGTAACTTAGCTCTAAACAATAAAATTACCTAACTAAGTACTACGCACTGAGCATTTAGGAACTTCTTTTCCTGGTAGGTATGTTTTGAAAAATCGTGACCTCCTGTGATATCATCGCACGATAGCTTGTTGTCCAATCATACCTACTACATAGCCTACTTTACCGACCTTTAATAGGTAAAGATAAAGACTTATGTAACTTAGCTTTAAACAATAAAATTCATGTAAGTATCTAGATTACCTACATGACCAAATCAACCAATAAAAATAAATAAATTGTTTAGTCGGACTACGCATAATGAAGGCTTCCGAAGTCAGTAGGTATAACTTCGAATAGATTTCTTGCAACATAAGACCACCGAAGATTTTGTTCAACGCGAACAACTCATCATCTCGCAACTAGACTACTACGAGTAGTAATGCCAAAGAAAAACAAGCCTACTTGAAATCTAGGGGAAGCACTGCAGAGTTTTAGTTTCGCAACTGTAAGTATGCGTGGTCATTATATTTGTATGTCCTTGCAAAGAGTGTGGTTTACGACTAAAACGGCTCTGAGCAAGGACAGACATGCAGACGGACAGACTGACAGGGCGAAACTATAACCCTAAAAATAAGGTTAAAAAAAACTGGAACCTACACACAGGGTACAGCCTGAGACTCTGAGATTCTGTGGAAACGCTCGTTTAATAAAAAATATTTTTCCTTACGGTCGTTTTTTACAAGTTTCATGATGTTTCATGATGATGTTCATCATGAAACTTGTAAAAAACGACCGTACAAGTAGGACCTAAAATTACAAAAAAATACCCTTTCAATAGGTCCTTTGATTTATTTACCTACATCATTCAACACTATTCGCGTTCACTAAGGTTTTGCTTTCTTCTAGATTGGTAATGGATCGCCATTGGCTGGCAGTGCTGGGATGCCTGTGCGTCCTGGCTGCCCCAGGGCATCTCGCAGCCGTACCCACCCAGGACACCCTCGTGGTATCGAGATCCAATGACCCAGTAAGTCTTTGAATAATCTGTTGGTTTTTTAAAACTTTGCATTACCTAGACATTTCACTGTTTTTCATGGCCCATTTAATTTTAATTCATTAGCAGGGAAGTACTACCACGGGGACCCCCCGTTGTCTGGGGTAGTACTTCCCCAGACAAACATGCCTATTTTTGCGGAGCGGAACGCAGGACGTGGACCGTAGGGCACCCTGACGTGTGTGATCTACGAGGCAACGCTTTGCTAAAGGCGATGACTTACACTTAGATGGGTCATATGCTTGTCCCAACAGTACCCCTACCGGGAACCAATCGTACACGCTGACGTGGACACGTCATCGTCTCGCAATCGCTATTCATGCTTCTTGGAAGAATCCGCTAGGGGTGCTTTTGGTTTCTCCATACAAAATGGTGGCAGAGGTGGGCGATACGATCGGCGATAGGCGTTAGGCACCGCACACGGCGTCAGGCACCGCACACCGATTTAATACGATAGGTTCCCGGTAGGGGTACAGCTAGTTATATAAAAAAAGGTATTGCCAAAACCGTGGGTGCTAGGGCGCTTCATTGTATATATTCTTCAATACCTACTCATTAGACTCAACTCATCAATAGCAGTCTTTAAGTAGGAATGGAAACAAATCAAGGTTACTTTCCAGACGACAGAATCAACACCAGTGACTACAGAGCAGGTCAGCACGGAGGGTCCCGCCCCGCCCATCAAGCTGACGGAGATGGAAGTCATCTCGCAAGTGTCCCTCCGTTACGCACACACGGTGGTGGTGGCTCGAGTTCGGAACCCGGCCAAGCGCGCTCAAGAGGCTAACTTCAGGGTGCTGCTGCCGGAAACTGCTTTTATCAGCGGTTTTGTTATGTAAGTTATAGCTGAACACTGCCAATTTAATCATTATCATCATCAGATCGTGTTAATCCAATGCTAGGATAAGCTACTGACACCACCCGGTACAGCAACGATATTGGTATCGTTACTCCGTTGATCCGGCAGAGCCCTGATATAAGTAGTAGACATTCACAGACAACATTATATTTACAAAATGTACAAAATACACAAGAAACAGTTAAGCTATCTGCAGACGACAAACGATCTAAAGATAGCTCAACTGCAAAACTGTTTCATTGTGTAAATAAATTTGTTATTATACCTACATTCTATTGATGACTTGATATGCGTAAGGCTTTACCCCCCTTGATTTAATTCTGACGGAGGTCCACGGACACGAAATAATTATTTTTCATAACTTTTTTTTATCGCAGGACCCTGGATGGAAAGTCTTACAAAGCGTACGTGAAAGAAAAGGAAGAAGCCAAACAGATATACGACCACGCTGTGAGCCAAGGGTTTGGAGCCGCTCATATTGCTGCAAAGTAAGATCAAAAAATTAGCATAATCCCAATAGTTCCTCTCTGACTTTACCCTTGATACGGGGATGCGCTATCCACATATCAGGCGGGACCCTAATTTCCCAGGTATAGCCTAGGTGATTATTTTTTTCCTACATTTTAAAGCACTATCGGTGATCAGTTTCAGCATAAGGTTTTATTGGGTGTTATTCTATCTATATTTTTATATTTAATCTATTTTTGTAGTCAAAAATTATATTTGTTTTCTTCTTTCTATCCGCTTCTTTCTCTCTTGGTTTAGGATACTATAAAACATAAAATAAGGTTTAAAAAATCCCCTTGAACTCAAAATTTATAAAGCGGTGGGTGGCCATAGAGCTGGCTACTAACGTCCGAACTTACTCCACAGGGCTCGCGATTCAAACCAGTTTGTAGTATCAGTGAACGTAGAACCATCTTCCTCTGCCGTTTTCAACCTGACGTACGAGGAATTGCTGGTTCGTCGTAACGACGTGTACAACCACGCGATAAACCTTCATCCCGGCGCGTTGGTACCGAAGTTGTCGGTCACTGTACACATCAAAGAAGCGCAGAAGATCACGGAACTTCGAGTGCCGGAGATCAGAACTGGAAACGAGATTGACGCTACTAAGGGGGATGCTCGTAAGAACTATGTTTTAAGGCTGAACAAAGCTAGCTTTGGCCTAAAACCTCGCTTGTAGATAAATTAACTATGACACATTCGTGTATGATTCCGACCTCCGTCAATATTTGTCTCTCTTGCTCTTGTTTTGTCTGCAAGTAAGCAAAAGAGACAAAAACTGACGATTTCGCTAGGGAAAGTTTCCGAATGTTTAAATACGTTACGGCCAAAATTTGTTTTGAAATAATTGGTAATCTGAGATGAAAACAACAAATTACAGATATCACACATGATACACACAGATAAATGTAACATTAAACATAAACGTAATAATTTATTCCAATTAAAACTTTGCACTTTTTTTGTATCATTAAAATCTGTCAAGATTGAGTCTAAACTTTCGAATTTGTCGCTACTCCACAACAATTAGTATGTACAAATACTCAAGTACAGTCTCCAACAGCATTTACACCTTAGGGAATGAAGTTGTGTTATTGCCATAAGAAGAACTGTTAACGCCTTATTAAACCTGTTTTTATGAGTGTTATTTCTAATCAATTGACATGTTATTGCAGAAAATTCCAAAGCCGTTATAACAAGGGGTCACGATGACCGCGAGGCTACTATCACATTCAACCCAGACCTCGACGAGCAGAAGAGACTGATGGGAATTTACGCGGTAAGATGATATCAAAGAACCGACTGTTTTATCAACTAGCTTGTTAGTACCTAAGAATTACCTACCTATATCAAGAATATTAAAGCTAGGGAGGTATACCAGTCAAAATCAAAAATCGTTTAAGTATTCAGTTTGCATCACTTTGAAACGTCCAGTGCTTAGCACTTTCCGCAATCCTCATACGATCAAACCAACATTTTAGCATAGACTAAGGAAATTTTCCTTAGTCTATGATTTTAGTTAGTCCTTTCGAAAAATAGAGACCTACACATCGTAGCGTTTCATGTCAGTAGGCCTACCATGAGCACTGCCTGGCTCTGTTTATGGTTCTGGTTTTGAGACTGTG
The DNA here is from genome assembly GCA_939531255.2 of Thera britannica. Lineage (NCBI taxonomy): Eukaryota > Metazoa > Arthropoda > Insecta > Lepidoptera > Geometridae > Thera > Thera britannica. The sequence continues at coordinate 5,465,304 of OW618048.2, forward strand.
TGAGTGCTCACCAGTGCATTATACTGTGTGTGTGACGTTTTGACGTAGGATTTATTTAGTCAACACTCACACAAACGCAAAACCAGAACTAGAGACAGAGCTCATGGTAGGCCTACAGGCACGAGTAGCAATAGCAATATAGGTCAATTTGTTATTTGTTTGTACCTACCTATGTAATACCTAGTAATTAATGTTTCTTAAAAGCCGTTACTTATCGCAACTATAGGTAGCTTAAACTTATATCTAAGGGTCAACAACGTTAGGTCAGCTGCCGAGAAGCAACCAACTCTTGTTTTGACAAGATAAGTCTTTCTGTTTGCGTTCACACTAGCGAACAGATAAAAATGAAGACTGCTTTTACACCTGCAATGAAGAATTAAGACATTGCTTGAAGATAAACCTAATCTTGTAGATACTTCTTTATTTATTTATTATGTGACCTCCGGGTCCCACTGCTGGGCAAAGACCTCTCTCATTCTCTTCAGGCATAGCTATTTTTGGCTACACTTGTCCAGTCCTTCAAGAACCCATCAAGCTCGTCTCACCATCTCCGTTTTGGTCTGCCACGTTGCCTTCTCGCTGGGTCAGGATGCCAATCGGTGGCTATTTTTGAGCACAGCTTACCTGGCATACGGTAGACATATACTTCCTTTAGCTTAATCCAAACGCAAAGTATTTTTTCTTATTGATTTGAGATGGATCCTTGACTGAGCCTGAGACCAAGAAGTGCTGTTTTTAGTCTTTTAAAAAGGTTTTAGGATAAAGATTTTTAAAGCTACAGTAAAATGAAGACTAAATTTGTAATCATATTGTCCACTGATTGACGAACAATGTGACTTAGCTGTAGAACGTATATAAGAATTTTCGTTGTATTTTAGGAGTTAAATGAAAACAGAGATGATGGCTGACAGAGGAGAATGCAAGAGGAGAACATGTTTCTCCGACTCCAAGTAAAGTGGGAAAGGGGCAGGAAGGAGATTAGCATGTTATATACTCACGTTATGTTTTTTATGTCGTGTTTCTTATTCTTAGCAAAAATCCAAGGAGTCGGCTTCGCACCAGAACAGATGGAACCAGCCGGAAGGTGGTGAGAGCGACAAGCAAGGAGTGCTCGGGCAGTTCGTGGTACAATACGATGTAGAACGACCTAAGGATGGCGAAATCCTGGTAAGTATATCTTTGAACTAATAGGTATTTCGGAAAAAATATAAAACCTCATGATTTTATTCACTGCATGGTAAATACACACATCAACATAGGGATATTCAACTTTTGGTTGATTTTTACAAAAAATAACTTCTTTAGGAAACTAGGTATGGCGAGAATCTTTATTTTGTGTTGTTTATTAATAATAATAAAATTGAACTGTCTGATATTATCTTCTATATTTATAAAAGAAAGTCGTGTTAGTTACACTATTTATAACTCAAAAACGGCTGAACCGATTTGGCTGAAAATTTTATCTTATACTTTTTATCCCGAAAAAGTAACGGGACCGGGAAAGGGGCGAGCGAAGCCGCGGGCGGTCGCTAGTTTATTAATAAAAATTAATGTAGCAACAAAATCTCGAAACATCTGAAAATCAATTTGGAATGGAATATCCCTAGCCTAGACAATGTTGATGAGTGTACATTATATTGTTTTTGTTTTAGTTTTAGGATTATTTCAAATACGATTAATTAATTGTTAATTAATAAATGAATTGAATTGAATATACCCCTACCTTTAAATAAAAATAAAGTCGCGTTCCCGATCGGGCTGAAAATTGGTGGGAAGGTAGCTGAGACGAACATAGGATCTTTTTATTCCGAAAAAGTAACGGGAATAGGGCAACCGAAGCCGTGGGCCGCCGCTAGTAGGATATACAGGGTTATTCATTATTAGCTACAAATACTCAGGAATTAGGTTCAACAAATAAAATAAAAAATATTTATGAAATGATTTTTTTAAGTTTTGTTATGAAAATCCCGAGAAAATCGATAAAGAAATATCCTTTGGAATCATTGGCGCCTGACCTATTTTGACCTTTAATCCGCGCCTGCGCGCCGTGAGCTACACTCTGCGTTCAGTCACCGCCTGGGGGGTCATCGTCCTGTTCTCCATGGCAATCATTATGCAATAGCCGTAAAGAAATTAATAAAAATAAAATTTTGATACAAAAACTTAAATCAGTTTAGGAATTAAATTGATTCGGAAAAACAAATATTCATGACCCAAAAATTAGGCCCTGTCAGTTTGTGTAGTTCATAATGAATAACCCTACCGTAGATCTGAAGACATTTCCATGGATCAATGAATTCACACGCCATCTTGTTCCTAGGTGAATGATGGCTACTTCGTCCATTTCTTCGCGCCCACCTCTCTGCCTCCACTCAACAAGTATGTAGTCTTCGTGCTGGACACTTCGGGTTCTATGATGGACCGCAAGATCATCCAGCTGAGGGAAGCTATGCAGACTATCCTCAGGGATTTGAACCCTGGCGACTACTTCAGCATCGTGGAGTTTGCGTCTTCAGTTACGGTGAGAGTTTATTATTTGTTACTGAGATACCAGTTACATGTGTGATATTTTAAGTTTTTCCATTTCATTATCAGCCTCACAAGTCCTTTTTAGGTCTTCCTTTTTTTCTAGGTAGACCAAAAGTGCTTTCTTCATACCCGCGCTAAGCGCGGTATATTTATATTCAGGTATCACCTATAACAAAGCATTGCCACGTACACGCAAGTGCCTTATATACATGCACTGTTCTGCATCCATCAACTTGAGGCATACAAATGTTCGGGCAATGATTCCACTGGCACCCACACCCTTCAAACTGAAACACAGCAATGCTGATGATGATGAAGACAGTGATGTTTGGAACCGCGGTAGTCATGTAACGGATACCTCTGACCAATAGGAAGACCGCATGTTGTTGACTTGGCTTTTTCCAGTAATACGAAAGAAATACTACAAACTTTACCAATTATAATATCAATTTTTGATTTACTAACTACTAGGTCCACGAGCTAAAAGAAGCAGACCAGGAACCTCCTCAGCGAGCCAACTATTACTGGGGCGAAGCCGAAAAGAAAGTTACGCTCGTGCCTCCCTCGCCGGCCACTCCGGACAACATCAACAAAGCCAAGGTCATAATCAGCAGGCTGAACGCAGCTGGAGGTCAGTTTATTATAATCATTCACTTCCTTACAGCCTATATTAGTACACGCCGATTACACGCCGGTTTCCTCGCGATGTTTTCCTTCACCGTTTTGAGAGTACTGGCATAGTGCACATACATTTTTCGACAGAAAAACTAAGTACCTGACTGGATTTGAACCCACGACCTTCGGATCGGAAGGCGGGGCCGCTACCACTGGACCACAAGTGCTCTCTCAACCTCTCTATTACTAACCAACCAACCATTTTGTTTTTGTTTGTTGAGCCAGTTTTGTAGACAGTTTCATCTCCCATATTTTATTTCTTATGAAAGCTCACAACAAAAAATTGGATACAAAAAAGAGAATGGATACTTAGGCTAATTAAAAGTTTCCACTTATATAGCTACTTGATTGACTAAAATATTGAAGATGTTTGAAATTATGACGATTTAACTTTTACGAGTCAATAGTGACTGCATTCTCACCTGATTTTAAATGATTCTGCGATGAGCGGATTTTTTAATCCCGTTGATTTCAGGTACAAACATCGACAGTGCATTAGACGTAGCCGTGAGCCTAGTCCGTAAACGCACAGAATGGGGCAAGAAGAAGGAACCATCCAACGACACCGCTGAAGTGACCACGGAGGTCGCAGCACCCACGGACGATAAGGACGCAGAGGTCTACAATACAGAGAGTGAGTTGGCACTTTGTTTTTGAGATTAAATCGCATGATCGAAACTATGGAATTGTAAAAAAAATTGTGTGCGCAACGCACGACTGGAGTTTACTCCTTAAGTACGATTGTCAAAACCGACGCAACAAGCTCAATAACTTATAGATATACATAGTTGCTTTGCAGCATACTCTATACCAGTGCAGCCAGATCGTGCGTAGAGCGTACCCCCACTATAAGATGTTTTGCCATCAGTAAGAGTGAGAGAAAGCATTATAAAGTATAGGCAAAGTAAGGGTACACACACACTACCCACGATCTAGCTGCACTGCTCACACCAAATTAGAAAGTTGCGCACGATAGGTTGCGCACCAAAAACGTAACGAGGTCATTCGTTCAGTAGATTTTACTCCTCACATTTTTCTCATACCGGGCGCCTTATATAAAAAAACCGATTCTTAAGGAGTAAACTCCAAAAGGAAATAAAGTAAGAAAATACATTTATTTGACATAAAGGCGTGCTTTATGCACTAGACACACAAAACGGACAGCTGAAGACAGGCGGAAAATGTAGGTACAACAATAGCTGCGTACCTACCTATGCCAATATAAACTCTTGGAAACTGGTTTCCAGTCCCGTCCCGTTATAGTGGTCACTTGATGTTGTGGTTTCAAATGTTGACGTCTTGCGTCACTTATTACCAAGTGTAAAAGGAGCCGTAGAGATAGTCCTACTTTTTGTACTATACTACTTATACTTACTATACTTTCACGCTCAAATGTACACATTTACATATGTAGACATTGCTACCTTTTTACTTTTAGCTTTCTCTTAGCACCGAAGGTTTGCTGGAAGTAAACTCTTTTTAGGGTTAAACTTGCATGTACATGCCCTTTGTTATTACTTATTTGTACATGTTTCCGTGTGTATTAAATAATTAAAGAATGTTGTCTAGAAATGAAGACTTTGGAGCCAATCATCATCTTCCTGACTGACGGAGACCCGACCGTCGGCCAGACTAGCACCACCACCATCATCAACCGACTCACAGAAAAGAACTACGGAGAGGGGAAGGCTACCATCTTCTCTCTTGCATTCGGTAAGCTAAAAAAATAGACTTGGAATTGGACAGTAGGTGCGTAATTGCACAGTACGGAACCCTTCGGGCGCGAGTCCGACTCGCACTTATTAGCCGGTTTTTATAACGCTTTTATTAGCTTCACCTGTATGTATGTATGTATGTATGTATGTATGTATGTATGTATGTATGTAACCGACCCCTTTGAGCTCGATTTTGTCCTACTTTGAACGATCAGATTTGATTCAAACTTTGCACACCTGTCAAAGGTCGATGACAATGCAATAATATGAAAAAAAAAAAAAAAATGAAAAGAAATATTTTTTTTTTAAAAAAACCTACTTTGAACTATCAGATTTGATTCAAACATTGCACACCTGTCAAAGGTCGATGACAATGCAATAATATGAAAAAAAAATACATGAAAAAAAAAAAAAAACTAAAAAGTAAAAAATAAAATATAGTTTAAAAAACTAAAAAAAAACGCTTTTATAACTAATTGAACTAAAAAGTTAAAAATAAAACGGTAATAATCAATTGAAAATTTATATTATTGTACAAAAAGCGTGCGTTTTCAATTGATGATTACAGTTTTATTTTTAACTTCACTGAAAAAAAATAGTTGTTGAATTTACAAAATTCCTAGTATTTTATACGAAAATCAAGGGTTAATATAGGTCCTACACACATCTTTGTTGATTTTACTAACCAAAAATTGTTGAATATTTACAAAACTGTAAATCGTAAAACTCGTCAAAGTAAGTTTAATAAAATTTGAATTTTACGTTAGTAATTTCGCGTTATTATTTGAAGAATACTCGAAATTGATTTTGTACATAATAACATAGTTATTTTGTAGCATTTACTACATTTTGTTTCGTAATATTTATGAAACAAGTTTAGTATTTCTTAATGAATCAGTTTAGTATATTCTACGCTGTTTGTTTTGTACGTAATACTATTCTAATGTTGTAGCATTTACTAGAATGTTTCGCAAAAATAACGAAACATGTTTAGAATTTCCTAGAATTTCCTACTAAAGCAGTTTCGTATATGTAAGCTATTTAATTTGTAGACAGTGTTACCAGTCAAAGTGACTTCTGTGGATTTCTTTAGGATGGAATGCCTGGCTAGTCTGGGTTCTTAAGTTAGGGCTGCGGGAAGAGAATGGGCGCCACAAGCTTTACACTTTGTACGGACAAAAGCTTGAATGTCCAAACAGAATCTAAGAAAACGAAATGAGGTTGTTACAATATCATTATCTTTTTATTACAACGCTTATGCTAATTCACACTACATTGGCATACAGGGTCCAGTAACAACCCAAAAAACTTAAACTAAAACTAATACATGTGATGCAATGATTATGCTGTGACTATTTAGGAATGTGTGTCTATCCCTCCGTCCTACACACACCTAAGGACCTAATATTTGTTAGTAGCCCTACCTACTTATAACTAAAGCATGCAGATTCGAAGCGCTTATCAACTATGTTAGTAACCTACTCAACTACGGGATACACACATCAACAAAACTAGAACGGTGATGGTTTACTTATACATGAAAGACTGAAGATGAAGTTACCAAGAAACAAAACAAAATGCTATATTATATTTTGACTCTAAAGACTAAGTTAAAGTTGTACAAACTATATTTATCTAACAAATTTCAAAGAAAACAAAATGTGCTACGGGACCACCGGATGGGCACACACAAAATAAATCCTTGAGCACTCTATCAAGATATAAAACTACCCATACAATATTCGGGAGGAGAAAACCGAGCATACCACGATGACTACGGGGTTATGCACAGCCCACTAGAGCAAACGGTCAGCCGGACCTACCAATCTATATTATAAATAAGCCCTAAGGCCATAGGGCCACCATAGATCTATGAATAGCTAACGTTAAACTTGGAAACGATACCGATTATATTGTCCTTGCACTATCTCTCTCTACGTTAGACCGCTACACAATAATCTGCTTGAGGAGCACCGATGGGTAATAACATATGTTCTCAACACTGCCAGAATAATGGAACGTGGTCACCTGGTCATTTGGTGACGTTGAATAAGCGAAGCCGAGGCTGTGCCCATGTGGCCGCGGATGGTCAGATCAGACCTCTCGGCTCGACCTCTCGGCTCACTGCCAGCAAGAACGATGTGCAGGTTGCAAAGGAATTGACCTTCCCCAAGGACCGAGTCACACCTGGAAAATACCATGACAAAAATTATTACACGCACACATGCCTACACGTATGCAAAACAAATGCATGCCACATAAAACTGAAAACAAAACATGATTCTCTGGATAATTTCAGATTGATGATACATATTACTTACTCGGACGTGAAAATTCTTATGACGTGTTAAATTGAGCCCATCTCTCCAGGTTCAGGGTCGGACCGCCCTCGATCAGCATACCATCTCCTCCCAATAATTACTAATACAAACATTCTGAAACAATAGACAGGTTTGGTTAGCTTCACGTGCATGGCGTGGCTTCCACCGAAACACCTCAATACAATCTACTCGACAAAAAAACCTTACCAATGATGTTCTCCTCCAAACAATTATGCTACTATGCACTACAACCACTCGGTTTACTTCCTAAAACACTAGGAAAGCCTTTGCATAAGACCAAATCAAAAACATATTTTGGGTTGCCTGGGACCTTGCGCGTTTCACGAAGTCCCAGCCGGAAAAAGAAACTTCTCGTCAATTAGAGCTGCGATCACCACTCCGATGAGTCTCGGTCTTCGTGCCCTTTTTAAACTCAGTCTCGATCTCTGACGAACCAACTTGAACCTTCGATATTTCCACTATACAGCGAAGCCCAGCGCATGAGAAGACTGCATCGAACGCATCCAGCCCTCACCAGCATAACAAAACAGCCAAATTACTAGCACTCGGTGACTAACATAAACATATCTTCACAATCTTTCAGCACGAATCTCGAGACCGATTCCCCGAACTCGCTGCTCCCCATCTCTATTCGAATGACTTTGACATACGGTAGATGACAGTGACATATAGAACGTCAACCGCTCTCGCCTTGAAGATTGCAAGCGAAACAAAAAAAAAACATCAAACATTTGCTATTCTATAATGTTGTTTTATCTGCCTATTTGAATCCTACACTTACCAAAAGCAATGACAAAATGTTTTCCCACGTACTTTCCCTGATCAGATACTGGGAAACTCAAAAGAAAACAGGTAAGACGCCATCTATGCGCCAATTACCAGCATTCGCTCGCCGACCCTTATCGACACGATGCGAGCTAATTTAAACCCAAGCCACTAGATGGCGCTGTAGCATCAACTATGGTACATTACCGCTTTACTAAGGAAAAAGAAAAAAAATCTGTAAAAAAAAAGAAAAGAGTTCTACATGTCTTCTATCGGTTCAGTCTTCAGAATGTCCTTGACGTGCCATCTTCCTATTGACTTCCTAGTCTCGAAATCCTGTAACTCATAAGAAACTGGGGAAAACTTGGTTACCACAATGCATTTCTTAAACTTAGGTGCCAACTTTTTTGTAAAGAATTTCGAAGCATCTGACAAAGGATACTCTTTCTTCCAAACGACCTGACCAAGGTACAAAAGAAAAACTCAAAACATAACAAAACCAAAAACGGACCAACTCTGACCAAAACCAAAATCAGACTAAGTGTGCTTCCCAATACTATCTATCTGCACATGTTTGTCTCCACCCATATAATGACAATCCCACTCAAGTTTCCCGCGACCTCATCACCCCGGCTACCAATTTCAAAAGACCAGCACATCCCCGATCAGATAATCAGTAACCAAAATAATACTCATATGCGCGGGAATTATAATAGAGAGTAGAGTGCAGTGGAGACTTACAATTCAATTAATTAATTTTAACCAAAATGTTAATTATTAAATCATAATATTACTAAAATAAACATTACTAAATAATACCACCAAACAGTACCATAACGGTATACAGAGTGCAGTAACACATATCTATTACAATTCAATTACACTCAAACAAAATGTTACTTGTTGTTCTCTAGTCGAACTTACTCAAACGTTACTAATAATTACACCAAACAATAACACAAGTGTAAAATCTCTAAATGCTACTAATACACAATAGTGAGCCTAATAATAGAGTAGTGCAAGGACAAGGTTTTCAAAAATAAAGTTTCAAATTTTCTAAACTAAAAATAACAAGATCACAAAAAAACAAGATCACAGATAACAAGATCACAAATAACCAGATCTTCCTGAGCCCCAGCCCGTTGAGGCGCCAATTGTTACCAGTCAAAGTGACTTCTGTGGATTTCTTTAGGATGGAATGCCTGGCTAGTCTGGGTTCTTAAGTTAGGGCTGCGGGAAGAGAATGGGCGCCACAAGCTTTACACTTTGTACGGACAAAAGCTTGAATGTCCAAACAGAATCTAAGAAAACAAAATGAGGTTGTTACAATATCATTATCTTTTTATTACAACGCTTATGCTAATTCACACTACATTGGCATACAGGGTCCAGTAACAACCCAAAAAACTTAAACTAAAACTAATACATGTGATGCAATGATTATGCTGTGACTATTTAGGAATGTGTGTCTATCCCTCCGTCCTACACACACCTAAGGACCTAATATTTGTTAGTAGCCCTACCTACTTATAACTAAAGCATGCAGATTCGAAGCGCTTATCAACTATGTTAGTAACCTACTCAACTACGGGATACACACATCAACAAAACTAGAACGGTGATGGTTTACTTATACATGAAAGACTGAAGATGAAGTTACCAAGAAACAAAACAAAATGCTATATTATATTTTGACTCTAAAGACTAAGTTAAAGTTGTACAAACTATATTTATCTAACAAATTTCAAAGAAAACAAAATGTGCTACGGGACCACCGGATGGGCACACACAAAATAAATCCTTGAGCACTCTATCAAGATATAAAACTACCCATACAATATTCGGGAGGAGAAAACCGAGCATACCACGATGACTACGGGGTTATGCACAGCCCACTAGAGCAAACGGTCAGCCGGACCTACCAATCTATATTATAAATAAGCCCTAAGGCCATAGGGCCACCATAGATCTATGAATAGCTAACGTTAAACTTGGAAACGATACCGATTATATTGTCCTTGCACTATCTCTCTCTACGTTAGACCGCTACACAATAATCTGCTTGAGGAGCACCGATGGGTAATAACATATGTTCTCAACACTGCCAGAATAATGGAACGTGGTCACCTGGTCATTTGGTGACGTTGAATAAGCGAAGCCGAGGCTGTGCCCATGTGGCCGCGGATGGTCAGATCAGACCTCTCGGCTCGACCTCTCGGCTCACTGCCAGCAAGAACGATGTGCAGGTTGCAAAGGAATTGACCTTCCCCAAGGACCGAGTCACACCTGGAAAATACCATGACAAAAATTATTACACGCACACATGCCTACACGTATGCAAAACAAATGCATGCCACATAAAACTGAAAACAAAACATGATTCTCTGGATAATTTCAGATTGATGATACATATTACTTACTCGGACGTGAAAATTCTTATGACGTGTTAAATTGAGCCCATCTCTCCAGGTTCAGGGTCGGACCGCCCTCGATCAGCATACCATCTCCTCCCAATAATTACTAATACAAACATTCTGAAACAATAGACAGGTTTGGTTAGCTTCACGTGCATGGCGTGGCTTCCACCGAAACACCTCAATACAATCTACTCGACAAAAACTTACCAATGATGTTCTCCTCCAAACAATTATGCTACTATGCACTACAACCACTCGGTTTACTTCCTAAAACACTAGGAAAGCCTTTGCATAAGACCAAAATCAAAAACATATTTTGGGTTGCCTGGGACCTTGCGCGTTTCACGAAGTCCCAGCCGGAAAAAGAAACTTCTCGTCAATTAGAGCTGCGATCACCACTCCGATGAGTCTCGGTCTTCGTGCCCTTTTTAAACTCAGTCTCGATCTCTGACGAACCAACTTGAACCTTCGATATTTCCACTATACAGCGAAGCCCAGCGCATGAGAAGACTGCATCGAACGCATCCAGCCCTCACCAGCATAACAAAACAGCCAAATTACTAGCACTCGGTGACTAACATAAACATATCTTCACAATCTTTCAGCACGAATCTCGAGACCGATTCCCCGAACTCGCTGCTCCCCATCTCTATTCGAATGACTTTGACATACGGTAGATGACAGTGACATATAGAACGTCAACCGCTCTCGCCTTGAAGATTGCAAGCGAAACAAAAAAAAAACATCAAACATTTGCTATTCTATAATGTTGTTTTATCTGCCTATTTGAATCCTACACTTACCAAAAGCAATGACAAAATGTTTTCCCACGTACTTTCCCTGATCAGATACTGGGAAACTCAAAAGAAAACAGGTAAGACGCCATCTATGCGCCAATTACCAGCATTCGCTCGCCGACCCTTATCGACACGATGCGAGCTAATTTAAACCCAAGCCACTAGATGGCGCTGTAGCATCAACTATGGTACAACAGTACAATACTTATATTGTAGCATTTGCTATATCTGGTTTGCAAAATTTACGGGTCCTGTTTAGTAATTCTCAAAATCAGTTTTGTAATTTTGACGATTTGCTTTCATATATTTTACAAGTATAACTTTGGTATATTCTACAAAATAAGTTGTAATATTTTACCCTATAATATAGTACCGCTTACAAAACTGCTTGTGTAACATTTACTTATAAATTTTCGTATAGTAGGTATTCCACGAATATTGGATTGTTACATACCTACGTGTTTTAATTACCTGTTAACCTCTTAGGTGAAATAAAATGATGTGTGTTGGCGATTTTTTTGCGGCTATACAACACATAAGATATTTTATTTCATGAGTAGATCCAATCACCTAAGAGGTTACAGGCAACTAAAACGTGTACGTACCAACATCTTAAAAATTGCTAGTATTCGTAGAGTGCCTACTTACCTGCTTATAGCAAACAAACAAATAAGCAAATGTCACAAAACATTTTCAGAAACAGTACAATGTTACAGGGTAAAAGCGCACAACATATATAAGAAAAACATACCAAAGTAGACTAAAATATACGAAAGCAAATGGTGTAAAACAATCCGAAGAAAAAGCAATAGTACAAAGTTAAAATACAAAATAGGACCCTTAAAATATGCACGTACAAGTAAATCACAAATCAAAGAAATTTGAACATGCATACAACACACACATACACTCATTTCGTAATACATTCATTTCGTTATTAGATTGTAAATTAACCACATGAACAAATGTTACAATTCATAGAAAAACTTCTTTAATTTGGGTGGATAAGGATTCAATAATAACAATAACTGTGAAAATAGCAAAATTTTATTATAATGGGATTTGTACTTAGTAAATATTATTTACTACCTAATATTATATTATTTACTACTAAGACAGTTTCGAAAAGTACGCAAAAGTCCGTAATGCCTTTGCTCGATGGCCATAACAACGGTTGGCACGTAAGTCCTTTGGCCAGGTGCTCCTCTTGACGAAGTCTGGTTTTCGTTCTCTGGTTCTGTAACAAAAAAATAATTAAAATTAAATACATTATAATTATTTTATTTTTATTTAATTCTTTATTGCACCAAAAATACGTGACAATAGGAGAGCATAATGCTAGACAGCATTTTCTACCAGCCAACCTTGACAGGTAAAAACAAAGAGGTTGGCGTGCATAAAATGTAGTGAAAACAGTTTTGATAAACCTACGTAACTCGCTATAAACTACGTACAAAATACCTATAAAAAATAATTATAAATACCTTCTTCTTCTTCTTCTTATTTAAGAGCAACGCTCTTGTCGGCGTAATGTATGCATTTTCCTCCAGGTATTTCTTTTGAGGGCAACCTCCTTGACCTCCTTATACGACATGACGGCGATCTTTGCTTTTATTTGGCTCATGTAGCTTATCCTTGGTCTTCCTCTTCCTCTCTTTCCTTCTACCTTTCCTTCGATAATAACCTATAAAAAAACAATATAAATATAAAATAAGATAATAGAAATAAATAAATATACGAATATATACCTACCCTATAATATATAATACACGAACATATATAGTACATATCCCGAATTAAAGTAGAAATCGTGGACAAGACTTTTAAAAGCTGGTTTTATAATTATGTTCTGGTTCTGGAGTTCTGGGTTTTTTCTATGTAGGTATAATACTTACCAACTTGTAGCTTAAGCTTGCCTTGAGCCACTCGTTAATTATGTCCTGGATAGATTTGTCTTTTGCAGACAAATCCTGGCTTCGTAATTTCTCCACTTTTCCGTTATTCCTGTCCAAAGTTCTCTATTGAATATGAGAAACAATTTCATAGATACTTCTTCCTCTGTTGTTTATATAGACTGGTGATCTGAAATAAAATCCAACTGAAGTGGGTAGGTAGGTACTGGGCGTTAATGAAAAATGGCAAAAATATGGTTCATACCTTCAACAACATTCATGAGCAAGGGGCTCTTTTCAGGGTTTTTTTATCAATGAGGCCAGATTTCCTCAACAGGCGTCTTTGGTTGTGGTATCGGTCTACAAGTTTGCCTCTCGCAGGAATATAGGTATGTCTTTTTCCCATATTTTCTACTTCACTAAATTGTTTTATGTTGTAGCCTAGCCGCCTAGCGTCGGGGAAACACCAGAGTCACTTTATAGAGAGTTTATGAATATTATGTTCACAAGATAATTAGTCATAGTTAAGCATTCACATTATAATGACGCGTGTCCCGGGCGCAAACGGGCGTGCTCTCGGTGTGAGGCTAAGTAGTACACTGCGGGTCGCAGCGTCTAGAGGTGGGTAACTCCGGTGGTACTGATCCAAAGGTGCCGGTTCCGAACGCGGATCCGGAAACCTTATTGACTCCTCACAATCCTTATCGGCACCGCGGTACCAAATGAATCCGGTCCCGAGAGACGGAGCGGCGGAGCGGCGGAACGCAGGTTCGGACTCGTTCACTTATCACTACTCGCTCACTCGCTCACTCAATTCAAAATGTGCCAAATGATCCAAAGTATTCCAAAGATCCGAATGAATAAAATGTTCTGGTCGAACCGTGGAACCAAAATAACCGAGTGAGTCCCGGTGCCAAACGGAACCGAAGGAGCCGATAAGGTGAACCGGTACCGGAGTCGGAGTCGGAATAAGTGAATCAATTCACTTGTCGGAATAAAGATTACCCATCTTTAGCAGCGTCGTCGCAGAGTGGCGCTGTTGTCCCGTCGGTCGCTGCGCTCGCGCCAATCACGTGCGAACGGCATATTGCGTTCACTCCAAACGCACAGAGATGAACTTGCAGTAAGATGGATGCTTTTTAGGGTTCCGTAGCCAAATGGCAAAAACGGAACCCTTATAGATTCGTCATGTCTGTCTGTCTGTCTGTCCGTCCGTGTCACAGCCATTTTTCTCCGAAACCGTAAGAGCTAGACTGATGAAACTTTGCGAGTAGATGTATTCTGTGAACCGCATTAAGATTGTGACACAAAAATAGAAAAAAAAATTATAAATTTTAGGGGTCCCCATACTGGAAATAGAAACTCAAAAAAAAAAATTTCATCGAACCGATACGTGTCTATGAATAGGTCTACAAAAATAATGTTGAAGTTTCTTATATCGTTTTTTTCTATACTTAATAGTTTGCGCGAGAGACACTTCCAAAGTGGTAAAAAGTTGGTCCCCCCCTCTAACTTCTAAAATAAGAAAATGATAAAACTAAAAAAATATATGTTGTACATTACTATGCAAACTTCCAACGATATTTAGTTTGAACCAGATCTAGTGAGTAGTTTTTTTTATACGTCATAAATCATAAACCGCAGTTTACCTTTCGACGAACTACAAGAACCTTTTTATTATGTTACTTGTTGCTACGGAACCCTTCATGGGCGAGTCCGACTCGCACTTGGCTGCTTTTTATCTCTATGAATGAATGGCATAAAACTATGCTTGCTACTGTCAAGACGCTAGAAAAATGAACAGAAAGATCCATCCAATCATCACGTGTCAGTTACTAAACAAAAATGTTAAATAAACTAAACACGAGGGTTGATTGTACAATATCACTTTAGTAAAAAGGTTGTTTTTAGCAGGGTGAACCTGACTTTCGCATGCGAATGGAGATAAAATATATTACCTAGGTAGGTATGTACCTACCTATTAAAACTATGATAAAGTATGTTTCTTTGCTAGGTAGGTACTTCTCGTTTTATAATCGGACGCTGAATACAATTAAGGAGAGTAGGTTACTAACTAGTAGGTAGGTTACTAGCAAGTAACTGTCTCTATAAGGTAGTTAGGTAAACTACCTTATAGAGCAAGGCTGGCCAAACCCAGGCCCGCGGGCCACATAGTGGCCCGCCAAGGCATTTGAATTTGCCCGCCAGCACTTTGCGCCAAGGCATTTGAATTTGCCCGCCAGCACTTCGCGCCAAGGCATTTGAATTTTCCCGCTAGCACTTCGGCAGCGCGGCGTGCGATAGCACTGCTTCCACTTGATTGGTCAGCCGAGCGCAACCGATCCGCGTCGTTCGGGTATTGTCGCTACTTCGCCCGCACCCCGCACGCATATCGGTCCCGTCCTCCAATAGCCAGACAAACGGACGGTTAGCGAGCATCTTAGTACCGTTATCAATCTTACTTGAATGCAAATATATTGAATTACTAATTCGTTTTGTGACAATTCGTTTAATAAATTAGAAAGAATACTACCAAAACTTTGCATCTTCTCTGCAGGTAAGTGTAATATTTGCATGTGTTACAATTAGTTTGTTTGTTTGTTTGTAAATACTTTCCTGCACAGCAGGCGGCGCGGCGGTCTTATTGCCCAAGATGTAGGATTTGTACCTACGAATCTTAATTAGATATTTGTTGATATTGTGGAGCGGTGCCTGTCCAAATTAATAATTTTATTTTACTTAGGTACTTACCTTCATTTCATAGTTTACATGTACATTTACATGTAGTTTTACATGTACATTTACATGTAGTTTTACATGTACATTTTATTGTTTTAGTATGGCCTTCAGCAAACCTAGTACGAGTACATCAAGAATAAAGGATAACCCTCGGACGTTTCATGAAGAATGGGAAACAAAATACCTTTTCACCGAAAGCAAAGCCCGCAAACCTGTGTGTCTCATTTGCTCAGCAACAGTAGCTGTTGCTAAAAAATATAATTTAGAGCGGCATTTTAAGCAAAACCATACAAAATTCGACAAAGAGTATCCAGTGGGGTCAGCTGTAAGGACTGATTTCATAAATAAAAAGAAGAAAGAACTATTTTCACAGCAAAATATTTTTGTAAAACGACACGAAGAACTGGAAGCCATGGTCAAAACATCGTATGAAATATCTTTACTATTGGCTAAGAAGAAAAAGCCGTTTTCTGATGGGGAAATTATCAAACAGAGTTTGTCCATTTTTGCACAGAACTGCAATGATCAAAAGGTTAAAGCCATGGCAGCTAGTATTTCACTGTCGCGCAACACAGTAATGAGGCGAGTAGAAGATATGTCAACAGACATTAACAGTCAAATTGCAGAGTTTGTAACTAAATGTAGATATTATTCACTTGCATTGGACGAAACCTGCGATTTAACTGGTATGGCGCAATTAGCTGTTTTTGTACGCTGTATTGATGACAATTTCAATATATTTCAAGATATATTGGACCTCTGTCAACTGGAAACTACAACCACAGGAAAAGATATATTCATGAAACTGAAAGATTGCATTGAGGGTAAGAGCCTAAACTGGGATAAATGCAATTCAGTTTGCACTGATGGAGCACCTGCGATGATGGGGAAAACCAATGGCGCTGTAGCTTTGCTGCAAAATTACATAGGTCGACAATTGTTTTCTTATCATTGTATTATACATCAAGAAGCTTTGTGCGCTAAAGACATGACGTTCGAGGACGTGATTGACCCAGTAGTACGCTGCATTAATTTCATACGTGCCAGAGCACTTAACCGACGAGAATTCAGAACGTTGTTTGAAGAAGAAATAAAAGAATATGGCGAATTACATCTTTATTGCGCTGTTCGCTGGTTATCTAAAGGCGAAATGTTGAAACATTTTTATGATTTGAGGGAACATGTTCTGGAATTTCTGAAAGAAAAACAAGCATTGCCAGCAGAGAGAGCTCTGCTTGAAAATTCATTATGGCTGTGCGATCTTGCATTTTTAGTTGATACATTGAAGCACCTTAATGTCCTGAACCTTAAATTGCAAGGAAAAAATTGTTCTCTTCCAACAATGTTCAACTTGATCAATGGTTTCAAAGGGAAGTTGGACTTGTTCGCAGCAAACTTAGAGAGAAATAAAGTCGACCATTTTTCCACACTTGCAAGTTTAAAAGAAGAATTAGAGATCACTGCCCTTGATATTCCTAAATACCTATCAAAAATAAAATGTTTAAAAGAGTCTTTTGAAAACAGATTCCAGGATTTTGAATCGGACAAGAGAAATATTCAGCTGTTTATAAATCCATTTGCTATCAGTTCTACTGACTTGGTTGATTATCCAGCAAACATACAGCTCGAAGTAACAGATCTTCAAAACCACACTGCCCTGAAACAAATTTTCTATGAAAATGTATCTTCAGAGCAGCTAACAGAAAGTTTTGCAAGTTTTTGGAAAAACGTTTCCAGTGAAGATTTCCCAACATTGCGCGACCTTGCTATGCAAATTTTAAGCAGGTTTGGTTCCACCTATGTGTGTGAGAAAACATTTTCAACTCTATCATACATCAAAAATAAATATCGCACATCTCTCACTGCAAAACACATTTCGGATTTGATTGTACTATCAACATCAGACTTAAAACCAAATATCGACAAATTACTATCACAAAAACCTCTTCACAGCTCTCATTAAATAGAAATAATGTTGTTATTATGTATGTTACTTAATTTCATTTACAAATAAAGTAAATTAAACCAAATTTTTAATGTACGTTTTGTGTATATTAATACCTTATGAATATGGTATTTGGCCCGGCGGCACCACAGTCTATGAAATTTTGCCCACCTGGAAAAACTATTGGCCAGCCTTGTTATAGAGACAGTTACTTGCATCGACATAGGTAACATTTTTAATACCCGCTAACAGAGTGTTATAGTATGAGGCCATAAAGTAGAGCCATTTTAATAGGTCACATTTTACATCTGTAAGCATCATCTCATAGCGATGCGACCTGCCTACTATTATCGATTAATTTGTATGAATTTTCAAACATCAGTGAATACAAAACTTAAATGGCAATGAAATATTGCAAACTTCATGGCAACCTTCAGGAACTACCATCAGCTGGCAGCTGGCTGTTGTTTTGTTTGTAGAAAATGTGGGAGGTGCTGATTAGCCAGCGAGCATAGACATATATACCTATTACCAGCATTTAAATCAATGTCATCGAGAACAAAAGTTGTTTGACTTTGAAAGCGTAGCGTGTGCTGTCTTTGAAACTTTTGCTTTTGTATAATTACATTGCATACGTCTGACTAAGTGAAGTGGCACCACACTGGAACTTCACTGCTATTATTTTAGACTATTTTTGATTTGTAAAAGGATCATATAAAAAAACGGTAGGAACCGAGACGTAGTTTGTTGCCTGTTCTTCTACGCTTGGTCGCGTGGAACTGGCACCTAGACTCACCTAGCTTTAAGACGTTTCAAAGTGATTCTTGTATCGTATTGAATAAACGCTTATTGAATCTTGAATCTTGAATCTTGTTTCTGGTACGCTTTTACAGTAGGTAGCATCCACCTGAGTACTCAACACCAATACTGCGATCACTATTCCGTCTGCTAAGAGTAGTGATTATGGCAAAGCCCTCCATTGCAATAGATGCTGGAGGCCTCATCCAACAGTGGACTTTTAAAGGCAGTGACGATGAGGACGCTGGGCCGGTGTAATGAAAGTTTACAGAACGTAGTCGGTAAACTTTTATTACACCTGCTGTCAGAAAAAAACCTTATTTACCTTGCGCTTGACTTATTTAATCTGCCTAGTTGTATAACCAGGATTGATCATTTTACAAATAACTGTAGTAACGATGCATGAGCCATCAAATGGTTCTCACAGGAATTATCTTACAAAACTAAAACGTTGTTTCTACGAAAGCTCATTGTTGATTACATCAACGTTCATGTGTAAATTCTACAAAGTATTACTGTTGAAAATACCAAACTGTAGTTGTAGTATTAGGTTTAATAAAACCAACATTGAGGATTGTTGAATATGCAAATGACTTTAGTAGCGATGCATGCGCCATCAGACGGTTCTTACGGGAACTATCTTACAAAACTAGAACGTTGTTTCTACGAAAGCTCGTTGTTGATTACATCGACGTTCATGTGTAAATTGTACAAATTATTGCTGTTGAATATACTAAACCGCAGTTGCAGTATTAGGTTTAGTAAAACCAGCATTGAGAATTGTTGAATATGCAAATGACTTTAGTAGCGATGCATGCGCCATCAGACGGTTCTTACGTGAACTATTTTACAAAACTAGAACGTTGTTTCTACGAAAGCTCGTTGTTGATTACATCGACGTTCATGTGAAAATTCTACAAAGGATTACTGTTGAATATACTAAACCGTAGTTATAGTATTAGGTTTAGTAAAACCAACATTGAGGATTGTTGAATATGTAAATGACTTTAGTAGCGATGCAGGCGTCAGCTTATGGCACTCACCTACAAATCATGCTTTAGTGGAACCAATACATTGATTTCGTAAATTCTACTAAGCACAAAATTGCAACTGTCAACCTTTACTGGTTTGGTAAAATTAATAATTGTATTTTGTAAAAACAACGAAGAATTTGGTTATTTTTTTGCTTGTAAGCTCAAACCATGCGAGTTTAGTAAATTCAACAACTATACTTTTTCAGTGTTTTTAGTTCAATTAGTTATAAAAGCGTTTTTTTTTAGTTTTTTAAACTATAATTTATTTTGTGAACATTTTGTCTAAGCAAGTATGTATTAGCCAACAGACGCTTTAACATCCCCGTGTTCTTTCATCTGCGGTAAATGCGACCGTGCCTGCCACTCTCGTATCAGTCTATAGATAGAGCCATGAACGGAAATATTCCACTTCTAGCCCATGTGCAATTACCTAACTGACGCCACCTAAATCACATGCAATAGATGTGACAGGCCAATGTGTTTATTAGTTTTTTAATATCCAAACAATGTTATTTTTTAAGTGAATAAATTATTGAAATTGATGATGATGATGAGTAGCCAACCCAATTTTTGCCTCATTAATTTCACTATAATCAAAGTTTATAATATCTAACGGTATCGAATTTGTAAGAATGTAAAATGTAGGCATACCTAACGTTCATTCAACCGTTGTTGTGACCCGTCGGCCGACCGTCTCATCAATGCACAATGGAGTTCAAGGCCAATCGTAGACGTGCTCATAAAACTAGAAATAACGCTGAGTCGTTTCAACTAGCGCGTGTTTGTCAACTATGCAAATTGTACCTACAACTACATATTTTGTATCTATGAATTTTGCTGTGGTAACTATTTACCTACTTTTCTGCGTGAGAATAATACTTACCCTACGTTTTTTTTAGATTAAATTTATTTAGAAACAAAAGTAACAGTAGCAAATATTTTTTTTTATGATGTCACTAGCTGATGGAACAAGCATTATGCTGCGTCCATCAACTTACAGATGTTCAGCCTTACGTGCCAGTAATTTCACGGACACCCATCTCCCTTCAAACCGAAACACATCAGCAATGCTGCTGTAGTGCAATAGACATGGTGGTAGTAGGTACTTCCCCGGACGAGCCCTTTACAAAGAGCTCAACTACTACTAGATTTTCCGTGACATCACTGACCGGCTCTGACGGAAGACCAGCGTTGGTCGCAACAAACCAACATTATGTAAGCATAATGTTGGTTGGTTATTAATCTGACTCAGGTCAGAGACCGTTTTGCGACACACAATAAAGCTTCACACAGAGGTATCAGGTTTTTTTTAGTTTATAAAAAGTGCTTGTTTCGCAAATAAATAATTATTCTATTCTATACTATATATTATGCTATGTATTGTATATTGTAGGCGAGGACGCAGACCGCAAATTCCTCCGAAAACTCTCTCTCCGTAACGACGGCTTCATGCGCCATATCTATGAGGCGGCTGACGCGGCGCTTCAACTGCAAGACTTCTACCGCCAGGTGTCGTCGCCGCTGCTCGCTGACGTCAAGTTCGTCTACCCGGCCAACCAGGTATTTACCTAGGTTCAAAAATGTTTGAAAGATCCCCACTTGGATGGGTTATTAAGTTTTACCTGCGGTTGCCTTCCTGTAACACGGTTCGCTCGTGTGATCGCCGAATCATACATTACGTATACATGAAAGATGATGAAATAAAAACATTTTATTGACTCCGCCTAAACATAAAATATAAAGATATATTTTAATTTGAAGCAAAAATAAGGTGGTAATTGAAACCTTATTTATTATTATTTAAACGCTATGCGTTCTGATTTTTTCCGCGATCAGCTGCGATCTTCGATGGCGTTGCCTGTATCGCTGTATACTTAAACTGATCGCCTAAAGGTGCGCAAGGCTTTATATCACAAAAACACACTTATCTGTTTCAAAGCCAGCATCTCTGCATCTTTTATCTAGGGTTTTCAAATTCCCTGAACTAAAAAGTGGTTACTTTCTACCCACTTCCATAAGCGCTTGCACAAGGAAGTATTCATAGTTCTAGACCTTGAGGGACTGTCCTGTCCTAATGTCGATGGTGCAACGATCATTATTATGCTGTACCCCAAGCTATGCATTGTTGTACTTAATTATGCCTTTTGTTTAGCAATGGTTCAGCAAATCGATTGCATAGTTCTTTGATAGAATCGGACGTAATCATGGAAATGCGGTCATACTCGTAGTATAACATAATTTTGAAATTCACTGATTGGTTTGCATTGAAATTGCAGATAGCTCAACTGTTTCTTATGTATTTTGTACATTTTATAAAGATTTGTTTAATTGAAAAAAAACGATATACTTATGTATTTTTTTTTCTACCCTTTATTGTCCCACTGCTGGGCAAAGGTCTCCAACTCTTTCCAACTGTCTCTATCCATCGCTTTATCCCACCGTGCTCGCTCGAAAGCATCGAGATCGATCCTCCAACGCTTTATTTAGCCGCTATTATTTGAAAAAAATATCTTTGAAGTGACTGTGACATTTATGACCTTATCAGATCAAAGAAGGCACCCTGACCAAGAACAAGTTCCGCACATTCTACGCCGGATCTGAGGTGGTGGTGGCGGGCCAGATCGCTGATGACGTCATCGAACTCACACCACAGGTCCTCGGCTTCTGCGGCGTCCGCGATGGATTCGGCAGGGTAACTATTTTTATTCGACAGCACTCATAGCTCAGTTGGTAGTAGATCTGCAAATAAAAAAAAAGTAACACACCAAGAAGGTTCCGAGTCTGAGTTTTTAACAAAAAGGTTGTATGATAAATTCGGCTCCATGGAATGTTTTGAATTCACAAACTTAGTGGCGATGTTCTAAATTCAATTTTACTTTATACTCTAGTCTAGTGAGTCTAGCGGATAAAAACGTTTTTTTGAACTCAGTTATCGAAGAGTAAAAATACACTTTCCGAGATGGTGGGATGAAAAAGTGATTTTATATTTTTCAAAATGGTCAGTGTGCGAGCGACAATTTGTTTCCCGGTGTTCATCGTCTCATACGGTACTTGGTTTTATCACAGAAACGCTACGAGATTCTGCCCAAAGCGCCCGTTCCCGCGAAGAGTCCGCCATTGCCTCTCGAGCGAATGTGGTCGTACCTCACCATCAAGCAACTGTTGGACCAGCGAGATGCCAATGAGGGCGACAACGAAGGCCCCAAGGAAAACCGGCCCGAGGCCAAAGCACTCGCGCTTGCACTGAAGGTAAGGCAGCTCTACATACATAAACTGCATACAAGAAAACAAACCTTTGCATCTATTGTAGATGATTATGGCAAATCAAATCAAAATAGTCTTTATTCAGTTCAATTCTAAGAATCACTTTGAAACGTCTTAAAGCTAGGTGATTCTAGGTGCCAGTTCCACGCGACCAAGCCCAGAAGAACAGGCAACAAACTACGGCTCGGTTCCTACCGTTTGGCGTCAGGGGCAACTGGTGATTACTCATGTCATGCCCCAACTTACAATAAATAGGAGCATTCGTTTTTGAGCTACAATACACCCATCTTTTCAATCAGGGGCTATTTTTTTTATAAGAACAGTAAAGCATTAAAAAAAATGTGTTTCAGTACGAGTTCGTGACACCCCTGACTTCCCTGGTGGTGGTGAAGCCCAACGCCACCAATGCTGTCGACGCGGAGTCTGTCGATAAGCCCATCTCAATGCCGTTTGCACGTGAGTTCTACTTCTACTCTATGAAGCTCTCTTCGCTCTTGGCAGCTTTCTTTCTCACTCGCACGTACCGGCAAAATATATCTAGTTTTGTTTTTGTTTCACTCGCCGGTACGCGCGGCTTGGGCCGCCGCGCCGATTGGATTGACGAATAACGGACTTCTGCATATTAACGGAAGTCAACGTGTCCGTTAACATTTTTCAAAGTTAACTTAAAAGTGAATCCGTTAATCAAAATGGTAACTTCGTTAAAGATTAACGGATTAACGAGTTAATGCCCAACTGTATTAATTTAAATACCCAAGTTTTTCCTTCAAGGTTACCTATTGTATTATTTTTCTATCTTTTTTTTTGTATGGTAGTGGTTTAGTGGTAGTGGTTACTTAAATAAATAAATAATAATAGATTGAACATGTAATTTCAGCTCAGTCCATAAGTTTCGCGCACTCCGCTGGACCCCCTGCGTATTCTTATTCAGGTATCCCTTTGGCAGCGAACTCTGCTGGTTTTGCAAGTAAGTTCAACAAATTAAGGCCGTATGCAGAAACAGTGCCTGAGTCTGAGTCGAGTCAAAAGTTTAGATGTTTGACACTTTTCAATGGAGAACTGTCGAAAAATCTATGCTTGAGGCTCGACTCAGACTCAAGCATTGTTTATGGACTTCAAAGGGCCTTACTGCATGTATACAAGTAACAGTATACTTACGCCACAAAAACTTTAAGTTTTTAAAATAACTTTTCAGTTGTAAAAGCTATGATGGCTTGCATTATTTTTATGTGCCAAAAACAACATATAGGCAAGTAGTACATTATATATCCGATCAAAATTACAAATTAAAGTTTTTATTACCGATCTATCAGTTTAGATCGATACTAATAATACGACTCGATTGTATCGGTCATAATATTGTTATCTGCATGATTAATGATTATTGACAACTTGAATGTTACTCTTTCTATCTCTAGCTAAATTCGATGTGGAATGTATGTATGTATTACACAATCTTCATAATAAAAAAACTAAAAAAAAAAAAGCCTGTTTGGTAAATTTTTGTTCAAAAAGATCCTTTTTCACATCTAATTTGGCTAGAGCACAGTATTATACCGAGCTATGGAATATACCTACTAACCCATCGACATGTAATTTAATTTAATTTCTACTAACAAATGGATCCCCTTATCTGACAATAAATTAATTGAATGGCCTGATTGGCTTCGAACAGCTTCAAACTATTCGCCGTTCACATTTCATGACTGAACCCATTCATCCTTAGGTCAAGCCCTGTCCTTTGACAGCATGGTCGAGAAAGAGGAAATCGATGAATACGACTTCATAAATCCCGAAGCAGGTCAGCATGTAACCTGAATTTCTGAATTAGCTTACAACAATCAACAGATTCTCATCTATAAGCCCGCGCTAATAAACAAAATGGCGGCGCTAAAGTATAATAAGCACACCCTGATGGACACTCGATCAAATTCCATACAAAAAACGCGTTCTAACCGTTCATGAAGAGGCCCAAAAGTGAGCCAACTGAAAAGTAACTGGCTACTTTTGAGACTATCCATTCTGATATTAATGATACAACCCAATATTGAACGCTATTTTTTCCCATACAAAAATTTGGTCGAGTGTCCGGGGTGTGTTAGAATATTTTTGAGTGTTGTATTCTACTTTCGGAAATAGTCTTACCGCGGAACCTAAATGGGAGTCTGAATCAAAACGATGGTATTTTTACAGCTTTTGCAACCGATTATTTAGATTGGTTGCAGGGTAGAGTTTACTCATCAAGTTTAAACGTAGTAGATACGAGTACCTCTTGCTTATATTGTAAAATTTGTAAATATGACCACCATGGTCTCGCGGTAAGACGACTAGTTAAATAAGGGTTCTAAAGTTAAAATTAAGTCTGTACGGCTGCCAAGGGGCTGGATTAATATACTAGGTACTTTTTAGTTTCGGCTATGTTGCAATAGGCGTGATCTACCAGCGACCACGTTGCAACGTACGTCGGTAAAATAAATAAAATAAGCTAATTTACTCGATAAATACCCGTGTAATAGATTCAGTATAGATTAATATAAGTAGTTTTTGTTGAAAAATGACGTAGGAAAGGACATTAAAACATGGCATAGTAGGCGTCTAGGGTATCATAAGGGTGACAGCATGATAATCACAGAACATGTAATATAACGGTTGTTTTTTGAAATTCAAGAGTTTCACATAAGTTCATCGATATTTTTAATAAGAAGACCATTCTTCATTCATTTTATCACTTGGTGTTCCTCCTCATAGCATTTTCAGGATGAATACACATTATTGGTGCTGCTTTCATGTTTGGGCTTCGACGCTTGGACTTAAATTAAAGGTAGGTACAATATGGTTATTTTAAGGTAAGTGATGAAACAAACTTACACGCATAGTTTATTTAAGTATCTAAGACTTATAATTAACTTTATTTTAAACGATAAATTCAGTCTTTTCATCAGGCTTCCTAAATAGGTTTAAAGAAAGGTATATATAAAGGTATACGTACGTCTGCATTTAGCGGTGGCTTACTGTAGGTACAGGGGTGTTTAGCTTTACCTATGTAATAGCTCCTTACTGCCCATCGCTGAATCTGACCCTTCTTACTTACATGCATACATTTTAGTCTCGCCCATCGACGAGTTTGAGTCGGCATGAGGCCTTGACCTGCGTTTCGACCATCGAAACACCCGCAAAAACACATGTTGCACAAACATGTTGGGTGTGCAACACGATTTCTTGTAAAGATCAGACTAGCGTTTCCACCTTCATACAAAAACTGTTAAGGAAACATTTGATCCATGCAAATCGTATGGAGTTATTACGAAACATTTGCTATATTATTGTGGTGAAAACGCATGTTACAAAAATGTTGTGCCTCAATAAAGTATTTCGTTGTTTTCCACATAATTTTTAGTAATGTTACTTTCTCGGGAAAATATTACTTTTTTGGCTGTCTCATGTTATATTTGACTACCTGCCACTGGCAACACTGGTTTGCTTTCTTGTATAAATCCATATATTTATAAACACGAAGGTCTGTCTGAAAGTATAAAGGATACAGCGTAAGATGAAGGACGCATAATCCTCCATGTTTTTATGGCCGCTCGATATTAAAATTGGGAGGGTCTCTGTAGTACATGCTTATTTAACTTTTGAAACTATCATGGTTTTTATTTTAACACCCACTACGCGTCCTGATACCGTCAGTGTTGTGTGTCGTAATCGACAAAAAAGTGAGAATGGAACCAATAGTAGTATCGAAACCAATAAAAGAGTGCGAAAGAGGGTAGATCGATTTATCTGCCAATAACATTTCTTTTACTCGTGGACTTCAGTTTATCCGTGATCATGGTGCATGCAACTGTGCCGAAATATCGGAAGTCAACTCAGAAAAATTTAATCATGGTATACATGCTTATTATTCGACTATTCGGCGTGGAATAGTGACTTAATACCCTGAGGCGCACTTAAAATCCTTCTTCTTAAATTCCGAAGAAGAAGAACTGCAGGGCTACCACGAGCTCCATATGGTTATAACCATAACCATATGGAGCTCGTGGTAGCCCTGGTAGGCTGTCAAATTGTGTATAGATTGGCTGACCCACACATTCATTTTCTTCTTGGGTTTGAATGTGTTGACACTGTTGACACAATTTTGACAGCCATATGAAGCTCATGGTAGGCCAGCTGACTTTAACCAGCTTTTTTTGGATATAATCCCCATTACTAATGGCACACCTAGTTCGCTGGCGGTAGCGATCAGTGAAACGCTGTCAAATATCGCTGTCAGATTTGAGATTTGACAGCGAATATTTGACAGCGTTTCACTGATCGCTACTGCCAGCGAACTAGGTGTGCGCAGGCCTTTACAAGCGTTATTCTAAAGAAAATCAGTGTTTAAGCAGCTGTCATCTCTTACCATCCAGTAATGTCAAACAGTGACAGGGCGAACTTTAAGCAATGCGTCACACACACTTAAGTAACGCTTGTAAGTAAGGCCAAATATGTTTTGGTTTATTTTGGATTAAAAACATTGTCATTTGGGTCTATTAAAAATATAAAAAAAATTAATACAGCTGGTACTTATTTGGTTTTTACAGGCAGTCATCATGGCATACAGGCACTCCACCAGAATTACTTCTCTCAACCTACTCGTAGTCTTTATGGTAATAATAATAATAATATTTTTAGAATATTTTATGTAATGTGGCGAACTTTATGGGCATGAGAGCAGGCGCCTAGCCATAAGGAGGGTTCGTAGTAGCCCTTCAAGATCACCAAGCCAAGCCCATGTCGACAAGCAATTTTGTTTCTCTTCTTGCACCAGACACGTCGTTCATATTCCGATAGGTCTAGAAAAGGTATAGGAATGGAATTGACATGTTTGTTTTCCTTAGTCTTTGTTATTTTCTTTCTTTTCTTTGCCTGATGATCCAAATGAAACAAATTCTGTGACAAATAGGCATCTGACGAGTCACGACACTCGGGACTAAAACCTGGATCATTATAGGAAAGAACAGGTATTTTTCAAGAGTTTTGAATACTTTCCCTTGTATATTACTAGCTGTGCCCCGCGGTTTCACCCGCGTTTAACACCCAGCAGTGGACAAAATCAGGCTACAGATGATGATGATGATTAAATTAGTCTCTTTAGCTGTTAATGGAAGAACATTGGTGTGATTATATTAGAAATAACAAACTTTGATTGTGTGGATATTCAAATGTTTGTGCTCCGAAAGAATTCCTACGAGCTCCGTAGAAAAGACACAGCTTAGTAGTAGGCTAGTGTATTTATGTGCCTTAGGGTACATAAATAGCCTACTAAGTAGTGTATGGCTATCTGCGATGGCGATCAAACTTTAACAAATATGACACCGATATTTGACAGCGTTTCACTGATCGATATCGCCATCGACTAGCTGTGCGCAGGCCATTATCCTAGGACAAATAATCCTTTTGTCCTAAGTAGAAAATGAAATAGGTTTTATGGGTGCTACGATAGGAAATATTTTCAGGTGGCAGCATCCTGATGTTCAACAGAAGGTTACATGCATCACCAATGAGTAAGTTTAAATTAAATATTGTTAGGCAGCAGTCGGCTGCACAGGTAGGTATAGTTATTATTCCACCCACGCACTAGGTATTATTATAATTATACACTATTATTTTAGATTTGTAAAGGGATCATATAAAAAAACGTTAGGAACCCAGCCGTAACATTTTGTTGCCTGTTCTTCTAGGCTTGGTCGCGTGGGCTTTAAGACTTTTCAAATTGATTCTTGCAATTTAACTGAATAAATACAATTTTGATTTGATTTGATTATGTAATAGACAACATAATCCAGAGCTACGCTACATGCATAAATTATTAGAGTCGTGAGAAAGGAAAGGAGCGGTGGCGGGTAGTTCAGTGAGACGAACTACGTAGATATTGCAGATAGAAAACAGAGTTCAGTACCACAAGTCGTAGTGTTATAATATCATGTTGTTTTCGTTTTCCGTTTTTTGCGCGGCTTTTGCACTGAGAACTCTCGCGTCTGCAGACAAAATTGGCAATACGGAGTAAGCAAGAAAACCAAAAACAAAGAAAATCTCAGATTTGGAGTACCTACAGATCACCGACCGCAGGCTTGGACATTTGTCTAAGGACCTACATACCTTGTTGTTATTTGGTTGTGTTACATTTCAGGACAGAACAGCTTCTCTTTCCACAGTTATGATGATAATGATGATGATGATGATGATAATATTTATAGTGAGTATATTATGTAGTACTACTTTGCGATAATATCACTGATTATACAAAAAACAATGTAATAGACTGAGAAAGTAAGATGTCACAAAACAAAAGAAAAAGTAAGATGTGACAGATCGTTACAAAACGATCTCCAGAAAGGCTGTGCGTACCCAAACGCCACTGACATCGATACACATCAGGACAAAGTCGCGCGTCGCCAGATGTTTTTCTGAAAAACATCCAAATTACAAGAATTTGCATGTTATCAAGAGAAGCGTGAATAGGTATTTCGAATTAAACGCGCTTCGCAGTATAGGCTGCACTGCTACTTGAGACCATTTACCATAAGTGTTTGCCTATAAATATAAAAAAATGTTTTTCATTGCTCATACTCGGAAAGTAGGTCTGATGTTGCCTGAGGGGCCTAATTGAAAGTAATACTTTCAGGCCCTAGGGAGAATCGCTTTCTACTGACAGCTGTCAAATTATAAAAAAAACAAGTTCTATTTTATTCAACCATGTTCCAACTTTCTAAAGTCTTTCTAACTGCAAGGAGGTTATTGAACCAAATTCCAACTTTTTATTCAGCAAGAAGGTTGGAAACCCATTACAACGGTAAGAAGTTTAAAAAGTCTAATTAGTACGCGATGTAAAATTTAAATTTCAATAACATAAAGATAGTATTAAATAAAGAATATATTTTCTAAATTACTTTATTATTATTTAGCTTCAACTATTTCTTTAAAATAACATAGATTTGAGCAAAAAATTTACCATTTTTTAAATTATGAAAATGAAAATAATGGCTGAATAATGCTGGCCAGCTGAAGGCCCACCAGAGAAAAAAAAAAGTGGGAAGGCGGCAATTCAATCCATTTTCACAAATTTTTCTATCATGTTTTTATTTTTAACTTTCCTTGTATTCGTAATGAAAAGCACAGTGTTTACCTCGGGTGAAAGTCTTTTAAGTCCCTCAAGCTCCATTGGCGCCCTCGCTACGCTCTGGTGCCAAACCCGTCTCGGGACTCAAAAAACGTGACTTTCAACACTCGGGTAACAATGTACTATTGAAAACCACGGCAACTGTCATCTATATTTCCTTTTTAACTTTTTCTTTAGTTTTAAGTTAAACTTCAGAAAAAGTATACTTAGTATTATCACAGTTATGATACTAGTAGTATTATATAACTTTTCTGGAATTACAAAATCATTCATGCTGTCACCGATAGGCAGGTATTTTATTACGCTTGCATGATTGCATCTCTAGATTGCCATAAATGTAGCTCGTGTAAGCTACATCTATGGCAATCGATAGCTGCATGCAATCATATTATATGTTACGCAGTAGTTCGTAAATGCCGTTAAAACTAGCCCGTTTGCTATTAAATATCTTAAAAATGTTTGTAAAGTACAGTACCTACAGTACTGTATATGTATGTATACTTACAGTACAACAGCAACGGTAGTTCTTGAACATTTGATAATTCAAATACTTACATACTCGTAGCTATAACTACGGCACTTGTGACACAAGCAAAATGTTGCCTAATATTTGATTTATCTTAGCTGAACAGTTTTCAAGGCTTATCTGTATGAAAAATTCAAAATTGTCACGTGTCACGCTGATAATACAGATAAATGGTAGTAGTGCCTTGAAAACTGATGGTTAGTCAAATATTTGCGGTTTGAGGTTATTCAAATATTTGCAAACATTTTGCTGTCACGTGTCCTAGACTTTTTAAAGTTTCGCGATCATACACATACTGAATCTACGACTATTGCAACATAGCCGAAACGTTGGGAAAATAAATAAAATAAGGTAATTAACGCGATAAATACCCGTGTAAATACCCGTGTAGCTTTAGTAATTGTCACCTACACGCTTCTTATATTGTTTTATGTGTAGCTCCAGTTCCAATACCAGTAACTTCAACGGCAGTTCCGCCTACCACCGAGAGTCCTCTGGCAAGGTACAAACTTCAAGAGTTCAGCTGGGTCGAGCCGCTGGTGAACACTTCGACTGGTGTGCTGGTGCTCAAGGTCAATGACACCGATGTCGACTTGAAGCTGTCAACTGATGCTCAGGTATTATTGAAGTGGTAGATAGACCACGCGTAAGATAACTCTGCGCCTGACAGATGGCAAAACATGAAAAAATGGACTGGAAATATACATATCTTCCGATCACAAACATGGGGAAATCGAACTTGCATTGCGTTAAATGCATACTCATGTATATTATTAAGAGATAAGTTCCAGCCCGGTGTTTTATACAGTTTCCGCCACCAGCCACGCACGAAGTTATCTTGCACGGTCTATAGAAAATAATTTATTGCACAAAAATTATCGCACGCGATCCGTCAGAAAACTTCTAATTCGCGCATTTCAATATTTTCTAAAAATGTATAAGAATTTATTCAAAACATCATTGTCATTTAATTTTATTTTATGCAAAATGTGTTACGAATACGAAAGCAAAGCTCGTAGAACGTGCTACGTCACCGAGCACGTACTTACGCCACGTAGCACGTTCCTACGCGACGTAGCACTTAGCGTAGCAAAGCTCGTAGAATGTGCTACAACACGGAGCACGCTGACACATAATAAATAAATAAATAAATATTGTGGACAATTCACACAACACTACCCAGCCCCAAACTAAGCAGAGCTTGTAATATGGGAACCGGATAGCTGATATAATACTTGAATACATTTTTTTTTTTTTTTGTAAATACATACTTAGAATACAATATAACACCCAGACAGAGAACAAACATTTATGTTAACCACACAAATATTTGTTCTCGGTGGGGATCGAACCCACGACCTACGGCGCAGAAGGCAGAGCTACTACCAACTGAGCTAGAGGCCAGTCAAAACACATGACGCGGCGACGCCGCCGACGAGACGAGCGAGACGCGTCGTCGTAGAATATAATAACCCTGTATGATTGTGTGTAACTTAGACGATTTATAATCGTCTATGGCCCGTATTCTGAAACTGTACTTGAATCTGAGTCGAGCCTCAAGTACTATCAAGCATAGATTTTCTGTCAGTTCTCCATTGAAAAATGTAAAAAATCTATCCTTGAAGCTCGACTCAGACTGAAGCACTGTTTACTGTTGAATACGGGCCTGAGATTTGTAATAATATCGAGCTCAAAGCATGACAAGGTTGTCGAACCCGCCGCGTAGGTACGTGCTACGCGACGTAGCATTGTGGCTCGTAGAACGTACCACGTTACGTAGCCATCAACTGTTTTTTTTTATAAAAAAGCATGACTGTGTCACAGGTGCCAAAGAAGGTAGATGGTGATGCGTCTTGCGCCAGCGCAGTGGACGGCGGCGAAGGCGTCTGCGTGTATCTCACTCGCTGCGAGTCCGCGAAGCAACTCACTGTGGACCTCTACAAGAGCACTTACTGCGCGGTCAATGACGGGTATGTGTGCACTCTGCCTTTGTTACACGAACGTCCTAAAGCGAAAAGAAAACGTGCAGTTTAGAATACCTACATTGTATTGCGTCGACCGCATAATATGTCATAGTACCACCTACTGTAGTTATTATAGACGTATTTTATCTTTTTCAGGTACGCCGGTGTATGCTGCAGCTTGAATAAAGTCGATTTAAAAACAGCCCGCTAAAACTTTTGTGATAAATAATAATAAGAAAATAAGCAGGTAGGTAAGTATAGATATATCGGTAAAATATTGCATTTCTAAAGAATGAGGACGACTTAGTTGTTTAACTCTGGTTGAAGTGACTGATTTAGAAGTGAAACTCCTAACTTTAAAACTGGGTGCTAAACTTAAATGAGTGCCATTTCAGGGATATGTAGGTAATTTATTTTTATAAATTAGATATGAACTGTCATTGATCATGCATTGAAATAAATACTTACTATTTTTTTGAAAATGTGTTTTCTTTCATAAAATAAGTCATGCTCTGAGGTAGGTAGTAGGTAGGTACTTTCTATTCCTATCTATAAAGGCCTGCGCACACCTAGTTCGCTGGCGGTAGCGAACAGTGAAACGCTGTCAAATATTCGCTGTCCAATCTCAAATCTGACAGCGATATTTGACACCGTTTCACTGATCGCTACCGCCAGCGAACTAGGTGTGTTCGGGCCATTATAAATTAGAAATTTACTGAAATGGGAGATATTTTTTTTTTCTTCTATATGAATGGCATCTGTCCTTTTCGGATCAATTTTGCCAGTGTCGAGTAGTTCAATGAGAATGATGATGATATATTACATAGATACTTGGAGGAATTAGAAATTCCTCCAAGCTTAAATAGAATAGTTTCCCGTCAAATCGTCAGTCGTCTGTCAGGTCGGCCCTATCTAATTGTCTATGGAAAAAGTATGGCCGTTTTTTCCAAATCCTTGGGAATTAAACATTTTCGATCACATCAGAATATCACATAATCATAATACACTTTAATTCTAACTGCTAACACTGAGCTAAGACCTCAAGTAATGTTGGTTAAAATACCACCGAAATTACACAACAGAACTCAAAATAACACCAGAAAAATAATTAAAATCAAAAAGCTATGTTCCTTCCCGAAATGACAGAAAACGAATATGGGAGATTTATATGAAAATCATTATGCATATTTTTTTTAGTTTTATCTTTATTTCAGCTACATAATCAAAGTAGATCAAATAATGTCACATTTTTGCCATTTTGAATGGCATTTTGTTTATCCCTCTTAGGTTTACCCACTATCACATAGCATACCATGACCGTGCTAGGAACGTAGGTAACAGCCAAAAAAATATTCTTTGTATTGTAATGTATAAACACTTGCCCACTAGATCGTTCCGACACCGACCGACACCGTCGCGTGCCATGCACGGGCCGTCAACTATATGTCGGAGGGAATATTTTACAAACGGGTTCAGAACGCTGTCGACCCGCTTCAGTGGTGGGCGAAGTTCAGCGTACAGTCCGGCAAGTATAACTTGGCGGGTCTGAAGTGAGCTGTTCGATCGTTAATGGCCAATGACTGATGGAAGATTGGCCAAACGGCTAGCTTCAGACCCGCCAAGTTATACTTGCCGGACTGTACCGGATTGCTTGATTGCTTTCCGTGCCCGACACGTTCTTAGCACGGTCATGGTATGCTACGAGATAGTGGGTAGAAACCTTAACTGTAGAAGTCTGCCGGACGGAAACCAACATGTCAGGGAAAGCGTTTTGTTCTGCCTCTCGGGTGTAGAATTTTATCCCAGTTAAAAAATCATCTAAATGAAAAAAGTAAAAATCTGTTCGTCGGACTGGAGTAGGTACAGTTAGGTAGTTCTCCGTGTAGGAACCTACATACACGGTGGGTGACGTGACGGAGAACTTGCAAATCATGAACATACTAAATTTCTTCCAAGTTGCAATTACTAATAATAGGCCTGACGACTGATTTTCAAAATCTCTTCTATCATATTCAGAAGGATCTATTATGTCTAAAATATATCATATTTCTGTAGAAAATTAAGGTTTTTGTGCAATAAAAGTACATTTAAATTTAAATTTTCAAATTCACGCCAAAACGCTCGCTGGTGTCATGGCGTCTGTTATTACGTCACGGTTATAGTATATCAACAGTAAACATTGGTGCTTTTGTACTAAATAGGAAAGACGTTTACGAGAACGTGACGTAATTCGCTCTGACCGGTGTTTGAGCCATCATGGCGGATTGTTGTATTTTGTAGATTTATTTTAACAAATAACTTATTAATCTCGACATTAATAAGAGAATAAATACATATATCAAAATCTTTGAATCCTTTTTCAATAGATCAGATAAATATTTTGGCGATACTTGATTACTGTCTTCATGCCTATTGACAGTAAAGTGAAGTGACCTAACAAAATAGTCACCGTTTGGTTCGTTTTCGTTTGTTTTGTTTGTCTGTCAGCCTGTCTCCGTCACTCCATTCCATCCATCAGTCAGTCTCGTCCTTGTCTCGTCAGTTGTCGTCAGTCTCCTTCTCTCCGTCTCCGTGTTTTTGACTGAATCTAAGTTTCTCCCATTCTTTTTTCCTGTCCTATAACTAAAACTAACTATTATAAATAAACGCAAAGTAAAGGTATGGTTAATTTGGCTGATATGTTTATGATAAATACGGTGACGGAGGGCACTATGAACTTATTACGGAATATAGTAAGTTCAGCTTTTCAAATCAGATTTTATCATCATGACTTAGTAGCTTTTCTTATTATCTTGACGTATTTTCTTGAAGATATGGACGTATACCTATAAACCTGTGACTGTGATTTTAGGGAGTTTTTAAGCCGAAGTCTGTAGGATCACCACCACCCACGACAATAATGTTGAAAGTACCACTTTGGCAACTCGCTCAAGAGGCAGGCCCTTTCGTGAGACTGGCAGGAATAAGCGGCGCTGCCGCCGTCGTGCTAGGAGCGATGGGTGCGCACAGGACCTTTCCAGAAACTGAGACTAAGGAAGACTTACGCAAAATCTTTGAAACAGCAAACAGATTTCACTTCCTTCACACTCTTGCACTTGTTACTGTGCCACTTTGCCGGAGACCTGCCATTGTAAGTAGAGCCTTTGTTTTTACATTTATGCTTATGCATCACCAGTAAAAGCTGATACCTAATTTCATAAGGTTAAGTACAAGTTTACGTCAGAATATTAATTCTGACTAAACCAGTTTAAATCACTATCAATATGAATAATGTTTTATCCTCTGTATAAATCCTCTTCTGTTAAATTTCATTCTTTCATTCTGTTTGTTAAATCATTTGTTTACATACTTGAAACTTTCCAGGCTGGTGCATTCTTCATAATGGGAATGACTCTGTTTAGTGGAACCTGTTACTACCATGTATTCACGGGTGACAGCAGCTTCCGTCGACTCACACCCATTGGTGGTTCCTGCCTCATCCTTGGCTGGATCGCAATGGTGCTCTAAACCCTGACAGTTTCTTTAGGCTGTAGTTACCTTCTATAAAATGGACTTATGTTTTATTACACACAAATCTGAAGAGTTGTTGATTGTTGATATGAGAGCAAAGTCCATTTTATTAGTAGACAGCTTTAATTTTAGGTAGATTATAGGTGTTGAGGTGTTGTTTATATAGTGTTTCAAGCATATCATAGTATGTTCATCACCAATTTTTAGATATCATTCCTATTTAACTAGCAGCCCTACTTATAAACGCAATTCAAATTTAATCATTGCTTAACGTAAGCCCTGTTACTGCTTGTACCCAGTGGTAAGAAATAGTAATAGTTTAAGCACTGTTAATCTTTTGACATACTTTATAAGTAAGGCCAAAAGTTTAAATATTATCACAAAAATGTAATTTGTATTCATAAATGACTATGGTTTTTACTTTATAATGTATGAAGTTCAAATTAGTAGATAGTTTTTGCATTTTCTTTAGTCATTAATAGATAAACATTAGTTTTTATGGTGATAATGATTAGTTTTATTGTTACATGTTATTGGATGTGCTTTTATTTAATAAATGTAAGGGTCCTAAATGTATATTTTCATTTATTTTACAATACAAAACACTACTTAAGGTTGTTCGATTCCGATACAAACTGAATTTACACAACTATGGGCAAACAAAGTATAAATGTACACTGAAATAGCTGTAATAGAATTTTACAGTGGTCTTTATTGCCGGCCAGTTATATAAAGTTGGAGAAAACTGTAGGATAACAGAAATATTAATAAAAAACCAAAAAAAGTAATTTTTTCAACCAGAAAAAATTACTCGGGATTGAATACGTGAATGAGCTTAAAACATATGTCTCAAAATAGTCTTAAAAGTCTGTTAGTTCTTTTTCTGAAGCCCCGACTGCCACGACCAACGGCTACCACTTCAACTTTATATAACTGGCCGGTAATAAGGACCACTGTAAAAGCCTATTACAGCTATTTCAGTGTACATTAATACTTTATTCGCCCATAGTTGTGTAAATTAAGTTTGTATGGAAATCGTACCCCCTCAACTACCGTAACCGTAACCGTACTAATACTATAGCTGTCTGCTATGAATATTATAACCTTGCACACTTGACAGGCGGAATGTGAACATTGGATAGATGCCATCATTGTTTTGTCCACATCAATAGTGCCCTTGTGACTATCATGGTGGAGATCAAAGGGTGAAAAGGAAACGAATTTGATAATCAATAAGTTTACATGGTTTATTGAAATTGTTACATATTAATTTTTGCACTTTTTATGATACTTAAATGTTATAATCGAAACACCATTTGGTAATAAATGCTATTTTATAATTCATAGGACTTGTATGGGAGGTTTCAGTGGTCCTTCATAAACAGCTTATAGGGTGCTGGTCCATACTAGGAGAGTAAAGCTACCACAATTAATATTTGAGATAAAAACCTTTTTGATAGATGAGAACAGCTTAAATGGACGCACACTTTAGAGACTACCATATCAATGTAGTATTAATATATAATATAATGGCGGTGGCACAGGACAGTCGTCTGGTTCGGCGCCCACGAGTCGCTCATCAACAGTTCCTTCCTCACCTTACACATTGCACACGCACCAACACTATTCTACCGAGAGTGTCTCTCCAATGTATCCATAAAGAAATATACAAAGCTATCACATTAAATTAACACAAAATATAATATAAACATATTTTTGTAATCTAAAAATCCTATGAAAAACAAACTCTACAACGCACAGCACTTTTAGTGTCCGTCACATTAATACACTCTGATTGCACATGAACAGTGGTCGCACACCGTTTTAATTATAAACGTTTATATCACTAACCGCATTGACACATACACGTGGGGTTTGTGGGAGTGATCACAGTGGGGATATGGTATGGGGCGGGCCTTAAGAGAGGTGGAAGGAGTGTTGTCCCTCTGAGGCGGCGAGACGCAATTTAGCACGCATCACCTCCGCACTGCTGTAGTCGGGTAGCTTGAGGTAGTTCACGCATGTCATCACGGACGGCAGATACTCGTCCGGGTCCAGCGATGACTCCAGCGACTTACGCACCACCGTCAGCGGCGGGTTCAGCGCTTTGAAACCTGCAGACAACGCACATTATTCAAGTTGATCAATCAATAGTATAATACCGTTCAGTGGGTGTAAATTTGCGAGTCCGAACTGAGCCGTTTATGCGACAATGGCGAATGGAAGATTGGCCAAAGGGCTAACTTCAGCCCCGCCAGATAACACCAGTCGTATAGTGTGAGTTTGAACAACTTGTGTACGAAAGGATATATATGAGGTGCACCTAAAATCATTTCACTACACTAGTTTGAAAGAACTGATGAGACTACAAAAAGTAATAGTAGAGCTCTTTGTGAAGGGTCCGGGGAAGTACTACCACCATGCCTATTTCTGCTGTAAAGCAGCATTGCTGTGTTTCTGTTTGAAGGGTTTGAAGGCACGTGAGGCTGAACATTGGTATGCCTCAAGTTGATAGACGTAGCGCAGTGCATCGGAGGGCATGTTTCTGACGAGTGTGATCTACGAGGAAATTGTATAAAAAAAGCGTATATGCTTAAACCTCCAGTGGCATAAGTGTCTGACGGTGACAAACTCTACCAATCTGTGTACCCGTGTTAAGGCCTGATTCACTCCGCACAGCTAGGCTAAAGCCATCTTGCTATCCTGGCTTAAAAAACTAGCCTCGTAAATCCCGGGCTTAAGGGTATGGTACCTCCAGTGGGCAGACGAGGGCTGCCGGTGACGAACTGCAGGAAGAGGCGTTGCTCTGTGCGGGCGTACGACGCGAGGATGTCGACCAGCATGCGAATGGCGCGCGACTCGGCCGTGTAGCCGTGATCGGGCCGGATGCACTCAGTCAGCATACGCGTCTCCCAGCGGACGTCGCGACCACCTGCAATACACATAGATTACACCTCACTCATCCCTCACACTAATATCATAAATATGAATGTTTGGATGGATGTTTGTTACTCAATAACGCCAGAACGGCTGAACGGATCTGGATGAAATAATGTACAGAGATTGTGAAAATGGGTTGGTATGTTCGTTTCAAATTGATATAGATCAGCCATAATCAGCTATTTACACTAGCACAAAAAATTTAATAAATAGACTAGATTTTTTACAAATCTTCCGTATTTGGCAAAAAACTGCCATAAAAAAACTATGAAACTGTTTTTCGTTAGTGTTGTAAGTTTTGAATGCAGAGGCACTTTGTTCGCTCGATCAGTGATCTTCTTTTCAACATATTAAACTTACCAGATGAACTTCCGCAAAACACTTGTTCTAGCTCTTCTGGGTAGAATATCTTGAGATTGGATAACGGGAATACTGATTCGAATCCCTCTTTGAATGCATCCATTTGTTTTGTTACACCTGTATGAACAAAATAAGTGTTAGTGGCAAACAAACCAATTTGAGCTCTTTCTGTACATTGCCGCCGCGATCTTTAGAATATCGTCAGTCCATCGGATGGAGAGACCGTCTCATTTCCTAAACTTGTTCTACCGGTCTGAGCTCGCCTTTCGAGAAACCTTAAAGCCCACGCACTGTCGACTAGTCGCCGGTCACTTGGACTTTAGGCGACAAAAACATAGCCAACTGGATGGAGATCAAGTCACCTCCGTCGACTGAGTTGACTCTTAGGCCCAGAAACAGAGCTTGATTCTGAGTCGTATGCTTGAGAGTGCTAATTTTTCAATGGAGAACTGTCCATCTGGACAGTTCTCCATTGAAAAATTACCAAAATCTATGCTTGAGGCGCGACTCATGCACTGTTTCTGAATACGTTCTTAGTTGGTTCTTCAAAGTATGACCTGCCCATTGGCACTATAAACGGTTGTAGGCAATAAATATTGCTATGCATTGGTTTTTTGGCTTTGTGAGTACTATCTCCTTCTGACGCACACTTCTTCTTATCGTGTCACTGATTCTTTCAAAGTGTGGTGAAAGGGTTTTAAGTGCGCACACTACGCCCTATGAAGCCGAAATTAGCCGATGTGCAATATTTGTTGCTACTACTGTAACATCTAATCAACCCTGCCGAACACAAGAGTCGACATGTTATAGCCTAAGATCCCGCTATACAACGACCTACACCCATCTGTTTAATGGACGAAAAGTAATTTATATCAAAGTTAATATGCTATAATATATATTTCGAGTGTGTTGGCTAATGAATTCCTGGCCAGACTATGATT
The DNA here is from genome assembly GCA_939531255.2 of Thera britannica. Classification (NCBI taxonomy): domain Eukaryota; kingdom Metazoa; phylum Arthropoda; class Insecta; order Lepidoptera; family Geometridae; genus Thera; species Thera britannica. Next base: position 5,505,619 of record OW618048.2, read on the forward strand.
AATTGAAAACTGAAAGATTTTTTGGGTGGGTGAAGGTCGTTGTATAGCGGGATCCTCTACTATTATAAATGTGCGTACCTTCATAGAGCAGCCAATGCGTGACGAGATCGATATAGTTGTGTAGGTTGTGCGCGGTGACAGGCAGGTCGCGCCCTCCGCGCCGCAGCTCCGTGCATCCGTCCCCCGGCAGGATGAAGTCCAACCCGAGCTCCTCGATCGGACACCCGTCTAGCTCCAGACCGTTTATCTGATAACAACAACTAACTGTTAGCTCAACGAATTAACCCACTGCAAGTAGATCTTTCAAAGCGCTCTACCGAGGCTTTACGGCTCTTTTCCCCCAGTGTTTGCCAGCTAAATTTCGCAGATCGTCGCCTCACCTTCGGCGGAGGTCGTCCTACACTACGCTTACCATTCCAGTTTTCGTTTGCTCCAATGATTAGACTCTTCAGCGAGAAACATGACCGGCCTTCTGGTTCAGCTAATCCGTACGTACGTAGCTCAAAAGCTACGTTGACTACTTTAGTTCTGTTGGATAACCCGTTTCGGATTAACCAAATTAAAAAAGAATTCTCAATTCGGTTGTATTTTTTTATTTATGTTTCTACTTCCAGATTCGTCCAATAGAAATTTCATCAAAACGATGAAAATTATATTTAATTGTTTTTTCAAATATTTGTTTTCGCATAATTTGTCATTGTAAGAGCCTTCAAAAACATGATTGTCTTATAAGTAATATTTCCAGATTGGTCATAAAAATCGGTTTGGCCATGAAGTCGGTTTCTCAAGTTTATTAAACTAATGTTTTATCCTTAGATAGTCCTAGATAGTCTGAGCATAGGTAACTGAAAGCGAACGAACCATCTGCGTCTTCTGTTCGGGCGAGTGCCTCGAGTCGGCGGATAGGTTCCTGGCGCGCTCGGCGACGCGCCGCAGCCGGCACAGCGAGCGCCACAGCTCGGGCGCCACGTGACGCACGTCGCTCAGGCACAGCCAGCGCTGCTCGCTGATCATCCATCGGTACATCGACACTGATAGTGGAATGTCCACCTGGTGACAACACAACACTACTTTTAAAACTCCTCCACTGGAATTTGCAACAAGCTAGATAGATAGATAGAAAATACTTTGCACACCACATAAAATTAACAAGGGAATACAGAAATACATCAAAGTGGAATACAATGGGCGGTCTTATCACTAAGAGCGATCCCTTCCAGACAACCTTGGGATGGACTGGACTTGAAAAGAACGATAGAGGACGAATATATATATAAGCTCACATTAAATCACTTCAAATCAAAATTTATTACTGGACAATAAAAATTTCGTCATTTATTGTGTCAAAATATGTGTCATGTGCACGAAAGGAGCCTCTTTGAGGCGCACTTAAAATCTTGGTTCTAAAGAATCAGTTACGATAAGATGAAGAAGTAAATCACACCTTGATATACTTTAGCGTGTTTGTGAATCAAATTCTTTGGTAGATATGGCCCACCTGATATTAAGGTAACCATCGCTTATAACAAAGCATTGCCTCGTAGGTTCTGAAAACTGCAATAGGTACAACGTTTTGAGATGAAACTTCAGACGTACCATTCTTGAGTCCATGACAGCTTTGGCCATGAACTTGCCGAGGAAGCGGAACTTGGCTTTGACCCGCGACAGATGTGACGCGCGCACGTTACGCCCGACCGCCTGAGGGAACAGACCGCACGGCCAGTTCACGTAGGTGGCGTCGGGCGCAGGCGAGGGGATTGACGTTTCCTGGAAATTAATACAACAATATTATATGAAACACTCAACAGTCACAAGTCTTGGGGATCTACTCCCCATAATGATGAACGGATTATTGTATCTACATCGAGTTATACTGCGCGGCAACAACAATCCTATTGCGGAGTGTGATATCGCGTTACTGCGACTATATTAAAAAAATCACGACAAAACACACGACACTCTTGACTAACTATAATCGTGAACAGTGAATTTAATACTAACAGCTCTAATTCGATTCGAGTTTTATGATTACCAGATCTCGGGGATCGTTAAGTTAGCTGCTTGGTTGAGTAAAATAAATTTGCTGTCGAAGTTCGATACGAAGCGGAAAACGCAACATAGGGCACCCACCCACCAGATGCACCGACCACATTGTTAAGATCGCGGGAAGTTGGTGGATGGAAATGGCTCAGAATCATTCTTCCTAGAAATGTGTACCGGAGGCCTATGTCCAGCATTAGACTTCTCAGGCTGATGATGATGATGACTATGATGATGTCGAAGCTTTGACTCAAAACCATTTTTGCGGTCCCATGCCGTACAGTACAAACCTTTTCTAGGTCGGAAGGTTCGGGCGAGCGTTGCTCGTCGAGACTGAGCGCGTCTCGTACGGAGGAGGCGAGCTCCGTCACCGCGGCCGGCTGGCTCTTCACTATCTCGCCGCCGAATGACGTCGGCTTCTGCTTGAAGTTCTCACTACCGTGCCACAGATCTAGGTCGGCGCGTTGTAGTTCCTGAAATAATCGTGGTATTGTTAAGGTATAATTCGGATCTCGGCAGCAAGCAGAACTGCCGCGCGAGTGTCACTCCGACGCGACAATGCGTGCGGCCGGAATACAACCTTTAAGCTGAGGATTCCGTCTGGGATTTCTAATGGGAAGATGACAGTTTGTTTGTTTGTTTTTGCAGTGTTTAAAATCAATGACGCTGCTCGTCTGCATTGATCAACGAAGTTTTGAATTACATTGCGCGGCATGCGAGACATTCGTGGAGCTCAACCGTGGGACGTCATTTCACACGAGTGCATAGAGCCTGTTCCCACTGTATCTCGAGCAACACTTTTATATGTGCAAACTCGTGCATAACATGCTCGGCTTGTCTGAGCACGTTCTGTCTCTGCACGGTCCGCTCACGATGTTTCTAGCAGCGTCTTACCTGTGAAACGAGTGCGTAGAACTCGAGCGTGGGTCCCAGGCCTGTGCCCACTTCGTTCTCGTACTGTATTTCCAGCAATGCTTTAGTATGTGCGAACTCGTGCATGACATGCTCGGCTTGTCTGAGCACGTTCTGTCTCTGCACGGTGCGCTTGCGTCGGTCGAGCCGAGGCGCGACGCGTTCGTCGGAAGCGCCGGCGGCGGCGGGCGACCCGCGCTCGCCGCCCGCCTCGACCAGACGCTGGAGCGCGCGGTCGCGGTCGAATGATACCACGTAGAACAGTAGGTGCCGGCATTCGAAGGGGAACACGAACGGACTGTTGGATAATAGCATTGTTATTTGTCTATCTACCTATCTATACTTATTTAGAAAGAAGAAAGATTTTTATTTTTGTGTGTATGTTGGTAATGAACTCAAAAACTACAGTGCCGATTTCAATAATTCTTTCACCATTGGAAAGCTACATTCACCCTGAGAAACATAGGCTATATTTATGTGTTTAAAAAATAAATATCAACCCGTGCGAAGCCGGGACAAGCCGCTAGCTCTCCATACATATAAGCTGTTTTTTAAACGCGTGAACAGATTTTCCAACGTCATAGCTAAAAACTTTCTTGATCAAGTATTCACCATTATTGTGTCAATAGTTCTTACCATGTGTAGGCAACCTTCTTCAACCACGGTGGTAAATTTCCCGTCATTATTACAAGTGGATCTTGTAACTGACGATTGGCTTTGGCAGCAAGCTGTAAGCAAAAATATCGTCGTTTGTTTTAAGTCATAACAGCCAATGATTTGTTATAGATACAGCCAGACAGACAACAATCATCTTAGTTTATCTCATAAAAAAAGAAGCCTTTATTTCTAATATGTTACACTTATGTTCATCACATCATACAAATGTTTATTTTAACGTTAGATCGAACCATCAACCTGCAGCGCAGAAAGCAGAGCTATCAAATCAGCTGTGGTGCTAGTCGAACACGATGATAAAGCAGAGTTGACACATCAAAACCGTCCGTGGAAACTTTTATAATATCGCCCCAGCTCGCACCAAGAGTTACGGTTGTAGGCAATAAATATTCCACAACGGCTTTGTAGAGTGCTATCTCTTTCTGACGCTCACTACGCCCTATGAAGCCGAAGTGCAATATTTGTACCTACTACTGTACCTTTGCATTGATGAAGTCAGCATTGGGCACTAACGGCCGGTGGTCCGGCAGACAAGCGGCTCGGTACAGCGTGTGCCAATGCCGCGACAGAGCGTGCAGTGCCCGCAACAACGCGAGTGCGGGCAGCGACGCGTCTTTCACTTCCGCGCAACCGCCGGTCACTTGCATCGGCGCTCGGACCATCACCACCAGCGGCGACTCGCGGGATGGGATCAGACCATCTGCAATACAAACATGGCATAAGTTGCTAAGTACTTGATAAGCGGACTGATTTCCGCAAGTATGGCGCTGGCGGGCCCTTTTTGCGTGACTTATGTCATAAGTAGCTTCGTATATTAGTTTTAAGTTGAAGACATTGGACATTTATAAATTTACCACCTTTTTCAACATGTATTTTATACAATAAACACTTTGACTTTGACTATGCAGTAACAACGCTATAGCCTGAGTAGATCATCAATATTTGAGACTGAACGTTTCAAATTCATGACACTTTCTAAGAACTCATAACATGAAAAATCCCTCTGCGGTTTCAGGTCGAGATTTTAAGCCGAATTAAATTGATTTGCCTATGCCCGGTCTATACTTACATCCTTCGTATTTTCTCATTTAAAAAATTACAATTGCTGTAGTACTAGGATTAATGTCCTCAACGATTTTTGACCAACACAACACTGTTTATATTTTCTTACGAGGAAAAAAAACGACGGATGTTCATAAAACCACCGAATATAACAAAATATTGAGGTACGAAATACCAGTTAAAGTTAATCTTACCGTTCCATAAGAGATCAGGTTTACGTCTAGATGAGATCTTGGTGGGCTGTCCCTTGCCCTTCCTTGAGGCCGTGGCTTCGGGTCGCGGCGGCTCGGTCGCCTCCACCGCGCGATAATGTATCGTATGAGTTTGCACCCAGATACCAGCATTTGCTGAAACAAATCAAAAAAGGCATAAGATGGTGTGCAATCCAAGTAATTTAATTTTATCTGTGTAGCTTGTAACTCTTCTTGGAAGAGTTTGACTGGGGAAGTACTACCACTGTACCAATTTCTGTCATCAAGCAGTGATGCTCGTATTGTCAAAAAATCCAAATCAAAAGTGTATTTATTCAGTAGAATCGCAAGGATCATTTTGAAACGGAGTCTAGGTATCATGGCAGTTCCACGCGATCAAGCCTAGAAGAACAGGCAACAAAATTGTATTGATCTGATTTAAAAGGCAGGCGTAGGTGACGGCTCATCATCAAATTGTTCTATCTAAAAGACACCTAATCTATTGAGATGACGAATTATAGGTGTGAGTGGAAGAAGATAACCTGTTGTGCCGATCCCACTTAGCGTCGGATTAGGGCAAGAAGATGATGATGATGACCTAATCTATTGTTCCATGGATGAAAATAGAGAAGAGAGATAAACTTACCTAATGGTGTTTCTGTATCGGTGTCTGCATCGTTCTGTTCGCCGAACTGCCTGACCGCTTGGTATACAGTCATGTTGTACGGCAAAACTGTGTCGCCGATTAGGAACTCCAGTTTGTGTTCGGCACTGAAACAAAAACATTTAAATATTGTAGAGATAACTTGAATAGGCTTTTGTAGAGACTACGCGTCTATATCAATAGGAATTATTGTTATTTTTAGTCGGAAAGCAAGAAGATACATAGTTTCCTTTAGTTTGGTACATTGCCGTAGCTAATAGTACTCGAACCATTTCTCATTTCACTTTCCACCCAAATACATTTTATGTTATGAAACAAGACAATCTCCAAGACCATTGCGAAACTTTAATCATTTTTTGTTCTATCTCAATTCCCAGTAAACCAATGAGTGAAGAACCCAGATGCCCAGAACACATTTCTTATAAAATGTTCTCTCTGTGCAGTATGTGGTTCGTCAATCAGCGGTCAACTTGTGCCTTGAACTTTGTCGCCTTGTGTACTCACTCTGTGGCGTTTTGATGAGGCGGTGAAGCGAGCGAGTCTTCGCCATCGTCGTCGGAAGCCGCGTCATCGTCCGAATGCGGTCCGCTGGCCGATCCCTCGCGATTCCGCCCGTTCGCATACCCACGGGCCGCTAAATACCTGAGCACAATGAAAATACACATTTGTTTAAAATACCATGCAAACGAGTGGCAAACTAGGTTCGCCATAATTTGCATAACAAATCGGGGCATGGCAAGAAGAATCGATTTGTCGATTTTAAGTGTGTTTGCATTGTAGTAGACCACTACTAGTTTAACCCATAAGACGATAAACACCGCATCTAACAGAAAAAAGCTACAAAACATATAGCAGGGGGAACAAGTAAATAAGTAACGCAAACAAAGTCACGGACATTGAACTAGATAATTATAAGTACAATATTTTACTATGGAATATAATGCAGAAGTAAATACCTTTCAATGGCTTGAACTAAAGCTAAGGGGTCTATCCGAACCACACCACCCTTCCACTGTTTCAGGTTAGTGCATGCCGGATGACGTTTGAGATCACACTGGAACAAAAGTAGAATATCAAATAATGTTACCTAGAAATTTACATTTACGCACTCAACTTTCTTCAAACTGAAGCAACGGTGCTTGCAGTCAGAAATAAGCACGTTAGTAGTACGTCCCAGGCAGAGCCTTTTAAAGAGAGCACTACGGCCCACATTCCTCATACGCTAACGACCGTTACGCACAACGCTAAAAAATGTCTTTGTAATAGGTATTTAGAACGCGGTTTTTGCATAGGATCTGTTATAACAAGTGTTATAACTAGCGACACATAACTTGAGCGGTGAGCGATACGCGCTTCGCATGCGTCGTAGTGTGCCATGTCACGCACACTGGATGTGTGGATGTGTGCAAGCGTCCTATTGGTTCAGAGAGCGGAGTGTGACTGGAGAGCCAATCAGCGCTACGCTCGCCCGCTCTTCATACCGCTAGCCCCCCTCAGGTACCTTATTTTCGACTTCTGCGCAATAACGGTCATCGCTCAAGTTATGTGCCGCTACCTATACTAGGTGCTATTGCTACTTACCATGAGCTGGTGCGTGTTGAAGAACTTGAGCGCGGAGGTGGCGGGTCGTGCGGGCAGGTCGTGCACGCGCACCGGGAACTGCTCGAGATGAGACACGCACGCGTTCACCTTGCCCACCAGCGCGGCCAGCGCGCCGCCGCCGCCGCCCAGGCCCAGTCCTAGGGCTTCCGCGCCCGTCTCGCTCCACTCGCTGGAAAGACACGAGGAAATAACATCATTACATCTAACAGTACCCCAGAAATCTTGCTATGATATTCAAAATAAACAAGGTAACTTAAAAACTATCAAGCCAAACAAAAAAACTCTTCTTTTTGTTATCGTGAATATCGGTAGTTCTCGTTGATCATCCTACCGGCTGCGCCAGTGATAAGTATGCGATGTATTGGATCAGGATGTTTAGATCTGTGAGGTGGACTTGAGGTTTCTCAAAGGTTCCCAGAGGAAACTCTGGTATACACATACTCATGCCAAGCTAATGTAATTTTCAAAATATCCTCCTCCTCTCCGCAAGCATCTAGAGACAAGACCAACTTTCTGTTTGTGTTCAGTTCACGTTAAAACTATAACTTACTTTAATTACTTTTTAGTGATATTGGTATGAACTTAGTACCACACTAATCACAAGTTGGTCAACTTCAATTAACAATAACATTGAGCTCAAGTTAAAGTAGTCGCTCAGATGTGTAAGCCATCAGTCACTTCAAAGAACGTCAACTGACAATAACAAAGCAGTCAAAAATTCAATTCAATACTCACTCAGACGTTAGAGGCATATCCGCGAACACGTGCAGGAACAGCCTTAGTCGGTCCTCACAGGCGGCGACTTGCTCGCCGGAGGTGCGAGATTCTGCGTCGTCTTTTTTCTCTTCTGTGTCCGGCTCGCTATCGCCAGTCATGTATTGCAAGAGGGCGCCCAATACGCCTGAATGGTTCACCTGGAAAATCAAAAATCATGTTACTGTGGAGTCATTTCTTCCAGAATTTAAGTAAATCAGTTATCCAGAATATTATTACAAGTTTTTTGATTCCAACTGTGTACTGGTAGTAGACCAACATTACAAATGAATGCTCTTTTACGTACCGGACCAATAAGAAAAATAAATAAATAAAAATAAATATTGTGTATTTTGTCTAGTATTGAGTAAAATCAAAGTCGCGGGGCGGAAATGGTTTGGACTGGCACAGGATCGAGGTAGATGGCACACACTATGGGTGAGGTTGGGCTGTGCCAGAAAGCTAAGCGGTGTCCTGCTGCTGTATTGGTAGTTTTTCCTTAGACACATTTTAGCTAACCCCCTCTCATTGCAATAACACAGATTAACTAGTATTATCTCACCTCGAAGGGCGACACATCATGATGTATAAGCGTGTCTCTGAGTTGCTGCAACGCCGCACGTCTATGGCCATGATGCGGCAAGGTAGCCGCGAGAGTAGCCAGCTGCTCCAACGCACCACCGCCGCTGGCTAGCGCGCCCCATTCGCGCTGCAAACGCGCCGCCGTCCATTGGATCCATTCCCGGACTTTCTCCCTGTACCAGTTGAAGTTTTACTATATTAATTGTGTATTATCTTTTAGCACTTTAAGCTTGGTACATGTTGATGGCAACCAGGGAAGCGGAGCAATCGATGTTGCCAAAATATCTAGGCTCAAAATGGGGGTAAAATAAAAAAATACATACAAGTGTATGAAGTGGGGTGGCATATCAAATATTCTTGTTAATTACATATCATCATCATCATCAGCATGAAGAAGACCACTGCTCGACATAGGCATATTTCCAGGAAGAACGATTCTGAGCCCTTTCCATCCACCGACTTCCCGCGATCTTAACAATGTCGTCGGTCCATCTGGTAGGTGGGCGCCCTACGTTTCGTAATTACATATATTCCAAACAATTTATGTTTGAGATACTGTGCTATACGGCCGGAGAATCTTGGCGCATCTGTAATTGGTGCGAAAATGACCAATGACTGACGGAAATTTAACGCCCAAATTCAGACCTGCTAAATTTCCGCCGGGCGTATTGTATCCACACACTTTCATATTTTTACACAAACTAGTACGTTTATAACACTGAAAACATTAGCTTACTTGTTCTGTATAGTAAGATTGGTGGCAGAGTGAGGTGATGCGAGCAAGCCCGTTTCCTTGTGCGCGTGAGGGCTTCGACCCCAGCGCGACGGATTGAGCGATGACAGGAACGAGGATGTCTTTGACGTGCCGCCGACTCGACTCGCGGAACGGGCAGCAGTCGCGACAGTTCCCGACGCTGGAAGAATAGAGACAAAGGAATACATAAGAATGAGGATAAATCATTAGGAAGAAAGATAAGTTAGAAGAAAGGAAGAAAGTCCTTTTCCTCATAATTTCCTAATTATAGGTAGGGCTCGATGTATTGCTCTCCTGTTGTATTTTTTTAAACAACCAGCTGAGGGAACAAGCATAATTACGGCCCTGATTGTAAGTGGTAACCATCGCCTAAAACAAAGCAATGTCTCGGCACGCACGTCAGGAACTTGACCTACGATGCACTGCTTTGCGTCCATCAACTTGAGGCATACATATTATGCTCAGAATTCAACTGTAACACAGCGCAAAAATCTATGTCTATCCTTTTCTAACACGTAGGGACTTTTTTATGTCCATCCTCTTCTATCACGTAAGGACTTTTCTATATTTTATAGATTTTGTTAAAATATTCTAGAATAAAATGTTCCTAAACGTCCTTAGAATGTTGTTTCACATTTTGGAATGCCCCGGCAACACCGGGCTTTGCTGCTAGTAATTAAATAAAAAAAATCGGTTTACTGACGATAGTTGAACGTGAGGCTTACTGACGATAGTTGAACGTGATAACGTCATAAGAAAATACACAGATGTTGAACGCTGCCGAACGCGGAGGCCGATTGTGCCTTTTTATCGCTCGTTCCGCGCTCTCGCTTGCACTTCAAGCCTTTAATGGAACGCCTCAGAGCGAGGTAACGCCGCATGAGTCATGTTTTTTCGTGCGTTCAGCCGGCTCCATCGAATTATAAGATGTTGTCGCGTCAAAAAGTACTCACAGTGAGGTGCGGTCGCGAGCGGATGGTGCAGGGGATGCGCTGGATGCGCGGGATGCGGCGAGTGCGTGGGATGCGCGGGATGCGCGGGCGGCGTGTGCGGCGGCGGCTCGTCGCGGCGGCGCGCGTGGCGGGTGCCCGCGCCGCCGGACCGCTTCACCGCGCGCTTGCGTTTCAACATCTCCGCTAGTTGGAGCGGACTGCCGGACCTGTTATATCAATGGAAGAAACAAAGCTCTAAGGCCCGTATTCCGAAACAGTGCTTGAGTCTGAGTTGAGCCTCAAGCATAGATTTAATGACAGTTCTCCATTGAAAAGTGTCAAAAATCTGTGCTTGAGGCTCGACGCTCGACTCGCTCGACTGTGCGTGTCGCTCGGAAGTTAATACTTCCACATTGGTCTCATTGAAATTTAATCAAAATCGGTTCAGCAGTTAGGCCATGATGTCGGTTTCTCAAGTATTTTAAATTTATATCAATACTCAAGCAATATCTTGACGCAAAATTCTGCGTTAGGTCGATTATGCGTTAGGCTATTCACTTAGTTACTTTGACGTGCTTTTTAACTAAGTACAGAACAGACTGGCTTACCTGTGTACGGTTGCTGTGGTCGATAACTGTGAGTGGGTTGAGGCCGAGGCCGGCCCGGGCTCCATACTACTGCTCTCAACGCCAACGGATGCTAGACAAACAATTTTCTATCAACTTCTACAATAGGAAAAAACAGCCTCACGACTTTAATCCTCAGCGAAGCACATTAGATATCTCCTCAGGTTTCATAGACTTCTACAGGGTGTTTATTTGAGAAGGGCGGTGACAGCCAAGTCCGAAACCACGTGAGTTAGGCAAAAGTCATGCAAGGAGTCATGCCCTCGATTTTTAAGAAAACAACAACTGCATATTTATTTTGTCAAAAATCTTTTACTTTTGATAGAAATTAAATATAATGTTTTTTTTTTAAATTACACCCTGTATTATTGAACTAATGGCTTCTTTTGCTGATAAGTATCAATCTTTGCAAATAAATGTTTTACTAAAAATGAATGGAAACAACAAATTTTCACTATTTACTTTCAATATCTCAATTTTAGCGAAAAGTTTTTCTACTTCGACTCCATAGAAATAAATTGTCCCGAAGAGCTTGGTTTCTACAAAAGTTAGTCATAAAGTGATACTTACGTGTAGAGGTAGCAACGAAAGAGCCAGAGGCGGAGAAGGCGAGAGTCAGGTTATTGTGATCCAACGACATCGCCGAAGTGGATGGCGGCGATAATCCCTCGGACTTCACGCTTGTAGAACTCGGAGACTGTAACAACATTCATGTTATGAGGTAATAGATAATTCTGATAAAGCAAGATGGAGAGCAAAAATCTGTTTTACTGATCTTACCACATTTGAAGTAGGATGAAGGGTATGAAAATTACTAATAGAAGATAATAAACCAGCTTCGCGCGGGTTTCATTTTTCCACCCATGCGTACCCGTGTGGCGGATTGCTAGTAATATGTTACGCATGGAAGATGTAGCTTTTAAATGGAGAAAGATTTTTTTTAATCAGTCTAGTAATTTCTGAGTGAGTATGAATGTAGATTCATCATCATCATCATCAACCTATTGCAATCCACTGCTGGACATAGGTCTCCCCCATGGCACGCCACTGAGCCCGGTCTTTGGCTCTTCCCATCCAGTTGCTGGCCGCCACCCTGCGCAAGTCGTCGCTCCATCTAGTCTGAGGGCGTCCTACACTACGTTTACCTTAACGCGGTTTCGACTCCAGAACTCGTTTATCCCAGCGGTTATCGGTTCTTCGGCAAACATGACCGGCCCACTGCCACTTCAGCTTGCTTGTTCTTTGGGTAGATTCATACTCACTCGGAAACTATGGATATGTGGGTAGAAGTAGGCCAAAGAAAAGATGAACAGTGTGAGAGATGACATGGATAAGAAAGAAGTCAATACAGAGATGACGGCTCATGGAAGAGGAGAACATGTTGTGCTGACCCCACATAAAGTGGGATAAGGGCAGGAAAAAGAGCAGTAGTTTCCGAGTTTATTCGTTACATACAAACCATTACTCTTTATAATATTAGTTTAGATTGGCCGCCACAAGGGGCAAAATTTTGTCGCGAAGATTTGAAGCCGATTTGTTGGGATTTGGAAATCGCTCAGTGAACTTACTTCGTCGTAAAATTCATCCAGTATAAGCAGACCTTCGCAACCATCATAAACTGTATACACTACCTTCAGTTTACTAGTGGTGGGTAGATGCGTGGGCGGCTCAGCCAGCTGCGCCACCTGATGCAGCACTCCCTCGCGGCGGAACTGCACCGCCATCTCCTCCGGCAGACGTTGCATCAGGATCTCTGCAAGCTGCAGGGAGCCCACGCAGATACGAAGGTCGCTTGATGCCATCATACCCGCGATGTGGGATGATATTACCTGAAAACATATTTATTTACAGCAACCGATTCAATCATAGCACACCTTGTACCTTATAAGGTTGTGAGAGCACTGGTAGCCTAGTGGCAGCGGACTATGTACCAATGAGTTTTTCTGCACAAGTAAATAAATGAATAATGAGTAAAATGTACTCATGCATTGACACAAAACCATTATTAGATCCCTGAGTTTCTTTCACAGCTCGCTTCTCGAGATTGTTTCTCCACCAACCCCATAAATCGTGGAATGAGCTACCACCAGAGGTCTTTCCCTTCAGTTATAACAGGCATAGGTTCAGGTAAAATTAAAAAGTCCCTTCTGGGTAGGGAACACAACGACAGCACCCTTGATGTTGTTGGTGTTTATGGGCGACGTTCTGTCGTCTATTTTTTGCACATTAACAGAATAAAAATTGCGGTCTCATGCATAATATGCTTGCCAAAGATCCGTCGAGCTTGCTCTAATGTTCACGTACCTGCATCTTGAGCACAATCCGTAGCAGCGTTGCGTCTGCGTAGTAAACGCAGCGCAGGATCGCTTTGAGCGCTTGCGAGCGCACCGCCGGCCCGGCCGAGCTCCAGTACACCTCGTGTAAGACGGCGAGCAGCGCTCGGACTAGCGACGGGTTGCTGCGAACCATTACTATTCGCGGGTCTGGAACCAAAGGAATACATTATGTAAAATGAGACGATCAGAAGCGCAAGTCCAACTTCATTTACAGAATTTCGTCTACGAAATTCAAACTAGCGTGTGAAAGGAGAGGCCTCGGCTTCTAGCACTATGTTCACTATCTTTTATCAATAAAAGTATGTCGTTCGTTAGGCTTAGCTCGAGCACAGGCGTCTGCCAAGTGCGGATTTTGTACATTAGATCCTATAAGATTTTTTTAGAACAAAACAATTTATATTTTTTCTCACCATACAAAATAATACAAACACCTTTTACAGTGCATCGAATTACGATGCCAAGTGAAACAAAATATTTTTAGTAGTAGGTCCTAAAAAGAGGTCCAGGCCTATTTTTAAAATACAAAATATCATAGTGTTGGCTAATGATTGTAGTAGACTAGGACATACCTGGCACCACGGTATTGGCGTTAGCCTGGTCCGCATTAGTGGTGGGCGCAGGCGCCACGCGTTGCACAGCCCTAGCGGTCCCCGTGTGGTCGTTCAGTTGCTGCATAGCGGTCAGGTCCACGGTATACGAACGGCCCAGAGTGTTGAGACAGGCTTCCTCGTCGCCCGCGACCACGGCCGCTTCTAGGGCACGACATTCAACCCATGAGTAAGAACGCCATACACCTGGGAAAAGCAATTCGATAATCACTGAACTCTTGATATCAACATAAAATATAAGGAAATAATACGTCAAAATAAAATAACAGATGAGAGAGGCGTTGAGAGATCATCGAAGCCTAGTAAACTTTGATGATCAAGTTCAGATTCGTGGGCCATTTATATCATTTTTGTATGCTTTGTGAAAGTAGGAGGATTAAGGCTCTGACAGAATGGTAGCTTAGGGGATTCAAAAGAGGTCTTGGCAGACAAACAGCCCGGTGGGTGGATGACAACTTTGTACTGGGAAAAAGGCCTAAAACCGACAAAACTAGTGTCTGAAGAAGGAGGCTTGTAGGCTCTATGTGTTGAGATTATTATGATGATGAATATGAATTGTGGTATTTCACCACATAATCAACATTTTGATCAGACAGTTGGTAAAGTAAACGAACCGGTATCCTCAATATTATTGCTGGCTATCAATAGAAATCCAATTAATGTAGGCATTTACAAATTAAACATTATTCTGGAGTGAATCACTACATAGTTCTAAGAAAAGTCAACGGCCGCATCTGTAGGGCATAATATACTAAAGACGAATATTTTTTTTATATTTTTCGTAAAAGTGTGATTTTTATTCATATTCTATTATTTTCTTTTTTACAATAAACATAAATTCGACGTAAATATAGTATTTCCAGTTTTAAAAACTATTATCCTTCAGTTCTTTGTAGAAAACGAACCAAGAATCCTTGACACAAACTAATCAGGCTCACGGTTGTAATTCTCGCCACGATAGACATCTCAAGGCTAGTAAATTATCAATCATCACAAATATACTTCAGACACGATATACATACGATAAATTCCCAAGGTGAGAGTTTTATCATCGGATCAGTCATTACAAAACTGATCAGTTCGTCAGTTTCCATAAGAGATGCACACAAACCTCTATCGTCCCTCCATTGCCAAGTGGAAGCGGCGCGTTCCGTCAAGGCCGACCAGGGCCGGTCGAGATGGGCGTCCACCGCGAAGATCCCATCGACCGGCAGTCGCGGCATCAGTTCGCCGATCAGACACGTGATCTCGTACAGTTCTTGGGGTAGGCGCGGGATTAACTCCACTTGCTGTGAATTAAATAAAGAATAGAAATTTACATTGCTTACAAGACTAGTAAATAAAAAAGCGGCCAAGTGCGAGTCGGACTCGCCCATGAAGGGTTCCGTAGCATCAAGTAACATAATATAAAGGTTCTTGTAGTTCGTCGAAAGGTAAATTGCGGTTTACGATTTATGACCTATAAAAAAAAAACTACTGACTAGATCTAGTTCAAACCAAATATCGTTGGAAGTTTGCATAGTAATGTACAACATATATTTTTTTTTGACCAACTTTTTTCCACTTTGGAAGTGTCTCTCGCGCAAACTACTAAGTTTAGAAAAAAACGATATTAGAAACCTCAACATCATTTTTGAAGACCTATTCATAGATACCCCACACGTATGGGTTCGATGAAAAAAAAATTTTTGAGGTTCAGTTACAAGTATGGGGACCCCCAAAATTTATAGTTTTTTTTTCTATTTTTGTGTAAAAATCTTAAGAGCGTTTATCCCGAGCATCGTGACTCAAGTTTGGGTAAATATACTCACCTAGCTATACAGTTACACCTAGCACGCACACAGCCGTCTGTGTTGGAGCGCGTATCATGCGCCGCATTGAATGAATCACCTTGATACTTTACCAGCTCTTAGTAGGGAATGTATTCATTTTTCGTAAGTAGGTACAACATTTTGTTGAATGAGTACCTACTTACGCAAAAACGGGCAGGTATGTTAAAATAAATCAAAATAATTTCGTGTAAAATACAATTTTAATATTTATCGTCTCTAAGTTTCATGGACTTAGCTTTTCGGGGATCAACAACTTCGGGTAATAGAAATTTATTATAAAAACTGACTAGCCGATGCTCCATGTTCTCGCTCCAAAATGTATCGTCCCTAATTATTTTTTCTGTCTTTAATTTAAAATTTTTGCCTGTCCACACAGCAAATAGACAGTAATTTCTATTCGTTACGTGCAGCTGCCCTTGTATTTGATAAAACCAGTCATGGCGTCGATTCACGGATACATCTATTTACCAGAATAACATTTTTTTGGTTAATAGCGATATCTGCCTCTAATCCGAATGCCGGACTAGGACATTTTATTTCGGTGATACCATCATCTTCAATTAGTCCATCCGGCGAAGCACCTGTAACCATAATAAATTGAAAGAAAACAATGATAAACAAGGAATAGGTCAGAAATCGAAACCATAATGCGAACTCAGAAGAAACTATATAAAATCATTAAAAAAATAATATAATGCATGCAATAGGTCCCAATAAAATATGCAGTAGGTAGGTACTGATGTACGTATTTTGAACAATAGTACATTATGATATAAGTGCGGTAGGTTGAAAATTACAGCCGAGGCGTTATTGAAGCCCGAGCCGTAGGCGAGGGCTACAAGAAAGCAGAGGCGTTTTATATAACACATTTGCGAGGAAATAAATAAAAATTAAACGAATAAATTGTTTATCACTTGTTAAAGCAGTTAGAGAATTTGAAATTAAATGAAATGACATAGCAGATTGTAAATGTCATTTTCATTGCTCATACTCTGAAAGTAGGTCTGAAGTTGCCTGAGGGGCCCAATTGAAAGTAATACTTTCAGCCCTAGGGAGAATCGCTTTCTACTGACAGCTGTCAAATTATAAAAAAAAAACTAGTTCTATTTTATTCAACCATGTACCAACTTTCTAAAGTCTTTCTAACTGCAAGGAGGTTGTTAAACCAAATTCCAACTTTTTATTCAGCAAGTAGGTTGGAAACCCATTACAACGGTATGAAGTTTAAAAAGTCTAATTAGAGCGAAATGTAAAATTTAAATTTAAATAACATAAAGATAGTATTAAATAATATATCTTCTAAATTACTTGATTAATAATATAGCTTCAACTATTTATTTAAAATAACATAGATTTGAGCAAACAATTTACCATTTTTTAAATTATGAAAATGAAAATAATGGCTGAATAATGCTGGCGAGCCGAAGCCGAAGGCCCGCCAGAGAAAAAGAAAAAAAAAACCGGGAAGGCGGCTATTCAATCTTCATTTTCACAAATTTTTCTTTCATGTTTTTATTTTTACTTTCCTTGTATTCGCAATGAAAAGCACAGTGTTTACCTCGGGTGAAAGTCTTTTAAGTCCCTCAAGCTCCATTGGCGCCCTCGCTACGCTCTGGCGCCAAACCCGTCTCGGGACTCAAAAAACGTGACTTTCAACACTCAGGTAACAATGTACTATTCATTTAATTTCATTCCAATTCATCCCGTTTCATTCAGTTTCATTCGGTTTCATTCATTTTAATTCAGTTTCATTCAGTTTTATTCAGTTTCATTCAGCTTAATTCAGTTTCATTCAGTTTCATTCGGTTTCATGCAGTTTCATTCGGTTTTATTCAGTTTCATTCATTTTCATTCGGTATCATTCGGTATCATTCGGTTTCATTCGGTTTCATTCGGTTTCATGCAGTTTCATTCAGTTTCATTAAGTTCATTCGGTTTCATTCGGTTTCATGCAGTTTCATTCGCTTTTATTCAGTTTCATTCATTTTCATTCAGTATCATTCGGTTTCATTCCGTTTCATTCGGTTTCATGCAGTTTCATTCAGTTTCATTAAGTTCATTCGGTTTCATTCGGTTTCATGCAGTTTCATTCGCTTTTATTCAGTTTCATTCGGTTCCATGCAGTTTCATTCGGTTTCATTCAGTTTCATTTCATACATTTAGCATCTGGATAAACCGTACGTTATACCTTATTAAAAAGCAACCCGTGCGTTTTACATTACATTACCGCACTAGTGCGTAATAACATACATTACGATATTGAAATCGGTGAAATTAGAGACCTTTTACGAGCAAATGTGTTATAAAATTAATTGATTACTTTACAATCATAGAGAGCTCATCAACTCGGTGCAAGTGGCTCCGTGCTTCGAACACTAGCTTTGGTATCGTGCGGACTTGCGGACTGGATGACTATTTGAAAGTACCCGCTAATTTCGACCTTTTTTTCGGCGTGTTATGTTTTATGATAACTTAGCAATAATGATTTTCATAATGCAAATTATTACTATTTCTATCTCCGTGTACGTTTAATAAAAATGGGAATTGACTATAACATGTTACGTTGTAAAAAGTAACCCCTGGGTAACATACCTTTTAGCTTCATTAGCCTTGACCAAATTTTCGCAATTGGTGACGTACTCGTTACTTTTTTTACGTGATGTAGCCTGTAAGCGGCTTTTTTATGCCATATCTGAAATAAAAGTAAAGAATGAAACCTGAATTAAAAAGAAATACAAATTAAAAATAATTAACTATTTTTTGCGTACCAGAAACCGGGGGTAATTAAAGTTAATAAGTTAATGCAACACCATTACTTTAAAATACAAAAAAAAACTCACCAAAGTTTTGTTAAACAATAAAAAGTATCAAAACGTCCCAGTAGCGCTATAAACTCGTGAAGCTACAATACATTTTTTTGAGGCTTGCTGCTTGCTTGCAGCGACTGGGAGCGACGCACGTCCTACCTCTGAAAGGCCTCGGCCGGCACTGAGCGTTGACTTGATTCCGCGCCGATTATATAGTAATACGAAATAATTCATAGTAAAATAAATATTCATGTTATAAAAAAAAAAAATCAAACATGTTTTAAAACGAACACTTCTTCATTTACTAGGCAAAAAAAATAACAAAAATACCTCGGATTTCATCAATAAACTAACACGTCTAATATCTCCAAAAGTGGCTCAAAATTACTCCTTTGATTATTTTTTTCATGAATGAAAACTTACAGGAATCGTGTTTATTCTGCCACTAAGAACTAATAAAATGTTATTAGCTTTTTTATACGAAAATTTTATAAGTTTGTCGTTTATAGTTTTATCATTGAATCGCATCTGCGTAGACCATCAACCGAAAGTTTAGGAAAAACAGATGAATCTTATGAAAAAACTATACAACCATTTGAAAATGTTTTTCCCATATGATTAAGTTTTGGTCATTCCCAATAATATGAGGTCAAATTATCTTCTGTGCAAGTTACACATATTGTTTTATTGGCCGTCTGAAATCATCAATTTACGGATGAACGTTCTTAATGCGGTTCACAGAATACATCTACTCGCCAAGTTTCATCAGTCTAGCTCTTACGGTTTCGGAGAAAAAACGGCTGTGACATACGGACGGACAGACAGACAGACATGACGAAACTATAAGGGTTCCGTTTTTGCCATTTGGCTACGGAACCCTAAAAACGAAGGCAATGAATATGTTATAATGTACTAGAAACTTTACTAGAATGACATCTACTCTACTAAACCTAAATCCGTGGGTATCTGGCGCAGCGCATTAGCATTGCTATTAAGTGTGGCAACGCCGCCATCGTCTTGGGGACGATCACGTTTGGCACTGATTTGGGTCAGTTGAGCTATCTCTAGATTAACTTTTGAAACTATCATGGTTTTACACTATTTTTCATGGTAAATATCCCGTTGTTTCATAAAAATAGTATCTCTAGATTATTTGTAACGGTGTGCAGATAGATCAACTTACTGTTTGTATTTTGTACATTTTGTAAATACTTGTTTTCATTGTAAGTTTCTTTGCGTAAACAAATGGTCTACTACTATGATAAGCGAACATCAGAATATTATTCAAATCAGGAAGCCTTCGACTTCGTCAGTGCGTCAATATGCAGCTGCATACTAAGCGATCGACCATGATATTTACGAACCGTAATGAATAACTATAAAATATGCGCGGTTAAACTTGGCACGCCACGACAGTCAGTGGACATTCCGCCACAAATGCCAACTAATGACGTTAGTTGCTATGCTTGATACCGTAAGCGCTATGAACACCAAATCGACAAAACGAAACTTATTTACTAATTTAAAAAAAAAAATACCCTAAGAACTGCATACCTATTTTAATGTCTACATCTAAGAATATCTCACATTTCTAGCGCCACTTTAATAAATTACCTTTAGTAACCAATTTGACCTGAGATACTCGATTTCGCTACAAGAGAGTGTTATTAGATAAGTAATGAAAGCCCCCAGCGTCCTTACCTCTTGATGGAGAGTAGAGCCAGTGAGCAGACAGAGCAGTGTATCCGCAATGGATCGCTGATGCAACGCAAGAGCAAGTTGCGGGCAAGCGGCGCACATCACCCAGAGCAGACGTAGCACCGTGATGAACGTGGCGCCAGATATTAGAGGAGGCTGGACTACCAGCTGTGGAAACAAACACATAGATAGATAACTCTTTATTGATTACAATGACACACAAACTAAGTAAGATACAGTTTTTAGATTAAAAATCACACACATATAAGTCACAGTAATACAATGGGCGGCCTTATCGCTAACAGCAATATCTACCAGGCAACCGTGATAAATAATTACTCCGGACTAACATTGTGAGAAATGGCAGGAGAACAGAGAGCCAGATTGATGATGATGTTCACGACTGTCATCTCTAGCCTACTCTACTCATCTTTCGGTACCAAGAAGTAGCCAGTAGCCTACTGGCTACCTAGTGGAAGTGGAGGTAGTGGATACTTGAGGAGGCAGAACTGTTCTAAATTAGAATTCTAAACTTCTCTACATGCTGTATTTAATGATGGTTCATAGATGTCTAGTTTAATTAATTAAATCGGCAGTTTATATTTTCAATTGTCGCTCTACAATGTGTGTATAATGAAGTCTCTCTAGGATGTAGTTTTTTAGAATAATTATGTTTATACAAACTCTGAAAAAGCATGAAAGCGTCCCAAGAGATAAGGTTTGTACAAAACACTGTCTTTCATTTCGTTCCTAAACTTACCAACTGCTGCAAGTTAGTGAGTAGTTCGGGCGTGGCGATCTCCTGCAGCCGAGTCTGGTCGTGCTGGAAGCTATCGACGAGGCGCGAGAACGCGAGGCAAACGCATTCCACTGACTTCTTGTCTTGTTGGGTCAGTCTGGAACAATGATTTATCATGAGTATGTTTTCCACTTATGGAAATGAATGAAAAGGATTGGATAATGAATAAGGATGTAGTGGAAGACTTTGAAAAGAAAGCTAGGTCGCGCTTACCCCAATCCATCGAGGAAGTATGTACAAAGATGGATGAAGCAAAAGAAGTATAACAGGATCGCAGTAAATATATATCCATTGTCTTTGTCAAGCTTTATTTCCCCAAGGAGCATGATTTCACATACGCTTTGACGTATAAATAAATATGTAATTAATTGAAAAACAAGATTAACAATGAAGAATGAATGAGGGATTAGGCGGACTTGCGGGCTTCTTCAAATAATAAGATTATGAGTAAGTCAACATATCTATACATACAATACGTTTGAACGAAAACAGCCAATGATTGACGGAACATTCGCCAAACAGGCCAATGGCTGACGGCAGGTTCTACCAACTTACCTATTAGCAAGAAGCTGTAAAGAATCCCTGACGAGATGGAACTCGTCCGTAGTGAGGTTCTGGCAGCAGTTAGCTGTGATGGAGAGCGCCGCGCGCTGAGCGTTGATGGAGAAAAAGTCCAGGTACATCAGGCAGGCTGATACTCCACGCTGGAATATACACAAATAAAAAGGTTAAGGTTAAGGTTCTGTCGACTTATTGTAAAATCTGGATCTGGTTATGCATTGCTATACCTAATGCTCGGTCCATGTGATACCACCACCAACTGTATGAATTAACGAATTCCATTGTAATAGCAATAAATTTCATGTGAACCGGATTCCTCGTTCACATGAAATTTACAGTCTCAGTCTCTTCTTCTCAGTCATTCGGGTCTCAGTTCTCAGATTCGGGTCTCTTACAGAAAAGTCCTGTGAGCTTATTACGTGTTGGGGATAGTTAAAAAGTGCCCGAAAACCTCGAGTTAAAATGACGAATAGTTAAAAAAATACATGGAAATTACTATCACCAAAAGAAGTAAACTTATGAAATGCAAAACCTCATAAATCTAAGAAGACGTGAGACAAAGTTCAAGTTTATTTATCGTAATTCGTCACAGAGCAGATTTTACCCGATGTGTGGAACTGTTGAGGGATAGATAGGAAGCGCACAATGACGAAGTTCAAATTAAGAAAAGTAAATAAATCCAGACAATACTTGGAAATTACTATCTACAAACGAAACTAACTAAAAAATACAAGAGCAATGATCATAAACTAAACAAGTGATACGCGAGGCAAAGTTCAAGTTTTCTTATGAATCTGTCACATAGTAGAATTTATCAGAAAAGCAGAAATTTTGAAATATGTTTACTGATCACAGAGATATAAGCAAAACATAGCAGATTCTAATATGGCCGGAATAAAATTATTTACTCACAACCACATTCATAAAATGATGGCAATTTAGCATAAGATGGTACTCACAGCCTGCAAGATAGACTTAGAATGTCGCCGGGACAACATGTCCAAAGCCGTGAGACTCTGTTCCGCCACGTCCATGCAAGTGATGGCTTGCAACTTGTCCAGGAAAGCTGGCACGGCGAGGGCGACCGCTCCGCTGCTGCGAGGCAGGGCTTCGAGCATGTATGTTAGAGCCCGGCAAGCGTGATTCATCTGCAATCACAATATAGTACATTATGATATAAGTGCGGTAAGTTGAAAATTACAGCCGAGGCGTTATTGCAAGCCCGAGCCGTAGGCGAGGGCTATAAGAAAGCAGAGGCTGTAATTATCAAAGCGCACGTATGTCATACGACGTTTTATAACACATTTGCGAGGAAACAAATAATACTCGGACTTTCGGACGAACTTACTTGTAGTTACTTGTTAAAACAGTTGGAAAAATTTGAACAATTTGTAAAGTTGATTATTACGTTGCCACCACAATGAGCTTGACTTATATTTTTGAGAAAGTTCCATGAAATAGGCTAAAAACACACTTTCTGTGAAAATGAATTGGCATCTTTGCTTGTTTTCCATAAGATGAAGTTTTGATACGCTTGTATCTATCGTTCGATTTTTCAGGCAAGAGGCTTAAAGTAGCCTTTTCCACTGCCTCTGAGAATTTTGGCGGTTCGAATTAATAAATTCATCATTAGGTACTTGACGACATTTTCAAACAAAAATAATACAGCGAAAAGAAAAAGCGCGCGGAATAATTTTTTACTTTTTCACAAATTAGCTAATTTTTTTTTTTTTTTAAGGCAAAGGCACAAAAACAGCCAGTATTACTAATAGAGTAAATTAATATTTTTTTGTTTTTGTTACAAATAAATGGTATGAATTTATTGTTAAAATTAATTAAATTAAAGAATAAATGTGTATTTTCTATATTTTATCTCCCAGAGTTAATTTTATTCATAAAATGTTTACCACAAAAAAATCTTAGCAAAGAGTTTTATGTCAGTTTTCTGAAATAAAAACTCTTTGCTAAGATTTAAAAAGGTACCGTTCGTGGATTGTTAACCGTGCGTTTTACATTACGATAACGCACAAGTACGTAAAAACATACATAACGATATTGAAATCGGTGAAGTAGGAGACCCTTTATGAGCAAATGTGTTATAAAATATGTTATGACCACTGTTTTTTTTATTTAACTCACGCTGGACAAATTACCACATCACAAACCCTTTTCCACTGTCTCTTTTCGAAAGAATAAACGCTGTCCCGGAAACCCTAGCCACTAGGCACTACGCCAAGCAAGCCCTAGGGAACCAGGGTCTAATGATAGTCACCAGTCACCTACTTGATTGGGAAGTATTCAACCCATGAGCCCAGCCCAATCCCAAGTTGTCAAGCTTTATAGGTCCTGTTTAAAGCAGACAAGTTACAACTCAATTCAAAAGTGACAGTTTGCTTACCATATCAAAGTTATGTTCCGCGGCGAGTAAGTTGACCAGAGCTGGGACAACCTGCCTTACAGGGAATCCAGCAAGAGTGTCCTCGTTGCCCATCACTAGCAGCTGGCACATTTCTATAACTGCTTGGAGTTGTTGGCCCTCATCGCCGGTCGCTTGTAAGCCGGCTAGTAGCTGCGCAGCTTTGGATGCAGCTGGTGGAAGAAGTGAAAGAAACACTTCGAATTATGGAGCTGGTTTATGCAAAAAAAAAATCCGGCTTGGAAAAAAAGTCAAGCATGAAAAGACCAAATGCAGAAGGACCATACTTCAAAGGAGTCATTGAATGCGTCTGTGTATAACTGCGTTTTTTTTTAATGTAAACAATAGACAAACGGGCTTACGGCCCACCTGAAAGGATCACAGTCACAGTCGCCTATAGACACTAACAACACTGGGAGGGGATGTTATTGTTGCATTCGTGCTACACTTAGCTTCTCCGGTTCTGCTATGTTCATGACTGGAAGTACCTTAGTATGTACAGCGTCATGTTAGTTTTACCTGAGTTAGCAGTTACTGTCCGATGCAGCAAGTGCTGCATCCGCGGACCCAGTGCGCCGAGCAGATGCGGCGGCAAGCCGCGCGCTTCAAGTAACGCCTGGAGTCTGCCCACTTCTCCTTCCTCGGAGGAAGACTCCTCGGCCGCGTTCACAACGCTGGCCGCACTCACGCCGGCCGCCGCTGCGCCGCCGCTTGCGCATTCTTCTGCTGACGACGACGCTGCAGGTAATACACAGTTATCAGTGAACCAGGGAAAAAAACGAACCGCTTTGCAACCCCAACTTTGAACCCCAGGCGGGCATTACATACATCCGAATGACATAGTATTGAGCATATTTAATATCTTCTAAGTATACTGGCCTGCAGTTAATGTGTAAACTGCAGTTAATAGCATCCGACGTGATAAGAATGTGTATTAGCGCTTCGATCATAAATTGGGGCCATTGCTTATCAGCTGTGAAACTTTACTGCATATGATATTTATTGACCAAGAGCGTTACGTAATAAATGATGCTGATAAGGTTTAGTTCGTACAATTGCGTACAAATATGCGAATACGTAAAACCAACTCTCCATTTAAGATACATAAGAGTTATTATTGCCAATAGTCAAAATAATAATCGATCTTAAAGATCAAGGTATTTTCTTATTAATTGATAATAGTTATTTTATCAATTAATAAGAAAATATCAACAAATATTTCAATAAGTCAAGAAACTTCTAGTGAGATGAATATCTCAGGATAAATTATCTAGCAATGCTGACGACACCATCTAGAAACCAATTTTGTATTTGTATTTTGTATTTGTATGTAAAATGTTTACTTTTCTAGTAACGTTCAATCATCATACCTACCTAAAACTGGACATTGTGGGAATTCGATTTTTTATTTTTTTTACAAAGCTTGCGATTGATCGTAATCTCACCGGCTGTTAAGTGATGATGCGGTCGACGGTGTAGCACGCTTACCAAAATAAACATCCAAGTTATGAGTGTTCAGAAAAACAGACGCCGGCAAGGAATTCCACTCCTTGGCTGTTCGCAACAAACCACCCGGAAACCATAAAAGTTGAAGCAAATCGCTTGGTGCGGACTGTTGGAACATCAACCATGTATGGTACCTGTATGGTACCTGTATGTATATTTAATGATGATAGGTTACCTTTGGTCTTAGGCTTAGCCTCGTTTGAAGCGTTGTCCGGCATCGAAGCTGCTGAAGCGGGCACAGGCGGGGTCGACGATGTGGATGCAACCGCACCCTGTAACCAAACATCATACAGTTTCTTTCTAATCCACGAAAGTAGACAGGTAAAACAGTACCCAAAGTCCCAGTACATTTACAACCTTTCGTTACCAAATGTTGTTTTCGTTTCGCTCACGTGTCTCTCTCTTTTGCATGGAAAAATGATGAGACAAAAACTCTATTTTTGCTGTCTCATGTTTTCTCCCTACAAAAGACAGAGACACGTAGGCGAAACGAAAACAACATTTGGTAACGAAATGTGGTAGCAAAACTTGGACTTAGGGTACAGGCCTTAGACTAGAATATTCATAGTGAGGGGCAACGGTACTCTATTTACGGGACGCTTTAGTTCCTTGGATTTCCTCAGGGAAGCTTAATTGAGGAGGTTGTTTGGTCAACTTTGTACTGTACGTTAATATCCCTCTTTCCACTCCTTGCGTTGCGATTACCAAGGACAAGGACTCGAAGTCTTTTAAATCAACGCAAAAAAAAAACTTTCTAGTAGAAACCGATTATTATTACTGTATTACTTAAGTGCTGTAACGCCTATTTAATAACTAAATACATTGTAAATAGCCGTTGCATTAATTCGCAGAATTAATTAAAGGTTGCCAGGAATGGCAACAGAAATCATTTTAGGTACATATTCAAGGCGACTGAAATTCAAGCTCGTAGAACCGACAACCGCTGGGGGCCAATTCTAGATTTTTAGAGATTTACGCTCGAAATAGAGATTTGAAATGTCGCGAAAGCAGTGTCATATCACCAAATTTGTCGAAGATAATATCGAACCGCGATAAAATGCGTATTCTAGCCACCGTTAGACTTTTACGTTAGACTTTTACATTAGAGATGTCAGAAAGAAGGTTCATTCCTAAAACTTCCACAGACTATCCCGTTGTTGTTCATGTTTATCTACGTTCCGTTTCTATCGATAGAATAGTTCGATAACACTAACTTTATTATTGTCTTCAAATGAACACATTTCCTATCAAACGGTGTTTAAAATGCGTTCTTGTTGTTGTTTATAGTAGATTCATTTTCATTAGATAGTAATCAATGGACTTTTCGCACAAAATGTTAGTTACAATAATTAATTCCGGAAACACACGGAACGTTATTATGTACCATAAAACTGTAAACTTTGTTGTTTGTAATCTATGGTCAGTTGTCTATGAAGTGTTGTAGATGTGTCATTGTCAGGATCATTATTAGGATATGTTATTGTCAGGATCATTATTAGGATATGTTATTGTCAGGATCATTATACTCAAGAGAAGGACTCCGATGACTTGAATGTTTAATTCAAAGGCAACTAGATGGCCATTCCATGCAAAAATAATATTTCTCTCGAAGCTTGAACCCCGGATACAAGTATAGACGTTGACTGTCTGATTGACTGCTCTTCTAACTGCGCCATTAAATAATTACTAAGTACGAGCTACATTCAATCACTCCTCACTTATTGTAGGTTTATGAGAAAGCATTATTCGCGTTCTCGCTCCCAACTTGTATACCCTACAAACAAGTAAACATCATTGACTTTTTATCAAAAAGTAAGACTAGGTGGTATGGTCTTGGTACTCTAGTCTGCTCCAAGGACCGAAAGAAAAAAAAGCCCAAAGTCACCCAAAGTATATTAGAGATGTCAATGTCGACTACTACTCACCACTCGACACATATCTAACGGCCTTCGCTCGATAAATGTCTATAGTGATATTGCTGGAATACGATATCTATTGAAAATGTCATGTCTATTTAAATTTGACAGTTCTTGTGATATATATCTACCGTGACAAAAAAGTCACTGGTCTAGAATTGCCCCCCTGGGGAATAAAAGATCTCGAATGGCGACCACGAACTGACAGACGAAACGACCACCCACCCGACAGACTACAGACATTGTTAAGATCACGGAAAAGCGGGGTATGGAAAAAGCTCAGAATCGTTTTTCTGGTATTGCATAGGGGGAGGCCTACGTCCAGGAGTGGACTTCTTCAGGCTGATGATAATTAAATTCAACTGTATGTTTTAAACTAGTCCATGATTGTCTTAAAAGGTTTATATAATTACCGTGGTTAAGGTCTGGGGGTGTGACCGGCTGGACGCACCTCCAGTGCTAGCACAAGAACCCAGACTGCTTTTGCCTGCAAAATAAAAATAATTTTAGGACACCATGTCCAGCAGCGAAATGCAATAGGTTTTTTTTTTATACAAAAAAGCATACCTGATGGGAAGCGGTTACCGTAGCCTACGGAAGCCTAAGGCCTCTGCTTCGAATTTAGCGGGCAGCGGGGCGGCAGCGGCGGCGGCGCGGGAGCAGCAGACTTCTTATGCGTAAAATCAAATGGACCCCCCCGCCCCGCTGCCGCGCCGCCACCGCCGCCGCCCCGCTGCCCGCTAAATTCGAGGCAGAGGCCTAAATATTGCACATAGGCTTTTCTACTTTCGTAGAGCGCTATCTCTTTCTGACGCACACTACGCTCTATGAAGCCGAAATTAGTAGACGTGCAATATTTGCCTACTACTATACCTCGTTTATCTTTACGCGTGGACGCTGGCTGCGGCTGCGGCATATCGCGAGCTCGCGCCCGTCGTCCGCTTGCCGCGCTGCCACCGGCGCCTTCGTTCGATACCTGACAACATACAGCAAAGGACTCTTTTTATTAAAACTTTAAAATCCCTGACCAAGTGATAAATGTACAGCTGAATAAAAGCACAATTGTTTCAAACATAATTTAATAAAGAGCGCGACACGTCTTTCAGCTCTAAATATATAAAACTCTTACGTTACTGACTGACTAACAATCAACGCTCAGCCTAAACCGTAAGTCCTAGAAGCATGAAACTTGGATGGTATGTTCCTTTTATAGCATAAGGGTGCACTAAGAAAGGAAATTGGAAAATTATTCCCCTGAGCGGAGAAAAAGAGGAAAAACTTTTAAAATAAAAATCATCGGGGAGTGACAGCCGCGGGCGGCCGCTAGTTATATCATAAATCATTTATTTGCTCTAATGGTGAAAGTAGACAGGTAAAAGCCTTATACAAAAGATCTTATAATATTAAAAATAAATCACCCACAATTATACTGGGATGCAAATTTGTAGATGTCGGTTTGTAAAATTTAGGCAGCAATATAGAACAACGTAGCAAAATTCCCTAATTCTATGCAATAATATTGAAATTGTTATAATTTTTAATTTAGGCCTTGAGCACAGACTGAAGGAACACCTCTGTGAGGTTACTAACACACAAAGAATCACGACAAAACCAGCAGTTCAGCAGTTTTACAAATATTCCCAGAACATGGAATGTGGTGCATGGATTTTAACAAAACTAAACCAGAATAGGATGGCTGCATTGTAGAGATGGTACTATAGGCTACTTTTTCACGAATAAGTAGTTTGCCTTCAAAAACGACTTCGTCACTTTTGCGAAAACATTTTTGGCATGATAATATCTTTTTCATTTTGATAGTGACATAGTTTGTTTAACCCTGCGTAGCCTGGGCAGGTCCAAATTAAATTAAATATTAGCGATATGGATTCCAATTGGAAATGATACTCTTTATCTGTCAAATTTTATAATTCAGTAGCTTTGTGATGGAATGTATTTTGGCACACATGTGTAAGTGAGGATGGTTGCATTGTAGAGATGGTACTATAGGCTACTTTTTCACGAATTTTGAAGTTTGCCTTCAAAAACGACTTCGTCACTTTTGCGAAATCATTTTTTGCATAATAATATCTTTTTCATTTTGATCCACTAGCAAATCAAATATTCGCGATATGGATTACAGTTGGAAATTATACTATTTATTTGACAAGTTTTATGATTTATGGCTTTGTGATCGATTGTATTTGGGCACACATGTGTTAGTAATAGCATGAAAATTACCTGTCTTTTAGAAGAAGTATCCTGCCTCTGGCGCTGAGAAGAGCTTGCTCCCCGCGTCAAGCACGCACCCAGAGACGCACCCGTCGCAGCTGCGATGCTCTGCGCACAAAACGCGACAATCACCAACAACACAACGCACAATGCATATTCACAAGACAACACTACACACGAGTATGCATTTAAATACATGAGCACTCGGTAAATACAATTCAAGGTACCAGTCTGGCCAGTGACGCGACACTTTCGACACTGCGCGGAACAACGCAGATAGCGATGACTCCACCAAAACAATGCGATTATTTTTTAAAGTTTGCAAACGCACGACAATGATACAAAACTTATGATACTCTACTAACCGTATTCCTAGTATTATCAATAGTCAACAATATAATTAGTGTTTTATCTCTTATCAGTGAAACTGCTGTCGAATTTATTTTTGAGAAGATTGTTAATACATACCCTCCTTGCGTTAGTCTGGCGTAAATAAGGTAGATCGCGAGGAACTATCAATAGTTTACTGGCAGCACTATTCGATTTTGACGAATTAGCTTCTGTGAACATATAAAATAATTAATATGAAACAGTTTTCCGCACATTGTTTGGTAACTAGCTAGTTAATTATTCAATATAGAGTAGTTTGTAAACGCTGTTTAATTACCTTGGGTATCGGAATAGGGCGGCGTTGAAGCGCTCGCAAGGCTGTCCGATGAGCTCTTGCTCTCCACTGCAGAATGGCTCTCGTCGCTCGACGGGTTTGCTGCAACCAATAATCATTTACTATGGCTATTTGTTATGTTATATAAAATTATCTGCGATGAATGACTGCGTTTGATACGCGTGATAACGATTCAGATAAGCTAGGTGCCGACTCTTGTATCATTATGTGCTCTACATCTTAAAAATAGTCCAGCCTTTGTACGGACCTATTTTTGTATAGAAACACGAAAAATAAGCGGTCTTAAAATATAATTTAATTCCCAAGTGTAAGATGTCTCAATAATAGGTAGCATCAGCACACTAAGTAAAGTAAATAACAAAACTTTTGTAAAAGGAAAATATTTTACCTGAGTTCGTAACAGCAGAGGTAGACGGTCCGAGATCTCGTTGTCGGCTACGCAGAGAGTACGAGCAACTTGCTAGATTAGCTACAGGTACCTCTCTTTCAGTCTCTTGTTTATAGGTTCTGCTGTTGCTTCCTTCCTTTGATTCCGCAGATTCTTTATTAGGATGTGCTTGTTTCACCTTCTTTTTGCTCTTTTCTAAGTTTAACGAGCTGTTGCTATTTATATTCGGCAAGCGATGTCCCGATCGTTTTCTCTTCTTCCCTTTTCGTCTGCTAGCAGTCGGACTGTAGACAGAATAGTCAGATGCTACGCTGACGGTGGACGAGCTATACGGCGAGTATGCGTAGTCTCTCTCGTCTAACGGCAACAGACCACTTTCAGGCTGATGATTCTGTTGTACTGAAGTAGTGGCAGCGGTTTGGTTAACCGGTGTCTCTTCTACTGTTTGTGGTATCGTCGATGGATTATCGTCACTGGCACTCTCAGTGGGTTTAAAAGAAGTCCGAGAGCGTGTGCAATATGCTACGCACTCTTTGCTTAAAGTAGCTGTTGTTTTGCGCTTCTTCCTATCATGCGAGGAGGTTCGGCCTCGTTTAGTGTTTCCGCCGGAGGACTTGTGGGCGTCTCCGCCCTTCAGATGAGTGGTATCACAGCGTGTCTCGTATACGTTAGCGCCGTAGGACCAGCGCTCGGAGATGGAGTAGTCGGAGCGAGGCAGTGAGTTGACGAGGCGCGAGCTTCTGCGTAGCGTATGAGACTCGGGCTCTGACAGACGGCTCGCGTGCCGACTGGTGGAGCGCGGCAACGGTGACGTCGCGTTGCGTCTGCTTCGTCGGCTGTGGCTCGATTGACGCAACGACCGACCGCCCACCACCCTGCTAGGAGAAGACCTAAAACACACAAGGGTTTTTTCTTCCATTGATGTAATTCGAGTGATTTATTGATTGATTGATTCGAGTGATTGATGTGATTTGAGTTAGTAATGTTGAAGTGGCAATGGGCAGGATATATAGCTCGAAGAACTGACAACCGTTGGGGAATAAAGGTTCTCGGATGGCGACCACGAACCGGAAGACGAAGCGTAGGGCGCCCACCCACCAGATGGACCGACGACATTGTTAGGATCGCGGGAAGTCGATGGATGGAAAGGGCTCAGAATCGTTCTTCCTGGAAATGTGTAGGGGAGGCCTATGTCCAGCAGTGGACTTCTTCAGGCTGATAATGATAATGATGATGATGATGATGTAATTCGTTGCACACAGGCTTTACGTTGGTTAATATCAATTAAGTAGGGTGTGGTTAAGCCATTGACCTAATAATCGCAAATATAAATAACTTTAATTTCAGTTCTGGCATATTATCCTATCGACTCAGTACCTCATACCCCTGCTTGCACAGCTTGTCAATACAGTTAGCACAAATTGCTCACAAATTGGACTAAATTGATTGCACAGACAATTTGCTAGCCTCTCATCCCACCTGCTGTTATTGAGACCTATTTGTCTACTATGGTTTGAATAGAATATTTTTGTGAAATGTAGATTTTTATAACACTACTTTGATAATTTATGATATACATATATGAGAGAGCATGCAAGCCTGAATAATAATGATTAACCACATTCCGTTCTTGATGGCTGGCGCTGGCAGGCCCTTATTGTGTGACGCTTGACACATATTCGGTCACATCTGTGAGTACACAAATGTCGTGTGTGTGCGCGTTCTGCGCCCATTTTGGCACAGTAATAGTCCATAATCTAAGCAATTGTGCAAGCTAACATTTAACTGATTTGATTATTAAATAGTTTCAATCCAGAAAAAACACAAAACAAAAGTTACCTTATTTGCTTATAAATTAAA
Organism: Thera britannica; assembly: GCA_939531255.2. Lineage (NCBI taxonomy): Eukaryota > Metazoa > Arthropoda > Insecta > Lepidoptera > Geometridae > Thera > Thera britannica. The sequence goes on from OW618048.2 coordinate 5,538,053, forward strand.
TAGTAATCGTGGAAATCCGTGATTTCCTTTTCCTTTCCCTTATGTAGATTATCCTGAGAAGGTACCTATAATTGATTGATTAAACATGGGCACGCCTAAGACCGATGTATGTACCTAAACTAAAACCTTGTGTATGCAATCAATTTAGGGAGTATTGTAATGCCAACAGGATGATATTTACCCTGATTAGTTACTATGGTGCATAGTAGACTTGTCACTACGTATCTATCATAGTAATTATAATAACAACTTTATTGCGCTTCACAAAAATGTAACACAATAAATAAGGTACACACACCAATAGCAAGAAAAAACAGCTTCATAACTCTGATCCCCAGTAACAGTTGCCTGCAGATCTTTAAGTAAAAAGCATCAACTTATTGGGGATGTGTAATGGTAAGACACCAGAAAAATTACCTAGAGTGGTGGCCATGGAACTTTGGAACATGTTAAACCTAATTTTTACTGTGCGGTATGTATGACTGGCAAAAAAGTCAAAGCAAAACCCTGTACAGTGACATATAAACGAAGAGACTACATTGCATCATTCACCCGTGGCATGTGAATAAGTGCTTTATAATTTTTTATGCTTATCTTCGATCACAAACAACTTCATGTTATTTATCTCCAGGCATGGTAGATATCCTTCCAGATCTCTTAATACCATGTATGGTTATTTGCATGAAAATCCAATGATTGACACCAACACGTAGAAGTAGTTAGATTAACTGGACTAATTCTTCTGGACTGGAACTGAACTGGACTTCTAACGTTAAGTATTAAATATGTATCACTGTTACACCACTGGACTCAAACCAGTACACTGTGTACACACTCTCTGTAAAAATGTATTATTCTCTGTAAGTGAATTTATTGTTCTTTGAGAAATAAATATCTTTAAACCGAATTCTAGTATATTAACCAACACCAAAATGCTTGTTAGCATATTTAATTAATGAGAACTACCTGCTAATCTTTAACAATAGCTGATTGATTATAAATCAACCAAAACAAGAATAAAATAAAATGTTCAATCAATAATCCTATGTACAGGATGTGAGATTGAACGATGCATTGTACAGATATAGCTCACCCGCTGGACTCTCTCGTAAGTGCAGAGTGTGACGACGGTGTGATGTGTTGCTCGGCCATAGACGACGCTGGGAACACTCGCGGCTGCTGGTGTGGGGCCTGCGCAGGCCGCCCGCGCGCGCTACCTGCCCGGCACCATGCCAGGGCGAGCGCTTTGACGCTGTCTCCGCATCCACTAGGTACCTCACCTCACTATACACTCATCACACTACCCAGTACCTTCACTACACTGCCTTCTCGCGATACGCACTCCACGTCAATGACACACTGCGATGATATCTAGAACAAAGATGAACTCGGTTAGCGATCGAACAATGCTGCGTTACATAAACATTTCAATAACTCTACCTACTGTTAGTGTACACGAAATGCGAAACCGATTACAAATCGAATTCATCAATGCAGGAAGCACCGATTTTTAACGATGCAAACACAACATCACGATTTTAAAAATAATAAAATGGATGACACTTCAAGGATAGAGTTTCGATTCCAGAGTTATTTTTCATTTCATTTTGAGAACGAATGCACAGGTTCACAGCTGGCTAGCTGTCACAGATAATGTTGCCATAAAACTACCACGCACGTCTACCGCAAATACTACCGTAATCTACCATAATATTTATTGATTTCTTGTAAACATTGGATTTAACGTTTGTAAATCACGAACATAAAGTGAGAGTGAGAAGATAAGAAAGGAGTGAATACAGAAATGACGGCTTACAAAGGGGAGTGGAAGTAGTTATCATGATAAACCTGGGATGATAGGATAAGGGCAGAGGGGCGATGATGATACTTTCGTTACCTATAATCGATATTTACTATTCAAATAATGATTAAAATTATGGCTGTAAGTTTTTACATGCGACTTTTATAGGATTAACAGGAACTAGGGTAGTTAAATGTGTAAGTATTTTCCTACCTCGTACACTTTACAATGATATTTTTTTGGAAATAATACGTTTATTAGCGCTTCCTTGCCAAGGGTTAAGTTTTGGTGGTGCAATTACGTTAAGTACTTTGTACTTACCTATGATTATACCAAAAGCTGAGAGCATAAAATCAGGTCCGCAGTATTTAAGTGTAACCATTGGTGAAAATACCATCCGCCACGCCTTGCTTAGCGAAACATCGATCAGAGGAAACATGCTAGGATTCCTGAAGCGTTCCACAACAACACTATTTTTTTGAATGCAGTTCTTATTTTTAAACGGTTTTATTTCGCTTGACTCATTGTTTTTGTTTAGTTTGGGTCAAATCTTGCAAGCTGAATTAGAACCACTTCCCCTTATTCTATGGAGTTGACATTTTATTACCAAAATCGAGTCCGTAACTCTTTAACAAATTACTATACACATTCGTATAGCGGTCCCAATAACAGGGCAAAGGTAGGTACTGTGCCTGTGGTGAACGACCGCATCTCATGTCACAATGTCCAGTTTGCAGTGCGCGTACTCATATAAAATTGACTTTGACTTATGTTTACTGCTTTCTTAACACTCATAATCTTATACCTTTAAACGAGAAAATCTTGTATATATATATATATATTTAGGATCTCGGAAACTGCACCAACGATTTTCACGAAATTTAGTATACAGGGGTTTTCGGGGGCGATAAATCGATCTAGCTAGGATTCATTTTTAGAAAATGACGAGAAGTTGGTGTTTTGCAATAATCAAACATAAACTCACTAAACGACTGTTCCTGCCATCTATTGGCGATTGTGAGCAACTAACTGCAAGCTAGATGGCGTTGTTAATTAAAAATAAGCCAATAAAGATACGACTCTTCCTGACATCTATTGGCAAATAATAATAGTATACAATTTTTTTTAAACCCGAGCGTAGCTCGGTCATACCGGCTCGTAATAAATAAATCTTCATCAGATCTTATTAATTTTCCGCTTTACCCATTTATCAAAACAGTGCGGTCAGCATTAAAAAAAACAACAATAAGGTCTAAGCTGTATTATTAATAAAAAAAGTATATATTATACATAGGGTAATACATTATACTAAACCTAGGTTAAGTATAGGCAATGTAGAGTAGATAATGTATGTGGGTATGTACTACTATCTATGTACATTGTACACACTATGTAGATACATAACTACAAATAATTCATTATGTATAGAGCAAAGCCAGATTTGCCCAGTAACGAGAATCCAACCTGTTCAAAATAACCTGTCTTACCTACCTACGATTGAATCGCATCTCGAGCTCACTGTAGGACGAAAAATAAAACTCGAGACATTGACCAGGTGCACTCGCCAGGTAAATAATATTATTTCTGTGTGTAGTAACGTTGGTTTGGTTGAAACCTTTTGCTAAAACAGGTAGGTACTTTTTCACACAACCAACGTGGGTATTTGAACCTTCAGGTTCCGTTACCGGTATAAAAAGTAATAAAAGACAAAATAAAAGGCTTTGTGTACAAAGCAAGAAAAAGTCCTAGATACTTTGATAGAGGTCTTAAAAATACGCAGTCAAGACACATATCTGTTAGGGAGTTTATTTAATATTAGTTTATTTTTTATCACGCCACCGTGTAATGACTAATTAGATTCTTGGAAAAAAAACATGGGGGGCTTTGAATGTATTTTTAAATGGTCTGCCAATAACCGTGTAGAGAAAAAATGAAGCCATGCTTTGAGAATTGTAAAAAACTAGGAAAAATAAGTTATCTTTCAGTTGCAGATATTAAGCTATAAAAAATAGTACACATGAAGTCGTAAATAAATCGACGACGACCTCATAGGTATTATGCGAAATGACCTTCCTTAACTCAAACCAACCGCAGATCTTTACATGCATAAAAACTTTTATTTTATACGTCCATAATATAGTCCATATATGCTTTGATTTCTGGTAGGTATCTTGTTAGTTTTATGATTCACCATTTACTATCATCAAAAAACATTTCTTTTGTGGTAATGGCTGTATTATTCTGCCAAGTAGCTACTGGCAATATTTAGACATTTCAGTAGTACCTATATAATTTGTACATACAGGGCTGTGTGCGTATAATTTGTACTTACAGGTAACTATAAACTAGTTTAGTATTAGTAGATATAAGATAATGATCTATAAGATAATGCATCGGGAGTGTTAACCGTCTCGTTTATTTGGCAAAAGAGTGCCCCGCTCAATAATATCATTTACCTATAACACGGTTTTAAGCATTGGGACGTGCGTGACGCGACGATTCTCAATAGTAAACTTTAATCTGAATACGTTAAAGAATGATTTGGTGTGTTTTGATCAGATTCAGACGAGGGGCTGCGCCCCAAGGCCGTAGGTCGACAACCCGAATAAACTGCATTTACCACGTGCGAAACCAGCTCACCTCCATCGGCCAAACGATTTTTCAGAGTAAACTACCCAAATCGTATAAGCTAGATCATTTTTTTATAATATGTTTTATTTGGAACACTAGAATCTTATAAAAGTCTTTAAAGCCACATAATAATTGAAATTGTGTAAGTCACAATTTCAAGCGTATAGTTTAGGACTTTAGGCTGAGCGTTATTTTTTTTAATAAGATACTCTTTATAATTTGGTTTAAGTATACAAAAACCAATCGGCAGTTTTAAGTTAGCAGGGTGCACCCCAGATGGGAGTCAACGACCGGACCTGAGCGAGGAAGTGAGGACGACGGGCGTCGTCGGCGACAGCGCACCCTCACTTCTCGCAACTACTCTGGAGCCCTATCGGTCCAACGACCCTTCTACAGAACCCTTAATAAGTCCTGCATTAAATCAAATAGATCTATCAAAACAAAGATATCTTCTAAATAAATACAATAGCTTTCTAGATTGGTTGATTTATATTATATTCATGTCGTGACTTTTGTTATTAAAGTCATTATGATCATAAAATAGTCATTATAGTCATTATAATATCTGCAAACATTTATGTCTTAGCGAAAATTTTTACTACTGCAGTAATAAAATCAAACAAGATAATGAAAACTATACAATACATAGTCCACTTCAATGATAAACAGAAATTCAGAAACTTTAATATGGGTTACTACGAATCGATAATCAGAATGCTGTTGATATTAATTATTTATTCAAAATACAATGATGACTAGAATGAGCCATTAACATATATTTAAGCAGTAAGTAATTCGCAGTTTTGGCAAACTAAAATACCTACTCATGAGTACTTACTAATCTACCATGAGAGGCGGATAACTATTATGAGGATCGTTCTGCTCCGGGAGGTAGTGGGCTCTCAGCAGAAAGAGTTACGTTGCAAACGTCTATTTCTATCTGGGGCATGGCACGTCAGGGACAAACAAGACCAGAATTAAATAAAACTATGCGTGATGGTGGTGGCGGTAGCGGCTGCTATGCCTCAGTTTTATCGTCAATCGCTTCCTCTCAAATTAATTCGATACGCTTACCAATTGCTGTACATTCTCATTCTCAGTGTGTTAATATTGGAAATAAAATCGTATTTTAATAAATAATACATTAAATAAGGCTTGAAATTGAAACGCACTCGAAAACCAGCAGCTTTGACAGCCGCAGGTACAACTACATCGCGCGCGACTGAAATAAACTACGTCAGTGGAATCGATTTCTGCATGCATAGGAAACTGTTACCAACTAGCCTGATTTCTAGATCTTACTAAATTATGTGCAATCCTTTGTATTTACATATTTGTGAATTAAAAGTTTTTTTTTATTTGCAATCACACACATAGGTAAACATGTTTATTTTCAGTGTGAAACCACCATCCTCGCACGTGCGTTGACTGACCTAATTGAGACTTTACAACACATTCGAAGCAAACAAATTATGCCAGTTTCGGAGAACAAGTACCTACCGACATAACGGTTGAGATTAATTGCAAGAGAAAAATATTTCAACTTTTTTGGTTTCTTTGCTTTGATCCTTTGTTGAAGTTGAAAAACAACTTTGCTGCTAGCATAACTTTTGAATCGGGGAGAGAAAGCTATGGTGATCGGTGTTGCAACCTCCAGCAACGTGTAGCCAAAAGGTTTCGTGACGACCGATGTCTCTTGCATAACATCTGTGTTCACGACACCACAATCAACCACAGCCGGCCGTGCTGTGTGCTACCGACAGGAAATACCTACCTACCCACCATACATAAACTTTTTACCTAAAACTCCAAATATTATAAACAACGATGACGATAGACAGGCAGATAACTGAAGGTCTTTGGAAGTACTGAGCGTGTGTGTATGTGTATTGATTGAACGTCCCTTTCCTACTCTTTATTACGAAATGAAATATGTAGTTGCGATTACTTGCGCCGCGATAGTATTGCAGTATTGATTATCGTCGATAAGTGATTTTCACCAAAAGTGTGTCAGAAGTCGAAATAATGAGTTCAAGTCTACGGTCGTTTACGCAACATGCGCAACTAGGCCAATATTGAATCTCATTCTCGCGGGCTTGCCTAACTACTCATCTATAAAAAATACAAACAGCTGTTCTGCCGCATACTTACATTTTTATGATTCTGTGCATATTTGTTACCTTATGGTTTAAATCTAGCTTAGCTTTATGTTTGGGCACAAGATCGCAGTTCTAGTATTTAATTTTTCGAGTACATTAACTTGTAATCTACATAAGAAGTATGTATTTCTACCGTAGTTCGGTAGAAATACATACTTCCTATGTAGATGCCAAAAGGCAATTATAAAATTAATTAGTATAATTTGCATTTGTGAACTTCTAAAAGAATACAAATATGTATAATAATAAGAGACACCATTTTGGTGTTTAATGACAACATCTATTTCATACACTTGACACTAAAAAGATTATTTCAGATATTTTTGCTGTTTCATTTAGAAACATTCTACGTCGAATTTAGGTACAGTAGTATCTGTCTATGTTCTGGTGTACTCACTATAAAAACACATGTTCATCTTGTGTTCATTCATAACAGTTTAGGGAGAAATCCCATGTACAAACTGCCATACTATTATTACTAAGTACTTATTAGTACTAAATATATTAAGTTCAATTAAAAAAATAATATCCATCAAACAAGTCGCAAAAAAACATTACGATGCTCGATAACTTCGATAAGGTTCGATTCCAAAACAAAGTTCCTTCTTATCAACACATCGTGATGAAACCGGCATACCTATAAACCTTAAAAATTCGAAAATATGTGTCAAGTGCACGAAAGGAGACTCTTTGAGGCGCACTTAAAATGCTTTCACCACACTTGGTTCGAAAGAATCAGTGACACGATAAGAAGAAGAAGATGCAACACTCAACAAAGGACTTATTAAGTTAGGTGTATTAAACTGTGTGTACTGCCTCACGCTCTTTCGAAACGATTGATATCTAGTATCTATCGATATCGATATATCGATAATGCTGAAACAACTTGGTGCCAAAGGGAGATAAATAATAAAATATACTGTATCTAGTAGCGAAAATAAAGAAGATTTCAGTTGCTTATATATATTTTGATTTATGATAATATCTGGAATATTCATATCTGTATTTTGCACGAAATGTTCCTAGTATTTGGGCTCTTTGATGCAGGCGATAATGTTGGAATGGCACTAGCACAACACTATGAAGACGTCCCGTCCCTAATCAATTTGTTCGTTCATTCATGTCTGTCTGTTCGTTCTGACTCCCCAAAGTGTGTGCGTGTGTCTTGATCTCTTTATTGAAATATCAATTGTTAATTAGTTATAATTCAGTACAATAAAACAACTAAAGTAAAGATTGTGTTGGCCGTATATTCATCAGCATAAACATCCTCTAACAAATGGTAGCAGAGCGTGGTTTGGGTTCATCATGGCCACCAACCAACAAATTTCCCAATACCGCATTGAGTTACTAAACCGAAACAATTACGATACTTGGGTCATACAAGCTCAAGCCGTTCTTGTAAAAAATGGATTGTGGACCACAATAAATGACCCAAAGCCCGACGCCGAAAAGGACATGTTGGCGCGATCGGAGCTATTTCTTCTCATATCGCCTACGGAAATACGGCAAGTAAAAAATTGCGCATCGGCATCCGAAATATGGAAAAAACTTAAATGTATTTATCAAAGCGAAGGCCCCGCCAGGAAGGCGGCATTATTAAAACAATTGATCCTGAAGAAACTAATGGATAAAGATGATGTGCAGGATCACCTGTCCGCCATGTTCGACTGTGTCGACATGCTCAAAAACATGGAAGTTGGAATAAATGATGATCTGCTGAGCATCATCATTCTATACAGTTTGCCATCGGCTTATGAAAATTTTCGGATAGCAATAGAAACAAGAGACAAATTGCCTACGCCTGAGGAGTTGAAAATAAAGATTATTGAAGAAGCCCAGGCGAGGTCAAGGCATGGAATTATAAACCAAAAAAATGGCAACGCACAAGAAAGCGCTTACTATTTTAACAAAAGGAAAATGAAGTGCACAGTATGTGACAAAACTGATCACGAAGCATCCAAGTGCTGGTCTCGGAGCAAGAACCAAAGTTCAAGCTCATCGGAAAATAAAAAGAAAAATTCTAAAAACTTTTTTATTTCAGAGCACACAGCAAATATGGCACATACCGAGGCTTCTAATGATGTTTGGTTTCTGGACAGTGGATGTACATCCCACATGACAGGAAGAAATGAAAAATTCAAAAACATCAAAGCCGAACAAGGGAAGCTAAAACTGGCATCGAACCACAGCGCAGAAATAAAAGGTACGGGGACAGTCCAAATCATTTATAAAGAAAATGAAATAAATCTTAATGATACCATTTATGTACCAGAGTTAACCACAAATTTGCTATCAGTAGCTCGCATAACTGAGCGAGACCATACAGTTCTGTTCACTGAAAATAAAGCCTACATAAAGGATTGCAAAGGAAAGACTGTTTTGACTGCTGACAAAAAGGATGGGCTCTATATGACTACTCTTAAAAGCATGCAAACAAACGAACAAGCAAATAATGTTTCAGATAATAATTTAATGAAATGGCATAAAAAGTTGGCTCACTTGAATGAAAAAGATCTAAAAATACTATCATCAAAAAACCTAGTGTCTGGTATAGAATTAAATAAAAATGAAATATTTGAAAACTGTGAAAGTTGTATTCAAGGAAAAATGACACGGTTGCCTTTTCCCAAAAATGATGGAATAAAGACAAAACAAATTTTGGAGGTCATTCACACTGACTTGTGTGGACCCATGCAACAGGCAACCATTGGCGGTTCAAGGTATATCTTAACCTTTATTGATGATTTCAGCCGATACTGTTATGTGTACTTCTTACAGAAGAAATCAGAAACATTAGAAAAATTTAAAGAATTTAAGGAGGAAGTGGAAAAGCTTACTGAAAATAAAATAAAGTTTATACAGTCAGATAATGGTACAGAATTTTGTAATGATGAATTCAACAAATATCTAAGAGAAAATGGTATCCAGAGAAGACTGACAGTCATATACACTCCTCAGCAGAATGGACTGGCAGAAAGGAAAAATAGAACCTTAGTAGAAAAAGCCAGGTGTATGATGATTGAGTCAAAGGTTCCGGAACCTCTGTGGGCAGAAGCTGTATTCACTGCAAATTATATTGTGAATAGATGTCCTGCTGAGGCACTGAATGGTGAGACACCATATGTGAGATGGGTTGGCCGCATTCCATCTGTAAGACATTTACACGTATTTGGATCAAAAGTGTTCACACTCAACAAACAGAAAAAGCGAAATAAATTCGCATCAAAAGCAAGTGAAGGTGTGTTTGTTGGATATGCAAAATATAGTAAAGCGTATAGAATATACTTACCGAAGAAAAATACAGTAATTGTACGTCGTGATGTAAAAATACTAGATGGAAAAATGTACTATCAGAATAATGAAGTCCAAAATGGCCTAACTCTACCTGAACCTGAACAACCTGAAACCGAAAATATAAATATTAATGGAAACAGAAAACAAAGAGAAGAAACAACAATTAATAACTTATCTTTTCAGCCCTCTTATTTTCAGCAAAATGAAGAAAGTACTGATGATGATGATGAATCTATGCACTCGTTCAGCGACTATAAAGATGAAAATGAGGTCACAGTAGCTGAAAACGTAACTGCACAAAGTCAACAACAGCAATGTCAAAGTACTGGTGAGAAAACAGAGGCAAGCCAAACTAGCCGTCCTATCAGAATTAAAAACCCTCCTGTATGGTCAAATGATTATGATCTTGGAGATGGTGAGTGCAACTATGTATGTGAAGAAATCGAAGAAAACGATATTCAAAACAATGGATGGCAGGAAGCCATAAAAGCTGAAATAAAATCGCACATAAAAAATGGTACATGGAAAATTCAAGAAAAAGACAAAATGTCTAAAAATATAGTGGATTTTAAAATGATTCTTAAAGAAAAAATTGGCCCAGATGAAAAAGTAATCAAAAAGGCACGATTAGTGGCTCGTGGTTTCACTCAAAGACCCGGAATTGATTACAACGAAACATATGCTCCAGTAGCCAAATTGAGTTCAATCAGAACATTATTGGCTCTTGCAGTTGAAGAAGATTTAGAGCTTCATCAAATGGATGTAACTACTGCATATTTAAATGGAGAATTAAATGAAAAAATAATAATGAAGAAACCTGAATATCTTGAAGAATATATAACTAAAATAATGCAGGATGAAAGTGAAAATGAAAATTTGGAACTATTCTATAAAGCCAGAAATATGCTTTATGATATAAATAAAATAAAAGGTGAAAAAGTTTGCTTGTTGAGAAAGGCCCTATATGGTTTAAAGCAAGCTGGCCGTCAATGGTTCTACAAGTTAGACTGTGAACTTAGAAAAATGAACTTTAAGGCATCAACAGCTGATCCATGCATATATACAAAGATACAAGGCTCAAACAAGATGATAATTGCTGTTTATGTCGACGATTTAATAATAGCATATTCAAATAAAGAAGAATTAAATGAGCTAAAGAAAAATCTAAATAAAAGTTTTGAGATGAAAGACATTGGAAAACCAAAATATGTACTTGGCCTTGAAATAAATCATGAAAATGGAAAATTAAAATTAACCCAGCAAAGATATATTCAGAACGCATTGAAAAAATATAAAATGGAAAATTGCAAACCAATGAGTACCCCAATTGAACCATACCTAAAGTTGGAAAAATCTGATAAATGTGACAAAGATATTCCATATCTAAATTTAATTGGTACACTAATGTATTTGTCAGTGGCAAGCCGACCCGACATAGCTTATTCTGTAAGCTATCTATCACAATTCAATAATGCTTATAGTGAAGAACATTTCAAATATGCAAAGCGCATTTTGAGGTACCTGAAGGGTACAATGGATGTTGGTATCTGCTTCACCAAGTCAAATAAAGAAATGTATGGAATGGCTGATGCCGATTGGGCTGGTTGCAAGATAGACAGAAAGTCTTACTCAGGCTATTGTTTCAAATATGCAAATAGTTGCATTAGCTGGGAAGCAAAGAAACAAAGATGTGTGGCACTATCTACAGCAGAAGCTGAATATGTAGCACTAACTGAAGCTGCTAAAGAAGCCGTTCATTTAAAAATGTTGCTTAATGATTTAGGCATTTTATTAAATAATGTTATAATTTTCAGCGACAACCAGGCAGCTCAGGGGCTTTCCACCAATCCTATCATCAGTGGAAGGTCGAAGCACATTGAGATCAAGCAACATTTCATCAGGGAATGTGTGCTAAAAGGGGTCATCGGCATCAAATGGATACCCACACAAGAAATGGAGGCCGATATCCTCACAAAGGGTCTACCTGGACCGAGGCTCCTGATGCTCCGGAAGCACCTTGGCATATCATGAGTGCTGAGCTCGTGAGCAGAGTGTTGGAATGGCACTAGCACAACACTATGAAGACGTCCCGTCCCTAATCAATTTGTTCGTTCATTCATGTCTGTCTGTTCGTTCTGACTCCCCAAAGTGTGTGCGTGTGTCTTGATCTCTTTATTGAAATATCAATTGTTAATTAGTTATAATTCAGTACAATAAAACAACTAAAGTAAAGATTGTGTTGGCCGTATATTCATCAGCATAAACATCCTCTAACAGATAAGTCCAAATTGCATATTGTCTAATTAACTTTATAATAAGTAAATAAATTAAATGTATTGGCCGATATGCACGGTTTTACAGAGTGGGTAATGATGAGAGGGTGTTGTTCGGGTACTATACTAGCAGCGGGGTTCGGCTAGGCCGCGCGCGCCGCGACGGATCGATACAAGCCCGGCCGGCTGCCACCTTGTAACCCAGCCAATTCACCGTAGACCCCCGCACCGTTTCTGCCACTCCATTTAATAATGAACAGATAAACAAAGAACGAGGGATCTGTATTTTATGACAGGATTTGGTTTTACCAAATAAAATAAACCAAAAATATGAAACACCAGATAAAACATTCCACGATACAAGTAAGGCTAAAAACAACTGTCAGATATCATCAAAATATTTTCAGATTTAAAAGCAGTTCGTTAGGTTCTGCTTATCTCTATTCATTTACCTTACCTATAGTAGGTATCTATCTATCTACTTCATCGATTTTGATTTAAAGTAAGAGTTAAGAATATTTTACCGATTTGTCGTTAGTTTAACTGATGTGTAACGAAAGGTCAGTTTCAATAATATGGCTACAAAATTACTCATAATATTGCTTACTTTGTCACTGGTCATACGGTCTGCAAAGGCCGCTCCAAGCCTCTCATCCTAGGATGGGTACAGGCTTAAGTGTCAAACCACAGAAGAAATAATAGTGGTGAAACTGTTAACTGAAGTTAAAAGATTCTATGGATCATAAAAAGATCCATTTTAACATAACTCATAGAATCTATAGCATTTCGCTTCCTAGCTTCTTATAGAACATTAGGATAATAAGAATATAACCGGAGTTACTTCGAGCCTAATATCCCAAAAAATTGAGTCATCGACTCAGCGTCTTCTTCAATACAAAGCACAATCTGACCGCACATGACAAACTGGTCACTTTATTTTTTTGGCAAATTGAATTATTGTAGGTGAGAAAGTGCCAGCGGGGAATATCAGTAGTTTCGCTTTAACTCCCTTCAGACCCGATCGAAAGCTCAATATTACACGTAAAGGCCGCGTAGCTAGTGCCAAGATTTCGTCTCGCTCGACGGTAACCGCCTGTTCGTAAGACCGTTCGCTTAAATATGGAATAAAAATGACTTACTAAGCAGACTAAGCAGAGCAGGCCCTAAAGCTAAAAGAGTGAATTTACGTTCGTGCACGCAACGAAACAAAAGGAAAGCCTTGAGGTGTTTTCGTAATAAATTTTGCGCTCTAGCAGCGTTTAGTTCAGAACTGGTTCCTGAACGTTAGTTTAGGATGCTTGTTTGTCAATTACATACACCTTCGAAAATAGGCCTTGCTTACAGAAATTTGTCCAAAGATAAGCAATGCACAAACTCTTCCTATCTTTTCGAATCCAATAAATTTAAAATGCAAAAAAGTCATTTAAAACGTCCTTATGGTAGGCAGCTTTTATTGATCTATAGTGACCTCCAGGCAGGGTTGAGCAGTATTTGAATTACTTGTAATTAAAATACATAATTGAAATAAAAATACGTATTTGGTATTTGTATTTCAATTACTTCCTTAAAATGTAATTTGTAGTTCGTATTTAAAATACCCGACACCGAGGTAATTTGTAATTCTAACACTTGAGGCTTCAATAGTTAGGTATTTGTTAAACAAGAGTGCAAAGCTGCTTTTCAACCACGTGCTCAATTTTGATGACCGAGCAAGCGAAGGATTCTAAAATTTAACCACAAGCGTAGCGAGTGGTTTAAAGTTAGAATCCTAAGCGTTGGCGAAGGAATCAAAAGAGCACAAGGTGAAAAATCTTTGCACTCAAGTGCAACACGAAACTTTTCATCCCACCTCAGCGAGGAAATGACTAAATGCAAAAAAGAACATGGCGCGACTAAAAGTAACACACCAAGAAGGTTCCGATTATGAGTTTTTAACAAATTTAAAAAGGTTGTATGATATATTCAGCACCATGCAGGTAGAAGTTAATAGGTTTAATGATGTTTTGAATTCACAAATACACCAAGAAGGTTACAAGTGCGAGTTTTTAACAAATCAAAAAAGGTTGTATGATAAATTCGGCACCATGGAGGTAGAAGTAAATAGGTTGTGTATTCACAAACTTAGTGAACACGATATTCTAAATTCAAATTTACTTTATCCTCTAGCGGATAAAATCGGCTCTTGCAGTCAGATATTGAACAGCAAAAACACACTTTCTGAGCTGGTGGGATGAAAAATACATTTTAACATTAAAACACATTTAACCTTCGTTTAGCAATCGTGAGAGTGAGTGCGAGGCGAGAGTGTAATGATGGTAAAGCAGCTATTAATGTTGGCAGCACTGAACCTGTTATGTATAATGTAAGCTATGACTGTACGTCAAAATTGGCCAATGAAGAGCAAAAAAATTACGTCAAGTTGCCAGTGTATTTTGTATTTCTTACTTTTCTTTATGGCAGCACTGGTTGGGCGTTTTTCCGATACCTAGACATACTGATCGTGCGATTCGTGAGGTAGAGTCTGTTCAGAAAGAGAACCGTCGTGGAATTGGAGGGCGCTGCTGTGCTTAATCACCTTTTTTGTTTAGTGTGCAATACAATAGCGCGTCTGTTGCGTTTTAATCCTATCACAAATAATGGACTATTCCTTTATTAAATTTTTATGATGCAAAATGCTGACAGAAAGAAAGGGATGATACAAAAATCGAAACGTTAGTTCTCAATTTGGCCACGACGGTTCTCTTTCTGAACAGACTCTATTAATCTTTTCATCTCTATTTCACATTTAAAGAAACAGGGTCTTTCACATTTCTAAATTAGTATTGGTATTGTTTTTTTTCTAAATTGGTAGCATTTAGATGTCATTCATGGCAACATTTTAAGCTAATCTGTGCAATGTTATTTATTATTAATATTATTATTACCTACGGCCCCACCAGATCTTGGCGGATATGAAGTGAGCAGTGAGCAGTTTGTGCGGAAATAATAAATAAATAATAATAAATATTTTAGATAATCCACACAACACTATCTGGCCCCAAACTAAGCAGAGCTTCTACTTTGGGAACCAGATAGCTGATATACTACATAGATACATTTTCTTTTTGTAAACACATACTTAGAATACAATACACCCAGACAGAGATCAAACATTGTTCTGTCTTCACCACACAAATATTTGTTCTCGGTGGCGATCGAACCCACAACCTACGGCGCAGAAGGCAGAGCTACCAACTGAGCTGAGAGGCCAGTCAATGAAATGGTTAATTACTAATGGAAGATTCGCCAATACGCTAACTTCAAAGCCGTCAGGATCCACCCGCCCCTCTCCCTCCCTTCGTTTGCACCTGGCACCTGGTCGAAGAATGTGGTACAAACTACAAGTACTACCGACATCTAATTCTAATTGTACCGACATAAATAGGTGAAAAAAATTCTCCAGATTAATTATGTAGGTACATAAAGTAAACAAAACCTATTCACCTCCACCATGGTGCATTGCACATAGAAGTCATTGCTACACCTTTTAATAAACATCTACAGAATCTCGAGGTGGTGTAGGTATTTGGTCCTAAGATATCATTAAATATGGTAGCCTTTGTACACATGTTAATTGTAAATCTTCTATATGTTTTCTATGTATGAATGAGCAATAGATGATATTTAGAACAAAGAAGATGATATTTTACTTGATGCTCCTCTAATTGCAATAATATCTAATATCTCTATGGTAGACTAAAAGAATATTAATAATTAGACAAGTTTCAGTCTTAAACTGACCAGTGAAACTTGTCTAATTATAAGGTACTTAGTACCTCTGACTTCTACACGGCAAGTTGTAGGCATAAATATTGGGGATAATTCAAACAACACTATCTAGCCCCAAAATAAGAAGAGCTTGTACAATGGGAACCAGATAGCTTCTTCATTGTGTCACTTGATCTTTCAAACCAGATAGCTGATACCTAAAATACATACACATATATATTTATTGTAATTACATAGTAGTAGTGTATCATTCTTCCTGGAAATGTGTAGGGGAGTCCTATGCCCAGCAGTGGACTTCTTCAGGCTGATGATAATGATGATGATGAATTACATAGTTGGAATACAATATAACACCCAGACAGAGAAACATCTTTATCACCATACAAATATATGTTCTCGGTCAAACCCAGACAGGCAGAGCTACTATCTGTGAAGATACAATACCGAACTGTGAAGGCTGTATGTGATAAACATAGATGATTGTTTCTTCTCTGTCATCAGCCATCTACTACCCATAGAAAAAAATCTGCTTTATTTGGGGCTAGATAGTGTTGTGTGGATTGTCCACAATATTTATTTATACGGTGGAAATAGAAAGATCTGTTAGTTGTGTTTTTAGTGATCCATGGCTTTTGCTATAATAACAATTTGATGATACAAAAATAGTGTTATTGTCACCTTGTTATCGAAAACGAGGAAATATGAGTTACATCATGACCTTCTAGCAAAATACCTATGAAGGTAGCAAAATAACTACCTTTTGTGCAACTAAATTAAATGGCAGAATTTTATTATAATTTGGAGCAGTAGATACACTTACCAGTATTGAGATCTGTATTTGTGGCACAAATTTCTACGTTTTCAGATGATAGTGTTCACGAGTTTCATTGCAAGCACATTGAGTGACGCAGAATCAATTCATTAGCCAACGCAGTCCACGGAAATTTGACAAAACTTCGAATCGATAAATTTCTCAAACATGAATTTAGAATGTTAAAGAAACACACAGTTCACGAAATGTCACGATTTAGCTTGTTTATCACAATTAATTTTGATCCAGCAATGATTTTCAGCAAGTTTGCCTTTACACACCACCAACAAAGAAAGAACAAAAACAGCTGGAGTTTGACGGCTGGCTGGGTAATCAGAATCACCACAGAACACATACACTCTAGAGAAGAACTCTAAGTCCATACAAAAAAGAAGAGACCACAAATTCTTAGTTCATGGGTTACAAATAGATGATGAAATAGATTTTTTAATACAGTTGCTCAAAAAGTGGCGTATTGCAGGGACGTATAGCGTTCGGGATGTGGGCTATTACACACGCGTGCTTTTTTTTTACCATTCCCGCACTAGTGCTTTTTTCTTTCCCAACTGTCAAAATAATGTCTAAAAAGAAAAACCAACCATGAAGTTTTTACTAAAAAAATTCATCAAAGTTTTTATGATTCATGCAAATACGTATTATTTCTAAAAAGAAGCTACTAATTTGTTTCATTAACAGATTTAATGATTTGATTGAATGAGTTATGTTAGGTTTCATTTCATTTCATCTCATTAAACATTTTCAATTCATATCAATAAAAAAAATATACTGAAGACTTGGCTGTATGGGTATAGTTCCCTTTGCCTTCCAGAATGGGTGAAGAAAAAAAAAAATCTCTGCCTATATTTTACGGTTGGCGCTTGGCGCCATTTTTCAGAAATTTTCTTTGCGAGTTTATTTGTTTGTTGCACAAAATGAGTAATTTCGACCCTAGTTTTTTTGAATTAACACCACCGGAACTCAGTATAATTGCACAAAATGCTTCGGAGAACATTTTACCGGAAAAGTAAAAAAGTCGCTACATGCATACATACGACGAACTTATTGCGTGGAGAGAAGAGAAAAAAGCAAATGGTATATTTATTATTTTATTAAATTGCTTAATTTTTTCGCAACTGTATTAAAAATAGTCGTTCAGTACACGTGCGGAACCGTCATTGCAACTTGTTCCGACTGTCAACCCTCGCCTTCGGCTCGGGTAGACATTTGTCGGAACTCTTTGCAATGACAGCCTTCCCGCACTTGTAATGAAATATACTAATACCAATAGATGGCGTTAATTTATTTTACTATTCTTTTCGGAAAAATATTTCTTTTAACCCCGAAAAAGTAGTTCCTTGCCTTGTTATTATGTGAACTTAACTCGAAACGTTGGCTGACTGCGTTACAGAGGAGATAGTTTAATAGGCGAAATTAACGATCACTCCCACAAAAGCATTATTCGCCTTCTCGCTCACCACTTGTAACCCACGTAGGTACCGCCCACTCCCCAACCATAGTCCCTGACTCCCCAGCCACAGTCGATATTGCCTGGGGTGATCACTGACATGACAATCTATGTATTGTACAACCCACTAACCTTACAGCCATACAAAGCGCAGTAATGCCCAGCCATTAATTTGTTCTGAACCTGGTAATACACAACCATGGAAAAAAAGGAAACTCTTATTATGTTTGCCGGTTGATTCCGAGATGGCGTTGTTATAGGTACAGGAAATTAATAGTACATTGTTACCTGAGTGTTGAAAGTCACGTTTTTTGAGTCCCGAGACGGGTTTGGCGCCAGAGCGTTAGCGAGGGCGCCAATGGAGCTTGAGGGACTTAAAAGACTTTCACCCGAGGTAAACACTGTGCTTTTCATTACGAATACAAGGAAAGTAAAAATAAAAACATGAAAGAAAAATTTGTGAAAATGAAGATTGAATTGCCGCCTTCCCGGTTTTTTTTTTCTTTTTCTCTGGCGGGCCTTCGGTTTCGGCTCGCCAGCATTATTCAGCCATTATTTTCATTCTCATAATTTAAAAAATGGTAAATTGTTTGCTCAAATCTATGTTATTTTAAATAAATAGTTGAAGCTATATATTAATCAAGTAATTTAGAAGATATATTATTTATTTAATACTATCTTTATGTTATTTAAATTTAAATTTTACATTGCGCTATCTTATTAGACTTTTTAAACTTCTTACCGTTGTAATGGGTTTCCAACCTACTTGTTGAATAAAAAGTTGGAATTTGGTTCAACGACCTCCTTGCAGTTAGAAAGACTTTAGAAAGTTGGAACATGGTTGAATAAAATAGAACTTGTTTTTTTTTATAATTTGACAGCTGTCAGTAGAAAGCGATTCTCCCTAGGGCTGAAAGTTTTACTTTCAATTAGGCCCCTCAGGCAACTTCAGACCTACTTTCAGAGTATGAGTAATGAAAAATAATAATTTTAGTGTCCGGTTAAAAGATTAAAAAAACCTTATTAAAACCAACCATCTAAGAATTTATTGAGAAGAATGAAAATTAAAAAAAAACTGTTTTCTGCCGCTACACTCGACACGTTTGTCTTTGCCTGTAGGTTTACAATGAGGCTTTTAATTTATTATATGCAGTAGGTAACGTGCAAATGCTAGAGCTGTTGTAAACTGTAAGTTTAAAATTTGGCCTTCACATGAAGCCAAACCTGTATCGTGAAGACGGTAACAACGATTAGACCAATATAATTATCGTCTTAGTGGACAGTTAAAACAGAAATATCTATAAGAGTGTTAAGAGCGAAAATGCGTTTTGAAAATTAAATGTGTGCGTGGTGGAAGGGTGAGCCATCCGACCACACTTCCACTAGTCTTTAGAAGCTATATCAAAGGATGGTCCAGATATATTTTGTATGTGTACATAAGTAGATGTAGGTCAATAAAATATTTTGTTAAAAAATCCGAAAAAGTTCTAGTACGGATTATTACCCTTGCGGATTGTGATGATGATGATACAGGATGAACCTTGTAATGTAGGTATTTTAAATTCCAAATAATGTATTTTCATGCTTTCAATAAATATACTTATTTATTCATAATTAATAATTACTACATTAAGACGGAGCGGCGCCGCTGAGGTGCCACCGACACTGTATTTAATCCTAATGATTTTTGTTTATGAGCGATATTATAAGTAGTCACTAAAATCTTTAATGATATCGCTGCCATTTTCTTCTCCCAAATTAAAATCATCCTCTTTTGACAAGCACAGGTTTCTCAAAATATCTGATGGTGATGATGCACTTTTATCATCAGTGGGATTCGATTTCATAAGTTCGTCAATGTTTGTGCTAAATATTTGATCTGGTTTTTGGCTAAATGTTTCACTTCTTTCTATGTTACTTATAGAACAGGAAGTAGAGCAATGTGATTCTGTATCATTACTAAAAGTTTCTGCAAAAATTCGAAAGCTCTCTGTTTCCATATCTTCTAGCGATAATTTAGCCCCTGTCCGTGCCAACTCTGCATTTGCTTCAGATATTTCTATAAAGTTGCTCTGGCATTCGTCATTTTTTTGTAGATTATTTGGACTTTCAGGATGAATGTGCTTCTTTTTTAGTTTTTCAACTAGGTCTCCAGTTTGACGTACAACGGTACCGGGGGGCTGCGCTTGGCACTTATGTGTTCGTTGCGATACCTGCAATGGAGTTAATTTTAATTTATATATTATAAATTACATAGATGGAGGTGGCATAAAACCGCAAGTGGCTAGTGAATAGGCTAGAGGCTAGCCACGTGTGGTTTTTAAATTATTCTATAATGCTAAGTACTCCAGAAATAACGAAATACCTGCCGTACCGTACAGGTATTCACAAAAAAAATCGTCCAAGTAGTTAGGCGTGGTGACTGAGCAACATTCAACTACCTATCCAAAAGATGTTTAGATGATAGAACTAAGTACCTATGCATTTTATATAGTTAGTAGTAAGTCACATTAACGTTATAATAATGTACCTACTAATAGATAGAAAGATAGAAGATAGAAAATACTTTATTGCACACCACATAAAATTAACAAAGGAATACAATGGGTGGTCTTATCACTAAGAGCGATCTCTTCCAGACAACCTTGGGTTGGACTGGACTTGACAAGAACGATGTCGATGGTGTGAAAAAAACAATAAGTAGGTATAATGCATGCACAATTACATTATTTTATTATATTTACACAGTAACAGATAGGTGACTAAGTACTAACTTTGTATCGAAAACTCTTATCGCATGCTGTGCATCTGTAAGGCATTACGCCTGTGTGTATACGACGATGTACTAAGTAGGACACCCTCTGTCGGAAACATTTCCCTGCAGATTAAAGAAAAAGTTTAAGGAACCTAGGTACCGAAATACGCAAAAACTGCCAATCGAAATATGTAGGTAACTTACCTATTTATCTAAATTCATATTATACAATAATACACAATTATTATTGTTTAATATGAATTTAGATATTCATGTTATGTAGATATTTACTACTCACCACATGTTTCACATGCAAAAGGTTTTTCACCAGTATGTATTCTTTGATGGTTATGTAGCGTTGATAATTCCTTAAAAGCTCTACCACAGAAGCTACATGTGTGAGGTTTTTCATCGTTGTGATAGAGAAGATGCTTATGATAAGACTGTTGGAAGGTAAAGGTCTTGTTGCACTGCGTACACGCATACGGAGTTTCACCTGAAGTAAGAAATTATGATTTAGAAATCAATTAATTGTGCATACTGGGACATATTGTCTTAAAAAGAAAAAAAGTAGGTACACCAGCTTTGAGCTTGGCTATCATTAGATCCTTCAACCTGAAAGCAGTTAGAAGCTTATTAAAATGTGGTATTAAATGTGATTAGTTAAGTAGGTAGGTTGATAAATCAAAATGAAGTTCATGAGGCTCAGTTATCAGCTACAGCTAAAAGAAAAACTGATGATTTAAGTACTTAGGTAGGTATCCATGTAACTATACCCAATAATATTTTATTTTATATTTATCTATTACTCTGTTAGTACAAATTACCTCAAAAAAGAACACCAATGTATTATTTTAACCTGTATGAAGTCGTTTATGTTTCTTCAGAAAGTATTTTGTAGTAAAATATTTCTTACATACATCACATTGCCATTGTTTGTTATCGTTTCTCTCAAAGTGTTTCTGAAATTGATCAGGCTGTTGCCCATCGGTTTTTTCTTGAGATCCACTGCTGCTATTTTCAGTAAGAAACCCGTAGTGTGCCACTCTCAAATGAACCATTAAAGACCCACGCATTTTAAAATGTTTAGGACATAAATGACAATTGTAACGCGTAAAAGTTTCACTGGATGTATCATCAATATTATGGATCAGGCATCTGTGCATCTTTAAAATATTTTTATCGACGAACTGTAAGCCACACAAGTTGCATGTAGTGTTGGCTTGCACGATTTGAGCTTCTGTTTTTACGATAAGTTGTTCACCAGTCTGGATACATTCTTCTGTTGATCTTTGAGTTATATCAATGATAGGAACTGTATTCAAAGATATCACTGGGAGTTTCGGATAAATCTTAATAAATTTTACGGGTGCACTTACTATCGAGGACGATGGTTTATTTTTAGCAGCCGATCTTGGTTTCTTCTGTTGGATTATTGCCTCGTTTTCAGTTTTCACTATGACTTTTTTAGCAGAAGTTTTAATTGTTTCAGCTTCTTGACTACTCGACGCTAAGAGCTTCACGTGAGTAAATAAGTGTATAGTTAATTTATCCAATCCACAAATTTCTTCTTGACACACCGGACATAATATTTTATTATTTGAAACATGAATCAATCTGTCCCGCAAACATTCAGCGGTATCGAATGCACCAAAATGAAAACATATTGGGCATGGTATGGATGCTGCATCACCACTCATTATTAATTTACACTTTTATCTACTTAACTGTAGATTAAAACATTGGATTGCTTGTTAAATTCGGAACGACACGAAAGCACAAAACTACTTCACAGCCGAGTTATTTTTAGATGGCTTTACGGTTCGTATGTACCTATGTTTTGGCGGCTTTTCAAGATTCTGGCTTAAATTATTTCATTCATAGGTACCTACTTTTCGTTGAACGAATTATTGATCATGCTTTTGAAAACTTAAGTAGAAAGAAGTTTCCTTTTTAGGTAGTAATATATGTACCTACTATTGCATCTAGATAAATACCTACTTAAGTACTTACCAACCTACATACCTACGTTGCACAGTTCACTAAAAAGTAACATCCCATACAGTGTGCGAGAATAAAGTCGTCAACCTAAGTTCTGCATCTATAATATTATTTGTCGCAGTGGGGATCATAATCTAACCCACACCCTCCAGTGCAGAAAGAAGGGCTACTTCCGGGTCCGGCTAATGTACACCTACATATAACGAATCCACTTTTTTAAGGCCCATGCACAGAGTAGGTACTTCTATGGCCCATGGGTACACTGCTACAACATAATATATTTCGATTACTACTTTTTTCAAGCTATGGATGAACTTGTCCTAGGGAGGACTGTTATTTTTTATAGTCTAAGATTAAATTCCCAAAGGCTTCCAGTTGGAAATGTTTTACACGGATTTTTAATTAGACGAAGCTAGCTGACGTTTACTGTGTTGTCAGTTTTTGATGAAATAAAAATAGTGTTGTGACAAAGTGAATGATTGAAAAAACTCCTGAATGAATGAAATTGCCTCGTTTTTCTAGTGAATAGTTAATGTGCCGAACTTGACTTAACGTGCTTGGTTGAGGATCCATAACGTTCGCGCGAAACAATATAGCAACAAAATACAGAACAATTACGACAAACACAACGTAACGAAAAACTTTACAAAAACAATAATTAGACAGCGTGAGCGCAGAAAAACATTCGTGCTATCAGACCAGAGGTTAGAAGCCGAATTACAAACAAAATGGTGACCGACGCGCATGGCGTTCATCGGTGTTGGCACTAGTCGCCACGTCGCGATTGTAATAAACCGTCAAATAACTGATTTTAGTTACATACTACAAGTAACTTATATCAGAGCACTTTTATACATTTTTTTATACAAACAATATTATTTTGTAGTTTGAAATGATTAACTATTCACTCATTGTTCATTCATCTGATTGAACCTGAACGCAACACTATTACTTTAAATATGGCAACATTATTTTACAAAGTGACATTAGCTACTGTCAGTCGGTATCGTCTAATTAAAAATCTGACAATGATAGGAAAGGCGCTTACCTAGGGCAAAGAATTAGCTTAGCTATTCAAAGAGGTAACGTTGCCAGCCTTTTGGGCACATTGCCTGCAGTCGGTGATCTGAACTCTGTTTTCTACCTGTAATACCTACAGGTGGAAAACAGAGTTCATTATAAAATTTTCTAGTTTCATATAAAATGTAGTTTTTATTTTTTCTTTTTAATTAGGTATTTCATGTTGTTTAGTAATAGTTTTTGTAAATAATGTATATTCTGTTGTAAATAAAATATAGTCTAACCATCGAGATATAAGTACTACGTACTAGAGAAGCTACGTCAAATAACTGAATTGTCCTATTCTTCGTAATTTGAATCTTTAGTTCGCTGCAGCGCTAAAATAATAACAATTCGTCTAAACCGTAACTAATTTACCACAGCGCTAGATTTGCTGCGGAAGTGTATTTATTCTCGGTAAAAAGGTCTTAAGCGCCATGTAAATCACGGCACTTACGCGTTTTCTTCGACAAAGTGCAACAACATTGTCTTCCATAGACTATGACAGGAGTACTACAGAATGGACAACGTAGGTATTTTGCCTACAGGGTTTATTTCATAAACCCTGTAGGCAAAACATTTTATTTTTTTGATATATTTTATTTAGTTACCCTTAAATAATATGAGTTTAGTCATCTTTTGCCTTTTTGTGGAATAATCAACGCTTTGATCTGTTTTTGCTTAATGTTTTAAACGAATAGTAGTATATTTATTAATAATCGCCCGAATCAAATGAATTCTATGATTCAGTGTACTTGGTTGGCAAAATGAATGCTGAACCAAAGATGTAAATACCTCCGTGTGAATAAAATGTTAAGACTAATAATTATCTGTTTAAAGTGCGAGTTTAAAAAACTAAATATTAATAATATCAACATTAAAAACACAACATACGATATTTTCACCGTAATGTCAGTCTAATCTACCTACATTGCACTCTGTTTGATTAATTAGTCTATGACAAACAATACAATATGGCGCGTGTGGGCGCGTGGTAATTATTTAATTTGTAAAACAAGGAAATTAGTTTACTTACCGAT
This sequence comes from Thera britannica, assembly GCA_939531255.2. Taxonomy (NCBI): domain Eukaryota; kingdom Metazoa; phylum Arthropoda; class Insecta; order Lepidoptera; family Geometridae; genus Thera; species Thera britannica. The sequence goes on from OW618048.2 coordinate 5,563,113, forward strand.
GAAAAGTAATTCCTTTGCACTTTGCCGTGTTTTTTGAATTATTAGTACAATATCTCAACACACACCAAGGCATTTTTCGTCGGTTTTTTCTATGAATTAATTTTTTATTGTCGGAAGTACTAGGCGCGAAAGAGCTAGAGAGCGACTGAGTGAGGTGCGGCGCGATCGCCGCAGTTGAACGAGACAAAGTAGGAATTTACGGTGTCTTCTCTAGTACGTAGTACTTATATCTCGATGAGTCTAACTAGTTGAACATCATATCGATAAGCTTAAAGCTAAAAGTTCTACAGGCCCTGATAATGTACCTCCATATATAATTAAAGCTTTTAAAAGTCAGCTAGTTAAGCCTATAACACATATATTTAACTTGTCCCTCAGCACCAGCATATACCCGACAAAATGGAAAATATCGAGAGTAACACCAATCTTAAAATCCGGTAGCAAAACTTTGGTGGAAAACTATAGGCCTATTGCTATTCTGCCAACGTTTGGAAAACTTTTCGAAAGCATTTTACACAGTAGGATTTCTAAACAAATTGCACCATTTATCAGTGATACCCAACACGCATTTAGAAAAGGCAGATCCGTTAACACTAACCTGCTTACTCTGGTAGATTATATATCTCAACGTATGGACACTAGCACCCAAGTAGATGTAGTTTATCTCGATTTTGAAAAAGCATTTGATAAAGTAGACAATGAAGTACTTTTGGCGAAATTAGATTGCTATGGATTTGCCCCCAAACTCTTAAGGTTCTTTGCAGACTATCTAAGCGATCGCAAACAGTTTGTAAGGCTGGGCTGTTTTGATTCGCCATCCTATAACACTCGATCGGGGGTGAGTCAGGGATCATCGCTGGGCCCCTTACTTTTTTCCATAATGATTGACGATCTGGCTAGGTTTTTGTCAACATCAAACTGTCTTATATATGCGGATGATGTTAAGATCTTCATGGAAATAAAATCAATTCAAGACTGCGAAGCATTACAACAAGATCTAGATACCATTCAAGTCTGGAGTGTCAAAAATCGACTGAATTTCAATATTGACAAATGTCAAGTCATGAGTTATACTCGTTCAGCACAGCGCATAACGTCTCTCTACACATTACATGGGCAAATTATATCAAGATGCAATACAGTTAAAGACTTAGGAGTACATTTCGATGCAGAATTAAATTTTCATGAGCACATTCGCTCACTGACAATAACATGCTTTAAAAGACTAGGATTTGTTTCACGCACTTGTAGAAAATTCACTAACATAAATGCAGTTAAACTGTTGTATACCTCACTAATTCGATCAAAGTTAGAGGCGAGTGCATGCGTATGGAACCCATATGAATCCACCTACACGCTTATGTTAGAAAAAGTACAAAAACGCTTCTTGCGGTTCCTCTACCAGAAAATTCACAGATATTACCCATTCATGTATCCCACGAAATACCTTTTAGGCACCCTAGGTTTTAATTCAGCTGAGACAAGAAGATTAAATGACCAAATTTTAACTATCTGTCGCATAATCCGTGGTCAACTTGACTGTCCCGTACTATTAACTAAGGTCATTCAGTTAAGCGTACCAGAGAACAGGGCTAGGTTCCGCACTGGGAGAGTACCACTATTTGCAAATTCTTGGGCGCGCACAGTGTCACGACAGGAATCACCGATCTCCAGAGCGCAACGTAAACTGAATAACCTTATAGCCATGCATCCTCAGTTTGATGTGTTTGCGGATGGATGGAAGCTGATTGAGACGGTATGTCTAAGTTTCTGTGAAACTTGACAATAGGTGCCTAATTGGTTATTTAATAGAACGTATGTTTAGGTAATTATTTAAAAGATTATTTATTTTTATAATACCTGCTGTAGGTAGGTAGGTAGTACATATATTTTTGTTTTTCTTTATTTGTACAAAGTTATTTTATTTTAGTTCTCTTTGATCTCCATGTTGTTACCTTTATATTATTCTATTTTATTATAGTACATAGTTTAGCGCATTGGAATAATATTCTGTAATGTTAAGCTAATGATTTTTAATAAACAGAATTTGAATTTGAATTTGAATAGGAAAGGTTGTTTGACATTAGCGGAGTGACAAACATGTCAATCAAATCAACTAACTGTCGTTGTCAAACATTCGCTTGTTTTGTTTGGAAAATAGAAAAATAGTTGGAGTGGCGGTGAATTTGATTTGTTTTGTTACGGTATCTGGTAGTGATTGACCAAACAAAACAAACTTGTGATCTAGTAACGCAATTTTCTGTGCCTTTTTAGTCGTTTTTACTATATTGTTTTGCTTACTTTTATTGTAGTTACGTAGTAGTAATGTCTGAAACAACGAAACCTCCTGGTTACATGGCTCAGCTATTAGAGCAGTTAGGATGGAATCAAGGCACCAGAATTCCTTTAGCTGATGTTCAAAATCAAGATCTGGAAACTCTTCTTATCAACAGGTTTCTGTGATTTTACTTCCAGTTTCACTACGGTTTCTGTGTAGAAAATTAAGTCTTACCAAGATAAATAAATAATTTCAGACAAAATGAGATCCAAAAACTCAAAGAATCACTTATACTGCAGAATCAAAAGCGAGATGACCTCAACAAGTACAAGGATCATGTTCATTCTGAATATCAAGAAAATACTGTAAGCATAGAAAAGCTTAAATTATGATTAGCATTGAAATCAACAATAGAAGAACAATTCACACTTTTTATCACCAACAATTATTTTCTTTTGCATACTTTCCAGCGCCTCCTGTTCGCCCATAAGCAGCAAATGGAACAAGAGGTTAAACTCAAGCAGCTGTCTTGCAATGAGGCAGATAGACTTGACCGAGATGTAGTCAACAGCAATAAAGAGAGCAAGGACATTGCTTCAAGAACTGACAGGCTTCAATGTAATTACTCTGTTAATATTATATGCTATTAGCAAACAACCCCAGCTTTCCACAGGTGGCAAATTTCAGGGGCAGTGACGTCACATTTTTCATCTCTTTGTTAACCCACTTCAAATGTAAAAAGAAGAGGTTATCTATTTGTTCATTGCTAAATAACATGAGTGGGGTGGGTGGTTAACCTTGGTGGTTAATAATAAAAATAGCCTATGTTACTCAGGGATAACATTTGAATGACTTTTTTAGAACAGTCCAGTAGTTTTTGAATTTATTCATTACAAACATGCAAAATTAAAAATATTTCTCCTTTGTGGTATCAGTATGAATAATATGTTAACATATTCATTCATTCATTTTAAGGAACATTTGAGATTCTTTAATATTCCAAGTAAAAACAGAAAAAGTAGAAACTCATTCCAGCATAAGCTACCTGAATGATTATTACTATATTAATATGAATGTGCATTCCTAATTAATGTACTATTATGTGTGTATGTATGTCGATCTTATATATTAATATGAAAGTTTCTTGCTAATTCTCCCATAGCTTCAAGGCTTAGATGTGGGGAACTGGTGCCTACATGCATCTAGCTATGTTAAAAGTAATCCTTATGATTCTTCTAAAATGAGCTTTGATGCAATTGATGAATTGTCATTTAAATAATATACTGTGGACAATTCACGGAACACTATCTAGCTCCAAACTAAGAAGAGCTTGTACAATGGTAACTAGATGGCTGATATGATACTTGAATACATTTTTAATAATTATATACTTAGGATACAATATGTATAACACCCATACAGAGAACAAACATTTATGTTATTATCACACAAATATTTGTTCTCGGTGGAAATCGAACCCACGACCTACGTTGCAGAAGACAGAGCTACTACCAACTGAGCTGAAAGGCCAGTCATTTGACCTCTTAATATTTATTTTTTAGTAAGCATAGCGCGTCTGCTCAAGAAGGCTGATACCCTTAAGGGTGAAGTGTGCGGCGAGCGTGGAGCCCTACAGGAATGGCGTGCGGCATTGGAACGAAGCGCTGGCGATATCACCGCTATCGAGCAGTTCACTAAACAGGATCTGTCTAGAGCCAAAGTAAGAACAATTGACATCACAGTACCCCTGCGTAGATATGAAATACCCAGACTCAGAGCCATTGGTTTCCTCACGATGTTTTCCTTCACCGTTTGAGAGCACTAGCATTGTGCTCGTAAATTTTTCAAACAGAAAAATCCATGAGAAAACCCATGACTTGGTCAGCTCTGCACATATTGACTATGTCTTTCCTGTGGATTTGGCCGACTAAGCTGTGAGGATGCTGCAAGCCTATTCCATCTTAAATCCTGTCCCAGGCACTATAGCGTCCCACAAGCAGGGTTTGAGTAATCACCAGTTGCCCTTGACGCTATATAAATCACCTACAATAGATGCAAAATGCAAAGGCCTATTTTTTTAGTGAGTCTAGGTGCCAGTACCGCTCATAATTGTCCAGCTCGTCTCGTTATCTCATGTGAGGCCAGTGGAAAGGGGGCCTTTGCCCAACAATGTGATAGTATGAACTTGTTCCTAATAGTAATAAATATTTATCTATGTTTTAGGCTCTTGAAACCAAAAGGCAGAAGCTGAAAGTGGAGCACGATCGCATGCAAGAGCGGCTCAACCAACTTGTATCAAATCTGAGTGCCGAAGAGAGGGCTTGTCAACGCATCTCAGAGCAGGTACCTTTGACTAAGTTAGTTATTTTTGGCTAACTTGGCTACTCTATCCTCTCTGTGGTCGGCACTTCGTGACTGAAGATCGTGATCCCTAGGATGTCCTTGTTGTACAGAGTGGACGGCCTGCATCCAGCGCGTCCTATTTGTAGCCATGTTCACCACATCATAAAACTGGCTTCTCCCCACCACGTTCCTCTCTTTAAGCTGGTCAGTCTACCTAGTTGGGGATCTACCGCGAGACCGTCTTCCTTCCACGTTCCCAATGATAACCAGTTTTTCAAGGCTTTGGTCGCCGCGCCTTGCTATATGGCCGAAGTAAGAGAGTATACGGCGGTGACATATCGTGGATAGCCTATCCTTAACTTTTAATTGCGTAAGAATTGATACGTCGTTGGTGCGTTTTGCAGTCCAGGGTACTCGCAACATTCGCCTCCAGCACCACTCTATAATGCTACTCTATAATGGCACTACAATTAAAAACACAGTATTACGACGACGCGCGACGATTAGAGAAGTGAATGAATTTTTCAGAGATTCAGAGAGCTAGAAGAAGTCCACTGCTGGAAATAACGTCTCCCTTATATATTTCCAGGCAGTACGATTGTGAGCCCTTTCCAACCACCGACTTCCCGCGATCTTAACAATGTCATCGATGAAAAATACTCGTCATCATCTTCATCATCCACATCCCGACTTCACCCAACTGCTGGGTATAGGCCCTCTTAGTTTGTGCCATCTACCTCGATCCTGTCCCAGTCTAAACCATTTCCGCCCCGTGACTTTGGCTAATGTCGTCCAACCATCTTGCTGCAGGGCGCCCTACGCTTCTGTAGCCGTTTCTTGGCCACCATTCGTTTTTTGTCGTACTCCACCTGTTATCACTACGCCTGATAGCAATGTGTCCTGCCCAACTCCATTTGAGCTCCGTAATCCGATCTCCGACATCTTGGACCTTTGTTCGTCTTCGGATTTCGGAGTTCGGAACTCGATCTATAAGTTTGATGCCGACCATGGTACGCTCTATGGCTCTCTGTGCAACTCTCATTCTGTTCACAGTAAAATCTTTTACAAAAAAGTACTAGTTCTACTTAATTTTCAGGTCATGGAAGGTATGGAACAGCGAAAACAGATGATGGCGATGTGGACAGGCACAGTGGAAAACCTGCGACAGCGCGACAACGACATCCGACATATTAGAGAGGTAACTGTAAAATCTCTCCCCTCTATAATTTAGTAGCGCTATACTTCTTCATATAGTGGTTCTTCGAAACAACTATGGTGAAATGATTTTAACTGCGCCCAAAGATGCTCCTGTCATGCACTTTACAAAATCATTTTTTCTAACTTTTCTGGAATATTACATACTGACGTTATATTTGTGTATATTATGCGTACCTATAGGATTATGCAGTGCTGGAATCGGAGTCCATCAACCTAGCAGAACAATGTCGCGAGCAGCAGGTCTTCTGCGACCAGCAGCGCGGGAACAACGCAGACGCTGAGAGGCAGAACATGAGTTTCGCGAACCAGCTTAGTCAGATACGGCTGGCGTACCAGTCTCTTATTGAACAGAACGCTAGCTTGGATAGCGAGGTAAGGCACATTACTTCCTGCACACAGCCACGCATAAACCCACATAAACACACCCTCACAATCACATATACACCCACCACACACACATACATTACACAAGCACACACATTTTAAAATTATAAACTGTTGAATCCCACGGCTCCATATAGTTAGATAATTATTTATTGTTCACTACACAGAAATACAGTACAGGACATAAAAGTAACAATTAAGTAAACCAATGGGCGGCCTTATCGCTGAGGGCAATCTCTTCTAGGCAACCTTGGAGATAATGAGATAGAGTCAGGGAGTCCTGGTATTTTTGTTAATATATTTGGATTATCGGGAGAAATCAAAATACATGAACATTCACATAACTACATAGCACACCTACATACACATTACACACTCAATCAATCACAATCTCAACGTTCAGATACACATCCCAACTAAAGTTAAGATAAACTTTTTATTGATTTTATAGTGTTTTCTACACTTAAGGAAATCACAAAGATTTTTATAATGTCCCAAAAGTTAAGAGCCGAGCGGGATTTGAACCCACGACCTTCCCCTTGGTACGGGGCTGCGCTGACCGCTGCGCCATCGGATCCTAATCAAACTCGACGAATAACTGTTCGGCACTAACGCGACCGTGGCTCCGTGGCTAAAGTTAAGATTGTTGTCCACTATAGGAAAAGGCTTTCCCCTTTTCCTTCCAGTCATGGTCCCGTGCTAGAGTAATAAGTAACATGTTACAATTGACTTGAACAGGCACAAGGCTTACAACGCGAGCTAGCCAGCTTGCGCGTGGTGCTCGAGAAGCTACATATGGAGAACCGACAGATAATGGAAGATCAGCATCGTAAGGACATCGCTTTGCAGGCCATCAATACCAAGGTAAACCACACTGGAACTTCACTGCTGTTTTTATTTTTGTTTTGTAAAAGGATCACACAAAAAGACGGTAAGAACCAAGCCGTCCTTTGTTGCCTGTTCTTCTAGGCTTGGTTGCGTGGAACTGGCACTGACACTGAGTCTAGACTCACGTAGCTTAAAGCGTTGCAAAGGGATCCTTTGTGATGCAACTGAATAACTAAATTTTACAAATGGTATGAATGGTTTCCAATGATAGAATGAATTAAAATTCTTTTTAAATGTTGCCTTTATAATAAACATTACTACAAACTAAAATAAATACCTATGTCAATACCTATATCATAAATTAATATACTTTCGTTTTTTGATTACAGCTAAAGGATATGAAAGAGAAATTGACGGATTCTTTGGACAAATCCAAATCGTCGGAGAAACGAGCCAAACAGTTAGAAGATATCCTAAATGTACGTATTTCTATTTAGAAAATACGGTCGAGCGGTTTTTCAGTATAACCCGTTTCTTAGAAACGAATACAAAATGGCGCCGCTGAGCATTATATCTCGCTCGCATGCTTTTGTTTACAAGCTTGTGCGACTGAGAGGTAATGCTTAGTAGCAATTTTTATTAGAATTTGAAATGTGATAGCCTACTAGTATTATAAATGTGAAAGTGACGATATTTGAATGTTTGTGGCTCAATCTTGCCCTACCTACCTATTTGGATGATATTTTCAATATCTGTATACCTAGTTTGTAACTGAATTAGAATTTGGGCTACTCCTTAAGCCGAAAAAAAAAATTACAGACAAAGCTGCGGGCGGCGACTAGTCATAATACAACTTGACAACATTTTAAATTTTTCTTTTATTTGAGGTGACGTTCAGGTTGTGTTTCTGTAGGAGGAAGAGCGCTACGCTACCCAATTGACAGTGAACCAGCAAAGAGCCATGCATTGCTCTTTCGTGGAACAGCAGAAACTGCTCACTCTTAAAAACGAAGAGAAACTGTACCATATGCAGCTAAAAGGTAAGTTCTGATAATGATTACCTATAACTGACCCGCCTAGACAGCTCGGAAGCGATTTTTAGGATATAAAGGTACTTTGACGTTTAAATAACATGATTCGACTATATACCGGTTGTGTAAGAAAATTTATGAAAATGAATGCAGTTTTGCCTAAATCTGAAATGGACGACACTACTCTGGAACTGAAATGGAATACACCGTCTATAGTGTAATACACCGTCCATATAAGTAGAAACACAGTCATGCTAAAATGTCATTATAAGTTTGAAAGTCAGGAAAAGTTTGCTCCCAATTGAATTTTGTTTCAGCTTCTAAAGCAATAATGAGCAAATTGGACGGTAAACAGCGCGGTATTCAACGTAGTCTCCAGAGCCAAAAGGAATCGCTTTACTCTATCGTAAGTGCTTCTCTCGCTGAATTTCAAACTTGGTTTTTGCAAACAAGTGAAAGTGTGCTATCCCTCTCGCTCGCACTATTTATGTAGATGTTTGTCTCGTTTATTTCTTGGCATTGTATGTTTTAGTGTTACCAAGTGGAGACGATTGGAGCTCAAGTATCGCACATGGAAGGCGCGCAGGCAGAACGCGTGTTCTCTGCAGAATTGGTCGAGCGAGAAAACAGGTAGAGAAATTTACCTATGTATTACCAACATTGAGTTCTTTCTATGCACATGCTGTCTGTTTCATCTTTTTCGATTCCTCTAGCTAGGCTGTTGTTCTGCACACAATACATTTTATATTGTGTTGGTAATTTCCTTATTGAAAAAGCCGTAAATTCCAGTTGAATTACCTACGTACATTTAACACAATGGTGTTCTCCAATGCTGTTTGAAATGTCTCGATTCAGTTAATTCCAACCCTCAGACCCCTGTATGTGTAAGCAGACGCCAAATTGAGCCTAAAGTTTTTTTAAGCTTTAGCTTCCAGATTGGCCCCAAATCGGTTCAGCAGTTTGGGAATGTAATTCGTTTTTCAATTTTGTGAAGGTAGCAGTGGCGCCCTCGCTGAACAAATTAATAGGAATCATGTGACTTCTGGTCTGCAGGTTGAAGGAAGTGTGCGCGCGTCACGCGGCTCGCTTGGCTCTCCTGGAGCGGCACTCGGCGCGGCTGCATGACGACATGCGGCGGCTGGCGAGGGAACTCGAGGCGCAGATAGTCGACCACACCAAACTGGTACTGAACCCCAAGTGGAAGTTGGTTATTAACTGCCTGGAAGGAAAATTATTGCGAAGTTAGATTTCGTGAATACGCGACAGTTTTGGAATTTTCAGAATTTTAGGAAGCAGTTGGATCAGAAGTGAATGAATTTATCAGTATTTAGCGATATTCTTATAGTAGAATACTCTTTTATTACTGCGTGGCATTACTGCGCGGCCATGGCAGAAGACCAGCATTAGTTGCTAGGCAACTAACTTCATGCTGAGTCAGGAGCCGTTTTGCAACTTCCTTCTTTCTTTCTATTCCATCAATATTATTACTATTTTATTTTTTGATTTTATTCTACCGTGCTGGGCAAACATAGCCCAGGATCGCGATGTGTGGAAGTAATGTGAGAGGCCTTTTCCCAGCAATGGGTTATAACAATAAGTTTAAAAAACACTGAAATAGTTAAGCTATTGAATTGAATCACGATATAAAAATAAAAATCACATCTAAACTTCTACATGATATTTTCACAGCAAAGCCGCCTCAAGAGCTCCATGCTGAACGTAGAAGGAGGCGACAAAGATCTACGCGCGTCCAAAGATATCTGGCGCAAAGCACGAGTCGAAGAGGCACTGATGCGACTCCGAGTGGCTCATGCCGCGAGGGCATTGGCGGGACTGGACGATACGGCATTCACACTTCATAAGCAGCAACTGCAACTTGATGCTGTAAGTACTAATCTATTCGTCGTCAGGCTGAATGAGTCCATAGATATGTCAAAGTCAAAGTCAAATAGTTACTTTTATTATATTAAACACACATCAACACTGTTTAGGGATATTCAACTTTTGTAGATTTTTACAAAAACTTAAAATAATAACTTTAGGAAACTAGGTAAGTATGGCAGAATTATTATTTTGTGTTGTTTATTAATAATAATAAAATACAACTGTTTGATATTATTTATTAATAAAAATTAAAGTAGGAACAATTTTTTTTTTTTTTTTTTTTTTTTTTTTTTTTCAAAATTCGAAATAGAATATCCCTAGACAATGTTGATGAGTGATTTATATATATATATATATATATATTATATGCACTCATTACCATTGTCTAGGCATTGCCATTGTATCATATCAGCTATCCCATAGTACAAGCTCTGCTTAGTTTGGGGCTAGATAGCGTTGTGTAAATATTCATTAATAGTAATTTGTCTGTAGGCAATGAACGAGCGACTAGTGGAGATCACAGCCCGTCGGGATATGTTCAGCGTGCAGAAGAGATCCCTATTCGAGGACTGTGGCAAGTTGCGGAGCGAGATCAAAGAGCGGGAGCAACGCATCGAACAACTCAAAAAGAGGTTTGTGCCATCCTCTTTGCTCCATTTTGATTACTGTTTTAGTTGGTACATAGAAAGAAGAAAGAAAGAAAGAAAATATATTTATTAACCATAAAAAAAGATACAAATAGGCATGGTATACAAAATTTCAAATGGTCAATTAGGTCCCTGGCTCAGTATTTGTTGCACCGTGTAGGTTACATGACATAGCGGTAGTTATTGCATACATACCTACTCCAATGCATACGTGAGAGCACTGGTGGTCTAGTGGTAGCGGCCCCGCCTTCCGATCCTAAGGTCGTGGGTTCAAATCCAGTCGTGTACCAATGAGTTTTTCTGACGAAAAATTTATGTACACAATGCTAGTGCTCTCAAACGGTGAAGGAAAACATCGTGCGGAAACCCGTGGCTTAGTCAGCTCCGCACGTATTGACCATGTCTTTCCTGTGGATAAGGCCAACTAAGCTGTCAGGATGATATAGGTGCTGGGCAAGCCTATCCCTTCTAAAATCCTGTCCCAGGCACTATCGCGTCCCGTAAGTAGGGGCACGAGTGATCACCAGTTGCCCCTGATGCTATATAAATCATCTACAATAGATGCAAAGGCCTGTTTACCTTTTACCTACTCCAAAAATATTGGCTTACATAAAAGTCTTGAAACCACAACAGTAATGTTAAATTACAGATACGAAATATTTATTGCATCGTTGGGGAAGGATGATTCCGGGCAGCAGCTTTCTGTAACTTTCTTCAAGATTAAGGTACCTTGAAGAAAGTTACAGAAGGTAGTTGCCCCTGATGCTATATAAATCATCTACAATAGATGCAAAGGCCTGTTTACCTTTTACCTACTCCAAAAATATTGGCTTACATAAAAGTCTTGAAACCACAACAGTAATGTTAAATTACAGATACGAAATATTTATTGCATCGTTGGGGAAGGATGATTCGGGACAGCAGCTTTCTGTAACTTTCTTCAAGATTAAGGTACCTACATTTAAATGAATTTTTTGCACTTAAATGGTAAGGGTATTATTACCACACAAATCAACTCCACTGCGGAGTTACTGCGTGCTACCTGCCCAGTGGAAAGAATGAGGAAGAATGAGGCTTAGCTATGGAAATGAGCCTAGGCCTATGCCGAAGAGCACGCAAAATACAAATTTAGTATGGTTAACTAGTTAACTACCATTGTAAAGATACCAATTATGTGTAGTTTTTTTTCTGAATAAACTGTATATTATTGTATAAGAAAAGTAGTAGAATTCTTTATGTGTGGCTCGTCCGGGCAAGTACTACCACCATGCCTATTTCTGCCTTAAAGCAGTATTTGCCGTGTTTCGGTTTGAAGGTGCCGGTGAAATTACTGGCACGTGAGGCTGAACATTTTTATGCCTCAAGTTGATGGACGCAGGGGTGTGCAAGTGTGCATCGTAGGACGTTCCTGACGTGCGTGACTTACGAGGTAATGCTTTGTTACAGGCGATGGTTACCACTTAACATCCTATATTACCCATATTTATGTACCTGTACTTTTATAATTTGTTGTGTTCAATAAATCATTTTCTATCTATCTATCTAACATCATGGTGGGTCATGTTATGCTAGTTGAATAAAAAAAAATCGGTGTCTGTAAAGTCGGTTTACTGATGATAGTTGAACGTGCCAACGTCATACAGCTGTCCACGCGGACGCATCGCTCACTCAAGTAGGAGAGAGACAGATGTCGAACGCTGCCGAACGCGGAGGCCGATTGTGCCTTTTTGTCGCTCGTTCCGCGCTCTCGCTTGCACTTCAAGGCTTAAATGGAACGCCTCAGAGCGAGGTAACGCCGCATGACGTCATGTTTTTTCGTACGTGCAGCCGGCTCCTTTGAATTATAAGACGTTGTCACGTCAAAAATGGTTTGGTTAGGGTTACAAAGAGTTGAAATAATAGCTTATCAGATTATCCACTAAGACCGTATTTGCTTCGTAGTTCGCATCCGAGCGTGCCGAGCTTCGTTCCCGCGGTGCTGCTCTGGACGCGGACATCGGTCGCCGCGAGAAAGATGTCTCCGCGCTGGAAGCGACCATGCGCGTCGTACAAGCCGCCCATACGCACTTCATGCATCAGATCTCACCGCTGCAAGACGACAGTAAGTGTACTATTCGCCGCACCAGCCTAGAAACCAATGTCACCGCTTTAAGACGACGTTGAGTGTACATAAGTGGTTAGTAGTTAGTAGCGTCCATTCCTGACATATGAAGCAATGCTTTGATTCTGAGCCCTAACCGTGTAATAGTTTCAATAAAATAAATGACTTTAGATTTTATTTAATTCATGGAGATGGACCACTAGATGTGGTAGTGGTGACCATCATCTACACTTACCTCATTCAAAGTTAAATACTAACCATTATCTCCATACCAAATGTGTTCTCAACCTGCATATGCATTTCACATCTTTGAAAACCTCTGTATCACACGTTTTGTTGCGCATACAATGTGAATGTGATAATAGAATCACCTGTATACCTACAAGCAAGTGCTTGTAAGAAAAGTATGTCGATCGTGACTTTAACATACCTATTATTAGTACTACTGACTTAAGCAATGATGAACTAGTTCATTAAAAATTAGTACTTTGAAAAATTACGTTATGCAATTCAGCATTTGATGTAATAGCAAGGTCAGTCTTTCTTTACGATGAGTATAGAGCGAAAAATGACCGTAATGTGTATACGAGTATGATGCTTAAAAAGACTTAAAGCTTGGTTCTTAGTGCATAAACAAACAAACGTCCTTCCGATCCTAAGGACCTATCCTATAGGATTCCTGAAGACCTATCCATAGATAAGTAGGTACAGGATTTGAACCCACGAAATCCTGTACCTACTTATCTATGGATAGGTCTTCAAAAATAATGTTGGAGTTTCTAATATCGTTTTTTTCTAAACTGAAGAATGATAAAACTAAAAAATATAAATGATGTACATTATTATGCAAACTTCCACCAATTGGTTTGAATTGAACGAGATATATCGTAAACCGCAATTTACCTTTCGAAGAACTACAAGAACTTTTATATTTTGTTACTTGTTGCTACGGAACCCTTCATGGGCGAGTCCGACTCGCACTTGGCTGCTTTTTATGTAAAAAGCACACACTTAAAATTGTAAACATTCCAGCGCCAGAAATCGAAGAGCTGAACTCTCTAACGGAGCAGTACTACTCGCTGCGGGATTCCCTAAAGGCCGTCTTCTCAGCGATCGCGTCTTTCGAGCAATCCGTCGCTGACTGCGGCTCGCGACTAACCATACTCATCGACAAGTGCAAGCAACTTACTGCCAGAGAGTTAGTACTATACATTTAAATGAATACTGAGACGTGGTCGCTAACTATTGGCCTCGTGCATAAGCTCAAAGTCGCGCAACGAGCTATGGAGAGAGCTATGCTGGGAGTTTCACTACGTGATAGAATCAGAAATGAAGATATCCGTAGAAGAACCAAGGTCACCGACATAGCTCGTAGAGTTAGTAAGTTGAAGTGGCAATGGGCAGGCCATATAGCTCGAAGAACCGACAACCGTTGGGGAATAAAGGTTCTCGATGGCGACCACGAACCGGAAGACGAAGCGTAGGACGCCCACCCACCAGATGGACCGACGGCATTGTTAAGATCGCGGGAAGTCGATGGATGTAAAGGGCTCAGAATCGTTCTTCCTGGAAATGTGTAGGGGAGGCCTATGTCCAGCAGTGAACTTCTTCAGGCTGATAATGATGATGATGATATTAATGAATAGAAATATTGTGGACAATCCACACAATACTACATTGTCGGGTAGCGCTGTAAGAATCGTCAGACGATCACCAGCATTTATTCCATTCGGAAAAAAAAACAATACTTACTATCTAGCCTCGAATTAAGCAGAACTCTACTACCAACTGAGAGGCCAGTCAATATTCTATTAATTATTATACAGGGTTATTCATAATTAGCTGCAAATACTCAGGAATTAGGTTCAACAAATAAAATAAAAAATATTAATGAAATATATTTTTTTTAAGTTTTGCTATAAAAATCCCGAGAAAATCGATAAAGAATATCCTTTGGAATCATTGGCGCCTGACCTATTTTGACCTTTGATCCGCGCCCGCGCGCCTTGAGCGACACTCTGCGTTCAGTCACCGTCTGGGTGGGTCATCGTCCTCCATGGCAATCATTATGCAATAGCCGTAAAGAAATTTAAAAAAAAAAAAATTGTTGAACCTAATTCCTGAGTATTTGTAGCTAATAATGAATAACCCTGTATAGTTGGATGGATACTAGTTGCAGCCCGCGGTTTTGCTCGCCCTCTCGATAAAAAAGATTCTATATCCGTCTCTTGGTTCAAGGCGAGAGAGAGAGTTATAAATAGTGTAACTAACACTACATTCTTTTATAACGATAGATATGCCGGTACCAATACTTCATTAGTTTTTCGGATCAAAAACGTACCGATTGGTTTCCAGGTCAGAAACTGAGAATGAGCTGGAGAGCGCTCGCGAGAGATTGTCCCGTCAGGAAAGCAGATTGCAGAACGCACGTGACGTAGTGAAGCACAACGCGAAACGCGCGCAGAAGCTAGTAGAGGGAGTTGACGACTGGCGTATGTTCCAGGCAAGTCTACTTCTTCCCTACCAACGACTAGTATCTATACTAATATTGTTATTAGGTATGTCTATATTAATATTGTTATATTGTCAGTTTCTGCAGGAGTTACCACCAAATATTATTAAAAAATATTTATTTTACACGTTGTACTTTTTAAACTTTCGCAATCATAACACATACTGAAACTTTTACACGAACATAGTACAACATATCCGAAACGTCGGGAAAATAAATAAAATAAAGTAATTAACGCGATAAATACCCGTGTAATAATTTCAGTATATTTTACACATACCGCATTTTAATCGGATATCATTATTACTAGTGAAAGCTCAATAAAAGCACAATTGTTATAAATATGATTTAATTAGGCACGACACGTCTTTCAAATTCGGGCCAAGAGCACAGACTGACTGGACCACTTCATATGCCGAGCGGAGTACGTAGTATAGTAATACCTTGTTATATTTGACTACACACATCAACATTCTAGGGATATTCCATTTCGAATTGATTTACAGATCTTTCGAGATTTTGTTCCTGCTTTAATTTTTATTAATAATTAAAATCAAAGAGTTGTTTTTTATTATTAATAATAAACAAAATAAAATAAAGATTCTTGCCATACCTAGTTACAAAAGAAATTTTCAGTTTTTGTAAAAATCAACGTGTTGAATATCCCTAGACAATGTTGTAATGTATTTGCCACTGGCAGCACTGGTTACGCAGGCCGTGTGTCTGTAGATGGCGGTATGGGTTCGAGATTACGCGGAGGCGGCGAACAATGCTCTGCAAACGCTCTCCGAGTTGTGCGCGAATTCGCCGGCCGCGTACAAACACTTCGCGGCGCTCGTTGCCTCCACCGACATACAGCGCCATCTGTCGCGGCACCAGCGCCGCTTGCAGCTGTTCATACAAAAGTGAGTCTCCTTACCAACATTCCTTGTTCACCAAAAGAAGAGCTTTAGAGCTATTTGTGAATAGCTCGTCCAGGGAAGTACTACCACCATGCATGTGTATTCAGTTGGTAGTAGCTCTTCTTTCTGCGCCGTAGGTCGTGGGTTCGATCCCCACCGAGAACAAATATTTGTGTGGTGAACACAGATGTTTGTTCTAAGTTGTAAGTTGTAAAGCACTGCCTTCTATGGCACGCACGTCAGGAAGTTGCCTTACGATACACTGCCCTGCGTCCATCAACTTGAGGCATACAGATGTTCAGCCTCACGTGCCAGTAATTTCACCGGCACCAACTCTTCAAACAGAAACACAGAAATGTTGCTTCACGGCAGAAATAGGCAGAATGCTTGTTACCAATCCGCTTCAAGTTTTTTCAAAGATTGCAGCTGATTGTTCGATAATGTCTATGCATGCTCTGCTTGTTGAATTGCACCAAAGGTTGGTAAAGTTCGTGATCTTTAGCATAGACAATTCTTGATTCCAACCAAGCCGCTTCAATCTTCTACTTCTCACTTTGCCACACGGAACGACGGGAGCTTTAAATATCTACCAACGATATGGTCATTTTTATTATATTCTCAGGATCGTTACGGACGCTGCTACACACACAAAGGAAGTAGGGACTACGGATATCGATGGTATGTATACCTATCGGCAGAGATATGCGTATTGGTGATGCTGGAAGCAAGGTCGTAGTGACCCCATCTCCTAAGATCGTACTAAGAATCGTGGGTCAAATTTACTCAATCAATTTTATGTGACAAAAAAAATGTAAAGCATGTCACACATCATGAGTGAAGCTGCTTCTACTAAATGAACTTTTCTTAAAACAATTAACAGACAAATAAAATTAATGCCATTAAAAGGCAGTGACCACGTGCTAGTATTATGTCACAAAACCAGATGACAAATAATAGGCACCCATAAACAGGGTAGTTTTTTGAGAAGGGCGGTGATGGCCCAGTCCGAAACCACGAAAGTTGGGGAAAAGTCGTGAATGGAATCATGCCTTCGATGTTTAAAAAAACAATAACTGAATATTTATCAAAAATCTTTCAGTTTTGACGGAAATAGACCCGCATGATTCTAAAAAGCACAGTCGCTTGTGCTGCCATCTACAAAAAGCTTTGCGTGTTCCACCCCATTGCTGCAAACTATATTTTCATTGCTCGGCTAATATTTCCAGAAACCGTATTCTCGAGTTCATCTGAATCGGTCCGCAGCGGAGTTAGCGTCGCAAGCGGGTACACGAAGCGACTCGCTGCTTTTAGGAGAAGTCTGGCGCCTAAAGTACAAGAGAATGCTGTGAGTATACTAATATTCCTACTTGGACAAAGTCTGACCTACTACCCCTCCTTTTTTATTTGAAATCGGTTAATGCTAGTATTAAAAAAGTTATCAACTTCTGTTTTTAATATCAATCTACTCAATATCCGTGATTACGTAACAGTAATTAGTGATACATGAAATCATCATTAACTACGTTGCTGATTATTTGATATGATCATCAACTGGAAGAAGTCCACTGGTCATAGGTAATTATTATGCCTCCCCTTTATATTTCCAAGAATAAAAAGTCTCTTTTAATCCATCGACTTCCTGCAATCTTTATTTGATATTGACCCACCGTTCGTTCAATTTAAGACAAATTGAAATCCCACTAATATTATAAAATGTGAAAGTTTGGATGAATGGGTGTTTGTTTGTTTGTTTGTTGAGACACAGAGAAAGATTATAGTTTGGAATAGCACTTATGCTACTTTTTACCCCGGTAACATGTATGTTAATACCGCGGGGCGCCAGTAAGTTTATATTATGGAGTGTGTAACCATCCTATTACAGGTGTTTAAGGTATGTTTAGTAGCAGGCAACAAATTTTGCACATCGGCTAATTTCGGCTTCATAGGGCGTAGTGTGCGTCAGAAAGAGATAGCGCTCTACGAAGCCGAAAGCTGAAGCGAAAAGCTGATATGCAGTATTGATTGCCTACAACCGTAACTGACTGTACTGTACACCTAATAACAATAATATCTAATCTAAATCGACATGTCACGTTCTGTATCAAAGTAATCACGATCGATGGTCATTTGATATTACTGTCGCTTTGGTTGAGTGCTCCTACCTGGGACATTAACCTACCGTAACAGTTTATTGTAATTGAACCTATATTCTCATTGCTTTTGGACTAAAAATGTGTCTGTTAGAATGTTAGTTATAGGCGATGGTTACTACCATATATTTATTCTTCTGTTGTTACCACTTAACATCAGGTGGGCCATTATGCTTGTTCCATCAGCTAGTTGTATAAAAAAAGTAATGCGCCTTGTACTAATTAGAACGTTCCATTAAAGTCCTTCGTAATCTAAAGATTTTCGAAAAACTTGATAAACCTAACTTACGGCGTTGTCCCACTCGACTCCTTTAAATCGCCGAAATCTTATCGATTACATTGTTTGTTTCAGCTGATTGATGATATACCAGAAACAGGTACATAATTATTAATGTAGTTAGCAATAGGTAGGTATATTCATCAAATAATGAGTCTGGAATGCTATAACTCGATTTGCGATGTAAATAATCTAAATTTCCTAGCGTCGAAATAGAACCCGCCCCTCGCAATATTTCGCATTTCACACAAATGTTTGTTTTTGTTGGGAATTCAACTCGCAACCTAGAACGTAGAACTAAGCTGAATAGTTTGTAACTTGTAGAAGTTATATTTTGGTCAGTGATGAAATAGATTGTGACTTACTGTGATTTGTCAAGTCAATGTTTATGGATGCATGCATTTTTAGCAGTAGTAGCTCTTTTGTGTGGCTCGTCCGGGGAAGTACTGCCAGTATTTCTGCCGCCAAGCAGCGTCGCTTTGTTTGAATTATAAGGGTGTGGGTGCCGGTGAAATTACACACGTGAGGCTTAACACCTGTGTGCCTCAAGTTGATGGACGCATGTCAGTGCGTCCGTAGGGCACGTTCCTGATGTACGCGATCTGCCCTGCTATTTCGACATCACGGCTCGATTGAGTGATCGCTGAATCCGCGTTCCATGTTAAAATATTTCAAACAAAAATTGTTAACTCACTTCGAATTCAGCGATCGCTTGAGTGATTTGTGTTGCTAGAATTGCACCCCTGAGAGGCAATGCCTTGTTACAGGCGATGGTTACCACTTAACATCAAGTGGGCCAAGCTTGTTCCATCAGCTAGTTGTATAAAAAAATCATGGTTTTTGTAGCTCGTCGATCAACCGTGTCCTTGCGAGTTGTGACCTTGGGCCTTGAAGAGTCGACCCCGATGGTAACCCCGAGTATGACCTCGCGACGCAAGTCTTACCGATGAGTCCTAAATGAAGCAGGTGGTATATTCTCGGTATCTTAGCTTTGTAACACGTTCAAAAATATTCAGGCATGTCTATCAAACGAAAGTAAAATCATATGTGTAAGTTTGCATGAATGTTTAATAAATTATGTTGCCTAACGACATAGACTCACGTTCTCATATATTTTGCTGTTATATAGTAGTTTTTTAAAATATTTATTCAAAATATCCACAGAGCTTACGGTGTACAAAATGTATCTAATATAAGGTACCTACAGCAAATAACGGATTAATATTTTTTGCTTTCTTTTTATTTCCTGCCTATATGTTATTTTCTTGCAACATTCCTCTCTAAAACACAATTAACGTGTTTTTTTTTGGACAACACCCTGTGGACGTGCTGTCCCCGCAAAAGAAAAATCTACTAGACTAGACATTTGGGCAGTGCATGTTTTAAGACAACAGTTTATAGCTATGTATTTGAATGTACTTAATACCTAACATATTGGTGAATTGGTTGGAGTTTTTACTTTAATAAATTTTTAATACATTACTCAAGTATTTTATTTAGCAAACCCCGAGGTCCTGCCTAATATCTGTTCAGGCTAAGCCGCCGCTGCACCGTTCCCAAAATTTTAAAAAAGATGGATGGACTGTGTCAAAGATGGCATATGCAAGAAAGGAGTGAGTACTAAGATGACGAATTCAATTCAATTCTTTATTCATCTTTTGACATTTCAAATGTTCTTAGACTAGACACCCACAAAGAATGATAGAGGTGAGTGCAAGAAGTAAACCTGTTGTGCCGACCCCACTTAATGTGAAGGATAATGATGATATCAAAAAAATAAAAATTAGGTCGATACTTTTGAATTTTTTATTAAAACATTTTATAATCAAGTGTGGTGTTGGCTCATACTTTCTTCTAATGGATGTAGGTACATAATCGCAAAGTGGCAAGTTTCATCAAAGTGAGGTGGGTTTTATTGTCAAATGTCCTACTTATTTCTGATATTATTATTATTTGACTAGCTACAAAGCTGACATACTACTTCACTACAATTCCATAATACCCAATTATGTTCTAGTAAAAGATGAAATTAAATTTACGGGAGGTATTGTGTGCTACAAAAATTTCAGTGTTACAAATATTTTAAACTAAACATTTCACTAACACATTATTTTAGAGGTAACTTCATGTTCTGTGACCAGGAGCTTAATACAAGCTAGTATTATGATTTGTAAAAAATTGAGGCTTATACTGGTAGTGTTAGCCAGAATCCATGCAGCAGCACAACATAACTAAACACTGATAATAAAGTTTCTTATTTAATTGAAATTCAATAGACCAGTCTACAATTACCTACTCTCTGAAGGCACAAGGACTTTAACTGATAAACTATTTAGTTAAGTATGAGCTGAATTTATGTACAAAAGAGTTTTTTTTATTTTGTTCATGTATATAATTCAATGATAATGTAATATGAATATTATGTTAAGAGCCATATTTAGGCCAATAGAAATGAATTACACATGGAAGAATCCAAAACTTATTAAACTTTTGATGGTGAATACTGATTCATCCATAGGTTGCTATGTGATAGGAACATCCTTCAATTTTTGTAGATATTTATTGTTTATTAAAGTCTTTTTTTTATGGAATAAAGAGTTTTATAAACTGTACCATTGATATAAATTATTCTAAAACTTATACTTTAAAATAAATAAATATTTTAAACCATACATTAATTAAATACAAATTTCTTTTTTATGGTGAGCAATTTATCTTTAGTGACAATATACAAACTCTGAATCACCATTAGGTATGTTAAGTCATCACAATATTTTCGACTTGTTCAAATAACACAGAAACAAAACATATTATAAGTGAAGTATAAAAGAATAAAAAATCTATTATAATGTATTTCTAAATACACATTGTCAAGCATGTAAAATATTACTAGGTTAGGTACAGTTTGTTGTTCCCACTGTCATTTGCACCGAGTGCAGAGTGGGGACAATGGGAATAAATTTCAGATTTTTATCTTGGTCCCCACTAGTAGGGCAAAGCTAGTAGAATGAGAATAAACCATTTAGAATGCACTGGCTTAATACGGGATGTGCTTTGCTGGTTTTTTTTTTGTATTCTAATCCCATTCTAACACTGTTACTAAAACAACAATTGCTATACATTATCTAAATTTAGTTACTCTACAAATAGGACGCAGTGACTGGAGTAAGAGCTGCCCAGACCAAACAACATGGGGAACTCAACAGAGAGTTGAGCTCGCACTGCAGGGCGGCACTTGGCAACTCTTTTCATTCTTTTACGTTTCACTTCACACTGCCACATGGGCTTTTCACTAATTTCAAACAGTGTTAGAATATCAAAACGTCATAAATCAGGGAACCGTAAAGGATCCTCCACAAAGTCCTCGGGAATTACAAACAATTCATGCTCAATATCATCACGAAAATCAAACTTCTGAAATGTTATTTTAGCTGTCACTGTAGGTAAAATTGGTATATCCACTTTTACAGGGAACCCTTTAGGGAGTTTCATAGCAACAAACTGGCGTAACTTGGCAAAGTGCTTGAATGGAGCAATGATCTCCAATACATTGAGTAGCATATCCACACTCAGAGGGAAGTCATCACTCATGGCTAGTGTAGCTCGGAAGTTTCTAGAGGATTCTTTGTAAACAAGATCTCTACCCAATCCAGGGTACTGACCGGGGGCTGCTGATATGTATGTTAGCCAGTTGACACTACTCTCTGGTGGAGGGTTTAGTGAGGCACGCCTGACTGGTTCTCCATTTGTTTCCAAACTATGTGCATTGCCTTTGGTCAAACTCTCTATGATTGCTTTGTTCTTTTGTAAGTCATCTGTAGATAGATGTTCACGTCTTTTTCTTGATTCTAGTACTAGGCCAGTTATGGTATAAATGTCGCTCTTGTATAAGCCCGCTACTGTTTCTTTGCGATCTTCACGAAATATCCAACCAGACTGAGCTCTTGCAAATGATATTCCCTTAGTTGACATTTGGGCAGCCAAAATATCACTAGACATCAGAATATCCACTTCATCTTCTATTTCATGTTCTGTTTCTTCATATCGCACGCGCTGGTATACTTTGGCTTTGTTGTCCAAAACTGTAAGAGATTCACTTGGTGGCTTCTCTCCCTGAAATATGAAAGATATGTCCCCTCTCTCCCATTTCATGTCACTGAAATCAACTAATGTGGTGTCTAATCTGATGCTGGAACCAGCTTTGTAAATTTTACACACATCAGAAGGTAGTATCCTTGAAACTAGAGGTACCCATGAATGGAAATCCCACCTTAGTTCCATATAGAAATCTTGTATTTGGGCAAGTGCCCTTATGAGGTCCGGTCTCCTGCGTTCCATCTGTTCACGCGCTTGCTGCTTGAGTTTACGGACGAGGGACGATATGGTCTGGCGGTCACCATAGCTGATGGCTTCTGCAAGCGGTGACCATCCAGCGAGGTTTTTAACCTTGACAGGCGAACTGTGGGCTAACAGGAGCTGCACGCACTCCTTACGGCCAAGCATCACCGCCAGGTGTAGAGCGGTATTGCCATGTTTGTCTTTCCGCGTCACATCGTTGAACCTCAGCAAGGATGACAGCTTGCGTACGTCTCCAGTAAACACACACTCGTGCAGAGGAAATGTCTCATCATCTCCGTTACAAACAGTATTAGACATTTCGCATTTACTTCACTGAATCATTATCAATGTGGCTGTTTGCGAGTCAAATGAGTGGGCTACTTGTTAGAAAAAAAAATGATAAAATCTAATCAATACGATAAGATTAGTTTTTAGCACTTCCCACTAAACAACTACATTTCAATCATGTCACAAAACACAAATAACAAGCTGCTTGTAGCTTTTCAAGCTATTTATCTGCAGTAGCATTATTTTGAATACCAAAGTTAAAACATTTTTACAAAAATCTAAAAGCCATCACCCTCTTTCAATTTCTGTCATTCAACACACAGAACAGAAGGAAGCGTCAAGACAAGCGAGCAGCTGACAAGACGAGAAACGTCAAGCAAGGAGTATACAAAGAGTCAGATTTTAAGCATTATTATTTATTGTATGTATGACTTTACTCCTTATACTCATGGCTATTTGCTATTGCTATCCTTTTTATTTAAACGCTTGCTTTACAAAAAAGACCATAATCCTAACTTAAATGTTGCCTCAAGTGAAAATCTGTCTTGGACTTATAATCGATTATTTTATGAGGATACCTAGTAGGTACGAAATCGATCCATTGGCGTGTTAAAACCTACATAGCCACGGTTTTGTAGGTTTTAGCTCGCCAATGGATTGCTCCATTCGCGGTTAATACTTTCAGCTCGCAGGCTTGTTGGTTTTAGCTTGCCAATGGATCACCCATTTTAGGTATAGGTAAACCACCCCGAAATTTCCTTTTATTGATTGAAGGAGCAAGGGAAGACCATAACATGAATCGGGTGTTACACCCTTATATGGTTATAAAAGAAGTGTGTGATGTCCGGTTATAATCTTTCGTTATCTGGTTGTAAGTAGCTAGGTACAATAACCCCTCCTGGATCTCCAGCCATTGATGATTGTCTAAAACTTTTAGAAACCACCGCCGAAGCCATCACCTCCAAGGAAGAATAGAAGGAGCAGAGGATAAATAAAATCATTGTCGTTATTACGGTTACGGCTGACTACTATGGGTTGTTGGTAGCCGTTATATCCTCCATATTGGCAGGATATGGCCGAAACCTAGAACAAAATATTTGATGAATTAGGAGATAAGAAGGCTAAAAAGTACATAGGCAAACATTAATGAAGATTTAAATTAGATACACCACTGGATAGATAAAGAATTAAAGAATTTATTACGTTATTTACGATTTGTAACACATCGCGCGTGGTGGAGAAGGAAACCCCGATGTTACGAGACGTATTCACGTACAACAGGCGGCAACACAACCAACCCCCAATTTTTCTGCTTTGTTCAGTCTTACGCCCGTATTCAGTAACAGTGCTTGAGTCTAAGTCGAGCACTGTTTCTGAATACGGGCCTTAGTGTCATGGCTGTTTAGAAGAAGCAGAACGCAAGGCTTCTTAGTTTTGGTTTTAGAATGTGCAAATAAACGTTGATTTATGGCTTAATTAATTTTCCCTTTTAAATATAATAGGCCCATGCCATAACATGATTAGTTTTAGCATTAAATTTGTTCAACTCATTTTACTATTAGATTAGAAATAAAGATTTTTTTCTTTTGAAAAAAATCTCAGCTCGGTTTATGGGAATCTGAGCGTTCGTCCCTTTTGACTCAAAATGGACGAACGCTCAGATTCCCTTATATCGAGCTGCGTCATAACAGACACACAATTTTCTCACTCAGAAAATGGCTCGCTTAACTTGGAAAGTTGGAATCGCGGTAGTTACTAGGTAAATCATTTTGAAAAAAACTGTTTGCATTTTATTTTACTGGTTTAAAGGTGATTTGCAGAGCTATTGCCCACATTATACTTGCACAAACTTACTTAACTAAGTAAGGGACTAAGTATCAGTAGCATAGAAAAAAGTAAAAGCAGCATGAAATACTTTTAAGATGTCAGTTAGCGGGATTCTAAGCATCGAACTGTATTTTAAAATTCTTATTAAGTACAACTCACCAAAGACTATGCACGAATTATTACTACCTAAGGGGGCGTCCATAAATTACGTGAGGTTTTTTTTTATTTTTCTGTCCCTCCCTCCTCCCCTGGTGAGATGTCGTGAGATTTTATTCAACCCCCGCCCCCATCCCCCAATCTCACGAGAGATTTTTAAAATGTGGGTTTCTTACGTAAACGCGTTGGATTGTTATTGTAAAAAGAGAAAAAAAAATTGCTTCGCATTAATTTACGACTAGTTAAGACTAGTAATCAATATTGCTGAGAGTTATAAATGTAATAAAAATTTAACAATAGAATACTTCAAACGGGACTAAAATAGTAATTTTGTTTTGTTTCTATCAGAAAAAAAAATTCGTGAAATTTGCCGAGACCCCCCCTCTCTCCAACGTAAGATTAGATGAGATTTGACTCGGCCTCCTCCCCCCCTTAAACATCTCACGTAATTTGTGGCCGCCCCCTAACTGGTTTGCTTAGGTTGCATACAGTTTGGCAAAAAAATAATCTTGACCCTAGCACGTTTTCCTATTTAAGTGCCAGTGGCTATCGACGGCTGTTTTCCCCTTTAGTATTTACCTGGAATCATGGTGGTTATGGTTCGAAATGAAGATCAATACAGACAAATACTTAACTAAGCTACATATCTTGTATTTATAGTTAAGTAGGTACCTACTTGTCCACATGCAAGTTGATAAAAAATAAAACTTACACTTATGATGAGGAAAATAGCGACACACAAAAGAACCTTTGACGCCATGTCTAGTGTTCTCGTACGAACTTCGATAAATTGTAAAATTTTCAGTCTATATTGCTTTTATACTAAAGACTTGCCCAATATTATTTATCTAACACTTAAGCAATCAATAAATATGAAGAATAAGTAGGTACCTATCAAATACTAATAGTATTGAACAATGGTCGTCATTTCTGCTTTATCGCTAACTCCAACACTGAAACACGGTGCATATTTTGATGCATGTAATCACGTAGTACCGTAGTATGTACCTACCTTTCATTAGTAAGTAACTGTACCAGTAAAGTTATTTGGCTGGGGTAAAAAATGAGCATGAATGATCAACAGATATAATTTTGAAATATATTGGTGCAAAGTAGGTATCTAGTACCAACTCACTATTTAAGGAATTCTCGATGAAACGGAGATTTGTCAAGGAAAACCTGAATTTTTATTAAAAAAGTAAGTGTCAGAAAGTAATCTATAAATCACCCCTTCTACACGAATATCCATTCCTTCGTAGGACATGCTGTACATGGGTAAGTTCACACTGCAAACTATTATCATCACAAAGGTCGAATGCGCGATTAGTCAAAGAGGTTACTACCGTGTTGAGTTGCCGTGAGTGGTGTGTGTGTAGGTTTTCTGTAAACGGAATGACCTAAGCTTCCATTTTCATGAACCCTATTAGAACCTAAACCACTGGCTATAAAATTTGGAGACGGGGTTGAAGTCCAAAATCCAAGTTTCAGTTCTAATGGACCAAAAACAATATTAGGTTGATAAATAATCAAAGAAACTCTACTACTACCTACTTAGGTTTTTACGCGTGATGCGTATTTTTGATGCGTTGTCGTGCTTGACTTCGTCGACTCGGTGAATTTTACGAATCACGACAATATCACCCAATGTGAAAAAGATTAACTATGTAATCGAGCCATCAATATCGAATATATCGATCAACAATCGCGAGGGATATTCAAAATGTTTCCCAATGATTGCAACACTAAATAATTCGTTTCATCAAGCTATCAATAGGTGGCGCCAGCAGTTCTGTTTAATTCGTTGTTTTCGTTTTTTAGCAACAAACCAGATTTGTGTTGTGGGGAATGACGGGGTGGGATGCGCGAAACCTGCGGAACGAAAGAAATATCAATAGCAAATAGGTACCTAGTAATCTAGTGGAACTTTAGGTGAATGGTACTTTTTTTACAACATAGACTTGTGGATGGATTCAACCGTATCGTATCGAATCTAAAAAACGGCATTACATACCAACTAAACAATTGCGTTGGATTGTGTGACTTTTCTCGGACGAATTGTTTTAGTTAGTGAACATGAAGGAACTCTAGTTGTCTTCTAACTGATCAACATCTTTATATTTCTACTGGGCGGATTCCCATTCTTATTTCCTCGCTCATGTTTCGTGCGACGGACGAATACATACAAGTGCGTAACTTGCGGTGCCGTCGTCGGTCTTCACGGAAATAATTGATTAGTGAGATTTATTTAAACTACGCCTCTCCTACAATATCTGAAGAAGCATCATGTGAGTAAAACCAAATAATTATGGAAAGTTCTAGGTAGGTACCTATTTAGCTAGTAAGCATGCACCTACTATCAATAAAAACCTGTGTCCCAGACGCGAGGTAACAAGGTAAGTCAATAACAAGGAACCGGTGTTCGAAATTACCTGCAAGTGCCTAGAAAATTTACCTGCTAAAATTTTTTTTTTAATTCAACTTAACATCAACAGCCTGAGAAGTTTACTGCTATATATTATTTAAATGCCTTCTCTACATTATTTTATTTACAAATAAAACTTCTGAGTACTCCACCAACTCCTGCAAACTTTACAATATTGTTGGTACATTTCATCCTTTGTTTCATTTAAATTACCTATAGTTTATCATACAAAAATATGAAAAACCCGATCCCTTAAGCAACTTGTCAACAGCTAAGTTTCTACGAATTATTTCATCCAATATCTCAATTTTATCCAGTTTTTTTACTTTATGCCGAACCTGTACTAATTATTGCAAAAATATTCTATTTTGTTCCTCCAACAAAAAAGAGGGTTGTTTTAAGTTTAGCGTGTGTATGTTTGTTAGTTTGTGGCATGGATGGTGGTTAGTACGTTCACGGTTTTTGACCTCTTGGCTCTGAAAATAATGATCCAATTTGAATATGGTTGTTTTGAGATGGTTTTTGGCATGTCTGGTAGAAATCCATGCAGCTGTATCCATGTTTACATCGCCTCGCTCGAAGGTTCTATAACTTTTGTAAAAAATTATTTATCAGGCCTTTTCTGGTATAAATTTTCAGAACTGACTTAAGGCTCGAACACACCTAGTTCGCTGGCGGTAGCGATCAGTGTCAAATCTTTAATCTGACAGCGATATTTGACAGCGTTTCACTGTTCGCTACCGCCAGCGCACTAGGTGTGTTCGGGCCATTAATGCCTATACTATATACCTATCTTTAATACATAAATAAACTAAATTACCTACAATGTATTCAAACCAATGTTATTTGTTTCAAACAGATTCAACACTTATCTGAATGTAAATGGAAGGTTATCTATCTCACAATAAGTTATCAGTATATTATTATGTGTTTAACTCTGTAACTGACAGACATGGTTGTCTGCTGAGTTGGATAGTAATATTTGTATTATTAGTTGTTATAAATCACAGTTATTTATACCAATACAAACATTTGATAAAGGTCCTTGGTAGTTTAACCAAATTGTAAAACAGCTGACTTTATTAGTTATTGTCTACATACATATTTTGTATCACATTTGCATTCAGGTGAGTTTATATTGATTTATTCCGTTAAATAGATACGTAAAATAAATATATTTCTATAGTTACCTACCAAAGTTGTCTTAAGGCCTGCGCACATCTAGGCGATCAGCCGAAATGCTGTCAAATATGACAGCAATATTTGACAGTATTTCACCTGATCGCCGTCGCCTAGATGTGGGCAGGCCTTAAAGTTACTTACAATATTCATACCTTTATCAAGGTAGTAACATAATTTTGATACCTTATCATGACTTAGAAACACCTTGTTTTCATAATGTAACTCATCATAACTTAAACAAGATCAGAATAATCTAGTTTAAGCCAGCTAATTAGATTAGATAGGTAGTCATTGATTTAATTATAAATCTATTATCAACAATGATAGATGCATTATGACAGGGTGTAAGACCACTCCTTAAGAACGATGCATACTGCATACATAGATATCCTAATCAAATACTTTAAATGTGACCTAAGTATAATGTACCTCAAATACATTCTGTGTTCTGTAATGTATGCCTAGTTTTTTGAATCACAAACAAAAAGTGATGGTTTTTTTTTAATCTCGCTTATTCGTGTAAAATCATTGAATACAAATTTCTTATATTTTGTGTTTTTGCGGCAGTCGAAAGCGCAAGGCATATTCGTTTAATTATTTACAGCCTATTTGTCCCACTGCACGGCAAAGGCCTATCTGCCATGTTTTCAGCCACGGCATATTTGTATCGAAAACAAAAACGCTAACTCTTAGTCAGTTAGTTCTTAAATTGTTTTCTACCTGTAATACTTTCAGGTGGAAAACAGAGTTCATTATAAAATTTTCTAGTTTCTTATAAAATGTAATTTTTATATTTTCTTTTTAATTATTTCATGTTGTATAATAATAGTTTTTGTAAATAATGTATATTCTGTTGTAAATAAATAAATAATCTGTTCTTAAACCGGTACCTACTGTATTAAATATCTTGTTTCTTAAGCCGTGTGCTAATCTGTTACGGTTTATTGAATAGGTCAAGGCCACCTTTGAGGATATAATGATACACATTTAAGTAATTTGTATGCGAAATAATAAAATATGCTGCTGACTATAGTTTACTCAACAAAACAGACCTGTACTGTACAGGGTTCATAGTTTACGTGTCTTCCGATGTACCACCTGCATAATTTCCCACATCTAGTATGCTGAATGTGACCTAGTTCATAGAATTTGAAAAAAGTGGGTAACTAGTTTAGCTTGCTACTTAGAATATCAGTATAGTGTGTGGAATAAAATCTAGCGTAATATGGTGACGCACTACCTACGAGTTTGTAGCACTAGCTAGGTGGGTGTTAGAGAATCTCATAATTGTTGGTAGAATTTTCACTCAACGCCACCTAACTCCAAATTAAGCAAAGCTTGTATTATGGGCTGGGAATCAGATAGATTAGGTACATAGGTACTCCGTTGATTTATTAGAATAGAAAATTGCTTTTGCTCTCTAGCAGTTCCGTAAGAAGAGTACCTACCTTATTGTGTACGACCACCTCTTAGATTTAGCGTTCGGTTCCTGTATAGGTATTTTGGATAGATTTGTATTTTTCTATTGTAGAGCCAATGAGCGTTTGCTAACTTCGTGGTAGGGCTTACACTTTGGGCTTGGTATAGTTAGTTCGTTGAGTGATCATTGTTTTAGTCTATTTTCTAGTTGTTAGAAACTCAAGAGGCTATTTGGATTTTATGACGATTTATGTACGTAACTACAGAATTGTTGTCGTTCTTTAGACTAGGTAGACTCTAGCACAGCGGTACTCAAAGTGTGTTCCGCGGAACCCTAGGGTTCCGCGCTACCCCTGTAGGGGTTCCGCAAGAATTTAGAAAAAAAAACAAAATAATTAGTAACTGTTACATTGTTCTTTTATTATGCTTCTATAATAAAGAATACACTTTTAAAAACTATTGTTTTATTGTAGAGTTCCGTCAAGTATTTTGCTTGTCAAAAGGGTTCCGTGACCAAAAAAGTTTGAGAACCGCTGCTCTAGCAGATAGAGTCTAGACCAGCTGGACTAGGAACTAGAGTCTAGCTCCTAGTCCGCTAGTCTAGATTTACCATTGTTATGGTAATTTATAACTTTTATGTAAAGCTTGTACCTATCTTTTGTGAAGCAAAATTATTGTGTGACTAAGGCAGAAACAGTTCTTGAGTCTGAGTCGAGCTTCAAGTATAGATTTTTTGAGAAGTCTCCATTAAAAAGTGTAGTGTAGAATAGGATGCGCTTCAACTAAGTTAAATATTGGAAAACCGATTAATTATACAGAAGGTTAAGGTCGCGAATATAATGAAACTTTATGTATCCAACTTCTATTTTGCCAAGAAACTGATATCGGAGCAAGTAACTTTTCAAGTCACAGTCGCTTTCCATATCGCTATGATCTTAAAGTGTATGGCTTTTTATTAGGTTAAAAAGAGATCATACACCTCTCCATGAGGCATGGTAGATTTGTAAATGCATTCTTAAACGGTACCTAACTGAACATTAAAAATAACGGTTCTGCACTTAGAAATGTATAATCTGCGTAGTTATAACGAAGTAGGTACGAACCATACATAATTGTGTCAGTTTTCCGATACATCGTGTATAGGATAGGTGTAGAGACTGTCGAGCAACCGTTCTGTGATTATATGAAGGAGGCGCTACAAGGGTGAGCCAGACCCGTGTTGGGCGCCAGCGTAGTGCGCCGCCCACAACCCTCCCCCGCGCCCCGCGCCCCGCGGCATCCCCTTCCCTCTCCGTCCGATCAGTTGCACACTCCACACCAACGAGGTACACCGCGTGTGCGTTATGCCGTGATACCCTCCGTCGGCGCATCTCCATACATGACATCCGATCTACTTCTTCGGTTCGTTGCAAACGCATGAACCACATTAGTCGCTTGTCTGCACTTTATCATTCATGCCCATTATATTGTTCACTGAAACTCTCAACCTTGATACTCCATCATTACTGTCAATAACCATTTCGAAGGATCTGTTATTAGGTTATTCAGACCTGTGTGTGTCATATCACTCATATATTCATTTTAGGCAACTATCTAAATGCCAGATGTTTTGCATAGTGTAGTATTTCATGTTAAAAATTGAATTGGCTGAAATTAATGTTTGTTTTAACCTTATAGTAGAAATTTTCTAGTCTCAAGTATGCTCGCTCATAGTTCAGTCTATGGGCTTGTCATTCGTTTAATAAATTGTGTTTGATGTAAACGGATGATTTAAATGAGATCGCAACTGTATCTCAAATCTGTATTAGGGCGAAAAAAAATCTCCAAAGAAAAAAAAACTCTAAAAAAAAGTATTGTTGACAATAAACA
This sequence comes from Thera britannica, assembly GCA_939531255.2. Taxonomy (NCBI): domain Eukaryota; kingdom Metazoa; phylum Arthropoda; class Insecta; order Lepidoptera; family Geometridae; genus Thera; species Thera britannica. Next base: position 5,595,169 of record OW618048.2, read on the forward strand.
GCTGATCCTTTGTAGCACGTTAGGCACCATTGGCAGGCGCGAGCAGGCGCGTTGCGAACGCAAGGTCGTTTGTATCGAGCGCCACCAACCGGTTCATTATTAACAAACTACGCGTTTCAATTTCTCTATCTTGTCCTGAACTAAATTGACTGCCTAGCATTCCTTTGACTACGATCTTAATCAATTCAGATTGATAGACTTTTTTCAGAATTTAGAATCCAGGCGTTGGTTTTATTTGCAATTTTAATGCTCCAATAATAACTATGAAACAGTTGCACATTGCCCGCTATTAAAATATTGCTGGGTAATTTGTGGCATTATATGAAAGTTGTTCATGAGCCTCTGTTCTGTAAGCTCGGCTCCCTCGCTTCCATCGTCGGCCGCCTCTCGGATCCCGGATGCCCGGGTGATACGGACATCATCCACTTTTGCTGCAGAATTTCTCTGACCAACAATGCATGAAGTCGACAATAATTTTAAAGGCTTCGCCTAGAATGTTTGTTTACTCGTAGTAGAGTTTGTTGGAGCAACGAATTGCTCAAGAAACTTCTTAAATTATATCAACTTCTTGACGAAGTTTAATGAAATTTGAATCTTAAAGCCGTCATCCTTGTGTTTGTTCTAGTATTTGGTGTTTGATGTTTTACTTTGAAGAAAGCAGAGAATTATATACATATCTTCATTGTGTTGGAGATGTTTGAATCTTTCTTCTGATCTTTGTATTCCTGCTTCAGTCCTTTTGGAAAACGGATGTCAATCATTTTTGATGTGCGTGGTTTGCAACTCATCATCGGTACTTAACTTATCATTATTATCCAAGTTTCAACGAAGACTTATTTATCATTCCACTCTTATTTACTCACTGATATCAATATATATTTTATAAGGACAAATTATGTTACGGAAAGTTACGTCTGGACGGCTTAATCTTTGAAATACATAAAATTTCACTAATAGCCTACAATTACTGTTTTGTAGGGTATTAATTTATGTAACAAGTAAAGTCAGCTAGTAAAATGTAAACAAGCGTTTGGGTGTACAAAGGTTAAACTTTTTAGGCTGAATAAATTTCGATGAAATTCTGCACATTTTGGAGACAAACTTTTACTTTCACTCATAGACCAACTCACCGTGGAGCAAAACTGTTTTCAAAATAACGTCAACATCTTTGATGATTAAGTACGAGTACATTATTATGTGTTAAACAAAAGTATTTAAACAAATTTGTTAATGATAAATAATAAGTAATTAAATAGCCGTGAGCCGTATGGTATTAGCCGTAGCCGTAGCGTATTTAAGTCTTCGGTGCATCAAATATGAATAATTTTTACAATGAATTCGTGTACCCAGGCTGGGCTTGCAAATCTATAATGAATGAGGAAGAAAAAGATGTTAAATTCAACGGCGTATATGCTGTCAGACAGTAAGGGTAGTATTATATTGTATTCTGTGGCAGTAGGCCAGTTTGCTCCAGGAAATGAACATGTCTACGTGCGGGACGACAGGGGACAGGTACTACCGGAACCATCCCGCAGAATCAGGTCAACGAAACCGAGTTAGGTTGTATTTTATTTAAAATATTATTTTCCACAACCTCTTCACCGATTCCGCGAAAGAAAAACGTCGATAAATTCAAAGAAATTGGTTGATAATGTCACTTCAAACAAAACCAGCGATAGCGGTGCCAATTCAGACTGATAATACCGAATGAATAACAAGAGACATCAATAAATCCATTAGTTCAAGTCAAGAGATTTAATGAGGATACATTAGCGGAAGCCATCCTGGAGTGCGTGCATGTAGGCTCGTTGCCAAGGTTACCGGGTGGGTGCGATCAGCTGGACTTACGTAAGGTGAGCTGGGAAGGCGGGCGGGGTGCGACGCGCGGGGAGCAGAGGAGGCTAGGGCCGATCGATACAATACCGCTTTCGCTTCGCCTCTTGCCATCGCCCAGCCCCAGCCCGCTTCAGTGTATTCGCACCGAAACTTCTCCAATATTATTTACAACAAACTTGACCTCTTATCATACATAGCACATTTTATATTTGTTTCTTTGTCCTTAGGTCTGCGTTATCGGTTTTCTCCGAGCTGTTTGTTTTGCTACATAATGAACGTTATTTACATAGTACACATAGCGGTTAAATTAGGTCAAGGTAAAGTAATACTCATCAGATGGCAATTTTTTTGAGAAGGTCACTGTTACTGTTCCAGTCTTGGATTAAGACTGGACTGGTGTTACAAATCATTTAATAAGTAGAACTATTTAAATTGTATACTTGCTGCAATAAATAACAATAATCATGCAAAAACTGAAAATAAATTTTGCAAATGCGTATGTTTCATAAATTTTAAAATGAAATGTTGCTATTAGGCTAAGAAAATTATGGGACGAGAGAGGTAGTATTTCAAGCGTATGTTGTTCATGCTTCCGGAAAATGAACACAGGTAGATAATGCGCAGTGTAAAAATGTTCTTTTGGTTTTGTCAAGCGTCGCCGTCAGCGACGCAACTCGTTGGGTTAGCGTTGGCATGGTAGCCAGCCATCTAACTAGGACAGGGAAAACTATGCAGTTCAAAGGTGAACTATGTGACTTTTGGGTCAAACTGTGAAAGTCAACGATCTACCTTTTAGGTTTTATAGTATTTCCTTTCACTGGCAGGCATCATGTGGCTCATTTGCCGTTTTATAATAAATACATAGAATTGAATGGGCATAATAATCTATTAAAATATAATTATGCCGGCTTAAGAGTTATTCTAGTATATTTGATTAAACTCTCTTAAGTACATAACGATGATACATAATATTGTGTGATTTTAATCCGGGGATTATTTGTGGGATATCTTTTTGTAAACAGTCAAAGCGCGGGCATTACTTTAGCAATAGGGTAAGTAGGTGATTTATTAAACCACTTTATTAACATCATAACTTCTGTACACCTGATACGTTTTAATAAAACGCGTTAACAGTGTAATTTACGTTTCACGCTAGTATTATGTTGTTTGTTCCAGCTATTAAACAAAACTATATTTTTTTATGATTATAGGGTAGTGTATCCTATAATCGCCTTATTATTTGACTTCATGGGGTCTCTGACTTAATTTTGAATTATTCCCGGCCTTTTGAAATCTAGTCATAAATAGTTAAATTACTTACCTAAGGGATTATGTAACTAAGTTCAGTTGAATAAACATTGGAATGGATGTCAAAATAAAGTAGCGCCTATTAAATTAGCCAATTTAATAACGAATTGTATTGCTGGTTAAAAACTATAAGGCGTAGTTGAACATGCTTCGGTATAAAGAACTTTATTAATCAACTCGTAAAGACTTTAAAGTCCACTTATAATGAGCTTAGATACTGGGTAGATAAAAGCTAATGTTGGTAGGTAGGGTATACTATATTAATAGGTACTATAAATACTTGATACTAGAAAACGCACTAAATTACATCGCCACCTGCACTCACAAAACCTTTTATCCTCATAGTGCTTTAGGCTAGTAGAAAGAAGCCTTTGCAGCATAGCAATGCTTTTGATACTTTCATTTTTTGTTACTGTTATTTTTTTTGCATACGCTTCGCTTATTTATGTGGCTTTGTGGTCTCTGTTGTGTTGCAGCGCGCGTTAGTAGTGGATCAGAGGTGCGGTGTGATGTTGTGGATGCGCAGCTGGTAGGCTACCTGTCGGTATGTCATCGCCGGCGCGTGCCCCCCCGCCGACTCCCCCCCTGCCGGCGGGGGCGGGTATGCTGCCCCCAGGGCCGGGGCCATCACGCCAGCGCTCGCTCAAAGACCGACTCAGAGAAGGAATAACCGGACCATTCCATTGGCAGTGAGTTTCCCCTATAATACTCCCGAAGAGCCAGCATCAAAAGCGTATTCAACGTTTCACTGCTTACATTTGTTGAAGCGCTCGCTCATGCAATTGAATTCGCTTTGAATGTTCGACCTCTTTGGTTTTTTATTTTCGGTAGAGCGTGTATGTGAAATGAATTTGCGACTACCTACATTGAAGCGTTTGGATTGAAGCTTGCGTAGATATTGCATGGCTTTATATTGCAGTGATTGATAAACTTATAATAAACACTTACTAATACTATCTGATGCCATTTTTTCACTGAACTTTAATGTCATGATTATCTAAAACTAAAAGGTTTTGCTAACAATTGTCTCCCAACGGATATCGAACTGGCTCTTCTAGCGCGTTAACTGGCCACTCGACCGCCATGTCTCTTGGGTATCATAATATGTTTAATTTCCTTGGTTTATTGATCTTCGTCATGGCTATAAAATTATTATTAGGTTTTATCTCTCATGGCTATTTCATAGCTGTCGGAACAAATTATATTAATCACATCTTTATTTTTGAACATTAACTGATGGTGATATTGCGTGTGATTATTTTTGACTGGACAAAATCATTAATTACGCATTTTCGAAACTCGGACTCATCATTATCTTATTCTTTTTGAAGCCTGCTGCTGATCGTCGTGCATAGATTATTGCAGATTATTTATTTCTTACATCAGATACAAACAATTTAAGCCGCTATTTTGTGTAAAGGCTTAAAAACGTAGTCCGTATTCAGACTACTTAGGGTAGTTAACTTTTTTCAGACGCTCAGACGTACGATAGTGGCGCCGCCGGCTGGCGGGTGTTGTTTAATAATGGGTTTTCATTGCCAGCTTTTGAGAATGGAACCCTGAAAAGCTAGGTGAAAAGAACCCTGGACTTCAGAACATTAATACCCCGCCTCTTCATTCACTAAAGAATTAAACTTAAAAAAAAAACCGATTATATTTATTAGATTTTAGAAGAATTTTCGAGTCATTTGACTAAACTCGAAATACTTATCTTTTTTTACCGTAATATTTACTAGCTTTTCGGCTATTCAACTTGATTGGTGCTCCATTTTCTGTACAAATTCTAGTAGCAGGGAGTTTACTTGATGAGGAAATGTTTTAAAATTAGTTTTCAGTCGGGTAGCGGTATTCAATTTAAAGAGTCGTCTTTCCCCGGCGACTAACTGTGGCGTCTCGTCACGAGGAATCCAATTTGTTTCCAGCTGGGTTTCGCAATTTGTACGAACGTACTGGGATTAGCTGCTCTCTGACATAACATTTTTCCCTTGCTTTTTGCTTTATTCATGCAAAGCTACTTTTAAGCGTTAGTTCACGTTCAACGTGATACGTACAATCTAAATTAAGTTGAACAATCTGTGAAGTCGCGACTGGTATCGTAATAGTGTTGATCTAATGCTGGAGATGGTCGGGATAGTGAAATTCCTGGATTCATTTGACAGCCTTGTTTTTTGGTTTATTTGAGAAGAGTTTTTTATCTATGAATTAATGTAGGTAACTCATTTAGAAGCAAGTTCCTAGACTACATGCCATTGAGCACGTTTGCTCGTCAGTGGATGTTGGTTGGCATGAGTGTCGCAAATATTTGCGTTGTGCAACATTCCCTATCTCGGTTGTGTACATTACCTCAACCTCCGTCTACTGGGTCCTTATCTCCACTCGAACAGTCTCCGCCGAGCTGGCCTTCCAAACTGAATCTGGCTTGTTTGCCGTACTCCTTTATAACGTAATTTAATTAAAACGCCTTCCATGCTCCCTCCAAGTTATTAATAAGCGGGGTAACAGCGATTACAAAGATGCTCCTATGCGGTTATATTTGCATTTAACTTTATTGTTATTCGAGCTTGTTTCTATTATCTTCTCGACGTATCTAATCTAAAAATTATGATCGAGCTACTTTATGTACAAGATTAACCGAGTAAACAATTGGTAAACAGTCTCTGAGCCGAGCAATATTCAGTATAGCATCAATTTATCTTTGTTTCAGCGTTGAAAATCTTTATCATTTTGTTTTTGTAATAAATGTCTATGTTTATAATTTATTTTCATTAGCACCATCAGCCATTAAATTAGTCATGATCTCATTGTTACATGTAGCACGTTCATAATGACTTATGGTCCTTCACTGATATTTAAAACAATTTGACTGTGGATCCTTGTCATTCACATTTTTTTTTAATAATCCATAATATTTATGGCTAAGTCGGTAGAATTATTCAGGCTTATATAATTTATCATCATAAATGACCTACCTAGAAAATATATTTTAACGAAAAATACAAATTAGAAAATGGCTCTTTAGCTACATCGAGGCTTTTCTGGTAATTCATCGGCATTGGGTGTTTTCCTTGTCGTGTAAAAATTAAACGAAGCCCCTGTCTCTCTGTTTTGTTCCTGTCCGTATAATTGAGTTAATTTAGAAAGTGGATGCGCATCTGTTTTTTTACTGGCCAATTTATTTGCATCTTTCATATCCGAAGTCAGTTTTGTTGCAGACGAGTCAACCAGCTCTGTTCTGTTATGCATATCGCCCGCCGTCCTTGGCCGATATTAAACGTTTAGGCGACAACCTCGAGGGTCGGCTGTGGGATGGGGTGGGTGGTGGATGGATCACACAGTCATTGTTTCCTTTTGTACTATCTATTCTGAACCTTGGTAGGGTGTGTTTGCGGTTAGCTGGTTCTCCGCGCGAGGGCTTTTTGTTCCTACCTTGGAGCTATGTGGGTGGATTGTCTCTTTAGAGATGCGCCATGAATGTTCTTGTATAAATTTTATTAATGGAATTAAGTTTTAGAAAAGTAAGACTTGTTTGTCTCGAGCTGCAGTAAGATGCAGTTTAAGCATATATCGTACGCATCGAGGTCACGTATTGTTTAGCGTTTGCATCTTTCATATTATGCAATGATTTGTGTTGTGCGACAATGAGCGGTGTCAGCTTCGGCGAAGTGTAAAGACATGGAGATGAAGTTGTCCAGTTTCCATCATTCGTGACTGGTCGTCGGCGCACGAGGCCGCTCTACAATGGCCGTAGCGGAGCCGTCACGCGCTATCCTCGTCTCACCAAAGCAGTTCCTTTGTCCAGCAGTTAGCGCGTGCAAATCAATTTCACATCCATACGTTGTCTAGGCACATCCATAAACATCTTTTCATATTACAGATCAATTTGTTTATTACGACGACTCTGTTACATTACAGTATGCATTTAAAATGTCTGGCTTCTAGTTGATTTTTGTAGGCTGCACCTACAAAAATCAACTAGGTACCTAACTATAGGAGCTTGGATAAAATTAAGTACGATATCTGGTTATTTAAACTAGAGTACTGAACTTGGTTATTATTGTGTATCATACATACCAGCATCCTTTTGATTCCTTTACCAGAACATTCATCATCATCTCAACCCGTTTGCACTTTGCACCCACTGCTGAGCATGGGCCTCCTCTTTATTACGCCACTCTTTCTGATCCCTTGCGAGTCTCATCCACTCATTCCCAGCACTCATTACAATGTCGTTCGTTGGGTCAACGGGCAGATGGTCTGCTTTGAGCATTCACCAAAGCATTATAGAAAAAAATAGTGCTCTGGTCGTTGGCATTTCTTCCCTCCTTCCCTTAGAAACTTATTATTATATTGTCTAAGTTCGTATCTGATGATGGTTTTTCCCGTTTTAATGGGTGATCGTTGAAATTTCCATGTCAGTTTACAGCTTAGATAGGTAAATTAACTATTTCATAAGTTGCTACAGGAAAATGTCTTTGTGTAATACATGATACATGTATCGTTATTCTTCGTATTGTCATGATATCTATGTGAGGAAGCTGTATCTTATCGTTCGATTTGTTGATTGTGGTGTAGACGAGACGCACAAGATCTGTTTCGAAACATGCTACAGGACAAAAGGTGTAATATCTGCAATGTATTTCTTACGGGTTTGGGAGATGTGATATGGTAATTGTAGTAACTCACATCTTTTCCTTCTGCGCTGTTCAGGGTTCGTTTCGCACAAGTACAATCAACTGTGTGATGTAAATAAATGTTTATTCTGCCTTAGTGGTGACTAAGTTTGTACTTCTCCACAAATAACTATCAAAAATGTGAAGCTCGGCTCAATCGAAGATCTTATTTCTTTCCCTCTGGGAATATTTTCTCAGTTTAACCTTAACTATATACCCCGGGTGATCGACCTCTCGAATCAATTCTGCAGATTTGTTCACAATAAAACCTATTTATTGATAATAAACTATAGTGAAATAGATTTCTTTGAAATGTCCTTGTTTACGTTATTAATGTAAATAAAATACAAAGAAAAGTGCGCAGTACTCTTTAAAATAGTTGTGTTATCACATCATATTAGGTAAAATGAGTGGCAGTTTGAAGATAGTGAGTCGAGCCCCCTGTCCTCATTCTTGTTTAAACAACACCTTAAACACATTGCAGGAATGACATGTTTTTGTTTGACCATATCTTAAAATCTTTTTGACATAGACAACTCCGACAAATAGCAACATACTCAACGCCTACTCTTTTATATCGCTAACCAAGTTCTACAATAAGAAAAAGGTTTTATTAGGTTACTCAATAAAGTAGAAGTTAAGCCCGAATTGGGGTCTCGTTCCTTCTGTGAGATGTGCCTCGAACAATGAAAGAATCTACTCTTAGTACCCATTCTTCAATATCGTTAGTGTTCTCAGTGGGTCAGATTACGACAAGTTTTCGTGACAGGATGAAGATCAGTAGCGGATGAGAATTATGATGCACATCATACACGTACATTTGCACAATTTCAAACGTTGCTCGAGTGTTCCACAATTGGAGTACTTACCTTCCTATTATTTATAGGATGTTGCGAGAAGTGCACGTAATTGAATGATTGGCGGCGGCGCCAGCTGGACACCTCTTGAGATGACGTTGTCCAGACCTGCCCGTTTGTTCCTATACCACTGCAATCCATCTCATCGCAATTGTTTATCCTGCTGGTATCTCTTGATATTCTGAGAGCAACGATTCAATTAGAACATAATTGTTTATGCGGCTGGGAGCTTTAATTCGTATTATTCCTATGATTTGTTATCTGGTTCACTGAAATGAAATCTGTTGCTGATGTATACAATAACGGCTCGTCCCGAACTGAGATTTACTATTTTTTGTTTCTTTCGAGGCCTTTCTTTTTATGCATGTTGCGATTCCACTGCAGGATATTATGTATTTCAAACCTACTGTTATCAATCAGTTCTTATCAATGTATTGGCATTGATTGTACAATTGTTTTAATTTTGATAACTGACACCAGTTGATTACAATGCTTAGTTGAGTGAGATATTATTGATTTCTTGATTCTAGTTTTGTTTGCATGCGAGAACGTTAAATCTAACGTCAACATGAGTTTTTTCGGTTTCAAATTGCAGTAAGTTATTTCTCATGTAAGTTTTAAAACGTATTGCTTTTTTCATTTGAAAACTACAAATTAAAATTGTCCAATACTTCTTTTATGAAATAAGTAAGCACATGCTTTTCTATTTAGTGCTCGACAGTTGAAAGTATTTTGAAAGTTGTACCTATAACAGAATCTAAACTCTTAAATAATGTTGTATCCAAATGTTGCATGTATTTCTGAAAACTACTAGAACACCATCACCATACACATGTATATTGAACATTTTAAAGGGCGGATAATATGTTCTAGAATCTCATTTCAGACATTATATATGCATATTCACGAAACGAGAGTTAGGAGTAGTAATCTCATATCTAATCGTGGTCTCCTATGCAAAAAATGAAAATAACCTTTTTTGCATAGTATTTTGGTAATATTTTTATATATTTTCTAGACATGGTTTTACGTTATCGTGTAAAAATGATAACGGCTCTATTTTAGAATATATGCTAACAAGATTCTCGGAAGCAATATTTGTTCCATCACCCAGCGAAATGAGTAAACTTGTCAAGATAAGGTGTTTGTATATGCTGAGGTGCTATTGTTCGCGCTTGACTAACTACATTATAATTTTGTTGACGTAGAATATTAAATTCTTAAGAAAAACATAATGAAGCTCTTTCTTCTGCTCACACGGTAGCGCCAGCAAAATATCAACAGTTTTCTTCCTACTAGTAAGTCTCTAGTTTTGTTTTTCTTGCGAAGTGACCCTGATTCAGGCGTTTACCACGGCACGGGTGATCTCGTTGTGTCGATCATCTGATGTCATTGTGTTTACCGCTAAAGTTTTCCATAAGATACCGACCCTAAGTTCGTTGTCACTGTTTTTTCAAAGAGCAACGGTCGAATAATATACCAACTGCGGAGAAAAACGTGAGTACACACACAACTGTGTTGAGACTTCGTTATTACAATGGTTTGTGTGTGTGAATGTCCTCTATATAACCTTTCATGATAAGCTCCTCTGTCATAATGAAGTAAATTTCTTCATGATATTGTACTAGATTTTCTTTTCTTTTATGTTGTAAGTACTAGCAGCCCGTCCCGGCTTCGCACGGGGTAGACAATATTGTTGTACATTATTTTGTTCTATCGGTAATAGTTTCGGCAGCGCATTCGACGAAAGACATTTTAAGACTCATTTTTCTACACCTTCGGTTACATTGTTCAAATTTTACCAAGGATCCCTAATTTTTTTCAACATGAAATGTAGCCTATGTCAAATTGGAAGAATGTAGCATTATATTGGTGAAAGAATTTTTTAAATCGGCCCAGTACTTTTTGAGCCTATTCATTACAAACATACAAAAATAGGTACAAATCTTTCCTCTTTATAATATTAGTATAGATAGGAATATGGCGTAAATTTATATATGTTACTTTAACCAAAACACAGTTTATACTAAGTTTAGAGAGCGGATGTTGTCATAGGCAACCACTAAAATACGTGCACTCCATACATATAAGTACAGCTCGTACGTAACTTTGTCGGTCGTCTCTTTGTGGCTCCAGCTTTACTGCCGCATCGGATGAATATTCATATTATTCATGCCATCAAGCTCGTATACTGGATACGTTACAGACAAATATTCGCGAATATGAATAAAACCGTCGGATATAAATCATCCGAAGCGGTAATTGAATTTTAACTGTACCGCTTTTCAGCCGTAAAAAATCTATTTGGCTAAAATGAAAATATATGACGGTTCTTCTTGTGCTCGTTGGTACGGCTACATTCATTAGCGTATATTTAAGGATTTTCTAATAGAAATAAAAATGAAATATGTTCACGACTCCTTACAGGCAAATCTTTAGGTCTCTTACTAGGTAAAGCTATATGAGTGCACAAGATCTGGGGCTGTTTAAGGGGTCATTTCGATTTCTCACAATCTTTTAATGATGGAGAATCATTATAACGAATGAATACAGTTGTCATGTGACTGTGGTGTAAAGTAACCAGCAACACTGTAAGATACAACTTGCGGATTGTGGTTGATTTGATACCAAACGCTCTGATTTTGAAATACTTTTAACCCGATACGGCAGCTGTGGTTAACTACTAGTAGTGTTTGCGCCGTAAACCTTATTTTACTAGCAAAATAGTAAACAGAGAATGTTGCACGGGCGCATATGTTTCGCAGTTGGAGTCTGTTTGGTAAACAAACACAAGATCGTCCTTCCGACTAGAGCTAGTTTGCTCAGTTCTGTTTATTCCATTGCATTTCTCTGATGAAAGCCGAGATATGATTAAGACTGTCAACAACTATATAGCATTATCATGAAGTGCGCAGAAGCAAGTCATGTAAATATATAGACGTCTGTAGTACGATTGAAAAATTGTTAATAAAATAAATAAACTGATACTGAACTGAAAAAATAACTAGCATTCTTAAAGGCCTGCGCAGACCTAGGTCGCTGGCGATAGCGATCAGTGAAACGCTGACAAATATCGCTGAAATTCGAAATTTTAACAGATCTGTCAGTCAATGAACGTGAAAAAGTGCGTTAAAGTCAAAGTTTAACTCGTGGTATGATTTATCATCCGCTGTCTTAAAAGTTGATAATCGGACGTAATTTGTATGGATTGGAATAATCCATTTTTATAAATTTAGTTATGTATTATCTATCTATTTAGCCCGTATACCCTGGTTACCTCTGGGTATAGGTCTCCCCCCTAATACACCACTCTCTTCGGTCTTGCTTGTACCTTCGTTGTCCAACTACTCGGAAAATATCATCCGACCAACCAACGGGCAGGTGGTCTGCCTTGTGATCGCTGTGCGTCTGTTAGCCACCATTCCGTAATCGCTGTTGTCTATCTTCCGTCATATCCTTCTGGTCACCTGTCCTGCCCATCTCCACTCCAGACTTGCGATCTTGCATACCTACTACCTACGTCTAAGACTTTTAATAATATATTATTATTTCAATTATGAATTATCCATTCAAATAAACACATATTATTTTAAGTCCAAGTCAAACAAAACCATGCTAATCTGTTAGTGGTTTATTCCTAGTGGGTACATATGGAAATTCGAACTTAATTACGTGATTATAAGTAGACTAATCCACAATGTGCAGTTGCAAGCCTTGCACAAACAAAAGTGGTATTGTGTAAATCTGTGCATTAATTAACGGTTATTGCAACATTAAACATCTTACAGCCAGCATTAACGAAATCATTACGTCGTTAACAACGGTTACGTGTGTAATATCTGTCTACAAACTTTTATTTTGCCACATGAAGTAGACGCAGACCAGAACTTAAGGCTCCCTTCTTTAAGAGCTCCTTATGCCATAGAATCAATATGAATCAGTCAAAAATTAACGTAAAATTCTGAAAAAAATATATGTTTTAGTTGAGGATCTTACAGAGTACAATTCGCTTACAGTTACACAATCAGATGAATTTCGTTCGATAGAAAAAAATACCAAAGTTGCCTATTTTTAAAAAACAAATTCAATACTGTGCCTAAAATAAAAAAAATATTGACTTTATTTTTACACCAATCTTTAGATAAATCACTTTTCTAGTACAAATCGCTGAGTTGGATGTTGTAATGTTATTTTCCTATTTATAATGAATTATTTACCTACAAACACACGAGCGGCGCGACGCCGTGGGCTAAGTCAGTCGCGCGGTAGCGCTTACCGACGACGGACCTGTGCCAGTGCTCTTCCCGCCCGACGCGCGACTTGTGACGTGCAATGATTTTACGAAAATAAACTAAAATTGATCTGGCTAAGTCGTCACCATGGCTAACAAACGCAACAGGACGAATGCATTACAAAGAAATGTTAAGTAAGTACATTACTTGCACGTACGTGTTTATTTATTATGTGGGAACCTCTAATGTTCTATTTAAATATTACCTACTTTACTCTTTACGTTACTTACCTACTTTGTTCCATAAATAGCTGAGAATATACTTAGTATGTAGGTACCAACTCCTTGCCACAGTATAGTTAAAGCAGTATAAGTACGGAAAGAAATATGAAATATTAACTATTAGCTGTGCCCGCGACTTCGTCCGCGTGGTATAGTGTCTATGGGTAGCATTTTTAATTTGCAGCGGAAGAAAACAGTAATTAAATAACAACGTCATATTCGCGTGCACGTGACACAGTGGTCTGCCCTCTTACTAAACATAGACATATAGACATATGGCGTCGTACTACGCCACACTTTCATCCCCCCCGCATTCCTCTCCGAACTCCCCCCACACTCCCCCCACTCTCCTCAACACCCCCCCACATTCGCCCCGACCTCCCCCCAGACTCCCCTCCACAATCCCCCTGTACTCCCCCTTTGCACTCCCCACTAAACTCCTCCCGCACTCCTCTCCACACTCCCCTCCACACGCCCCCCCGCACCTCCCCTCCACACTCCCCCCTGTACTCCCCCCCACCCCCCCCCCCCCCCCCCCCCCCGCATCACCCTTCGCACCTCCCCTCCACACTCCCCCCCCTACTCCCCTCCACACTCCCCTCGCACCTCCCCTCCACACTCCCCCTGTACTGTATGTCACTGTTATGACAGTATAACCCTTAATTTGGCAAGATTACTTTTTTTCGATTTCAGTAAAAAAAACTCAATATACCTATTTAATAACACTTATAGAAGCCTGAAAAATTATAAAAAAATATATAAATGCTGTAACTTTGCGAAAATCCTATGTATCCTACAATGCACATAGCCAAATACTAGTAGAAGTATGGTCTTTTGACACTGTATCCGTACGGACACATTGCCAAATTAGGTAATTGAAAATAATAGTAAAACAATTGCTAAAATATGGGTTTAGTCTTTAAATCTTCATTTTTTAATATGGTATTCATAAAAACAGTTCCTGTTTTTCGTTAAGCACAAACGAATCTTACATTTGACGCAAGAAATATTGGCCTGCCCAGTTTTGCACAAACAACATCAACCTTTTTCTTCAAAAATTGGCAGGTAGCCTATGCCGTAGTACCTTATTAAATTATATTGATGAGACCATCAGTAGGCCTAGGCATAACTGGTCTATGTATTTTCTGCCTTAACCTGGCACATCATTTCTGTGCACTACTTCTTTAGGACTTGAAAGTGGGACATGGAGATTTTTGCCCAGATTCTAGATATCAGTATAAATAATGCTTGGATACTTAGATACTGAAGGTATTGTGTGCAAAAAGGCTTGAAGAAAACATAGGCTCTGAAAAAATTCTTATGCCAAAGGGTTTCCGCCACGGGCCATAGAAAAAAACCCCAGTCCCGGCGCAAAAGAATTGTATCTCAGATTTTAGATAATTATAAGTAGAAACAATATCAGGTGTCACTATTTCCTGATTTCGTGGCTAACATGGTTATTTTGCCCAGAGAAGTTTCATAGGCGCCACATGTAAACATGACACTTTGTAGGAAAAACTACTTGTTACTGTACTAATTGACATTGAATTGGCAAAAAATGAATAAAACACACACATATACCCTAGTACATAATGTTGTTATTGAGGAACAAGGTTTTGACTTCTGATTTCGGAGTCAATCCTATGCCAACAAGCATGGCATATTGATCGGGTACCGTCGAATGGAACCTGTTAACAATGAAACGCATTTTCAACTATTATTTACTCCGCGCGCATTTGGTTATAAATGATCGGAGTTAAGTGTAATAGGTGTACAGGTACCACTACGTTCCTAAACTAAAAGTGTGCATTAAGAACTCAATACTCAGTCATTTAAAGCGCGCTCAATGCGTTCTTTTACTTAAACAGTAATAAATACTTTGTTTAAATGGAATAGTTTTTTAAACATACCTCTTGGGGCGGTTCAATAGCACGTACAATATGTACCATGAATTCTCGACGTGATTGAAGAAAATGTTCAAATAGAACATGTCTTCGAAGTCGCCGAAGTGACCGTGTACACAAAACACAATTGTCTGCCATATCACAAGAAAAATCAAAAGTCCAGGGATTAATGCTAAGTCGCCGTAAAAACAAAATAAATCAGGAGGAACCAACCACGAGTCGTATCAGTGTGTACGTATTATATTAATTTTTTGCAACTACCCGCACGTTTGTGTTGTTAATGAGTGAATTAATACAGTAAAATGAAGTTTTAAAAAAAATGGCATAGGTCAGGTACATTATATTCTTCATTATATGTTTGTCAGTGACTTCTAAAGAATTAGTGCACAGAAATGATGTACCAGAAAATACATAGACCAGTTGTACCTCGGTCTGTTAATAATCTTATCAATATAATTTTATAAGGTATGACGGAATAGCCCACCTAACAATTTTTGAAGAAAAAAGTTGATGTTGTTTGTGCAAAACTGGGTAGGCTGGTATTTCTTGCGTGACATGTAAGCTTCAATGAAATGTGCCTGAAGAAAAACAGGAGCTGTTTTTATGATTTCAATATTAAAAAAAAAACAAAGCCATAACCAAGTCAATAAATAAAATTAGGTATCATACCAAATTTTATTAAAATTAGGTATTATAAATTTTATAAAATTAGGTATCATACCTAGTTAGGCATCCTAAATTATACGTGGTTCGACTCGCACTTGGCCAAGTTATTGAGTATCGATACCATGAAACATTTTGTTAAGCATTTGGCATTGTATCTCTCTGGATACGGCTGAGTTATGCAGTATTTCAATGGGCTTTTGGCAACGTATCTTTGTGGATACAACTAGGTTAGAAAACTTATTACGGGTTCGTAATTGCATTCATAAGTAAAATTTTTATCCATATCAATAGTAAGTTTCAATAACATTGGAATTCAACAAAAATCCAGCACAAAAAGGAATAAAATATAGGCAAAATAAATAAAACTGACGGATCTGATGCTCCCGTGGTGCGACATCTCAGCTGTTTGACGTCGAAAGGGATGGGAAACAATCGAAAATGCAGTCGATTTATTTTGTTATAGTGATATGAATAACACACCTCAAGGATAGAATCGATCGATTTTGAATAAATTTGATTTATAGAGCCATATGATTTTTTAAAAATATTGTATCTGAGAGAACACATTACCAAATTAAGGGATAACAAACCAGGAGTACCAGGACAAACCAGGAGTAGATAATTTTTTTTCTACATTTTACTGCGATGATACCAGTTTGGAAAAATATTTTCTAATAATTTATTATTCTTCATCATTTTATAATTTTGTTAGTTTATGGAAATAAAATATAATTTATAGCTTAAAACCATTGCTATTTTCCATATTAAGAATTTTAAAAATTTTTACTAAATATCAAAAATTACTTATTGTTGCAGAAAATCTAGTCAAGATGACCCTTTTCTCGTAGAGTCTGAAAATCAAGAATACGAGTTTCAACCAGCTTCAGGGAGACGCATCATTGACATCAACTACTTGTTTAGTCAATTACAGGAAAAAGCACGTCACAACAACAAATTATAATGAATTTTAATTCAAAATAAGCATTCTGTACATCATATTAAATCAACCTGTAAGTATAATAAATGAGAATAAATATTGTACATAACAATTATGTTTGTTTTCATTTGTTGTTTGTATTTTTAGGTTAGGTACTCTCCTATAATCATCATAATTATCATTATCACCTCACTAATTCAAATAGTTTAGACTTTTAGAGTATATATTAACAGTTAATACCTATTTAAATCTAATAAACTTTCATTTCAATATACTAAAAGAATATAGTCAATAATATTAAACTTACTTTGCCTACTGCATTATGTTATACTGTGGCGTTCTCGCCCGCCGTCAAAGGGTCACCGGAGTTCATATCAAGTCGGCTCCCGCGTAATGCGGATGCAAGTCG
Source organism: Thera britannica (assembly GCA_939531255.2). Taxonomy (NCBI): domain Eukaryota; kingdom Metazoa; phylum Arthropoda; class Insecta; order Lepidoptera; family Geometridae; genus Thera; species Thera britannica. Next base: position 5,612,269 of record OW618048.2, read on the forward strand.
ACTGGGTGAGTTAAATACCTAAATCTTCGACATAAGGGGCCCTTAAATAAGTACACTCATTCTGCTTGCTCGCCCGCCGGCCAGTGATTAAACTTTTTGGAGCTAAGCCAAAACATCGTAAGTTTTGATGAGGAGCCCAACGAATTTGGACTCTTAATTAGTGAACTTACAAATTGGTATGAGCATAAAGCGAAAGAAAATTAAGGGAGGTTTTGCGTACGCTTTCTAGATAATTTTCTGAATTAGGTCATCAAGATATTTTGGACAATCTTTCCTGAGGTACCCTTAAATGCTCACTTTTGTGTTAGTCGGTCAGTCTGTCAAACAGTCTTTTCTCAGAAATGGCGTAAGGTATCCAGTTCTTTATATTTGTGTATTTTTTATGGAAATTCCAAAATTAAAAGACCTTCATGGTACTTCCAGTACCCCTGGTCAGGTGGTCAGGATAAAGGGGTACCAGGACTTCATGGTACCCCTTTATCCTGACCTGGGTGATCCTGGGATGTTATTTTGAATACATAGAATTGAGGACTTATCCTCAGAGCCTTTTTCGTAGCCTTATTGTACCTCCAAGTGAGATGGTGAGGTTTGTATGAAAAAAAAAAGACGTGTGGCACTCGGAGACTGCTGCGGTAAAGCTATTGTATAGCATTTTTTATCAACTTATGCAATTATAATTATTTATTTATTTTATTAATGCAGTATTTTTTAATAAACCGAGTTGTCCCTAGTCTTTTGAACACTGACTTGAACTTTGTTACGTATGGCAACTCCAAAACTGTTACATACACGTCATTGAAAAAACGTCATTGGGGGTGTTAGGTTTTTTTCGTTACGAAATTTCTGGATTCGGTCCCCACGCTCAAGGCCCGCGATAGAAGCTATGCAATAGCTTAATATTCGATTTTTTCCTACAAACCGAATCATTATAATCATATAACAGTTCAAAAAGGGCTTAAATCTAACTATTTCGTAATAATTCAAGAACTTGCTGTTTTCGGTCTAGAAGACGTGACACTAGCACGTCTGTTTTATTTCATAAAAGTTTCGATTTATCATGAATCATTGATCATCAATATGAATGTCATGAATCATTGATAGTGTATCGATAAAGAACTGTTAGACCATGTCCGGCCGACCGTTTTGCTCAATGAACTTTGAACACTATTATTAATCTTGCATCAGTTATTTAAATCAATGATAAAAAAAACTGGAAAAGTAGTGCGCGGTATCTGGGACAGTGGAACTGGGTATGGTGAATAAAGTACTGTTTGTAAGGCATTGTGTTGCCGTCAGCACCGCCAGCCAGCTCGCCAGCGTGCTCGCGCCTTATTAGTCCGGCGTTTTGTATAATCATAGTACCGTTACGGACACTTTCGTTCTCCATCATAGTCTCTACCGTTACTCATCACAAGCACAACAAATAGACCGCTACGGTATACGCAGGCACAATTAAACAAATATTTATCTACTACCTTAGTACCTTGTTGAGCGAGCTCACATGCAGTCATTAAATTAATTCGACGCAATTTATATTGACGGTACGTATGAACTCAAACATCTATTTCAGTCTGCTGGCTAGTTTAAATAGAAGCAAACAAAATGGTATTATGGTATCCTTTTTATTGGCTTTCAAGGTTTTTACTAATCTAAATAATGTTAACGACCTTGCTCTCATGTCGCGTATAGACAAGCCCGTCCGGTGGTCCAGTCCAGGTGCGTTCCGGTCGATTGGGCAGGCCTCTGTATAAATATGACTGCTACATCCAAAGATGGACAAGATAAATGACCGTAATGAATGGATCGATGAATGGATTATTTTTAAAAGCCTTAATTTGTGAGCTGGTCCAGCAAGTTGGAGTACATGCATAAAGTATAAGGTCTTGCATCACAGTAATATGTCAAAAGCGTGCGAAAGGGCATACATTGTGAAATCCAGTGGGCCGATTATAAACGAAACATTCATGGCCTAAATGATGATCTGAACATGGTGAACAACTCTCACGACGAAGATAAATTATTTAAGGTTGCTGCTACATTATAAGTTATTAATTTTTATGATGAGTTCGAAATAACACATGAAGCGACTCTAATAATATCTATTACAGCAAGCACGTTGAGCCGCATTTCTTCCATGCATATAAACAAGGTCGTTTTAGCTCAGATTTCCAAAGGTGTTGCCCGACAGGGATTTAAACTCACAACTATGTATTTTATACTATCTCCAAATTCTCCTCCTTTAAGATTCATGAATATAAGCAGGAAATTAAGAAATACGTGAACAAGCTTGTTTAACTTGATTTTTATTTTAAATCCGGCGATAACCGCGGTTTCTGTTCTCGTTTCTATTTGAGTGGTAAAAAGTAAGTAAACACGGCCACTGATAAATACTGTCCTATTAACATGATTGAAGTATCTCTTACAATAACAATCGTGCACGTTTCTTCAAAGATACTATAAGAAAAGGAAGTACTTGCGTTATCCTTATTGTTCTTAAAGTTAAATGTTTACTTATCAATAATGCACGTAAATGCAGAAGTTGACGATAACAGGCTTCACTACCATCATCGCCAAAGGCTTTTGTTCTAGGCAAATTTGAATAAATAAATACTGTGGACAATTCTCACAACACTATCTAGCCCCCAACCTAACCAGAGGTTGTATGATGGAAACCAGATAGCTGATATAATACTTAAGTGCATTTTATTTTGCAAATGTGAAAGATGACATGTATAAAAGAGAGAAGTAAATGCTGACGGCTGACAGAGGGGAATAGAGGAAGAAGACATGTTGTACCGACCACACATAAAGTGGAATAAGGGCAGGAAGAAGAAGACATACTTAAAGTACAATATAACACAGACATAGAAAACATATCTATGTTCACCACACAAATATTTGTTCTCAGTGGAGATCGAACCCACTGCCTACGGCACAGATGTTTATTTTAGAACATGCCTATAATGTTTATTGCTAACAATTTATTTCCACTAAAAAGAGAATAATGGTAACTAATTTTTTATTGGTATTAAACGAAATTGCGATGTTGAAATTGACGAATCAAGGCATTTTTCTTATTAGAACTACCGAAAAATTAGGTAATTTGTATGGAGAAACAGCCATGTGGCTGTTCTCCCACAGAAATAATACTACCAACTGTAATAATCATGAAAATCAATATGAAGTTGTAGGGTTTTCTCTGCATTATTGAGCTGTCTATGTCTAGGGCGGCGCAGGTGCCGCGGCCCCTGATGACCTGACATTTGTGCTATAATTCGATAATGATGAGAAGGACAGCCTTCTAGAACAAGTCTCTGCTCAGCCTAAATATGTAGTATGTTCTTCTGATGAACTGACTGTCATATCAACGAACAACCTAACTATACTATGGTGGTGGAGGGTGTGTTTCTGGCGTAGGAAAGAAAGAATATTTGAAAGTTTGCATCCTATACACCGTACACCCTTTCAAAGACAAAGTCCACGCGAGTGAAGTCGCGAGTAACCGCTAGTTGTGCACAAGTCTTGAACACAATACCTAGCCGCAGCTTGAATTAATAAGATTTGTGGAACAACTCATTGTAAATATTCACATGTTTTTTTTGTTATAATTAATTGCAATATCGCTTTGTCTCATCTTGATTTATTTCTGTACAAAGTTTATTTTATAATCATGGTGAAAAATGTTACGTTATTAATATTACAGGAACAGTTTTGCTAGGTTCAGTAAAAAGCGGTAATACAATTATTTTAATTTATCAACGTAGTGTAGTAGATAGATCATATTTATTGAACATAGATAAACAGTTATACATACCATAATACATAAATAACCTATTTTTTATTATGTTAAAACACTAGTTTTCTTTAAAAATAAACAAAGAGTAGCAGTCTTGTGTGATAAAAAAAGTGGAGCACAGGTCGAGAGCAAATATGTTGGCTGTGATAAGAGGCGCAGTAGAAGGGGGTAGGTTTCAGAGTAATCTGATGATGACGGAAGGTTTGCTTGGAGGCCGAGCGACCCCTCCAGTGCGCCGTTCGAAGCGAAGCACACTAACCTCCAGTACCACTGTAACCGTCGCGCGCATCGCACGCCACGCACGACCACAGTATTCCCGCAGTGAAAGTCGCACGCGCAAGTTCCGCTACGATTTCGTGTACCGACATCTTCGTCTAGTTATTTTGTTTGTTCGTTGCGCCAGTGTAGCAAGGGAAAGGAGGTCGGTGCTCGCCTGTAGCCCGTAAGAACACCCGTCATCTGTGTTATCTACAACCAATTTAAATCAATTCCTACTTGATATTCGTGAGACATTACCGACATCAAAATATTCTCCATGTAACCCTCTTGATTGTTATCAATCCATTATGTTGAAATCTCGCGATTTGGTTTGTAATTAAGAAAACTAATTTATTATGCTATTGTTTTGATGAAGAATTCCGCAACATTGCCTACCTGCATAATGTTATTTGATAAATTGATACTTTTTTCTATGGTATAGGTGTACGTGTGTGTACAAATCAAATTAAATTGCTACTAAAATAACATCTGCTAATAAAATACCAACCAACTTCAAAAAGTGCGGTTGCTTCATTCATCTGACCGAAGCGTATTAAATTCTTGTAGTGCTACGAAGCTCTACGGAGTCCGTAGAAACTATATCAAAACTTGAGTCTTGCCGGCTAGTTTGGAAACTTGAGCGCTGTTTCTTGTTCAGTGCATATAGTCGGCTTGTTGGGCAACAACAAGAAACAACTATAGTTAACTATTGTTAGTAGCGAGTGTGGCCCAACACAGACCAACCACATCGAACTAACAAGTGAAAACGAACGTGCCCATGACCACTGGCACTCGTATTTATTCTGTGCTATGACCCCCACATGCCTTTTCTCTAGCGCCGCAAGCGACACTTTCTTTTAGGTTCTATTAGATAAGTTTGAATAGGATGAAGACGGTTTCATTTACATAACAATCTTTTGAGCAATCTCAGAACTCGCCAACTGCAGTATAGTTATAGATATACAACAGAAACCAACTACTCCCATCTATATCAGTCTCTTGTTGGGCAGTTCTGGACGAGGGCTGTCATATTAACCAAGCCATTGACTTGCTGAGCCCGACAGTTAATAATAAAAAACAAAGAAAGCAAGTAGCAATACCTTAATATTAATATAAAACATATTTTTAATATTAATATTGTACAAAATGTAGTATATATAGGTATGACAAGATTACAATACATTCGATAAGTCGTGAACAGATTTAATCAGAGCGATGATAGATAGAAGTTATCTTATCTCTGACTACAATGAAGCTTAGGTACAGGTAACGATTTGTAATGGTAATCATGCAATAACATTGAAAGTCTGACCGTTTTGTCCGATTGGCAGTCCGAGGTATGTTGTGCAAGTCCCAATGCGCTTTGAAATCAGACACGACCCACATTTTTCTAGCAATAGATGTAACTTGAGCGTTGTAATATTCATTACAATTCTTATGAGACTGAGAAGTATTTTTATTTTTATAATAATAATATGTTATAGTGTTTGTTGTTTAGCATTTTACAAGACACTATGGAGCGAAACTTGTGTTGAGACATTGAATACCTGTTGAGCTGGCCATAACGTTATTTAAGTCTATGGGCCCTATTACAATATTTAACCGTCCTATATTCCAGTATATGCCGAGAAAGTACTTATCCATTGTTGATTTTAAGCTCAAGGCTTTCGTAGAATCCATTCTAATCGAGCCCACTGATATCACTTTTCCATACAATTAACGAAATTGTAAAAATAGTGTTCTATGCCATACAAAATCGTTCAGTCGAAGGTTCTATTATAAAAAATTTCTTTTGTCTGAATCTTATTTAAGTTACATTTTAGGAAAAAAGTAACTGGGTTTTGTTATATATCGCGTTATCATTTGTTGTTGAGTACTGCCAATTCTCTCTCTGGTAATAGCTTTGATCAGAAATAGAAGACTACTAATATGAAAATACACACGCTAGCATGATAGACCCATAACCATAACACAATTTTCATTCAACGCGCTGGTCACCGACCTACAGCAAGAATAAAATTTTATTTTTATTTCCTTTACTTATATTCAAATTAATAACTTAAAAACAACCATTGACCATTTAAACAATTTGGTCATTAAAATTTACTATGAAACTTTAGTAACGTTTTGACGAAAGAGTAACGTTCTGATTTTATTAATGATCTCCTACTACAATTATTTCGCAAAATAATCGGGCCAGTCACAGTCACAGCTCTGTTAAAAAAATATTTCCGAGCTCAATATTAAATTAGTATTTATGTCGCCGCGGCTATTATGATAAATGAATGATTGTTTACAGACGTTTCAGATTCGGGAATATTCCCAAACAGCCGCCCACGACTTGTCATTAACATTTCCCCTTTAATGACTCCAAATGTTGTACACTTAATAACGTTTATTCACATCTTTAACACTATAAATCTTGTTTTCAGTCATAAAGATGCTAAGAAGGAAATGTAATAAAATTGCAATCAAATCTCATTTCTGTAAACTGAATCAGCCAAACATATCTATAATTAAAACCCCCAGAGACCGTAAATAAAGTTGCATACATATGTTTAAAATAAAACACAATTATTGCATAATTATAATCAATTTGCTCAAGCGTGACACAATTGCAGATGTTTATTATTATCCTGAAAACTTTGTTATTGTTTTCAATTATATAACACGTTTTCATACTCGTTTACCGCCTGGTTTTAAACGTAGCAGGCAGAACTTAAGGTTCAGGTCAATCGGAAAATAAATGACTCTGATTCTGACACATTGCAAAATGTTGCGTGTGGGAATGCAATGTGTAATTATTCTTCATTTATATAAATAAACATTCCTAGTTCTTATTTCACTATTCATAGCTCAAAGTAATATCTTTCATGTTGTTCTGATAAAGTGCTATTCGCTTTTTCACCAATTAATTCGCTTCCTTCGATAACTCTGCAGGTAACCCGATAGCAGCGTTGGATAGGCAACTGTTTCTTATCACGTTCATTCAATGATTTCATTTGCCCGTGTTATCCCATTTGTTCCTTACAACTATTTAAAGGATAGGTGCTTCACATTTAAATGTAAATAAATCTAAAATGGTTTTGTGATTTCGGTTTTTCGTTTTCCTTAGTTGGTTCGATAAGATCTGTAGAGGAACCGTTTTATTTTACTAACTGGTTTACTCCGTTTGAATTTTCATGACACGCATCATTTACTGGTGATTCATTTTAATATTCAAATCAGTTAGTTCATAATTGTAACCAGCTTTGCATTTACAAACTTAGTTTTAGCTGTTTTCAAAACTGAAAATCAACGGTTCAGTGAATTTTTTAAGGGTCATGTATTATGTATATTTCAGCAGCGACTTAGAATCAATGTCTTCTTTATTGCATTCTTTTTTTACTTCGCTTAAAGTCCTTTGTCTGCGTCTTCGTTTGAAGGAACCAATTAATCTGTATTCCGTGCGTAGTCGTCTGCTGGGTACTACTCATTAACTATGCGTAGTTTGTTTTACTTAGTCAGTGATCATTGTTCGTTGTCATGTTATTGTATCTCCGTCTGATCTCATTAATGAGTTTTTGTCGCATCTAACAGATGAGCACTTTTATGCTAGTCACGTGTGAATCTGAAATACTATGTGCCTCCGTCTTAGAGGTGTTCCACTTCATTTGGTATCTAAATTATTTTATCTATGTAGGTTCTGCCTTCGCATCCTAGAGCGTTGTGATAATATTTTTCTTGAGTCAATTTGTTAAGCAGCTATTCACGACAAAATGATTGTCGGTAGCGGTCGTGCATCACATATTTTCACTTAACTTTGCATCTTATCAAGGAGTTTGAGATTCATCTCATTCCTGGTACTTTGATGCTGTAGTTTTAGGTGAAATAGTCGATCTACCTTAACTGAATCATATTTTACAAAGTTGTAGTATCTTTCATTAATTTTAAATAGCTTTCAGTGACATTGCTTTCTTAATTTGATAAATGGCATACGGTGGCGCCAGCAGCGGCGGTCACTGTTCGAGAGGACGACGCCACACCGCCGCTGTCATCTCGAGCAGTGAACCCGCGTTTTTGACTTCTGTTTAACGATTCCCTGTTTTAGCATTATTGCCATGAGTGTCCCATGTATTTGCTTGTGTTGTCATAGTAGGTTCTACTTCTAAAATAAATATATTTCTCTGCTCTCTGCAGTGCAAGATTCGAATCCTATGGCGGAACAAATCTTTGCATAATTTATTCAGGGTTTGTTTGGATGGAGTGGGTAGTGTTACCATTTTAGTGATTCAATGACAGTTGGGTTATTATTTATTTGTTAAATTTTCAGTTACTGATTTATAAAGAACATAATTATATAGTGAACTGTCGCATGGGATGTTAGAGCTTGGATATTGTGAAATGTTTCAAGATTTTACTTTGAATTCATACTTTACAAAGTTTTTATACCTTTTAACTTTGTTTTATCATAGAATACTTAAGAGGTACGAACAAACTGCAGTCAGTGCAAAGTATCGATGAATTTACGAGCGTTTGTGCGTGCTTTATCACCCTTCAAGTTATTACCATAAACCACGTAACCATGTAGAAGAGATTTTCCATTATGAGTGTTATTGTACCTATGTTACTCCCGCAAGGTACACGACTCTTTAATTTTGCAGAAACAAACTTGCTGTCTTTTAATTTTCATTAATTTCCAACACAGTTTGTAATTTATTTTAAGGGCTGTCAACTGGTGTACTGGATGTTTACTTTTTGAAATCTTTCACTTCATCATACGTATAAAACGTAAGAGTTTTAAAAAGATCAAAAGCTAATTTGGAATTACGAGAAGTGGAAATGGCAGTAGTTTATAACTTGTTTTCCGTTTTATCTTCCTTCTGTAAACAACAATCATTTGTATACATCGATAAAAGCGGTGATAAAACAAAATGTCCGTATGGACTCAGATGGAATATTACCAGATTTATTTATGTGAATAACTTTCGATCACTGCAATCCCTCCACGACGCAATCATGTTTGTTCAGTGCAGACTACCTTCATAATTTTATAAGTTCAGTGTTAGATCAGTGAACTGCCTCCTACGTTCAAATTGCATTTATTTATCTAATTACTATTCTCCTAGAGATTGAATGTCAAGCCCTCTCTCGGGAGGTTAATCTTCTCGGTGACATTGGGCGGACATTTCTCACGTTGCTGGACTTAATGTAGGTTACCTTAGCCACATCCATAGACCTTACACTAATTGCCTGCTATACCGCCATCAAACAGAACAGTTTTTTTGCTCTATCATACTCTGCGTCCTGCCTGTGCAATGTGTTCGTTTACTTGGCCTAGATTAAATTGCGAAACACTTCTAATGCTAGATCAGACTGTGTAAATTCACATTTTAATAGTCCTCTTAAAATATAATACTTCTGCGACGTAGATTTTATGGATATATTTGATAAGCTTGTTTTTGTTATGACTTAATAATGATGGACATCGGATCGTTTTCCTTACTGTTAACTGATTCGAATTCGATATGAATCGCTTAAAAATAAACGTGTATAGGCTCAAACCTCGAAACTTCGTGGAAAACTTCATTTTTTCCTGGTTGTTTCTAAAACTGGATCCATTAGTGATACCAACACCAAGGTAAAGGGCGATTTTTAAACCGCATAGCTAACAAACTAATGCGGTGCCATCGAAATGATCTAGTTCAGGCGAGTTTATTTTCACTGCAATAATACATTTTTATGTGAAATGGCACTATAAAAGCGCCGTATATCCTCATGTGCTGTATCTTGGGCAGATTCCAAGTTTCCCAGCAGTCGCACGTGCTAACAAACTTGTATAGACGGCGTTTTGTAAACATAATGTAAACGTTAGTGTAAATAAATTGTAAGGTTTACATTGAAGCCCTCAAGTATAAATTAGCTGGTACTGCTCTTTAAATAGCAAGACAGTGGCAACTTTCTCCAAGTCCGTCTGTGCATAGCGCGTGCGCCGCTGACGGACGGCTATGGATTACGAAAGCTGCAGTTTCTTATAAGGTACGCCTCCGACACTTGTTGGCGTGGTGCAAGGCTATTTCTATAAACTTGTACTATTTTTTTTAAGAGCCTGTGCTCTGGCATGGGAGTAGTCAAGTAAACATTTTGAAGGCTTTTTGCTTAATTCCCCTAGTTGTTTGTTTTATAATAGAAATAAAACACATAATAAAATTTGTATCTTCGCGTTTATTTAAGGGAACAGGAAACATTTGGTATATACCTACCAATATACACATATTTAACTAAACTTACGAAGCAGTTTTACTAGGCGTCTCTACTTCGATCGTAAACATTACAAGCACCGTTTTCATAATATATGTATCTTTTTAGATGTACTCCTTCCTAGCTTTTTAGTTAAACTTTTTTTGCGTTGGTCATTATTATAGGATATTTCTTTTATAATATTTAAAGGGTTACAAAAATTGAATTTTGGTCAGTTCTCGTATTGTCTCACGAATAATAAATCGAGCACTTCTTATAAAGCGAAACACAAACAGCTAGGACAGGGCATCCTAGAAAAATTCCAGGGTGACATTAGCTCAAAAAAAGTTATACGAAATTCTTGTTTTCGAACTAAACGAATACCAAATGAAAATGGCTGAGCCGTAAACAGTATCGTCGAGTGTTGTTTATGTAAAAAAGTGCAATAGAGTTGATAACAATGAGTGGTAGTGAGCCGACACTGACAGAGTCGCCAGTGCCCCTGGCGCTGGCGCGACTGCAAGGGCGGCCAGGACGCGCTCCGCCGCCGCGGCCGCTTCGCACGCACCGGCCCAGCTTACAGCTCACCAGCTTGCAGGAATCCATAGACGAGACTCCCCGACGCTACAGCGAAGAACACTTCGTGGTCGTCGACACGGACGATGAAGACGCCGCTGCCGATGGTGTCTCCGACTTTACTTTAGTATTTACCGACTCAGCTGCACCGTCTCGAGTCTCTACGTCCAACGGTCGCAGAGCTTCGGACGCCGCTTTCGCCGAACGATACAGAAAACTGAACGACTTTGATGGTCCACCACCCGAAGCGCCTAGGCGTGCATCTGTGGCAGTCCCGGTTTTGCCGGACGGTTTTGGAGCTAATGATAAAGGTCGAAGGCGTTCATGGGCAGCTAAGCTGCAGCTTGAACGCAAAAAAAGGCGAAAATCTGGTGAAAACGATACCGATGAGGAAAGCGATACTCCAACGTACGTCCGTCAGAAAAGACCATCATGGTGGAATGTGTTTGTACCAGATAACATGCTGAAAAACAGGTAAAATATCCAAATCTGCTTATGATTCTAAAGTTTTAGTTAAATCAAGTGTTATCTTACGTTTTTACAAATTGGTGTCACGATGCTCGCATTCCACGGTACTCGTAATACAATGAAAATGCGTGGTCACCATAATGACACCATAGAATAGGACTAGATTTCCTTGGCCTAATGCTCAAAGTCGATCACACTGTTTGTTGTGCGGCACCGGCATGCTTTCAGGGTTAATGTGTCACCGGCAATTTCTTAAACTTATTTTAATTATTTTTATAGTGACTGATTGGCTTGACCTCTAAACACTACTGATTAAACTGTCTTATTAGTGTAGCTTAGGTGTTGTTGACAACCGATTAGTTGCATTAATTTATATTCGGCGTTGTCAAAGTTACAAAGTTACGTGTCACATAGTGGCATTATCGGAGCGTTTTAGCTTGTGAAGTTGTGACCTCTTTGGCTGCGTAGGGTTTATTTAGAAGTATTTGATGAAGCGTTTAAGTTTCAAGTAATATTTAATTTGGTAAGAAATAACACTGAAATTTTACTTACACAGTACGTACCTTCCATATTCTTACCTTCTATAAAAGTAGGGAAATGTGGTTCTAATGTATGTAATAAACCTGATTGATAATAATCTCAAATCACAAAAATGAACTTGCAATAATTTACCCATTTATGGTTGTGCGGACTCTAGTTAATATCACATCTGATAATGTGTTTGAGAACTAAACACAAGTTTGCCAAGAACAAAAAGTGGCGTCAAGAGACTTAATCATGAGATGTGGCTTTAAAAAATGTTGACAAAATTAAATATGTAGACACGATAGTACTATCAATAAATCCTATGTATATTCAAAATTTTCCTTTAGATTCAGAAGCGATTTGTGTAGTGTTATGAACGTGACAAATTTATGACTTTTGTGATCTTGATAAATCAGTAGCGAACGCTATCTAGATTTACGTGCGGAGTAAGTACCAAACTGTTAGCTTTTCCAAAGTACTGAGAAAATATTTGTTTTATTTATGACGGCGTTTGCTCAAGGAAATGTCAGTTTTGAAGCGAACATGTTTACTAAAAATGTCTAATGGCGGCTCCACATTAGTGCCGTGAAGCCCCGTGAACAGGCGTGAACGTGAATGTGGACGGTTTTCGCGGGGTTCACGCCTGTTCCCCGATCAGTGTCGGTATTTTGTCCCGCGACAAATGGTTCGCGCCCCCTTCGCGCGGCGTTCACGCGTAGACATCCACATTCACGGCCTCGTGCCAGTTTACTCCGGTCTACAAAGGCGAACGGACGTATGCAGTTGCTGCGCGAAATGGAGTGGCGCGCAAACTTTTGGAACCATGATACGGAAATGCTCTGTTTAGAGCATTACCATTCGGAATATATACTGTGGGATGCAAAAAACCTGCATTATAAGGATAAAAACAAAAATCATGATGCCTGGAAGCGGATTAGTAGTCAAATGGATAATATTGATATCAAAGAATTAAAAAGAAAAAAGACTCTTTGCTGTCCAGTTATCGCTTCTACGTCCATTTCGCGGCAGGTTTCAGGAACGATTGAGAGCATCCCGTGAATGTGGAGGGCACGACTTGTGCCGTGAATTCACAGCGAGAATTCGCGCGTGATTTCACGGCACTAATGTGGAGCCGCCATGAAAACCATCATTTAGACATCCAAATATATTCCACCTACGCTTAATCCAGAGGGAAATAAATTGCTTTTTTTATAATGATTCGGTCCCTAAGTTATCAGGTAATTATGTCGCTAGGTCAAAGCCGTGAAATCATATTGCTTTATAGTCTTATCTAGCCGCTGCATATTATCGTTCGTTACCAAATGAATTGATATTGTCTATAAGTATGCAATTTTCTTTTAGATTACGGTTTCGAAATATGGTTAGTTGATTAGATATAATTAATTACCTATCTTCAGACCGATATAATCCTTTACTTTATCTGTACAGGCTACTCGTACAGTAAAATTGAATTTCCGCATTTCTTGCGAATTTATACACAAAGGCAAATGATTTGCGAACATAATGCAAATACTAAATACAATTAAAATCACATTATGTTCTAGCTAGCTACTAATATGCAATTTGCTAGCATTTGTATGGGTATTTTCTTGATCGGGTAATTCATACTGTACGAGATTAGATTAACATTTTAATGTGTGGCGTACTATGCACCGAATATGTTTATCTTGCAAATTTATTCTGCGTTTATTATGATCCTTTTTTTCTAATATGATTTGATCTTGATAATAATTACGTTAGTTCTTCGTCAATACATTTTCTAAATTGTATCAAACTATTTCTCGAATTTCATACAATATCTTGTTGACACTGATATAATTGTATTTGATAGTATGTAGTTCAAATTTTACTATCATTTTACTCAAAGGCACATTTTAAATCCACAGCCATATACAAAAAAAAATGTATTTATGTATCGTTGCGGAAAAAGCATAAAAGGTACACGTTATTCCACACCTTGGTTAAAATCTCCTTGTCCACACCGTATGCTGCATCGATGTGTTGGCATAAAGTTTTATATGAATTGGTTATGGCCGTTTACAATTTATTATGTACTTGCAACGTCATAGGCAGGTTGGTTTCATCATGCCTACATCGCTCGGCCTTCGCTCTCTTGTTTCCGCAATCGTACGTTCACCTTTCATCTGACGCCATGTCATCACAAAATCCCTTGTCTGCTGATCCGTATGTAATGTACGCAGTTTCCCTAATCGTACGACCGTTCTGATTACCGTACTATTTCGAGTTTTGTTTTATTGTGGTGTACCATTTTCAAAGTTGAATCTTAGTTTTTCCAATTCGGCTGATATAGCAAGAGTGAACCCGACGAAGTAAAATTTAATATGCAATTGGGTTAAACGTATTAATCCCATTAACGTACATATTAACGTATGCCAATGTTGAATGGATACCATTATCCCTTTATTCAAAGATAACCCCGGATATCGACTTCATCCGTATGATTTGAAAATTCACAAACGCTGCAAAATACTGTGGAATAATAGATTAAATTTATTGTTATTCCAAATAAAACATAATTCAAAACGATAATGATTCTAAATGCATCACGAAAGTTCGCAAAACAAAGTAAAAAGAAAAATATCTGCTGTTGGCGACTAGCCAAGGGTCTCAGAAAGCCAAGTCTATGTGACTACTCATCATAATATTGTTGTAGGATACATAAACATTATACTAGTGCCCGGCACGTTTGTTTCGTCTAGGGCAGCGGTACTCAAAGTGTGTTCCGCGGAACCCTAGGGTTCCGCGCTACCCCTGTAGGGGTTCCGCAAGAATTTATAAAAAAAAAACAAAATAATTAGTGACTGTTACATTGTTCTTTTATTATGCTTCTATAATAAAGAATACACTTTTAAAAACTATTGTTTTATTGTAGAGTTCCGTCAAGTATTTTGCTTGTCAAAAGGGTTCCGTGACCAAAAAAGTTTGAGAACCGCTGGTCTAGGGAGTTGTGTTTTCAAAAAAGTTCTGATGTCACAATTAGGTACTTTAATTTTCTTTCATTATCTTTCGAAAACTAAAAGCGGCTATTTATATCTTAGATATTATCGTAATGATAGGGTAATGAAGGCCAATATAAAGCTTTCAAAAATGTTACACTTGCAGCATGAAAAGTGTCATTTGGGACACTGTGTCCCAAAGAAATTTGTCCGAAACGTCAGCAAGTCATAAAAAGAGGTGGTCGGACACATACTTTAGGTAGATGAAAACTGTGAAACAACTTCTCGCTCGCACACTTCGACCTTTTGAAAGAAATAAAATCACTGAACTTATCGAAAATCGCGAGTGTGTGCTGTGCAATCCGATTCCACATAGTTTACCAAAAAAATTTGGATCCTTCAACTTTTTCCTACTAAAAGTTGTTTTTCTTGTTTACAAAAATAACTTTTTAATTTTTTAATCTTTTGTGCTTTTACAAAAAAAAATGGTACTTATTTAACAAGATTTTGTCCACACTCGTCTAACGGTTTCATTAGATGAAAACTATTATTTCTGATATTTTATGATCGTAGTGAATGGCAAGAGCAAAGAGAGGCCTCTATGCCCAGCAGTGGGTTAAGTCGGGTTGCGGATGATGATGATGATGCTGACGGCATTATAAAAAAAAAACAATCTTAAGCCACAGGTCATTTCAACTTATCTATTTGCATTCAAATAGGAAGTCCAAGTGTGTCTATAATATAAAGTATCGAAACAGACAGCTTTCATATCCAGAAAATGCACTTGTAACATGAGGAATTTAGAGATTTAAATATCTTATTGTAAGCAAAGCAAAGGATTCAAATCTCATCATTATCCAGTTACGGGTCTGTTCTTTGTTCTTGTCTTACGTAGCATACCAACAAACATATTTTTATCGACTATTGTTTTTAGCTCATTTTATTGTTGAAACGCTATTGAATCAATATCTCAAAGCCATTGGGATAAAAATACTTGCTCACCGAACCCATACGATATAACGCGCTATAGTATATGCCTTTACAAATATTTTCTACATAATGCATAAACAGGCCAAAATACTTAAAATATTATTGCTTATAATAATTCCTCTCTTTCTGAAATGCTACCATAAATTTAGTTAAGTGCCATCCACGCCGATTCTTCAATTGTTCCCGATGATAGGTGAGCCAAAACTTCTAACTCCGCCCACAGTAAAACAAGAGGTTACTGAACAAAGTGACTAGCATCGTAAAAAAATACGGTACCTATACTATAACATAATTATGTCTGGTTGTAGCCATTTCAAGAATACTAAACTAACAAATACTATGTTTGCTTCTTAATTTATAAGCTTGATCTATTGTCTCTTTATCAAGCTTCAGAAATAGGATAGTCGTAAACAAGGCTGCATATTATATTCGCATAGCAAGAGCATTAGTTGCTGGGGTTCTCGTAGATTGTTCGTCGGCATTGCTCACATATTATTGCGATTAATGATCGTATCACATACAATGGTGTCATGTTCTCTAACTTTGATCACATGTGTATTTACCTCATTATCTGGTTTATAAATAGTCTCGTCGTGACAGATCCAATGTATCTTGTTGTAACTAGCTTCCGAATGAACCAAGAAACAGATAGATAGGATCTATAGGCGCCGTACAGTGACAATGTACGTTGCTTTTCGCAAGGACGAGTGTATTAGATCAGGGTAACTTTATATTATAAAGAAAATATGAAATAGTAAGTAAATGGTTTAATTACATCAATGTCTTTACAATTTACACTTTATTTGACTAAATTATAGCTTTAGACACGTTATTCAACACAAAACTACCTTACAGTAAAAATATATCAACTACAAAGAGAACTAGGTACTTATCTTAACAATCAAGGGGTGTACTCAGAGCCGAATTACATCGACAGTACACAGAACGAAACGATAACCTTCTCCTTCGAGTCTCAAGCCCAGAATAATCCACCGCCTCGCCTAGCCTCCGTCAGGCGACCCACATGACAGTTGATAGACAGCGCCCCCTATCGGCAATATCGTCTTCCGTTCTGCGTAGCTTCTGACTACCATTAACAATTTATTGGTATAACTAGCTGACACCCGCGACTTCGTCCGCGTGGTTAGTATAAAGTCATAGTTTGAGTTTGTTTAAAAGAAACTATTTTATGGTGGAAAGCGGACAACTATTGATATGTTTTCACTGTTTTTTGCTTATATTTTGAGAGTTATTTTTCGTGAATTTGCCTTAATGGCTAATTTGGGTTATGTATGCGTTGGTTGTACATGTCCAAGTTCTGGTTACCTTAGTTTTGAGTTTGCATTCAAAACTATATAAAGTGTGTTCGAAAGATGGTAACTGCTGTTGTAGCCGATTTTTTTCAGCTGTGTTTAGTTTTGGCATGAAAGGTGCTTCCCGCGATTTTGTCTTGGTGGTTATCATCGGTTTTTTTGTAAAAATTTGTGTGTATTAAAACCTGGTGACAAATGCTGCGGTAGCTGAATTTTTTTTAATGTTTTTTTGCGTATTTTGTAAAGCTCTTTTTCGTGATTTTGTTTAAGTGGCTAATTTGGGCTATCGTAAATTGAATCTTGATTTTTTAGTTTGATATGATCAAATGCAAGTTACCATCGTTTTGAGCTTGTACTTTAGAGTGTATTTGAATTTGAAGGTGAGTGCTGTTGCAGCCGTTTTTTTTCAGCGGTGTTTAGTTTAAGTATGATAGATGATTCCCGCGATTTTGTCTTGGTGGTTATCATCGGTTTTTTTGTAAACATTTGTGTGTATTAAAACCTGGTGACAAATGCTGCGGTAGCTGAAAATTTTTTAATGTTTTTTTTTGCGTATTTTGTAAAGCTATTTTTTGTGATTATGTTATATTAGTGGCTTATTTGGGGTTTCGTATGCATGTTGGTGTATAATCGAATCTGAATTTTTAATTTGACATGACCAACTGCTGGTTACCATAGTTTTGAGCATGTACTTTAGAGTGTCTTTGAATTTGAAGGCGAGTGCTGTTGTAGCCGATTTCTTTCAGAGGTGTTTAGTTTAAGTTTGATAGATAATTCCCGCAATTTTGTCTAAGTGGTTATCTTTGGTTTTATTGTAAACCTTTGTGTGTATTCAAACCTGGTGACAGATGCTGCGGTAGCTGAAAATTTTTTAATGTTTTTTTTTGCGTATTTTGTAAAGCTATTTTTTGAGATTTTTTGTTATATTAGTGGCTTATTTGGGGTTTCGTATGCATGTTGGTGTATAATCGAATCTGAAATTTTAATTTGACATGACCAACTGCTGGTTACCATAGTTTTGAGCATGTACTTTAGAGTGTATTTGAATTTGAAGGCGAGTTCTGTTGTAGCTGTTTTTTTCAGCGGTGTTTAGTTTTAGTATGATAGATGATTCCCGCAATTTTGTCTTGGTGGTTATCATCAGTTTTTTTTGTAAACATTTGTGTGTATTAAAACCTGGTGACAAATGCTGCGGTAGCAGAAATTTTTTTAACGTTTTTTTTTGCATATTTTGTAAAGCTATTTTTTGTGATTTTATGCTATATTAGTGGCTAATTTTGGGTTTCGTATGCGTGTTGGTGTATAATCGAATCAATTTTTTTAATTTGACTTGACCAACTGCTGGTTACCATAGTTTTGAGCATGTACTTTAGAGTGTATTTGAATTTGAAGGCGAGTGCTGTTTTGTAGTCAATTTTTTTCAGCGGTGTTTAGTTTAAGTATAATAGATGATTCCCGCAATTTTGTCTTATTGGTTATCATTGGTTTTTTTGTAAACCTTTGTGTGTATTCAAACCTGGTGACAGATGCTGCGGTAGCTGAAAATTTTTTAATGGTTTTTTTTGCGTATTTTGTAAATCTATTTTTTGTGATTTTATGTTATATTAGTGGCTAATTTTGGGTTTCGTATGCGTGTTGGTGTATAATTGAAACAATTTTTTTAATTTGTCTTGACCAACTGCTGGTTACCATAGTTTTGAGCATGTACTTTAGAGTGTTATTGAATTTGAAGGCAAGTGCTGTTGTAGTCAATTTTTTTCAGCGGTGTTTAGTTTAAGTATAATAGATGATTCCCGCAATTTTGTCTAATTGATTATCATTGGTTTTTTTGTAAACCTTTGTGTGTATTCAAACCTGGTGACAGATGCTGCGGTAGCTGAAAATTTTTTAATGGTTTTTTTTGCGTATTTTGTAAAGCAATTTCTTGTGATTTTATGTTATATTAGTGGCTAATTTAGGGTTTCGTCTGCGTGTTGGTGTATAATCGAATCAGATTTTTTTAATTTGACATGACCAGCTGGTTACCATAGTTTTGAGCATGTACTTTAGCCGTTTTTTGAAGCGGTGTGGTGTTTAGTTTCGGTACGATAGGTGTTTTCCGCGATTTTGTCTTAGTGGTTACGGTGGGGTTAATGTAAACTTTTGTGTGTATTCAAATTTGGTGACAGATGCTGCGGTAGCAGATTTTTTTTTACTGTTTTTTTGCGTATTTTGTAAAGCAATTTTTTGTGAATTTTCATGAAACTTTTTTCCTTTTTTTTCTTCTGTTAGGAAAATAATTTTCCGATTTTCTTTCTTAATGCACCTTTGCTCTATAAGAGCAACACATCTTCCAAGTTTCATGCTTCAAGGACTAATGGTTTAGGCTGTGCGTTGATTTTTCTTTAAACCATTTTTCCCCTTTTTCTCCTCTTCGGGAAATAGTTTTCCAATTTCCTTTCTTAGTACACCTCTACGTTATAAGAGGAACATACCCTCCAAGTTTCATGCTTCTAGGACTAACGGTTTAGGCTGTGCGTTGATTGTCAGTCAGTCAGTCAGTCAGTCAGTCAGTCAGTCAGTCAGTCAGTAACGAAAGAGTTTTATATATTTAGATAAATTGTTAATAATTTCGAACAAATAATAATAAAATATAACATTATTTATCAAATCGTTTTAAAGCAACTACATTGTTCTTAAATTAAATAAACTAAACTATCTTTTTATTTTAAACATTATAGACTATCCTTCTTTCTTACTTCAATAATCATTATTATTTTAATACAGATTTCTAAAAGCATTTAAATATCAAATTGAATAAATTTTAGCCCCTATTATCTACTAGATACGACACGGCCATTCTGAAAAATACTTCGTCCCCGAAGTATCTCCAAGTATTTTCCAAACCCACTGGCTCACCTACGAGTCAGGGTGCTAGTGTGTACAAGATCCTGGTATCACATAGGCCCAATAAAGTACTAAATAACCAGATATGAAATCTGAAAGCACAAGAATAATGTTAACATAAAATCTATTAAACAATCCTTACAAAATAATACAGTACCATAGGTCAGGCTGTCATGCTAAGTTCCATTGCGAGTTGGCGTCGCGATGTCTAAACAAAGGATCAGGCCAACTAGGTCTACCAACATTTATACAAATTTTATCATCAAGCTTTGGCTGTCGACTGTCGTGCTCAGTTCCATCGCATAATCGCAACTACTACAATGTCCAAACGTCACACCAGTCCAACCGTACATTTAGAAGAATCCCCCAATAATTTAACGTTTGTCTGTCGTGCTCAGTTCCATCACGTAATCGCAACTATCGCGATGTCCAAACTTTACACCAGCCCAACCGTAAAATTAAACAACCCATTTAGAAGAATTCCCCAATAATTTAACGTTTGTCTGTAGTGTAGTGAAGAACAAATCGCTTGGCCATTCTGCTTCAGTACTACTTACAAAATTGTATTGAAAAAAATATGGCACGAGCAATAAAAATGCGGGTACTCTCACAAAAGAAAATAAAAGTATTCCTTGGCAAAAATAAAACTGTTCGGATAGGATACCGTTAGACACTATTTGGCCAAATCAATGCAGAGCCTAACAAGGCCTTACCTTACTTTTACATCACTTGAAGTCCACTCCGTTTTATTCCAGATACATACACGGCTTTGTATCGTACTTCGGATAACGTAGGAATTGTCACTTCATTTGTCAGTCGATAATATCTCCGGTTTACGATTATGGCACTTCACATTCTGGAATAAGAATAAATGTTAGTTTTCTGTGGGCACAAGTTCTATCCCACGCTCTGATATTAGATCAGGGTAACTTTATATTATAAAGAAAATATGAAATAGTAAGTAAATGGTTTAATTACATCAATGTCTTTACAATTTACACTTTATTTGACTAAATTATAGCTTTAGACACGTTATTCAACACAAAACTACCTTACAGTAAAAATATATCAACTACAAAGAGAACTAGGTACTTATCTTAACAATCAAGGGGTGTACTCAGAGCCGAATTACATCGACAGTACACAGAACGAAACGATAACCTTCTCCTTCGAGTCTCAAGCCCAGAATAATCCACCGCCTCGCCTAGCCTCCGTCAGGCGACCCACATGACAGTTGATAGACAGCGCCCCCTATCGGCAATATCGTCTTCCGTTCTGCGTAGCTTCTGACTACCATTAACAATTTATTGGTATAATAAATTGTTAATAATTTCGAACAAATAATAATAAAATATAACATTATTTATCAAATCGTTTTAAAGCAACTACATTGTTCTTAAATTAAATAAACTAAACTATCTTTTTATTTTAAACATTATAGACTATCCTTCTTTCTTACTTCAATAATCATTATTATTTTAATACAGATTTCTAAAAGCATTTAAATATCAAATTGAATAAATTTTAGCCCCTATTATCTACTAGATACGACAAGTGCATTCATGCACTGCAGCAATACTTGTGCAGATCAATCGTGTTTATTTCAGTGCAAAATTTATTCTTAACGTTCGGCCGCGACCATCACAAGCCTTGTACTCATGTTGTCATTTATAAAATCGTTTAGCTCACAAACCAGGCACGCGTGTGGAACCGACTACCTACCAACTAGTGTATGCAACCTTACCTTATTTAGAACCAAATGACACACGAGCATAGGTCGATAATGAATCACCGTTGTTTCGACCTTACGGATGTATAATCAAGATAAATGATTACTTCCTAATTTTATTCATCTATTTTAAATGTATTCAACTTTCGATACCCACATTGTCCACCCACTGCGTGGTATACGTCTCTTCATTAAATGATTAATTATAAATATTATATCCTTGTTATTGTATCCTTTCTTTATCCTATTCCATGTTTTGCCGAGGCTTCCGTCGACTCGGACCGTTAGGTACTCGGACCGCGGTCCCACTCGCCGGAGAAAATTAATTTTATTATTTTTCTTCCAGCGACTCGGACCACTTTTGAAATGATTGAAAAAATCTATTGTTCAAGGCAATGAAGTACAGTCAAAGGAAAAAGTAGGTGTAGAAAGTAAACATAAAGAATAAAACTCTTTGATTGAAGACACAATTTATTTAAAAAAATCGAACTATTAACAGTTATTAAAACAAACATAAATCATACTACAAATAATCAACAAATTAAAAAAAGTAGACAAGTAAACAATATTAAAAATCTGTCTTAATTCGTTTTACTTCGGTAATACGGTCTTTGTTATTTAAAATGTAATAAAAATAAAATGATAAATCTGACGTAGGCTCTAAAAAATAATCAACATCAGGGTGTCCCCTAAATC
This sequence comes from Thera britannica, assembly GCA_939531255.2. NCBI lineage: Eukaryota > Metazoa > Arthropoda > Insecta > Lepidoptera > Geometridae > Thera > Thera britannica. The sequence goes on from OW618048.2 coordinate 5,634,703, forward strand.
AACGTCCAGCCGAAAACGGGCAATGGGCCAAGTCATGACTATCAGAAAGCTCTTATCAGAAGCTATCAGAAAAATATAAATAAAATATTTGTCATGTAACTTTCGAGTTATGAGTATTTAAAAAAAACATGTGATGATCTTTTAAGTCCTGTGACTGCAAATATTAACTTTTCGTGAACCTTCTGTAAATTACAATTCAAAATTAGGCCATTACTGCCTCAGTTTTCAATAAAATCGTGGAGTTTTGGCCAACATTTCATTTCAGATAATTACATCACCCAACTTTAACTGCTGCGTTTTTAAGTCGCTCACAATTTTCAGGTACAAATAAATACCATTTCGACAATGCAAATAAACAGATAGAGCCAACATCTTGTCTAAAGAGAAATAACCATGGGTGTTAAAGTAATTTGTTAGAATTTAGGTGAAAGTTTGAAATAAAATTCAATCATCAATCCTGTTTCAATCAAGTTTTTCCTGTTTTTTAAATACTCTTATCTCGAAAGTTCTTCTTCTTCTTATTTAAGAGCAACGCTCTTGTCGGTGTAATGTATGCATTTTTCTCCAGATATTTCTTTTGAGGGCAACCTCCTTGACCTCCTTATACGACATTACGGCGATCTTTGCTTTTATTTGGCTCATGTAGCTTATCCTTGGTCTTCCTCTTCCTCTCTTTCCTTCTACCTTTCCTTCGATAATATTTCTGATAAAACTGTCATGTCGTACAAGATGGCCAATCATCTTTCCTCTTCTGTTCTCAACAACTCCTATTAGGGCTCTTTCCTCGTCGACTCTATTTAATACTTCTACGTTCGTTACTTTTTCTGTCCAGCTGATCCGTTCCATTCGTCTCCAACACCACATCTCGAAAGTTACATGAAAATTTTATTTTTTTATTTTTCTGATAGTTGTCATGACTTGCCCATCGCTCGTTTTCGGCTGGACGTTGACTAACGCCACAGACTTCGCCACAGCCACGCCACGCCACAGACTTCAGTTGAAATGAAAGTAACAGCCTACAATTTTCACACATGGGAAAACATTTCGAACCGCTTTTATTGCTGGAACCTCGAAGTCCATGGACATCACAGTCGGTTCCCATTCGGGGATCTGTTTTTTTTTTCATTTCAAAAAGAAGCTCGTAGGTCTTCATATCAAGTAGAAGTGCATATACAAGTGGAACAACATTTACGTGGTCTTCAGTACTTCCTACATCTGCATGTATGGTATAGAGTTGATAGAATGTCTTCAGGCAGATTTTAAATTGCATTTCGTATTTATGTCAGAACTGTTTCTTTCGACGACTGTACAATTTACGTCACGTGATTTGTGGTCCGAGTCGCCGGAAGAAAAATAAATAAATAAAATTACTCCGGCGAGTAGGACCGCGGTCCGAGTACCTAACGGTCCGAGTCGACGGAAGCCTCGTTTTGCCGACAACATGGAATTACATATATTTATAAAATATATTATATTATATTTTTAATACTGGTAACAACAATAATAACTATTTGAATAAGGCAAAAATGTATACAATTAAACATTTACATTTGTAAACTTATCGATTTTAGAAACTGATATGGATAATTTCACGTTTCTCGTTTCCCACCATGTGTCGCACTATTCACCATTAGTGCGTCAGTAATATGTAATTATGTATATGGTATAGGTGTTCATGGATGTTCATTTCCTCTCCATTGCGCCAATTGCGCTCGTTTGCGGACGGCACTCTGCTAATTGTGAGGACTGCAATTAACGGACGAGTGTGTACTACAGTGTACCTCAAGACATACGTAATAAATAGAAGTAGGCAAACCGCGGTACATGACTTCACTTGTAGACGTAGGCATCACACGTGATGCTTGGACGAGTACTATACACAGAAAGCATCATCAAGCTTTTACCTACGCGCGAATTTGCTACTTGCTCACGGATTAATTACTATAGATCACTGTCTTCGAATGTTTCTATTAGTAGTGTAGCGGCCTCAGCGAAGTTTTATTTTAACAAAATAATAAGTCTTATAATCTCACTTACTTGTTCAATCGACAGATAAAATCCGTTTGATAAAAATATATCCCATGTTTAGGCTTGTCGAAAACCGGGACTGACATTTTTTCATTTAACGAATAACATTATTTTGTATATGATAAAATCAGACCTAAGTGAGACTAATGTTTATTTGAACAAACCTTTTCCTTTGCCTCTGCACTGCAGCATACAATAGAATTACGTTAGTTTTAATGGGACAGTCGCCGCAAATCATGTAAATCGTCCGGCATTGTAGTAAAATGATGCACTAAATCATTTTATGACATGCAAATGTGTAAAAGCATCACAATGTCGAGACGACGGTGACAACCAGTTGTGGCTCGTCAACTTATGATAGAGAGAAGACAGTTCCATTCCACTAATACTACCTAAGCTCTGCTTAGTTTGGGGCTAGATAGTGTTGTATGAATTGTCTGCATTATTTATTTTTATTTTTATTTTACTACCAAAATATTATAATTGTTGGCAAATTCAATTATTCAAAATACACAACATGACTAAGTATAGTTACCGTTTCGCATCGTCCCGAATTCGTCGGTTTTGTGAATCAGATATGTGACAGTCATTCATCAGTTCAGGGATTCCCATAGTTCATAATACCAGTTTGTTTGCAAATTCCCAAATAATGTATTTGCTGGCCTTGTAAATGACTACCGAACTACAAGTTTAGCATTTGTTTTTAAGTAAGTACACGCATAACATACATACATAAAATCACGCTTTATTCCCATGAGGGTATGCAGAGATCACGGATTTCCACTTGCTATGATCCTGACATACCTCTTTCGCTTCATTCACTCTTATTAAATTCTTTATAGTACAAGCTTTTCGGTTAGGCATACTCCATACTCTTTTCTACACAACATTTTCATTATATTAGATGGTCGTCACAATAATAACTAGTCTATAAAACTGTCTAGAGTAGACTAAAATAATAACTTGAATCTTTAAAACCTATTCATAATCATTAATAAACAAAAAATAACATAGTCAAGTTTACCAAGGGCACGTTAACCACAGAGTTGAATAAATGTTCGCATTTCGTTTTATGGTTATGAGAAGGTGTGCAGTGCAGCACGCATTAACTTGGAAGGCCGATGTTGTCATTAGGGTCAACTGCCTTACCAATAACACCATCAGCAAAGTCGTGTCTAACATAATATCTAATACACCTGTGAAGACAAAGAATATAATTTGACCGCATATTTCATTTTTAAAGATATATTTCAAATTACTTCATTTACTGACGAGAATTCTAAGAGTATTGACAATAGACTAATTGAGATGGATTGACATAGCTCGGTTTTTTTATAACCCTATTGTATGTTGCTCTAATAAAATATTATTGAATGCATGCAACACGAGATGAAGCCATTAATCAATATTCAACTGGCATGCTACGCTCTAAGCCGAGCATACTTATTTATATGTATTCTGTGTGCTTGAGCTACCCACTGGCAATAAGTGATTACAATCGTTTCAATTGAACAGCAAGTATTTATATAGTCTCATTTTATACATATAAGCCTACATACAACTCGAATCGAAAACACTTGTGAACAATCGAACAAGCCAACGAAGTGCAAATGTAATTTCAAATGTTTAGATTTTTAACGATAACAAAATTAAACTCGTCCACTCAGACTTCAACCATACTTGCATCTGATTTTTATTAAATATACATAACTCTAAAACCCGTTGGCCATACGTTAAATTTACTAGTGGAACATGTAGGCAAGCGAGTTTTCGCGATTGTGCAACTCGTGCGCATGAGCCACGCCCACCATTCACGGCAAGCTTGTCGCCCGAGTGTCTCAAATACTACGCTTTGGCTTCTTTTTTTTACCGCTGTCAAGCCAATCCCATCAAAAGCAATTTTCTGATATAAAATATTAAACTATAGGTATATTTTTTAACTTTCATGATATTATGCTAAGTTGGCTTTACACGATTACATTATCATTATTATTACATAGTTTCCGGTTTGGTAAATTCTGCATGTCTTTGAAATTTAATTATTGCAGACTTTTCGTAGCAATACTATTCATTTTACACTATTATTTTACCAGGTAGTTTGTGTATTTATTTTTTTAAAACCATCACCACAAAAAACAGACGTGTAACATACAATAAAATATGAATAAATATAATTTTGTATACTTATGTGACAAAATATTGGTGTAATCTATAAAATTCTGTATTCTCTATGTTTTTAAAGCTAAATATGGTAGAGCTAGTATAATATAAACACTATGTAGATACAACTACTACTATGATGCGATTAAGCACTTGAGATAAATCTGGATTTAGATAAACTAAGGCCTTTTAAGTAAAATCTTACTATGAAGAGGGGAAGTCACTACCAAAGCAGCGACGGCCGAGGAACGCCACGCCTTACGAACAAACTAGTGCACATCAAAAGCCACAATATGCGTCAGTAACTTGGAAATACAATTCAAATTAATGCAAGCTTATTGCAAACAAATTATAAAACCACATTCTTTAAAATGTTAACTTTATTCATAAACATATTTAAACTAGTAAATCCTGGTCAGTTCGCTAGTCCTAATTATTGATTATGTATACGGTCTTTCTCTTTCTAAGAGTAAATATATTTTCTTTTTCTTATTTTTATCAGTTACGAGTAGGTCCGTCCTATCTACGTGCTAGGCTGCACGTATACTAAAGTATTTTGTAAGTGTCACACAGCCGTTCGCGTCCATTCACCTATCAAATTGTTGTGCTTGTCTAGCAATATACCTCCGCACATCTATTGTATTATCAATTTTAGATAATATCATTATTATTACTGTGTGTCCAATATTGTTGAAATTGCACTTCGTATCAAGTAAGCAAGTCAAGGATCATTATTATCAGTCTTCAGAAATCTACTGTTGACATGGAATTGTATAATTTTCAACTATGAGTAGACTCCATGTTTCGTTTGGTGGTTGCCATCCGAAAACTATGATCTAAGGTCTGAGGCTGCCCTCTTTGCAGCTCGTTAATTGTAATTACAACTCAACGATGTACTTAATTAAATTTGAAATAAAGTAGGTCAATACTAATAATGATGACTATGAATTTTCTAGAATGACGCAAATATTCGATGGTGTAGTGTAGACTACTTGCTCGTCAGCTAAATCTTTTCGAACCTAAAATTACCTTGGTACTACGACATAATTAAGCGAAGGAATTTGTCTATATTATATACCCGTGTGAGTTGGTGATGACTCAGATTCATAATAATTCTAGTGTTTATGATCCATATATTTCATTGTATTATACAGTTTAATATTATCGGTTGTAATGTCGGAAATCGTCGCGGATTATTTGATTAATGTACCATAACTAGCAAAGCAACACTTGCGCTAGGTCGCTAGGCAAGAACTAGGTCGACAACATCTACCAACGTAGTTCCGGTTTTTGATAACTGATCCGTGCATTTGCTGCTGCTATAATATTTTTGTTTGTAACTACTGGAATTATACTAATTGTAGTGTTTCTTTCTGTCCATTACAATTTCGTGTTATTTAATTAGTTAGGTACATCCGCCTAGTAGTAGATTGAGGTACCTTGAACATGTTTCTTTTGTTCTTCAAATATTGACCGGTTTGAGTAGATCTAATAAGCTGAGCTGCGCATAATCATTGTATGCTACTAATTTGTATAAATATTAGAGCGAAGTCCAGCAGTGACGTTGGGCTTACTATAAAGTCTGGTAAAAAATCTTATTTGGACCCATTCCTGAAGATATCTTCAGGAATCTTGAGACTAAGAGTTCCTAACCTGACCTACTACTTATTTCAATTCTGTGTCTATGCTCATTCAGTAAGTATTTCTTGTTTAAAACTATAGAATATTTTGCTACATTTTCTACTAAATGTTTGCATTCCTAGGCAGCTCCTTATAAAACCACCTCTGTTATGATGACTAATAATGTCGGTCGTGTTAGTTTCTCGTAAATATGAGAGTGGCTTAGCGCTCACAGTGTCAAGGGCGGCGCCCTCCCTCGCGTTTCTGTCTCACCCAGTATACCGAGACTTACTGAATACATACACCGACTGACAGAAATGTCGATCGTTACGGTTCTCAGTTGAATGGTCGAAACCAGCCCTCCTAACTTCCGGGCGACGCTTTGCTTGCATTGCGTTTGTAAATGCTTGAACTTGGATGTCTTCCCTTTGGAGCTCATTATTCACGTAATTAAGGTTTCCTGAGGATCAAACTTAATCCTTTTAATTGAGGCTGGATTAGTCTTATTAATGATTTAATTCCACAATGACACTACATGCAATTGCAAAAAAAAACAAAATCTGCTTTATTTTGTTAAAGTCAATAGACACAATCGACACAGCACAGGATGCGATGCTTTTTGTTATCACCTACGATGATTTACCGCACATATACACTCAAATTTACTCAGTCATTCTGTTGAGTTGAGTGGGGCTTTTGATTGATTTCGATTTTTTCTGTCCGTCGACCACGTAGCCATGATGGTTATTGTGTAGGGCTGCCTGATATATGTGCATATATTTTTGAGCGATAAAGCCGCTTCTTGTATTACTATTTTACTGCAGACAATTATGTATTAATTAAAAAAAATATCAGATGAGGCAATTGCAGCAACTTAATGATTATAATTACCTACCTATATTCTTCATACAAATAAACAACCTGTTCAATAAGAAAACACGACACTGAATGAAAGAGAATTATTCTTCGACAACCTTAACGTGACATGCATCTAAACATCCTAGTTCAGATACTATGTAATGAAACGAGTAATTATACATGACTTCGCTTGCTCTATATCCTTTGTTCTCACGAACAATAATTTAAGAAGGGTCATTTGATAATATAAGGATCCTTGAAATGTTTTGTTCGGTTTCAAGTCCTTTCAAAATCCCAGTCAGCAAACCCGGAGTTTCTCATGTACTCGTACGAGTACATGGTTATATTCTAAGGCTCTTTCGTTTTATTATACGTGTTATTAACGAAGTAGGCAAACTGCATTTTAATCATGGTTCAGACTTAAAAGTTATCGCAGAGTTCTAGAGGTCAAGTTAATCATGATACCAGAGGTCACTTTCGCAATCCTTTAATGTTATAAATAAAAACATAAGTAAACAAGTTTGGTTTAAGCAACTGAAATACTCGATCATCATCCATCATTGCATGATTTTCGAGTCTCACTCATCGCATGCAGTGGTCAGTGTTATTATATAGATTTTTATTATTTATTTAATATTATTATTTACTGTTTATTTCATGCACATTTTTTATTATTTAATGCATTTTGATGAAATTCCCTACGAATATTAGACAAATAGGATTTCATTATAATAGATTTGACTTGAATGTTTTTTGTTTAAAATATTTAATTCTGATGTTTTAATTGTTTAATCTGTGAGGAATTTCATGAATCTTTATTCAGACAATTCTTCGAACTGCATAACGTATGTTGTTTTCATTTCATATTTGGAAGCAGTCTTGCCTTTCATGATGTGCCACATAATTGGCAGAAGATGTATAAATAAATTGTGGTTAATGGGTTATTAAGTTGGGCGATTTTAAGTAACCTGTTCTCACTTCATCTCTTTTGTGGAAATGAATGCACATGCGAATATTTTACCTATAAATTGATTAATTAAAGTTCTTAGCAACTTGACTGATAGTCAGATTCCGCGAACCTTTCTATGCTTGAGTAAAGAATGAATTGTCTGATTAGTGCATTGTTTTGTATGCATGCGTTGCTTGTGTGTAGCCTTGGTCTCTGTTGCATGCAGGTCTAGGCGAGCTTCGACGCAGCTGTCGCGGAGTGCTGAGAGCATCGACCTTACTTACAAAAGGTAACAGATTTCCCATTATTATGCTTTTACATTAATGTTACTGTTTCGATTCCGCCAATGTCGTCTTTCACCGAGTGTGACTGTGACCCATGCATGAGACGGATTTTATGGGACGTTTTAGTAAATTACACGCGCCTTTAATGATTCGGTTGGCACGTGCTTTGTCTTTGTTTTTTTTGCGTTTAAGTATTTCTTTTTCTCAGGCTTTAAATAGAACCAGTTTGATTAATATAGCGTATACCTAATAAGTATAATATACCACAACTGTTACGTTGTTATTGTGTAAATATGTCCCTGTGCAGCACTCTGATTTATTTATACTTGCAGATAATTACCTCAATAAGTCATTGACAAGTAGATCAAGTTTGGAATGTTGTTTACATTTAGCATATCAAGCTTCCCATAAATTGTCGGTTGATAGGCTGAAGGTCGTTAGTTGAGCAGTAGACATTTCTATATTTACATGATACATGATCGGTTTAAAAGGATCAGTCGGTATATAAGTATAATGATTGAGAACTCACATAAATATTTGTTTTAAAGCTTCGTTATCCAGCTCCAAAGGTAAACGGTAGTAATCAATGTAAACAAATCAATTTGACAGGGCCTTACAAATTGTTGATTCCCGCTAGTTATTGCTGCTTGAATATTTCGTAACTGATCTGTTAAAAAGTAGATAAGGATCGACCTAATTGAGTAATCCTATATAATCGCATCAAAAGTCAACGGAGCGATACACTAGCCTAAATACTTACGTATCTACTGTAACATGATTCATTTATAAGAGACAGCTCATTAATATTAGTCCTGGCCTTAAATTGACACGGTTGACCTTCATATTTAACCTCTTGAGGATTTGCACTTCATTTAAATGTATGCAAGTGAAATACTTCGGTCGTAATCTATTTCTCAATGTCTCTTGAAATCCCTATAATTCTAGTGATTTCAAAAATGTTTATAATATTAGAAAGCACTCTGCAAGTGTGCACATCTTGTTGGCCTCGTTTCTATTTGAATCTGTCCTACGAGAGTTGTTTGGGAGCTTTAGGAGTCAACAATTACACGTGCGTTGACCCGGAATGTTTACATCATTAGTAGACTGTCTACGACCTATGACTTGCACAACGCGATACCACGTTCTTGGAAAGGTTTTTATCGCAATACTCACACCTTTAACCTTAAAGGCTCAAATACTTTCATCGTGACATGGAGAATAACAGAGTATTTTACACAAAATCTATTTATTCCATTGGGATTTATGAGGCACTTATCGGAAGGATGCCAGAACCGATTTCTTAGTTCATTTCTCATATTGAAAAATATTTCGTATACGCCCTGATCTTTGTACGGTTGATCTTTTACAAATGATTTGGCAGACGTTACTAATGTTTACAATATTTCCATATTTTTGTGAACCTTTACCTATCTGAGGTGTTAACGCCAATACGATGTTCCTTTTAGGTTCTGCTTTGTAATCATAGTCTGACATTATTGTTATGTGTTTCAGGTCGAAAAGCCGCTCTGTAGACCATGGGTTTTCTGCGCCCTTCGACCTTGAAGCTCTACGATCTAAGGTGGAAGGAAGATTCGACGCCGTTCACAAAGGTAAGGACCATAGATTCTGTGTTTCTTTGTCCATGGGTCATATTTATCATTTAAATTTAATTATTTCCTTGGTTGACGTTCGTTCAGTCAAAGAATAAGTGTCGTTGGTTTGGTACCGGGTATTAAAGAGCAGGTCGTTGCACTTTTTAAAAAGCTGAACCATTCTTGTTAAATAAAAAATTAAAACATAATAATATGTATTAGTAAATAAATAACAGATGGTGCTGACGACACAGACTATCTGACAAATGCGACCTTTAGTGAAGTTAACAGAACTGAATTTGGCAGGAATCATCTAAATATGTATTTAAATAAACCTTGTCCTATTATTCTATGTGTACACGAAACTATTACCGTATACCTTTTGCAAAATCCGAATTAAATCATGGAACCCATTCCACAAATGGGATAATACCATTTTATATCTGACAATCAATACACGTTGTATTATGATAATGTTATTATTGCAGAACAACGCGATCGTAAAACTCGTAAAATACTGAATTTATTTGTAAGAAAATGGATTCGTTCACGAGGCCTGGATGTAACGATTGTTGATTGGTGCAATCAACGAATGCTATTACCAGTAGGCTGACATGCAGTGTGTATCCATTCAAACGAAATTGCAGTTGGAAAAACCTTGTGAAATTACCACGTGAGATATTTGATAGCTTCTGTGACCAAGTCGACCCAAGGCAAATGTATTTTGGTCAGCAATTACGTCTTAAATTCAGGATCAACTACAAAGAAACCCTTCAATTAACACTGTTGTCAATTGCTTGTGAATGGCCTGGCTCGGCTGACGACAGGGAAAAAAAGCCCTGTGAATCTCATCTTGTTTGTCTTGTTAGCGTGCGTGCGTGACTGATCTATTATACAAACTTTTCCAGAAATTCAGCTAATATTGCAATGTTTGTTTATGATGTCTATCTGATTCAGCCACTGATTTCAGCAAAGTTTTCGATTAACTGTTTTGAGAATATCGTGTAAGATGATAACTGAACTGTAAATACATTTTGGCAAACTTCGCAGTCGGTGAACAAAAACTTTTAGCACGTTTATTTGGGAGATCTGAAAAACAATGCAAAAAAGTTTTACGTCTTATTACGCGTGGAAACTTATTTACTGGTCGTAATTTGTCAGGAGAATTTTGTTCGCATTTTAGCTTTAGCAGCACATTTATCATCAGGAGTCTCGTAACATAACGTAGAATTAAATTATCGTGATAATTTTGTAAAGTAAATCAAAGTGACAATCGAAAAAACATAATAAATCACTTGAATCCACATGGATCACTTTGCAACGTCCTTGAATCTAGGTGACAGTTCCTCGAAGAACAAAAATCAATAAGTGGGACATTTAAGTTGTCGTTACACTGAAATTTTAATGTGAAATTTATGTATACTTACATAATATTCAAATTAAAATAATACACGTGTGGTTTTTGTAAATATACAAATACAGATTCGATTATTTGATAAAAATGCCGTATAGCAAAGTTTTATTATTATGATATCGTTCATCGCTATGCATTTTTGCGCAGGCGCCAGCGTACACGTGTAAGCAAGTACCAACAGTATATTTTGTGTAAGTATATCCAGCAAAGAATTTTAAACATTTTTTCCTTGTTTCAGACGAAGATGAACATGCCAAAAGATTACCGCCTCCACCGCCGATTAAAACGATGGCTTACACGGTAAGGATTTGTAGTGCTTTCCAAGAAAGGTCTCGAGATTCTCAAGAACCTTCGAATCTGTTGGCAAGCTTGTTGACGGAGGTATTGAGGACTAAGTGATTGAGGGATTGGAAGTAAAGGATCGGAATAAAACCTTGATGCTGAAAGATGATAAAAGTTTAAAAAGCTAGTTTCCTCACCAACTCTAAAAGAATTGGCATAAACTTATAGACTTGATTTCCTAACGTATTTTGTATGATTCTTAGGCAGTATCTGTCTAGCAGAGTAGGATCCCAATACCATAGGGCCATTAAGATGATCGTGTTCGTACCTTTATCCGGTTGGGTAGGTAGGTTTCATTCTCTTCTAGGTAGGCCAGTTCTCCCGAAAAAACATAGTCTTCCTGCATTAATTAAATACATCGATGTTTTCCTGCAAGTTGGGGTCCATTATGTTTAGTTCTATCATCCTCCATCTCTATCCATCCCATCCGTGTGGTGAATGGGTCAAATAAGCAAGTTTTTTTCTCCTTTCTTTCAAGATTATATGAATTTTAGTGAATTTATTGAAATTTAATGATTTGTGTTGTACCACCAGGTTCGAGACCGCGATACCCTGACATCTCTAGCCGCTCGGTTCGACACCACGCCGTCAGAGCTCACTAAACTGAACAGGCTCGCCACTCAGATCATCTTCCCGGGACAGACTCTGCTGGTTCCAGACAAACGGAAAGGTACAAAATTCATAAATTATAACAATTCATAAATGTTCTTCTTGACGTGACACTAGTTCTTGTGAACCAGTTTGGTGAAAGGATTTTAAGTCCGTCCCAAAGAGTCTGGTGCACTTGAAACATGTTGTAAAACTTTTAGGTTCTACGACAAGCCGGTTCCCTGTTTTCCTTCACCGTTTGAGAGTATTGGACACTGGCTGACTGTGTTTCGTGCACATACATTATTGGATAGAAAAACTGATTGGTGTACGACTGGATTTGGACCCACGACCTTAGGATCGGAAAGCTGGCAGCTACCACTAGACCACCAGTACTCTCCACTAACGATCATGATTAGCTTCAAACTAAGCAAATCGTGCTTACTAAGGGAACTGGATAACTGTATACTCGTATTATTATGCTATCTTACTATAACAGTCACGAGAAATACAAAATACCTACATTAGGTAGTTGGACTGATTTGGATGAAATTGGAATTGTTCGTATAGTTCCTTATCAAAATGGGTTATTATAATAAATATGGGGTCCAATGGTTTATAATTATAACTAAAGCGTTTAGACTTGAAAAGGTAATCCTCAAACTCGACGTAAACAATTTCCATAAAAAGTTTTAATTGTTTTGGTTAGATATCGATATCGATAAGGCTGCTTCCATAGTTTCGATATTCCTACATTACTATTACGCAAAAGAGCGTCTGTTTCTCGAATGCTCATAGTAAACGAGAATATTTGATACAATAAATGTATATTTAATGCCTAGGACCTAAGCAAAATTTTTGAGCCATTTAAAATCTCAAACAAAACCATTCAAGCCTCAAATCTTTTGAAATCAAGCGTTTCACTTTCTGGCAGGAATTTTAGGGATCGCCGAGCCAATTGACATCTGTGTTAGGTATTTGGGTCACGTCCAAACAACGTGCACTTGCATTTCTACAGTTGAATGCCAATTCGTTCAACGGTTTACCCGGTGCTTCAAAATAATTCTGTCAGTACCAGAGCGAACTTTGCAAATAGTTATCAACAAATACAGAAGATAGATTACATGCAAGCAATTTGCAGTCATTGTTTTTAAATCTATGCAAAATTTTGTCTGTAAAGTCGTCAAAATATTATTATACAAAAAGAAATTCATATTCTATCAAAATCATAATTATTCAAATTATTATAAGGTGTATATATAAATCATCATCATTATCAACCCACAGTAATGTGCCAGTCAAGACTATGTCGTCCATCCATCTTGCGCCCTACGTTTCTGCTACAGTACCGAGTACAACATAAATAATAATAAATAAATATTGTGGACAATTCACACTACACTATCTAGCCCCAAACTAAGCATAGCTTGTATGATTGCTGATATAATTTATGGAATTAAGATATAAATGAATACATACGATGCAACCGCTAAAGAAACAAATGTAATATGGTGGCGCTAAATAATAAATAATACCTCTCACTCACACGCCATTGTGTGGGCGCAGCCTTTATCAAATTCAATGATTTTGTTTTTGTGCTTCGAGGACGAGACAGGCCATTGAACCTGTCCGGTATTGATAGATTATTTATTTTGACGTGGAAATAATGAAATAACGTTGGAAGCTTCGGGACGGCTTCGTCGTCACCTATATTTTTGACTGTTGCCTCAAAATAATATATCAATTCACCCACAGAAAGTCTAAGCAACAAAATAAATCATTTTATTTCATTAAATTTCAAGCAGATAACTACCATGAAATATTGAACTTCTTAATAGATAGCCATAAAGTCCAACCGAACGATAAAATATTCTTGGTTTTATTCCACGCACATTTGGGATAAAGTAACACATGCAACATTAATGCAAATAAATCAGTCATATTTGTACCTACCACCCAACTACTGAAGGTCATCCGAGCTGGGAGTTGGAATCGAGATGTCAATTATAATACTCTTTTATCGATACGGATAACTTTTGGTAAGGAAAAGAAATACACTCACACACCTTATTGGTGGGATGAAACAAGATTGTATAAGAAATAATTCAAGCTAAGCACTAGCCTTGGTAGTGGTCTTACCTATCTTACCTATAAACATCTATCGAAAGATATACAATACTTAAATCATTGCTATCTCAAAGAAATAGTACTGCATAAATTCAAATGTCGTTTATCATACCGAAGTCTTAATAAAAAATCTATACTTTGTGCTAAGAGACGCATACGATCTACATATCTCTCTGCCGCAGTCAGATAAATATCGCCATATTTCTATACATGTCCCTTGGGTGTTAACTGATGAAAATACAGGCTCTTGAGCGACACTTCAATAAATATCTCAAAATAACGAACGTAATGCGACTACGCATGCCTCAGTTAATGCGGCATTACAGTGTTGAATAAATATTTTATAGACCAATCACATCAGCTCTGTGGTTCACCATTCAACTCCCGGGATGATAGACAGAAATCACAAACCGCTGAAATATATGTGCGCCTTACTTTTTGGCGCGGGTTCATCAAAACAACAAACACATTAGCGTTACCGATTTGGCTAGGCGGTATCGTTTTCATGTATAAAACAAAAACTGAATTTCTAAGCGCTTTTTATAAATCAGAACAATTCAGTCAATATAATAGATTATCTATATTTTCATCTAATCCTGAATACAATAGTTACAGATAGCTTCTTAAAAATATTTTGTTGTGTCAAATATTTGTATAGGCTCTAATCTTTTTGTTACCTTGACACAGCTAACACGTCATAAAAAAACAATTTGATATTTCCGTTTTAGTGGCCTAGATTTTTTTTGTTGGATTCTATTTCTTAGCATCCTAATAATTAGATCAAGTTAAAATAAATTGCTAAAAGTGATACGTCCATAACATACCTAATCTTGCTATAATTGTGCCATGTTTTTCTCAATTAATCTCTTCCTTTAGTTTGATATTAAACGTAATTCTACGTCATCGTCGTTTCCCGGATTAATTCGATAATTTATCTTCTCAAGGATGACAAATAGTTTGAGATAGTCTTGGGGCACGGTAGCATCTCTGCCAAGGCGAGCGAAGCTAATAATTAATTTTATCTTCATTATAACCTTTTAAAAAATTGTGTGATAAAAATAGCTGACTGATTGCTACCATCAATATTTAAGGTGTTTTTCTTCATAAAAACTAAACAACCTATATACAAATCCAGACAACAAACTCTATTCAAATCTCGTCTAGGTACTAAGCTTTTAAAAAGTTGTGTGATAAATGTAGCAAAAATTTACTTGAGTAATGATCGCTGACTGATTGCTACCATCAATATTTAAGGCGTTTTTCTTGATAAATACTAAACAGCCTGTATACAAATCCAGACTATCAAACTATATTCAACACTCGTCTCGGCACCTGTGCCATCAGCTAACGCGTTGGAAAATAATTACATTAAGATTCGATTATACAGTCGCGAACACGCGGCGTCACTTGTTCCTAATTAGATTTTGTGTTACAACGAGCTTTGTGAAGCCGTTGTTGTACAATATTTAGAGCGATGCTGTAATTAGTTTAATAACTGTAATAATTATCAAAGCTTACTGATGAAATAAATCAACCCACACAAATAAGGTTGGTTTTTAACAAGATTTTAATTTAACCTGCGCGTCAAAACCTGCACGGTAGTAGTACTGCAGAAACTTGTAGTACGATCAGCGGTTTTAAGAGTCAATTTTATTAATAATGAATGCACCTGTTACAAATTCTTCAAGACGAGCTTTACACATTTTAAACGGCAGCCTTGTTAAAACTAAACAAGCACACACTTTCCCATCACATTATATTTGGTATTCACAAATATGTAAATGTAAACTATGTGGGTGTAATGGTGCAGTGGGGTGATTTCCGCTCCGTAAAGCACAGGTGTCTGCAATGATTAAACATGAAACAGGCGGCTTAAAATGTACCTAATTGAAAATTATCATAAATATTTTTGACATTCCATACATTTCCAACTAAGCAGAGCTTGTACAATGGGAACCAGATAGCTGATTTAATACATATATGTATATATTTTTGTAAATACATACCTAGAATACAATATAACACCCAGACAGAGAATAAACATATATATTCAGCACACAAATATTTGTTCTCGATAGTAATGATTGCTGACTGATTGCTACCATCAATATTTAAGGCGTTTTTCGACGGAAAATTCGGCAATGCATTATTTCAGGTTCTAGACTTGATATTATAAATCTGTGTTAGAGTAGGGTGGTTTTAAGTACGATTTTGTTTTATTGGTGTTCCTGATGTGTTCTGAAGCTTTCTTCTTTTGTTTCAAGGATTTTTAGTTCTACATTGAAATAAATTGACGTACCTAATGACTCATCCAGGCATCTTTTCATAGGGTAGGCTCTCCAATCTCCATAGATCAAGCTTCGAGCATTTGGTATTCATTTATCGAAATTATGTGTCAGTCTCTCAGAGATTTTATCTGTTAGCAAGTCCAACCAACGTTGGTTCTAAGGCCATTCGTAATGACTTGTATCCATTTTGGTGTACTAATTTGCGGAAGTGTACAAATGCTTTCAATGTCAAAAATTGTCTGTCAATCTTTGATTTAAGGAAATGTGTTTGCAGTCCATGATTACTATTGCATTTGAACTTCAACCGTAGCAGATAGTTTCAATGAAAAAGTAAATACCTACTTAGCTTGAGTAATGCGGCCTTCAGAGTTGGCTAACTTGTTGTTTTGAGAGTTTGGAAGAGCTAGTTTTATGCAATTATTCAGCTCGTTGGTAAATATTCTGAGACGTCAGCTTTAGTTTTGATTAATCAATGAGCGGCGTTGTGCTTGAAACCTCTACGCTTGCGTATGCAAGCGTAGAGGTTTCTGAAAAAATAAGTATGAATGTAGTACCTATCATACTAATAAAAAAAAATAGAAGTATCATACATAAACAAGTATACATAAAACACATGCAACAAATAGGTTACGATGGGCTACAACGATGAGAGCAAAAGAAAGGGAGTAAAAAAGTCTCTGAACACACTGAAAAGTACATACATGAAAATAAGGAATATAAATATAATATACATAGAAATGTACATAATGCATATGAATTAAATTATCTAAAACGCGCAACACACCATTCGTCCCGTCCCGTCTTGCATTTTACAAATTTTCTTCAATAATATGCAGATTATTGCATATTATTGAAGAAACAGACAGAATATTGCATATTATTGAAATTATGCAAAAACTTTGACACTGCGTCGCACATTCAAACCCTAAATACAAACAAACCATGTGTTTAGAACATAGGTATGTAAATAAACGAAATCGACAGTGCAAATGGTATCAATAGCATGCTGCTCGCAAACTCGCTATAATCGTTCGGTATTGTCCGGAGTAAAGCATAACAATAACATGAGGCCTTGGTGTTCTTCGTTCAAGTGTGACGTAGGAATGGAACACATTTTTCTCCTATTTGCCCGACAAACAAATTACAGCTGTCAGACGAAGCAGACGCGGCCCTGCGGTCGTACTGAACGCGCGCTCTTTCTATTTTAACACTGAATTACTACTTTGTCCCACATTTATACATGTGAATTACACCGGCCGAGAACCAATCTCGTAGCTCCATCGAGGCTTCCGAACTGAAGCCGGCTACAATTGATATGGATTCGCGTTATCGCAAACGATAAAAACGCGATATAATGACTTTTGCGTAGTTCTAACCCGACAATGTTTGGTTTTGAATTCTTTAAAAAGTGGTATCACGGTGCGTTGGACTGTTTGCTATCACAATACCGACCTTATGGATTTTTATATAATACCAGCGTGTCTTTCAGCAGTTGACGTGTCCGTGTAAATAAAACAGGTGTTCTAAAATGTGCGCTTTGTACCGGTTTCCAGATGGTGATAAGGAATCTGATGGCCCGTCAGAGAGCGGTGATAACACATCTGAGTCCACGCAGGCTGCCAGCGATGCAGGCCAGGGATGTGCCCAGGAAAAAGGTACAATATCTTTATTTTATAATGCAATGTTATCGAGTTCCACATAAATGTAAGGTTTGGCTGCGTTTATGCTTGAATTAGCCTTGGTGATTCAACTTGAAACACAACGGTACTTCTGATTATATAGGCAGATTCATTTACTCCATTGTCCATTATCTCAGGAAACTTTTCAACCATGTCCAAATGTCTAAAGCAAGCTATCGTAGAATTACTTCAGGTCAGGAACAATCAGTCTGTGAAATGCAAGTTATGCAACCGAGTGCTGACATGAATCCATGAATAATTATGAAGTACCTACATTATTGTTCAGGTATTTCTAAGTTTCATGAAGTCATAATTCACTATCGACGGTGCAGTTGTTGGAAAATAAAACCGGGCCGGAGTTGTTACTCTTATCAGATGTGTTAGTGCAACTCGTTATCGAGTGCTAACTATTGTATTTTCCGACGTTATGCTCATTGTTACGTCAGAAGTATGCTTGACAAGCGCTAAAGTGAAAGAGGTGTGAAATAGGAACATAATACGAACTCCCTATTTCGCAAAATGCAGTGTTGAAACTCTCTAGAAGAGTATTCTCTTGATATTTCTTTTATCACGCCCGTGCTTCGTTTGTTTAGGTCACTGTTGAACCGGACAAATTCAATTTAGCTCAATTGGAAATTGGAGATAGTTTATACAAAGCCTAGAGTAGTTTTGGCTGATCGTATTTCATAACAAACAAAAGACGTTCAATCTAGAATTCTAGATATACATATACCTACGTAGAAAACGAAGAGATAAGGTTATCTTGGCTACATCAGATGCGCCGTGCGATATACTGTAATGGGTAGGTGCTATCAACATGGCAGCATTATCAGGTAAACTGTGGCTTCAGGAAAGATGAGATAGTAAATTAAAGATTTCCATGCCTGATGTAATGAGTTCACACGCCAATTTTGCAATCAATTCAGTCGTGTAAACAATGTCTAATTGAATAATAGCTTTGCTATTCTTAATTGTGTGTACGGCAGAATCTAGTAGGTGTTTTAGTTGACTTTGAACGTTTTCTACATTAGTATTATCGTCCACCTCTCCTTTTCTCTCTCTCCCCCCTCCCCCTCTCTCTCCTCCTCCTCTCTCCTTCCTCTCTTCTTTAATACCAGGGATCCTAAACAGCCGCCAGGTATAGCTGTTCTATTAGTCCTGGTTGTTTATGGAACTCATGGGTTTCATCAGTTATCGTCATCAGGCATAGGAAACCGTGGACATATCATAGTATAGTACCTATCAATTATCTGGGTCTATAAGAAATCTCCACTATAGTTTTTTTTTATGTTAGTCGTGGCAGGCCTCGAAGGGACAAGCTGGATGCTTATGAGCGGGACTAGAAGATCGTAGTGACTGGAGAAAATGAGGGGAGGCCTTTGCCCAACTGTGAGACACTACGTGCCAGTACGTAGTAATAGTAATAAATACCAATGTCTGATTTGAAACCCGCTTCGTGTCGCAAGTTCTAGCTAACTCGCTAGATGAGTGAAGTGGTTAGGGTCAATTGAATGACATTTCACACAATGATGATCGTTAGTGTAATTTCTAAAATTCCTTCGCTATTGTAGCTAAGAATATATCAGTGCTTCTTCATAGATAAATAGTAGGAAAACACTCAATTTAAATTATTAAATTGAAAATCATATCAAACAGACTGTTATGTCGAGCACTTTAACTACTCGACCAGCGCTTGTTATTTGTATCCTACTTGTGATTGTTCATCATCATCACTATAATTGTAGCCCCTAGCGTCTTCGCCCTTGTTTTCATTACCATATAAATAAATCTAACATACAGGAGGAAATAAATATAGTGATACTAAAGAATAATATTTCAATTATCCTGTGCTAAGTAGGTATAGACATCTTCTATAAACGTCATTGTTTTCTCTAAATGCCAAATACATAATTGAATATTAGAGACAATCCACACAACACTATCTAGCCCCAAACTAAGCAGAACTAAGATAATTACTACGAGTAGTACTATCTTAAAGGATTTGAGTCTCAATCTCAATTTATTTCAAGCTCCGTCTTCAATGTCGTTCGATCGACGACGTTGAAGAGGTTTAAAAACACAATTCAATTCGTATGCTAACTTCATTCACAAGTTCATCAAAATGAAACAGAAAATACATTAATATCAACTAGTTTTCTTGTGTAAGGTAGAATAAACTCGTAAATTTTATGAGTAGGTACATTCATAAAGTTTACGGTTTGGTACCTACATAGGAAATTATTATGCAATGCATATTTAGTTGAAGGTCAGGGTAACACACTGTAATGCATGTATTAGCAAAATTTATACATGAAGGCATTCTAAACTTTTTACTAAAAGAGTTGAGGGTAGTCCAGCCAATCCAATTTCAGCCTGATCTCTCGATCGGGCTAATGGTATGGCAGAATCAAAAATAGGCCTAACTATACTCAGCAGTAGGTAAAGGCTGCATTTCAAAGTGATATTAACAAATGTGTAAAATGATTGCTTTCTCTTTCAGAGATCTTGGAAAGCTTGCGACCAGGCTCGCCAGAGGCGCCAACTAACAACAGCGGTCCTCAACGTTTCTTGAAGATAAACGTTCGGCACATCACTGATGGACAGGTAATAATATTCAGCAATCCCAACACACACACATACCAACCAATCATTCCAAATCCAAATGTTGTAGATTTTCATTTGTTTCTGACTCCTACGAGAACCAATGACTTTTCAAATATGAATGGAAGCATATCTGTTTCAGGGAGTTGTGTCGGGCGTCCTGCTAGTGGCACATACACATACCAACCAATTATTCCAAATCCAAATGTTGTTCATTTTCATTTGTTTCTGACTCCTACGAGAACCAATGACTTTTCAAATTATATGAATGGAAGTATAATCTGTTTCATGGAGTAGTGTTTGCGTGTTGCTAGTGACACACACACACATACCAACCAATCATTAGAAATCCAAATGTTGTTCATTTTCATTTGTTTCTGGCTCCTACGAGAACCAATGACTTTTCAAATATGAATGGAAGTATACTCTGTTTCAGGGAGTAGTGTCGGGCGTCCTGCTAGTGACACATACACATACCAACCAATTATTCCAAATCCAAATGTTGTTCATTTTCATTTGTTTCTGACTCCTACGAGAACCAATGACTTTTCAAATATGAATGGAAGCATAATCTGTTTCGGGGAGTAGTGTCGGGCGTCCTGCTAGTGACACATACCAACCAATTATTCCAAATCCAAATGTTGTTCATTTTCATTTGTTTCTGACTCCTACCAGAACCAATGACTTTTCAAATATTAATGAAGGAATAATCTGTTTCAAAGAGTAGTGTCGGGCGTCCTGCTAGTGACACATACACATACCAACCAATTATTCCAAATCCAAATGTTGTTCATTTTCATTTGTTTCTGACTCCTACGAGAACCAATGACTTTTCAAATATGAATGGAAGCATAATCTGTTTCGGGGAGTAGTGTCGGGCGTCCTGCTAGTGACACATACCAACCAATTATTCCAAATCCAAATGTTGTTCATTTTCATTTGTTTCTGACTCCTACCAGAACCAATGACTTTTCAAATATGAATGAAGGAATAATCTGTTTCAGGGAGTAGTGTCGGGCGTCCTGCTAGTGACACATACACATACCAACCAATTATTCCAAATCCAAATGTTGTTCATTTTCATTTGTTTCTGACTCCTACGAGAACCAATGACTTTTGAAATATGAATGGAAGTACAATCTGTTTCAGGGAGTGGTGTCGGGCGTCCTGCTAGTGACACCGAACGCGGTGATGTTCGACCCTAACGTGTCTGACACGCTGGTGATGGAACACGGGCCCGAGTCGTACGGTGTGATTGCGCCCATGGAGTACGTCGTCAACGCGGCCATTTTCTACGACATCGCGCATATGCGCACACATGGACCCGACCAAAACGCACACAAGTACGTATTGTTATAATATATGATTAAAAACTTGAGAAACCAACATCATGGCCAAACTGCTGAATCGAGTTTCATGAATTTTTTATGAGACCAACCTGAAAGAATTACCTTTCTTTATTTATTTTTATTTTATATCGTCCATTAACGTCGTATTTGTGTAATTTCAGGGCAGAAACTGCTGAGATTTACTATATGAATAAGGCAGAGCATTCACCCGGAAAAGACTCGCTTCTAGTCAAAGTAAGATATTGTATTGTTATTTTAAGTTTTCTAGAATCTACCAATGTTGTGGTCACTATTAAATTATTATCTTTCTTTGCCGGCGGGCTTTTGGTCCGTCGATCGACCTCTGTCCGCTCAACTTACCCATGCCACAGAATAAATAATAGTACCTGCCCATGTCCGAAGAAATCCTCTCCAGTTTTTATAGCTTGATTTGAGCAAATTTATCATCTGCACTTAATGTGCGCACTGGTTTTTCCGCAAGTAGGCCGCTGGCGGGCCCTTTTTGCGTGACCTACCACGTGTTGCTCGAACTTTTTTAGGTTCTACGACACGCCGGTTTCCTCACGATGTTTTCCTTCACCGTTTTGAGAGTACTGGCATAGTGCACATGAATTTTTCGACAGAAAAACTCATTGGTACACGAATGGATTTGAACCCACTGATGTGACCTATAACAGGATGAAAAAATTGCAATGATGTGTTCAGGATGAAACATTCCCCGAGCTGCAGGCGGCGGGCGCGGAAGGCGAAGACCGGCCCGGCTCCGGCGACGAGGACCGCGGAGGCGCCGCCTTCCCCAAGGCGTTCGACCGGGAACTAGTCACGCCGACCTCGCTACAAGTACGTATAGTAGTAGGCAACTAATATTGCATATCGACTAATTTCGGCTTCACTCTATGAAGCCGATGTGTTGCACATCGGCTTTGTTTAGATACAAAAATAATTTTCATATTAAAATAATAATTATAAGTTTAAAAAACTTGAAAAACCGACTTCATTGTCGAACGGCTAAACCGATTTTAATCAAATTTGTTTGGGACAATCTGGACGTAAGAATAACCTTCCAAATAAAAAAATAATTTTCTAAATCGGTTCATAAATGACGGAGGCATGCAGTTACAAACATTAAAAAATTATTTAAAAAAAATGGCAACACCGATTTTAATAAAATTAAAATGGGACCAATCTGGAAGCAGTACCTTTCAGATAAAAAAATAATTTTTCAAATCGGCTCACAAATGACGAAGTTATGCGGTAACAAACATTAAAAAAAAAAAAAAAAAAAAAAAACATACAACCGAATTGAGAACCTCCTCCTTTTTGATTGGAAGTCGGTTAAAAAATACCAGTGAACCTCCTTGTTTATATAACCTCTACTTACGTTTCGGGGCAGTGCAGTGGTCCAAGTGATCTGTCCAACTAGTTGGACTACGGGCCTTTACTGGGGGCCGTGGTCCAACTATCTTTGCAGCTGGACACAATTGCAGTTGTGTTATTTGATATTGTTTTAATTGGACCTGGGAACTCTACTATGGTGCCGTGGTCCACGTGGTATGGTGCAGTTGGACCACTGCCCCGAAATGTCTACTTATACTCATTGCTCCGAGCATTTCCTTGGCATCTCTACCCATCTACATTCATACTCATCGCTCTTCTAGTAACATGACTTTCATCCCTCATGACATGCCTGTACCAGGCTAGCCTTTCTAAGGTTTCTATATTAGAGAATTGTATCGTAGCACTACTGTCAGTTAACTATATCGAAATTTTCTATTTACAGCAACAAACAACCGAAGAAAGGCGGAAGTCTTTACTGGACCAGCACTGGGCTATCCCGAGCAAGGACAGGATGTCCATCGATCTAGGAAGCGAGGTAACAGTTTATTATAATATTAAGACTATATTTAATAATTTCTTATCATGATTATTTTAATAATTATAATGAACTTACTTCAGGCACCAGTTCGCAGTAAGCCTAGGAGTTAAACAAGAGCTTGTACCGTTTACCAGGTATCATCAAGCGCCGACCACTGCCACGGCGAAAGCCTCGACGTCCCACCCAGCGTATCCCGCGCCGAAAGCAGCGAGGGCGGTGACGTGGCTGAGCCGGAAGATGCGCCGGCTGATGACGCGCACCATCTAGTGAAGCTCAGCTACCACGACTCTGGGATAGATATACGTGACCCCGTGCTTAACGTCACACCCGCCGCAGCTAAAAAAGTAAGTTGTACTATAGTGTGACAACTGTTGAACACACGGGCTCTATAAGTAGCGAGGGCGGTGACGTGGCCGAGCCGGAAGATGCGCCGGCTGACGACGCGCACCATCTAGTGAAGCTCAGCTACCACGACTCTGGGATAGATATACGTGACCCCGTGCTTAATGTCACACCCGCCGCAGCTAAAAAAGTAAGTTGTACTATAGTGTGACAACTGTTGAACACACGGGCTCTATAAGTAGCGAGGGCGGTGACGTGGCCGAGCCGGAAGATGCGCCGGCTGACGACGCGCACCATCTAGTGAAGCTCAGCTACCACGACTCTGGGATAGATATACGTGACCCCGTGCTTAACGTCACACCCGCCGCAGCTAAAAAAGTAAGTTGTACTATAGTGTGCGACAACTGTCGAACACTCAAGGAGAGCAATAATACGGGCATCGAAATTCGAAAGACGGGTGACAGCGCAGCGCTTCGCGACTTTTACGTACATGTGCACTCGGAATCACCATGCGTGCGTGACGATGCTGAAAGTCACTACTTTCAGCATCGTCACGCACGCATAAGGTGCCATGGATGACGCATCATCATCTCGTGAAACTCGACTACCACGGAATTCGCGACCCCGTGCTGCATGAAAGGCGGTTGACAGTACCTCGCGGTCTGTATCGTACACACATGTACACTCGACATCATCGTTGTGTCCAGTTATTTGGGTATTCCTCGCTTTGCCAAAGCTTTACCGCCGTGCCGGAAAACATGACTCGCGTCAACACACACCCAATACAATAGTGCATACCAATTGTTGAAACGCTTGAAAACCCACTTGCTCCATATGGAGTCAAAAGCAATAGAGTTTTAGAATGAAGGCGGGCGATAGGGCTTCGCAGCAACTAACCCACCATTCAGCGGCGTCTTTACCTATTGTGCAGGGTGTGCGGTGCACACGGGCGCAGCGTCCTAGGGGGCGCCGAGCGCCGCCGCGGCGGCGCTCGGTCACTCAGCAGGCGTGTTGGCCGGACGCCGCACTTTCAATGACCAACGTAAAAAGCGCTCCGCTCTGCATTCGGCGCCCCCTAGGACCGCTACGGAGCTCAACTTGGCGGGCGCGTTGGCCGGGCGCCGCACTTTCAATGACCAACGTAAAAAAAGCTCCGCTCTGCATAGATTTTGTATAGCATCTTGAGCTCTTCTAATATTTGATGAATAACATCATAGGGGCCGACGAGCGCCACTGGCACTCGGCGCCCTCCCCCCCCCCTTTTTTTCTCCTCATAAAGAAATAATTTTCAAATTTTTTTTCTAGATGCATTTCTAAGCTATAAAAGAAACACACCCTCCAAGTTTCATGCTTCTAGAACTTACGGTTTAGGCTGTGCGTTGATTTTTTTAAAAACCATTTTCCCCCTTTTTCTCATCAAAGGGAGAGAATTTTCCAATTTCCTTTCTTAGTGCACCTCTACGCTATAAAAGAAACACACCCTCCAAGTTTCATGCTTCTAGGACTAACGGTCTAGGCCAGGGATTCCCAAAGTGGTCGATATCGACCCCTTGGGGTCGGTATTGGTTTCCTAGGGGTCGACATAAACGAAAACTGATTTTGGGGGTCGACGAGGTAAAAAAATTGACCCCTATTAAATTAACACAAGTTCTTATTTCAAAGTTTCAAGATAGGTTTGTAGGTACTGTATTGTTTATGTTGTTTATTTATTTATTTATTCATTCACTTATAATAACATTACAGATTGAATCCAATGCGTTATCTAAGGCTTAAAACTAATAGATATCTATACAAACTTCTAACTTAGAGAACTTAGTACTAATATTGCACTGCACACAATAAGTAGGTGTATTTATTTATTACGTTTGTTACGTGTACTAAGAATAATTAATATTTTTGTAGGAAATAGCATTGTTGTAGTAATGTAAAGTCTCAAATTCGTACAACGTACGTTTATTTTGTTAAATTTTGATGAGAAAATGAAGTCAACTTTACTCACTTAACCAAGTGCAAAGTTTTCCAATTGGTACCTTAGTACCTAGCTATTTTGTATCATTAGGAAAAAACTAAAGATAAGCCCCCTTATTCATAATAGTCTGCTAAATTAAAGCAGTGCTAATTTTCACTCTGTCTTCTTCTACTGACATAAAAGTCGAGAGAGACCTATGCAAAAATAACACACTGTAGCAGCTGTTTTAAGTTAGCGGACCATTGTGAATAAGGGGGTTGATCTTAAAAGTAGGTAATTTGGCCATGGGGGTCTGAGGTAACCGTACATTTTGGAAAAGGGGTCACTTGTCCAAAATAGTTTGGGAATCCCTGGTCTAGGCTATCCGTTGATTGTCAGTCAGTCAGTAACGTAAGAGTTTTATATATTTAGAAGAAGAAAAAAGAAGCAGAAGATAGTCATGTCAACATAATAATCATGGATACGTTTTGGCTTGTTAGGGTAAACACCAGAACACCTTGCATAATAATAATTCTAAATATAGTCAACAGGACATTGTGGTAACCAAACTGAAAAATGTCTTCTTAAAAATCTCCAAACAATAGAGGTAATTACCCATTGGGGAAATTTGACAGTTTGTTGTAACTTGATGTACTGTTACTTGTACTTTGTATCCATTCCATTTTGAACGCGCACTTACTAGGGGGCGCTTGGGTAATGTTTGCACACGGGCGCTACATGGGCTAGAGACGCCTCTGCCACCATTCCATAACTAACACGTTCTTTTATAGGGCAGCCTTACGCCTCTAGACTACGATGATTACCACCACGATATAGAGACGATATACGAGTCAGCGGAATCAGATCATAGCGACAAATGGGATGACCACATTGACCACATTGACCACCACCCCTACCATACCAAGTTACTGAACTATTTCGTGGTACTGCATAACAAATTTAGCAGTGCACATAGTTTACATACTCCTGATATGATGTCCACGTGTTCGACCGACGAGGTGAGATGGAGAACGGAATCTTCACCTCTGTTTTCATGTTCCTTGAATCTTGGACATTGACCTGTGATTGACAACTTTTTCTGGGGCATCCGTACTTCTAGCTTTTCAGTTTATGGAAAATTGACCTTCGGTTTTTTTTGTTCCTGGTTAGGGTTATGTGTTTGTCATGAACTTATTCTATTTTCTGTCATATTCTACTTTTGTTTCAATACTCAGCATTCGACATCTTTTGGTTAGGTTTATGTGTTTGTCATGAATTTATTTTATTTTCTGTCATATTCTACTTTTTTACAATACTCAAAATTCTACATCTTTTAAAATAATTTACAATCTCTGATCGTTTCATGTATTAGTTTCTTGGTGTGTTTTTGTTTTTTTTTTCGAGACTGTTCTAATACTGGTAACTTTCATTCACTAATATAATTCCCAGTTCGTATTTTCCCAGGTGTATAGCGACGCCGACATAGTGCTATCGGCTGATTGGGTGCCGCCGGTGTGCTTGCCACGAGCCGAACCCCCTCTCTCCGCTCCCCCGCTAGGAGAGAACGAGAGGGCGCCGCGCAAGTCAGCTGCTGCCGTCTCTTTCTCGCTCGATGGAACCACTCCCAAAGATGATGCTAGCAAGCCGGATAAGAAGAATAAGGTAATTTACTACAAAAATTCGATGCAACATTTTTCTGCTATTTTGTTAGATTTATTAAAATCTGGGATAGTTGTTTTTTACATGGTATCAGAGTGTTTTTTAACTGACTTCCAATCAAAAAGGAGGAGGTTCTCAATTCGGTTGTATTTTTTTTTTTTTTTAATGTTTGTTACCGCATAACTTCGTCATATGTGAGCCGATTTGAAAAATTATTTTTTTATCTGAAAGGTACTGCTTCCAGATTGGTCCCAGTTTAATTTTATTAAAAACGGTGTTGCCATTTTTTTAAATATTTTTTTTTAATGTTTGTAACTGCATGCCTCCGTCATTTATGAACCGATTTAGAAAATTATTTTTTTATTTGGAAGGTTATTCTTACGTTCAGATTGTCCCAAACAAATTTGATTAAAATCGGTTTAGCCGTTTGACAATGAAGTCGGCTTCTCAAATTTTTTAAACTTATAATTATTACTAGTTTTTTCGTGTGCGCGAGCTGCATGCAGCTCGCGTGTCGGTGTGCTACTCCCACTTTTACATTACATTACATTACACTTGAAAAACCCCAAAAAGTAGTAAAGAAAGTCCTAAGGAACCCTAAAAGTCGATCAGTTAATCTAGTTCCTCAGTGTAGTTGAAATTCCAATCAAAGTCCTAAGGATCCCTAAAAGTTGTTTATTTAATCAAGTTCCTCAATGTAGTAAAACCCCAATCAAAGTCCTAAGGAACCCTAAAAGTTGTTTATTTTATCAAGTTCCTCAATGTAGTAAAACCCCAATCAAAGTCCTAAGGAACCCTAAAAATGTTAACATTTTCAAGCTCCTAAGTGTAGTTGAAACTCCAATTAAAGGCCTAAGGAACCCTAAAAGTTGTTTATTTTATCAAGTTCCTCAATGTAGTAAAACCCCAATCAAAGTCCTAAGGAACCCTAAAATTTTTAACATTATCAAGCTCCTAAGTGTAGTTAAAACTCCAATTAAAGGCCTGAGGAACCCTAAAAGTTGTTTATTTAATCAAGTTCCTCAATGTAGTAAAACCCCAATCAAAGTCCTAAGGAACCCTAAAAATGTTAACATTATCAAGCTCCTAAGTGTAGTTGAAACTCCAATCAAAGTACTAAGGAACCCTAAAATTGTTTATATAATCAAGGTCCAAAGTGAAGTAAAACTCCAATTAAAGGCCTAAGGAACCCTAAAAATTGTTTATTTTATCAAGTTCCTCAATGTAGTAAAACCCCAATCAAAGACCTAAGGAACCCTAAAAATGTTTACATTATCAAGCTCCTAAGTGTAGTTGAAACTCCAATTAAAGGCCTAAGGAACCCTAAAAGTTGTTTATTTTATCAAGTTCCTCAATATAGTAAAACCCCAATCAAAGTCCTAAGGAACCCTAAAATTGTTTACAAAATCAAGGTCCTAAGTGTGGTTGAAACTCCAATCAAAGTCCTAAGGAACCCTAAAAGTCGACCACTTAATCAAATTCCTCAGTGTAGTAAAACCCCAATCAAAGTCCTAAGGAACCCTAAAATTGTTTACATAATCAAGCTCGTAAGTGTGGTTGAAACTCCAATCAAAGTCCTAAGGAACCCTAAAATTTTTAACATTATCAAGCTCCTAAGTGTAGTTAAAACTCCAATTAAAGGCCTAAGGAACCCTAAAAGTTGTTTATTTTATCAAGTTCCTCAATGTAGTAAAACCCCAATCAAAGTCCTAAGGAACCCTAAAAATGTTAACGTTATCAAGCTCCTAAGTGTAGTTGAAACTCCAATCAAAGTCCTAAGGAACCCTAAAATTGTTTACATAATCAAGGTCCTAAGTGAAGTAAAATTCCAATTAAAGGCCTAAGGAACCCTAAAAGTTGTTTATTTTATCAAGTTCCTCAATGTAGTAAAACCCCAATCAAAGTCCTAAGGAACCCTACAATTTTTAACATTATCAAGCTCCTAAGTGTAGTTAAAACTCCAATTAAAGGCCTAAGGAACCCTAAAAGTTGTTTATTTTATCAAATTCCTCAATGTAGTAAAACCCCAATCAAAACCCTAAAGAACCCTAAAATTGTTTACATATTCAAAGTCCTAAGTGAAGTAAAATTCCAATTAAAGGCCTAAGGAACCCTAAAAGTTGTTTATTTTTTCAAGTTCCTCAATGTAGTAAAACCCCAATCAAAGTCCTAAGGAACCCTAAAAATGTTAACGTTATCAAGCTCCTAAGTGTAGTTGAAACTCCAATCAAAGTCCTAAGGAACCCTAAAATTGTTTACATAATCAAGGTCCAAAGTGAAGTAAAATTCCAATTAAAGGCCTAAGGAACCCTAAAAGTTGTTTATTTTATCAAGTTCCTCAATGTAGTAAAACCCCAATCAAAGTCCTAAGGAACCCTAAAATTTTTAACATTATCAAGCTCCTTAGTGTAGTTAAAACTCCAATTAAAGGCCTAAGGAACCCTAAAAGTTGTTTATTTTATCAAGTTCCTCAATGTAGTAAAACCCCAATCAAAGTCCTAAGGAACCCTAAAATTTTTAACATTATCAAGCTCCTTAGTGTAGTTGAAACGCCAATCAAAGTCCTAAGGAACCCTAAAACTGTTTACATAATCAAGCTCCTAAGTGTGGTTGAAACTCCAATCAAAGTCCTAAGGAACCCTAAAAGTCGACCACTTAATCAAATCCTCAGTGTAGTAAAACCCCAATCAAAGTCCTAAGGAACCCTAAAAATGTTAACATTATCAAGCTCCTAAGTGTAGTTGAAAGTCCAATTAAAGGCCTAAGGAACCCTAAAAGTTGTTTATTTTATCAAGTTCCTCAATGTAGTAAAACCCCAATCAAAGTCCTAAGGAACCCTAAAATTTTTAACATTATCAAGCTCCTAAGTGTAGTTGAAACGCCAATCAAAGTCCTAAGGAACCCTAAAAATGTTAACATTATCAAGCTCATAAGTGTAGTTGAAACTCCAATCAAATTCCTAAGGAACCCTAAATGTTGTTTATTTTATCAAGTTCCTCAATGTAGTAAAACCCCAATCAAAATCCTAAGGAACCCTAAAAATGTTAACATTATTAAGCTCCTAAGTGTAGTTGAAACTCCAATCAAAGTCCTAAGGAACCCTAAAAGTCGACCACTTAATCAAATTCCTCAATGTAGTAAAACCCCAATCAAAACCCTATACGGAACCCTAAATTTTACGTAAAGCCAAATCCTCAACGGGTCAGAACCGCTAGAAGGGACCTTGTCGCGCGACCTGCAAGCACGGAGGGGGTTCTGGGGGGCTAAGGAAGGTGACAGCACGGCTCGCTTCGCTCGCCGCGCTGTTCCCCGTGGTCGCGTGGCGGCTCGCTTCGCTCGCCGCGACGCTCCCCCCGGGTTTCGGAGGAGGGGGTTCTGGGGGGCTTAGGGGGGGTCACAGCACGGCTCGCTTCGCTCGCCGCGCTGTTCCTTGTGGTCGCGTGGCAGCTCGCTTCGCTCGCTGCGACTCTTCCCTCGGGTTCAGGAGGAGGGGGTTCTGGGGGGCTTGGGGGGGGGGGTCACAGCACGGCTCGCTTCGCTCGCCGCGCTGTTCCCCGTGGTCGCGTGGCGGCTCGCTTCGCTCGCCGCGACGCTCCCCCCGGGTTCAGGAGAAGGGGGTTCTGGGGGGCTTGGAAGGGGGACACAGCACGGCTCGCTTCGCTCGCCGCGCCGTTCCCCGTGGTCGCGTTGCGGCTCGCTTCGCTCGCCGCGACGTTCCCCCCGGGTTCAGGAGGAGGGGGTTCTGGGGGGCTTGGGGGGGGGTCACAGCACGGCTCGCTTCGCTCGCCGCGCTGTTCCCCGTGGTCGCATGGCGGCTCGCTTCGCTCGCCGCAATGCTCCACACGAAAATAAAAGGTCAAAAATAGGCCATTTTTAGGTTTTTTAAATAATAAAAGGGTCTAGAGGGGAAAAGGGGGAAAAATTTATTTTGCTTTCAAAACAATCTCACCTTCCCTACATGACCCAAAAAAAAAAAATCTCGCAAGTCACTCCGCTTGGAAGATACGAAAGGGGGGGGAAAAAAAGGGGTAGGAGGGGGGAAGTTTTTTTTGTTCTTTCAATTCAGGAAGAAACCCTCTATACGAAACCCTAATCGATAGCCCTCTATCTCGACGGCATCCGGTAGCACTCTCAAAAGGGGGGGTCCTGGGGGGCAAGGGGGGCAAAATTTTTTGTACAATCAAAATCACTCGTGACCCTTTTTACGCTCCCCATGAAAAAATTATGCAGGACCTCTCGGTTGCAGAGCCCCCCTGAGGGGGGGGGTTAAGGGGGGGCAAATCTCGAAAAGTCGGAATTTTCCCTAGGTCACTTTTACCCCCTCTACACATTTCCGTAAAAAAAAACATACCTTCCCCTCCACCATCAGGGAGAACAATGATGTCAATCAGTCAGTCAGTGGTAATCGAGCTTTATATAGTATAACTAGTTTTTTCGTGTGCGCGAGCTGCATGCAGCTCGCGTGTCGGTGTGCTACTCCCACTTTGTCATTACACTACACTTTTAAAACCCCAAAAAGTAGTAAAGAAAGTCCTAAGGAACCCTAAAAGTCGATCAGTTAATCAAGTTCCTCAGTGTAGTAAAACCCCAATCAAAGTCCTAAGGAACCCTAGAAATGTTAACATTATCAAGCTCCTAAGTGTAGTTGAAACTCCAATTAAAGGCCTAAGGAACCCTAAAAGTTGTTTATTTTATCAAGTTCCTCAATGTAGTAAAACCCCAATCAAAGCCCTAAGGAACCCTAAAAATGTTAACATTATCAAGCTCCTAAGTGTAGTTGAAACTCCAATCAAAGTCCTAAGGAACCCTAAAATTGTTTACATCATCAAGGTCCTAAGTGAAGTAAAATTCCAATTAAAGGCCTAAGGAACCCTAAAAGTTGTTTATTTTATCAAGTTCCTCAATGTAGTAAAACCCCAATCAAAGTCCTAAGGAACCCTAAAAATTTTAACATTATCAAGCTCCTAAGTGTAGTTGAAACTCCAATCAAAGTCGTAAGGAACCCTAAAATTGTTTACATAATCAAGGTCCTAAGTGAAGTAAAATTCCAATTAAAGGCCTAAGGAACCCTAAAAGTTGTTTATTTTATCAAGTTCCTCAATGTAGTAAAACCCCAATCAAAGTCTAAAGAACCCTAAAAGTTGTTTATTAAATCAAGTTCCTCAATGTAGTAAAACCCCAATCAAAGTCCTAAGGAACCCTAAAAATGTTAACATTATCAAGCTCCTAAGTGTAGTTGAAAGTCCAATTAAAGGCCTAAGGAACCCTAAAAATTGTTTATTTTATCAAGTTCTTCAATGTAGTAAAACCCCAATCAAAGTCCTAAGGAACCTTAAAAATGTTTAAATTATCAAGCTCCTAAGTGTAGTTGAAACTCCAATCAAAGTCCTAAGGAACCCTAAAAGTCGACCACTTAATCAAATTCCTCAGTGTAGTAAAACCCCAATCAAAGTCCTAAGGAACCCTAAAATTATTTGCATAATCAAGGTCCTAAGTGAAGTAAAACCCCAATCAAAGTCCTAAGGAACCCTAAAAATGTTAACATTGTCAAGCTCCTAAGTGTAGTTGAAACTCCAATCAAAATCCTAAGGAACCCTAAAAGTCGACCACTTAATCAAATTCCTCAATGAAGTAAAACCCCAATCAAAACCCTATACGGAACCCTAAATTTTACGTAAAGCCAAATCCTCAACGGGTCAGAACCGCTAGAAGGGACCTTGTCGCGCGACCTGCAAGCACGGAGGGGGTTCTGGGGGGCTAAGGGGGGTCACAGCACGGCTCGCTTCGCTCGCCGCGCTGTTCCCCGTGGTCGCGTGGCAGCTCGCTTCGCTCGCCGCGACGCTCCCCCCGGGTTCAGGAGGAAGGGGTTCTGGGGGGCTTAGGGGGGTAACAGCACGGCTCGCTTCGCTCGCCGCGCTGTTCCCCGTGGTCGCGTGGCAGCTCGCTTCGCTCGCCGCGACGCTCCCCCCGGGTTCAGGAGGAGGGGGTTCTGGGGGGCGTAGGATGGTCACAGCACGGCTCGCTTCGCTCGCCGCGCTGTTCCCCGTGGTCGAGTTGCGGCTCGCTTCGCTCGCCGCGACGTTTCCCCCGGGTTCAGGAGGAGGGGGTTCTGGGGGGCTTGGGGGGGGGAGGTCACAGCACGGCTCGCTTCGCTCGCCGCGCTGTTCCCCGTGGTCGCGTGGCAGCTCGCTTCGCTCGCTGCGACTCTTCCCCCGGGTTCAGGAGGAGGGGGTTCTGGGGGGCTTGGGGGGGGGTCACAGCACGGCTCGCTTCGCTCGCCGCGCTGTTCCCCGTGGTCGCATGGAATTTCGCTTTGCTCGCCGCAATGCTCCACACGAAAATAAAAGGTCAAAAATAGGCCATTTTTAGGTTTTTTAAATAATAAAGGGGTCTAGAGGGGAAAGGGGGGAAAAAATTATTTTGCTTTCAAAACAATCTCACCTTCCCTACATGACCCAAAAAAAAAAAATCTCGCAAGTCACTCCGCTTGGAAGATACGAAAGGGGGGGAAAAAAAAGGGGTAGGAGGGGGGAAGTTTTTTTTGTTCTTTCAATTCAGGAAGAAACCCTCTATACCAAGGCTGGCCAATAGTTTTTCCAGGTGGGCAAAATTTCATAGACTGTGGTGCCGCCGGGCCAAATACCATATTCATAAGGTATTAATATACACAAAACGTACATTAAAAATTTGGTTTAATTTACTTTATTTGTAAATGAAATTAAGTAACATACATAATAACAACATTATTTCTATTTAATGAGAGCTGTGAAGAGGTTTTTGTGATAGTAATTTGTCGATATTTGGTTTTAAGTCTGATGTTGATAGTACAATCAAATCCGAAATGTGTTTTGCAGTGAGAGATGTGCGATATTTATTTTTGATGTATGATAGAGTTGAAAATGTTTTCTCACACACATAGGTGGAACCAAACCTGCTTAAAATTTGCATAGCAAGGTCGCGCAATGTTGGGAAATCTTCACTGGAAACGTTTTTCCAAAAACTTGCAAAACTTTCTGTTAGCTGCTCTGAAGATACATTTTCATAGAAAATTTGTTTCAGGGCAGTGTGGTTTTGAAGATCTGTTACTTCGAGCTGTATGTTTGCTGGATAATCAACCAAGTCAGTAGAACTGATAGCAAATGGATTTATAAACAGCTGAATATTTCTCTTGTCCGATTCAAAATCCTGGAATCTGTTTTCAAAAGACTCTTTTAAACATTTTATTTTTGATAGGTATTTAGGAATATCAAGGGCAGTGATCTCTAATTCTTCTTTTAAACTTGCAAGTGTGGAAAAATGGTCGACTTTATTTCTCTCTAAGTTTGCTGCGAACAAGTCCAACTTCCCTTTGAAACCATTGATCAAGTTGAACATTGTTGGAAGAGAACAATTTTTTCCTTGCAATTTAAGGTTCAGGACATTAAGGTGCTTCAATGTATCAACTAAAAATGCAAGATCGCACAGCCATAATGAATTTTCAAGCAGAGCTCTCTCTGCTGGCAATGCTTGTTTTTCTTTCAGAAATTCCAGAACATGTTCCCTCAAATCATAAAAATGTTTCAACATTTCGCCTTTAGATAACCAGCGAACAGCGCAATAAAGATGTAATTCGCCATATTCTTTTATTTCTTCTTCAAACAACGTTCTGAATTCTCGTCGGTTAAGTGCTCTGGCACGTATGAAATTAATGCAGCGTACTACTGGGTCAATCACGTCCTCGAACGTCATGTCTTTAGCGCACAAAGCTTCTTGATGTATAATACAATGATAAGAAAACAATTGTCGACCTATGTAATTTTGCAGCAAAGCTACAGCGCCATTGGTTTTCCCCATCATCGCAGGTGCTCCATCAGTGCAAACTGAATTGCATTTATCCCAGTTTAGGCTCTTACCCTCAATGCAATCTTTCAGTTTCATGAATATATCTTTTCCTGTGGTTGTAGTTTCCAGTTGACAGAGGTCCAATATATCTTGAAATATATTGAAATTGTCATCAATACAGCGTACAAAAACAGCTAATTGCGCCATACCAGTTAAATCGCAGGTTTCGTCCAATGCAAGTGAATAATATCTACATTTAGTTACAAACTCTGCAATTTGACTGTTAATGTCTGTTGACATATCTTCTACTCGCCTCATTACTGTGTTGCGCGACAGTGAAATACTAGCTGCCATGGCTTTAACCTTTTGATCATTGCAGTTCTGTGCAAAAATGGACAAACTCTGTTTGATAATTTCCCCATCAGAAAACGGCTTTTTCTTCTTAGCCAATAGTAAAGATATTTCATACGATGTTTTGACCATGGCTTCCAGTTCTTCGTGTCGTTTTACAAAAATATTTTGCTGTGAAAATAGTTCTTTCTTCTTTTTATTTATGAAATCAGTCCTTACAGCTGACCCCACTGGATACTCTTTGTCGAATTTTGTATGGTTTTGCTTAAAATGCCGCTCTAAATTATATTTTTTAGCAACAGCTACTGTTGCTGAGCAAATGAGACACACAGGTTTGCGGGCTTTGCTTTCGGTGAAAAGGTATTTTGTTTCCCATTCTTCATGAAACGTCCGAGGGTTATCCTTTATTCTTGATGTACTCGTACTAGGTTTGCTGAAGGCCATACTAAAACAATAAAATGTACATGTAAAACTACATGTAAATGTACATGTAAAACTACATGTAAATGTACATGTAAACTATGAAATGAAGGTAAGTACCTAAGTAAAATAAAATTATTAATTTGGACAGGCACCGCTCCACAATATCAACAAATATCTAATTAAGATTCGTAGGTACAAATCCTACATCTTGGGCAATAAGACCGCCGCGCCGCCTGCTGTGCAGGAAAGTATTTACAAACAAACAAACAAACTAATTGTAACACATGCAAATATTACACTTACCTGCAGAGAAGATGCAAAGTTTTGGTAGTATTCTTTCTAATTTATTAAACGAATTGTCACAAAACGAATTAGTAATTCAATATATTTGCATTCAAGTAAGATTGATAACGGTACTAAGATGCTCGCTAACCGTCCGTTTGTCTGGCTATTGGAGGACGGGACCGATATGCGTGCGGGGTGCGGGCGAAGTAGCGACAATACCCGAACGACGCGGATCGGTTGCGCTCGGCTGACCAATCAAGTGGAAGCAGTGCTATCGCACGCCGCGCTGCCGAAGTGCTAGCGGGAAAATTCAAATGCCTTGGCGCGAAGTGCTGGCGGGCAAATTCAAATGCCTTGGCGCAAAGTGCTGGCGGGCAAATTCAAATGCCTTGGCGGGCCACTATGTGGCCCGCGGGCCTGGGTTTGGCCAGCCTTGCTCTATACGAAACCCCAATCGATAGCCCTCTATCTCGACGGCATCCGGTAGCACTCTAAAAAGGGGGGGTCCTGGGGGGCAAGGGGGGCAAAATTTTTTGTACAATCAAAATCACTCGTGACCCTTTTTACACTCCCCATGTAAAAATTATGCAGGACCTCTCGGTTGCAGAGCCCCCCAGAGGGGGGGGGTTAAGGGGGGGCAAATCTCAAAAAGTCGGAATTTTCCCTAGGTCACTTTTACCCCCTCTACACATTTCCGTAAAAAAAAACATACCTTCCCCTCCACCATCAAGGAGAACAATCATGTCAATCAGTCAGTGAGTGGTAATCGAGCTTTATATAGTATAACTAGTTTTTTCGTGTGCGCGAGCTGCATGCAGCTCGCGTGTCGGTGTGCTACTCCCACTTTGTCATTACACTACACTTGTAAAACCCCAAAAAGTAGTAAAGAAAGTCCTAAGGAACCCTAAAAGTCGATCAGTTAATCAAGTTCCTCAGTGTAGTAAAACCCCAATCAAAGTCCTAGGGAACCCTAAAATTGTTTACACAATCAAGGTCCTAAGTAAAGTAAAATTCCAATTAAAGGCCTACGGAACCCTAAAAGTTGTTTATTTTATCAAGTTCCTCAATGTAGTAAAACCCCAATCAAAGTCCTAAAGAACCCTAAAATTGTTTACATAATCAAGGTCCTAAGTGTAGTTGAAACTCCAATTAAAGGCCTAAGGAACCCTAAAAGTTGTTTATTTTATCAAGTTCCTCAATGTAGTAAAACCCTAATCAAAGTCCTAAGGAACCCTAAAAATGTTAAGATTATCAAGCTCCTAAGTGTAGTTGAAACTCCAATCAAAGTCCTAAGGAACCCTAAAATTGTTTACATAATCAAGGTCCTAAGTGAAGTAAAACCCCAATCAAAGTCCTAGGGAACCCTAAAAGTTGTTTATTTTATCAAGTTCCTCAATGTAGTAAAACCCCAATCAAAGTCCTAAGGAACCCTAAAAATGTTAACATTATCAAGCTCCTAAGTGTAGTTGAAACTCCAATCAAAGTCTTAAGGAACCCTAAAATTGTTTACATAATCAAGGTCCTAAGTGAAGTAAAAATCCAATTAAAGGCCTAAGGAACCCTAAAAGTTGTTTATTTTATCAAGTTCCTCAATGTAGTAAAACCCCAATCAAAGTTCTAAGGAACCCTAAAATTGTTTACAAAATCAAGGTCCTAAGTGAAGTAAAATTCCAATTAAAGGCCTAAGGAACCCTAAAATTGTTTACATAATCAAGGTTCTAAGTGAAGTAAAATTCCAATTAAAGGCCTAAGGAACCCTAAAAGTTGTTTATTTTATCAAGTTCCTCAATGTAGTAAAACCCCAATCAAAGTCCTAAGGAACCCTAAAATTTTTAACATTATCAAGCTCCTAAGTGTAGTTGAAACGCCAATCAAAGTCCTAAGGAACCCTAAAACTGTTTACATAATCAAGCTCCTAAGTGTGGTTGAAACTCCAATCAAAGTCCTAAGGAACCCTAAAAGTCGACCACTTAATCAAATTCCTCAGTGTAGTAAAACCCCAATCAAAGTCCTAAGGAACCCTAAAATTGTTTACACAATCAAGGTCCCAAGTGAAGTAAAATTCCAATTAAAGGCCTAAGGAACCCTAAAAGTTGTTTATTTTATCAAGTTCCTCAATGTAGTGAAACCCCAATCAAAGTCCCAAGGAACCCTAAAAATGTTAACATTATCAAGCTCCTAAGTGTAGTTGAAACTCCAATCAAAGTCCTAAGGAACCCTAAAATTGTTTACATAATCAAGGTCCTAAGTGTAGTTGGAAGTCCAATTAAAAGCCTAAGGAACCCTAAAAGTTGTTTATTTTATCAAGTTCCTCAATGTAGTAAAACCCCAATCAAAGTCCTAAGGAACCCTAAAATTGTTTACAAAATCAAGGTCCTAAGTGAAGTAAAATTCCAATTAAAGGCCTAAGGAACCCTAAAATTGTTTACATAATCAAGGTTCTAAGTGAAGTAAAATTCCAATTAAAGGCCTAAGGAACCCTAAAAGTTGTTTATTTTATCAAGTTCCTCAATGTAGTAAAACCCCAATCAAAGTCCTAAGGAACCCTAAAATTTTTAACATTATCAAGCTCCTAAGTGTAGTTGAAACGCCAATCAAAGTCCTAAGGAACCCTAAAACTGTTTACATAATCAAGCTCCTAAGTGTGGTTGAAACTCCAATCAAAGTCCTAAGGAACCCTAAAAGT
This sequence comes from Thera britannica, assembly GCA_939531255.2. Taxonomy (NCBI): domain Eukaryota; kingdom Metazoa; phylum Arthropoda; class Insecta; order Lepidoptera; family Geometridae; genus Thera; species Thera britannica. Next base: position 5,673,973 of record OW618048.2, read on the forward strand.
CGACCACTTAATCAAATTCCTCAGTGTAGTAAAACCCCAATCAAAGTCCTAAGGAACCCTAAAAATGTTAACATTATCAAGCTCCTAAGTGTAGTTGAAACTCCAATTAAAGGCCTAAGGAACCCTAAAAGTTGTTTATTATATCAAGTTCCTCAATGTAGTAAAACCCCAATCAAAGTCCTAAGGAACCCTAAAATTGTTTACATAATCAAGGTCCTAAGTGTAGTTGAAACTCCAATCAAAATCCAAAGGAACCCTAAAAGTTGATCAGTTAATCAAGTTCCTCAGTGAAGTAAAACCCCAATCAAAGTCCTGAGGAACCCTCAAATTGTTTACATAATCAAGGTCCTAAGTGAAGTAAAATTCCAATCAAAGTCCTAAGGAACCCTAAAATTGTTTATTTTATCAAGTTCCTCAATGTAGTAAAACCCCAATCAAAGTCCTAAGGAACCCTAAAATTGTTTACATAATCAAGGTCCTAAGTGAAGTAAAATTCCAATTAAAGGCCTAAGGAACCCTAAAAGTTGTTTATTTTATCAAGTTCCTCAATGTAGTAAAACCCCAATCAAAGTCCTAAGGAACCCTAAAAATGTTAACATTATCAAGCTCCTAAGTGTAGTTGAAACTCCAATCAAAGTCCTAAGGAACCCTAAAAGTCGACCACTTAATCAAATTCCTCAATGTAGTAAAACCCCAATCAAAACCCTATACGGAACCCTAAATTTTACGTAAAGCCAAATCCTCAACGGGTCAGAACCGCTAGAAGGGACCTTGTCGCGCGACCTGCAAGCACGGAGGGGGTTCTGGGGGGCTAAGGGGGGTCAAAGCACGGCTCGCTTCGCTCGCCGCGCTGTTCCCCGTGGTCGTGTGGCGGCTCGCTTCGCTCGCCGCGACGCTCCCCCCGGGTTCAGGAGAAAGGGGTTCTGGGGGGCTTAGGGGGGTAACAGCACGGCTCGCTTCGCTCGCCGTGCTGTTCCCCCGGGTTCAGGAGGAGGGGGTTCTGGGAGGCTTAGGGGGGTAACAGCACGGCTCGCTTCGCTCGCCGTGCTGTTCCCCCGGGTTCAGGAGGAGAGGGTTCTGGGAGGCTTGGAAGGGGGTCACAGCACGGCTCGCTTCGCTCGCCGTGCCGTTCCCCGTGGTCGCGTGGCGGCTCGCTTCGCTCGCCGCGACGCTCCCCCCGGGTTCAGGAGGAAGGGGTTCTGGGGGGCTTAGGGGGGTAACAGCACGGCTCGCTTCGCTCGCCGTGCCGTTCCCCGTGGTCGCGTGGCAGCTCGCTTCGCTCGCTGCGACTCTTCCCCCGGGTTCAGGAGGAGGGGGTTCTGGGGGGCTTGGGGGGGGGTCACAGCACGGCTCGCTTCGCTCGCCGCGCTGTTCCCCGTGCTCGCTTCGCTCGCCGCAATGCTCCACACGAAAATAAAAGGTCAAAAATAGGCCATTTTTAGGTTTTTTAAATAAAAAAGGGGTCTAGAGGGGAAAGGGGGGAAAAAATTATTTTGCTTTCAAAACAATCTCACCTTCCCTACATGACCCAAAAAAAAAAAATCTCGCAAGTCACTCCGCTTGGAAGATACGAAAGGGGGGGAAAAAAAAGGGGTAGGAGGGGGGAAGTTTTTTTTGTTCTTTCAATTCAGGAAGAAACCCTCTATACGAAACCCCAATCGAAACCCCTCTATCTCGACGGCATCCGGTAGCACTCTCAAAAGGGGGGGTCCTGGGGGGCAAGGGGGGCAAATTTTTTTGTGCAATCGAAATCACTCGTGACCCTCTTTAGTTTCCCCATTAAAAAATTATGCAGGACCTCTCGGTTGCAGAGCCCCTCTGAGGGGGGGGGTTAAGGGGGGGCAAATCTCAAAAAGTCGGAATTTTCCCTAGGTCACTTTTACCCCCTCTACACATTTCCGTAAAAAAAAACATACCTTCCCCTCCACCATCAAGGAGAACAATTATCTAAATCAGTCAGTGGTAATTTAGCTTTATATAGTATAATTTCATAACAGAACTCCTAGAGAGAAAATATCCCAGTAGTTCGGTTAACATAACTACTGCGAACAAATGATCATAGGACCGTAAGGAAGATTTCTCCAATAGCATTAATAGCTAAATGCTAAACATTATGTTTATTAATATATTCAATACAAACAATAACAAACATCGGTGGAAATTTTACACAACGATATCTTGCCCCAACCTATGCAAATATTGGGACTTAAACATTGTCAAGATTCTATTATTTACTTTCGCATTATGTTGATACAGCTGCCAATACATATTCTATTGAAAATGATAAAACTATTTTAATACACTGCTTCCCTTTTAACAACTTGGCCGCGCCGGCCGGTCGTCTTATCAATTTAGTTTTATCGTCTCCTAAGGTACTTGTACGAAATGTACTAAAACTACATATTGTTATTTGAATTAAATCCAAAAGCTAAAGCTTAGGAATTAAATCCAAACGTAACAATAGCACCTGAACTTGCTTATAATTGTTTATTTATTTATCATTTACTGCCTGAAGATATCCATTGCTGAGCATAGGTCTCACTCACCACATATTTCCTGAGAAAATCCAGAGAAAGTTCACATCCCACTGGATCACTATCTTCCCGCAATCTTTACAAAATCTTCAGTCAATCATTTAGTTGCATGGGGTTTAGTTCTGTGTCGGTCCATCAGCTCGTGGTATGAAAACACACATACAGCTGAAGAAAAATGACGCTTACTGCATACGACATAAGAGCGAGCAGTGTTCAGTCTGATGCGAATCCTTGTGTTTTTTTTTTATGAATCATTGGTGTCCCACTGCAGGGCAAAGACCTCCCTTCCAGTCGTCTCTATTTAGTGCCACCTTGGACCATTCTTTAAGTTAGGCGTCCATTTCATCCCTCCATCTTCGCCATCTTTTCCATCTTCTTGTGTACTTTAATCCTTTGAAATCGTATTTTTGTTGTAGATGCTGAAACGTCTTTCCTATCCGCTATCCTGGGTCGAAGGGCTCACAGGCGAAGGCGCCGCCGCTCACGGCTCTCAGGGCGACTCGCTACCAACATCCGCCGATAGCCACAACACTAGCGTATTCTCCAAAGTTTTCAACAGGTATGTGCGGTACTCTGAACTTAGTTCTGCACTGTGGGAAACTATAAATGATGTTTCGTAGTGATCTTTTGATATACGGCGCGAAAAGCACGGTAGCGACAAGGGGAAACACATTACAATGGAGAGGAAATGACATTGATTTGTTCAGTATTATCGCGTGTCGAGTTCCGTAGTTTCGTCCGTAGTTTTCGGTAATGCATCAATATGTTACCACTCTGCTGAAACTTTCCATAAAAGCCCAAAGGATTTGACAGAAAGTTCCCGCTTGCGCAGCACGCTCAAATGGGTATTGCCATGTCTATACTGCGCAGCAAATAATTTCCCTAGTCTCTGGTTAAATCAAATGTGGAATAGTTCCCTAGTTGCCCCGCATTGTAAATCAAAACGTCAATACGAAACTTCGCCTATAGTTTTTCATGGTATCCCAATTGGATCTTATGCTCGGAACGTTAAATGAACCTCATTAGGTGGAATGTTTCATCGCAACCGGTGGCACATCCAATGAGATTTATTTAGCTTCAGTATAAGATCCGTTAACACTTTTACGTTGTGCTTTTTAGCAGTGATGAAAATGCAGGCAGTAATACGGTCATTAGATGAAGAAATTAAAGAAAGAAAACCGCTTTAGCATCGCTGCTCATAAACGCAGCGTAAAATGGCTATTACAAATTTGTAGATGTGACACAAAGACTTCGACACAAATCTTATTAGAAAAATCCTATATTTTTAAGGTGCTAAAAAAAGCCTACTTTCTGGGCCTATTGTAAGATTCTTTAGTCAAAATAAAGTACAGTACCCATATTAAAAGCAACAGACCAACAAATAACAGTAAATATTGCCGTTGACAAAAATAGCAGTTGTGTCATATCTACAAAAACAAACCTATTCTACGACGTCAACAAACATATCCACATTGTGACAAGAACTTCATCACGGTATATACTCGTACATTGTAACATAAAAATACAAGTGACATAACGATAACAGTTATACGCAGGAATTCTGCCCAAAACCGCTGTACAAAGAATACAGCAAAGTCATAGCTGTTTGCTTTGTTCTTTGCTTTTTTTATGTAAATCAAATGTTTATACTGAGATACAAGCATCACACACACATGCTAGAGAACTGTAATTAATGTAACAAACGTGTTGTTCATTGCTACCGTGGATGCTAACCGGAATTAACGAATCCGCACTCTTCATTGGCGTCTGTGTGTACGTATGTACGTGATATAACGTGCACGTGTACGTAGTGCGTCGCCAATGAACCTTGTGGAGTTCGGTACCGGTTTGTTCCTGAGTAAAACGCCTTCGGAAGAGGCGGCTCAAGACGGCTCCTCTGCATCGGGGTATGTCGCCGTGACGATGTCGATGTGCCAATATTGTTATGTGTTTCGCATTGGAACGAACTAAGACCATGGCGGCTTACTATTTACTAATCCTTTACATTTTATTACAAAAATACAATATTTAACATATTAAACAACTTTTCAACGAAGACTTTTCTCGTCAAAGTGATATCTCTGAATTTGCAAGAAGATCAAAAATTTCAACAGCCACTCATCTTAAGTTGAGTCGTCTACATCTTTGCTGGCTTTGCTCTATAAAACATAACTGATAATGTCAATTTAAGCATTGATTTTATGAAATGGAGATTATTTATTGATTACTAAAGCGAATACATAAACGTCACTTGGCTAATACCGAAAATAAGAATAAAAATAATTAGATTATGTTAGGTCTAGTTTTAAATTCTTCCCGATAAATGACAACTCATTTTTGTATGCAAAGAAACATGACTTTAAGTCTTCATACGATACGATTGTTGTTTGTAAGCCGCTGTGGTCAAACCGTTTAGCCTCCTGTTTGTATTCACCGTTCTCTGTTACAATTAGGCATACCCACCGGCATAAATATGTTCTCTATTGTCTTTTGTCCAACAATAGTGCCCTTCGGAAACGCCTATTGGTTTCCATCGGTTCCAAAGTTCACTATTGCTTTCCTTACTGTGCTGAATGGCATGTTGTACATGTGTTAGAAAGATTTAGAGATCGTTTTATAGAAGATCCTAGATCTCTCTAAGCCATCTCATCGTCATTAGGTCTTAGTCATCTGTGGCATCATTAAAACTACTTAAAACGGTTATGAGCCTTGACCGAGCAATGAACCCGTTAATTACTAAAGTAAGCAATAAAATTGTCAGCTGACCCAGAGCTGCGCAGAACGAAAATTCTTGTAAGAAATGCGGTCTGCGCAATTTAGTCACGTGGTTCGTTAATTTGTCGCCAACTATCAAATTAAATATATTTATTTGGAAACAAGGTTTTAAAAAAACAAGTGTAAATGACAGTATCATTTACACTTGTTTTTTTACTGCAGAAGTATAAAACTGTGTCGCAGCCAATAAAAACTATAGGTGACATACTCGTATTGCAAAACTGTCTTTCATACACATGCCTCGAAAAAAATACGTCAGTGTGTGCATTATTTGTAATGTGAGTGTGGCGACCAAGTTTTTTCATGAAGAGTCAGTTCTGGCAATTATCAATATAACACCAAGCTTTTAGGCTATATGGTTGGTAGGTGGATTTACCTGCCTGCGAGTTATTTCTAGTCTAGTCACTATTATGTGACTAGCTAGACTTTATCTATACAATGTATGTCTAAATTGTTCAGTAACCGTTTTATTTATGCGCTCTCGATATCAATGAATCAAACCCTAACAAATACTGATACCCCGAACATTAGATCGTCCTATTGAAATGAGAATTGTGGAGTGATTGCGTATCTTTTGTTGCAATCAAAACCCAGTCGCATCTGTCAGTTATGTATGACATTACTTTGATTTTCGATTGCAATAAAAAGATAATTCTTTGACAAGGATAGATTACAACAAGACTGTATGTTGACGTTAATAAACCATCTTTGCTATGTAAAACTAGTATGGCTATAGATGGTGGGCGAAAAATTATGGCAACAAGAAATGTGATCTTTGTTCCTAGATTCATAGATCAGTTTCTTCTAAAATAAATCAATAAATCTTGTTGAAGGATTTATGAAAAAGTATTTAATTTTGTTTTTATAGGCATGTATAAAGGACCTTTTATTTTACCCGACCCGATTCATTGTTATCGAGAGTAGTCGTAGTTCAAATGCCACACAACGATAGTTTAAATTCTAAAGTTTATAACAATAGTACTGTCTCCATCGAATCATTAAACACAAGCATTGTTTCCTATTGGCACCTTGTCCTTTGTAATATTTTAGCATGTTCTAGCTTAATATAAGAATGCCTGTCGTTTCTACACGGAACTAAATGTTATGAGTTTACAGGAGCCGAAATACCTCTAATGCCTCTTCTCTTTTACTGCTGCTTACCCTTCTGATCCAAATTTTCTAAAAATTATCTCTGTAATTAGAACTATTTATATAAATTATGAATGTTAAGTTTCGAACTGTTGTAATGCGTTGTATTTTCAGAATCAGGAATGTTTTTTTTAATACTAAAGTTATTACTGCTACGTGCAAGATCATCTTGAAGTCGAACAATGTCTTTTGGCTTAAGCGTCGGTTACACGTAATTTTTAAAAGAAATGTACTCGTAGTCTGAGTTTTACTCGATCAGTTTGAACATTTCGTTTCGCCTACGTGTCTCTCTCTTTTGCAAGGAGAAAAGATAAGACAACAACAATACGTAACGCAGACACTTGGTAAAAACGATCGAACGAGTTGTTGTCTCATTATTTCTCCATACAAAAGAAAGAGACGCGTAGGCGAAACGATATGTTCAAACTGATCGAGTAAAACTCAGACTACGGGTAATGGTAAAAAACAGCGTGTAGGCGTAGCAATAAAACCGCTAACCTACACGAGCTAAATATAGGAGCAAGTTTTTTATCGCCGTTAGTTATAGCTCCCACAAAAAAAAGCTACGTGTAACCTAAGCTAAGCACTGAATATGTGTGATCACTTGGAACATGTATGTAATATACTGTGATTGGTTAGGCGGAGTTCTTTGGGCGGATTCGGGCGATCGCACACCAAGTCGACGTCAAGCGCGAGCTCGACACAGCCTCGACTCGACTACCGCAGCATGGTCTCAGTGGACGACATGCCTGATCTCTTCGCTTCATTCGATAGTGAGTACTTAAAATATGCCACAGACAGACATTTTTAATCCAATAAAGGGTTCCCGTATCATGTATCGTGGGTATCAAAACTACAACCAGTAAAAAATGTAAAAAGACTTGACTTGACTTGACAAACCGTTCCCACAGCTAAGCTTCCCAAATTAAAAATAGCCCGTTACGCTTACCTGTTTATCATCAATTCTGCTATGGTTCAGCTGTTATGTACAGCGTGATTGTAAAAAAGTAAAAGTAAATTTAACAGGTTGTATCTTTTGTAGATGATTTATATAGCGTCAGAGGCAGCTGGTGATTACTCAAGCCCTACTTGCGGGACGCTGTAGTGGTAGAATTTTAGAAGGAATAGGCTTGCCCAGAACCTATGCCATCCTGACAGTTTAGTCGGACTAATCCACTGAAAAGACGTGCGGAGCTGACTAAGCCATGCTTCCTTGAAATGTTATCCTTCACTGTTTGAGAGCGTGATTGTAAAACCAACATATTCTGAAGTTGGAGACTTAGCTGTTTTTTTTACGAAACTCATCTTTGTGTGATGTGATGAATGATAGACTTCATAAAAACTAAAAATTAATATAAGAGAATAGAGTAGGGGGAAGGGGTAGAATGATTACAAATCGGTACTCGTTCGACAGAGCTAATCCCGCGTCCAGCGCGACCTAGCGACGACCCGCCGCTCTACCTGCGCCTGCGCATGGGCAAGCCCGCCGGCCGCCCCCTGCCCCGCACCACGCCCCTCATGTCCTACGGACGCAAGCGCATGAAGCCCGAGTACTGGTTCGGAGTGCCTAGGAATCGGTAAGTGAATGACTCTCGATCTTCCCAATAAGGTGTCAATGTCCACCCCACGCAATCGCGCTATAAGGCATATACGAATGGATAAAAAACTCAAACTCATACTATAAAAAACGCAAGCGTATGAAGCCTGTTTTAAAATAGAGCTCTTTGATCCTCCAGTTAACGTTGATTAATCATCTGTCATGTTATAGCACATTTATATGCGCTTAGTAATTTTCCTTCTTTATCCTTTACAATATAGTTTGTAAGAGGACATATTATTTACACTACAGAGAAACCTATTGCTTAGCTCTTAGCTCTACAATTGAATCACCAATTAAACAATTGACAGTGTGTTTACTTGTTGTCATTGTCGATTGCGCCAGCGTTGTTATTAAATGCGTGCCTGAATAACATTTTATAAACTTAGATACAACGTTCAGGTTTCAATTTTATTTGCATAATCCGAAAATGTGCATTGTAAGCTGTTGTAAATGTAAATTAAGAACCATTGAGCCATTTATGCTTATGATATCTAACCGTAAAGTATTGTTCCAGGGTGGACGATCTCTTCAAGTTCCTAACGCACTGGGTGCCGGATAGATACGGCCCTCTCGGCGACGTATCTGCACAGGGCTATGAGCTCATCGACAGCGACACTGAGTGGGACGACGATGAAGCCAAGCCGGGCCACAAGGTGGGTACATATTAGACGATCTCTTCAAGTTCCTAACGCACTGGGTGCCGGATAGATACGGCCCTCTCGGCGACGTATCGGCACAGGGCTACGAACTCATCGACAGCGACACTGAGTGGGACGACGATGAAGCCAAGCCGGGCCACAAGGTGGGTGCATATTAGACGATCTCTTCAAGTTCCTATCGCATTGGGTGCCGGATAGATACGGCTCACGCGTATTTTAAACTACACTATGTATTACTTAAACTTCGAAAAACCTTTGTAAACCTTTTTTTATATAACTTGCTGATGGGACATGCATATGGCCCGGCTGTTGCTAAGTGGGAACTATCGCCTAGCAGGCCACGCACAGATAGGCAGTATTGGTTATATAATTGAGGAGTGACCGAACAAAATGACCTTTCGATTTTAATGAATATGTATTTTATACCGCAAACTCACCTGATGAAATTGAACGAAATAACATTTGATTTGCATAAGAAAAGAGATGATAATAACATACCGTCTGCTTTTTTGAAATTATATTTGGGAAATAAATTTGACAAAGTTTAAAATTGAGAGAACAATCGCTAGTCGAATCCCACTCGGTTCATAACATTTGGGATATTTAAAAGCCTTACTTTTACCCAGCAGTAGTGTGATGGAAATATACTGAAAAAAGCTATACAATTAAATCAAGTCAGTAAAAATATCAAGGTTTAATTATATAAAGAAGCTTTGTGTGTTTACCGTCGGTCGCCTCTCTTTTTATAGGAGGTACTTATTTGTCGCGGAGTCAACGGTCCTTCGACTTGACCTACAACTCACCCGGCATTAATATTTATAGCGGAAACTCATCGGAATTTGAAATGAGTAAAATAAGCTCTAACACGACTGCTTACTATAAAAGGAGACGTGCGGCTGCCTTGCGATAAAAATATACTTTAGAATACTCAATTACATCAGATGCTGTTCCTGATGTTTGACTGGCCTCTCAGCTCATATGACTCAGCTCTGCCTTCTGCTCCGTAGATCGTGGGTTCGATCCCCACTGAGAACAAATATTTGTGTGGTGAACACAAAAAAATATTATTGTGGGTGTTATATTGTATTTTAAGTGTAAGTATATATCAATAAGACGAAAACTCTTCATTGATTTTAGCTACAATTCTGTTTTACTTTAGTAGACCGCAAACAATACAACTACCCATAGCGACGCCATATTCCTCCCCTTCTCCTTCTTCTTCACCACTAAAGCCGTAACTTCTTGCTTGATCCGAATAGAGATGTCCTATTCCCAAAACTGGTTAACAGTATTTACAAAGAAAAAATATAAGAACCATATCAATTATCTGGTTCCCTTAGTACAAACTCTGCTGACTAGACAGTGTTGTTAGGATTGACCACAACAATTATTATTATACTGGGTCTAGATCAAACCAATGAAAGAAAATAAGACGAATTAAATTACATAAAATTTCGATATAATTCGCTAAAAACACGAAGATATTCTCCGGACAACTCTTATTACCAAGAAAGTACTATTAATTACTTTTGTATTATTTTATTTCTAAGGAGGGTAGTCCGTCGTACTCGTAACGATGTGCAATTAAGGCATAAATAATGATGGCACACACCCACATATTACAGCATGTTTGCATAAGATAAACAATGTTTTTTTCCTAACCTCACGTAATGTGGGATTAGCTAGCTAGGATTTTGAACTCATCTTTTGGTGCAAGTCAGCTTAAGTCAATTGATCCAAGGCTAGTTTTTTACGTTGCTTATCTCATCGTTCATCACGATAAGATGGCGGCATTATTTTATGAGAGCAGGCTCATACTGTTAATTGATATTTTATGCTCCTAGTACTACATACCTCGCTCTATATACGACGCAGGCTATTCTAGCGTGTGACACTGTGTGTATGATTCCATCCAGAAAACTATATGAAAGAAACGGGTATTTAAAGCGATTACCTATATAGTGGGTGTGTTGTAATACGAGCGCGGGCATTTCTAATTCTGAAAACCAAGTGTTGTTGCAACTGCCTCCGCTTCTCGACGGTAACTCCAATGAACTCCAGGCGGCCCAAGACCACAGCTGTTGTAACACGGTCGAAACGACGGGATAAAGGTAATCGCGATAAATACCCGTTTCTTTCATATAATTATGCATAACGATCGCGTTAATTTAAAAAGTTATCCATAAAACTGTTGCTAAAAATTTCTGGAACATTTTTTGATATAATTTTAAGTTATCAATCATCTGTCTCATGGCAGTTTTGTTTTTAATAATATTGTTCTAAAAATGATTCCTTTCTAACAGGACGACCGCAACGGAAGTACCGGTGACGTCACAGACCTCACTCGCGAATCCTGGGAGGTAAGTCATCGCTTTTTATGAAACCTTTTTAAAACTCGGTCTGTTACACTCATATTTACTAACAGCTTTTTATAACACACCTTTATCGACAATTTTGTATTTTTGCATTACATCCCACATTACAGTACACATTGAACATATTTTGTATTTCAAATCGACGTTTTTACCACTTTAGAAGCCTGTTGCATAGTAAAGTACCTACTCAAGTCACCTTTTTTTAAAAATGTCAGCAATTTTATATGGAAAACATTTTCTATTGAACACGTACACAACCTACTAAGCAACTGGTTTCAGGTAACATTTGCATATCAGTGAGAATGTGACGACACATGCAATTGTAGTAAACAGAATGGTTATACGTTCCATATAGGAGAATGTTGATTTGTTCTGCATACGCAGCTTTTATGTTATTATTTGAAACTCACTAGAGCTACCCTTTAATGGGTGTGTTACTATGATAATATTGATAGCATCGGATACGACTCCTAAAAATATTAAAATTGTCTGTAAACGTTTTTAAAATTAAGGCAAATAAACAGAATATTATACGGTTATGTCAACATAGCAGCATTTTTTAATAAAAGTGTTGTTACCGGCCGCGGCCTCATCAGTACCCAAAGTCCCAGTGCATTTACAACATTTCGTTCTGACTATAAAAATATCGTCATGACAGTTTATGTATTTTTATTTCTTGCTCTTAATTTATCTTTTTCGAACAGTGAAACTGTTGATGAAACAATTGTGACAAACTTAAATTTAAATACAAGCAGCTATGTTTGCATAACCCACACGAGACACATAAAACACATTGCACTAATGTATATGCGGTTGTTAGCTCCTGAAGGCGCCTTACGTGAAAATATATTCGATAATGAAGAGTCAAGCTGAGGCGCTGGGCGATTCTCTCGGCGAGGAGCCAAGGCCCGAGGTACCGCGCTCGCTGGCACCTTTCTGAATCACACTTGTTTTTCTAAACTACCCTCGCTGCCTTTATGTTTTTCCATTAGAGTTAGGAAGCTGCGTGAGCGAGAAAGAATCCACCAATAGAATTGCTTTATTTTTCTAGGCTACAGAAATAAAGCATTTTTATTGGTGGATATGTTTCTCTCTTACGTCTCAGCGTCTTCGCACACTGGTGGAAGCACTCTATAAGAGCTTTGAGATGACTAGTAGCGAGAGCACTCATTGGAATATTTCACAGTTGGTCTAGCTAGGATTCTGATATCGCGAATGCAGTTAGCAAAACATTTGTACTACGCCTTCTAGAAGTGAAATTCATTTTCTAAGTTTTTTTACCGTTTTAAATATTAAAGATATATCTATCTAGAGATATCTACCTAGACATTCTACCTTGAGGTATCTAATCAAGACATCATAATGAAACCTAAGTTTATCGTAAACTAAAAATCTGACTGGTTGAAGTCTAGCTAGACCAAGTGTGTATTGAGTGAAATATGAAAGCAAGTGTTATTCAGCTTGCGATATCTGTGTAAAGCGAGTGAAAAGCACAAACTAGTGAGATGATTATGCACTGCCCCATAGTTGCATACGAAAATGAATGTTATCATGTAGTGGTAAATGATTAGATATTTTTTATTGTTTCCTCAATGTTATATGTATTCGGTTAGTCCCTATAAGATAAGCTATATAGTGTAATGCACTCTAGATGGATTATGTTTAGCTATGCTATTTTCTGTGCCTATAGAATTTCAAATGTTCGTAGAATATAAGAAAATATTCTCTACATTAGCATTTTTCCTAAGATTTTTTAAGTGAAAACTTCTTTAGATCTTGAGCATTTTTGAGGTGGAAAAAAAAACAATGAACTCCACGTCACCTCTTCGACAAAGGTCGACAAACTTCGCTAAAAGTCGGGGGATTCAAGTTTTCACTTCTGTGGGTATGCACAAACGGGTGCTGTTTTTTTACAGCATTTATTCTCGTAGGTGTACCTTGACCGTATGTCATTGAGTTGAGTAATGATAGCAAAAAGTAGTGTTATTATACGATATTGTGAAACGACCCTGTGGGTAAATGAGTCAGTCGGAGTCAACACACAATGGAGGGCTCAACGCTACTGACAGCCTAGGATTTTCTCTATTGTGACAAACGTGACACGTTCTGACTAATTGTGCAATTATCTTCTCAGTTTTCACTCTAGATAAAACATAATTCAGGCCTTGTTGGTTTGTAATCAAACATCAGTTGGGTGATTGTGCATGTTATTATGTTGCAATCAAATTAATGATTCTATCAAGAAACCGCGATCACATCTCTTGTTGCCATCATTTTGGACCACTCTCTTTTCGACTTCTCTATCTGTTGCCATACTAGTTTTACAAAGCAAAGTTCTTATTCGCTATCTCAAGATTAGGACGTCGCCATTCAGTCTTGTTGCAATAGGTCCTTGTCAAAGATAAGTTTGTTTCAATTCGTTTTTTATTGCAATCGAAGCTTAAAATATTGTCAAAACTGACAGATGCGACTAGGTTTTAATTGCAACAAAAGATACGCAATCACCCCTCTGTTACAGTTTTAATCCTGTTGACTTATCATGACCAGATCAGGCTAATGACTTAGGGTAAACAATAACCCTAGATTCTGCAAAATAAAACACATTTTTTTAATATGTGTGTCTTTTTGCTTCAAATTCGCCTGGCGTTTACGTTGTTAAAATATATACAGGTAACAAACTGTTGTATTTTGCTTCGATGCGTGGCTGGCTGCAAATTTATTCATTGATGTCACAGCATAGACCGTAGTTGGTTTCAGAGCATACGGATTTAACCAAACTGGGATGTCTGTATAGTTCAATGATGTTGATGTACAATAGGTATTTTTGATGCAGGGGTAGGTTATTGGGCAACAAATATTGCACATAGGCTAATTTCGGCTTCATAGGGCGTAGTGTGCGTCAGAAAGAGATAGCGCTTTACAAAGCCGGTGTGCAATATTTTTTGCCTACAACCGTAATGTTTTGCAACCCATTTTTAGCAGACTTTTCAATAGTAACCTTTTTCATGCGTGACAGTTGAATGAATTATCACGAATATGACAAATCCAATGCACTGAAATTTTTGTGTTTGTAAACAGTGATTCGTCTTGTTGATGAAAATAAATTATAAACAGTGCAAAATAATGTTTCTTGTAAGGAGCAAAACTTTAAAAGGAACCAAAAAAATGCAAAATCAAGTAAGCAAGCATTTTAAAAACAATCGACTCTTTAAATGCAGGTATCCGCGTAATTTGTAAACGATGCTGCAACTCACTACAAAAGACCTAACTCGGCTTCATTTTGTAATGTTAATTGGATAGGTACTCACCGCATGGTCAAATGGTCATTTCCGTCGGAATATATCTTGGAGGAATTAGAAATGGAGATGTCAATACAGGGCTTTCCCCTCTGCTGGTCATATACCGACCTCGATCATATCCTTTTAATAAAACTGTTTTACTCGCAACTGCAGCCATTGTGTGTCGTTTCATGTCGCGAAGTGGAGCTCCGCGAAAATGGTGAATTGCATGGTAGTTTCTTGTAAAAGACGATCAGAGACATCAAACTTCCGGGAACATGGTATTTCCTACCACAAGGGAGTATTATTTTGTCAATTGTGTTTGTAATTTTGTAGAATTTTAGTTCAAAAGAAATACCGGTTGCGACAGATTAGCGACAGTATTACGACAGTATTGTCAAAGATTATACCTTGGTAGAAGGCATAGTGTTGGGAAAAGTTGAATGAAATTGATGAATGAATGGATGATAAAATAAACGTTAAATTATTATCACATAATGTGTTGTCTAATTACGTATTTGGTGCTTTTTATACCCCGATGTAAAAACGACGGGATGTTATGAGTTTGCGGTGTCTGTGTGTGTGTCTGTCTGTCCCATCGTAGTTCCCGAACGAATCAACCGATTTTAATTTAGTTTTTTGTTTGTTTGAAAGGTGAATAGTCGGGAGTGTTCTTAGGCTACGGTAACCGCTTCCCATCAGGTGGGCCGTATGCTTGTTTGTCAACTTAGTTGTATAAAAAATAGCTATTTTTGATGAAAATCGGTCCGAGATGGCTGCCGCCACGAAATATCGGATTACATTTATTCACAAATCCCACAATATGGTTATCCTAGGTACCAGTCATCAAACCCTCTACTCATCAATGTATAAAATAGGACATGACATCATACTCAAAAATAAAGTCGTGGGCGTAGTGAAAACATTTTTTTTCCTATTTTATATTTCTTTTACGTCCTGTGCAGGTTTCCAAAAAACCCTGTTGCTTGAAGAGTGGACAAAACTTTTTGGCCAAAAAACAACTTGGCATGCAACAAGAACGAGTGTGATTTGCTCGGAACATTTTACAGAAAGTTCTCAAACTCGGGCAAACAAACATCTGCGTTCACCACACAAATATTTGTTCTCGGTGGGAATCGAACCAACGCCTCCGGCGCAGAAGGCAGAACTACAAACTTCGCTGTGGTGTGAAGGCTGACGATGCAATGTGATTTCACTTTATATATATTTTTCAATTATTCAGTAAAAGACTAAACTTATGTGTACTATGCTATAACATGTTAAGAACTATTGATTCAAACTTATAACCATTAATAAAACATAACAACTAAATTCAGTTCTTTTATTTTCTGACTGTTACAAAATGTGAAACCTGTTGTGCATAACTTATTCATAACACTCACTATTACCTGTACCTAAAAACCCATTTCATTCATTATTTTATTCATCGTTCAATTTACCGGTCTTACTGAATGCCCATCACTAGAGATTATCCTAATGTGAGTCTTGACACTGCGTAACTACGTTATATTTTTTATCTGTGTGCAAATTTTAAGATCGTGTGCGGGATTGTCAATGTGTGTGTTTACATGAATAGGATTTTGCTATGCGCGTGTGCCATGCGTGTTTACCTCGTCCCCCGTCAATTTTGGCAGAAAATATTGTTCGTGGATTTAAACGTTGACGCCTCCATTTCTAATTCCTCCAAGGAATATATACTCCTAAGTACCTTTAAGAAACTGGCCCGAAACCGGTTTACCTTTCCCAAATAGAATAACATCATAGCAAATCAAATCGATACTGCGGAAAGTTTTTTAGAGACCACTGGACTAGCGCAGTGGAATTTTACATTATCCAATTATTGTGTAACTGTTAATGAGCCTTCGAAGTAGTTAATGATATCTACTAACAAATTCCGAACATTTAATTTAATAATTCTTTTTTATACCATTTTTTAATTAATAAAAATGCTTATAGGACACAAATTGTAGGTACACGTAAGAATTCAAATAATTCAAATAAAAATTAGAAGTATTCCGGGCTCATTACATTAAATTTATTGATGTTTTTGAATATTGTTATATCTAAAAGCAATTACCATATTTGTTGCGTTTATGAAAGTATACTGCTGACTGATAAAAATGTGTGTTTTATCGGAATCTCGTTTATGACGCATATAATCTGCAACTTACAGACAAAATAACAAATAATATAACGAAGTCAATAACTTTAAATTGCAGATAAACACAACGTCGACTGAAATTTAAATGTACTTAAACGTACTAAATAAACAAGAATTCTGCAGACACGTATTTGAGTTGACATTCAGCACTTTGTCTCTGGTTTACCTGTTCATGGTCACAAAAATACCTCTTACCTAGGCAAACTGAAACGTACAGAAAAAACGGTAAAGGCAAAGCCGTCCGTTGCTTGCCTGTTCTTAGGCTAGGTCGCGGGGAACTTGCTTCTATTTTTGGGATAGTTATGAATAAATGCTCTTATGCATTAACAGTTCGCTATCGGGTATTCCTTCTTCATATATTATGTAGTGTAATACATGCTCTATAAAATGTCAGGGAATATGAATATGGGCATTTATATGTAATTTTTCATAATAATAGAAAACCATTTTTAAATTCCGTTTTCTTCTATTTGATAAAATGCTGCCTACTATTCATTTTGGTTCCGATTCTCTTCATAGCAAACGTTTTGCATTTCAAAACAGCGAATTAGTTTTTACATATTCCCGTATTGTTTTTCGTGAACCAAGTGCACAATGCTCTGTATTTCATTCACGCAGACAGATACCATTCAGACTTTCACACACGATCATTCTATATAATCAATGAATCGTTTCCAGCCAGCTCGTCACTCAACACATCAAACGTGGCGATATGAATTGAACGATTTGTTTTATTGCGATATAAATTGATCTGGTACTGCACCAAGTTTATAGATGTTACTTTAATGATCAGTTAAACTTTATTTTGATTAATTTCTGCTTATGATAGACTGTTTAATCGTATAAAATATGAACCAGTTGTGGCTTCCGTATATGATTCTAGATTCTTATGCCGACAATAAAAGTTGTTTGCTTAAAAAATCCCTAGGTTTGTCTTGATTCTAATGTTATCATTGATAACAGTAAATCTGCAAATAAATAGAGCACTACACTTCGTGTTATAATTGTAGACTCAACACGTGTCAGTATCTTAGGGTCAATCAAATCATTGACTACGATAAGTATCCGAAACACATAGTCAACCTTGGCCGTCTTTTCTGGTGCTTTTCCGTTGTTTGTTTATTAATTAACTACATCTGTAAAAGAACACAACCAGTCATTTCCGATCAATCTATCATTGCCATCGGTATAGCCCTAAGCTTACGCCTACAACTAAATGCCAAACTTGTATCATAAAATGTGTAGTGAAGAAACATTTTGTTTTATGGTGCGTATAATAATGGCTATAGGTACTACTACTATTAGACATTTTTTTGTTAGAGACCGATATCTTACTAGACCCTTGCCGATTTAATAATCATCTTACCAGCAAATCATTATAGCACAAAAAACAACGCCGGTTCATACAACTTGTCTGAGAGATTTTTACTTGTTAGCTCGCTAGATCAGTAAACATTACGGTTGAGTTATTTTAAGGTTATTTCTTTCAAACAAGACTTGCTTATTCTGAAAGGATTAGTTCATTTAATTGCAAAAACAGGTCATAAGTTTATTCCATTGGACGTATGAGCTCACTGGCTAATGGATTTGTCGCCATGCTCAAATTGTGTTTTATGGGGCCAATTAATTTGCATGTCATGTTCGTTTGCAATGAGACGTTTCAATTAAACTTTACGGGGTGTGGTACAGTCAGCCTCAGAGTAAACAAACTTATCTGGTTTCTGTAATCTTTGGCAGACTCTTTCAACCGGTTGTTAAACAAGAAAAAAGGTATTTCATTGATCTATTTGCAACTTCAAATATTTAGGCATCGTAACCTACACAGCTTTTTTTCTGTGGTATGTTTTATACTCGATCAATTATCACATTTGGCCAGAAAAAATATTGTTCGACTTTTGTTGCTGTCTGTTTCTCCTCTTAATCGCCCATCTCGTGTTAATCGCGATCAATTGCGCTGGAGAAATACACTTTAATTGTTCAAATGTAGGTATTCTGTTGCGCATAAATAGAAGATGTACATCCGTCTTCTGAACTGAATTGAGGCCACTTTATTTTAAGCTTTGGATGCAGCGCAGACATCCACTCCTCAGTTTTAATTTGGTACAAGTGCAGTTCATACCGTCTATTGAAATAAACTTTTTTTGCTGATGTTATTGAATAAGTCCTCAGTTACAGCCAGTCAAGTAAGTATTTATTAATACTTCATTTCAATAGTTGTGTCCGTAACAATGTAAGTAAAAGGTTGAAAATCTCAAGACCACTCTACCAAAGAGGCAGGTAAAATATCAAATTCCTATAGGGTAATTCGTCGGCCCTTTAAATGTCAAATCATTTTCTTCGGTGCTAAGAGCAAGCATACCTTATACTTAAACGAGAAAATCTTGTATATATATATTCAGGATCTCGGAAATGGCACGAACGATTTTCATGAAGTTTTGTATACAGGGGTTTTCGGGGACGATAAATCGATCTAGCTAGGATTCATTTTTAGAAAATAACGGCTTTTCTCAGCTGAGAACAAATAACTTTATCGTAATATCATAACTCCTAGCGTCATCTGTTGATTAAGTCATGAGTTAGTGGGACAGAGAACGCCATCTATTGACGAGTAATGGAGCTTATTATTATGTCGGTAAGATCGAAAAATATTAATATTTAATCAGTATGTAAGTAATTCGTATTTAAATATAATTCACAACAACAGTTTACCAAAAAAAAATACCGAGCGAAGCTCGGGCACCAACTGCTAGTTACAATAAATTACATTTATTTCTATCTTGCTTAAAAAAAAATACATATAGCACCTTGCCCAACATTTATGAGAACCCATTATCCATGGTCATGATTATCCCTAGTCAATAACTACCGCATTAAAATATTTAATATTTTTCTGTCTTGCGCCTGCTAAACACATTAACCAATACAATGAACCGCTCACGTTGCTTCCACTACCTAAGTACCCTTTACCCATCCTTTACCATTCAACGTGTAACGACCTAAAGAAAGCTACCGATAAGGGAAGTCAGTTCACGAGGCAATGACATTACTCTCAAGTTGACATGACTGCCTCGCTTGTGAAATTGAGCATTCCGATATCCAAGTTTAATTTCTGCCTTCCGGATGATAATCCAACCTTTAAAATTTACTTCATAGACCACAAACAGATGTGCAAACTTCTTCCGGTCTAAATCTGAAACAGAATCCATCCCTAACTTGCCTTTAACTTTTCTTGTTTTCTCCTCTGTCTTCAGTTGGATACAATATCTCGAAAGGAGCATTCAAAAATAATTTGACCTCTAAAAAGTCGCTTTAATTGCAAATAAAGGCTTTTTGAGGCGTCCCAATAGAATTGGCCAGAAGCGAGTTGAGTGGCTGGTTGTTAGCCGTATGCCAGTATTAACGTGCATGTTCCAGTTAATTGGCGCTGAATTAGTTTTGTTGTATAGAAGAGGTTTATTGTCATGGCGTGGCGCCGCGGTGGGGTGTGGGTCATACCAGTCCAGCAACTTGTCGGATGCCTTACAGTTTCCAGTCCCCGTGCGACGACGTTCCACGGCGCTCGCGTCGCGCGCTCTTTCACGGTTTGGAAACTTGTGATCAAATACGCGTTTGTCGTCAACTCTGTGGCGTACACCTCAGATCTTCCTCGATTAACATACCCTTATTTAACCAGTCCAAAACGCACACAGCAAACCACTTGTTTATAAGCGCAGACGTGCGCGCCGTCACCGGTTCAGTGTTTAATTACGAAACCTTGTTATAGCGTGGATGATTTCTAAATTCAGCGCTGGCGTTTGTGATGTTGACGTTCGAGTTTTTTGCGGTGCATCGCCTCAACGTGTAAAAACGTGGCGGATTCAGGATTAAACAAGATAGTGTTTTGGTTAAAATGCAAACTGTTAAGTGGATCGAGATGGTGAGGCTCGGGCCTACCACGGCCGATGAGGCGTCGGCTTTCGACAGCGAAAAGGTGAGGGGTACCGAACAGTAGTTTTAATGCGGTCAGCCTTCGCATTTGGTTACACCACGAGGTGTGCTCCAATGACAATACTCCATTTCCAGTATTTTCATTGCAACACAATATCTCTACCTTTCAACAAAACTTATTAAAATTATCTTAAAATGGGCAAATAAGTTGGATCTCGTTTGTGTAACACAGATAGTGTATTTAGTATGTTCATTATCTCAATGTGGTACCTACCTTTAGATGTTGGCGGTATCTTATTAATTTCTAATAAAGCGATTGTTTGTTGTGAGAAACGTGCAGTGTATTTTTCTCATGTATAATTATAGCTTAATCTGTCTGATCTTCAAGCTATCTGGAGTTGACGACCAGACGTGCCATTCGAATTCCTTACGGATTACGTTATCGTCTATGACTTAATTACGCACATATTGAACAACAGGTCTCTTATATTTGATCCCCATTCCAACTCTATAAATCTCATAGGAGATCAAAACGTGCAGTTAAAAGCCCGTTTAAAACACAATATTTGGTGATTTTTTGCACAACATCCCAGGGTGATGGGTGGCAGATGGATAAGGGTAGCACAGATCGTGGTGAATGACAAGAAAAAAGAGACCAAAATATTTTTATTTATATTGAAACAAGACTTAATCTATCTACCTATTGAGGAAAAAAAATCTATATATTACACATATCAAATATCCGCTCTATATAAATCTATAGCTATTTTCCTATACATTTCAATTCATTGACTCTGTATTAACAACATTATTTTGAAAGCCAAAACAAACAAGAGCTCCGAATTACAGATTCATCTGTTCAACCTTGTATTAATGAACAATGAGTCGAGTTTTACAATTTCCGATTATTAAATCAATACAACTAAAGAATATATCCTGAAAGCTTTGAACAGGAACCTGGGTCTATAAATAGAGAGAGAGGTGAATGACCTACGCATTCTGAAGGTTGTTTTACGTGTACTATACATTGACGACTGACAAGAGATCTTTTTTCATTCGATTGGGCAAGGTTTTTGTGGATTTGGTTTTTTAACCAAGGACATTGGTTCTATTCTACAATTACATTGAAATGTGTTGTCTGAAATATGTTGATGTGCTTACGAATGATTCATCAACATTTTAAATTGATTCGTTTTAAATGTTAACATTTTTATTTATCATTCCACCTAAGCTCTTACTAGATGGTGATTTTGTTTAGTTATTGGCAATATGCCTTTTTCAACCGACTATGAAAATGAAGAGGAGAGAGATCAATTTGGCTGTTTTTTAATGTTTGTTACCTCATAACTTTGTCATTTATAAAGCGATTTGAAAAATATATACTTTTAACTGAAATGTTATCTTCCAGATTTGCCCCATATGAATTTCGTCATAATCGATTCAGCTACTTGGTTATGAAATCGGTTTTTTAAGTTTCTTTTAATTATTACTTGTTAATAGGTAGTCAGACGCTGCAATGCAAGTTATGTTCATTATGGTGATCCTACAAGACCTACAACCTAACATTTTGTTATCAAGTACACACCACTTTTTTACTGCCTATTTATTGCCGATTATTTTATCTGCCGATAGCATTTTCATGTAGGGCTGGCGCATAAAAAAAGAAATAAAGCATTATGACTTTAAAAACAAACAATTTCCTGTGCCTGTTAAAAAATTCAACTCCATAGAAAATCAGCACAGCAAAGTTGAGATTGAACATAATGCGTACCAAACCTAGGTGGTAAGGTGTTTATTTATCTTTCTTGTAGCAATATCATGACGTTGAACCTCGTAAATTATCGGTTCTAGATCCGTTACCAATCCCTATGTTAAGATTGCACATTGTCATATTTTATCAAAGCTTAAATACACTGACGTATTAAATATGCCAAACAATTGTTAATCCTGAGCCTAATCCATCGGTTGTTGGTCTACTGCTACTTTATGGTCTGATAAAGTATTATTCGCTACAACCGCAGGGTTCGTTAAATGCTGAAAAGCCGACAAAAGCCAGTCTATCCGTCGCCGCGGTTTGTAACACATCGTAGCTTATGTGATCAAGTTGTTCCCACGTAAAGGGAGGGAGTAGCGCTCGCGTTTAGTAACCACAAAATGTTTGTTACCGGAAAATCCACAACGGCTCTAGAGGGAATCCAACCCTGAATAAATCAACTGCAGAATTACTGAACAATTTACCGTTGAAAATCAATATCAAATATGCAGTTATCACCCACGGAGGTACAATCGAGCAAAATGTTGCGTATAATCCGTAGTTTAGCGCGGAGAGTCGTGGAAAGTGTGCGAAGAATCGAGATGCTTCTGTTTAGAGTTACTGTGCAACGTCGGGGCACCATACACTCTGTATGCGACAGAGGCGAGAGAGGCAGAGGGAGGAACACACTTAGACGAGGAACGATACATTCTATTTGCGAGGTGAGGACCAATAACTAGATGAGGTAGCCAGTATCATACGCGGTAATAGCCGTTTCATTATCTTCAGCCTGCCTTCCCACATGACTCAGGTAAACAATATTTAAAACATCTCATTCAACGAGGTACTTATATTTTAGTCATTATTGTTTCCTTAGTATCTTGTATCAAATTGGTTCTAATGAAGATGCGGTCCCAATTAGCGTGCTATTCATAATATTCTTGCCTTAATTTTAAAGTTAGTAAGTGATACCTGCGTTATGAATTGTGCAAACAATTAGCAAAACTTGCTAAGAGGTGATTTGTTATGTGATATTAGGCTTAAATCAAGTAATTTTTTTCCCATCTGTGAACGTAGTTCAGATCGATATTCTAATATCAAGTCACGACAAAGAGCATTTATTCAATCAAAACGCTAGGATCATTTTAAAGAATCTCAGGTGAATCTAGGCTCCGGTTTCACGCGACCAAGCCTGAGAGAGCAGGCAAGAAAATTACAATATACTTCCTACCGTTCTAATTCTATTGTATGATCCTTTTACAAAATAGTATAGTAATAGCTCCAGTGTGGTGCCAATCCAACTTGGTGAGGCATAGTTCTGTCCAATGATCGTTTTAAATGTGTTCCTTTAGTGGCGACATCGTCCGTCGGACAATGTAAAATTTATTTTCTTTGATAAGAGGCAATCCAATTATTCTATAGTTGGATTGCCTCTTATTTTCACAAGAAATGAAGTAACCGGTCATAACAAAACCTTTTTTTTCTAAATAAATATTTTTAATTAAGCAACCCTTTCTTTCTTAGCACGCAGGTTTCAACTAAGTATCTACTTAAATGTGTATTGAATATAAACTGCATATTAAGTATTTTTGTGACGTGATTGTTTGTTCAAATTTGAACAAACAATTAAATTAAACTCCTTGAATATTCGAATATGTAAAAAGTATTAGGTATTAGCTATTTTTATCCTGCCATTTATATGCACATAATAAATAAGGCTAATTAAATCACACACAGACATTACCTTACCTTGTCAATTAGATATGACATTTTGTGTAATTAGATGTTGAGTGCACGACCTCGCACTTTTACTGAATGTTGAATGTGAACTGTAGATTGGGAATGCTCACCTCACTGCATCACAGCCTAGCTATAAGTTACTATGTATATTGCATATAATCTATTCTAAGCTATGTTTATAATCACTGTTGTCACATCGATATTACGTGCGTGGGTGTATCTTTATCAAGGAGGCGTGGCCAGATGTGATGATTTATTTGTTGACAAGATTTGTACCTACCCCTTATCTGGAAGGATTAATTAGATCAGTCTGGAATTCTGACGTATTCGCAGACAAAAACGGGGTATTAGTCATAGCCCATAGGTTCTTCAAAAGTGCGAGTTGGCATCGCTTGTTGAACCATACATACATACATAAAATCACGCCTCATTCCCATGGGGGTAGGCAGAGATGGTTTGCTGAACCTTGTTCAAAGTTTATTTTAAAAGTGGCGAAAAACTATGAAATTGTATCTATTAATGCTACTTGCAGTATTAAAGCCATGTTAGTCACTACCTGATTTATCTACCTACAATAAAAACATGAGCACATAATATATTTTTATTAAGTCACCTCACGAACGTAAGCACCTAAAAAGTTGTTGATTGTAGTCCTCCTTGACTTGGGTTCGCCTACTCATGAATACACCATTCCATCATCGGATCACCTATGTTCATTGTTAGATTTTATACAAATTATCGAATGCTTTTTCGATAGGGCTTTAACTAAAGACCCCTATATCTCACACGCATTATTTTTAGGAACTGGCTTTGTAAATATTATTCAATCTTCTATTTCTGAGGTGATTTTCTAATGCCTAAGTCTAATGAATTTTAATTGGGAAAAAGCTGGTTTTATCCATTAGCATTTTGGTAATTTTCCAAAATGCGAACCGCGTTTCAATAATGAAAGCAATTAAAATACCTCAAGTTGACAAAATAGTAAGTTTTTATTAAATATTGAAACCGCTTTTTTTGGCACTTAACAAATAAAAAACTATCAAGTTTGTCATGTTAAGTATATGTTATAACGAAATCTAAAATCTATTAACAAATATTTACTTTGGTTTTAATTCTATTTAATGTGATGCTCTACTTTCTACCACTGTAGCATATTATCCCAAGCTTATGGTCTTCACGATACAGGTTTGCCTTTTATAATGGCCGCTGTTCCAACTAGATTAGACCCACTTAAACAGCTAAGAATGTACTAGAGAACTTAAAATTTCAAGTTTTTGCGCTGAAAACTAGTTTTTCCATTTTTTAAACTATAAAACTATAAAAAAATACTCAGGACTGTAATCTCTATTCACGGCAGACATTTCTTTCTCAAGTTTCATTGAATTGAGTTCAGCGTAGACCTTAGGCCCCACCGAGTTGCATAATAAAGTACCTACTTGTACAATTCGGCCGGCATAACTTGACGGGTCGGCTCTTTGGCCAGTCTTCCATTCACCATTGGTAATTTTTTCCCGAACGGCTGTTTTCAGTACCCGAAGTCGGAGTTTTGCTACCACATTTCGTCTACGAAATGTTGTTTTTGTTTCGCCTATTTGTCTCTCTCTATTGTATGGAGAAAAGCTGAGACATCAAAAATACGTTACGTAGTTAGAGTTGTTGTCTCATCAAGTTTACATACAAAAGAGAGAGACACGTCCTCACATGAAAACAACATTTGATAGACGAAATGTGGTAGCAAAACTCCGACTTCGGGTACAGATCCGCAAGTTACAGCGGCCTACTCCAGTATTAGTGAATTCTCACAAAAACGCTGATGTCATGAACTTTATTATGCAATCCAGGCCAGAAATGTTCCGATTGTTGAAGGTCAATGTTATGCAGGTCCTGTCGATGAGCGATGAGTTACGGCGCGCGTTGTACTCTTCAGGCGCCTCTGTGGACATGGAGTTCTCGCCGCCAGACCTCATTGGAACCTCGGAGATATTCACCATGGAGCACAGGTGAGAACAGATTCAAATAATATATTTATTCAGTTGTTTCACAAGGATCACTTTGAAACGTCTTAAAGCTAGGTGAGCCTAGGTGCCAGTTCCAGAAGGGCAAGTCCCACTTCATTTACAACATTTCGTCTGCGAAATGTTGTAAATGATCTGACTCACAGTCAGATGAAATGTGGCAGCAAAACTCCGGCTTCGGGTATTCTTCCAATTAGGTGAATCTAGGCCAGCTCCTCGCGAGCAAAGCCTATTATAAGTATCGTCACTAGGAACTGAACTCTCGTTGGAATTCAGGTTCAGTCCTTGAAGGAGACTACAAGATTATGATGATTTTAGATAATTTCAAATAGGCTAGTAATGATATGCACTAAGTTGGAGTTCTTACTATCTTCTTTGGCATAACTGTTAACGTTGCTTGCTTTTTAACCGACTTCCAATCAAAAAGGAAGAGGTTCTCAATTCGGTTGTATTTTTTTTTATTTGAAATAATAAGTAAAATACTGACTCTAAAATAAGCCATAATGGTTTATTATGGCATAAGAGTGCTAAATAGCATAGTATAGCAGCACTTTAGGGTCGGTCAAGTATATCGAATCAATAATAATCTGGTACTTTAGATTAGGTACATTTTGTAACGGTTGAGTGCTAACTGAGTCAATCGCCCAACATGAAGTAGTTGGTAGGTATATTTTATTTCGGCTATGGTGAGTGATTTTATGGTTTCATCGCCTTGACGACATTGCCTAAATAGCGGGAAGTCGGTGGGTGGAAAGCGCTCAATCGTTCTTCCTAGAAATGTATAGGGGAGGCCTATATGCCCAACAGTTGACTTCTTCAGGCTGATGATGATGATGAACTAAGTTATTAGATAGATAACTCTTTATTCATTCACATGACACACTAGATAAGTAGGATATAGTTTTTAGCATAAAAATAAGCAGTTATACAATGGCGGCCTTAACGCTAACAGTGATCTCTACCAGGCAACATTATAATTCAGGAATACCTGCGTTAGTTATGTAGTTAATTGGTTGGATTATCATTTATTTGTCAATGCATTTTTAATGGTTAGGTACGTACTTGTAACAATAAACATAAAAACTTCCATACGCGCATTGTTACTTGAACTCATGACGTCAATTACTCATTGTTAACCAGTTATTAATATTCAATTTAATATCAGCGTTTATGATTGTCATGTGTATTTAAATATCAATAGTCGCCGGTTAAAATAAAATCCATGAGCACTATTAATTATGTGAGTAAATAATTAATAGTACAATACATTGTAAGGTAGGTAGGATACTCTAGCAATAGTAACTGCTCCATTACAAGACTTATCCATAAAGTTAGTATGATAGGGAGGTACGTCCCGCATAAAAACTAAATAATGATCAGTTCAATAATTATAAAAAAGTTACACACGAATGATTTTTTTTTTTAATCTTCTTTTTATCATAATATGTGTTGAAACTAAAAGCCTTATAAGTTATAGTTAAGTTGTAAGTGAGCTCTAAACATACCTTTTGTATCAAGGGACTTAAAAATTCGAAAGTCTCAAAGTCACCATCTTCTAATGCTGACTTTACCTATACATCTGGATAATGCAGAGAGCCCTACATAGCATAGTCAACTGAGATTACAGTGATGGCTACCAACCTGCCTAGAATATTAATAAACAAACAACCTTGCTGGATGCAGTTCAACCGGTATTCACATACCTGTAACTGATCGAAAATTGTAAAGACATGTTGTAGGTAATTACTAAGTACTTTGTATTCGACCCGTTTATGTTATCAGTTTATTTACACAGGTAAATTAAATAGGTAGGTATCTGTCTGCTGTTTTGTTATGATGACATTGTTAGACCAAAACATCGCGATACCAGTTCGTATTTTAGTTTTGAATCAATACATAATTTACCCTGTAAGGGTGTTGCAATATACTTAGTAGAAGCGGACTGATATGATTTTACTAATGCAGATTGTAAACAGGTTACAATGATAGAAAAAGGTATTGGTATTTATATTTATAATTTACGTTATTCTTTTTTTAACAGCGGCTAATGGGCTTGTAACTAATGCAAAATTTTCTTATATTTCTGCCACAAGAATCATGAGTTGGTATTTAGTACAAGAAAGCTGACAGGATATCTTTCGTCAGCTGTTTCTTTTTTCGAAGTAAACATTTTCTTATGCAGGCTTGAGCATTATAGGAGGTGGGAAAAAGCCAATGAACTCGCGGCACCGTTACGTCACCTCTTCACTAAAACAAAGGGGGGGGCTATTTTTTTGTTGTTTTGTTTTGACTTGTGTTGGCACTCCCGGAGTGTCACTGTTTTTTTTTACAATCTGCTTGTTCCGTGACTTCTAATACCTTTGTGTGATGTTTATAGGGAGAAGTTATGCAGCGTGCTACCGGCGCGTGCTCAGGGCTACATGTGGCAGCTAGCCTTCAGCACGAGCCAACACGGCTTCTCGCTAGCCTCCATGTACCGCAAGATGCAACGCGTGGACAGTCCCGTGCTGTTGGTCATACAGGACACAGACAACAACGTGAGTAGCTTTGATCTTTGTATATTGTCAACTCTTACCACCTGAGAATTCTTTTCCGCTTAAAGAAGGCGGACTAAAGCCTCAAGTTTTTTGGCTTTTTAGGGTTCCGTAGCCAAATGGCAAAAACGGAACCCTTATAGATTCGTCATGTCTGTCTGTCTGTCTGTCTGTCTGTCTTGTCTGTCTGTCCGTCCGTCCGTATGTCACAGCCATTTTTCTCCGAAACCGTAAAAGCTAGACTGATGAAACTTGGCAAATAGATGTATTCTGTGAACCGCATTAACATTTTTACACAAAAATAGAAAAAAAACTATAAATTTTGGGGGTCCCCATACTTGAAACTGAAACTCAAACATTTTTTTTTCATCAAAACAATACGTGTGGGGTATCGATGAATAGGTCTTCAAAAATGATGTTGAGGTTTCTAATATTGTTTTTTTCTAAACTGAATAGTTTGCGCGAGAGACACTTCCAAAGTGGAAAAAAGTTGGTCCCCCCCCCTCTAACTTCTAAAATAAGTGACTGATAAAGCTAAAAAAAATATATGTTGTACATTACTATGGAAACTACCAACGATATTTGGTTTGAACGAGATCTAGTCAGTAGTTTTTTTTTATACGTCATAAATCGTAAACCGCAATTTACCTTTCGACGAACTACTAGAACTTCTAGAACTCTATGTTATATTACTTACTGCTACGGAACCCTTCATGGGCGAGTCCGACTCGCACTTGGCCGCTTTTTTTAAATGGAATACTGTCAAACTATCTATGCTTTAGGCTCGACTTAGCCTCAAGCATCGATTCTGAACACAGGCCTAAGACTTCACGGTGTTCCATCGCATTTATTAGGTATAATGGAGTTACGAGTAGGTACCTGTCTGCGTTTTCAGAGGTCCTGGTAGAAAATTACGAGTACCTGACAGCATTTTTCCGAAGACCTGTTAGAAAATTGGGACAGCCCCGATTTCGATGGTTTAGCTCAACTCTGTATGAAGAGTGCGCAGTATAGTTTCCTTCCAATACATTCCGTCAGCAGATGAACGCAATAAAACAGTACTATTGGAATTGTAGGTATTCGGAGCACTGACGTCATGCGCTCTCCGTCCCTCGGAGCATTTCTACGGCACTGGAGAGTCGCTGCTGTTCTCATTCCAACGCGTTGAAGACACGCGGCATCCGCAACCTCACGCCGAACCAACTGACGACGACACACAGAACAAGGAGGATAAAGACGGTACGTTTAACATTCTCTCTAAGCTCTAACTGAGAATATACGGTCAAAAACCTGAAAGAACGAAGATGAAGCAGGTGACCAATGTTAATGTTTTTAATTTTTTTTACAGGCGAACCAGAACCAGTAAAAACCAAATTCAAATACTGGGGCTGGACCGGCGACAACATGTATTTCATACGAGGCAGCAACGACAACATATCTATTGGGGCGGGAGAGTGAGTTCCTACTAACATAATAATATATTTATTTGAAGTCTAGGTCAATTAATGAGACCGTCAGAATTGATACATACCATATGCCTACCCAGCAGTATAATAACAATGATGATGAAATTGGAGCATAATCTTCCCGCATCCTAACTGCCGCCGCTTCAACTGACTCTTGTAAGAATGAAGAGCAAATTGTTATGTATGACGTATGCAACGTGTCTTTCCTGTGGATTAGGCAGACTAAGATGTCAGGATGGTATAGGTGCTGGGCAAGCCTAAAATACTGTCCCAGCCACTGTAACGTCCCGTAAGTAGGGGTATGAGTAATCATCAGTAGCCCCTGACGCTATATAGGTAAAGCGGCTCGTAGGCGGGCCATATTTTCACTGCAATATGTGGCCGGCAACTATTGGTGTCTGTCTAAAATGCGAGTAAGAGAGGGACACCAATAGTTGCCGGCTACAAATTCCAGTAAAACATGGCCCGTTTAGATGCCCCATAAATCATCAATAGATGCAAAGGCCTGTTTACTTTAAGTAACGTGTTGTATTGTTTGTGTTTTGCAGCGGCAAGTTCGGCATCTGGCTGGACGGCGACCTGTACCTGGGCCGCACGCAGCGCTGCACCACGTACGGCAACGAGCCGCTCGCCACGCGCGAGGACTTCGTCGTCAAGATCATGGAGTGCTGGACCTTCATCTGAGCGCACGCCCGCTCTCACCCGCCCGCACTACAGTCCACTCCTCTCCACTCCATCCGCACCGCCACCGAAAGCCACCGCGCGCGCGCTCACATCTTTATACTCTCAACAAACTAACTAAGCTTTAGATTATCTTATGAAATTTGCTACGAAGATTTGACACTTTTACAAGTCAACATTTTCGACTTTAGTACTGATGAGTCTGAAAATTTTGTACTCTACGACTCTGAGGCGAGGCGGCGCGGTTCGACGCCGTCGGCCGCACCCAGCGAGGCGCATCTCTAGTCAAACGTACTGAACTCTGACCAATATTTCAAGTCCGAATTAGGGGCGCGTTCGCACAGAGCGCCGCCCTGCGCTGGGCGGCTGGCGCCGAGCGAGTGCATTCTGCATTATCCTAGTCAATTGTCGTCGTATCGTATCGTATCGTATTCGTAGCGTAGCGTAGCATAGCGTAGGTAAGGAGCCAGGGACGGAGCGGATCGACTAACTCCCGCCGCGCTCCAACATAATGACTACTTGTCAATTCATACAATTAATATTGTGCATTGTTGTTAAGAAGATTTAAAAACATATTTGTAACGATAAAATACTATGTATAATGTTATGTAGAGGTTTATAAGTAACGAAAATGATGTTAGACGCCGCCGTTCTATTGGTGTGTCCGGGGTCGAGCTCTCGCCGACCTTATACTCATCTGAACCCGTAGAGGCCGGTGACATTATCACTATAAATTGTAATTATTTATGTTTGTGAAGTAGATTTTGTATGTTTCGTTGTCATCGTCTGAATGTATTGAGTCATAATATTAAGTTAGTGAGCATATTATGTTGCACTTTCACTGTGATTTGATTAACAAGATTGCATTTGTTATTGAAACAATAACACTATCACAAATAAGTGTAGCTGAGCTGATTTGAATAGGTCTTTAATTCATAACTAAATATGTTATTTTTAAAGGATCATACTGATTATTATATTTCAATCATTGTCTCTTCAATAGATATCAATATTGTTGTGATGTGATGCTTCAGTACAGATATCGGTAGCCAATAATGTAATGAAATTAATTACCTAAATATATAAAATAGTAAATCTTAATAGTTATCTTAGAGAGCTTGATGAATGTAATCGTCATTGTGCTTACTAGTAATTGTTAGCATGATGTTACTCAGATATCTGGTCCGTACTGTTGTTTTGTCAGTTGTACTACTGCAATATTCTTACTAGAGCCACTGATAATGTGGCCTAGCTTGCTGTACATATTATTCCTATGTGAGATTAGAAAAAAATATATATTTTTGTGAAAGCCTCAGTTACGCTTGCATAAAATGTGTGTAGTTGGCAAAAAACAGGCACCTACTCAATGGTCCTAAATGTTCCAAGCAATGTTGCGTGTGTTTCTAGCTCTGGCGATATTGTTGTTATTGTTTGTGTACATCTGGAATATTAGGTTTTAAATATTGGCATAATTATTGTTATAAATTTGTAATCATTAGACTTGTTGAGTAGCAGTGAGAATTAAAGATATTTATTTATTATGTTATGGTTTCGATCTTAAGATTGCTGTAGCTGCATTACTTTTGGTGATTTATTAATGTAATTCTAAGTTGTTATTATGTAAATCAAGCCATAATAATTGAGAATATATTCTTTTGAGAAAGACAGTTTACTTTCACTTATAATAACATCCTGTTATATTGTAAGCACTAATATCTAGGTCGTTGATTGCGATAGCTTTGGCCTCTATCATTATCTTGATTGTAGTCATGATATCCCCTCCTGTCTCCTCTGTCATGCTCGCGATTGTTCCTCTCGTAGGGGTGGCTGCGTCTGTTGTGACGCCGATCATTCCTGCGCCCTGAGTTCTGTGGTACCCACCATGTCTCCATTATTGGGGGTGTGGAAGGCTCTGATTTAAAAACCTTCATAAATTCCTTGTCATTTTCAGTGTAACGGTCTTTAAATTTTTCTTCGCACAATTCCAAGAACTCCTTATCTTCAGCAGACAAAGAATCTGCAGTTGTTGACATGTTTAACTCACAAACCTCCAGGAATCACAGTCAGGGAATTGACAACTGAAACAAACAATTTCATTCAATACTTGAACTACTAGGGGCTAGGCTAAAGGTCGATTTACACCAAACGAGCGAATGCTCATTCTATCCCCACTACAGCTAATTCTTCTAGTGTAAACAGGCGTAGAGCATTCCTTCGTTGTTCTTAGTGCGTTCGCAAAGATTCTAGGAATATTCTAAGAATGCTCGCTCGCTTGATGTAAACGGCGCAAGAGCGCGCGAACAGTTGCTTAGAGCGTTCTAGCGTGTTCTGACGTGCTCGCGCCACTGAGCGGTCTCATCAAAGCGTTCTTGTGTTCTAGCTCTAGCTCTTTGTTCGTTTGGTGTAAACGCTGAATACAAGTTTTCGTTTACACTAAAAGAGCACGAAGGAATGCTCTTGTTCTAGCTCTAGCTCTATGTTCGTTTGGTGTAAATCGACCTTTAGAGAAATTTTGAAAATATTTGAGGTGCATGAATCTTTTTTTTTTTATTTCTGATTATATTCCGCCTGCAGCATCACTTGCTTCTACTTTGATAAAAATCTCATGCACACAGGTCTTAAATTTATCTTTTAATAGTCTTATCTAAATCGGTTCAGTCATTGCATTAAGTTCTAAAATTTAATTGAACATATTTCATAGAATGTGGACAAAAACACCAAAGTGGAAATAGCTTTAATCACACATTATACTATAGCATACAATAGGTCAGTTTCTGTCCTAAGCCACAGGACTGACACAAGCAATTAGAATGCTGGAAAACTTTTCTGTTGACCAAATCTAGGAACTTTTTATCAATCAACAAATTAGATACTATTATCAAACACCACCAAGGCACATAGACTCAACAACAATACAAGTTTGAAAGCAAATCCAAAACATATTTTAATGTCAATAATAACATGAATTAAACCAGACGATAACAATCCAATCCCACTATCCAAATGACTAAATAAAAATATATTTACAGGATTCTCCAATGAGGCTTGGTAAGAGGATGCCAAAAAATGTACTGGGTGTTTTATCGGAAACTGAATCTATTGGTTCAAAAATCCAGCCAATAAGTTCACGACAGTCTGGGCATAGACATGCCTTCCAACGATAACCGGGAAACAAGGAGCCAAATTCTTCCCACTGTAATGTGGCACAAATATTTTTAGGAGTACCTACTGAGTTTTTTAATCAATGATAGGCAAGTCAAAAATATTTGATCCGAAACAATCATTTTAAGTAGGTACCTCTTGAATGCCAACACAATTTGCAGCACTTGTAACAATCAAAACGAAATTTAACATATAAGGACCCACAATCACCTGCACCAGAACTTCATCTTTGTCAAATATTGAGTCTCTATAAAAATATTGAGAATGCGAACTAAATTCTGAAATCAAATCATTGGAAGAGGCCACCTCATTTCCACAGCTTCGACATAAAATATTTCCTGAAAATTATGTACAACAGGTTATTATTGCCAAATAGCCATAAATTATTATTAGTCTAAAAGTTGTGTACTGTAAATAACCTCATAATAAATAGGTAGATTATTCAAGTTATGCATAGCAAAATATGGTATATTTTTAGGAAATTACAACACCATGTTACATCTATTTCAGCAAGTAAAGACATTCTATTATATTACTATCCAATACTTATAAGGCAGGGAGTTTTAATTGGCAAATAGGTACCTTGAACTCTATCAGAGTTTACAGAATCTTCAGGTGCAGAGGATGTGTTGTTGTTGAAATTCAAATCTGCAGAACTCGTAAAATGTACTAAAAGGAGTAAGCTGAAAGTGATAATCATCACAAATTGATAATTTGAATGGATTAGACTATTATTTTTCTTTGCCTTTCCTGCTTGCTGTAAATAGCGCCTTCTTCTTTTTCTTATCTAGTGGCATCTGTCCATTTTTATTTCTTCTCCTTCCTGTCATTATGTATGTCTGTCATTTCGACATGCAATCTTGTTTGTCAGCTGCCATGCCAAGTCACCAGTTATTTTTTATCTGTGCTTGAGTAATTTAGATAAAAATAGAGTTTTTAACCACCACTCTGACCACTCACAACACAGGCAGGCTCACGTTTTTTACTTTTTCAGTACCTAGAGTGGTATATGCAAAATTTCAGATCTATTAAGAGCAGTCTTTTTACACATTCTGTTTATCTTACTAAATATTATACATACCATTCGAAAGTTTTCTCCTACTACAGTACCGTTTCTTCAGTAGTTTTAGTACTGCTGTTGTTTTTGCAATCTTCTTTACAAGCCTTTCATTTTTTGTAATAAGACTTCTGTTTTTTATTTTTAGAAATTCATTCTCTTTAGTTAATTCACAAACTTTTGCCTTCAATGCTGTCTTGCATGGTGGTTCTATATGTTCTTTTATTTCATTTTGAGATACATTTTTGAGCAACTCAGAGGAAATTATGTTTTGGATTTCATATTCCTACAATTAAAAAAATATATAAAGCATTCATTTTTCCGAGTTAAAATATTGCTTGACTTATATTTCATGAATATATCAATAATTCTTATGTAGATTTTTATTCAATGTTTAGAGATACAGAAATTCTCTAGAATAGTATTACAATATTGCATTTATTGATGTGAGCATGCATAGTACCTTTATTCTTGGCCGGGCACCTTTCCGCAGGAGTGTTCTACAACCTGATTTATTTAAATCTTCTGGTCTAAAGTGTGCACTGCAAATTTTACTTTGTTTGCTGTATACCCAGTCTGATTCACAACGTTGCCTACGGACAATTTCAATCCACTCCTGGAGCTCAACACCATCAGCGGGAAACCTAGATGAAAATAGAAAGCTTGTTTTGAAAATAAATCTTCACCTTATAGGATTCAGATCAGGATACATGGCGCAAGCTAACCTTGTATTCATTTGTACTTGTGTAGTTTTTCTTTAGTACTTACGAGTGGTATGTTAGTCCATGAGATTTATTCACTTTACTAAAATAATTGGTGCATTTTCTGAATACACACGATGGCATTTTCGCAATAAATTAGGATGTTTAGCTAGGTATTGGAGTCGAGCGAGGGAAACCGACAGCCAGGCCTAAGTGTAACGAACGTTACCAAAAGGAAAGCTTTTCAGTATGTACATTCAATTTTAGTTAAATTATGTAAATAAACAAATAGACGAGAAAGAGCTACATGAGGTCCATGCGCCAAGATCTGCCAGCTGCATTTTACGTCACTGTCACTGTCGTAGTCGTTGAATCTTGACTTGACACTGGCAACTAGTCTATCAAACTGACATCTTGGTCTTGGCAGCCCTTCTCATTTACAGTGCGTTCGAGTCAACGAAAATAACGAAATTTTCGTTTTCAACCCATGTTCGGTTCGAAATAAAAGTGATCACTGTGATCGTTTTGAACAGTTTTCACCCCGGTTCGAGTTGGATAAAAACGCTAAAAACGCTACCGATTTTTGCCACTTTTTACCCAGCTAGGTCGATGGGTCAAAATTATTGTTTTTTGACATTTGTGTCAGTGACTTGAGATTGATTAGTTGTTGTGTTGCAAAATAATAAAAGTTAAAGATTTATAGCAAATTATTTATTTTTACGACTGAGATGGAGAACACGGGGACTCTGTAACCCTACCCATATCCATAAATGGCTCAAACCGGGTTACTATTACCGTACGAATGTCGTTTTCATACTAAGTAACTGGACTAGATCTTCGGCGTCTGAAAAATCCAAGGAAGACTCGGTCAAGAAGGCGGATCACATGAAAATCAGCGTCGCTACACTTCAAGGAGCGGCTTTATGCTGAGTTGGGAACAGATTGTGTCTCACGCGTACATGGACCACGGCACGAACTGATTTGCGGCCCGTAAATTTTTGTGCCTACGTGTTGAGCAGGGTACTCTACCTACCATGGGGACCTACACACTTACCTACTTAGAATTTATTCCTTTGTTTTCCTAGGTCTCAATCTACCATTACGGTGGGTAAGTCTACTTGTTTGCCTACCTACTACCTACCTGCTAGCTATCTTGTAAATTGTACCTACACTGATTTATTTGTCCTTTGGTTTGTGTGTGTTTCCAAAATAAATTCTTATCGTTCTTCTAATTATTTCTTTCAATGTTGTTAGTACTAGTGCTAAATTGGTATTCATGCTCGAACTCTTCCAAAATTGGCATGATGCGAAGACGCAAATGTGTCGACACAGACACACGCAGCTTCACAAGTGGCCTCCCCAACTCCCATAATATATGTAAATGCGAAACTTACGATGTTTGGATGTAAGTGAGTGTTTGTGGCTCAATTATACTCTACCCTACCGACACCAACGCTGCATCATTAACAAAAACCCGCTGCCCGTGCCGCTCAACTCAAAATCAATCAAAACAAGATTGGCGCGCAAACACACCTGTCTCAAATATTTCGATAGTCGTGCGTGAAATGTCATCCCGTTCGAGACACTGTGGGCAAAAGTTTTGAAATTTTCGTTTCGTGCCAAAACGAACACAATCTTATTGGATGTAATCGTTTTGTGCGTTCTTGGCAAAATGTGCAAAATATACGTCGACTCGAACGTCCCATTAATTTTATTATGCGGCAGCACTGCAAGTTCAAGGAAGGAGAAAATTCCGAGGAGGGGCAGAGGGGCAGAGTTTGCCCCTCCTAGTGTTTCCACTTGTAGGGATTTCGCTCTACTCTCATTTACTACTCATTTCAAAAATTAACTAATTTAAATTAACTAATTTTGCTGTACTTGAAATTAGTAAATTAGCTTAAGGCTGTTTATAATACGGCAGGGATTTAGGGAATTTTAAGGCAAAAATGTACTTGATGTGGTATTTCTATTTACTCTATGCTCTACCTATTATGGGATTCCCCAAATTAGTTTCGTA
The DNA here is from genome assembly GCA_939531255.2 of Thera britannica. Classification (NCBI taxonomy): domain Eukaryota; kingdom Metazoa; phylum Arthropoda; class Insecta; order Lepidoptera; family Geometridae; genus Thera; species Thera britannica. Next base: position 5,711,578 of record OW618048.2, read on the forward strand.
CTAGAATCCGACGAATGTTAGTTTATAGTACTAATAACCTATGTTGTGTTGTACAGGACATCTGATATTAGTAACAAGATTTACGGATAATTTTCGATTGCTAGTTTTTTACCAGTCGCGAACGAAAGTAGTAGGTAGCATTTTTGATTGTCTTTGTACATGTACTGTACTTCAAGAGAAAACTCTACACTACAACACCTTTATCCTCCCAGTTCTAACATACGGCTGCCAGACCTGGGCCCTAACAAAAGCTCATGCCAAAAAGTTAGAAGTCTGTCAATCTGCCATGGAAAGAAGTATGCTCGGAAAAAGGAAATTAGACAAAATTAGAAACGAAACACTAAGAAGAAGAACAAAAATAGAAAATGTTACACTCAAAGTAAATTCACTAAAATGGAGATGGACAGGACATACAGTAAGAGGAAAAGAGAAATGGAGCAAAATGTTGATGAATTGGTTCCCAAGATACAACAAAAGAAAGAGGGGGCGACAATTTAACCCGGGAACGGTGACCTATATGTCTGTGAGACCGGGTGACTTGAAAAATTCGAATAACTTTTTCCCCCGCCGCAGATTTTTGTCGCGATTTTGAGTAGCTGCCTGATTTCCCTTCCCCCACCGTTAGATTAGCCCACGAAATCAGAGTGGGCGCAAGTTCCTGAGTTTTGATGCCAACCCGGTGCGGTAGACCGGGGTCACCGAATATGTAAGTAAAACATGCAGAGTTGAATTATTGATTTTTCGTTTTTTGTCTGGTTTATATACATTTCTTGCTTACTTTTGTTATTGTGTCATTGCATTATTTTATTATCAGTAAGTTTATTGCATGATTTTATCAATTTTATCGTGATACCACAAAATTTTTCTTCATCCTGATTCAAATATAAACTTTGTTACAGCATGTCGTAGAAAAGGGAACAGCATCGTTTAGAACCACTTCTCCATGAACTGCTTGATGACGACAGACTGTCATTGACTTCACCTTCATCATCACATGCCACAAGTGCAAGAAACATTTGTGTGTTGAGCATTATATAGTGCCTTATTGCAGTATCTGTTTGACTGAAGAAAAGTGATTTTCATAGATTTTTTTTGATGTTTTCTTTTTAGGTAGGATGTCATTTTTTGTTTATTTTAAGTAAGTTTAGAGAGTCTAGAAACTGAAAAAGCTTTAAAATTTCATAAATATGTTGATTTTTGTGTTTTAAAATGTTTGAAAAGCGATAATGTGTAAAACTAGCTAATTTTATAGGTTTTATGTGAAGTTGTCTAATCATAAGAAAGAGTTAATAAACCAGGCTGTGATTCATTAAGTATGGTTGTTTTATTGTCAAATAATTTATAATTAATAAAAAAAGTTGTCAGTTAGTATTAGATTCTGAAAAATCTTCCATTGAAAACCCTGGTGCGTGAGACCGGGGTCACCGAAGATGTAAGTCAAATCGACGTCACCGTTGGCGGGTTAAAAGATGGGAGGATGAGTTAAAGCAGACTGCAGGAAAAACATGGACGCGGATAGCGAGAGATAGGAAGGACTGGAAGAGCTTGGAGGAGGCCTTTGCCAAAAAAAGGCAAACAGATAATGATAGTGTCGATGTCGTAGTGAATAAGATAAGTTAGTTTTAGGCATATATCTGTATCTAAGGCTTTAAATAAAATATTTAAAAATGGAAGACGTGGGGGATTAAATTATTTCATAATGATTTATCATCATCATATCAGCCCGGTATCACCCACTGCTGGTTATAGGCCATATTTTGCCTCCTTCATATTTTGCCAGCCTCCCCTGTCTTGCGCGTCTCTTGTCCAGGTGTTTCCTGCGACTATGTTACTTTACCTTTATTATACAGGGTGTCCCATAAGTCAACGTCCAGCCGAAAACGGCTGGACGACAGGCCAAGTCATGACAGTTATCAGAAAAATATAAAAAAAAATATTTGTTATGTAACTTTCGAGTTATAAGTATTTAAAAAAAACAGGAAAAACTGACACCCTGTGATGATCTTTTAAGTCCTGTGACTACAAATATTAACTTTTCATGAAACTTTTTTCTGCAACGTAAGCATGAATAACCCTTCTGTAAATTAAAATTCAAAATTAAGCCATAACTGCCTCAGTTTTCAATGAAATCGTGGAGTTTTGGCCAACATTTCATTTCAGATAATTACATCACCCAACTTTAACCGTCTGTACCGCAAAAAAAATGTACTACACTATCATGGCAAGTAACTTTAAAAATTGGCGCATTTATCCAGGATTCCAAAATGGTATAATACTTGCTAGAGTACTCCTTAGTTTTGGAAATAAAAAATGTTTTTTCAACTTAACCAGATTTCCAATCAATTTTATTTCATGAGATAAAATGTTTGTACCCTTTAAATCATGGGTTTAAAATGCTAACGCTGCGTTTTTAAGTGACTCACAATTCACAGGTACAAGTAAATACCATTTCGACGATGTAAATAAACAGTTAGAGCCGCCATCTTGTCGAAAGAGTAATAACCATGGGTTTTCAAGTATAATTTGTTAGTTTTAGGTGAAAGTTTGAAATAAAATTCAATTATAGGATTACTTAAATCGTGATTTTAATCTAAAGTTTGCCTTCGCTCGCCGCCGGTTTTATTACATGGTTATTGACGTGACAACGTCTTATAATTCGATGGAGCCGGCTGCACGCACGAAAAAACATGACTCATGTGGCTTTACCTCGCTCTGAGGCGTTCCATTTAATGCTTGAAGTGCAGTCCTACATGAATCTAATAATCCTATTGAATTTTATTTCAAACTTTCACCTAAAACTAACAAATTACTTGAACTCCCATCGTTATACTCTTTCGACAAGATGGTGGCTCTAACTGTTTATTTACATCGTCGAAATGGTATTTACTTGTACCTGTGAATTGTGAGTCACTTAAAAACGCAGCGTAGGCATCTTAAACCCATGATTTAATCAAACATTTTATCTCATGAAATAAAATTGATTGGAAATCTGGTTTAGTTGAAAAAACATTTTTTATTTCCAAAACTAAAGAGTACTCTAGCAAGTATTATACCATTTTGGAATCCTGGATAAATGCGCCAATTTTTAAAGTTACTTGCCACGATAGTGTAGTACATTTTTTTTGCGGTACAGACGGTTAAAGTTGGGTGATGTAATTATCTGAAATGAAATGTTGGCCAAAACTCCACGATTTCATTAAAAATTGAGGCAGTTATGGCTTAATTTTGAATTGTAGTTTACAGAAGAGTTATTCATGCTTACGTTGCAGAAAAAAAAATCATAAAAAGTTAATATTTGTAGTCACAGGACTTAAAAGATCATCACAGGGTGTCAGTTTTTCCTGTTTTTTTTAAATACTCATAACTCGAAAGTTCAAATATTTTTTTTTATATTTTTCTGATAACTGTCATGACTTGGCGCATCACCCGTTTTCGGCTGGACGTTGACTTATGGGACACCCTGTATATATTTATAAAAAAATATGCTCTTATTAAAATGTGCAAAAAGGTTTTTTTAATATGCGCCATAAATCAGGGAATTTCGAAATAAAAATTGGGATTTATAAGGCCAATTACCAATTACAATTAGTAAAGAATTCAGGGCAAACAGAAAATCTTATGTGGAAACACCGGCAAAGTAACGAAGGAGAGAAAAATAAACAAAATATTTATCAGTTTCAAACGCGCGACGCATATTCTCAAAATGAGTGAAAATGTGAACATCGATCTCTCCGGAGAAATAAATGCTACAACAGAAAAGAAAGGTTTTCAAAAGTATGTCAATAATGTTGAATTGTAAGTCTTTCTATACTAATTTTACGCTACGTGGTGTTTATTCATAGCATTCATTTTATGATGGCTGGTACAGTGAGAATATAACGTCGTCCGTTCATGTTACTTACAGTGGCTACCCCATTCTGTGCAGTTCATCATCATCCGCAGCCAACATCCCACTGCTGGGCATAGCCCTCTCTACTCTTCCCATTCGCCACGATCTTGGGCTACCCTCATCTAACTCCGGTCCACGTCGCTGACAATTCACCTATCTTAATCTTACTAAGTTCAATGAAAGGCTTCATTAAAAATTAAATCACAATGATTAATATAGATTTCAATTTAAAACCATACAAACCTCTTCGTTTGTAGTACCACTTACACCACAAGTGCAGGAACACAAAGGAATACCTATAATGACGCGTGTTTAACACACATCAAATTCATTATACTTACATATTTAAAGATTGTCATCAGTACTTTATAGAAAATAGGAAAAAAATAAAATAAATTAATAGCGACTTTCAATATCATTATACAAATTAGGAATAGTAGGAACTGGCCAGGAATGTCATTCTTAATGCACATTAATATAGATACTTAAAATGAACTATCATCCTACCACCACCAGCAACTGTGTGTTTATATTCATATTTGCATTAACATTTTGCAGCTTGCAGCTTTTAGTTGCCCTTTTCAACAATTTATGGTTTGTGCTTTTCACCCTTTGGTATCATTTCTAATGATTCTTTATGTGAAGGTTGATGCAGCATGTTCGTAGCGGAGCAGCTCCAGCTTTGGTGATGGGTGTGCTTGCTCAGAGGCGACCATGGACTCAATTTGTTGCCACTGACAATTTTAAGGTGATACAAACTATGTATAGTTGCTTATTATGTATAACAAAGACCTTTAATTTACTGTCTACTTTAAGAGTAAAAACAAGTTTACAATCAAGCACCTGGCCTCTCAGCTCAGTTGGTAGTAGCTCTGCCGTCTGCCCTGTAGGTCATGGGTTAGATCCCCACCGAGACCAAATATCTGTGTGGTAAAAATAAATATTTGTTCTCTGTCTGCGTGTTATACTGAATTCTAAGTATGTATATTTACAAAAATAAAGTTTTTAAATATTACAGTGCTTATTTGTGAGTCGACTGTGCCCTAACCATCTTTAATTTTTTCCAGGCGCCAGCATCATTGCCACGACTTTCGAGAAGATTCTACCGCAATGTGGAGCATTTCCAGGCAAACTATTTGATGGTGTTTTTGGGTCTCTTTGCATACTGCCTGTAAGTCATTGCAGGTTACAAACTGCTGGTTACAAACTCCTCGCCTTAGCCCTTATAGTAGTACTAATTTCGAGTAGTTAACAGCTAGGCACGTAAAATCTTGATACATTTCTTACTTAAGTAAGATTTAAGGGGGCAATTACAAAATACATCCCATTATGGGACATCAGTGTAGACCAGGGTTTCCCAAAGTGGTCGATATCGACCCCTTGGGGTCGATATTGGTTTCCTAGGGGTCGACATAAACAAAAACTTATTTTGGGGGTCGACGAGGTCAAAAAATCGACCCCTATTAAATGGGTAGGTAGGTACTGTATTGTTTATGTTGTGTTACGTGTACTAAGAATAATTAATATGTTTATAGGAAATAGCATTGTTGTAGTAATGTAAAGTCTCAAATTCGTTCAACGTACGTTTATTTTGTTAAATTTTGATGAGAAAATGAAGTCAACTTTACTCACTTAACCAAGCAAAGTTTTCCAATTGGTACCTTAGTACCCAGCTATTTTGTATCAATAGGAAAAAACTAAGAATAATAGACTAAGCCCCCTTATTCATAATAGTCTGCTAAATTTACAGGGTGAAAATTAGCATTGCTAATTTTCACCCTGTCTTCTTCTATTGACCTAAGTCGAGAGAGACCTATGCAAAAATAACACACTGTAGCAGCTGTTTTGAGTTAGCGGACCATTGTGAATGGGTTGATCTTAAAAGTAGGTAATTTGGCCATGGGGTCTGAGGTAACCGTTCATTTTGGTAAAGGGGTCACTTGTCCTAAATAGTTTGGGAATCCCTGGTGTAGACCGTTATTCCCCCAACTAAAATTAGACTAAGAATTACCTTAGTAAGCGGTAGAGTAGGTTCTCTTGAGTGTTTGATCAGTTTTATTTTGTAGGATTACTACACCTTTGCTGCTGATAGCAATGGTTGCAAGTGCATTTGGCTACAAGAAACTGACATCAGGACCCAACACATGGAAGGTAAAAATATCTAGGGTTTCATAATACATATCAAAGAATAATAATTACCATGTCTGTTTCAGCCCAGGGTATGTTTTTATTCCTTTACATTTTATCTATTCTTTATAAGAACTTAAAACTTCATAGTAACTCTTTTAAAACTCAACACAATGGTCTAGCTAGACTGGTGGTAAAGGCTCATTGCACATTAATTTATTTGTTATTGAATTTCTGACTTGTGTTATTCTTAACCAAAGTACCTACTATCGGATCAATGGGTGGGTCGTTTTTCTTTGTTGCCAACCTTTCAAATATTTTTTGGCCTATTGTAGTGAGTGCTGTTGTATAATGGGCATGAAGAAAATTATCAATAAGTCCTGGAGAATTTATGACTTCTGTTGGCTGATGGCTTGGGTATTTACCTTCTTCATTGACACTATCCTGTGACTTGCTAGATCGGCGGCTGGGAGTTGACGAAAACGCAACAGTACGCGGTAGCTGCGGCCGGCTCAATGGGTCTGTGCTGGCTAGCCGGCGCCGGCGCTGTTCTGTTCTGGGTTCTAGGTAATCATAACAAAAGTGTTTTACATAACAAAAGTTGTTACTGATGACTCCGTCATTTATTATGAACCAATTTGAATTTAATCTGATAGGTTTTTAACTTCCATCTGTAATTTCATCAAAATCGCTTCGACAGTTTGGTTGTGAATTCGATTCTTATATGTTTTATGATTCTTATTTGAAGGCGTGTTCTTGTATGTTTGGAAAGTAGATGTGGTTTTATCACATCGTAAGGGTGGGCAGATTTCGATCAAAGCTGCAATTATATCGGGGCGCGCCAATCTCGAGTATAAAATGGCGCTGCTAATTGATAAACATTTTTGTTTGATTTTTTCAAGTCATAGCGAATGCTTTTTTGCAGACTGTACTTAGCCGACAGTGTGACGTAATCGATGCGAGGTGCAAACTTAGCTTGGTCGTGTAGTAAATCCGAACTAATTCTTACAATCATGTACACTTGAATTGGTAGTAGTTGTATGGAAAATAACTCTTTCACTTCCAGGCGCAACGGTGACGGTGGTAGCCCTCCACGCCAGCTTCTTCGACGCAGAAGCACTTCCCGCGTCTGAAGACCCGGAGCAATTCCCGATGATTGAGCAGGTCTGACCGGGGCTACCTCTGTATCTGCCGGCCCCCAGGCCATGCTCGCCTCTTGTTGGTTGAGCTCAAGTGAATCAGATCGACAGGCCTGGTCTGCAGATATTTGGAGAACTACTAGGATAACAGTGTATCTCTAGGTTAAATTATATCCTCAGCACAGATCTGTGCCGAGGAGTCAGGATTAAAGTACCCAGTAAATATCCCTCCGAAGAGCTACTAAAATAAGTTCGGCGCGTTCAAAGTCTGACTGGTTAGATTTCACCATGCTCTGTTAGTTAAACAATAAATTAGCAGGCCGCCTAATTGTCTTCTAGGTGAGCGTGTTACATCGTTGGTAGCATCATCAGGTGAGATTGTGGTCAGAGGTTTTTATTATTTACAACTTGTTAAAAAAAAACAAGATGTCAAATATTATGAGCCACGCAAAGAAAACTTAAACAAACGAACTATACAAAGTCCGTGGAAACACTTTTTTTTAATGTAAAAGATAGACAAACGAGCTTACCGCCCACCTGATGGTAAGCGGTTGCCCACACCAAAGGTGCTGTCGGTGCATTGTCTACTAGGAGTTGTTTAACGTTTTTCTTAAAGCTATTCATGTTCTACCTAAGGGGGAAAACTTCTGGTGGTAACTCATTCTACAATTTTTGAGCATTAGGAAGAAACAATCTCGAGAAGCGAGCTGTACAAGCAACCCATGGATCTTAAATGTGTGGATGAGCGGTGAAAAATCTCGACGCGGAATGTCAAATAGCTCATCAGAGCATTCGCCACTGTACAGGCGGTAAAAAACGCACAGAGAACCAATGTCGCGGTGTCGGCTGAGCGTCCACATCCATTGTGACACTTAAGATTAGCATAAACGGCCTGTTTATCCTTTGATAGTAACTAACAGAGCATGGTGGAATTGGTAATCCTTAAATAATAAATTAATTAAGGCACATCTCTGCGTTCTGACAAACATAACCGCCTATCAAAGTAGGTACTTCATAAAGACGCACGCCCAAAAAATATTTTGTATCTTTAAATAAAACCGTTTTAATCATAGTAATTTGTTATTGGCGTAGTACTTATTTCTAATGTGCTATTGGAAGGTCCTAGATAAATTTATTTAACGTCGAAAATATAAAAATAGGTTCCTAATCCTAGGTTCCCAGGGCCTATCAAGTATTTTTGTATAAAATGTAAATAGCTTTATTTCTAATATAACTAAATTCTGTTTTAATAATATAAATTGTAAAATATTTAGCTAATAAATCAATTTATGCAAATTTATCTTTCACTTCACTTCTGTAATTTTTCATACATGTGTTATTTGATACTTTAATGTTTTTTACGACTTATTTCAAAGACATCGTGATTGTTATATTATAATAAGGCAATTGTGACTGTGTGAACTCAATAGTTTTAGAGTTTCGGTAGGTATTCTGCAAGATATTACTGAAAATTGTTTGAGATTGGTACTTACACTTACCATAGAAATAAAACAAACGAAATATAATAAACAAATCCGGTTTGTTTAATCCATCTATACTTCTATAGCTTAAAAACAATAGAAAATAAAAGCAACTTTTTATAAAATACATAACTACCATCTATAGTCAAACAAGCTTGACTAAACTAATAATGTTAATAACTCATAAACATGTTTGTTAAAATATTGATAACATAATACATAAATATGTATTCATAAGTATTTGTCAAAGTAAATAAGTTTATGTCAGTCAATTACTTGCTTACTCCCAGGGGTTAAATTCAGTTCACAATTTGTTTAAAACATATATTATTATTGTAACAAATAATAAAGTAAAGTATATAGTTTATTACTTGCAAACAAATAAAAAATAAATATTTTTCTGCATTAATTGATATACCTAAATAAATAAAACTGAAGTAAAATTCTGTTCTGAAATAAAATTGCAGAACAAAAAATATAGTGATGGCTTGAGCCACATAGTCAAAGTCTCCTACACATAGGTTGATTCGTTTTTTATACTTTTTGACATTGTCAATAATAGGCCTGCGCACATCTTTAAAGCAATCTGGGATGACGATCAGTGAAAGGCTGCCATATTTGACAGCGCAAGGCTTTAGTTTCAGTAATGTTTTTTTTTAAATAATCAAACTCACTGGAGTGCTATAAACTATTAATTTGTTTAACTAACAATATAACTTTGAAATTCATTCTTTAAACTACATGTATTTTGTATAATAAGAATATTTGTTTTGAGAACTATGAGTGTCTAAAATTAAATAAAAAGTATAAATCTTATAAATAACTACAAATTGCACTACAAAGTCATGTCTGTGACAAGATATAAATCTGCTCAGAGCAATATTTAGGTAAATTTAAAAATAGGAACATTGTAATTTATGCAGTCAGAATATTACAACAGACTCCCCCTGGAAGACATACAGTTTAGAAAAATCTGTATAAAATATGAATTCATACAATACAGCTTTCATATTATAAGATCACACATAAACACCATTGTTAATTCTAGTCAGTTCCATGTTAGCAACAAGCAAGATCTCATCCCACTTGTGAGACGGAGTGTGAGGTGGGGTGGTGATGCCAAGCTTCAGCTCTCGGGAAGTGGTGGGAGTTGTGAACTCCAGCTTCCGTTTAGACTTCCCAGCAGAAATGTGACATGGTGAAACTCTCTGCTGACTATCTAACACAGCAAGTGGCGTGATTGGTGAAGGAATGGCGCTCGTCACCTTATCAGCCTTCCTGGGTTTATATGGCCCTACATACTTAAATACAGGTTTCTTCAATATTAAATTACCAGAAACCTTTTCTATGAGACCAATAGAAATAAATACATTGGCAATATCATAAAGCCGCCTCACTTTAGACTTATGCTGGCGCTCCTGTTGCTCCGGAGACATGACAGTCTTGTTTTTATTTGAAGTGTCGATGAGGACTCTCACAGCCATTTCCAGGTTTATAAGAGTATTCTAAAACAAAAGAAAATATTTTTTATTTAATTTTATATTTTTTTGCAGTCAGGTGGAGTCTACTAGTCTATCTTATAAATAGACTCAATACAATAAATGTTATGCTTACATGAGGCTCGACCAAAAATAGCATTAAAAATCTCTGTGCCAACACTCCCAGGGTTTTGTGTTTAGGTGTTGGGGGCTTGGGTGCTCTTCCTCGTAGAACTTCTGATAGCCTTAAGTTTTCCCCTTGTTTCTTCAGCATTTTAAGAAAGCCATTCAAACGCGATCCTCCGTGCCACAGGTAAGTGTTTTTTCTCTTATGAACTGCACACTGCATGGCTTCCAGGATGTTGATTATGTCATACATTCGTCGCTTCTCAACACCAAGACTGCCTGCTGTAGTGTCCAGTTGAATTTCCACCGTTCCATTACCATTCAAGGGATAAAGGTTAAGGAATCTGTAATTTTATGATAAAGTTATGAAATGCTCTTAGATTTTGTGTACACAATTTCTTTATAAATAAGTAAATAGGTAGGTACCTACCTGTCACATAGTATCTGCAGAGACTTCTCTTTACGTTGCACGGCGCTCGGCGGCGGAGTGGGATACTGTAGCGCGACATTGATGAGCAGCTTGAGGTTAGCATTCGGCGACACATAGCTGGACGAGTTGGTGACCTCGGTGAGCACGCAGCGCTTAGGAGTACAAGTTATGTTGTCATCTTCATACATTGTGCGATAACATTATGCACAAATTCAATTGCACAATTTATTCGCGTATTTTTTGACAGTTCGCACAGATCTAGGCGGGCACTTTTTAGCAACTGGATCAGTAACCCGATGAATTAAGTTTCCGTTGATTAACTGAGTTGAGATCGAATGAATTACAATAGGTTAACCAATTCATAACATTATTCAATGAGTAAATACTTTTGGCCGAATTAGCCTCATGGTAAACAATTTTGACAGATAAAATTGCGCGCGAGGGTTCGCACTGTTCCACTGTTTTTTTTTTTTTTTTTTTTAACTGTTCGCTCGATCAGTGTTGCCAAGTCTAGATCACAGCCACACCACAACTAAATATTATTGTTTTAAGGGTATATTTAACCCTGTAACCACATTATTGGTCAGCTGGCTACCAATTATTATTTTATGTAGCTAAGGGAAAACTTAAAGTTTCTCATACATTCTCATTCTCTTACAATCAAACGGCAATACGGATTTTAATAAGTTAAGGGCTAATTTTCTGGAAGTATACCTACACTAAGTTTTATTAAATAGTGAAAAAAAAAGCAAAATAACAAAGAACGTGCATGATTTTATTATAAAATGAATATTTTTTATGGGAAAGAAAGCTAAAAATCCTTCCCGCTCGTTCCCGCTTGGGACAAAAAGTGGGGACGTACGGGAATACCTAGCTCCGTGCTCCTTGGCGCGTCCGCACTGCGCGCTCATCGACAAGTGAGAAAGAGGTAATTGCTTCGTGAGTTCGCAACTTGTGTTGAAGGTAGCGTTGCCACCATAAAATGTTAGCAACATTTTGACATAATACATGATTGCTTCAAATGTTCTGCCAATTTTTTTTTTGTGAAACGCTCCATGGAACAATGTTCCACGACACCACGACAGTGTATTGTATTGTTTCGATGGTCGAAACGCACGTTAAATATAAACAATGACGTCTCATATTATAATCATGCTCAACTATAGTAAACTTGGTAGATTAGTGACACCAAAACTTTACGCTCATTTAGCTTGATTTTCACTAGACCCGAATCGTATATCACCAAAATTTACCATGACGTACCCTCTTTGCTCTGGTGAAACTTTATTTTCCAGTTTCTTCCCGTAGAGTAGGCAGTAAAGTAGTTCTCTACGGTTCCGGTAAGCTAAAACATAATGGTTCATTTAACCGATTCCCTGATAAAATTGAATATGTAGCAATATGTAATTTATATATTTGTAAATATTTTCATTCCAATAAAATCAAAATTTTATGTATATTTTAGAATAAAGTAAATAAAGATGATGACCTGACCGGAATAGGAAAATTGTGGTAGTCTATGTAGTCTATGATGGTTGTTTTTCGGCGCTCTTAGATTTACGCAATATTCATCACAGTGCATCACAGCATGTTTATCAAAACTTTTTTTTAATTTTTGATTGTACTTTCTGGGTTAAAGTTCTCTGTAATATTCCACTATCTTTCTTCATCTTCTTTCTTTATTCTTTCTTTGTAAGCTTAATTACGTTTAATCTCACTGCATTTATCTATCATCGAATTTTAATTAAAGCTTTCATCATTTTATAATAATAAGTTGATGATACACACTAGCAAACATTTAGCAAACATTTTTTTTTACGGAAGTCAAATCTTCTCCTACCTTGGCATCTACCGGATGCAATTAGGTAAAAAAATAAAAAATGGGCGGTTCTTACGACAGGGATAGGGTGATGATGATGTTAGATTTCGTGACTCTAAGATATTTTCGAATTACAGATACGCTAGTAGTTACTATGATGACACGGCAACGTCACAGAATAGATAATAGTTAGTATCAAGCATCATATGGCGTTTTTCGTGACTGTACTATACATACCTATTATAGATTTTATGAACTAGCGGCCGCCCGCGGCAGGCTTTGCCCGCTTAGTAGTGGTCATTGCTAACATCCATCCTGTGGAATGTTTGTTTTATTTACCTACATGATTTTGTAGATCTACTGCATAATTAGTTAGGTATTATGAATAAGGTAGGCAAGGCACTGAGGGCTGGTTTCCGCAAGGCTTCTAGTGGGCCCTTTTTGCGTGGCGCTTGACACCAACGTGTTGCTCGAACTTTCACGCCGGTTTCCTCACGTTGTTTTACTGGCATAGTGCACACACATTTTTCTACAGAAAAACTACTTGGTACACGACTGGATTTGAACCCACGACCTTAGGCGGATCGGACGGCGGGTCCGCTACGTCTAGACAACCAGTGCTCTCTGCCAACGAGCTTACCTGATGGTGGATTCAGAGGAGCTGGTAATCATTATAATCATATAATGTAGGTAGGCATTCTGTGTGAAAATGGGACTTCTCAGCAAATAGGTAGGTATGTACTTATAGGTACTTAGGTAGGTAACTTATCATCATCATTATTATTAGTATTAAAAGCCTGTTGTGTCTCACTGCAGGGCAAAGACCTCTTTTCCTTCTCTCCATTCATCTCTTGTTTGGGCTACTGTGGATCATCATCATTATTATAAATTGTACAGATTTGTATTTTTGTAATGAATAAACTCAGAAACTACTGGACTGATAAATTTATTCTGCCACTATAATCCTGAATTATCCCTGAATAACATTATACCTAGTTCAATCAAATTAAACCTGCAGGATATGAGTCTCTTTCACCAATAACTCTGCATCTGTACTGTAGTTTAGTAACTACTGAGTAGTTCAACAGGTGGTACAAATGAAATGAAATGAAATATATTTATTTGCAAGAAGTATGGTACAATTATTAGATCCCAGCTTCCTCATCCCCTTTTTGAAGGCGAAGTAGCATTTAAGCTGAGTGAGGACCATTTTGGCTCATAAACAAATACTTATAAGTATACCTAATTGGATACTGTTGGCACCCTTTTCAGCAATAGAACTAGGATTAAGTGTGTACCTATTTCTTTCTATGTGTTTCTGTACCTATGTGTTCTGTTTTATTTTCTCTTATGATTTCTTGTGTAGCGGTACCTTTACTCAATGTTTTTCTCTTTCTGTGGTTTTATTTTCTTTAGTTGTTTTTTGAGCCAAATAAAAAAATTAATAACAATAATCAATTCAGAATAATAATTCTTAAAGAAAATGGAATACAATTTATATGAAATCTTTAACGCTATAAAAACATTGATACAACATTGTAGATATCTTTAGTAGGTAGTTACTTCATCACACACATTTATCTAGTTACTTCATTCACAATCTGACTTCACACACTTTTGGCAGGGTTTTAAACACACATCACAGACCCACTAGTCTGGTCTACCACTTTCTTGCGCTAAGTTTGACACATATCTTCAGCCCACTGAAGATGAAAGCCCACGAGGTGGCTGGCAGAGGTGTCCAGCCCTGAAGAATTAAAAGTTCTTCTCATTAGTGATGACTGCCCAGTTCTAACTATGGGTAGGAGTTGCATGAGCAGTTGGTTCCCACCGCTGCTGGAGGCGTTGGAGTCGTCTGTGTTGTAGGAAATGGTAAATACTCTTCAAATGATAATAATAAGACAGATCATTAATTACTACTGATGCTGTTCCAGCCATCGCATTTCTGTCCTATCCTATTTAATATTCCGGATGATTTTAGTAGCTCGTATCTCGAAATAGCCTAGCAAGAATTATAGAACAGTAGCAAGCAGAAGCAAGCATGTCATTGACCTCTTGACATTTGACAGTTGAGATGTCAGTTTTGACAGTTGAAATATAAGATTTACGCACACAAATGTAGATATACATACATATACGCACACATAAACCATAGAAATCTGCTTCTTCTTTTTTCGTGAAAATAAGATCGGCCGTTGTTTTTTTCTGATTTCATCATGGCCGCTGTCATGAAGCTTGATTGCTTTTCTTGCAAAAGTGAGCTTGGTTTTCTTTGAAAGTAGGGTTTCATTTTCATGGATATGCTTTTATTTACGTTTCGTTGCGCAGAATCTCGCAACGCTTGGCAATTTGCAATTGTAAAGTACCGTTCATAACTTGTATTACAGATGAGCGTCTGATGTGAGACAAGTGATTGCATTTAAAACAAAATGAACGACGGAGATTGGATTTGCAACGAGCCAAACTGCGGAAATATAAATTTCGCTAGAAGGACATCATGTTACCGGTGCAATGCAGAAAAACCAGAGTCTGAAAAGTCTAAGCAGAAACTGGGCACGGAAATCGGTAAATCCGCGGCAGAAAAGTCTCGTGGATTGTTCAATGCGGATGATTGGCAGTGTAACAAATGTGCGAATGTTAATTGGGCCCGGCGTACGACTTGCAATGTTTGCAATGCCCCCAAATTCGGTGAAGTACGAATTTATTTTTATCCAAATTACAGGTTTACTGTTCTCACTGGTAATTCATTTTGTGAACTGTAACAAATTGTTTGGTTGAAGGTGGAAGCTCGTACTGGTTACGGCGGCGGTTACAATGAGCGCGGGGTCGTGGAGTACCGGCGCAGAGAGGGCTCTTCCGACGATGAATACGATGAGTTTGGTAGGAAGAAACGCAAACAACAACGCTCCGAAACGGAAGACAAGGTAATGTGTTCTCTTTTAAAATCCATCTCTTGCATACATTTAATCCTTGTATGCATACTTTCTTCCCATCAAAATTAACCATTTCTAATACAACTTAACTTGCCTCACATTGGTTCATCTAACAGTCAGCCCGCTACTTAAAAATGTTTCTTTCGCAATGAAAAATTCAGGGAATAATGGAATTTGAAGCTAAGAAGAGTTGATACTCTACAGCACATCATTTCTAAAGTGGAGATAATTTTTCCTGCCTTCAGGTTGGCATCACTGAAGGGGCAGAATTCAAAAACTTGCTACCAAAGCCGCAGATGGAATTGAAAGTGAGGAAATGTATGCCAGCTCCTGCAACTGAAAAGAAAGCTATTACAGACAATAAACTACTAAAAGGCAGATATAGTGATGGATCTCTGTATAGCGATTCATTGCATGCTGCATCAACTGCCTATTCTGTCAGGGATTATCCAACTAACTATCAAACTGTCCACAAACAAAATATCAAAAATAACAGAGCAAACAGTTTCTTTCAAAACCGTCAGAACCGAAAAAGAAATACTACTGCTGGGGAGATGCAGGAGCATACTGGATCATCTGGATATGAAACAGGAACTAAAAAAGCAAGGAAAGATAGTTCAGATTCTCCAGTGTTCATGCCTTTCAATCCTGTCATGGAAAATATGGTGACATCAACCAATGAAGTGGCTTACAAGATCAATGGGACTCCTCTACCTAAAATTCCTAAAATTTCAGAAGTAAAGTACACTATTAAAGAGAAAATTGTAGCAGCTGCATATGCAATTGCGTATAACAATTGCAAAACAAGTTCTGAAAGATTTGAATCTCTTATGGACAAACCAGCTCCTGATTTCGCTACTATATTTGTTTGGAGGCAGCGCCTGTTGGCTACAGGTTGCTTGGATGATACTCATGAACCAATAAAACCTAATAATATTCAAGTCAAACCTACCAAAGTTCCTAATCCGGATGAAATTGCCATTGCATCGTCAAATAGTGAGGATGAATGTACAAAAAGCCACATGCCAAACAAGCCAACTCCACAGGCTCAGCATAGGAGTGATAGTGTAGAGACAGTTCTACTTGAAAGAGTCGAAAAAAGCATGCAGGGAGCTCAACCATCAGGTGAAGTGTCGGAAAGAGGAAGCTCACACAGCAGAAATCGCTCGAAGACATCAAATAAAGGATCTGGATCAAGTTCTTCTGATAGTCGAAGTTCAGACTCATCTGATTGTGAATCAGATTCTGAACAACAGGATCGGAAATCTAACAAATCCAAAACAAGCGCCAAAAGTACTAGACCAACTATCTTATCATCTGCTCGACAGTCCGCTATAGACTCTGATTCAGAATCTGTTTCGTATCACAGCAATGAAGATAATTTCTTGTCACGGAAATTCGGAGAAACCAAGAAAGTCAGGCGTAAATTTAAAAGACGTAATACAGCACCACCACCTGCCACCTGCAGTACTCCTGAAAAACCTGTTAGTTACATGCCACAAATAACACAATCCCAGACAAATGTCACTAACACCTTACCATATCAAGGATATTGCACAGCAAAACCAACTGAAAAATCTCCATTAGTTACTGGAAATTTCTACACTCCGAATTTACGAAACATGAACGCGAAAAGTCATCCGGGCACCACAAAGGACATTGACAGTAGCTCAATTGAATATGTCCCTACAAGACTTGGAGCAACAGGAAAGAATAATTACCAGGACTTTAAAAACAATGTTCGTCTAAATCGCCCTGGTTACTGGGCAAGAGCTGATGGAGCCACATTGAGTAATAAGCGCCAAAACACCGTTCAGGGTACTTTGGCACTAAATCAGCAGAATAAATCTACCAATAAAAGATGCATAAGCTCTTATATACCTGCAGTTGATCCAAATCAAGCAACCAATTCAAGGGTTCTTGCGTTTGGTGAGCAAGATAATTCGGTTGAAATCCAGAAAAGTTCCTGCATTCCTGGATTAGACGCGCCGAACAAATCGCCGATTAAAAAACATTTTAGCTATGTTGTTGCCTCTAGTGAATCAAGTACATCCCCAATAAAAAGAGCTATAAGCTCATTTATTCCTGTAAAACCACAAAAAAGCTCTGCCATTCCGGAACTAATTGAACCGGACAAATCACCGATAAAAACACGTTATAGCTCTTACCCCGGCTTTAAAGATAATCAATCCGAAAAACAAAGTTATCCTTCTATTCCCGGTTTAAATGAATCTCCTCTGGCGAATCATAACAGTGATTTTATACATGGCTCTGCCAAGAGCCAGAGTGTGCATCAGAACAGTTCTTATAATAAAAACACTGTTGAATTTACACAAGATAATGTAGATGCTTCTGTAACTGAGGAGCATTGCATGCCTTTTGATAAACCTAAAAAGGCAACACCACAGTTTGTTCAAGGCGCACTTGACATTCCACCAAAACAACAACGAAGAGTTGATCAAATCCCTTTGCCTGGAAAGCAGTTTGATAACACCGGTCGCATATTTGCAGTAGCACAAGAAAGTTCCGTAGGCAAAAATAGGAGTATAATGGATATTTTTGACAACGGTTTAGCTGAAAAAAGTCCTGAACAAAATAATGATATGATATCTTTGGATAGGAATGACAACCTGAAGAAACCCTTTGAAGCTGAGTGGGATGAAGATGATGACGCGCTTTATGGGGAGTCTGGAAATACGACATTAGACTGCAACAATGCGGCAAATATGGAAATTGATGAAGCTAAAAGCCCTGAAAAGAATAAGTCAAACACTTTCAACCAATATTCCTCAAACGAACAAGCTGACATGTTGAAAGAAAAGAAAGAAAGTTTGATGGGGTTGTTGCATAGCATGCAAATGAATAATGCAAATAAACAGTCGCCACAATACAACAATAGAGCACAACAATCATCACCTAATGGACAAGGGTATGCTCATACTCACCCAAGCAATGCAATACAAGTGAAGATTCCTCTCAATGATCTAGAAATGATACCACAACCAATGCCACAAGAGATAACAAAAGAATTGATACTGTTGTCGAAGGGTGATGCTAAAGAAAATGATATCGATAATTGTTACATAGAAAATTCTTCCAGTAACAAAACAGATGGAGACTGTCAACAAAATTTAAGAGACTCGAAACGTATACACGTTATTGAATCCATAACTATTGAACCTCGAAAACATCGACATAGTAAACAGCCCAAACAAAGCCCACAATTAGATTTGATGCCTGTAACTATGATACAGCCAGAAATGCGAAAAGATACAGAGAAGATTGAAATTGTAGAATCTTCCGATGAGCAGGAGTCTCCAGCAGCATCGCCCCGCCCTCAACAGGCGTTGGCCACCGCGACCCAACCATTCGCACAGCCAGACTTGTCCAGTCTGCTTGCCGGGATCAACGCGAATACGCTGATGCTGGCACTACAGAATTTGCAGCAGCTGGCCAATAACTCACACGACAGCTCATCGAGTAGCACCCTCAATAATCAAGAACCGGAACAGCAGAACTCGGAATCAGTAGCACAGGCGGTGGACACAATCAACTTAACCAACGACGATTGGGAAAAGGAGTCCATCGGCGAAAGTATCGAGCGCCAGCTGGAGGCAATGGACGGGAACCCCGCGGCGACGCCTTTTTTAAGCGACATCTTTGATCCCGCTCCCGTTTTACAAAACGTGACGAGAAAATTAAACATCAACCTCAAAAGTCCTGTGGATAAGTCAGATGCACCAAAACCCGATGAGAATGCACTCGTTATCGGCAATTTTAAAAGTTTCGCTTTGCCGAAAGCACCTCGGTTGAATAGGGTGAAAGTGCCCATCAAACCGAGCAGCAAGAGTTCGAAAAGAAAGAGCGATGGAAAAAGGAAACGGAAGAAAAAGGTTTGTATGCAAAGCAATATGGGGTCAACATGACTACTTATATTTTTACAGGGCGCTCAACATGTGATACCTTATTTCACGTACCGTGCAAACTATGTTTGGTTTCGTAAAACAATATTTCGTGGTGTGTGCCACTCATCCTGCCCGGTTCAAATATAAGCAGTTATTTTGACATACTTAGCTAACGTTATGTTCAATTCCGTATAATTTGAGTTCGGCTTTGTTTCAGAAGGCGGGGGGCTCCCAAGGCGAGGCGGCGGCGGAAGAAGACGAAGAAGAATCCGGCGATGAAGCGGATCTCGCCAAGTACGACCTGTGGGGTAGCGAAGACGAGAGCTCCAAAACTGGAAGCAGTTCCAAAACGGGGAGCAGTTCTAAGACTGGGGGCAGCTCTAAGACTGGTGAGTTGTATGATATGCTGTAACCTAATGCCCTTAATGTTTTACAATACAAGTGAGTAATCTTCTTTTTATCGTGGCTCTTTCGAACAAAGTGTGGTGAAATGATTTTTTCATTACTCATACTCTGAAAGTAGGTCTGAAGTTGCCTGAGGGGCCTAATAGAAAGTAAAACTTTCAGCCCTAGGGAGAATCGCTTTCTACTGACAGCTGTCAAATTATAAAAAAAAAGTTCTATTTTATTCAACCATGTTCCAACTTTCTAAAGTCTTTCTAACTGCAAGGAGGTCGTTGAACCAAATTCCAACTTTTTATTCAGCAAGTAGGTTGGAAACCCATTACAACGGTAAGAAGTTTAAAAAGTCTAAATAAAGCGCAATGTAAAATTTAAATTTTCGTAACATAAAGATAGTATTAAATAAATAATATATCTTCTAAATTACTTGATTAATATATAGCTTCAACTATTTATTCAAAAAAACATAAATTTGAGCAAACAATTTACCATTTTTTAAATTATGAAAATGAAAATAATGGCTGAATAATGCTGGCGAGCCGTAGCCGAAGGCCCGCCAGAGAAAAAGAAAAAAAAAACCGGGAAGGCGGCAATTCAATCTTCATTTTGACTAATTTTTCTTTTATGTTTTTATTTTTACTTTCCTTGTATTCGTAATGAAAAGCACAGTGTTTACCTCAGATGAAAGTCTTTTAAGTCCCTCAAGCTCCATTGGCGCCCTCGCTACGCTCTGGCGCCAAACCCGTCTCGGGACTCAAAAAACGTGACTTTCAACACTCAGGTAACAATGTACTATTAAGTGCGCCTGAAAGAGACTCCTTTCGAGTAATAAGCACCGCCATTTAATAGCCACAAGTTATTGTTCTCGGTCGAATCTATTGACATTAGATACATTTCGCAATCATGAAAGGTAATATTAGCGCGATTCGATTCTTTTTTAACGTGGGTTATGCCAATCTTATCTAAGTTTTTATGGCGTACTCTTTCTTATTTGACTGTTTTTGAACAGGTTCAAAATCAAAGGATGGGGAGAGTTCTAAAACTGAAGACCTAGAAGAGAAAAATGGCAAAGTGGACTCGCCTGGTTCCAAGAACAGTTCAAAGAACAGCAGCAAGAAGTAAGTATTCACGTTCTCATCTTGGACATGATTAGAGCGCCGTTTTAAAAGCATGTTCTGTGAGCTGTAAAGCTCGCAAGCACACTAAAAGTGAGCAATTTACTACATTTTGAAGAATTAATAAGCCGAAGATCCTCTACAGATCGGAAAAAACATTTTTGGCCAATATCGAAACGAAACACTTCGCTAGCTCGGGCGATAAGAAACGTCGGTTCCTTGTTTGGCTAATGATGGTGCGCACGTACTTTTTGTTAAAGTTCAATGATAGGAGCGTGTACAACTCTATGATTATCGGACCTGGCGACTGTAAATCGGCCGCTTGGCACCCTGCGGCTAATTTGAAAGAGGTGGCAGCCCTACGCGAAATATGTTTCGTCTTCCGGTTCGTGATCGCCATTGGAGAACCTTTATATCCCGACGGTAGTGGGTTCTTAGAGCTATATGACATGCTCTTTTATCGCATATATCCACAAATGTATTTATTTGCAAAAAAAGTGTATGTAAGAATTATATCAGATATCTGGTTCCCATAGTACAAGCTCTGCTTATTTTAGGGCTGGATAGTGTCGAGTGGATTGTCCAAAAAAAATATTTAATGTTTCTTTTAGGTCCAGATCGCATAGCTCGTCTTCATCATCCAGCTCGTCCTCTAGTTCGAGTTCGGAGAGCCAAAGCTCGTCGCAATCCGCGTCGGGTTCGCCGAAGAACAAGTAAGGATAACAAACATGCACCTAAACAGGCTGTTAGACCAATCATTTATCTTTACATAACCAAAAGATAAAAATATATTATGTACACCGGAAGGACACTGTCAAGGGCCATCCTTGGGATCAATTGTGACCCTATTAAAACTCATCAAATTTATACGCTCAATAAGCGTTACGGTTTGTCGACTGTCCATCTGTATTATAGTTTGGAAATAATGTGATGATAGATTCGACGACTTCAACTTAAACAGCGAGCGAGAGATGTCGCCGCGGCCGCGGAACTCGCGGTCGCCGCGGCCTCGCATCTCCGCTCCGTTGCCGCGCCGCAAGTCGCACGACAGTCGCAGCTCTAACGGAGACTCCAGGTGAGCTTGCAACACACATACACACTACATTACCCGAAGTCCGAGTTTTGCTACCACATTTCGTTACCAAATGTTGTTTTCGTTTCGCCTGTTTTTTGTATGGAGAAAATAATTATGAGACAGTAAAAATACGTTACGTTAGGGTTGTTGTCTCATAATTTTTAGAGCACTGGGACTTTGGGTATTGGTGTCACAGAAGACTAGCGTTATAGCGGCGCTCCCTACTATAGCATATGCTGAGTGACTGCCAATTTTTGTGTCATTGTTACTTGTTTGTTTATTAGTTACAATAAGTATTTTATTTCTTGACTGGCTTGTATTGGTGATTTTTGTTTAAATAGTGGTATCTTTTTTCAGAGGCCACGAACCTCGCGACAAGGAGTGGTCGCGCGAACGCGAACGACGCGGCGATCGGTCCCGCGGCAGCCGTTCCGGAGAACGCTCCGGTGATCGCTCCGGAGAGCGCAAGGAACGCCGCTACAGCCGGGACGGCACACATTACCCGGCCGGCGCACGCGGCCGCCATCGCTAGCTCGACAATCGCTTACATTAGTTCCCCGGTAACTAATTATCAACTTTATTCTTGAACCAGTCTTATCTCTCGCGGCCACATTACGCTGGCTCGTCAGTTGATCGCAATTCGATCCATTCGCTCTCACATTAGTTCACCGGTAACGAATTATCAACTTTATTCTTGAACCAGTCTTATCTCTCGCGGCCACATTGCGCTGGCTCGTCAGTTGATCGCAATTCGATCCATTCGCTCTCACATTAGTTCACCGGTAACTGATTATCAATTTTATTCTTGAACCACTCTTATCTCTCGCGGCCACATTGCGCTGGCTCGTCAGTAGATCGCAATTCGATCCATTCGCACTCACATTAGTTCACCGGTAACTGATTGTTGGGTACCTAACTCAGGTAGTAGATGAATAAAAGAGCGGACTGTAAATTGGACTGGATTCTATTTAAACAATTAAAAGACGTGTGAACACGGTGCAATGCGGAGGCGCATTGTCTCCGACACTGATTATCAACTTTATTCTTGAACCAGTTTTATCTCTTGCGGCCACATTGCGCTGGGTCGTCAGTTGATCGCAATTAGATCCACTCGCACTCGCATAAGTTCACCGGTAACTGATTTATCAACTATATTCTTGAACCGTAATCGCTCCACTCGCTTTTACTCTGATTTTCCATTCAGAAAATCTTTGAGTCCCTTAGATCGTAATTACCATAGTAATCAGAATTTCTTTTACCGATTAGCTAATGTGAGTATCGTAACTGCTGTGCTTGTTCAGAGTCTTCCGTAGACCTTACGCTCATGTGTAGTACTTTATACTTATATAAGTATGAATGAAATAATTTAGCTGTAATTTAGAATGACTTGACCTTTTATTATAGCCGTATTGTGCTAACTGTACATTTTTATTGACTTTGTTTCTTTCACTAAAACACGTTGAAGAAACACTAAATATTATTTGTTTGTTTTTTTATAGTTTAATTTTGAGGCTTGCTTTTCAATTGATTTACATGATCAATCAATCAATCTAATGCTTGATGTTTTTTACACATTTCGGTAATATTTGTATTGGATCCTATTCCAATATAAAAAACATATTAGAGTGAAAGCTTTTTATAATATCCTATTCTAGTTTTCCCGGGCTTCGATTTCATGGTCCTATAGCAATCATTTAGCAGGCCGTTAAGTTTGTTGCCATCTCTATTTGTTGGCATGAAAGTGACAGTGACAAGAGACTTTATGCGAGCCGTTAAAAAGTGTCAGGCATTATGAATAGGGGGTAAGCATTTCCACATAATGTACCCGAAGTCGGAGTTTTGCTACCACATGTTGTTTTCGTGTGAGCACGTGCCTCTTTTGTATGGAAAATTGATGAGACAACAACTCTAACTACGTAACGTAATTTTTCCTGTCTTCATCTTTTCTCCATACAATAGAGAGAGACAAATAGGCGAAACGAAAATAACATTTCGTAGACCAAGTGTTGTTAGTGGAGTGAGACTTGCCCTTCTGGTAATTGACAAAATGTATTTTAATAAATAACATTTTCGTCCACACTTGGCAGTTTATTCTATGTAGGTAGGTTTGTTAGTTCGCATTGGTACCTAGTCTTGATGAACCGTAACTTCTGCTTTCGTCTTCTTGATATTGTGATAGGTGTGTGGTATTGTGTATTTCCGTAGTAAGATTAATTTTAAGCGATAATGGTAAACCATCATGGTATTGTACTATTAATAAGCTCTGAATAAGCACTGCCTGGTAGGTTAATTCTCGATATGGTGTGCATTATAATGAAATACGTTTGGATGTGTAAATAAAATGTAAGATTCCATCTGCGAACACAAAAATAGGTCTTGAAATTTTTCTTGTGAAGGTGTGTTACTAAAGGCGTCTCTACACTGCATGTCAACAGTTTTCGGTTTAGTAATAAGAATTTTGATAATGAAAAGTATGTTTGTATAATTGGAAAAGACTGATAAGGCTAGTGAAGAGACTCCTTTATGTAAAGGTTGTAAGACCGCACCTTACTTTATGCATTTAAGAATATCGAGTACATAAGTAGAAATCGTTTCATTATCATGATTATTTTTGCTGAATTTTAGTTCCTTTACATTAGTAGGGTATGAATAATACTATTGTCAGTTTTATGATTATTAATGATTCAGTTGATAAAAACTCCAGTGATTTCAATCAAAAGCCTCTTAAACGTGCTGGAAAACGCACCTTCAAAGCTATTTTTTACAAACAAGTTTTTGTATTCCTACAAACTTGTTTCTTTTTTATTTCAGTACTACTTTTTACTCATTCAGTTAAATTATAATGGTGTTTAACGAAAAATCTGTAAATATTTTTAACATAGAATTTAGTTGTTGTGCTGTAATCTTAGAAAGATTTATAATTTGTATTCTCTAAGCTACTATCAAATTAAGATGTACAACTTTGAAAAGACAAGATGTTACTTTTTGTCATACTTCTGGAAACATACTTGTAAGCTATTTTCGGTAATTGATTTACCATTAAAATCGTAAATAATATAATGAATTTTTATTTCTAATGTAGAATAAAATTTATGCGTGCTAGGCTAATCTAAGACGCTGATATAGAGCGCTGCTGTCTTATTCGCACATTGCAATATCGGCATAACCAGTCTTCGCTGCAATTACTATTTGCCACTGGTGCAGAGTAGGGTTTCGATTCAGGCTACTATTATTTTATCGTATTACTATAAGTTTCATAGTAAGTATTGCTTTTTAAGCTAGGTCCGAGTAGTAAATAATAAACTTGTGAATATGTACATAACGATCAATGATTTATTCGATAAAAAACAAGCAGTATACCAAACAACAAACCCACAATATTTATGAAACACATGCATGTTTCGCTATCAGCCCTTTGGAGGTGGACGTTCTGAAACGAAAGACACTATAAACTGCTCAGTAAAGAATGTACCAGTACCTAGTACTTTATGTAACAATATTTTGTACAATGTACAATAGTGTACAATATTATTTTCGAACAGGATACTTGGTTATACCATGGACAAATTATATAATTTGTCCATGGTTATACGGTATAAACCAAGGGTGGGTGTATTTTTTATTTTGTCTAGCGTCTTGACATTCCTTACCGTAGTTTTTCTAAAATCTAAATATTTCACCAGCCAACCAATATGGCAGCAAAAGTAATTGAACTGTTTTGCCCCAGAGTATCATAAATAGTTGTTTTGTCTGTCAAATGATTCTATAAATACCTCCTTCCAAACAGCGACATTCCTGAAAAAGAAACAGAAATTAACTTGTCGCCGTATTTTTATTAAACAACGGCGAAAGAAAACACCGTTTGCTGTGAAGTGATGCTGTTTGGTGAAGGAAATGTCGAAACCGCCATGTCATAGAATCAAAAAAGTTCGTCAAATGTGTCAAGTGCACGAAAGGAGGCTCTTTGAGGAAGGAAAATCCTTTCACCGCACTGGTTCGAAAGAACCAGCGACACGGTAAGAGAAGATCACTTACAGCACTTATCGTCACAGGCCTCTGTACAAGTTTCGGAATTTCTGGCTTCTTGGGTGATTTGAGAGTACAGGTAGCGTCCACGGCCCCACCTTAAATAATACTATTGTTATGAAAATTCGTTCGGCCTTCTATCATGCTCGTTGTGCTTGAAACCCATCGCTTCAGAAGGGCAAGTCCCACTTTTGTTTTCTCTCTATTGTATGGAGAAAAGATGAGACAGCTAAAATACGATAGTTAGAGTTGTTGTCTCATCAATTTTCCATACTTAAGAGAGAGACACGTGCTCATCTTGGGTGCTCATACGAAAACAACATTTGATAGACGTACTGGGACTTGCCCTTCAGTTTGAAATTGAAAGTGAGTGACAAAAAAAAACGGAAAAATGATTCAGCAAAAAGGGGTAGCAAAGATCGGAGTTATGTCTTTGTACCTGGCCCGACGTTGGCTCCTTCCACAGGGCTGATCCGGTACATCTAAAAGTAAATTTAAGGATGTAAGTTACGGTTGTAGGCAATAAATATTGCATACCGGCTTTTCTGCTTTCGTAGAGCGCTATCTCTTTCTGACGCACACTACGCTCTATGAAGCCGAAATTAGACGATGTGCCTACTACTATACAGGGTGTCGATTCCAAAGACACAAATCACCCAAGCGATCGCGTAAAGGCCTGCGCACACCTAGTTCGCTGGCGGTAGCGATCAGTGAAACGCTGTCAGATTTGAGATTTGACAGCGTTTCACTGATCGCTACCGCCAGCGAAATAAGTGTGCGCAGGCCTTAAATCGATGTGAGTTGTCAATTTTTGTTAAAAAATTTGAAAACGGAAAGCGGATGCAATCACTCGACGATCACTCAATCGAACCGTGTTGCTGGAATTGACGCCCAGGTACATTTTATTTGTGCAATAAAGAATTTTCTATTCATAAAGATTTAAAGGCAGTATCAAGTAAACGTACCCTGCCGTCATCACCGGCTGCCAGCCCTGAAGACAGAGGCAGTACGTCCGGTCCCCACTGCTTCACGAAGTGGCCGAGGCGAGCCACGCGCTGCGCCGGCGTAGTGGTGGTGTGAGAGCCGCCGCAGTAGCGGTTGCAGAGATGCTTGTCGGTGTCTGACCTGGGATGGAATCGTAAGTGTTACGATAAATCGCCCTTTTTAACCGACAAAAAAAAAGGAGGTTCTCAATTCGGTTGTATGTTTATGTATCGCATAAAATTGAAAAAATATTTTATTATCTGAACGGTAATACATACTTCCAGATTGGTCCTATAGAAATTCCATCAAAATCAGTGACGCAGTTGCCAGGAACAAAAACTTAGATAATATAAGTTTTTTAACCTTATATTATCTAAGGTTTGTACTAAGTTGTGCTTTCTGACGTCCGTAATGTACGAGCCCATTTTCCGCGGTTTTGGTATGAGGAGACGCAAGAATTTTCATGCATGCTGTTGCATGAATATTCTCAATGTCCCGGGGAAAATATCACGGGCTCACGGATCTTTGAAACATCGAAGCGGCTTCTTTTTTAATCAGGAGTAAATTCAAAACAGTGTCTGCAATCGAGATAAACACGCAAAAGCCAAGCTTAGCGCGGCTTATGTACCTCTTCAATCTACTACTGCAGGCAAAAAATCTGGGGCATCATAAATCTCTATATTTCGTATGGTAAACAAACCTACATAAAGTTTGTTTAGTCTATTTCGTTTTTATTCGGGAATAACAAACCGGTTTTACTTATAATACCAAGTTTATTGGCGGTAGTAAAATTTTGACCAATAATGGTAAGCTTTACTTCTCAATATCCATATAAATATCCAATATAATGATCTTTGTACGGTGATTAGAGTTGAAAAAGGTGTAAATGTTCCAGCTTACCTCACTTTCTGCGGCTGCTTTGGCTGCGTCATCTGCTTGTCTATGGTCTCCCAATCGTGCATGTTTCGAGCTGGCAAGTTACTTTGCTGCGACTTTCGTATCGCATCTGAAAAAGTCTCAGTGTTAATCCCTGTAATTCGATGTAACTCTGCGAGTCTGTCGATATTTGAATAGAAAATGAGCAGACGCAAGATTTTACATCCAATGGGGCTAGTCTTTTATTTAGTATCTCTCGTGTAGATTGTTTTTTTTGCGGGACGCTAAATATTATCATTTATGATCCTCTAACTCTTCGTCGATGAATTTAAAGTATTATCTGGAATTCTGAGCATCCGGATAACAAGATTTGTAGTAGTTTGGAAGAATCTTGAATCTTTGACTACTTCCTACCATATTCTATCAAAGCTACAGATAAATTACTTGCAAATGATACGAGCATGTTAGTAGATAAAAGTTACCCAATTCGTAGCTCAGATAAGGCTTCATGGAGAAAGAAGCAGGCATGGGTTTGGACGCCGGTCCCGAAGACTCAACTTCCATGGGCATCACAGCTTTCGCATCGCATGATATGCAGTTCACATCCCTGATTGAAGCAAACAGATTTTTAAGTAAATTCTTCCCCCATTATCTCATTCTTAATGCCATATCACACATCTATTTTCGGGATAACATACGACCCCAGCTACAAAACGACAGATATATGATTTCCTTGGTCGCCAAAGCAAAAAAACTGCAGTCGATTTATAGCCAATAACAGAACAAATAAATGTGTCGTCTCTGTGTTTAGACTCATGCATATTGTAATCGGCTGAAAGGGAAGAGTCATGTTCTGAAAATACTCTCTATGACAAATGCGCTGAGATCACGATTGTTATCTTAAATTCACAGAATTTATTTCAGAGTAGGTACCTAGTTTCTGTTTACTTAAACTTGGAATATTTTACCTTTATCAATACGTGATGGAATATGTAATAGAATGTCAACACTTCAAATTCAATAAATAATTCAATGTTTAACCCAAGTTGGATGATTCGTGCACAGAAGAACTAGAAATAATATAGGTACCTACCTAATCAACCTACTCGTATCTAAATGTTGCTTCTGCATCTTACGCTATTGTAACGTGGTGTGTCTACGATGTCTTCAGTAAGAGTAAACAGACATCACCTCAATAGTTTCCTCTTAGTGCCAGCAGCTTCGGCCTCCTTACGCAACGATGCCATCTGCTTCAGATTCTCCTGGAGTTGTTTAAGCTTGCTGTTGAAGAAGTCTTTCACCGGGGACAGCTCCATCTTGTCCAGTTTGGTTTCGATCTCACGCTGTATGTCGTCTAGGGCTTGCTGCCACAGTGCCTCCTGTGGTTATACAAATACGTTCGTAGATTCTTTGGATGATTTACATACATCCCATCTCAATCATGCCACGTTGCAGCTATTGAACGAGCAAACTTCTGTTCCATCCCAAAAACCTCTTCAACACACCTTATAACTAACTTTTTTGGAAACCAAAAGTGTAGGACATCTAGTTATCTGACCTTTGAACCATATCAGTTAGTCATACACCCCAGAGTCGTGTACCACGTGACCCACCTGTAAGTTCAGCTTGCCAAGTGCATGCTCCAATCCTCTAGACAAGTCGTCGCAAGCCATCTCGAACTGATCATGTGACACCTTTCTGGCTAGCATACGCAGGTCAGCCTTGTCTGCCATCGCCTCAACCATGTCCTCGCGATCTAGCTTGATGGTCTTCAGCAGTTCTATTTGTTCTAGAAGAGCCTAGAAACATAATAAACCAGTTGAGATGTGGTAACCACTTCCTAGAGATTTGAACATAACATTTAAGAGTTCCTTGATATCTTTCACAAACTATGACTTGAACCAACGAAGTGTAAAACTAGTTAGCTACTACATTTACATAAGCCAAAATAATAACATTGATGTGATGTTGTCGATCCTCCTTCTCTGCAGCTAATTGTAAAGCGGTTTCGTGAACTTTTTTCAGTTGCTCTTGCATTTCTTGGACAGTTTGGAAGAGTTGCATCAAACCTTCAACACAAATTCAATTAAACTTATGAGGCATTGGTAACACATTAAAAAATCTAATCAAAACCAAAACGCACCTTGAAGGTCTTTTATTAGGTCTGGAGACAGTTTGCCGGATGACAGTTCTTGGCTTAGGTTGCCTACTTGCTTCATCAGATATTCCAGTTGGTCTTGGAAGGAGTTTATCTGAAAGAACAACAATGTGTTCACGAGATTTATGAATGTGGATTTGAATAAAACCAGAAATCCACACATCTTTACTAATCTAAGAGTAAGTACTGGTTTAGGTACTCACCTGATCTTGTATGACACCATCATTTTTGCCAATACTGTCGCAGCATTGCTTGAGTCGTTTCTCCAGCTCATTCACTCTTTCAGCTAGTCCAGCTGACAACGCGGAGAACCGCCGAGATCTTTCCTTTACTGTTGAAAGAACCCAGCTATTACGTTTTCCACTGAATGTTGCATCCGTTGACATGTACGAGTATAAACAGTATGTTTTACTTGCCTGGTGATGGTGGTGGTAGTGTAGGTGCACCAGGGGCAGCAACAGGCTGTGGCGGAGCTGGTTCTGTGTTTGAAATATAAATAGAAGGTTCATAGCATCGGTTAAAAGGTTCAGCAGCCTTACTGCCAAGTTTGGTTAACTTCACCGAGCATTATTATATAACTCCTGATTCCAACCAGTAGGCTGCGAGCCAGGAAAGAGTTTTCTATCTATGCTCAATGAACTTTATCAAACTTGGCGGTAGGGCTGCAGAGGTTTAGGACTATAAAATGGATTATGAATAAAATTAGGGCTAAAGGTTTTATCTCGGCAGCATGCAGCAGAACAACTCTTGAATGTCGCGCTGATTGTTTCCTCCCTAACTCCCTAACTACTAACCTATAGAAAATGTATCAGGACCAGTAGTGATGTGGGCACTGCCGCGTGCTGCCGAGATCGGAATACAACCTTTTGGTGCAACTGCTAAGTCACTGCAACCCCTAGTTCAAAGTGTCATGACTGGAATGATTAAACCAATAGAAGAAAAGGTTTCGGTACCATTCTGCATATCCTCCATAGCCGCATAGAAGTTGTTCGTCAGCCCGTCAAGATCTGCCCGCATGCGAGTCAAGTGTAGCTGTATGGCCGCTAGTTCTTCTCGAGAGGCTGGTGGTGGGCCGGAGGGGGTTGCAGGCGGTGCGGGAGCTGGGGTCACTACCGGTGGGGGTGGTGCTGGGGCAGGGGCGGGGGAAGGCGGAGGCGAAGGAGGGGGAACGGCTTGTTGGCTGTTGACAAAACACAGGACAAAGGAATATTGTTTCGATAGGATTATTGACTGGCTCTAGAGTCTAGAGTAATAATGGAGTGTACCAATACAATCGCTAAGCTCCAATTAGAGCAAGAGCTAGGGACGCCTTACGTTTTAGCTAGAAATATGAAAGAAGAATCGTAACTACTTCTGTCTTTTTAACCGACATCCAATCAAAAAGGAGGAGGTTCTCAATTCGGTTGTATTTTTTTTATATTTTAATGTTTGTTACCGCATAACTTCGTCATTTGTGAGCCGATTTGAAAAATTATTTTTTATCTGAAAGGTACTGCTTCCAGATTGGTCCCATTTTAATTTTATTAATTTTATTTGTTTGTAACTGCATGCCTCCGTCATTTATGAACCGATTTAGATTTTTTTTTTTATTTGGAATGTTATTCTTACGTCCTGATTGTCCCAAACAAATTTCATTAAAATCGGGCTAGCAGTTTGGCTATGAAGTCGGTTTCTCAAGTTTTTTAAACTTATAATTATTTTATTTCAAAATTAATACACCCAATAAACCTAAACCACCTAAAGTTTCAATATTACACCCTATAAACCTTATTGGATTTGTGTGGATAACGGATACCTACTCACACTCGCATGATAATGTTCACCAGTATTCACTTTCAATAAGTACACCGGGTACTGTTGTTGGGTGTAAATAAGTGTTTACAGCAGTTGCCGTAAGTTATATAAGCCGATTACCTATGGATTTTAAGGTACTCACGTTTTAGATGCTCGTCTCTTGAGTGCTTCCTGTAATTCTGTCGTCTCTCCGATAAGATCTTGAACTAGCGAGCTCAATTTCGCAATCCCCGCCTCAGCAGCCTCGAGGCGCGAAGACACATTCAGTGAGGTCCACATGTCCTGTATTGCTTTTAGATTGGTTTGAGATCTGGAAATTCATAACGTGGAATTGGAACTACGCCATCAGTACAGTATCTTTTGATGATTTCTTAACTAAAGCTTAAACCGATTAGAAAAAAGTCTAATTCCCCTTCTCAGCTTTTTTCGACATACACCTAATTATTTTAGTAGTAGTAGCTCTTTGTGAAGGGCTCGTCCGGAAAAGTATTACCACCATGCCTATTTCTGCCGTGAAGAAGCATTGCTGTGTTTCGGTTTGAAGGGTGTGGGTGCCGGAGAAATTATTTGCACGTGAGGCTGAACATCTGTATGCCTCAAGTTGATGGACGCGGGGAAGTGCATCGTAGGGCACGTTCCTGACGTGCGTGACCTATGAGGCAATGCTTTGTTATAGGCGATGGTTACCACTTAACATCAGGTGGGCCTTAGTGGTAGGTGGGTAGGTGGCACTTAACATTAGTTGTATAAAAAAACATACCTGACTGTCTCCAATATCTCTTCGTTTTTCGGCATGCTACTATAAACCCTGCCCTTGATTTCTTCCACTGCTTTCTCCAGTACATTGAATTTGCTGAGAGTGACAAGGGATAGCTTTTCAATGGAAGGCTGACGAGCCGGCGCGGGGGGAGGTGCTGGTACCGGTGGGGGGTGGGGGGTAGGAGACGGCTCTCTGATTGGACTGCGAGTAGCTGGAATGAAGGCTTAAAGTTGAGACAGAAAACATTAGCTATAGGCTACCACCGAGATACGCTTCTCTCCATCCAAAAGTTGTCTGGAAGAGATCGCTCTACAGCGTTATGACCGCCCATTGGTACATTAGTATGTGTTATTGTTACTTGTTTTTCCGGTGTGAAATAAAGAATGTAATATTCTATTCTACTCTAAACAATTCCAATAGGTAGAAGTTAGCAGCCGTAACTAAGGTTCTTACCTAGGCACGGCTGATAAAATTTAAAGATTATGGCCCAGATTCATAGA
This sequence comes from Thera britannica, assembly GCA_939531255.2. NCBI lineage: Eukaryota > Metazoa > Arthropoda > Insecta > Lepidoptera > Geometridae > Thera > Thera britannica. The sequence continues at coordinate 5,744,595 of OW618048.2, forward strand.
CCGAACTTTGACTTTACTTTGATGGAAAGTTCTACTTTCAACCAAAAATATATTTCATAGTTCTGTCAAGCTCTTCTTTATTCAAAATTTTGAAAGTAAATTTCGATAAACAAAGCTTACTTTGCGAAGACTCCTTTGCTGTAAAGCAAAGTCACCTCTATGAATCTCGGCCCTAGTATAACTAGTAGATCGTAGTACTTAATACATTTTCAAGGTTACTTTATTATGTTGTTTTAAATATAATGTATCTAGCTACTAAGTATCCTTGAACTTTGAAAGAAAACTCATAGGATTTCTGTCAAAATTTCAACCAAATCGAGATGATAATTAAAATTTATTGTCGGTGGTAGCCACTCGGTGCCGAACAAACTACATGCGGCAGTAGGATAGGGAAGTTGAATTTACGGATGAGCGTGGAATTTGATTATGGTTCACTGAATATTACGAAGACTATGATTACGTAAGCAACGGTAGAGCGTGTTCATACTTACGAGGAGATTCACTCTTTTTGATTCGTTCAACTGAAATATAAATTAAAAAATACTGTCAGAAAAAAACTAGTTTAGCCAAGTAAACAAATTGAATAAGCATAAATAGATTTATCGTAGTGTTCCTAGTGAAAGAACCAGTGCGGCGTATGGTGAATCGTAGGATCTGAATATTTACTTTACATAGATCTGTACGTACTTTATATTATACCTACTTATTCCTATTTTGTGGGACCATTTTCAAACTCTTATTAGCACACTGTAAGGTCACTTTCACTGTCACAGGTCTCAATTCCATTATCCGACGGGAATAGTTTAAAAAGCTGTTTCCACAAATAAAAATAGCCTTTTAAAAAACATCTTAGTTTCCAACTTTTGATAAAAGTGAAAGAATATTCTTGATGATTTTTATAATGTCCCAAAAGTTAAGCCGAGCCGTTAAATGTAGTAAAGGCACTATAAAATCAATAGAAATATTCTTGTTTTTAATAACATACCAACAAGTATAGTATCGGGCTCCACCGGCGGTGGTGGTGCAGCTGTAAAAATAATAAGGTGTAGGTAGAACAACTCACGTATGCAAGAACGTAAAAAGTAAAAATAAAATCAGCGTTTGCAAAATATCCTTCTGCAAGCGAGAATAAATAAAACACTTACGCAATTCCGCTTTCTTTGTTGGCACCTGTAAATAAGTATTTCATAAGAGATGGTATAAAATGATCAATTTGCTAAATCTGACTTCACAGCAACTATTTATATGTGACACAATGTCATGGTCGTCAACTCGTCAGTATTTTTTCTAACTTGCGGAAGCAAGGACTGTAATGATGTGGCTGAAGTCAAGAGGTCGATGTATGACGTCGACCACCTTGAAAATTAGTGATGCAGTCGGTATCGGTACCTTTTCTTCAGTATCGATAGAGTATTCACGGATGTCGATGGTCTGCACGTTGTCTCGGTTGACCGGCAGAGTGGCAACACTGCCTCGGAGCTCCACGTTTTTGCCCAGTATGCGCAGCTGCTGAGCGAGGCAATGCAAAACTGTTTGCAGCATGTTGAAGTCCACGATTCCTACCTGAAGAGACATTTGATTTTTAACAGATCATGTGACCTTTAATAGACCTCCTCATGGTCGTTGTCGTCAGGGTGCGAAAACCCCCAACTGACTAACCCTGACGGTGCATTTCATGCATGCAGAGCTGCTTCTACACCCTAGGTCCGTACACCATAATAATTAAGAGCTAGACTCTCTCGATATTCTCTCTCAAGTCAAGAATCTTCCATCACTTTGATGTGAAATTATTTAAAGCATTACGATCTCAGAATACCAGAAATACGTACTTAAACCTTCGTACTATACACATTTCAAACGAAAATCTACGTAACTGCCTTCATCCGCAACTTAAAAGAAAAGGGCCGGAAAAACTGGCATCTCTCCGGTTCTTTCTTTACAGCTTTATGTCCGTTCTAACAGCAGTCTATAGCCTTTGTCAAGGCTGGGAGATATTCTATTTTCATGGGCATTCCAAACTGAAATTCAACTGCGTGCAGGACCAAAATGTCGCAAAGTCCATCTGCTCTGAACCAATAATTAAAGCAAATGCAAATGTCGTCCTGAGTGTGTAATTAATAGTAACGAGCTGAATATTCTGTAATTAATCTTTTGTTGAGCGAAAGTAACTAGCACTGGAAGTAAGACTAGCAATTAGGGCAGTCTGTGGTCTAATTGTGGCAGACGCCTTTGTTATTTAGATGTCTGGAAGCTGGTGGATTCATTAAAAGCTATTGTAAAAACTGCAATTTTGCGAAGCTCGTTTTGAACAAAGTAAAAAAAGGCTTTGCGTTTCTTCAAACGTACCTACTATATTTTTTCACGATGACTAGTGTTTACTGAGTAGGATACAGCAGATGTATTTCTAGCATTTTTACCTTGTTCACAAATTTTGCATTTGTGAAAAAGATGAGACAACCTTACCTCTGGAGTTCCGATTGCAAGGTCGATCATGTCGCCGATGTTCAGTAATACAGCAGTTTCTGTTCAAACAAATAAAACTTATCAAAGTTCTAGTCCAGAGAGATTATTATTCTTGTTTTAGTTTAGGTACCTTACCTAAAGGCCTATGTGGCCACAGTCAGTGTGCATTGAATACCAGACTCACTCAATGCGAGTATAGAACGCATTCAATTCAAAGGAACTACAAAGCAAATATATGTTCGGTTGGTCTTTATTGTTAAAATATGCGAAATTTATGTACGTAGGTATACGCAGGCTTAGAATACTCATTCGAACGTAAAGAGAATTCATTATTTCTATCCTGGAGAAATCCTGGAGTTAGGTATTCAGACAACTGGATTTTACTTGTGAAAACTACAAGGCTTGTTTACCTGACATGTTTGCTATCTGATAATCCTTTTCTCTCTTAGGTTGTTGAGTTAAATTAACTAAAAACTAAAATTAATCCAAAATATTGAACAACGAATCTACAAAATATTGGTAAACATTGATGTGGCTTTTCTCATGGAAACAAGTTGACTTGACATATTCATATTTCTTTGTCGAAACTGACAAATTACTGTAAAAAGTTCTATGCTTGGAATGATCCTAACAAATAATACTTTTCTCATACCAGAATAAGTGTCTATGATTTTGTTAATCTATAAAAATCAAGGAGGTTGGAAACCCATTCCTCCTGACGTGGAAATTCCTTAGACAATTTAACCATTGTCTAAGGGAAATTCCTAAGGGAAATTCTATTATAATAATGAACACCAACTCGTACTTTTTGTACAAGTTCGTTATGTAGGTATAAATGCAACTTATCAGTTACTTAGTTGCGGAAAATGGACCTATCTTGATATCTCTAAGCATAATCCTGTAGTTTATTTAAATCCAGCTCGGTCGGTTGATATCTGTGCTAAGTAAAGGCTGAACGCACTGCAGTTCGCAACGAGCAAAGCCTTTTTGCTTTCCGAGTTCACTCACAGAGAGTGCGGAAACTGTAGCTGGCTATATTTATAGCCCGGCTTCGAAATAAATTGAAGTCGTGTACGATTTATGATAAAACTCACAATTATTTATTATCAGTTTTGTTCCAATTTATCTGTTCGTTTTCGCTGAATTTAAACCACCGATACAATGGTTTTCTCGAATCGTTAATCATCTTTACTAATCTTATCAAAATGGTATATTTACTAAAAAAATATTGCTTGTGTTTTTTTAACAACTTCGATTGTAATCCATTCATCATTTGATGCGACTATAGCTATAGTTATTAGTCATTACTGATACGAAGCATCTATGAAGTTATTACTCAAGATTCAAAAGATAAAGATTTAGTGGATAAATAGAAGTACCTAGCTTTATTATGGGAACAAATGACAATGGTATCGAACGAAGCACGTGTGCGAAGTCATGTATCATCATAACATAAGAGGAAAGCCGAACAGGTACGCGGTAATCTTATCACGTAGAGCAGTTACACGCTCATGTATCTAACAAAATGGTTGCGTCACAATTTCTGTTACTATACCACATTGCTCGAGGAAAAAGTTCACTTTGTTCCTATACCTACATCCACTCCTTAATAAACTACTCGATATGAGACCATTAATTTATTGGCGAAGTCTATGAATAAAGTTCCACGTTGCCTTTAATAGGGTTTAAGAGTTGAAAGCGGTTTGCGGGTGTTCCGAACTTTATTTTAAGCCTCGGGTGCTGACTTTCTGAGTGCTTGGACGTGTCCTGTTCTCGCTACCCTGCTGCAAATTTGGTAGTCGTCTACGAGTGTTTGAAACTCACTTCAAATATTCAGAATTTTGTCGAAGGCATTGAGATCAAGACAATTTGTAATAATGTTTATGTTTACGAAGGTGCTAGTTCACTTAACTGTTACGGCAATTTCTCACTGACTGGCTGATCGACATACAACTGTTAAAATGATCAGGTTGCGATAGCCGGCAATCTCACGGCAATAAATATTACTATTTGATTGCTAAGAATAATGCAGTAGTTGAGCAGACATAACTTGTTAGTAAGAGACTAAAAGATCTAACACTTAAATTTTACAAATCCCCATTTTGCGCAAATATTTGCTGAGTAACGGGCGTCCCCAAATCGTAATGTGTGATGAATGCACTATAGAATTATACTATACATACAATACCTTCTTTTGTTATGTACTTAGCTGTCTGATGAAGGGAGATACCCTACGCTACGCAAGCAAATAAACTACACCCTGCTCTCTTGACTTTGTAACTACAAATATTGACGTAGGATGTTTTCGAAGATACAGCCTGAAATAACGGAATAATTGAACCGAATACTGGGAAGCATACAGGGTTTGTATCAGTGATTACATGCAGACCGCTAAAACGTTCTCGTTGTTTACCCGTATCATTATCAACCGCGTGTTAAGGTTTCTTCAACAACTATGGTTTCCCTCTCACCACAGCAATTTACGAGATCTTCAATGGCAGATAATCACCTAAATTACTGCTCGCGGTGTGCGAACCGCTTCCCATAGACGGCGGAAAGCAGCAGACAGGTCGGTGCTCTATGAGCGGGCTGCATTCTTGTATGAAGGACGTTCAGTGTGTACAATAAAGTAGCTGTACCTGTCTGCGTAAAATGTTTGGTTTGGCTCATATTTCGCCGAAATGAAAGATGAGTCTTTTTTGTAAGCAGCAGGTGAGCCTGTGCGCGAGTGGGACGGGCGCCGGCCGCGGGCGCTCCTCGGTCCGAAAGCTCCTGAGCGCGAGGATCGCTGAGGGCCGACTCGAGCCCGGTTCGAGATAGTCTTGTGCCGGCTCGGCTGTGGGCCGACCGTATCGCGTTCGCGTTCGCACAACTTCTACGTCTAAACTTTACGTAAACATTTCTGCATTCTATCAAACTGTTTCAGTAAATTGTAAATACCGATTGGCGTATTTATTAGCTCCCCGGTTATTATTAAGCGCCATATTTCCAAGTGATTCACCTATCCCTATTAGTTTTTAATACGAATAAGATCGTGTCTTCATTTTTGTGGAAAGCACCGGCGCGCGGCGGCATCGAGTGCATGCCAGGCAGATCCTGTTGCGCCTATAATAACGGTAAGTGGTTTAAATCCTTGAAATTTGTTTCATATAAGTACATAATTATTCAAATTTAAAATTTTAAGACATTTGCATTTTTTATAACTTTATTTAGATATTATAATACTGCGGTGTTTCGGTAAGAATAATGTGAAGTACCTAGTAGAATTTGTGAGTTAAGCAAAATTAGTAAAAGGTAAAAGTTTAAAAAATTTGAATTCAATCTAGCGTAAAACATAGGCCATATTTGGATGATTTCGAAGTAACTAGAACTGAATACAGGTAGTTAGAGAACAGCAAATATTCCTATCTACCTATAACTTTAGGTGAAAAAGGTGATAAAGGCGTATGCGTAGTACCTACCTACCTATCTTTAATAGTCGATGATAAATCTTTGCCATGAGCAAATCAATAAATTACAAGAGTTATAAAAACCAGTTTTAATATATCCAAATTATCAATATTCGCTTATTGATAATTTATTTGTTTTTTTAGATTAGTGCGTAGATTTCTGGTTGACCATCGACCGTATTATTTGTTAAAAAATATATGTGTGAGGTAGATTTCTGTAATTTCAGACGAATCTGTGAAATGTGTGATAAACTGATATAACATTTAAGCATTACTATTGTAGGTATAACAAAGACAATATAAAAACGATTTTGCCATTTTTCCTAAATTTCTACAATACTTGCTCATTGCATTACCTAGGTAGACCAACATTGCGACAATTTTTCTACAATTTTATAATTTTTCGACAATTTTTCTTTTTTCAAAAATGAATTTGCTTTAACAAATTCCACAAGCGCATAGTTTGGTCGTCGTCAGTGCGGCATCCCCATAACGAATGCCGCAGGATTGGACAAAGAGTCCACAATGACCCGATTGAATGACAATAGCCTATACGGTCCACCGCCGGCCGGCCCGTCCTGTGACCCTGGTACACCGCACCGGGGAGATGGTATCGCTGCTCGAATTTTAAATTTCGACCCGGTTTTGACCTCGTTGTCATGCAATTGAGAAAATACGTGATAAGATGTTGGTTGAATAGCTTTTTCCCGTTAGTTTATCTTTAAGCCCCTAGGTGTACTCAACTTTATTCAGGTATTTTACAGATTTCACTTGCCTTCGTAGGCGGCACTTAAGGTCTTTGTGAGCATGAATTTTGTTCCTCATAGTCTATACATATAAATTGCTTATGTAATATAAGATATCGGACTGCGCATCCTGCGTAGTCGATAAATACAAAAAAAACTATGCAAAACGTAGCACAGATTTTAATAAAAAAACTAACAGATAACTTAAAAAAAAAAAGAAACGAGAGTTTCAAAACAGTAAGTACCTACTTACCGTCTGCTTTTTATCAGAGTTCAAGAGTCTGCGAGACTACGAGAAGTTTGAATTAGTTCTTTCTTCAGAAGAATATAACAAAATTAGTGAGTTAGTTTTAAGATTTTCTTATTACCCTGTACTTTAATTTGGCCATTAAAACGCTCTGATGCTAATGAAATCGAAATTTTAATAGAAAAGCTGAAATCTCAGTTGAACATAGATGAGTTTTAGGAAATAGCTCAAAATTTGAGCGCTAAAAACCAATTCCACACTGGCATCCTGTGGAAGATTCATCATTTAGTCGTGGTTTGATAACATCACTGTAATGAATTTATGCTCATATAGTGACCTAGTTCCAGTTGAATGTATTTAGATCGCTTGTCATGGCCGTAGGTCAATTCAGTTCATCTCGTCCACCAAGTGAAAGATGGCTTCAATTATCCGTGGCTAATTAACTCCTAGAAACTCATCTTGGCGATACCCGCAGGTTAGTCAGCTCCGTATTGATTATGTCGTTCCTGTGGATAAGGCGGACAAAGATAAGAGAATGGCATGGGCAATTGGTGGGCAAGCTTCATCTAAAACTACATCTTGCACGAAGTAGGATCCCGCAGTCCCGCAGGCGGTAAAGCGTTTCTGAAATAGTAGAAGAGAAACATGAATTGAGTTGGCCAAGAAAAAAAAAAAAAAATCCGTACGCACCGATTAGGACGGAAAACTTGAAAACGGAACACATTCGGGAAGTAGGTAATGTCAGTCTGTACACTTTGAAAATATGTAATTCAGTTAACGCTAGCAGCTATACTGCCCTTTGAAATCCGTCGCATTAGCAAATTGGACGGCAAATTCAATCATTTTAAACTTTTCACCACTCCCATGGGGCGTTCATTTCAAAAATGTTTTAAACACGGCTTTGCTTTTAAGCATGATTGAAATCATGAAAAGAAATCTGAATTATTTAAGTCTGTAGATACTTGAATGTTTTACTTGAGGCGACATGGTCGATTGGCTTAGCACTGCATTCGTTAATATTTTAATATGTTGATGTGGAAAAACTATCTACTTGCGAGCACTCTCTTTTTATTGAAAACAACAACATGCAATCAACACGAGAAATTGATGACATGGACTAGAAGAAATGTAGGTCTGAAGAATAAATTAGGCACTTTGTAACATGATAATGTTTGTAAATTGCAATGTAAGTTAGGTAAAGGTTACATTATTCTATGACCGTAGGTATAAGTAGCTATTTATTGGCTAAAGCTGTAAAAATCCGCAGTAAAAATATTTTATGGACGTATGTTGCTGTGTGGCTCATTGAACTTTTAACTCTCTTTTATAGTGCCTTTGATCTATACTTGTTTGTCTACTCAAGTTTTTATGGACCATGAATCCTTGCAAAGGTGTTTTGAATGGTATTTCTGCATTAGCCTTTGCATATTTTTTTAAGCTCTATTATTTTTCTTCGTCATGTATTAAACCAGCGCAACGATCACAATAAAACTAAACTTGTGTAAGATCCAATATTTATTACAGTAAGGTCTAGGTAATTGTATAGTATGTAATATAATATTCTATGGATAATATAAGTATTTTCAGACTCCTTATGTATTAACTTTCTTTTGTGTGTATGTAGCTAGCTACACATCAAAAATTTTAAAGCACTTCTTTATTTGCACACAGTCCCCTTGTAAATACCTTCAGTCCATTCCATCCAAAGGTTGTCTGGTAGAGATCGCTCGTTTAGCGATAAGACCGCCCATTGTATGAGGCAAATAGTTTTAAGTATTTTTATGTACCTGTACTTTTATAATTTGTTGTGTGCAATAAAGCATTTTCTATCTATCTATCTATCTATCTACTTAAGGCCTGCGCAAACCTAGGTCGCTGGCGATAGCGATCAGTGAAAAGCTGTCAAATATCGCTGTCAAATCTGACAGCGTTTCACTGATCGCCGACGCCAGCGACCTAGGTGTGCGCAGGCCTTTAAAGTATCCTAGTTCGTTTTTGGGAAAATCCTTATCTGCATAGCCTCCTTTTTTCATAGTGCCAGCCAGTTTTCACTCGGGTTGTTTGCATATTTCGGGTCGGTCTTATCTTTTCGTTTTATCTTGTCTATGGATGTAGTAGCTCGGCAAGCGATTATGGTGGTTTGTCTTGCTTATCTATGGTTACTATGTTTGAGCTTCTCGAAAGGCTCATTCAAGATTTAGATCATAGATGGAATAAAGCTAAATATCTCTTCTCTCATCTCATCATCTTATGCTTAAGTTAACAGAACTAGGTACTCCTATATAACGTGAATCTAGGTATTTTCAGGGTCCCCAATTGATTCATATGATAGTAATGTAATTAATGTTATATTATTAAGTGTTAATTTCGCTTAGCTTTCGTTTCGAAACGTTGCTATCGAAATTCTCAAAATTGGGCCGTTATCAGCTGATTCAATGTTTAGGTATTATTATATCAGCTTAGAGTCTTTGAAATCAAATTGACTCACTATACCATAACTTGTTGCAGATGGTTGGTAGAATTGAATTTGATGTGGCAAACACAATGCATAATCGTGTTTGTCTACTTTCAACAGAAGGTACTTCATTCTCAGCGGTGGTGTCGCTAAGGGCGCCAACCCTTTTTTATATGGCCCTTAGCATGCGGTGTCTCAAAGAAAACCTTGAAGTTATGAATGACACTCTTTGTTACATTCATACCCGTTTCATTCCTAAATACACTTACAAGTTTACTAGATAGGACTGTCTATTGTTATGTTGGTGTTTTTTTGCTGCAGTACATTTTGAGCAGAAGTTTTGGCGCCAGGATTCCTGTCCGTATTAGTGCTGAGAATGTTATTAGGAGGTACTACATAGTCGTAGTTTGGTCAGAGAACTAATTCCCCTGTTGTCGCTTATAAGTTCGTTTGCTACGTACAAAGTTACAAACGAGACATAATTGGAGCCTGATATTTTTTTTTTATAACGCTTTTATTAGCTTCACCTGTATGTATGTATGTATGTATGTAACCGACCCCTTTGAGCTCGATTTTGTCCTACTTTGAACGATCAGATTTGATTCAAACTTTGCACACCTGTCAAAGGTCGATGATAATGCAATTATATGAAAAAAAAATATGAAAAAAAAAAAAGTAAAAAATAAATTATAGTTTAAAAAACTACAAAAAAACGCTTTTTGTACAATAATATAAATTTTCAATTGATTATTACAGTTTTATTTTTAACTTTTTAGTTCAATTAGTTATAAAAGCGTTTTTTTTTAGTTTTTTAAACTATAATTTATTATATTTAATATTGTTGATCTTGTCCTATCAAATTATTCTATCGAATCCTGTATTCCTGTCTTCCAGGAATGCTGGTGCACCGTATGTGGTCATCACTTTTTGTATGGCTGTCATAGGTGAGCGTTTATGGGTTGTTCCAAATATGGCTCGCTCGATAGCCAGTTCTTAGTAACAAATAGATGGGGAATGCATTGTTCGTTGCATAGAAAGTAGGTTTTAGCTACTCTTAGCACCTTGTTTTTGAAATGCGACTAACCGGGTTTAGTTAAGGGGGTACGATTTCCATACAAACTTAATTTACACAACTATGGGCGAATAAAGTATTAATGTACACTGAAATAGCATGTAATAGGCTTTTACAGTGGTCCTTATTACCGGCCAGTTATAAAAAGTTGGAGTGTCAGCCGTTGGTCGTGGCAGTGGGGGCTTCAGAAAAAGAACTAACAGACTTTTACGACTATTTTGAGACATATGTTTTAAGCTCATTCACGTATTCAATGCCGAGTACCCGTTAGAAAGAATGACGAAAAAATTACTTTTTTGGTTTTTTATTAATATTTCTGTTATCCTACAGTTTTCTCCAACTTTATATAACTGGCCGGCAATAAAGACCACTGTAAAATTATATTACAGCTATTTCAGTGTACATTTATACTTTGTTTGCCCATAGTTGTGTAAATTCAGTTTGTATCGGAATCGAACAACCTTAAGTTAGTATTACTCCTAAGTACCTACATATCCTACCTACCGTATTATGTGTGTACTAGCTGATACCCGCGACTTCGTCCGCGTGGATATTTGAGTTTGTTTTTTTAGTTTGATATGACCAACTGCTAGTTACCATTGTTTTGAGCTTGTTCTTTAGAGTGTATTTGAATTTGAAGGCGAGTGCTGTTGGAGCCGATTTTTTTCAGCAGTGTTTAGTTTAAGTATGATAGATGTCTCCCGCGATTTTGTCTTAGTGGTTATCATCGGTTTTTTTGTAAACATCTGTGTGTATTAAAACCTGGTGACAAATGCTGCGGTAGCTGAAAATTTTTTAATGTTTTTTTTTTCATATTTTGTAAAGCTATTTTTTGTGATTTTATGTTATATTAGTGGCTAATTTGGGGTTTCGTATGCGTTTTGGTGTATAATCGTATTAGGTTTTTTTAATTGGCATGACCAACTGCTGGTTACTATAGTTTTGAGCTTGTACTTTAGAGTGTATTTGAATTTGAAGGCGAGTGCTGTTGGAGCCGACTTTTTTCAGCAGTGTTTAGTTTAAGTATGATAGATGTTTCCCGTGATTTTGTCGTAGTGGTTATCATCTGTTTGTTGGGAACCTTTGTGTGTAATCGAACCTGGCGCCAGATGCTGCGGTAGCTGAAAATTTTTAATGTTTTTTTTGCGTATTTTGTAAAGCTATTTTTTGTGATTTTTCTTAAAATCATTTTCCATTTTTTCTTCTTTTAGGGAAATAATTTTCCTATTTCCTTTCTTAGTGCACCTCTGCTCTATTAGAGGAACATACCTTCTAAGTTTCATGCTTCTAGAGCTAACGGTTTAGGCTGTGCGTTGATTTTTCTCCAAATCATTTTTCCCCTTTTTCTCCTCTTCGGAAAATAATTTTCCATTTTCCTTTCTTAGCGGATGCCTACGTCATAACATCTACCTGTATGCTAAATTTCAGCCCGATCTATCCAGTGGTTCGGTCTGTGCGTTGATAGATCACTATGTCAGTCAGTCACCTTTGAGTTATATATATTTAGATTATTAGTTTGGTAGGTTAGTTAGGTTCTGTGCTATCACGGCCTTTATTACTTTTGTTCTGTTAAAGTCTGGTTACCAAAGCTTGTTGTTTGTGCCTTATTTTCTTTTGTTCCTTTCTGCGATTTTACCACCCAGTACAAACATCCGAGAGCTTTGTATATTATATCGAACACGATCGAGGTACTTGTTTTGAGTAATGGAAAAGTGATGTAGTCGCCACTAAGTCTGGTGCAAAACGGCCCTTCGCTTTGTGCGAGAATAAATAAAAATGTATCAGGGATTTGCCAAAAACACATTTTCATGTAGATATTTTTCGTAAATCTCTGATATACAGGGTGTCCCATAAGTCAACGTCCAGCCGAAAACGGGTGATGCGCCAAGTCATGACAGTTATCAGAAAAATATAAAAAAAATATTTGTTGTGTAACTTTCGAGTTAAGAGTATTTAAAAAAAAAACAGAAAAAACTGACACCCTGTGATGATCTTTTAAGTCCTGTGACTACAAATATTAACTTTTCATGCAACTTTTTTCTGCAACGTAAGCATGAATAACCCTCTTGTAAATTACAATTCAAAATTAAGCCATAACTGCCTCAGTTTTTAATGAAATCGTGGAGTTTTGGCCAACGTTTCATTTCAGATAATTACATCACCCAACTTTAACCGTCTGTACCGCAAAAAAAATGTACCACACTATCATGGCATGTAACTTTAAAAATTGGCGCATTTATCCAGGATTCCAAAATGGTATAATACTTCTTTATTGATTTTATAGTGTTTACTACACTTAAGGAAATCACAAATAATACTTGCTAGAGTACTCCTTAGTTTTGGAAATAAAAAATCTGTTTTTCAACTAAACCGGATTTCCAATCAATTTTATTTCGATAGATAAAATATTTGTACCCTTTAAATGATGGACTTAAAATGCCTACGCTGTGTTTTTAAGTGACTCACAATTCACAGGTACAAGTAAATACCATTTTGATAATTCAAGCAAACAGATAGATCCACCATCTTGTCGAAAGAGTAATAACCATGGGTTTTCAAGTAATTTGTTAGTTTTAGGTAAAAGTTTGAAATAAAATTCAATCATAGGACTACTTCAATCGTAATTTTAATCTAAAGTTTGCCTTCGCCCGTCGCTGGTCTTATTACATGGTTTTTGACGAGATAACGTCTTATAATTCGATGGAGCCGGCTGCTCGTACGAAAAAATGACTCATGCGGCGTTACCTCGCTCTGAGGCGTTCCATTTAATACTTGAAGTGCAAGTGAGAGCGCGGAACGAGCGACAAAGAGAAACAATCGGCCTCCGCGTTCGGCAGCGTTCGACATCGGTCTATGATTGAATTTTATTTCAAACTTACACCTAAAACTAACAAATTACTTGAACACCCATGGTTATTACTCTTTCGACAAGATGGTGGCTCTATCTGTTTACTTGCATTGTCGAAATGGTATTTACTTGTACCTGTAAATTGTGAGCGACTTAAAAACGCAGTGTAGGCATTTTAAGTCCATAATTTAAAGGGTACAAACATTTTATCTCATGAAATAAAATTTATTGGAAATCCGGTTTAGTTGAACAAACATTTTTTATTTCCAAAACTAAGGAGTACTCTAGCAAGTATTATACCATTTTGGAATCCTGGATAAATGCGCCAATTTTTAAAGTTACATGCCATGATAGTGTAGTACATTTTTTTTGCGGTACAGACGGTTAAAGTTTGGTGATGTCATTATCTGAAATGAAACGTTGGCCAAAACTTCACGATTTCATTAAAAACTGAGGCAGTTATGGCTTAATTTTCAATTGTAATTTACAGAAGGGTTATTCATGCTTACGTTGCAGAAAAAAGTTTCATGAAAAGTTAATATTTGTAGTCACAGGACTTAAAAGATCATCACAGGGTGTCAGTTTTTCCTGTTTTTTTTAAATATGCATAACTCGAAAGTTACTTAGCAAATATTTTTTTTATATTTTTTTGATAATTGTCATGACTTGGCGCATCACCCGTTTTCGGCTGGACGTTGACTTATGGGACACCCTGTATATTCATAACAAATAGGTACATTCTTCTAGCTTACAATAGTTTATTTTTATATAATAAAATTTTTAAAACAAAGCTAATCTTAGCCGAGTTCTGTTTTCATTTTTCTATGGTTCTAGTGATCAAATTAAATTGAGCAATTATTCAACTAATTGCAAAATTTGTTTCTCTACCTAGATAACATTTATTTTATGTTGATGTGGCAAAACTAGTACCTAAGCATAGGTGTGCGTGTATCACTTATCTAACATAGTTTTAAGTTATTTTATCTTGTTACATAACCCCTATGGATCAAGCTTTAAAATAAAAAGTTTCTATTTTGATTTATTAAGTATATCATGTTTTTAGGGTTCCGTAGCCAAATGGCAAAAACGGAACCCTTATAGATTCGTCATGTCTGTCTGTCTGTCTGTCCGGCCGTGTCACAGCCATTTTTCTCCGAAACCATAAGAGCTAGACTGATGAAACTTGGTGAGTAGATGTATTTTGTGAACCGCATTAAGGTTTTTACACAAAAATAGAAAAAAAACTATAAATTTTGGGGGATATACATGAAACTGAAACTCAATTTTTTTTTTTCATCGAACCCATACGTGTGGGGTATCTATGGATAGGTCTTCAAAAATGATATTGAGGTTTCTAATATCGTTTTTTTCTAAACTGAATAGTTTGCGCGAGAGACACTTCCAAAGTGGAAAAAAGTTGGTCCCCCCCCCCCTCTAACTTCTAAAATAAGAGAATGATAAATCCAAAAAAATATATGTTGTACATTACTATGCAAACTTCCAACGATATTTGGTTTGAACGAGATCTAGTCAGTAGTTTTTTTTTTTATACATGAAACTGAAACTCAAATTTTTTTTTTTCATCAAACCCATACGTGTGGGGTATCTATGGATAGGTCTTCAAAAATGATATTAAGGTTTCTAATATCGTTTTTTTCTAAACTGAATAGTTTGCGCGAGAGACACTTCCAAAGTGGAAAAAAGTTGGTCCCCCCCCTCTAACTTCTAAAATAAGAGAATGATAAATCCAAAAAAAATACATGTTGTACATTACTATGCAAACTTCCAACGATATTTGGTTTGAACGAGATCTAGTCAGTAGTTTTTTTTTATACGTCATAAATCGTCAACCGCAATTTACCTTTCGACGAACTACAAAAACCTTTATACATATTATGTTAATTGATGCTACGGAACCCTTCATGGGCGAGTCCGACTCGCACTTGGCTGCTTTTTTTTATTAATACCATGTAACCTACCTATCTCACTTCCCTAAGTAGTCACTAAACGATCTAAAATAGCTATTAACTAGCTAACTAAACAGTAACTAACATAAACAAAGTTTTCAGAAGCTTTTCCTTGAACGGCCATAAATATTGATGATGGAGCATTATTTTCTTACCAGTTAAGGGAGCGTGAAAGATTGAAAGCGTGTCCACATGAGCTTAGGCGACAAATATATATCTCCTATGTTTGTTATGAGTGCTATAACGTAGATTTACGCCGTCAGGGGTTTAGCTGAGACATAAAATTTGTAACCATTTCGTTCCATTTCCGTTGAGAATCAAGTTGTGAAAACTTTCTCGTTGCTGCCAGGTCATGCAAGTTTGTGTACTTAATGCTTTTATGCATATTTTTTGCAGTGTTTTATTTGCAGCGAATACTTATCATAATTTTACTACTAAGTACTATTAAAGTTTATATTCCCTACAATTTTAAATTTATTATATGTATATTTCCTGTGTACTTATTTACTATGTGTAATTCATAATTACATTTTTGTGCTAATATTTTGCTATACTTATTGAAATAAAATCATTTGTATGCGGGGGAGTCAATTAACAGGAAGAACGTAGATTTGGAAGTAGGTAGGTAAGGTATGTACGATCGCAATTTTGATAAAATTAGCGGAAGTCTAAACGTATCGTTGAAGTCATCTTTGTGCTACGTGAATCAAATTTTAATGTTTAAAATTTTGCAAAATATGCGTTATACCACTAAATATAAGACGATATTTGGATAGGTACTTAGAATTACGTCAACGTGAGATCTCTGGCGCCAAAAACTCGAGACAAAATAAAGGTTATTTATTTTTTATTTTTCTCTATAAATAAGGCCCCTTGAAGATGGTCCACTTTATATAATCATAATTATAAATTTATTTATTCGTAGCCAAAAAATCATGTTACAATACGGTACCTATAACTACACTAGAGTATTACTTTTAGTATATTACTATATTACATTATAATAATAATGATAATAAATGAAGCATGCATGTTTAAGTTTTAAGTTTTAGGCAGGCAGGTATTTTTGGTATAGGTAAATGGCACCACTACTTACTTATGTTTAGTGGTTAGTTGGTTACTTCTGCGGAGGCCTAAGTTCAGCAGGTTGCTAATAGATGAAATGAAACATCTACATCACATTATGCACGTGTTTTCATTTCATTTATCACCCGAGATTTTGCATAAAGTAATCGAGGAGTTCCCTGAACGTCCCGACAGCAGCATAAACTTTGCCACTGCAATATTCCCACGTCGCACTTACGTAGAATAACATGTCTCCGGGAAAACTCCCGGAATCCGCATAAACATGCTTCAGAGCTTAATTAGAGCAGGTGGCCGTTCCCAAGACATGGCTGCCATTCCATTGTTGGAACCCGACGAAATTACTCTGTATAAAAAGATATGTCACATAGTTCCTCCGTACGAGAAAATCGGGAAACATGCGAATTTGTGAGATATTTTTGCTGACTGAATAGCATGAAAAGGGAATTAACAAAGAATTAAAATGAATTTACAATATTACATTTTACTGTTCTGATATCTCAGTGGTAGTAGACCTGCGTTCTGTGGTACACCACAGAACGCAGGACGCAGGTCCCATACCTACAGGTCATTACCTACAGGATCGAACCCATAACCTACAGGTTATGGGTTCGATCTCGGTCTAGAACAAGTTTGCTTCGACAAATATTTAATGCTTTACGTAATCTTATCTATATACATAAAATAGAGGGCAAAATCACAACTTCATACCTACTCATCACATAAACCTTGATAATAATATTCAATTCTACGCATATTTGGCCGTAGTTAGCACATTTTACATGTAAACAAAACGCAGATGTTTCTGTATTGTTGGTGATTCTAAACGTGGCGTGGGTAAAAAATATAGCATCACGAACGTGCTAGCTAGGTACGACCATATACGTAATATTTATCAAACCTTGAATAAAACACGCTGGCTTGCAAAATAAACACTTGCTTCAAGGAAATCCTTGGCACATGTCACTGACACAGAAATCCCTAGTCAAAAAGCATGTAGCCAACTCACGGGTTTTGGACAGATCTAGCGACATCAAGGCTTAGGTGTAAGAAATGTTTAACAATAATTTTGTTGTTAAATATATAGTTTTGTTTAAGAGCGGGTCGTGCGAAAATTTGAGATTTATTAAAAAAAAAATTCATAACTAAATACCCTGACATACGATTTTCATTAG
Organism: Thera britannica; assembly: GCA_939531255.2. Lineage (NCBI taxonomy): Eukaryota > Metazoa > Arthropoda > Insecta > Lepidoptera > Geometridae > Thera > Thera britannica. The sequence goes on from OW618048.2 coordinate 5,762,100, forward strand.
CATTAAATAGAATGTCATGTTAAATAGTATATTTTCTTAACACACTTAAATTTGAATTAATCTCAAATGTATAGTCTACAATTAGTCCTTTTGCGATTTTTAAAATGTCACTTAGTTATTTAGTTATGATTTTTTTTTTTTTAAATCTCAAATTTTCGCACGACCCGCTCGCTCTTAACAGAACCAAAACTTTTTTTAAATGGCAAACCGTTTCATACTTTCTTTTTTTACTCCCTCTTGGACCACGATATCTTAGTTCTAACCCCTTAGGCGATGTAACTCATATATTTACCAGTAATCTTGCAATCTTGATATCTGTCGAGTGTTGTCGAGCTACAAAATTCCATGCAGAATTAATTTATTTGAAAATTAGGGCAACCTAGCGTCTGGGTACCGGCGTAAAGTTAGGTGACAACGAATATGGCTATATCTAAAAACTTTCGAGATAGTAATAAAAACTGAAATTTCTAGCCACCAAAAACTTCGATAGTTGGTAACAGTGTAAATATTTGGCGTCGAGTTGCCGGCAGATATTAAACGCCAACCCTCAACCCTCGTACTTTGAGGGGCTTCTGAAGAATGGTTTCCTCAGCCAAGTATTATTTATTCTGTACCTCGTCGAAATCTTAGAGCTATTTGTATTCGCACACAATGCGACTGTAGGTGTAGTATGAACGTATAAGTTAGTGCATAGGGAGTCTATTAATAGCCAAGAAGGTACTTCAGCACAAATAGCTGGAACTTTTGTGCTATATGAAATACGAGTTACAGAGTTGCGAAAAGTAATAGGCAAGATAAATCCTTTGCAAATTACTGACGGCTCACTTTGCTAGAGAATGCCAACGAAAGCATTGATGAAAATTATTCAATATAAAATAATGTAAGATGGTTGGTAAAGCTAGGTACTAACTTTATTCTTTATGGGCATATTCTGTGAATTTCTATTTACGATGAAGGCATCTATTGTCGAACATAGATTATTCAAACGCTTTAACATATTTTCACGTGTGCCATACCATTCACCAAGCCCAGGCACAGAGGAGCTCGTAATCGAAACCTGTAGAAATGCCGCGGCAAAGATATGGAAGCACAGCTCCGTATTTGGCTTACGGGTATGCATTGGAACGTTGCATTTGAAGACCGGCTTTAGGGTTGCGAGTTGAATAATCTGAAAAGCCGGATAAAACATAAAAATGGAAGGAGTTCGTTCTAAAGAGTTTTCTAGTATAAGAGCTGCATGTGCTCGTGGGCTCGTGGCGTAACCTCTTTGGTCGTTCAGTGAAGCAGTGCTTAAAGTGGTCATAATTTGGTGTGCATGTAGCCGTTATAACGGAGTGTACAATAACGTGGTGTACATTATCGCTCGCTCAAGCATTAGATATACCGTACTGTGTATTAGTTTGGATGACATGTCCCAATGAATGTTTTATGCAATAGATTTTTTCTATAGCAGAATCTCTGGCCTTAGAACTTAGATACTGTAGTAAAACAAAACGATTTAAAATAATAATCAAAATCGTATACAGCTACTTTATACCTGACTCGATTATTTTTTCAATAAATGTAATATCCATCAGTTTACCAAAAGAAAAAAATATTATAAGAAACTTTGATTATTATGCCTGAAAGCCGGAAAGCCTTCTAAAAAGCCGGATCCGAAAGTCCCGAGGTTGCATATCTGTACATAGCAATAGTTTCACCTCTCCTTGCCATTGGCATTACGCGCCTGTACCGAATCGAACAATGTTGCCATATTCAAGCTGATACTGCCATATTTGTGGGGTTTGAAGGCAATCATAATTATGCTGTGCAAGATGCCATGTGATATTTTTTTCTTTTTTATACCGATGAAAGATTACATCAGTAAATTGAGTCTTATTTAATAGGCAGATTTAAATCGATGTTTTTATAGTGATTGCGACGATGAGTATTTCATAAAAATGTGCTCTTACAGGCAAAATCATTTTAGATTACTTTCCTTCTCCTGTTTAGTGTGTTTTGTCCTTCTTGTTAATTTTTTTTCTTTCTTGATATATTAATTCTGCGTTATTTGTTTACTTCTCAATCGCAAGCAAGACAGTTAGAAAGGTCACTTGACCTCTGGTTTGACGGCAGCTGGACCGCTTTCCAAATCATCTCAAATCATTTTAAATCGAATTAATACCGCATGTTGTTATCCTTATTGGTTTAGCAGGTTTTTAATGACCAGTCTGTGCATACTAATCTCGTAATTTGTTGACGAATTTATTAACTTTGCAATTCTTTTCGATACGTTTTAAATAAATTAACAAATGTTTATTTTATATTTTAGCATTCGGTATGTTTATTGCCATATTATGTATGTAAGTTTAACATTGTCCAATCTTAAGATTTAGCTGACAATTTAATTGCGTCTGAAATCTTTGTAGTTTGTAAAGGTCAGTACCTGCAGTAGTAAGTAAAAAACTAACTTTGCTACCTAAAATCCAAACCCGGAAGCAATCTTTAATTTTGTAAAAGGTTTGTATGGTAAGAAGAAGCATTAAAAAGAAGATATAAAAACGTTAAAACCTATGAGACCTATTTCACGAGAGTATATTTTGCTCACTGTATAATTGGCCCAAACAGTTTCTTTAAACAAGTTTGACTTCAAATGGATCGTATTCCAGGTAATAAAGATCTGTTACTATAGTGCTCATTCACGTATATTAATCACTATAATTTTATACAGACACTCAAAGCAAAAAGCCATGGCAATCTATAGCAAGTGCTTTTGAAACTAAGAGTACTATTAGTACCGTACTGAGCTTGTAGCTACTCTAAAATGTCAGGATGCAATCTTATTAGACTGGGACTGCGGTAATAGTAATTTTCTCAAATTTATACCATAACTAGCAGCCGCCCGCGGCTTCGCTCGCACCGTTCCCGTTACGCCCCGTTACCGTTACCTACATCTGTTCTCCGGTACAGTATCTTTATAAATTGTTGGCTGTGTGTTATTCTGATGTATAAGCTAAATTATTGTAAAAGTTCATTAATGTTTCATATGGCCACATCCATTCAGTAGTTTTTACGTGAAAGAGTACCTAACAAACATCCATCCATGCTTACAAACTTTCGCGTTTATAAAATTAGTAGGATTGAGCTCAAATTCACTTATTGTTTCATGTTCAACCTTCTAGCTTGTAGACAAAGGCAGTAAAACTCTATGAACTTTACTGATTCTACGGCATTCTGATTGGTACAGAGAATCTCTAAGAATTTACATTGGAATTACGCGACTGTCACTGACAACATTCTGCGAATGCACACTTACGAGGTTCTAATATTAGGACGGGAGAGGTGGCAGCATAAACTAAACAAATATAGTCAAACGTTAGCGCATTTTACGTACTCAATACTGAATGCGGTGCGTTAGAAACACCTTCTCACACCATAATTAATTACGTTCCTCATCATCATCAATAATCACAGCTCGACTTCTCCCACTGCTGGGTATACCTAGGCTTCCCTTAGTTTGTGCCACCTACCTCGATCTTGTAATTATGTTACTGTTTTTATTGGTTTATAGTGTCTATCTACACTAATGAAAAATCACAAAGATTCTTCATAAGTTCTATACTAGGCTCTTAAATTTTGGGACAATACATTATTATCTGATTATTTTACTGTATCAACATAAAGCAGAGTCGAAAAACCTATTTTTTTGTGATGATGTTCTCTAACATATTTATAATCATACCGTGCCATCCAATTACTAAGTTTTTACCGGTAGCTTAAAAAGCAATAAGGACTTAGAACTGCACTGAAGGACCTACCCAATAGTTTTTCCTCCAAATGGTTATAGGTCTACCAGAATCTCATGGCAAATTGAGAAAAAAAAAATTGTTGCGTGCAATGCTGGGGAAATTGGATTGAACAATCTTGATACTGTTTAATCTTTATTTATGTCTTTAGTATTTGATTAATTTGATTAAACAGGTGACAATTGACGCTGCCATATGAAAATCAATTTTTTTATAACGCTTTTATTAGCTTCACCTGTATGTATGTAACCGTCCTCTTTGAGCTCGATTTTGTCCTACTTTGAACGATCAGATTTGATTCAAACTTTGCACATCTGTCAAAGGTCGATGACAATGCAATAATATGAAAAAAAAATAAAAAAAAAAATGAAAAAAAAAAAACTTAAAAAGTAAAAAATAAATTATAGTTTAAAAAACTAAAAAAAAACGCTTTTATAACTAATTGAACTAGAAAGTTAAAAATAAAACTGTAATAATCAATTGAAAAATTTATATTATTGTACAAAAAGCGGGGGGGGGGCCTGATTTTGATTGTTGTAAATATTTTATCAATAGTTTATTATATCTGAAGTTATTATAAAAAGCACCCCACGCTTTTTTGTACAATAATATAAATTTTTCAATTGATTATTACAGTTTTATTTTTAACTTTTTAGTTCAATTAGTTATAAAAGCGTTTTTTTTTTAGTTTTTTAAACTATAATTTATTAATTTCTTTTTATGCCATGAGATTCTGGTAACAAGTGCTGCATATTCCAGACAATGTTTACTTTGAACGTGTGAAATAAAACAAACACATTGGACGAATGCCGCAAAGGTTACGAGTTATGGCAGCTCGTTTATCATTGTTTAGTCTGTGGCAGAGACGCATGGCTTGCAGCTAGACGACCTTTTGCCCCCGTGCTAGCTGTTTACATAATTTTATTTGGCTTGGAATCCATTTTTTTATGTTAATAAATATGTACATTTGTTTACACAAAGAAACTTACAATTAAACAAATATTTATAAAATGTACAAAATACACAAGAAACAGTTGAGCTTTCTGTAGACACACAAACGATCTAGAGATAGCGCAACTGATCCAAATTAGTAACAGACGGAAGCGTCCCCACGACGCTGGCGGCATTGCCACACTGAATAGCAATGCTAATGCGCTTTGCCAGATACCCACACACTTGACTGAGTTGTTATTTGAGAATGGAAAATGTTACAATTTTGTAAAAATGATTACTTGCTAACTTTTATTTACTTTATCTTTGGAAATAAATACTTAGTTTTCTCACATTGAATATCAAACACACTAGATTATTTAGAAAAATAAGATGATTTTAACAAAAAATCTATAATTAACAAAATGCAAATCCATAACTCAAACAAATGACCGGATCTTTTGAAACTTCCAGCACCATCCGGCTATTTTTGTATCTGTCATCCCTATGCTAAATTATTTTGTAATAAAAATAATTCAATGGCGTCTGGAAGTGGTGCCATTATGGCCAGATCCGTAATGGGCTAGGTTTATGAGAACCTCAAGTTTTTTACGTCATAGCGCAACGTCCACAACCATAATTTAGCCAAAATATATTTTATTCAAAAGAGGAAATAAATTATAGAAATAATAAAAATAAACCTCTTTATTTCAGACCTTGATTCGTAGAGATTAGTTACACGATAAAAAAAATTAGAACTATGTCAGTAAGAAACAAGTATATAGGTACACACAATCATTTTACTTACGGCGTAGGCGTAGGCGTTTTACAACACGTATAGGAGATATCTTAAAATATAACAATTAGTTTTACATTTATTTTATTATAATTTTCAACGAATTTACATTATTTACAAATTATAAACTGACCTGTAAACATGCACTTTAACAATAAATTGATTATTACTGATTATTATTGTTATTACGGAGATCGAAATGGAGATGCCTGATGTCATTTCTATAAATAATCAATAATCTTCATCATAAAGTGTCCATTATAAAATATTAAATGAAAATCTGAGTGAATGTATTCTTCATAATGAGGTAGTTACGAAAGCCCAAAAACCAAGAGGTTTCACATAACACTTCAAGCCATATAACTTTCCAGTCTACCCACATTTGAGCCCTTATTATTTTGTGACCACTAAACCGAGCGTTTGAAGAAAGTAAATTAATATTAACGATGTGCGAACTCTTTCTGGCATTTAGTTTAGCAATGAACAGCTGTGTTAATTAAAGCAGTTCACAGTACCGTGTCATAAATCCTCGGCTAGGTGGTACTAAAGCTTTGCGTACATCTAGATCGCTTGCGATGGCAATCAGTGGTTCTATTCCTGTATAATTCGTTTAGGCGATCGCTGATACCGCTGTGAGTTTTAAATTTTTGTTTAAAAAATTTGAAAATCGAACTCTGATTCAGCGATCACCCAAACGAGGGCTGTTGCAGGAATAGTGTATTGCTGTCAAATATCACACTGTCAAAGTTCGTGGCAGTGTGTGTGCAGATGCAAAACACTATCGATCACCTAGATGTGGGCAAGGCTTTATTGAGTAAGTATTTAGGTATCAACTTTTTGTTTATTTGTCCCGAGCTTTTAATCCACTGCGTTGCTTGAAGTTCTTATAAAACTCTCAAATTACTGTTTGGTTCAATAAGATAAATACAATAGGCAGATATGCATCAAATATGAACGCAATGATGAGATTTGATTTGTTTTAGAAGCTTGAGTCAAGTCAAGCATTCCTTACTAGTAATTAAAACAAAGTTACCAAGTTACTATTAAAATAAATATTTCATTAGTGTGTGAAAATGTGGTCTGTTAGATGTTGATCGATTTACGACTGTCGGTCCAGTACTAATTGCGAACTAATTTGTGATTAATTGATCGGTATTTGCTCGATCTTTGATTGGACTATAAAAATAACTTATATATTTCCTCTTGCTTGTCTGAATTATTTATTCAAACGGGTCAACACGGGAATAACAAAATACTTGGATATCTACTAAAATCCTAAGGATAAATAAAATTATAAATAAATAATACAGCAAAATTCACACAACTTAGCTTAGCCCCAAACTAAGCAAGTAAAAAAACTGAAATGTACTATTTCATTGCTCATACTCTGAAAGTAGGTCTGAAGTTGCCTGAGGGGCCCAATTGAAAGTAATACTTTCAGCCCTAGGGAGAATCGCTTTCTACTGACAGCTGTCAAATTATAAAAAAAAACACGTTCTATTTTATTCAACCATGTTCCAACTTTCTAAAGTCTTTCTAACTGCATGGAGGTAGTTGAACCAAATTCCAACTTTTTATTCAGCAAGTAGGTTGGAAACCCATTACAACGGTAAGAAGTTTAAAAAAATAAAATTTAACATTTTTTAAATTATAAATAACTTAAACTATTTATTTAAAATAACATAGATTTGAGCAAACAAATTACCATTTTTAGGGTTCCGTAGCCAAATGGCAAAAACGGAACCCTTATAGATTCATCATGTCTGTCTGTCTGTCTGTCTGTCTGTCTGTCTGTCCGTCCGTATGTCACAGCCATTTTTCTCCGAAACCGTAAGAGCTAGACTGATGAAACTTGGCGAGTAGATGTATTCTGTGAACCGCATTAAGATTTTTACATAAAAATAAAAAAAAAAGCTATAAATTTCGGGGGTCCCCATACTTGAAACTGAAACTCAAAAATTTTTTTTTCATCGAACCCATACGTGTGGGGTATCTATGAATAGGTCTTCAAAAATGATGTTGAGGTTTCAAATATCGTTTTTTTCTAAACTCAATAGTTTGCGCGAGAGACACTTCCAAAGTGAAAAAAAGTTGGTCCCCCCCCCTCTAACTTCTAAAGTAAGAGAATGATAATACTAAAAAAAATATATGTTGTACATTACTATGTAAACTTCCAACGATTTTTGGTTTGAACGAGATCTAGTCCGTAGTTTTTTTTTTATACGTCATAAACCGTAAACCGCAATTTACCTTTCGACGAACTACAAGAACCTTATTATGTTACATCAAGTAACATAATATACAGGTTCTTGTAGTTCGTCGTGCTACGGAACCCTTCATGGGCGAGTCCGACTCGCACTTGGCTGCTTTTTTTAAATTATGAAAATGAAAATAATGGCTGAATAATGCTGGCGAGCCGTAGCCGAAGGCCCGCCAGAGAAAAAGAAAAAAAAAACCAGGAAGGCGGCAATTCAATCTTCATTTTCACTACAATTTTTCTTTCATGTTTTTATTTTTATTTTCCTTGTATTCGTAATGAAAAGCACAGTGTTTACCTAGATGAAAGTCTTTTAAGTCCCTCAAGCTCCATTGGCGCCCTCGCTACGCTCTGGCGCCAAACCCGTCTCGGGACTCAAAAAACGTGACTTTCAACACTCGGGTAACAATGTACTATTGACACTTTCTATAAAACTTGAACGGCTATAGGTAGTCTTTTTATATGCTCGTTGTAAAAAAAGGAATGAGAGAGATAACAAGAAAAGTTATGTTGAGTTCTAAAACAACATCGGTTCAGAATTTTTAATTTACTAACGTGAAACAGCAGCTGGGGAAGGTAACTGCTCAAACCGACCTCCTTTCCGTCAGACTTTCATTAAACGGGACGTAGACGGGAGTCGTAAACGTAAATCCATCGTCCATTCAATTAACTGTAGCTGGTGGCAGTCGTGCTCAGGTGGTATTTTTTCTTTCATCAAAACTCTAAAGGTACGGCTACATCTAGGCGATATGCTGGTGATGTGGTCGTACCAAACTTATTCTAGGTAAAATGATTAACCCTCATAGGCCCAAAGAGTACAGTTATGGAGGGAGTATAGGCCATAGGAGAAACATTTCTGTACACAAGTACTGCTGTGCTTTTTATTACATGAAAAATATATCCCGATAATTATACGAATTATAAATTTAGGTCTAAGGCGTAATCAGAATCAGTGCTTGAGTCTGAGTTGAGTACCTCAAGCACTCTCAAGAGTCTCAAGCATAGATTTTTTGACAGTTCTCCAATGAAAAATTACAAAAATCTATGATAAGGCAATAAAAATCTAGGCTCAACTCAGACTCAAGCACTAAACTGTTTCTGTTTCTGAATACGGGCCTTAGGTGCATATTGTTTATAGGATATGTACAGTATATAGTTACTCAAACCGTAGGTTACGAAGCTTAGGAAGCAAGCTCCACGGCCAACACCATAATTTCTAATAACGTTGGCACACACCGCACTTCAAATGATAATAAACATCTCTAAATAGGTCCACAAAGCTATGGGGGCACTACGTTCTAATCAGAAATCATTTAGTCAGAGCACTTGACATTGGTATAGTATGATGTGAACGCGCAGTAAACGACAAACAGTCTGAATGGACATCATGAATAAATACAGTTTGTAGGTACTTCAATTGAATATTGCATCAATTGTATTGAATTGAATTGATCGGTGAATCCATTGGTATCTTTACAATGTTTGTTGAGAATAGGCGTGTCGCGTTGTTGCGTTCCTACATCCTACAATGGTGGTAGGAATGATCGATATTACTCTCATGGGAACTTTGTTTTGTTTATTCTAGGTAGCAAACATTGCATACGTGCAGGCTCGTCGCAATCAAATCATTTTGAACTTGGAACAAAAATGTGACGTCAAACCTGAAGACTTGCAACTTTTGCAGCGTGTATTTTATTGCTTTATTAAAAACTAGCGGCCGGTCCCGGCTTCGCACGGGTGGACATTTATTTTTTTAAACACATAAATATAGCCTGTTTTACTCAGGGTGAATGTCGCTATCCAAAGGTGAAAGAATTGTTGAAATCGGGACAGTAGTTTTTGAGTTTATTCATTACAAAAATACACACAAAAAATACAGACTCACTGGCTTATTACGACCCCTCTGATATTTGGTGGTAATGATGTACGTATGTGATCGTAATTAATCGTAAATAAGAAAACACATTCAAGGTCGAGGGCACTTCACTTGTTTAAGTGATGATGATGATAGGAGGTTAGTAAGTAGGTACAGAGGATACACATCAGACAAGGATACAACTCTTGCCGTGTCTAAGTGTTATGTTATGAACTAGAGATCGTGATAAAGCTCGTACGAAGCCAATCAGAGCTTTTCGAGGCGTTATAGCTCGTTAGTCTAGCAGCGAGTCGGCTTACTGTGCCGTAGGACTCATTCAATACATTTTTGGATGATACTTACAGTGTTCATCATCACCATCATCACCATCATCAGCCTGAAGAAGTCCACTGCTGGACATAGGCCTCCCATACACATGCCCAGGAAGAACGATTCTGAGCTCTTTCCGTCCACCGACTTCCCGCGATCTTAACAACATCGTCGGTCTATCTGTTGGGCGCCCTACGTTTCGTCTTCCGGTTCGTGATCGCCATTCGAGAACCTTTATTCCCCAACGGTTGTCGGTTCTTCGACAGTGCTCACTGCAATATAAAAGCCTCATAAAGAATTATCTATAAACAAGAGCCGTTTCTTAAAAGAAGGTGGTTTTCAAATTGTCCTGTATTTTTTTTATCATGCTTTTTAGGGTGCCGTTTCCAAATGGTAAAACTAAGAGAGTGATAAAACAAATAATTATAAGTTTAAAAAACTTGAGAAACCGACTTCATTGTCAAACGGCTAAACCGATTTTAATCAAATTTGTTTGGGACAATCTGGACGTAAGAATAACCAAATAAAAAAAATAATTTTCTAAATCGGTTCATAAATGACGGAGGCATGCAGTTACAAACATTAAAAAAATTATTTAAAAAAAATGGCAACACCGATTTTAATAAAATTAAAATGGGACCAATCTGGAAGCAGTACCTTTCAGATAAAAAAATAATTTTTCAAATCGGCTCACAAATGACGAAGTTATGCGGTAACAAACATAAAAAAAAAAAAAAAAAAAAACATACAACCGAATTGAGAACCTCCTCCTTTTTGATTGGAAGGTCGGTTAAAAAAAATATGTATTGTGCATTGCCATTATTTGAGTTGATTAAATTGCGGTTTACGATTTATATCGGTGGAAGTTTGCACTTCCACCGAAAACTGGTTTGAACAAGATTTAGCAAGTAGTTTTTTAATACGTCATAAATCGTAAACCGCAATTTACCTTTCATTCAATCAACTCAATTATTAAGTTATATTGTGTTACTATCGCCTAGGACAAGGCTTTTTGTAAGTAGGTATGTAAGTATCTAATGACCCGCCCCGGCTTCACACGGGTGGAAATATTCAAAGACAGTGACTTCACATTTATCACCTCTTTATTTCTAAAGTTATAACTTATAACCAACGACAGTCACCAATAACCTGGCTTTCTCTTGGTAAAATAATTATCAAAATCAGTTCAGTACATCCAGAGATTATCCCCTCACAAACTTCTACCTATTTATAATAAGTAGAAGTTATAGGTTTAGTCGTATAAAAGTCTAGATTATGGCAGGTAGTTGCCAATCTGCAGGTGCACAGTGCACACCAGTGTCAAGTAATCGGTACGAGGTTATTTCTAAACCTCGTAATTGCATTTTATGTGGTGCTTATTCACCCTTATGGTGGATTAAGCTTAGTATACTGCAGGTATTAAGTAAGTAGTATATGCATATACATACATGGATTGCCTAATAGGTAGTCGATTTCAGAGTTTGTGAAAGAACATTTAGATTTAACGGAGTTTGAACTTACCATAAGCTGATAAATCCTACTAATATTATACGCACGAAAGTTTGTAAGTATGGATTGATGGGTGGGTGGATGTTTGTTACTCTTTCACATAAAAACTGCTGAATTTGAATTTGAATTTAACGTTTTGGTAGACGTAATTTCCCAACGTTTCGTTTTAGGAAATTAGGAAATTGATGCCTACTGACTCGATTTTTCAACTCAGGTGAAATAACGCACTGGCTGACATTGCCATTTTCAGGGTCAGCCTGTCATCTCGAGGTTGACATGGGTAAACTATGTATACCCTATACCTTACCTGCGACTTATAAGGTACCAAGCTGTAGAGCTATAATAATAAATTCTGGAATACCAACTCACTAGCCACCCATCTTTAGTACCTAGGTAAATAATAGGTGCTGAAGTATTAGGCTGCTATTTATTGCAACACAGCGAACAAAACAAAAATTCATAATATGAATTTTTACTGCGAACGAGACATAATTATATGAAAATTTAAAGTGCGTGTCAATCAAAAACAAACATGAATGAAAGTGAATAAAGTGACAAAAAAAATCTGAAAAACTTAGAGGACTTGGCGGAAGAACTTTGAATCCAAGCCAGCACAAAAAAAAAAGTGACTATATTTTAGTTTGTAGGCAGATACTCGTATAAGCAGTAACTCACTTCTCGTCTCTTTGGCTATCAAAAAGTTAGTCTTCTTTTAGAGAAATGGGGACAAGGAGAAGCACTTTAAAGCTAAAAGGTTTTTAAGCTAAACTCCGCTTAAGGATGCATTTAGTTAGCAGTGGTAACGAGCTTTTTAATGTTTTAAGCAGTTTCGAGTGGGCGCGCTGATCGGGTTTTACATTAAAACAATGTCGAAAGGTTGTAGATTAAAAAGCTATTTAACATTTCCAAGTACGTAAGGTGTGTATATGCACACGGGTTTCACATACTGTACTATAATTTATTTATTTTATATCATACGAATACATGGTACGTGTATAGTTTATTCGTTTATTTTGAAATGTTTTTCAGCAAACAATAGTGGTAAGTAATCCGTTTTAGAACGTAACCGCCCTCTGAACTAAAACAAAACTCAATTTATTCCACAAGCGGTTCTCTAACAAGAAAGCTTCGTGCTCTCACCACATAAACAGAACATGTTCGTCCACAGTTATTGTTAGGCCAACAATGTACGGGAGCGCGAGTAATGTTCACCAAAGTTAATTAAAGCCTACTTCCGTAGAATACACAGTTGCCAAGCCTCCGGCTTTTTTGTCCGACCAAAAAGGTAAGCTAAGTATCTAAAGAGAAAAAGGCTACTGGCAGTGCTGCACTACCACAGAAGAAATAATAGTTATTTATTATACAAGAGTGCAAAGTTGCTTTTTAACCACGTGCTCAATTTTGATGACCGAGCAAAGATTCTAAAATTTAACCACGAGCGTAGCGAGTGGTTTAAAAGTTAGAATCCTAAGCGCTAGCGAAGGAACCAAAAGAGCACAAGGTGAAAAATCTTTGTACTCGAGTACAACACGTAATTTTTCATCCCACCTCAGCGAGGAAATGACTAAATGCAAAAAAAAGCAGCCAAGTGCGAGTCGGACGCGCCCATGAAGGGTTCCGTAGCATCAATTAACATAATATAAAGGTTTTTGTAGTTCGTCGAATGGTAAATTGCGGTTTACGATTTATGACGTATAAAAAAAAAACTACTGACTAGATCTCGTTCAAACCAAATATCGTTGGAAGTTTGCATAGTAATGTACAACATATATTTTTTTCGGATTTATCATTCTATTATTTTAGAAGTTAGAGGGGGGGGGGACCAACTTTTTTCCACTTTGGAAGTGTCTCTCGCGTAAACTATTCAGCTTAGAAAAAAACGATATTAGAAACCTCAATATAATTTTTGAAGACCTATCCATAGATACCCCACACGTATGGGTTCGATGAAAAAAAAAATTTTGAGTTTCAGTTTCAAGTATGGGGACCCCCAAAATTTATAGTTTTTTTTCTATTTTTGTGTAAAAACCTTAATGCGGTTCACAGAATACATCTACTCACCAAGTTTCATCAGTCTAGCTCTTATGGTTTTGGAGAAAAATGGCTGTGACACGGCCGGACAGACAGACAGACAGACAGACAGACATGACGAATCTATAAGGGTTCCGTTTTTGCCATTTGGCTACGGAACCCTAAAAAGAACATGGCACGACTAAAAGTAACACCAAAAAGGTTTCGGGTATGAGTTTTTAACAAATATAAAAAGGTTGTATGATAAATTAGGCACCATGGAGGTTAAATAGGTTGTGTATTCACAAGCTTAGTGAACACTATATTCTAAATTCAAATTTACTTTATCCTCTAGCCGTTTTTATTCGCTAGAGTCTAGCGGATAAAAACGGCTTTTGCACTCAGATATCGAACAGCAAAAACAAACTTTCAAACTTTCCGATGGGATAATTTTTTTTTTTGTTGTGACTGTCCCTTGAATTATTTGCGTAAAAATAGGTTGGTACTCTGTATAGCTGTTGTCGAAGGGTTTCGATGATGGCTTCATGACACCCACACCCCAGTGATGTAAAGGACATCCGATACGTTTTCATCGTCAGACACATTGCCACTTTTTAAGGAACCCTTTTCATTTTAGAACTTGGTTGAGAAAATTTGATTACAGAAGGAACCCTTTAACTTCAGTACGTATTATGAAACTTTGGTTTGATTTACCTACATGCTCAGTCGAACGAGCGACCTTGTTGGTTATTCCCATGCCACGATTTATTGAAAGTGTTATTGTTTGGCCACTTTAGTCACGTTAGTAGGCTTATGAAGGTACCTACTATTATTTATCGTTAGCTCATACTTATGCGATGTTACGTTGTTTTTGCATTTTTGAACAAGAATAGAAAAAAATAGGTATCGGAATACCCATTCGTTTCGTCGTGATAATTTTAACTAGTTACTATGATGTAGGTATGAGTTACGTACCTACCTTGATCATTTATGCCTTCATTATTTATGAAATTTACATTTAAATAAGTAGTACCTATTGTATGCTTAGGTCTACAATTTTACATAGGTAGGTGTAGGTACCTATTATGGTTTTAAATTTTATGGTGTCTGTAAGTAGGTAACTTTTCCAGCTAATAATAAAAAACTATGTCTATGCGTCACACACTTAGTTATTCCATCTAATTACTTGAAAAATGCTCCGTTTTTTACATAAATTCAGAGATTAACATCAAAACCGCTCATTTTAAGAACTTGAAAACGTTCTTAAAACTCGGCTTTGCAATGCAATATTTCTTGATTGTAAGGAGATTACGTGAAAATTTTATTTTCACTATTTGAATCACGGCTATCGATATCGATACCTACTCCTTATGCCGTGGAGTCCGTCTGACGTCATTGATCGCATATCCCTCTCATCAATTAGGTAGTGGGGTGCAGTCCCGACACATAAATCAAGATCCACTACAGCCACAGAGTGCCGTTTACAGCACATTAGGTAACTAATATAGACCCTCATGTTTTGCTGCGATTAATCGTTCAACTACTCCACATTTTGAGTCAAATTCTAGAGCATGGGAGAGTTGTTGATAATTGTGATAGCCTACTTTCACCAATACTTAAAAACTAATAGATTTATTAATGTAAGAGTAACAACTTTTACAGGTGTTAATTAATTTGTAAACTCTCTAAATAAAACATGTTCTCAAATATTTAGATGAAGCATTCCAAAATTGCACGAACATTAGGAAACTATTTACGAGTAAACTTATTCGCTCTGAAAAAAGCCATCAAACCATAGTGTGGAATATCATTCAGGCATATAACACTGCAATTTCGTGAAATTGGTTCCAATGCGGTCCCATTTGTATGTGCTGAACCACTAATCTCTCAAATAATCAATTTAAACTGCTAGTATAAATCCAACACCCCTCGTGGTGAATTGCGCAGTTTATTTAAAAGCTAGCCCCGACCAATATCGGAGCAATTCTGTTAAAAGCAATTCGCGATTGATGCTCTGGTCGAATGCTATTAAATGCCGCTGCGGGCCGAAACGAAATATTTCAATATTAAAAATAAACACGGAATAAGAACAGTCGTTCTTATGTAAAATGCCTATAAATTTAGTTAGATAAAAACCGATATTTACAAAGTGACATACCTACACTTTTATACATTGATATTTTTCATTGTTGCAGGTGTGACAAGATGGCATTCCACTGCACAATAAATCTGTGCCAGCCACTGCAGTCATCAACAACATAACCAGAATACTTTCCATTTCCTAGAAGTCGAATAACGATAAGTACATAGGTACATTTAGTAAGTTCATATTAAGCAATATGAATTTAAAGTTGATATCGATCCTTCTGACATGGAACTGCATACTGATATCAGCCAAGAGAACCTCTTTTGAGGAAGAGGAGGCTTCAAGATCAAGGGAGCTGAGAAATAAAGAGAACAACCGGAACAGAACCACGTTCAATGGAACTCTCACCGACCTGCCCGATAGGAGAAACCTAAGACATAAAAACAGTTCTAGATACCGTGCAGAGAGGCGAAGGACTTGGGAACATGATATTAGAAGAGATAGAAGAAAGGGTTCGGACAGCTACTCTTTGGAAGATAACGCGAATCGAACTATAGAACCATTTGGTCCCAAGAAGGAGGAGAAGGCTCGTAAGAACGATAAGCACATAAACAAAAGCTTTGAAAAATTTTCGATTAAGAAGTTGATGAATAATAGCAAACCCGCGGAAAAATCCCATCCTGTACCTGTAAAGGAAAATTCTACTCGGTCTAAATTGAAGATGCCCAATAAATGGCAGGGTTCAGATAGAAACAACGGCTACATTCCGTTTCCTCAGCCGAGGGAGAGGAAGCCAAATATCATTTTGATATTGACGGATGATCAAGACGTGGAATTGGGCAGTTTGAACTTCATGCCACGAACCATGAAGGCCATAAGGAGTGCTGGTGCTGAGTTCCGCCACGCATATACTACGACGCCTATGTGCTGTCCATCAAGGTTCGTTTCATAACCTTTTTAACTTTTAGAACGACATGTTCACATCACACACATCCATTGGAGCTTTCAAAAGTGATCGATCGGAGGAATTTGTTGTAACTATCCAGTGTTATTTATCATTTAGCGTCGTGGTGTCCATTCATTTTATAACTCTTTGCCCCCAGGAGCTCATTACTGACCGGAACGTACGTCCACAACCACAACGTGTACACGAATAACGACAACTGCTCGTCCCCGATGTGGCAGGCCAAGCACGAAACCAACACCTTCGCCACTTACCTGTCTAACGCTGGGTATAGAACTGGTGAGTTTCAAAATTGAAGTCACAGTAAAGTTTTTTTATGAAGTTCTATAATCACGGGTCGTCGATGGATATATATACCACAGTGAACTGAGTCGATTCGAAATATAAGACATTTCTCCTCTAACAAGCTTTTTTCAAAAACTAATCAGTGTTTATACAATAAGGCAACATTCCTTCTCATAATGTAGAGTAATGACAAACAGTGCAGTGACAGGGCGAACTTCAAGCAGTGCGTCCTACCTAAGTAACGCATGTTAGTAAGGTTATTCATGTAAGAGATCACTGGACAGTCCGGTTAAAATTAAGAGCAGACCTAAAAAGTATAGAGTGCATGTTTAATGGCACAGCTGTACTTTATCCTCAAGCCGTAACACGATACACGAGCACCTGAGAATGCGTTTAGTTTCTAAAACATTTACGTCCGCGATTGTTTTTGAAATGACATTCCCTTGCGTCAATCAATATTTTTTCTTTGGTAGAATAGGGCAGAATGTTTTGAGCCTTCTTGTTTATGCATGCTTATGCAGTAAGATGAAAAAGTGGTGGAAATGTAGTCACATCCTTTTCTGCGAAAAACTTCTTCATAGGCGAAGGATCTTGAGGAGTTATCTAACGGATATTGATGTCCGTGCTCCTATATTTAGATTTCACTTTTACCGCTTGATGTAGCCGTTTATGTGAACGCCATTATAAAGGTACCTACATTTTATAGCTGCGAAATTAGTATCGTAAAACGTTGACAGATTTATAGTAATCTAAAACCTATTTCTATTTGCATTCCCTATTAACATTTTATTCCTGTCTAACGACTAGAAGAATCTATAAAGTTGATTAAAGTTACAGATTTAATAGCCCATAGCAGCCCGTCCAACTTTAATATTTTTTTTGCCGATGACGTTCATGTAAATGGAGTTAGGAAAAAATTGTTGCGGTTTTAATGGAATAGTGAAACATGTTTGATGTATAACTCGAAAATCTACACATCTATCTACTTAGAAAGAAAGAAAGAAACAGTCCAACAGTGACAGCAGATGTCAAACCTTGAAAATAGCTTCACGCGAGTCGCACGGGATGCCATAGTCTATTATAATTTTCTCAAGTAATTTAAATGCTAAAGGGGCTTCCGGATCATAAATAAATTTCACATTAAATATTGAATAACATAGAACTTTATCATAGCTGCTGCATCGCCTGAACCGAGCCCATAAATCAATACACTGAGAAAAATGGATTTCTGGCCTAAGATGAATTCCACCTTTGACGGCTGAATTGTAATGACGCGAGGCGATTTTGAAACGCTTACGGTTAATTTGACTTTACTATTCGTTTGCGATAAACTGGTACGTCTCATATGATAAACACGAACCGTCGCAAATGACTTACCGTAAGGTAGTCTTGGAATCCAACTTAACACTGTTAATACAGCAGTAATGGACTATTGAAAGCGTTTTAAATTTACGACGTTGAATATGTGGTGAATATCACCGTAATTAAGGCAAAATTTGACTTAAGTTAAGGTGATATATGCTTTAATAAAAACAAAACAAACTTAAACCTAAGTCATAAACAAACTTTCGAAAGTGGCATAAATAATCTTAAGCATGACAATATTCACCTTACAATAAGGCAGAATATACTTTAGTCAGAAAAAATTGAACGTAAACTCAAAGTCTTTCAGCGGCGTATGAATTTGGCAACATGAAGGTATAATGTGGCCACATTTGCCCTTTTATAAGGCGAAATATTCTCAGGGTACGACGAATTAAATGGTAACATAAGGTCATATAACGGCATACATATTTGACCAATTTAACCGTAAATTTAGCAATATTTACCTTATCATAAGGCGATATAATGCTCAAGTATCAACTGATTGAACGGTAACATTACGTCATAGAACGACGTGCATACTTGGTCAATATAACCGTAAATTTGGTGATATTAGTTTTATCATCAGGCGAAATACGATCAAGTTACGACTAATCAAACGGTGAATAACGTCATAAAACTATTTACTTATTCGGTTAATTAAATCGTAGATAAGACAACAATCACCTTATGGTAGGGCGGATGATACTTTAGTTACTATTTAATCAAACGTTTAAAAAGTCTAATAACGCCATACATATTTGGCCAATTTAACCGTAAATTTGGCAATATTTACCGTATCATAAGGCGAAATACGATCGAGTTAAGACTAACCAAACGGTGAAATAACTTAATTTAACGACTTTCATATTCAGTAAATGAAACCGTAGATATAACAATATTCACCTTAAGATAGGGTGGATGATACTTGACATATTATATAGTCAAACTTTAAAAAGCCTAATAATGGCATACATATTTGGCTAATGCAAGGTGTATCTAAATATGTGTACTATGCGAAGGTGGGGGGTTTCAGACCACAATGGTGATCAGTTGTGGGGGGGAGATAATTAAAAATTCCTATTTTCAGTTTCCCATGCAAAAATATTTAATTTCATAATGCCTAAATAAATTGACAACCCTATCCTTGTAACCCCTTGACTCCTTGACCTACTACCTCTGTAGGTCTACTACTACTACCTACTACCTCTGTAGCTGAGTTTAGGGTTGTCACTTTGTATAAAGTCAGCTGTTCATGTTGAAACTTCGTTGCAGTTTTTTCAGAGATACCAATCGAAGTTCGAAAAGTCGTTGAACAAAAGTTGTTCCCCGAGGGGTGGAAATTCACCCCCCTTCAGGATAGTACACATATTTTGATACACGTTGTATAACCGTAAATTTAGCAATATTTGCCTTAACATAAACGCTCAATAATGCTCAAGTTATGTCTGATCAAATGGTGAAATAACGTCATCTAGCGACTTACTTATTCTGTGAACGAAACCGTAGATATAGCAATGTTCGACGGATAATACTTTCGTAAATATTTATACAAACGTTTAAAACCTACATAAGTACGATCCTAGGTAATTTGGCGAGGTTCAACTTCTTAGTTATCCTACCATAATAATATTAGGTATTGTATCGGTAGGTAAAATAGAATGAGTATATTTTTATTGACGCACAAACAGACGACGTATCTGTACAGCACACAGTAAATAAACAAAGCATTTACAAATCTAACCCTAAACCTGCCTAGCTAAATATCTACCCAACCCATACAAGGTACCTAATAAGCATAAGCAAGCATATAGGTAGGTACATAGAAGTGGCAGGATAGTTGGTGCTGCCGATTTATTTCTCTGAGCAACCCTGGCCGTGGGTCAAATGGATCTCAAATGGGGGCACATTTTAGTTAAGAAGGTAGGTAGGCAGATTTGTACATTACCTACCTAAATACTTAAGTAGGTACTCTACCCACTTATGTGTTTCATTGTGTTTTACTAGGGAGGTTTCTATTGAATCATAGCGCTGTTTAATAAACCATTCCTATTAATAGCTGTTCCATTGAAAAAAATTTGCTACGCTCTATGACTCCTTGTTGCTATTCAAAGGCAGAACCCTTGCTTCTACACATAAGCCCTGTTCTCCTGTAGGTAGGTATCTACTTAGATCAAGCGAAGAACCCAAACCAGTGTCTACAAAAATTTGATACCTATTTAGGTAATATAGGTCTCAGCTACCTGTTTCCCATATTACCAAGCTTTGCTTAGTTTACGGCTAGATTGTGTTGCGTGGAATGTCCGCAAATATTTGTAGATAATTTGGTGGAAGAAAAGTCTATTTTACTCAGTTTTATTATTTTAACGACTTTCAGTCAATTGGTGGGTTAAGTTTAAAAAAACTCTCTAGTTACTGCGAGATACACCTTTGAAAGGCACTTGTCGTAGGTACAACTAAAATCTCAATAATGCTGCCAGCTACAAGGCAAATAACCTTGGTTCGTATAACTGTATGAGAGAGAGTATATGAACTTGAAAACCCAATGTCAAAACTGCTGAACCGATTATGATGAAATTTCTATGGGACTAATCTGAAAGTAAAGTTAAGATATAATTTTTCAAATTAGTTTACGAGTTATGTGGTAACAAAAAAAAAACAAACAAATCAAATATCCGTGAAAACACCCATTTAGAATCTTTCCCTGAGTTTACTCACTTTTAGGTTGGAACCCTGACGAACGAGATTCAATACCTACCTACTTTTGCTTTGTGCTGTGTGCTAACTACACGAACTATGCTTGGAGCATAGGCCAATCGACACACACATGACACAGGCAGTTAGTAATGCAGTACAGTTTTGACTTAAAGACTACGTATAGCATATTTTTGATTGTCCTCTCAGCTCAGTTGGTAGGATCTCTGTCTTCTGCGCTGTAGGTCGTGGGTTCGATCCCCACCGAGAACAAATATTTGTGGTGAACACAGTTGTTTTTTCTCTGTTGGGGCATTATATTGTATTCTATGTATTTACATAAAAAATGTGTGTAAGTATTATATCAGCCATCTGGTTCCCATAGTACAAGCTCTGCTTAGTTTGGGACTAGATAGTGTTGAGTAGATTGTCTTGAATATCTATTTATTTTTATTTTGTTATTTTTAACACCCACCACTAGCATAATCTGCAGTAGTCGAGTTGGCAGCACTGCCCACGAGGCCACGAGCACGTACGTAACGACTTGTTTCATTCGTCAGTTTGGTTTGACTTTGGACGGAGTGTTTGGTTTAATTCTAAGTCATTCAAAGTTTATTTTGCAGGTTTTTTTTATTATCCCTCATTTTCTGAACGCTGCTGGCTGTGTCAGTGTATGGAAGCACAGACAAACAGATGTAGAGAGGTCCAAGACAGACCTATCAGCAGCAACCAACCAGTCAAAAATCTTCGTGCTTTGAACGTGGCAGACTCTGAATCTGAATCCCACAGATTTATTAACTAAATGGGGCACACACCTGATTGATACGTCATTTCGATGTAAGTAGAGTACCTGTATCAAACTCAGTTATTCCATAATGTTTTTGAACCTAATCATGTTTTGTATTTGATAAGTTTAGGTACCTACTCCCTAGATTCTGGTTGTGGTGGAAACATGAACGAAATATGATTTATAAAAATATGTCTAAGTACATATTCATGTTTTCAGTTTTGAACTTTTGCATTTAATTTTGTATATTGGTACAAAGGAGTTTTTAAACTTAGGAAAATTAATTGTTTATTTTTTTCAGATAAGGTGTACTTTACATAATACGCAAAGAGGATGGGCTACTTAACAGACTGGCTGGCTTTGGCTTTCTGGATTCCAAACAAAGAAAATAATTGGCGCATTTGTTATTGGACTCTGGGCTAGAAGTAAATCCAAACACCAAACATCATTGGAGTGATTTCAACATGGCCACGCGGTATTGGAGAACCATTTAAAAAGGATTATAGCTGTAAGTACTTGTCATTTGCTATCAGTGATTCAAACGATCTCTCTGACTTAGAACCTGCAATGCCAGGCCGACCTGTCCTCTAATAAACCTGTGGTCATAGTTTGGTTAGATAAACATAATACCTACTTGTACTAATTACCATCATAGAATGCTCTACTTTGTTTGCGATAACTATTTCCTAAAAAATACATTATTTTATTTCAGGTATTGTAATCCAGTTGAGGAGGCTTCACTTGCAATAACGGTTGCCGAGGAAGGAGCTACGCCATGAGAGGAGCTAGCCTGTGGGCAATAACAGCAAATGCGTGCCTACAAAAGCTTTACAACGAAAAGGGCATTCTCCAAGACGATTTTATCTTGTTTTAAGTATTTAAAAAGTTAATTACTTATCTAAATTGATTTTTTAATACAGATTTATAGATTTTTATTGAATGGTTTTATTGCAATACCACTATTATTTATATAAGATGCAAAAGCTATCGGCTTATTTATTAGGCTAGGTTGAGGTTAAACTGTTGGGTTGAGAAAATACTAGTCTATCTAGTACATATCTTTGGTAACCAAAGATAATCAGTTATTATTGAAGTGCTTTATAAATTTTTGTTCTATTAATTTCAGAAGCTTACAAAGACTGGGAGAACAGCTTTCTGAGGCAGCAGGCTACGCTGTTCACTGAAGGCATGTTTGGCTGATCTATTATCATAAAGTTCATGTGAAGTATATTGGCCCATTAGTATAGTAGTTCATGTGAAGTTACCTAAGAGTGAACTTTGAGCGGCCCAATGCCCTTAATATGAACTAAATGATAGTAAAGCAAGTCAATCATGCCCTTAGGGAACAGCGTTACTAGCCGTTAAAAGGCTTTTTTCCGGTCTTCATAAAACGTTTCTGCTCATAAAGAAAGCAAAAATTACCATACGATACGGCTAGCCTAATCGTATGAAACATTCTAAAATAACTTTTTGAAGGCAAATACGACTAAGTAAATGTTGAAAACGCTTTATGCTTAGGTTAAACCCATAGTAAATAAAGACGTAAAACACCTTACTAGAAGAAAATTACGACTTAAAAAAACATCATTATCGGTTAATGAACAGGTTAAACTACAGTAAGGTAAGACGTACGACGTCTTACTAGAAGTCTATTATGCCTTAGTAAACAGCTTGAACTACAGTAAGGTAAGACGTACGACGCCTTACAAAAAGTCGATTACGACTTAGTAACCTTTGAAATCGCTTAATGAACAGATTAAACTACAGTAAGATAAGACGTACAACGCCTTGCTAGAAGTCGATTACGACTTAGTAAACGTTGACAACGCTTAGTGGACAGGTTAAACCCACAGTAAGTAAAGACTTAAAACGCCTTTCTAGAAGCGAATTACGATTTATGAAACGTTCAAAACTTTTAGCGGATCGGTTAAATCGCAGCGAATAAAGGTATAAAACACCTTACTAAAAGTCTATTATGACTTAGGAAGCAGTCAATAAATATTCAAAACACTTTGTGAACAAATTAAACCTCAGTAGGAAAAGGCGTAAAACGCCTTACTAGAAGTTAATTGGGGCGTAATGATACGTCGGATATTACTCTAGGAAAGATTTACGTGTGTGACCCGAGCACCTTCTTTACCTTTTATATCGCCTTACCGGAAGTTTAATCCCATCGTCAGTTCGTCGATCCTATCTCACTTACCACGTTAATAGCTTTTTATTTAAGGCTAATCTGTAAAAAATACGTCTAAAACACACATTAGAGAGTATAATGCTGCTTATTTGTTGCGCCTCACGCTTAAGGCGTAAAACGCCTCCAACCTAGGAAGGCGTTTTTCGTCCAAGTACGCTTGGTCGTTTTTTCGCCTTCATTACGAATAAATCCATCTTAATTACGAACTTTTCAGCCTTACATTTTTCTCAGTGTACTTAACGCTTGCAGTTGCTGACAATCTCAACTGCAGTACAGCATCTCCTAAGATTTGTTCTAAATAGAATGTCTAGTTAAGGGCGTGGGCGCACGTGGGTCGCCGGACGTCGGCTATTTCATCGCATCTCGCACACGTCACACAAATAAAGCAGATGGAAGTGTCCTTGCCGGTATTTGGGGAGACCGATTGGCCGATCTATCTTATCCGGTCAAGACGAATGCGATTTGTCGGGATTTGTCACGTCTAGTCGCGCTCGCATCACATCTAAAAGTAAATTAATGTCGCTAGACGCTCGACTCTGTCGTTGATTTAGTATAGTGCATTCAGCTTGCACCTTCCTGGATTCCCGGCGAGAGCCTTTACGAACATATCCAAATAGGGCAATAAACTGCGCAAAGATGCAGCGTTGAATTAAGATTGGTTCTTCGAAACGAGCATTGTGCGAATGTATAAAGAGGCCATCTATAACAATATTTGCCCTGACGTAATATAGACGCTGCTCGTACTATATCTATAGCTAGAAACTTAATGAGAATATAATACTTATCTTGGAGCTACTATGGGCTTGCACTATGAAAATAATTACATAATTTCAACCCTACAAAGTGCAGCGGGGTTTTAGTTTCTAGGAAAATCTTTTTGCATGAAGTCGCGCGGTGTTCCGCTAGTTTGACAGGGTAAGTCCTACGAATACCAAGTCCATACAATTGAGAAATAATAAGCTTCTACTGACGCATAAACTGACGGTACCACTGGTCTATTGCGGATTTTATGATTCCATTCGGGTTGTCAAATGCTCTGGATGAATTCATCACTTTCTTTCTCTTCCTGGTGTAGGCGCAGGGCACACAAATAAGCTCTATCACTAGTGGCAGCGTAGACTAGAGTGATAGAGCCTAATCAGTTTATTGCTGCTTCCGTCTGAAGATGAAAGTCGAGATGTGTGGGAGTGCCAATTGTCTGATTGGTCGGGTTTCTCTTTCTGCCAGTGGAAGCTAGCAGTCAGTCTGAATCCAATCCACTTGAAGCAATTGCTATAGTATGCTTCGAAAACCATCGTGTCTCACTTATAGAAGGTCTGGAAGCGTTCTATACTAACGCACATCTTATGAAGGCACCTTCATAAGATGTGCGTTAGTATAGAACGCTTCTAGACGACGAGCTAACCGTCGCTACGTCCGTCAGTTGATGGTTCTAATGAGGTTTAAAATGCTTTCTCTAGTCACAAGTCGCAAGCTCCGTCTGACTGAACCTATGTTATCTATCACAATTATTCACAATAAACCAATTTCCCAGACAGTTACGTCGCAGTTATGACAGAGCGATAAAAAGCTTGTTAAGGGCCTACATGAGGTGAAACTGAAAATGTAAAGTAGCATTTTTTTTCGTTGTATGGACGAATCCATTTAATTTTTTTGTAAAATATAACAATTAAATGGTGTAAAAAAATTATGTTCCGGCTAGAAATTCTCTTAAACTCACTGGGTTCGATAAAATTGAACGCAAAGTTTGCCAAAAACTCTCAATTTTTTTTGGATTTGAAATGGTTTTTTTCCGTTGCTGTTAGAGCCATTGCAATGAAAGTTTTGTTCCCGTATACCTAAATAAATACGTAAAAACCCTATGTTATTGCACTTTTCTTAGTTGCCGTAGTTTTTATAAAAAAATAAAATTTTCAAAAATATATATAGGTAGGATTTCCTAGATACTTCTCAGTACAGCCCGCGCGGCCAACGAGGAGAGGTCCATGTCAAATTTCGCGACATGACATTTCATCTCTGACTACGTAAAATATACCCTAGATTAAATCATAGCTACTACTGGTACTATAAATTTGCCACAGTGTAACATAAAACAAATTGTCACAGTATAACGAAATGACATAATACCATCTTCATCATACATTATGATCGATAACCTGTATTCACATCATCATCAGCCTGTAGAAGTATATATTTTATGTAGCATATAACTTATCTAGTACATTCTAGGGCACGTTCCTATCGTGCGTGACCAGCGAAGCGCAATGCTTTTGTTAAATACCTCCATTTTTGTAGTTTCATAAGTAGCTATCTTCCTATCTACCCAGTGCTTTCCGTCATCATCATCAGTAAGTAGAAGTCCACTGCTAGATATAGACCTCCTTTATACATTTCCATGAAAAAACAATTTGCCGATTTCCCACGATCTTTAGAATGTCATCGGTCCATTAGGTGGAGGGGCGCTCTGGTTGCTTAGCACCGGTTATATTGTCGTAGCGACCCGCTTTTTGATTCTAAAGGCGTGTGTTCAAACCCCGTCATGCATAAATTAGTTTATCTGCCAAAAAACCTATGTGCACTATGTCAGTACACTCTAACGGTGAAGGAAAACAATAAATGAAACCAACGTGAAGTAGCAAAACTTTTGAGGCACATTCATAATCCACCACACCAGCTTTAATTTTCTATTGACATGACAAGAAGAAGACTCAAAAACTAGTAGCCGATTTTAGGCCTTTATAAAAATAGTGTCGATTTTGCAAAGAGTTTGGGAGCCCATTACAATGAAAAGGAAGTATATATATATATATTATGGACAATCTACACTACACTATCTAGCCCTAAACTAAGCAGAGTTAGTATTATGGGAACCAGATAGCTGATGTAATACTTAAATACATTTTGTTTGTAAATACATACTTGGAAAACAATATAACATCCAGATGGAGAACAAATATCTATGATCACCACACAAATATTTGTTCTCGGTGGGGATCGAACCCACGACCTATGGCGCAGAAGGCAGAGCTACTAATAAATGAGCTGAGAGCCCAGTCATAACAATAGTATTATGGGTTTTGAGTATTTTTGATTGCCGTCTTTTAAATCTGGAGGTGTCTGTAATGTCCCGAATTCTGGAACTTTCTGTCAAAGGCTTCATGCACGGTGCGCTCAAATACCCAAATACCAAAATACATGTGCCTATTTCTATACACGCAGCAAGGAGTTTCCCAAGATTTTGCGTTTGACAGAACTTTGAAGAGTCAGTTGGGGTTGTCGAAACTCTTTGGTATACCTAATATTTTTAAATGCCGATTAAATACAATACTATAAGTCGAATAGACAGTGTTATTTCACAATGCTTCACTGATCTCCACCGCAATGAGCACCGAAGGCCTAAAAGCCACCCATAAATAATTTCCATTTCAATTCATTTATGAATTGAAATGAAAATTATCTATGCATGTAATGTATTGTATTATGTATATCAGTTATCTAGCACCCATAACACAAGCTTTGCTTAGCTTGGGGCTAGATAATGTTGTGTGAATTGTCCAGCATTATTATTATTATTTATTTCCATAGGCATGAATTCTATGCACTAAGTTATACTTACTAGATTTACATACAGATCTGGAAGTATAACCTTTTAGATAAAAGAAAAATTTACTAAATTGGATCATAAAATTAAATGACGAAGGTATGCAGTAACAAACAATAAAACAAAACGGCTTAGCCGATTTTGATGAAATATTACTTTTCAGAAAAAAAAAGATTAAAAGGGAGAAGACGAAAGAGAAGAAAAAAGATAAGAATATTATTGTACAAAAAAAATTGCCCCCCTTGCCCCCCAGGACCCCCCCTTTTGTGAGTGCTACCGGATGCCGTCGAGATAGGGGGTTTTCGATTGGGGTTTCGTATAGAGGGTTTCTTCCTGAATTGAAAAAACAAAAAAAACACCCCCCTCTTGCCCCTTTTTTCACCCCCCCCTTTCGTAGCAAGCGGAGTGACTTGCAAGACTTTTTTTTGGGTCATGTAGGGAAGGTGAGATCATTTTGAAAGCAAAATAAATTTTGCCCCCCTCCCCCCTCTAGACCCCTTTATTATTTTTGACCCTTTTTTTCGAGTGGAGCATTGCGACGAGCGAAGCGAGCCGCCATGCAACCATGGGGAACAGTGCGGCGAGCAAAGCGAGCCGTGCTGTGACCCCCCCCTCCCCCTAAGCCCCCCAGAACCCCCTCCTCCTGAACCCGGGGGGAGCGTCGCGGCGAGCGAAGCGAGCCGTGCTGTGACCCCCCCCTCAAGCCCCCAGAACCCCCTCCTCCTGAACCCGGGGGGAACGTTGCGGCGAGCGAAGCGAGCCGCCCCGCGACCACGCCCACCCAACTGAAATTTAGGGAAATTTAGAACCCCCTCCTACTGAAATTTAGGGTGTCTTAGGGGTGTGAAAAAATGTTCACTAGACTGACAGTTCAAAATTCAAAATGGCGGCTGTGCCACTTCCGGTTTTGCAAACAACGTCCGATTAAGGTCGTTCAAACGGTTCATTCGACTGAGGACTATGATTGGAGATTGAATTTTAGGTTTTTTAAGGTGTTTGATTGGATCTTCACTTGGTTTAGGGTTCCGCCCCTGTGGGAACGCATTGAGGACGCGAGCTGCTTGCAGCTCGCGATGCACGCGACCCGGTAGTCAACGTTTGGGTTCCTTCCAGCGGTTTCGACCCGTTAAGGGTTTTGGCTTGACGTACAATTTAGGGTTCCGTATAAGGTTTTGATTGGGGTTTTACTACATTGAGCAATTTGATTAAGTGTTCGACTTTTAGGGTTCCTTAGGACTTTGATTGGAGTTTCAACTACACTTAGGAGCTTGATAATGTTAACATTTTTAGGGTTCCTTAGGACTTTGATTGGGGTTTTACTACATTGAGGAACTTGATAAAATAAACAACTTTTAGGGTTCCTTAGGCCTTTAATTTGAATTTTACTTCACTTAGGACCTTGATTATGTAAACAATTTTAGGGTTCTTTAGGACTTTGATTGGGGTTTTACTACACTGAGGAACTTGATTCACTGATCGACTTGTAGGGTTACTTAGGACTTTCTTTACTACTTTTTGGGGTTTTACAAGTGCAAGTGTAATGTAAAACTGGGAGTAGCACACCGACACGCGAGCTGCTTGCAGCTCGCGCACACGAAAAAACTAGTTAAGGGGCTGACGTATGGAAAATTTTCATACAAACGGAATACCAAAATGATTTCTAATTTAGACAGATTTACACTATATTATTGTAATAATTGTATTTGCATAGTATTTATCTAGGTTCCTCAACAGTTTTTATTTCAAATTACTTACCTAAAATGAAATAAACACCAATCGCATTTTGCACATTTTTATGCTAAACTTATCAAGTTTTCTACCTATTGGTTTCGTACTAAAAACAACAATATCTTACGTGTTTTTTGTTAAGGAACCTAGTTTATATTGTCTAGTTACAGAATAACAATACTATGTGAAGAATACAAAAAGTTTTCAGTCATCATTTTTGGTATTACGGAACACGATCAAATTCATGGCATTTTCGAACGGCTACTATTGCTATCGCGCACGCACGGTGCGGGTGGCGGGGTGCAGGGAGAGGAAACGCTTGAAGCACACGGGACACTTCGGTTGTGTGTGTGAATCGCTCGGACTTCGGACTAGTTAAATACCTACACTGGCATAAAACATAATGCTTAGATATTTGATAATTGTTAGTTTAGGAAGGGTACTAAGTGAAGATGGGAAATACTAAGTACCTAGGTAGGTTGTAGGTTGGGTAAACGAAATCAAGGTGCAGCACTAGGTCAAAAAGTCTGCCGAAATTTCGAAAAAAGCCAACATTTCGACTAAAACAAATTCTGAACCATTAATTTCTATACAGGGTGGAATTTTGTAATGCCACCTGGAGGGAAAGTACTCTTAATACTGCAGATAGAAAATTTTACTCAAAGGAAACATTCCTTTATTTTTGGATAGAAAGCAATTTCTAAAATTAAAAATAAAATAATTTTTAAATTATTTTTTTTTTTTTGAAAGGAATAAATTTATTCTTTTAAAGAAATGAATTCGTTAAAAGAATAAATTTGTGTATCCAAGAGAATGGAGCCCATTTCAAGCAACTAATTTCAAGTAACTAGTTAGTTATCCATTTTTTGTAAATAATTAAATTAATTTAAGATTTCCTGGTTTTTCTTTCATTTAATTTATCATGTTTGTTAGAGAGATTTCATCCTTATAATTGACTAACGATCGATGCAATAAAAGTACAAGGTATAATTTTTCTGATTTTAGCCGGTTCAATTCCCGGGTGTGAGAGAATTTTCGAAAAACTTTGAATGCAGTTTGCTTTCTATTCAAAAATAAAGGAATGTTTCCTGTGAGTAAAATTTTCTATCTGGAGTATTAAGAGTACTTTCCCTCCAGGTGGCATTACAAAATTCCACCCTGTATATGAAGTATTGATAAAAGGTCTAAGAAAAATTACAACAAATTATTTTTTTTCTTTATTTATTTGTAGTTCAAAAAACTGCTACCACTCAACGTCCGGTGGAAATATTGATAAAAGGACTGAGAAATACTTGAACAAAATAGTTTTTTTTTTATATAACTGGAGCT
Organism: Thera britannica; assembly: GCA_939531255.2. Classification (NCBI taxonomy): domain Eukaryota; kingdom Metazoa; phylum Arthropoda; class Insecta; order Lepidoptera; family Geometridae; genus Thera; species Thera britannica. The sequence continues at coordinate 5,792,602 of OW618048.2, forward strand.
CAATAAACAGAGTACCGCTCAACGTCTGGTGGAAATATTGATAAAAAGACTTGGAAAAATTTCAGCAAAATATTTTTTTTCTTTATTTATCTGGATCTCAAAAAACCGACTACCGCTCAACGTCAGGTGGAAAGATTGATGAAAGGACTAAGAAAAATTGCCACAAAATATTTTTAGTCTTTATTTATCTGGGGCTTAAAAAAACTGCTACCACTCAACGTCAGGTGGAAATATTGATAAAAAGACTTGGAAAAATTTCAGCAAAATATTTTTTTTCTTTATTTATCTGAATCTCAAACAACCGACTACCGCTCAACGTCAGGTTATAATATTGAAAAAAGCAGCCAAGTGCGAGTCGGACTCGCCCATGAAGGGTTCCGTAGCACGACGAACTACAAGAACCTTTATATTATGTTACTTGCTGTATCATAATAAGGTTCTTGTAGTTCGTCGAAAGGTAAATTGCGGTTTACGGTTTATGACGTGTAAAAAAAAAACTACTGACTAGATCTCGTTCAAACTAAATATCGCTGGAAGTTTGCATAGTAATGTACAACATATATTTTTTTTAGTATTATCATTCCCTTACTTTAGAAGTTAGAGGGGGGGGGACCAACTTTTTTCCACTTTGGAAGCGTCTCTCGCGCAAACTACTCAGTTTAGAAAAAAACTATATTAGAAACCTCAACATCATTTTTGAAGACCTATTCATAGATACCCCACACGTATGGGTTGGATGAAAAAAAAAATTTTGAGTTTCAGTTTCAAGTATGGGGACCCCCGAAATTTATAGTTTTATTTTTATTTTTATGTAAAAATCTTAATGCGGTTCACAGAATACATCTACTCGCCAAGTTCCATCAGTCTAGCTCTTACGGTTTCGGAGAAAAATGGCTGTGACATACGGACGGACAGACAGACAGACAGACAGACAGACAGACAGACAGACAGACAGACAGACAGACAGACAGACAGACATGACGAATCTATAAGGGTTCCGTTTTTGCCATTTGGCTACGGAACCCTAAAAAGGACTAAGAAAAATGGCTACAAAATATTTTTATTCTTTATTTATCTGGGGCTTAAAAAAACTGAAACCACTCAACGTCAGGTAGAAATATTGATAAAAAGACTTGTAAAAATTTGAACAACATATTTCTGTTTTATTTTTCTGGAGCTCAAGAAATAAACTACAGCTCAACGTCAGGTGGAAATATTGATAAAACGACTAAGAAATTAAAAAAAAAACTTTATTTATTTGGAGCTCAAAAAACTGCTACCACTCAACGTCCGGTGGAAATATTGATAAAAAGACTGAGAAATACTTTAACAAAATAGTTTTTCTTTATATAACTGGAGCTCAATAAACAGAGTACTGCTCAACGTCTGGTGGAAATATTGATAAAAAGACTTGGAAAAAATTCTGTAACGTTCACTAGAAGTTGCTTCATGCAATCCAAATTGAGTTCTATACAGGGTGTAATCGTTAAGTGTGCACAGGCGATTATTCCGTAACTATTGCAGATATCAAAAAACTTTAAACTGATATCGAAAGTACTTTACCTAATGAGTAAAATGACATTAATAACTTTTTAAAAATAAAACGAGAAATATCCAAAAAATTACATTAATCACTCCCATACATTTTATTTCTTAAATTTTGTGTTCAAAGCATATGTTCGAAGTGACGTCCTCCTTGTGCAATACAATGACGAGCTCTATTTACAGTTTCTAAATGAACTTTCCTTAACATTTGCGGAGTAATTAAAGCAATTGCACGACGTACACGATTCTGTAACTCTTCTAGGCTGTGTACTCTCTCAGCGTACACGTGGTCTTTGACAAATCCCCATAGGAAGAAATCACAAGGCGTGAGATCCGGGGATCTGGCAGGCCAAGGGGTTGCACTATTATTGGCTATTAAGCCATTATAATTGTTTCGTAAGAAATTTATTACAACATTTGTATTATGTGCAGGTGCTCCATCTTGTTGAAAAATTATAGACCTTCTTTCATCGTCTGGAATTGGTTCTAAGAGATATTAAATTATATTAAAATTAAAATTATATTAAATTATATTAAAATGACAAGGGTAAAATGAGTAGGTACTATTCCACTTAAAATAAGGAAACGAAAAAACCTTTCTACTATCTCATACTAAATGTATGGGAGTGATTAATGTAATTTTTTTGGATATTTCTCGTTTTATTTTTAAAAAGTTATTAATGTCATTTTACTCATTAGGTAAAGTACTTTCGATATCAGTTTAAAGTTTTTTGATATCTGCAATAGTTACGGAATAATCGCCTGTGCACACTTAACGATTACACCCTGTATAGTAATTGTGATAAGACATAAATATTTTTTTTTTCAGTTTGTTTATAATCATTATATAAGTATCCACCTATAGTAGGTTAGCTTGGTACACTTTTTTCGCGAGTTTTGTGCGAAAGCCGAGGTCCATGTAATTGTAGGTCGATGTTCGCAATCGTTGGTTTTGCGAATGTAAATAAGCAGAATAAAAGCAACCTAATTGCTCAACGAATAAAGTATATTTTTAAATGCAGTCACATTATTAGACTTTCTGTACTTTGGTAAGTGAGCCGCTTTGCGTGTTTTTTATTGCTGTGTGTGTGTGATCGATGAGGTCTGGCGAACCACACCCCACCTGATGTTGAGCGGACCTCCACCCATGATCTTCAACTGTAACGTCATGACTGGTTTTGAACCCACGCCCCCCAACCGCTAGGCCGATGAGGTCTGGCGAACCACACCCCACCTGACGTAGAGCGGACCCCACCCATCATCTATTACTGTAACGTTATCACTGATTTTGAACCCGCACCCTCCAACCACTAGGCCAATGAGGTCAAGCAAACCACACCACACCTGATGTTGAGCGGACTCCCACCCATCATCCTCTACTGGAACGTCATCAACCACAACTCCATCGCTCCGAGCCGGGGTCAATGGCTCTCTCAACTCAACTCGGAGTCAATGGTTCTCTTTACTCTTCTTCAATTTGGTCCAGAACCCGCACAAACCCTACCTGATGAATAAACTCACTCGTATCATGTTAGAGAATTTCCTGGTGTCTTTTCTAAGTGCGTAAATAGCTACTCTGAAGGTTCTTTATCGGTTCAGGAATGTTGTTTTTTTTTTCACTTTATTCTTGCATTCAGAGCATGACCAATCCTTGCTTATTGAATACTAGAAAAGCGAAACAAGCAAGCAATAAGCTTAGAGGGTTAGTCAGGTAATGCAGCCACAAAAAATAAAAACATAAAATTGTAGGGTGCAAAAAGTCAACTCTCTTTGACCAGATTTGAACTCCCGCCCACCTCGTCCTCTCAGTGTGAATCCGCACGCCCTAGCCACTAGCCTATCTGACGCTTAGTAACGTTGACGAAATTAGGCAATGCATAAAAATCGTTAGCAGTGGCTGACGCACACGCACAAGCGCGGCACTATGGTTGGATTCACGTATAGAAGTAGCGCGTCACACGAGCGCCTGTGTGTGTATACTACTATTATATATTCCGTGGCGCCCGCATCAAATGAATAGAGATAGCTATATTCGGAGCAGTTTTTGCTCACGCCTCGAATTGAAGTTGCGAGCTGTGTACGTCGGCCCGTTAATATTTAGGCATCCGATTTAGGCGTCGCCTAGGTTTAGTGAAAACGGGTGTTAGTAACGTTGACGAAATTAGGCAATGCATAAAAATCGTTATCAGTGGCTGACGCACACGCACAAGCGCGGCACTATGGTTGGATTCACGTATAGAAGTAGCGCGTCACACGAGCGCCTGTGTGTGTATACTACTATTATATATTCCGTGGCGCCCGCATCAAATGAATAGAGATAGCTATATTCGGAGCAATTTTTGCCCGCGCCTCGAATTGAAGTTGCGAGCTGCGTCCGTCACCCTCTTAATATCTAAACTTAAACATTACGGTATTCTAAATCGCTCCATTGACTTATTACAATCGTACTTGACTGATAGAATCCTTAAAGTTGATGTGGGCGGTGAGAGATCTTTTGGGTCAGTTATTGACATAGGGGTGCCACAAGGTTCGATATTAGGTCCTTTCTTGTTTCTAGTGTACGTAAATGACCTTCCTTTTTTGGTTAAAAAACTATGTGAAACAGTACTATTTGCTGACGATACCTCATTAATTTTTAAAGTCGATAGATAGAAGGCTAATTACGATGACGTTAACGCATCTCTGTCGTAAATACTTAACTGGTTTAATAATCTTTTACTTAATGTTAAGAAAACTCATAAGTTTTATGAAAAAATATTTTTTGAGTGTCAGTTCTAAGTATAAAAATCATAATGCGGTTTACAGAATACATCTATTTACCAAATTTCATCAGTACATATAGCTTTTACAGTTTTGTAAGTACCATACTTCAAGCAAATAAATTATTTCTTTTCATTTCATTTCATTTTTTTGAAAAAAAGTGACTGTGACATACGGATGGACAGACAGACAGACATGACGAATTTATAAGGGTTCCGTTTTTTACCTTTAAAAAATACAAGTGTTCATTCACCGACTACCGACATTTATGAACTTGCAACTCACTCTGGTTTTGCATAATATGAGGAAAATCTCTCTTGGTGGAAGGTTTCTTTTATTAAATCTGGGGCTATTTGCTTGTTATACTATATAAATTAGACTACTACTACTACACTACTATATAAGTTAGATTTAAAATGTAGCGTTCGTGGTAGTTTAAAAAATACCGCACAGCTTGCCATTGTTATCACCAATCCTGGATGAAAAATATGCAATGGAAACTCTGCGACGTGAATCAGCTAACATAACAATTGGGTTATATTTATTTACTGAATATCTGTCTGTGTTTTTGTCTAACGAAGCGTATTCTAGTCAACACATTGTAATGTCGTGACAAATGTCAGACCCAAGCACAGAATAAGTAATAGTAGGTATCAAATACATGAATTCACAGCTCAGGTCAGGCAACGCCATCTTTATTTTAAATTTTTCCAACTTTCCGGTCGTGTTTTGTTTTTAGACCAGCGTATAGCGGAGGCTTAACTGCATTAATTGTCCCTATTTTATCTCAACAACCGATCCGTCTCGCTGGAGTGCAATTGTATCAGAATTAGGAAATACTTATTATAGTGATTTATGGTTGTAGATAGAACAGATGGCTGGGGCTTGGCTGATATCAGTGGCAGATAGTAGGGCCGTTAACTAAAAAGCGGCTAAGCGATATATTGTTAGTTTTCACTTTTAAATGCCACTATCAAATATTTAATATTCTTATAAAATATTATAATTTTGTAAATATGTATTTAAAATATATAAAATATTTAATTTTTAGTTTTAAATTATCTATCGATCTATTTTTATAGGCATCGTTTTCGTACTAGCTATAGTTTTTAAAAAAGTCGAGAAAGCGGCTAAATAAGATATATTTTAAAACTACTACACTAAAAAGCAGTAAAGCAACATAAAAGTACTGAAATACAGTAAAACTCGTAATTACTATCCAATACTATAAAGATTATCCAATGGTCTAAAAAAGTCATCTTTTTTTTTGCGTCGCATGTTGTGCATTTGCCATAAACGTCATCTTATATGAAAAATCTTTGTTTTGACGTAATTGCCAGTTGGTAACGTCACCAACGTTACCAACTGGCAATTATATTGAATTTCGGCACGTTGTTTGAACAAACTCAAAACTTAGTTTTGCCGCTTAGCCGCATTTTACATAGTGGACGGCAGAGTATTAACATAGATATGATCCAAATTACTTCATCAGTATTGTATAACTATTAACAAAGAACTTGCATTTGGGTGTGGACATTTCGCATAAGATTACTTTTTCAGAACTACGTAGGTACCTTATCCTCCTTATACTTCATCAATACTTTTATGATCATTTTATTTTTCCACCCGAATAGTCGTGCTATTATTATTATGTACCTATAAGGGGTAGATTTTTATGCATATGCGTACTCACTTGCCTATGCATGAATTCCGAATACCTACTATTGGGCGTTCATTACACGAAAACTCTTTCTTAAATCTTCGCAATTTTATCTTAAAAAGATGCCTACTTTGTATCACAGCGTGGAATACTATAAATATTTGTATAAAATTCGTTTTCCGTATCTTTTATCGCTGTCGTTAATATTTTTTAAAACGGTGTTGACGTCAACACTAATAAATAATAGACGCACGATTGCATGCGTGGGCGCAGTCGCCGCCCTGTCTAGGCGACTGCAGGCACGTGCCCGATTGGATGATAAGCTCGAATGTCGACTTTTGTTTTCGTCTATTGTTTGTAGTTTGCAAACTGAGGTGCAAAAAATATACGCTTAACTTATTAGCAAGCGTTCTAAATTAAAACAACACCTATTAGACGTCTCCTATGACATGTACCAGGAAACGGTGACTAAGGCCCGTATTCCGAAACAGCGCTTGAGTCTGAGTCGAGCCTCAAGCATAGATTTTATGACAGTTCTCCATTGAAAAGTGTCAAAAATCTGACTCAGACCTAAGCACTGTTTCAGAATACGGGCCTTACCCCCGAATACTGAAACGCAACTCAGATTTAAGCACGTTTCAAGCGACGAATATTTGTCAGTTTTCAATGTAAATCTGTCAAATATTCGTCGCTTGAGACGTGCTTAAATCTGAGTTGCGTTTCAGTATTCGAGGGTTAGAGTCTTAACGCTCCATGTTCATGACGTTTTGATAATCAAAAGCGTTTTTATTAATTCTTATTCAAAGAAACATATTTTTTAAAACACCATCAACTATTGTTTTTTACATTATTTTGATATCCTGTTTAAATCAGTCCAGATAGGTTGCAGCAATTTACTGACAAGTCCGAAAATTGTATTTTTTTGTATATTAGATTCTGGCTACTTCTGGCGAGAAATCAGTCAAAGAATGGTTTAGGGCTATTTCACGTTTTGCAAGCAATGACACTTGACAGCTGTGAAATATTTCATTGGTCGATTGGCAATCCGTAAAACGGCGCTTAATCAATGTTGAAAAATCTGCCTTGTGAAGTGGACTTGCGCGCTGCGTACCTACGTAAGCATAAGCACTAGCGAAAAGACAAAGCATATAACTTGATGTTACTGATGTAGGAACCCAGAGGTACCCGTGTTAGTTTGTACGAACCATCATGATTTCTACTGGTGGTCTTCAGGTGGTTATAGGTATTTACAACAACTTTCAATAACCACCAGCAATGAGTACAAAACCGGAATTTCGTCGACTTTAAGCGCTGTTTGTTGGTTTATTGTTTTTGTACACCATAAACCCATCAGTCCTCAATTATCGACAGCCTACAACTCCGTTATGTTGTTAACGTATCTACAGTACGCGACACGTAAGAATGCGCGAGAAGAGAACAAACGCCTTGTATAAAATGCATTCATTCCTATGAAATCAATGGAAAGGGGTCATAATAAGGGGTAAAATAATCCCGACTATTATTATACCCGTCCAAGTTACTAACTTTATTAGTACTACTTTGTTAGTACTCTATTAGTAACTTTATTAATTCGTGCTTTTATCGTAACACGTTATGTTGTCATCATAAAGATTCGATGACGTTGTGGGAGGCGTGCACTGTAAAAGATACTTTCCGATTGTTAACGTTCTATTGAGTGGTTCTATTCAATTATCGTATCTATGCAAATATCCGTATCTACTTTTTAAATACTAAGGCCCGTATTCAGAAACAGTGCTTGAGTCTGAGTCTCGGCTCAAGCATAGATTAATTATGACAGTTCCTATTGAAAAATGTCGGAAAACTATGCTTGAGGCTTGACTCAGACTTAAGCCCTGTTTAAGAGCAATGGTAATGTAAAAAAACTTGGGTAATGATACCTCCTAAAATGTTGAAAGTATTTTCATTGAAATTTTTTGCATTTGAAATGTTGACAGACTCAATTAGTACCAGTTACCAACTAGTAGACATCTAATAAATAGGCTACAGAAACTGACAAATTACCTCCCAACCGCTTACGTAATTTGCAATCACAGGACGTTTCTGTAAGAAGAATAAGTAATCACTAAGTACGCCCGCGACAGATCGAAAAAAGTTAAAGAAGTTAAAAAATCGAGATGATTTGTTTTTTGTTAAAACCTGTCAACCACAGTAATCGAGATAAAACTCAATAGAGTGCCTGTCAACTTATTGAGAGTTTGTGAACACACTTGAGACTCACACTTGGCGAATTTAATCTTAAATCTCCCATGCCATTTTGAAGTAATTTCGGTTCTTAGAACTTTATTAATCAATTAAAGACTTTACAGTCCACTTATATGAGCTTAGATACTAGGTAGATAAAAGCTAAGGTTGGCAGGTTCAAATTCAGGAATTTCTTACTGGTAGTACTACTTGTGTAAAAGCATGATGAGTGCTTACTCTCTCTGAGAGCTTACTCTCCAAATTCCATTCATACATACACCCACCCAGTCTAGACAACATACACATACACAATTTCCGATGCGTATTAATTCAAGACAGAATCACGCCATAACGTCCATAAATGTGTATTTAGGTATACCTACTATAGAACTAAGTAACATGATGCAACGTAATCCATCGTGTAGCTCTGCGCGCCGCAGTGTCTAGCACACCTGCGCGCGCGTCTGTGTTCCACTTGCACCAATAGGGTTACCAACCACCATAAAATATGAAAGCCACGACCGGAAATACAATCAGGACATTTAGAAGATTGTAGTAGTAGTACAACTCTTTGTGAAAGGCTCGTCCGGGGAAGCACTTAATCATGCCTATATATTTCTGCTGTGCAGCAGCATTGCTGTGTTTCGGTTTGAAGGGTGTGGGTGCCGGTGAAATTACTGGCACGTGAGGCTGAACATCTATACGCCTCCAGTTGATGGACGCAGGGCAGTGCATCGCAGGGAACGTTCGTGATGTGCATGACTTACGAGGAAATTACATATAGTTGTGTGCAATCGGAAAGAGTTGCTCGCAATTTTCGCTACACAAGTTCAGTGTTTTATTTATTTCACGGTTTTCATCGTCCTAATACACTTAACCTAAATCACTGCCTGTCCATTGGTTTCCTTTGTCTGAGCATCAACCTTAGTTAGGTCTATCCTATCATGACGGACGAGAGGGGCGACCTGACCTCGTTGTGGTCTCGTTCTGCCAGTGTCCATTACATACAATGTGCCTGCATGATTGTAGCGTGATTACTGCAAATAGGTATTGGTCGAAGAGCATACAAATTTAAATATTTATAGTTTCACTTCTTGTAAACTTGTAAGTATGTTTTTTACATAAAAAAACCCCGTTTGTTTTTTTTTGAGTTTATTCGTACATACAAAATATTAGTAAGTATGGTTTTAAAATCGTGTATGTATTCAATTCAACTAATAGAGTTGTATCTTGACGAAACCTTAAATAAATGTTGGTAGAATAATCCCATTACATCGAGTCTCGTCTTGTCCCGTAATCATTGTTTAATTAATTTCTTATAATACAATTTATAATTTGAAATCGTACTTTATTCAGAATTAATATTGATATAATGCAGGCCCTAGATGCATCGTATTATTCAATTTCGATAGGAATCGTATTACTATACAATGTAAATTTAACATTATAATGTAATTACCTTTAATACCCCAGAATGTGGCAAGGTAAATAACAGTGGGCGACCTTAAGACACATGAAATGCTGGAATGGAGGTAGCTAAGTAGGTAAGTACTTGTACAAAATGTTGTTCACATTTACCTCCAGGTTACTTTCTCAAGTGGGAAAGCTGCCTGAGATATTACCAGCTAATTAGCTGTGGTTATCAGAGAACTTAACCTTATGAACGTAACGGTACTCTAATGTTTCTAAGTTGAGTTCGAGTAGTCAAAACAGTGAGGTCGCCAAGTAAAAATGGAGTTTGACAGACATGCAAAAGTGGTTCAATAATGAAAGACATCTCACCTACTCCATCAATCTCACATCCGTTCCAACAAATATATTTATTCGTCTTTATCTATGAGAAAGTTTCCACCTACAACTGTTTTGCAATTGACATGCTTGTCTAAGCGTGGGGCTTGATGGGGCAAAGGGCCCTTCCCATGAGGTCGTGGGCGTTACTCATAGGTCAAATATCTCGTAAATGAGCGGCTGATTGTGGCCTCCGAAATGATCTGACTTTAATGATACAGTAATTTGTTATTTGAGGAAACTGGCGCTCGGCTGCCGCTTTGTTTCAATGAATTCGGGTTTGGAATTTTTATATTTACGTGGAACAAAAGTTAATTGCTTTTGATTCGCAAAAGGTCTCCGCGTATTTGATTTTGTAACCGAATTCGATAAATTCTTAATTCGACCTTTGTCTAAGCAGATAATCTTTGTTGACTCGTACATATTATTCAATAGTTACCTAATACGTAATAATATGTTTGGTATGCAATTGTAGCTATGCAAAATTCATGACGTGACTATTTTACAGATATCGTGGAGTAAATCATTACAGCGTTATTTTATCGTGTCCCTGAACTTAACCTTAGTTGTACTATTTTCGTTCGGTTGGTATTGGACGTAATTATTGAATTGAAACGGAAGGCGGCTGTCAAAGATTGGACTGTGTCGTCGTGCTATCTAGAATAATTTGTGTGATACTTTCCAGCCGCGCCACAAGCTCTAATTTCAATACAAGTTATACCAATGGAAGGTACTACAATTGTTCGTTTTTGTACGTTGATTAAAAAAAATTGTACTACGAAGGTTCAAGAGATATTTGACGAAGTTGGTGGCGCGGCCAGAAAGTGCTACTCCCCAGCCGCGCCACGCTGTACGCAGTGTTAGACTGATTATTACTAATCTAACTGATTGCTAAGAATTTGTACGATAACTGTTCGTTCTAATAACGATAAGATATAACTACGAAAACGGTTTTTTCCGACTAAAATATTAATAAGAAAATTTTGTACTGCGACGTAAAAACGCCTGATTAAACACTCAAGACATTTGCTATCAAATTAATTTCAGGTGTTTTTGATATTATGCGCCGCGTTCAAAAGTTTACACAAAGTAGGTTACGGACTGCGAGGAGAATAGCTTATCTAACCAAAAACATCAAATAAATATTGAAAATAAAATATTAAATTAATAATATTGGTGAAAAAAAGGGTGTAATAAAATTACTTCCAAAAACTTCAGGAGGTAAAATATTCAACATTGGCAGGTCTCCCAGATCAGTTCATCAGTTATTTTGTGTTTTGTAAGAACATTTACTTTTTTAACTAATTCTTATTAAAATTCAAAAAAAACTCCATCCTGTATTTTTTTTATTATTATCAGTTGATTGGTACTGATGAGTCCTTGCGTTAGACATGCTATTTATGGTTGTTTATTGGGTGTGTTGAAGATAATAAATAAGTTTTACGATTTTCTTTTTTCTCAAATTATAACTTTCACAAAATACTCTTCTGAAAAGTGACCCTGTATTACAAGATTTGGCGCATTTAATAGGGATTTTGAAAAGGTATTACACATGGCCATGAGTGGCCATGAGTGATGAACATATTGTTCTACTTATCATGTGTTTTAGTCGATAAAATGAACTAAATTTTTTTGTACAATGGTTACCACTTAACATCAGGTGGGTCATAATTATTATGACACCTGATGTTAAGTGGTAACCATTGCCATAGCAAATCATTGTATAAAGCATTACTTTGCAGGTCACGAACCGTAGGAACGTGCCTTTTGACGCAATTTTCTGATTTCCGTTTTTTCTCCTGACTAAGCATGGAATGCCTCCGTGCTCATTACCGCTGTAAAAATGATAGACTATCTGCCACTATATATGATAGTGTAGTACAATTTTTTTGCGGTACAGACGGTTAAAGTTAATTTACATAATTACATAATTATGTAAATTGTATTGTAAAAATGATGACATTGCAGTGCCCAACAGGGTGCATGTACTGACTATGCTAATTTAAGAACAAGTGCTATATATTTGTGTACATGCAAGCAATAAATAAATGAAAAAAATGAAAAATAAAGTTGGGTGATGTAATTATCTGAAATGAAATGTTGTCCAAAACTCCACGATTTCATTGAAAAATGAGGCAGTTATGGCTTATTTTTGAATTGTAATTTACAGATTTATCAGATTCATGCTTACATTGCAGAAAAAAAATTAAAGAAAGGTTAACATTTGTAGTCACAGGACTTAAAAGATCATCACAGGGTGTCAGTTTTACCTGTTTTTTTTTAAATACTCATGACTCGAAAGTTATATGACATATATTTTTTTTTATATTTTTCTGATAGCTGTCATGACTTGGCCCATCGCCCGTTTTCAGCTGGACGTTGACTTATGGGACACCCTGTATACATGTATTACACAAAATTCAAACATGCGAAAAACATATAAATTTTGTGTGATTTTATTACACCTTATATAATTTTTGAATTTTTAGTTTTGTAGATAGTCTTCAAGAAAGAAAAAATAGAGCTAGCCTCGCGACTTTGATTGCACTTCTGAGTTATACTAGATTAATGTGTAATTTTTTTGGCTATCTTGGAAAATCAAGAAAACGTACAACAGACCTTATGCATCTGGAGCTGTGAAGTGTCTACGCATAATAATACAAACACCTGAAATTAATTTGATAGCAAATGTCTTGAGTGTTTAATCAGGCGTTTTTACGTCGCAGTACAAAATTTTTTTATTAATATTTTAGTCGGAAAAAACCGTTTTCGCAGTTATATCTTATCGTTATTAGAACGAACAGTTATCGTACAAATTCTTAGCAATCAGTTAGATTAGTAATAATCAGTCTAACACTGCGTACAGCGTGGCGCGGCTAGGGAGTAGCACTTTCTGGCCGCGCCACCAACTTCGTCAAATATCTCTTGAACCTTCGTAGTACAATTTTTTTTAATCAACGTACAAAAAAGAACAATTGTAGTACCTTCCATTGGTATAACTTGCATTGAAATAAGAGCTTGTGGCGCGGCTGGAAAGTATCACACAATAATTTCGATCGTGAATGACATGCCAGTCACTTTTATCAAAACTTTATTTTGTATCCGCGACCTTCCCCTCGGTACGGGGCTGCGCTGACCACTGCGCCATCGGATCCTAATCACACTCGACGAATAACTCTTAGGGACTGTTCGGCACTAACGCGACCGTGGCTCCATCTACAGTTTTGACGTTATAGTCAACTAACCTGCTCGAGGGGAAGGTCGCGGGTTCAAATCCCGCTCGGCTCTTAACTTTTGGGACATTATAAAAATCTTTGTGATTTCCTTAAGTGTAGTAAACACTATAAAATTAATAAACAATTTATTTTGTATCTTCACAAGACTTGGGATTGTGGAAATATACCTACGCTACAAATTTACTGAAGCTATTAATATCATCAAAGCTAGTTATAATGACGATGATAAATAATAATAGTTGATTATCTAGTTTGGACTGCCAACATTCAAAACGCAAATAGATTTTATATTGTTTTTTAAACGGAACCATGACAAGGTATACACATCCTCTAAAGATTTAACTTACGTGCCATATAATAATTTACTTTAGTAAGTGTTTACAAGAAAGATGTTGTGCCGACCCCACTTAGCGTGGGATAAGGGCAGGAAGATGATGAAGTGTTTACAAGAACTTAACGAAAACTATGATTTCTCACTTGGTTGTTATACAAGCTTTAATTAGCTTGATAACTTACAATGTGTCTTTAAACATGACTGTTAACGTAATACGTACCTACATTATTCGAAGTCATCAAAGGTTTTGCTATAGGATTTCTAAGATTCAATGTAATATGTGAACACTTGCTTTCAGTTCCTGAATACCTACTATTATACCGTGCAATTATTGATATACCAAATACCTAAGTGGGGCTGAATGGGACACGTAATCTGTTAATTTCAAAACGAGCCCCACAAATCAAGGAAGCGTCTATTTTATCTAATTCCACAATGAGGTCACTAATTGAATCTAATTCTACTTTTTCATAATTGTGTCCGTCTCTGGAACATTTCAAGTCATTCTTTCACGACACACCAATTGTGACAATTGTTCTGTTGAAATATTATGGCGTTCTGGATATCCTACTTAGTGACCGGATAGAAATTAATTTGTAATTATTCTGGACACGCCAACTATAATTAAGGATAACTTTCCATCTGTTAGGCTGTAAGCAGTTACATTTGATTATAAATAAATATTGGTTGACATTTTAGGTACGATCCAGCATCCAACCTCAAAGCTTCTGCTTTGGGAACAAGGTAGCTGATAACATAATTAAGTTCTAGTTGTTTTAGAAATACAATTGGGGGAATAAGATCTGCAATAGAAGACAATATTGTAATACATTATCAAACAATTAATGAATATCTAGAATCATTACACGAATGCTTTGTCCTTGGTGGAAATGAGAACCACAACCTACAGGGCAGATATAAAAATTGCATTCTATCAATTGAGCTGTGCTGTGAGAGGATTAATTGGTTATAGGTACAAGTACACCCAACAGATGGACCGACAACATTGTTAAGATCGTAGGAATTCGGTGGATGGAAAGGGCTCAGAATCTTTCTTCCTGGAAATGTGTAGGGGAGGCCTATGTCCAACAGTGGATTTCATCAGGCTGATGATGATGATGATGAGGTACAAGCATAAAAACTGTCGACTTAAGTCAGAGGTGTGTACCTCTACAAATAATTTAACTTGAGATAAAACTTTAATATTTTCATGGTTGTGTCACTTTACGTAGGTGTAAAAGATTTCATCTATTATGTACATTATGCCCTTTAAAGTATTTAGTAGCGTCGTACCGACCATTAGAAGACTCGTAACATTTATGTAAATAAACGTAGTTTGGGGAATAATAAACGTGTTGGTTCATTCATTCAGAATGGATTCATGAATGAACCTGACTGGTCCGCTCACGGATATTGTTAACTGACCGAGAAGCATTTGTTTATAAATCGCCGTTTGATTATAGACCTTAAATAAAATACAACCGATTTAAATCTACTTTCAAAAAATATGTGTGTATTTTGTTAAGATATAAAAATAGAGGTAGGCCAAGGAATGGGTTGAAAATTTGGGTGACAAATGATTGTTTCTGGTTTCTACTTATAATAAACTTGATCACGGAACATTATTACGCTGACCAAGGAGTTTCCATTGCTTCTACGTCAAAAACTAACATTATAGATATGCGACGCTAAAAAAAAGCATTACCTACAGATAAAAACAAGGAGAAGATGATGTATGTTGAGGTACATAAGTAGGTATGTATTTTGCTTTATGTTTGCACATTTTGTTTACGCAATACCATTGTAGTAAAGATATAGCCGTATAAAGAACGGCTCGCTGTCTCATGCTCTTACTAATGAAATTGTGAAGGTCACATAATTTGATGAAGAAGTTTCCAAATTGGTAATCCGGGACATCTATAGGGAGAGCCTTATACACGGGATGCTTATACCCTACAGAGGTCTTTTTCAGTCTGATGATGATGATTATTTGGTCTTCTTCTTCCTGCCATTATCCCACTAGGTGGGGTCGGCACAACATGTCTTTTTCTTCCATTCACCCTTAGCATTAATCATCTGAGTACTCACTCCTTTCTTATATAATAATATCATCTCTCACACAATCCATCCATCTTTTATTAGGCCTACCTCTAACTTTATATCCATCTACATTCATGCCTAACACTCTTTTTGTCACATGACATTCTTCTCTCCTCATGACATGTCCATACCACGCTAGCCGATTACTTCTCATTTTCTCCGTTACTGGTGCTACTTTTAAACTTCCTCTGATGTACTCGTTTCGTATTTTATCCATTCGTGTTACCCCGCACATCCATCTCAACATTCACATCTCTGTCGCATGCACTCTTCTTTCATCCATCACCCTGGTTGCACACTCAGATCCATACAGTGCGACAGGTCTTATGATTTACTTATAGATTTTCCGTGGATCACAAGTTGTTCCCGTGACCTGCCGATGATGGCTATTTGGTAGAAATTTAAGCTAGAAAAATAAATGAATAGGTATACAAATACCTTACCTAATTTCGAAGAACTCACCTCGGGGAAAATATTGGTCATTGGAGTTGAAACTAAAGATTGTAGAGCTAATAAATAGAACGGTGTTCACTGGAGCAAACTTACCCAATGTCTATTGCTTTTACTTTATCCTTTCAATAACTAATATTATTTGAAATAGTCGACGTAACGGGAAAATGTGTTTCTCTGATTTCACATCGTGGTGAATTGAATTGTAAAAAATATAATACTTACAATTAAATCATATGTTTTAAACTTCTCAACTAATAACTCTAAACAAATAGGTGGTCCACCTGTAGGCCTACCACAAGCTCTGTTTGGCTATGTCTCTGGCTCTGGTTTTGATCCTGTGTGAGTGCTTACCAGTGTATTATACTGTGTGTGTGACGTTTTGATGTGTGTGATCGCTGTCATGTCATATAAGGAGGTCAAGGAGGTTGCCGTCAAAAGAAATACCTGGAGAAAAATGCATACATTACGCCGACAAGAGCGTTGCTCTTAAATAAGAAGGAGAACTGACGTTTCGACGTTGGATTTATTTAGTCAACACTCACACAGTCTCAGAACCAGAGCCAGCCAGAGCTTGTGGTAGGACTACTGATGTTACTTAGTAATCATCACCTTTATCAGAGCAATGGGAGTGTAAAAACTTTTGTTTTGTATGATTTACCCACACAGATCAACTGTGATAAGTTGTTCCTTCCTTACAATAATAATAAAGGTGTATTATCTATCCTACATAAGGTCCCATTTAAAAAAACCCATGAAAAATCATACCCATGGTAATTTTGCTATGTTTCTTTTTATTTCCTTGAGTTTACACAATATCGCCGATAATGTGATGTATGTTATCTAGTAGTTTGCTAAGCTACTAGAGAAACTGACGGTCTCCGGATCTTGGCGTTCAGCCAGATTCAAAATAGGAATTTGTTTGATCATTCGGTCTGTCGGTCCATCACTTTACGGAGCTCTGAAAAATAGTGGCTACTTTGTAAATATAACTTTACATTAGAAACTATTTAGTAGGATCTTTAATGAAACTTGATTTAGGATTATTGACTTAAAACAAAAACAACAAACATTGTAAAAGTTCACAGGCGACTGTAGTTGTCAGTAGGCTCAAGTTTCTTTAGTTTTGTTAAAACATTGTTTATAAACGTTTGTTATTTTCCACTTCGTTGAACATACACGATTTGGTACCGGCAAAAACAAAAATAACTAAATCAAAAACCCAAACAAAGATGATTTTAATTTAAGACTGTTTAATGAAGCAATAAATTGTTATTCAACGCCCACAGGCGCTTCGTATGTTTCTTCTGGCTCCTGCAATTTTTTCGCCTTCAAGTAGGTACTCATTGTATGCTTAATTGATCCGTCAATACAGCCGTCCTTTAGACTTGATGGGTGACTTGCCCACCCATAGTCTTGAGTTTCTTTTTTATACGGGCGCCAAATAAAGTCGTGTTTTTTGTGTTATAAATGTATGTGTGATTACATTTTACGATAGTTAATTGTGTTTATAAATGAACTAAACCGGTTAGTTACGTCAAAACTTGTGAACCACTTAATATCTCAGAATCTTCTTCTTCGTCACTGGTTTTTTCGAACCAAGTGTGAGGAAAGGATTTTAAGTGCTCGTCAAAGAGGTTCAATCATCTCAGAATCTATTTGAGATAATGCTGTTCAGTTCATAGCACACCGTAGTATTCCTAGTCCCTAAAACTTCCTAGTTGACAATAGTCACCAGAAAATTATTGTGTATCTAAACTCTACGGTAAAATATTGTCGACATTGTGACAATATTTCACGACACAGCGGATACAACGCAAGTAACAACTTACGACGTGCTATCGCATTATTCTATCTGATAGCTGGTGCTACGCTATAAATAATTCAGTTAATTTACAACTATGGGTACAGCAATACCCCTCGGGTCACGCAATTTCATGCAACTTACAGAATACACGGTATGGTGTTCAGAGTCTAGAGATTCCAAATTCTTTTTTTTTTTTAATTTGATATAAGGAAAACGTGTTTCATGCGATCATGACGCGCCGACAAGAAATAAATCAAAAATAAATATTATGGACAATTCACACAACACTGTTTAACCAGATAGCTGATAATTATAATACTAATACATATACTTACATTGGAAATCTTGGATTGATGTTTTTTTACAAATAAATCATTAAATCCAACATCAAGTGTGTTCGTTAAAATTTTGCAAATACCTATAACGTTTTGAAAGAGTAATAAATAACACTTAAAATTCTATTATCGCCAACCAGGGTCCACACATTAACTCAATCAGGGCGGCGGTGTTGAAATGATTAATTGTTACGCAGCCAGATTATTATAATTACCTACTGATTACTTACAGCAGGGTAATGCAAGGTGAGGCGTAACTTTAATTTCTCAAACATGCTAAATTTGTGCATTATTTGACAACATTCTTCGAGATAAATCGAAATTGCTGTACCTACGGGCCTACTGTAAGTAAGCACAGGTTGTAAGGTCATGTGAGGCATCATACATGTCCTTTAGAATGACATGACTAGTTGATAACATTTACAGAAGGTTTTATGAAACGGCCCGACGATCGATCGATCCATTATCTACCAAGGGAACAAGTTTCTTGACTGAAATTTGAACAAATCTTGGAGTTGAGAGTCATAGGTATTACGAACTTGGTTCTATAGCAGCCTATCGGTCCTACATAGTCATATATCTATAGGTGTCGTCTTGGTTTCGTTTACCGCAAAGTAGTTTATTACAAGTTGTTCATCTCCGAGGGTAAAAACCGGTTGCATTTCATATTCATATTTGGTTTCACCTGATGTGGTTTGATAATCCTAGACGACGGCAACATCTGAAACTCGTCTTGAGTAAACATGTTTAGAATCTGTACGAGTTGTAACTGGTTCAAAAAATAATATGAGTACACGTACTACAGGTTGTCAAAATACTACTCTTGCTAGCTTCTGCCTTCCAGTAGACGTCTATAGACATGATAAAAGTAGTCTCGCTAGGTTACGCCAATTCTCTAAGGCAAAAAAAAAATATGACTATCCAAACCCCAAACCTATTTGGTGAAAAATCTCCAGACCAGCCAGATTGTTACCGTATCTCGTAGGTCAATCAAATCCACATTACCACTGTGGTAAACTATTAAATTATAATGGTCTGAGGTAAATCGTTTCTAAATAAACTGAGTAGGTAAGATTAGTAAGATATTGTGATAAAAATCTAGGTGCCAACATTTTCATTTTAAAAATAGCTCTTGTCTTCAAATTAGTGCAGAAACGTGTCCTCACGAGATACGTGACAGTCTTATAACGAGACGCCCCAGGGCGCGGCTTGGCCCTTCCAATTGTTCCTTAATTATGAGAAGTGCACGCGAAAATCTTCAAAAGCCTGTGGCAGAATGTGCATTGTAGGTAAGTAACGTCTTTACTTAACTAAGTTTTAAGTTTATTGAAACAGTTAACAGAGGATTGTACTTGTAAAAGTAATGATACAAAACTTAAAAAGTTAAACTGTCCCGACTAAGTTATTTGGGAATAAGCTGGGCTCTCATTTATAATTTTGTCCCCATTATTTGTTTTTATTTAATCAACGTACCAGAGAGTAGAATATGAAAGCATTTAACACAAAAATAACTACTAGGTATACATCGTGAAGAATGAATGGCAATCTTCGTAGAAAGCATGAATGCGAAATGGAACCACACTTCAGTACAATTATTCTCTTCCTACTGCTACTGCAATTTTGAATGACATTTGTTTGTGATGTAAAAACTGTGTCAAGCGTCTGGAAATGAAGCTTTATGAATATAAAGGTTATGAAGAGTGCTATTCTCTCGCTAAGTGACTCTTCAGTTGTTGTTGTTCTCCAACTGAAGAGTCACTTAGCGAAGCTCCAACTGAAGAAAATTTAGAGTTTCTATGTTTATTTTCATTTCTGTTACGTCTTGTTTTATTCCATCAGCAGTCATACTTGAGGTATACCAAAGAAAATATGGATGGACTGTGTGAAAGATGACATGAGTAAGAAAGGAGTGAACACTGAGATGACGAATTATAGAGGTGAGTGGAAGTAGAAAACCTTTTGTGGCGACCTCACTTAGCGTGGAGTAAGGGCCAGGAAGATGATGATGATGAGTCATACATGATTCTTAAGTACCTTGTGATGATGGTTCCCTTTTTATAAATCAGACTGAAATAAATTTAATTTTGATGACTGAATTAGAAAGATGACGTACAAATAGACACTCATTTTGCCTCTCTCGCAGTCAGTAAAGCTTTCTCTCTACCCTTAGTAATTTAGTAGGAATTTGCGTGTTCAGCAGCTATCGTTATCAGAATTCTTACGCGTCCGACGAGCTTTCGTCATGAATGGCCTCTGCATAGATAAGGTTAACTTAGGGCCACGGTTCTAACCTTTTTACCTATTACCAAAGGTCAAACCGATGGATAAATTCAGCATGAAGTGGCTAGATTTTAATCTATTTACATAAAACAACGGCTGGATAAGCAATAGAAGCTATTACGATCGCATCCATAAGCTTTATTTAGAAACATTGCTGGCGAGGATCTTTCGCATTAGTGTTTTACAAACGAGAGAGGTTAAGACAATATGGGCCATTAGCTTTGTAGGTACCTAGATCTGTCTGTCTTCAGTGATGACGGTGGACAGCAAGTGAAATTCCATTCCGACCCATGCCAGAGGTGACACGGTAAAGTACGACGTGGGTAGAAATATTTCAAGTTAAACTACATACTACCTCTCTAACGCGTTATTTGATGAAGATTTTTGATTTTAGTGTTTTTACTGACCGAAGAAGTACGGAATTGTTTCAGGTCCGGTGACGGGACAAAGGAGTTAGTTAGAGAGTCGTGATTAAGTATAGAAAGTTCTGATAGACTGGGGGGGAGCTTCTGTAGGCTGACATGACGATGGCCCTTTTGCTGATCGATCGATTAGTTAAAAATAAAGTTAGACATCATCGGCAGATTTAATATCGTACAATTCGTAATTTGCGATTGTTGCCTCTGCGACCCCTATAAAAGTAATGAAACGCGATACATATCCGGGGCTTTTGCAAAGCTTCGCTTCAAAGTCATACATGTACACATATTGCAATACGATGTAATATATAAAACATTTTATTGCCCAAAGAAGCTTATATATGTATAATACAAGTATTTACAAAATACGCAAGTACCAGTTGGGCTATCTGCAGACTGTTGCTAATGATCTTGGAGATAGTTCAATTGAACCAATATAAAACGAATTAAGAATGCAAAATATCCTCTAAATACAGTCTAGCTAGTGTCTTGGGCATGATTCCGACTGGCACTGATCTGATCAGATGAGCTATCTCTAGATCGTTTGCAACGTTCTGTAGATACTTTATGTGTATTTATATTTATATTTCTTTAAAGGTTTGTAAATGATTGGTTTACTTATATACCTTGCTTTTACATACAAAATATTGGAATTCATTTGAGCTTTAAAATCAAAGTGCGTATCGAGTGCTCAGTGAAATGTGTAATCTCAAGTTTCGGTCAATTGTGCGTGCTATCGAGCTCGTAATGTACTCGCATTGAAGCTCAACGCGTCATTGAGCAATCGACTGAGATAATTCGTGACCATAATATGCCGATTGCCGACAACTGCAGATAGCTACTGATTTAAATCTTGTCGGCATGCTCATAAATTACGTAGGACTCATACGTAAGCGTAGCGAGACATGTAACATCACCATGTAGGTGATGTATTGTATACTATGTATAGGTATATTGTATCTTCTACTTAGCGAGCTTACATAATTACTTGTTTATATTTATGTATGAAATGAACTGACAACTGCTGGGGAATAAAGGTTCCCGAAAGACTTCCGGTTCGGGGAAGAACGAAGCTAGGGAATAAATAAATAAATAAAGTAAATAAATATTATAGACAATTCCCACAACACCATCTAGCCCCAAACTAAGCAGATCTTGTACTAGGGGAACCAGATAGCTGATATAATACTTATAATACATTTCCTTTTTGGAATCTCCTCCACACGGAAGTCAGTGCATGAAGAGTGCACCGAATCGTTCTTCCTGGAAATGTACAAGTCCAGCTGTATTCTTGTTCAGGCTGATGATGAGAAATAGATACATTTTTTAAATTAAGCAGTATTTTTATTGAAAAGAAGCCCAATTATTTTGAAACTCGAGTCTAAAAATAAGCCGTAAAGTGTAAAGCTCGAGTGAGCTTCCCGAAATGAAAAGTGCTGTGTAGCGAGAGGTCATTGTTCTTCAAACAATAGTTCTCCAATTTTAATTTCCGAGTGGTAATACAGATGTACAGTCGCTATGAGATAGATGAACATTTTTCGTAAAAAAAAACAAACCCCGTATGAGTACCTAGTTTGTCACATGTTTTAGACTTGGTCGCGTGGAACTGACACAGACTCACCTAGCTTTAAGACGTTCAAAGTGATTCTTGTGATGCTACTGTAAGCGATTTTTTACTTTACCTTTGAATCCACTCTCTTCTTACTCTTCAATGTCTGGTCTGGTTGGTGGTTTCTTCTTCTGGTCGCCCCATTGTACATTAGTTGCGTTAAATTATTGTTACTTGTTTTTCTGGTGTGCAATAAAGAATATTCTATTCTATTCCACTATTTTTGTTGCAGGCTACTTCGGCAAATACCTGAACAAGTACAACGGGTCGTACATCCCGCCCGGGTGGCGCGAGTGGGGCGGCCTCATCATGAACTCCAAGTATTACAACTACAGCATCAACATGAACGGAAAGAAGATCAAGCACGGTGATGATTATCACAAGGTAAGCTTTTACTAAGAGACATTTATTTGACATAAGTACATACATTATGTGTAGACTGGCCTCTCAGCTCAGTTGGTAGTAACCCTGCCTTCTGCGCCGCGCCGTAGGCCGTGGGTTCGGTCCCTACCGAGAACAAATATTTGCCTGGTGAACATAGAAACCTCTGTCTGGGTGATAAATTATATTCTAAGTATGTATTTACAAAAAAAATAATATTTACGAATTATATCAGCTATTTGATTCCTATCCTACAAGCTCTGCTTAGTTTGGGGCTTGATAGTGTTGTGTGAATTGTTCACAATATGTATTTAATTATTATACATAATATAATAATATTTAATAATGGTAAATGAAATACGCCAAGTAGGCCCCGACTCAGCTTTTTGCTGCTTGACAAGGCATATCTACCATGTCATGTACTGGCGCTATTCACCAGTCGATTTTGATGATATTTAGCAGAAACATTGCGTATTCATTTTCTCTCATTCTCACAAAAAGTGAATGCTCGTGAAACATTCTGTTTGCTGAACTATATAAACGCCCTACTGTATAGATACCTAAAAGTTGTTCTTTGACACGCGAAATTCAGCGTGAATAGAAATTAGTCAAAGCTCAAAGCTTTGTGGAAACGTTACGATGAAACTGGATGCAACTGGCTGTAGCTTAGGTTTCAGTTGTAATAATATTAGCTTCTGTCTCTTTGTCTTGAATTTCCTCTTCCACGTCAGCTCTGCATGCCACTGGCTCACAATAATACTACGTAGATCCGTTTTGCTAATAATTTGTTGCTGTTATTTTCCTATTTGAAAACAAAATATATTATTATAGAGGGAATTAAGCTTAATTCTTTTAATCGTCCGTTAATTCTAAATAATTCAGATAAACTAAGTTTTCACTTGCTTGTAAATAAAACTTTATTTACAAATAACCTTTTTTACAAAGTGTACCTACAAATTAAACAAAAAAACAGTGGAGCTATCAGCATACATAACCACCTATCAGTTTGCATCTGCAGACCGTTACATACGATCTAGAGATAGCTTAGCTCAGTGCCAAATGAAAGTTTCCCCAAGACTTTTGAAATAATCCCTCCGAGTTGTCAAATGAAATTATCAGAAATATTGTTCTCTATCTCAGGACTACTATCCAGACCTGATCGCCAACGACTCGATCGCATTCCTACGCGCGTCGAAGCGTCGATTCGCGCGGAAACCTGTGCTGCTGGTGATGTCGTTCCCAGCTCCTCATGGACCCGAGGATTCCGCCCCTCAGTACTCGCATCTGTTCTTCAATGTCACTACACATCAGTGAGTATCCTATGCATACTTATAAAATTGACGATTATAGAATAAATGAAAATGAAATGAAATGAAATGAAATTATGTTAGTTACCGGATAATTTCATAACATCCAGTAGATTTTTATAAATAAAACGCTATCGACGATTGGAACCCGTTAGCCATAGACAACCTAAAGTAGGTTGTGAATGCAAATGAAAAACTGTGTGGGCCAATTCACACTACGACACGCTAAATATTAGATGAGCCACCTCGAATCTCTTCGTAAACAATGCACCTATACTAAAGTTCCTTGAGAATGACCCAGAGGATATGGGATGGCAATGGGTCACAAACCATGCAGAAATTTAACACAGTTCCTATTTGTTAGGTAGTACCTAACAAACCGTATCATCCTACTTATACGAGCAAAGCCGCGGGCAGTAGCAAAAAAACAAACGGCGGGTGCATTTCATAAAATAAAAAAATTGGCGTTAATGTGAAACCTGCAAGATTTATTCGCTGAATATTTGGGTAAAAACACTAATTGCGGCGTTGGCAAGCGGCCGCCATCTTCCTCCTCTTTAAATATTTAAGAAGTTGTCCGGGTTTTTTGGGTTCCTCGATGAATAGAAAGTTTTGCCAAAAAGTTTTGTTTGGTTATACCATGTTTTGCACAAAACACATGTGGGAATTACGAGTTTGGGGAAGTTTTATACAAATCACGGTCAGAGTTTCGGGTTCCTGGTTTTGTTCGAAAGTAATAATCGGTCCAATCAAACTCAAGGGCCTGTCCTATTTCCCTTGGATCACGTGCCATCTGATCACGTTCAAAAGTATAAGTTAATTGATCATAGCCATAACCAAAAAATAAATGAATCCAGCTTGTTTATTCACGAAACTATTTAATTTACAGCATCAAATTTTGTGCGAAAACCTGAAATTTAGTTAACTTGTACTCTACAGGCTTTGTGCTCTATTGGACGCATGAAAATTATCTGATTAACTAATCCAATTCTCGTTGAAACGGGTTTGTTCGTTGGGCATTTAATTAAATTCGCCTTGACGCTTTCCTAAATGACATTACCGAACTTCAGTGATCATGGAACTATTAGTTTCATGAGTTTCATGGGATAGTTTACGATAATTGGCGTTCTGAAACAACTCTGCTCACCAAGGATATCATTACCCTCCCTTTGATATGGGGATGCGTTAGCCAGCTACGTGTCGCATCCCCTAGGGAAGGTTGGATTCAAGTACCATATAGCTGATTTTTTTTGGAGAATCTTTGAAAGTACTGATAGGGCATTTTCTTTTTGTTTATTCTAAATGTTTTTTTACCCTGCTGGGTTTGGTTTTGCTGGTTTACCCTGAATGGTGGTGAGAACGAGCAGGCAGTCGCTAAAGTGAGACTTGCAAAGTAAATTACTTACAAAATACATATGAAACAGTTTAGCTATACCGGCTGTGCGCGGTTTTTCCTTGCCGTTTTACCAAATTCATATACCGGGTCACGAACACAAAAGTACATTATTTAGAAATCCCGTTAGTATAGTATAGGAAGTACGACTGAAAAAGTGTGAATAGAGTGTCATATTTTACACCAGAATCGCGCACCAATTTACTGGCTCGCTGCCGACGTTCTTTTGCTCGACTGCTTAAGAAGGGTTATTCATGAAAGCTCTCCTAAAATTTCGCGCGCACAGACGGTGCCCTGAATAATTTTACCTCCACTCAGTACGTGAGAGGTTGATTTATGTTTCATAAGAATGTAGGTGTAAGTCCTAGTTTAGTTGAGCGATTTTTGGGGTGGTTATAACCCAGTCATTATGAGATAGGTGCCTATCATCTGCGTAGGCTCCAATCTTATGTGACAGCTGTAAAATAAAACTGTCACAAGTCTAGACTTGTGACTGCTTTATTTTACAGCTTTTGACAAAAGTTAATCTTTGTTTGTGAAAAGAGCCAACTTCGAATTATTCTCGTAAACAATTCGATCTAATTCAGGCGCATCTATTGAACCAATCCACTCTCGAGGTGCCGTGCATCCCGTCGATTGTCAGCTGCCACAGATGTGCTCATATTGCAAAAGCAGCTCTGGTCGCAGTTGGCTTTGGCTTTCAGGATATTCCATCGAATATAAATTGCTTTGGAAAAGCTATTTTGACTGAAACAATAATATAAGTCAATTTAGGAATGTCTTGTACTGAATACCTACCTACCTATAAGCATACAGTTTTATAGAATCTTACGCATAAAATTATACGGAAAACCGCAAAAGATACATGATATCTGAAAGCTATATGAAATCCAACAATATGAAGTTAAAGCCATTGAGGCAAGTATCTCTCAACGAATTTCGTCCTTCGTTCTAAAAAAGGAATGCCGCCATTGTGATTCACTGACAGGCCACATCGGGCCTTGTGTCAGCGAGATAGCCGCATAAATTACCGATCGTGAGCCGCTCTGAACCATATCCAAGGGTTAATTGTCGGTGGATGAAAGCTGATGCAAATAAACGGTGGATTTTAAAGGGCCTCGGGGCTTGGACACACAGCGAGCGAGTGATACGTCGGATAGCAGGACAAAAGACAACATGATAACCTACAATTCCTACAAACGTACTACACGTGACTATTATCGGAAATTTTGAATGATGGAAACCCTAAACTGGGAGTTGAGTCTACGGTGCGGGCTTAGACGGGTATAAATCTTCTAAGGGTGCGGGTAAAAGAGTTTAAATATTTTTGAAATTGGAGTCTGTTTATTGTATCATATTGCAATGATGGCTATCGTGTGTGTAACAGGAGTCACTGTGCTACGCAGAGCGTTATCAGCGATGTTATGTTAATAGGCCTTTGAGCTGGAGTGGGGAGAGCATCATTTTTTTGTCGAGTATTGTGAACGCTTGCAACCTTTATTTATTTCTGATGCCGTGTTAATGTGAACTCATTTTTTGTTCCATGTTCTCATTCAACCTCATCGCCCATTCATCATTGTGTATCCAACGGTTTCTGGTTATCAGAAACATACTTACATAAAGAACCTATAGCATTGTAAAATGCAGTGCAGTTTTATAAAAAATATTGCATTGTATGGCCGCTATGAAGGCCGTTGCGCTGATAAAAAAAAGCTATAATTATGCACTTTCACAGTTTTATCGCCGTCTAGTCTCCTTCTGAAGTAGAAGTTGCTATGGTTGCAGCTTGTCTTTGTCTTTAGATTGGTAGCTACCTCATAATAAATGAAAAATACACCACTTATTAGAGAGATTTGCCTTGATCTCAAAAAAAATCTTCGAAAGTTATTACCAAATATCCTCAAAGCAGGTTTTGAATCCAATTTATGCCTTATTCCATTAGAGTGCAAAATATTTTAAATTCGCATTTGTCAGACGGGTTCGGCTGGACCACACAGTTTGCCGACGAACGGTCCTGAGAATGAATATTTAATCAGAACTGGGGATGTATCATGCCGGACATTTTAAACAAGATCGAATAGGAACTTTAAAACACAAAGAACAGAAGTTGAAGTGGATAAAAGACATCTCTAATAACGCTGATTCGAAAATTTTATTTTAAATACACCAAAAGCGTGCTATGAACATTGAGAATTACCTACATACTTAGCATTATTTCTATGACTGTAAAGGATATGATTTTTTTATAATAAGTACATTTATTTTATTATGTGTTAGCGTTGTTTAAAGAAAAAGAATTCCGGCACATTTCAGTAAAAAAGCCGGATGCCTGCCTCCCTTATCAGGAATGATTTTATTCAGTCCGGTCCGGTCCCATCGCGGCAGACTCTCTGAATTACGCATTGAATACACCAAAAATGTGGTACGAGTATGAAAGATACGGCATTGTTTATTTTGCACTTGTACGTTTGAACTGTTTTTAGTGATTAGCACAGGTTGATCCATAAAAAAGCCGGATGCTATTCAGGTGGTCCTAAAAACCGGACGCTTACCTCCCTTGTCAAGAGTCAGTTTAATCAGTCCGGTCCGGTCCCGTCGCGGCAGGCTCTCGGAATAATGCATGCTATGTGCACCAATAAAACGAAATGCAAGCGAACGGGTTGTCGGCGACATGCGTTTAACGAGCTGCGGTCCTCTCTATAAGGCTTTATTAAGGAAGTTCTCTTGGCAATCCGAGATTGGGTTGCGGGAAAAATATGGACGTTACGAAAAATATTGCAATTAAGACAAGTCTCTCTGGGTTGTTATTACTTATGAAGATGGTAGGGTATCTATATATGTAATACGCAAACACTTAGTGGTGATAGTAACGTAAACTTAGCATTTTTGAAGCTTACAAAATTGTTTGAAATTTTCATAAGACCTCGTAGTGGCTACGCTAAGAAGTAAAAATCTTACAGTATTCTCAACGACATTTTGAGTCGGTTTCACGGATGACTGTCAGTGTTGTCTGGTAGATCAATCTCAAGATTCCTTTTTCCAATCCTGTGCTTTGCCTGTATTGTATAATAAGATAGGTTCCGTCTTCGCGTTCCTAGATAGTTATTATCGATAAGAAATTGTGTTTGGTTCAACAGTGTCAATTTCCTTTCGCATGTAGCATTCTGAGCATTTGCCTATCACGGATCTAAACGACGGAGCCGTTTCATGAAATCTTTGAAATAAACGGGAACATGAAATCGCGAACCCGATGTTTGGGGAATTTAGTTTTAAATGGGATTATCGTACCAATGTTAAACTCTTAGTAAATTAAAACATAATTAATGTCGTAGAAAAAAAATTACGTTAGGTTTAATTAAAATTCTGCGTTTTTGGAAACAAGCTTTGTACGCCCTTTATAGGTACCTAATTTACACCTTGCTTAATATGCAGCAATAAGGTAGGTAAATTAAATTGGCTGGTGGGTAGACAGCTACTTTGTTTTACAGTTTTATAGCCCATTCAAACCACAAGGCTCAAAATTATCGTAAAATCGATGTATGTAAACGCAGTAGATGCCAAACTCCTACAGCTTTCAAAGTTTTAATGCCTACTTAATTTTATCGTCTAACAAAGTTCAGGAACATGGTAGAGAATACTTATTGGAATTTAATGCCTTCAGGGCCCATAAACATACAGTCACTTTAAGCTTTAAAGTGTAACGAGTCTCCTCGCGAGTCGTATGTAGCACACATTAAAACTCTTCGGATATGTTGAACATCATACTATAATCTTTCACATTTCACATAACACCATAAAAATCCCATACCATAGCTATATTCTGACTAACGTTCGTTTTGCCCCCAAAACCTGCCTCAACTGTCAACTCGTTGACATTATGCTGTGCATGACAGGTGACATAACGGACGGTGATTCTATCTATAACATAGAGCTTGTGAATAAAGTTGCGTTACAGTCGGCCATCCTACTTGGGACGGGTCCCTTCGTCCCGTACGGAGTAGCAGAGTAGTCGTCAGTTATGACCACACAAAATAGTTGGTATTCCGGACTATTGAGTATGCATAACTAATCTTAGTTTATCCAAAATCTAGATATTATACCAATATAATTGATTCTGAAAGTTCTTACAATATTAATGGTATTAGTCTATTACCACTTTGTGTTTTACTGATTGAGTATGCATAACTAATCAAAGTTTCTTCAAAATCTAGATATCATACCAATATAATTGATTACAAAAGTTCTTACAATATTAATGGTATTAGTCTTTAATTACCACTTTGTGTTTTGCTACTTGAGTATGCATAACTAATCAAAGTTTATTCAAATCTAGATATCATACCAATATAATTGGTTCCAAAAACTCTTACAATATTAGTCTCTAATTATCACTTTGTGTTTTACTACTTCAGTATTTAAAACTAATCTTAGTTTATTCATTTACTTTTGACAGAACATTCATTTAAGTTTAGCAATAAGACTAATAACCAAGTAGGCTACAGATTCGTAATGTAAAACGTCGTTTCTTGATTGGGACACAACTATGAAACACTCGTTCACCATTGATAACATCGCAACCATTATAATATTCCACCAAACAAAACACCGCTAGCTATACAACTATATCTAGGTTGTCTGGAAAAGATCGCTCTTCAGCGATAAGACCGCCCATTGTACATTAGTATGTTTTCAATTATTGTTACTTGTTTTTCCACTGTTAGTTTTAAGGTGTGCAATAAAGAATTTTCTTTTCTATTCTATTGTCTTTAGCCTTCTCTTCCTGGATCCATGCGCGCGAAACACTTTGACGCCTTTACATGACAGCGACAGATTGACAACCTACGTTAGGATCATAGTAAAGCCATAGCTTTTAGAATGGCATCGTTACAGTCGGCCATCCTAAAAGAACAAGTCCCTTCGTTCAATATAGTCAGTTAGTCTCATCTACACAAAATAGTTTGTTGGTACACAAGAATTTCAGCTAAGTTTTTAATATACCTACCTACATTCCTTTCAACACATCTAACGGTTCTGACAGAGTAACGGCGCTGGGCTGCCGCTGGTGGTGAAGCTTAATGCTGAGCCAGAGCCAATTCGCTGCAGTAGCATACTCTAGCTCATACGACAATCTCTTTCGCTGTTAATATTTGTAATTATATCTTTCTTTATGATTTTAATAATATACAATATTAGTCTTTAATGTTTTTCTTAATGTGCAAATAAATGCCTGTCTGTGTGTCGTCTATAATACATCGCATCATCATAATCATCAATAATATCATCAATAACTTAGCTAACACTATGTGAGCCTGAAAAGTCAATCGGACGGAACTAGATCAGGATCCAGACAAGTGCTCTGCTCGTAACTTAAAACTGAAGCCTCATCAATTTACAGTAGGTAGGTACCTACTCAAATAACTTTTATCTAGTCTTGGCGTACCAACATCTTACTTTAACAATTCCAATATTATTATTTTTATCATCAATGTCCATTAAGTTTTGTAAGTATAATATTTTCATCAATCGCGAAGTATCACAATGATAGTCCTATTTATAGTAGGTATCACGAGTATCAGGAATAGTGAGATTTGACTATCAGTCATGTTCAGATTTTCATGCACCTACTTACTAGTCGCTAAGTGGCAATATTTTTTCTTTGGTCTATATAATCAACCACACTTAGTCAAAACATGACCAATGCTTCTACGTTTAACAATCCTTATTCACCGAGAACCCATTGTATTGAAACAGGAATGACTTCCTTCACGTTGTGACTTACACACACATTTACAACTGTTTTTTTTTTTTTTAATATATTTTATTCTCATTGACTAGTGTCTTACTAAATCCAATATTAATGGCATCACAACCTTCAGATCCGTCATCCACATAAATTTAAAGCAATAGAGGCCCCGAAGAATTAACTTTATAAATAAAGCTCATTGTTTATCCAAATACTCTGAGCATTACTATCAGCTACTTCAGAAAGGTCACCAAAGTTATACTTAATGGTACCTTAAATAATGTCATGGTTAATCCCAGTCACAGCATAATCTTGTTCGTTTACTTACGATTTTTTTTCTTATTCTCAAAATTTTCATTTTCAACAAAATATGTACTACATGTCTCAAATCTATGTTTTGAGGTACATGATGTCCCAACGGTTTACTTCAGTTAATTCATCACAGATGTTTTCATTACTAATTATTTTCCAGTCCTGTATCATTTTATGTATGTTTATCGCGTATTCTCCATACCCATTCAATATAGTAAGTTTTTTTCTATTTACTAACTCGAAAGTTAACTGCTTAAGTCGAATTGTCGCAAGGAGTCTTCAAGGCATATAATTCAAGTAACCAAAAGTCATGGCCATAAGTAAAAATTCACAAAAATATTTAGGGTCAATATTTGGGCTTGTCTCTGTAATTTAACAGGCTGAATCTCGATTATGGCATTCTCAAATTTTGCTTTAAAACAAGGTATAGTCGGAACATAAAGCTAAGCATTTAATATATAGGTATTTTAAATCTTGTTATTGTTGTCAACCTGTTAATTTAATTTTTGCTGGTTTTATAGTTTCCAATCAATCTTAGTTTTACGTTCATAGATTGAACAAAATTATCAGATCTCACTCAAGGAGCCTCGCAACATAATTTGTTTCGCATGAATCCTTAACAAAAAGTTTCCAACCCATCGAGATATAACTCCAACCACAATAATCGTACCCGTAATTCCAGTATACACATATGGTTGCTGTTTCAGCAAGAAGCAATCCATCAGATCAGTTTTTATCACCTCTTTTTTTTTTCAGTGCTATTAATTTATTTACCTTTAGGCAAAGTCAAATCAAATGGCAGATCCGCCTCTGTATATAACCACTTTATTTGCCTCTAAGTCATCTATATGTGTTCAGTAAAGAATAAATAAACTGTTGCATGCCACTAAAATAATGGCACCTGGTTCTTTGACGCATTCATTTATGTTTAACATTAACTAATCATAAGATTATTAATCCGCCTGCAATCACAATTGGACGGCAAAATCATGCATCCGTCGTTCCTTCACATAATTACAATTTTAGGCGGCAAGGTCGTAAGTCACTAATAAGTTGGATAGCAAAGTCGTATGCCATGTTTCACATAATTACTTGGGCTGCAATATCGTTTGTCAGTTGTCTTTACTCGTTCACCAATAGGGCGGCCACTCCTTATTGTATAGCCAGGTCACATGTCATGTTCTCATTAAATAATGAATTGGGTGGCAACGTCGTATGCCAGTCATGGTCTCTATTGATAATCAATTGGCAAAGTCGTATGCCATTATTATCCTCATTCAGTCAAGCATTAAGCGGCGGCAAAGTCATATGATAATTGCCCTTCCTTAGTTATCAACTAGCAAGGTCGTATGCCATCCTTAATTTATTAAGTTATATATTGGTCGGCGGCAAAGTCGTATGCCAGTCAAGTCAATTGGCAATGTCGTATGCTAATCAGATCCTTATTCAGTTAACATTGGACGGTGGCAAAGTCGTATGCCAATCATGCCTTCAAATGTTTATCAATTGGCAAAGTCATACCAGTAACACATAAACAAATAAATAATAATAAGTAACAAATAAACAAATAAATATTGAGCGGCGGCAAAGTCGTATGCCAGTCATGCCACTCTCTGAGTTATCAACTGGCAATGTCGTATGCCAGTCAAGCCCTCTCTTAATCATAACTGACCAGCAAGGTCGTATGCTGGTCATGTCTTTACTTGATAACGTATTGGGCGGCAATGTCGTATGCCTGTCTTGCCCTTACTTAATCATAACTGACCAGGAAGGTCGTATGCTGGTCATGTCTTTACTCGATCAAGTATTGGGCGGCAATGTCGTATGCCTGTCTTGCCCTGTCTTTACTCGATCAAGTATTGGGCGGCAATGTCGTATGCCTGTCTTGCCCTGTCTTTACTCGATCAAGTATTGGGCGGCAATGTCGTATGCCTGTCTTGCCCTCACGGCGGCTCCTTCAGCAGCGCTCCCTGTGTCGCGCCCTCAGCACCGCATGTACCCCTCCGCGAAGTGAGGCAGCCCCGCTGACAGCGTGAGGTCGTACCGCGGGCGCGGGGCGGCAGAGCGGGCGAGGGCGGGGCAGCGCCGCGCCCAGCACCGCGCCCACCAGCTGCATCGAGGTGAGCGCCAGCGCGCCACATCGAGCCTGTCGCGCCGTCGGCCGGCGCCAGGCGGGCCAGCGCCTCGCGCGCCACCTCGCGGTATAGCTGCAGCGCGCGCTCCGCGAAGTAGGCGGGCACCAGGTAGCGCGTCAGCGTCTCCAGCGGGCGCAGCGTGGCGCGGTCGAGCGGCGCCACGCGCGCGGCCAGCCGCGGCTCGCGATGTAGTCGGCGAGCCAGTCGCCGGCGCGCAGGTTCTCGCACAGCTGGTGCGCCAGCTCGTCGTGCGGCATCACCTCCGCCAGCAGCGAGGCGACGCCCTGCAGGCCGCAGTACACGAGCGGCCCTTGGCCCGGCACGTCGTAGGCGGGCGGCATCAGTCTCTCTCTGGCTCAATCAGTTGTCACCCATGTTCTAGAACTTAAAATGTTAACTGAATACATCATTCTGGTCCTTATGTTTTTAGTTCCATTCAGGTATAAATGGCATCCATCAAGATAATATAACTTTAGTATACATAGAAGGCCATACAAGAAAAAATCATCATTAGTAAAGTACCTAGCTAAGTCTGTACCAGCTTCTTCCATTAATTCTTCACACTAATGAAACACTTCACAACGAATGGTGTCACAAGGTAAGTAATATCTCATAAATAACATATTCATGAATGCGGGAAGTAGCATTTCAATATAATCATTCAAAGGTTCATCGTTCAATCGGTTTGATTATTTCAGCTAGTTTGAATAATAATTAATATTTGAACAATCACCGCAAAGCCCCAATGATTCAAATAATTGTAACTTACAGGTAGATAGTATTTTTATCACGAGTACTCTTATTTTAATGGTGGACGGAATGGTGGGTTGAAGGAATCAACCCGAGTCACAAGATGCCAAAGATTTAAACACTTGTTAGAGCCCAAAACTCGGAAAGGTCAGAACTCATACTCTACTAGAGTAAATAAATTATACCATTATTTATTATTAGGAACACCCTATTTGTCATAGCTGTTTGAACATTTCATTTCATTTCATTTATTGATTGCTCACATGTACACAAAATAAATAGCATTTGTTCTTAGAGTAGCTTAGGTCAGTACATGCACCCTGTTGGGCGCTGCAATGTCATAGCAGGTTTATATACAATTAGCGGTTAACAAACTATAGCACACAAACTATACATTCAATTTTGTCATGGAGCTCGCTCATGGTATTCAGATAAACTTGTGGCCTCAGACCAATTCTCAACAGACTTACTTATCCATAACTTGCTATTAGTCCCACAAAATTATTTATTTATTCATTTAAAACTTCCATCAAACTATTTAGTGATATGAAGAATTAATGCTAATAGCATTGTCTACCAGTCTAAATCTCTGAGTCTAAAATTAAAATTTGCTCGGATATTCTCCGACTCACAAAATTCAGAGTCTCAAGTCAACTTCAATCTATAATAATATATCAAATCTTTGCAATTGTTATTAATGAAACCCTATATTTACCAATTTCCATCAATGTCATTTTGTCTTACCACACCAGGTCTATTTGCTTGCTGAGATGAGTTCCAACTTTATGCTCCATAATATTGTGTAACTCTGCACAACATTTTTTCATTTTATCATTCAACACAATTCAGTAACCAAGCTTCAGGTTTCCAGGTTTGTAACTCTGCTCAGGCTAAGCTTGTTGTTGAAAATTGTTGGATCGTTGTCATAAATTATCACGACACGAACGGCGTGTAGGCCCGTTGATTCATCCATCTTCTGACTTGTAACGAGTCTCCTCGCGAGTCGTATGTAGCACACATTAAAACTCTTCGGATATGTTGAACATCATACTATAATCTTTCACATTTCACATAACACCATAAAAATCCCATACCATAGCTATATTCTGACTAACGTTCGTTTTGCCCCCAAAACCTGCCTCAACTGTCAACTCGTTGACATTATGCTGTGCATGACAGGTGACATAACGGACGGTGATTCTATCTATAACATAGAGCTTGTGAATAAAGTTGCGTTACAAAAGTCACTTCTTATGCATCTCAAATGGTCCTTTTCATAGAGCTAGGAACGGCCCTATACTAGAGACGTCGCGTTTCCTGATCAAGTAGTAAAATCATTTTTTTGTAATCCCCGCATATGGATGAGTGTTATAATTTTAACAAAATTGCTGTGAGCAAAGGTGCCTTTGCATTTTTTCTTGAATAGATCATAATTTAAATAAATATAAACTAAGCTAAACCCAATTAGGTTTTTACTCGGTAGTATTTTATTTTATTTTCTTGGCTTCGCAAATAGATAAAAATACATTGTCTATGAATGTAGTAGCTTTACTTATAAAATATAAAAGTATCAAAAGATAAGTGCATAATTTATTGCCATCTCTTACCATGTAACAGGGCTAAGTATGGCTCTAGTTCGTAGGTGATTCTAAGGAAGCAAGAGACAACTTGTAATTACCAGCGCTGCCTCGCCTCGTTCGTAAAGGCTACTACGAAGTCTCAATGCTCTGTGGTCCCAGTGTCTTGTCAAAAACATAAATGGAGTCCCCAATGTGGTCGCAGGTGTGTCTTTGAACCCATTTCATATGATGAGACATACTTGACACTGTAGATAACGTTGCGTCTAAAAGCCGTGATATTATTTAAGCTTCCACCTACCTACACATGCGATACGTTATAATGACGAGGGAGTAATTAAAATAGAAAAAAGTTGTGAAGAGATTTTTTTGTAGTTACATAAAATTACGTCTTTTTCATAACTAGGGGTAGGCCGAGACCAGTCTTATTTGTACTTGCTACGATCCTGATATATTTCCTTCGCTTCATATACTGTCATCATGCATTATCCTCTGGACTGGCCTCTCAGCTCAGTTGGTAGTAGTTCTGCCTTCTGCGCCGTAGCTCATGGGTTTGATCCCGAGGTTTGACCGAGAATAAATATTTGTGAGGCAAACATAGATATTTGTTCTCTTTATGGGTGTTAAGCCTCCGCTATACGCTGGTCTAAAAACAAAACACGACCGGAAAGTTGGAAAAATTTAAAATAAAGATGGCGTTGCCTGACCTGAGCTGTGAATTCATGTATTTGATACCAACTATTACTTATTCTGTGCTTGGGTCTGACATTTGTCACGACATTACAATGTGTTGACTAGAATACGCTTCGTTAGACAAAAACACAGACAGATATTCAGTAAATAAATATAACCCAATTGTTATGTTAGCTGATTCCCGTCGCAGAGTTTCCATTGCATATTTTTCATCCAGGATTGGTGATAACAATGGCAAGCTGTGCGGTATTTTTTAAACTACCACGAACGCTACATTTTAAATCTAACTTATATAGTAGTGTAGTAGTAGTAGTCTAATTTATATAGTATAACAAGCAAATAGCCCCAGATTTAATAAAAGAAACCTTCCACCAAGAGAGATTTTCCTCATATTATGCAAAACCAGAGTGAGTTGCAAGTTCATAAATGTCGGTAGTCGGTGAATGAACACTTGTATTTTTTAAAGGTAAAAAACGGAACCCTTATAAATTCGTCATGTCTGTCTGTCTGTCCATCCGTATGTCACAGTCACTTTTTTTCAAAAAAATGAAATGAAATGAAAAGAAATAATTTATTTGCTTGAAGTATGGTACTTACAAAACTGTAAAAGCTATATGTACTGATGAAACTTGGTAAATAGATGTATTCTGTAAACCGCATTATGATTTTTATACTTAGAACTGACACTCAAAAAATATTTTTTCATAAAACTTATGAGTTTTCTTAACATTAAGTAAAAGATTATTAAACCAGTTAAGTATTTACGACAGAGATGCGTTAACGTCATCGTAATTAGCCTTCTATCTATCGACTTTAAAAAATAATGAGGTATCGTCAGCAAATAGTTTCACATAGTTTTTTAACCAAAAAAGAAAGGTCATTTACGTACACTAGAAACAAGAAAGGACCTAATATCGAACCTTGTGGCACCCCTATGTCAATAACTGACCCAAAAGATCTCTCACCGCCCACATCAACTTTAAGGATTCTATCAGTCAAGTACGATTGTAATAAGTCAATGGAGCGATTTAGAATACCGTAATGTTTAAGTTTAGATATTAAGAGGGTGACGGACGCAGCTCGCAACTTCAATTCGAGGCGCGGGCAAAAATTGCTCCGAATATAGCTATCTCTATTCATTTGATGCGGGCGCCACGGAATATATAATAGTAGTATACACACACAGGCGCTCGTGTGACGCGCTACTTCTATACGTGAATCCAACCATAGTGCCGCGCTTGTGCGTGTGCGTCAGCCACTGCTAACGATTTTTATGCATTGCCTAATTTCGTCAACGTTACTAAGCGTCAGATAGGCTAGTGGCTAGGGCGTGCGGATTCACACTGAGAGGACGAGGTGGGCGGGAGTTCAAATCTGGTCAAAGAGAGTTGACTTTTTGCACCCTACAATTTTATGTTTTTATTTTTTGTGGCTGCATTACCTGACTAACCCTCTAAGCTTATTGCTTGCTTGTTTCGCTTTTCTAGTATTCAATAAGCAAGGATTGGTCATGCTCTGAATGCAAGAATAAAGTGAAAAAAAAAACAACATTCCTGAACCGATAAAGAACCTTCAGAGTAGCTATTTACGCACTTAGAAAAGACACCAGGAAATTCTCTAACATGATACGAGTGAGTTTATTCATCAGGTAGGGTTTGTGCGGGTTCTGGACCAAATTGAAGAAGAGTAAAGAGAACCATTGACTCCGAGTTGAGTTGAGAGAGCCATTGACCCCGGCGCGGAGCGATGGAGTTGTGGTTGATGACGTTCCAGTAGAGGATGATGGGTGGGAGTCCGCTCAACATCAGGTGTGGTGTGGTTTGCTTGACCTCATTGGCCTAGTGGTTGGAGGGTGCGGGTTCAAAATCAGTGATAACGTTACAGTAATAGATGATGGGTGGGGTCCGCCCTACGTCAGGTGGGGTGTGGTTCGCCAGACCTCATCGGCCTAGCGGTTGGGGGGCGTGGGTTCAAAACCAGTCATGACGTTACAGTTGAAGATCATGGGTGGAGGTCCGCTCAACATCAGGTGGGGTGTGGTTCGCCAGACCTCATCGATCACACACACACAGCAATAAAAAACACGCAAAGCGGCTCACTTACCAAAGTACAGAAAGTCTAATAATGTGACTGCATTTAAAAATATACTTTATTCGTTGAGCAATTAGGTTGCTTTTATTCTGCTTATTTACATTCGCAAAACCAACGATTGCGAACATCGACCTACAATTACATGGACCTCGGCTTTCGCACAAAACTCGCGAAAAAAGTGTACCAAGCTAACCTACTATAGGTGGATACTTATATAATGATTATAAACAAACTGAAAAAAAAATTATTTATGTCTTATCACAATTACTATACAGTGTGTTAGGTTAAACGAGGGACTTATTGAGGGAGGGTATTCAGTATTCGATTCTCGTCCCAAATATGTAAAAAACCTATAACCTTAATTTGTGACGTAATTGTCCACTAAAATACATTATTCATGAACACTGAGCGCGCAAGAAGTGAACTTGTAAACAGTAAAATAATCACGTGGCAAAACACGTGCCGATCCTACCGAAAAGGAAGCTTGTGCGCAAACCCCGCCCCTTCCCTTTGTGTTGCACCGACAGGAGGACACACTCCCGCGCTGACCGCAGTCAGTCTATGCGAGTGCGCTGCTATTTCCGCATGTCTAATATTGCGCTTCCGCGTATCGCAAAAACAACCCCGCTTACTTCGGGATAAGTGTGTCCTGTAAACGTGTTTTTTTAATAACCAAAAATGACGTCTTATCGATATTCTAATGAAGAATATTGGTATATGGTTCGTGCCTACGTGTTATCTAATGATAGTGTGCGAAGAGCCATTATTTTGTACCGAGAGATGTTTCCCAACCGCCAGATTCCGTCGTACAATCTTATGCTAGGTGTTAACCAACGATTGCGAACATTCGGTCAGTTCACCGTACCGACGCATACCCAAGAACGAGGAAGGGAACCATACCTAGGTAAGCCAGGTTTAAAGTACGAAGGGAAAATGGATTAAACCTAAAGGTCATTGACCCGCGCACATGTTCTGCGATAATAATTATTAAATCGCTAGCGCAAGGGTGTACACACGTTGCGAGACTTTAGCGAAATTTTTGGTATGGTTCTGTCTGTTATTTATCAGTGTTTTTTTTTTGTTCATATTTTTATTAGTATCATATAATCATGCACTATCGTGGGTTTCAATATGTCCCTCGTTTAAACTAACATACTGTATAGAACTCAATTTTGATTGCATGAAGCAACTTCTAGTGAACGTTACAGAAATTTTTCCAAGTCTTTTTATCAATATTTCCACCAGACGTTGAGCAGTACTCTGTTTATTGAGCTCCAGTTATATAAAGAAAAACTATTTTGTTAAAGTATTTCTCAGTCTTTTTATCAATATTTCCACCGGACGTTGAGTGGTAGCAGTTTTTTGAGCTCCAAATAAATAAAGTTTTTTTTTTAATTTCTTAGTCGTTTTATCAATATTTCCACCTGACGTTGAGCTGTAGTTTATTTCTTGAGCTCCAGAAAAATAAAACAGAAATATGTTGTTCAAATTTTTACAAGTCTTTTTATCAATATTTCTACCTGACGTTGAGTGGTATCAGTTTTTTTAAGCCCCAGATAAATAAAGAATAAAAATATTTTGTAGCCATTTTTCTTAGTCCTTTTTTCAATATTATAACCTGACGTTGAGCGGTAGTCGGTTGTTTGAGATTCAGATAAATAAAGAAAAAAAATATTTTGCTGAAATTTTTCCAAGTCTTTTTATCAATATTTCCACCAGACGTTGAGCGGTACTCTGTTTATTGAGCTCCAGTTATATAAAAAAAAAACTATTTTGTTCAAGTATTTCTCAGTCCTTTTATCAATATTTCCACCGGACGTTGAGTGGTAGCAGTTTTTTGAACTACAAATAAATAAAGAAAAAAAATAATTTGTTGTAATTTTTCTTAGACCTTTTATCAATACTTCATATACAGGGTGGAATTTTGTAATGCCACCTGGAGGGAAAGTACTCTTAATACTCCAGATAGAAAATTTTACTCACAGGAAACATTCCTTTATTTTTGAATAGAAAGCAAACTGCATTCAAAGTTTTTCGAAAATTCTCTCACACCCGGGAATTGAACCGGCTAAAATCAGAAAAATTATACTTTGTACTTTTATTGCATCGATCGTTAGTCAATTATAAGGATGAAATCTCTCTAACAAACATGATAAATTAAATGAAAGAAAAACCAGGAAATCTTAAATTAATTTAATTATTTACAAAAAATGGATAACTAACTAGTTACTTGAAATTAGTTGCTTGAAATGGGCTCCATTCTCTTGGATACACAAATTTATTCTTTTAACGAATTCATTTCTTTAAAAGAATAAATTTATTCCTTTCAAAAAAAAAAAATAATTTAAAAATTATTTTATTTTTAATTTTAGAAATTGCTTTCTATCCAAAAATAAAGGAATGTTTCCTTTGAGTAAAATTTTCTATCTGCAGTATTAAGAGTACTTTCCCTCCAGGTGGCATTACAAAATTCCACCCTGTATAGAAATTAATGGTTCATAATTTGTTTTAGTCGAAATGTTGGCTTTTTTCGAAATTTCGGCAGACTTTTTGACCTAGTGCTGCACCTTGATTTCGTTTACCCAACCTACAACCTACCTAGGTACTTAGTATTTCCCATCTTCACTTAGTACCCTTCCTAAACTAACAATTATCAAATATCTAAGCATTATGTTTTATGCCAGTGTAGGTATTTAACTAGTCCGAAGTCCGAGCGATTCATACACACAACCGAAGTGTCCCGTGTGCTTCAAGCGTTTCCTCCCCCTGCACCCCGCCACCCGCACCGTGCGTGCGCGATATCAATAGTAGCCGTTCGAAAATGCCATGAATTTGATCGTGTTCCGTAATACCAAAAATGATGACTGAAAACTTTTTGTATTCTTTACATAGTATTGTTATTCTGTAACTAGACAATATAAACTAGGTTCCTTAACAAAAAACACGTAAGATATTGTTGTTTTTAGTACGAAACCAATAGGTAGAAAACTTGATAAGTTTAGCATAAAAATGTGCAAAATGCGATTGGTGTTTATTTCATTTTAGGTAAGTAATTTGAAATAAAAACTGTTGAGGAACCTAGATAAATACTATGCAAATACAATTATTACAATAATATAGTGTAAATCTGTCTAAATTAGAAATCATTTTGGTATTCCGTTTGTATGAAAATTTTCCATACGTCAGCCCCTTAACTAGTTTTTTCGTGTGCGCGAGCTGCAAGCAGCTCGCGTGTCGGTGTGCTACTCCCAGTTTTACATTACGCTTGCACTTGTAAAACCCCAAAAAGTAGTAAAGAAAGTCCTAAGTAACCCTAAAAGTCGATCAGTGAATCAAGTTCCTCAGTGTAGTAAAACCCCAATCAAAGTCCTAAAGAACCCTAAAATTGTTTACATAATCAAGGTCCTAAGTGAAGTAAAATTCCAATTAAAGGCCTAAGGAACCCTAAAAGTTGTTTATTTTATCAAGTTCCTCAATGTAGTAAAACCCCAATCAAAGTCCTAAGGAACCCTAAAAATGTTAACATTATCAAGCTCCTAAGTGTAGTTGAAACTCCAATCAAAGTCCTAAGGAACCCTAAAAGTCGAACACTTAATCAAATTGCTCAATGTAGTAAAACCCCAATCAAAACCTTATACGGAACCCTAAATTGTACGTCAAGCCAAAACCCTTAACGGGTCGAAACCGCTGGAAGGAACCCAAACGTTGACTACCGGGTCGCGTGCATCGCGAGCTGCAAGCAGCTCGCGTCCTCAATGCGTTCCCACAGGGGCGGAACCCTAAACCAAGTGAAGATCCAATCAAACACCTTAAAAAACCTAAAATTCAATCTCCAATCATAGTCCTCAGTCGAATGAACCGTTTGAACGACCTTAATCGGACGATTTTTGCAAAACCGGAAGTGGCACAGCCGCCATTTTGAATTTTGAACTCAGTCTAGTGAACATTTTTTCACACCCCTAAGACACCCTAAATTTCAGTAGGAGGGGGTTCTAAATTTCAGTAGGGTGGGCGTGGTCGCGTGGCGGCTCGCTTCGCTCGCCGCAACGTTCCCCCCGGGTTCAGGAGGAGGGGGTTCTGGGGGCTTGAGGGGGGGGTCACAGCACGGCTCGCTTCGCTCGCCGCGACCCTCCCCCCGGGTTCAGGACCTGAGCTGTGAATTCATGTATTTGATACCAACTATTACTTATTCTGTGCTTGGGTCTGACATTTGTCACGACATTACAATGTGTTGACTAGAATACGCTTCGTTAGACAAAAACACAGACAGATATTCAGTAAATAAATATAACCCAATTGTTATGTTAGCTGATTCCCGTCGCAGAGTTTCCATTGCATATTTTTCATCCAGGATTGGTGATAACAATGGCAAGCTGTGCGGTATTTTTTAAACTACCACGAACGCTACATTTTAAATCTAACTTATATAGTAGTGTAGTAGTAGTAGTCTAATTTATATAGTATAACAAGCAAATAGCCCCAGATTTAATAAAAGAAACCTTCCACCAAGAGAGATTTTCCTCATATTATGCAAAACCAGAGTGAGTTGCAAGTTCATAAATGTCGGTAGTCGGTGAATGAACACTTGTATTTTTTAAAGGTAAAAAACGGAACCCTTATAAATTCGTCATGTCTGTCTGTCTGTCCATCCGTATGTCACAGTCACTTTTTTTCAAAAAAATGAAATGAAATGAAAAGAAATAATTTATTTGCTTGAAGTATGGTACTTACAAAACTGTAAAAGCTATATGTACTGATGAAACTTGGTAAATAGATGTATTCTGTAAACCGCATTATGATTTTTATACTTAGAACTGACACTCAAAAAATATTTTTTCATAAAACTTATGAGTTTTCTTAACATTAAGTAAAAGATTATTAAACCAGTTAAGTATTTACGACAGAGATGCGTTAACGTCATCGTAATTAGCCTTCTATCTATCGACTTTAAAAAATAATGAGGTATCGTCAGCAAATAGTTTCACATAGTTTTTTAACCAAAAAAGAAAGGTCATTTACGTACACTAGAAACAAGAAAGGACCTAATATCGAACCTTGTGGCACCCCTATGTCAATAACTGACCCAAAAGATCTCTCACCGCCCACATCAACTTTAAGGATTCTATCAGTCAAGTACGATTGTAATAAGTCAATGGAGCGATTTAGAATACCGTAATGTTTAAGTTTAGATATTAAGAGG
Organism: Thera britannica; assembly: GCA_939531255.2. NCBI lineage: Eukaryota > Metazoa > Arthropoda > Insecta > Lepidoptera > Geometridae > Thera > Thera britannica. The sequence goes on from OW618048.2 coordinate 5,836,730, forward strand.
GTGACGGACGCAGCTCGCAACTTCAATTCGAGGCGCGGGCAAAAATTGCTCCGAATATAGCTATCTCTATTCATTTGATGCGGGCGCCACGGAATATATAATAGTAGTATACACACACAGGCGCTCGTGTGACGCGCTACTTCTATACGTGAATCCAACCATAGTGCCGCGCTTGTGCGTGTGCGTCAGCCACTGCTAACGATTTTTATGCATTGCCTAATTTCGTCAACGTTACTAAGCGTCAGATAGGCTAGTGGCTAGGGCGTGCGGATTCACACTGAGAGGACGAGGTGGGCGGGAGTTCAAATCTGGTCAAAGAGAGTTGACTTTTTGCACCCTACAATTTTATGTTTTTATTTTTTGTGGCTGCATTACCTGACTAACCCTCTAAGCTTATTGCTTGCTTGTTTCGCTTTTCTAGTATTCAATAAGCAAGGATTGGTCATGCTCTGAATGCAAGAATAAAGTGAAAAAAAAAACAACATTCCTGAACCGATAAAGAACCTTCAGAGTAGCTATTTACGCACTTAGAAAAGACACCAGGAAATTCTCTAACATGATACGAGTGAGTTTATTCATCAGGTAGGGTTTGTGCGGGTTCTGGACCAAATTGAAGAAGAGTAAAGAGAACCATTGACTCCGAGTTGAGTTGAGAGAGCCATTGACCCCGGCGCGGAGCGATGGAGTTGTGGTTGATGACGTTCCAGTAGAGGATGATGGGTGGGAGTCCGCTCAACATCAGGTGTGGTGTGGTTTGCTTGACCTCATTGGCCTAGTGGTTGGAGGGTGCGGGTTCAAAATCAGTGATAACGTTACAGTAATAGATGATGGGTGGGGTCCGCCCTACGTCAGGTGGGGTGTGGTTCGCCAGACCTCATCGGCCTAGCGGTTGGGGGGCGTGGGTTCAAAACCAGTCATGACGTTACAGTTGAAGATCATGGGTGGAGGTCCGCTCAACATCAGGTGGGGTGTGGTTCGCCAGACCTCATCGATCACACACACACAGCAATAAAAAACACGCAAAGCGGCTCACTTACCAAAGTACAGAAAGTCTAATAATGTGACTGCATTTAAAAATATACTTTATTCGTTGAGCAATTAGGTTGCTTTTATTCTGCTTATTTACATTCGCAAAACCAACGATTGCGAACATCGACCTACAATTACATGGACCTCGGCTTTCGCACAAAACTCGCGAAAAAAGTGTACCAAGCTAACCTACTATAGGTGGATACTTATATAATGATTATAAACAAACTGAAAAAAAAATTATTTATGTCTTATCACAATTACTATACAGTGTGTTAGGTTAAACGAGGGACTTATTGAGGGAGGGTATTCAGTATTCGATTCTCGTCCCAAATATGTAAAAAACCTATAACCTTAATTTGTGACGTAATTGTCCACTAAAATACATTATTCATGAACACTGAGCGCGCAAGAAGTGAACTTGTAAACAGTAAAATAATCACGTGGCAAAACACGTGCCGATCCTACCGAAAAGGAAGCTTGTGCGCAAACCCCGCCCCTTCCCTTTGTGTTGCACCGACAGGAGGACACACTCCCGCGCTGACCGCAGTCAGTCTATGCGAGTGCGCTGCTATTTCCGCATGTCTAATATTGCGCTTCCGCGTATCGCAAAAACAACCCCGCTTACTTCGGGATAAGTGTGTCCTGTAAACGTGTTTTTTTAATAACCAAAAATGACGTCTTATCGATATTCTAATGAAGAATATTGGTATATGGTTCGTGCCTACGTGTTATCTAATGATAGTGTGCGAAGAGCCATTATTTTGTACCGAGAGATGTTTCCCAACCGCCAGATTCCGTCGTACAATCTTATGCTAGGTGTTAACCAACGATTGCGAACATTCGGTCAGTTCACCGTACCGACGCATACCCAAGAACGAGGAAGGGAACCATACCTAGGTAAGCCAGGTTTAAAGTACGAAGGGAAAATGGATTAAACCTAAAGGTCATTGACCCGCGCACATGTTCTGCGATAATAATTATTAAATCGCTAGCGCAAGGGTGTACACACGTTGCGAGACTTTAGCGAAATTTTTGGTATGGTTCTGTCTGTTATTTATCAGTGTTTTTTTTTTGTTCATATTTTTATTAGTATCATATAATCATGCACTATCGTGGGTTTCAATATGTCCCTCGTTTAAACTAACATACTGTATAGAACTCAATTTTGATTGCATGAAGCAACTTCTAGTGAACGTTACAGAAATTTTTCCAAGTCTTTTTATCAATATTTCCACCAGACGTTGAGCAGTACTCTGTTTATTGAGCTCCAGTTATATAAAGAAAAACTATTTTGTTAAAGTATTTCTCAGTCTTTTTATCAATATTTCCACCGGACGTTGAGTGGTAGCAGTTTTTTGAGCTCCAAATAAATAAAGTTTTTTTTTTAATTTCTTAGTCGTTTTATCAATATTTCCACCTGACGTTGAGCTGTAGTTTATTTCTTGAGCTCCAGAAAAATAAAACAGAAATATGTTGTTCAAATTTTTACAAGTCTTTTTATCAATATTTCTACCTGACGTTGAGTGGTATCAGTTTTTTTAAGCCCCAGATAAATAAAGAATAAAAATATTTTGTAGCCATTTTTCTTAGTCCTTTTTTCAATATTATAACCTGACGTTGAGCGGTAGTCGGTTGTTTGAGATTCAGATAAATAAAGAAAAAAAATATTTTGCTGAAATTTTTCCAAGTCTTTTTATCAATATTTCCACCAGACGTTGAGCGGTACTCTGTTTATTGAGCTCCAGTTATATAAAAAAAAAACTATTTTGTTCAAGTATTTCTCAGTCCTTTTATCAATATTTCCACCGGACGTTGAGTGGTAGCAGTTTTTTGAACTACAAATAAATAAAGAAAAAAAATAATTTGTTGTAATTTTTCTTAGACCTTTTATCAATACTTCATATACAGGGTGGAATTTTGTAATGCCACCTGGAGGGAAAGTACTCTTAATACTCCAGATAGAAAATTTTACTCACAGGAAACATTCCTTTATTTTTGAATAGAAAGCAAACTGCATTCAAAGTTTTTCGAAAATTCTCTCACACCCGGGAATTGAACCGGCTAAAATCAGAAAAATTATACTTTGTACTTTTATTGCATCGATCGTTAGTCAATTATAAGGATGAAATCTCTCTAACAAACATGATAAATTAAATGAAAGAAAAACCAGGAAATCTTAAATTAATTTAATTATTTACAAAAAATGGATAACTAACTAGTTACTTGAAATTAGTTGCTTGAAATGGGCTCCATTCTCTTGGATACACAAATTTATTCTTTTAACGAATTCATTTCTTTAAAAGAATAAATTTATTCCTTTCAAAAAAAAAAAATAATTTAAAAATTATTTTATTTTTAATTTTAGAAATTGCTTTCTATCCAAAAATAAAGGAATGTTTCCTTTGAGTAAAATTTTCTATCTGCAGTATTAAGAGTACTTTCCCTCCAGGTGGCATTACAAAATTCCACCCTGTATAGAAATTAATGGTTCATAATTTGTTTTAGTCGAAATGTTGGCTTTTTTCGAAATTTCGGCAGACTTTTTGACCTAGTGCTGCACCTTGATTTCGTTTACCCAACCTACAACCTACCTAGGTACTTAGTATTTCCCATCTTCACTTAGTACCCTTCCTAAACTAACAATTATCAAATATCTAAGCATTATGTTTTATGCCAGTGTAGGTATTTAACTAGTCCGAAGTCCGAGCGATTCATACACACAACCGAAGTGTCCCGTGTGCTTCAAGCGTTTCCTCCCCCTGCACCCCGCCACCCGCACCGTGCGTGCGCGATATCAATAGTAGCCGTTCGAAAATGCCATGAATTTGATCGTGTTCCGTAATACCAAAAATGATGACTGAAAACTTTTTGTATTCTTTACATAGTATTGTTATTCTGTAACTAGACAATATAAACTAGGTTCCTTAACAAAAAACACGTAAGATATTGTTGTTTTTAGTACGAAACCAATAGGTAGAAAACTTGATAAGTTTAGCATAAAAATGTGCAAAATGCGATTGGTGTTTATTTCATTTTAGGTAAGTAATTTGAAATAAAAACTGTTGAGGAACCTAGATAAATACTATGCAAATACAATTATTACAATAATATAGTGTAAATCTGTCTAAATTAGAAATCATTTTGGTATTCCGTTTGTATGAAAATTTTCCATACGTCAGCCCCTTAACTAGTTTTTTCGTGTGCGCGAGCTGCAAGCAGCTCGCGTGTCGGTGTGCTACTCCCAGTTTTACATTACGCTTGCACTTGTAAAACCCCAAAAAGTAGTAAAGAAAGTCCTAAGTAACCCTAAAAGTCGATCAGTGAATCAAGTTCCTCAGTGTAGTAAAACCCCAATCAAAGTCCTAAAGAACCCTAAAATTGTTTACATAATCAAGGTCCTAAGTGAAGTAAAATTCCAATTAAAGGCCTAAGGAACCCTAAAAGTTGTTTATTTTATCAAGTTCCTCAATGTAGTAAAACCCCAATCAAAGTCCTAAGGAACCCTAAAAATGTTAACATTATCAAGCTCCTAAGTGTAGTTGAAACTCCAATCAAAGTCCTAAGGAACCCTAAAAGTCGAACACTTAATCAAATTGCTCAATGTAGTAAAACCCCAATCAAAACCTTATACGGAACCCTAAATTGTACGTCAAGCCAAAACCCTTAACGGGTCGAAACCGCTGGAAGGAACCCAAACGTTGACTACCGGGTCGCGTGCATCGCGAGCTGCAAGCAGCTCGCGTCCTCAATGCGTTCCCACAGGGGCGGAACCCTAAACCAAGTGAAGATCCAATCAAACACCTTAAAAAACCTAAAATTCAATCTCCAATCATAGTCCTCAGTCGAATGAACCGTTTGAACGACCTTAATCGGACGATTTTTGCAAAACCGGAAGTGGCACAGCCGCCATTTTGAATTTTGAACTCAGTCTAGTGAACATTTTTTCACACCCCTAAGACACCCTAAATTTCAGTAGGAGGGGGTTCTAAATTTCAGTAGGGTGGGCGTGGTCGCGTGGCGGCTCGCTTCGCTCGCCGCAACGTTCCCCCCGGGTTCAGGAGGAGGGGGTTCTGGGGGCTTGAGGGGGGGGTCACAGCACGGCTCGCTTCGCTCGCCGCGACCCTCCCCCCGGGTTCAGGAGGAGGGGGTTCTGGGGGGCTTAGGGGGGGGGGGGTCACAGCAGGCTCGCTTTGCTCGCCGCACTGTTCCCCATGGTTGCATGGCGGCTCGCTTCGCTCGCCGCAATGCTCCACTCGAAAAAAAGGGTCAAAAATAATAAAATAACAAAATTTATTTTGCTTTCAAAATAATCTCACCTTCCCTACATGACCCAAAAAAAAAAGTCTTGCAAGTCACTCCGCTTGGAAGATACGAAAGGGGGGGGTGAAAAAAGGGGCAAGAGGGGAGTGTTTTTTTTGTTTTTTCAATTCAGGAAGAAACCCTCTATACGAAACCCCAATCGAAAACCCCCTATCTCGACGGCATCCGGTAGCACTCACAAAAGGGGGGGTCCTGGGGGGCAAGGGGGGCAATTTTTTGTACAATAACATTCTTATCTTTTTTCTTCTCTTTCGTCTTCTCCCTTTTAATCTTTTTTTTTCTGAAAAGTAATATTTCATCAAAATCGGCTTAGCCGTTTTGTTTTATTGTTTGTTACTGCATACCTTCGTCATTTAATTTTATGATCCAATTTAGTAATTTTTTCTTTTATCTAAAAGGTTATACTTCCAGATCTGTATGTAAATCTAGTAAGTATAACTTAGTGCATAGAATTCATGCCTATGGAAATAAATAATAATAATAATAATAATAATGCTGGACAATTCACACAACATGGTCTAGCCCCAAGCTAAGCAAAGCTTGTGTTATGGGTGCTAGATAACTGATATACATAATACAATACATTACATGCATAGATAATTTTCATTTCAATTCATAAATGAATTGAAATGGAAATTATTTATGGGTGGCTTTATGCTTTGCACTCATTTAGGCCTTCGGTGCTCATTGCGGTGGAGATCAGTGAAGCATTGTGAAATAACACTGTCTATTCGACTTATATTATTGTATTTTATCGGCATTTAAAAATATTAGGTATACCAAAGAGTTTCGACAACCCCAACTGACTCTTCAAAGTTCTGTCAAACGCAAAATCTTGGGAAACTCCTTGCTGCGTGTATAGAAATAGGCACATGTATTTTGGTATTTGGGTATTTGAGCGCACCGTGCATGAAGCCTTTGACAGAAAGTTCCAGAATTCGGGACATTACAGACACCTCCAGATTTAAAAGACGGCAATCAAAAATACTCTAAACCCATGATATTATTGTTATGACTGGGCTCTCAGCTCATTTATTAGTAGCTCTGCCTTCTGCGCCATAGGTCGTGGGTTCGATCCCCACCGAGAACAAATATTTGTGTGGTGATCATAGATATTTGTTCTCCATCTGGATGTTATATTGTTTTCCAAGTACCTATGTATTTACAAACAAAATGTATTTAAGTATTACATCAGCTATCTGGTTCCCATAATACTAACTCTGCTTAGTTTAGGGCTAGATAGTGTAGTGTAGATTGTCCATAATATATATATATATACTTCCTTTTCATTGTAATGGGCTCCCAAACTCTTTGCAAAATCGACACTATTTTTATAAAGGCCTAAAATCGGCTACATAGTTTTTGAGTCTTCTTCTTGTCATGTCAATAGAAAATTAAAGCTGGTGTGGTGGGTTATGAATGTGGCTCAAAAGTTTTGCTACTTCACGTTGGTTTCATTTATTGTTTTCCTTCACCGTTAGAGTGTACTGACATAGTGCACATAGGTTTTTTGGCAGATAAACTAATTTGTGCATGACGGGGTTTGAACACACGCCTTTAGAATCAAAAAGCGGGTCGCTACGACAATATAACCGGTGCTAAGCAACCAGAGCGCCCCTCCACCTAATGGACCGATGACATTCTAAAGATCGTGGGAAATCGGCAAATTGTTTTTTCATGGAAATGTATAAAGGAGGTCTATATCTAGCAGTGGACTTCTACTTACTGATGATGATGACGGAAAGCACTGGGTAGATAGGAAGATAGCTACTTATGCAACTACAAAAATGGAGGTATTTAACAAAAGCATTGCGCTTCGCTGGTCACGCACGATAGGAACGTGCCCTAGAATGTACTAGATAAGTTATATGCTACATAAAATATATACTTCTACAGGCTGATGATGATGTGAATACAGGTTATCGATCATAATGTATGATGAAGATGGTATTATGTCATTTCGTTATACTGTGACAATTTGTTTTATGTTACACTGTGGCAAATTTATAGTACCAGTAGTAGCTATGATTTAATCTAGGGTATATTTTACGTAGTCAGAGATGAAATGTCATGTCGCGAAATTTGACATAGACCTCACCTCGTCGGCCGCGCGGGCTGTACTGAGAGAAGTAGCTAGGAAATCCTACCTATATATATTTTTGAAAATTTTATTTTTTTATAAAAACTACGGCAACTAAGAAAAGTGCAATAACATCAGGTTTTTACGTATTTATTTAGGTATACGGGAACAAAACTTTCATTGCAATGGCTCTAACAGCAACGGAAAAAAACCATTTCAAATCTAAAAAAAATTGAGAGTTTTTGGCAAACTTTGCGTTCAATTTTATCGAACCCAGTGAGTTTAAGAGAATTTCTAGCCGGAACATAATTTTTTTACACCATTTAATTGTTATATTTTACAAAAAAATTAAATGGATTCGTCCATACAACGAAAAAAAATGCTACTTTACATTTTCGGTTTCACCTGATGTAGGCCCTTAAGTTGTATTCTTAGTAGGTATGTAGGTCTATACAAAAAAGTGTACAAGTATATAAGTATTATATCAGCTATCTGGTTCTCATAGTAAAATCTCTGCTTAGTTTGGGGCTAGATAGTGTTGTTTGGATTGTCCACAATATATCTTTTTTTATTTATCCATACATGCTCGTCAGTTTATTTTACTTTGGTTATTGAATTAGAAAATTTTGAGGAAAAATTTTGGGGAATTTTGAACGACCAATAGACAAAAAATTATTTTGGTTTCATTCGTTCAATTATATTGCAGCACCCCAACCTATGACATGGCGCCAAACCCGGATAAGCAATGGATACTGCGCGTCACAGATAAAATGAAGCCCATACATCGTCAGTTCACAGACCTGCTGATGACGAAACGCCTCCAGACGTTACAAAGCGTGGATATGGTAAGGTCTAAGTCTGATACCTTTTCTATGATTTGCAGAGTTTTTCTGGTATTCTAAAACCTGGCACCCAACAGCACAGCTGTGTCTACAGCATCTCAGATGTCTTAGGAAGGGAGCCCAATACATTTCTAAGAGGACGGTAGAATGTTTTTAGGCCTTCGATCGATCACCGACTTTTCGCAATGCTTACAATGTTGTCAGTCCATCGCGTCTGTGGTCTCACACCTTGTCTGCCGCTTCGTGATCAACCCCATACGAGAACCTTTTTTCCCCCAGCAGTTGAAGTAAAATGTTCTTTCATAATATTTTCTCTTTCAGGCAGTGGAACGGGTCTACCAGGAATTGAAAGCGCTAGGAGAGCTAGACAATACTTACTTAGTCTACACTTCGGACCACGGCTACCACCTGGGTCAATTTGGACTGGTGAAGGGCAAAAGTTTTCCGTTTGAATTTGACATCAGAGTACCGTTCCTCGTAAGGGGTCCCGGCGTGGAACCAGGCACTGTGTGAGTTAAAACTTTTTAATATAAACTCCTTATTCTGACTACAAAGTTTTTATGTCTGTCAAAATATGGTAAGGAGGATTTATTAGCAAACGTCTCTTCTGAAAAACTACTGGCTGTTAAAGCTCAAAAAAATATGGCCAAACTTTTAAAAGTAAACTTATTTTTTTCTTAAATTTGTAAAATGGCCAAGTTTTTAACCAATGTCAGCCAGTATTAAAAATATGTTTGGTATCTAAAAAGGTCTGTAATTATTCGATTAGCAAATACTTTTTACTAATTGCTATTAAAAAGTTGGGATAGTCCGTTTTATCGTAGGTTGAGGTCGTAGATAGGTTGAGGTAGGTACATACAATCAACCGTAAATCCTCAAAGATACAATTCTTACTTATTTTTAAAGTAATATATTGGTAAAGATTCCTTACTTATTGTTGAAATACTTTTCCAGGGTGGACGACATAGTATTGAACATCGATCTTGCTCCGACTTTCCTCGACATGGGCGGCGTAGAGCCTCCCCCTCATATGGATGGAAGATCACTTCTGCCATTACTGCAGCCGAGGCGACGGCGGCAGACCACCATCCATTGGCCGGACACATTCCTGGTTGAAAGGTAGGTCTTCAAGTACCTACCTTACAATTAAGGTTTTATTTTGATGTATAGTACAGTGCGCTAGAACGTATTGTACTTCCTAGTACCAAAAATTGTATTTTTTTTTGAGAGGAAGCCTGTTTTATTGTTTAAAGCTATTATTTCATTGTTGCTATTGACTTCTCCAGAGCACTTGTCCATCTATTGATAGTAGGTACAAATGACACCGATTTGTTCCATTCCTAAATTATAGCACTGTTACTTAGGTAAACTAATAATTATTGTTTTAATTATTTTTTCAGTTCGGGTCGCCGTGAAATCGGCGGCCTCCATCGACGAGAGAACAAATATGCTCGTGAAATGAACGAGGGTCGCTATACCACGCTTCCACCGCACTCTTCGGAGAGCGGAGACTTCGAGGATGAAACCGATGATGACGACTTCCTGGAGCCTGATGTTGAGGATGATGATGACGAGGTAAAATCTGAAGGCAAACTATAACGGTTAGCCGTTACTTATAAATTAAGCAAGCAAGCAAACAAGCAGGCTCAAGTATAGCTACCGGCGAACCTTTTAAAAAATAGACAAAGCAGCAAACTAACAAACGAGAGCAAGCAAACAAACGATTAAACAAGCTGGCTCACAAACAAACGAAACATTTCATCAGCAAATTTGTTGTTACAGGAAAGTTCAGAATCAGACAGCAGCGACTCAAAGAAGTTAGAACCACCGATGAGCAATGAGAGCCACAATCCCCTTCTAGAAGCAAGTCTGGAAAAGGCGTTGGACGCAGAAGAAGTCAAGGCCAATAACCAACCGAACTTCCTGTCACCGGAGGGAAAGACTTTTGAACGTAAGCTACTTAAATTTATCCAGTCAAACACAAGCTCAGGTGATGATGATGATTTAACTATATAATAATCTATGCTGAAGTTGATTGTCATCTGTTCCTATTGTGTCGCAATTACCATCAAAAAGCCTTCGGATACTTCGGTATTATGTAGTCAGCTCTAACAAAGAAAGAATGTAAGAAAATCTTCTTGATTTCTACCTTTGACTGACAGTTCTACACAAAAATCTTTGTAACTCTTTTTTTATTACCCGACTGCTAAGATGGAAGGTCATGTTTTTCAAATGTATTGTTTCTATTCAATAAAAAAAATGAAACCAAAGTTAGCAACAAGTTATTTTGTTTGCCAGAAGTAGCAGACATGGCAATTGCTGAGAGCAAAGCAGCTAGGCTCGCGGCTGACTGCTCCAAGGCAGAGCTCCGAGCGCCTTGCTCGTCGGGGAGGAAGTGGAAATGTGTGCTTGTCAACGGCAGGTGGCGCAGACACAAATGTCGCAACGAGGTTGGTTTTAACGTACGGTTTGGTAAGTTGGGGCTGACCCCAATGACTCTGATTCGTTTTATGTAACTACTGGTTTTGGTTCACCCAAAGCTGTTTGTGAAATGAAATTCGTTCGCTTGAACAATTTTTAAACGTGTACCTTTGTATCATTTATAGACAGAAACATATCCGCCGCAGCCAAAGATGAGCACAAAAAAATGTGCTTGTTTCACACCAAGTGGACTCGTATACACCAGATTAGAAACAGATGGAACGATTGCAAGACGACCGGCCGATTCACCAAAGGAAAACAACACAAGAAGCAGAAGATCTATAAGCAACGACGTATACGAACCAAACACAGTCGACAGCATTTTAGAAGAAAATCCAAGCATTGGACACCTTAGTTTTAACAGCGAACCTGTCAATGAAATGGAAAATACAGAAGCTAAGACTAAAATTGACCAACTAATAGAAGAAACAGAAGCATTTTTAAAAGCTTATGAGAGAACCAAAGAAACTGTAGATCATAGAAGAATAAAGCGTCGAGCTCAACATTGGAACAACCATAATATTAAACATAAACATAAAAACGATGCTATAGTAAACAGCAATGAATCGTCTTTGGAATGTAAAGTAGAAAAGAGTGGCAGAGTTAACTGTTCACAAGTCATCTATAATGATTTGAAAGCTTGGCACACCAATAGACTTAGTCTCGAAGATCAGATTAGAGAGTTGCGAACAAAACTAGATGACTTGAAAGAAATCAAAAGACACTTGAAAACTACCAAACCGGTTATTGAACCACAAACAGTAAACCCTGTTTTAATAACCAATCATCTTTTTAATAAAACCATTCCCCGTGAACATAACACAACGAAGGAATATCTACGAAAAGGCAGACTACACAAAGTCAAACCCAAGCATAGAAACAACACGATAATTGACAAACGGATAAGACAATTTAACGAATACGCGATTCCTACTGTAAACGCTAAAACCAAAGAAGACGTTTTTGACATGCAGCTTAAAAACGTCACAAGAACTGATGCTGTTACACCAAATATAACAAATGATGTGGCTAACGTTACTTTCGACACTGAATTACCAAAGCCACAAGTAACAACAATTGTTATCGAAAGAAACTATGAAACCAATGTCACAGATTCAAGATCAATTTTCGATTTACAACAAACTACTATAGATGATCCGACTACTGAGATTACAATGCAAGCTTCAAGCACAAGGAAGGTTGACGATGAAACTACAACGGAGGAATTGACTACTGAATATTTTTCAAAAAATGTAAACTTCTATACTGCAGCCGTTGATAAATTATTAACAACTGAGAGTGCTTCCCCAAGTACTGAACAACCAGCGACTGTAAAACCAATTCATGAAACAGTAGTCAATCAAACTCCATCTCATCCTTCATTATTAGGACCAGCGAGACTTGACGCTTCAGAATACGAACAAAGAAATCCTAACAAAGCAGCTTCTAAAGACTTGGGGATCTTTGATAAGCCAGTTGATGTCTTTCAGAGAAGACTACATCCTCTATACATTCAGAACGAAGATAAACACGTTTGCTATTGCGAAGAAGGCAGGTCAGTTTCATAAAATACTTAATTAATAGTAAACCTACCCAGCTTACTATGATCAGTTTGATCATTGATAATGTTTCTTTCACCAGGAGAATAAAAGGAGTCGGCCACAGTATTTTTGAAGCAGCTCAGAGAGTGAGAGAGGAACAGAGAAAGCGTAAGGCGCTGTTGCTGCGAAAGAAGTTGCGAAAGGCGAAAAAGAGGGTATGTATTTCTTTATATGCGACATGCGACGCGTTGCGTTTTTTGGATAAGAACCTTCTTATGATATATTGATTTGATCAGGCACTTTTATTTGACTGACTCGTGGGTACTTGTAGGTTATTTGCGGAAGACAATAATATATGTAAAATATAGCGATCAAAGATTTTATATATCCAAATTGATTTCAGGCTGAACTGGAGAAACTCTGCGAGTCCGAACGAATGAACTGTTATCGCCACGACAACGACCACTGGCGGACCGCTCCGTTCTGGACCGCTGGACCCTTCTGCTTCTGCATGAGCACTTCCAACAACACCTACAACTGCGTCAGGACCATCAACGCAACACATAACGTGCTGTACTGCGAATTCATAACTGGACTTGTCACTTACTACAATTTGAGGATCGGTGAGTTAAACGGAAACTGGGGATGACTTGCCCTTTTCGGCTGTCTGTTCAATTACATGGAGGACAATGGTGGAACTGGTGCCTGGATACACCTAGCTTTCAAAATGCTTTTTGACTTTGAGATAAATACAAATTGAACTTTATACAGAAAGGAATTTCAAGTTCTATAAAATTGAAGATCTTCAATAAATAAAAGATTTATATTTTCAGATCCATTTGAAACGCAGAACCGGTACAAATATTTGTCGCCACAGGAAAAAGAATACTTCCATAACCAACTGCAGCAACTTCTTGGCTGTCGTGGTCAGTCTTGTCGACGATTCTCGCACTCAAATCCACATGGTAAGCAGATTCCACTATTGACATTCGGTATAAGTACAGTACACCAGGTTATGAAAGCTAAACGAAAATATTTGTAGTCAGTAGTTAATTCAACATAGCTATGCTGCTAGTGTCTTGGTAGCTCTTATCATTGGTCATGTGGATTATTGACCTGAGTGGACCTGAGTATTTCGTAGAGTAATAACTAAGTATAATGTTAATATTTTGATTCCAGCTAGTCACGAGGACACGTTAAACAGAAACCGTTTTGACAATGAACACATGATCAGAGGTGAATACAACAATTATAATGAAAGGTGAGTTAACCTTATCTAAATATATAAAACTCTTACGTTACTGACTGACTGACTGACAATCAACGCACAGCCTAAACCGTTAGTCCTAGAAGCATGAAACTTGGAAGGTATGTTCTTCTTATAACGTAGAGGTGCACTAAGAAAGGAAATTGGAAAATTCTTTCTCGAAGAGGAGAAAAAGGGGAAAAACTTTTAAAAGAAAAATCAACGGGGCATAACGGCAAAGGGGCGAGCGAAGCCGCGGGCGTCCCCTAGTATAAAAGATAAAATACCGATCCCATTGTTGTGCCTTGATAGATTCCAGTTGCAATAGGCAGCAAAGTCCTTGTTGCTTATTGGAATATAATCAAGGCACGAAACCTAAAAAATACCGGCCACACTGTCGTTTTATAAGGTTTCAACTCGTGATGGGATGAAAAATATAAAAGTGATCATAATTTTTCAGGCCATGGAGATGGAACAGCTATGGACGTAGATACGCCAGAGCGAGAGAGCTCCACCGCCGACGTCACATGACGTCATTCTAGTCCTTTTGAAAAGTGTTATATAACTGAGAATAGAACAATACGGTTCAAAATCTATCTTCTGCAAGATCGAGCCCAGTGAAAAGAAGACGAGTTTTACCAGTTTGCGTAACTAACAATACTCAGACCATCTGCATACAAACGGTCTTGTGTAATTAGTAATAAAAATCTACACACATCGTAGGTGTATTTATAGTAAGCATTTGAGTTATAATATGTACGTTCAAATACACTGCATCGAATCTTGTAGGGCTTCCTCAACGTATTTACTGATTAAAATTAATTCTATAACTAGTATCTGTATCTTTAAGTGTTACCGCCTGCATTTTAGAATTTTCGAACTGTTTCGATGTAATGTTAGATTTGAAAACAACGCTGCCATGGTTTGTGACCTTATTATACCTTGTTAGTGTTTTATATCAATTTTAATTAGGCATCACCAGACATACAGCAGACGGTAGGTGTACCTACTATCTTTGAAAAAAAAATCATGTAGATTAGAAGTAGGCGTATACTTCTAGTTAGTATCGATACTCGGTATAGCACTGTTTAGGGTCTTAAAGTTGTTATCTAAATTAATCCTCTTTCAAATCTTTATTACCTTGATAATATTTTGTACTTCCTTGATTATCCTTTCATTTAAGCTTTAATATTGTTCTAACGATGTTATTATCAACATTCGATGTAAAGGTATGTAATTATATTGGAAGTTTGATGTAGATGTTACTGTAACATGTCTGTAGTTTCACTTTATATCTGGTAGACATTAATAAAAGTGATATTTAAATGTTGCCATTGTGATGATAATGTGTATCGATTGTAAATGAAAAACATTGAAAATTATTCAGTTTTTTATTGAGGTAATCCTAAAACTCCAAGACATGGTCAATATCGTTTTCATTGCACAGTGAAAATATATTCTTAGGTATATCGTCGTGGGGAGCTTTTTCGACATCTACATCTTTGCATGATTCAAGATCTTCATCATCATCATCATCATTGTCTGGCATGGCAACGTCATTGGTAACTTTAGAATTTTCCTTATCAGTATAATGTTCTTCATCTAACTCATCAGCAAACTGCGCCCATTTTGAATTCTTATCAATTTTGTGACGTACAAAAGTTTCGGTAATAGGCTTTATGCACTCCTCTAGTTTACCGTCATTTAATTGAATCTCATTGGTTTGCAAAACTATTGGTGTATTTTTTCGAACATTAGACATTTGAGATTCATCTGACTGATAAACATTGGACAAACTATCTGCGGTTTTGCAAGGATAAGTAATTGGAACTGAAGTGGTTTTAGTAGTTTTTGGTTTGTTAGTAAACTTTCGTCGTTTCTTTGGAATTTCTAAGACAACTTCAACATTCCCGTAGCACATTGTCTCTGGTTCAGGTTCTTTGTCATTTTCAATGTTATCTACAAATTCTGACCATTTGCTTTTTAGGGTGGCATCTTTTTTCCCGACAACAGTTGTTTCATCTATCTCTGGAGGCTCTTCATCGCTGCTTTCATTAAGTTTAGCTATATCATTAATTTCGAGTGCTTCTCCTCTTACGCTATTTAGTTTCTGAACATGCAGTCTGCACTCTTTGCCTGTTCCAAGCCCGTAGTGTCTCTTTATGGACTGTTTTTCACCACATAACTTGCATTCCCATTTGTTTGATTTCTTCGTCTGATGCACCTACGTGGAAATTATTTTTTAATACCTCCATACGCTTGCACTATGCCAGAAGAACTGAGCCCCTACCCCTTTCCTTAGATACATTCATGTAATGCACCAGGCTAAGTTAGTTCCTACCCAGTAGGTAGGTAGGTACCTAACTAACTTAGCCTGGTGCATTTTGGTAGCCAAAAATGACCCATAATTATAATTATGGTTCAAGCAAGTTTTCCATAGCATTAGCACCAACTTATCTGTGCAGTTAGATACCTAATAGGCATGACGACAAATTTTCAAAATCTCTTCTATCATAATTCAGAAGTATCTATTAAGTCTTAAATATATCTTAGTTCTGTAGAAATTACATTTAATAATTTTCAATTTCACGCCAATACGCTCGCTGGTGTCATGGCGTCTGTTATTACGTCACGGTGCAGTATATAAACAGTAAACATTGGTGCTTTTTTACTACTTCACCATTGTCCGGTTTTCACCATTGTCCGGTAGCGCTGTAGGAATCGTCAGACGATCACCAGCATTTTGTCCATTCGAAAAAAAAAAAAAAAAGCTTTTTTACTAAATCAGAATGACGTTTACAACACCGTCACGTAATTCGCTCTGACTCTGACCGGTGTTTATGCTATCATGGCGGATTGTTATATTTTGTAGATTTATTTTAACAAATAAATTATGAATCTCGACATTAATAATTAATAGATCATAAATATTTTGCCAATACTTGATTACTGTCTTCATGCTTACTAAAGTCAGGACTTTTGTTAGGACTGTCATTTTTGGGGGTGGCGTCCCCTCTCGTCTGAACAGTTATGTTGGTGGAACTGTACCTGACTGTACCTACCTACACTACATACCTAGCTATTAGCTACAATAGGAAGCTATAATAATATCCCAAATTGGGCTTATAACCTAAAATCAGTTTTATACATACCTGAAAAACAAAACACTTGAAGCACTTCAAAACCTGAAAAATCTGCGGCATTTTATCTATTGCTGCATAAAATAATATTTTAATTGTTAAGAATTTATCCTGCTAATACCACAACAACACCAAACAAGATTGTATAACTAAGCCAAACAAAACAAATAAATGTTTGTTTTCTTTTTATTTTTTATGTTCCCCACCCTTAGAAATGGCTAAAGTCTTTTGACCATACTGCCTCGTCTTTGGTTTTGTTTTCAGTAAGTTTTATTATGTGGATGATGCATAACCGTACATGATTATAGGGTACGAACTATGGCTAATGTAGTGTGCGAGTTATTCCTTGCGCTTCTAAGAGCGGGGGCACACGATGCGTTGCGGCGCCGCACCGCAAAGATTTTACCGTGTCAGTGGGCACACGAGCGGTGCGGCGCCGTAACGTTGTTATGTCGCAGCGGCGCCGTAGCACCGTTGGACAGTCTGTCCTTCCTTGTGACGCAAAACAACTGAGCGGTGCCGCTCCGACGTCGCAACGCATTCACCCCTCCCCGCCTCGTCTTGGTGGTTGCAAGTCCGGTGCGGCGCCGGAGCGCATCGTGTGACATGCCACAGATATTTCTATGTAAGACGACGCAGCGACACCGCTCCGGCGCCGCACCGCCGCCGCAACGCATCGTGTGCCCCCGCTCTAATTTAGTTTTACTACCGCATCGCGAGCAACAATGAAACTAAAAGCCGAGATCTCCACAGTCGAGAAAAACTCGTGTGTATTAGGTACTTCCTGTAAACAGCACATGATACAGAATCATTACAACTTACGGCGGCTTTATTATGATGCTGGATCATTTTTTATATTAATTCATACTGCCTGCTTGCCAATTTAGCAAAACAGAGAGCAAATTTTTACATTTATTACAAAGAGCATCCTAGTTAGCCTACTAGGGAATTAAGTTTACCTGAAGGTAAATAAAACACGTACCTAGATAAGTAGGCGGTAGGTACAGAGAAGTACCAACCCAATATACACAGCGAAATGTGTGTAATATATATTTATTTACAGACGACGGAATATTTATTTTGACCTTTCTCGGTCTAAAATACAAAGTAGGTAATTAAGTTCTAGTAAACATGGTAAAATGTAACCTACACAATTTAATTCGTTTCTACCTCTACCTATCTACATAGAAGGTACATACAAAAGTAACAAAAAAAGAATAGAAAACACTACCACGTCGTATAATTAGTACTTACCTAAATCTAATACGAGCTTATTTTGGCAACATTATACCTACATTAATATCTTAAAGGACAGAATTCGTTTCCTCAAAACTAACTTTAGATTATGTGACATAGGTAGGTACTTTACTATTGCTACCTAAAAAACTAGGTACATAAATGTAGGTATAGTTTGTTTTGGTAATTATAGGGGACATTTCTCGTACTATTAAAAATTTATGGTGACCCCAAATGTTATAAGCACGTCTGAATAGGCAGGAAAGTATATTATTTTTACACATAGTACTTATACTTATTTATTGTAGTATTTATTTATGGCAGGTAAGGTATGAATAACTACTATCCACACATCTGTACATTTTTTCTTTATGTTGGCACTTATTCGAATCTTAAACCTGTATACAGAAGGTGTGTAAACTATGCATAATGAAGTACATACCATCATTAATTATTAGGTTGTTTATTTTATAGGAAGTTTTGATTTACACAATTCTATTGCCTATTTATTTTAGCAGAGGAAATTAGCGAATTTATAAGCTTGACAGTCAAGGCAGTGGAGCCAGGACCAAGGGAAGATCCAGACTTACGTGGATGTCTGTAATTAAGAGCCTGTCCGATGGAGCGTTTTACGCGCGAGTGCCCTCGCGCGTTTCAATTTATATTGCGTCCAGATGCCGCGTTTTACGCGCGCTCCTACCAAATAGTTGCTCGCGTTTTACGCGCGATTGAGGAATCGCGCGTAAAACGCGCGTAAAACGCCCCATCTGGACAGGCTCTAAGAGCGCATCGTGCGAAAATTTGAGATTAAAAAAAAAAATATACTATTTAACATGACATTCTATTTAACGCTGACATACGATTTTCATTAGCGTTAAATAGAATGTCATGTTAAATAGTATATTTTTTTACCACACTTAAATTCGAATTAATCTCAAATGTATAGTCTACAATTAGTCCTTTTGCGATTTTTAAAATGTCACTTAGTTATTTAGTTATGATTTTTTTTTTTAAAAACCTCAAATTTTCGCACGATGCGCTCTTAAGAAAGGCATAGAAAGTAACGAGATTGAACCAATGACATAGGATAGAGGAGATCTTTGGAGAAGCATAACCATGATTAGGAGAGCCGAACCCAAATAAATATGGGACAAGGCTCGAAGAAGAAGATTTTCGTAGAGGAACATTACCTAACTAAACTAACACAAACAGTTATACATTTATAGCACAATACTAGTATAATATAATAAGGGACTTTAAGGGCCTTATTAATAATCCTGGCGTAGCGTTGGACTAGTTAATCCGTGTTTTGTCTCTTGCATTGACATGCAATTGTCAACTCGAGCAAATGTGACAAAACACGGATTAACTAGTCCAACGTTACGCCAGGATTATTAATAACACCCAAAGGGCCCTATTAATAATCCTGGCGTAGCGTTGGACTAGTTAATCCGTGCGTTTTGTCTCTTGCATTGACATGCAATTATCAACTCGAGCAAATGTGACAAAACACGGATTAACTAGTCCAATGCTACGCCAGGATTATTAATAACACCGTAAATGTTTAAGAAGCCAAGTGGATACTTAAGTAAGTAGGTAGGTAAGTGTATAATTTTGGCACATTTTTTAACAAATTAAAAAACAAGTTGGCACAAAATGAGCATGTACCTACCTGGTCATAGCTTAACTAGGTACATTTACTTAGTTAATAGGAATACCTTAACATTAATTACAACGTTGCTAGCTGCTACCTACACTAGTTCAATCAAATCACATCAAGTTAAAAAAAGCAGCCAAGTACGAGTCGGACTCGCCCATGAAGGGTTCCGTAGCAACAAGTAACATAATATAAAGGTTCTTGTAGTTCGTCGAAAGGTAAATTGCGGTTTACGATTTATGACGTATAAAAAAAAACTACTGGCTAGATCTCGTTCAAACCAAATATCGTTGGAAGTTTGCATTGTAATGTACAACATATTTTTTTTTTAGTTTTATCATTCTCTTATTTTAGAAGTTAGAGGGGGGGGACCAACTTTTTACCACTTTGGAAGTGTCTCTCGCGCAAACTATTCAGTTTAAAACCTGTGGGTTAAAACCTGTTGTAATGTCAAACCTGTAATGTACCTAGATAGAGCCACGTTCGCTCTTTGAGTTAGTTATTCTTCGGGTGTGATTACGATCTTACGCAGCGTTCAGCACAACCCAGTACCAAGGTCGTGGGTTCAAATCCCACTCGACTCGTTATTTTTGGGACTTTATAAATATTATAAATACTCAATACATTATAAAAATCTCATGCCCTATACCCTGAGAGGGTATGGTTTCTTAGAGTACCCTCGTCTGTTCGCTATTTCAGGCTCAGTCTCACACTCCCGCCGCACCTTCTCAATGATGCCCATGATGTCGACCTCATCTACTTCTGAATCCAGTTCTTCAGCAGCTTAAAAACAATTCAAGGATATTCATTTATTGACATTATAGTATATACTAAATGCAAAAAGCAAAAGAAGGTAGACTTTTAAAGTAGCAGCAATTTGAAAACGAAAGAGACATGCACGATAGATGTCCTCTCAATCAGGCCTTAAGGCCTGCGCACATCTAGGCGATGGTGATGGCAATCATCCGAAACTGTCAAATATCGCCGTCATATTTAACAGCGTCTCAACTGATCACCATGATGTGATCCTTTAGTTTGGGAACTTAGATTATTTTAAGATATCGAAGATTATGTGTGTACCTATCTATAAAAAACAAAAATCGACAATTTGACCTTACATAATTATTCCTTTGTCAAGTTTTCGGAAGGCGATCATTATCATCATCAGGCGATCAGGCATCATGTTATTATACACCCCGCATACATATAATGTGGCCACATTATGTACCTACCTACACTGGCAATTCAAACACGGATTTTTACTGTTTTGTACTGGCACTAGATATTTATACTTGTCCTTATAGCCTGGGATACACTAGGGAACATTTTGTCCCGCAACATGACGTGCAACACTTAATTTACGTGACGCTGCAACGTTGTGTAATAAAATTCCCACTGTTGTCCAATCAAACTATAATGTTCACTTCCTTCTACGTTACAATCTCTCTGGTACCTACTTTACAAATTACCAACTCTAAGCCACGTGGTTTTACAAAGTAGCTTGCATTGCATGCGACCAACTCTTCCGAGCGCTCGTTCCAGATTGGCGATCGAGCAGTCGAGCCCAACCGCCATCTTTATCGCCGGAAGCGTTGCCAGTATGCAGTGCAGACATTTTGAATCAATCACCATTAATAATACTTTTACATAAACTAAACAAACAAACTAGTTCTTAAAACAGTTATCATGATTAATGACAATTAAAATCATTATTTATTTACAAACAAATTATTCAGATCCACAGACATATTTTAAATCAATCGATTCAACTGACTAACCATACATAATTGCCAACGGCATTTTCTATGAAGTTGACAGACTATTTTACAAACAAATATGACAAGTGTCATCAAATATCATAATAGTGATTTCTATTAAACCATTAAAATTAGAACCATTATTGAAATTCATCACATTCGGCCATCCGATATTGTGCTTACTCTGGAAGCACATGCTAAGTGCACAATATAATATGATAACTTAATAAACAAAGCTTGAATTTAAAACAAATAATGAGAAAAGATGACCATTCAAATACAATCTAAAAAAAAATCTAATGTCTATCAAATTCGGCCATCCGACAGTGTGCTTACTCTGGAAGCACATGCTGAGAGCATAATGATAACATGATAACTATGTATATGTATGAATAAACAAAACTTGAAACTTGAATGACTACCAAAATTCAAACAACTAATAAGAACAAATTAAGACAAATCCAAAATTACAATATAAAACTTGTAAACAAAATGAAAATATTAAGTAGAAGATACGAAGACACCCAAATAAACCTTAGTCATTTCTTAGAATAAACAGATATTAAAAATATAATTCTATCTAAAAATAACTAAAGTTAAATATCCCGTTTACCATATTCAAAGCCTGTATGCAAAAAAAATTAACTAAATGAAATTTCTCGTAAGATAATAATAACAGTTTTGTATCAGAAAAGTCTTCGCATCCCAGCCATAAACAATCCATTCGGGTAAAATATTATTAAAATTAAATATTCCAATAACATAAATTATACTCAGATTGTGATAGGAAGACATCTACATGGTTAAAAATACAGTCAAACAGTTAATTGTTTTAAAAGTCAAATAGTAATTTGGTCTCCCTACTACAATATTCACGTTGACCGGATTGAGAGGGTCCAGAAAAAGTTTCTGAATATAACTATACTGCAAAGCTCCATCATTTTCATTTAATGTTATTAGAAAATCATCGCAAATATCATGATCTACTGTATCTTTTCAAAATTATCCACTCGCATATCGACTCTCCTTGCTTACTTTATCTTATTAATCTAAATATAAAGCCTAGACCTCGGCAACCCTTTCAGAACACTTTCGCCCTACAAGTCCATTCAAACAACACTTCTTATTATAACCCCGTTGTCAGAATGTGTCGCCTATTTAACGATTTATTGATTAAATACAGTGATAAAATTGATATCTTTAACAATAATCAAAATAAATTCAAGAATGCAGCTTTGGCCACTCTTTCATTAGAGTGTGCCGAAAACTCTTATTAGTTAGTTCATTAATTCTGCACTCTCTTCGAGTCTTAACTCGAAGTGACTTACTGTAATAAAATAATTGTATGAGTACACCTAAGTTCCAAGTAAATGTTAACTTTAATCACCTACTACTAGTTAAGCCTGGTTACACGCTATCTACATAACTTTCCTGTTCAATGCATTCTGTGTACGCATGTTTTGGGGTACTGTCTAGCTCATAATTTAATAGTATTTATGCCTGTAAATTATCGATTGTACTCTGTTTTGTGTACCTAATAAACAAATAAAATAAAATATAAAACAAAATGAAATTGTGGTAATAAACTACATAATTCTTCTCCTTAATACGGAACTCAGCCTGTTACTGCGGCACCTTCAGAGGTGCGTCATGGCTCAAGCTGCTGATGTGGTGCCTTCCATGGCGCATCACGGCTCAGACCACTGATGCGGCGCCTTCCGTGGCGCATCACGACTCAGGCCGCTGGTGCGGCGCCTTCTATGGCGCATCCCGACTCAGGCCGCTGGTGCGGCGCCTCCCGTGACGCATCACTGCTCATGCTGCTGATGCGGTGCGTCACGGCTGTGTCCTGTGGCACCTTCTGCGGTGCATCGCTACTAACTTTGCCTGGAGTTTTAAGGATCTGAAACTCGTCATAAAATTTACAGATCTGCAAGCACACTGTGAATAAATCTATTATCATTCATCTGCTTTATATCTAGTTGAAATGAATAGGTTTTCCAATTGTGAAATAATTTAAAAGTAACAATATATTCCAAAAATATAAAACACTAAATGTACACTATCCACGGCATTTGGACGAGTTCTCTGTACTTAGTCTTGCGCTTTAAATACTACAAAATATACGTTTAACTTAGCTCAGTAAATGCATGAAAACGCCATCATAAATTCTGACAGCGAAGAACTTATTTACTTGAATTCCTCCATGCCATGCCCTGCCATGGTACTGCAGGCACGAACATGATTGTACTGTCATATTCTCATTGTTTTTGCTGAAATGTAAACATCTTATCGACAGAGACTGTTTCGGTGCGTAACCAATCTAATGGTTCAGGTTTATGACGTATTAACTTAATTTGGAATCTTGGTTCAATTTTTATTTTTTTATTGAAAACTGATTCAGTTGTAAAGCTGAACTGTAGAATTGTAATTGAACTCCTATAACTGCAATTCATCTTTAGTTAATCTTAAGTTAATATTTTATAAATGTTTTATAAATCGCTAATCTTTAATTTATAATTAGTTCACATTTATTATATCTTTAATTCATATTTAATTCATCTTAAATTCATCTTAAATTCATCTTAAATTCATCTTAAATTCATCTTAAATTCATCTTAAATTCATCTTAAATTCATCTTAAATTCATCTAAAATTCATCTTAAATTCATCTTAAATTCATCTTAAATTCGTCTTAAATTCGTCTTAAATTCATCTTAAATTCATCTTAAATTCATCTTAAATTCATCTTAAATTCATCTTAAATTCATCTTAAATTCATCTTAAATTCGTCTTAAATTCATCTTTAATTCATCTTAAATTCATCTTAAATTCATCTTAAATTCATCTGTAATTCATCTGTAATTCATCTTTAATTCATCATTAATTCATTTGTAATTCATAATTAATTCATCGCTTTTTCATCTTTTATTATAATATCCTCACTCGACACTGGCAATACTGAACGAATTTATATACTTGGAATCCAAAACATTAATTTTAAACTCAAATAACTTTAACTCTAATCCAGCTTAACTTTTACTCATATTCAAAAACTTATATAATCTTAACCCAAAATCTTTACTTTTAATCCAAATCCAAAAAATGATCTTCAGCTTTTCAAACATTTTTTCTTTTTAACTTTTTGATCAATTTGAACTTTTTGAACATTTTGAACATTTTGAACATTTTGAACATTTTGAACATTTTGAACATTTTGAACATTTTGAACATTTTGAACATTTTGAACATTTTGAACATTTTGAACATTTTGAACATTTTGAACATTTTGAACATTTTGAACATTTTGAACATTTTGAACATTTTGAACATTTTGAACATTTTGAACATTTTGAACATTTTGAACATTTTGAACATTTTGAACATTTTGAACATTTTGAACATTTTGAACATTTTGAACATTTTGAACATTTTGAACATTTTGAACATTTTGAACATTTTGAACATTTTGAACATTTTGAACATTTTGAACATTTTGAACATTTTGAACATTTTGAACATTTTGAACATTTTGAACATTTTGAACATTTTGAACATTTTGAACATTTTGAACATTTTGAACATTTTGAACATTTTGAACATTTTGAACTTTTTGAACTTTTTGAACTTTGACCAAACAGATCTCGCATGGTTCCAAACATAATTTCAACTTCTAAGGCGTACATAGTCAAACTGAACTCGCTTGGTTTCAAAATCAATTTCAACTTCTAAGGCGTACATAGTCAAACTGAACTCGCTTGGTTTCAAAATCAATTTCAACTTCTAAGGCGTACATAGTCAAACTGAACTCGCTTGGTTTCAAAATCAATTTCAACTTCTAAGGCGTACATAGTCAAACTGAACTCGCTTGGTTTCAAAATCAATTTCAACTTCTAAGGCGTACATAGTCAACTGAACTCACTTGGTTTCAAAATCAATTTCATCTTCTAAGGCGTACCTACATAGCCAAACTGTACTCACTTGGTTTCAAAACCAATTTCATCTTTTAAGGCGTACCTACATAGCCAAACTGAACTCACTTGGTTCCAAAATCAATTTCATCTTCTTAGGTGAAAATAGCCAAACTGTACTCACTTGGTTCCAAAATTAATCTTTACTTCTATGGCGTACATAGCCAAACATAGATCCCAAAACACTTTCTTTAGTCGAGCAGTAATTACGTTCAATGGCCTGGTTAACGTCCCCAAACTAGATCTGTTTGCTCAAAACCACCAAGAATTGCTACTAACATTTTGTCAAAATGCTGTTTCGAGGAGACTCCCCAGGTTCCATATGCTTTTTTTTTTTTTTTTTTTTTTTTTTTTTATTATACTTTTTGTTTTTCTGTTTTAATTGTAATTTCTTAAAAAAAATCGTATCTTCATTTTATAGTTTGTCTACCTTAGTCTCTCATTACTTAATATCATTTTTTTTTTTTAAGCTCCCAAAATAGTCTCACTATGTGAAACCTGTTTAATGGACCCTAGTTGTCATTTTTAAATTATCAATTAGAATATAAGTATCTGCTGATTGTTTACCTAAGAAATAAATATAAATAAATAGTCTACAATTTTGATAACCTTAGCTCACTTTGCTTCAAAAACTCGCTTCGGTAGGCTTGATCATAATCATTAACTTACTTATTTTAAATCCAGCATGGTTAGACATTTGCGGTTAGAGGCTACTCCAACTTTACTGAGCTGCTCTGGTATTAGCAGTACATGAATAGTTTTAGCACTATCGGATAGCCCCTGTATCAAATTTATGGTTAGGCCCGGTCCATGACAAAGACCGTACCGGCTTTTATGAAGTTCAAGATTGTGCTCGGTCTTTGCTATTTACGGCCACTTTATTATGAAACTTTATTCAATCACTCATTTTTGATGTTAAGTAAATTATAAGAAATAAATATTTCCAGAAACTTTACAAATAATAATTTCAACATAACCCAGCCAATAACACCCTGCTTATGCCAACAGAGATTCTAATTTATTTAAGGGTATTTATTTAATTTTGTACCTAAGCTACATCGGCACAATGGCGACTATTAGCATGGACATAAAAATGTCTAGAACCATAGACAGGAAAGTAGGCCTTGCCTAAGTACCCAACAGTTCTGCATATCAAAAAGTAACAAGAATGCTACAGAGGACTGACTTGCGTTTAACACTCAAGCTTGTTTTTTACACTCAAGTACCTTCACTTAATTTCATACACGGTAACACGAGTCATGATTGTGTTATCAGAGGGTAACCAATAAAATGATCATCGTAATGCATAATAATGTAAAACTATTTGTTATTAAGTTCGTTAATATTTTTAAAATATCTTTCGGTAAACTTAGCGTATATTCCAAAAATTAAGTGAATGTCAATTGTTTGAAATGGAACAGCTTAACTAAGTAGTCAAAGTCGTTAAATATTAGGTGCAGGCCATTTCATGTTCGGATGAGCGGCTTATATCAAATTTCATATGATTTCACACACATTTTAGGGTAGGCATAACCTAATAAATAAATTTAAAAGAAAAGACCGATAATGTAAGAATAATGTTAGATTGTGGGTATCTCGTAAACGGTGCGTCGTAGCACAAAAATGACGAAAATTTCATCCCCCTATGAAACCCCACAACACATGGTAACAATGCTTCAGAGAAAGTTTTTTTTTTTTGTTTGAGTACCCTCTTTAAATTTTCTCAAGAAAAATTTTAAATATTTTATCAAAGATCCATTAATTCAATTAAGTTTAATTACACATTATCCATCATGCAATAAACGTCATCAGAACAATAAAATTGGGCGTGTACTTACCACTTCGGATATGTAATAAAATTCCCACTGTTGTCCAATCAAACTATAATGTTCACTTCCTTCTACGTTACAATCTCTCTGGTACCTACTTTACAAATTACCAACTCTAAGCCACGTGGTTTTACAAAGTAGCTTGCATTGCATGCGACCAACTCTTCCGAGCGCTCGTTCCAGATTGGCGATCGAGCAGTCGAGCCCAACCGCCATCTTTATCGCCGGAAGCGTTGCCAGTATGCAGTGCAGACATTTTGAATCAATCACCATTAATAATACTTTTACATAAACTAAACAAACAAACTAGTTCTTAAAACAGTTATCATGATTAATGACAATTAAAATCATTATTTATTTACAAACAAATTATTCAGATCCACAGACATATTTTAAATCAATCGATTCAACTGACTAACCATACATAATTGCCAACGGCATTTTCTATGAAGTTGACAGACTATTTTACAAACAAATATGACAAGTGTCATCAAATATCATAATAGTGATTTCTATTAAACCATCAAAATTAGAACCATTATTGAAATTCATCACAGTTGCATATTATCCCGCAACATGTCCCGCAACATTGTACGTGACGCAGGGCATGTTGCTTGCTCCCGCCTCGAGAGCGAGCGCACGTGTCTCGCGTCGCGTCAGTGTCGCGCCATTTGTCACCAAGTGTAGTGGCGTACGCAACGTGCCTAACATGGCTTTAGTGTGGGGAAATGATACCGTGCTTTCACTAATAGCCACAACCTCCTCGGGCGACATTTCTATAAGCACTAACTAGTGTGGCCTGCAAAATGTTCCACGGCATTGTCTCTCGGGACATTCACGTAGTTGTCGAGCAACATGTTCCGCAACATGTCGCTCCGTTTGTCCCCTAGTGTATTCGAGGCTTAAGGTTATGTTAGAACATGAAGATTAACCGGACTCGAGTTTTCATACTAAAGACATAAACGCGCTCGTTACGGTGATCTATTTTTTAAAAGGAGTGAAGAAAACTCAACCGAGGAAGCATGAGGTGATATGCCTATTGACCTCCTTGGTTGTATGTTGGCTTGGTCTGTCAACAGCCGATAAAGGCCTGCGCACATCTAGGCCATAGCTATGGCAATCAACGGAAACGCTCTCAAATATCGCTGTCATATTTGACAACGTTTCAGCTGATCGTCATCGGCGATCGCCTAGATGTCAGGATAATAATGTTCCTCCTAGATGTGCGCAGGCCTAGCTATTTTATAATGTGTGTTTTTTGTGTGTAATATATCCTCACTCAACACTGACGGAATTGATCCGAAATGGACAGATGCCATTAAATGAAGAAGAAGAAGAAGTGTAGGTATGCAACGGAAGCTAGTTCAAAAGTAAACTTGTTAAATGATGTCATTACCTTAACTAACCTTTAGTAGCACTTTGAGCCGTCTTTTTTCTGTCCCCGTTCCTTGTTTTTGGGGTATTTCTTGACGGCATTGCTTGATAGTTCTGCAGGATCGTCTTTGGGATGTCCATTTCTGGATCTGACACCTTCGACTTCGGTTGTCCTGTAGTGGCTGATCTAACCTTGGTCTCTTGAACTATTGGTAACACTGTGGTTTGTACGTTGCTGAGGACAGGAGGGGCATCCTGTAAAGTTTCGCTGTGTTTGCTGGACATATGGCCAAGGTATCCTGAAACGCGTGAAAGATAATTAATTCATGAGTGCATTACTACACCACTGACTAATTGAATTGCATGAAAATAGAAGAATTCATACCTTTTCTACTTTTAAAGAAGACTAAACACTTTTCGCATTTATTGAGTGGCACTGGTTTGAGCTTAGGGTGAACGACATGGACCTTGTATTTGTGCTTTTGCCAATGCTGATTGCTTGCAAATATTTTACCGCACAAATTGCAATTTACGCTTCCATCACTTCTAGGTGTAAACTCTTGAAGATCGCTTCGAACCTGTATATTTGTATTGGATTCTTGTACGTCGTTGCCCCGACTTCTCTTCCTTGATTCGGCTTTATTCATGGCATTGTCTGCTGGTTTTTCGAAGCTCGGGTGATTCATGTAATCCTCTATGAGTGAAGCTTTCGTATCAATGTCCACAGTTTCCTGCATTTCGACATCATTCGTCTGAAGGCTGGAGTAGAAGTCATCGGGCAAGGTACCTGTTTCAACTATTATTGCTTCTGGCTCTACGGTACCGAGCGTTATAATGGGTACACAATCTGCGTCGTCATCGAAATAATGGTATTCTGATTCTGAAATGGTGAAATGATCAGAGTTAGGTTTGAGTTTAAAAATGGATTTAGTCTTTATTTTCTATAGTTTTTAATTATAGTTTCCCACGACGATAATAAATTATGTTAGCCCAATTTCACACTTTATACGTACCTAGATAAGAATTAAATTGAGACACCGATTATTGTAGGTAAGTTATATGTATAGCCAAGGCGACAGCTAAGTGAGAAGTGAGAAGTGTGACTGTTGAAGCATGGATCCAACATATCAGTAATTATAATTATATTTGTATTATGTAATATTTGTCATTGCCATTTACTAACATTAGTTTTAGTTTTGTGTGCTACTAACAAAATGGTTTTTTTCTGAAATAAAAATATTGTATTGTATTGTATTGTAAGTACCTAAAACT
The DNA here is from genome assembly GCA_939531255.2 of Thera britannica. Lineage (NCBI taxonomy): Eukaryota > Metazoa > Arthropoda > Insecta > Lepidoptera > Geometridae > Thera > Thera britannica. Next base: position 5,866,508 of record OW618048.2, read on the forward strand.
TAATTATATCATGACACGCTCCGCTACAGTTGAATTATACCAACGAACTGATGTTTACCGCGATTACATTTTTATAATCCTTTGCATAGCGATCGCGTTTTTTCAAGACATCCACGAGTTGCTTCTTAAAGACGTCCATATTTATCTGCCCGCCACCACGGCTATTGTAACACGGTCGAAACGTCGGGAAATAATAAAGGTAAGCGATAAATACCCTTTTCTTACATATAATTCTGCATATTTACAATAATATCAAATTCAATAAAAGTTATGTAATATAGTACCTAGGTACCTATACTTTGGTTGGTGATATACGAGGTTTTAATGAAACACAAGATTGTTAACTTATTTTCAAAATATATTTTAAAGTGGACACTTTACATTTTTCACAATCCAGTTGTACGTGTTCCTACTTATCTATGGAACAACAACTAATTACCACCAATAAAGAAACACTATTGTATTTATGAATTTATTGTTAAAGCTCTTATATTTGCAACGACAAATTGAAAGTATATTTACTTATATAAAGTTAGTTCACAAGTAGATAGCTATATCATTTTAACTGTGGTAGTAGTTTTGTTAATATAATTTGTTAACCAATACCTATTTAATTATTTATTAGACTATCCAATATCTAACGGTCTTATACTACGTTGTTATATACTTTATAGGAATATATAATATTATAACTGATATATGGCCCATTTATTTATCAAACAAAAAGTATCTAGTATACCCTAATGAAATATTTATTTATTTCTTTAACTTCAAAACTGGCAGTATGCCTTTGAGTGTGGAAGAATAACGTTTAGCTAAACAAATAGAAAAAATGTTTTACACGAAAACATAGGTAGCATATCACTTGCAAAATAAAGTTTCAAATAGCATGATTTTTCTAAACTTCTCTTGAAGAAACAATGCTTGATCCTTAAATGAGGACTAAAAGAAAAAACAACAAACTTAAAATCACAATTGCACTTGAAATAAGAAATCTACTTATACTCGTAATAATAATTCTTGCCAAGTAATTTACAACACAAAATAAAATGAAATACAACTAAATTGCTATACCTACATACCTACTGCAAGTCAACCAAAATAATTGAAATTGGTGTGTCTATGTATATCATGATCCAAGAAGTTACCGGAAAACTGTTACCGGAAAAACCAAAATATCGACGCCCATGGTTTAAATGTGTATTGCGTCTATACAAACTTTATAGAGCCACAGGCCAATAAAAATATGAAAGAAAACACTCACGCGTAATATATTTTATATATAACTTAGCAATATAATTATGTATCCAAAATATTTCGCCCCTAAAATGTGTCATTAAAAACTTTATAATACCTTTTATATTGTTTTAGACGCACATTTTATGTTGTATCATTTGCGCTGCCTGGCAGCTTGTGTTTTACTAAGTATAAAAGAAAAGTAAAGAGTATGAAATATAATAACTCAACAATGAATATGCTTGCTAACTTTAGTTAGCGCTAATATCACAAAAAAAATACTACAAAAAAGAAAAATAAAGCACTTCACGCAACTAAACAACCGGTAGGTGTTATGTATAAACAAAACAAAACTTTCTACCAAACTATGTTCCTCATCAGTTTTCTATAATATTTTAAACAATGTGTAAAAAAAATATCATAACAAATACAGACCCTCCTCGTCCTAAACACACTCCTCATCAAAAATATCGAAACAGTGGGTACTAATGCCTACCAACCCGGGAAATAAGATGTACTTACTAAATAAACTTTTTGAAAAAACATTTATATTTATTTACCTCTATGATTACCTATTTAACATTTTCCAAATTTCAAAATACCAGTTTTTTTTTATATACCAGTTGAACCAACACTTTAGCTGGATAAAAATAATTTTAAAAATAATCTTTAATATTCGTGGAACCATCCCGCAAATATCTGGTATTACTATATTTTTTTGTTTCATGTAAAAAAACGTAAATAATATGTATAATATCTGAAACAGAACCCTACTTCAGAAGTCAAAACACCTCTCTCTCTTTTGATAAGGAGTATAGTTTTATAAACCTTTGAAAATCGGCTATCTTCGTTTGTTTTCAGCTATGAAGGGCTAGTGGTCAAATTTAATAAACTAAACAAAAAAAAAACATGTAGAATTTTTTTGATGAATGTGCTCTCTATAACCTAATAATAACACTATGAATTATAGTTATAAGATAATTTACTGTGAAGCTATTTTGTGCGAGTGACTGGCGCAAACAAACTTATTTTCTAATTATAAATCACACTGCAAAATTGTTAATACCTTGTTGGCGACCATCGAATCTATGTACAATGATTCAACGAATACACCGATAAAAATTAACTTATACACACAGTGGGGTCAACTATTTAAATTATGTATAAACTAAACGTAAACTATTTAGAACTTGTGCGCTAAATATTATAACACAATATAACTTTAAGTAGTCATAAAAATGTTTTTATATTATTAAATGTAAACCAAACTAATATACTTAAATTGTTCTTAAACTTAATACACTCTCTTCCAAAATTAACTATATTAACGAAGATTAGTACATAATCTTTCATAAACTTATTTTAATAAAGAGATTATTTCAATAATAACTTCAAAGTAGGTATATATTCCCTTATCAATGGAAGAACTGCTGATTCTGTTATTGTTTTCTAAAACACCTATAACTCGTATAAAACTAAATTATTATATTTCTAGAAGATAAACTTTAAGTGATAAGAATGGGAAACTTTATAACACTGTAAATAGAATAAGTGATTGTGCTATGCTATGGCACTGTCTAGTCATAGGTTATTCTAATAATGTTGAATAAACTTCATACTAAAATAACTTGTTATTAAAATTTTATAGTAGGTTTCGTAGTAACAGTCAACTCACATGTATAATAAAATATATGAAACTACACCATAGACTTTAACATAGATAGAATAGATAAAAAGTATGTAATATTACAAAAAATCATTAAATTATTAGATATGTCAAACGCAGTAAGAAACTTTAAGTTACAGTGTCCCACGTAGTTCTTTAATCTCTAACGGCCGATGACTGGATATCAAGTAACTATCTTCGTAAAATACGTCCAAAATCCTTACAAAATAAAATAATAATCACGCTATTGTATTACCTATTATGTTGAATTTGTGAAATGCTTATTAAGCTATTTTATGCTAACACTGGTTAGCTTAAAATAGCTTAATAAGCATTTCACAAATTCGTAGCACCAGCCGTTATTCTTCATAATTTTTAATGGAGCTATTTTTGATACATTTAATACAGTCTTTGGTTGGTATTTTGCGGTGTATAGAGTATAGAGTAGGCTTTAACAGTTCAAGTTATTAAACTTTCGCTAAACGTTCTATCTGCGTGTGGAAGGCACTATTCAGACTCTTGTATGACAACATCTTTTGATGCTCTCGCATTATAAACTTTAAAACGCAGTAACTGGCCTCGATTATTAAAAATATTGTAAAATTATTGTCTAATATTTGCACAACCATACTTTTTATACAAGTATAATATAATAACATACTGCTTTTTAATGTAACAAACGTACAAATATATAAATGCATAATAGAATCATTGGAAATATACATATTACTTACTTCAAAACGTTACAACACATTAAAATTTTATATAAAAATAAATCTTAAATTATTTAGTTTTCGGAATTTTAATCCACTCATACTGGACCAAAATTTAAGAAGGCACTTTATCAAATGTTCATACTTACCTACGTAAAACTAATACCCATGCTGTAGGCAGATTATGTTAACAATAATGTATCCGAAGCTGGCACGTATAATCCTACGGGATTCAGACTTGCGTCGGGTCAGGAGACGTATGCGACGGCGTCGAACCCAGTGGGGAGCCAGAGCCCATAGCTTCCAGCTTCAATCCCGGGAGCTGCCCATCGAATCCTATGAAGAAAGCATTCGGTGGATAGACACAGTCTTTAGGCACATAGCAATCGTGTGTGGTCTTCATGTGATTTTTCATTTTGTCGGGCCTAGAAAATTCCTTGCAGCACACCGGGCATGGAAACACTTTCCTCTGTTGGCCCTCGTGGTATAGAAACGCGTGCCTCTGGAATGAATACTTGTTTTTGAATGTTTTTTGTATGTTCTCTTTGGCACATTCGGTGCACTGGTAGACTCCTTCATTCACCGAAGCATATCTGAACAGATTTAGGCCTCGGACAGACATTTCGGTGAGCTGCTCGGCTGGATCGTTGGAAGCGGAATTTGCGCGTCTCCTTATTCGTCTTCTAGCAGATCCTGGTCTTTGAATCTGGTTGCCTTGTACAGTGTTGTTGTTTAATGAATCGATTTGATACTCGTTTGAAGTGGATGCTTGGGTCGCTGGGTTCACTCTTATTTTCCCGGATCCATCGAACGATGGAGATAGTGAGTGCTTCATTTCTTTGATATCTGAATCGGGTGTTCCGCGTCCTGTAACGAGTCAATAGCACAATTATTAGAAAATATTTAAGAACACAAATATGTACACTGAGTTACAATAAAAAAGCTTTTACAAAGCTGCAAAAAATATGAAGCTATGTATAGAAAATCTGTCTACTCTAGAAATCATAAAAAAATGAAAGTAGTAAAAATGATCTTGTCACAAAAATGTACAGGGATGTAGTTGAAGAAAAAGTAAAGGACGTAAAATAAAAAATCAATGTCAAGCCTAAACTAAACATAAGAAAAACAAAAAAAAACAAACAAAGAAAATATAATATTAAACTTTATTTGATCAAATCGAATGACAAAATGTAATAACACAATAATGAAAACATTTATGATGTGGTTACTTTAGGGCCAAGTTTATTAGATTTGTATAAAACGTTTGTAAAATACTAAAATAGCACCAATGTATCTTTGATGTTACATTTTATCACGGTTATGTAATAAACTCGTCCCTGAAATAAAAACAGGAAATAAAACAAAAACACTATCAAAAACAGTTTTAGGTAAATATTTAAGATGCATTTTCAGATACACCTGCAAAGGTAATCTGCTTTATGTGGGATTTCATTCAATACTTTATGATATCAAATAAGGGCTGTTTATTGTAAATCGGAAAAACTAATCTTAAAATTGACATGTTGCATTATTATTAACAACAAAAACGTTGAGTTCCACGCAGTGGGATAAGCTAATTTAGAGAAATCAATCAAATATAAATGTATCTTATTCGATTTGTTTATTAAATATCTTAACTAGACAGACCATTAACTGGATCAATGTCAAACTTCTTACGCTACATCAATTATCCTATTAAATTATAAATAAGCAATAAATTACAAAATAAAAACAAAAAAGAAGTTTTTCACTATGATATAATAGGACTCAAGTGGTTGCATTTGGAACTATTTCGGCAAGTTTAAGTAAAAGTTAAATAATTATAAAAATAATGATTCAGTTATAAGATATATGAGAAACTCAAGTAAGGTGGGTTCAAAATTGATATTGCGATCATTTCATTTAAAACCATGACTGAGGATAAACTTACAGATTCATAGCTGCCACTTTGAATTTATCTTAAAACACGAATTTGATAACAAGCCAAACAAAATAAGGTCGTATAAAACTAGGAGTCAGTACCGTAGGTAAGGAACATGTACGTATAGCCTCATTGTATCAAACAGAAACTAAGCAATATAGCTGATATAAAACTATACAGTATGAAGGCAACAATTTGTACCGAACCAGCATCTCATCGTTCTACAGAGCTTTGAATTGAGCAACATAGAAAGCATAAAATATAAATCTAGCTCTAATCACACCAGCTATGTGAGAGTAACGTCGAAGAACCACATACCTTGTTTTCCTCTTCTTGACTAAATATTAAATAAACAATTTAACATAGTTTAGAAAGTTCACACCATTAACAAAACTATTTATTTCTATATAATAAATATAATTAACTAATTTTAACTACTCTTTATGTATATAACCCGTGTTGTTACTTTGCTAAAATATTTTAATGTAATTATTGAACAATAATTTTAAATTGTTTATATTGTAGAATTCGCTGTCGTTGTTTTAATCACCATTTGCGACAAAAATCTGGCACCTAACGAATATAATGAGAGAAATAAAATTGATATTGGCAAGATCAAGCTCACAATAAAACATAATTTCAACTACAACAAGACAATATTCATCTTAATTGAGGAAGTAACAAAATAAAATAAGAAAGAATATAAAGAAATCGTTTAACGAAACATTAAATAAAAAAGGTCAATAACGAAAAATAAAGTAACAAGCTAATAATAATTAATGAAAGTATTATACATTTTTGCTGTAACTTTTATTATTTCATTAAAGGTTCTAAAAATAGTAATTAACACCTTACTGTATACCAATGTTTTACTTTATCAACGAACAATGCTAGATGTAATGTGTTTCAAGTCTAAAATTGTCTAAACATTACTCTTTGCATTAAATTTTGCTATTGCCTAAGTGCAATCAACAACAAAATTATGGAGTTTTATAGTATTTGGCTACTTGCTATTACTTTATAATTGTGTCAAGTGAATTAATTTATGTCACGTATTAACTGATTTTTATAAGTACTTAATTTTATGAGAGCTGAAATTAATATTATAACTTAAATATTATAAAGGTACTTTTTATAATAAGATAGTAAGTAAATTTTTTCTATAATATTGCATAGACTTATTTTCAAAACTCATGATTTTCTACTTTGTTTTATAACATCGCAATTGAAAAGATTTTATTTGTACGAAAACAATATTGTATTTAAGTAGGTATGGATGAGAAATTTGACGTTATTGCAATAATCATGATGGAGTTCTATTTTGTTTTGTCTATTTTAATATCCTCAAATTAGAATGTATAAAGTATAAGTAACCTTTGTTTTAGACCATCGAAAATCAAACGATTGCAAATTCATCATAATGAATCCCATTCGCGAATACATTCAGCAAAATAAATACGTATACTAACGAAATTTCATTAATTTGTAGGACACGCCATTTTATGCCTCATTACATGCGACATTTTCCTAAGTTTAATTTAGCACCAATTAATGATATAAATATAAATTATAACGAAATAAAATATGATTTTAATCATTGAAATATTCGAAATAATAATATGAATACATAACTAGATCATACGTCACAAAAACGTCGTCTTGCTTAGACATCAAGTACAAAATATGATATACTTTTACGACCAAACCAAAAAAGTGCTCTAATTAGTTTATTTTTAAGTAGAAATAGGTATTCAAGGGTTTAGGCACTGTCTAAATTGACTAAGTATTTTAATTTTAAGGAATTTTCCCAACGAATAATAGCCTCGCCTTTTTAAGTCTAATTTTTCATTTTAAGTACCTATCAACGTCCAAGGTAAATTTTCATATAAAGATTATGAAAGGTAGGTACTATAAATTCGTATTTAAGAATTTTAACAGTCTTAATATTGATTATCAAGACTCGATCGTCTCAAAAATGTTTTTCGACTTGAATAATTAACACGCCAAAGGTTTTACATTTAACAAACATAATGGGAAACATGAGATGATATTCTTATAACGAGTTTTAGATTAGCTACTTGGCCCTAAGTGTTTCTAAGTTTCTAATGAAGCTCCCTAAGATATTATTGTAAACTCTGAATAATGTAAATAAATAATACCTACATAAATCTTTGAAACTTCTTTAAAATCTAGTAGTAGATAAATATTTAACTTATTATTATACAAGTAAAAGGCACACTAATAGGCAAGCGTTCCCTGGACCTACATTCAATTTAATTGGAAATTTTGGTTAAGGATATACATAATGTACGAACCTACCGAATAACCTATTGTATTTCTTTTTGAAAACTACTCCGTGATTTTTAGTTTATAGTATAAATAATGTTGAGAACATGATAAACAGTTGGAGAAAAGTGAAGTGTAGCTATCTTTTGGAAGACTACTTTTGCCTCTAATTTTATTATTAAATAACTTTATATAAGTACAATTTCTTAATTAAATTTTAAGGCATTTTGATTTCTACTAAAATAGAATTTACAAAATTAAATCATCTCATGATTCCTTTTTCAATATAAATAAATATTTACTTCGTTCAAAGCACCTCCTAAGATCACTTTTACAACAACAACGCTTGGTCGTTTCCTTCCAAATATACATTTTTTGTCATCTTTTAAAGTTAAATATCATCTTTTAATAATAATAGCCTGTGATTTAAATAAAAATAGTAAAGATTTGTTTGTAGTGAACAACACTTAGTGCCTAGATAATATTGAAACCCGCAACTACGTGTACTAAGTTTTACACCCTATCGGAGCTTCGACTTTTTGTCACATTTTCATAATTACGACAAGCACTAAGTACTTTACTAAGTACAAGTACCTACCTAGCAATAAAAATTACACGAATAGTTGCTAGGTAGATTTATATTATGATTCCGAACAATAGGTATCGAACTCTGAATAAATACATATTTTTTTATTCTGAAGTATTAGAATAATGTAGTCTCTACTGCCAACGACAAATAAATAGATGCCTCTTTTATAAATAACTTTATCTCTTTACAAGAAAACAATACGCACCTAGTTAGTCGCAATGATAGGAAGTAATCATTATAAGCCGTCATGAGTTGGGGCTCTGAATTTTCAGGAACTGAATGACATTATACGCTAGTAAACTACTTTTGATGTATATTTAAGCTATGTAAATATCTCATATTATAATTTATATTTAAAATTGCTTGTCTCACTATTTTAATAAATATTATCTTTACAGTGTAATTAAGTATCTGAATATCGACAATTACAACCAAATAACTTTCAACATAAATATAAACTATTTAAAATAATTCTTAACAAATCTAGAACATAAAATCATAGCCTGTGTTGAGTTTTACTTCAGTGAAGTGAAATCAATATAATATTTACAACTAAGATCACTAATAAGGCAAGTTTAACGAAAAATGCATTTTAGAACTCTACTACGTAATCAATGGCATAATTATTTTAAGTCTTATAGTGGTAGCCTCTTCGGAGAACTACCATTATGTAGGTAGTACTTTATATGAGTAGGTAAATAGATAAATATTTAATATAGCTAAAACATTATGCCATTGATACAATTAACTATATCATTACTACTAAACTTAAATTATTTAATTCAGTTCAATGAGAATTGCGAGTAACATTTGCAAAATAACAGTCATCTATGTATAACTACATACTTTTGAAATAATGATCACCACGAGTAATTACTTTGTACCCTGAAATTTTGTAAGTAATAAAATTAAGTAACAAGTAAGTGCAAAATAACAAGTTAAAGAAAATATATTAAAAATATCTTGAAGTTAGCACTCTGAGAAACAATGGAACAATATATAATTGATAATATAAACAACAAACGATTTGAAATCGTTAAATACCAACAAACTTATTGATACCTATATTTATTTTGAATGCCTGTCGACTCGTGATCACTGTGCCGTTAACTTAGGGCAAACACAGTCATTGCCGTTTGCAAAAGATTATCACTTTATCAACGATCGTACAACTGTATCACTTACCTGTTTTTTTAAGTTATGCTATTAAAGCTACCGTCAAAGTTTCGTCCCAGACTGTTTTCAAATAGCTGCATAATGATCACATCTCAAGTAGGCAGAGCTCGAAAATTGTTCAACCACGATCTATATATTTAACTACAAAAAATTATAAGAATTCTTTTTTTTTTAGTTTATCTTCTCTAATCAGATCTTCGCATTTTTTTAATCCCACCTATAGGCAAAATAGATGTTTCTAAGATTCTTGTTTTGCCATCTGTTCGTTGCCATTGTTTGTGTTTGGTTGATTTTTGTGTATGATCTTGAGATGGGCGATCATATTATCTTTTCGAGTAAACTCTTTGAAACAAATCGGGCATGGGAAAACTTTAACGTCTTTTTTGTGGGAAGTGACGTAATGCCGGCAAAAATTACTTATATGAGTGTAAACTCTGGCGCATATCTTACAGCGGAAAATGTTCTCACCCTCCTTGATACAATAGTCTCTCACTGACTCATTGGTTTCCTCGTGGTAGCTTCCTACACTTCCCATATTATTTTTCCTAATAGGCGATGGAAATATACGATGCTCCCAGTTCGTTTGGGATAGATCTGCGGCTTCATTGTTCGCCAAATTGAGATTGTTTTGCTCTAATTCAGCAGCAAACAACTGCGTCGCCAATGCGGGCATTAGGACTGTTTCAGGGGGAAATTTGTCAAATGTATTAAGCGCGGGGTTCAAGTTCGAAAGACCGGAAAGCTGGTTGAATAAGTTTCGAGCTCTTATTTTTGACATTTGCGGAAGTAGTTTTTTACTATTCTTTGGCTTTAAGTTTCGACCCGGTCTATTTTTATCTTCAGCCTCTTTGATCGATCCATCGAGTGAGTTTTCGCGACTTCTATCAGGGTTGTACTTGTACTCCATAGGTTCATTGTATGCGTCAGTGGCGTCAGTAACAGGCTCCAGTTTTATGGATCCGTTTTCAACGGAGAGAGTGGGTCCGTTTGTTGAAAAGTTTTGTCGCATGTTTTCTTTAGCAGCTTTTTCAAAATCTGAAATATTTCATTTCAGTCATAATTATGAAGTTCTTGTAACGCTTTTATCGTATTTTGTTTAAATATTCAGATTGAATTGGATATATTTAAGCGGCATTTGTGTACATTATAATTTATTCCATAATCACTGAAATATTTCCAATTGCTATTTAACGAAGGAAAGCTATTGGGAATAAGCCTTGTTTGTTACCCATTTCTAATTTGATTGTTTGTACAATATTAATTTGATTCGAAGATATTGAATAGAAAAAGATAAATAATAACTTCAAGTACCACACCGAGTTTGCCCCTGGCCATTCCTCTAATAGCTCTCCCCGAAAGCAGAAAAGCAAGCAATAGTTAAAACTGACGGTTTATGAAAGAAATAAGCATCTGTTATTTTGTAATACTTCAAAAATATTTTAATAGATTATCACACTTACCCCTTTTGATAAACTTTAAATGTATAAATATATTATTCAAAGTACACTGCACTTTTTTCACTCATAAATGAAAATTCCTAACATCAAAGCTTATATCCCATTAGCTTTTCCCTTTTAATTTATTTTATTGATGTAAACAATGTTAGATAAAATCGGAAAGGAAGATTAATAGTATTTACAAAAGGTAAGCAAATCAAATACACTTTGGTTTTCCACATCCGCTTTTCATTTTAATTTACATGATAAACTAGAAACTAAATTTGGGTTTACTAATTGTCAATCTATACATAACCATTTACTGGCAAGTGATGTCGGTAAATCATCTCAATAAGACTTGTTTCGTGTTATGTAAATCGGTAGAACATACCTGCTGATTCGGAGTCCTTGCCGGCCATCGCCACGTCAGCTGCCTGCGCGTCGTCGCCTTCGTCGATCAGCAGCGCCTCGCCAGCCTCCTCGCCACCAGAAGTGGCACCGTCCTCAGCGTTGAACCCATCCATCGACATCTTTACTTCTAACATTTCAGGGGAGCCTCGAACGAGTTGGTCGGCGGGTCGGTGGTTTGGAGCGTGAGATGCGGTCTCCGGGATGAACTCTCCGGGAGGGCTAGCGGCTGTGTTCAGTGCGTCGCTGGAGCTTCCACTGAGCTTTCTAGGTCGACCTCGTTTCCTCTTGGGTTGCATCAGGGCATTGCCCAGCAAAGGCATTAGTAAATTGGGAGGCGCCCCCCCAGTAGGCATCCCGGACGCCGGTCGTTTCTGGTGCATGTACTGCGGATGTATTCTGTGGAGCTGCGGTGGAGGCGTGTGACCGCTCGTGTTGCCCTGCTGTTGAATCAACGAATTGGTAAGCGCTGGAATATCGCACTTCTCCTCGTTTACTTCCGTGAGGCCTTTTATCTTTAAGCTCTCTGCTACTTTCAGAAAAGCGGTTAACCTTTCTTGATCAACGCTCACTTCACCTCTGTACATAAAATCCAACAGGCTCTTCATGTCCGCAAATGGGACGTCTTTCAATATGACGATGGGATGTTTCTCTTGGTGATTTACAAAGAGACTTTGGAAATAGGGACTGCACGCCGACAGAACCATCTTATGCGCTTTCAGCAGTTGGTTCTCCACGGCCAGGGTGACGTCTGTGAACGTCTCTGCGTGCAACAGCTGATCGAACACAGACAGCATATTGGATTGGTGGTTGTTCCACCGGAGGCAAAATCTTTGTGTCGCCATCTTCGCTCTTTTATTTTCTTTGGAGGATATAAATTACCAGTCCGATATTAAACTCTAATAAACCAACAATCATATAGGTGTTGCAGGTATACATAGATATTCTCTCTGTTCCATGAACGTTTTAACAACAATCTTCAACAATAAAATATTTTACTTTTTAAAAGCCATTTCTTAATTTATATAATATGTTTCATAGTGTTTCGTGCAGTTTGTGTGACGGGCGCAGGGGGACCTGAAATAGAACAAAAACACTTTTGTAATATAAATCTTATTGGGGCTAAGCGCATGGTTCTGGGTCTAGAAATTATTTTGAGGTCGAATTTATAACTTAAAACTGAAAATAAATATCAACCCGCATATCAATATGGATAATTGGATATCTAACCTAGCCCAGCCTAGATTTCTCTGGTATCGTGTTTATCATGCCTGCAGAAAGTATGTGATTAAAATTGTGCGATTATGAGCAACTGTGGATCTGTCACGCTACTTTAGATCCTCACGAAGGAATTCACGCGATAGTCGTTCGGCCAGGTAGGTAGTTGTAGCTAACATTATTTTCTTACAGGTTTCTGAATTTCACAGTAGCATAAGCTAAGGTAGCAGTAGTTTTGCCATATATGCCGCCTAACCGTGTCATAGTCTTATGAATTATTATCTTTCACTCCAGATATTATTACTTTGCTTTGATTATTTATGTCGGACAACCCAAAAAGTGCTGAAATAATGATTTTTCAGGTATCCTCGAGTGAGTCTAGTGCACTAAAATTCAGTTGATTTTATTTATATGCCTTATTCATAGGCATACTGATGATTTTATAAATATGTAGTGACATTGCTAGTATTATTTAATTTATGTTATGACTTATATTATTTTTGCTTATTATGTACTATTTTTCAGACACAAATGTATAATTGTTAATGAAATAAATAAATAAATAAATGAAAATATTGTGTGGGGTCGCTAGAAGGAGGTAATCTAACTATACCTAGTTAGAATTTCTAAAAATGTTATGACTTTGGATTAATATTTTTTTTAATTGATCTGTTTCAAAATAAGTATTTCATCTTCATCACCTTTCTGCCTTTATCCCACGCTAACTGTGGGGTCAGCGAAATATTATTGTATTCGTGGAACTGCAGGGTTTTCTAAGTTAAAAGTGACAGCTGATTTTGTAAAAAAAAATGTTTCTGAATAGACGATCGGCGTTTCATAATGTTTAAATCTCTCTATGGCTGAACTTCTTAATTTGTACCATCCTGTAATTATAACCTGTGTTTCGCAAATAAATGATTGTATTGTATTGTATTGTATTGAAACATTGTCTATAAAGTATTCATACTTATTCACAATCCTCAAAAATTTCGAATTCACTAGCATTAACTCGCCGCTTAGATCTCTTAGATTGGTTTTATTATTTAGCCGTTTCCAATATAGCCTTGATAGTCAGACAACAATCTGAAAATATTACCGCCAAGATGGTTAATACACGTTTGAATTTGATTGTGAGCGATATTTTGAAATATTCAGCAAATAAATAAATTGGCCAGTAGCAAGTTCCAACCAAAAGGTCTTCCGACTCCAAATCCACGTCACACTCGATGTAGATTAAAAGTATTATGATCTTCACATCATTATTTAATATCAGTTAATAGGTATCCTTAAAATATCTTATTGAATTATTAAGCAGGCTGAATAATTATATTTTAGGTAGGTACCTAATGTATGAAGTTAGATTAGGTATAATGAATAAACAAAATCATCTTCAGACCACATTTCTTGTCAACAACACCATGCCTTGATGACTCGCGGTACTTGCTACTGATGCCTATGCATTTGATAATACAAAGTAATATGCATCTAAATTATTAAATATTTCGCACGTTTCAATGATGGATCCAATCCTCAAATCTTCAAGGTTAAAAAATCGAGGGCGACTCTATCGCCTAGCGTCGTCGCGTCGGTCGGTCGGCTCGCGACAGGAGGCCGACCGTGCCGTGCAGCGAGCGAGCGCACTGCAGTGGGGAAATTATTTAGACTAGCAACCGCTACAACATCATAACTATCCATCTACTCATCGATCATCGACGATACTTCTAACAAAAAAGCGACGTAATCCTCGTTTTCTTATAGGTGAATTTCACAAAATCAGCAGCAATTCTAATTAGACTCCAATAAGAATCGCATCGAATTAAATTCAAACGCTACAAAAACACAATCATTCTGTCCACATCCACAGGTGCTGACCACAAACGTTATCGCGGTACGGAACGGGCGCTCAAATTATTACTACGCACCCAGTCGAGCGCGTTACATTACGTCATCACAATGGCATTATTACCTCCGATATCCACATTAATTCAGCCGATACGACGAGATAAACACGGTTTGAGAATAATTAGATCACTGCACAAACATAAGGGGACATACCACACGTATCTGCACCACAATCAACTCGACCCTTTTATGGGAATGAGGAACAGCCCTTCCGCCATAGTCCGCGTTACGTTTGCGTCGCACCCCGCTCACCCGACGACTGACGGCCGCAGCCCGCAACCCCGCGCGCCGAGCACACTCGCTCCGCGACTCGAATATCTCACAAAAAATACGCCGTCATCATCGAAATGGCGGTACTGGATTACAGCGCAGGGTGCACGCCAATATATTGATTTATCAGACTTCATATAGATGATTTTCATGCAACCCCTACAGGAGATGGAGCTGACCTGATTTCCACTGAGCATTCAAATGAAGATTGAAGGTGTACCTACTTCGTAGGTATAGACTACTATAGACTCCTTTTTTTATTCCCTCAGATTACAATTCAGCAAATATATATTTTTCTGATTTTTGTCTCCGTCCAGGAATAACAACCCCGAGATCACGGCCGCCAGCAGTGGCGCGGCGCGGTGGCGGCGGCGACGACGGCGGCAGCAGCGCGCCGAATTTCTAATAGATGCTATTATTAAGATTGTACCTACCTATTCACACACATTCTATTTATGAATCAATATTATTACAAGATTTTCAACGGTTATTAACCTCGGACCTCTAGCTAGAACTAAAAATAAACCGAGATTTAAAGTCTAACCTTATTGTCCAAAGAAATTCTAAATTTTACATTCGGTGTAAATCGGCTACTTCCTATATATTTTGAGGTTAACTTAGTTATGTACCTAAACCTTAACTAGCCCTAACCTGGGGTGGTACCAAACCAACTTATTTTAAAACGAACAAGAAATCAAATCAGTCCAACCCATCGAGATAAATCGAAATCATAGGTTTATTATCAAATCAATTAACGAAACTTAGGTTCTTAACCTACATAGGACTTCATACAACCTCCCACATAATGCCCCATTAAAAGAGTTTTATATTAATATGACAGCTTCGCCTGTCATGTCACTAATCTTATTATTTGCTTCACGCTCATACAAAGATGACCGTCCCTTGATGAGGCATTATACGTTCTGTATGATAGATTTTATATTATACTAATTCAGAAACGTATCTTCGCGGATCGGTAAATTCTAAATGAAAGTATCCATATTTACGGAATATCATGCGACATACCTTTACATAGATAGAAGAAGGGGTGAATTTTCCACGTGAAAAACATCAATCCATTCTTGTTGTCGCCATGTCAGCAGTGATTCTGTCTCTGTTCAGCACGGGTGGGGTTGCACGCGGCGCGGCGGTTGCCGCCGATGACGGCCGAGCGCCGCCACTTTTCGCAACCGAACCCACCCGATTCCACACGGAAAATAGAACGCGGGGCGCACTTATTTTTGAAGGTTTTAAAAATCCAAAACCCACTTCAGTAATCACAAAAGTTTCCAAGTTCATTCGGAAAGGTATGTTCGATTTATTTCAACAGTTCCACTTTATTTCATTGTTTTCGTTTCTTAAAAATAATAAATGCCGGTTTCAGGATACAAAAAAATCCGCGCGCGTTTTTGTTAGTCGGAAGTGTTTTTAATAAAAATGGCCTGCCGCCTCGGCGGGAGGAGTGGCAATGGGCAATGAGGTCGGTACCCTCTCTCTGGCACCCGCGCGCGCCCCTCCCTGCCATGCCATGCCGCTACACTCCGACACAGGGTTAGAAAGTTTCAAAAGTGAATCGTGGAAAACACGGACACGGACATGGCAACGAATGGCGTCCTGGGAGCAAGAACACCGTGAGAGAATCACAGGAACCGAGGAAACCGATAACCTTGCTCTCTAATTGGTATTTCATTAGAAGCTGTTCGTTCTCCTTCTTTTATCGAAACTATAAAAAGTTATCGCTTGTAGATAGTTACTGACATATTGTACTCATATTAGATAGGTAGGTATAGTTGTTAAAAGATCAGAATATGTATTGTATTCTCGTCTCGTGCTTCGTTAATAAAACTATTGGTTTCCGGTAATTTTTAAGTCTCCCGATATTATTGAATCAATCCACAACAAGCCCGCTGATAAAAAATTATCAGCGTGGATATCACTCCCTCATTGACAGATCATGGCCATAACAGGTCATATAATCAGTGCTATAGTGGACTGATAATTAAATTACCTACCTATTATTATAATCTAGATCTAGAGGATCCTTAGTGAAATAACATGCATAAAATTTTCTGTTCAGAAATATTTTTGACTACCTAAGCTTTTAAAACAAGATTTTTTACTGCAACCCTACCAATTTTAACATTAAATACAATAAAATAACTTAAGAAGTTTATAACTTGTAAAATGTAACTTCTAATAATTGCTGAACAATCGGAAAAAAGTCTGATAATAAAATAGTATAATATAAGTTATATTAATAATAAAACAGTGTACCTGTGTAACCTACCAAAATGTTCATCAATTGAGGAATTAAATTGTGTCAATACCCCTTACATTCTTGTTTACTTTATCTAAAAATTTGTTGTGCAGAAAATTTCAATTCGAGATTTTTTTGGTACATTGTAATAATCCCTGAGTGACTTTTTTAAAATATTATCATGCTTGATGCCGCGAATGATCTGCACCTGCGTTGTAAAATCGATTGGTGGAGCGAGAGCCATATTTCAGCGGTGACCTGACCTAGGTCATCGTGCCAGCGTTGGCTGAAGTCCTTACAGCCGGCTGACCTACTTTCAGCCTGCATAAAAGCTTGCCAACACACTTTCCCCTAATAACAAACATGCTGAGGAATAAAGGTGCCGCATTTTTCCGGGAGGTTTTAGGTCAGATCAAGTTGGCTTTCGTTCTGAAGATTTTAACGGTTGATGAATTTCAGGTTTATTTATGTTACTCTCATATCATAAATAAGCCATTTATTTAATTTTATCCTAGTAGTGTCCGTTTATAAAAACGCAACACATAATTTCCCCTTATTATTATTGTGATCCTGAATATCATGCAGGTACTGCGAAAAAGTATTTACATTTTTAATTGATGATCGGCTATAACCTCAGCTGATTGTAGGTAGGTAGGTAGGTAATATACGAACGAACCTACGTAGAAGAGATTTATTGAATATTCGTCAGAAAACCCGCAAATCTAGACTTACTAGATTTAATGCCCTTGCATGGGTATCGCTATAGAATCGATCGTAAGATCAAGTAATTTGTTAGTAGCTTGGTTGGCGATAGCTTTTTCCTCTGCTTTTGATAGTTTCGAGTGTTCAATGATAAGCAGAATTGCAGTAACGGCTCTCGGCGAACGGTCGGTGGTAACTGTTAACTGCGCAAGTGGTAAAAGCTGTGAACAAAAAGAAATCCTTTAGCTTTCTAGTGAAGCTGTTGGAGTGTGAATATAACTAGCATAGTAGATATCTAGTTGTCTGTGGCATTGTTTCTAATGAGCCTGTAGACATATTTCTATGATCTGCTTTTCGATGTTTATTAATTCTTTATTGCATAAGTAAACTAGCCAATGTAACATCACTTTTTTCAAAGATTTTACGATCGCTGGGCACATTGCAAAATGTTTTCTGATGTGTGCAGATTTCATCGTTCTCTAATCACATTATAGATAAATAATCTTTGGAATTCTTGTTTGGAAGAGTGTTTAATAATGAAATATAAGTGCTTATTATTATAATGCTTCTATATTTTATTATGTGTTTATATATCATCACATATGTATTTTACCCCCCAACTTGCCCTATCAATAGCGCGTGGTTGACATTTCCACAAAACACACTTTTTATTTGGTAATGTAAGTACTCACATGGTGTCATACAAGTTTCTTAGCCGCTCTCCTCCACCCACGCTGCATTTTTAAGCGGACCTCATAGAAATGCAGAGGTACCCCGCATAGGCCTGTCAGTAGGTGGTAGCAGAAGGGCCGTCCTGCTAGAATCAGTGCGGGTAACGGTCGGGTCTCGGTTCAATGACTCGATTCGGACGCTCTTCGTCGTGTGTTCTGTGTTAGATATCTCAATAGCACACGATGGCTGCCCTCTCGGTGGTGGTGCCGGTATTTTACAATCCAGCTTCAATCTTTACGATTCATTTTAATCATTCTCAATATAGAAAGGTAATAAAAGCTAGGAATAGTTTCAGAAAAAAATGAGTCTAACTACTCGTTATATTCTAAATAGTGTCATTAGAGTACTGATACTAGTAATAATCATTTGTTAATTCATTATGGCCACTTTATAGAACGAATTACATATTCGTCAGTCGAGCAATCAACTAAGCTGAACAAGTTCGATGCAAGTGTCGAGTTGATGAATTCTCGCAAAGTGTGTCACGCGGCGCGGTGGCGCGGCCTGATTCCTCCACTCGGACCTTCCCAGTTCCGAGAAGGGCCGTGAGTACCTTACCGTTTATGATTCAGCCTAGTGTCGCCTGCAGGTCTTGTGTACGGACTAGTATCGACGATCCTTGCCCGTCAACGCTACTTGCACGCCATAGTACTTTGCGGCTCCATTAGTCACAAAGAGGCCTGAGTGCGTAGAGAAATTGATAGAAACGCTAACTTGCCTGGATGCGGTAGACCAGAAAAGTTAAAAGCTATAATGATAATGCAGTAGTATACAAACGAAGTTGCACTTTCAATGAAATATTTGGCTGTTCTGAAAATAACCGTCCTATCGATCGTCGCGCACCGGAAATTATTTAGGGTTAATTGATTCACCGTCAAAACTTGAGCTTCCGTGAGATGGAATTAGTGATGAGCGCCGTAACGGGGCATTACTGCCGGCCAAGACAGCCCTGTATTCATGATCTCCCTCACTCAACACAAGATCGGTTAGCTATGGCAGCGTACGAATAAATCCGAGCAAAGAAATAACGCTTTTGATACTGGCAGTCAAGAATAACAAAACCAATCTTACACGTTGACAAACAGGCCCACGAGAACTGAGCGAATAAGCGTGAGGTCCCTGTCTGGTCACTGTCTCCAGAAAAACACCTGTGCAATGCAAGTTTTAGGGCATCGTATACACAGGCAGTTCACTCTTCAAAGGCTGTGACCGAAAAAACCAGCTATCAACCTAGCCACTGAATGAGTCTCATAGCTTACCAGAAAACAAATTTTAGGATTATTTTTAAACAACGGGATATTTACCATCACGGTTGAACTGTTTCACAAATATAGTGTTAAAAACCATGATAGTTTCAAAAGTTAAATCTTAAGATGTCCTCAGGTCTCTTCTATATTTTTGAAAACACATTAACGAATAGTGGACCGCGTTATTCAAAATGTAGATCAGATAAAAACAAGATCTCTTATTTTATTTGACTTCCATTTCTGTACGAAGTCCAGAAGCAACTTTGTACTTTATAAAAGTCAAAAGGCAGTTAAATCGCAAGGATCACTTTTACAAGCTCTAAAGCTAGGTGAATCTAGGCGCCAGTTCAACGCAACCAAGATTAGAAGAACAAGCAAGAAACTTCTTGCTTGGTTCGTACCGATAGTATACCGTTGCATCTCCTATCGCCTTTCCTTACGATAACGGCCAGTTCCTCTTCGACAGGTGTCCCTGATTATGTTGAGATGATGTGACATAAATCAAGATATCGGAATTCGTACCGTACCGGTGCTTGGCAATAAATTGTGCAAGCCACTTGAGTCACCTCACCTACTTAGATAATCGCAAATGGGGTCCTAATTAAATTGTCACTTATCCTCAGACACTGTATGGAAATGAGGAAATAATTTAAGAATATTAAACACTTAGCAGTAGGTAATGGAAGATATAATGATGTGTCGTTATTTAAATGCAGCTTGTTCCAAATACTTCCAGCATGTATTTATTTAATGGCTAAAATCTAATTAAATCGATTACCTAATACTTCTTACGATTCTGGGGATGTTTTTATCGATGCCAGAGCAATACAAGCCCCAAAATTTATCAAAAGCGGTCGAAACTTCTACTTTGTGACCCGCTTCACCTTTCACCTTTCTATAGATATTTAAAGCATTCGCAGCTATTCGCAGCCTATGCCACGAGGAGGGTTCTTTGTGGCATAGTCTGGGACTAATCAACGACGTCGCTTCGTTTTAATTTGCGCAGCCGCAAAGTTATTTGGCGCTGTGAATCAAGGAGGTGAGAACGCGGAGGCGAATGATTCCGAGTGCTGCCGAGTGGTTGGGATTGCGTCAGTGCACGGGGCCGATTTCTAGCTCCCACGCAAGGTCAGTGCTTCGGATCGCTCCCACTAACCATCAGGGGCGGATTGCATGATAAATACAAGCTAGTACATAATATAAGTGTTTCTGTACAATCAGCTGGAAATTCATGAGATGATGAAGTATAAGAACTAGGGACGCGACAAGAAGAAGACTTCTTAGCTCGTTTGGCTTGTGCTGTTATGAACCAAAACTGTTAAATGTATGCATTTTGTTTATATTTTTACACATACGCTGACTCCTCGGGTATAGTAGGTATTAGAAAAAGAAAAAAATCTAATATTAAATTTAATGAGCCCATTGTAAAAATCCTGATAAAAAGTAATAAGTTGTGATGGATGAATAATTGTGTTTATAATCGGCCAGGCTTATTTAATTTCAATTGTCAATAAAATTAGAAGGAGAAATTGTGATTTTATGACTCGCGTCGAGTTGAGCAATAAAGAGACAAGAAAGCCAATAAGTAGTTAGTTGTTTATTAGAATAAACTATCCCCAAGATAGGAGAGATCGTCTAAAATAAACTAAGTAAATTGATTGACGTGCACCTCTACTGCCTCTTCTGTGTTATGTATTTATTTATGAGGCAGTTTTAGTTGTACCCATCACCATCATAATTCAATTCGTCCATAAAAGAGGCATTTTCTTTATCGTTGCTCAAAACGATTTTAATAATTATTTACTCCTAGGTGTTTCCAAAGGGTTTTCATTGTTGTCTATTTGCATTGCAGTTTACTAGCTAAATCTCAGCCAACGTTTCCTGCATCTAGATCCGATGAAGTTCAGCACGTTTATTTTATCTATGCACTGCGTGATTTTGTCTTATCGTGTATCTATCATGCGTAAGTAATTTTTTGTGTTCAAAAAGTTTGAAGAAAACATCGTCATGAATACTCTAATACTTAGTAAATGTATAATGTTGATATTTTGCATCACAAAAACTTGCACAAATTCAATACAATACCTATCTGCTGTATTTGCAATATCATGTCTGGATTTTTTATCGAAGTTTCTCTTCGCTGAATACTTTTCGCCTGCTGTGTCTGCAATAAAAAAATATGCTGAATCAAATTTTGTTGAAACTATAAATGAATCTATGGTTTCAACGTATTGAGTGGAACCCCGAATGCACGTTTCCAAAGTAATTTTCAGGTCCCTATAGCTCCAACTTATTTGTTAAAGCGGAAAGAGGTGCCACCATCACATTTAAAAATTATGAAACAGAAGCCAGAACAGTCAGTAAGGCGACGTCAAGTGACTGCATTAGTTCTTTGGTTACAATCATATAACAGATAAGTAGGTGGACTGTAAAAACGGCAAAAGTTCTTTGTAGTGAAGGCTACCCCTGAGTTGGTTAATTGCAGTCAATTCTCACCTCCATAGCGGCCGGCTTATGACGTGACGTAAGACGATAAGCAAGAACGATAATGATTTATCTGGTATAGTCACATCATACAGTTATCTAACTGGGTATAAGAAAGTAGAAGAGTTCAATACTCGTACATGCAATAGCAAATACTGAATGTATATGTAATTAGAATTACCCTATACACATAATTATTATTGGAGGAAGTTACACCCGGAGTCCTAGGTGAACACTGATGAGTTCAGCAAGCGTGTGTGTGACTGAGCATTTCGTTCATCGAGCTCGTATGCTTTTTTCTTTCGCTATGCTGACCCAAGTCAAACCCAAGTACTTTCTTAATACCATTCAGCCAGTGAACGCAAATAAAACATTCACGTTCACTGCATTTAGCGGTATACTTATTTCAAACATTGAGTGACAGGCCAGCGCATGGTGTTCGAGAACTTCACGCGTTTGTTATAATAGTTCATCTTCTATGCCTACTTTGCCATTGTCTAGAAGGAGCAATGTTCAAGGTCAAATAAATCTACCATTATTAGAGTAAGCTTTTATTGGAGGAGAGTTCCTGACGGCATCATTTTGGTTTGGCATGCACCGAGCATTTTGTAGAATAGGCATGGTGGTAATGGTGACTAAATTTTGACTACTTATCTATGTAGCACTTTGCAACGTGTTGTTTATCTTGCGTTCACGTGGCGTGGATCGCCATCGGTGATCAGCGCTAATGGTAGGCAGGATGACAGGACCTGTCAGAACACTAAACACTTATCGCCTGTGCACGACACCGCATTCGCAGGTTATAATGCATTGGTTTTGCCTTAACTTTACGTAATCTTATTCAATTCAATCAAAATACTTCGGTGAAACGGAAATAAATCGTCCTGTCGGCGAACAGTCCAATCATAAATCGGCAGTCAGCGATCGGTTGCGGAATCAAAACTCCTTTACCTTATTTTCTTGAATCCCACTTGGCTTTCCTCAGCCGTCATCTCAGTAGTCACTACTTTATTACCCTGCATGACGTCAAATTTCAGACGATCTTTCAAACTTTTCATTGACTTAGGTACCTCTACTTCTACATATATATTCGTCCACATTTAAATACCAAACACTGTTCTTGTTACTCGTACATGACATTTTTCTCTTTGCATAACATGCCCTACCACGCAATCGGAATTTCTTTACCAATTCCTGTTTGTATTTTAATATTTAGAACCGTATTGTTCTTTCTTACTGTCATCACGCTTATTAAGTTGATCATTATCATGATTTCTAAGATCAATGAAATTAATAATTACATGAACCTATGACCCTAGCGTGTGAATGCTCAATTGGTTTCCAGAAATCTATTAAGATAATAGGTTTCCGTTAGGCTCTCTTCATTATGGTCGGTAGTTACACTGAAGTTAAATTTTAAATAAATAATAATAAATATTGTGGACAATTCACACAACACTACCCAGCCCCAAACTAAGCAGAGCTTTTAATATGGGAACCAGATAGCTGATATAATACTTGAATACATTTTTTTTTTTGTAAATACATACTTAGAATACAATATAACACCCAGACAGAGAACAAACATTTATGTTCACCACACAAATATTTGTTCTCGGTGGGGATCGAACCCACGACCTACGGCGCAGAAGGCAGAGCTACTACCAACTGAGCTAGAGGCCAGTCTTGAATTTTGAAGGCTTGGTTGGTCCCCTGAGCTTTGTAAATAATAATCACTGAGGCACGGCCAGCAACAAAAGCTATTGCAGCAGCAGCAGCAGTTTTTGCTGGATTTTCCTTAAAATTACAATTTCAGTTTTCAAAATCCAGTCACGGTTGATAAAAAAGTTTTGGTAACTCGTAAAGCAGAGCACTTTAAAAAAGTGCGACGCATTATCATTTGAACTTTAAAAACAAGAAGTGTTTCTGGTCTTTAGAGAACATCAGAAAGTTGGGTTTTCAGCTGATTATAGAAAAACTTTTCGTGATATTTTTTTATTTACGTTCGTAGTTTATACCTCCCAGAAACTATTTCTTAGGATAGCTATTTGAATTTCTGATGGATTGGTATAAAGATATAAAAATATTTATCTTAAAACTTCATTAGTTGAGACCTGTTTGGTACAGCCTGTGCTTTTACAGGGTGAAACATATATTATATTCCATTGAGATCCAAGATCCAAGAAGATTCCACCGAAAGGTTCACAATTAGTAGTACCAAAAACAGCTGTAAATAATAAAACATAGACACATATTTTGTAAAAAAGTTTCAAGAATGAAAAACTTCGTAATTTCTAAAGTATATAAGAATAGGTAACCATATTTCGGGCTTACAGAAATATTTTGTTACGCTCTGTATTTGGTTAGTAATTTAGGTGAACAGCACTCAGGAAAATTTATTTAAAATTATTTAGATCTTAGGCAGAGGAATACCACTGCCACGATGGGAACACGAAATTTTTTGAGCAGCCAGCCTAATCTGGGGCCAAATAGCACAGGACAGAGATAAAAGGGCATCTTTGGAGGCCTTCACCCAATCTGGGGTTCTTGCACTAGAAGAAACTTTATTATTGGACCCTTACTTTCCTAGTTGTTGTCGTTTACATATATTATGTACTAAGTACAGTTTCTCCAGAGTGTATTCATAATTGCAAACGGCGCATGATCGCATTTCTACTGTATTCTGTGCTTATACCACACACTCAGCTCGTCATGTATGAGTATAGTGATGGTTATATTACGTGTAAGCGTATAGATATAATGTAGGTATATAAGTATATAATCTCGGCCACAACCACTACAACGTGAGACCTTGAAGAGCTACCTACCTCATTTATCATGACTACACACAACCTATCGCAAATCTGCGCTTCACCGGCAGAATCACATAATGAGATCGTCAAATGAACTTGTACATACTCGCTATGCTGGAGTTCTTTTGTGCGTTCTATCTGATGCCGAGCTATTTATTATAAAAGAGCCCACATAACATGAATCAATATAATATAATGTTCGCCACACAAATATTTGTTCTCGGTGAGGATCGAACCCACGCTCTCCAGCGCAGAAGGCAGAGCTTCAACTAACTGAGCTATGAGGGTTGTCTATATAAATATATACTTATCTCACCCTTTTATTAATGTAACAGCGGTAAAACCTAAAACTTTTTCAATAAGATAAGAGGTATTATTATGGTAATATACTCGAATTATTATTTATTAGCATAGTAAGCGGCTAAGTACCGGCTGATCGTGAACAAAACTATTAGTGCTACGCCGTAGCATCAACCGCACATCTAAATTTATCGCGCTACAAAAAGATACCAATGTCAATTTGAACATGCTCAACATACCATCTGAATGGCTTGTTTAACAATGCAATGTTTGAATAAATTTACTTCCTTATAGTCAAACCCAACTGAACTGTACTAAATTAACTGAGAATAGTAAATTCGACCGAGACTAGCGGTATCTAATGTGTTCTCAGAGCCTAGAGCGGCGAAATAAATTAAAAAGAATGGGGCGACAGGCAGGTGCTAGAAAAAAGTGTGCCTTTTCTACAACTTTTCCACGGTGCGAAGTGAACGGCTGAGGCCGAGCACTGTAACTACGAGAAAAGGGATCTGATACGCATGAGACTTAGCATTTGATGTCAAAGAATTGAAATTAATTGCTGAGCGGGTTATTGCACGAATAGCTAAAGTAAGCACACTTTTTATGAACTTTTTGTGAAGCAAGTAGCCTTTCTCTTTAGTTTGCTCATTTCTTTTGTTTACAATGTTGAGACAAGAATTTTTGTTTTAGGAATAGTTTTTAATCTATTTTGTGTGGCAAGAGGTCTTCATTTAGTGTCTGTGAGACACAAAACTGTTTAATTTTTAAACAGGTCCATATTTTTTTAGATCTAATCTATACTAATATTATAAAGCTGAAGAGTTTGATTGTTTGTTTGTTTGGTTGAACGCGCTAATCTCGGAAACTGCTGGTCCGAATTCAAAAATTCTTTTTGTGTTATATAGTACATTTATCGAGGAAGGCTATAGGCTATATAACATCACGCTATGACTAATAGGAACAGTATCGATACAAGATGTTGCAAAAATCTATGTCTATCCTTTTCTAACGCGTAGGCACTTCTCTATGTCTATCCTTTTCTACCGCGTAAGGACTTTTCTAAAAACGCTCAATAGATTGCTTAACGTTCTTGAATGTTCTGGAATACCCGGGCAACGCTGGGACTCGCGGCTAGTAAGATATAAAATTGTATAACTTCTAACCAAATCCCTTTGTGAACCTCTATTCTAAAAGATTAAAGTGATAAAAAATGTTACAAAATACTTGATTGTTTGTCTCAATCCTTAGCTTATTAGACCTTGAAGCCCACGCATGTTGCGGGCAAAGGCTGTGCTCAAAGCCAAATGCTGTTTCCTAGAGAGGGATAGAACTTTTGATAGCGTTCGGTATTGCTGCGCACGCGCATCACGTGAGAATGGACTGTACGAGTGGCGCGGTTGTGGCTGCTTCAGCTTAGAAAGAGTGAGACAGAAAATGTGAAATCAGGGTGGTTCCTCATGAGGTCAACGACCCACCACGACACGCATATCGGTGATTTTTATAATTTGGATTTTTGGACAAAATATTCATCTTATTGCCCGAAAGACTCATCTAGTCATGAAACATACGAAACCTGTTTTTGAATTAAGCACATTGCCTATCACGACTGCCGCCTTGTTAATTAGTAAGCAGATAGTTTTAAATTTATATGTATTATGCACCTATTTAGATAAGTGTCTTACTCTGGTACAACAGTGGTAGAGCTTGATTAAGGAGGCAGTTACCGAGCGACGAGGAGAAATAAACTGAAGTTAATGAACTTGAATTTCGAAGAATACCTAGATCTTCCGGCTGTCGTTTTATCACTATGGCTGTGACACAAAGTTTAAAAACCCTAAAATATAAAATAACTTCGGCCAGCCAGGAGTGACAAAAGAATGCTAAAGTAGGTAGGTATAGTCGAACCCCGCGCGACTGCCCACGTGAATTTCATACATATTTCAACCCCCACTGAACCCGGGTTGAGTATCATGAAATCGTGTTTCTTAGTCCACCGCTGACGTATAGACGAAGCTACCCTCCAAATAACTTCCCCTAGAACTGCTGGTTTAGATGGTGCGTTGATGGTTTGGCAGCCAGAGTCAACGTAAGAGTTTTATTATAAAAAGAAAGATACAAAGACAGCACATTGTAATAAAGTTGCGTAACACTGTCACCGTTTGGAAGCAACGACGCGACGTGACGTAAACTTATATCAGTTCGTTGGCATTGTATGATAATCGTGACCTTCACGTTTGGTAGCGTCGGCAACTTGGTTACATGGAACCACCACCCCAATGTTCGAAATTAATTACGAAATACTAGAAAAATTGCTGGAACAGAGAAATACGTGAACTGCATGACTGAAACATTTCAAGGAAATCTATACTTAAATATATCCTGTTTTCTAGGATAATAAGAACAGTCATTCTGGAAACCTGGGTCCTATGTGCATTCCGGTATTCGTTAAAAACCACACTATTTGAAAAATAATCTAGGTTGGTGTAAAACAAAGCCATTTTTGAACGATAATAAAACGATAGACATCTAAGATCGGTAAGTACGCGAATTCATAAAAATGTTTTCTGTTTCTTCCTTAGCGAATTGAACACAGGTCAAAATTATGATTTTAATCAAAGGAACCTCTCTGACCTCATAGAGGTTTTGAGCAGCACTTACACTTAAAATCACCACTTAGACTCATTATACCACAGTGCTTCAAAAGAACTAGTGGCGCGATAAAAAGAAGAAAGGCGCAAGTAAAGTCATCGGCACAACTATTCAAAATCTCGAAAGAGTCTCGGTAACTGTCCCTCCGTGAAGGGTAGTGACCGTAAGGAAAGCGTGGCACAAGGCGTTGTGCTTGCGCAAGCGTTTCATCCACGTGTAGCCACAGCCGCCGCCGCCGCAGGTGAGCCGAGGGCATCCATCCAGGTACATTTGAAATCTATTCGTTCCTTTCAACTATTGTTTAAAAAATAGGAAATCATAGGGATAATGCTAAACAAAATGATACCTATCAGAATGTCAATGCTTATCCATCATGCGTGAAGAGAACACAGAAAATTAATCGTTCATTATGTTTTTTTCGTAGTAGCGTAGTATTATTCTGGCGACCGTATCATATCATTTATTCATTAACGATCATACAATGATGTCTGAAATAAGTACATACATTTAGAAGAGGTGTATAGGTAAGGTACCTATCTACAATGCAAATTTTGCCTATATGGCACTACCGTAAGACCTACTATGTTCAGCAGTGGAATTGTAGATGATGGTGGGGCACTTATTATCCTGTAAATAAGGGCATAGGTCAATAGAATCAGATGCAGCTGACACTGTTTGCACACACCTAAAATAGATGATAAGATAATTATTACATACTAAGTTAACCTAAGGCTAAGCCACACTCGTTCTCTATCTCTACCAACTCATCTTTAAAAACTCACAGAAAGGTTATGTACAATTTGTCTGTGCAATGTGTATTGACGTGAGCCCAAAGCTTTTCTAAAATGACTTGCGTTTCGATTCGAAATCTTAAATTTGGTCCAAATGGCCATCGACTTCCGAGCCGCAAGTTTTGGGAGTCGCCTTGCGCAAACGCGTCCCACACGTGTGGCTGGCGGCTGCACTCATCATTCTTTGCACCGTTAGATTTCCTACTTCTCAGCAGGTATTATAGTCGTTCATATCGTAAAAGTAGGAATGTTTAATTAGAGAAAGGGCTTCACGGTACTCGGACTTTTTGGAAGCTGTCCACAACCTGCGCAGGTTACGAGCTCGCGTTTTAAAGCCTGTTTTTTGCTCTAGCTACTCGTATGATGATAACAAGGCTTGCTGTTAGTAGATTAGCATCTAGAAGCGTAAAATTTATAATTACACACGTGCTAAGTTTCGTCGAAACAATGCTCAAAACCACAATTTCTCTAGGATTTTTTTCCATGCTGGATAAAAAGGTCATTGGCTCATTTAGATTAGGCATCAAGGTGAATATTGTGAAAATGCAGACACAGACAATAATTTGCATCGTCTTGTATAGAACATGTCCTTGTACCTAACAATCGCATAGAATTGCAAAACATGTAGGTAGCTCATCCCCTACATTGTAGGGCCATACATACACACTAGTTATCGCACTAAGTCTGTCCACCTCTCATCACAATAAGTAGGTTTAATCGTCCTACACTTATGGCTACAATAGATTTCAATCAGGTGACGTCAACGACAATGAAAAGTCCCCCGGAGAGTCGAAGTCGCCCTCGAGCGTCATAGATCGCGGGCGAATTGGTTGCGCGGGCGCAAGCGGCGAGAGGCCCCGGCGGGTGCGCGACCGCCGCGCCCTCTATGCCTCGTCCCTCCCTCCCCACCCCCGTAGAACTCCTTCCCCCTCCACCCTGCCTTATAATACCTACAACAATAAGTACAGAGACTCCGTAGGTAAGTAAGTACACTACACACGATCACAGGAAAATTTACACTAGCTACTTGATGACACGGTCATCATGCGATGTAGAGTTGAGAAAATTACCCGGTTGGTTGCTAGATGAAGGACACACACGCAATACTGGTGACACGTGATTTGTAGGTAAATTTAACGATTTAAAAATACTGTACAAAAAATATGTTTTACTAGAAACTAGGATCAATACCTCCTTTGTGCGTGAAGTTGTATTTTTATCGCAAATACGTGACGAACTGGTGGTTAGCTTTCAAAACAAAGTCAGCATTTACCTACTTACATAAAGAAGCGTTCTAAGTCTAGGCAATTATTCATTTCAGAATTCAGAATGAAATTCTAAAATGTTCAGAATTGTTTATATGCATGAAAATCAACCAAATCTATTGAAAGTGACTGTACAGTTTTATGCACCTATAGTTTTAAGACCTACCTTTGATGTAAAATACCTATCGAGGTTGCAAAAGTGGTTGTCTATTTGTAAAAAAAATCATCCTTAATTTCTATGAATGATGATTGGCATACGTTTTCACTGAGCAGTGAATCTGAATACTATAAGATGTTTTATGTTTTATTGACAATTGGCTAAACCCTCAAACTATTATAAAGTTTTGTTTACTTATGAATATTTGAATAATATTATGTGCAAAACTAGTTTTGATTCTTAATTGATTTAAATTTTGTAACGAATACCAGTCACAAAGCGACGAATCCCCAGAACTGTAGACGAACTTTTTTTTAATCGAGACAGTGTTTGGTGTCTAATGCAAAAAAACTGTTCGTAAAAAACAACCAGTTTGCCTTGACCCCCGTAAGACCGAACGACAAACCACTGCCGCCGCAGGCTGTAAGCAATTATTAAAACCTCAAAGAAAATGCAAAATTTGATGAAAACTAGAGAAAATTTAAGGATAACACGACTAAAATTTAGTTATGAATCTGTATCCTATATCTAGTTTTTTGTAACGCAAATACAAAAGTAAAGGGTCCTTATATCAAAGTATTTTTTGTCTAGAGCAGAAAGAGCTCTGTACAAATATTTCGAACTATAGAGATGTCAGCAGGGAGCTGAACTAACATTATGGTTTTGGTCAACAGCCAACATGTTTGCACTCGCTGATAACCGCAGCCATGAAAATCGTGCAAGTGTTTCAAAACAGGGTAAAAAACGTTGACCTCTACGAAAAAAAGAGATCTGACTCAAAAAGTGATCATATTTTCAATTCACCAAGGACTTTTTCATCTATCTCAATCCTCTTGCATAGGAAGATAAATGTCGTATGTAGTTATTATTAGATCTTTGGCTGCAAATATCAATTCTAAGCATTTCATTTAGTGCACGTAACGAAACACGTTGTTTAGAGCGGTGGAGCGAAGATCACGCAGGACACGAGGGGCGAACGTGTCCTACAATAATCAGAAGGTCAGCCCAGCCCGCTACTCGGCACGATAAGTACCTACGATCCTATTGTACAGTCCACCTCCACATTTTCCTCCTACCTCCGTAGAGTCGTAGACTTATGGTATCAGAGTCACCACTGATAACTATTGTGTGATTATACGTGTAGACTCTGAAATCCTCTGATTTTGTTGATAAAGCCAGCGTAAATATAGTAGGTATATCGGAGGTACATTATTTCGTCATCAATATAAGCTGAAAATCTAAGGAAAACTGTTCAGGGAAATACCAAATTTTCACACGGCGGCAATGGCACTAGCAATACGATCGAACCCAAGAAGATAGACAAGGACAGATAGACTCCCATATAACGAGCCTTCTGCTTATTATCCTGCTACAAAAGACATTACAATAAGGTCAATGCGGTTAAAATAAGGCGAAGTACAGTCAGCCAATATAATAGTGTTTCCACCTCTGTGGATAATAAAACGTAATATCTTACTACGAGTAAGTTAATGCAGGGTGGAGTGACTATGCTTTATCCGTGGCTGACCTTAGCACCTACCTGCATTCACAGCAATGTCATGATTCGCCCTTTTCCGTCGGTATGTAATCGTGGTAGGCTGTAATAAAACAAATTGATAAACATCTTAGCTAGCAGATACTTAAATACCTAATGAACCTCTTATAAGTAGGTATAGTTTATTTTACTATATGGACAGAATATAACTTATTCCGAAATTTGAAAGGTTTTATGTGCAAAAACCACGATGATAGAATAATCCTTGAGACTCTAGCTATGTCAAAATAAGGCTATTATATAATTTCACAGGTAGAAATAATTTTCGAAGACTTTAGTGAGTTCTTCTTCTTATCCTGTCACTGGTTCTTTCAAATAAGTGGTGAAAGGATTTTAAGTGCGCTTCGCAGGAGCTCCTTTCGTACACACATATTGTTTTCGAATTTGATGGTACCTAGGTATTTAAAGGTTAAACCATTTTTTGTACTTATGATTGAAGTATAGAAATAGCTGTTAAGGCTCGTACGTTTTATTTTTTACAAACTGCTGTAGCAAAACGAATAGTTTACTAAAATCACCAACTGAATAATTGAAGCGGAAACGGACATTTACCCTAGCAGACTAGAATGATTACCTACGCGGAGCGCGGACCACCGGCAATGGATTTGATGGGGTTTGCTGGCAGAACATGAAAGGGGAATAAAATTGTTCAATATGCTTCAGGTGTGTACTAAAACTGTGACTTTACTTGATAAGACTTAGCGAAATATGCCTTAGGCTTGTTCCATGAGACGTAGTTTCAATAAAAAATATGGTTATGGCACGATTCTCGTCCGTCACAGTTGGAAGGATTCGAATAAAAAATGGAAATCTGGAATAACATAATTAACACGCAAGCAAAGCCGCGGGCTAGCGAGTTATAAAAAAATACTCAACTTTTTTTCTCCGAGAAGCATTTTGTTTCCCCGTTCTCCCTCTGTATTTTTTTATATTTATTTGAAACAAACGATAACCTTTTAGTTTATCGTCATATAACTTCACGTAAAAACTTCTTAGAAAACGAATCGAAATATAAATAAAATGTAGCAGGTCGATCTAGGCCGATGATATATCAATAAGCAGACAGACAATAAGCCCCCAGTGGAGGGTACGTTTGATTGTGATGCAGAGCCCCTGCTTCCGGCGAGGGGGCTACAGGTGGGGTCCGTCCCGTCTCGCTCCTTGCATGCACTGATTGAGCTAATGGCTTTTGCTGATAACTACAACGTGATGCTATTCCTGCCTCTGGTACGGAAAATCTGTTTTCATTTTCGCATAACCTGTCCATTTCAGATTTCATATCCCATGAACGATATCTGTATCTTTTCACTTATGCTTGTGAACCACTGTATCGTGGTATAACTATTGGTTGGTGCATGTACCAACCCTTTATTCTTACATAATTGGGTTATTTCAGAGAATTTGCTAATCATCTTTTCGTCTCAAGGCATAATCGGTGATCCGTGCGGTCTGTGTAGGCAGTAAGCTTCTGTATATAGAACTATAGCTACTGTGTCGTTTTCCATTAACAGTAAGTAGTAGGTGCAGATTTTTAGCATTGAGCTTGGTTTATATATACAGTTCCTATGAACACATATTTTATTTCTTCCTGCTTACTGCATGCCACCTCACTTTCAGCCATTCCCTTAGTTCCCACCTAAACATTAAATTTACTGTCAATTAACATTGATAAAGTCTGCATGAACATGAACCTGTCCATTATATTATTAATTATTCCGAGATTTGTCTGACCATGAAACAATTTTATGAATCCACCAACTATAGGAATGAGGGACGTCACAGGCCGTCGCCCAAGCGTGCGCGGACGCAGGGGGCGGCCACCCCGGGGCGAGGTCATTCACCTCCCCCCGCACCCCCCGCCTCCACACCTCCACCCGTCGCAATCACAGCCCTTTGTGAGAAAGCCAAGGGCTACTCCGAGTCCGGGAGGGCAAGGACTCCATTTCTTTGTTTTGCTTTCTAACGACCCTCTCAGGTACGTGCCCAGTGCCCAGTGCAGCCGACTGGCTCCGACTGGTTTTTACGGAAAGTAATGAAATTTCTGAAGCTTATTACAATCGAGAACGCAAATACAACGCACTTCGGTTATAAGCCTTCACTTTACTGCAGGAACCATTCACGAAGTGGATCACCGGCCGAGAATACCTACACGTTTGCGGAATGCATGATGAAGTGTTTCAAACTTATAAATTATAACATATTGGCTGTAAAACTACATAATCTTATGAAAAGTTATGTGTGTCATAATAAATAAAAGTTCCAAGTTTCAAGTGCTTGTAGTATCTATTTTGAAGACAAGCATAGAATAGTTCCATAAAACGATGTTTTCAAAGGATTCAAGTTCACAGCTAGCACCCTTCTTCCATACCAACAGGGCCGACTTCCTCAATTAAATCAGAAAATTAATAAAGCACCCCAATGTTTCTCTTTAAATTCCATGAGTTGAAGGCACTGGAGCAAGAAGGGCGCACTCTCCCATGGAGGCTCCCTTGATCCAAATAAATATTTAAAATATGGTAAATGTTTCGTCCGCAGGACGTTAGGGTAGGGTAGTAACAAGTGCGTGACATCATAAAACGCACTTCGCAATAATGTTTTCATTGGAAAGAGCTTCCTTGCACGCAACATCGTCAAACTTCAGTGCTCCAGTGCTTACTTTTTTACTTACCTTCAGTATAATCATTTTCCAGTAATATTTCTTTTCGTTTTAAATTTTTCTTCTGTCCAGATTTGGAAAAACGGAATCACTGCAGGCCTACCACAAGCTCTGCCTGGCTCTGTCTCTGGCTCTGGTTTTGAGTCTGTGTGAGTGCTCACCAGTGTATTATACTGTGTGTGTGACGTTTTGACGTAATATTTATTTAGTCAACACTCACACAGACTCAAAACCAGAACCAGGCAGAGCCAGACAGAGCTTGTGGTAGGCCTACTGATAGGCTTTTCGTTTGTCCTGTCCGTCTTCAGAAATATACCCTACCTATTCGAGTATTTGTATTTTATGGCAAAAAAAACGTGATCTGTGTTTAAAAAACCTTTGAATATATTTATTGATGAATTTTCATACGCTAAATTTTAGCTACTATGGAAAAACTATTTTTATTTGGTGAATCGCCGATTACCTATATTTGGCATCACAAAATGGTACGTGGTAGGTAGTGTAAGTTCTTATAATTATTTACATAACATAACTATGCATATGTTTGTTCTCTGTCTTGGTGTTATATTGTATTTATAAAAACTATACATGTATAATATCAGTTATTGGTTCCCATGGCGCAAGCTCTGCTTAGTTTGAGGCTAGATTTGTTGTGTGGATTTTCCACAGTACTTATTCAATTCAATATTCAATACGACGACAACTACGTTGGTGAGAGTTAACTAAAGCTCAATGCTATTCAAATGAGCACTTCAATCGAGCCCTTTATAAATACTAATAGCCTTACAAAAAAACAAAGGCACCCTTCGTCGGATAGCATTCAAATAAAAACATGAGCAGCGCACCCCACCCGCATGCGGCGCCGCACTCAATCCTTCAAATTGAACTGAACGTGTACTGTACAGTATAGAACAATGGAATATTTTAAAATACCATACGATTTTCAACCCTAATGATCCCGGGAAATACTTTAGTGCAATCATCGAATTGTTTTTTAAATTGCCACTTATTTTAAACGTCACGCGAGGGTGAATCATGGGGGTTGCTTCTGTCAAAGAGGTTAATTCGTAAAGATTATGTACCTAGGTTTATGCCGGTAACCGATATTATGAATGAACAGCAAGACAATTTCAGCTTTGAAATTGCAGGTTAAAGTCGAACTAATAAAACGCATTGCGGGCATTTCCCGAGGTTTTAGTAGGGCAGCAAGGTCTGCAAAAATCATGAGGATTGCTGAATCTGATTTGCAATTTTGAATAGAAAGTTGCTATGGTTACGTTATATTGGTGTTATGTACTTACCTATAGTTGAATACAAGTAGGTTTATTGATATTAGGTAAACTATGACTCACAATCTGCGTCATCGAATAGCCCTTATAAAATAGCAATTTTAAATGGATGCAAGTTAAATCAAATGAGAATTCTGATTTGACTCATAGATTCGATCAAACTAACCTACAGAGCGCAGAGATTAAATGCAACGCCCCCACGCCACGGTAACTCAATACGAGTGTCAATGTTTATCGCTATTAATATTAAAACAAAACCACACACTCCCCTCGGTAATACGTGGAGCGCCCCTTCCCTTATCAGTGGTTTGTGGTGTTAGGCGACAAGTGCTTATTTCCACATACTGTCACGTAACCACAAAATAACGTTAGTTAGTTTTTTAACATGCTCAATTTGATGGTAACTAGCCTTCTCCGCTGTAGCTCATGGGTTCGATACCCATCAAGGACGTAACATTTTGTGTGAGGAACATTATTTGTTTTTTTTAATTACAAAAAAAGCTTGAAAAATCAATCTGGTAGTACGTAATGGCTTAGTTCGGCATATATACCTAGATGGTTTTGTGTACAATGTTGTCGGATTATTTATTAAATAAACAACGATATTATATTGATAAGTCTACGTATAAATATAATATTGTATCGTGGATACTGAAACTTTCAGATTCATGCCTGAAAATTTCGAGAATTTTAGAACATAAATTAAATTTTCATTACTCATACTCTGAAAGTAGGTCTGAAGTTGCCTGAGGGGCCTAATTGAAAGTAAAACTTTCAGCCCTAGGGAGAATCGCTTTCTACTGACAGCTGTCAAATTATAAAAAAAAACAAGTTCTATTTTATTCAACCATGTTCCAACTTTCTAAAGTCTTTCTAACTGCAAGGAGGTTGTTCAACCAAATTCCAACTTTTTATTCAGCAAGTAGGTTGGAAACCCATTACAACGCTAAGAAGTTTAAAAAGTCTAATTATATTAGAGCGCAATGTAAAATTTAAATTTTAATAACATAAAGATAGTATTAAATAAATAATATATCTTCTAAATTACTTGATTAGTGTATAATAGCTTCAACTATTTATTTAAAATAACATAGATTTAAATTATGAAAATGAAAATAATGGCTGAATAATGCTGGCGAGCCGAAGCCGAAGGCCCGCCAGAGAAAAAGAAAAAAAAAACCGGGAAGGCGGCAATTCAATCTTCATTTTCACTAATTTTTCTTTCATGTTTTTATTTTTACTTTCCTTGTATTCGTAATGAAAAGCACAGTGTTTACCTCGGGTGAAAGTCTTTTGAGTCCCTCAAGCTCCATTGGCGCCCTCGCTAACGCTCTGGCGCCAAACCCGTCTCGGGACACAAAAAACGTGACTTTCAACACTCAGGTAACAATGTACTATTAACACTCCAGTGTGATGATGACCCCCGGATGAACCTTATACTGTACCTTTTTATATCTAATGCCATAATTTTAAATATTGAAGTTCGTTTCATTTGTTCAACATTTTGTTTTATACTTATGTTCCAGTACCAGACATTTGTAATGTCATGAAGTGTTTCCTCGTCTAATGGCCCGAACACACCTAGTTCGCTGGCGGTAGCGATCAGTGAAACGGTGTCAAATATCGCTGTCAGATTTGAGATTTGACAGCGAATATTTGACAGCGTTTCACTGTTCGCTACCGCCAGCGAACTAGGTGTGTTCGAGCCTTTATCGAGACCTTTGTCGATAAGTGCACGCGGATTAACTGTTGACGTTGTGTTGACGACATAAATATGAGACAGAATAGCTTGTTTGTAGCGCCTATGTCAACTATGGTTTTCAATAGAGCTGGCGTTTCTTTGGGATCGTCACTCCTAATGATTAATTATAACTCATACCTTTATTTGCCTTTAATTGTAATGAATCTTTAAAATGTATTATTTTGTGTACTTACAATAAAGTATTAATCTATCTATCTATCTCATAACCAGTAGGCCTACCACAAGCTCTGTCTGGCTCTGTCTCTGGCTCTGGTTTTGAGTCTGTGTGAGTTCTCACCAGTCTATTATACTGTGTGTGTGACGTTTCAACGTGGAATTTATTTAGCCAACACTGATAAAGACTCTAAACCAGGGACAGAGCCAGACAGAGCTTGTGGTAGGCCTGCAGTGCCAGGGCAGCAGCGCTTTTTATTGTTTGCGTAGTATGAAACGAGTTCATTCATACGGCGATCCGCTCTGGAATCTCCTGAGAAATCAAATAATATAAATTCTATATAACCGCAGATTCTAAACTGCATAAGATTTCGAGCAATATTATTCTTCTTACTTATTGTGCGTCGTATGTCTGTACTTTTTTCTGATTTGTAGATGACCCGGCGGCGCTTTCGCTTAAAATTACAACTTGACCCTAAAATTGTTAATCGACTTTTGTCGCTGCTAAGTAGGTACCTATTTCTTTTCATATCCGGCTAACTGCCTGAAAGTTTTATTAGGTACGAAGTCTCCAACAATTTTGGAAACTGTCAGGCTGTGGCAGTATGCAATAACACTGGGCTATTTAGTGATCATAGGTCACATCACAACCTTGGATAATAAATACATTTATAGTATTCAAGAATCTAATATTAAAAAATAAGCCAGTTATACGGATACAAAAAAAAATACATCACCAACGAACTCCTGCCAAACATAACAGGGCTCTTTAAAGTACTAATAAGTTAATATACTTTTCCGATTATGGCTATCTCTCTCAGCAAAACGACATCAAATCAAAATAAGTAAACCTAAATTCCGTGGTGAAAATCTCCCACGGGATGAGTCTGTCTGCCCCATCCTTCGAAGGGGACGCGAGCATTCCTGGGAACGCGCACTTTTTGTACCTTTTGCAAGGCCTGTGTCACTAGACTGACGGATCTGAAAAATCCACTCTCAACCAAAATCTACTTGGTAGGGAGTACAGACCGACCACGTGTTGAGTACAAAGGGAATGCCAGAACCTTGAAACCTGATCTGTAAGGCCTACCATGAGCTCTGTCTGGCTCTGTCTCTGGTTCTGGTTTTAAGTCTGTGTGCGTGTTGACTAAATAAATCTTACGTCAAAACGTCACACACACAGTATTTAGCTGTCCCAAAATGTGTTTTTGTTACAGCATGACCCAAAGTAACAGTGTTCGACTATTTTTGACTTTTCGCAATCCAAAAATAATTACCGCTTTAGCACCAATGATGAGAAGAAATACTTGGTGTTCAAATGATGGATTCCGGGATACCACTAAATTCTGATCTATCCTGTGTTCTGTGCGAGGGACCTAGCTCGCCTCAGAATCCTGAACACGTCGACCCAGATGATTAGGTAATATTGAGGAGGGTGGTCGTTGAACGCATCTTCTAATCTAAAAGTTACATCATTTATAAAGACGGAAAAGATTTGTTTAATACTAAGCTTATACTAGTTTGATTAAATCCAGCAGAGGGGTTGTCTAAGTTAATATATTACGCTAGCATGATTAATTGTCAGTCAGTCAGTCTGATTGTCTGTACACCGTAGTCATGGTTGTCACACTAGGGTGTCACGGGAGTGATACTTCTGTAGAGTGTTACTATTGATTCTGTGCCTTTGCCGCCGACGTCGTAGGGGGATGACCGGGATGTTATTTTTCTCCAGTTTTGTTCCTTTATTTCGGCTGACCGCCAGTCACGTCCACGAAGGAACATGAGCAGATAATTAGGCACATTAATTTTAACCCAGATTGTTACATGTAAGGATTTGTTTTACTTAGGTTAATATTGAAACAAATTGAGGTTAATGTTTTTTGTTGTGTTGTCCGTTAGTAACCTTTTTTCCAAAATTTCAGTAACTGCACTGTTGTGAAGGTTCTGTTTCATTCAGGGAATAGTCTGAACATACGATCATTGTAGTACAAGACAAAAAATGACACATTTGCAACCAAACAAAGCCAGGTTAGCATCTCAACACGTGCTTTTTCAAATTACACAACTAAGTAATTCGTTGAATCAATATTAAAAACAACACATGTATTGCCTCCGCGCCGTGCAATCACCTCAAATTGTAACAAAATCTCCGATATTTGTATCTGGAACTGATTAGAAGAAATAATGGTCCAATAATTTCGGGGACACAATTTATTCTGTCTTCAGTCTTGCGCACATCTAGATCGCCTGGTCGATGGCGATCAGAGTTTCAATGTCAAATATCACACTGTAAAAATTCGTGGCAGTGTGGGCGGATGGACTGCTTCTCTTTATTCTGAGGGATGAACTCAAAACCCTATGCTGCACAACTATGGCTTTCTAAGCTAATAGTGATCCTTGTGATGCAAGTGAAATAACACTTTGACTTTGAAAGTATGCATATGTTTTTTTATGTCCGTGGCAGGTATTTATTGTGGGCTTAGCTTCTATTTCAAGTTTACTTTAGCTCCTAAACTATATCTAGTCTGACCCGTGGCTATAATATAATTTCGTGATAACTTCGTTGCAGTAGTCCTCATGGTCAAAGTCTACGTGCGCACTTTCCTGCCAAGTTCAAGTTCTACTCATCATCAGCAAGAAACCACTATAGTGTATTATAGTGGTTCATTCAAAGTAGGTGTGTATCTACAAATACAATTCCCTGCAATTTAACTCTGTCCCGAGCTAAAATGAAAACGCTGTCTACCCAAAGTGTATAATCGAATTGCACATTTCCCTCGCCCTAAACGAGTGTGCCTAGGTAGGGGCTCATCCCTGTCGTAATTAACTGCTACATGATGCGGGCACTATCGATACATCGATCGGGGGGGTACCACCCCCACCCCAGGACACGGCAGCAGCCAGTTATCTGCGCGGATCGATAAACGGTAAACTACAGATTATACTACATGCATTATTTAGGCGGGACTGCTGAAATGATGTTGGTCTTTTACCTTGGCCAATAGATGATTGGTGAAAGGAGTAGTGATTCAATTTGGTTTTGCATAGCTTATTAAATCTTTGGGAGATACTTAGTATTTCACCCAAGCAAGATGTTGCAAGCGTTTATGTTCAGCTTATGAAGGCACTATAAGTAAACGATCCTTAACCAGTTTAAATATTATATTGAAATCTAAGGTTTCGAAAACGAACCAAGAGTAAATCCATGAAAGGGATTCCTCTTTTGCTCTGATAAAAAAAGGTTGACATCGATTTTATAATTTTACTAAGTTTTTCCCCTTTCCGTAGCTCTATCATTCGAAGTAGATAAGTAATAGCATAGACAAAGGAAAACAAGTTGTTTTCCTTTGTCTATGGTAATAGGTACTCATGAGAGCAGACTCAGGGCGGCATCGATTTCAAATAGCGGGATACATTCACAATGTACCCGTCCTAGTATTGTCGTGATGGGAACCACGATAGGTACTGTTATCGAGATTTCATCTTTTTCTGTCTCTGTAACAGTATTAATGATCTTAGATTTCATTGAACGCATTAACACTGAAGATAGCTTCGAACTTTTGTGGAAGGCCAGTGCAGTCACTGCATTAGAGGTAGGTTGCTGCTACAAAACTGTAGCTAAGGTCTACAATATTGGCTCTACAAGAGGTTTCATAATTCTACGATCTACAAGACCATTGCGTAGTCTTCGTAGGCTCTTATTCTCTTTGGGGGGGTTTTGAGGGGGTTTACTTAGATCTATGTACTGACGGCTGTGTACGTTTTTATAAAGAAAACTTCTGGTGAGTGAGCAAGATCTAAGCCTAGAACCCACCTGTATCCTATCTAAGCATAGGATACAGGTGGGTTCTCTTGCCATAATTAATAAACATTCGTGAAAACATTGTGGGTCCTAAATTTAATACATTTTAGTGCTTGTTCGACAGATTTTACGACAACCTAAGCACCAATCTCAGCTTAGTCTCTTTAGAGCCTTCGCATGGGCATTTCGAATCTTCATTAACCCCAATACATTTAACTTTAAGAGCCAATCACTGCTGCAATAATGAACTATGTGTCTAAACAGTTACTCGATTCAATCAGGATCTCGAAAGAAATTGACGTCCTAGATGTCAAACACGTGGTTTTAGCACTGAATATTCGAATGCAAGAATAGAGAGGAATCGTGACTGGCTTGACACCTCCGCTCCGGAAATGCTAATTGATTTGAAAAGTAAACAAACATGCAATTGTTTACCGAATGTCGAGCCTGTAACACAGTCCCCGTCGACCGCCAGCGCTTGTGCAGGCCTGCTGAGATGGTCATTGGAAAGGTTGGGGCGCGCGGCGGTACGGTGGACTCATCAGAGAGCGCGGGCGCACACCTGTAGCGGACATTCTCGCGGCAATAGCCGAACTTATCGCCATGCTCTGACGCAACCCAAACAGGATCCACCTCCCAACAAAAAGTTCCACGGCCACTATTTCGAAACTCGTGCGCACCTAAATAGAGAAAGGCATCTATGTGCTTGTACATCATTTGTAGAGCCGCTAGTCGCAACCCACGGGGTACGGGGTGAATGCCCTTAACGTCCTCCGTCCTCCTCGGAGTAGCTCTCTCCCGTTCTCGCATGCGAGAGTCCCTCTTCTTTCGACTTCGAAAAGAGGGCACGTAGTGGATCGTCTGCGAGTGAATTCGGACTGATCTGCGATGAGCTTAAAGTCGTGAATCGCGCGCGGGTTGTTATTCGTGTACAGTTAAGGGTGTGTGCGCACGCGCATTGCGTTTGTATTCAAATGAGGACAGTGCGTTCCGCGCCGGAGAGCACTATGATTGTACTTTTTTAGTCCGTGAGCGGTAATCAGCTACAAGGAAATGGGCATCCTTAGGGGTGGCGCATGGCGCGGGCGCGGCTGGCCGGTATTGAGGACACCGTCTTGTTAATGCGCGACAATTAGCCGCTCTAGGACAATTCGTATCATTGACCGGGTGGTCCGTGATCTATATTGATGTCCCAACCTTGTTTCTCGCCAACATGTCACTTATAATTCGTGGATGGGTCGTTTTTATTGTCAGCATAGACACACCAATTTCACTGCATTATGCGTTATTTTTTTGTGTGATCCAAATTATTAATTTAAAACAAT
Source organism: Thera britannica (assembly GCA_939531255.2). Classification (NCBI taxonomy): domain Eukaryota; kingdom Metazoa; phylum Arthropoda; class Insecta; order Lepidoptera; family Geometridae; genus Thera; species Thera britannica. The sequence goes on from OW618048.2 coordinate 5,909,268, forward strand.
TTGCAAATCTGTTCTAGGACAACTACCCAATCCACTCCTTCACTCTTAGCATTGGTAAAATGGAGCATCTTTCTACTCGCAAGAAGGAAATGTTATCGTGGGTTACGCAAAATTTTCATCTCAAAAATTCCTGAATAGCATTATCATTTTGCTAAGAAAATGCCGAAAGAAAAGTCTGTCGCATACATTTTTTATACCTCATAGTCTGTCACTGTACATTGGGAAGAGATTAGGTACCTAAATAGTAAAAGCATTGTTTATTTTAACCAGATTTCTAAAAGGAAGGTCTTCAGTTATTTATCTAAGTGTAACAATTACATTCACAGTCGCACAGCTACTTGGCGCATATCACATGCCCCTAGATAAGGAAACAGAACGGACAAGACTGCCGTAGTCAAAGTTAACGGACATGTAATCAAGTTACCGAAATATTGCGTCCGTTAGAAAGGCAAATGGAAAGGTGCGGATTCTCAGCCACTTTTAAATAGTATGGCATGACACCGGTGTGAGATTAAGCCCTTCGGCTACTCCTCTGTTTTTTTGTTTTTTTATAACACAAATCGAACGATGCTTCTAGACTTGATCTCGTGGAACTTGCATCCTAGGCTCACCTCACCTAATAGCTGAAAGAAGTATTTAACACCATTCATACACTGTGGTGGTGAAGTGGCACCACACTGGAACTTTACTGCTATTATTATTATTTTTGAAGGATCATACAAAAAAACGGTGGGAAACAAGCCGTAGTTTCTTGCCTGTTCTTCTAGGCTTGGTCGCGTGGAACTTGCACCTAGACTCACTTTTAGCTTTATGACGTATTCAAAGTGATCCTTGTGATACAACTGAATACATGTTTTGTGACTTTGACTTAGACAAGGTTAGACTCTGGGTCTCAATTTTTCCTTGCAAGAAAAAAAGCAGGTTTATAAAAACGTTGGTTGGTTGGTAGGTATATCTAATTCTATCGTGTTAGGATCAATTTTTTTTTTACTAAACTGTGTGCAGTTGGATTATACACAATTAAGATAGTAGTAGTTAGTTGCCCGAGACTTTTTATAAAATTTGAATGTGATTTTTTTTTCAAAGGGAATTCATAATGTGGGAGCGAGAAACACTAACATCGATGGTGGTCTTCGCCTTAACGCAATTGTCCTTGGTAATTTAGATGTTACGTGATAATTTGTAACCCGTGGATACGTATAAATATGATTCTTTCACTCGTCTTAACGTTTGAATCCGTAGGATCTCTGGTTAGGTACTTAGGTACTACAATTATATAAAATAGTTGGTTTGCTAACAAACCACACAGCCATTGAGTCATCGAGTCATCATTAAAGGTACCTGGTTAGTTGCTAGTGGGCGGCTTTCGACCTTCGCGTGTCCTGCCATATTGCCGTTCTGCGATTCCACTTCTCTAATAGAACCTTTATTATGAAGACCTTGTGCGTGTACGTAATCATAAATCATTGCTAGTATTATTCAGATCGGTCATCTGTGATGCTTAGCTAAACTGTCAGAAACCATATACCTAGTATGGAAGCCGACAGTCACATTGCCTATATTTTTTGTTATACAGCTAGCTGATGGAATAAGCATATGTCCCACCTGATGTAAAGTGGTAACCATCGCCTATAACAAAGCATTGCCTAATAGGTCACGCACGTCAGGAACGTGCCCTACGATGCACTGTCCTGCGTCCATCAGCTTGAGGCATACAGATGTACATCCTCACGTGCCAGTAATTTTACCGACACCCACACCCTTTAAACCGAAACACAGCAATGCTAGTTCACGGCAGAAATAGGCATGGTGGTAGTACTTCTCCGGACGAGCCACACAGAAAGAGCTACTACTAAAATATGGACTTCTTCTTCTTCTTCTTATCGTGTCACTGATTCTTTCGAACCAAGTGTAGTGAAAGGATTATAAGTGCGCCTCGAAGAGGCTCCTTATATGGACTTGATAAGCAAATAGATGCATGAGATCTAATGGCGTCACATATTTTTTTCGGAATGATTTCTTGATGACTCGGAATCAGCATTCACTTATTATAGCGGTTATGATGCCATCGATCGCATCTTTGTATCAAGTCTATAGGCAATCTGACCGTCGGCTCCCGTACTAATACCATGCCAATTTATAAACGCGGAAGCTTGTCTGTCTGTTTTTACATTTTAACGACTAAAAAATATTTTTCATCCCACCAGCTGTGTGTTTTTGCTGTTTAATTTCTGACTGGAAAAGCCGTTTTTATCCGCTAGAGGATAAATTTGAATTTAGAATATCGTGTTCAATAAGTTTGTGAATACAGAACCTATTTACTTCTACCTCCATGGTGCCGAACTTATCATACAACCTTTTTTATTTTGTTAAAAACTCGCACTCGTAACCTCCTTGGTGTATTTGTGAATTCAAAACACCATTAAACCTATTTACTTCTACCTGCATGGTGCCGAATTTATCATACAACCTTTTCAAATTTGTTAATAACTCATACTCGGAACCTTTTTGGTGTGTTACTTTTAGTCGCGCCATGTTCTTTTTTGCATTTATAGTCATTTCCTCGCTGAGGTGGGATGAAAAGTTACGTGTTGCACTCGAGTGCAAAGATTTTTCACCTTGTGCTCTTTTGATTCCTTCGCGAACGCTTAGGATTCTAACTTTTAAACCACTCGCTACGCTCGTGGTTAAACTTTAGAATCCTGCGCTTGCTCAGTCATCAAAATTGAGCACGCGGTTAAAAAGCAGCTTTGCACTCTTGTATAACAAATAACTATTATATAACGGTGGTGGGGTCTTTGCTTTACTTTTTACTTTAGTGAACACATAAAACAAAAGTAACATAGATGGTTCTATATTTTCCCGTCACATCTTCTCAAAAAAGAACACAGTGAAACTTCCAAAACATTGTTTCATAATAACGCTGTAACTTAGAACAGTTTTAAATCACAGAATCGATTTTTCAACGACCTAAGCACCTACTTCTCATTACGCTCTATCCAATTTAGATAATATGCTAGAAAATGTACAGGTGTAGGGCGCATCCCTCCCAATGCTAAAAATACTCTGATAGCGAGCAATACGTCAATCAAAGCTACCTAGCAGCAGTATATTTGGTACCTCCTACGCCATTTGTCTGATAAACTTAAATAATCTGAAAATAGAAAAGCTATAGCTCCAGAAAAATCATCTAAAGTTATTTCACTTTCTTATATGAAATATTTTTAAGCATGGAGTCGTGGGCGGATGCTAGTAATGAATGATGGCTAGAGCAAACTATAGGAAAAGAGCAAAAGAAATAACAATCACGTGTCCAAGTGTTGAAGTACCTATATATGTAATAATAACGGCTTGAAGAGCATAACTTTAATTGCCTCACCCATCCAGTATCAAATAGACAAAAATAAAATGATCAAATCGAGCATGTCTCACTTCGCACGGCAGAACCGGTTATATTACAGCGCAGCCTAAAATCTTCTATCGTCCCCTTGAGTGAACCCGAGATGTTGCGCAAACGCATTCCAAGTTTCCGTGATTCCGTTAAAGTCATCGACTGTTTTTGACCATCATGCGTCCAAAGAAAAAGTATCAAATCATTCTATTCGTATGTATCACATTTTATCACATAGTATGACAGATAATTTATGCAGATGACAATTTTAACATAAGTTCACATTCATAATTTATATTGTTGTTTGTTCTATTAAAGGTATTATAACAGAGCTATAAAACAGTTGTATGTACATACATAATACCGTTTAAAGTTTATTTTGTATGGATAAACATTACAATTCTTATAAGGTTTCATTTATAGATAGATAAAAAGATTAACTCTATATTGTACACAAAGAAGAAATAAATACAGAAAGATCTAAAAATAAAGAAGGTGGCCTCATGGCTTCGAGCGATCTCTTTCAGACAACCTTTAAATTAACCTAATACTAAGTAATTTTTAATTAATAATTATAACTGGGTGAGAAATAAAATTAACGCAAATAGCCGAGCTTATTGTAAGACACTTCAATAAAATTAAATTACGCTTTTAAATTAAAACCGAAATTAGTCTTTTGGATAACTAAAAAAAATAAGCTTGTGGTTTAATCAAAGTTTCTGATTGCTTTTAACTTGTCTATTTTGGTCGTCTGCAATTGAATAGAACTAGGAGACCGAGAAATACAGAGCAACATTATTTATTCTGTTTTCCTTTTACTAGGCACACTCTTAAGTTTAACATCTCGTTTGAAACTTTAGCTAAAGACCAGTAGGCCTACCATGCATGACCTCTATCTGGCTCTGTCTCTGGTTCTGGTTTTGAGTCTGTATGAGTGCTCACCAGTGCATTATACTGAGTGTTTGACATTTGGAACTAGGATTTATTTAGTCAACACTCACACAGATTCAAAACCAGAACCAGAGTCAGAGCCAGCCAGACAGAGCTCATGGTAGGCCTACAGACTAAGACTAAACACAAGTTGTTAGAACATGTAAATAACTACTTCTGTAAGAATAATTGTAATCTTGTTGCGATCATGATAGATATTTAAATAAAAAAATAATAGGTGTTATCTGATTAATTAATTGATTTTAATGTAGTAACAAATTAAAAGGCTTAATTTGTACTTTAATCATAAATCATTTACTGTATGTAAATTTAGAAACGAGATTATAAAGTACTAGATCTTGACAGATAAAACCATTTATTTTGATTTGGTACACTTGATTAACAGAAGATACCCCTTATAGAGGGAGAATACCCCATATAGAGGTTTTTAAGGGTGGTGTTTTACACCCTGCACTGCAGGCTGCAGGTGACTTGATTTAGCAAATTATGACGTACCGTGCCTCGTCTATAAACTAAAACTTGTCAGTACTAAGTATCTGATACTGTTTTTATCTACCTCCCTCATAGTAATTACGTGAGCGATAGGACCATCCAGCCTGTGAGAACTGTAATGTGACACATCGAGAATTGATGATTTCTAATCGCAATGGAGCATCTTTCATTTATGCCTGGGTATGGGTACCTTACAGGCTGTGTATCGGCCTCGATTCACCCCACTGTCTCCGCAGTTTCCATTTGCAAGCAAAAAGTTGTGAACGGGCGGGGCGACATAGACTGCCATTAGAACCGCCAGTGTAAACAGACATGTCATCAGTGATGCGCAAGCGCCTCTCGCCTTGAAGAGTGAACGGGTGCGGAGGGGAGGGCAGCTCTCCTATGCTGTAAAATTTTAATGATACATTGTTGGTCTCAGACAGGGGAACGGTTTGCGATATCGAGATGTTTTGCGAGCGCCGACTTCGACGCCTGCGCACACCGTTATCCTATTTCCTCCCTCCTTTATGATCGACGCATTGTGACGATATGATGGCTTGGTACTCATTTTCCATTTACGGTGGCCCATAAAAGAAACAAAGTAGGTAGGTCTAGGTACAGTCGGCAGGACTAATATGGTAGTTGCGTAGCATTGCTTTTATCTTTTACAAGTCAAAAATTGAGAGATAAATCATTTCATTCATTTTTAAAGTCGTTTCACTGTAATCCCTTTCCATGCTGCGGTACTGATTTGAACTGACTTCGACAAGAATCAAAATGCCTTATGCTTCGCGAATGCCTTTCCTTGACTTACGTATAGTTTATGAAGGTACCTTCGAATGAGTGTCAGATTTGTCATCAAATAACCATCAACCTGCCTCTACAATTATGATGGACAAGTGCCAACAGGGCTCCAACTGGGCCCCAGCAGGGGTGACTTGACTGACTTAGCCTTGGCTACTTAATAATGAATGCAAATACATTCATGATTCTAGCCCGCCGATACGCAGGTACCCTTCTAATTATGTAGTCCTTACGACTACTGATTTACCTACAGGAAACCCAAAATCACTGACCACAAAAAATAGGGTTGGCTGCTACTGAATTAATGATTTTACCAATATACCGACGTAGATCTTAGGTAGAGTTTTATAATTCGGTGGGTAGAGTCATAATATTCTATATAACAGCGAACGATAAAATCGACGTTGGGGCAGAATAAAGACCTTAAGAAACCTCTTTAAACGGGTAGGTGTAGAAAGTGTATGAACATAATTTTTATATAGGAAATGAAAAGGAGTATAAGTAAATAACTCCCACGGACGCGTGAGCTTAGAAACATAAAACTTTTTCAAAGCTCCACTATCTAGCTGTTTGTGATAAATCAAAAGGTCTACGAATAGGTGGTCATAAAGGTGCCCACAAAAGCCAGAGTTTTAGAGCCCTTCAGAAAGTGTGTCGAGGTACCCCGCACCCCGCGGCTCACTCCGCCTGCACTGGAAAATATCCATGTGCATGCTTGCCAGCTAACTGCTATTTCGCTAGATCTAACAATCACACTCGCATAATCCCGTCGCGCGTGGTATTCTTTCAAAACCGCCTAACATGTAGGTTACGGTTTAAAAGGAAGTTAGTGATTATAAAGTAACAGCCATACTTATAAATGTAATACAAATTTAATAATTGCTGAAAGTTAGCCCTGTCACTGTTTGTCATTACCCAGTGGTAAGAAATGGCAATAGATTAAGCGCTGATGTTTATCTATAGACATAATATTTTCATAAGTAAAGCCATAAATTATTAGGAGTAACGCAGCCTAGCAGCCATTGAAGCTGACGGAAACATTATAGGAGAGGCCTCTACTAGGTACTGTTTGGTGATGATGATAGTAATAACCCCCCCCCCCCCCCCCCCTAACAGTCATACAATTAATGAAGTTATTTAGTTACAGAATTAAGTGATGAATATAAGTTCCTTTCTAGCCACATTTGGTTAAATCTAACCACTTTGGCAACTTCTGTTGGCAACTGTATCCGTGCATTTTATAGTTTTCCGTCGAACTGAGAGAGTCATTAGATAGGTAGGTAAATGCATTAGGAAGGTACCTATCTACTCTCACATTTCCGTAGAAACAACCGTTCTGATAGCCACTGCGGCACACGAAAGGAAGTGCTTGAAATTACTGAAGATAATTGCTTTTGATTAGGTGTTGCAACAATGAAATCTCTGATGGGTTGCGAAAGCTGCAAATGCCTGGATAAGTGTGCACCAATGTGTTGTATTGGATTACTTATCCCATCTAAACCAACCGACACTTTTATAATGCCCTAGAAATAGTAATCCTGAACAAAAAATTCTAATGGGTTACTCTACAAATTAGTTTTTAAAAGAAAAGCATAATTTAGGTAGCCCTTTCTAAAAAAGTATATTTGCAGCCTCTCCAAAAAACAACAAATTCCTTCGGAAAATTGTCCTGAAAAAACCTTCGCAGCTTTACTTTAATTACTATTCTCGGATTATTGAATATTTATTCATAAGAAATGTAGATGCCTAAAAATCACGGTCATAGTCATAGTGGACATTTCCTCAATGCCTCGTGTCTTTAGGGCATTTATATGCAAATAAGGGTGCGTTCATCCGATTGTTACATCTTTAAAGTACAAGTCCAACACACAAGGCTCATTGAAATTAATACTCAGACTTCGAGGGCAGCGATCTTGGGGCGAGAGGCCAGTGGTGTAATCAGGGGGTCTACTTAGTCTAAAAAAACACTATACGAAGAAACATTAAGTAATTATTAAAATTTTGAGTTACTCTACGTGTCTAGTTACATAAACCTGGAGCTAATACCATGGGTCTGATAACCAAATAATTTAGACCTTGATAATAAATTTACAAAACTATGAATATACTTTTAGTTTGCGAAGAAGAAGGAAAACGATGAAACAAAATTAAAGATAAAATTCAGACATAATACTCCTCAAGAAAAAAATAAAAATGGCCCTGACTTCGAGTCTGTAAGAGGGAAGGGGGGGTAAGTAAGAGAGAAAAAACTAGAGGGGAAGGCTATAGAGTAGCCCTGACTCCAAGCCTGTAAGAGGAGGGAAGGGGGGTAAGAGGGCATTGCGCAATGCATTACAATAACGCGACATTACGTGCCGTGGACGCGCCCGCGCCCGCGCCGGGGTCATGCCCGCACCGATTCGGGGAACGTCATGCCACGGTATCGACTGTCGACATGCTTATATCGATGAATTTACAGATTATGCAAACAAGCATTACTCAATGTTGATACATTAGACAAAAAGGTAGGTACAGGAACCTACTTAGACGTACGCTGGTGAATACGAAAGAAGGCTCTAGAGATAATTATGATTACAGATTGGATTAAACCTAAAAAAAATCGTTTCTAGTTCCGTAACTTTCGTGGCTTTTGGTAGGCTTCTTTATAAGACTTATCTTCATTATGACTTTACCACTTGTATGTCCATACTAATATCTACCGACTCTACCGAGCACATTTTTCATCCCCCGATAACACAATTATGAAACAATGGGCGCTGGGTCGTTAATAAAACATTTATTTGGTCGATTTGGATACTGAGCATCAAATGGCCCCAAATTAACAACTATTATTGACATGAAGCTCCAACAAAACGCCAGAATAGCCGTAAAACGGCTTTAATATCCACGGTGTGTGTCGTCACGCTCTCTGCCTAGGCTAAATAATACTTACGACTTAAATACCCAAGAGGCCTGTTTGCGGATTCAAAATGTGTAAACAGACTACCACTATTGGAGTTCCAAGTCAGGCAGTGTCGCTAAAAATAGATTTTCCCACGAGCAACATGCTAATAGTTCTGCATTATGTACTCGAACTTATCTATAACTAAGTAGATATACATAAGTATTGTATTTATTGGTAGTGATACATAAGCAAACACAGCAAGTTTTTACGTTCCTATGTAGGTGTGGCAGGTTTCTACACGAAGCAAAGCCTGATTTTATTAAAATCAAAATATGAGAGTAAATTATTTTTCTCATTATATTTATAGGTTTATATTTTATTTTTTAAATGTCTGCATCGATATTAGTAAGAGAACAGGTTGTAAAATACTAACACGGGACTTGGGTACCATGCATGTCGATCTAACCAACGAAAAAATTAATTCAGTAAGTAGTATGTAAATAAAATAAAAAAGCTCAATTTTTTAATTATTCTTGGTCATCATGATAACAGTGACTCGTGTACTACCCTAAAATGTAGCTATAATTTCCTTGTATTGCGTAGGTATTTTGACTTGTAAACCGCAATGACTTGTTAACATTAATTTGCATGCAACTTATTAATTAGGGTAATTTGCAAGGCATTATTTAATTAGACAAAAGACTCGTCCTTTAACAAGTGTATACTTAGACCCGACCTGTACTGTACTGCATATAATCAGGTATCGGTCAGGTATCAATTCTGTTGTTTACAATCTGTCTAGCTAAACTAGCCTAAAATTTTCTAATTTAGTTAGGAAAATCTTAAAAGCTATTCTGTTATCGCATTTTACTAAATTTAAAAGGTGTCTATGACACCTCTAAACTTGTTCTAAATTAAGTTCACAGATAACATAAACATTTGTCATTTCATGCATCTTGGCACTACTCGACACCAGATGGCGCTCTATTTAGACTATTTTTACGGGTTTTTGTATCTGTGGGTGCAAACAGCTAAACTTCAAATCATCGACATGTAAATAAATAAATACAACAACTCAACTTTTCTCAAAAAGAAAACTTACAAAATGCAGCCTACTGACCGCCCCCGATCCCGAAAAAGAACAAATACTAGTCAAAAAGATTGGTTGGTGGAACGGCTTTTGTCTAATAAGTTGATGGCACGAGGTACGTACCATTTATGTTTTATTGGTTCTGAAATAGATACCTAGCTACACACTTCAGTGATTTGATTGTTGTATGTCCGGTTTTCAGGTAACCAAGCTGATAGAGCAATAAATGAATTTTAGGGGATGCTGGCGGGGGAGCTAAATGCTCTTGGCTGTAGCCGGACTGCTGAAGAGTGGCAGCATGTAAGTTATTTCATCTACCTACTAATAATATAAAGAGGAAAGATTTGATTGTTTGTTTTCCGATAGTAAATCTAGCAAGTGATATCCAACAAAACCCATAAACGAACTGTGGGGTTACCGCGGTAACCAAAAGTGTCCAGCGAATTCTTTGAAAAGCTTGGTTTCTCCATACAAAATTGTGGCATACAATAGGCGTGAGGCGTCAGGCACCTGCACACTGAAACTCGCGGTAACCCCACTGTCCATTGCTCGAAGAGTTTAGTGTGCGTTGAAACGCACACTAAACATGTTCTTCGAGCAAGCCTTAAAGTGCAGACGCAGGGTCGAGCATGTTTGTAGATAGCCATAGCTCGGATTAAGTATGCTCATAGAGCATGTAACAGTGTGTGTACTTGCCTATAGGCTATATTCTATTAAAAAAATATGAATCCTTGGGGTAAAAAAATATTGTGAGTTTGTGGCGTTCGTTGTAGTGTTTAACTCTGGACGTTCTGAACCGATTTTGAAAATTCTTTTACCAGTAGAAAGCTACGTTTAAACCAAGCCATTAATTTTAAACCAACTTTTTATGCAGTTTTTGTCCTTTTGTTGTCCTTCTAATTGAAACTAAAACAATATTTCTTTCCACAGATTTGGAGTATATGGGTGGCAAAAGTGAAGGGTAAGGCCAGGAAGGTCGGTACCGGCTTCAATGGTACTGTGGGAAGCCCGGCAGGGGCAGACCTCACGGAGGAGGATAAGAAAATCCTCCAGTGGCTACTTGATATAAAAATACGGTCCTGTTTTTATCTGATTCCACACCGCTGTCTGTCATACTATATGTATAACGCATGTTGTTTGGTTATATTAGTTACTATGATTTAATATTAGATGTATGACCTATTTGTTTCCACCAGCCTAATGCTCCTGTATTGATTAAAAAAATATGAAAGTGAGAGTTTATTATTCTTTGTCGTATTATAAGTGCTTCATGGAGGAAATCTATATCGTGCTCCTCTTCCTCGACTCCATCATCTTGTTCAAGCACTATATCTTCATCCCTATCTGCAATCACAGAATACATCTTATTAGAGAAGGAATAGTAGGTAGGTAAAGCATAGTTCTATTTATATTTGATTCACCTGCGGTACGTGCACGAGATAATAATTTTGGCTGCCTTTTCTGGTTAATAATGCAGACAACGATGGCGATGACATTTCTTCTTCAGCCGGCCGATTGTCCACTATGTTTTTTGCTCTTAAGTGGCAGGCGTTATAGTTACTTAGATACAAACCATGGCGGGGCTTCTACATTTGCAGCCACTACAACCTGCTTCCATGATTTTTTGAGATGGATTGCGTTTCGTTCACAAATTCACAACAACACAACTTTAGTCAGCACCTTGTAAGGTGTCGCCTAAATTTAGATTGACGTTTCTAAAATTAAGCGCAAATTACCTAAAATTTTGTACAACCGAATAGCAAAATGACGGATTTACGTGTTTTTTGACTAAATTGAGTAACTATCCTAATTTTAGAGCTGTCACTCTAAATCTAAGTAACTATAACGCCTGCCACGTATGAGCAAGAAACATAGTGAACAATCGGCCGGCTGAAGAAGAAATGTCTGCATCGCCATCGTTGTCTGCATTATTAACCAGAAAAGGCAGCCAAAATTATTATCTCGTGCTGCACTCTATATAATTATGTTTATGGAAGAATTAACAGGTGAATCAAATATAAATAGAACTATGCTTTACCTACCTACTATTCCTTCTCTAATAAGATGTATTCTATGATTGCAGATAGGGATGAAGACATAGTGCTTGAACAAGATGATGGAGTCGAGGAAGAGGAGCACGACATAGATTTCCTCCATGAAGCACGTATAATACGACAAAGAATAATAAACTCTCACTTTCATATTTTTTTAATCAATACAGGAGCATTAGGCTGGTGGAAACAAATAGGTCATACATCTAATATTAAATCATAGTAACTAATATAACCAAACAACATGCGTTATACATAGAGTATGACAGACAGCGGTGTGGAATCAGATAAAACAGGACCGTATTTTATATCAAGTAGCCACTGGAGGAATTTCTTATCTTCCTCCGCGAGGTCTGCCCCTGCCGGGCTTCTTACAGTACCATTGAAGCCGGTACCGACCTTCCTGGCCTTACCCTTCACTTTTGCCACCCATATACTCCAAATCTGTGGAAAGAAATATTAGTTTCAATTAGAAGGACAACAAAAGGACAAAAACTGCATAAAAAGTTGGTTTAAAATTAATGGCTTGGTTTAAACGTGGCTTTCTACTATTAAAAGAATTTTCAAAATCGGTTCAGAACATCCAGAGACAAACACTACAACGCCACAAACTCACAATATTTTTTTACCCCAAGGATTCATATTTTTTTAATAGAATATAGCCTATAGGCAAGTACACACACTGTTACATGCTCTATGAGCATACTTAATCCAAGCTATGGCTATCTACAAACATGCTCGACCCTGCGTCTACACTTTAAAGCTTGCTCGAAGAGTTTAGGTGTGCGTTGAAAACGCACACCTAAACTCTTCGAGCAATGGACAGTGGGGTTACCGCTAGTTTCGGTGTGCAGGTGCCTGACGCCTCACGCCTATCGTATGCCACAATTTTGTATGGAGAAACCAAGCTTTTCAAAGAATTCGCTAGGGGCACTTTTGGTTACCGCAGTAACCCCACAGTTCGTTTATGGGTTTTGTTGGATATCACTTGCTAGATTCACTATCGGAAAACAAACAATCAAATCTTTCCTCTTTATAATATTAGTAGGTAGATGAAATAACTTACATGCTGCCACTCTTCAGCAGTCCGGCTACAGCCAAGAGCATTCAGCTCCCCCGCCAGCTTCCCCTAAAATTCATTTATTGCTCTATCAGCTTGGTTACCTGAAAACCGGACATACAAAAATCAAATCACTGAAGTGTGTAGCTAGGTATCTATTTCAGAACCAATAAAACATAAATGGTACGTACCTCGTGCCATCAACTTATTAGACAAAAGCCGTTCCACCAACCAATCTTTTTGACTAGTATTTGTTCTTTTTCGGGATCGGGGGCGGTCAGTAGGCTGCATTTTGTAATTTTTCTTTTTGAGAAAAGTTGAGTTGTTGAATTTATTTATTTACATGTCGATGATTTGAAGTTTAGCTGTTTGCACCCACAGATACAAAAACCCGTAAAAATAGTGTAAATAGAGCGCCATCTAGCGTCGAGTAGTGCCAAGATGCATGAAATGACAAATGTTTATGTTATCTGTGAACTTAATTTAGAACAAGTTTAGAGGTGTCATAGACACCTTTTAAATTTAGTAAAATGCGATAACAGAATAGCTTAGAAGATTTTCCTAACTAAATTAGAAAATTTTAGGCTAGTTTAGCTAGACAGATTGTAAACAACAGAATTGATACCAATATCTAACAATATTAATCAGGAGTCATATTTTTTGCAATTCATTAAGAGTCTAGCGATTTTTTTAAATCTATCCACTTCTTCATTAGGTATTTTAGTCACATTTATAATAATAACGAGGATTATCTCTACCTAAAAAACACGTGTAAAAAACTTTTGCTAATTTCCTCCAGCCACGTGTCTGATCTATTTCCAGTTGCTAGGTGGCATATTGTTTTAATCTTAGAAGATCCAGCGTCCACAAGGATGCGCGGGCGACGCGTTTCTTTTTAGAAAGTGGCACGTGTCGGGGTTGTTCACCCTGCGCAATCCGGGTCACTTCCCCCCTCCCCTCTTACCTCTCACTCGTCTAGTAAGTCTCTGCCCCATGTATGTGTAAGAGTCCTTGATAAGGGAACTTCATTGACACCATAATCGGGTGAAACCGGGTCAGCGGATAAGGCACTCCCAGTCGCACCTAGTCAGCTAGGTTGCGCACGATTCTGCGCCGATTGCTTAGCGGATGGATAAATCCTTTCGCAAATAGAAACATTGTAAGATGATACTTACCACTTAGCACATTTATTTATTTTTTACAACATGGTACAATATTCAGGCAAAATCAAAACTAATGGAGCATTGTTGTGCAATAAAAAAATGAATTAATTATGAATGAATATCCAATCCAAAGCTTTATCATATTGTGTATACCTACCTATATGTAGAAATAATTGAAGTGCGAGTACTTATGTAATAAAAGTTTATTGAATTTATATATTTTTATTAGACAAACCCAAGAACGGTATCATCATGACGTCTTCGGGAGTATTCCGGAATATCAAATCCTATTGGATTTACCCCAATTGTTGTTAAACTTAAACCTAATTAATTTAAAAGTATTTTACACTGTAAAGTTCATGACAGGGCATTACGTAACCTAATGTGATGTACATTGTAACACGCCCTAATAACATGATTTGAACATGCCTAGTAGTGTTTGTAGACAGTCAGCGTAGTATGTGGTCTACTAATCTCTTAGGTACTATCTTGTGGTTACTACTGGGCTTGATGTCTATAGGCATTATTTCAAACCATATTTATTTATCAGTTCCATAGGAAAATTAGAATAATCTTCCTCGAATTAAGCCTCCGTTACGTCTATCAGCGTGATGGACGTACTGCAATTCCACATAAAGGCACGTCCTCAGTGGACGTGCTCTGAGAGGTAATCAAATTAAAGGTAGTTATATCCTCAACTCCGCTAAACATCAGCGGCCTACTGAACTGCCTGTTCTATTACTTTTTTCAGCAATAAACTAAAATAAATTGTCACTTAGTCTTTGCCAAGTTCGTCCTATCATAGGCGCTTGGAAGACCAAGGTAATGCGAGTACATTTTATAATTTTAAGCAGGATCGTGTAGGTGCTAACATTTATGGTGTTGTCCGTCGGTACAGCAGAACTCCTTTCCAGCTGAGAAGCTGGTCGGCGTCCAGTCTCCTCCGCAGTTCTTGATGAAGAGGAATGCCTTTTCTCTATGGATGTCACGCTCCACTGCACCGCAGATCACTGGCCCGGCTTTGGGCAGGTACTTGAGAATCTAGGGAGTGAAGCAGTAAATTGAATAATGAGGAATGACTGGAGGAAATTCTAATTGTACGGAATAGGTCAAGCTTTGGCACGAAATGCAGAATAAATTACAGGCAAGTGCTATTAATCCAGTATAGGTACATCCTGAATGCCTAGACTGTAATTTAATGGAATCCAGACTTAGTACATTTTACCAGTAACGCCTAAACTAATTGTAGCAGTCTCCAAATATCAATTAAATTCATAGGTCTTTTTTTTAAAACACTGTAGTGTTGCTAATCTTGCCACTGTTAAAAATCGACTTTGTCGTTTATTGCCTTTCATATAAAAGTTAGTGAAAAAAAAGAAAAAAAAAGTACACGTTGTTCCACCTACTTAGTAAAAGATGTTAATGAAGAAAATCGGCACGATAAGAAGAGAGAAGTTAGTCCGTATTACTCACCACATCAAGACACTTGCTGATGCAGTGCTTGTTCCCGCCGCCCCCACAGGGCAGGCTTGGCGAGTCTGTGTCGTAGGTCACCACTGGCTCCCCCTGAGGCGGACCCTTGGGCCTGCCGCCGCGGCGACGACCCTCCCGGATACCCACTTGCAAGGACATAAACACTCCACATTGGCACGGCTCCACCTGAAATAGTTAATTGTAGATACACACTAACAAACCGGTACGCAACGTACCTACACGGAATTATCAAGAAATTACTCAAATTGCCAAAGCAACTTTCAAATTGGTTGGTTTTCCAAAAACATACGGCCCACACAGTTTTGGAAATTGAACCTACACGTAAATCAGATACATCTACATTCTTAAACCATCAAACCATACTAATATTAAAAACCAAAGTGGTTCCATGGTGGATATTATTTTAAGAAACATTGATTCTCTAGTATTTCGAGTAGGTGCGTCTGTAGGTACTTACTGGGACGGTAATCACTATATTTATTGTTTACATACATACATATACTTGACTTACATCATCATAGTCCCCGTCTGCGATCTCCACATCCTCAGAAGAATCATACTGCTCCTCTCGCTTCAGGAGCTTGCTCAGTCTGCTTTCGGTTACACCGGCCAGCAGCAGACAAATTAACACCAAGCCGGCTTCGAATACACGCATCTTTGATGTTTTTGCAGTCAAATAAATTAATTTTAACCTGTAAGAAATGAGAAAAAAATGGAGAGGTATCTTTCTAGTTTAGATCGTGTTGCTAATCCAATAGCATGAACACATTTTTTTCTACTAGATTAATTACATTTTGCAATGAGTCTCATACCTGATACAATAGACCAAGCTGCCTGGTAGTCATCGGTTGGTTTTAATTCAAAAATTACACCAATCAATCCATGTAGGTAATGTATGTAGAACGAAACACTTAAAAATGGAAGCACTCACCGAATTTCGTGATGGGACCAAGTGGACCGACGGTTTTCAGAACAGACGTCTCACCTCGAATTACTTCATTTATAATAACAACCTGGACTTGACCGCATCTTCTTTATAAACTTCTTATAAATATGTTGGCTCAGCCCTTTTCTACGATCGATAGACGAAAAGTTACGTGCCGCTAATCTAGATTATGAACATTAAATTCTTACGCGAACCATTTGATAGCGGAGATGGCTTTGATACGTGACTCGATCTAGTCAGTTGCTTTCATGGAGATAAAAAACCTTTTATTATTTCTTGTAGGTAATATCTTCAAAAACTTTCTGAATTATTATTATAAAATGCAACGAGTGTTCAGATAGATTGAGTAGAATACACCGGGTTCACTTTCTACGAATACGTCTTGCAGGTAGGTACTCATGTCCTAACAATAAAGATGAGACAACGCAGAGCCTAAACCGTTGGTCATGACATGAGTCTTGAAAAGGGTAAATTTGTAGGGGTGCAGGAGGAAAGGAATTCCTGAAACTCAACAGCGCAGCGAGGGTTAAAGTTCGTATGAAAATAGCTTCATAATTAAAACGAAGCCGCACGGAATACCATTACATTTTTATATTTAAAAAAAAACTGCTTTGAGGTAATATTCAATGTTTCTCCCTCAACTAAAGATCCTAAAAAGTAGTACCTACTTATAGCGGTTTCCTGCCCTTCATTTGAGAAAAAAAATAGCAAACAGCGAAACGAAATGGACTGGTTTTGCCTCGCACACAATATCACACCCCAAAACAAGTCTCAAAATTCTAAGCCAAGCGATGTTTCTATTGAGTGGGACATTTCAGTTAAAATTAAATTGGTTGAAAATGATGATGGATTTCTAATATCCTTATAATATGCTATTATATCCTCACTTTCAATCAGGTGAGGCAGCAGTGATGACAGCCAAATGCTATCTAGGTTAATCATGTTATATTTTATGAAGCTGTGATCAAATTTCATCAGCATCTACTTTACAACTTTCAGAGCCACCCAAGCTAATAAATTGGTTTTACGAAAATGGTAGTTGAGTAGGTTTATCTCTGTTCAATTAGAACAAAAACTGGATAATTGTAGTTACAAAGAACTTTTTATTTGATCAGAGTGATTCAAAGATTTTTATTACACTACCAATAGAATTGACAAACATCTATCAAATAAACGATTCGAGAAAATTATAGGATGGAATCCTTATCGAAGTCACATGCTCTTAATTCATCTAAGAACCTTTCACAGCCATTCCAAATTACACTTCATACATTTTGAAACTTCATTTATGCAGCTCTACCATCTAATAGACAATAAAATATTAATTTTTGGCTTAATTATTACTCCAATAATATTGTTAATAAAACTTCTTATAGAAGACTAATAATAATGTTATCTAAACTTTGAGATGGCTAATAATTAAGTCTGAATCTAAAATATGGGTGTTGTGTGTCTAATGACATCTGCTATCTTTAAAGAATTTAGGAACCTATACATTATACGTAATGGACAAAATACCATAAATAAAGAAAAATAATAAATCACATTTAATATGATGACATAATAAAAACAAACATAATTAACAAATTGATTTAACGATGCAACAAAATGAAATACAAGCTACTTTAAAATAATCTCAACTTATTATTGAACTTAATTACAACTTATAACAATTTGAACTGTTATTTTCATTGACATAAAAACATTAAAATGCAACTCATTTTATGTTAAAAAGCAGGTAATAAAAAAGGTAATCTGTGAAATGTTTCTAAGTGCAATAGAAATATTATACAACTTAATAATGGCAAATAAATATTAAATAAAGTCTGTATTGGAAAAAAGAAGAGGCAACACGAAACTAAAGACTATCAGTCTTTGACTTTATGGTCTATTTTACATTATTTTTTAAGAAGCTACTCCAAGTTGAACCGAACTTGGTAAAACAGATTTTATGAGTAAAGATTCTATATTTAATGGACATTAAATGGACAGGACAGAGAACTATAATTAAGATAGCAGCTTATTACATTCCAGAATAACATTATCTCACTTAAACCTATCTTTTATATTATATCTCTAATGAATATATCTATTTATTTTATACCTAAATTGTACTTCAAAGTTTATTAATATTGAAATTTTATTTGTTAATTAATTGGCACAATGTGACAGACAGAATTGTTTTTCATAGTTTGTGATATAATCATCAACAACAGATTTCAAAAAAGAATGTAGCCTATATCTTACTTTAGCCTTAAAGCTACATAATAAATTATTAATTCGACAAAACTACACTCTAACAGTCTTTGGCCAACATAAGCTTAGCCTCGCCCTCAAACACAACCTTCTTTTCTTCCTCGACAATGCAATAAAACTTCACTTTGAGTATTTTTCTTACATCAACCAGCTCCACACTTATAGTGAGTTTTTCACCAACAAAGCATTTGTTGGGAAACTTCATTGTTTGTGACACAAGCACTGTGCCCGGGCCAGGCAAGTGTGTTCCAATGAGACCTGCTACTAATCCATTTAGTAATGCTCCATGCACAATAGGCCTCTTATTCCCATTGTTTTGATGCAGATAATTGTGATCACTTGTTAGATTTGAGAATGCATCCAAGTCTTTTTGGGTTAGTGTCTTTTGTATTCGAATTTTATCACCTGCTTTAAAAGCAGTACTGCTAAATGTAGTTGTATGTATTTTACATATTTTCTGGTAGTTTTTATTGCTTACCACAATGTAAGGAAATCTATTTGACAACATTTTACTCATAGTTGTAACTCCAATGTCTAGTTTTCTACTTATGTTGCATTGCTGCTTTTACAGACATCTTGGATAAATATAGTGGCTAAGTTGATAAGTCTTCTATCATGAGATTTTTGCAATTCAGATACAACTTGTTTCACATGAGTACTGTTGATTTCTGAATGAGTATCTTTGTTGTGAAGGTACAGAAGTGTGGTGATTGTATCAGCTAATGTGTCTGTATTGTTGCTTTTTAGTAATGCTATCACTGGGTTCAATCCTGCATTTTGTAAAATGTATTGTACATTTTCTGGGTCTGAAATTAGAACAGAATATTAGTTAACTATTGTATAATATAAATCACAACTGTTTTTACAACTGAAAGACTTTAGCTATTTACTAATAAATTCTTTACTGAAGGGCAAGTCCCACTTCATTTACAACATTTCGTCTACGAAATGTTGTTTTCGTTTTGCCTATTTTTCTCTCTGTTGTATGGAGTAAAGTTGAGACAGCAAAAATATGTTACATAGAAATGATCGAAACAAGTTGTTGTCTCATCAATTTTCCATACAAAAGAGAGAGACACATGCTCACACTAAAACAACATTTTGGTAGACGAAATGTGGAAGCAAAACTCAGACTTCGGGTACTGTTGTTTTAAAATAATCATGAATTATTGTAAGTATTATTATTTATTAACTGATTTACATACCTAGACACAGATTGCATAGGCCAGCTATAGCAAAATGTAGGAGATTCTGATCAGCTTCATTCTTCAGTACATGTAGAAACACATCCAAGACGCCAACATCTCGGATATAAGCGTAATTAATTGGGTCGTATGCGAAGTTACCCAAATTAGCTAGCACTTGGCATTTAGCCTCTGGAAAATAAGGTGGTGCTGTTAAATTCAAAATAGGTAGGTATTTTGTTTGAAGTCCTTGAGGTGCGGCATTTTTTTTTTTAAATCTCGTCGCATTGAGAGGTCTTTGACTCGAATTGGAACTAACCTGAGGGTTCTGTTATCTTTTTGAGTGCCTTTCTAGCACTGATTGGCATGGTATCCAATGGACAAATTATTTAAATGAAGATGAACATAAGTAGGTACTCAACATATTGGTAACCTTACTCAAGGGACAGTACAAGCTCAAAAGTAGTAAAAATCGAATTACCATACGAAGAAGATTGCAAATATTCGTCCACTAGCAGCGAAAGGAAATTTTCACGATCTGTGCCATTTTCTGGTGTCCGTTTCTGTAACTGAGACTTACTACTAAACATTGAAAATGTTTGTGGTGATTTGCCTAGAACCCACTGCAAATTAACTTCACGAATACTGAATTAGAAAATACAAATTATAATTTCCACTATTTAGTGAAAATTTTACGCACAAAAATACACATTCATAGCTGCCATTTTGAATTCCTCTCATTATATTTTTTTAATGTTAGCCCTTTATGAGGCAGCATAAAGTTCTCAAACGCATACTACTCTTGCTACCTCGATTTATTGACGTGCTTGACATTGACAATGACATACATTACTGAAGACACTAAGCAAACGAAGCAAAAATAAAATCGGCGCTCTTGTATTTACGAAATTGAATTTTTCTTTTAACTTTTAGGGCTAAAGTTTTTTGTAATATTCGACTATTTTTCTACTTCTTCTTTCTTTGTAAGCTTATTTACGTTAAATCTCACTGCACTCATTTTACATCGATTTTTAATTATAGGTTTCATCATTATAAAATAATAAGTTGATGATGCACATAAGCAAACAATTAGCAAACATTTTTTTTATGGAAGACAAATATTCCCCTACCTTTGGCTTCTACTGGATGCAACTATGTAAAAAAATAAAAACTGGTGTTCCTCACGGCAGAGATAGGGTGATGATGATGTTAGATTTCGTGACTCTAAGATATTTTCGAATTACAGATACGCTAGTAGTTACTATGACACGGTAACGTCACAGAATAGATAATAGTTAGTAGCAAGCATACCAAGGCGTTTTTCGTGACTGTAGTAGATATAGGTACATACCTATTATAGATTTTATGAACTAGCGGCCGCCTGCGGCAGGCTTTGCCCACGTAGTAGTGGTCATTGCTAACATCCATCCTGTGGAATGTTTGTTTTATTTACCTACATGATAAGCCTTAGATAACGCATTGGATTCAATCTGTAATGTTATTATATGTGAATGATTATATAAATAAATAAATGATTTTGTAGATCTACTGCATTTAGTTAGGAATTATGAATAAGGTAGGCAAGGCAAGGCGCTGATGCCAACAGCAACGAGCTTCGGCAAATTCATCATCCACACCTTGATGTGCGGGCTGGTTTCCGCAAGGCCTCTAGTGGGCCCTTTTTGCGTAGCGCTTGAAACGACCGTGTTGCTCGAACTTTTGTGGGTTCTACAACACGCCGGTTTCCTCACGATGTTTTACTGGCATAGTGCACATAAATTTTTCTACAGAAAAACTAATTGGTACATGACTGGATTTGAACCCACGACCTTAGGCGGATCGGAAGCTGGGTCCGCTACCACTAGACCACCAGTGCTCTCTGCCAACGAGCTTACCTGATGGTGGATTCAGAGGAGCTGGTAATCATTATAATCATTTAAGTAGGTAGGCATTCTGTGTTAAAATGGGACTTCTCAGCAAACAAGTACCTACCTAGGTATGTACTTAGTTATAGGTACATACTTACCTATAGGTACGTAACTTATCATCATCATTATTATTATTATTAAAAGCCTGTTGTGTCCCACTGCAGGGCAAAGGCCTCCCTTCCTTCTCTCCATTCATCTCTTGTTTGGGCTACTGTGGATCATCATCATTATCATTATTATAAATTGTACAGATTTGTATTTTTGTAATGAATAAACTCAAAAACTACTGGACTGATAAATTTATTTTGCCACTATAATGCTGAATTATCCCCGAATAACATTATACCTAGTTCGATCAAATTAAAACTACAGGAAATGAGTCTCTTTCACCAATAACTCTGCATCTGTAGTTTAGTAAGTACTGAGTAGTTCGACAGGTGGTACAAATAGAATGAAATGAAATAATATATTTATTTGCAAGAAATATGGTACAATTATTAGATCCCAGCTTCCTCATCCACTTTTTGGAGGCGAAGTAGCATTTAAGCTGAGTGAGGACCATTTTGGCTCTTATACAAATACTTATAAGTATACCCAGTTGGATACTGTCGGCACCCTTTTCAGCAATAGAACTAGGATTAGGTGTATACCTATTTCTTTCTATGTGTTTCTGTACCTATGTGTTCTATGTTTTATTTTCTCTTATGATTTCTTGTGTAGCGGTACCTTTACTCAATGTTCTTCTCTTTCTCTGGTTTTATTTTCTTTAGTTGTGTTTTTTGAGCCAAATAAAAAAGTTATCTATCTATCTATCTATCTAGATCATAGGGTATGTAAAAAAGTGGCTCACATACTTTGTCGGAGACTGATATACAAAATTCAAACAAAAAGTAGAAAACATAAGTTAAATTAAAATGAATCAGTGTGTCAGAATAATAACAATAATCAATTCAGAATAATAATTCTTGAAGAAAATAGAACATAATTCATATGAAATCTTTAACGCTATTGATACAACATTTTAGATAATGTCTTTAGTAGGTAGTTACTTCATCACACACATCTACCTAGTTACTTCATTCACAATCTGACTTCACACGCTTTTGGCAGGGTTTTAAACACTCATCACACACCCAATAAAGTCTGGTCATGGTCTACCACTTTCTAGCGCTAAGTTTAGAACACATCTTCAGCCCACTGAAGATGAAAGCCCTCGAGGTGTCTGGCAAGCGGCAGAGGTGTCCAGCCCTGAAGAATTAAAAGTTCTTCTCATTAGTGATGACTGCCCAGTTCTAACTATGCGTAGGAGTTGCCTACGAGCTGTTGGTTCCCAACGCTGCTGGAGGCATTGGAGTCGTCTGTGCTGTAGGAAATGGTAAATACTCTTCAGATGATAATAATAAGACAGATCATTAATTACTGATGCTGTTACAGCCATCACATTTCTGTCTTATATATTATTCCGGTGGATTTTATTTCGTAAATATAGCTCGTATCTCGAAATAGCCCAGCAAGAATTGTAAAACAGTAGCAAGCAGAAGCAAGCATGACATTGACCTCTTGACATTTGACATTTGAGATGTCAGTTTTGACAGATGAAATATAAGATTTATGCACACAAATGTAGATATACATACATATACGCACACATATACCATAGAAATCTGCTTCTTCTTTTTTCGTGAAAATAAGGTCGGCCAAATAAAATGAAGAAGATTTGCCTGTGTTTGCTTCTAGTTAAGACAATTTTTGAACCTGCTTGTATGGGAAATTATAAAATATAAACATTATTGTGCTAAGTTTCGTTACTCTGATTGAAGTAAATCAAAATGAACGCGTCTCCACATATAGCTGGTATGTTTTTCATTTAATTTATTGCTATTTGTAAGGTTACCGGTGAGGTTATAATCTCAGGGTATTGCATTTTCATTGCAGGTCTAACCAGCAAAAATATATTTCTGATCGAATTCAACGAATCATTTGAACAAAAAATACTAAGAGATGAAACTACAACCAATATACGTAGCATCATTTACAGTCCCAAAGGAACCTATCTTGCCTACAGAACTGATAAAAAGTAAGTTGGTTATTATGTACAAAATTTCCTATACGAGAAACGCGCATTTAAAAATGTAAGCACCTTTTCACTTTTATGTAATGGTATTAGAAAATATACTAAAATTGTGTCTTACTTTTAGCTCCTTAGTCTAATAATTTGTCTTAAATTGCAGGGTTGAAATAGTAAGGTGTTCAGACTGGTCGGTGACTGCCACTATAAATGGCAACATTAAGGAAATGTTCTTCTCACCTCTGGACACTTATTTCACGGTTTGGGAGATGTTTGGCATGACCAAAGATAATCCACAGGTATGACTGCCAGGGAAACAGAAAGAAAATGTTTCGTTGTTTAAGACGCTTCACTTATTCCTGATCTTATTAGATTTATATTTTAGTTAGAATGTCATGCAAATTATCGTATTACAGGGGAAACCAAATCTTCATGTTTATACATCAGCTGATGGTGCACTGGTGGGGTCGTTCACACAAAAACACCAAACTGGATGGTATGTTACAATCTACACAATATGAGTCGTATAGCCGGCAAGCTGTACTCGGGGTGAATTTTGGCAATCAAAAGAATCAATAAAAACATTTTATAATGTAGGCCAGGAACTACCAACAATTGGGGCATTTAAAACTAATGTTGATTTTTACATTTGAGTTTGTACGACATATTGCCATATTTGATACCTACAGTTTGAAGAAAAAGAAGGAAAATTTGTTCCGTTATTTTAAATTCCCTAAATCGCCATACCAATAAGTCTTTTTTGTAAAATTTGACAGATTTCCGCCTTTTTTTGATAATATTCAACTCATAATGTGATACATACTTGTCAAACTCATGACATTCCATCTCCATCTAAATAGGTTTCCAACCTCCTTGGAATTTTTGGTCTGCTACATATTTGATATTTTCAGGGAGCCAAGATGGTCATCAGATGAAAAACTTCTTGCCATTCAGATGAACAACCGAGTGCAGATCTACGAGGATGGTGTACTTGATAGATACACACATCATATTCAGGCGGAAAACTTGAAGTCGTTCAGCATGTCGCCAAGTGCGGCTCCTACTTATTATCTCTCTGTGTTTACATTAGGTAAGTCAAAAACAGTAAAATCACCATACATTGGTTATTTTTCAACATCTTTTAGGGTCATATTTGAACATTTTCTAGGCACATAACCTAAAATTTTAGACAAATTTTAGGTTATGGGCCTAGACAATGTTTCAAATATCCACTTAACTTTTAAGTAGAGTTGAATTTCAACCATCCATGAGCTTTCACTTTGTAATTTCAGCCAGTAGTTTGGAGATAACTATACTATAGGTACTACCAATACATCTCATTGAATATTACAGGTAAACAGGGACAGCCCTCATTCTGGCGTGTTTATCAGTACCCTAACTTTGAAGTAACCCAGGCTTTAGTCAGTCGTTCATCATTTCAAGCTGACAAAGCCACTTTCCAATGGAACCGGCGAGGCACCAACGTGTTTGCTATGACGCAAACTGATGTAAGTGGACCTATGCATAGTTTTTTCTCAAAATGAGCAATAAAATAGTAATGGCTTGCATTAATTATAGCAGTTTTGTTTATTTGCCTGTTCAAACCAGCATCAATAACGCGAAGTTTGGTGAAGTTCACTGAGCATTGACGACTCCTCATTCCAATCAATCAGCTTCAAATTTTTTATCAAGGCTTGTAGCCGTTTGGTTGGAATCAGCTGTCTGTGCTCTATGAGCATCAACTTCGCGATAAGGCTGCTAACAGTGGTCTAACTAAAATAAACTTTACGTTTCTGTCCGTCTATGTTTCTGTTTTCGCACTATCATTCCAGTAAGGTAACATCAGTCAGTAAAATCCGAAATACCATACTTGTTTGTTTTCAGGTAGATAAAACGGGCGGCTCGTATTACGGCAAGCAATCTCTTTCCTATGGCGACGTGAAGGGAAACGGAGGAAATGTAACATTCAGTAAGCTTTTTGTCTTTACTACCATAATCTGTAAGATACCTCGTCATCAACATGAGTCTGAAGAAGTTCACTGCTGGGCATAGGCCTTTCCTTATACATTTTCAGAAAGAACAAATTTGAGCCCTCTCAATGCACCGACTTCCCATGACAATATAAATGAAGGTCTTATTTTATAGTTTATTTTTTTTATGGTAATCTTCATGTCTCATAAATGTGTCTCAATCTTAAGGTGTCCAAACTTCTCTTTGACTTATCATAGGGTAGCGTCGACCCCTGAATCCGCTGAGAGTTTTTTCAGCCTCGTTACTCGTTCGCCATCGCCTGAAAGAATTGCGTTGTAGGAATAGCACAGCAGATCTCGTGTAGCAGTTTCGCTGCTATGGTGTCATAGCGAAGGTATCGTTATGAAACTGTTTTGGTTTGACAGGTAAAGAGGGCCCGATCCACGCGGTGTCTTGGAACCCCGGCAACTGGAACGAATGGATCGCAGTGTACGGCCACGCGCCGGCCAAAGCAACGCTCTTCAACGCCAAATGCGAACCGCTCTTCGAGTTCGGGACCGGAGCGTGGAACTCTATCTACTACCCCCCGGACGGCACTCATATCCTTTTGAAATAGTTTGTTTTGTTACTGTCCAGCTTACCAAAGTCAAAACAGGTTGTTGACATGGTAAATAGTTGAGAAGAAATCTGAAAGTAGGTTTAGATAAGAAAACTTAAATAATTTAGTTAAAAATGAAAAAAACAGTAAGTAGCTTTATTTCTTATCAAAACTGATAAATGCTGGGTATGCATTTCAGTAGGATACTGCATCTCAACTGCTTTTTATGAACTCCTGTGCACGAAAAGAGCCTCTTTGAGGCGCACTTCAAATCTTTTCACCGCACTGAAATTGTTTTCGTGTCACTAGTTCTTTGAAGAAGAAAGACAAGATGTCATGTGTTAGTCCAAATCTAAGTTAGCACTGTTTTGTTTGTGTAATCATAACTGTTCCTGTAAATTCCTTAACTTCTAAAACACATGTGCTCCTCGGCGGTTTCGGTAACATAGCGGCCGGCCACGTTGAAGTGTGGGATGTCCGCGGCTACAAGAAGCTAGGCGCATGCGCGGCGCCCGATTCTACCTTCCTCCAGTGGGACCCGCGTGGGGAAACATTCCTCACCGCTACCACTTATCCAAGACTCACCGTGGGCAATGGGTAAGAAATCCCGCTTTCCATTCAGGGGAAGGAGGAATCGTAATCTTGTTTGCCTAATTTGTTGTATAAAAACAGCGTGTATTTGGGCAATGAGTTAGAAATGCCGTTGTGGACAATATTCAATGATGTGCATTATATTCAATTTAACTGTGTTTTTATTATTATATTTAATTTAACTGTGTGAACCATGAGTAGTTGGGTTTATTAGTTCAAGGGTGTTAGTACATAGGCCACTAAATGGGCTTAGGCTATTTAGCAACAGCTTAGTAGTCGCTGAGTCTTCAATATGAAATAGAAAAAGTTGAAGACTTACAGCCACACTCAGAAAGCTTCATTAACTTAGTCCTAATGAGCGATTAACTAATTAGCATTAAATCTGTTAATTAGAGGTACATCCCAGAGACATAATTTAATGGTTCATTAGTTAATGACACTTTAAGGTATCCTTAGGGCGGAGCATCATCGATTCTCGGTCGATTCACTCGATCGATTGCAAATTGTACAGCAAACTTACTTCTAACTGTCAATGTCAAGTCAAATATTTTCATAATGTCAATGTCAAATAACATTCAGAAGGAATATTGTATGTAATTCAAAAGTTCATTGAGGTTGTTGTTTTGTTTATTTTGGTTGGAGTCTATGTTCGCTGGGAAAATAATAAAGTTTTAAGTGGTTCGCCGGGAAAAAATAGTTAATTGTTTCCGGGCTGGATTGTCCCATCCAAGATAGGTGGATGCAGATCACAATGGGATTGGATATAATTTAATTTAATTTTTTAGTTTTATTTATATATCATCTTTGACATTTTAATTTGATTTTATTTGTGTGTTATTTTATTGTGTACCTACATTATGGATTTGTATAATCTGAAATAAATAAATTAATAATAAAAAATAACTAGAAAAGGCTAAAATACAATTAGAGGAAGTTAAGAAATCTAATCCTCAAAATATTTTTTTGTTAATATTTATGGTAAAATAGGTAGTACATAATTTAAGATAGGTATTATACAGGGTGTCCCATAAGTCAACGTCCAACCGAAAACGGGTGATGCGTCAAGTCATGACAGTTATCAGAAAAATATAAAAAAAAATATTTGTCATGTAACTTTCGAGCTATGATTATTTTAAAAAAACAGGAAAAACTGACACCCTGTGATGATCTTTTAAGTCATGTGACTACAAATATTAACTTTTCATGAAACTTTTTTCTGCAACGTAAGCATGAATAACCCTTCTGTAAATTACAATTCAAAATTAAGCCATAACTGCCTCAGTTTTCAATGAAATCGTGGAGTTTTGGCCAACATTTCATTTCAGATAATTACATCACCCAACTTTAACCGTCTGTACCGCAAAAAAAATGTACTACACTATCATGGCAAGTAACTTTAAAAAATGGCGCATTTATCCAGGATTCCAAAATGGTATAATACTTGCTAGAGTACTCTTTAGTTTTGGAAATAAAAAATGTTTTTTCAACTAAACCGGATTTCCAATCAATTTTATTTCATGAGATAAAATGTTTGTACCCTTTAAATTATCACTCACAATTTACAGGTACAAGTAAATACCATTTCGACAATGCAAGTAAACAGATAGAGCCACCATCTTGTTGAAAGAGTAATAACCATGGGTGTTCCAGTAATCTGTTAGTTTTAGGTGAAAGTTTGAAATAAAATTCAATCATAGGATTTCTTCAATCGTGATTTTAATTTAACTACATCAAGGATTTACAGCAAATGTTTAAACTGTTAGCCTTCAGCAGTAATGCAAGCTCTACATTTCCTTAAAAAAATCAGCTGTCTGTTAAGTCAGTTAACTGACGACAGTTGAACGTGACAACGTCATACAGCTGTCCACGCGGACGCATCGCTCACTCAAGTAGGAGAGAGACAGATGTCAAACGCTGCCGAACGCGGAGGCCGCTTGTGCCTCTTTGTCGCTCGTTCAGCGCTCTCACTTGCACTTCAAGTATTAGATGGAACGCCTCAGAGCGAGGTAACGCCGCATGAGTTATGTTTTTTCGTGCGTGCAGCCGGCTCCATCGAATTATAAGACGTTGTCACGTCAATAACCATGTAATAAGACCGGCGATGGGCGAAGGCAAACTTTAGATTAAAATCACGATTGAAGTAATCCTATTGTGGTGGTTGGGTACTTAGTTTTAGATGGGTAAAGAAAGTAAAAAGAACTTTTTGTATTTTTCTATCTGGATTCCGCCATCTTTATTCACCACTCTCTGTGTTACTACTACAAAAAAGTGTTTCCACATACAATCCTTAAAATTTAATTAGATCGATTGGCGACATACCCCCACCTTGGCACGCTTCTGTAATTTCTAAGTGCCCAAATAATGCTAAAAAGCCAATCGGTTAACTAAACAACATTCTGTATTATTATTATTATTTTTCTTACTACTAACATGAGATCCCTTTCACTAAACTAGCTGAGCAAAGGAGTTAATCTCCAGGCTAAAATAAAAATAAACTTCAAACAAATTTGAATTTTAACCTGACAAACTTGAATCTCAATTTAACAAATTCAAATTGAACCTGACAAAGTAAAAATAATCTCTATACATATCAACTGATAGAACTCCATCTTGCATGAAATTCCAACAACTAAAATTGAATATCAATTCAATAAAATTAAATTGAACTTCCTTAAAATTAAGTTGAACTTAGTTAACATTAAATTGAACTTCCCTAAAATTAAATCAAGCGTCAAATAGAATTGAATTGCACTTGGTTTTGAACACGATAAACTTTAAACAAACTAAACTTCAGATGAAATAAAATACACTTCTCAGTTTACAACTAAAGAAACGAATTGAACTTAGTAAAATTCTCAACGGGAAATTCAAAACAAATAAACTTCAGATTAAAATACACTTCTCAGTTTGAAATTGAATACACAAAATTGACTGAGTAAACGTAATTGAACTTAGCTTAAATAGACTTAATAAACTATATTAAACCTTAGCTTTAACTGAATAAACCACAACCACACCGAACTGGTTCGATTGGTGATACACAAACCCTCCCCCTTGGGCACGCCTCGTAAAATAAAAGTGCCTAAACCACGAGAGCCAATCGACTCTTTAAGACTGAGACCTAACCTCGACAGGTAAACGCATGATTTTATTGCTGGGCCTCCTAAATGTACCTCCTGTAGCTTTTACGTCTACTACTCTGACGCGATTATCTTTCCCAGGAAAAGTAGCTTTGATAATACCTCTGGGCCACATATTGCGTGGTAAAGTTCCGTCAGCTATGATAACTAAATCTCCTACCTTCAAATCTTCATCGCAGTCTTTTCCTGTTCTCGGTAAGAGGATTGGTAAGTATTCTTTTAGCCACCTTTGCCAAAACATGTCAGCTAATCGTTGGGCTATTTTCCACTGCTTCCGTAACATCAAATCTTTATCGTCAAACCTACCGGGCAGTGTAACACCTGAAGAAGATCCCAACAAAAAGTGATTAGGGGTCAGTGCCTCTGCGTCATTGACGTCGTCAGATACGTGTGTTAGGGGTCTACTATTGACGGTATGTTCTGCTTCGACTAATAGCGTCGCTAGGGTTTCTTCTCGGGGTGCTCGTTCATGAAGAGTAGCGTATAATGCTTTCTTGATAGACTGTACTAACCTTTCCCAGGCGCCGCCCATGTTCGCGGCAGTAGCTGGGATGAAATGCCATTTTATACGCGAGTTTAGCAGTTCTTGTTGGAAACTGTCTTCTTTCACGAGCTCGTTCCAAGCTTTCTTCAACTCCGTTTCAGCGCCTTTAAAGTTCGTACCGTTGTCCGAGTATAAATCCGTAGGGCAGCCTCTCCTGGCTATCATTCTTCTTATAGCCATGATTGCCGAGTCGGAGGTCAAACTGGATGCTATCTCAATATGTACTGCTCGAGTGACCATACATGTAAATAGGGCTCCGTATCGTTTTTCACGCCGTCTACCTATAGTCACTTCTATTGGACCAAAATAGTCTAAGCCGCAATGAGTAAATGGTCGTTTGTGATGGTCTAGTCTGCATAGCGGTAAATCACCCATAATTGGTGTAGATGGGGTAGCACGTGTTATTTTACAAAATTGGCAATGATGTGTTACTAGTCTGAGCGTAGATCGCAGTTTGTTGATGTAATATTTCTGTCGGATTTCATTCAATACAGTTTCGGTACTAGCGTGATGTTGCTTCTTGTGATAATGTAAGATAAGCAGTTTCGTGTAGGCGTGAGAATGATCCAGGATAATAGGTCTCTTGCAGGCCTCCGGAACTTCTGGTACTAAATCGATTCTACCTCGAGCACGCAATACACCTTCATCATCGAGATAAGGACATACTTGTAGAAGTATGCTCTCTTTATTTTGTATTTTATTCTTTAGCTGACTAATTTCCTTGCCATAGCTGTCAAACTGTGATTTTTTAATCAGTAGCTTTTCTGCCTTTTCTAGTAGATCAACGGTAAGTTCGCGCTCTCGCGACTTTCTGCATCTGTTGATAAATAGTAAAACGTAAGCTGTAGTTCTTATAAGTCGTTGCAGTGACGAAAATCGAGTGAAGTCCGGAACTGGAAATTCAATCTTGTGTACTATTGTATTGACTTTCTCTTCTTTTATTGTATCTGGAGCTGGTTTGGGTATTTCTTTTTCTTTAGGCCATAAATGTTTTTGTTGGTATAAGAAATCCGGGCCGATAAACCATCTATCTTTAGGTGAGAAACTGCAGGCTGTGATATCTCTCGTTGCTATATCCGCTACATTATCAGCTGTCGGTACCCACTTCCACTGAGCCGGTGAAGATAGATCGTCAATGGCTGCGAGGCGATGTCCAACATAAGCCTTGTATTTTCTAGGATCAGACCGAATCCAAGCAAGCGTAGTGCCTGAGTCGCTCCAGAAATGCTTCTCGCGCAATTTGATTGTGTGTTCTTCTTCAACTGTCTTTGCAAGTCGTGCACCTAGAAGAGCTGCTTGTAATTCCAGCCTTGGTATGGACATGGGCTTGAGTGGGGTAACCTTGGCTTTAGCTGCGACCAATACTATCTTGACTTCTCCATCTTCATATTGGTAACGTAGGTAGCACGCGGCTGCGTAGGCTTTCTCGCTCGCGTCGCAAAACGTATGAAGGTCTATGCAGCATGGATCTAATCGCGTTGAGTAACAACGAGGTATTCGACATTTCTTTACTGAACATAATTCACGTATCCATGTTCGCCATTTCTCAAACTGTTTATCTTCTATTTTGTCATCCCAACCTACTTTAGTTCGCCATACTTCTTGAAGTAATATTCTACCTTTTACTGTTAGTGGTATAACTAGTCCTAAAGGATCAAACACACTCATTACCACCGACAGCATCTGACGCTTTGTAGGGCTTTCTTGACATGTGACGACCTTTGGCGGGACTCTATGCATCGACGTGTTAAATGTCAACGTATCTGTAGCTGGTTCCCATACCATTCCCAGAGTTTTGTTCTGTTGTCCAGCTTCCGGAGTAAGGTCGATGTTTTCGTGTGCTCTCTTATCTTCCGGTATTGCCTTTAAAACTGCCTCTGAATTACTAGCCCAGCTTCTAATATCGAAATCACCTTGACTGTGTATGAATATGATTTCGGTGGCTCGTTGTATGGCTTCGCTTTCATGGTCAAAACTATCCAAATAATCATCAACGTAATGATTTCTTATAATCGCTTCTACTGAATCAGGATATTTATCTTGGAATTGACGCGCATTTGTATCTTTGACATATATGGCAGAACATGGGGAACATGTGGCACCGAATAACATAGATTGCATTTTGCATATCTTCGGTGGGCCAGAGTCAGTCGGTTCTCTCCAAAAAAATTTCTGGTAATTCTGGTCCTCTTTTTTTATTTTGATCTTAAGAAACATGTCCCTGATGTCTGCTGAAGCACCAATGCGCTTTGAACGGAATCGCCATAATAAACCCAATAATGATTGTAACATATCAGGACCGGTAAGTAATCTATCATTAAGAGAGACGCCCTTAGTTTTGGCGGCTGCATCGAAAACCGGTCTGACTTTCCCTGGCTTGTTTGGATTTATTACAGCGAAATGCGGTAAAAACCACGAATTTGTATCATCGACACTTTCGTCTTGCTGCTGCTGACAAACTACCGCATACTGATTTTGGAAAAGTCTTCGCATTTGTTCTGTGTATTTATTTCCTAAATCAGTGTCATTTTTCAATTTTCTTTCTAAAATGTTGAATCGCTTTAATGCCATATTTCTGCTACAGTTCGGTAAGATGACGTTATCGTTCTGCCATAACAGCCCTGTTTCCCATGTATTCCCATCAGCGCGTTTGGTAGTAGTTTGTAAAATTTCGATTGCTCGTTCTTCGATGGGGTTACACCGGACTTTAGGTTGTATACCCAAACTGTCTAACTCGAAACTATTTTTTACAAGCCTGTGGAGGTCATCGTCGTTATTTTCTTTGAACACCCTGTATTCTTCATCAATCACGTTTGACACCCTGTATATTTCATCTTTCACAAATGGCATTCTGTCTATTTCATCAATCGCATCTGACACCCTGTATTTTTCATCTAACACTTCTGTCACCCTGTATATGACATGGTTGTAGTACTTGTAGTTAATATTAGATATATTTCTAACTGAGCTGATACAGCCATGCAAAACCCATCCTAGAGAAGTTTTAGATGCAACAGGTTGTGTAATTTCCCCTGCACATATCTGCTGTGTGATGATGAGTGGCCAATTGTCTTGTCCTATTAAAATTTTTGGGACACCTTGTGAATACCAATTTAGCTCATTTTTTAACTTTTTGATATGTTCAAACTGTAGTAATTCTTCTTTAGACATAGTTTGATGTCCTAATTCTAAGTCATCCTTAGTCCACCCCTGAACCTGAAAAGTTTCACTATGCGTGCCACTAATGGAAAATTGAATGCGTTGGCTATTTTCTATCACACTACCCCCTAGACCTTGCAAGTGAAGAGGCTTACTCGGACCAGACAAACCAATTTCTTTAGCTAGGTTGCTGTTAATCAGTGTGATTGTGGCTCCCTCATCAAGTAATGCAAAGGTTTTTACAGATTTCAACGGACCTATCACAGTTACTGGCAAAACTTTTAAGTAGGCTTTGTTATTTGTAAGGTTTCTATCAGAACAACTGTTTAGTTGGTGAGGTGGGTCATTAATTGCCTGTGAATCAACATTTTTTTCTTTTCTCAAGAGCCTGTGTAAGTACTTTGAAATTTTACAATTTTTGCCTATATGCTTATATAATATACACCGTACGCATAGTTTATTGTCTTTCACAAACTGCCACCGATCATCAACTGATTTTTCCAGAAATAAATCACACTTTGGAAGGATATGATCACCATCACATAAAATACACATAAGTTTTGTACCTTGTTCTGTAGAGGTTGCATTAACACTCTGGGATGCTCGGGCTGTAGGGAGGCATGCTGCTGGCTCAGGCTGGGACGCTGCATTGGCAGGCTGGTAGGCAGGCTGGTGTTGGTGTTGGTTGATAGCCACAAACGGAGCGAAGCGAAGACATCTTTGAACCTCAAGTTTCAGGAAGGTTGATAGTTGAACTAAGATTGGTGAAGAATCGCGGTGTACTGATTCAGCATAAACGTAGAACTTGTCTCTAGTGTGGCTATCTAGTTTTAGAATGATAGTGCTATATATTTCCGGATTCTGTAGATGTTCCATTCTGTTAAGAGTTTTGATGGTAGTGATGCAGTTGTTGACGGTACAAGTAAATTTGGCCAGGCTCTGAACATCTGATGTGGTAACGTGTGGCAAGTTCTTCAGGCATTGTAGCTGTTCATTTATTATGCAATGTTGATTGCCAAACCTCAATTCTAATGCAGCCATCACTTCCATTGGATCGGTGTTAGTTATTAAAAGAGAACTTACAGCATTTCTTGCTTCACCTTTCAGGGTTGCTCGCAGTCTCCTTAAGTTCTCAACTATGCTGAGTTCTGCTGCATCTTCATCATAAGCGGCTTTGAAAATTAGCCATTCGGAGGCCTTGCCATCAAATACTGGCAGCTTGAGAGACTGCGTGGCTCGGTGACTCTTGTGAAGGGCTGCTGCTAGGAGTCTTACGTCACTTGATGATGTTACGATGTTGGGGACAGGTTGCACAGGAATAGTACTGTTGACTGTTACATGGGAGGACTGTCTCGGGAGCTGTGGTGGTAATATTTCAGTCTTAGCAGGAATTTTTGCTTGCACCACAGTAGTGTCGACCCATCTGGCCACGTCGTATGATGACTGGCTGTTGGTTCCATCTTCCTCCTCTTCAATGAGTTGCTTATCGATATGAAGCTTCCGTAACATGTTCTCTTCTATGAGTTTAGCTCTTTCTTCGGATGCTTTGAGTTTAGCCGCTGTTATTTCGTCGATAGCTTTCTTCTCAGCCTGTAATATTTTTACCCGTTTGAGGCTAAGAATGGATGCCTTTGAATTGGTGGACCTGGGTTTGGCTAGTTTGTCGACCGGTGTAATTATTTTCTGTACTGACTGGTCGATTTTCTCCCCCTTGGTCTCCTTGGCGGCATCGTTTTGCAGGACTATAAAATCGGCGCCGGCGTCGCCGGCAAATTCGCCGACATCTTGCTGCACGCGACTTTTTGATTGAGACCGCGTAGACGGCATGATCTGAGCCGATTCTTGGTAGTCACTGGTCTCTAGGGCTCTCGAAGGACCATATGTGGTGGTTGGGTACTTAGTTTTAGATGGGTAAAGAAAGTAAAAAGAACTTTTTGTATTTTTCTATCTGGATTCCGCCATCTTTATTCACCACTCTCTGTGTTACTACTACAAAAAAGTGTTTCCACATACAATCCTTAAAATTTAATTAGATCGATTGGCGACACCTATGATTGAATTTTATTTCAAACTTTTACCTAAAACTAACAAATTACTTGAACACCCATGGGTATATTACTCTATCGAAAAGATGGTGGATCTATCTGTTTACTTACATTGTCGAAATGGTATTTACTTGTACCTGTGAATTATGAGTCACTTAAAAACACAGCGTAGGCATTTTTAGTCCATGATTTAAAGGGTACAAACATTTTATCTATTGAAATAAAATTGATTGGAAATCCGCTTTAGTTGAAAAAACATTTTTTATTTCCAAAACTAAGGAGTACTCTAATAAGTATTATACCATTTTGGAATTCTGGATAAATACGCCATTTTTTAAAGTTACTTGCCATGATAGTGTAGTACATTTTTTTTGCGTTACAGACGGTTAAAGTTGGGTGATGTAATTATCTGAAATGAAATGTTGGCCAAAACTCCACGATTTCATTGAAAACTGAGGCAGTTATGGCTTAATTTTGAATTGTAATTTACAGAAGGGTTATTCATGCTTACGTTGCAGAAAAAAGTTTCATGAAAAGTTAATATTTGTAGTCACAGGACTTAAAAGATCATCACAGGGTGTCAGTTTTTCCTGTTTTTTTAAAATAATCATAGCTCGAAAGTTACATGACAAATATTTTTTTTTATATTTTTCTGATAACTGTCATGACTTGGCGCATCACCCGTTTTCGGTTGGACGTTGACTTATGGGACACCCTGTATAAAACACCTTCCCACACCATTTCTGGTTTAAATTTGATTTTTTTCTGTAGTTTTTTTTACACATTGAATAATAAACATAACACACAATACAAAGCGAATCACAAAAATAAAGATATAACCTCAAACGAAATGACAAAATCAGTCATTAAATAGTTAAGTGATGGTTTTGCTATACTTAACTTTAATTGCCATTAGAGGGCGCTAATGAACCGTTAACTGACTCTGAGAGTGACTTTTTTCAAATCTACACTAAGGAACGACTTAAGTAGCCATTAACCAACTCTGAGTGTGGCTGTTAGTGACTAGTTTGCGATCGCTAACAATGTCGATACTACCGCCCCAGATATTTAAGTTCTCGCTTAGCATCGTTTCTGATCCTTTTTATCATGAGTACCTAATATACTTTTATAAAATAAAGAAGAATGAACGTGGTTAAGTAATGTTGTATTTTTTTTATTGTTTGCCATTTGTTCTAGGTATAAAATCTGGCACTACACCGGCACTCTGATCCACAAACACGCGTGCGCTGAGAAAGAAAACTTGCTAGCCATAGCTTGGCAGCCGGGCAACTTCTCCAAAACCGATCTGTCGAGGAGTGCGCCTAAAGGCATTGAAGATGCTACGCCGAAGCCCGCGGGCGCTTACCGTCCGCCCGGCGCGAGGAACAAACCCTCGACCTTCACACTTCATGAGCACGAGAAACCGCATAAGCCGGGCGAATCTTTGAATGGTGAGTGGGATCTTAGAACCTCCAGCACTGCTGACGACTTAAAACGCGGTCTAATAAAAATTCACGAATTTGATGAAACCCAAATGTCTGAAATCTGTTACGGATCAAAAATGCCCGCTTTTGAATTACGATGATCATAAACTCGATGGACTGTCGACATTTATATATTTCTTCCTGTAGGGCTAGCTAAAGCAGTTAGGACCGTATTTTAAGTTTAAAACAAATATTAGTTTATAAAATAAATTCTGATGTTTCCGACGGGAAAATACGGAAAATAACCCTAATTATTTATTTTATATAAATAATCTTAAAATAGACCATACATTTTTAATCATTTGAAAGAAAATTATCTTATTCAATATTCATCTTTCTTACGATTATCGCCGCAGCACCATCAAAGCAAGCGCTCGAACAGAAGAAGAAACGCGAAAACCGCAAGGCGCGCAAGGCTGAGGAGAAAGGCGACGTGTCGCCGCCCGTCACATTGTCCTCGCCCCCGTCTCGGCCTGCGTTCGTTTCCACGGGTGATCCGGAGAAAGACAAGAAGATCAAAAATCTTAATAAGGTAAAGAACATACTACATAAGTACTCGCATAAACCAAAGAAACAAAAAGCTAGTTGTCACTTATAAAACCCTTGAGATCTCAAAAGGGTTTCCGACGAAGACTTTTCCAGTTTCAACCGGATAGGCCAACCATTCCGGTCGAAACTGGAAGCTGTATCAGCTCAAGTTACATAAAAACAAAGAAAAATGACGCTTACCACAAGGACATAAGAGCGAGCAGTGTATAGTCTGATGTGTATCCTTTTGTACAAGCGGACCAATCTCATTAAGTCTGAAATGTTTTGGTTTTTTATTCGCAATAAACTAAACTAAATTATTTACTTTCGATAGAAGCCTCAGCCTTTCAGAACTTTCTTATTTTTACAAAAAAACCCATAGCTCATAATGTGTATTTCTTTTCAGAAACTGAGCGACATAGACAAACTGAAGCTACAAAAAGCGGCCGGCAAGCCACTCGAGTTAAACCAGCTTGCTAAAATCGAAAATGAGCAAGCTCTGCTCAAAGAACTGGAACTACTGAGGTTATGATACGTCGATTATTGGTAGACTCTGCTCTGCCGATACTAGGCCGCTAAACATTATGTTAAGCCCCCTTATTCATGACTACCCGCGACTCCATTCGCGAGTGATATTTTCCTAGATAAATTATAACTTAAATTGTGTGTATAATCCCCATATTATACAAGTTAAACCTCCCTTTAGCAAGCTAGTCTTACTAGGTTCTCCATATTTACTAACAGATGACTATGTACAGTACTATTTACTTTCGCGATATACCTATTACGCGTGGATTTAGTTTTCTGTGTCCAGAATGCGAACTGATTATGTGCCAAATTTCTTTGAGATTAGTGCAGTGGTTTTCTATGAGCAACAGAACAGACAGAGTTAATTTTGCATTTCATAATAAAACATTTGTTCAGACGAATGAGAATAACATCGTAATTCCTGTAAGGTGAGATTGTAAATAGTCCTAACTATGCTAAGACATGCTCAATAGGTTTGGAAATAGTTGACTGTATAGACAAGAGGCTATCTTTTGTGGCCTAGTTGTCGGACGCACCTACAGTGTATAATAATAATAATCTAATAACAATATTGTACGATTCTGGGTGTGATCAAACGTTATATAAATCATAAAGGTTCAAACCGACAGCGTCTATAGGCACTAAAAACTTGTGGTGTGCATAAAATGTGAGTACTGAGTTCAAAGGTGAATTATATTAGAACTACCGTGTTTGATTAGTAAAATACAATCGTTTAATCAGTAGTAAAATAACTTACTGTAGGTAAACATAATAATAATAGTAGCTGAACATTTTTTTATATTGTTCATGTAATTAAAGTAGTAGTAGGCAACAAAATATTGCACATCGGCTAATTTCGGCTTCATAGAGCGTAGTGTGCGTCGGAAAGAGATAGCGCTCTACGAAATCAGAAAAGCCGATGTGCAATATTTATTGCCTACAACCGTACTGATTGCGAGTACTTGCTGACCCCCGAATGATTTTGATTATAATAATTGTGTGTCTATATCATTAGTAAGAGTAATGGTTTCCGATAAGAGTAACGAAATACCTTTATTATGAACCTAACAACCGTCAAACAAATTCGCTCGCACGTTACAAATTTTATGAGATAGTAGACCATTGAATGTAGGGAAAATCGCAAAAGTTCAGCTAAAAAAATCATTTTGTTTCAAAACTAGTTTCTTACCAAAAGGTTTGTTAAATATAAAAAGAAGTTGAAATATGCGAGAATTTGTACGATGGTTGTCTTCGCCTTAATCCGTGTTTGATATCAATCATACTTGAGCGTTATATTTTGAATGAGGATTTTTGACAACGGTCGATGTTGTGTGACTAATGTGTGTTTTGTTTTGTACATAGGTAAAATGGCCTGAAAATTTGCCTTTGTTTGCATTATTATATTGTTTTTTTTTCAATTTCTGCTGTGACTTAGGAAGTCTTGCGAAAATTGTAGAAGATAAAAGAAAATATTTATTTTTGTATTGTTGTTACTGTTAGGAGTAAAAAATTACAATCGAGTTATCCTGTATCTATTTATATAAGAACAGTTTTATTAAGTAAATAAAGACAAATTCAAAATTAATTTTGTTTATTATTTTCGTGATTCCTATTCCCACTCGGTCCTATTCCTATACCCACTTTTATGTTTGTTATCGCATAACTTCGTCATTTATGAGCAGATTTGAAAAAAAATATTCCAATCCAATAGAACTTTTATCAAAATCGGTTCAACTGTTTTGCCATGAAGACGGTTTCTCAAGTTTTTTAAACTTCACTTGCTTTTTTTTCGACTCAATATTACCTAACTAGAATAGATCTCACATTCGCATCATTGAACAAATTGTCACAGTTGTACACAGTGATGCTGATGATAAATGGGTGATCCATTGGCGAGCTTAAACCAACAAACCTGCGAGCTAAAGGTATATTAAGCCTTATAAGCCGCCAATGCAGCTCCTAAAAAACCGCGGTTTTAGCTCGCCAATGGATCGCCCACTTTAGACGTAGAAAGGTAGTGCAATAAAACTGTCGTGAAGCAGACGTGAGCATGTGAAATGACAAAGCGGTGCGGGTATAAGGTATACATAAATATTCCCGAGCTACCCACTAACAGTTGAAGGTAACAAGTGGTCACTACAGGAAATTTATGTTTGCCTCCGATAAGATATCGATAATAGTAATTGATACGGCAGGATTTAATAGTGGCAATGCAGGCCCTGTAGTGACGGATACTATATTACTATATACAGTGCGGCTCAGTCGGTTCGGTAGGGTTTGTTGACACACAGATAAACTTATTTGTGATCGACTAAATCAAAACTAGTAAATTCTGCGTACCGTCGAGACGTCTGTAGTTCAACTCTCTAAGTCCTAAACGCGATTATAATGGATACTGACGATGTGGAGGAAAATACCGCGTTACTCAGTGAACGGACTACAACTAACCGCAACTCGAGAGCATCGTTGGAAACCATAGTATTTGAAAGCAAGATGATGAAGACTTCGACTCAGTCTGGTGACCTGGCAGCGACTTGGGGCGGCCGACGGTCCCTGCCTGACTCAGGGCGGCTGCGGCGGACGCGCTCGTGGTCAGCATGCCCCAATGATGATGTGAGCTCGGAGATCAGAATCTTGAGGGAAAGGTAAGCCACTTACTCTTTCAACACTCCCATCGCTAAGGGATCCTCCATTATTCTGTTAGACTATACCCACCTAATTCTAATTGGGATGAGGCAATAACGAACCATAGTTCATATACTTATTGTTAAAACGATCGAGTAGATAGTCCAGACGCCGTGCCATCAAGATTTCCTTGTTAAAAAAAAAAGTTGAATCAGCTAAAGAGTTGATAAGAAAGAGGTCAAAAAAGAGGTTAAATAATTTATGGAAAGTCTTTCATCTTTATCTTGCCGACCTCTTTACACACCTGATATAGTTCAAAATAAACGCTTAGCGCAGCGTTATAATTATACTCATTGATAAACGCCATCAATAAGCGTCATCCTTTCTATTGTTTGTTAGAAGGTATCTAATCTACCTATATCAATACCACATGTGCAAGGCTTGGTATAACGATAGATAACAGATGGAAGGTGTAAATTGATAGTAAAGATAATGATAATTATTTGCAATTGGCAGCTACTACTAGGCTAGTAGGTGGGTATACCGATCGAGGTAACCTTTTGAGAGATAGTAGCTTAGTGTTGGCATCAATTAAAACGATTAATAATAAATCACTCTTATTACTGATAATGTAATAGACTATGATAGTATTACACGAGTGCCTACCTCAGAATAAAGACCTACTCTAAGCGATAAGAACGCATATTGTTCCTACAAATAGTTTTTTATCATTGTCTGTTTCTATGTTTTTGTCACTAATAAACTATTTTCTATCTTCTATCTAGCTATCTACACTATTAAAGCAGTCCCTACCTCCAAGTCTAGTAAATTTACTTACTCTTTTTAACATATCGATACTGGAAGTAATTGCTTTGTTGGGCCTATGCTAGGCCAGTAAAATTCCTCCAAAGAATGACCTAAACAAACTTATTACACGTGAGGCTGTATATCTGTATGCCTCATCAAGTCAAGTCAAGTGTGATGTCAAGTGGACGCAGGGCACATTCCTCACGTGCTTGATTTACGAGGCAATTCTTTGTTAAAGGCGATAGTTACCACTTAAAATCAGGCAGGCCATAGGTATGCTTGTTCCATCAGCTACAGTTGTATAAAAAATGCTAAGTACCTAGAAGTATTTTAAACTAACGCGATCGTTAGGTGTGTATATGTATGGAAGAAACAGGTATTTTACGGGTAAGGTAATCGCCCCGTTAAATACCCGTTTCTTCCATATAATTAGGTAATTAGAAAATCACAGTAAAGTAGACTTTTAGATAGATAGATAACTCTTTATTGTTCACCACACAGAAACATAATTTATGAGAGAACAAGATTTATGAAGATTTTTGGCAAAACAATGAGCGACCTTATCGCTGAGAGCGATCTCTTCCAGGCTCTTTATTTTCTCCATAGACTGGTCCGCACTCAAACTCGCCTGCGCCCTGGAGCGGTGCGGTACCTAAGCGGCCGCCAGCGCCTAACCCTCGCATCTCTAGCTCTGGTGGACTTCATCAGTTTCTGTTCCATGAGCATCATGGCGCCGTTCTTCCCGAAGGAAGGAGCGGCCAAGGGGCTATCGAATACCATGTGCGGAATGGTTTTTAGCTTTTATGCTGTCGTCATGTTTCTAACGTCGCCGTTATTTGGAAAATTCGTAAGTTTCTTGTAAAAATGTTATATTAACTTAATAGATAACGTAATTTAAAAAAAAGAAGATACTTTTTTGTACTTTGTTACCGCATAGCCCCGTCATTTATAAATATTACATTTGAATAAAATAAATATCTGAGTCGTAATATTTCCAGATTTAGTCCCAAAAAATTGGTTCAGCAGTTTAGCTATGAAGGCGGTTTTTCAAGTTATATTACTTATTAACTAACTTATTTCTTTTTTTGGTGTATCTAGCTTTCAAATATTTTGAAATATTCAATCTTGAAGATGCCTTAAGAAGAGGCCTCTCTCGAAGATGATGACCTAAGTGTGGCCGTTAAAGAGTCACCTCGTGTTAGAAATAACGACATCTTAATCATAAATATTTCAGTTACCAGCAATGGGTGCTAAGTTCATGTTCACATCAGGAATGTTCGTAGCCGGCGCTTGCAATGTTTTGTTCGGGTAAGTTCGTTTAGTTTCAAAATAATAAACTCGAATAACAATAACCGATAAGATATCACAGCATTATAGTACCTATTTGTTTACTCCAGTACACGTGTGCTTATTATATTATGCTGTGGTGTATATGTTCATGGTTGATATACAAACAGATGATTATGTGACCATGCCGGTATTTAATGACTACCATAAGACCATAAGAAGTATATATAGGTACACTTTCTTGCTATAAACTAAAATAA
This sequence comes from Thera britannica, assembly GCA_939531255.2. Lineage (NCBI taxonomy): Eukaryota > Metazoa > Arthropoda > Insecta > Lepidoptera > Geometridae > Thera > Thera britannica. Next base: position 5,952,579 of record OW618048.2, read on the forward strand.
AAAACGATCACAAAACATTTCCTTCCTAAGATAAGTTTATATGGTCTATAATCTATAACATGTTGTGGCCATGTACCTTCATGCTGCATATGACAGTAAGAAGTTGGTATATGTAGATATCCTTTCTTGCTATGAATAGAAGGAACCAGGAAATGTTTTGTGATTGTTTCTTAGCTTATTATTTAGGAATTAGTAGAGAATATTGTACTAGTAGTACATATGTACATTGTTTACCGTTGAATATAGTTACTAAGATAAGCCTTCCTGTTTACTTTCTCAGTACCCTAGTTCTAATCGAAGACACAGCAACATTTACCGCCTTCTGCTTCGCGGTGCGAGGGCTGGAAGCACTAGGCGCTAGTGCGTATTCGACCGCCAGCTATGTGTTCGTGGTCAACGCTTTCCCAGACAGCATAGGATCTGTGCTGGGGATTCTGGAAACCTTTGTGGGCCTGGGAATGTCTGTGGGGCCTGCGATTGGAGGGCTGCTGTACTCGGTATGTATTTTGGCCGTACGAGATTGATCAGTGAGATATTATACTTTTTTTACCCTGCTTTGATATGCTTTTCACTATGAAATTATAATGCAAGTCATAGGAAAGCACAGATTATATATAAAAAGTAATTTACCTTAGACTTTTATCAGAAAAGAAAACAAAATTTCGCTCTTAGCGTAGCACTCGTAGCAACCGCTACAAGTGCTACGTACCGTGGCAAACGTACGTAAACCTACTAAAAACACGTAGTTTGTTTTTTTTTAACTGTTTTCTTCTTACCACTGATGTGTCCCATTGCAGGGCAAATGCCTCTCCTCTCTAGTCGTTTCTTGTTTTGGTTAATTTTGAATTTAACTTGGTTATGAAAAGATAATGATCGAATTAAATACAAAATTATTTCCTGAAATGTGTGCCTTATTATTTCCTAACATAAATGGCTTTTGGCTATGTTTCAGGTAGATCGGGGGATTCGGATTACCATTTTACAGTCTTGGAATCGTGATGGTGTTGACTGTGCCTATTAACTTTTTCTTGCTCACTGATTGTGAAGGTGAGGTTTTTTTTCTAACCTCCTTCAACCTTCTTGGGATTCGGACCAAGGAGTCTGTAAATTATAAAGAAATATTCCCAAGCACTGGCACGAAACGTTTTCCTTAAAAAAAATAAAGCGATTTACTTTTAAATTTGGCCAAATTTTTCGAGCAATTATGGCCAGTGTTTTAAACAATTTTAAAAAAGAACAGGACATTCTTTTTTTTTATTGTTTCTATGTAAAAAAAGGTGATTGATGTTCGTCCATGGGTTGTCTAAGTTTCTTACAAAAAATGTGCTTATTTCGCAGAATACGTATCAGGATCAAAATCGGCATCAATACTCAAACTGTTCACAATTCCCTCCATCATCATCACAGGCTTAGTGATTGTTGTCGTATCCAACACATGGGCGTTCCTAGACCCGACGCTGGAACCACATTTGAGACAATTTGGACTCTCGACTGAGCAAACTGGACTGGTGTTTTTACTTTTCTCCAGCCTTTATGGAATCTTCAGCCCGATATGGGGATGGGTCGCAGATAGGTGAGATGCCTTCTCTTTACTTTCACGAACCATAGACTTCTTATGGATAAGTATTTGACAACTAGATAAAAAGGTTTAATTAGCGTTTCGGATTTAGCTGTAAGCCCAAGAAATCAATTATTATGTTGCGTAAATGTATGTATAATGGCTAATCGTTTAAGTATTTCAGGGTTCACAATCACTGGTGCATGATGGTATGGGGACTATTTCTGTCTACTATTGGCCTACTTCTTCTTGGACCTTGCCCATTTATTCCTGGTCTTCCAAAGTAAGCATTGCGTATAAGTTTATTTCTAAGTAATTAGGTACATGCATCCTAACATTTTCAAAATAAAGTAGTTAAGTACTCCTCCTTTTTTATCGTCCCACTGCTGGGCAAAGGATTCAGAGATCCCGTCCACCTAACATTTTCAAACCAAAAGGCTACGCCCATTATGACGACTTTACGGCCCATTATGACTACGATCTTCAAGTTACGACAGACGTGCATATTGTTTTTTTTTCTTATGTTTTAAATAACTTTTTTATTATTGCAGAGATCTGTGGCTGGACTTGGTGGCACTATCTATTCTTGGTATATCTGTGGCGCTTACGTTATTGCCTACCTTCCAAGGTGTTCTGACCAGCTCCATGTGAGTGCATTTCATCCTTGAATCAGGCAACTATTTAGAAATAAATGCATGCTTCAGTAGACCTACAAACCTTTGGAAACGTCACATTTTATGTACATAATTTCCACGTCGTTCTTGATGGCTGTGAATTGAGAACCTCCTCCTTTATTATTTGAAGTCGGGTGAAAAAGTTATTTAATTAAAATGAATTTTTGAATTAAAAAAAACTGTTTCTAGTAAAAATGCTATGATAAAACTAGCACCTTAGTAGTGAAGTATCAATAGCAAAATATCGAGTCAAAACTATTAATATACTCTATGACTACAATCTCAAAACTTACGAGCCTGTTATTTCAACAGCAAACATTAGGTACTTACTAGGAAATTTGAGTTTCCACGCGCTGAATTTCAACTAAGTATACTAACCAATAGTAGGTACATACTGGGAAATTGTGATTTTCATGCGCCTGTAATATCAAATACAAACAAAATATAGTACCTACTGGAAAATTTTAAAAACAATAGCCTCGGTAAACAGTTCACGTGTGTGTGATTGCGAAGCTTTTCCGGGTAACGTGAGTTCGTGCGTAAATGCTCATCGAAAATAGGACGAACTTCTGACGAAGATCTTAGATTGGTTTACGTCATTACACCCACCGTATTTCTAAATTTATAAGAAGGCTTTATGCTCTTGATAGAACAGTCCTCAGTCATGACAAACATTGAAACATTTCTGGCAAGTTTACCAAACCTAAACATTCTACAAATTTAACAAAAATGTACCCCTAAAGTCCTATTACCATTTTTAGGGTTCCGTAGCCAAATGGCAAAAACGGAACCCTTATAGATTCGTCATGTCTGTCTGTCTGTCTGTCTGTCTGTCTGTCCGTCCGTCCGTATGTCACAGCCATTTTTCTCCGAAACTGTAAGAGCTAGACTGATGAAACTTGGTGAGTAGATGTATTCTGTGAACCGCATTAAGAATTTAACATAAAAATAAAAAAAAAACTATAAATTTCAGGGGTCCCCATACTTGAAACTGAAACTCAAAATTTTTTTTTTCATCGAACCCATACGTGTGGGGTATCTATGAATAGGTCTTCAAAAATGATGTTGAGGTTTCTAATATCGTTTTTTTCTAAACTGAATTGTTTGCGCGAGAGACACTTCCAAAGTGGAAAAAAGTTGGTCCCCCCCCCCTCTAACTTCTAAAGTAAGAGAATGATAATACTAAAAAAATATATGTTGTACATTACTATGTAAACTTCCAACGATTTTTGGTTTGAACGAGATCTAGTCAGTAGTTTTTTTTTTATACGTCATACACCGTAAACCGCAATTTACCTTTCGACGAACTACAAGAACCTTATTATGTTACATCAAGTAACATAATATAAAGGTTCTTGTACTTCGTCGTGCTACGGAACCCTTCATGGGCGAGTCCGACTCGCACTTGGCTGCTTTTTTTTTTGTAAAGGGAGTCCGTAGCAATTTCTCTTACGCACATCTCTAACAGAGGGTATTTGCAAGATCTTCCGTCTTACAGTCTTATGCCTCACGGCCTAACGTCTTACAGTCTTAAAGGCTAGATTGTAGCTACGAAGACGGTTGCCTCGAACCACTGGCAACATACAGCGCATTGGCCGGCGTCTGGTCGTGCTGCTACTCGCAGGGTGAGGTGATAGACCCGGCGCTGGGCGGTGCTCTCTCAGAGCGCTTTGAGTTTTCCATGTTCCCGCAAACTCACTGGCACCCATCTCTTCAAATCGGAACACAGCAACACTGCTTGGTCGCTGAAATAAGCATGGTGGTAGTTATTTCTGCTATGAATGGTGCTTACGTCTTACAGTCTTACGACTTACGGCCTAACGTCTTACTGTCTTAATGGTTAGAATGTTTGTAGCTACGAAGTTGGTTGTCCCGAAGCACTGGTGACATACAGCGCATTGGCCGGCGTCTGGTCGTGCTGCTACTCGCTGGGTGAGGTGATAGGCCCGGCGCTGGGCGGTGCTCTTTCAGAGCGCTTTTGGTTTGCCCATGTACCCATACACTCACTGACACCCATCTCTTCAAATCGGAACACAGCAACACTGCTTGGTCGCTCAAATAAGCATGGTGGTAGTGGTTTGCATCAAGTTATTTCTGCTGTGTATGATGCTTACGTCTTACATTCTTACGCCTTACGGCCTAATATATCTTACGGTCTTAACGGTTAGAATGTGTGTAGTTACGAAGGCGGTTGCCCCGAAGCACTGGCGACATACAGCGCAGTGGCCGGTGTCTGGTCGTGCTGCTACTCGCTGGGTGAAGTGATAGGGCCGGCGCTGGGCGGTGCTCTCTCGGAGCGCTATGGGTTTTCGTTCAGCGCTTCTCTGTGCGCTGCGGCTTGCTTTACCATGGTAAGATATACAGTAATTGAAAGTTGAAATAAAGTTAAATTCGTTAAAATATGTAAATGAATGAATGTCTAACCTTGACGACGAAGGAAAATATCAGTCAGCGAAAAGTGCATAACGAGTATTTTTGTTAAACTTTATGGGTAACACTCGATAAATAAATAACGTTTCATATTTTAGTAGGTACCTAATCTTTTTTGACGCAGACCCTTCGTATTTGAAGCACTAATCTACCGTTTAGTAAATATTTTATTTTTCATTTATTGATAGTGTTTACCTACCCAAAAGTTATGAGCCGAGTGAGATTTGAACCCACGACCTTTGCCCTTTGAAGTTTTGCACTTGGCTATCAAAGGGAAGGTCGTGGGTTCAAATCCCACCCATAACTTTTTCAATATAAAATCTTTGTAGTAAAAATTGTTTGAAATCCCCAGGGCGTCATAACCCTCACATTTTTCTCTCTCCGCGAATCCTCCAAGTGGGTCCAGCAGTCGGACTGTCAATCTGACTCCATCCCGTACACAGACACCACGTGGAACTCGAGCCATTTCATCCATCGCACCTGCAGCGCGCCACAGAGCACAGCGGAAAGCGCCTCGCTACTGACCCCTTGCTCGTGCAATTACAAACAAGGTATAGACTCACTACTACTATTACTATATAGACTACGAAGAACTATACAAAAGGTAAAAACCTGTCTCAGGCACTATAGCGTCCCGCAAGTAGAGCTTGTGTTTTCACTAGTTGCCCCTGACGCTAAACCATCTTCAATAAATACAAAGGCCTGTCTACTTTTTTTTTATAAAGACTGAAAGTGTAGGTATTTGTCAAAGACGCGCCGTGTGTGGGGGGGCACTCCATGATTCGCCGCCTGTGGTTATTGTAGTGAAAAATAAATTTTAGTTTTTGGTATCACATGTGCTACTTCTAACACTAACATTTAAAAATATTTTCTCAAACATGCTCGGAATTTTGAAAATTTTTATTACAACCTTCTTCGAGATAAATTACTGTTGTACTGGGCAAATACATGCGAGCAGTGGCCGGCAAAAGCTGTATGTCTGTATTTAGCGTCGTGTTTAGCGGCCGAATAAATTACATAATAGACTCATAACTGCCGTGTAGTTTAAAAATGGAACGATCTCTTACACCGAAACATGGCAACCAAGGAGGTAACTTAGCAAAGATTTTATTTGAATTTCGAACTAGCTTTTATAACGAAATGCTGTTTAATGAAAAAAAAACAAATGAACGCGAGAAAAAATTGTATTGTTCGATGTCTGTCGTAATTGTACGTAATTGGCAGAAAAAATCGAGCAGTACTTAGTTCTACTTAGTTATTTCCTCGCATTATCTATTAGGAAAGGTATTAAAAGCTTGGCCACAACAAGACGTTGCAGTAATGTATACTTTCCTAAAAATACATACATACTAACCTAACTTGCGAGTACTAAACTTTAGATGAATTTGAACTTTTTAAATTTTCTTCTTGTAGATAATGGCTACGGCTCCTACCCACCACGACACTTCTGTCTCCTACACAACAAAAGCAACAAAAGTGGATCCGCTAGCGTTTCAGAAGCGATCGCTTACTTCCTCAAATTCCAGTTCCTCACCAACATTTACATCAGAATACGAAAAGCCAGAAGAAAATCACAGATCTCACAAGAAGAGGACACAAACTTATACCAAAATTATGTGGAAAACGGTGGCCATAATAAAATTTCCGAAAACGTAAACATCAACAATAATGTTATACCTAAAACGGAAGAAAATAATAGTTATTGTGAGTACTTGGACGAAGCTATATTCGGCAGTTCAGCTGTAGTACAAAACTTGAACACGGATCACTTGAAAATGAAGAAGAATAAACAGGGTTTGATAGCGAATTTGAATGCATGTGATACTGTGAAGAGAACATCTAATGAAATTATAAAGCACAATGTTGAGAAAGTGCACTTTTACGAGCAAAGTCAGGCGTGCGATTCGATTGAAGATGTTTTTGTAAGTACAAGTATTTTCAAATTTCTCGTTCAAATCTATCCGATCCTACTACACTACTCTATACTACTAAATAGGCCTGTAGGATTAAATAAAAAACGGAACAATATATTTTGTTACAAAACTACAAGTAAAAGTTTCTCGATGTTATGATATTCAACATTTTGGAAAATTTGAAAAAAAACACATTGTTTTTTTCTTTTAGGATGGCTGTGAATGCAAAGATGGTGTCACATACGTTCGAGGCACAATAACAGTATCATCTGCAGGTGCGTGCGAAGTTTAAAAGCACTAACTATAGCATAATTTATAAAATAAGAACTAATAATAATTGTAACTTTAAGTACATACTCGTAAATACGAAAGCATTTTTATTTTTGCACCTATCCTGCACGAAAATTCGTGGAAATAGCCCCTTGGCGCATAGCGTAGTGTCAAAGGAAAAATATTTCCCGATCGACGTAGTTTACTAGGCGCACAGAAATGTCCAAGTGCTTTTGATATTCCCTCCCACGTTTGCGAATTCATATTCTACCCTTAAACCTCACACAGCTACCGATCGGGTCTCTCACTCACTCTATACCAGAATCTTCGTAGTCAGATGAAAACACATTATATCGATTTTCGACCCTCACACCCGTTCATTTGCTTACTAATACCCACACAACGGAGCACAACCCTCCCATTGATTAAAATGAGTGTATTTTCATGGCCTTTTCAAATGTGTGCAGCCGATACACACAAAAAGGCTTCTACTACCGTTTTATGCTACCCTAGTGCAAACGACCTCTGCTGACGAGTTCGAGACGTTGTCATGGGTAATTTTAGCAAATTCTTGACCACTGCCCAGCATGAACACACGTCCTGAGATTTCCTTCAGTTATTTTCAGACAGAAGGCATTAAACGGCCTCATTTTGTGGTTTCCCGCGACCAATTTTAAAAACAACAGTACCAGGAGTTCATAGCGTCATTGGAGGTTGCTCTACAAATAGGGAGAGAGGAACGCGTGCATGTCTGCTTCAGATTCTGCACAATACTCGTAGGAATAGAATTTAGTTGTGTAAATACATACTCAAAACGTCACTTTTTTGCATTTCTTTATGCATAAAACGTCATTTATTGATCACGACTCTATAAAGATTTTTTTTCTAGCGTACTTCACAGTTATTTTAGTGCCGGCAATACAAAGCAAAGCTATGCATTAACATTACTTGGCTATCATATGCCATAGCGTATTAGAAGATCATAGCGAGATTATTACGTTTTGTATCATAATAAATTTCCGTCGAAAGAGCGGTGCTTTAATCGGGGCTGTGCTAGCCCTGTTTAGCAACTGTGTTTTTCGTTTCTTCATATATGATATCATCAAAATGATGAAGACGTTTCAAAGTGATTCCTATGATTGAAATCCCCGCCTTTTTATCCTAGGTCGTGGGCTCAAATCCGGTCGAGCACTTTTCGTGACTTCTTCTGTCCAAAAATGTATGTAGTACTCTCAAACAGTGAAGGAAAACATCGTTATGAAACCGGCATGGTATTCGTTCAATGAATCAGATTGTATGTACACCTGACGCAAAGAGATAACAATGTAACAAATGGGGTGATTGGCTAGCGTAGCGCAAACAGGCAGGTTTGGAGTAAATCACGGAGGGTAACTCAACCCCTCCGAACGTATACCATACGAGTAAGAGGGAAACGCGAGTCCCTTTCTAATGTCGATATCTCTATCCACCAACGCGATGATGTTGCCCTGGTACTAGGTTTATCAAATCACGTAACAATATGGGACAAATAATATCAAAATAACTGTTTGTTGATAACAATAAAATGTATTGAATTACTGTGATTACTGGAATCGTGAATAACGAACAATATTAGTTCATAGATTATATTATGCCTATGTATAATGTATGATATACATTGCCTATACATGGAGGATACGAATCTAAGTACATGTAACGTGTCTAAAGAGAAATAAAGATTATGAATATGATAATACTTAGAATGCGTCATTAGATATAAGTATACTGTGTTCATTTACAAGTATCTGGTAACAATTTCACAATTTCATGGGGATCCGAGTATATTATGTGATCTTCTTCATCGAAAGTAAGACCAAAAATGTTCTTGATGTGGGCAATTTCCTCTAAAGCATTATTATCTTTGTTTGCAACGTAAATTGCACTTTGTCCGCATAAATGGGCAACCCCTTGATGATCCACTTCTATGCCTCGGAAAATTTTAGGACCACTGAAAGGAATCCGTTCCTTCGTTCCATTTTTGATTTGGAAGACACCTTCCGCGGTAGTTATGAATGTGTCATCGTCTCCATCGATGGCAAATTGGAAGATTTTTTCGTCAATGTGCTCTACAAGCTCGGATCCATTTTCACGCTTTTTATGCAGCCTTTGCGATGGGTAGACTATAAAGTAGAGGTGTTCTTTGTAAAACATGTCCCAGATGTTATGATTTTTCACAACATGCTTAATTTCGTCTGGCTTTGTGAATTCGTGGGCGTAGATCCCTTCACTTCCTCCAAGGTACACAATCCCATGGTGGTGGTCTATGACTGTAGCGAAGCCATTCTTTACTGCTGGTATTGGTGTAGGTACTTTTTGATTTTTCTTTAGGTAGCCGATTTCGAATTTGTCCTCGTTATCGCTTCCGACGTTGTAGCTGAAGTATATTGTGTGATGGTGGTTGTAAATGGAGAGTTGGTAGGGGCGGTTCAGTCCGTTGGTTACGATGTCCTTCTTATGAAACTTTCCGTTGACATGAACACCTTCACATTTCGGTTTGATAACCTCTGCTTCTGCAGTGTTTATAAACACACAAACAAACACACACACTACAAAAACTATTGAGAAGTTCATTTTGTTGCTCGAAAATTGTAAAAAAATATTTGTATTAGTAAATTGCAATGATACGTGATTTGCTCGTTATTGGTATGACAGACTGGTCTGTCTGCTGTGGTCCGGCCTGATTCACAATACATGGTCTCATATTTCAAAGCTATCAATATAATCGTACCTACGTCGTTCGATAAAAACGTTCTATTCTATGCCTGTATTTGAATGAATATATGATGGGAAGGACTGGAGTACAGGCAAACAAATTAGTTACCTACTCACTATTATGAGTACAGTCATAATCGTGAGTGAAACCTACTCATAATAGTGAGTAGGTAACAATTTTAGATACTCGCATCTAAGTTAGCAAGCAAGCATACGTCAAACTTATTTTGAGTAATAATGATCCATTTGTACAAGTAATAATATCGGTTCTATACAAAGATGAGGTAAGATGACCTCAGACATATTCTTTGAAAATGTAATTTTACTGAGTACGTTGACAAAATACCGAATAATTAACACATCACGTCAAGCACGACTTTCAGGTACTTACCAATTATCAAGTCCACATGCAATTTTTATTACATTCTTAGAATTTTGAGCATTATTTTGACAACCTTTTTTGAGATAAATCGAAATTGCTGTACCTACTAGCCCAATACATGCGAGCAGCGGCTGGCAAGTTGTATGAAAATTTATTACTGTCGTAAGCGGCCAGATTAATTACACGTAATTAACCTGTAAACTGTGTGTAAGCTCAAATTTGTCGTGTAATTTAAAAATTACTCCAAAACGATCTTTTAGTCTTAAATATAGAACGATCTTTAAACATAATAATTATGTAATATTATGAAGGGTCTAATTTAAATCTCGATCTGGAATGCAAAAATAAATGCTGTTTATCGAAAAAAAAATGAACACTTCAACGCACGAAATAATAGTGTTTTTGTGGTTTGTCGTAATTGTATTTGACAAAAAGAGTTCAATTACTTATTTTTAATTTGCACGCATTATTTAAGAAAAGTAACGCAAGAAGCTTTGGCCACAACTAGGCATTGATGGACTTACACATTTACACGTTCGTCCGTCATGCCTCTCATGCTGGTCACTAACAGTAATGTTGTATTCAGTCAAAATGATGGCCAGGCTCTTTCAGATTTTTATTTCTACAGGAGAATTGAGAGAAATAAGATTTGATTTGCATAGCCTCTACCTAAACAAGGACAGGAAATCTTGGTTAGTGTAAAAAAATCTAAGTATAACATAAATCGTTTATTCAAGTAGATACATCTTAATTATTTTTCAAATGTTTTAATAAATAATAATTTACTATGAAAATAAAAACTTTGGCATATTTAAATACTTTGGTAATTAACATTAATTATTTAATACTACTGGATAATATTTCAGGCTAATATAAAATCAATATTAAACCAAAATCAATATTCATATTAGCTGACACTTTTTTGTTTCTCGCTAAAAGTTTCTTGTCACTTCATGAACAAAATAGAGATGGCCACAGGTTGAGCGTCTGCTAAGCTAAATGAGTGCTATACGACCACTATGAATAAGAGCCATTGGTATATTTTTCTCTTTTTTATTTTTTTGTTCAAGACAAATTAGTGACTACCATTCCTAATGCAAAATTAGGTTTTCCTACGGCTACCTTCCTCACCACGAGCTTACCAACAAGTTTTAACCAAACCAACTCCATCGTGTGAAGGTTTTTATCAATGTTCATACAATAAGTAAAAAATGTGTTGTTCATAATAACTATGATGAATGCCAATCTGTGTCTTTTGTGCTTGCTATTACAATGTCTTTTCATTTCTAAGCACACAAACCGTAGCAAAGACACTCTTTTGTTCAAGAATAACTTACATAACCTACCTTCTTTGGAGTAATTACCTACTTTTCTTTTGTTATTTCGTTTCGTAAACGCAAGGACGGATAATTTGTAAGTGCTTTCCAACGTTATGTATGGTGTATGTACTACTGAAGTAAATACCTAAGTAAATACCTATAAATATCTAGGAAATATTCGTAAATATCATAATCTTTTATTTTAATGTTGATGGTCTTAGATCTTAACTTATGAAATTGTTATGTCTAAAGATAAACATTGTTTTAACTATTGCCATCTGCTATCAATGGGTAATGAGACTGACAACATGGCAATGACAATTGTTATGAATGGTCGATTTTAAAACAACGTTTTTTATGCAACGTTTATAAAACCCGTCACACACGTAGCTATTATGTACGTACGTATATATTTTATATAAAAATATTCAAGTGACCGCACACGCAGCTTTAATATGTATTTATATGACGTGACCAATTTATACCGTAATTTATAGCTACGTGAGTGACTGGCTTAAAGTATGGGGGTTAAAGTTATGAAGAGATGACATAGCTGACCACTACCAGCAAGACCGAAAGTAAGCTATATAGTGGTCTATCCGCATTGTTACCGCAGACCATTCTTCTCGAAGCAACAGATAGTTTTTTATTCTGAAGCAGCGTGTGTACAGAGGCTACTTCCCACGCAGCCATCAAGCCCGGATCTCGTGAGAATAGTACCGAGTACAGCTGAGCTGGTTTCCCGTTCAGTGCCTCTTGACAGAAGTTGAGGACAAGGTGGTCGTTCACAGCTTTCAGAACTTGAATCGTGCCGCTGAACTGCCGGTAGTCGGGTCGCGAAGGGAGGGTTCCTGAAATAAAAAAAATAATGCATTGGTAAGTTTAGGAATAGGGACCTACATATTTTTATTTAAAACTTAGTCATAGAGGCCTGCGCACACCTAGTTCGCTGGCGGTAGCGATCAGTGAAACGCTGTCAAATATCGCTGTCAAATCTCAAATCTGACAGCGATATTTGACAGCGTTTCATTGATCGCGTTCGCCAGCGAACTAGGTGTGCGCAGGCCTTTAGGTAATGCTGATGCGCGAACTAAAAATGATAAAATAATTAAATAAATAATAAATTTTATAGTATAGACAACCCACACAACACTATCTAGCCCCAAACTAAGCAGAGCTTGTACTATGGGAACCAGATAGCTGATACTTGTATATTTTTTTTTTGTAATTACGTACATAATTAGATTACAATATAACACCCAGACAGAGAACAAAACATCAGTGTTCAGCACACAAATATTTGTTCTCGGTGGGATCGAACCCACGACCTACAGCTCAGAAGGCAGAGCTACAACTACCAACTGAGCTGAAGGGCAGTCGAAATAGAGTGATGTGTGTTCCTATAAACGTATATGGACGAGGACTTAGCCGCATCTTCTATACCAGACTACCATCTAATTTAAGCGATTACTCGTGACTGCGTGTTTTTTTTTCAGTATTCACCTTTTGGGAAAACTGTACTCTCATAAAAAAACTTTGAACTGTGACCTACTACTACCTACTACGTGCTGAAAGGAACATATTTCACTTTCAAAACCTCTAGGATCAGTCTGTGCGTTGTAAGTCTGTCAGTCAGAACATTGATTCCTATAATATTAGAGACGAGTAGGTATAGGTACCCACACTACCAACCTACGCACTTCAAAGTACTTAACTGTAACTACTGTACTGAGCTAAGTACGTATCAATATCAGCGTGGTGATTCCCACAACGATGATTGTTTGAGACAACCACAATAAATGTCCCTAGCGATAAAGCACGAGGCTTTTCCCTGCAGACTTATGTCAATGCTAGCAACACATACTAAGTAAGTATGTAAGTACTCTATTAATTTTATGAATTTGTCATCACTGTAGCCTGAAGAAGACCACTGCTTGAGATGGCCCTACTCCATAGATTTCTAAAATGAACGGTTTTAAGCCTTGGCTAAAATAAAAATAAAATAATCCACACAACACAAAAAAATAATAATAATAATAAACTATGTAGCCCCGAACTAAGCAGAGCTTGTGCTATGGGAACCAGATAGCTGATATAAAACTTATGGACATGTTTTTTGTAAATACAGATATAGAATACAATATAACACCCAGACAGAGAACAAAATGTTCACCACACAAATATTTGTTCTCGGCGGGGATCGAACCCACGCCCTCCAGCGCAGAAAGCAGAGCTAACTACCAACTGAGATGTGAAGGCAGTCTACTGTTCACACAACAGTCAGCAGCGGCAGTTTCTATGTGCTGCATACCTACAGACTTCATTCATTGATTCGACTTTTACATAGTCGACGGTCTATCGGGTGGGTGGGCGTCCTACGCTTTTCTTACGGTATTTTGTAAGGTTTGTACTTTGCTATCATATCGCAAAATTGTGAATGCAAGCCGATTCGTGCAAGCAGAATGAAATATACCTTTACTAGCGCTTCAAGTATCAAATTATGATGATGGTAAACAATCCTTTTCAACTTCTACGACACTGTATGTAGGTAAGTTTCTTTCAGCAATACTTTTTACTTCACCTTCGAAGTTAACAGATGTTTTTCTAAAAGCTGGATTTACGGAAATTGAGCGTAAATCCAGTTTTGACGAGAAAACTTTTCCAATCTTTGGTCACGTGGAGCTGGTGCTTATATTTACGTAGTTTAGAATGTTTGAAGGTTACTTTGACGGTTACATGAATAGTAATAAGTCAGAGGAGTCAGTCAGTAGGTACAGTAGGCCTACCATGAGCTCTGTCTGGCTCTATCTCTGGCTCTGTGTGAGTGCTCACCAGTGCATTTATACTGTGTGTGTGACGTTTTGACGTTGGATTTATTCAGTCAACATTCACACAGGCTCAAAACCAGAACCAGAGACAGAGCCAGACCGAGCTCATGGTAGGCCTACAGTAGTAGTATTTTTAGCCATGAACAGAAGTGTTCTGCTTCTGTTCCAGGTACAATATCCTAAATATCCTAAATAACGCTACCTAAATTGTCTGCAATAGCCTTATAGGCCATCTATTGATAATGATGATGAATAATAAATAAATAAATATTACAGACAATCCACACAACACTATCTAGCCCCAAACTAAGCAGAGCTTGTACTATGGTAACTAGATAGCTGATAATACTTATAACTATTATTTTTTAAATACATACTTATAATACAATATAACACCCAGACTGAGAACAAACATCTGTTTTATTTTTAGGAAACAACGGGATATTTACCATGATTAAATTTTGAGTTTTGACTTTTTTACAGTTGCTTGCATGGTGCATGCAACTGTGAAAAAGTCAGATCATGGTTGAACTGAAAATCATGACCGTGATCATGGTTCATAAAAATTGTGCTAAAAACCATGATAGTTTCAAAAGTTTTAACATTTGTGTTCACCACAAAAATATTTGTTCTCGGTGGGGATCGAACCGGCCTACGGCTCAGAAAGCAGAGCCACCAACTGAGCTGAGAGGCCAGTCAATATTACAGTAAAAGCTATGCTGACCGTTCTGTCCGTCGAACACCTGCCAGTAGCCAACGGAATCGTTTCGAAAGTAAAGCCCGTACTCGGTGGTCTGTCCAGCCTCGTCCCATAGGAGACGCAGATGCCTATACTCTTGACGGAACTTGGCGTTGATGTGCTGCACGTGGAACAGTTGGTACTCAGTCGACGGCTGAAACAACGACACAATATTACAATCTGCCATAATGAAAGCACGAATTATAAGAGGCGCGATAATAGTATAGTCCTACCACAAACTCTATCTGGCTCTGTCTCTATATGTGTGTGACGTTTTAACGTAGGATTTATTTAGACAGCATCTCATACAGACTCAAAATCAGAGCCAGAGACAGAGCCAGACAGAGCTTGTGGTAGACCTACTGTCCGAAACGCCAACTTAATTTTAAATGCTTTTTCGAAAAGATATATGTAGGTACCTAAAACAATATTATTTTTTTCTAAAAAGGTTTACTTATTGATATGATTTTTTTATTAATTTTATAGTGTTTACTACACTTAAGTTTAGTGTTTAGTCCATAGGAGTTATTCGTTGAGTGTGAATAGGATCCGATGGCGGTCAAGCAGTCAGCGTAGCCTCGTAAGGGGAAGGTCGCAGGTTCAAATCACGCTCGGCTTTTAAATATTGGGACATTATAAAAATATAAGTGAGGTAGTTCTTTGTGGTAAATTCATCCAAAATAATTAGGTAGATGCACCTAATTATTTTTCAATAACGAAAAAGAACTGGTATTACAGTCTATACATTGACTACGCGCTTTATATTAACTACTAACAATGTACTGATTCCATTCTATGATTCACATATGTAATTTCAATGTAGGTACATTGAAAGAATGAGAGCACTTGAACTCTAGAGTCGTCTTAAGACCGCAGCAGGTTAAATGGGTCGTATGATTTGACCTCGCCAATGTCTTGAATTTGTCAGGTGCGTAGGATGAGAGTTGTATGTCTGACTGAGAAGACACATAATGACACATTGATA
The DNA here is from genome assembly GCA_939531255.2 of Thera britannica. NCBI lineage: Eukaryota > Metazoa > Arthropoda > Insecta > Lepidoptera > Geometridae > Thera > Thera britannica. The sequence continues at coordinate 5,968,428 of OW618048.2, forward strand.
ATAATTAATATCATTTTGATTAATAATAAGCAATTGTAACATTGCAAAGGCCCTTTCAAGAAGCGGACTGTATATAATGTAACACGAGACCACCTCCACCGACGTACGGGACGAGGCATCCATTTATGGTTTAAATACCTTATTCCCGCACTAACTATCGCCTCCTCTTTTATAATGCGGACAGACAAAAAGCCTGCTTACATCTAGGCGATGGCAATGGCGAACAGTGAAACGCTGTCAAATATCGCTGTCATTTTTTGACAGCGTTTCACTGATCGCTGTCGCAGATCGTTTGCCAGCGTCTGTTTTTCTGAATAGGTACCAAACAGTAAATATAGTAATCTTCTAGGTGAGCGCGCTACACCGTCGACCGCATCATCATTTGACATCGGTAGGAGGTAGGAGAAAACATTGAGCTAAATTCTTGCCCAGTACAAAATCATTTTAGCTAGCAAGAACGAATGAATTGAAATTGAATCTTATATAACAAAGGAATAGGGGTCAAATGATCAGCCAGTCTGAAGTATGTCAACTGTATTGAGCCGAGCATACTATCATTGAGGAGTTTTACATAATTGGGCTATTGTCGTGCTCGAATATGAGTCACATGCATGATATTATATGACTCTTATTTTTAAAAGCACCCGAGTGTAACTAAATGCCATAAAAAGATGCATGGTTTAATTTTGCAAGATGCGGAAATTTTCATATCACATTTTAAGGAAAACGAACTTAAAAAATAAGTCAAAAAGACCGACCATCGAATCTGCCGATTATTTTGATTAGGCATGTTTTTTTTTGGCTCAGGGCAAAACTAACCTAAACTTCAGCCTAAAATATAAATCTGACTGTTTCGTTTCGGCATACCGGATAACCAATGAGGTCGGAATCCTCGATATCCTATCCTATCTTAATAGTGACTACTAATGCATCTGTGGCTGGCGAGTGTCGGTACTCTCCCTATAGCATGCGAAATATTATGACCCTTCATTTTAAATTGATTTGCTGCCATCATCACAATAATCATGACTAAGTGGATGCTTCTGAATCATGGGTGGGAAATGGAATGTACGATTTGGCAACAGTTTGTCAGATTCTAGAATGTAGATTACAGTCTAGAATCTGACGTCCTAAAGTTTATTGCTAGGTATTGTTTTTATGAAACAACGGGATATTTACCATGATATTTTTTTTTCGAGTTTTGACTTTACAATTGTTTCATAAAAAGAGCGAATGTAGTTAGGCACATTATATACTACTAGGTAAAAACACATTTTGTTCAATTGATGATACCCAATGGCATAACATCTGTTCGTCTTACTAAAAATTAAAGCAACTTATGTAGGTTTAAAAAAAAATCCCCAAACCACTCTGGTTTGAAAGATACACGATAAGATGAAGAAGATATTTTTAGTTCAGCCTTGCTATCTGTTCTGTCAATAACAGTAAGGTATACAGACACTGTAGGAATAACGACTTTCAGGTATATAGATCGGGGATCTGTTACCTGCACGGTACAGACGCTGCCGGGGTTGTGGAACGAAACGAAGCCATGATCTCGTCCACCCAGCGCAAATGTAGAGGAACACCCCAAGGGTTTTAGTCAGTAGCAAAAGTCTGACATAACCCACTAGTTCCCCCGGCTAGTGGGTATCCATTAAGGATTTTCCCTGGGCAAAAAAAAAAAAAAAAAAGGAATAACGACTTTAGTGACCTTGCAAATAGGCTTATATCTTTTTCATCGCATGCACACATCAGTACAATCATTTTTGTTTAATCATAGCATACATTTAATAAGTACACATGAAATTCTAAAAGTCTATTGCCTACTTAACGCATATTCAGTAATAAAAACCCACCCCAAATGTAGTGCTTGGAAAATCATCAGTTTCCCATATTTTGACGTCAGGACAACCAGGAAAAGCTTTCACTCCTTCGTGGGTCAAATGCATGTACACTTCGAGAACTTTCCACTTCCCTAAAACTAAATCAATGTCCAGCTTATCATATTCATGCTCCCGAAAGCAGTAAGTCACGTTTTGATCCGTAACATTTGATATTTTGTAACTGTACTCATCATTACGAGAGCTTAATTGTTTTAATCCGCGCGTCGAAGAAAGAGCTAAAATTAAGAAAACAACGAGCTGAAATTCTACTCGTATGTAGAAACACTTCATTTTTTTTTTGGTTAAGCAATAGGAAGGGTTTATTTAACTTTGCATTCCGAATACGAATTTTGCAAACGCGAAAGGCAAAAATGTTCGATGCGCGTGCGCGTAAAAATTGCGTGCCCTTTTCGAAGATCGCCAGCGACTGACGGGTGTAGCGGCGCGCGCCTGACTCATGTCTCGATGTTATCGAAGCTGACCCGTGATAGGAACGCCTAGAATTGCCATGAACTGAAGATGCACACACACAGATATTTTCTCGAGAGCTAGATAACTTTTTCCTATTAGGTTTTGAATCACTGTTCGATTATTATTTACACTGTATTTCATTTAAAAACGCCTACTATAGGTTTCTACAGTCTTTCAATATTGTCACAACGATTTTTGTGTGCATGCATAATCCTATCCTATTACAATATAAAACCTTTTAAATAAAATACCTAAAATATTAAAGGGAGCCATAACCCATAACACGTGCGTCCCCGTACAAAAGACTTCAACGCGTGATGTATACCTATCTCTACTAAAATGATGATGAGATTCATAATATTTACTGAATCTATTTATGTTTACATAATCTTAAGTCTGCCTTCTGAACGTTCTTGTATCTATGAGTATACAATGAAGCATTGGCATTTATTCCCGTGACCAAGAAGTGAGCGGACACCATTAATTGCTGCTAGCGACCAATAAATTCGTAACAAGGTTCATTTAATTCCTATCAGACGATCAATTTACAAACCCTATGAACTTAAAGTATAGGTTTAGATAACACACCAAGCCTAGCTTCAAGACGTTTCAAAGTGATTCTTGTAATCCAACTGAATAAATACCTACACTTTTGCTTTTGATTTTTCTTTAAACTTTTAGACAGGAAACATGATTTCAGGGATCTCGGGGTTTCAAAAACATCTTCTATTAACCCTTTTTTTAAATAACCTAGCCTCTGTTATAAAAAAAATACAGGAGACGTTCTTTATGCAGTATAATCGGTACCTACTTAAATAAATGAGATAACTCACCCGTTCCATAGGCTCTGCTATATGTATCACTATACAGGTCTGCGCATAGTCCACTCTCGAATCTCCTGCTAAGTGCTGAATGAGCTCCACTCCATACCACATACCCATCAGGCTATCCATCCAGATACCGGTCTGGGGCGACCTATTCACGCAGTAATCTCTGATATCCCTCATGAATGGTTGTTCGTAGGCACTGTAGCCTCGTCCATAGTTGGAGCCATATCCTTGCGAGCCATAATTCGAGTCATATCCTTGCGAGCCATAACTCGAGCCGTACCCCTGAGAACCATATGAAGAACCATATCCTTGCGAGTTACCTTTGTATGATCCTGGGTATATTCCCGGGCGTTGCGTATAAGTGTCGTATTTATTTGTACCAGGACTGTAGTTCGGGTAGCGTGTGGCTTCAGGAAAGTTTGCGCCTTCACCATACCTGCCTGTGTTGTATGGATTGTTGTAAAGGTTTGAAATCGTTGAAGGTGTTTGATAGTTTGGGTACGTCGTAGATTCGTAGGGTTGGTAACTTGCGCACTCAGTGGTACTAAATATTGCGAGAAAACCCAGTAATCGATACATTTTTTGGTGCCGGGCGTGAGATCGTCGCGTGATAGGGTTGAGGCCCGTAATGTGTGACTGCTCTCGGTCCGCTATGGGAGTGGGAAGTAAACTAATTTGAACCAATTAAACAGAAGCTTCATGAGATGCAGGCACGTTCATAGTCAAGTAGTATCTAGTTAGGGATTCGTAATATTGACAAGAATCCTTCGACTTAGTAATTATTATGATAATTTATAACAGTTCTAATTGCTTATTTCAATCATCATCTTCGGTGCTACTATTTTCAATAACCTTATATTTTTGTAAATTTTCCAAGATTTTGAATTTATTTTTACATTTCTCGTTTTTAGTTTTTTTTATTTTAAATGCTTCGTTTTTTTATCATATTCAATGTATTCGCCAAAAATCTTCAGATGCACGGAACCCCTGAAAAATATTGGTCGTCTTTTCTTTTCTGTTAACTGGGGTATTTTTTGCATTGGAGTTGCTATTTTAGGCAAATAATAAACAATTTTGGGTTAATTTTGAATGAACTTATCTTGTACCTATTTTTCCTTTTATCTTTTAATTATTTTGGGTGAATTCTGGATGAACTTAACTCAGCTTTTTGGGTGAGTTATTGGATGAACAAAACAAAACAAGATACTTACTTGTTCTAGCTTTAGCAATTTTTTGATCCCAGAATTTCTGAAGTATCCGTTTTGATATACAATGTTTACATAATATGTTTAATGACGTGTAACCTTATAAACTTGTAACCAATAAATAAAACTGAAACTGCTATCAGACTGATCTAAGTCACCTTCGTCATAGCTCATCCATCGTAGGTGTCTCCACCATTAATTTTTTAATTGGCATAATTTCACAGTAAGTGTTCCTGTCTATCCACTGACCCTGTGTCCTGCCACAGATGATCATAGGGCAGAGGCCACTGGACCATATCCTCCTCGTAAACAATAAGATGTAATTAGTAGTGTACTCGTTACGGCAGGGTCTCATTACGTAGGCTAATGTAGGTCTCAATTGCTCATACTTAAGTGATGTAAAACGTGACCAAACAGTTTATCAGATTCTTTGAGAGTAAATATATTTTTTTTGCTATCATTTAAACCCAAGAACAAAATGCTTTGGGGCTACACAAACAATGAATGAGTGTGCACAAATATTACTTCTTAAAATTTTACTCTAAGGATATTTCACCTTCGGACAAGTTAGTATAAACTCGAAATAGTGCTACGAATCTCACTCATCTACTCACGAATTTCTGTAACCTCATTTTCAACTTCCAGTCCAGCTCGAACTTCCTGAGATTTTTCTCGATTTTGTCTGTTTCAGGGATTATCAACCTACGCTTTGACCATATATTTGACCAGGTTAAAAACTTTAGAAGTCTTTAGTGTGCAAAATCCATGGATCTACACCGTATCAATCGATCTATGCAAAGCAATAGGTACTTTACAAAATTAGCTAAACTTTACTTATTTTTTGACAACATGTTCAAGAAAAGATTATTTTCCTTGCGAGAGCTTTGAATCCAATACTAGCTGGGACTTGATTTAATGCTTTTAACGCATAGCATTTAATGGAATTATGTAATTAAATAAAAAAAACATTTTGGTAGGTATGTACTCAAGCAAAAGCTATCTGAAAGTCTTTGATCAACAGTGGCAAGGACTCATCCGTCACATAAAGCTTTTCATTAAGCTTTATAAAGGCTTAGAAAGGAAGAGAATGACTATAAAGATGGGATAGGAGGACTTCGACCGGGGCTCGACTTTCAACCCCTCTAAAGTTTAGAGAAAAAAAAAACCGTTTTAACATACATTTATTGTATTTATTATTCATCAATCAGTCATAGGTACGAGTATAATATCTTATAATATCCTAAATGGTAACTTATGACTAGATAGATAGATAGATAGATAACACTTTATTGTACACAAGGATACATCACAAGTAACATCGTAATAAAATAAAGTACAATGGGCGGCCTTATCGCTGAAAGCGATTTCTTCCAGGCAACCTTAGGATGGAAAGTAGTGAAGAAGCAGAAACGGACGGCGGTGCACGAAGCGTGGTAAAATATGAAATACACACAAATTAAAAACTACAGCATAATATCTAATAACTATACAAAAGAAAACTATCCTAATACTTAAATAAAATAAAATAAACTAATACATATACACACCTAAAAACTAAATGCTACGAGCCACAGGAAATAAAGTATACAAAAGAATTGAAGAGATAACAGATTACAGAGCCGGGGGATCCTTACTATAGAACTGTTTCAGCTTAGATTTAAATGAATGCAGCGAGGATGCCTTTCTAATGTCCACTGGTAAAGAGTTCCACAGTAGCACAGCCTTGACAGTGAAAGATTTATGATAGAAGGAACTGCTGTGCACCGGTGTTTTCAGAGCCAAGTTCTCAGATGACCTAAGATAAAAAGTGTTGGAGGAATGCAAGTACTCGAACCGCTCCCTTAGATAGCTGGGAAAGAAAGGATTAAACAGCACGGAATAAAGAAGAGAAAGAATATGGAAATTACGGCGCAGGCGAATGGGGAGCCACTTAAGCATCGAGCGATAAGGTGAAACATGGTCGTATTTCCGTAGTCCAAATATGAATCTTATGCAAAAGTTTTGCAGACGCTCTAACTTATTTAGCTGTTCCTCCGTAATATCCAGGTAACAGGCATCGGCATAATCAAGCACAGGTAAAAGAAGGGTCTGGGCAAGAGGTGGGCAAGACTAGATACTTTTATACTAATTACACAATGTTACCTATGATCTAAATTTGTTGCGAAGTAACATTACTAAATTGATTTGTTGGTTTGTCCTGAAAACGTAACTTAGGTACCTACATTAATTATTTATATTATATCTTGATCCATTTTCAATATGCATGTAATGTCATATAGTTAAGCGTCGTATATACGAGTAGCATTTAAAAATTACTCAAATAGTATATACTTGGTATCAGCACAATCGACGTACTTTTATACCTACTTACAAAACACAAACCAAAACGCCGATAATCAAAAGCAGTGAAGCCTTTCCGACACAGCTGGCACAAATGGCCATGTGTCTGTGCAGGTTAGGTAGATCAAAGTTGAATAGCGTCTTCTTGATGTCATACCATTCCCAATACTGCATCTTGATAGGAGATCGCCGCAAGATCAGGGAGAATATACCTCCGTCACCGCGGTCTGAGCAGTGGTTTATAATCATGAAGTTCTGTTTTGCCTGTATCACGCGGATCACTTGAGGGTGTCGTGGTGGCTCGTCTGGGTACCAAATTTCTGCAAAAGCCAAGCAAAAACGCTTTGGTATTTTTTATTGTACGATACCAACTCTTTTAATCTAAAAAAAATATTAATCACTAATTGGTTTACCAATTCCTCTCGCATGCATTTCTTTCTGTATAGGCCTGTCCTGATCCGCTACCCAAAGACCCGGGGTTTCTGGAGTGTACGTATATGTCTGCTCCATGCTTTGTCCGTCTTCGTCCCAAATAACTCTAATCCGTCTTTCATTATACATGTCTCTTTTCTTTCTATTGAGTCGAATGTCCAGCCATGAGCCCGACATGGCAGTGTCAGACCAAGGGTTGCTTTTGTACGAGCGCCAATTTTGATCTGTGTAGTTTCTTTTGATGATCTGCAAAGTAACGAAAGCTTTACTTCAAAGATTACTTTAGAACCCTACTCGATAATGCTTGCAGCAGCTGAAGTATATAATTACAATAACCAATAACGCTGTGTTTATGACCAAGCTTTTGCACTTTAACTTTTTATGTATATAGGCTTCAATATTGGGTGTGTCTCAAAATCTTTTACACAGTATATATAATATTATACTCTTGAACTTAACTTTTATGACGAAGGGTAACGATTTAATTTCAAAAGACTAATAAAAATACTCACAGACCAATCAAGCAAATCCTCGTGTCGCTCACTCGAAGCATCGGTAATAAACAGCGTCACGCAGCCAATTTCGATCGGCTTGTTGGTCATATCCGGGGTGTGCTGCGCGTAGCCTACCCCATACCACATTCCGTACACATCTTCCATGTCGAACTTATGCAACCAGCGGATACTATCGCCACAGAAACTCCGCGCTTGTATCACAGAGGCGAGAAATACAAAAAAACGAGCGAAAAACGCGTTCATGATGGTTTGGATAAAACTAGCTGAGGAGAACGAGGCGCCAGTCCGTTGGCAATGATGTCAATTAGCAAATTGCTACCTTGAAGATCATAAGTAAGTGCATGTCGCAATATGCCATGTGATTCATTTTCAGCACTTACTACGGCAAGTACCTTTGCTACTCGTTCTATCATTGGTTAGGCTGTTAACACTGTAAAGTTTCCATCAAGTTCATTAATATAAATAAGATCAGTCAGGGTTTTACCCACTATAATTGCACTCAAGGCATATTTAGTAACTTTCTGGACTAGATCCTTAGGTGGTAGTGGGTTAGGTACACTTTAATATTGTGCGCCTAATTTTTCCTACATACCTACTTACATAAGGTTCTACTACTTTTTAAAGTAATACTTATTTCAAAATTTGAGCCTATGAGCATGTTAGGATTTATTTAGTCAACACTCACACAGACTAAAAACCACCATCAGACCAACAGACCAGTAGGCTTAACACAAGCTCTCTGGCTCTGTCTCTGGCTTTGGTTTTGAGTCTGTGTGAGTGCTGTCTAAATAAATCCTACGTCGAAACGCCACACACACGCACACAGTGTCAGCACTCACACCAGAACCAAAGACATAGCCAGTCAGGCTTGTGGTAGGCCTACAGTTCTCTCTATTCTTAGCTTCCTCTCTCTATCTTCTGACATAAGTACTTATAGTACATTTTTATGCAAGGGGTGATTGTTACCTGAGGATTGAAAGTCACCTTTTTGAGTCCCGAGACGGGCTAATGGAGCTTGAGGGACATAAATAAATCTTCTTTCACTGATTTTGACTTTCAGTGATTTCTTAGTACGAATACAAGGTATAAAAAAGAACTAAACTCTACAACTCAAAAAAACTAATGAAGATCGGATTTCCGCTTTCCTGCCTATCTTGTTTAATTTTCTATGACCGGCCAGCTTTTTCATTTCATCATTGAAAAAAATGTTAGGTAAATATTTTGCCCAAATCAAAGTTATTTTAAAGAAACTGTTGAAACTAAATTGTAATCATGTCATTTGAAAAATATACCTTTAATATTTAAATTTTACGTAACTGCATAGAAAGCTGAAACATGATTCAATAGAACTAGTTTTTTTTTATTATAACGTTTTATTCGAACGATTCTCTCTAGGGCTGAAAAGCAGTACCTACTACTTTCAACTTGCTCCTCAGGCAACTTCAGACCTACTTTCCGAGTATGAGTATTAATAATATTATATAACCTTCTAACGTCAAGTTAATAGGGAACGAATATAAAAATCTTATCTAAGAAACAAATATGCACTTTTAATATTCAATAGGTTCTTAACATAATACAGTGGATTGGACAAATTAACATCAAAAAATATATCTTCTATGAAGCTACTTTAGTGAGAAGACTAATAAGGTGTATTTTATTCGTCATAGTTTAAGCTCGAGATTTCCATAAAGAGTAAGCAATCGCAAGAATAAGGATACTAGATATGCTAATCGAAGCTGATGAATTTTCGCAGACTCTCTTCAACGCAGTAGTAGAGAGATTTTTCATCGTGAAGACGTTGTGTATGCTGGCTAGATCTTGTGGCGTCAGTTGGTTCTCGTTCCTGGAAAGCACAACACTAAACAGTTGGGAGTTGGGCAGACGCATGCAGAAGTTCAGCACAAGATGGTTGTTAGCCACTCTCAGGACCTGGATCACTCCGCCGAAAAAACGATACATGTTGTCCACAGCTGAAAATAGAAAACGTTAATTTCAAAGATTGTCTCGTTCTGTTTGTTCGTATAAGTTAAAACAGGGGTCCGAGGACTAAGGTGGTAACACACTTATTTTGAAATAACAATAAATTTAATACAGTAACAAAGTGATTTTCTTTGAACATGTGATAAAATAAAACCGGGAAACATCAGCGATCCCGTAAAATCCCTACAGTGAAATTTTAACACAATAGCGTCATAATTTTTATGATTGAAGACGGTCCCTGAAGTGTATGGCCCACTTATAAAAAAAGCAGCCAAGTGCGAGTCGGACTCGCCCATGAAGGGTTCCGTAGCACGACGAACTACAAAAACCTTTATATTATGTTACTTGATGTAACATAATAAGGTTTTTGTAGTTCGTCGAAAGGTAAATTGCGGATTACGGTTTATGACGTATAAAAAAAAAACTACTGACTAGATTTCGTTCAAACCAAATATCGTTGGAAGTTTGCATAGTAATGTACAACATATATTTTTTTTAGTTTTATCATTCTCTTACTTTAGAAGTTAGAGGGGGGGGACCAACTTTTTTCCACTTTGGAAGTGTCTCTCGCGCAAACTATTCAGTTTAGAAAAAAACGATATTAGAAACCTCAACATCATTTTTGAAGACCTATTCATAGATACCCCACACGTATGGGTTCGATGAAAAAAAAATTTTTGAGTTTCAGTTTCAAGTATGGGGACCCCCGAAATTTATAGTTTTTTTTTTATTTTTATGTAAAAAACTTAATGCGGTTCACAGAATACATCTACTCGCCAAGTTTCATCAGTCTAGCTCTTACGGTTTCGGAGAAAAATGGCTGTGACATACGGACGGCCAGACAGACAGACAGACAGACAGACAGACAGACAGACAGACATGACGAATCTATAAGGGTTCCGTTTTTGCCATTTGGCTACGGAACCCTAAAAATGGGTCAACAAAGTCACAATAATTGCATTGTCAGAAATTTCCTGTCGGAGCAACTAAATACTCTGTTACTTTAGCAGAAAGAGCTTTGTTGGGTTCAGCAACGTTTTTATTGTCCGCTGATTTTCCTTCGTTTAATGTGCAAGGAACAATTTAGCTTTGTCCTTACATCAAAGTTAATAAAAAAAGTGATTATATAACAATAAAACGTTATAGGTGTGTCAATGTGAACATTGTTAATAAATCTAACAAAGTAACTATAGTCGTAGCATTTAACTACCATTTGACATGCAATAGATACGTTGCTGTAGTGAAAATGGAACGTTGCTAGCATGTCAATGTGAACATTGTTAAAAACGTAGCAAAGTAACTATAGTTGTGGCATTTGAGTACTATTTGTCATACAATAAGTATGTTGCTGAGGTGAAAATGGAACTGGCATGTGTGTCAATGCGAACATTTTTAATAAATCTAACAAAAGATCTATAATCGGAGCATGTGACTACTCAAACTCATACTCATATTCTTTATTGCAATTATTATGTTACATGGTGAAGTTTTAAAGTTAAAAATGGTGAATACATAATAAGCCCTTAAGTTAAGGGCATAGCAATATTTGGAGTAGAAGTGGGCCAGTGTTATACAACAAATTATATATTACTGTGATGACAATGGATCGTTGCAAATGTGTAAATGTAAACATTGTAAATAAATTTCGCAAAATAACTAAAGCGTAAAGTTAAACTACGTTTTGTCATGCAATAAGTAAGTCATTGTGGTGACAATAGAACGTTGCTAGTGTATCAATGTGAACATTGTAAAACAACCTAGCAAAATAACTATAGTCGTAGTATTCAACTACCTTTTGTCATACAATAAATATGTCGCTGAGGTGACAATGGAACGTTGCAAGTAAGTTAATGTGAACATTGTTACTAAAGTAAACTAACAAAAAAGCTGCTTACTAAATTTAGAACTAGATGGCGTGACTAAAATTGTAACGATCCTAGAACGCGCTGACGAAAACGCACGGCGTTTCCTTATATTGTAGAAGTGGTTTTATGAAATTGTATTCAGCGGATTAATGAATCCGTTGAAGATTTGATATGACTGGAGTTGATCCGATGAATGCATCGGATCAACTTCGCTCTTATCAAATCTTCTTTTTTTACGCCTCACACTTGGGGTCTTTCGTACCTACTAGTTGTACATTTTTAGTCCTTCGTTTTCGAAATTAGTTCCGCTGACAAAAGATACATTGTTGTAGTATCAAAACACGCCTTATTGATAAAATAAAAACATTGTTGCAATGACAATTAATTCTTGACAATAGAAACATTGTTGCAATGACAATTTACTTCTTGACAATAGAAATTTTGTTGTACTGACAACTTGATCCATGACAATAAAAACTTTGACGCACGGACTATACACCATGGTGGGCTCTCCCCTGTTAAAGTTTTATTGTTGGAACCAACAATATTTTTTTCTGAGTGACCATCTAAGCGGTTGCTTGCCATTTAGTATGGTTCTGCACGATTTTTTGAAAACAATGATTTTCTACAGTTAAATATAGTCCTGAGGTAGTGCACTCACATCGATCCGGGACATCCGTTGGCCAGAACCCCTTGGAAGAAGTGTTGACCTTGACGTGGTAGTCGTCCTGTGACAGACCCTCGTGCCACTCCAACACGAAGTGCCTAATGCGGTACTGCTCCGGAAGGCCGTACGTGCGACTTATGTATGGTGAGTTCGTCATCTGAAGGTACGGGGCCGGTGGTGTAGGCTGAAACCGACAGTTAGATCAATATTTTTTTACTGCACTTCAAGAAATAACAACTTTGTAAACATCGTAAAATGGCTTCGAATTGATAATTAATTCTTCGAATAGTGGTGGTTTATGCGTCCTTTAGAGATGACCAGAGTTCTAAAACTGAGTACCAACTACTTACTAAGTTGTGGTTTATGAGCCCACCCTGCACGAAATCTTCAAATTTTCTTATCTGTATAATCGGGCAGTACGGGTTATATTCAGTCCGGATAACTTTATCCTTGTGGTAAATATACTCGCGGACATACCACATTCCCAACAAAGCGTCTTCATCAAAATCGTGAGTTGGATGTAAGTTCTGGCAATAGTTAACATTCGAAGCTATAACTATGACGTTGTTAGAAACGAATAAACTAATAATAAAAAGAGCTATCATGTTCCTGACTGATGCTGATTCAATTTGGCAGTTAATTGGTAGTGCCTCATCGGTTCCAGAGACAGGTCGGGATGCTCACGGCTGGGCACTGACTGATTAACCTGTTAATTGACTGTGTGATATGACATGAGTCACCTCGTATCCTGTTGTTCCTCGTATCTTGTTAGTCGTAGAATCAAATTTCCCACGAAATGCGATATTAGTAGGTATTTTGTTTTAGATTAGATGTATTAGATTTCAGTTACTAAGCTCATATTGTGGTAATTCTCTAACAAAAATAACAAGGCAGTTCATGAAATTAACACATTTACGTACCTGAATGTAGCGTTCCTTTATGTCGATATAAAAACATTCCTTAGAAGTACTTCCGATTGTGTAATATCCCTTAGAATGAGGTATTTTTTCAACTCCGTACCAGACACCAGCTATCTGATCCAAATTAATGTCGCCGTCAGCCGGAGATAAATCATCACAGTACTTATGATTTTCAAAAAAATAACTGTTTTGGCTGTAACATTGAACCACTAACCCCAACACTACTACAAGCAAACTGTACGCCATTTGATTAGCCAGTATAACCCGGGTAAACGGATAAAATTTCGGATATGCTGATCCGGGAGCACCAGGCGACCATACACGAAAGGAGATGTTTTGCACAATAATCCGTACTACAGAGAGAATGCGAGAGCAACTGAACGTAGGCGGGCTGCTTAATGAAACGCACTCGGCTCTACTGACGACGCTACCACACTGCTACTAAAGTACCAAATTTATTGCTTGCGAGAATAATTTCTGTTAGCAACTATAACGGCACGGTGTCAGTCCCCCATCTTGCGCGTAGTCCACCTTGTGTTGTGATAGGTACGGCCCATGCCCCACGTGGCACACAAAATTAAGACCTAGTACCGGTGAAACAGAGTCGGGTTTAGTATTCATATAGCCTTTCAATGAAAACTTCTTATGAACTTTTCTTGCAGAATAAAGCCTCTCTGAAGGAAAAGTATTTCCTAAGATTTTTCAGCGCTCTCTCAAGTTTTCCATTGTTCATACTTTTCTCGGCATGCTCCGATGCTAGGGTCGCAGAAGCTCGAGAGTGTGGGGTACGAAAATCAATACTATCCTCTGACGTCATTGAGGGTGCATCGATCGGGTCTCCCTGGATTTGTGCTGCGACCGTCCGTTTATGCAAGGTGGAAGGTTTGTTGACCTAGCTATGACGTCAGTGCACGTATAAAAAATACTTAGGGTTGATAGAAGCTTAGTCTAGACAATTCTATTCCAGTTGATAAGTATTATTTCTGAAGAAAAAACACTCAGTCAAATTCATGTTTAAGTTAAAAGAATTGTAACGAAAAATAAAATATTCATAAATTCAAAATGTGTATTTCACCATTACCACTTGGCAATGGCAGGAGGCCTACCACAAGCTCTGTCTGGCTCTGGTTTTGAGTATACGTGAGTGTTGACTAAATATCTCCTCCGTCGAAGCGTCACACACACAGTATAAATACACTGGTGAGCACTCACACTGACTCAATACCAGAGCCAGAGAGAGCTTGTGGTAGGCCTACGTATTTTTTTTTATTTGTATCATAAGTATGACGTTTATTGCTTTCACATCTAAATTTCATGCAATTTCTCTTTCCGTATTCCGGACCACGAGGTCTGCGATACGAGGTCTGCGTACTTGATATACCCTGTTTAGACATTGTAATTTAATAATAGCTTAGTAAGGTACCTGTTGTAGTTCTGATAAGTATTGGGACAATTTGCTCAGTTTGAGACATCACGCTGAACTCAATCGATCCTTTGTAACAAAACTTTGTTTCAAAGATTTTTATAATGTCCCAAAAGTTAAGAGCCGAGCGGGATTTGAACCCGCGACCTTCCCCTCGGTACGGGGCTGCGCTGACCACTGCGCCATCGGATCCTAATCACACTCGACGAATAACTCTTAGGGATTGTTCGGCACTAACGCGACCGTGGCTCCATCTACAGTTTTGACGTTATAGTCAACTAACCTGCTCGATAACCGAAGTTGCATTCAGTTGAGCGGGAGCCCCGTACCGATGGGAAGGTCGCGGGTTCAAATCCCGCTCGGCTCTTAACTTTTGGGACATTATAAAAATCTTTGTGATTTCCTTAAGTGTAGTAAACACTATAAAATTAATAAACAAAACTTTGTTTCATTGTTACAAAAATCAAGTAGAATCGTAAATAATTTTGAACAACTGAATTAAATAAACGTGGTTTTAGTTACTTGCTGTTTTCACTATTCCCTCTGATCAAAGCTACAGAGCGTAGTTATTAGGTTAAATCCGCGATCACTATTTATATTGAAATCGCTAACGCTACATAAATTAGCTTCTATCTTCTGTGTCGCTGGTGGCATTTACATCTGACCACCTCCTTAAAGGAAGGGAGAGTATTTCCTAGAGCGCACTTATCATGCTTGAGATTTGGGTTTTTCAATGAAATCTTTAGCAAAATCTATGTTTGAGTGTCGATTTAAAGATGAGCTAGAACGCTGATACGCAATCCAGTCTTTTGACAAGTTACAAATAGGAGACGCAGCAGTAGTATAAACGTGTAGTTGTGAATGTTAACAGATTAGAATGTGTTTTTAGGGTTCCGTAGCCAAATGGCAAAAACGGAACCCTTATAGATTCGTCATGTCTGTCTGTCTGTCTGTCTGTCTGTCTGTCTGTCCGGCCGTGTCACAGCCATTTTTCTCCGAAACCATAAAAGCTAGACTGATGAAAGTTGGTGAGTAGATGTATTCTGTGAACCGCATTAAGGTTTTTACACAAAAATAGAAAAAAAACTATAAATTTTGGGGGTAATACTTGAAACTGAAACTCAAAAAATTTTTTTTCAACCCATACGTGTGGGGTATTTATGAATAGGTCTTCAAAAATGATGTTGAGGTTTCTAATATCGTTTTTTTCTAAACTGAATAGTTTGCGCGAGAGACACTTCCAAAGTGGAAAAAAGTTGGTCCCCCCCCTCTAACTTCTAAAGTAAGAGAATGATAATACTAAAAAAAATATATGTTGTACATTACTATGTAAACTTTCAACGATATTTGGTTTGAACGAGATCTAGTCCGTAGTTTTTTTTTTATACGTCATAAACGGAAACTCAAAAAAAAATTTTTCATCGAACCCATACGTGTGGGGTATCTATGAATAGTAGGTCTTCAAAAATGATGTTGAGGTTTTTAATATAGTTTTTTTCTAAACTGAATAGTTTGCGCGAGAGACACTTCCAAAGTGGAAAAAAGTTGGTCCCCCCCCCTCTAACTTCTAAAGTAAGAGAATGATAATACTAAAAAAAATATATGTTGTACATTACTATGTAAACTTTCAACGATATTTGGTTTGAACGAGATCTAGTCAGTAGTTTTTTTTTTATACGTCATAAACCGTAAACCGCAATTTACCTTTCAACGAACTACAGGAACCTTATTATGTTACATCAAGTAACATATATAAAGGTTCTTGTAGTTCGTCGTGCTACGGAACCCTTCATGGGCGAGTCCGACTCGCACTTGGCTGCTTTTTTTGTCATAGAACACTTAGCCAAGAAATGTATTCACTCTGAGTACCTATTAAAAATCTTTGCAGCTTACATAATGGTAGAATAAGAAGCAACCTGGGGTACCTGTTAGGGAAATAATAAGTTTCTTATAATTTCCACGCCGCGGAACAACACCCCCGTTTATGTTGCAAGCCCGTGACGTAAGCTTAGTTTCCTAAGGAGTATCATCTATGACGTAATGCGCGATGGCTGAATCCGAGGTTACATGTACCAGGGTTGCATAAGCGGAAGAAAATAACTAAACTTTCAGAATTCGTAGCACGTTCGTAGAGCCTCTACGACTTCTATTTTACAGCAAAGTTTCCCTAGCATTCAATCCTAAGAAAGTCATTATTTATAACTACTATTCAATTATTTTTATTTCTGGATTCTTTGTCTTAATCATAGTTTGTTTGCTTGCGTTGCGTTAGTTATCTATTTTTTTAATAGATCCATAATTTGAGGGCATAAACACCGATGTTCAACGCCTGCATCAAAAATATAAGAAGATAAATTCGTGCCATCCTATTTGACCTGTACCCCAATCCTCAGTGTGGCTGGTTACCATAATATGTCGTTCACCATATGTTATGTTGTTTTCGTTTACTGTTTTTTGCCCGGCGTTTGTATTGTGTACGGATACGGAAAATCAAAAACGAAAACAAAATTCAGAAAAGATACTCTGACAAAGTTAAATGAAGTAGTCTCTTGTCTTATTATTTTTTCTACTTATATACCTGCAAACTACAAATACACAAATTGTTACAATTTTTTGTCTTGTTTGTTGGTCCAAATAAACTTTCTGACACCGATTTCGGTGTTTTGATTACGTGGAATTCAGAATATAGCTATGGCGCTCTAAGTTTTTTATAGCTACAGTTTTTATTTATATCGACTTTGTAGATTTATTTTTTCCTACTGCACATACATTAAATTAGAATGGAATTTGGCTACGCGGAATCTGAAGTTCTTTGAGAAAGTTCGCAATTAACATTATTCGCCAAAGGCATAGTGCGCAGGAGTATGAAATAAAAACAAAATAATTTATTTCAGTAAACTTAATCTGCGGTACATTTCACGAAAAGTTGTATATTTAATATTAATAAGAATTGTGACCAAGAGATCCGTACCAGCGATCACTGTTTACAGTATAGCTATATTCAATTACACTACCGTATGAAAGTGCCTATTATCCTTGAATTTACATTTCACAGTACATTATACAGTTCTCGCTTGACTATTTACCAACGCAAATAAGTAGCTTAAAGTGGACTGAGATAAATGAACAATTTACTCCGAACAGGGTTAAATAACCTCTGCAATTTGTCAATGGATTACGCCCTATGGGGGTGCCCCGGAGGGTTTGCGGTTTTCAGCACCAAGGCTTCAGAGCGCACAAGGAGGTAGAATTCGCGCTGGTTCGGGCAATCACTACGGCGCTACGAGCATGCCTAGCATATAGACCGCTACGCGAAAGCTTTCGCGTAGCGGCTTGCGAGCTGTGTCGAGCTTTAGCTCGTAGCTTGGCTACATCTGCATGCTACCTTTTTTATTTTCATCCGATCTGGATGGTATTTGGCTCATAATTACGGCTTGCATTCTGAATGTTATCCACGAAGATCATCTTAGCTCCACGGGAAGTGAACACAAGCGGCAAAGTTAAAAAATAACTCATTCAAACTGTTTACACTTCACGTAGATATATTAAATAAAGCGGCCAAGTGCGAGTCGGACTCGCCCATGAAGGGTTCCGTAGCAGAAAGTAATATAACATAGAAGTTCTAGTATTTCGTCGAAAGGTATATTGCGGTTTACGATTAATGACGTATTAAAAAAAACTCCTAACTAGATCATCTCGTTCAAACCAAATATCGTTGGAAGTTTACATAGTAATGTACATCATATATTTTTTTTTGTTTTATCATTCTCTTATTTTAGAAATTAGAGGACACACATTTTACCATTTTGTAAGTGTCTCTCGCAAAAACTATTAAGTTTAGAAAAAAACGATGTAAGAAACTTCAACATAATTTTTATAACACGTATGGGTATGATGAAAAAAAGATTTTTTGAATTTCAGTTCTAAGTATACCCCCAACCTTCATTGTTTTTTTCTGTTTGTGAAAAAATCTTAATGCGGTTCACAGAATACATCTACTTACCAAGTTTCATCAGTGTAGCTCATATAGTTTCGGAGAAAAGTGGCTGTGACATACAGACGGACAGACAGACATGACGAATCTATAAGGGTTCCATTTTTGCCATTTGGCTACGGAACCCTAAAAACTACTACTATGTATAAAGTGGTAGAGTTGCGTAAAGTTGTTTTTTTTTATAGTCGTTAGACATACGAGTACCTTGTTCGCTTGTCCCAAAAGTCTGGCATAATTCAAAATATAGTCTAGTTATTTCTATAAACAAAAGTGCTTATTCACTTGTTTTTCTTATGGAAAGGTTTTTTCTGAGACTCACCTTAGCCTACCTTTCTCATTGGAAATAACAGGGCTTCTCAACCGGTATTCACGAGGTTATTCGTACTAGGAGAGCATAAGTGAAAGGATAAGACTGGTATAGTTCATCCTCTTACTTGTGGGCCTTATCAACGTTCTGCAATATTAATGTCATCATCATTGGCCTGTAACATCTATTGATGCAGATGATTTAGGCACATGAACCAGAAGTTGAACACCTCCGTTCATGACTATAAATTGGTCATATCAGTCATACGAGTGGCAGACACGGCTGCATTTACCAGAGATGAAAGAACCCGGGGAAGTTACAGGGTCCACGGCGGCGGCGCGTCGGTGACGTTTTTCTCGTTTGAGTGCTAAATGGTCGAGCAAGGCGCGATCGTGAGCTACAACGCCGTCAACCACGGTTTTTCGCCAGGCGTTGCGATTAGCTTCTTCACTTTCATTGTATGTATTGGTGGCGAATTGTGCTTATAAACACATATAAAAAACATACTATTTTGATGAAAGATGACCATACTTATTGACCCACTACAAATTTTGTATATCAAAATATTTTGTAGATATGCTTAATTCATTTTAATGTGTTAAATTCTGTTTTTGTTAGTTTGTAAGGCGTATAAAAGATTTTCTATCTATCCATCTTATTCATTACGAAAGATTAATAATATTTACCTTTAGAAATTTAGGACCCATCTGAGAAGTCTACGAGAATTTGATACGTAGCGCGTCGTAGCCTCTCTACGGTATCGTAGCCTTACTCGTAGCTAGAGCCTACGCTGCGAAAAACATTTTCTACAGACCAGAGTGACGCTGACGTCATGTTTTCGCTACGAAACTACCAGGCTCACATATGCTGATAGGAGGGTAGCGACGTGACAACTAAGCCACCAAACCGGCGAGGGAACTAGCCATACAAGCACCCCGCGAAAGTAGTGTGCTTCAATAGGACCGCAGCACAGCGAGAGAGTTCAAATAGTTTTCGCTACTATTGTGGAGAGGGTTGGCTAGGGGTGGAGAAGTTCTGACGTCACACACGATAAGGGTGAGGTATGCAAGGGTGGTGCGAGTACTTGATTTATGATAACACTATAGTGGAATTCGAATATTATTAACTACAGTTGAGTACTGTATGTTAGTTGTGAATTAACTTCGTTCATCCTATTATTTTTTGCTGCGTAGAACAACTAAATTAACCACACCACCCACATAATTTAAGTAGTATTAGTTGGTTAAGCACTTGAGTATGAAAAGTTACTTAGCTGGAAACATGAACCTCGCTAAATTACACAAAAAAAGCTTTTGAAATCAAAGGATCTAAAATTACAGCATTTTTTAAAATGCCTTTAAAGGTGTAATCATAGAGCCTTTGTAGTCTTTTAAGCCTGAGTTTTGTGTCTCGTACTTTTCTTTTAGTAAATCACAGCTTGGCACGAGTACGGAAAATAATTGGGAAAACTTTAAATCCCTTTGTGCATTTTGTTCAATTTACGTCCACCCTCACACTACACTCGCACTTCACAAACATTGTAAAGTGCGAGTGTTGTAAGGGTAGCTAACTATACCTCTTAACATTGTGTGTTTCCCTGGTACAAGGGGTCACAACTTGGCGTTGCCGGTTACAAGGGTGCACGATAAGGGTAAATTTTTCAAGGGGTGTAACTGAGTTGTAATGAAGCCATTAAAACTTTTAAAAATAATATGAATACATAGGATTATTATTACAAGTTTCATGTTAAACAGTTTCGATTATTTGAGGTGTATAATAAAGTTAATTCAGCAATCTATATTTATTATTATACAATTATGTACGTAATGATTTACTTACTACTAATTTTACTTCACATAACATTCATGAAAAAGGTATTTTAAAAATAGAAAAATATGGTTTTGTTTACTTCCATTTACCATTGTAAAGGGTAAGGAACACTGGACCTTGCGAAATTCTAACCTTGCCAAAATGTGACCTTTGGCATCTCATGACCTTTTGCAAGGATGTGCAAAGGAGACGCGTCCGCTCTAGAGGTCGATTTCACCAGGCAAACAGGAGTCTGTAAGATGTATCCGGGTGAAGTTTAACGCAAGGCGGAAGACACCCCCGCGCTAACATACACCTTCCGGAAAATGGGAGTTTCCGGATCTATTTCCTGATTCTGAATTGGTTACGAAACTTACTCCAAAAACTTATAGTAAATAGTGACAGCTATTGGCTAAAGAAGTGGATATAACAAGCTTTATAAACTCTAATATAGAAGGTACTTGCACCTTTCCAAGCCTAAAACTACAACCACCTATGGTACTTGTATAGATCAAAATCTAGGCGAAATAATGATGCTGCCGTAAGTCTAAAAGCTTACTACACAGTAAGCTTTTGCGATTGACGAAATGTTTAGGGTAAGGGTAGGGTGGCGCGGTTTGACGTCACGAGGCAAAGTTACTGGGGTTTCATAGGATGATAGAACTTCAAACAGGCCAGCTGCTTTGAGGGGATAATGACAGAGAAGCTTATTATATATACTGTGATAATGGATTTTCTCGAGGCACGTGGGCGCCTTGTGAAACCTTGGCTATGGCGTCTTAGATGTCTATTTTTGGCACAAAGTTCTTTTAAACTGTGTGACGAAATTATATGCCTGCGTCTGAGATGTTAAGCATTGTTTTGGTCGTCATGAAAACTTATATCATCCTATAGAAAGGACGTAAGTTGCTCTTTAAAATAATAATATAACCTTCACAACTTACGCCCACAAAAATTTGGCAAAAAATATTATTACATTTCGTGTTGAAAAAGTACTTTATCTGATTGATCGTAAGTATACGGACTTCTCTAAACGCTCGCTGTTAAAACAAAAGTGACCGATAAATCGTCATTTTATTAGGTTTGGGCGTGCAATCGTTACGCCCTAGCCCGCCCAGTGGTGCTTCATAGGGCGGCAACGGTTGTCCACTGGCGCCCCAAATACCAGAGCACCAGAAGTATCCAGGAGTACAGTTTCAATTGCAGACAGAGAGGTTCAGTTCAGTCAGACAAGGAGAAATTTCGCGCATGCGCTATTACGAATTTCACCCTCTGGCCCTCTTTCTCAACCATTCCACTGATACCATAGCCGACTCGAGACGTGTAAAGACGATAAAGCGCTCGAGCAAGCTTCAGCTTCAACATTATGCCGATGTTTTATTTTAATTTCCCTTAAAACGATTGTTCAATATCAAAAAGCTTTTGACTTGAAAGCTTCTGGGCCCCAACCGGTAAATTTTTCTCTGCTTTCTCGAAACAAAAAGCTACTTTCAGGTTCTTTTCAGGATGAAAAGTGACACCCATAGAAACAGGTTGTGTAGGTTGCGCATAGATTGAGTAACAAAATAATTTGGCTGTTTATAAAAACATGGTCTCGGAAATAACCTTAGATTTTTTTTCTTTTGGTTATCTTTGTCTCTATTTGAACCTAGGTAGGTGGTATTTTATCATCATACTACTTACCAACCATGTTGTTTCCCTACCTAACTCTACATACAGACATATTTACAGCGAACTTCTTAGTCATGTTTGAAATCCTACACATTTTATTCTTAATCCACCAGTCGTTACGACGAAACCTCTAAAATTTCCTATTTCGTCAGCTACGACCTTTAGGTACAGTAGGTACGAAATGTAACTTGCTGACGCAGATCGGTACTTTCATATTATACTATTTTCATTTTACGTAACGTTTCGGGAACAGCCTGCACGACATTTCACGAGGCAGGCTATTAGAGAGCCGGGTATCGAGCATTGGGTGGTGGTGGCGGCGTAGGTCGTGACGCCACAGCCGAGTGACGTCATGACGAGGGTGTAGGGTGCGACAGCCGGTAGGCAAGGGTAGTCACCCTCCAGTGAAAGTCAGCCCACCCGCCCGGCGCGGCGTCAGTACAGCTTGGACCGTCGACCAGCTACCACGAATCGTCATAAGTTCTTATATTTACATAGTTCGAGTTACCTTCGTATTCACTACGATTTCAAATATTTTCAGTATCTAGAGCAAACAGATCAATCAATAAGTTCCTTAAACTCGATAGCAAGTTTAATTAAGTAACCCAAAAGCCGTGAGTGTTTTATATTAGTTATTTTTACAAAAATCTTCCTATTCTGTTTATTTGTCTCCGGGTTCAAAAAGTTATAAGCGAAAGGTAGGAGGTTTCGATTAAACTTATTTTTAGACACGTAATATAAATCAGAAATCTGTGGATGATGAATATAAATCTGCTCCTGGTTTTATTCAGGCTCTATTTTCAGCATAAAGCCACTAAGCCACTTATTAGCGCATAGTGAGTATAGTATAGGTACCTACTCAAGAGAACAACTAGGTACGTTTGAATAAGGGGGCATTTATCGGTAATTTTTATCATTGTTTTAATTTAAATGTTTTCACAAAAACGTGATTTTCTTACAGTATAGTAGGTAATTGTTTAATTTTCAAGTTTTTCACGTCAAAGTAAAAGCTCCTTGGGTAAAGTTTCACATTAAAGTAGGAACTTAGTACATATCTACATTATTTCGTCCTTAAAAACTAGGAGTGAGAAAATGTCCTGAACGATTAATAAGGCCTTCGACTCCTGTTAACCCAAACTTTTTATTTACAATCTAATTTAAGCGGCGATGCACGAAAGCGGCTATTAATAACCGGGGTTCGCGCGCTCGAGTATCGTCCGCAGCCGGTCCGCGTTTTCACTCCATATACTATTTCTGTCTTAGAAAAGCAACAAGACATTTTGCATGCGAGCAAAATCCATTTGAAGTCTTTGGAGTGGACAATGAGAAAAGTGCGTAAAAAGAAGCTAATTGCCGCAAGGCGACTGTGACTATTGTGAAAATAAGTGGTGTTGTGGAATACAGTGCTATAAACAGTTACTTGTGCCTGAATCAGCGCAGCTTCTTCAACAAGGTAAAAACCAAGGTTCATTTCAAAAGATACTCATGATTATACTTCACATGCTTACAACTCTACCTAAGAGTCAATCAAATAATTGTACACATAGACTTTACCTAGGTACCCTGCTACTACTTGGTCATAGAACTATATGTTTTTTTTTGTATTTATTCAAAATTATTAGGAGCTACATTGTTAAAATGTAAAAATAATTATACCATTAAATTCAACAACAAATATATTTAAAACTCTTCTTAGATTTCTACAGCTAAATGAACAAGACTAGTTTGTAAAAGTGTTAAACGAAATCTAATTTGTGCTTTGGATATGTGATTAGGATTATAGCTACATTTTTATTACCATATACACATGGTTATAGCTTGAAATATTATTATTAAACTATGTGGTCAGGTATACAATACAGATACTAGATTGTTTCTGAAAGCCAAGTAAAAAATTGAACTTAATTATTAACTTATTGAATTAGGTACAATATAATATATGACATGGTATGTAGGAACGAATAGGGAACTATTACCTAGTTATTAGAGACAAATTTCTATGAATTGAATTACTGCCAATACACTTAGGAATCTACAAAATTGTATAACAAAATACACAATTGTATAAAAGTATACATAAATCTTGTGCTCGAGTAAAATGGCATGATAAACAGCTACCATTAAGAAAATGTGTATAAATAATGCACTAATTGTATACTTGGCTAAACCTTATTTTAAGATACAACTTAGCACCACAATCATTACTAGGTCTAGGTACTAACTATTATTGGTAGAGACACTATTTGTGAAATATGGGATCTAAATACTTTGTGACCTTTGGCCAGATTTCATCTGATGTTTCTCCTTCAAACTGTTTCAGGATATTTTTCTGTTTATAAAACTCTATGACAGGTCTTGTGACTGCATCGTAGATCTCCAACCTTTTTTTCACAGCTTCAGGCTTGTCATCGGGCCGTTGAACTAAATTCTCTCCAGTGAGATCATCTTTTCCTTGTACTTTAGGAGTATTAAAGCCAATATTGTAGACTCTACCTGAAGCCAAGTGCACCCATCGGTTCTTAACTCTGTCAATAATAATTTCAAACGGCACAACTAGGTTTAACACCACATCCACAGGCTGAACTTGCCATAATGCATTTGCTTGAGCAACTGTCCTCGGAAAACCATCCAAAAGCCATGCCTTATTATTCACTTTACCGAGCTCAGTAATCATGAATTTTATCATCACATCGTCTGGAACTAATTTACCTTCATTTAAGTACTTTTTGACTTCTTTTCCAAGATCTGTTTGTTTTTCGATGTGCTCTCTGAGTTTATCCCCACTGGAAACATGTTCTATGGCATATTTTTTGACTATTCTTGAAGATATTGTACCTTTTCCTGATGCTGGAGCTCCGAGAATGAGCGCTTTCAATAATTTTCCCTTTAAAGTCATTCTTGTGCGACCTTTGCTCTTTTGATATTTTTAAGTATGCCCATACGGGTTTCCGCTAAAGCAAGCACATACAAGAACGGCTATTGATAAGAATTATGCAATGGAACTATTCATTAAGTGTAGCCCTTTTTCATTTATTGATAAAATATTGTTTACCTTATCAAGTTTTATCATGCGAAGTACATAAATATTTGTTTCGTAACAGCTTGAGCAGATTTTGAGACGAGAGGCTATCTTACGTAACTATAATCAGTTACGCTGTTAGTTCTCTATTACTTACTGAACTATTTTTTGAGTATTATTGTTTCTACGTATAATAAATAAATTTATACTTTTTACAAAACACCGCACAACAACCTTTGATTTGAGAGAGCAAAGTACAAACCACAGATAAGACACAACATAGTTCGATCGAAAGTGTTGCAGCTGTCAAACGAACCTGTCATGTCAGTCGATTTAAAGAACCGTTCCGTTCCTTTTCTGTGAATCCGAGCTCGGAGCGTGAATCAGTTCTCCTTCACTATTTTAGGATTCTATTTTCATTATTTTTTTATACGAATAGATTGTCTTGTATACTTAATTTGATTAAATTGTATATAGATAAAAAGTACATGAAGTACAGTACAGTTTATGTTATTATTTTAGATAATGTTAAAACAGGATAAACTGTTTACGGAACGTAAAATAAAACACCCGCGAGATTTAAACCAAGTTTACACTTACAGCAAGTTTATGTAGATAGTATGGGAGGCGATATTACTTTTATTCCGATCTTTAAATCTTTTTACATCATGATGTAAATGTACAATAATTTACTATCACCGTTTATGTACGAGTATGGTTTTCTATAGTAAAGTACGTAGGTATAGCTAGTAACTAGCGGGTCCAATTTAGGAAGGAAACATATCTCCCGACCCGGGGCGTAGCACGCCCATTGCTTTGTATGTTATGCTGCTACGCCTAAATCACCCACTGCATTCTCGAGTTGAATATTTATATGAGGATAAGTTAATTTTCCAGAATGGCGCTTGTAATGCTACCATGTGACCTGCCGTGGTGGACTTCGGTGCAACGGCACTTGAAGCATCTCCTCTTAGCGTCCGCTCCAGTCAAACTTACAGCAAGCATGTTGAAAATTCACGATATGTGCAAGTAAGTACCAACCTGCCTACTTTGCAACACTGTAGGTATATGTATTTCTTGTGTGCTGTATTTCTCTGTACTACCTAACCGTCTCAGTCAGAATGAAACGAAGCGTACTTAGGTACCTACCTATTAATATGTCAAAATATTTTAGGTAGGTAGGTATGTTACATATTTTTTTCAAAATGAACCTCAACTTCCTACTTTGTTAATAAGCTAAAACAGCGAGGTACAGTTGTAAGCAATAAATATTGCACATCGGCTAATTTCGGCTTCATAGAGCGTCAAAAAGAGATAGCGCTCTACAAAGCTGAAAAGCCGATGTGCAATATTTACTGCCTACAACCGTACCTAGGTACTCGTAAATTAGGTACTTTACTATTATTTGGCTACGAATAAATCCGATTGTTAATAAAAAAGCCACTCAACGATTCCTTAAAATCGAGATTAGAGAATTGCCTGATCAAATCAACTGACGAAAAAATCCTTTCCACAAACAGCATAGGCATAGACCCGGAGGACGACGTCAAAGACCCGGAGCTGATGGCGGGTCTGGAGCAGTTCTTCGAGGAGGAGATGGCTGAGGAGGAACGCCGACAATTCCTCGACAACACCGTGAGGATTATGGTGACGCGCGCACTGCATCTCAAGAAATGGCGCCCGCCGAAAGGACTCATGTTCAGCTTACAGCAGCAAAGTGAGCTTTGATTTAGATAAAAGTTGGCATTATAGTAAATTCATTATGATCAAATCAAATCAAAATTGACTTTATTCAGTTCAATTCCAAGAATCACTTTGAAACGTCTTAAAGCTAGGTGAGTCTAGGTGCCATTCCACGCGACCTGGAAGAACAGGCAACAAACTACGGCTCGGTTCCTACCGTTTTTTATGTTATCCTTTTACAAATCAATAATAATAATCTAAAATAATAGCAGTGATCTAGTATCTAGTCTATAAGGGGCCTAGGGCGGCCGAGACTTCCACTGTTGATTCCAATGACTTACCTTATAGTCGTATACCAACAAGATTTTTCTTTCAGGTGATGTAACAGAGCTGGACTACAACTTCTTGTCGGCCCTTATTGCTCACGCTTTCTTCTCAACTTTCCCGAAACGGACGCTCAAAACACATCCGACGTTACAAGACTTCAATTTTACACATTTTTTTAAGAATTTACATAGGTAAATATAACTCAGTCCTATTTAAACTACCTACCTAAGACCAGATACTGACTGGCCTCTCAGCTCAGTGGGTAGCTCTGTCTTCTGCGCCGTAGATCGTGGGTTCGATCCCCACCGAGAACAAATATTTGTGTGGTGAACGTAGATATTTGTTCTCTGTCTGGGTGTTATATTGTATTCTTGTATGTGTTTACAAAAAAATATTTAAGTATTATATCAGCTATCCCATAGTACAAGCTCTGCTTAATTTGGGGCGAAATAGTGTTGCGTCCACAATATTTATTATTTATAGATACTGTAGAGCTTTCGCTTGCTCTACCAAATCTTACGTATTTGATTCTTACTTTGGTTTACTAACTGTTTGGATGTTGTTTGTATTTCTCAAAATGGGTACATTTACATGCTCATAAAAAATATTGACACTACTTTACCAACCCCAACGTAAATAATACGACGAATGATACAATTTATCGACTGTTTCAGGAAATCCCAAAGGAACAAATTAAAAAGCTTGCTCCATTATTTCGAGTGGTTAGATAAGAACAATAATGAAGGATCCATCAAAATAAGCAGACAGGTAAGCACTGATAACAAAATATCATATACCACGTGAGTAGGTACCTTTACGTAAACGCAGTAGATAATTAGGACAGTATAGGTACATTACTACGCAAAAGAACTTTACGAAATCTATTCATGAAAGTTACTGAAAAAGTGCTTTTTATTATTGGCCTAAAGTTCAAATTAGTCTGCCACGGATACCACAGATTCGAACACAAGGTACAACTTTAGCGTAGGTCGTAGCTCGTAGCCCCGTAGCATTCGTAGCGCGTCGGCGTAGCACACAGAACACGTAATAGTGCAGACCTGCAACTGATGACGTCAATAGCTACGGTAGTATCGCGTGTAGGTAAAGTTATTACGTAGGGGTAAAAGTTCGTTGGCATTATAAAAGGATGTCAATTCCCTTGTGATTAGCTGTTGAGTAAAATTTGTTTTGTGTATATGACGGCGACCGATATTGATAAGCTTTGTTTAACTATTACTTTATAACAGCCTCATAAGCTGATTTGAATACGACTGAAATTGACATAATTGGGAAATGTGTGTCAATTGTCAATTCCACACACTACCAGTTAGTTGTTTGTTTAATAAAGCCAATAAATAGGTATATAGGAAAACATAGTAATTCTTCCACATGGTTATATGGTTGTATTAGTTAGCCAAGATATACAAATAAAGAATCATTTTTGTTAGGTGATGACGTCAAAGCAATGGCTCACAATAGAGGACTGGTTGGAATGCACACTACCACTGTGCAAGTTGCACGTGCGACACGAAGGCAGGCCGGAGCGCTGTGAGAATGATGATGCTATCAGGATATGCTTCGCTTCGAGCAGATTGGGAGGTGATGCGCTTATCGACGGTGATTCGCAAGTAAGTTTCTTTGCGTAAATTCGATAAAATCTTCTTGTCATAAAATCAAAAAAACTTTAAGTTTTTTTTCATTCTACACTACGGCTCTTACGATCACGTCACACTATACACTATACCTTTTTATTTAACTACTTTACTAATTAGATGAAACCAAGCTTTCATAATCGTAATCATTTATTTGTCTCAATGAAGTGTATAGAGAAGTGTGTACATGAAAGATCTTAAAAAAATATAAATAAGTGTCACTCATTCCCCATTTTTGGGATGCAAATTTACTCATCCCAGCTTTACGCAGCTATTGGGTCTTCAATCAGCACGATTTTGATAACATGTGTCGAGTGCACAATATGCGTCTCTTTGAGGAGCACTTAAAATTTCTCACTACACAATTTGGTTCGTATTAAATAATTTCTTGTATTTCAGGAATCTCTTTCCATGTTCATGATGCCGGAACTTCTACCAGCGATGCTCTCAATAGAAGCTCTGGAAGACAACGAGGTGCTTAAAGTGGAAGGAGTGAGGATGTTCAGTCGAATCTCAGACAAGAAACAAAAGAGCAAAATAGATCTGTTGGAGGAACCAAAAACGGTAAGATTATGGGCTACTAGCGATCCGCCCCATCTTTGCTTATAATTAGGTCGTTGCAAGAGATGTTCTCATTTTTTTTTCATCCCCCATCTCGGAAACTGTGTTTTGCTCTTCGATATCTGAGTGCAAAAGCCGTTTCTATCCGCTAGCTAGAAAATAAAGTAAAATAGAATTTAGAGCGTCGTGTCCACTAAGTTTGTGAATTCAAAACATCATTAAACCTATTTATTTACCTCCATGGTGTTGAATTTATCGTACAAACTTTTTTAATTTATTAAAAACTCAGACTCGGAACCTTCTTGGTGTGTTACTTTTATTTGAATTTGCTTTACGCGCGCCCGTGCCTTTTCTTTTTTGCATTTAGTCATTTCCTCCTACGTTATAGACTCATTGATTTCCACGCTGAGGTGGGATGAAAAATTACATGTTGCACTCGTGTGCAAAGATTTTTCACCTCGAGCTCTTTTGATTCCTTCGCTTGCTCGGTCATCAAAATTGAGCACGCGGTTTAAAAACAACATTCTTCTGTGCTTAGTATTATTATTTGTACTCAGTTTGTACTGCATTATTTGTAGTAATTTATTTTAAAATTGATTCAGGTAACAGTTTGCCTAATGGACGCAGAAGACTATAGCAAGCTGCCGCTCAGCCAATGGGAGGAGGACAATGTACTGCGCGAGCTGAACAAATGCCTCCTCGCGTTCCAACAGACGCCTATGAAGAGCAAGGAGAACGCGAAACACGAACGAAGACTATCACCTATTGGTATTACAAATTATTTATTTTCAAAGAAATAACATGACAGATACAGAGCCCAATGCGCTGAATCTAGAAGTTAGGATTACATAATATTTCACTTGTAAACAAAGGATATGCCATAGAAACAAAGTTTTCACACAGAAAAATAGTTTTAGGGATTGTTCAGCTCAAATGTTTTTTTTTACCGCAATCTCACCTGATGTTAAGCGATGATGCGGTCGACGGTGTAGCGGGCTCACCTAGAAGATACCTTTTCACTCTTTTTTTGAAAATGTCCAAATAGACGCCGGCAACGAGTGTTTGGCAGTCCGCATTATAAAAGTAACCGCATTATAAATCTATTTTTTCAGAATGAACGAATGGTACATTTTGTTTTACCCTTTGTGGCAGATTTCATTGAAACAAATTAATTGTTTTTTTATTAGAAAATCTAAGGGAACAGGCATGTGCCCAACTTTATATTGAGTGGCTATTTAAATACCCACTCTACAGGTTCAAATAATGTTACCGACCTAAATAAAGCATAAATAGGTAATTTCATTAGATCTACAAATCATGTCCTTCCATTTTTAGCTTAGAATTGGATTACCAAAATTGGATAGGTCGCACTTTCAAGGCTTCACAGGTATTTGGTTTTGTCGCCAGTGTCTAGCCACGAAATAAGCCGATTACGACTCAGTCAACTGGATTTGTCGCTAGGTATTACTTTATCATTGCTATCTAATACTTATTATCTATCTGCGTAAAAATTGAACTTATTGGATTGCAGTGATCCTCATACCTTTTAATTTGATTCTTATCAGTAGGTTATACATAGGTAGGTTACGCAAACGTGGACACTTTTGATTGAGTCGGTGTCAGACACAACACAAGCTACCGATGAATATTTGATTTCTATAGAACCAGTATGAAATCATCTACTCCCTGCGCAAACGTAAAACTGTGTCCGAGCACCGCTACAAGACGCAGCAACTATTCCTGTGATAGTGTGCCGTGTCGGCAACAAAAATGTCTACGTTTTTGCGCGTGCTATAGCTGGTGGCATAAGTTCGGGGCAGGATATTTGTTCGAACCCAATTTTAAGCTTTGTTTTATTTCTTGGTGATCCATTAACAAATTTAACTGCTCGCCACTCTCTATAAATTTAAATATTTGACAAAGGCATAGTACATACTTTTTTACCTTTCAGGAGAATCATTTAGCCACACCCCTCCCGAGGTAGAAGCGACGGTGGTGATAAAACAAGCGTCTTCGTGTAGCACCCTCAATAGCTACAACAGTAGAAGCCCTTCGCCTGAAAACTACTGCGCGGCTACGCTCAACCTCAATGATCCTAGTAAGTCATGAAAGTTGCTGCGTGGGGTCGAAATCATACATACAAATTGGGTTGAAGTAATTAGCCAATGTCGAGTCCATCGAGTAGGATACAGTCCTACGCTTTAAAGTCGCTTAGAAGCCTATGTCGAGCAGGGAACTTCTCTAGGCTGATGATACTGATTAGTAAAGTACGAGTAGATTATAATATACCTACCTAGATAGATAAACCTATCGCAATAATGGATTATTTACTTATATATCGAGATATCTTTAAAACCAATGCTCTAACCGTAAACTTTTTTTTACATTTTAAACACCATCCTTTAGCTACATACAATATCGCATGATGGTAAGCGACGATGTAGCCGACGGTAAAGCAAGATGGTCTAGAAGACACCCATTCACTCTTTTATTTCTATTTTCGATTTTTGTAATGATACAACCCTGGAAAGACATCTTTGGAGAAGAATGATTAGGACAGCCGACCCCAAATAAAGATGGGACAAGGCCCGAAAAAGAAGATAAGCTTTTTTTAAATAACATCAAATTCTCAGGCGTCGAGCTGACCAAACGTAAATGCTGGCTCTCCCCCGACGGTGGAACCCTCAACAACCGCCGAGGGAAGTTCATAGTGCTGGGCTCGTCCGGCGAGTGCCTCCCCGTGACTAGGCCTGCTAACGACACGCAGGAAGACAGTCTGTACTCCAGCTGTAACTCCAGCGACGACGAGTTCCATAGTGCCAATGATAGCTTGGATTACGGTGAGTATTTCTGCACCTAAAATTACTTCTTTCCCTAAAATAGCACCAGTGAGGGTAGTTCATAGTGCTCGGCTCGTCTGGCGAGTGCCTCCTTTCACGAGACCCGCTAACGCAGTCTCTACTCCGGCTGTTACTCCAGCAACGACGAGTTCCATAGTGCCAATGAAGCTTGGGTTACGGTGAGTATTGCTACACCCACAAACTACTTCTTCTCTTTAAATATAGACAGTGAGGGTAGTTCATAGTGATCGGCTCGTCCGGCGAGTGTTTCCCCGTGCCTATGGACTGTCTCTACTCCAGTTTTAACTCCAGCGAGTCGTCGCTGGAGTTAAAACTGGCATTATGGAACTTATCGGAGTTCCATAGTGCCAATGAAAGTTTGGATTACGATGAGTATTTCTGCTACATCCACGACTAGATAAGGACAGCAGATGATAGTGTGCCTAGTATCAACTTTACAGAAGAAATTTGGGTGATATTACATAGCCTATAGTGAAAACATACGTGAGAGCGTCAGGAACGAAAGGCTTAAAACTCCACAAACTAGGCCATCAACTTATGTAAACTCACTTACAGGTAGCGAAGATGAGGGCAGAGGCGAAAGCGCGCGACCGAATTCATTCCACTACTCCAAAGAGCTATCCACCGAAGAGCGTCGCATGAGCTTCGCAAGCCGTCTTCGAGACGCACTGCGGAGAGAAGCGGAACACTCCTGCACTACCAGCACGACTGGAGACTGGTCTACTGACAGCTCGAGCTATGCTGTCGGCATCAGCATATCTGGCGCTGGCGTCAATGATAATGATATCAGGTGAGATTGCAGTCTCATACTTGGTAAAGAGAATCACTACACAAAACGCTTTTGCACCGCGAATGTAACCATTTATTAATACTTACCCTTGGCATGAAATACCGCTGTTCCAATATAATGGTGTGAAGAGAGAAATTAACAATGTATTGTTGTCTATTATTATCCGTCGAATAACAGTATCAATTTTCTATGTCCTGTTCATGTTATTTCAGAGTGAAACGCGGCGGGTCAGTCGGCTTTGTTTTGACGGAGAAGGAAACCATCAGCAATGGAGACGTTTCGCCACGACATCGGCCTCTAGGCAGGAAAGAAACCGGAAACAGTTCTAAATATAGCTTCAGTACGGAATACACGTAAGCAAACGGATTTTTTTTTTCTATCATGTTTTAAGTTTTTCAATATACCAACATTCACAAGTTTAATTCACATATGAGTTTTCGAGCAGGCACAGATTGCCAGTTTAATTCACAAATGGCATTTCGAGCCGGATTAAAATTGCATAGGTAATTCTTCTCTTGGCATGGATCCAATGACATGACATTTTTGATTTGATTCATCGAATAACGTACCATGACTTCGATGTGTTTTGTTGCAGGTCTGAATTAGAAGAAGTATACGAGCAGTTCAACCAATGGCTGAGCGATCCGATTCTAGATGCGGAATCCGGGGAACATAAAGCACGGGAACTTGATTCTAGAGATCTGGCTGTGATAAGGTAACTAGACATTTTATTTAACAGTTAATGTATCAGACTACCCGCACTTTGAACAATTTGAATGTGTGATATGTTGTAATTTCTTTGATCCCAAGCAGAATATTTTGGATCTATCCGTCTCTGAAACCACTTTCGTATAGCAAGAGTGAACTCAAGGAACCTGGATCTCAAAGCGTATTCTCCTTCCAGATTTGCAGGGTCTCTGCTCAAACGAACACTAAGCGAGTCTATGGCGAGTGGGACCACCAGTGGCGCTGGCTCGGCCGAGGCAGCTGAGCTGTACGGTCCGGGGCGAGACTCGAGGGACCGCGCCGCTCCTAGGCGGCTCGCCCTCGCTGCTAGATCACTGTCTCTGGAGTTAGCGAGGCATAGACACATGCTGGCTGCACAACTGGTGCGTACATTAGAACCTCTTTAGCTCTTCAACGATGGTATACTGGGGACCTCGATGGTGACTGCTCAACTGGTGCGTAAAGTTGTCTAGCTTCTCTTCAACAGTTGATAATGATCAATTGACTGCAGCATCCGTTGACAATTTTGTTAGACTGTAGACATCGATGATCGCAGCTCGACTGATGTGTGAAGTGTAAAATCTCTACTTAGTTGAAACGTCCGCGCAAAAGCAATGTTTTTCGGAGGGTACACCTTACTTGCCGAGTTGGTGGTTAGTATGTTGAGAATTAGAAAATTGTAAAGTATTTAATAACATGAATGTGCCTGTATATTTGAATGGTTTTTCACAAAACTACACGTGCATATTGCATGCGTATAACTTTATAAGCCATACAATACAACCATCACACGAAGCTGATCAATGGAATAAAACTGCACCAAACCAGCCAAAACCGCCACTTTTGCGGAACTTACTCACGGTTACTATGTTTTGACAGAAACGTAAAGTAAAAGAATCGATTCCTGAGAAGATTCTAAAGAGCACACAAACGAAAAGCGAAGACGCACCACAGTCTGAAGACTCTGAGAGCATTTCCACTGAGACTGGCTCCACTCAGGTGTCCAACCCGAGTTTTAGGAAGAAAAAGTTGAATTGGATGCTAAACATGATAGTCGAGACTATCGAAGAGACCGTCGAATGCGAACCGGTCACTGTAAAGCTTAGAAAACCGAAGGTCAGGCGTCTGTCGCTAATCTCTCACACACGATTGAAACTAACAACACTTCGCTTTCTGTCGAAACATTACTGTGTTGCATGATTGTTACACACACATACAACGCTGTGAACATGACGCGTAGACTTGCACTGCTCGACTTTAAGCACAACTAATTCATAACTTTCTGACCTTTCAAAGTGATTACCAATCAATCAACTGTTAAACACAAGCTAGATAGTTCACAATCAAATCTTTCAATGGTCAATAGGGTAGGGTAGGGTTTTGCACAAGGACGCTAAAAAGCATATTGTCTTTGCCAGTTGCGGGTAGTTTTGCAAGCAATTTTCCTGCTCGAGCGTTTACACATTCATACACTCTGAATGATTTTCTGATTTTCGAGTTACCCTCACTGACGTTCGTTTCGTGATGCGAGCCTGTTTTTCCAGCGGTTTTTGTACGGAGATCACGATAAGCGACCACTGTAAAGTCTTGTGACGTGTAAAACCCGCTCAAAACGGGCACGGACATCAGCAACTGAGACTCAGAATCACACTCTCATCAATTGGCTGAGGACTGAGATTGCCGACTGACTGATATTCAATAAAGTTTCGTCAAAACCAGCGTATATCATGAGCTTATTTCACTTTCATATTCTACCGTATGCAATTACAGTTAAGCCAACTTGCCCATAAGATGGTGACGGGCGGGACTTGCCGGCCGGTCGCGACGGGTAATTGGGGCTGCGGCCGGAGACAGTGCGGGCACCCACAGCTGAAGTTATTGCTGCAGTGGCTGGCAGCCAGCGTCGCGGGCGTGCCTTCGCTTATATACTACACAGCTGGGAATGAACAGCTGTTTAAGGTCAGTGGTATATTTTATTCTCTACGGCCGCCACCGGCTTTGCCTGCCTGGTAATTTTTTCCCCATTCCTGTTATTTCTTCGGGATAAAAAGTAGCCGTTGACGTCGTGGGCCGTAGATCGATGAGGGTAGCCCAAGATCGTGAGGATTTGCATGTGCAATAACAGGCCTATGCCCAGCAGTGGGTCAAGTCAGGTTGTGGATGATGATGTGTGAGCAAGTGGCCCCACTCGATTCACAGGAATTTCAACAAAATAAAAAACTATTACCTGAAAAGCTGACATTGGCGCTACGATTTTGACTTATTTCATGAAATCGAAAAACGCATTTGTTTAAGATTTTTAAATTGCCTGCTTTCCGCATGATTATTATCTAGTATGTTACCTGCACAGATTATTAGATGCTGACAACAATGATCTAGAAACCAATTTTAATGCTTTCAGCCTATAATTTGTATAATTTTGTTTTCCAGCTGGACACACTGGTCCGAGTGATAGTGGACCGCAAATGGTCCGTTGGCCAGCTCGCCAAAGCGGTCCTCAAGTTCGCACGACACACGCTCGAAGAACCACACGTCATAGACAACCAATCTCTCTTCGACGACCTCATAGGCATCGAGAAGACTCCGGTCTCATAGCCTAGGCCTCCATCGCCGGTTCGCAAGGTCCAAACCCAACAGACTGCGCTGCGAAGCGTAGAAACTTGGCTAGCGATGAGTGAACGCGAAATGCCGGCGACTAAGCGACGAAATGGAACCGTGAATATGCGTAGAATCAAATAATTTGACCCATATACTCGATGGGTAGATTATGTGGTTTGAAGTAATCAAAAGACTTTAACATAATAGTTAGCTTGCATGTGAGTACGATAATAAGCCTATCTCAGTATATTCGAACATAAATTACTTTAAATGCATTTAATTTACTTTATTGTACAGTCAGAGAAAGAAGTAGATTAACATTTATGGTTTTTAAAGTTCAGTACATTTTTTAAATCAGTGCTTAATCAAAGATTGGACTTAAATTTGAAGGCATTTCTTTGCAAAATCCAGAGAAAAAGAACATTGAACCACTGAAATTGTTAATCTAGTTTTGTCGCTAACTGTACTTATTATCAACATTATTGTAATCATGTGATTATAAAACTGTGTCTTATTTTACATGTGTGGACTTTTAGAAAATATTTACTTCATAGTTACAATAATGGAAGCAATATTAGCATTTGATTCAAAATAAATAATTATTAAATATTTTTATACTAAACTATCGATTTAAATGCAAGGTGTAAAAAATATGACGTAAATTACCACAAAATTTGTTATCGATTTGATATAATATAGAATTGTAAGTGATTTTTGATGAATAAAACATATTATTATGGAAATAATTAGAGTTTTACAGTAAATGATGGCAGTGCTAATGTAAGACTGTATACAATATGTTAATGATAAAAATACTATTACATTTTTTTACTATAACGTATTTTATCCTAACAAAGTTAGCAGCTGTCTTGTAAATAGTTACAAATGTTATTCTAAAGTCCGCTTTTAATTTTGTATGGCTTGATAAGAAAATTATACAATATCGTTTGTGTGAATTGGGTATGTTTGTTTATTTATAGGCGTTTGTATAACAATAATTGGAACATTATCCTAAGACTTGACGGTCTTCCATAGCTTGAATCTCAACGTGTCCAAACTTTGTTATTTTTGAATAATCCCAAAATATACTTAAACATCAGAGGATGCGAAATAAAATTATTGCGTCGATTAAATTCTTGTTTTATTTAAAAACACCTTTCTTTATCGAACAATGTTGTTACAGCAATTTAATTTTTGGCTTATACATATTATACTTGTCTTTTTTTTTATAAAACTGAAATGGCTATCAAAATGTCCGCAAATAAACAATTTCAACAGGCATTTTATCCAGCTGTACATCGTGAGACCTCGATTGGGGCAACCCACTAGTTTTATTTATAGATACATAAAAGTACGCCCTAAATAGTCTTGTTATGTACATTACACCCACTTAAGTCGTTACTTAATCAAACTTGTCTCTTTTTGGTAAAGATCGATTCAATTTACAACACAATATTCATGTACTGAGTCTATTATTGAGTTTAATAATGATAGGAGAAGATAAGTAACGCTTAGTATACCAGAATCACATTGTCAGTGCCCACATACCTACATCATAAGCTGCATCCACATATTAACTTCTCAACATGACAAAGTACCGTGACTTTTCCACCTTAAGACTCAATTTACACCGCCGCGGAATGTAACGGAAGCGACGAAATAGTATATAGCATAATTAACTTTATATCAATTGACACACATATGAAATATGACCCAAAAAATTAGACGCGCGTCTTCCACGGAATCCTCGCGCATTGTCGAAAATTTGGCTCGTATTTAATTTGTGTGCTATATAATTGAAATAAAGTTCAATATGCTTTAAACAATTTCGTCGCTTCCGTTCCATTCCGCAAATTGAGCCTTAGAAGGAAATAGTAGGCTCCTATTACACTAGCTGTAGGTTGATGTGGACGCAGGTTTATTAATTTATATCTAAAAGTAAAAGTAAAGACTAGTTAGTTACCCTAAAAGAAAAGGCCTCGCATGCGGCGGCCCATGCCTTGTCTGTCGTAGAGCACGTTAAATCGGTTCACTAGTTGATTGATCGCGTTGCAACCCTTTGTGATCGTGCCGAGATACGTCATTAGGGCTACGTCGTTGCATTGCTGAAACAAAAAATAAAAGCTTAAAAAAAACAAACATACATAATAATCAATTATTTTGTTTTTACGCTTAACTAGTCACCCTCCCCAACTTCGCACGGCTGAAATTCGGATTATAATGAGGTGAAAAATGCGAAAAAACTTTGAAGCGTAGCCGGGGTGGGTTGATAACAACCCACCCCGAAGCCTTCCGTGAAAACGTATCTAACTGATGGTGAAAACCACATCAAAATCCGCTGTGTGGTTTAGGAGCTAGTCCGTGCATTATACCTAAGTTACAGACACATTGGCAAATTCATCATCCGCACTTGGTGTACGGACTGGTTTCCGCAAGTAGGGCGCTGGCGGGCCCTTCTTGCGTGATGCTTGACACATGTAGCTTGGAATTTTTTTAAGGTTCTACGACACGCTTCGTTTCTTCACGATGTTTTCCTTCACTGTTTGAGATTACTGGTATAGAGCACACAAATTTTTTGACAGAAAAACTCGTTGGTACACAACTGGATTTGAACAGACCTTAGGATCGGAAGGCGGGGACGCTACCACTAGACCACCAGTGCTCTACAGGCACAACATGTCCATAAAATACACCAGTTCAAAGTTCAAATTGATTGTTTATTTGTTTGATTGACGCGGATATGTCCACCGCGACACTAACATCTTGATAGTACTCACATTGTAGAAGTGAGTCCGGAACTGGAGCGATGTGAGCAGGGGCAGTCTGTTGGAGAGAGCGCGCGCCTCTCTCAGCAGCGCCGGGCGCGGAGGCAGTGTGCCGTCGCGGATGGCGCGCACTGTACCCAGCACTGCGCGCACTCGCGACACTAACATCTTGATCGCGGACCTTTGAGCCGTCAGGTGTTCCGCCACTGAAACAAAATATTAATCAATCAACTGACAGTGATTGAGAGTCACACAAATTAACTAAAAAAAAATGCAGAAAAATATAATTACTCTAATAGCATTCAGCGAAAGTGACATTCTGCGACATTTCGGACATTTTATAAAAGAGTTCATGCAGAATGGATTTTTTTAGATGTAGACGTTTCATGCCTTAGCTCTTAGAAGTAAACAGTATTCATTTATTGCAACTATTATTACAGGACTACCCCAATAAGAAGAAGTTAACCGATTTTACCAATTGTAACTTTCGAATTTATAATTTTAATCTAACATACCCAAGCTGTTTAGAGCCGCTTCTCCCGAAGACACTCTGGCAACATGGTCGACACCGATCCTCTCTGCCTCTTCCGCGGCCAGGGTGTATGTAAGAGGAGCTAACAGCATTGTGGCGCGTCCATTCACCACATCTATTACTGATTCGTACAGCACCACTGGTAATTGCTATCAGACCAAGAAATTTAGTATGTTAGTCTAGCTAGTTCATGCTAGCATCTAGGTTGAATTTGAACACATTTTTAGTCTCTATAGGATGGATAATCTTAGAGCCAGATAAAAAAATTAAGCCAGTGTAATTATTTTATTATTTTAGCGGCTTGACTGCAACTTTCTTTTCATGTTATTTTACATCTTTAAACCTTTCTAATAGGTTGCACCTTGCAATAAAGAGGGGTACTTTGCAATATACCTTGCATACTGCATATTTGGAGTATTCTTGGGAATCCTTCAAATGTCACGGTTATGGAACTTATGGTATAAGCTGGTAAGTTGACCATAGTTTTATTTTATAATTCCTATTTATAAATTGTTTAAATAATTATGTTGTTTTTACCTCGCCATTCCTGCCAGCTGGGTTCAACATCAGCATTACTGGGCACTCGTTGATGTCACAGATCTGTCTGTGCACAGCAATATCCCGTTCAGTCGGAGATTCACCAGTTGTGTACCAGCCCAAGAAATCCATATCAGAAAACACTTGTTTGACTGCAACAAGAGAATTCAATCAGAGCATTTTTTGTATAACTTTTTTTTGTTTTAGCACTATCACAGCCAACCGATTCAATCATAAACAAAATCCAGTGGGACAATATGTGTCATGTGCACGAAAGGAGCCTCTTTAAGGCGCACTTAAAATCCTTTCACCACACTTGGTTCAAAAGAAATCGAAAAGTGATAAGTGGGACAATATCCCGCACAACAGGATCTTTTAGCTTAAGTTCCAGCTTTGGAAGATAGCATAGAAATACTCACATTGTTCTATAGAAATACTCACATTGTTCTTCTTTTAGATTGTAATATTCTCTATCAATTATGATGTCATCCCCGATAGCACTAAATACCAGTTCAAATGAGTTCATAACTTCTATGTTTCTTCCTTTCTGTTTACCAATTAATGCCCCAACCACTAGAAAACAAAATAACAATATTACACAGCATGCTCATTGAGAAACAACCATAGTATAGTAACTAAACTATACAATATTCACTTTTATGTTATTTATTTATTATAGAAACATCAGCTTGCTTGCTTGAAACACCAGCGCCACATGGAGAGGCCTACACCGCTTTAAGGAAGCTGCTGAAATACTACAAGAAGTCTAGTTCAGGACACTAGCTTGTTCAAGTAGGACCAAATTACCTGTTTGAGGAGAACCCTCCTGGGCCCGCAAACGAGTCCAATGTTCGGAAACATTCATGATAACTAAGGGATGGAGCGACACTGTCACAGATCCTGAAGTGGCTGTCGTAACCACTACGCTCTTAGTGCCGCCAGGAGTCGCAGGGGCAGGTGATGCAGGGTTCGGAGCATCTACAGCCGGCCCCGAAGACGCACTCTCTACTTCTACCTCCATTTCAAAATCGATTCTATCGGCACTCGCCATTGCTATCGGTACTTGACACCTGCAAATAATTATGATTATTATAAAATCCAGAAGTTTTATTAGATTTAAGGGGAAAGAAAAAAGGCAATAAATTGACCTACCTCTCAAAAACAAAACCAGAAGCAAAATGAAAACTGGCAAAACAAAATTTAGCGCAGCACGGAGCGCGAAAACTCCTACAACTGCAATGCAACTGCAACTGCCTGCTCTATGTGCTCTATCAAAATATCTGCATAAAATCAAACAAATATAAATCGTTGGTCGAGCGGAACTAGTTTAATTTCAGTTCCATGACATGAGAAGAAGAAAAATTTAAAATACAGCCTGCAAATCCTGCAATGCAAATTCCCCAAATTTCTTCTTCTTCTCCCAAACCAACCACAACAACCAGTCAAGTCAATGAATCAATCAAACTACAAATATTTTTTGTGTACTGTCACAGTCATGTTATGTCGCATGTCATGCAGTTTTTCTTCTTCTTATATATGGAATCTGTCCATTTTAAATCAATATTGCCAGTATCCAGTGAGGTTATAATAAATATTGCATGTAGATTTCTCTGAGACAGTCAGAACAGAAGCAGAAGAAAGATTGAAATGGAAAGAAAAGAATAAAAGAAAAAGAAAAATACGCGTTGCTTTCGCTCGCGCTCGCGTGAAGTTGTTTGTGTAATTTTGACCCGTGTTGTGATTTCCTATTTCTGACTTGAATCAGACAATAACTACGAAAGTTGTGCGTAGATTTCCAATTATTTATTGGACGGTCATCGCGTCTAGCTATCCGTTTCATCAGGTCAGAAGATTTTTATTTTGCAATGGCATCAACAGCTGTAAAGGTTTTGGGAGGCATGGCAAAAGATGTATCTCCACTGTACTATAGGATTTTAACAAAATTTCCTCAAAACTTTACATTTTGTTTCGCCTACGGATCTGCTGTGAAACCACAAATGGGCAACCAAAATAAACAGAATATGATTGACTTGATTTACTGCGTCGATAACTCATACAGATGGCATGGAGCTAACATAGCCCTAAATCCATCACACTATTCTGCTCTGAGGTTCCTTGGCAAGGGATTTGTTGCAAGATTTCAAGAAAATTGGGGTGCTAAAGTATATTTCAACACGCTTGTTGAAATGAAAGAAGAAAATATCATGATAAAGTATGGTGTTGTATCTCAAAAAGATTTGATTGCTGATTTATTAGACTGGAACAACCTCTATCTCTCTGGCCGACTTCACAAACCGATCGAAATCATAAAACAAACAAATAGTTCCCAGTTACAGAATGCACTACAGTCCAACCTGCGTTCTGCTGTGCACACAGCCCTCCTTATTCTTCCTGAAACATTCTCAGAATATGACTTCTACTTTGCTATATCAAATCTTAGTTATGCTGGAGATTTTAGAATGACTTTTGGAGAGAATAAAAATAAAGTGAGGAATATTGTGGAGCCCCAGTTACAGAGCTTCCGAGAGCTATATCAACCCATCTTGCAGCAATTCCATGCTTATGTGGACTTTCACACCAGTGATTTATATTGCCATCAGGATTTGCACCCAGAAACCAAGTTGCACCATTTAATGCAGTTGCCGATGATACCTCAGCAGAGAATTGTTAAATTCTGGAATCATGGTGGCCTTCAACAAGATATGGAGGATGTCCTCCGTGCTGTTGCCTATGACATTGACTGTGCCATTATAATACGACAGATTCTGAAAGACATTGTTTGGCAGTCTAGTGTGAGACAGTCTTTAAAGGGTATCCTGACTGCTGGAATGCTGAAATCTATCCGATATAGTGCAAAAAAGATTGCAAAAATGTTTTAACAGACAAAGCATGTCATATTGTATATATTTATCATATCTATGTGTAAATAAAAGTAGTGTGTAAATATAGTTATCTTTTTATTGTTTTAAGTTTACCTTTTTTTTATAGGTTTCCAAAATGCTCTCCGATGAGTCAAGCAGTGATTCAGAAACAGGTAGATTCAAATGCCAATCAAAAAACAAAGAAGAGCAGAGTTCTAAACAGAGAGATGGTAATTTTAAAGGCAGAGGTAGGCCATCTGAAAATGATCGATTTCGTAGAGATTTTGGGAAGCAAAGAAATGATTTTGATAAGTACTCTAGAGACAGACACAGAAGCTCTAGAAACTCTCCTGTAAACAGACGAAAGAATTCAAGAGATAGAAGCCCTAGAAGAAGGTCTCCTGACAGGCATAGGGATAGAGATTCAAATACTAGATCCCAACACTATCGCAGCTCCAGCAAAGAGAAGAGAAATTCTACTTCCAGATCTCATAAATCACCAGAAAAATCAAGGACTCAAAAATCTCCCGAATTAAGAACAAGAACCCAAAAATCTCCTGAAGCTAAACCAAGAGTTCGGAAATCTCCTGAAATTAGAACAAGAGTTAGATCTCCTGAGACAAGATCTAGATCACAAAAGTCTCCTGAACCAAGAGGTAGAGCTTATAAGTCACCAGAACCCAAAAGGGATGTCAAGGAAGAAATACGACAAACTCTAAAACAAACTAGAAAATCCCCATTGAAGGCACAATCTGAAGATAGAGTGTCCTTATCCCCTGATCATAGAGGGAAACGATCCGAGGTATATAGGCCTC
The DNA here is from genome assembly GCA_939531255.2 of Thera britannica. NCBI lineage: Eukaryota > Metazoa > Arthropoda > Insecta > Lepidoptera > Geometridae > Thera > Thera britannica. The sequence continues at coordinate 6,012,473 of OW618048.2, forward strand.
CGCCTAGTGCACCTTCCAAGAGAAAGAGTGATAGTCCAATAATAGTAGAAGAACAAGAATCTGATAAGTCTGAGGAACTACAAGTTGGCTCATATTACAAAATGATCCCCACTGTAGTCAAAGAGAAACCAGATGAAGAATCCAGTGAAATAGACTCCTCTGATGATGAAAGACTACGTGCGAAACTTTTAAATTTAGAAAAGGAACTCCAAAAGACGAAAAAGAAAAAGCACAAGAAGAAACACAAAAAGAAAAGCAAGTTGAGTAAAGAGACAGATGAAGGTGCCCCATCAGTAGAGGTCACCAGCACTACTGATATAGACGTGAAAGATGCTTCCACCAAGGATAGTCCTATTCCAGAAATCAGTTCTACTCAGAAGAGCGCTTCGAAAGAAAGCAGCGAAGAGGGAGAAATATCATCTGGAGAAGACATCCAAGAGTCCCAGGAGCAATTTGATGCGTCAGATTTACGACATAAACTGAGCCGAAAACCGGGTACTGTGTCCAAAACTGATGTCTGTGGGCCAGCACTGCCCCCGCATTTAGGCAAGAAGCAAAGCTCGCTAGACAGAGAAGGGCCAGCTCTGCCACCACATCTTTCCAAGTCAAAAAACATTGGTTAGTTTTAATTTGATTCCATTCTTACATGATTTTAGCACTGTGCTTTGTTTTCGCATGTAAAAGTTAAATATAGATAGTGCAATCCACGAAGGCGCGCCCCTCGCGGGGTGCGGGGAGTTTGCTCCGAGCGGCAGTCGCGAACCGTAGTCTATTCATTGTAGTGTGCGTGTGCACTCATAGGTAATTAGTGTGTACCGATAACACTCAAACATTGACGGAAGCATGCACACATATACTATAAACGGTTAGGAGGAATAGTGGGGCGCGCCTTCGTGGATTGCACTATCTATATACATTATGTATTATTTAGGTACCTACTTTAAACTTCGCCTAGCACGTAAGTAGGTATTAGATATTTATTTAATGCATCATTTAATTATATTCTAGGACCGTCTATTCCCAACAATATGCGCAAGGTTCTCGCCGAAAAGGACTGCGAAGTGATTGAATATGAAAGTTCAGAGGACGATGGCATTGGGCCATTACCAGCTGGGGCTGAATCCAAGTGGTCGGCGGCTCACCAACAGCTGGAAGAAAGAGCTTTGGAGATGAAGATTCGGAGGCTAGACGGGCATTCACTGGAGAGTCATAAAATAAAGAATCGAGAAGAATGGATGCTTGAGCTGCCTGAAGGGAAGACAAAGTATTTGGGGTTGGAAGCTAGAAGCTTCAGAGCGAAGGCTGGTCCGGATATGTCAGACAGGTCAGTAACTACTGCCTCAAGTTATGGGCTTGTGAATTTATGCCAAGACTCCCGATAACAAGAAAACTTCCGTTGTTCTAGGTCAAGTTGGACAGACACGCCGGACGACAAAGCCAAGAAAGCGGCGGGAATACCTAAAGTGGAAGACACGGATGAAGCCCTCAGGCGGGACGCCAGATCCCGTCTGATCAACAACAGAGATGATGAACAAGAAATGGCAGTCAAGTAAGTGAAATTTAAATCGTAGAATAAATAAACCCACAATTGTATAATATGGCTCAATTTTAATCTTGCACATTGCTTTTCAGAAAACACAAGAAGAAACACAAGAGGGATGAAAGCTTATTGGAGCTACATGAAAAGAAGATAAAAAAGAAGAAGAAGGTAAATCCTTTTATTTCACAAAGAGCAAATTCGTAAAATCCCCCGAATTATGTACTCTACTTAAACGATTTGACTGATTAAAGGGTTCCCATTAACATCGTCATTTAGATTAGCAATTTCAGTTACTAAACTTCCATTTTCTTTGAATTTGTCAAATATATGGAAACTTCGGTTTGCAAATAGTTGTGGCTCAAAGCGATCTTCATATAAAGTCCAAAACTGCAATCTAAATTGAGCTGGTTTAATAAATATTTGAACTTTACAAACCAGAAATATCAATCTAATTTTGACGCTGACTGTGCCTGGTTGGTATTAAAAGATCTGCAAGGATATCTTCCAAGCCTGGAGAATAAGAGTCGTGAGGCGGTTTCGGTTTTGCTTATACACGATGAATTCATTTACGAATTTGTTTACGGTTCCTCATTCATCTATCTTTCAGTTTGATACCACTGAACACCTTGTCACGTGCATCCGAAGTTAGTATACGAGTAAAACAATATTTATTTTTAGAAGGAAGAAAAAGACGATGATGGCAAAAGTGAACGGCGCCCATTCAGCCGTGACGTAGACTTGCAGGTAAACCGCTTTGACGAAGCTCAAAAGAAGTCCATCATCAAGAAAGCACAAGGCTTGAACACGAGATTTTCAAGAGGCGAAGCTAAATATCTATAAGGTACATACTTGAACTGAATTCAATTTCCATGGCATTATGGCTAGTGGCATTTTTAGGTTATGGCAATATCCTATCCTAAAGCATTAAAACGAAAGTATTTCCTATTTTGAAGTGCTCCTATGTTCCGCAGTCGTAATGAACTAATTGCGGTTTCCTAAATTATTTGTTTTTTCAAGACTTTACCTACTCGTATTAATCAATTTATCCTTGCGGTGTTTTTCGTAATGTAATGTTTTTTAATCACCAAATCTCCCTCATAATATATTTGTGGATTTGCTCTCATAATTATTCAAATAATAGTTTTAACTGAATAGGTATATTACATATACCCACCACATTTTACCAGGACATTCTAGAATAATATCTAAAATTACACTAGTTTAATATAAACAACGATGATTTACATCAGTCGTATAATATAAAGCGTAAAATTAATAAAGACTGCACATTACTGCCGATATTGTCTCAGTTAGTCCCTTTGGCTTCGTTTTTGAATTTGGTAAAGCGGTAGAAAATATAACCTATCGGGAATAATGTATCTTCCTCCGTAGATTTTAGTTTAGATGTAAATAAACTTAGTTGATATTTTTATTTCACTGTCTTTTATTTGAAAACCATCATTTTAAAATCAAACAACCAAAATACTATTGACTTATACATGTACTTAAGTGCCCGTTACCTTCCTGTTACAGTGAATTTACTTTGGGACTATCAGGGAAATGATAATGGTTTATAAGCAGCTATTACGTAACTGTTGCTATTTTGATATAAGCTTACTTAGGTAGATAAAAAATGGGTGTAATTTGTGGGAAAAAAACGCACATTATAATACGAGGCTTAAGGACATTACAAATAAAATATCCACTTTTTAATGCAGTATCAATCACATAAATATGCTAGATGTTTAAACGATGATATCGGTAGTGTTGGCCTTCTCTACGGAAGCACATGTCTTCGCCTTGTTGTCGTCACAGCAGAGTGGCTCGTCAGCTGTCATGTCGGCGTACGTCCACGGTCTGTCGCAGATCTTGTAGAAGGCAGACAGCTGAAATGTAAAATGTTAAATTATTTATTTCCATGAAGGCATTACCGCGCCTTCCTGCTTTAGCTTGAACTGTGTTGCAGAAAACGAAAGAAAACAATGGGTTCCAAGTTCCAACATCTTTATACCTATTTATCATCATCATGCATGATCCATAGCCCGACTTCACCCACTGCTGGGTAGGTATATAGGCCTCTATTTGTAATCTGCTGTTGACGGTCTTGTGCTAATCTTATTCTAGGTCAGGCGTCAGGACCGACGCTTCTATGTCCAGTTCTTGGACCCCATTCAGTTACTCTATAGCGCCTTACTCCAGTCAAAATACCTTGCCTAGGCGTCCTGCCCAGCCGCATTTTAGTTAGTAAGATCGATTCCTAACTTGACTGTTACTGTTTCTTTTGTGCGAAGTAAGACACGGTAATATCCCATTTCCGTATTACGTAACTTGCGACGGAACGTATAAAAAGCAGTTTTCCGGTTGCCTCACCATGAAGGCTCAGATGACTATACTAGCTTAGAGCAATGCGGCAAGCACCGAAATCTACTAGTTTCTGATACAATAGGTACCTACCCAAGTACATAATAACATTGGGTTGTGATTTTAAACTTAGGTATGTATTATTCCCACATTTGTGAATTGCTTATCCCCTCGACCACTCATAGCATCAGGCGCACGTCCAATATTAAAACGTGACATTTTGCTCATCCTATAGACTTGTTCCAGTTGTAGGTTTACCTTCAATTCTTCAACATCCTTCAGTCGGCTGCACAGCACATCAGGTCCCTTAGCCTTCGCGGCCGTAGCCAGCGCGATACAAAGCTCCTTACACGTGCTGTTACCATCATCGTCGCATTTCACCTCTAGGCCGGGACTCTGCGCGATTAGTGGCTCCACGCCTGGCGCCGCGATGTTAGATGGGAAGCCTCCGCAGGTACAATTACCTTTAACGCCTTCATCCAGCCTGTTCGGATTGAAAATTATTTGAAAATTCGGCAAAGGACTAGTACGTCATTTGGGAAATTGTCTAGCCGATAATTATCACTGCCTTTCGGTTTAAAGGGTGTCGGTGCCAGTGAACTTACTGGCACGTGAGGCTTAACAACTGTGTGCCTCAAATTGACGAACGCAGGGTGGGAGGGGGTGGAGTGAATCGTGGAGCATGCTTTGATACAGGCGGTGGTTACCACTTTACATCCGGTGGGCCATACATTTGTATGCTTGTTCCATCAGCTAAGTAGTTGTTTAAAATAATAGGCAGGTTGTTCTCTGTTTTGTCGCGTGGTCCTGATGTATTTTCAACTAATTTAGACTTATTGGTGTAAGGAACTCTTTCGGTACCTGACAGGAATTTCCTCAGCTAGCGCGAATCCAACCAGCAGGATGACACACAGGTCGCAAAGCAGTGCCTTGGCGGACGACATGATGAATTCAGCTCGCAGAAATTACTGGTGACACGTACAGAACAATAGCCACTTTTATACCCCATTGCCTGTTGCTGAAAATGTTATGCGATACCACAGGGTGACCATTTTTGCTTTGGTTTGATTTCCTGACTCCTAAACGCATGCACTTTGAAGGTAGGTACGTGCCCCGCAGATTAGTAAGTATGGGTCTCTACTAGGGAGCCTAGTCCACAAAATATGATTTAAAATGTTACAATAATAACCTCGTGTATCCTCATTGACTCATACCTACTGTTTTCATACTTTCGACTATCGAGTACAATTTTCGTTCAAAGTGTGTTTGAATCAGGCCGACGACATGACAGAAATAGGTTGTTAAACTGTTGTAACCTTTGTTTCCGTAGTAGTTTGGATCCTGGTCTCTACCTAACGCAAGGCTACCCTACAAATCGAATGTTTGTGATTGAATATGAGTAAAGACGATATATTGTTACGATTGTGTGCATACACAATGCACCGTTAATTCGGTCGCTCGGTGCATTCGTCGCACTGGATCAGTCTGGATCATCAAGGCTTACCAACGGATCTACAAAAGCAATTGTATAATATGTACTTTTACGAATCTAACTTACTGAAGCAGAGCTAGAAATTGTTTTCTTACCTACCTGTCTAACTGCGATACCTACCAACATACGGTTCTAGGCAATAAATATTGCACGTCGGCTTTTCTGCTTTCGTACAGCGCTCTCTTTCTGACGCACACTACGCTCTATGAAGCCGAAATTAGACGATGTGCAATATTTGTGTTACTACACCTATACATACTTCACGTAGGTAGTAAAGTAGCAAAGCTTATGCATGCGAATGCTCTCAGCTGCCGTGCCCACAGAAAAATAAATATAATAATTTATTTTTCTGTGGCCGTGCCCCTAACCATTCGTAGGTATAACCTGTTCTGTTGGACAGAACTACTGGGCTTTTTTCCCACAACTCCCTAATCTCTGGGTATATTTTTTGTTTATAAATATGTGTACCTATGGGGTTCTTGAAAATATGCACTGTGTACACAAAAGTACTTTATTTAAAATACTTACACATATAACTACATAAGTTACAAGTAACAGTCTTTTTATATCTGGTCACCTTTGATAGGAACCATCAAAATTACTATTGCATAAATTGATTTTATAAACAAGTTATTTTAACAAAACAAAGAATTATTTTTTACTTTACGACAGAACAATCTATCTCATATAATTAAGTACATTAACAATGAAACCAGAAAATCTAGTGACCTCCGATATTCAATACATAGGATCTTATTTTGTTTTGCTTGAAACTTCTCTAATGGTGGTTTAAGGCCCTCGACTCCGACTCAAGCACTGTTTCTGAATATGGGCCCAACAAGGTCAGGGTAGAGCTAAGTAACAATAACATTATTGTGTTAGGAAGAAAGCCTCTTACATAATTGTGTCTGAAATACAGGCATACACATTACATTAGAAAATTAATCCATTATTTTTAAGTTTGTTATTTAATGTGAATCTCTACACATTCAAGAGTTGTTCTAGCTAAGCTGGTTCTATTGACAAATAGACTCAATATCATTGAAGGTCTTAATATTGTTTCACTAAATAAATAGAATATTTAAGGTTATCTTTGAGGAGCTGGCTTTGGTTTAGGCATTTTCCCCAAAAGACCTTGAATTTCTTTCTTCTCATCATAACTCTTCCACATTTCATACACATTTATTATAGATCTCACTATTTCTTGGATCTGAAAATGAAAAATATGATATTTAGAAAGTTGTCAGTGTATTTTTTTTAAATATGTTTGAGGCCAATAAATAAATCTAATTATTCCTGATCAGCCTGTATAAGTCCATTGTTGGTATGTTCTTGTAGAATTGTTATTAATAACTTTAACAGTTACTTCATTTTTTAATTGTTTATATTTTTTGATGATAAATATATTTTATGTATTACTTTGACTGGGCATGGGATTCCCTAATACTTTATAAGGGTCATTATGATCACCGTTCTTATGAGATGTGTTGGTGTTTATTTAATTGTCTACAACATCCACTAGTCTCAATTTTAGCTTATGAAGTTCAAAATGTAGTGTAAACCAATGAGAAATTACCTTGTCCATGTCAACATTAAGTTCAGCAAACCAGGGTTTGAGATTTTCTTTCCCGAGCATAACACATGCTACGTGCAATGCACTTATTGCTATCTGAAATAAATGAGCATTTTATTAACAATCAAGTTGGAAAACAATGATGGAATTCTATTTTCATTTCCCTAAAACAAGATACAAAAAAAATACAAATACAAAATCTTTATTTCAAACAATATTATGACAGTAACTTAGTGTAGTACCACTGTTTCCTGCATTAGTTTACACTGTGTTGCAGAAAAACAGGTAGATGTCTCAACTGTCCCATACAATACAAACCTTGCTTAGTAATGTGCAAAAAAACTTATTGAAAATATTGGTATTCACTATTGTTACCTGGTACGGAGGATAAAGTAAACTGACATCTGTTCTCAATGAATCATTCACAATTCGCCATGCATAGGTGAGAAGTTGGTCATCTTGGCCTATATCTTGCACAAATAGTAGTAATGGTCTATACGGCTGGTACACTATCAAACAACAGTCCAAGTTTTCCAGTAGATAAAACTCGCATTCTAAAATATGATTGGTTCTGTAAGGAAACTCTTGCTGGCCATATGCATAGCTAAATTTATTCTTTATCACAGTTTGACACGTAGTTATAAGTCTTGAGTTTGAAATCACTCCAAATTCCTCAACTTTGGATGCCAAAAATACGCATGTAGGCGCCAAGAGTAAGGGGTCTATACATTTCAAGGAGTTTCTAGCATAGAATCGTTTGAAATACACAGTTGCTGTAGCAATCACTTGCTGCCGGAGCTTCAGCTGTTCTCCTAATACTTGTATTATGCTAGCAAAGAAGTTAAATATTTTTTGGTATTCTTCATCAGTCAAAATATTCAGGTCATGTTGGCGGTCTCTGATGAGGTCTTGTTTTTCCAATATCCATTGCTGATGGTGTGAACTCTGCCAAAAGTTGCCAGCCATTTTAGCACTTGTATTTTACACACAATCTTGCAAAACGTGCTCTAAATTGATAATTTCCAATCAATTCATCTCCACTCAAAATACTTGAGAATCAATCCAAAAACAGCTAAATTTCAAAAAACACCAGCAAAATAAGAAAAAAGTACAGAAGTCTTCTTCTTCTTATCTTCAATCAGTCAAAGCAAAGCAATCAGTCACACATGTTATGTCAATGTCACACACACTTTTTTTTTGCGCTTCTTTCAAAGCAGGCTATAGTACCAAGACCATACCGCCTAGTTAGTAGTACTACGTTTTGTTTTTTCCCTTGAGTTGGAAAATTTACGTCTTTCGTAATTATTTACAGCCCTACTTGAAACGCAATTTAAATTTAATCATTGCTCAAAGTTAGCCCTGTCACTGTTTGTCATTACCCAGTGGTAAGAGAGCGCAATAGTTTAACCATTGTCTACCTTTTAACATATTTTTAAAAGTAAGGCCATTAATTCATGTAGTTAAAATTAATTCTTGTAGGTGAAATAAGATACTTTTTCGTCAAGTCAGTTATTCATAGACAAGTAGGCTTTGAAAACAAAATGGTGGTCGTTTTTTCAAAACCATCAGAAACATTTTCGATCAAATCAGAATATCACTTAGTACACTTTCATTCCAACTGCTAACATATTGAGCTAAGACCTCAAGTAATGTTGGTTAAAATACCACATTACTTGAGGTCTTAGCTCAAAGTGTTAACATTAACAGTTGGAATAAAAGTGTATTATGTGATATTCTGATTTGATCGAAAAGGTATCTGTTGGATTTGAAAACAAAAGACCATCATTTTAATTTCAAAGCCAAGTAGGGCCGACTTGACTTTGACTGACTCGACTTGACGGAAAAGTATTTTATATTAGCATTCTCAGTAAACTACTCGACAATGGCAAAATTGATTTGAAAAGGACAGAAGCCATTCATTAAGAAGAAGAAGAAGAGTTAATTTAGATTTGTGACCTTTTTTTTTTATTTGATCCATACGGGTCAACTAGGCTAAAGTCATAAGACCATTCTCTCTAGTCTTATATTTTTCCTTCGTTTTCCCTACGAGTTTCCTATTTTAGGGCTTTCGCATTTATTCTCAAGATTAATGGCGTTTTTCAGAAGCTCACATAATAATTAATACTTTTTATAAACATTTTTAAATTTTTTCTTGAAGTCAGTCCAGACTCTAGGGGTCGTCAAGTATTGAGTAAGCGCAAGCGCTTGAGATGGGCGGAGGCATGGCGGAGGCGGAGGGGTAAAGACCCCTTACTTTCTTTGCTTATTTTTAATGACATGGGTGGTCGATATTGTGATTAGGTCAGCATCTTCCCCTTACTTTTGCTGTCAAGGGGAAGATGGGGGTAATTATTTGTAAAAAATCGGCTTATCTAATAATTGCATGCTTAGTAGGAATATCCGAGAGCTAATTTGATTAGATCGATGGTAATAAGCTATAAAAAGTAATGTCTAACTTAGCGTTATAAAGTTGTAAGACATGGACCAATGATTATATTTCAGCGCTTTATTATAACGCTGACATGGACACTGACGCAGCGGAACAGATAACTACTGGAAGGTTTTGAAATGTGGTGCTGGCGGAGAATGAAGAAAATTAGAAGAGGAAAAATATTTGGACATCTTCTACGATATGTTTGATCTGACCTTTTAGCCCTGTGGCTAGACAATTGGAGCCTGGCTGGTATGCCAATAATTTTAGTGATGAATGACGCAGATTGGTATAGGTTTCAGAATTTGTGATCAAGCTTTTGGCCTAAATATCAAAAAAATCGGAAATCAAATACATGCGGAGGCTGAACGAGGTGACCATGTAGTTTGGCCTTATCGAGACATTCTTTGATTAAGGAAGGCTTTCACCAGCTGTAACAGTGGGTCGGTCGATCTTACAGATGGGACTCTTCGGACCATTAACTCGCGACCGTAGGAACACGGTTAAGAGGACAATACGATATGACAGCTACCTATAGAACAGAACAATGATTGATGGAAAGGTTGAAGGAAAATGGGGAAGAGAAAGGCAAGGAAGGCCAAGAATAAGTTGTGTGAGCCAGGTAATATAAAAAGTCGCTGTCATTTTGAATACCTAAGGAAGTCAAGGAGGCCCGGAACCCCGGCAAGAGCTAACTAGGAACTAAGCTCTTAAATTTAAGAAAAAAAGCTCTGTTTGACCGAAAGTGGAAATTACGTCCTAGCTTTTCACTCTTACTTTGTTATTAACACTTTAAAATGAAAAATCAAGTTTGTTTCGATAAGTAGGATAAAGATAAAAGTTAATTCACCAGGCAGGTAGGTTTATTTATAAAAATCTATTGGCATCATATTAATCAATTTTGTCAGTAGGTAAGCATAATAGATACCTACCTACTTTACCCTTTACAAAACAAGATAGCAGAAATTAGGATAGCAGGCGGATTATCACAGATTTAATTAGATACCTACATTTCCTACATCCGTATAGGTACTTAATCAGTTTATCAAACTAATATACCTACCTAACTTAGTGGTTGACTTTTTATCATAATGTAAGCATAAAATATATTAAAACAATACGGTTTTAATGTCTTGGCATTTTGTACAATCATATTTTAAATCATCGTGAAAGGTCGCTTATAAATCCTTTAGAAAATCATTCACTACATCAAACACTTCCTCGCTGATTATTCGACTGATATCGTCCAAGTGAGTTTGAATAATGTCTTGACTCAGATTCTGCACGAAAGAGTTGATGACAGAGTTCACGACAGATGATCCGGTCATGCCATCAATTTGAATCTGAAATATATTTTACATAGTAAGTTCTAGGTAATGTTAGCTGGTTTTGGGAATAGGCCATTACTACTGAGACCTGGCAACGAGACACAAAACTAGTCGGGGGATAAAGAGATGGCGTCGGAATGGGTAGGTACATGATTGTTTTCTGTGTTCTAAAGATAAACAGAGTTCTAACTGTATTCAATGGGTAGTTTTCGCCTTATTATTAAGTAGTTAACTTATGTTATCGAAACTTAGTTTTACTGTACTAAAGAGGTAGGTAATGTTTTTGCATATTGTGAAGTCTCGACATAGTTAACTTACGCTAACTATGTTGAGACTACCGGGGCTGGGGTGTCCTCGCGTGTTTAATTGATTTGTACATCCATATTTTAAGGTTTAACAAAACCATGATCCCGTCTTCGATCCCCGGTCTTAGCGGTTCCTAAGCCGTACAATTGAAATTTAGGGACTTAAAAGTTAATGTAAAGTCACTTACAAAAGTATCGGCAATATTGAGTTTGATGTCCAGCTCTCGTAGAACCAGGTGCCCAGCGAGTATGTTAGTACCCAGCCTAGCGTCCACGCCCACCTCAAAACGATTGATAAATACCCTAAAAACAGACAAAGTAAGCTTCTAGTGAACCATCATGATTCGTTCAACAGATATTGTAATTATTTTCCGTAAGTATCACCTGAAATTTCCACCAGCTCTATGAGTCAACAGCAACGCTACTCTGGCTTCAGCATCGTATGAACCTGGTTTTAAAAAATACGTTTTCTGTTTTAGTATATGATAATCGAACAAGTTTTTAAAAGTAAATTAAGAAAGAATGAAATCTTCAATATATCAAAAGCAGTGTAGAACAAAATAGAGCTTTGAAAGATAATACTTAGTAGTTTTCTTCAAGTAGGTATGTAAAGAAATAATAAGTTTGTTAAACTATGAAGAGTAAAACTAGGCACGTATGTTACTTCTAGAAGTGACTATTAAATAGATGTCTACTGGATTTTACAAATGCTGCCTAGATCACAATCACACCTATTATGTAGGTACAATAATATTAAGCAACTATATTTACCGGTAACAGTTAACCAAGGAAGAGTTATATGCGTCCCAAAAATCAATCGAAGAGCGTTAAAGTTGACAAAGTCAACCACATACCAGCGAAGACCTTCCGCCCTTATGTTTTTGATGTTGACTGTCGCACGAGCACTAAAAAAAGATGATTTCATTATAATCAAAGCAAGTGAGGTAACTACCAAATCCAATTCCGCACAGTAAATATTTAATTCAAATAATATGGAAGCAAATAAGTACGAATCATAAGTATGGATGTTTTGTATGAGTTAAAATAGACAATCCCGCAAAAAAACAAATATTAAAGGTTTAGGCAATCATGTGAATGTCATGTGAGTGATGGATAATATGTGAGCAGAGGTTGGCCAAAGAAAACATGGATGAACTGTGTAGAAGATGACATGGTTAATAGAATAATGGAATGTAATAGAGGAGTGGATGCAGAGATGACGGCTGACAGAGGGAAATGGAGGAGGAAGACATGTTATGCCGACCAGACATAAAGTGGGTTAAGGGCAGGAAGAAGAAGAAGGCTTAAGTAATCGTAAAACTTGAATGCATCTAGTAGATTATATTAATACTTATGATGATGATAATGCGAGTTTTTACCCAGTCATTTGCATTTCAAAAGGCCCTGCCGATGCAATCTCCAGTGGATCCAGAGGAGGAAGCATGTCATTTCCGTTTATTACAACATCCCTGAAATCTTCAAGAGCATTCTGAATCGTTTCAGCGACAAGACTGCGTCCGAGAATTTCTTCCAGTATTACATTGTCGTCTACATGCTGTTGTTCCTCATCAACCATACGAATTGTAAAAGAGAGTGGGTCTTGATGGTTTAACACACCTTCTGTAAAAACCATTAGTTAAATTTTCTAACCATAGATTGCATCAACCTGGTTCAAAGCTAGTGTTAAATACTCACCATTAGTAACCACTTTAACTGGACCGTATTCATTTGCCAACGCAACTGCAAATGTGGCCAAGAAGCCCAAAACTATAAATTTCATATTTTTAGGGTGTTATTCGCCTTGTGCCAAAGTTAATTCACCAATAATATATACCTACCACTATTCAATAGTTTTTATACACACAACATTTGATAAATTGTTTTATCTGTCACATAGGTACTAATAAGCATAAATAATAACATCAATCATACTTAGGCATAGTGTAATCTTGTAGCTTTCATACCTATTTCCATTATCATCCTAAATCACAGGTGTCAACTAAATTAAACAGGTAATTAATGATGTGTTGATAAACATTAGTCAATCTGAGATGTTGTAGAAGCAAAGGATGTATGTGTGTTGCGTATGCTTTTTATATTAAAAAAGCTGAAAACTAATGTTTCAAGCTATAAGTATAGCTTGACCTAGTGGTCCAGCTGAAAAACTTTCTATAGGTATATCCTTACATGGTGTAAAACAAAGTCATCCTCCGCGTCTGTCCATACTAACACTAACACCTAAACCATGCAACGGATTTTGATGTGGCTTACACCATCAGTTCGATATTTTATCACGGAATGTTTATTATACATTTATGTATTAAATTATACGCTCATCCCATTATAAACATTTAATAAAATCGATTGTATTATTACAATGCCTGGTGCATAATATTTATCAGTTGGGTAAGCGATATTGTAGTCAGGTATGTGTCTAATCTGCGAACAAGGTTCGTTTCCGTTGCATTCACAATATCTTCATGGTAGCCTTCGATTATGTTTACTCCTTCTTTGTTCAATACTTTGTTTATTGGCCATGAACTGTTCTCCAAGTCTACCTGAAAATATAGAGTCTATTTTAATTACTAATCCATTTAATTTTGCCTATGACTGGCGTGACATCGCAGTAAGTATATAATGCTGAGTTTATACCTTTAAACACATCGGTATTTTCTATTTTAGCATTTCATGCATTCATTTAATTATATTTTTTGGTATACTTAATAGGTTATGGACAAACAAATCGACATCAAACTATATCAAAGTGGTGACCCCGACGTGAATACGGTATGACGAACTTGGGGTCGTAACAGACTTTGGTATAGTTTGGTGTCAATATTATGATGGACAAAAGTAATATACTTACAATAATTATAATTAAATGGATAAAATTGGTCCATAAAATAGAAAATACCGATTTCTTTTACTTGTGCGTTTATTGACGCCTGACGCGAGACTACCGTTTGAAGTCGCTGGGTCAGTCAGGTGTCTAAAAACGTAGTTTGTGAATGCTACGTAGTTTTTACAAAGTAAATTTTATAAATGAAAATGCTTATAAAACAAATGAGCAAACGATCTAAAGATGCTGATGTGTAAAGGATGCAAGAGTTGAATACTTTACTTACTTGTATGTCCCCAATAGCAAAGTTGAGATGGAATTCATCTACGTTCGTGTGAGTTCCATTGCTTGCAAGTATTATGGTAAAAGTAAGTTTGACGTTTTTAAATGTTGCTCTGCAATCACACAATCTTTAGTCAGTACCTACACGATTACTAAAAAGTAGTTTATTATTTTCTTATTTTATCGTGTCACAAGTATTTTGAACAAGTGTGCTTAAAAATGTTAAGTGTGTTAATATTATTAGCTACAAATAATGCAATTATACCGTAATCTTCCTGATCCTCGTAAAGTATAAACGTAGAATGCTCGGCCTTCCACATTATAATTATCTGAAAGCGAACAGTGAAAAATGAATGAAATCATTTAATTATAAAAAAATGAATGAAATCTTATTCAGTTTTATCAAAACCTGGCTTCGTCAATTAGCTTTTTGATATGCAATTAGGCATTACCTGCTGAAATACCCAGCATCGGAACAAAAAGAGACCCAGATGCAAACATGTCTTCCACAGATACGTTGAGCTTTGTCACTGAAAAGTGATTCATTCCTATTATTCTCATCTTGCTTGAGCTGTAGGTAAGCCTGGAAATCGAAAAAGTCCTTTGAAGTCACCTGAGGAGACGACCGTAGTTTCCTAATGCAAATTATGATACATAGGAACTGTCTATAAATCGTAGGTAATTATTAATGATGATGCCTACATGAGAGCAGATACAATTGTATACCTATGTACTAAGTAGGTTTTTTTTTTTTGTTTTTACAATTTATGGGGTAACGCTTGACCGCAATCTCACCTGATGTTAAGTGATGATGCGATCGACGGTACTAGTATAATAAGAAATTATCAAAATTATAGTTGACGTTGCGAAGGTACAATGTGCTTACTTTACGCCTTTTCCAGAGTAACTTCCATTCAAGGGTGGGCTATACAATGCTTCCAAAGAAGGAAGTGAGAATGATAGAGAGGCCGTATCACCTTTACGCCATTTTGTAAAAAAATCCAGGAGCCCTTTTTCCACTTCGTTATTTGCTGTAATATTCCAAAATTGATATTTCATCTGTTTTTTTTTTCATAAATTATCGTAGCGAAGCCAGTAAGGAAACACAAGTTGAAAATGACTAAGTATTGCTCTCAACTACTTATCCACTGTTAATATTTCAACTCATGTTTAAGTAAACTTACGGGTCACGTCTGCTGCAAGAGTAGCAGTTATTATTTTAAAAATTAAAACTATTTTACAGAGCACACTTTTCATTTTGACGGCTTTAACAATTTAGTAAATTAAAAGAAACTATGTGATACTTATATTTAATTCATTTATTTACCATTTTAATTCTATGTACATAGCTACATACCCAGATAGTATTAGGTAGGTAGGTACCTACTTGTTTCTATCTAATCTCCATATATTTAACTACCTAGTCAGTCACCTGATATAAAATACTTAGCAAGCTATTTACCTTCCATAATCCTTATTAATATTATAAATGCGTTTGTAACTCTGTCTGTCTGTGTGGCTTTCACGCCAAAACTACTGAACCGATTGAAATGAAATTTGGTACACAGATAGTTGAGGGCCTGAGGAAGGACATAGGCTACTTTTTATGGCGAAAAAAGTTTAAGGTTGTAAGGGGTTGAAAATAGGGGTTGAAAGTTGTATGGAAGTATCGTCATTTTTAGAGCTAGAAACTTAAAACTTATTTTTTAGTCTGTTGATTTGATATAAAAAAATATGACATTCAAAGTTTGTGCTGGGGGGGTAGAGGGAGGGGAGTACAGGGGGGAGTGTGGAGGGGAGGTGCGGGGGGAGTACAGGGGGAGTGTGGAGGGGAGGTGCGGGGGGAGTGTGGAGGGGAGTACAGGGGGAGTGTGGAGGGGAGGTGCGGGGGGAGTGTTGAGGGGAGTACAGGGGGAGTGTGGAGGGGAGGTGCGGGGGAAGTGTGGAGGGGAGTACAAGAGGGAGTGTGGAGGGGAGTACAAGGGGGAGTGTGGAGGGGAGTACAGGGGGGAGTGTGGAGGGGAGGTGCGAGGGGTGATGCGGGGGGGGGTGTGGAGAGGAGTGCGGGAGGAGTTTAGTGGGGAGTCATATGTCTAAGTTTAGTAAGAGGGCAGACGACTGTGTCACGTGCACGCGAATATGACGTTGTTATTTAATTACTGTTTTCTTCCGCTGCAAATTAAAAATGCTACCCATAGACACTATACCACGCGGACGAAGTCGCGGGCACAGCTAGTAATTATATATATTGTGATCTGCGCTCATTGGTGTGAACAAGATAGGTTCTACTTTTCTATTAGAATGAATGGGTGTGTGTCAGTCAACACAATAAATAACTTTGTACATTGTTGTTTTATTGCATGCTGTAAATAGCAGCTTTAGATAAAACTCCAAAATTATTTAATCCATCTCAAATATGTACCTAGGTGTACTTAGTTAGGTCAAGGTTAACATTACGAAACCTGCGTTAAATTTCTACATAGCATAGTGTAAATATAAATACTTAGGTACACAAACAGTGTTGGGCCATGCAAAGGCGGTTTTAGAGGCCGGTCATTAGCGGGAAGTGTGAGACTGCATGAGTAAGGGTTTATTTTTCAATGACATGCCCGTACCACGCCAGCCTGTTGCTCCTCAATTAATTAGCAATCCGTGAAACCAGCCCTTAGTTCCTAATTTATCTTATTTTTTTTAGTTTTTTGTCGTTTTACAGTTTCTTGTCAGCAAAGTAAGTAAACCTCCCCCCCCCCCTTCCGTGGTTACGTAATCATTGGTACCTCTTATATGCATTTTTCTTTTAATGTATTTCTGACGTAATCACAATATCGACCCCCCACCCACCATTTCATCAAAAATGAGCAAAGCAAAGACCCCCCCAGTCCCCTCACCCCCCTTCAAGCGCTTACGTAATACTTGAACGCCATCTTTTTAAAAATATAAGGTGTTAGTTTCACTAGTGAGTATAATATTACAAATAGGTATTGAGAATATTCCATGAAACAGAAGCCGAAGGGATCCTGGAGGCACCCTGGAGACGGACCGGAGCCGCCCAGGAAATATCCCTGAAGAGTCCAGGAGCCGTCTCAAGGAGCATCCTGGAGGTGTCTATCCATCCGCCATAATATTATAATTTTAGAATAAAGTAACCAAACATCAGTATAATTATGTTTGAAACTAACCCAGGTAGAACAGAAAGGAACGCACTTTAAATAAATTGTATGTGTGAACATAATCTAAACTTAATTTACTTTCCTTTTGTAAGTCGGTCTTTGCGGTGAAGTATGTGAGCCAGACTGCTTCATTCTATAAAACCAGCATTTACCATACTTCATGCAAATATACAAACAGGGTGGAATTTTGTAATGCCACCTGGAGGGAAAGTACTCTTAATACTGCAGATAGAAAATTTTACTCAAAGGAAACATTCCTTTATTTTTGAATAGAAAGCAAACTGCATTCAAAAATTTTCGAAAATTCTCTTCTCCTACACCCGGGAATCGAACCGGCTAAAATCTGAAAAAATTATACCCTGTACTTTTATTGCATCGATCGTTAGGGTCAATTATAAGGATGAAATCTCTCTAAGAGAATGGAGCCATTTCGAGCAACTAATTAGTGAGTTTACCATTTTTTGTAAATAATTAAATTAATTTAAGATTTTCTGGTTTTTCTTTCATTAAATTTATCATGTGTGTTAGAGAGATTTCATCCTTATAATTGACCCTAGCGATCGCTACAATAAAAGTACAGGGTAAATTTTTTTCAGATTTTAGCCGGTTCGATTCTTGGGTGTGGGAGAAGAGAATTTTCGAAAATCTTTGAATGCAGTTTGCTTTCTATTCAAAAATAAAGGAATGTTTCCTTTGAGTAAAATTTTCTATCTGCAGTACTAAGAGTACTTTCCCTCCAGGTGGCATTACAAAATTCCACCCTGTATATACCTATATATATATATATATATATTTTATGTTACTAGCTGATCGAACAAGCATATGGCCCACCTGATGTTAAGTGGTAACCATCGCCTATAACAAAGCAATGCCTCGTAGGTCACGCACGTTGGGAACGTGCATGCAGATGCTCAGCCTCACGTGCCAGTACAGTATAGTGTGAATTAGTGTGACACCGACACCCACACACTTCAAACCGAAACACAGCAATGCTGCTTCACGGCAGAAATAGGCATGGTGGTAGTACTTCCCCGGACGAGCCCTTCACAAAGAGCTCTACTACTACTAAAATAATTATATTTCAATTCATTTCATTTAAAATGTCTAAACATCTTTGTATCAAGACGATAACGATAGGCAATCGGACTGTTGGAATATAGTATAGTAGACCATATTCCAATAAATTGTTAGATAACATACTTGCATCATAGTAGTCGTCTGTGATACACATCAACACAAAGCATTTGCGCGTGCGGTTCGCCTTGCGGGCAGTACCGAGCAGCACCTAGGAAGAGCTAGGAACTTATCGTTCAAGCCGAATATAGCAAGGGTAAATAGCACCAGCTAGCGGCCCTTACCCGCTGTAGTACGTAATGTAATGTAAATGTAATGTTGAATTTGAAATGTCAACGTCAATGTACAGTTCACTCGTCCCGTCAGGCCATCAATCAAACGAAACGTGAACGTCGACCGGCGGCGGGCGAAGCTTTGCTTTGGCCCACCTCATCTCATCCTAAAATAGAATACACAATACACCTAGATTGGTTGTAAAATACTTGCAAATTTGCCAGTAGAAGTTCAAGATATAGGTGAAGTTAAAATATTAGTTACCTACCTAAGTGTAACTTCGAAGGCAAACCCAGCTAAAAATGGGTACTCTCAATAGAATACAAGACTTTCTTCACGACTCCAAGAAGGTTTTTACTTGGCCGTTTATAAAAGGATTAGCTACAAACCCGGCGCAGCTCCCGTTCGTGGCGTTCTTCATTATCATTGCGGAACTGTTCATCAACCTATTTGTAGTGGAACGAGTACCATATACCGAGATAGACTGGAAAGCATACATGCAAGAGTGTGAAGGATTTTTAAACGGCACATTTGATTACAGCGAGCTCCGAGGCGATACAGGTCCTTTAGTATATCCTGCTGGATTTGTGTATATTTATTCTATACTTTATTTCATAACAAGTCGGGGTGAAAATATCAAACTTGCCCAATATATTTTTGTGGTTATATATCTTTTGCAGCTGTGCCTAGTTCTCAGGATTTATAACCAGAGTAAGAAGATACCGCCATATGTTCTTGTATTAACCATTCTCACATCCTACAGAATTCATTCAATCTATGTTCTTAGATTATTTAATGACCCTATTGCTGTGCTTCTTTTGTATGTATCACTTAATTTGTTCTTGGATTCAAAATGGTACTTAGGAAGTATATTTTATAGTCTTGGGGTTTCAGTAAAAATGAACATTCTTTTGTATGCTCCAGCATTATTTCTGTTTTACTTAGTGAACCTGGGGTTGAAGGAAACCATAAAACAGTTACTTGTTTGTGGGCTGATACAGGTTTTGTTAGGGCTAATTTTTTTGATCAACAACCCTATTGCATACATTAAGGGAAGTTTTGACTTGGGTAGAGTTTTTAATCACACATGGACAGTCAATTACAGATTCTTAGATGTTGAAGTTTTTGAAAACAAATGTTTTCATTTAACACTGCTTGCCATTCATTTAGTATTACTGATGATATTTCTACCAATGTGTCTAAAATATTTTAAAAGTTACTGTAGACTGAAGTATGTACAGCAGCAATTTCAACCTCAGATTAATGCCAAAAACCTAGAACTTAAAAAGAGAAGCAAACACAAAAAAGATGTCAAACAGAAATTGAACAAGATGATGGAAAATTCTGAAGAAAAATTTTCAAAAGATCAGGAAGACTTTTTGCATTCATTTGAAGCTATGCTGAAAAAGTCATCGAACGAAGGGTCAAAGAAAACGTCAAAGAAATTTTTAAAACCAACCAAAATTGAGGAAACAGCTAACTACAGTTTAAACTTTGATATACTATCCCAGTTATTCATTCTGCCTATGTTCTTGATTAACTTTATTGGCATTATATGTGCAAGGAGTCTACATTATCAATTTTATTCATGGTATTTCCATAGCTTACCTTATCTACTATGGTCTAATAACTTTTCAGTTATAACAAGATTTTTACTTTTGGCCCTGATTGAAATGTGTTGGAATACATATCCGAGTACAATCTTTACCAGTGTTTTATTGCACATTTGTCACATAACTATACTTTATGGAGTTTACAAGAAAATATCAAATGAATTGAAAATGGTTTCCAAATTAGAGTAAGACTCATATGATTATGTTTGTTGGTTGCAATAAAGGATTAAGAGTGACATATTTGTTAATACCTAGTTTTAGAGACCTATATTTGTAGTGGTTTATTTGTAAAAAAATAGCAAAGTCACTGTTATTAAATTGTCTGTGCAATATAAACACTAGATTTAAGTAGACTTGAATTTAGGAACTCACTTATTATATAAATTCCTTAAATATTGTAAAAAGGCTTAAATGTTTAGAATTTTATTCGACTTGTTATTTTAATGGTTCATAAAATAATGACTGTTTAATATTTTTATTCAATATTTCAATAGTTCATATTCATACGTACTGTTATCTATAGTATTTAAATCAGCTGTACTTTTTTCTAATAGGTATTTAGGTCTTCTCATGTCAAGAAATGAGATAACCAAGAACTTTTCTTAGTACATAGTATTTAAAAAAAATGCAGACACTCCACACAACACTATCTAGCCCCAAACTAAGAAGAGCTTGTACCAAGAAGCTAACCAGAAAGCTGATATAATACTTGTATTATTTTTTGTAAATATATGTATATTTAGAATACAGTAAAAGACCCATACAGCAAACAAACATCTGTGTTCACCACACTTATATTTGTCCTAGTTGGGATCGAACCCACTCCTTCCAGTGCAGAAGGCAGAGCTACTACCAACTGAGCTGTGAAGGCTACATATTTAGGGAGTGCTAGTAGTATTTTATGTCATTTTAGAACTTTATTATGGATAAATTCCCTTTGTGTGACATTTAAAGATTGTAGTCCAGAAGGTACAGTACAGGGGGCTAATTCTCGGGCCGATCTCGATCATTTTGAAATTTTATTTTATTGCTTCCTTTCACAACCTCGCAATGTTTGTACGTTTTCCGTATATCGTAGCTGTCGAGGCTTTTACGAAGAGGTCGTTTATGAATTACTCAAGGAACTTATCCATTCCCCTTTCGAAAAGAAGCAATAAAATAAAATTTCAAAATGATCGAGATCGGCCCGAGAATTAGCCCCCTGCATGTAAAAAGTAGACTAAAAAACCAAAACAGGTAGGTACTTGTAGTTATGATTAATGGATTTAGGTCGTTATTTCTCACGTAGATAGCCAGCTATAGAGTTTAATTTTCCAAACTGTTTTGTGTTCATGTTTTTAAATAAAATTGATGTAAAAAGCGATGTGTTTATTTGCTTTACCTTATTAACACATTTAGTGCCCATGACTCATCTGTGAGAAAAGTGACATTTGCTAATATCTCTACTACAGGTACAGTTGGGCTGGCCTATCATGTATCTATTATACATAAACAGTTGGTGCATACGTTTTCTGTAACAGAAATATAAATAATAAACTAATGTGTTTTCTGTCTGACATTACTAATTTTATTTTCGTAAAATATGAGGTTTCACAATTCGGTAAAAGTAAACAGCCTGACAACAATTTAACAAAGATGTTCAGCCTGGCTCAATCACGCACGATGTTTGTGTTACATTTAAATGTTGTTTGTGGTTTTCAATATAGGAAGAGCCACTATTATAAACCCCTAGCGTACCTATATATACCTACCTGTTAGTAAATTAACTCATCTAAGCCTGAGAAGTCCATGTATGTAGTAAGAGACAGACTTATATTTCTCTCACATCACACCCTCACGAGACGCACTGCTGAGCTACTATCCAGTCTCCTTTCTTTTTGGACTTTCCAATTAGTACGTCCAGCCATGGACAAATATAAGTTGATGATGAGGTGAATTTGGTAAAATAAACAAGAAATAAGCATTTTGAGTAGTTTATTTATGAATCATTTCATTTATTTAACTAATAAAAAGAAACTATTTTATAATCTTAGATTTAGAGATGAGGCGATAAATACTTCCTTTGATATCACATAACCCATTGCTTGAACCTGGCTGATGCCTGTTTCCAAAGCTCACCTTACAAACTGTACCAGTATCTACTGTCTTATATAATTTTACTATATAACAAAGCAATATTAACAGTCCCAAAGTATTATTACGCTGCCTCTGCGAGCATTAAATAAATTAAGTATAAACAATGAAAGCAGTCAAATGCACAAAATAATGATTATGATCATCAATATGGTCCTCGTAGGAGGAACAGCTATCAAAAGAAAAAATATTTACCATGCAGTACATAATCATTTAACTACGTAATTAGATTTAACTTCTAACAATCTATGAGCAAGATACATGAAGTTAGCATTCCGAATGTGCACTTGTGCGGGATATTTATTCAGGTTATTTCCATCAGAGTAAATGAATATTACTTTTCAGTCAAAGGTACACCCAGTCATGTAAATGCAAATTGTTTGTCAAAAACAATTATAAATATATGTTGCGTACTGATAGTACATTTAGATAAAAACGTGTATAACGACAGACGCAATAATTTCGCAGATATACAGATACTTGACAGCGGCAGTCTTACATGGCTGGGCTTACATTATAGATGAAGCGTCGCGCGTGATATTTTAGACGAAGCCGAAGTTTTTAGTTTTGATGGCGAGTAGTAGCTTGTGCTTGAGAACGTGCCGCGAGGAGTAGAGTGGGATGTAGAGGCGCGAGATGCAAGTGTTGGCGGTGGGAAGGTGAGCGTCGTCGGCCGGACGGATGGTCACCGACGGCATCGGCTGGAAGCCCTCCTCGGAAGCCGGCAGCGCTGGCGAGCCCGTCCAGAAGTAAACCTGAACACACACCATGCATACATTTATTTAGCAACAGCACCATAAATAAAGAAGTAGCGAAAATGTAAATGAAGACAATACCTAATTTTATGGAAAAACGGGTGAAGACAAATATTATTTTTATTATAATTTTAATTGCATTTAAATCACGATACTAAAGCTAGTGTAAAAAAGTAAAAGTAAACAAGCCTTTGCACCTATTGTAGATGATTTATACAACGTGAGTTTGAATTCATATGTTATCCCGAAAGGGGGATAAGCTACTCCTGAATGCCAACAGCATTAGTTCTATGACTTTTCTGAATCAGGACTTTTTCATTCAACAAATGGTGTGTAAAGTTTACGCCATGATTTTGCTTAAAAGCATGTTAGGCAACCCTATAACCAGCTGATTAGGTACTTGACCTCTGTTGAACTATGTCTTATTTGACACCCAAAATCTGCCATTGGCAAGTCAAAAAGCAATAAAAATGTATTACCGCCTCCTTTGAATCGTCATCCTAATTTTATAAAAATGGGGTCTGTTGGGTTCCGTATAATATTTTTCATGGAATTTATGTTCAAGTATTTATTTTGTTTATTTGTTGTATGATTCAGAACGAAGAGGATGTGATGCAATGCCTACACTCATTAAAAATTATTTTATTTACACATTGTAAAAAAACTAGTGGTAGGTACTTTCGTACCAAAACATATGTAAGACAAGTTTTATTTGTGTGATTGAGTGATAAACAACAAGTGCATTTTGCGACTACCTACTTTATGAAAATCTCCGACTTTGGCATTGCTTTAAGATATGATACGAGAAACTTAAATAAAGTACGTACAGAGTAGGTACCTATTTACTTTAATTTAATTCGAATCGAGAGCTTACGAAGTCATCATACACACGACTTACTTAACCCAATATTGGGTTAAGTAAGTATTTCATAATGTTTGTTTCGCCGTTTTTTATTTCAATGAAAACGGGACGGGACCCTAAAATTATTCGGCACTGTCAAACTTAGACAATTTGGTTAAATTGTCTAAGCTGTCAAAGGAAACCGAACTCGAAAATCTAAAAATAAACTTAGGCATTTCAGTTATTTTCAGTATTTCGTGGACTATTTCGTTGCGAGCGCATGTTGAAAAGTTAAACTCAGTGTACAAAAATCATTTAATTGTCGTAGGTATGGCCTACCTAAGTGCTTGTGAATAATGTGTGCAAAACCTACCTGTACCTAGTACTCGTAGTAGTACCTACCTATGTAGCTACCCGTCTTCAGAACAGAGTGCTTATACCATGGAAAGCCAGTAAATTGATATGTACCTAGTTTGTAAGTTTTATTACTACTTACCTATTTACCAAATTAGCGCCGGCCCCGCCCAAGATGTAGGGTTTTCACACAAAATATTTTGTCAATTGATTATTTTTTTTGTATGGAAGATTTAGATTTCGTATTTCACAGAAATGTTTTCATAGCTTGTGCAAAACCATGGTCCCTATCACCACCTTTCGGGATAACATACGAATTCAAACTCACGTTGTATAGCGTCAGAGGCAACTGGTGATTACACTAGCCCTTGCTGAACGCTATAGTGCCTGGGGCAGGATTTTAGATGGAATAGGCTTGCCCAGCCTATACCATCCTGACAGCTTAGTGGGCGTAATCCACAGGAAAGACATGGTCAATAAGTACGGAGCTGACTAAGCCGCGGGTTTTCTCACGATGTTTCCCTTCACCGTTTGAGAGTACTAGCATTGTGCACATACATTTTACGATAGAAAAACTCATTGGTACACGACTGGATTTGAACGACCTTAGGATCGGAAGGCGCGGCCGCTACCATGTGACCATCAGTGCTTTCTAAAGATAGTGTACAAAACTAATAATTCCTTTACATAATACTGCAAACGAATTATGTATTTGAAATCCAAACAAAAAGCTACAAGTGTAAGTGAGTGTTATAGACAAGTGACTGTAGACTCACCAAATCCTGTCTCTCGAGATGCGTCATCTTGTCAACGATAGCCCAAAGCCAGCGCTTGAAGCGTGCGAGTCGCTCCGATGGCTCCCCACTCTCATCGTTGAAGCTGGTGTACGAGACTAGCGCCGTCACGTTGATGTCTCCGACACCGTTCAATAGCAGCCGCAGGTCTTCCGCCGTCAGGCCTTCGAGCGCGCTTTCTGGCAGAACATCTAACACACCGACGCGCATCGCCTGAAAATAAACAGATAAATTAGCTTTTGCGTATTGCTCTCATGCTTCTAAGCTACCACAGCCACACCCCAGGGATTTACTAGCTCAACACACCCCAAGATGTTTTTTTTTCGTAAAATTTGTTTTTTTTAATCTCATCTGGTTCTTGCAATCGGCCCGTGGCCCGTGCGAGCATTGAGCTTGGGTTATCCACTTCTTCATTGGCATGTATGGAGAACGCCCAGTGGTGTTTACGTTGTCACGTCATAAAACACCTTTATGAATATGATGCAAATTATATGGAAGAAAGGGGTATTTATCGCGATTACCTTTATTACTTTACGACGTTTCGACCGTGTTACAACAGCCGTGGTCGCGGGCAGACTGATAAAGATAATCGCGATAAATACCCGTTTCTTCCATATGATTGCTTTTTTGTTTAGCTATGCTAAGTGAATGTCATTATATTCTACTACGAGAATTATATGTACCTCTAACGCCTTCTCCTGCGACAGCATCATGCGATGATGCGCATACTTCCGCACGTAGTCATAGACGTTTAGCGCCGTCACCTCAAGCTCGCGTCCGCCGGTCAGCAACTCCACGCAACCGCCGCCTTCCTCTTCGCACATTTCCAAACTGGAAGTGGCAGAATAGTTATTTTTAAACTTTCGCGATCATAAAACATACTGAAACTATAAAGGCCTGCGCACACCTAGTTCGCTGGCGGTAGCGATCAGTGAAACGCTGTCAAATATCGCTGTCAGATTTGAGATTTGAGGCCTTAACACGGGTATTTACCGCGTACACAACCTTAACGCATAGATTTGACTATTTTCAATCTCTTTCTCCGCGCGGTTTTGTCGATCTGCTCCGATGACGCCAATCACACTTGCGCGCTCTGGCCGCCTTATGTTGCGGTGCCGCTTTTTTTTCGCACGTGTTTCTAGAAATTGACTAAGCACGAGGTTCCAAAGCCCATTCCGCTACTCAAACTTCACTTGATCGCAGCGGAATTCATCTAGCGGTTTCGCTTTAACGGTTCCGCAGTGGATGTGTGCTACGGGCGAAATTTATCTTTCAATTCAGATTTTTAAACAGAATTGCCAAGTATAATACCTAAAGTTGAGATCGAGAGCTGCAAAGAGCGAGTGTGAGTCTCCGGTCTCCGCGTCGACGACCAGTTGGCGCAGACTCTCGTACACGACGGGGTCGAAGAAGGCGAGGTCGTGGAACCGCACCGCACGACCGAGCAGGTACTTGAGCACGTGACGGTTCAAGAACATGGGGCATAACTCGTTCTGGAGCAGACATAAGCCGATTATCCTGAAATTAGAGACACAAAAATTAATTAACGTTCTGATGCATCATTTAGAAAAACGCTCTTAGACCTTCGATCTAGCCTGCAACTGTCTAATTTAAAAGCTTTCAGTGCGTCCAGTGTTAGAAGTCCAATAGAAAATCCGTATTTAGAACCTTAGCAATTCATAATCGATAAACAAAGAAAAAACACCTATTATCAATACAAAAACAACCGACAACATTGTAAAGATCGTGGGATGTCGGTGGATAAAGAGAGTTCAGAATCGTTCTTCCTAGAAGTTCCAGTCCAGCAGAGGACTTTTTCAGACCTATGATGATTATCAATGATTATAAGATGGCAAATTTTGTGCAGAGTTAGAAAAACATGGGGGGCTAGTTAATAAGATACAGACCTGCCAACATTCCTAAATGCATTGATCCGTTCTGGGGTAGCGCGGCCCTGTCGTGGCGAGTAATAGCCGCGCTTGCCGGGCGAGTAGAATAGAGGCGCTGCGTCGTCGCTGGCGGCGGCGGGCGGCGCCAAAGATGTGCCCGCGCCGGCGCTAGCCGCCGCGCCTGGCGGGCCGCTCGCGCCACCGCCACGCTCCGAAAGCGAGAACACGTCCAGATCTATACAAACGGACCAAATTAGACTATCATGTTAGACATGGTCAGACTATAATATCACACACTAACTTTGAACGCTTCCAATCGTGCGATCTTTATTGTACGTAGCAGTTAGGGGTATAATAGGGTTTGAAGCCTGAAGTGTAGCCGACATTATTCATGGCGGGGCTAGGCTACACGAACATTTTGCTGGCGGTTCTCTTAGATAACTTACGACATGAAATAAAATAAACTAACCAAGGATTGCTTCAGAGGGATGCATGACAATGAGATCCATAGCCTCGCGCACTTTCAGCCGCAGCGCATCTTCACTCGCGAGCAGAACTAGCAACTGCGCGGGTGTTAGCTCTAACAGCATTCCGGTAATTTTGCCGGCAAACGTCGGGTGAAGGGAGCGTACCTGGATAAATAAACGGGATATTGTTAGACATACATAAACAATTACATTAATAGGGAGTTTTATATCCTAAAGAAAAACAGCTGTAAATAATTCTGTACTATATGCACTTACCCTTGGGTATAGTCTTTCTCCTAGTTGCGCCTGGTGCAGCGTCAAATGTTCATTGTGGGCCGATGGCCTGTCTCCGCTGTAGCCTGCTGCTTCAGTGCCGGGCGCCGCCTAACAAATAACATTCAAAGGGTCACATAGGCTCATAGTTTACAACCCTATACTACAACGAAATTTTTGGTTCAAATTTTGTTGTTTAATAATGAATACCATAGTATATCTTTATCAGCCTAAAGAAGACCACTGCTGGAAAAAGACCAGCCTATATTATTTCCGGAAGCTGAGAATGTCTATGATTTGGTCCAACAATCGATAGATACACGCAATACATAATTTGCCTGACAAATTGGTGACCCCAACAGATCTTAGATATTCAGACTACTGCCCATCCAAGGTCCTTCCATATTCGGCTCTTTCGATACGAGGAGGGAGGTCCCATTTCATGCCGGGACCACAGCTAATCGCTCCAGATAAATTGCTACCGAAGATACCTTTTACTTTGTTGTGGTGTAGCTTACCTGTGGTGAATAAGGCCTAGCGTCGACGCTAAGTACCCGCCTAGGCTCTCTGACCGTGGGCGGCCGTGGCGCGGGTCTGCCTGGCGTTCGACGGGTGGCGTCTTTGGACCTAGCGCGTCCTGCTCCGCTGCTGATAGAACAGTCAATAGTTGTGAAAATATGTTGAAAGTTGTGAAAATGACATGAATAGTTATTAACTGAAACTATGTTATCATCATCATCAGCCTGAAGAAGTCCACTCCTGGACATAGGCCTCCCCTACAATTTCCAGGAAGAACGATTCTGAGCTCTTTCTATCCACACTTCCCGCAATCTTAACAATGTCATTGGTGTATTAAAACTATGTACTACGAATGAAATAACAATACAATGCAAACTATCATAGTTGTGTGGGTGTATGCTCACCGCGGGCCGGCATTGCTGCTAGTTCCACTCGCTGGCGTGGTGGCGGCTCCGGCGCTGGCGGTCCCATTCGTACTGGTCGTGGTAGTGGCGCCGCCGCTGCTGGTCGTTGGCTCTAATGGCGGCAACTTCTCATTGGCTAGCAGAGCCTGCCATAAAAACATTATAATTATGAAGGCCTATAGGTGAGCTTATTCCAAATCATCGGGAAACGTCTAGCTAGGTGAGCTTAGGTGCTAGTTCGACGCGACCAAGCCTAGAAGAGCAGGCAAGAAACTTAGGACCAAGTTCCTAATGATTTTATTTTGGATGGTGTACTGGCTATTGAACAGATAAAAAGACAAAAGAAACCCAAATGCGAAATTCTTTTTTGCTATACTTGTATCAAATTAGTGACCTAGAGACCAGACTTGGTATGGTGTACTCATAGTGAAAACTGCTATAGGGAACGTAGGATTATGTATGTGACTAATACGAGTTGGGTGAATAAGGTCTGCACCGTCATCCCGCGATGGGGTGTATTGTGCGTTATCTCCCTGCTAATCTCACCCCAGCCAGCCCAACTCCTTAAAATAGCGGACTAGGACCTTGGGTTGATGGCAACAATGTTTCAGTAGACCGGATGACACAGATGTGGATGTAGATGTACAAGACTATCAATTCCCAATGTCTGTGACTTTGTGTTTCTTTAATCTTACCTCTGCAACACTGGTGTAGAATGAGCGAGCCACTCCGCTGCCTTCACCCGGTTCGTCCCTAAAGGTAACCTTGACGCGGTTGACGACTAGCGGCGGCTGCGCGCTGTGAGCGCGTCGGTTCTGACCCGCGAACGCACTGTTCAGTTCCGCGAATGTTTGTTGTAGGAGCTTGGCGCGATCGCGTTCCATCTGAGATACGAGGACATACATTTTAAAATACTTTCCAAGTGAATAGGGAATATCATATAAAAAATGATAGGACGCCGGGCAATGCAACGTAGGGCACGTTTCCTGAAGTGCGTGACCTGCGAGTCAATTCATTGCTAGAGACGATGGTTATCAATTAACATCAGGCAGGTCATAATATACATGTTTTATCATCAAAGAGTTGTATTTAAAAAACTATTGGCAACCAATTATTTTCATCAGGTATTTGAATGACTAAATATATCCTAGTCCGGCTTTAGCTTACAAAGTCGGAATCTACTTTATGGATATTTTGATTTTATTACCTTATGGAGTGTAAGATCCCTCTGTTGCGAATTCCTAAGCTTCTCCATATCCCGTCTGAATTTAACTTCCTTGACAGGAAAGCCGCCAAGCTCGGCGACCACTGAGCCAGGCTCCAAGCCAACGTCTTCGGTGAAAACGCGCCCGAATAGATCCAGGGAGAGGCGCCAGCGACCGAGTAGCAGGTCGTGGGAAACCGAAGCGCCGAGAGATGGACACGCCCGACTGTACAATCATTAATAACGTAGTATTAGGGCTGGATTCAAAATCATTCAAGTCATAGGAACTGATTTATTTTTCAGGCTTTATATCTATCAAAATACCATAGAGTAGCTGCTGCCTAGATGCTAACGTAAATCGCTCGATCAAAAAAGACCATTATTATGTAATTTTAGGGTCCATATATCTCAAGATTAAATCATATGTATTATGCATTTATTAAAAGAACCTTTTGAACATTCATTTCAAAATGAAAGAAAACTAATTTCGTCTTTTTAAATCCAAACGCACACAAAAATGTTTTCGGCAATAGCAGAAGAAATACTTACGGGGCAGCAGGCGTACTGAGCGGCGGTAATAGCGGAGTGGGTGGTAAACCAGACGTCTCCACCGTCACATTAGCAGATATCTCCTGAGATTCCAACGGATCGGCCGCACTTAGCAGTTCACCCTGTATCAAAATACAATCATAATACATACAATCAAAATACAACTCAAAAAAACGAACATTAGGTTAGTAAGATATACATGCATCTAATCAAAAGGTTCCTTATGACATGCATAAGGAAATGCCAGGTAAGGAGGGACCAATTGACAGTGGGTATAATTTTGATAAGAAAAAGTCCCCCAAATAAGTGGAGTGACTTACAGCACGTACAATAACGGTCTTGCCAGGGCTGCGAGACGACGGCCGCGGCTCTGGAGCGATCGCACTCGATGTGCTTGGCCCTGTAACAAAAATGAAATGAATTTTAATATTACATTTTTCTCCTTAGTACAATAAGGCTAGCGTATCTTGGCGGGTCTGAAGTTAGGCGTCTGGCCCTTCTGCCATTTTCGTACAAACGGGTCAGTTCTAATAGTAGTAATAAAAGGACTCGCGCCAGGACCACTACTGGTGTGTTTAATTCCATTTCATTCATAAGTGAAATTATGCGTACGCGAGACTGACATATTTGTTTACAAATTGCCGTTACCGTAAAATACAACGAAAATATAAATATTCTAATAGATCCGTCTAGGACACTAGCCTTATTTATTAACATTATAAAGTAGAGTTAGAAATATTACCCGGCAAAGGTGAAGCGCTCCTCTGTTGGTGAGGGGCTTCGATGATAGAGCAGGCCGTGTCGACTAGAGTGTGGAATTCAGACGGCTGCGAGCTTGTCCCAACTAAGCTTGTACTAGGGCCCACTGACATTGTGTGGGGATGTCTGCAGAAAAACATTCACATAAATTCAAACAGAAGAATAAGGAGATATCATTTGCACATGCATAAGAGGGACTAAAGTTACTAAAATATAAAATCACGGAGTTTTTTATTATTTTATTTTATTATTAACACTATTTATGCAATCGATAACTTACCTATGATGCTTCTTCCTTGGAATTTGTCTAGCTTCATTGGAGTCAGAATCGGAAAGGTATTCCCCGTCAGTGTCGATATCCATTTTTGTGGAGGTGTCCTTTGTGCATGATAAGTCCTAAAAAAAGAAAATTTACACACTTGCTTTCAAGTCGTTTAAAAATGAGGCTAAAATATAAATTAGATACACTATCCGCAACGGATCTTTATCCCATTAAAGTTAGTCACTACAAACAATTGCGTATTTTACTGTTGTACGGAAAAGGGACAAACTGGTTCTCGGACTCAAAAATAGAGATCTTTAGGGGGTATCCGTTGTCAACCTGCCACCTAGTAGGGGGATTCAATCACAATGTACTAGGTACAATGATAGTTACCTGTGGTTCATCTCTGGTCAAAGTGTGCGAATGCGTCGGTGGCGCAGATGCTGGTCTTGCGGGGGGCGACCAGCCGCGATCCGAACCGCGGGTCGATAAGCCAAGCCGCCGCGGTACAACTGCATACAAAAACATCAACTCAGAAACTTGTCATTTAGTATTTAGTGCTTGGTCGCTCCAAGAACATAAATCAACAAACGTTTATTACGAAACAAATGGCACTTCCAATTGTGCTGCGGAAGACATACGCAACTGGATTCTGACAAATCTAACAAAGTGTACAAACTATGTCTAATGGCCATCATTGACTATTATTCAAGATTTCGTATGCGTATGATGTACACGTTAAACGCAAAATCCTAAAAATCTGGATGAACCGTCCAATACAGGATGCATGTGTAACGCCAGGTTCCGCAGCGGAGGTGTGCTACCGGCATCAATGAACAGTGAATTGTCAACACTGTGCGGCAAATACCGAGCCAGGGATCTAATTGACCATGTGTAATTTTGTATACTTACCATGCCTATTTGTATCTTTTAAATGGTCAATAAATATATTTTTTTCTTCCTTTTACCTTCCAAGGGGTTGTTGACCCCGGGCGGCGCGTCACCCGAGGCGGGTACGGTGACGGGCTGACGCGGCATGCCGAACAGCTCCTCGCGGCGCGCATTCGGCTGCAGCAGCTGCGGCTGGTCTGCTAGCGGCAACGCTTCTTGCATTGTCACTATAACAAACGTTGTGTCATTAACTACCTTCCCTCATCCCTCGTTCAGTGCGCCCGGCACAACAGATCTAGATAAGATGCACTTTCGTCTTGCGAAAAAAGAGTGGCATTAGTTTGGCGTAAGCATCTTTTTAACTTATATAATTTTTATACAATTTTATATTTCCACAAGCTTGTTCCGCACACAGAAAGGCCCCCAGGTTGTTTATGACCCCCAGGTTTTCTATTTTCACTCATTACGTCGTCTTTTACACAGTCCATCCATATTTTCTTTAGCACAGGCTAAATATTGACTGTGTATTTATACAGATACAAACAAGTATAGCCCATATCTAACAATTTTCCTGTAATAGTTCGGCTGTTCTAACTTTGAACGATACATTATATACCACGCTAACCTGTTATTTCTCAACTTCTATCCTATTAGCTAGTTCGCAATTCCTTGCTATCGTTACATTCACTTACTATTGAATGGGTCAGGCGGTGGGCATCCCAGACAGAGCGTGGAATCCGAGCGTTGGAAGAACGAGTGAGCTCTTCCCCGGCCGCCTTCAGCCTCGTTGTCAGATTCGGTCGCGGCCGTCGCACCGCCCACTACCATCTCCTCATCGCCTTCTTCGTTCTCGTTCTCATCCTGATTTACAAACTGATAGACGGTTTTAGGGAATAGGACATCACTACTGACTGAGACTGGGCAAACGAAATACATCAATAGTCGGGGAAGAAAATCATGGCGTCGTAATGCGTAGATTATTGTTTTCCGTGATATAAATATAAGATGGATATTAAATATAATATCCATATCCATCTATATTAAATGGATAGTTTTCGCCTTAATAGTACTTACAGCCGTCCAAAGCGTGTTATGATGATGCGGCTGCGGTTGAGCCGCTCGCATGTAGTACACGAGCGCATCCAAGACATAAGCGACGTGTTTGAGCGCGGCCACGTCTAACACGGGCAGTTGTTCCGCGTGCTCCGAACTATGCGCGCGCAGGAGAGACAGGCAATACGCGAGGAACTCGCGACGCGCGCTCCCAGCTTCTACACCTGGAAAGACTATCAATATAGTTGCGTCCATAAAGCCCGCTCAACATTCTCGCAAGAACGAGAGTTTGGAGCCTTGTTTCTCGCGTTTTTCTCGCGTGTTTCTCGCGTTCTCGCGAGATTCTCGTGAGAATGTGGAGCGCGCTTACAAATGAATTAAGCAAAAATGTTCAAGGTCGTCGACCGGAAACGGCTGCATGGTATTCTACATAACCATGGCTAAAACTATTTCCCAAAATAATTGCAATCAAATTGGAGCATTCGTTACGAAACTACGAGGTCACAGACAGAACGAATGCTTCGATGTGCTTGCTTCTTTACAGTCTCCCTCTTTCATAATCCCTGATACTTCTTATCGGCTCACTAAAATATTCTTTTCTCATCACTTTCATGTCAAGAAATAGAGATGACAACAGACTTAGCGGTATGCTAAGCTAGCCGAGTGCTAGAGAACTAAAATGAATAAGACCCTGGGCTATAACTATAGCAAAAAATAAGGTTATAATGTTGTTTCGCGTATAATACCTTGTTCCCGGTCTCTGGTTCTCGGCGCCTCAGAGAATCCGATGATCCTAGTAGCGGGCGACGTGAGTGATGTGGTACGCCTCGCGGCCGGGACGACGGCGGCGCGCGTCGCTTCCGTCGCCGCGCTAGCGTTGTTCGACGTCAGGGATGCGCCGAATCTGATACGCATACTATTATTATTATTGTGGAGATAGACTTGTAGTAATCACAGTGGAGAAGGAGCATTTGAGCAATAAAGTTCACTTTTGAAAATATCATGGTTTTCAACACTATTTTTATGAACAACAGGATATTTACCATGATTAAATTTTGTGAGTTTTGAAGCCAAACATTACTAAGAACATCTTAGACCTATCAGCTTTCTTATCGGATCCCCGTGGCCGTGACGAGACCACAGAGAGACAGACATACTAAAGAAAACAAGAAATTAAAGGTTAATGTAATACCTGAGCTGTGCTTCTGTGGCGTCCATGACAGTGACGAGCCAGTCCCAGGTGGGCTTGAGTTGCCGCTCGAGGTAGCACTGCAGACGCAGCGCCTCGCGGTATGACAGCGGCATCATACGCGGCAATGGTAGAGACACGCGCTCGTACTCCCAGAGGAGGTCCGCGATTTGACGGATCACTATGCCTGTTACACGACATATCGTAATTTTAAATTCAGTAACATTATCGGCCCCAGTTTGATAGTTCTGAAGGGCAAGTCCCAGTGAATTTACAACATTTCGTCTTGTGTTGTTTTCGTATGAGCACGTGTCTCTCTCTTTTGTATGGAAATTTATGAGACTACGACTCGATTCGATTGATTCTACGTAACGTATTTTTGCTGTCTCATCTTTTCTCCATACAACAGAGAGAGACAAAGGGGCGAAACGAAATATTTAAACTGATGACCGTGCAAGACCACTTTGTATGGAACTCTAGAGAATACTGAACACTACACTTACACGCTACACCGACGTCACAATCTCATAATCCTAGTATCAGTGATGGATGATAGTCTTACCGAACGCCCTCGCGAGACATGCAGCCGTAGTGGAAGTAGAATGTGGGTCATGAGCCCCGGCAGCTGCGGCGGCGGCGGCCGAGCGGCGCAGCGACGCGGGGTCAATGAACACCAGCGACGAGCTGCCTGTGAGCCGCACGCCGCTAGTGCCGCCCGCGGCGCCACGACCTGTCTCGCGAGACCTGCTGGAAGTTCACCATCAGGTTATTGAAGCACTCATCATTCAAAGCCCGACTTCACCCACTGCTGGGTATAGGCCTCTCTCTGTATGTGCCATTGATGACGGTCTTGTGCTAATCTCATCCAGGGCTTGCCCGCGATGCTCGCCACATCGTCTGCCCATCTTGCCACAGGACGTCCCGCGATCTATAGAGGCACTACTGAGAACGAACTATAAGATATGGCCCACGTGATGTTAAGTGGTAACCATCGCTTATTACAAAGCATTCCCTCGTAACGCACGTCAGGAGCGTGCCCTACGATGCGCTTCACTGCGTCCATCAACTTAAAGCATACAGATGTTCAACCTCACGTGAAACACAGCAATGCTGTTTCACGGCAGAAATAGTACTTCCCCGGACGTAAAGATCCCATTGACGTTGAGAGGAAGAGAGTGCGTCAACTGACCGGATAGCCCACTGCATTGAGTGCGGCGCGAGGTTGGGTCGCGGCGGTGGCGCGGCGCGGCGCTCCGGCAGTTCACCATCGTGCGCCGGCGGGTCCGCTTCCGCGTCCTGCTCGTCCGTCTCGCCCGCTTCGGAGTCTTCGTCCTCGGGCTGCGTCGAGTCACCGCTCTCGTCCTCTGGGTAAAGCAGTAACGACGCTATTCCTGCACAGTCAACACCATTATCATCGCACGTGCCTGTATGTAATTACAACTATTATTCGTTGACATACCCAGGGTAAAGGTTCCCATTGCGTGTATTTTCATATGGCCTGTTGAAAAATGAAGTATCGTGTGGTTAGCTTGACGCGAGTACATACCAGCATCGGAGCCTTGCGTGGCGCCGGTCTGTACGCTGCGCTGCGCTGACTCGGCGTTGTCTTGGTCGTCGGAATCGCTCTCGGTCTCGACTTCAGCGAGCAAGTCCAGCTCACTCTCGCTCTCTCCCCCCTCGGCGCGCTCGCCTCCATTCTCAACTACCACATGCTGCTCCTGATTTCTGTGCCAATAGCAAAAACTTCAGTTTACAGTATGATCAACTAAAAGTGTACTACTACCGATGCGGCATCACCGATGTCTTTGATCTGAGGAACAAGGTAGATAAACGGCCGAACAGACACTTTTACGACCATCAATAGCGACCCTGCATTTTGTGGGGGGACATCATTTCGTCCAAGGTCTAAGGCTTATAAATGCATCACGTAAACATTCTTCTTTGCACTGCATCCTGTGGTAATCAAATGTAATCATCATCATCCACAGCCCGACTTCACCCACTGCTGGGTATAGGCCTCCCTTAGTTTGTGCCATCTACCTCGATCCTGTGCCAGTCTAAACCATTGCCATATCAAATGTAATAGACTAGTTTAATTTCCCTACCTGTCAGGCATAGCGTCATCATGCTGCTGATCAGTCGGCGGCACCGGCGCAGGTATGTTCGGCTCGTCAGTCTCAGACGCGTCATCGTCCCCGCCCAAAGCCTCGCCCGCCACGTCGTCTGCGTACTCCGTAGCGACGGGCGTGGACGAACGATCCGGGACTAGGGTTGAACTGCCCATTGACGTGCCGCCACCCGCGTTGCTGCGGATACCGACTAGGTTCGATTCTCTGTAGCAATAGAACAATAGTAAAAAATTAGGGTAAGATAGAAGGGCAAATGCGGCAGAGATGCGGATGTTGAGATGGATGTGTGGAGTAAAAAGAATGGACAAGATACGGAATGAGTGAAACAAAGGATGTATGAAAGTAACGCCGAGCAACAAGCTGACATGGTAATGGATGTAACCAGGAGAGCGTTGAGAATGAATGTGGAAGGATATGTGGGTAGAGGTAGGACAAAAAAAAGATGGATGAATAGTATGAAAGATGACGTAGACAAGAAAGTTAATGCAGTGATGATAGTTAACAGAGGAGAATGGAAGGATAAACTGGGATATAGGGAAGGGTAAATAAGAATAAGACGCAATACTTAGTGCTTCTATTTTAGAGCTACAAAAAACGTACCTTCGAGAATGCGCTAGTCGTGAATGTCCAGTTGAGAGCGGCTCCACACCGAACAAATCCTCACTTCCATTGACTAGGTCTACGTAAGTGGTGGCCAGCGGGAAGGGCGCAGTAGGACGCACCACGCCGAGACGAACAGGGGCTAGCAAGGCATCAGCCGCCTCCACCAACTCTTCCACTGATAGTGCTACTAGAGCGGCGAAAACGCGACGGCAACGGACCAGTGACGACGTGATTGATAGAGGTCTGGAACAACACGGGAAAATGAAGGTTGAGCACAAACACACACAGGTTTTCTAAGGCCAGAAAACCTGTGTAGGACATCATGTAATCCGAATTGGAGAGACGACTTTAATAAACAAGAAAATTACCGACAACCATTAATTCATGGTTGTCGGTCACTTTCTTGTTGAAAAGAAGATGATGCCACATTTATCTCTCAATTATATTTCATCATAAGTTATCGTTCTAGCATACTCGATTTCGTGTATTCCAGTTGATAAAATGACAATAAAATGCACTTTTAGAAAACTTGTTCCACTTACCCCTTCTTCTTAGCTGCGCCAGGAGCCATTTCAATGCTGAATATGATGAATATCCTCGCGACTGAGCGCACGAACCGACGGGCGACTTCACGCGCGCGCTCGGCTCGACCCGGGATCGTGTCGTTTTGTTGTTCGCGGATCAGCGTGTGGAGAAGAGTGTCTAGCATCTGCTGAAACAACGCCAGTTACCTTATTCACTTCACAAATATTGATGATGTCGCATGGAATTAAAATACAATACAACTGAGACACTCCTGTCTTTGTGTCATTTCTGCAATTTCGTCTAAATTTTCTTATAAGGCAAAACACAAACTGGTGGAGTTACATGTACGTAGATCCAATACCAGTTTTTAAACTGTAAAAAAATTGCCTTGAATGGGGTGGAAGTAGCAAAGCTGAAGTTGGAAAATGGCAGCATGAGCGTCTGCCCTTTTTTTGAATGAACTGAAATAGTATGGAGAATGACATCTGTCATTCTCCATGCATAGCTGTAAAATTTGCATGTCAGTGGGTGGCACGCATGCACGGTCCTTCTTTGATGATGGTGTTGCTACATAAAGTCAGCGTAAGGCAGTTTTCTTCCCTTCTAACAACGGACTTCTAATGGACGCTTCTCTTCTAACAAAATTTAGGTTAGTAGGTAAGTGGTTATTGAATAATTGACTGACCTCATTGGTGCACTTGACGACGAGAGCGTGCGTGAACTTGTCGAGTAGCGTTGTGCCGGATTGGTGCGGCGCGGGACTCCCCGGCCGCTCCGTGTCACTCGCACTGGACGCACCGCACATCATCGCAGCTTCAACTGCCGGCCACACACCTGGACAAACACAAATTGATCATTATGAAGTTTGTGATATGATAGTAGGGTCGGAATAGACCAATAGATATTAATGCACATACAAATCTTCAAATCTGAAGAGTTTTGTTTGATATAGTGCTGCTAGCCTTCCTGGAGAAAATCGGGTGTAATAGCAACAACCCATCCCGCGTTAACTGCGCACGTGCGGCCTACTTGCGGTAACAAGGTCGCTCAAGTACCAAGTAAGTAGGTTTACATCATACATGCTCAGTAAATAGGATTTACTTTAACGCAAAGAGGCTGTGTAAGTAGGCGTGTGCAGCCCAGTGCATTGTAAATGCGTTCCATTTTCAAATCACTTCACCGTCACACTATGCTTGATACGTAATGGTTCATTACAGTTCAAGAGCTATGCAAACCTCCTTGGTGAGGGTTCATTACAGTTCAAGAGGTATGCAAACCTCCTTGGTGAAACAATCTCTTTTCTTACAAATGATATGAAAACTTTTTACTGAAAAGATATAGTAGCTCACAGATGTGTACATAAGTGTGCGTCTACGACTGTTTCGGCAGATACCTACCGGTACAAATATTTTACTATTAATTTTAATAAAATTAATAGTTTAATTATAATAATACTTATATTAAAGTAAAAAAGTAAAAGTAAAAAGTTGTTTATTTTCCTTCACAATGTAAGTATGTTATGACTTAGGTCTAGAAAACAAGTTCTTAAGTGCTAACATTGTGAAGGACTGGTGCCTGATGTAGGTTCGTAAGAACCTGTATTACAGGTCACCAGGCCCCACTCTGCGAACACATCAGGTCTTGTGTAAAAAGACCTTCGGGAGACTTAACAATGCTATGACATCGTTAGTGCAGAGGAAAGTACAATATAAATAGTAACAAGGTACAATAAAAGTAGGGTAACAAGATACATTGAAAGAACAAAAGTATGATACTAAAAAAAGCATGCAAAAATAACTTGCTAAATTACTAAAATTACAAAAATAGACTAAACTTAAATCTAAACTATACTATATTACAACCATGTGAGCATGTGAGGAATGTAGTATGGGTGTGTGTGAATGTTTGAGTGGTATATTATTATTGTAATTTTATTTTTCTCAAATTAAAATTACATCTTGTCATACCCGTATAAGTGTTGTGTTATTGTTGTATTGTAAGCCTATTTCTGCCGAAAAGCAGCATTGCTGTGTTTTGAGTTGAAGGGTATGGGTGCCGGTGATATCACTGACACGTGAGGCTGAACATCCGTATGCCTCAAGTTGATGGTCGTAGGGCAGTGCATTGTAGGGCACGTTCCTGACGTGCTTGACCTACGAGGCAATGCTTTGCTATAGGCAATGGTTACCACTTAACATCAGGTGGGCCATATGTTTGTTCCATCAGCTAGTTAAAAATTTACCTCACATGAATGATGTAAAGTAGAATGCTTACCTCGGTCATAAGTAGCTATTGCACCCTCGAACTATATTTGCCCTCGCTCGCTTTGCTCGCTCGGGCATTTAAATGTCTCGGGTACACTCGATCCATTAGCGCCCTTTGCGAGCTGCGCTCGCACGGGCGCCAAAAAGGATCTTGTTCTGCAAAAGCTCACTTACTGCCCTTGTATAACAATCTACTATTGGTATCACTCACTTTAACTACGTTAGAAGGCCGCGGTGACGCCAAATATATTCTTAGTAGTAGCTGGCCCAGTATTTAAATCAAGCGTTTTGTCGGTTCAGCGTCAACGAAATAAATATGTAAGGAGACAAAGTGAACTGCGTAACTATAGATATAATGTCAGCGGTAGACGTAATAAACCTCCGCCAAACGTAATAGGCTGTAACCCAAATGTAATAAGCTCACAGTATTAATTTCCTTACCAAGTAAATGCAGCAAAGCTCTCCTTGCGAACCTCGGCGGCTCTAGATCATGGTCAGGGGCATCGACCTCGGCGTCGGAGCCGGGTTGCTTGCGCGGACCGCGGCCGCGCCCGCCGCCCGCTCGAAACTGGCGCTGTTCCAATGCCTGTCTTCCAACTGTTTGTACTAGGAAGAGAAGGATCGACTCGCCCCTGTGAATTAAACAAGATGTACTACTGTACTAATAATATAAAAATATAAATATACAAATCTTTCCTCTTTATAAAGAAGAAAGATTTGTACTTTTTTGTTGTTTTTTTTAGTTTCTGATGCCTACGACCCAGGGTACCTGAGTCTGGTGCTCGGATTATGAATGTATTATTTCTTGAAGAAATAAGTCTTATCTTACCTAGAGTTGAAATGTGTAGCTAACTGCGTATCCCTCGCAAGTCTGGCCAGTAGATCGCATCGCGCCGCCCAGTTTCCACCGACCAGAGCCTTGCAACGACACTTCTCCCAGCAATCGCAATACGCCGTAGGAGACGTACGTTTCAATTTACAATCATGACCTTTATGGCACACCTAAAACATAAACATACGTTATGGCTTCTGAAACATGAAGTAAATATAAGGTTTTAAATAGTTGTGGTTACCTTAGCACATTCGGTGCAGCAGCAAAGTGATCCAGTAAGTCCGCAAGTTTTGCACTCGAATATATCCTAAAATACAAAGATAATGAGTTAGAATATATTTCCGTTTACAATGAATCGCTTTACCATTTACTTTTGTTTTTAACCCTTTACTCTAATATACCAAGATTCAAACCCAGAAAAAGTATTGCTACGTTTGGATCGACATTCCGGCACATAAGCGGAAATCCAATACTTAGTTGTTCATTGATTCATAACATTTAATTATGACTTTTTATTACTCAAATATTTCAGGCAACATAGTAGATCGATCTTATAAATACAGGGTCTTCTAATAATGCAGATGATAAATACCTGATTAATATGCTCCTGGCCAGTCCAAGTGAAGCTGCATGTATCATTGCAGCACAGCACGAGTAACGGCGAGTGGTCCGGGTGTGCGTTCGGCGGAAATATGGCGGCCGCGCGCTGTGTGTCATCCGCGTCAGTGCATGCGCGGACCGCGTCCAGGATTACTAGCGCGGCACGGTAAGCACGCTCCGCTACTGCGGCCATTAGTGGCGTCTGGCCCATTCCGTCTCTGGGGATGAAAGAAAGTTACATAAAAAAATGTAGAGCAGCCTCCAATATATATCTCGGAATACGGACTCTAATACATATATCTCCGAATGAATTTTACGAAAATCTCCTGAACTCCACTTGATCTAGGAAAAGTTATTGGCTTTACACAATACAGTACAACTTTTAAACATAATAAAACTGACCAAACGATTCCTTTCCAACTTTAAGATTCTAGCTTAAACTTTGCCCATGTAAAGAAGCGTCTCGCAATATCATTGAGCGGTACTCTAGCTCGCAGACATCTAAATCTAAAGTGGTGATAGTTAACTCACTTGGCGGTAAGCAGCTGCATGAGAAAAGGTTGTAATGCTACGCTATCGCAGAGCGCTTTCAGCGCTGTCAACGCATTGCCGCGGCGTTCCGCTGGATCAGCGCTCACTGGTCCGCCGCTGT
The DNA here is from genome assembly GCA_939531255.2 of Thera britannica. Taxonomy (NCBI): domain Eukaryota; kingdom Metazoa; phylum Arthropoda; class Insecta; order Lepidoptera; family Geometridae; genus Thera; species Thera britannica. Next base: position 6,054,695 of record OW618048.2, read on the forward strand.
TGCCGCCGCCACTACACACAAAAAAAGTAGATATAAATAGGAGAATAAACCATAAAAATTGTCTGTGTGTAAATGTCTGCAAAAGGTGCATCCAAGTACAAACTTAGCTTTGGTTTAAAAAATAATCATCAACTGAGTAAGTTCATTTAATTTTAATCAATTTCCAAATCCTTAATAATAAAGACACATAAATTAGAAAAAACATACCCATTATTAGTGAGACCCATCAAACTGTCTTCATCTCCTGATGCTTCGAAAGTCTCCGGCGGCCACGATAGCGCCGGGACAGTTTCTTCATTAGCCGGGCCCGTGCCAGCGGTCGCTGCTGCGGCATTTTGAGCCGCTGCGTTGTCAACTAAACATAGATTTTGAAAAATCAATCAATTTATCAAGCAAGGTTTATGTGATCACTATAGAAGAAACGATTGACGAACAAAAAATATGCATAGTCATCAACTTATTTTGACTGTACTGCGTTAGAAAGGTAGAAGATTGATACTAACCTACGTCAGGTTCCTTATTGGAAGTGGGCGCGCACATATGCACACACGCGTGTAGTATATTCCTGTTGCCGTCACAACGCTCCTGCAATATCGCTAAAATCTGTTGTTCTGCAAACAAAATTTACCATAAGTTTCTCATCCACAAACTGTAGCTCAAGATAATTTTTCAGTATTTGGTTTGTGTTCGAACCCGGGTTAATTCACAAGTCACAAGAGTTCTAAATACACCCGAAAAAAACCGGCTCGCAATATAGAAAAACTGTTGAAGAACTGAAAGTAAGATGACTTACTGCTCGTGTCGGATTCGAGTTGATGCAGTAACTGTCGTAGTCCTTCAAGGTCACAGCGAAGTACGCGCGGCATCATTATCTGAGGTTCCGGCACCATTATTATCAGCGCAACCTGGTACAATTAAAAAAAAGTTAGAAATAAAAAGATGTAGATTTTCTTTTACACAACTAGCTTGTGGAACCATTTTCTTTTACAACTTGCTAATGGAACAAGCATATGACCCCGCCTGATGGTAAGTGGTAACCATCGCCTATAATAAGGCATAGTCACGCCCGTCCGGAACGTGCCCTACGATGCACCGCCCTGCGTTCATCAACATCACTCAGGCGATCGCAGAATTCGATGTGAGTTGTCAATTTTTGCTTGAAAAAAAAAAACGGTAGGTACCAAGCCGTAGTTTGTTGCCTGTTCTTCTAGGCTTGGTCGCGTGGAACTGGCACCTACACTCACCTAGTTTTAAGACGTTTCAAAATGATCCGGGCGATTCTACTGTATAAATACACTTATGATTTTGATTTGATTTTGAAAATCGAACGCGTATTTAGCATTCACCCGAACGAGCCATGTTGCAGGAATAGCAGGGCAGATCGTGAGAAGGTGAATAGTGGACCGGTTTGCTATAATTACCTGTGACTTGAGCGCGGTGTGCTGCGAGTGATGAGCGCCGTGCGGCTGTAATGGCAGCGCATGAGCGGTGATAGCACGCGCGGGCGGCAGGTTGAGCGGCGGTGGTTCGCGAACCATGCCCACGCAGTCACGTGACACCGGGTATAAGGCACCGTTGCCATCCAGCATTATCACGACCGGTTCACTTCCCTAAACATATTGATTGTCTTGTAAGATTTGACAAATAATAAACATAGGCTGACATCTCCAGGCACGGATCTTCTTCTTATCGTGTCACTGGTTCTTTCGAACCAAGTGCGGTGAAAGGATTTTAAGTGCGCCTAAGAGGCTCTTTCGGGCACTTGAATAGAATAGAATAGAATAGAAAATTCTTTATTGCACACCTTAAAACTAACAATGATAAAACAAGTAACAATAATTTAAAACATACAAATGTACAATGGGCGGTCTTATCGCTGAAGAGCGATCTCTTCCAGACAACCTTTGGATGGAGAGAATCGAATAATAAGATGGTTGGCTAGGGTGCACTAAAAATAACAGTAAAGAACAATAAAAAAGGATATTTACATACTAAGTAAATTAATATAGACTACATACATACATTAATATATACATATTTACTTAAATAGAATACATACAGTACCTATATAAATTCTATAAACAAACAGTTATAATATGTTACTATAAATACATATGAGTATACCTATATAGTATGATGAATATACATAATGACAAATCATATAAACAAACTAAGATGATGACTCAAGGTAAGAGTTTTTGACTTCAGCTTTAAACGCGGCTAGGGAAGGGGATAGCCTTATGGAGACCGGCAACGAGTTCCATAAACGGACAGCTTGGACGGTAAAGGAAACATATTTTCGAACTTTTTAGGTTCTACGACATGCCGGTTTTCAGGAACGGTTGAAATCATCTCTTTGCTATACGCGTCACAATTTAGCACAAATAGCTGAGGAAAAAAGTGAGTGATTTTGGCATAGATTTGTGTAATTATAACAGACATAAGCAGAATCGACATGTATTTCAAGCAATAAATATACTTTATACCATACCCCCTCTAAAAAGCTTATTTTATTCACTGAAAACAGTGAATAAAAAGCCCTTTTAATCACTGTTTTGGCGTTTGAATTTGGAACACACCAATAAGGTCGACCTCCATATCAATACTATACAACCTTCTTGCGCCAAAAATACTCTAGTTTGATTGGTCGAAATTTTTAACATTAGCATTGTCTAAACGCCTTGGTTAAATACGCAATCTTAACAATGTCGTCGGTCCATCTGGTATCTACCAGATGGGTGCCCTACGCACGTTTTTCTCTTAAATCTTTCTTTTTCTCGAAGTCATGGTATAAAGTATAGTATGCAACTCTTGAATAAAACGGATTTGTATCGAGGGCCATGAATCACTCGCGTCGTTTAGGGTTCTAACACTTGAATCACTCGCTACGCTCGTGATTCAATCATTATGAATCACTCCCTACGGTCGTGATTCATTCGTTAGAACTCTACACTTGCTCGTGATTCATCTATGACCCTGGATTTAAATCCGTCTTTTATTCACTAGTTACATAATATACTATTTTAGACAAGCCTTCTTGCCTGAACTTTTTTTGCCGTTTGAAAAGATCACTGCATTATAACACAAACCTCTGCCGCAGTAGCGAGATGTATAGCAGCTCCATTCGAGTGTCCGAGCAATGCCGTGTTATCAGTTGGGAACACGCTATCGGTGAGCGCACGGGTCGTGCCCACTGCGTACACGGCGTAAGCGAGTGCGCCGCCCGCCCGGCGAACCACGGCGTGGACTCCACGACTATCCACCTGGGAAATAGCAATAATAAATATTGAGGATAATCCACACAACACTATCAAGCCCCAAATTAAGAAGAGCTTGTACTATGCCAACACAACACAAGAGCAAGGCAGGCGCACGCCCGTGCGTTATGAAACTTAGGCTTCTCGTATGCTCCAAAAAAAAATTCTAAGACAGCCATGGCAAGTCGTGCAAGGCATGACCACTTTCTGTTTCAGTTCAGCGGCTAACATACTCTCGGATTACAGATCTCTAAATACTTATTTAGTTAGACATGTGTAGCAATGGTATAATGAGTATGACGGTACTTACAGCAATAGTAATGACTTGTACATCAGCTGGTAACGCGATCTTCCTCGGCGAGCGTTGCAGGCAATCCGGTCCACGGGGCCCAGCTGACCCGCCCGCTCCCCACTTCACCGCAATCAGATCATCCTTGCGCACCAGCCTACAATCTTGCAGAAGTAACGTCCAATCTTCAGCTGTCGTCGGCACGGTTTCTTTTCCATCTTTCCCGATGGTAGGGAATCGTACGGCCGCGTAAGCCCCGTCTACTTTTAAAACTCGCCCCAATGGCACGCTCTTGACGTCTTCTAGGAAGACTACTTCTTTGAGCGGCCATTCTTCTTCATCGCGTTTGGATTGTCCATCGTTAGATGAGCCCTCTTCCCCGCGAACTGTGACGCGTTTAGCTCGTTCTGAGGATAAATTTAGACAAGTCACAACAAAGGCCACATAGGCATTTGCCTTCGCCTTTAGGATACTTCCGTCATACGCTACTTATGGGTATCTCAAAAGGCCATCATGGAATTTCGAATCCAGAAATCCTGAATGGAAATAGACAAGCTGTTTTCTGCATAGAGCAAAATGTTGCTAGGTATTAATTGGCATAAGTTTGATAAAAAGCGTTGTTACAGAAGGTATTAATAAAGTAAAGTGCTCACTGTGTGAAGTACTGGTATCACTGCAAGTGGACGAGGCCGGGCTCGGTGGGGGAGGCATATCCAGACGATCGGCCATGTCCTTATTACTATCCTTGTTGCTCTCTTTGTTGCTACTGTTTGACGACGAAGCCTTTACAGACGACACCGTTAGCGGCGACTGGTTCTATGAACACAATGTAGCCATGAATCACAAAATCTGATGATGAAGAATCCATAGAATATGAAAATGGTTTCGTACCTGTAATTCTCTTTTGTCTTTGTCCGACACGGAGCGGTCGGGTTGCGGTGGCGCCAGCAACTTGAAGCGACACATATCCGAAAGGTTCCAGGCCGCGTTTTGGAGTATTCCTACTTTCGGCACACCAGTCGACATGTTGAAACCTAGAAAATGATGCATAAACATAAAAACATTCATTTACCCCCCTCTTCAATTCGTAAATACACATTCTCATCTGCTACTATAGACTAGTCAACTTACCAACAGCTCCAGGTTGGTACATAGGCGCATTCTTCATGGTAACGCTATGGCCCGCCTGTAAGTCTTGCGGAGTGGTGGAGGAATGACCGCGTTGCTTGCGAGAGCGAGCGCGGTGCTTCTCCCATAGTCGAGCGCGCTGACCAAGAGGTAATACGCCCCTGGAACAGAAAACTATAGTTATAGCGAATATGAAGGGATTGTTACATAACTTACTAAAAAATCAACTAAAACTGAGGCACCTACATTTGCTGTAAGCTTTTAGTCATCAAAGCATCAAAAAGACGAAGACTATGGATCGCCCCGACGAATTACGGCCTGTTCAGTGAAAGCTAAAAGTAGTATAACTATAAGGCAAGCTTCAGTAAACATACGATGAAACAGAGTGTAAATTTTACTTACCACCAATAGAGAGCTCCCGATTCTAGCTTAGCCACCGTGTACAGAGAACACACATGGAGAGATATTGCTTTTTCAGAACCGAATTCCGTGAAAGTTTGCAGCGCGTGCTCCAAACGAGATGCACCCGGTGCATGAGCTATAAAGATATAAGGATTCAATGTAAATTTGGCATCTCTATGAAACTAGCCAAAGAAGGAATGGACGCTCTTTAAAGATAGAGAGCAGTATTAGCAAGGTATTTATTAAGTACATAGATAAACAAGTCAATTTAGTTCATAATAAAACACAGAAAGTTGAAAGAAATAAGTAAAATAGTGTCATACCAATAGATTCGTCCAGATAAGTAGCCACGCGTCCGGAGTCAGTAAGCACAGAGATCCGAATGCCGGCCGCGCTAATGTTAAGAATGCGCTCGCCAGCTGTCAGACCGAGCCAGTTGGCGCGCGGGTGGAAGCTTATACCAGCTCCTGCAGACTGAAACACATACACACATACCTATTATTAATTCTTAAGTTCGTCAGTTGTCGAAATGGTATTTTTATTTTGATATACTCGCATAGTTTTATAGGTGCAACATTAAGATAATAAATTAGTAAAATATAAGAGTATTGCACAGCCTTTTTAATACGCAGTATAATAAAAATACACGTTTTTAGTTTGAGCGTAATTTACTTTCAAACTGAATGTGAAACTTACATCAGCGCGCTGATACGGATGAGCGTCGGCCCAACGCCACTGGTGTAACTGGCCCTGAGTGGATATCGCAACCAGTTCGCTATACGTCGCAGCAATGTGCGTGAAACGAGTATTACTGTCCCAGTACTCGAGCTCCTCCGAAACCCAAAGAGGAGAGGCCGCCATTGCAGAGTCCTTCTTGTTCTTGTTTTCTCCTAAAAAAATTGTTAACGTTAGGAAAAACACAAGTTTTTTGCCAAAGTGTGTAGTGTAGCTCAAAGAATGATCTGAAACAATTGAATTGTCCACCAATAGGTATCCCCGGGGTCTAGAGACATGAAACACTTTCTGTTTCAGCCCCTGTGAAGCAATGTCTGAAACCTAAGTAACGCTTAAGCGTAAGTTGGAAGGCGTGCATAGCTTACCTCCTTCTTTTTCCCATGAGGTGTCACGCAGGGCAGACTCGAGCCACCTACGAGGGCCGAAGTATTGTCGCTCCCTCCACCGGCTGAACTCCGACGGACGCTCCTGAGTGGAGCTGCCACTTTCACGACTGGCGCCGCCGCGGGGACCGCTGCTGGCCCCACTGCCGCCGCCACTACGACTACACAACACATCATTGTTAGTTTCAACGCTTATTGATACATTCACTCAATGACATTATAATTGCAATGGACTCTACGACACTGCCGCTTATTTGAAAGCACCCTAAAAAGCTTAGCCACGGAAACCGACTTTATGAGTTCTGTCATGCATTGCAACCTCACTATAGTGACATGATAAGCATAGGATAACACATAAGAAAGATGCCAAATGTTGAGGCTGCACTGTTAGTGTAAGTAAATGGTCCATGGTAATTAAAATGCCATTGATAAGTACTGTTACGATTGTAATGGCACATCGTAGACAAGACAAACACATTGTTACTCCATAGGTTTTGTTAAGTGCTCCATTGTACAGACTTTTATGTCGGCACAATACACAACTGTGTAAAACGCCAATAAACCATTTCAAATCGGTCTTTAATGTGCCATTTACAAAAGCGGCAACATTATTACTAAACTACACATAAATTAGATTCAATTATCGCGCTCTAGTCTAAAAGCTTCGGTAATCATCAAGTTCCAGCTGTTATATAAAAGACTGAAACTTTCACGGATAAAGGGTATATTGAGCAGAAAGTGCTGTCTAAACTAGAGGCTAAATACGACAACACCAAATCACAAAACAACGAAAACTGCGTAAGCTTGCGTGCGTGAGTTGGAGTGTTTGTTTGTAGGATAGTTAGGATCAGGGCAAACTGGCGGAGTGGTGGCGAAGTTATCCCTTACGGCGAGAATAGTGCTGGCTCTATTACCTTAAGCCATTTTGCTGCCAGTTCTCCAGGCTTGGTCGCGGAACTGGCTAAGACTTCTTTTAGGCCTCATTTAGAAGATCAAAGTCATCCTTGTAATTTGAGAAGATTTTTGGCAGTTTCAGATATTTTAACATAGTTAAGTTTTAACATCTTCTATTAATTTTGTCGACATTGTGAAAATGACAACCATAGAAGCTAATAAAACGGAACCAGAAACACTTATTACGTTCTCAAACACGTATTACGTGAATTGAAGTTGCAAGTTCTGTCACCGCTCCGTTGGTTTACTCCGAGCCAATAGGAAAGAGGGAAGAGCACAGCTCGACTATACCTTCTGATAGCCGCGTACCCGAAGATGTCCTCAGAGAACATAGTATCGGCGTCAATGATGACGGAGTGCTCCTGCTGCGCCGCGTGGAATCCGCCGCCGTCGAGCAGAGAGATGAGGTCTTCAGGGACGTAGCCGTCGCCGCCCTCGCCGCCTTCCGGCTCCTCACCTTCCTCGTCATCGCGCGACAGAAGGTTGTTCACAGCTAGATTTACGTCCAGGTTTGTACGCTGGTAACAAAATAAAACATGGTTTGTCTTTGCAAATTTATCAAAAGTTAAATCTGCGTTTTAATAATTGCCATTCTCATCACTGGGTTCACCCACAAACAGTGAGGGCTAACTTTGACCAATGTCTCAAACCAAAGCAACACTTTTAAGTAAAAGAGACACAGTATGTATTCCGAGTTTAAGGAGACACGAGACTTATTGAAATGCCGGGCGCTGATCTCCATACAATGACTACTGGAAAAACGAGCTCGCACGGCACGAACGCCAATTCACGCTGATATTAGGAGAATGGAGCCGAAAACACAACACAGTTTAACTTTAATTTCAAAGTGCAGCATAAACCCCACTCTAATACAGATTTTAACGATCTTCGATCAGTTGATCAATTTCGGCTGTGTCAGGATGCATATAACTATGACTTATCTTGATCAAAGTATATAATACCAGTGACATGCATCCACAACAAGCGAAGCGAGGTTTAAGACAGGTCTCTGAGGAATTGATCAAGTCTTGCTCCTCTATACCTACATTTGCATCACAATAGAGTTGGGCTAGCTGGGCTAAGTTAAGCAAGGACAATGCACAATAAACCGAATCGTGGGATGGCAGTGCAAATGTTAGTAGCTCTAACACTAATTAAAATTAGATACCAGTAACATAGCTCACAAACCTGCAATTCCCTGATAATGAGACTCCGGCTCTTGCCTTGTAAGACCACTTGTGCCTGCGTCACCAAATCCTCCGGCACAAATGGCGCTGGAACAGACACCACGCGACCAGAGCCCGCTCCGATTATAACACCAGTCGCGCGGCTCGTAGATCCTGCTGAAAACAAGATTTCTATAGACCAAGTACTTTTACAATAGTAATTATATGTTCGGATCAAGATGCTAAAGGCTTTGACTGCGACGAAATCCAAAATGTGAGAAAAACGCTGCTTTATTCAATAACGTACAATGTCCCTCGACATGTCGAAAGATGTCGCGGGACATTTACGTGCGACTGTCCCCCACGACGTCGCATGATAATGTCCCCTAATGAATACGAGGCTTTAGCGTTCTAAACCGAAACCAAAAATTCTTGTTTTGGAAATAGTTTCTATTTACAAAGCTATGTAGCAAACATATGTATTAGATTGCCTAATTAAATTATGTAAAAAAGGCTATGGAACACAGATTCACCAATTATGTTTCTGTGTGTATTCGGTAGATTACTTAATCAAGTTATCTTTGTCATAACATAACATAAAAGATGATGCAATAATCAAGGAAAAAAAATGTTATAGCCCACACCAACCTAATGAACAGAAATGACCCGTACCAGCAATCCACTTTACTTCCCATCACTACATCATACTGATAATTACAGTACGCGCATCGGATCTTTTTCCCTTTAGAGTTAAGCTTCAAACAGATTGCAGCAAACAGTTGAGAACTGTGATGGCGATCAGTTTTAGCATATGGTTTTGCATACATCCGCACACATTGCCACGATCTGTCATTGCCCGCAGCAAACTATTAATTTTAGATAACTGCCTTGAAAGTTGAAACCGCACTAGACCTAGCTCCACAAGCACTAATACAGTGGCAATGACCAATGTGAAGGCTTTAGTGATTGGTGTTCGCACATGGTTCGCGCGATCAGTTCACCATCGCAGTTTGCAGCTGCTCTCTTAGGTGTGGCCAATCTTTTAGGGCCTAAAGGATCAGAATCAATTCTATTGTAGTGCCTAAAGATTAAGCACTATTATGGAACTGATTGCACATGTTACTGTTTTTTCTAGAAATGCTGAATAGTTGAACCAAAAAATAAGAATTACATGGCTACTAGTAAGTAACTTTAAAAGGATAATGATCCAGTGTGGGTTCTGTACTTGAATTGATTATCTTATCACCTATCATCAAACTGATTAAGATGTTTCTTGTGGCAAGATTAAAATTACCTTGTGAGCTGGGCGAAGCACGTATGGAGTTCCTCATGATCCTGGCTCTAGTGCGCGGCTGCTGGCGAGATCCGCAGCCGCCGCCACTGCCTCCTTGCTTCCCCCCACCGCTGCCACCCCCTCCGCTACCTCCACCGCCATTTCCTCCGTTCTTACTGGCATCAGTCTTGCTCAAGTCCAATCTGTCGGGAATTATGGAGAATGCGGCACGGCATATCGTTCCATCCTCGAGCAAGCATGCGATATGGGCTGGCCCAGCGGCGACCGCACGCACGCCGCGTAAGGCGCTTAGCGCTGAAGACCCAGGGCCAGTTCCGTATCTGTTCCAACGTTCGGAAACTTCTTTCAACCTGGAATCAAACATTATATTTAGGTGAAGCATTTCATTACAATAACAAAATCTTACAACCAGATCACAACCCTATCAAACTGTTCAAATAATGCCCTATAATATAAATTACAAATGTGAAGTGAATGTTTGCAGCTTTATGAAGCAGTAACTGCTGAACTGATTAGAATGGAACTTGGACAAGACAGCCTCGAATGACACTGTTGATATTCACAAAAACTTTGTTTTTCCTCGAACTATACAAGAGTCACCATAAAGATACTTCAAAAATACATGTAATGTAGGGTAGAAGCTTCTACTTTCATTATATTTAACCTAAGTAGAAACTTGGTTTGGCTTGCTTAAAAACTACTTTATTTTGGTATTTATTTTTTATAGATGAACAGTTTCTGCTGATAAGAGTGCCTGTCTATGACTCACAATGTGGAAATTATAAGGTATTCTGTGGTTAAAATTAAGAAGGTTCTGGCATTTTTTTAGGACTTATACGTGAGAGTTCATACTAAGGTTGCATGTTCAAATTAAGGACCATTCCTAGGCTTAAGATATGACCAGTGTGATGTCAGATGTAAAATGATGAGAGCACTGGTGTTTATACGATAGCGGCCCCGCCTTCAAACCTTCAATAAGTTATTGCCTAAAAATATATACAGTATGGTTCAGTCTCAAATGCTGAATGAAAACATTGTGAGGAAACCTGAATGTAATAGAGAACTTAACATTATTTGAAAACAGCGTAGAAACATTCAAAATAGTAGTCTGAAACATCAATTGACATGAGAAGAAGAAGCAAACTTATTTTAAGCTACAAATATGTGTGCTATGTTAAAGTACCTCAGCTAAGCCACTCATATTCTCGAATCCATGTGAGACATATGATTATAATCAATGCATGGCTTGATAGTGGTTTTGTCGTAGGAGCAAAACTTTTTTTATACTCTTCCTTATCCACCTTACCGCTGCATAGAAGTTGATGACTAATTGGATTTTCTTAAGTCTAGGTTAATCAGTCTGGCCCATACCCATACTTATGACATGCCTGCTACTTTTGTAAAAATTTGTATGCAAACAAATGTTTATTCCAGAAACATCATTACAATTACTAGAAAAATGTGGGTAGCAATATTGTTAGCCTATGATGAAAGGTACGATAGAGTACAGCAACGTTATTTTGGTACCTAACGATTAGCCCCAATCAGTTTACTTGTCATTGTAACATGATGATTACGTCAAAGGGAGAAGAGAAGAAGAATTCCTGAAAAAGTTCAAATCGCCAAGATTTCCTCAATTACTATCCAGCAAAAGACACAAAACGTGGTCTTAGCGAATTCTACTACAAATAATGTAGAAAAAATCGGAGCCCTGCAAGGTTAAAAATTCACAATGTGTACCTGTGAAATGGAGTATAGTATATCAGTCATAGTCAATAGCTACTCACCGATCTATCAACTGATCCTCCGTTCCAGGTAGAGGATGAACTACAAAATGCATTGAAGACATTTCCACTACTTTCAGAACTCTCAAAGAATCCAAACTATATCACTTTCATGTGTTCACTTTCTTCACCACGATACTATGAACAAAAGAACCACCTAGAATGCTGTAGTAACCACCATATTTCTTGTGGTTTCTTTCGTGATTGCCTTTCGTTGTTCTCAAATACATGTGAGTCGGTACATGACGAAAAAAGAAAGAAAATAAACCAACATGGCTTCTCTTTGTTTGATCGGTTGGCACCCTTGATTTTAATGAGGAGCTCTATCTTGAGCTCTATTGCATTATTTAGTTTGTCTATGCTTGTCAAAACTAGTTCCGCCTCTATTGCTAGATGGAGTCTAGGGCCGTATTCAGAAACAGAGCTTGAGTCATAAGCCCGTATTTCGAAACAGTGCTTGAGTCGAGCCTCAAGCTCGTAAGAGTAGTATTGTTCTGTGGCCTCAAGCATAGATTTATTACAGTTCTCTATTGAAAAGTGTCAAAAATCAGAGCTTGAGGCTCGACTCAGACTCAAGCACTGTTTCGGAATACGGGCCTCAGTCGAGACTCAAGCACTCTCACTCAAATATCGATTTTTATCAGTTCTCCATTGAAAAATGAGAAAAATATATAATTGAGGCTCAACTCAGGCTCAAGCACTGTATCTAAATATGGGCCTAAGAATTGGAGAAAAGACCTGTCAAAATCATGTCTAAAGGTTCAACTTTTCAGTAGAGTGCACTCAAAATACGTACGTATCGTGCTTAATATATTATGATCTCGTCTATCTTACACCTATAGATCAAAAACAAAGAAGTTTCTCATCGTAAGCGTCTTTAGTACTTATTAAAAGGCACATTACTGCTGCTTTCTGTTATGACTGTGCTGCCGCATCTGATGGTGGCCATAACACCGTAATGCATGTCCATTTGTCCAGGCCATGACAGCGCTGACGCCAAGGGCTGCCACCTCATGATGACCAAGCATGAAGGCCGAGACCCTAGTGAAGAAACCATCATAGCTAGGCCAGCGATGTAGTCAAGGCTCGACTAGTATTCAGAAACAGTTCTTGTTTCTGAGTCGAGCCTCAAGCATAGATTTTTGTAATTTTTCAATGGAGAACAGTCAAAAAATCTATGCTTGAGGCTCGACTCAGCCTCAAGCACTGTTTCGGAATACGGGCCTAAGAGGAGGAATCGGTGTTGTGTTTGTTTGTTTAGTTTGCTTGCTTATTTCAGTCAGTGTGCTATTCGAGAATGGTAGTATTTTTGATTGATTGGAAACAGACTGGCTGATTGAGTGATAAAAAAAAACAACAAGATTTACGAAAAAAACAACGAAAAATGGCGGCCAAGTCAAAGAAGCGGCTGTCGAAAGTCGAAAATAAATTGTTAAAATTAGAGGATTTACAATTACAGGATGTTATTTGCCCTATTTGTCAATCAATATTAGTACAACCCGTAACTTTGCCATGCTATCACGGTTTTTGTCTGAGTTGCTTTAACGGTAGTATAGAAAATAATGCTCTGTGTTGTCCCTTGTGTCGATTACGAATTGGATCTTGGCTGAGAACATCAACAAAACAAAGGAGCGTAGTCAATATTAGCCTTTGGAATTATATTCAAACCAAATTCTCCCATGAAATCGACGTACGATCTAAAGGAGAAGACATAATTCTCCCTGAAGGTAAAGGCTTCCAATGGTAATTTTTATGAATTATAATTCCACGATATTTTACTTGGCTGTAAGAATAGCCAGGCTATCGGTTCGATTTGAAAATGGTTATCGTGATAAATTTTATGTAGAGACATATGTAGGTACTCAAGTCCCTGTCCTCAAACCTGAGAGGATATCTTGGCAAAGTACCCTATTCATGATCTTGCTAGCTCATATTGAAACTTACCAATATCATACATATTCTTCCTTTGCAGAAACCTTTCGGCCTAGATTGAGTGCTCCTGGAGAAATAAGGTCTGAATTTGAAGCAGAGTTGACTAGGTTGAGAAATGAGAGGTTGCAGCTAGAAAAAAAACAATTTGAGGAGACAGAACTACTTGTAAAGTGAGTACTATTTTAGAATACCTGTTTCTTACAACTTAGTATCACAGTTCCAACACACCTTGGGTAATAGCTAAAGAATGTAATTATCCCTTTCTAATACTGAGTAGCTACATCATTGTTTATTAATTTGACTTGACCTTATTCGAAGATTAATTTATTTATTTGAGATAGACACTACGTTTTCCGCCCTAAATCTTTGACTTTTGACGGTTCTAATGACAGCGTGTCATGTTACCCTTCCGTCATTTCCCCTACCACCACCGCAGAGTGGCGCGTTTGAGGCAGCCATCTTTATTCTTCATTGGCGTTTTGTTTTCCGTCGAAGCAACATGTGTTCAGCAGATATCTCTGCGACTACAGTTGCTTAAAATATTTTAATCCTTGTTCATACAAAAGTGAAGAATTAATTCTTTTACTTAGTGAATAAGTGTGTTATACTGTGCAAAGAGGGAAAACCGTGAGTACCCTCTTTATATGAAACGTGTTCAATTTTAACGAAAAGTTCGTTTGGATCACGTTATTACAGTTATGTAAATAACCAGTTATCCTGTATGTTTGTTGTGCATGTAAGTTTTAATGGGCATATTTAATGTTCAAGTAATTTACACAAGCGGTAGCCCCACGTGCAGTAGCATAAGATGGCTATCGGTGATATCGAAATCTTAGTTTTGAGGTAAGTGATAATATGATAATGACGTCATAAACATCAATGGCCTTGCAATAAGGGAATGAATCGAACTCAAATCCTTTAACATCGAGAGGAAGCTAAAATGGGTAGCTGTCCTGGAGTTGTTGAAAACTGGTGCTTAGGTTAGACGTCTTATGAGACTACGGTCTTACCCTTTAAACTCGTAAATTGTATCATACTCCAAGCTTCATAGACTTGGGATCAAACAAAGTGGGGAGAAATGTATGATACGATAAATCAATTATAATGCATATATTACTAAATATGCCTACTGCATTGTGAAAAATAAATATTAATTTTAATATTATAATTGCACGAAGTATATATTGTAATCTTCTCTCTTTTTCAATTAATTATACGAGTGCTGAAGTTAATTTTTGAGAATCTGAGTGGCAAAGCAGAAGAAACTCGGTTTTTTTTTTTTCATTTTTGCTATCCTCTTTATTATTTCACTTTACAAGTCGTATTATTACATGCGGAGTTTTGTATGTTTTATTTAAGTATTTTTGGCGGCTAAGGTGTTCTGTTCCCCAGAATCTATCAGCTGCGCAAAGGTGACGCTAAGAATTTGGAAACGCTGTGTTCCAGCTGAGGGAAACGTCAACCATAAGAAGAGGAATCGCTACCCAATCAAAGTAACAGCTGCCCCTCGCAGGGGTAGGCCGTTATTAAAACTATTCCAGCGCATGGAACGATATAAACTTTTAATGGACCTGAGTTCCTGATTCTGATGGGTTCTTGCAAAAGAAATTCAATTAAGCCGATAACCACCCCCCGCAGGGGTCTGGTGTTAGGCTAACTTTATTCCATTTTATGGAACTGTATACACTTCAGTGGACCAGGGCTCCTGAATCGGATGGGTTCTCGCAAAAGAAATCCAATCAAGCTAACAACCACCCCTCGCAGGGGTTAGGTGTTTGCCTAACGGTACTCCATCGCATGGAACTGTATACACTTCAGTGGACCAAAGCTCCTGAATCGGATGGGTTCTCGCAAAAGAAATCCAATCAAGCTAACAACCACCCCTCGCAGGGGTTAGGTGTTTGGCTAACGGTACTCCATCGCATGGAGCTATATAAACGGTGGCTGGACCACGGCTCTTGAATCTGATGCCTTCTCGCAAGGGAAATCCAATCAAGCTGACAACCACCCCTCGCAGGGGTTAGGTGTTTTGCTAACGGTACTCCATCGCATGGAGCTATATAAAAGGTAAGTGGACCATGGCTCCTGAATCTGATGGGTTCTCGCAAGAGAAATCCACTCAAGTTAACAACCACCCCTCGCATGGGTTAGGTGTTTACGTAAGGGTAATCCTTCGCATGGAGCGGTATGAGCGTTGAGGGACCATGGCTTCTGAATCTGATGAGTTAACGCAACAGAATACCAATCAAGCTAAGAGACACCCCTCTCAGAGGTTAGGTGTTTGGCTAACGGTTTTTCCATCGCATGGAGCTGTATAAACGATGAGTGGATCATGACTCTTGAATCTGATGGGATCGCGCAAGAGAAATCCAATTAAGCTAACAACCACCCCTCGCAGGGGTGTTTGGTAACTGTATCCCATCGCATGTGTCTGTATAAAGTTTTAGTGGACATTGGCTCCTGAATATGATGTTTTTTCGCAAGAAAAATCCAATCAAGCTAACAGCGGCCCCTCGCAGGGGTTTCGGGTTTTTGTGTGGTTATTGTGTTCCATCACGTGGAATTTGTGAATTTTGGTCTGGCCTGGCCTGGCCTGGCCCCAGAAAGTGCTGTTTCCTCACAATAGCAATCCGATCATTTTGAATATACACCCTTCGCAAAAAGGTGTTTGTGAAAAAAAAAAAAAAAAAAAAAAAAAAAAAAAAAAAAAAAAAAAGGCAGCACACCCTCACTGGGTGGTGGGAGATGTTTTTGTTAGGTTATAATGTCCTGAGAATAATAATAGAATAATTAGATACCAGTAAATGTTTATTAACAATAATGAGTTGTAATGTAACAATGGGACAGAACATCTGCTGCTCTTGCGTACTCTAATGTACCTACAAGCTTGTACTGATGAACAACTTGCACAGTTGTGTGTTGGCTCTAGTACCTACAGTCTACACTGTATGTAGTAAACTATGCGTTATATGTAGTGAAACAAGGTGCAGTAAATAAGTACCCCCATCTGTTTGTAAGCCCATCCTTTACGACGATGATGTGCTGGCCAATATTTTTTTTATTGAAAGTAAAACCTAATTTTTGGGTTCTACCACTGATCTCATTTCGGAGTGCATTTTCACTTAAAAGTAGTTAGTGACACAGGTGCTTGTTACACCTACTGTATTACAAATATTTTTAGATGGTTACGCAAAATAAAAATACTTAGTTGGGTCAGAAACGTCGTGCATCTCTACGATCACAAACTCTTAAGTATTAAAGTCACTTATGCAGGGAAAACTTTAGCTGAGTTAGTGTGTGGTTCAGTGTATAATACAGGTATCTACCTATATCGTAGAGTGGTATATATGGTGTGGCTTAAAGAGCTACGCTTTGTGGATCGACCCTTTTAAAAAATTAAGTACCATGTAAGTCCAGCCTCTTTGAATATCGAAAATAAAGAATCTTAGTTGCCTCTAAAATGCAGGCTACCCACATTTATATACATATTTGTTTTTGTTTTTGAAAACTGTGGACGTGTGACCTACCAACTAAACTAAAAACTGAAATCTCGTCAAGCTGTTTCTTAACGTTCTGCATGGAACTGCCTACCCACATGGATGTGCTGCACTGTGTTTTTAGCTCCTAAGTGTAATTTTGTCGTAGAATCTAAAAGATTCGAAAATATGCGTCAAGTGAACAAAAGAAGCCTCCGTGAGGCGCACTTAAAATCCTTTCTCCACACTTCTTTTTGAAAGATCCAGTGACACTATATGAAGAAGACTAGGTACATGAGATAAATTTCTGATAAAAGTAAATCATCTCGTCCACGGAGCGTCCAAGTATGTAATGGCATATAGTTCTAACCAATATTGTTACTATTCATCATCATCATCATCAGCCCGAAGAAGTCCACTGCTATTGTTATGCTGTTTTTAAAAATAGTGGTTGTAGTACCACTGATAAACATAATGGTTTCCAATTGTTTAATTCCTTGATACATCAGTAAACAAAAACATCCTTAGTATTTTAGCACAATTCTTGCTGAAAGCAAAAACCATGAAACCGTAGTTCCTACGTTCTGAAGCAGGCATGTTTTTCCAGATGTTCTTACTCCATGTCAATCAAACTATCCGGTTTGCGACGTTGGCAAAAATAAATTTTATAAATACTAAGTAAGTAAGTATGAGTAATGTTTATGTTTTACATAGGTACTAATAGTAAAACTGCCTCGCAGTAATATTATGCTCTTGGCTCAAGAGGACTCACATTATGGTTACACATTAGATCGCATACCTTATCATCATCATCAGATGGTTACATATTTGATCGTATTCCTTCTAGTATGGTGTTTATCCTGTATTTGACAATTGATCGCAGTGATAATTTATGGTTGAAAACTCTCATCAGTATTTTACTGATCATTCATCATCATCATGAACTGGAAAGAAACTATGATAAATGCAATATTTTATTTATCACCAGTCAAATCGTTTAATATATTTTATTACAATAACAGTATTAATTTAGCTAGTCCGCAACACCCGCATAAGTCCGCATAGGTCAGGAGGTTGGATTGGCAGGCTGCTATTACAGCACCTTCAGAAGTTCCTCCAAGCTGGATAGAAAAGGTTATTCTGGAAAATTATTTTGGGCTGAACGAGAGGGTAGTGAGTTAAAAAGTGTCATTTTTAGTTAACACAAAAATCTTGCTTAGCTATGTTTCCAATGATATGCAAGTATATTGATGTTTCCAATGCCATTGCATTATGGCCCGGGTTGTCATCATAACCAACCCAAAGAAATTCATAGCTGGACTTAGGCCTTCTTCATAAGTTGGTTAGTCATGAGGGGGTTGGTCTATTAACCCTATGTATGTCAGACTTTCTTAATTATTATGACCACGATCACTTTTGATGCAAAACCTGACAGGTTCTTCATAGTACCTACTTTAACTTTGTTAAAGTTAGCCACATTTTATAGTGTTTGCTATAAGAATAATTTCTTAGGTTCTTTGGTAGATAATAACGTTTTACTATCGTAGGTATACTTACCTACTTGAGGTTGTAAAATATTTTGATGTCACATGTTCACATTGGCGTGTAATAAAACTCCCACTGTTGTCCAATCAAACTATATTGTTCACTTCCTTCTACGTTACAATCTCTCTAGTACTTCACAAATTACCAACTCTAAGCCACGTGGTTTTACAAAGTAGCTTGCATTGCATGCGACCAACTCTTCCGAGCGCTCGTTTCAGAATGGCGATCGAGCAGTCGAGCCCGACCGCCATCTTTATCGCCGGAAGCGTTGCCAGTATCCAGTGCAGACATTTTGAATCAATCACCATTAATAATACTTTTACATAAACTAAACAAACAAACTAGTTCTTAAAACAGTTATCATGATTAATGACAATTAAAATCATTATTTATTTACAAACAAATTATTCAGATCCACAGACATATTTTAAATCAATCGATTCAACTGACTAACCATACATAATTGCCAACGGCATTTTCCATGAAGTTGACAGACTATTTTACAAACAAATATGACAAGTGTCATCAAATATCATAATAGTAATTTCTATTAAACCATTAAAATTAGAACCATTATTGAAATTCATCACATTCGGCCATCCGATATTGTGCTTACTCTGGAAGCACATGCTAAGTGCACAATATAATATGATAACTTAATAAACAAAGCTTGAATTTAAAACAAATAATGAGAAAAGATGGCCATTCAAATACAATCTAAAAAAAATCTAATGTCTATCAAATTCGGCCATCCGACAGTGTGCTTACTCTGGGAGCACATGCTGAGAGCATAATGATAACATGATAACTATGTATGTGTATGAATAAACAAAACTTGAAACTTGAATGACTACCAAAATTCAAACAACTAATAAGAACAAATTAAGACAAATCCAAAATTACCATATTAAACTCGTAAACAAAATGAAATTATTAAGTAGAAGATACGAAGACACCCAAATAAATCTTAGTCATTTCTTAGAATAAACAGATATTAAAAATATAATTCTATCTAAAAATAACTAAAGTTAAATATCCCGTTTACCATATTCAAAGCCTGTATGCAAAAAAAATTTAACTAAATGAAATTTCTCGTAAGATAATAATAACAGTTTTGTATGAGAAAAGTCTTCGCATCCCAGCCATAAACAATCCATTCGGGTAAAATATTATTTAAATTAAATATTCCAATAACATAAATTATACTCAGATTGTGATAGGAAAACATGTACATGGTTAAAAATACAGTCAAACAGTTAATTGTTTTAAAAGTCAAATAGTAATTTGGTCTCCCTACTACAATATTCACGTTGACCGGATTGAGAGGGTCCAGAAAAAGTTTCTGAATATAACTATACTGCAAAGCTCCATCATTTTCATTTAATGTTATTAGAAAATCATCGCAAATATCATGATCTACTGTATCTTTTCAAAATTATCCACTCGCATATCGACTCTCCTTGCTTACTTTATCTTATTAATCTAAATATAAAGCCTAGACCTCGGCAACCCTTTCAGAACACTTTCGCCCTACAAGTCCATTCAAACAACACTTCTTATTATAACCCCGTTGTCAGAATGTGTCGCCTATTTAACGATTTATTGATTAAATACAGTGATAAAATTGATATCTTTAACAATAATCAAAATAAATTCAAGAATGCAGCTTTGGCCACTCTTTCATTAGAGTGTGCCGAAAACTCTTATTAGTTAGTTCATTAATTCTGCACTCTCTTCGAGTCTTAACTCGAAGTGACTTACTGTAATAAAATAATTGTATGAGTACACCTAAGTTCCAAGTAAATGTTAACTTTAATCACCTACTACTAGTTAAGCCTGGTTACACGCTATCTACATAACTTTCCTGTTCAATGCATTCTGTGTACGCATGTTTTGGGGTACTGTCTAGCTCATAATTTAATAGTATTTATGCCTGTAAATTATCGATTGTACTCTGTTTTGTGTACCTAATAAACAAATAAAATAAAATATAAAACAAAATGAGATTGTGGTAATAAACTACATAATTCTTCTCCTTAATACGGAACTCAGCCTGTTACTGCGGCACCTTCAGAGGCGCGTCATGGCTCAAGCTGCTGATGTGGTGCCTTCCATGGCGCATCACGGCTCAGACCACTGATGCGGCGCCTTCCGTGGCGCATCACGACTCAGGCCGCTGGTGCGGCGCCTTCTATGGCGCATCCCGACTCAGGCCGCTGCGCTGGTGCGGCGCCTCCCGTGACGCATCACTGCTCATGCTGCTGATGCGGTGCGTCACGGCTGTGTCCTGTGGCACCTTCTGCGGTGCATCGCTACTAACTTTGCCTGGAGTTTTAAGGATCTGAAACTCGTCATAAAATTTACAGATCTGCAAGCACACTGTGAATAAATCTATTATCATTCATCTGCTTTATATCTAGTTGAAATGAATAGGTTTTCCAATTGTGAAATAATTAAAAAGTAACAATGTATTCCAAAAATATAAAACACTAAATGTACACTATCCACGGCATTTGGACGAGTTCTCTGTACTTAGTCTTGCGCTTTAAATACTACAAAAGATACGTTTAACTTAGCTCAGTAAATGCATGAAAACGCCATCATAAATTCTGACAGCGAAGAACTTATTTACTTGAATTCCTCCATGCCATGCCCTGCCATGGTACTGCAGGCACGAACATGATTGTACTGTCATATTCTCATTGTTTTTGCTGAAATGTAAACATCTTATCGACAGAGACTGTTTCGGTGCGTAACCAATCTAATGGTTCAGGTTTATGACGTATTAACTTAATTTGGAATCTTGGTTCAATTTTTATTTTTTTATTGAAAACTGATTCAGTTGTAAAGCTGAACTGTAAAATTGTAATTGAACTCCTATAACTGCAATTCATCTTTAGTTAATCTTAAGTTAATATTTTATAAATGTTTTATAAATCGCTAATCTTTAATTTATAATTAGTTCACATTTATTGTATCTTTAATTTATATTTAATTCATCTTAAATTCATCTTAAATTCATCTCAAATTCATCTCAAATTCATCTCAAATTCATCTCAAATTCATCTCAAATTCATCTCAAATTCATCTCAAATTCATCTTAAATTCATCTTAAATTCATCTTAAATTCATCTTAAATTCATCTTAAATTCATCTTAAATTCATCTTAAATTCATCTTAAATTCATCTTAAATTCATCTTAAATTCATCTTAAATTCATCTTAAATTCATCTTAAATTCATCTAAAATTCATCTTAAATTCATCTAAAATTCATCTTAAATTCATCTTAAATTCATCTTAAATTCATCTTAAATTAATCTTAAATTCGTCTTAAATTCATCTTAAATTCATCTTAAATTCATCTTAAATTCGTCTTAAATTCATCTTAAATTCATCTTAAATTCATCTTAAATTCATCTTAAATTCATCTGTAATTCATCTGTAATTCATCATTATTTCATTTGTAATTCATAATTAATTCATCGTTTTTTCATCTTTTATTATAATATCCTCACTCGACACTGGCAATACTGAACGAATTTGTATACTTGGAATCCAAAACATTAATTTTAAACTCAAATAACTTTAACTCTAATCCAGCTTAACTTTTACTCATATCCAAAAACTTATATAATCTTAACCCAAAATCTTTACTTTTAATCCAAATCCAAAAAATGATCTTCAGCTTTTCAAACATTTTTTCTATTAAACTTTTTGATCAATTTGAACTTTTTGAACATTTTGAACATTTTGAACATTTTGACCATTTTGAACATTTTGAACATTTTGAACATTTTGAACATTTTGAACATTTTGAACTTTTTGAACTTTTTGAACATTTTGAACATTTTGAACATTTTGAACATTTTGAACATTTTGAACATTTTGAACATTTTGAACATTTTGAACATTTTGAACATTTTGAACATTTTGAACATTTTGAACATTTTGAACATTTTGAACATTTTGAACTTTTTGAACTTTTTGAACTTTGACCAAACAGATCTCGCATGGTTCCAAACATAATTTCAACTTCTAAGGCGTACATAGTCAAACTGAACTCGCTTGGTTTCAAAATCAATTTCAACTTCTAAGGCGTACATAGTCAAACTGAACTCGCTTGGTTTCAAAATCAATTTCAACTTCTAAGGCGTACATAGTCAAACTGAACTCGCTTGGTTTCAAAATCAATTTCAACTTCTAAGGCGTACATAGTCAAACTGAACTCGCTTGGTTTCAAAATCAATTTCAACTTCTAAGGCGTACATAGTCAAACTGAACTCGCTTGGTTTCAAAATCAATTTCAACTTCTAAGGCGTACATAGTCAAACTGAACTCGCTTGGTTTCAAAATCAATTTCAACTTCTAAGGCGTACATAGTCAACTGAACTCACTTGGTTTCAAAATCAATTTCATCTTCTAAGGCGTACCTACATAGCCAAACTGAACTCACTTGGTTCCAAAATCAATTTCATCTTCTTAGGTGAAAATAGCCAAACTGTACTCACTTGGTTCCAAAATTAATCTTTACTTCTATGGCGTACATAGCCAAACACAGATCCCAAAACACTTTCTTTAGTCGAGCAGTAATTACGTTCAATGGCCTGGTTAACGTCCCCAAACTAGATCTGTTTGCTCAAAACCACCAAGAATTGCTACTAACATTTTGTCAAAATGCTGTTTCGAGGAGACTCCCCAGGTTCCATATGCTTTTTTTTTTTTTTTTTCTTATTGTACTTTTTGTTTTTCTGTTTTAATTGTAATTTCTTAAAAAAATTTTATCTTCATTTTATAGTTTGTCTACCTTAGTCTCTCATTACTTAATATCATTTTTTTTTTTTTTTTTTAAGCTCCAATAGTCTCACTATGTGAAACCTGTTTAATGGACCCTAGTTGTAGTTTTAAATTATCAATTAGATTATAAGTATCTGCTGATTGTTTACCTAAGAAATAAAAATAAATAAATAGTCTACAATTTTGATAGCATTAGCTCACTTTGCTTCAAAAACTCGCTTCGGTAGGCTTGATCATGATCATTAACTTGCTTATTTTAAATCTACTCTTTTAGACTACTCAAACTTTACTGAGCTGCTATGGTATTAGCAGTACATGAATAGTTTTAGCACTATCGGATAGCCCCTATATCAAATTTATGGTTAGGCCCGGTCCATGACAAAGACCGTACCGGCTTTTATGAAATTCAAGATTGTGCTCGGTCTTTGCTATTTACGGCCACTTTATTATGAAACTTTATTCAATCACTCATTTTTGATGTTAAGTAAATTATAAGAAATAAATATTTCCAGAAACCTACCAAATAATAATTTCAACATAACCCAGCCAATAACACCCTGCTTATGCCAACAGAGATTCTAATTTATTTAAGGGTATTTATTTAATTTTGTACATAGGCTACATCGGCACAATGGCGACTATTAGCATGGACATAAAAATGTTTGTTTATGGTTCTAGACAGGAAAGTAGGCCTTGCCTAAGTACCCAACAGTTCTGCATATCAAAAAGTAACAAGAATGCTACAGAGGACTGACTTGCGTTTAACACTCAAGCTTGTTTTTTACACTCAAGTACCTTCACTTAATTTCATACACGGTAACACGAGTCATGTGTTATCAGAGGCTAACCAATAAAATGATCATCGTAATGCATAATAATGTAAAACTATTTGCTGTTATTAAGTTCGTTAATATTTTTAAAATATCTTTCGTTAAACTTAGCGTATATTCCAAAAATTAAGTGAATGTCAATTGATTGAAATGGAACAGCTTAACTAAGTAGTCAAAGTCGTTAAATATTAGGTGCAGGCCATTTCATGTTCGGATGAGCGGCTAATATCAAATTTCATATGATTCCACACACATTTTAGGGTAGGCATAACCTAATAAATAAATTTAAAAGAAAAGACCGATAATCTAAGAATAATGTTAGATTGTGGGTATCTCGTAAACGGTGCGTCGTAGCACAAAAATGACGAAAATTTCATCCCCCTATGAAACCCCACAACACATGGTAACAATGCTTCAGAGCAAGTTTTTTTTTTTTTGTTTGAGTACCCTCTTTAAATTTTCTCAAGAAAAATTTAAATATTTTATCAAAGATCCATTAATTCAATTAAGTTTAATTACACATTATCCATCATGCAATAAACGTCATCAGAACAATAAAATTGGGCGTGTACTTACCACTTCGGAGATGTAATAAAACTCCCACTGTTGTCCAATCAAACTATATTGTTCACTTCCTTCTACGTTACAATCTCTCTAGTACTTCACAAATTACCAACTCTAAGCCACGTGGTTTTACAAAGTAGCTTGCATTGCATGCGACCAACTCTTCCGAGCGCTCGTTTCAGAATGGCGATCGAGCAGTCGAGCCCGACCGCCATCTTTATCGCCGGAAGCGTTGCCAGTATCCAGTGCAGACATTTTGAATCAATCACCATTAATAATACTTTTACATAAACTAAACAAACAAACTAGTTCTTAAAACAGTTATCATGATTAATGACAATTAAAATCATTATTTATTTACAAACAAATTATTCAGATCCACAGACATATTTTAAATCAATCGATTCAACTGACTAACCATACATAATTGCCAACGGCATTTTCCATGAAGTTGACAGACTATTTTACAAACAAATATGACAAGTGTCATCAAATATCATAATAGTAATTTCTATTAAACCATTAAAATTAGAACCATTATTGAAATTCATCACAGGCGTCAGAGTTGCTACCACCACCAGGCGATAACAAACAGGTCTCAAATAAATAAATTAATCTTCGAATAAGGTCAAGTCAAATTAATAGCAGCGTTTTACCTACCAATAAAACGCATATTAATTTACTTACCTTATTCGAAGATTATACTTTCAATTCTGCCTGGTGATTTTCGACGCAATGAAGAATAAAGATGGCTGCCTCAAACGCGCCACTCTGCGGTGGTGGTAGGGGAAATGACGGAAGGGTAACATGACACGCTGTCATTAGAACCGTCAAAAGTCAAAGATTTAGGGCGGAAAACGTAGTGTCTATCTCAAATAAATAAATTAATCTTCGAATAAGGTAAGTAAATTAATATGCGTTTTATTGGTAGGTAAAACGCTGCTATTTATTGTTTCAATTTTCTAAGCAATTAACTCTACTGACTCTACCTATCAATGTAGATATACTTTTTAACCATGTAAGTTATTTTTATTTCAGAAAACTGCAAGAGGAAGAGGAAGAAAGACTTAGAAAGAATTTAGAAGCATTAAAAAGAGATGAAATTGTAGCAATTCAAATGCAAAAAGAAACCCTTAAACAAGCGGTACCACCTCCAAACACCCCATGCAAGAGTTTGCCCAAACCTAGACTTAAGGATACTAGAATTGATAGTTACCTACCTAAACTTAAAGCACCTACAGCTATTATGTAAGTAATTTACCAACATTATTTGATTGGGAATAAAATGTGTGCTATGAGGGTCTCAAAGGGTCACATTAAGTAATTAATTGCCTGAATGCCCTGTAAATGGTTAGAATTTGAGTGAATTTAGAAATCGCGCCACTTGGTAAATATTGGTCATGAAAAGTACCCGCCAGGTTCATGATGAAATTTTCATCCAGGTCAAAAACTATATTTATTAGGTTTAAGATCTTTATTATTAATTCTCTTAAGATTAGATTCCAAGTTTCATTCAAATTCCTCCAGTATTTAAGGTGTGATTAAGTCTTGTCCCTCTCCATCCACATCTGTGTCACCATCCAGTCCACTGGAGCATCATTGCCATCAACCCAAGGTCCTACTCCACTATCTTAAGGAGCTGGGGTGAGATGAGCAGGGGGACAATGCACAATACACAACATCGCGGATGTCAGTGCAGTTCTTATCCCCTCAACTCAATTAGAATTAGAATAAGAGGGTGTGATTGAGCAGCAAACATCTTAATTTTCGTTTAAGTTATAAGCTACTTGCTCACTTGTCAAAATAATTTTGCAGCCCTCCAGCCGATGATGTGGATGTCCCTAAACCTAAAGTACCAGTAGTTAGGCAAGTCAATGGGTCATCCCCAGAAATGGTCCCTAGTTATAGACTCATCAGAAGCATCATTGAAAAGAAAAATAAACTGATACCTGGTTTATGGAACAAGGAAAATGGGGATAAGTTGAAAGAAAAGGTGGGTGAAGTGAGTATCACCATATTAATAAGGTCCTGTAACTATATGTATAATGCCTATGCTCAAAAATAGGCATAACTGGCACCTCAATTCACTTAGCTTGAAGATGTTTCAAAGTGATCCTTGTCCATGATCCATGTCCTTGTGAGTGATCCATTGAATATAGAAATATTTGAATTGCATAGGAAACTAATTGGACAGACGTCACGGCTTAGTTGGTAGTAACCCGGCCCTTCTACGCTGTAAGGCCATGGGTTTGATCCCCACAATTTTTTTTATATTATAAGTATTATATTAATAAGTATTTATTGTCTGGTTCCCATCATACAATATATGCTTAGTTTTGGGGCTCAATAGTGTTATATGGATTGTCGACAATTTTTTTTTTAATTTCTTAACAATCGACGTATATTCATGTATTTGATCACTAGGTATAGCAAAAACTTTTTTTTACTTACGAATGTAGTCTTAAACAAATGCGTCTTGTTTTTGTAAAAGTTTTAAAACAAGTTGTTGAAAAAAATATTTCTGATAATAACTATGATATGGTAGTGGTTATCAATAAATCACAGCTAGCAGTCTTTTCATAAGTAATTTTCAAGTTGGATAATATTGATGTTTATTTTTTTATAGCTTAATGTTTAATATGTTTTTTATTTCAGGTAGAAGTTCCTAAAGTAACAGAGGAGGCGGAAGATAAAGTCAAAATTAAAACTAAAAATAGTGTTCCTTCATTGCTTGTCTCTCTGCCTTTACCTTACTCTGGGATTTTACAACAAAAAAAATATATCTCTGAAAATAGGAAAGAAACAGGAAGCGTGGACTCTATGCGGGAGGAGTTGTGTTTTTTCAAACCTATTCTGGTTTCAAGATCAGCAAGGTGAGTGGTTAAATAAGTTAAAAAAGGCAAGTTCTTTTCGATTCTGCAAATCATTCTAAAACTACAAGAATAAAGTCTTGTAGTTTAAGAATAGATTTACGGAATTTTTTGTTCTCTAAGTTACTTATCAGAGACTGTTAGGTAACTTGTGGAACACAAGGATTCTAGACAGAGGGTTTTACATTGCTCCAGACCCTAAAGCTAAGGTAATATATATATTTTTTTATACAACTACTGATGGAACAAGCATATGGCCCACCTGATGTTAAATGGTAACCATCGCCTATAACAAAGCATTGCCTCGTAGGCCACGCACGTCAGGAACGTGCCCTATGATGCACTTCTCTGCGTCCATCAACTTGAGGCAAACAGATGTTCAGTCCCAGTAATGTCACTCAATAGTCATTAAAAAGTTATGCAAGACAGTTTTTCAACCATATTTCACTCCCTTTGAGTGAAATATGAATCATTCAATCACTCAAAGAATTATATAGACAGATGTTAGCCATATTATGTATTTTCATCCAAAAATAAATATAATTAGCAAATCAATGTGCTAATTATTGATTTCAGTACAAATAAAGAACTGCCACTTCATGTGCCAGGAGTTAGAGCGACGCCAACCTCTACATCTCCGAGCTACGAGCCACCTCCAAGTCGAGCGCAATACTTTGAAAGCCTCTGCCGCCTGAGAAACTTGTCGCTTACCAAGAATTTGCCGTCAGCTTTTGTGGTCGCGCTGAACGTACTGAAGGTAAAACAGGTAGCTAGTAAGATGTTTCAACTTTTACACTCAAACCGAACCGAAAAGGGAATCGAACCGGTAATTTTTCATAGACAAAGCACACATGTCAATGTTCATATATTGTCACTCGATTGTTTGTCTTCGGCGGGGATCGAACCCATAACCTACAATGCAGAAAACAGAGCAACTATCAACTGAACTGTGATGCCAGTAAAGTATTTTTATTGTAGGTGCATAAGTGGAAATTGCGCTGCGAGTTTTATCATTATTGCATGCACAATGTAAAATGTATACTTAGTGTACCTATATTCTTTTTTTTTTTTCAGGATAAACCTGCAAAATGTGATACTACAGTTAGAACTAAAGTTAAAAAACTGGCATCTTCTAGTCCTTGTAATGCAACATCAACACCAGTCAAAAGAAAACAGAAGTTGACAAATACCAAAACCAATTTGAGGCGTACTAGATCAATGGGAAGTATTACTAAAGAAGAAAATGAAACAACACCTAAAAAGGCGAAAATCAAAAGAAAAGCAGCATCAGACAGAAAGCCATACCTAAGAAGTGATTCTAAAAAGTCAGCAAAAATAGAAGATAGTCCTTCTGTTCCAGCTAATGATAACAAAGTAAAATTAGCAGTTAAAAATTTGACTAGTCCACTAAAGAATTGTGAAGTTAAACACATATTACATGAGCAGCTTAGGATAGAAAAAATAATTGAGCAAGAAAAAAGTGATTTTGAGTTTGCCCGACAGTTAGAGGCAGAATTGAACGTGCCGCGAACAAGACGCGCAGCAGTCAAACGACAAGTCACGCTCAACCATGCCCTCAGACCGGCGAAAAAGTTAAAAGTATAAACCCGCATCTATTTTACAATACCTAGGCCCGTATTCAGAAAAAGTGCTTGAGGCGTCGAGACAGCATAATTATATTGTTGACATTTTTCAATGGAGAACTTTTTAAATCTATGCTTGAGGCTAGATTCAGACTCAAGCGCTGTTTCTGAATACGGGTCCTAGAATACTAATATACAAAGAGCTGGTTTCACGGACATTTAATCAAGCAATTTTTGATTTGATAGTTATCTCAAATTTGGCAAGCAAAAATTTGAGTTACACCACTGTTAATATTTAATTGGCCGATTAGTAATACGTGAAACCACCCCGAAATGAAATTATTGTGATTTATTTTAACAATGTGCGTAAATAAAACGACTAGTATTTAGAATTTGGATGTGTTATGTTTGTTGAGATAAATTAAGAACAGGCGAAATTATGCAAAGGATTTCTTGGCATTCGTATTAGAATGGATAAGAGAGGTAATAGTTACGAGGTTTTGAAATTAGTGAACTAATTGTAAATTTGAATGCATATTATTGTTTCATTAGGATTGGCTAACTAATTCCTGAATTATTAATTAAACCCTCTCATTTCTATAGATTTCGCCAAAAAAGTATCTCATATCTACTGCTCGCAGCCTCATATTCCTTAGATATAGCTATGAATGAAAAGCAATACAATCTGATTATTTTAAGAAGTGTAATTTGTAAAATAATAAATTATTTAATTATGCTACATATTCACAGTTACTTGATTTCTCTTTACTTTTCAATTAAGACACCAAAATGAAGATGGGTCATGGGTAAATTCTTGTTCTTACCAGTAGCACAGAATAAATAATAGTATCCAGTAGATAAAGTACAGTACCCTAATCTTTCAAAAAGAGGGAACCATCAAGGTTTTGATAGTTTTAAGTATGTTATCAAATTATAAAAAAATATATATTGTCGAGATCTTCAAAAATGACAGGCAGTCCCGTGTCCGAGCTCGCACAGAACCTCAAATTCAGCTGCTGCAAAGCTTTGCATGCTGCCCGCTTATACTATTCAGTTTCTCTTCACTGAGGGACAATGCCGCCGATCTTCTAGATTACTTGAAATACTGCTGCCGATATCCTTGTGTTCCTGAAATGACATTCGATTTACTGTAACCTGTAATGCCGGCTGTACACTCTCGGCGAGAGAGTCTCCCCGAGAGCCTCGGCCGGTGAGGCTCTCGACGAGAGCATACCTGTACACTCTCGTTTTTCATTAGTACTGTAGATTCTCGCAGTAATGGACGTAGAAATTGCTGCTGCTCTTTGTCTTTGTGCTGTGAGCTATTATAATTTGATAAACATTTACCACAAAAAGAAAATTAAAAAGCCATGGCGAAGAAGAAGATGGTGGATGGTTACTATGCACCGCAATAGAAACCGGTACCTACTTCAAATTGAACAACAGTCAGTTGATATGTGTATTGTATATGTATACCTAGCTAGAGTATTATTAATTCTGTGTATTTAATAACGCGTCTTCACACAAACACAGTCAACGAACAACTAAATGACGAGTGTGTACATGCACGCTCTCGTTTTCCTCGCGAGACCCAACGAGATCCTTTGACTCGGGCACAAAAAACCGACAAGCGACCGAGACCGACCGAGGCAAGGCGCGAGAGAGCGAGACACGACGAGAGCCCCATGTACATTCTCGTTCTCGGCCTGTCTCGAGGTGTCTCGTCGAGAGTGTACAGCCGGCATAACACATTGAAAACCACTTCTTGATCGCAAATCGCGACCTACCAAAGCGCCTATCCAATTGCACTCAGTTTAGCAAAAAAAATATTTTTGAGCCTAACACATTAGGCCTCACATCGCCAAATCAGATAGGCCAACGAACGGCTCAAGATTTTCGGTAAATAAGTGATTTTATATCTAACAAAAGAGGTAAAAATGCGCTTACGATTAAATCAACGGTTGTCTTCGCCTTAAACTAACTTTACATCCAATCTATTCGAAAAGAGGCCCTTTGTTCCTCGATAAGTACCTACGCGCAAAAAAGGTGACGAAATTACTTAAATTACGAGTTTGGAATACTATTAATTCAAAAAGTTTGAACGCAATTCGCTTCGGTAAAGTTCTGGCCGGTAATAAAACAAGCGAGCCTGCCGCCGGTTATTTGGTTAACGAAATACGCTGAAACTTATTGGTTTTTAGGGTTCCATAGCCAAATGGCAAAAACGGAACCCTTATAGATTCGTCATGTCTGTCTGTCTGTCTGTCCGTCCGTATGTCACAGCCATTTTTCTCTGAAACTATAAGAGCTAGACTGATGAAACTTGGCGAGTAGATGTATTCTGTGAACCGCAATAAGATTTTTACACAAAAATAGAAAAAAACCTATAAATTTTGGGGGTCCCCATACTTGAAATTGAAACTCAAAAAATGTTTTTTCATCAAACCCATACGTGTGGGGTATCTATGAATAGGTCTTCAAAAATGATGTTGAGGTTTCTTATATAGTTTTTTTCTAAACTGAATAGTTTGCGCGAGAGACACTTCCAAAGTGGTAAAAAGTTTGTCCCCCCTAACTTCTAAAATAAGAGAATGATAAACCTAAAAAAAATATATGTTGTACATAACTATGCAAACTTTCAACGATATTTGGTTTGAACGAGATCTAGCCAGTAGTTTTTTTTTATACGTCATAAATCGTAAACCGCAATTTACCTTTCGACGAACTACAGGAACCTTTAATTTCATATGTTTTAATATTATGTTACTTGTTGCTACGGAACCCTTCATGGGCGAGTCCGACTCGCACTTGGCCGCTTTTTTTATCAAATTACTTTAGGACTATTTTCATATAATTCAAAAATTGTAAAAAAAGATGAGAAATAGAGTGTGCCACACGGTACCAAAATTATTAAACCTCGAGCGACACAATTGCATTACATTATTTTGGTCCCTTATGTATGACATAATCTCCTATTACTCCTACGGGTGCACTGCACCCGTGTTGCAGTAAGTTGCAACACGGGCGCAGGCCGCCCCCGCGTTGACGAACTTTCTAGGTTCTACGACATGCCGCCGGTTTCCTCACGATGTTTTCCTTCCACCGTTTGAGAGTACCTACTGTCATTGTACCTACAAAATTTAGGACTGAAAATCAGTTTGTATTTGAACTTACGATTAGGATCGGTAGGCGAGGCCGCTACAACTAATAAGTCTGAAACGAATGTCTCGATATGAATGCGGTTTTTTTGTTAATAAATTATATTTGGGTAGAAATGCATACCTTTCCCAAAGCTTCAAGTATTCATTTACTTCGTTCTCGGGTCCACCGTTATGTTGAAAGTGTTTCGAATTTCCATTTACCCTGTAATATTTATTTAGGCAGTTTTAAAAATAATTTGTTTAAAATTTAATATAATAAATAGCATCCAAAAAATTAAAATAAAACATTACCACAATTTTACCAATTACTTCACACCAGATTTCACATTCTTGACTGACACAAGCCATAATCATCAGTTTTCAAATTGCTACTGCACAAAAAAAAAAGTTGAACACACTCACCGACACAAAATGTGGCCCAAACGCTTTTTTTGCGAATTGAAAGAACATAGTGAGAAGAGAGCGAGGGTTTTTCAAATGAGCCTAGGTTTTTTAGTGGTTTGCTCAATTTAACAAGGTGGATTGAAAATAATGTATGCGTTTAAGAATAGAACTGTTTACTTTATTACTTCAATATTATTTTTTAAATTTTTACTTTTTTTTTACTTTTATTCACGATTACGCGCCAGTTCACCTCATTAATTTACGATGGTGAAAACTACCATGGCAATACTCATAGCCTAGGCCTAGACATTAAAAAATCCAGTAAATAATTTTGGGGCTGAGCACTTTTTGTTTTGGGCCTTTGATTGGGAATTTTGTACCGGAGAGTGTATGTAAAACAGGTTTTAATCATTCATTTGACAAATAAAGTAAAACCATACAGATACTTTCTTTCAACTTACCACGGTTATCCTTGGGCTGGGTGGGACAGCTTTCACCAGTCAGGCCAAGTTTGGAAAGTGGCAGCCACACTCATGTCTTGCAAGACACCCATACAGCTGCTCATCATGTCATCAACCTATCATGATCTATTCCAACTATTGGATTCACTCGATTAAAGTCACATTCAGTCTTCAAAAGAATTTATCACTTTTCTTCCACTCAGCTTAAAAATACTGTGATTGAGACATACTCAGCCAAATCAAGTAAAACATCCATCTCTACAGTATGCATACATCTTTATTAACCTAAAGCGCCATCAACACACCGCATCACTACACACAGTGCCTGGTCAACTTACATCTAGTACAAATCATCAATTTCATGTAACATTCTCAAATGTCTCTTTATCATTGTCTCTGTTTTAATTTAAGCAGTTCAAAAATGGGTAGATAAAAAAATAATTAAAACACATCATCATCATCATCACACTGACGTCTCTGAATAGGTACAGGTATGGCGCTAGTAGTATCTCACCTCATGTCTGGGGCTTGCTGTTCCATCCGCCACTAGAACCAGTGTTGCTATTACCATTCCAGTTCTGACTATTGGGCCAGCTACCCTGATTCCAGTTTCCACCTTTACCATTCCAACCCTGATTGGTACCTTGGTTCCAAGATTGAGGAGGGCCATTCTGACCCCAGTTTTGATTGTTATTCCAATTTTTACCAGAGTTACCTGGCGGTCCTTGCCAATTATTTGGTCCTTGATTGCCTGGAGCACAAAATCCACCCCATCCAGCTTGATTTAGGGCTGCAGCAACTAAACTAATTGGTAAATTAAAGTTGGGAGGAGGACCACCATTAGGATTGATTCCCAGATTTTGCATATTGAGGGTATCAATATTGTTATTTCCACTGGTACCGCTGGTCACCCCCGAGGAGCCAGAGCGGCTGTTGTCCCAACTTTGACTATAACCATCTTCTTTCCAATTTTGGTTTGACTTGTTCTTAACTTTGGGTGCAGCGCTTGAGACAGATATGGATGCTCCTTTAATTACATGATCCTCACCACACAAGCTTTGTGCTACTTCAGGATCCAGGAAAGTCACAAACCCAAATGCCCTAAATGGTCGAGGCACAAATACATCTGTGACTTCTCCAAATTTAGAGAAATAATCACGTAAATCATCAGCGGTTATATCCTCAGTGCACCTGCCCACAAACACTTTGCAGGGCATTTGAGGAACAACCCCTTCCTTGGAGTTGGGGATGCGGACATCTACCCACCTGCCATCGATGTTGTGCCTTTGGGCGAGTGCTCTCATCTGTGAAGCGTACGTGGCAAATCGAATAAACCCAAATCCTTTGAAGGCTCCATTTTTATCTTTCTTTAACTGAACCATGACTACTTCTCCAAACTGCTCAAAATAGGATTTGATAGAGTCTTCATTAGTTTTCCAGGGCAAGCCCAAACAAATTAAGTCTGAGCAAGTAAGTTTTTTTTCCAATCGCTTAGTTTTAGCTGCAGAGTTTTCAGGTGACACGTCTTCCATCTTGCGTTTATTTTCTTTGGGAAACACACAAACGTAGAGATGCTTACCCCAGCCGACTTCAGAAGGTGGATGTAATTTGCCATCGCTGAGCCGAATGCCGCGCACACTCCTACTATCCGGGTGACGATATTTCAAACCACAAGCACCAGGGAACTGAGCCACAAGCGTCGAAAGTAACACGGTGCCATCCAATTCGCAAGGGATCTCTACTGCGTTGGAATCGTCTTCGTCTTCGCTTACTCTTAGGTATTTAAATAAGTCTTCATTGTAATTGTCGCTTTTATTACACATTGTGATAATTTACGGGACACAATGCTGATTGAGGCAAGAAAGAATCAGAAAAATCAAATTCGAGTCCGAGTCTGATCCGATCCACAGACTACCGAGATAATGGTATTTTTTCTCCTAATGTTGTACTGGCGCTGAATACATTTTTTTTTTGCCAATGAAAAGAAATATTTTTTATTTTTATTTTTTGAGGTTTGGATACAAAGTCTTTCCGCTTGGTGGGAAGTGCGGGTAAGAACTGAACTTCTCGTTTCTTTTTATGGCTCTCGTGGCTTTGCCTTCTTTAAGTGGGCGGCCTTTCGATGGCCTTATTGTGAAGGCTAGCACTTAGCAGTGGCTTCTTGTAGCATGTGGTCAATTTGACCACATGCTACAAGAAGCCACTGCCAAGTATTTGACCAGGTCAAATACAGCGCACTCCAACATTGTCTGCCTCACGAAGTGTCGGGCAGGCCCAAAAGTTCGTCGTTGCTGTCGAAACTGACATTCTCGTAATGTCAAATGTCAAGAAGTGGATATCTTGCAAAACTGCAGTTTGGACTTTTGGAGATTCGTTTTCTGTCATTTCGGGAAGGCACATAGCTTTTTGATTTTAATTGTTTTTCTGGTGTTATTTTGAGTTCTGTTGTGTAATTTCGGTGGTATTTTATCCAACATTACTTGAGGTCTTAGCTCAAAGTGTAAGCAGTTGGAATTAAAGTGTAATAAGTGATATTCTGATTTGATCGAAAATGTTTCAGATGGATTTGGAAAAAACGGCCATCTTTTTTCCAAAGACAATTAGAGTAGGGCCGACTCGACTTTGACTGACTCGATTTGACGGAAAAGCAATAAAACTATGTAATTTATTATCATTCTCATTGTTTCTCATTAGACTACTCGACACTGGCAAAATTGATCCGAAAAGGACAGATGCCATTCATTAAGAAGAAGAAAAACTGCAGTTTGCTTTGCTTACTTCAGAATTTCAGATGGCAGCACTGGTATGTGAAATGCGCATGTTTTTCAATTTTATTTCAGGATTTTCCACTTGAAGGAAGTATCTGGATTTTTTCGGCGTGAAAACCCATGTAGCCATTTCATTTCAGTCGATTTTACTGTACAGGTTCAGCTATTGACGGATTTTCTAGCAAGCTGAGTCACCTTAACCCGTGAGAAGGCGCGCCTAATATTGTAACACAGATAGGCGCGCACGAGTAAATTGCTCACACTACTTTAAGTGCTTATATTTCTACAATATTAGTATTTTTGGCTATAAATGGGTTCATAATGAATAAAACAACATTTATTTAATATGAAAACCAGAGTTTTCATCAAAACTATGAAAAATAAATGCAACTTCTACCACAAATAACGAATTAAACCATCTTGGATCTACAATTTTTGGTAGTCTTCTAAAAAATATCGATAAAAAAAAATTCGCAGTAAAGTTTTAAAAATGTCACTCTACCATGAGTTCAGGACAAGTGTGCCTCTTGAAACACATTATACATGCATGAGTTATGTGCTCGGTTCAGAGTAATTGCTTGCATGAAGTGCATGTTTTTTGGACCGCCCATTCTTACATCTAGGAGATATCGCACAGAATCCGCACGTATTGTAAGCACGATTTTGTTTTTCATTCTTAGAATCTGCTAGCAAATTATTGAAATCCACTTGCAAAACCAAATAAATTTGAAGATTTAGTGCATTATTCAGATCACCTACTTTTCACCTAATTTGTAGCAAGACCGAAAAACATAAGCATTTATGTATGTCTCTATTGTACTAATCCCATAAAAAACAATTTAATACAAATTAACATAATATTATACAGAAAAAAACATTATAACTATTTCTGATATGAAAAATAAAACTTGCGCGGATAGGCGCGCAATAAGCAAATTGCCGCGTGACGGTATGGGACTTCTAGAAGTGCTTCACTGCGCAGTCGCATCGAGGCTGAGCAATGCGTAAGTTGCGCTAAAGGAAGAGGTTGAATAGTTAGGAAGGTACCTAGGCGCCCGGAACGCTATGAGGTTAGGAACACCAAAAACTTTCACAATCAATTTTTGTGTGAGCAAATTGCTCATAGCGCGCCTCCTCACGGGTTAAGAGATGTCACCCTACAGCCTACACTACAGAGATGTGCCTTTGTAGCTCTCGTAGAGAGTATTATATTCCTTGCTTTGTAGGCCCGCAGAACAATAATAATTATAAAGGACTAGCAGCCGCCCGCGGCTTCGTTCGCCGCGTTCCCGTTACGCCCATTCCCGTTTCTTACATCCGTTCTCCGTTACAATATCTTTATACCTAAATTGTAGCCTATGTTTTATTCTGATAATGAGCTATATTATTGTAAAGTTTTACTAAAATCCATGCAGTAGTTTTTAGGTGAAAGAGTTAGGTGAACATCCATCCATACTTACGAACTTTCGCGTTTAAAATATTAGTAGTAGGATAGTAGTAGGACCTTTAATAGGTATTAGGATTTTAAACAATAGATACATAATAAGGTAGGTACTACTTCTTTGATTGGGGCACTGTAAAACCTTATTATCTAACATAATATGCGTGGGGCTCAGGGATCTCATGTCAATCATTACTAAGGTCAAAGACTGGTTTGGCAACTTTGTTGGGGCGTTGGATTGGAACAAAGGCGAGTCCCCTTCACTGCGAGCGGGTGCATTAGCGTGGGCCAGGAAGCCTGTGCAAGTGCTCAAGGCGAACTTGCCCTTTCACCACAATAAGGATAAGGAACTGCAACTGTTCCCTGCGAGTAATCCAACCCCCAGGGTCATTTAGCAGTTTTCATCTTGCTAGTTTTATTGTTGGCATTGCATTGTAACTTGTAGGTACCTAGGTACCTAATATCTTTGCATGTACTTATTACAGGGTGAGTTCTATTGAGCGCCGCGCGCCGTCTCAAGAAATAAAAAAAACAAGTTCTGTAAAATAAATAAGAGTCTAATGTTTTTATTGATTAAGCACTTAATGTTTTACCTAGGTGGACAAGCAAATAAGTTCCTATTTTATAACGCTTTTATTAGCTTCACCTGTATGTATGTATGTAACCAACCCCTTTGAGCTCGATTTTGTCCTACTTTGAACGATCAGATTTGATTCAAACTTTGCACACCTGTCAAAGGTCGATGACAATGCAATAATATGAAAAAAAAAAAAAAAAAACCTACTTTAAACTATCAGATTTGACTCAAACTTTGCACACCTGTCAAAGGTCGATTACAATGCAATAACATGAAAAAAAAAAAGAAAAAAAAAAAAACTAAAAAGTAAAAAATGAATTATAGTTTAAAAAACTAAAAAAAACGCTTTTATAACTAATTGAACTAAAAAGTAAAAAATAAAATAATAATCAATTGAAAAATTTATATTATTGTTAAAAAGCGTGGGGGGCTTGATTTTGATTGTTGTAATTATTTTATCAATAGTTTATTATATCTGAAGTTATAATAAAAAGCACCCCACGCTTTTTGTACAATAATATAAATTTTTCAATTGATTATTATTTTATTTTTTACTTTTTAGTTCAATTAGTTATAAAAGCGTTTTTTTTTAGTTTTTTAAACTATAATTTATTTAGAATATCAATACCAGGTAAGTAGTACCTAGACAGGTAGGTAGGTATTCCCACCTATCAAAGGAGAAGGCTGACCTTCAGCCCGTGTGTTGTGCTTTTGATACACCTACCTACATAACACAAAAATAGGTAAGTATACCTACTACGAGTAACTATTTATATACGCACTCGCCCACCAGCCATCTAACAGCTAACCTGTCTGGCTAGGTACCTATAAGTACTTTCATCACAACAGTTAATTCAAGCCACACGTAACGCAGGACACGTTTCTAACGTGCATGCATGACCTGCGAGGCAACGCTTGGTTACCACTTCACATCTGGTGGGTCAGTGTGCTTGTAGTTGTAAAAAACCTTCCTATAGGTACTAACTTCGTTTTCATCGCCAACACAGCATTTACATTATTCTTATCGTGTCACCCATAAGTGTGGTGAAAGGATTCTAAGTGCACCTCAAAGAGGCTCCTTTCGTGCATTTATGTTAACATTCAGTACACGTTGCCGTTCCGCTATGGAATTTCGCCTCGAATGTGGTGTGGTTGACTTGGTCCTGGGGCCACTGACACCACCATTGCACTCTGTGCACGTTTTTTTGTCTTTTCTCTTTAATCTTTGGTTTGGCTAAAGTTTTTGAGGAAATCATGAGAAATGTGATCTCTCTCTAATTTTTATTAACCAGTAATAAACAAATATTTTTTTACAAAAAAGGGCATATTTAAATAAAATAAATAAATATTGTAGACAACCCACACAAAACTATCTATAATATTGTATGGGAACCAGATACTTTACTGGGTGTACCTATGCATAATTTTATTTGTGTAATGTTCTGTTTATCTATTTATTTTATTATTTATAAATGTTAGTTTTAATACATAATGTTAGTAACACAAAGAAACTTACAATTAAACAAATATTTACAAAATGTACAAAATACACAAGAAACAGTTGAGCTATCTGCAGACCGTTACAAACGATCTAGAGATAGCTCAACTGATCCAAATCAGTACCAGACGGAAGCGTCCCCAAGACGCTGGCAGCATTGCCGCGCTGAATATACCCACCAGCCCTTTGATCACGCGTCGCTTCGATCAGTCAATAATGTTAGTTACTTAGTGTTAATTTATTTATTTGCACAAACATCAGGATACTCCGCGGTACCCATTTAGATTTCCCACCCTGTCGCTTGACCTTACAAAATAGGATACTCTGTAGTGTGAGTGTCTTTATGGGAATTTACTTAGCTAGTATAATACCTACTATTACTGTATTATGCAACGTAGCTCATGTTATTCTTTGTTTCAGATGCCAGAACGAGTCGAAGACCTTTACAATTTTACCTACCACAATAATTCTGATGCAAGAACCGCGTCTAGCGAGTAGGTATAGGTACCTCAACTTACCTGTCAAGAGAGTTTAAATAACTATTGCAACAAGTATTGCAGACTCGAGAGTAGGTTCGTACTTCTACTTGTTGGTGGTTTATTATTAACAAAAAAAATGGCTTTTTGAGCTATAAACAGTGTAAATAAAACGACTTTATGAGAAATAGATGAGTAATAGCAGCACTTGGGAAAATGCAGTGCAGTCTAGAGATAGGCGGGATTCACCTCCAATTATTCCGTAAGAAGTAGGTATTTTGGATGAATACCCCAGGGTAAATTTCAAGTGGGGCTATTCAACGGATTTTTTTCGGAATCTCATATCTGATGTAGGTACTACACCAGTAATTTTCAAGTAAGGTAAGTTAGGTATCTTATCTATCGACCTAGGTACCAAATTTCATGCAGATCGGATCAACAACAACGGTTCAAGAAACAATCTCCAAAATTATCGATAAGGAATGATTATTCTTTATGCACTACTTATACTATACACCACTATTTTGTAATTACAAAAAAAATATGCCGATATTGGCTGCTGATACTGAACACATCCACGAAAAAAAAACATAATGTTCTACCCCTACTACATTACCCTATTTTTTTTTGGTAATTACAAAAATAGTGGTGTATAGCCTCATTACTATAGGGCAGGGGTTCCCAAACTATTTTGGACAAGTGACCCCTTTTCCAAAATGAAACGTTACCTCAGACCCCCATGGCCAAATTACCTACTTATAAGATCAACCCCCTTATTCATAATGGTCCGCTTACTTAAAACAGCTGCTACAGTGTATTATTGTATTTTTTTTTTTTTTTTAATGTTTGTTACCGCATAACTTCGTAATTTGTAAGCCGATTTGAAAAACTATTTTTTTATCTGAAAGGTACTGCATCCAGATTGGTCCTATTTTAACTTTATTAAAATCGGTGTTGCCATTTTTTTTTAACTTTTTTTTAATGTTTGTAACTGCATGCCTCCGTAATTGATGAACCGATTTAGAAAATTATTTTTTTATCTGAAAGGCACTGCTTCACGATTGGTTTCATTTTAATTTTATTAAAATCGGTGTTGCCATTTTTTTTAAATATTTTTTTTTAATGTTTGTAACTGCATGCCTCCGTAATTGATGAACCGATTTAGAAAAAAAAAATTATCTGAAAGGCACTGCTTCCAGATTAGTCTCATTTTAATTTTAATAAAATCGGTGTTGCCATTTTTTTTAAATAATTTTTTTAATGTTTGTAACTGCATGCCTCCGTCATTTATGAACCGATTTAGAAAATTATTTTTTTATCTGAAAGGCACAGCTTCCAGATTGGTCTCATTTTAATTTTATTAAAATCGGTGTTGCCATTTTTTTTTAAATATTTTTTTTAATGTTTGTAACTGCATGCCTCCGTTATTTATGAAGCGATTTAGAAAATTATTTTATTATTCAATAGAAGAAGACAGAGTGAGAATTAGCAATGCTTTAAGTTAGCAGACTATTATAAATAAGGGGCCTATCTTTAGTTTTCTTTCTATTGATACAAAATACCTAGGTGTTAAGGTACAAATTGGAAAACTTTGCACTTGGTTAAGTGAGTAAAGTTGACTTCATTTTCTCATCCAAATTTAACAAAATAAAAAGTCCAAAAGTTTTATTCTTAGTACACGTAACACAACATAAACAATACAGTACCTACCTACCTAAAGTTTTAAATAAGAACGTGTGGTAATTTAATAGGGGGTCGATTTTTAGACCTCGTCGACCCCCAAAATCAGTTTTCGTTTATATCGACCCCTAGGAAACCAATATCGACCCCAAGGGGTCGATATCGACCACTTTGGGAATGCCTGCTATAGGGGTAGATAGAGCCCACGGATTTCGACAAATCGCCTAATTTCTCAAGTTGCCAATGAGATCAAAAATTAATGTTATTATGTATGTGGTTTCTCGATAGGTGCGCAATCGCAAAATTAGTTGTGTTAATCAAACTCTTGCGCGCAACGCAAGTCACAAAACCGGTGCGGCGGACTGGAATGCGGTCCATGAAGTTTAAAGATTGCAAAAACGTGTTTGCTTAATTTTCCACATTACCTTTACTCTGCTCTGCTAATTCCACTAAGTGCAAGTTCAGAGGAAGTTCGACAGACACAGACAGACGATCGAAGTCGAATGTCTCATCGTTGCATCGCCGTTACTGTGGTTTCCTCTTTTTTTTGCCAGGTCAACCAACCATCGATGACCAACTCAACCCAAAACGGTGACATTATGTGAAGCTCGAGTGCTAATAATCACAAAACTTGCATCATTTTAGGGTTCTGTAGTTCCTACAAAGAACACTTAATACTTGAACCTTCGTCATCCATAACCGTCTACGTCTAAGATAGGAGGTCACAGCTGTTTAGCAAGCTGTATGTAGGTATGTTGTTATACGTGGGTGTATCTTTGTCTAGCTGATGTGACGACACTACCTACTTGAGAAGATTGGTGCTTAGGTAGGTATAATGAGCTAAATCAGCTAGGGAGTTATCGTGAATTATGGTTAGAAGACTTGGGTATGGGGCAGTCAGTCGGTCCAAACATTGGGTTTAGTATAAATGTAGGACTGGAGCGGTCACCGCGAGATCTCATTTCGGGGCAAACCGCTAGCTTAGGTACCTGTAAGGTATTGCATAGGAACAGATCAAAATTAATATTCCACTGTTATGGGGAAATGTGTGGCACGCACGCGTCTATCAAGTGGGTGGTGTTGAGAAACACAGCGCAGCTGGCGGGCGCGAACGCAAAGAATGAATGTTATTTTTCTGAATTGTGAAGATACGGAAGATCCTCAGTACGGAACTCTCGATGGGCCAGCAGTAGACTCGTACTTCACTGGTAATTTTTTCCGAAATAACAGTCACGCACTTGAGGGATTTTAGATGGAACGACGACGGAAGAAGGATGGAAGCAAGTCTGAAAAACTCACCATTGAAAGTCATTATAAATAAGTATCA
The DNA here is from genome assembly GCA_939531255.2 of Thera britannica. Taxonomy (NCBI): domain Eukaryota; kingdom Metazoa; phylum Arthropoda; class Insecta; order Lepidoptera; family Geometridae; genus Thera; species Thera britannica. The sequence continues at coordinate 6,097,455 of OW618048.2, forward strand.
AAGAAGAAATAATAGTACTTACATAATACATACCTAGTAGGTACTTAGGCCCAATTTCACGGATGCCAAATCGCGAAATCCAATATTTGTCAACTCAAATTTTGCAAGAAAAAATTTATACCTACCTAACTAGGTATAATATCGCTGATGGAACACGCATACTATATGGCCCACCTGAGGTTAAGTGGTAACCATCGCCTATAACAAAGTATTGCCTCGTAGGTCTCGCACGTGTCCTACGATGCATGCACCGTGCCAGTAATTTCAGGTAACTACTCAATATTTTTTACACACATGTTTTTATTGATTTATCGAAGTAAGTCTTCTAGGTATTAGTAGTAGGTAAGGTAGTCATTTTGCCATTTAACGTATTTGAACATTCACGAAATTTTTTTTATTCACGGTTTTTTAATAGCTTTGAGACTGTTTTATAGTGAGCGTGAGGTATTATGTAGTTAACAAGTGATAGTAGGTATTTTTTATGTATGCAAGACGATTTAATAAAAAACATTCATGACCCCAAGGGGTCGATATCGACCACTTTGGGAATGCCTGCTATAGGGGTAGATAGAGCCCACGGATTTCGACAAATCGCCTAATTTCTCAAGTTGCCAATGAGATCAAAAATTAATGTTATTATGTATGTGGTTTCTCGATAGGTGCGCAATCGCAAAATTAGTTGTGTTAATCAAACTCTTGCGCGCAACGCAAGTCACAAAACCGGTGCGGCGGACTGGAATGCGGTCCATGAAGTTTAAAGATTGCAAAAACGTGTTTGCTTAATTTTCCACATTACCTTTACTCTGCTCTGCTAATTCCACTAAGTGCAAGTTCAGAGGAAGTTCGACAGACACAGACAGACGATCGAAGTCGAATGTCTCATCGTTGCATCGCCGTTACTGTGGTTTCCTCTTTTTTTTGCCAGGTCAACCAACCATCGATGACCAACTCAACCCAAAACGGTGACATTATGTGAAGCTCGAGTGCTAATAATCACAAAACTTGCATCATTTTAGGGTTCTGTAGTTCCTACAAAGAACACTTAATACTTGAACCTTCGTCATCCATAACCGTCTACGTCTAAGATAGGAGGTCACAGCTGTTTAGCAAGCTGTATGTAGGTATGTTGTTATACGTGGGTGTATCTTTGTCTAGCTGATGTGACGACACTACCTACTTGAGAAGATTGGTGCTTAGGTAGGTATAATGAGCTAAATCAGCTAGGGAGTTATCGTGAATTATGGTTAGAAGACTTGGGTATGGGGCAGTCAGTCGGTCCAAACATTGGGTTTAGTATAAATGTAGGACTGGAGCGGTCACCGCGAGATCTCATTTCGGGGCAAACCGCTAGCTTAGGTACCTGTAAGGTATTGCATAGGAACAGATCAAAATTAATATTCCACTGTTATGGGGAAATGTGTGGCACGCACGCGTCTATCAAGTGGGTGGTGTTGAGAAACACAGCGCAGCTGGCGGGCGCGAACGCAAAGAATGAATGTTATTTTTCTGAATTGTGAAGATACGGAAGATCCTCAGTACGGAACTCTCGATGGGCCAGCAGTAGACTCGTACTTCACTGGTAATTTTTTCCGAAATAACAGTCACGCACTTGAGGGATTTTAGATGGAACGACGACGGAAGAAGGATGGAAGCAAGTCTGAAAAACTCACCATTGAAAGTCATTATAAATAAGTATCAAAGAAGAAATAATAGTACTTACATAATACATACCTAGTAGGTACTTAGGCCCAATTTCACGGATGCCAAATCGCGAAATCCAATATTTGTCAACTCAAATTTTGCAAGAAAAAATTTATACCTACCTAACTAGGTATAATATCGCTGATGGAACACGCATACTATATGGCCCACCTGAGGTTAAGTGGTAACCATCGCCTATAACAAAGTATTGCCTCGTAGGTCTCGCACGTGTCCTACGATGCATGCACCGTGCCAGTAATTTCAGGTAACTACTCAATATTTTTTACACACATGTTTTTATTGATTTATCGAAGTAAGTCTTCTAGGTATTAGTAGTAGGTAAGGTAGTCATTTTGCCATTTAACGTATTTGAACATTCACGAAATTTTTTTTATTCACGGTTTTTTAATAGCTTTGAGACTGTTTTATAGTGAGCGTGAGGTATTATGTAGTTAACAAGTGATAGTAGGTATTTTTTATGTATGCAAGACGATTTAATAAAAAACATTCATGACGTTTTAGTCATGAATGTTTTTACCTATGACTAGCTGCCGCCCGCGGCTTTGCTCGTTCCCGTTACGTTTTCGGGATTAAAAGTATCCTATGTCCGTCTCTTGGTTCTAAGCTACATCCTACCAATTTTCAGCCCAAAAGGTCCTGCCGTTCACGCATGACCAAGGGAAGGGGTTCAAGATATAGATTTATGATTATAATTTTACATCTTTTCAACTGTATTTTAATCCATAATTATACTTTGACTTACTTAACTACATACTTTAGAATCATTCCACTTTAAATAACTGGAGTTTTTTTGGGTAGGTAACTTATCACGATACATAACATACCTATTACAGGTAGGTATGTTATTATATCGTGTAATGAAGAAGATTAAGCGATAATGTAGATTGGTTAGGTAGGATTCATGGAAAGTTATTACAATATTAGTCAAAGTCACTGCCGCCCGGTCTTGAGAAATAATGTACCTAGCTATTGAACTTGTACCCACTTGTTTTGTATGAGTTTTCTATTTACTTATCGGTCGGTTAATCATAACAAGATAAGGTTAAGGTCGGCCGATTTTCCTTATTCGGACATCCGAATGGAATCAATTTAAAATACATTAAAATGTTGCACATTATCGCTTTTTTTTAAACGGAACAAATACATTTACTCCATGGATTCGGATGTCCGAATACGGAAAACGTGTGTATGCGGCGGGCCTAAACCTAGAAAACCCGCCTTCAACCAAACTGCTAAATTGATTTCAGGGAATTTTTAAGGGACCAATCTGAAAGTATTGCCTTTCAGATAAAATAAACAAATTGAGAACCAACTCCTTGTTTTTTGAAAGTCGGATAAAGAGGCGGTTTCGATTCGGTTGGTATACCTACTTTTGATACCTCGGAGTTTTTTATTATTTGAGAGGTTACCAGCAGTTCAGTAGTAGGTAATTAATTAAGTTTTGAAGTCGGTCTTTCAAGTTTGTTATAGGTAGGTACATAGAAAATTACCTATAAGAAGTTGGTAAATTATATTATGGTCATGGGACTCCTACAAATATTATTGTCAAAATAAATATAAAATACAATTTTCTTTCAATCATTTTATTAAAAGTGATGTGATGTATAGAGTATCAACTCTAGTTAGAGAAGGTTCATAAAATATTTTCATATAAAAACAAATTTAAAAACATATATTCTAGGCAAGTACTTGGTACCTAACTACGAAAGTAGCTTACCTAACTAAAATTAAATAAAGATACCTATAATAAAAATTTCGTCTGATTTCTCAAAATTAAGCACCAAAAATATATTTATTACCATTATAATATTATTACGTAGTAAGTACTTAGGTACGTTAAGTACTTTAGCTGTTACAACAAATCATAAGTACATAAAAAATTTAATATATACCTATGCTATACGAAATCCTTAGAAATATGTAGGTACATAATATACCTTAGGGCCGCCGGTTTCACGGACGAATAATCGACCAATCAAACATTTCGACAGTTATTTAACTCAAGTTTTGCAAGCAAAAATTTTACTTAAACAACTGTCAAATATTTTGATTGATCGATTAGTCATCCGTGAATACAGCCCTCTATTATTTAGTTAAACAAAACAAATATGTACGTTAGAAGACAAGACAGACAGACCGCACCTTCTACCAATGTGTGAATCTTTTACGTAATACTTTAGGTAGTAATAAAAACAAACCAAGTAGGTACATATTTAAGGTACGTACGTATTACCATCTATGATCAAATTATAATGGGTAAAACAGTTTTAATAATTAGAATTAAAATTATTCAGAGGATAAAAACCTTTGTCCTCAAAAATTTATCAACTTCTGTCATAAAAACTGTACTTTTGACTTGGTCTGTTTTAAAGACCTAATTTTAAATGGTTTTACCGACATCATTTTCTAGTGATGTAGTTTGTGTTTAGATTAAAAATTCTCAACTCGTCGGTAGGACAACCTATTTTGATCGAACTTACTTAATATACAAAACCTTTAAATTCCTAAATATTATACAAAATCTTACACCAATATTACCTACTTGTTATCGATCGTGCAAAAGCGAAAGGTACGACCTTGAGATCGCATAACAAGAAAATCTTGATTTCTTAAGCAATACGAATGTTCACAGAAAAGACGCTCAGTTAAAGCTCTGCTGCCTGTGACCATAGCATAGTTATAAGGTAAAGTTGTAGTCTGTTAATTAGGACACGGATACAAAATATCATCAAGATATGGAATGTCTTATCAATTATCAAGCGATTTATCATCTAAATCGGAATGTTTAGATAGACAAATACGTTATTCTTTCATCTGAACTGAAAGCATCAACATAATCATGAGCTAGAATCTAGATGATAATTAAAACAATAAGGTATAGTAATAAAATAATACATAATGAAATGGGATTAAGGCCGAGATTCATAGACCGAACTTTGACTTTACTTTGATGGAAAGTTCAACTTTTAACCAAAATTATATTTCATAGTTCTGTCAAGCTCTTCTTTATTCAAAATATTGATAGGAAACTTCGATAAACAAAGCTTACTTTGCGAAGACTGCTTTGCTGTAAAGCAAAGTGCGGTCTATGAATCTCAGCCTAACACATCGTAATACCTGTGTTCGGAACAGACGGACACATGACAGACAATGTGATGTAAGATCGAAGAGTCAAATTAATACCTACCTAACTAAAATCTCGAGTCTAGTATGATTTTAACTTTCCATGCACTAGCGATCTACGAGAGATTGAAGAAGAATGATAATATAACCAATGAGTGCAATCTTAAACAGTAATCTTTCGAATTCAACATCTTTTGGTCCATTAGACTTCTGTGGTACAAATCTAGTGTAAATAATACACCAACTGTACTCACATACATACAAATAAATGTATTGAACCTGCTTTGTTACCGAAGTGATGAATTGGTTAAAGTGATAAATTGGGGCAATAACAAATTCTTTGACCAAAATAGGTTAACAAAGAAAACAGAACCATGTGGTCCTCGCTAAAGAGCAGAGACCTAAGGAGAAAAGAAGCTCGCTCGTCCTAGGAGAGCACTGAAATCACAACAGAAGATAGGCATACGCCTAGAGCGAGGGAGATGCGAACAGAACTGTTGATCGCTGATGGGACGATGTTCAACACAGAGAAAAAAAGCGAAGTTGAAACTTGTAACTGAATGGTTAATTCGCAAAGTCTCATTCATCACTTTGACTAGATTCATCACTTTGACTGTAACATTTCGACTAACAAACATCAATATTTACATAATATTATTCCGCGTAACACTTCACCTCCATACCATACCGCACTTTACTCCACTGTAACCGATTTAGCGAGATTGCGCGGGCAATCGACGTTACACTCGCGCAGCACAGCGATGTGGTAGGCGAGCAACTGCATGGGGATGACTGTGAGTATGCCCTGGAGGCAGTCTACAGTTTTCGGGATTTGCAGGCATTGAGAAGCTAAAGACATAGTTTCTGTATCTCCTTCTTCGCAGATGACGATTGGCCGACCCTGGCGGGCCGTTACCTGTTGCAGTGCGTTCATACATTTATTGTACACGGGGTCACGCATAACTATCATCATAACAGGCATTGAGCTATCGATCAAGGCTAGAGGACCGTGCTTCAGTTCCCCTGCCATAATACCTTCGCTGTGCATGTACGTCAACTCTTTCACTTTCAAGGCTCCTTCCAAGCATGTAGCGAAATTATAACCACGACCCATGATCAGCAATGATCGCTGGCGGTATAGGTCTGTAGCGAGAGTTTTGATCTCTGAATCTAAAGCTAAAACCTGACGAACTTTTTTATCCAAATCGTTCAAGCCGGCGATTATATCAGAGCGTCGTTTTAACAAGGATATGCGGTCCTCACTGACCACGAGCGCGAACATAACGAGAGAAATGAACTGTGATGTGTAAGCCTTGGTGGAGGCTACTCCGATTTCAGGGCCGGCGTTGATGTGGACGCCGCAATGTGCTTCTCGGCAAATGGAGCTTCCGACGGTGTTAGTGATACCGACAATGAGGGCGCCATGTCTCTTACAGTAGCGCAGCGCCATGAGTGTATCGGCAGTTTCTCCAGACTGAGAGATAAAGAAGCATACATCATCACGGAAAACAGGTGTGTTCCTGTCCAAAAAGTCTGATGCCAGTTCTACCATCACTGGCAGCTCAGTTAGCTCTTCTAGCAACTGGCGAGTTGCTACAGCGCTGTGGTAGCTGGTACCACATCCAATCAGCATAAGTCTTCTGCATCGCTTGATTTCAGGAATGTAATCTTTTATACCTCCAAGAGTCACTGTACCTTCAGCGAAGTTAAGGCGACCTCTCATTGTGTTTACAATGGATTCTGGTTGTTCAAAAATTTCTTTTTGCATAAAATAATCATAATTTCCCTTCATAATCTGTTGAAGTTCCAATTTAAGGGTGAAGATTTCCCTCTGGTGGGGATCATTGCTGCTACCTGAAAGGCGATGAATGCTGAGCACTCCGTCTTTGATGTGAGCGACATCATCATCTTCAAAATACAAAACTTTGTTGGTGTGTTCAATGACCGCTGAAGCATCCGACGCAAAGAAATATTCAACATCCCTTTCCTCTTCCGGTTCAAAATGGGCATGGCTGTTAACTCGAGGCACGGAGGGAACTACTCCTCTGGTGGCCTTGTTGTTAGTGTACATAATAGGAATATGGTCACTAGATAGGCGACGCTTTGTCTTGATGCCAACCAGCAGAGGACTACCTCTCCGACTAGCCACACATTCATTGGGGAAGTAACGTGATTTGAAACACAAAGCAAAAGCCCCTTCAAGTTGTTGGATTACCTGCTCAACAAGTTCCTGGAAGCTGTAATTCTTGTGTTGGTTGTAAATGTGATCAATCAACTTTGCAATAGCTTCAGTATCAGTCTGGGATTCAAAGGCATATCCTTTTTTTTCTAGGAAAGTTTTGACTTCCTTGTAGTTGGTAATGATTCCGTTGTGAATTACAACAAAAGCATTGTCTTCTCCAGAGCGTTGAGGATGCGAGTTGATTGCGCTCGGCTCTCCGTGAGTGGCCCAGCGAGTGTGCGCGATGCCGCAGTGGGATTCCACGCATGTCTCCACAGACAGTTCGTCGCTACGTTCCTGAAGCAGCTCCTCGAGTGCAGCTACTTTTCCTTTGCGTTTCAGTACTGCGATATCTTTCAGATCAGCAGTATCAACGGCGACACCGGCCGAATCGTATCCGCGGTATTCCAAACGTTTCAGTCCATTGACAAGCAATTCCAATATTTCACGCCGGGTTTTAGGCGTAAGATGATTGATGTACGCGAATATTCCACACATTGTTATGGATACTTGGAACTCGAGTGATTGGAACCACGACTCGCGAGACACTGCAGTCACCAGAACACTTAAGCAATATTGAAGGCCTACGCGTATTGCTCCTACCACTATTTGTTACTTTCACTTACGTGCGGCAAGGCACACGTCATCGTGTTTCGTTATCATTAGCTTGCTCGATCGTTGGTTTGTATCGCGAACAACGTTGTAAATAAAACAAAAATTCTGTAATTTCCGCTTCTTCGTGGAACTAAGCAATTTAGATCTATGAATGACAGTTGACGTTTGACATTGACACAGTCAATAATAGTGACTGCTAACTATTTTCAGAGCACAGAATAAAAAGCCTGAATCTCATTGCCAGTCCAATGCAGAGTCCCTACCTGTATTAGGACTGATATTATGGCAGTGGAAATTTCCGGAAAGATTTCGGTCATCTATTGGAATGGCGCTAAATTAAATAGTACCTATGGTTGAAAGAAATTCACAAAAATAAGTATCGAGGAGACATGGTGCATTTGTTCAATGCTGTAGATACTTATTATTATTGTACCGTGGTGTCCCAATGCAGGGCAAAGGCCTTAGGCCTTGTAGGTACTCCCCTACTTACCTACTGCCTAGCGAAGCGAATACATAGCTGTATAACCACGCGGTTCGGGCATGCCTCTGACACGATGACCCGCTGCCTGGTGCTTCGGCTTATGAAGTTCGTTTGGTAGGTGGCACCTGCGTCCTAGCGGCCTGAACGGTGGTCCACATGTTTTGGCCAATAACTAAAGAACTAGAACGTCAAATTATGAAACCTATACCAATCTGCGTCACAAATTCGTCACTAAATATTGGCATACCAGCCAGGCCTTATAAGTCTGGCCACATAGTCAACGAGGACAAAGCTGAAGCATGAGGCATACCGCAGGACGGAAAAGGAGAAAATAAAACCAGATGTATTGAACTTCTTCATTTATTATAGGACTAAAGAGAGACAGTTTTTACAAAATTGTTGAAAATATTACAAAGTTTTATTTAGCTTAAAATGAATGAGAGTCCGTGGTTTCCCACATGAGGATTTTCAGTTCTCTTTCTTAAAGTTTATGAGAAAAATAATTCAAATGCTGATTGAAATGTTCAAACCATCACACAATCGTAGGTACTTAACAAAATTGCGTCACTCAAGGAACATAAATAACTAACAGCTTCAAATCTTACCATGGTTTTCAAAACGTTTAACGCTTTTTCGTTTTGCTACTTAAGGTTTACAACCAATATCCCTTATCCTACACTCTGATGTTAACCATCATTTTACAAGACCTTACTTATGTTATGAAGGTACCTTGACCACCTCACTCATGTAACTGAAACCTTACTAAGTATATGTAACTAGGTAGGTACAACAATTTGTTTGTATCAATTCATTCCGTTTAAACGTAACACAACACAATAAATTTCATGTTATGTCGCCAAAGGCAATACAAGAGTGAACAAGACTTGAATGTTACCAGACCACCATTGATATAATTTGAAAGTTTGTAATTGGTTTAAAAATACATCAACCACTTCGTTCCTTTCCTCCTAAACTCTTTACGGTGAAAAATCAAAACATAATGAGCTTTCAAATGAGGAAACTCAAACTTGACGAATAACTTACGACTAAAATAATCACATAGACATAAACTTAAGACATAAGCGTAACTAAAACAAACTAACTTTAATATCGTGCTATGATAAATGCATAAGTAAAGGACGAGAGTGTTGTGACCTGTGAAGAAGCTCCGGCTAGAGGGAGACACTAAGGGAATTCGCACGCGACTACGGCTCAACATCATCAGGAGACATGTTTTAAGAGGCGGTGCACCGTCACCATCGGTCGTCGACAACAAAGCTGACGGGCCAAGAGCAAGTGCGCTCTTACCGACGATGGTTGACGGCAACCGTACTTTGTTTGACATGTCCTGCGGTTATTTCTTCTTTTGGGCCTTCTCGGCAGCCTTTGTGACCTTGCCGGTGGTCACCTCCTTGAAGTTGACGCTCTGGAACAATTTTTTTTTATAATAGCGGATTATAAAGATAGCGATCAGTGAAACTCTGTCAAATAACGCTGTGAAATTTGACAGCGTTTCACTGATCACCGACGCCAGCGACTTATGTGTGTGCAGGCCTTTAGCTGATACAAACGAGACGCTCTGGAAAAATATCGATGTTATTGTTTTTACATTCAATAACATCGATATTTTCAAGCAAAGAGGCATTAACACATCCCGCGCGATGCGCAGTAACAAGCTCGCTCACCTGCTCGTCACGCCTGCTCACAAGTTGAGCAAATCGGAGAGGTCAGTTTAAATAATGGGCCCCTCAGTCTATAACAGGCTGCCGGACACAATAAAAATAGATGCAACTTCTACAGCAGTCTTTAAAATACGACTACGTAAGTGGCTGCTCGGGCACTCGTTCTACTCGGTAAAAGAGTTCTACGAGTTACCGCTTATCTAGGAATAGATATAACTATTCGGAAATAAATTTAATAATATAATTAGCATCATTGTTAATGTTTTTATATGATCACAATCCTTTGTTTTTACTATAATTTATAAACTTTTTTATATTTAAAAATATAATAATAATATTTTTTATAATAATTTGGATAATGCACATTTTTTTGTGAACAATAGGCCTGACGACTAATTTTCAAATTCTCTTCTATCATATTCAGAAGTATCTATTATGTCTAAAATATATCATATTTCTGTAGAAAATTAAGGTTTTTGTGCAATAAAAGTACATTTAAATTTAAATTTTCAAATTCTCGCCAAAACGCTCGCTGGTGTCATGGCGTCTGTTATTACGTCACAGTTATAGTATTCAACAGTAAACATTGGTACTTTTGTACTAAATCAGAATGACATTTATATAGCCGTGACGTAATTCGCTCTGACCGGTGTTTGAGTCATCATGGCGGATTGTTGTATTTTGTAGATTTATATTATCAAATAAATTGACAATCTCGACATTAATAAGAGTATAAATACATTTTTTAAAATCTTTGAATCCTTTTTCATTAGATCAGATAAATATTTTGGCGATACTTGATTACTGTCTTCATGCCTATTGACTTGTAACTTGAGTTATAAATAAACTATTTGCATTTGTATTTGACGTTTCTGTCATAAAAAAATGATTTTTTTTTTAGATAAATAAACAGTCAATCCTTCCATATGTTACAAATATTTTATACTGTCCCAAAAGTTATGAACCGAGTTAGTTGAATTTGAATTCACGACTTTCGGCTTGTTACCATTAGATTAGACTTGATTAGAGCATCCCGTATCAAGAGGAAGGTCGTGGGTCCAAAATCCACTCGGCTCATATTTTTGTGTCAGGGACGAGGCAGGAACGTAGCCGTGGCAAGACCGAGCATCCGTGCCCCGTCAGGAGCTATCTGTTCACACAAGTTAATGCCGTGACAGTGTTAAAATAATAATAGTAATCCATATAATAATATCTCGGGTTAGACAGAGACTTTTAGACTTCTGACGAAACACGTCCCTGACACGGCACTGATGTGTGGGCACCTTAAGAAAGAATTTACAAAAAAAAATATATGCATATAACAGCTGTTTCCTATATACAACGTGTATCAAAATATGTGTACTATCCTGAAGGGGGGTGAATTTCCACCCCCCGGGGAACAACTTTTGTTCAACGACTTTTCGAACTTCGATTGGTATCTCTGAAAAAAACTGCAACGAAGTTTCAACATGAACAGCTGACTTTATACAAAGTGACAACCATAAACTCAGCTACAGAGGTAGTAGGTAGTAGTAGTAGACCTACAGAGGTAGTAGGTCAAGGGGTCAAGGGGTTACAAGGATAGGGTTGTCAATTTATTTAGGCATTATGAAATTAAATATTTTTGTATGGGAAGCTGAAAATAGGAATTTTTAATTATCTCCCCTCCACAACTGATCACCATTGTGGTCTGAAACCCCCCACCTTCGCATAGTACACATATTTAGATACACCTTGTATAGTACAAGCTCTGCCTATAAGGCTGGATAATGTTGCGTGGATTGTCCTAAATATTTATTTATGTATTGTATGTACCTTGATAACGCCAACGGCTACGGTCTGGCGCATGTCACGCACGGCGAAGCGGCCGAGCGGCGGGAACTCTGAGAAGGACTCCACGCACAGCGGCTTGGTTGGCACCAGGTTCACGATGGCCGCGTCACCGGACTTTATAGACTTCGGCTCTATCTCCGTTGTTTTACCTGTACAACAAACATACATAGATAGCTAATACTTTATTACTCACAAAAACATAGAAACAGACAATCATCATCATCAGCCCGTTTGCACCCACTGCTGAGTATAGGCCTTTTTTTTTAATGTAACTTGCTGATGGAACAAGCATATGGCTGATGTAAAGTGGTAACCATCGCCTATAACAAAGCAATGCCTCGTAGGTCACGCAAGTCAGGAACGTGCCCTACGATGCACTGCCCTGCGTCCATCAACTGGAGGCATACAGATATTCAGCCTCACGTGCCAGTAATTACACCGGCACCCATACCCTTCAAACCGAAACACAGCAATGCTGCTTCACGGCAGAAATAGGCATGGTGGTAGTACTTCCCCGGACGAGTGCTTCACAAAGAGCTCTACTACTACTAAATCCTCTTTATTGTGCCACTCTTTCAGGTCCCTCATGAGTCTCAAGCATTTGGAACAATGTCGTTCGACCAACGGGCGGGTGATCTGCCTCTAGGTCTTTGAGCATCTCTTGGCCACCATTCTGTAGCCGCCTTCGTTCATTTCCCGTTGTCCCTTCTTGCCAAGTGCCCTGCCCATCTCCACTTCAGTTTTGAGATTCGCGATGCTATAAGTATACAGTTGAGGCAAGCACGTAGAGTTGAGAACACAGTGCACACACAATACAGCGGAACAAACACACACAAAAATTCGGAAACTTCCTAGTTTTAAGTCTTTTGAAAGAGAAGTCTTCACTTGATTGATTCTCAACTGCTGCAGATATAATGTCAATGAACTTACAGATGACGCGACGGGTGAAGTCAAAGCCTCGTATCAATAAGATTTAAATTCCCAAACGCTTAAAAACAACTTTCATATTTATTAAAATAAATACAACCCTGTAAGCTACAACATACGCGTCGAGCCATTTACAGACAGGAAATAAGATGCACTACCGCATATTTGCTCAAAGATTGTAAGCTAAAGGACATACCGGTACGACGGTCGCACTTCTCCTTGATTTCGGCAAACTTGCAGGCGATGTGAGCCGTGTGGCAATCCAGGACTGGAGTGTAGCCATTGCTTATCTGGCCGGGGTGGTTCAGGACGATTACCTAAAACCAAAGATGCTCTTTATCATTGAAAAATTGACATGTACCTGACTGTCTTGGGTGTTATTAATAATCCTGGCGCAACGCTGGAGTAGTTAAATCGTGTTTTCATTCACATTTGTTCGAGTTGACAGTTGCATGTGAATGCAAGAGACAAAACACGGATCAACTAGTCCAACGCTACGCTACGATTATTAATAAGACCCGTGTTTACATCTGTAGTAATAAATAAATAAATAAATAATTGTATTCTTTTCTAGCTTTAATTCTAATCTGAGCTAGGAAATAGGATCTGCACTGACGTTCAGCGGTGGGGTGTATTTTGCATCCTGCTAGGCTCACCCCAGCCAGCCCAACTCCTTCAAATAGTGGAGCATGGTCCTTCTCCAGATCCCATTTCCTAGCTCAGATTAGAATTAAAGCTAGAAAAGAATACAACTATTTATTTATTTATTTATTACTACAGATGTAAACACGGGTCTTATTAATAATCCTAGCGTAGCGTTGGACTAGTTGATCCGTGTTTTGTCTCTTGCTAGCAGCCAGCCAGCAGGTTGATAGCAGCAAAGCCTTTTTTGTGTCGACAACCCGTGTCCGACCTCCTAACTTATGGTGAAGTTTGTCGACCTTTGCCGAAGAAGCCTAAAAGAGAGACTAAAGAAAAAAAGAAGTTTTGACTTCAAAAAGCCTAAAGGCGATATAGGTAAACCAGAATAAGAGACAAAATAATGCAATCAAAACATTGCATATTAATTTGCAAGTCGTTTTATCTACAAGACGAATCCACAAGTGTATACTTGAGGATTACCTACACTTGTTTGCTTTTATGTGGCACCGGCCCTTCACACTAGCACGTAAACCACAAGTGCCTGCTGAACAAACATTAAACAATAATATATATATACAGGGTGTCCCAAAATTCAACGATAAGCCGGCACCAGAGGATGGACCTACGAATGACTATTCGAGAAAAAAATAGAAAAAAAAAATACCTCTACTTTTTTTTAAACATTTTCCAACAACAAAAATCTATTTTGGGCACATAGTAGAAGTGATTACTATTAACAACAACTTATGAAATTTGGTTCTTGATTAGAAAAAGTGTCATTATTTTTTTTTTGTGGCTAGTTTTCCTAAAGTATTATACCATTTTAAAATCTAGGTTAGTTGCGCTAATTTTTTAAAAAACTTGCCATAGTAGTGTCCATATTTTTTTTTTACACTACGATGAGTTAACGTTTACTGAACGTTAAAACCTTTCAAAATTTTAGGGAAATAATTTTTTTTGGTTGTTTTTTTGTATAAAACTACGAAAATTCTGTAATTTTCAAAGATTATGGTGAATAGTAGTACTACTTAGGTTGTAGGTACAAACAAAAAAACTGAAATATTTGAAAAATTGTGGTCATGGTAGTTAAAAGTGTCATAAGGGGTATACATTTTCGAAGAATTTCCATTTTTTTTAAGTAATTTAAAAAAAAGTAGAGGTATTTTTTTTTTCTTTTTTTTTCTCGAGTAGTCATTAGTAGGTCCATCCTCTGGTGCCGGCTTATCGTTGAATTTTGGGACATGTTGTATATGCATATACGACGTGTTACCAAATAGCCCGTAAAAAATATAACTAATTATTAAAGTCAAAACTCTAAGCTGTCATGTCAGGGAACCAGATTATTTAACAGAAAGACCTACCTACGTATAATTCACCTAGTGATTGTCCACTTCTATTTTTTATGAATAAAAAATAAAAATATTGTAAATGGACTCGTTTAAAGCTCTATTTCACCTCCTTTCGGCTTTACAGGTAGTTTTGTAACACCCTGTATAAAAGAAAGTCGTGTAAGTTACAATATAGAATTCAAGAGCAGCTGAACAGGTTTGGCTGAAAATTGGTAGGGAGGTAGCCATTGGATGGTCTTAAGACCATGAGAACTTTTTATCCCGAAAAAGTAAACAGGAACGTGGCGAGCGAAGTGGACGGTTGCATGTTTATAATAAAGATATTTTTTTATAGACTGATCGGAAAGGTAATTGTAATAAAACAAGTCATATAACAATGACATTTAAAATCATTAGGACTTAAAAATAATCAAATAAATCAGTTCATAATTTCATAGTATGCAATCGGTTAATCAGCGCCGTCCTATTTGCATCTGATTATTATTTGATCAACAATTTAATCACAATAATCTACTTTGTAAAAACTGCTAATGTACGGAAATTTCAAGGTTCTAAAGATAAGCAGTTATTTCGTAACCCAACCTAAGCAGGAAATACAGAAACCAGATAATATTTAATTTTAAATGTCATCAGTATCCAGTGAGTATAAAAAAGCAGCCAAGTGCGAGTCGGACTCGCCCATGAAGGGTTCCGTAGCATCAAGTAACATAATATAAAGGTTCTTATAGTTCGTCGAAAGGTAAATTGCGGTTTACGATTTATGACGTATAAAAAAAAACTACCGACTAGATCTCGTTCAAACCAAATATCGTAGAAAGTTTGCATAGTAATGCACAACATATATTTTTTTTAGTTTTATCATTCTCTTATTTTAGAAGTTAGAGGGGGGGGGGACCAACTTTTTTCCACTTTGGAAGTGTCTCTCGCACAAACTATTAAGTTTAGAAAAAAAATGATATTAGAAACCTCAACATCATTTTTGAAGACCTATTCATACACGTATGGGATTGATGAAAAAAAATTTTTTGAGTTTCAGGTTCAAGTATGGGGACCCCCAAAATTTATAGTTTTTTTTCTATCTATGTGTGAAAATCTTAATGCGGTTCACAGAATACATCTACTTGCCAAGTTTCATCAGTCTAGCTCTTAAGGTTTCGGAGAAAAATGGCTGTGACACATACGGACGGACGGACAGACAGACAGACATGACGAATCTATAAGGGTTCCGTTTTTGCCATTTGGCTACGGAACCCTAATGTCTGTAGGCCTACCAAAAGCTCTAGTCTCTGGCTCTGGTTTTGAGTGTGTGAGTACTCACCAGTGTATTATACTGTGCGTGTGACGTTTCGATGTAAGATTTATTTAGACAACACTCGCACAGACTCAAAACCAGACAGAGCTTATGGCAGGCCTACTGATGTGACATCTTTGTCTGTTATTTGCATCGATGTTATTTGTCTGTATTGCCTCAGGAAACTAAGAACTAATTTAACGTGGACGAAGTCGTGGCCAATGGCTAGCAGGCATATTAATACGTTTATAATGATAATGACATAAACTATCCTCAATTGATCATCAACAAACTATAGGCAAATAACATTTAGTTACTGGTGCATTCCAAAAGTTAATTGGATTCAATGACAAAAATTACCTTCACTAATGACATTGATTTTGAAATAAGTTTTGCTACTATCTACTTCCTAAACCAGTGTTGTTTGCACACTTGGAAAAGTGGAACTTCCTGTTTTTTTTTATACTAGCAATCTGTCCGGCTACGAACAGGTAGCTGAGCATGTCAAGATAGTAAAATTAAATAACAAAATAAAATTAAACCAACATAAAAAAAAACCATTGGGCAGGTTTGAATTCTGACGGCAGGGTTGTTCCAACTAATCCGGTGCTCTTTTCAAAATAGTAGGTTAGTTCCTATACTACAGTTGTTACTCACTAAAATTGGTACTGACTAAAGTTGGTACTTCTTAAGTTGGTATTTCTTAAGTTGGTATTTCTAAAGTTACTTCTTAACTTGGTATTTCTAAAGTTGGTATTTCTAAAGTTGGTACTTCTAAAGTTGGTACTTCTAATGTTGGTACTTCCAAAGTTGGTACTTCTAAAGTTGGTACTAACTAAAGTTGGTACTTCTAAAGTTGGTACTAACTAAAGTTGGTTACTTACTAAAGTTGGTACTAACTAAAGTTGGTACTAACTAAAGTTGGTAGTTCTAAAGTTGGTACTAACTATAGATGGCACTTACAAAGTTGGTAGGTACTTCTAAAGTTGGTACTTAAAGTTGGTACTTCGAAAGTTGGTACTAACTAAAGTTGGTACCTACATACAAAATGACGTAATAACCTCATTGCACCTCATTGTTCTGTGGTTATGGTGATCTTGTCTTCTAAGATCGTTTGATTCCTAAGCGTGTGAGTGGCAGATGAAGTATAGTGGTACTTATACTTACTTGAGCTATGAATTCGGAAGCGCCTCTTGGCGGAGCGTTCTTGGAGTCTCCAGCGACGTAACCGCGGCGCAACTCTTTCACCGACACGTTCTGTCAAAAAATTCATCTACTAAATCAGGGGTAACGTGGCCTAGTGAACAGAACGTTGGTGGCCTAGTGGTAGCGGCCCTGCCTTCCAATCCTAAGGTTGGATTCAAATCCAGTTGTGTACCAATGACTTTTTCTACGCAAAAATGTATGCACACTTTGCCAGTGCTCTCAAACGGTGAAGGAAAATATCGTGAGGAAATCGGCATGTCGTTTAACCTAATAAGTTTCGAAAATATGTGTCCTTGTTTGTATTTAAGGTTCTTGTTTCTTTTTTTTCTGTATTTGTGTTCATTCAATAAACTTTTTTCATTTCATTTCAAGTGCACGAAAAGAGCCTCATAAAGGTGTACTTAAAATCATCTGCATGGTTCGAAAGAACCAGAGTGGTGAAAGAAAAGATCATATTATTTGTTTAGAGAAGTTCATACGTTCATAGTGAAGATGAGGTGAAGGTCAAACCATTCATCGTCAAGAATGTTCAAGTTTTTATTTTTTACTTTTAGTTCTAACGCTACTACTACGCTTTGTGTCAGTTTTACCAACCCGTTATTCGTAAACATTTCTCATCATCATCTATCTTTATTGTTAAACAAGTTGTGCGTCGCGTCGTAGAGACGGAAATTAATCTGGCGGATAGCGAAAGCGGCTAGCTTACTCCAAATTGATAAAAGCTTAAGGGTAGCTTCGACACTGACCTTAACGTTGAAGCCAACGTTGTCTCCCGGCATAGCCTCTTGCAGAGCCTCGTGATGCATTTCCACAGATTTCACTTCTGTGGTGATGGCGGCCGGAGCAAACACTACCACCATACCTATGGACAGTTCAAATCTTTCATAGCACAATTTATTCTAAAAATTATGTTAACAGAAGTAGTGGTATGTATGGTAGTAGTGGATTTATTTTGAAACAGGCGATAAATGAAGCTCACATAAAAGTGTTTGAATGTTGTTGTGTTGGTCTCACCTGGCTTCAGCACTCTCAATGTAAAGTTTAAGGTGTTGAATGTTGTCGTGTTGGTCGCACCTGGCTTCAGCACTCTCAATGTAGAGTTTAATGTGTTGAATGTTGTTGTGTTGGTCTCACCTGGCTTCATAACTCTCAATGTGGAGTTTAAGGTGTTGAATGTTATTGTGTTGGTCTCATCTGGCTTTAGCACTCTCAATGTAGAGTTAAAGTTATTGAATGTTGTCGTGTTAGTCGCACCTGGCTTCAGCACTCTCAATGTAGAGTTTAATGTGTTGAATGTTGTTGTGTTGGTCTCACCTGGCTTCATAACTCTCAATGTGGAGTTTAAGGTGTTGAATGTTATTGTGTTGGTCTCATCTGGCTTTAGCACTCTCAATGTAGAGTTAAAGTTATTGAATGTTGTCGTGTTAGTCGCACCTGGCTTCAGCACTCTCAGTGTAGAGTTTAATGTGTTGAATGTTGTTGTGTTGGTCTCACCTGTCTTCATAACTCTTAATGTGGAGTTTAAGGTGTTGAATTTTATTGTGTTAGTCTCATCTGGCTTCAGCACTCTCAATGTAGAGTTTAAGGTGTTGAATGTTGTTGTGTTGGTCTCACCTGTCTTCATAACTCTTAATGTGGAGTTTAAGGTGTTGAATTTTATTGTGTTAGTCTCATCTGGCTTCAGCACTCTCAATGTAGAGTTTAAGGTGTTGAATGTTGTTGTGTTGGTCTCACCTGGCTTCAACACGCCGGTCTCGACGCGACCGACGGGCACGGTACCGATGCCTCCTATCTTGTACACGTCTTGTAGAGGCAGACGAAGTGGCTTCTCCGTGGGCCGCGACGGAGGCTGTATCGCGTCTAAGGCCTAAGAAACAACCACATCCATTTTACTTCATACTCAATTCTCAATGTTTTAGGTGCTATACTATTTCTCATTAGATATTTTATGCTCAACCTTGATATTTGAACCTCGATTAGTGTGCTACAATCTCTTTAAATTAAGCAGTAAGTGTCTCACAAACAAACAACAGCATAAGTGTTAGTGCACGTTTCTTTTTGTATAATATTTTTGCGGAAAAATGTTACCGTGCACATTAATCCCTTTGTGGACCTTTATGGCCTATGCCTTAAGGGGGTAGGGGGAAATGTTCAGCAGTTAACTTCTTCAGGCTCATGATAATGATGATTCAGTAGTAGTAGAGCTCTTTGTGTGTGACTCGTCCGGGGAAGTCCTACCACCATGCCTATTTCTGCCGTGAAGCAGCATTGCTGTGTTTCGGTTTGAAGGGTATGGGTGTCGGTGGAATTACTGGCACATGAGGCTGATCTGTATGTCTCAAGTTGATGGACGCAGGGAAGAAGTGCATCGTAGAACACGTTCCTGTCGTGCGTGACCTACGAGGCAATGCTTTGTTACAGGCGATGGTTACCACTAACATCAGGTGGGCCATATGCTTGTTCCATCAGCTAGTTGTATAAAAAAAAATGGTGGTTCTAATGACGTATCTTACAGGTGGAAGGGAGCCAGTAGAAATCTCACCTCAATAAGGCACTTGCCCTCAGTCTTGCCTTCCTTGCGTTCGATGGTCCACCCCTTGAACCAAGGCATCTTCTCGGAAGGTTCCAGCATGTTGTCGCCGTGCCAGCCGGAGATTGGCACGAAGGCGACCGTCGCCGGGTTGTAGCCTGCACGAGACATTTACATTGCCTATCGATTCGAAAGGACTGCGGTATCTCAAGGCCACCGAAACGAAATGCTACAAACATATTTTCTAAAGGCTAAGGTACCTACCTACAAACTTCTGTAATTGTTTTTTTTAGAAAGTTACCTATTAGAATTTCGCAAACCTATTTTTATCAACAGGTATGTGGCGTAATAAGTTGTTGGTATCTTTCTAATTATAATGCGGTTATAATGCAGCTCTGACCTAAAAAGTTAGTTACGAAAACGAAAACGCTCAAGAGTTGTAGGTACCAATTTACACCTCTATTCAGTGTTGCCACCTTAGCCCTTTCGTGTTAGATCTAGCACTTTTTCTACTTCGGAGATATGATTTTGGACGATTCCGATGATACATAGATACTCTATTTTTTTACAATGTAATAACTACTTAGATTTTGCACTTTTTAATGCGTTTTAAATTAAAAAATTCTAATCCTTTGCATTTTATACTTGTGTTTTAGCTTTTTCTAGCACCTCTTTTGATGACCAAAGTTGCTAAATCTAGCTCTTTCTAGCCCGTCCAACTGCTCTTTTTCAAAAACCAAGGTGGCAACACTGTCTCTATTGGCTCGTGAAGTTTGCCTAATGTTTGCTTACCGATTTTCTTGATGTAAGAGGACACCTCTTTCTTGATCTCCTCGTAGCGTGCTTCGTGGTAGGGCGGCTCTGTGGAGTCCATCTTGTTGACGCCGACAACTAGCTGCTTCACGCCGAGCGTGAAGGCGAGTAAGGCGTGCTCACGCGTCTGTCCATTCTTGCTGATGCCCGCCTCAAACTCGCCGGTGCCGGCTGCCACGATCAGTACAGCGCAGTCGGCCTAGCCAACCACCATCCATTTATACCAGACAAATAAAAACTTAGCAGTGATTTAATAATGTCCCAAAAGTTAAGAGCCGAGCGGGATTTGAACCCGCGACCTTTCCCCCTGGTACAACACCTTGGTTTGATTATCTAACAGTTTCAACAAGTGGCTCTAGCCACTTTTATTTTGAAACATTCAACGAAGACGGAAATTTAGCCTCGAGTTTTTTAGGCAAGCCCGCGAATTATTTAGCGTATAATCCTTGTTTTACCTGCATTTTGTTACGTCTATCCTTGGCTATAATTTTGTGATGAACATAATAAGAAGAAGTCTTGAATAATAATTCTAAAGATCAAGGTCGATCACATACGGTAAAAGGTCAAAACTGTAGGTATACGAGCGAAAAGGTCATCTCGTAATAGGATGTCATGTGGCTCGCTGTTATTTAGAGCTCGTCTCAAACCTGTTTCGAAGATTCAATTGTAATGTCATAGATTACCTGAGAAGTTCCAGTGATCATGTTCTTGATAAAGTCTCTGTGTCCAGGAGCATCGATAATGGTGACGTAGTATTTAGCAGTTTCAAATTTCCACAAGGCGATGTCTATCGTGATACCGCGCTCTCGTTCAGCTTTTAACTTGTCAAGTACCTAAGTACGATAATAGTTTAAAATATCATAAAATAAATTATTTATTAGCACACTGTTGATAATTTGCAGAAACCAAATCAACTCTACATAAATCCTTCCTTCTTCTTCCTGCCCTTATCCCATTTTATGTGGGGTCGGCACAACATGTGCTCCTCTCCCGTTCTCCTCGATCAGCCGTCATCTCTGTATTCACTTCTTTCTTATCCATTTCATCGTTCACACTGTTTATTTTTTGTATTTTTATGTCCATCTCTTCTTTAGCCTACCTCTACCCAAATATCCATCTACATTCATACTCAACTCTCACCGACTCACAAGTTCCCTCTCTCCTCAAGACATGCCCGTACCACGCCAGCCTGTTACTCCTCAATTTTTCTGTTACCGGTGTTACTTTCAGACTTCCTCTGATATACTACCTAAATCCTTACCCAAGCATATTTGAAGGATCCTTTGCCCATCTCTTGAGCTTCTTTCTCGAACTTTTCAATGGTCCGCTTGTCAATGCCGCCACATTTGTAGATCAAGTGACCAGTGGTAGTGGACTTGCCGGAGTCCACATGCCCAATCACCACAATGTTGATATGAGTCTTCTCTTTACCCATAATGTGAAGTCGAGTGCTAGGAATGCGATGTTAAACTTAATCTAGGAGAAAAAGAAATTATTACTTAAGTAGGGCGGGGCACTGAGCTGAAACAATTTGCTTTAAATTGGCGTTCCCGCCCGTTATCTATCTTTCTTGCACAGTGAAGTTAAAAATCGTAGGTACACGTCCCCAGAAGGGGCCGAGCTTTGAGTAATTAATAAAGAATTATTACCTAAGAAATTATTAAATTATTATTATTCATGCACGCTGCATGAATCACAATCACATTCCTCTTTCTTTTCCTCGTCTTTATTCGAGCCATATAAGATAACCAAAACCACCCCCAAGCACAAAACGGCATTTACAGTAATAATCATAATCACTTTTTAATTATAACGGGACACTTTTTGCACCTGAATCTAGTTTATGACTGAAATGGGCTAGAATACTTCCCTAGAACGCTCTCCCGAGTGTGCGCATTGCATAGGAGGTCCGGAACATCGATTCAGGGCGAGCCTGCATCTCCAATATAGACTAGGTACCTATACATCTAGAGCGTCTGCCTGCCCTCAATTGCAATATCACGATAGCTTAGTGTACCTAGATCCTTCAATACAAACAAAGAGAGACTCTAGGTACCTATTACGAAACCCGAAATACTTACCTACAAATTTCAGAGTTCGCTCAAAAGGGTAAAGTTGTTAGAATTGCATCTCCAAATGCCACCTCAAAGGTTAAAAGTGCACAGGGTTATTGATCGGTAAAGAGATAGGTAACCAAGCTAAAGATTTCGCGGCACCTCTAACATTCATTGTATAAGGCAGACAAGCTGCAAACCTGGGTACTTGGTTTATTTTGCGAATATCATAGCAGTAGTAGATAATTTTAATAGGTACTTTATGCACACTTGCTTGCGTAAAGTTCGTACTCTACCTACTAAAAATAATGCGCAGTGAATGTTTATTGCAAAACAAAGACTAAGTGCCCAAGTGAATGTATTCGATCTAAATAAAGCACAAGACTAAGTGATCTATACGTACGGCCATATCAGCTTTATGCAGATACGTAGGTATACCTATCAGTAAAGCTTGTTTCAGAATTAGAATAATCCGCATGTCGCACAACGTGCCGGTTCTATAGAGTAAAGCATATGGGTTTCTTTCAGTGTCCATTTTGTGCATGCATTCATCCACATCGTGAATTTATATCTATACCTACTGTAGACAAAGATGTAGAATTTTCGTAAACAAACACGTAGTAATAGTTGTTGTTCGTTTATTTACAGGTTTTGCATAAGTAATTGTCAATTTGAGATCTTACCTACCATGTAGGTATAGTGCTAACAACTAGGTCCAAAACTTGACGCACACAAATGAAATATTTTATAGTTTGTTTACAAAAACTCGTAGGTACATCAAATTTGGCTAGGGTATAGAGGTATATACCAACATATTGTGCTGCACGTGTGTTTATTGACGTGCTACTTGTGCAAGTATATTTTTTATGAGCACGCATGGTCTAGCATTTCGTTACGTAGCCGTCATGGTGACTTTTAAAGCAAAAATTACTTCGACTTATTAAAATGACACGGCTTTTATTTAGGAAGTAAAATAAAATTTTCTCATTTTCAGTATGTGCAGAGATAATATAAATTTCATGGCTAAACAAAGTGAAAGCTTAGATATCGAGTGCGAAATTCATCTACGCATATTGCAGGTTTATAACATCTGCAAACTTATGTAGGCATCGAAATACTACCTACCACCTATCAATTTGCAATCAGAACGGTTTCCTATTTAAACGGAGCATACAAGTACACAAAACAGTAAAGACAAATTGCGTAATTTCAGAATTATTTAAGCCGGTTCATTCTAGGCTATCTGTGAGATGGATGCCGACGCTAATTTGTAAATAAATGTTTTAGCAATATCTACTCATGAAATAAAGGACACCCAAATGAATGCATTGTTTTTATCAGCTGATTTTAGGATATATAGGTAACTGATGTAATTATTTTAGTAAGTTCATGAAAAACTCACCTTACCAGCCGCACGGCAAACACAAATTTCCCGAGCAGCTTTTCTATTTCTTCGCACATGCGCCGTGAGCCGCTAGCCCGGGAAATGAAATCAATAATGTCAAAAGGATTCCTTTTAATTGATATTAGAAAATGTGTTATTAAATTGTAACAATATTAAATAACAAGAAATGAACGTTGTATTTTCAAAGATAAATAGCCCCTTTGGTCTTGTATGTTGTATAAATAATTTAGTCGCACATAAATATCAGACACTGGCATGATACACAAACACAAACGGATGTTTTAATTTCTTTCTTTTTCAGACTTTGAAACTGTAAATCGTGCCAGTCATCTTGCTATACGGCCTTTTCCCATCCGGCCTTGATTGAAGAGCGAACGCCAGCCTTTTTCAAACTATTTTACCAAACCTACTTCGATTTCGAAAAGGTTTGTAAACTTATGTCTTGCCAATATTTACTCCGCAGAAATACGAAGAAACATGTCCAAGACGGCGTAAGTAAGGGTTGTTTTGCTAGGTATAATTATATAAATTGTACCCAACTTATAATAAACTTAGAGACCTATTCTAATTAGATTTGTACTTTCTGCGTAAACGATTTGACTAACGAATCAATAGTCAATACACTGTACTGTATCATCATCATTCATCCAATCCATCCATCATCAAACAGCCTGCAGGAGTCTATTACACTTTGGTGTATGCCGTATCGTAAATAAAATATCAATTAAAATTCATAATTTTTATTAAACAATCGAAATTAAGTGAGGGGTAGGATTAAAATGCTTAGTTTTTTTACATAATAAGATAAATTAAAATATCTACTGGATTTACCCATAACGTGATCTCCGAAACTTTTATAGTAGAAGGTAATAACTTATAACTACGATCTAAGGGGTCGCGTTGTGGTATGGTACCTTCCGACTCTCTTTCCTTCCTTCCGATATCTATGGATTTTTCTATTAGATTGTGCAAACCTTTACAATTGCAATATGCATGATTCTATCTAGAGACTTAAAGTCTAGAATTATGGATATTGCAAAACGATAGCCAGAAAATTAGAGGAGCTATTACTAGAGTGCGGTGGGCCAACTATTAAGCAAATCGAATGACGTGAGAAACAAGTACCTACCGGTTTCTCGAAAATTCCTTGAATAGTTTACTATCGACATTATTTAAGTGTTGAAAAACTTGCTATCATTAATATTAAATTTCGTAATAAATATCATCAACCTAATTAATATAATGGTAGAAATGTGGGATTAATTTTAGCATTATTATTGTATTTGTCTGAAGTTTTGGTACATACAAAATCTGTAAAACGAGTTTTATTATAAAGTATTGATAATTCATTTTATATACAAAAATAATAATTTGAATACTAAAAATTTCGCGAAAAAATATAACGACCTTAAACTTTCCGCCAGTTTATGAACCTGTTTCGTACGAATTAAACTGTCGTATTTTTAATATTTAAACATCAATATTATCTTGTCTATTTAAATGTTAGAATACCTTCCGCAAATCGAGTGTTTCTGATAAATACCCATTGAGCGTTTGCATAAGAGAACTCGTTAGACAAACAGATCGAGACGCACTGTATAAAGTTTTAGGTATTCTGGTAAACCACAGGGTAAAAAAACTATAGATTTTATTATAGCACATGGGGCATCTAGGTATGTATTATTTTCTGCCCTTTTAGCTCTTTTTGACTGCCACGGGCCGACCCGCGCCTTGATATTTTGGTTATTCAATACTGATCACCTGATGGGGATAACGACACGTTGATTGTTTCATAATCCCCACTGGTGGGGATTGAACTAGCCTGGTTTCCCACGACATATATTTTTTTGGGCCCAGCGTTTTTTATGTACAAAAACGTTGACACCGGGTAGGTAAATAAGTGAGATGATTCATGAAACTATAGAGCCCGTGCTAGGTCTGTGTACACCAATGATAAATACAGCTTAGCAATATAGTATTCGGTTTAAATTGTTAGTTTGCTTTAATTTTACTTCGTTTACTTGTACATAAAGATTTTCTTGACCAACGATAGAAACAAAACGTACCAAAAACATGGCGACATGGCATGGACATGACGTGAAGTATTATAAATGTCATTTTGACAGTTAACGCTGTCAATTAGCATGACACTGACACTTATTTGAGTCAGTCACTGCTGCAAAATTGACGTGGCGGCGCCTTTGATATTCGCCACTACCAAAAACCAACCACTATTGGAACATTTTTGTACAACGTATTGTTTATAAATTTGTGAATTTTGTATTTTTGTGGTAATCTTTATTATTAACCGCATTTTTCTTACAAGTGTACCTACAATTAATTGTACATAGACCTAGCACATTATGAAACATCTCCTTTGTTTAATTTAATGCAACGTACAAGTGCTGCGCATTATTCAATGTCACGATAAGTGTATCTAGTATCTAGTTCCGGAGATTTTATCGGACGTACTTAGCATATCGTATACTATCATAAATCAAACTGAAAGCAAACTAGATACAATAGCACTGAGACTAGTTTCCACCAACACATTAATTCGTCGGCTTTATATCATAGGGGAATGATAAAATATATGAGTTTGGATTAAAACAATAAGATAAGTTCTATCCTATTGGTTTCTATCTGATAAAATGTGTTGGTTTGGATTCAGAGTACCTTTATTGATTGATTATAAATTAATGCACCTTATTCGAATATAAGCGAAAACAGACTTAGTTTAATAATGCGAATACCAACTAATTACACTGATAACAATGCTTTTCTTGGAAATCTATCCATCGCTTCACTATCTTCTTAACAAATCTAATCTATTATTCTGTTGAAAATTAATCGTATTAAATTGTGGCCTTAAAGCAATATAAAATGCCATAATTATACATTATACTATTTAAAACGTTTGTCAAAATTGCAATCACAGATCAATTTTTATATTTTGTATTTTAATTAAGTATTCACGAAATTAATAAGGTATACAGGGAGTCCTAGAATATAATTAAATTAAATGAATAATATACTATTAAATAACTATTTTAATATTACTGTGACTTTAGTGCCACGATAATATAAACCATGGCAATTGTACAATTATTAATTAAGTACAATATAATCATACTATGTATAATAAATATAGTAAAACTAACGTGCCATGATTTACATTACATTAATATATTTTATTTTTAAGTAGTTTTTTTTTGTATAAAACACAGAATGGCTGTTTTTGAGACAATCATATTTTCGGACGCCTTGTGCATATTATATATTAATATATTTTACTATGTAAAACGACCTACTTGCTTCCCCCTGGCCATGGTAAGTAGCTACCCCAGCCTTTGTTTGGATTGGGATCTAAGCCTGAAAAAAAATTAATGTTTAAATATTTTATACCAAACACAGGTTATGAAAATATGGAAACGTTTTATACATACACATATGTATTTAAATAAAACAATTCTTAGTTTCCGCGTCTCTATTGCAAGTACTGAGAACTCTCACGCCTGCATATGAACTGGCAATAAAGAATACTAAAAACCAAAAAAAGTTGTCAGACCTGGGGTAGAGTCCATGCAAGATATCTTAGAATCGCGCTGCGCGTGATAGATGGCGTAAAACATAAATAAAATGAACTGGAAATATATCTACCCATTACAAACATTAATGGGAAAATCGAACTTGTAATGTGTTTATTTAGTGCAAGTTCATATTGTGATTATGAGATTTTATCAAGTTAGTTTTTCACGCGCTAAGTTAACTACAGATACAAGACACCTACAACAATACCTAAAAGATAACTACAACAGACTTTTTATAAAAGTCAATACACACAATATGGCTGCAGTGGCTTACCTTTGGCAATGGCGTGAATCTTCTGTGTCTCGTCTTGTGTGAGAGTTAGTATCTTCTGCAGCACCGGCACAAGGCGACCACGCTCGTCTCCCGGCGGCAGCGTTAGGAACTGTCAAACATATTTTAGTGAGACAACGGCGTATTTTGCCTTGGCGGGGTATTGCCCCGTATAAAAAATTGATGGGGGCCCTTATGAATGGTAAAGATTTCTTACTGAATGAAGAAAGTCGCAGGGTCAAATCCCGGCTCTTAACTTTTGGGACATCATAAAATCTTTGTGATAGATAGGTAGGTAAAGTTTTTTTTTGCCTAGAAAATGAACACACAAGAAACAAATAACAAGGAAAATATAAAATCAAAGCATAATTAAAACTAAAAATACAACTAGGTATAATAATAAACTAAAAAAAATAAAAATGAAACAGTGTGCGTGTTACAGCTAGACAAAATGGGATTAGCTCAGCGCATAAGCTTTGCTCGAGAGCAAAACGCTGATTATCAGCCATTACCATAATGAGCAGACAAGTTGAACAGATATATAAAAAAAAGTTTACCTTCAAGGTGACATTCTTCATGTACTCTGCGTTGTGCGCGTGCGGTGAGGTCCCTCGCACACGTCGCAGCTCCGCTTTCAGGAGCTCGCTGAGCTGACCCATGCGCGCGCATTCCCGCTCTGACTCCGATAGCAACACCGTCACGTGTTTAACCCTGGCGATAAACAATAGTACATTGTTACACAAGGGCAGTAAGTGAGCTTTTGCGAACAAGATCCTATTTCTGCAAAGGGCGCTAATAGATCGAGTGCCCCCGAGATATTTAGACTATTTTCATGATATTTAGTGTAAAGGGTGTTACGGGGGCGATAAATCGATCTAGCTAGGACACATTATTAGAAAATGACGATTTAGTCGTGTTTTCAACAATCATCTTTAATAATTTCGATAATCAACTTAGTTGCGTGTCTCTCTTAGTGCCATCTGTTGCTGAGGAGTGGAACTCACGAGTTAGTGTGACAGAGAACGCCATCTTTTGACATCATCCAGGTACTGACATCAAAAACATGAATCTAGTGGAGGAAAGGAGCAATTTTGAGGCGCATTTTCAAACCCATTCAAAATCAAAAGTGTATTTTCATTCAGTAGAATCGCAAGGATCACTTTGAACCGTCATAAAACTAGGTGAGTCTAGGTTCACATTCACCGTACTGGATCGAAGTAACCATAGACACGACAAGAGGTAGGCCAACCTTCTTACTCACCTTTGTTGCTGCGCCGTGAGTCTCCGCTTCAGCTCGGCTATCTCCTGGTCCGAGGTGAGCGCCAGTGAGGATGTGTCGAGTGATTCATCTTCCGGAACTCCTTCCTCCAAGAGCCTCTCGAGAGGGACCGGCGAACGGCTGCTACCTCCACTGGTCATGTATGGTTTTGAAGGCGGTGGTGACGGCGCAGACTCTGAACCCTGCAGAAATTTCACATAATTTAGCTCTTTTATGAATATGACTCGTCCGGGGAAGTACTCCTATGCCTATTTCTGCCGTCAAGCAGCGTTTCTCAGTTTCGGTGTGTGTTTCAGTGAAATTACTGGCACGCGAGGCTTAACATCTATATGCCTCAAGTTGATGGATGCAGGGCAGGCGTGACCTGCGAGGCAATGCTTTGT
Organism: Thera britannica; assembly: GCA_939531255.2. Classification (NCBI taxonomy): domain Eukaryota; kingdom Metazoa; phylum Arthropoda; class Insecta; order Lepidoptera; family Geometridae; genus Thera; species Thera britannica. The sequence continues at coordinate 6,126,872 of OW618048.2, forward strand.
TATTGGCGATGGTTACCACTTAAAATCAGGTGGACGATAAGATCTTTCCATCGGCTAGCCATATAGAAAATAAAAACTCTAACCTCTCTCATAATTTTTCTGCCATAATACCACTTCTTGTGGGGTCGGCACAACAGGTACTGACACTTTCCTGTATCGTCCCATAAGGCGGTCCCTTATTCACAACTATTATTAAAAATACCACTACTTTGGAATAGATATCTAAGTGCACAAATGTTATTTTCATTTTTTGTTGTAATGCATTCCATTGATATTGTATTGATACAGTTGGAAGTACGCATAATTAATGAGTAAGTATAATAATTCATTTGAGTTATTTGTTATTCACAAACCTTGGAGGAAAACACCACTTAGAAAATGGGATTTACGTACATTATGCATATGGTGCATTTTTTAGCATAAACAGCTTGATATTAAATGCTAGCTGATGGAACAAGCACATAGCCTACGTGATGTTGAGTGGTACTCATCGCCTATAACAAAGCATTGCCTCGTAGTGCACAAATGTCGGAATCGTGCCCTACGATGCACTGCCCTGCGTCCATGAACCTGAGGCATACAGATTCAGCCTCACGCGCCAGTAATTACACCGGCGCACCCACACCCTTCAAACCGAAACACAGTAAATACAGTAATGCTGCTTCATGGCAGAAAAAGGCATGGTGATAGTCAGGGGGATTTCTGGACTTCTTGGCCAAAATTCCCACGCTAAGGGGATTTCTGGCTGTCTAGAAAAATGGTTTCTAGAATATTCCAACCTGTGTTACTAGTTTTTTTGAACCAGTGACCGCGGTGAAAGTATTTTAAGTCTACTTCAGAGAGCCTTATTACACCTAACACATTATTGTTTAAAAGAAGTTGGCTATGATAAAATTCGGTGGCAGTTGGTACTAAAATACTACCATCTGCCCCCATTTTTAAAACGTGGGGGTGAATGGACATAGGTAGTGTCATCTGCCACCACTTTTCAAATTCGGGGGCAAAAAGTGGCGGCAGATGAAACTAATTCATTTGGTGCACTGACATAATGATATTCAAACTAATTCATCTTTTCGTGTTCTAGTTATTTGGATGCGTGATGAAATGATTTTCAGTGCGCTTCAGAGGCTTTTTTGGTGCACTTGACACAATGATTTCGAACTTTTATATAATTCCTATCCTATCCCTCCTGACTAAGCGTATCTTACACTAAATCACTTTTAGCGATAAGGCCCACGTAATCCTTGCGTACTATAAAGTGCTATCTTTCTTGATATTTATGTAACACTAAATACTTTTATAGACAGATAACACTAAAATAAAATCATATACGCAGTTATTGGCTCTGATGATAAAGTGTTTAAGCCGCCGAACCCGTCATGGCTTAAGTCGGCAGACAGCTTAACGTACAGTCAACTGTACTGTATACAATTTGTATATTTCAATCTGGTATCGCAGCAATGCAATATGCATTTGCAGACAAATACTCAAAGACCTTTGTCCTCTAGTATTTGCCCTGAAAAGCCGACCGTCCACATATCTGGCCTCTCAGCTCAGTTGTTAGTAGCTCTGCCTTCTGCACCGTAGGTGCCCATTTATTTTTTCCAGGTGGGTTCCATCCCCACTAATAACAAATATTAGTGTGGTGAACACAGATATTTGTTCTCTTTCAGGGTGTTATATTGTATTCTAAGTTGGTATTTACAACAAAAATTATAAGAAAGAGGCTTGGGGCTATATAGTGTTGTGTGGATTGTCTACAATATTTATCATCCCATCAAACAGATAGTAGTATTTTTTTAATTTTTAAACTCACTCCCTATTCGTCCCTATCATTTATTCAGTTTGTATTTAGCACTGATTACGCACGTGTTATTGATGGCACGATTGCATCATGTCGGGTTTTTTAAAATCCAATTTAAAGATACAAACCTCTCCTTCCTCCCTGGGTATCATAGAAACATTGATATCCATCTCTCCATCGCTATCGTCCTTCGGTATAACAGGCAGCATGTATGGATGCGAGTCGTCTAGCGCTACCTTGCCGACCTTAGCGCTTTCCATCGCTGTTGCTAACTGCTTCTTCAGTATTTCCGTCTCTCGATGGAGTTTGGCTTCGAGGTCACTGACCTGCGTCTTGTAGCATTGAGTTAGTGTGGATACCTGTAAGATGTTTACAATTACTTTCAGAAAACAAATAGTTTTCATACGCACACACAATACAATATAAGAAACACACGACTGTAGTATTTGCTTGTTTACGCCTGCAACGTCGTCGTTGGTTATTTGAATACCGCTGAATTTTGTTTCATCTGGCTGATTCATAAATACGATATAAACAGACGAACAGCTTTTGCGCTGCCTTGAAAAGGTCGAAAGAAGCTGTTGTCTCTACATTGGTGACCCCGACGTGATCGGCTTTTATTTTATGGTACGAAGGAAGACTGAATGTTTTTATTTTTTTTATTCTTTGTAAAAATAAATTTTCTAACACAGTTACTATGTCACTCCGTATGATAAGTACACAAATAAACTCCATAATAGAAACAAAACTATTGTCAAACTACCCGCAAATAAAATACTGTCAGCATATAACCAACCGAATGTATATTTTATGTTGGCACTTTCTTTCGAAGGCTCGCCTGAATTACAACTCATCATCATCATCATCCATAGTCCGACTTCATCCACTGCTGGGTATATGCCTATCTATGCATAATATGCCACTCTTGCTAGTCTCTCCAGGTCTTGCCCAAAACCTACTTGTAGTTTATTTTGTGCTCTTTCAGAGTCCAGCTGGTGTGACAGCCGCGTGAGATCAGCATGCAAGCGCGCTGTGCGTTGCTGTGCGCGGGAAGCTTCGCTCGACGCTTCCGCAGCGCGCCTTCTAGCATTCTCTGCTTCAATACTTTGCTCCGAACATTGCTCTCTAAAATGAAAACCCGCATTTCAAAAGAATCATAATAGTGTGTATTAGGCTCTAGGGGCCTGTCCCGGTTTCGCACGGGTGGACATTTCTTTTTTAAACACATATATAGCCTATGTTACTCAAGGTAAATGTAGCTTTCCAATGGTGAAAGAGTTTGTGAAATCAGCATAGTAGTTTTTGAGCTTATTCATTACAAACATACACACAAAAATACAAATCTTTCCTCTTTATAATATTAGCCTATAAGTATAGATAGTATAAATTAAGTAAACGTATTTTGATGCCACAGACTGTCTGTGAATTTGACCAATAAAATATACGAGGCATTTCAAAAATTCTGTTGACATTAAATTCTTCGTTGAATCCACAAGTTCCGCTATAAAACGACAGAAATACATTTTAACCTAACATCTTTAATCTACACATCGCAGTAGACTTAATGATTTCAAGCAAACCATTTGCATGTTGAGACCAAAAGGTACCCTAAGGTGGCTTATGATGAAAGTTGCGTATTAAGTGATTGAAATAAACTCACTGTGCAGTGGCTAGCTTCAGGGTCAATGACTCTATCTGAGATCTCAACGCAGCTGCTTCTTCTTTCAACTGCTCCTCTTGACTGTGGTCCACTGTCTGGTTCTGACGTAATACGGCTTGCGCTCTTACCTGGAAGACATTACATTTTTAATCATTAAAAAAAATGCGCAGTCGGCTATACTTGAATATATTCCTAACTTCTTGATAATAATATTATTATCAATTTTTTTTTTAAATAATGGCAACAAGATAATGTACTAGAATGCTGTTCTTGTTCATATCCTTTATTTGTTAGTATCAAACTTTTGATAGCAACAGAATTACAATCATCCGGCTGATTCAACGACACATTTTAGTTCCATACACAAATAAAATTCGAATTTACCTTATAGCTAGTGTATTCAGTTTTCAAATCAGCCAACTCCATGTTAGCAATTTTCAGCTGTTCATTAAGTTCAGCACATCTGAACTCAAGCTTCTTCACCTTGTTATTCAACTCTGCTTTTTCGTCCCCCAAGCTCATGATGACTTTCTCTTTGTCGCTCATCAAAGCTGTCATTTCTAAATCAGCTTCTTCGTTCTTCCTCTTTTCGTCTTCTAGGTCTTGTCTTAATTTGGATATGGTAACGTTTCTGGCTTGAATAACACTGTCCTTGTCTTTCCCTTCCTCTATAAAGTGCTGCAACTCTTCTTTTGTTAGCCTGTTCTGTGTTTCTTCTGCTTTGATTTGTTCTTCTAAAAGCTTTATCTGTGTCTTCATTGCTGTTATTGTTCCTTCTTGAGTGTCGATAGTAGACTCCATCTTAAATCAAAGTAAAACATGTCTGAATATTAAAACGCAACCGTAATAAAAAGTTTTTAAAACTGTTGGCAAAACTGTATTTCAACTGCGTACCTGCACCATCTTTTTCTTTTTTTCTTCCATTTTGGTAGAAAGCTCTTTCAGAGATCTTTCATAGTCTTCTATTTCAAGGCTTAAAACATTTTTCTTCTTAACATCTTTTTTAGCTTTCTCCAAATTGTCTTTTGTAACTTTGTGAGCGTCAACTTCAGAAGCTAATTCTTGGTTCTTCAAGTTTAAGTCAGCTGAATAAATTCACAAATAGATTTTACATTACTATAAATGTGTGACTTCACAAAGATTTACTACTTTATTTCCAAGTATACCTACTATAAATATATACCACTTCACATGCTTTCAAATATTTCAATTTAAGCATCTAATCTGTAAATCTCTTTTTTGAAAATTTTAATCTTTATTGAGTATTTAAACCTGCTTTTGTGTTAACTACTAAATTCGAAGCTAGCAACGTAAAAAATAGTCACCTTTAACTTTCTCTAACTCAGTTTTTATCTTTTCAGATGTTTCAACTAAGGAAATAACCTTAGCTTTAAGTTCAGCAGCTTCTAATGTATTATTTATAGTAGCATCACTTTTATTTGCGTTGTTTTCAGACACAAAAGATTTCGCTTCATTTTCATTCAGCATCTTCTCAAGTTTTGCCTTATCTTGTTCCGTGTTTTGAAGTAGAGTTGTTGTTTCATTAAGCTTCTTTTTTAGTTTCAATGCAAATATCCTCAGTTTTGTATACCTAAAAATAACAATTAAGAAATTACGCTGGAGTTTTGAAATTACAAATACTTTAATACATTATATTATTTACTTACTTTTCTTCAAATGTCTCATCCAAATCTCTCATTCGTGAAAACTCTTCAGCCTTGGATATAGTTGATGTGGACATGTCTTCATTTGGTAAGTCTGCTGCAACTAATAACAATTCCAATTTAGTAACTTTAGAACCAAGATTAACTTAGTTGGTCATATTTCAATCAGCCTATCTTACCAGCTGATGAAGTTTGTTTCAACTTCTCGATCTCATCTTTCAATGATGCTATTAAAACGTCTTGTTCAGCTAATTCCTTTTTAGCAGCGTCTCTTTCACGTATGACTTGATTTGTAACTTCACTATCTTCGGTTGCTTTTTTCTCGGCAATATTTAATTTATTTTCGAGAGATTCTACTTTTTCATATAACGCTGTCTTTTCTTCATTAATATTATTTCTATCTTTCTCCAAAGTTTCGATAAGTCTCTCCATCTCAGCGATAGCTTTTTGCTTTTTAGATATCGATTCTCCACGCTCTTTTAAAACTTGATTTATTTCTTTCATTTCATGAAGCAACTCTGCGTTCTCGTTTTTGTAGCTCATAAGTTTCGATTTAGCATCATCGTATTCCGATACAAGTGCGTCATATTCCCTCATTTTATTTCTGGATTCTTTCATTTCAATCAGAAGAGATGAATTTTCTTGTTTATAGGCAGCTAGTTTTGTTTCTAGTTTAACAATGTCTGTCTGCAAAGATACATTTAGATCCGAATGTTCAGAATCATCTTTAGGTTGCTCTAACGAAAACTTGTATGTCTCCACTTCTTCTTTAAGAAGATTATTCATATCTTGCATGTCATCATATTCCTTTTTCATTAAGTTGAATTGTTCTTCTAGTTCCATTATTTTACATTTGAGCATGTTGATTTCTCCTTCATTTTCATCTTTATGCTTGCTTTCTATCATATATTTTTCTACCACCACTGATTCCAGTTCTGACTTCAGTGTTCTAATTTCAGTTTTCATGTTAGTTACTTGATCGGATAACTCTTTATTAATATTTTCCAATTCTATAACATTATCTTTAGCATTCAATTTTTCTTTGACTAAAGTAGATTTTTCGCTTTCTAATGCCTTTATTTGAAATGATAAACTTTCAATTAAATTATCATTTTTATCATTATTTTGTAATGATTTATTCAATATGTTCTTTTCAGTGTTCAGATCATCTATACACTGATTCAATTCATTGATCTTCTCAGCATATTGATTCAGCTTTAAAATGTGTTCATTGATTTGTACTTTCAAAGAGTTATTTTCTGATATATGTTCTGGCAATTTGGAATTTATAAGCACATCATATTTCGATTTAAGTTCATTGAGTTCTTCTTGGATTCTATTTTTATGACTAGAACTATCACAATGTTCTTGTTTCAATTTGCTGATTTGTGTCTCTAGCTGGCTGTTTTCATTTCTTAACTCTTGTTTTTGAGCACTATCAGCTGTATCAATCTTTTCTTTTTCTGCTGCTACAGCTTGTTTAAGTTGTTCTTCTAGTTTACAAACTTTGTCAATGAGTGAACAATTTTCATTTTTCAAAGCATTTACTTGATCATCAAAAACTTTAGATGCATTTACTAAATCCTCCTGCCATTTTGGAATGTTTTCAGAATATTCTTTTACTGTTTTTGTAAGTATGAATCGCGAGTTTTTCAACTGATTAATGCATGCTGCACATTTTAAAATTTTATCTTTGTAACTCCTCAATTTGACATTGACTTTTTCTCTCTTATTTTTTTCTGACTCGCAGGATTGGATTAGTTCATTTATTTTATCTACAAATTCATTATTCTGTCTTAAGTTTTCTTCTTTCACAGTATTAAGCTTATCTTCCAGTTCTTTTATTTTATTGTTTAATTCTTCAATGTTAGATTTGCCCTCAGCATCTGCAAAATTAATTATTTTAATTTATATAAAATAGCAATGGCAGTATACCAACAACTTTTAGATGAAATAATGTTTATCTAGCCATTTCACATAATGCATTGCATTCTTTACCAGTAAGAACACTTTGTTCCAGCAATTCTAGTTGCTTTCTCTGCTCCAAGCCGATGTTATTGAATTCTGCTGTTTTCGCCTCAATTTCTGTAAGCTGATTAATTAATTGTTCATTTTCTTCAGTGAGCCTTTTGTTTTGCCTTTTGAAGGAAATAAGCTCAATATCAAGATCTGAAAGCTTTTGTGAGACATCTGATACATTTTGATCTTTTATGATCAGATCTGCTTTAAATTTATTGATTTCCTGCTCATAGTTTTGGCACTGTAAACTTAGAGCTTTTATTTTTGTCTGAGCAGAGTCTATTTCAGTAATGGTGTGTAGCTTTTGATCTGTCAGAGATTCCACCAGTTCTTGAAGTATTTTTAAATTTTCTTGACTTTGGTTTTTCTCAGTTTCACATTCAACCAGTTTTGTTTTATAGCTTTCAATCTCATTTAGTAACTCTGAAAAAGATATCAAATAAGGCACTGAAAAGTATAGGCTTGTGGAATAATGAAAAGAAAATATATGACATGGTATCAAATAAATCTAGCTTGTACAATGGGAATCCTTTTTTGTAATTACATAGGTACTTAGAATACAATATAACACCCAAACAGGAGAGCCAACATCTAGGTTCACCACACAAGCATTTGTTCTCGGTAGAGATTGAACCCACAACATACAGCACAGAAGGCAGAGCTACTACCAACTGAGCCGAGAACCCAGTCTTAGTATTAATGTTGAGCTCCTAAATACCATGGGGAGTTACAAAAATTTCAAACCTTTAGGCCCTGTTGATTTAGAGATATAATGGGAATGAGAAAGTAGACTTTTTCTTTAAAATAAATAATATACAAGCCTAATAAGTACCTGATTTGGCAAGCTTAGCTTTCTGAGCTAAGGCTAGTAAACCTTTACATTTAGAAATAAGTTCTTCTTTACTGAGATCATCAAATGGACTTTTTTTAACTCCAGGCTCCGTGGTCTGTCAGGATAAATACATAGATTAATTAGTTATATTATAAGATCTGTCCTTAATAGCTAGATATGAGTTTAGATTTTGCAGGTTGTAGGTACTGTATGGGCAATGCCGACAGACAGCTGCTTCACTGAGAAAAATGAAATTCCACTATGGTAAAAAGGTTTTCATCATTATGTACTTCCTGCCTTTATATAATTTATTCTTCTCGCAAAGGCTTAGAGAAATGTGGTCATCACCCTAACATCACCACGTATGAATGTAAGTTGTAAAATAAACAAGTAGTGTGGTATTGCATACCGAATGCCCTAGAGAAGTGTCCATGATGTAAACGGCTACGCTTTCATTCTTTGTACCTTTACAAGTTTGTGATTAGAGCTTTATCGATTTGATTAGCCTGTCCAAAAATATTAGAAACACTTGAAATTGAAAGGTAAATAAACTGCAATGCAATACATTTTCTTTCGGCCCTATTGCCACGAAATGTTATTTCATAGTTTTTTTTAAGTTTTCATTTCAACTTTGGCTAAAGTTTTTATATATTATTCAACTATCCTTCTTCCCTGATGGAAAGTTTTTGTAAGCTTATTATTAAGGAAGTGACTATTTGTACGGGTGCTGGATGAATAAATTATATTTATTCGTATGGATATTATTCAAACTCGGGGCACCCCGACTTAAGTCACAAAAGTAACAGTAGGTTGTTAGGTTTTTTTTTTATTTTTTTATACCTACTTAATTTTAAGAATGGTGCATGTTAGTGCAGAGAGGACCCCTCCCCCGTCCCTCCTCCTCCCTAACAATACTAAAGCCAACCCAAATTTTAACTTTACTTCGCCTTATAAGCGACTGTACAGTGTTTTAAAAATCCAGATTCAAACTCGGGGCACTCCGACTTAAGTCACAAAAGTAACAGTAGGTTGTTAGGTTTTTTTTTTTTTATACCTACTTTTTTTCAAGAATGGTGCCCCCCCCCCCTCCCCCCGCAGTACCCGTATTAATAATTATAAATTGTTCGTACAGTACCTGTATTAATAGACTCAGCCTATTATTAATATCAAATCTCACTGCATTCATAGAACATCGATTTTGAATTAGAGCTTTCATCATTTAATATAAAAAGTTGATGATGAGCTAATTTTTTTTTAAAGGGTTGTTACTTATATTTTATGTTAGGTTGATGATGATGTCAGATTTCGTGGGACTAAGATTGTTTCGAATTACAGAGTAGATAGATTTTGTTTATAACGCTTTTATTAGCTTCACCTGTATGTATGTATGTATGTATGTATGTAACCGACCCCTTTGAGCTCGATTTTGTCCTACTTTGAACGATCAGATTTGATTCAAACTTTGCACACCTGTCAAAGGTCGATGACAATGCAATAATATGAAAAAAAAAAAAAAAAAATGAAAAGAAATAATTTTTTTTTTAAAAAAACCTACTTTGAACGATCAGATTTGATTCAAACTTTGCACACCTGTCAAAGGTCGATGACAATGCAATAATATGAAAAAAAAAAATGAAAATAAATAAAAAAAAATTAAAAAAAAAACCTACTTTGAACGATCAGATTTGATTCAAACTTTGCACATCTGTCAAAGGCCGATGACAATGCAATAATATGAAAAAAAAAATACATGAAAAAAAAAAAAAACTAAAAAGTAAAAAAAAAATTATAGTTTAAAAAACTAAAAAAAAACTCTTTTATAACTAATAGAACTAAAAAGTTAAAAATAAAACTGTAATAATCAATTAAAAATTTATATTATTGTACAAAAAGCGTGGGGGGCTTGATTTTGATTGTTGTAAATATTTTATCAATAGTTTATTATTATCTGAAGTTATTATAAAAAGCACCCCACGCTTTTTTACAAGAATATAAATTTTTAATTGATTATTACAGTTTTATTTTTAACTTTTTAGTTCTATTAGTTATAAAAGCGTTTTTTTTTAGTTTTTTAAACTATAATTTTTAGATTATACTAATCATCTGATCATGATGACATGACACTGTACCGTCACAGATTACTTTTTTCGTGATTATAAAATAATGTATTATAATTTTTCCTCCAAGTTTATAGTTGTGTCTGTCGTGTCCTGGTTATGTCGCCTGTCTGTCTTGCTGTCAAGTCAACCAACCTGTCATAGTAAATTGGCGTAATGGCGGCTCTACATTGCTATCATTTCATTAATGTGTGTGATTAAATAAAAGAGCCTATTCAGGTAAAGAAAGCTTCGTAACCAATGCAATACATTGAATCGTAATGCAGACCTATGAATTCCTAGATCAAGAAACCCCCCATATTTAAAACTAAGGTAAATAATTGTATTCAAACTAGCTGTATAATTTGGTTGCAACCGCAAACCTATACGGGGCGCGTCCATGAGTAATATTGTGTTTTCTTATGTTTTATTTTAGTTAACTCGCCCTAAGTGCGTTTTAGTCTAAGCTGTGATGCTAAGATATTTGATTTTTACGTGGTAACCTACTCGCGTAAAGTTTTTTCATCTCATCGGAGCTACTAGTGCAATGTCTCAGTGACTCGATTTAGACGATGTGGATACATATTACCTCTCGAAGGACCGAAAAGCTGCCGTTATTAAATGATAAATACATTTTTAGAGTTAATCCTCTGCTGCCAAAGACGGCTTAGACCGGTGCAATGTCTAGTGATGAAGATAAGCCTCCTGCGCCACCTGTGCGCCTCACCAGTAACCGAACTACGGATCGCGTGGATTCGGTCGCCTCTGTGGACATGAGACCACTACCAAAAGGTAAAACTATCACTATTCTTATGCCCTATAAGTTTTCATAGATCATTGAATATTATAGTGCCTAATTTTATGCATGAGCCATTAAACAATAGAATTACATACAAAAGATTTAATACTACACATCCCTTTTGGTGTATCAGGCTTTATGAATCATATCATGGCATACTGTAAAGTGATGAACAGCACTGGATTTTTTTTAATATCACTGGAATTATACATGTCATCAATTAGTCAGTTATAGAAAAAGTCTGGTGGGTGAAAAGCTATGTTTCTAGAGGCCTCCCACGACTTCGCTAGCCCCATTCCCATTACTTACATTCATTCTCCGTAACAATATCTTTATAATTTGTAGCCTATATGTTATTCTGATATATAACTTTATTATTGTAAAGTTTCATTTAAATTTCATTCAGTAGTTTTTTCGTGAAAGCGTAAAAAACATCCATCCATGCATACTAACAAACATTCGGGTTTATAATATTAGTAGGAAGTAGGATAATATGTTTAGGTAGGATGTAATGTATATTTTTTTATTCCAGAACCTGACGATGCTGGCGATAAGAAAAAGAAAACATTGAAAGCAAAAATAAAAGGGTCCAAAAGTACTGCTCACAATGACAAACCTAATATTAGTTATCCAACCAATTTTGAGCATACGGTCCATGTAGGATTTGATGCAATCACGGGAGAGTTCACAGTAAGTACCTTGACAATTTATTTTATCTAAAGTATTATATAAATTCTCTTCAATGCAAAAGGTTGGTTATGATTGAATTACATCACCAGAAGAAGAATCAAATGTTTTTTTTAACAATTAATGGAGTTGAATTACCCCTACTGATAGTCCGGCTGAGGCCTAGACAATACACCACTACTTTTTGATAACACCAGTTTCTTAAACCAGATCCTGGACAAATTCAAGTTTTCTGCCACATAGATTCCTATTTTTGATTGCGTCATGATCTTTTAAGTTCAAAATGCAGCTTCTGGCCTAACAGCTTTGTGCTTTGCTTTTTAAAAAACACTAAACTTGCCTTGTGTCCAATTTGAACACATTATATCGAATGCACAACCAACTTTCATACAATAAGGTATTGTTGCCAAATCTGGTTATTCAAAACTGTCCTGTCTACCTTGATTATCTTAACGTGAATTATATATTAACAAAGCATGATTTGACCTTGCGTACAGTAATAGGTAGAAGAGAAAAGTTATCAAAAAGTTTAGTTTTTGGGGCATGGTACTGATAGAATTATCATGCAAACGGTTGTAATGTGGAGAGTAGAGACTAGAGTGGTTACCAGCACTTGTTTGCCAAAGCCTTGAAGATATATGTATATTTAGTGTGTATTGCAGTATTGGAATAAGTCTTTATCATGTAATGGAGTTCCATATATTACCGCTTTTGTTTCAAGCTGCCTATGACAGTAAGTAACAGCTTAGTCTTAAATGTGTATTGTTTTCTTTTACAAACTTCAATCTTAAATGCCTTCACTAAACTGATTACTGTTGGCAATCAATTTAAAATTAATTTGTTTAGTTTATGTAATTTTTTATTTTTTTATAAGAAAAAAACTCGTTTTCTGCATGTTTCAATGTATATGTATTATATATATAGCTAGTATAATGTAAACTAGAGAATTACCTAATGTAATAACTCAACTCTTTATTTATATATGTATGTATTGTATCATAAAACAAATATAAACTATAATTTCCAGTAAGCTTAGTGATCGTAACTTGGTTCTATTGCAGTGTTAGTAAGCTACTATAGAAGTAAAATCTATTTTAATGCCTATAAGCTTAGCTCGGCTTCCAAATGGTGTCAACAGAAATGTTAAAAGCAATGTTTATAAGTGGTTTGTTTGTCTACCAGGGAATGCCGGAAGCTTGGGCGCGGTTGCTGATGGCAGCCAATATTAGCAAGCAAGAGCAGAAGAATAACCCACAAGCAGTTTTGGATGTGTTGAAGTGGTATGATGCTTCAGCCACGCAGCCCCCTCCTTCCAAGTACATGACGTCGGCGCAGATGCATACCACGCATTCAGGTACTTTGTTCTCGGATTCTATAATCCATGAATTTACGGATTTCAGTCATGGTAGATTTTCTATCGTCTATCTAGCGGCTACCTGCAGCTTAGCCCAAGTAGTTTTTTTCCACCGTTCCTGTAATATATTTGGGATCTTCTTCTAGTTGTGTTACTAGATATTTATAACCAGCGTGGTAAAATGTTTATAAGTTTGTATTGAGGAGCAAAGAATGACTCTTAGGATATTATACTATTTTTGTCCCAAAACATCTAAATTGGGCCAGTAGTTAGGGCGTGATCGAGCCACAAACATCAAAGCATCGTTATTTTCGCATTTATATGTTTCGTATACAATAGTTACATAATTTTAGCAAAAGAAATATTATCAGATGATTCAATTTCACATTTCTGTCTCGGATTTTATGTCACCAGGGCTCTACCCACTCTTTCCTGTCCATTTGTCTCTCATCAATAAAAAATTTGGCTTCTGTCCAAATAATATGATGAAAAGGGGATTCTCTAAGCACTTTTTGTGAATGAAATTTATTGTTTTCAACTCACAAAAAGATGTTCTGAGAGTAAGCAAAGCAAAAAAAGCAGCCAAGTGCGAGTCGGACTCGCCCATGAAGGGTTCCGTAGCATCAAATAACATAATATAAAGGTTTTTGTAGTTCGTCGAAAGGTAAATTGCGGTTTACGATTTATGACGTATAAAAAAAAAACTACTGACTAGATCTCGTTCAAACCAAATATCGTTGGAAGTTTGCATAGTAATGTACAACATATATTTTTTTTAGTTTTATCATTCTCTTATTTTAGAAGTTAGAGGGGGGGGGACCAACTTTTTTCCACTTTGGAAGTGTCTCTCGTGCAATCTATTCAGTTTAGAAAAAAATGATGTTAGAAACCTCAACATCATTTTTGAAGACCTATCCATAGATACCCCACACGTATGGGTTTGATGAAAAAAAAATTTTTTAGTTTAGTTTATGACGTATAAAAAAAAACTACTGACTAGATCTCGTTCAAACCAAATATCGTTGGAAGTTTGCATAGTAATGTACAACATATATTTTTTTTAGTTTTATCATTCTCTTATTTTAGAAGTTAGAGGGGGGGGACCAACTTTTTTCCACTTTGGAAGTGTCTCTCGTGCAATCTATTCAGTTTAGAAAAAAATGATGTTAGAAACCTCAACATCATTTTTGAAGACCTATCCATAGATACCCTACACGTATGGGTTCGATGAAAAAAAAATTTTTTAGTTTCAGTTTCAAGTATGGGGACCCCCAAAATTTATAGTTTTTTTTCTATTTTTGTGTAACAACCTTAATGCGGTTCACAGAATACATATACTCACCAAGTTTCATCAGTCTAGCTCTTATGGTTTCGGAGAAAAATGGCTGTGACACGGCCGGACAGACAGACAGACATGACGAATCTATAAGGGTTCCGTTTTTGCCATTTGGCTACGGAACCCTAAAAAAGTAGAAATTAATATTTAGTGTCTGCCTTTGGAAAAAAGACATGACCGAGCAATGCTGATATTATGTTCCAAATCACGGGTATTTGAAATGCTTACTGCATTGCCGGTCTGAATGCCATTCTGATGTATGATGATTGTTTCTCCCAGCTTATAGCGTAGGTACTGTAAGTCGTGGTTTCGATTCCCACCAAGGACTTGAAAAATATTTGTGTGATTGTTTTATTGATATTATAGAGTTTACTACAATTAAGGAAATCACAATAATTTTATAATGTCTTAAGAGTTGTTAGAGCCGTATTAACAGTTCCTAAAAGTTATTCGTCGAAAACTCTCAGAATTTAATAAATCTGGTTCCCATACAAGCTTTGCTTAGTTTTGGCTACCGATAGTGTTGTGCGGAATCTCCGCCAATGTATATAATTATATTTGTTGTCATCAGGTTCGTCCGTATCGCGAGTATCGTCTAGTAGTCCGTCGTCATCAACGCCCACAGACACGGAGCATCCCGAACCGCCGCCTCCGCCGCCGTCTCGGCCTGATCGCACCAAGAGCATTGTAAGTAAAGTTTACGGGGAAGACATCAACCATTTTCTGTAGACATAAACCAGTTTCTGGACCCTGATTCTAGACCAGTGACTTTTTTGTCACGGTAGTTATATATCACAAGAACTGTCAGTTTCTTTAGTAAATTTGACAGTTCTTGTGATATACAGGGTGTCCCATAAGTCAACGTCCAGCCGAAAACGGGTGATGCGCCAAATCATGACAGCTATCAAAAAAATATAAAAAAAAAATATTTGTCATGCAATTTTCGAGTTATGAGTATTTTAAAAAAACAGGAAAAACTGACACCCTGTGATGATCTTTTAAGTCCTGTGACTACAAATACTAACTTTTCATGAAACTTTTTTCTGCAACGTAAGCATGAATAACCCTTCTGTAAATTACAATTCAAAATTAAGCCATAACTGCCTTAGTTTTTAATGAAATCGTGGAGTTTTGGCCAACATTTCATTTCAGATAATTACATCACCCAACTTTAACCGTCTGTACCGCAAAAAAAATGTACTACATTATCGTGGCAAGTAACTTTAAAAAATGGCGCATTTATCCAGGATTCCAAAATGGTATAATACTTGCTAGAGTACTCTTTAGTTTTGGAAATAAAACATGTTTTTTTAACTAAACCGGATTTCCAATCAATTTTATTTCATGAGATAAAATGTTTGTACCCTTTAAATTATGGACTTAAAATGCCTACACTGCGTTTTTAATTCACTCACAATTTACAGGTACAAGTAAATACCATTTTGACAATGCAAATAAACAGATAGAGCAACCATCTTGTCGAAAGAGTAATAACCATGGGTGTTCAAGTAATTTGTTAGCTTTCGGTGAAAGTTGGAAATAGTTGGAAATTCAATAGGATTATTAGATTAATGTAGGACTGCACTTCAAGTATTAAATGGAACGCCTCAGAGCGAGGTAACGCCACATGAGTCATGTTTTTTCGTGCGTGCAGCCGGCTCCATCGAATTATAAGACGTTGTCACGTCAATAACCATGTAATAAGACCGGCGACGGGCGAAGGCAAACTTTAGATTAAAATCACGATTGAAGTAATCCTATGATTGTATTTTTTTTTTTTATTTCACCTTAAACTAATAAATTACTTGAAAACCCATGGTTATTACTCTTTCGACAAAATGGTGGCTCTAACTGTTTATTTAAATCGTGGAAATGGTATTTACTTGTACCTGTGAATTGTAAGTCACTTAAAAACGCAGCGTAGGCATTTTAAACCCATGATTTAAAGGGTACAAACATTTTATCTAATGAAATAAAATTGATTGGAAATCCGGTTTAGTTGAAAAAACATATTTTATTTCCAAAACTAAGGAGTACTTTAGCAAGTATTATACCATTTTGGAATTATGGATAAATGCGCCATTTTTTAAAGTTACCTGCCATGATAGTGTAGTACATTTTTTTTTGCGATACAGATGGTTAAAGTTGGGTGATGTAATTATCTGAAATGAAATGTTGGCCAAAACTTCACGATTTCATTAAAAAATGAGGCAGTTATGGCTTATTTTTGAATTGTAATTTATAAAAGGGTTATTTATGCTTACGTTGCAAAAAAAAGATTCATAAAAAGTTAATATTTGTAGTCACAGGTCTTAAAAGATCATCACAGGGTGTCAGTTTTTCTTGTTTTTTTAAAATACTTATAACTCGAAAATTACATGACAAATATTTTTTTTTATATTTTTTTGATAGCTGTCATGACTTGGCCTATTGTCCGTTTTCGGCTGGACGTTGACTTATGGGACACCCTGTATATCTACCGTGACAAAAAAGTCACTGGTCTAGAATTGAGCCCCTGTAGACACATAAAACAGTTTCTGTAGACATCAGACACTTTCTGCAGACATGAATCACTTGCGGTAGACATGAACCTAGAATTAAGCTATAGATGTCATGTTGGAAATTAAATAAATATTTATAAAATACACAAGATACAGTTGAACTATCTGCAGACCGTTACAAAAGATCTAGAGATAGCTCAACTGATCCAAATCAGTACTAGACGGAAGCGTACCCTAGACGCTGGCGGCATTGCCACGCTGAATGGCAATGCTCATGCGCTGCGCCAGATACCTACCAGCCCTTGGCAATAGATAAATGAAATGAAAATCAGAAATATGCATTGTTTGCAGTATACTAAACCAATAGAAGAAGAAGAAGCGCCTCCCCCCCGGCCCGCGCCCGCGCCCGCCTCACCCCCGCACGTGCCGCATCCCGCGCTCACTACGCATTCCGTAAGTACACATACTATTTAACTACGCAGCTCATTATCTCAAGAAAAACGCTCAAAAGCTCATAAACATAGAACGCCCACCCATTCGATGATGGACCAATGACATTATTGATTGCGGGAAGTCGAATGGAGAGGGCACAGAATCGTTCTTCCTGTAAATGTATGGGGGAAGTCCAGCAGTGGACTTCTTCAGAAACGTTCAGAACGCATTGAGTCCACCGATGAGTGTATTTGAGTTTAGCAATTTGTTTTTGTCGTCAAATTCATTATTTTCGGTGGTAAGTTGGTAACCAATCAAGGGTTAAGTTTTCTTTGAGGAGTAATTATTGCACACTCTGTGTGTGTTGTTCTACTGATAGAGCCAAATTATTCACAAAGTATTGTTCTATTGAGAAAGAAGAGTTTTTTAAGGAAAAAGTTCTAATTGAATCAATTGGTTAAAAATGAAATGACTCACCCAATGCGTCACCTTAAATAGCAGGGTTTTCCAGGACACGACGACGGTTAAACCCTTTTTTAGTGCTTTAGGTAGGAAGGAAAGTGCTGATTAACCGAATGATAAAATATAAATTGCCGGGTCAATTTCCGTCGTAATGTTTTCATGATTCCAAAACTTAGTTATAGACATGACAAGAATAACTTTTGAAAATATGATGGTTTGAATAACAAGTTATACCGATGTGTGAGTTTTGACTCCCGATATTTCGGCACAACTGACCATGATCAAGAGTTGATCTGAAGTTCACGAGTTTAGTTCAGGTCGAGTGTAGTTCAACCTGTGATCGCGGTGCATGCAACTGTGCCGAAATATCGGCAGTGAAAACTCACAATTCGTTGAATATCCCGTTGTTTATAAAAATATTGACTAGAATATATTTCATATCATCATCATTCTCTTGTCCTTATCCCACTTTATGTAGGGTCGGCACAACAGGTTTTCGTTTTCCACTCTCCTCTATCAGCCGTCATTTCAACAGTCACTCCTTTCTTACTCATGTCATCCTTCACACAATCCATCCATCTTTTCTTTGGCCTACCTCTACTTCTATAACCATCCACATTCATATTTAACACTCTTCTCGTTATGTAACGAGAAGAGTGTTAAATATGAATGTTACCCTCTTGTTCTTATGTATTAGTATGTCATGTGACATACTAATACATAAGAACAAGAGGGTAAAAGTGTAATGCAACGGGCCTCTCAGCTCAGTTGGTTGTAGCTCTGCCTTCTGCGCCGTAGGTCGTGGGTTCAATCCCCACCGAAAACAAATATTTGTGTGGTATCATCTATCTGATTCCCATAGTACAAGCTCTGCTTAATTTGGGGCTAGATAGTGTTGTGTGGATTGTCCACAATATTTATTTTTTATTTGTAATGTTTGTATAGATATGCAGTAGAGCAGAGGTCGGTAGTGGCGCACTAGACCGCAACAAGAACCCCGCGGGTCCGCCCGCACCTCACACGCCGCCGTCGCAAGCGCCGCCGCCCGCGGCTCACCCGCCACAACCCGCCAATGGAGCGCCACCTATCACAGAGACTGGGTAACTATCACAGCACATAGTGTAGTACCCTATTCTAAGGTATGCAGTAGAGCCGAGGTCGGTAGTGGCGTACTAGACTGCTACGAGAATCCCGGATCCCACGAACGGAGCGCAACCAATTACAACACACAATATTACAAACGCATAAACCTTGCGACGCCAAGAAAAAAATCACATTAACCTGGTTTTCATTACTGTAGACCTGTAGACCTGTGCAGACCCATGTTGTGCCTCATCAACTGTCTCAGACAATTCGTATGGGGCAGGCAGAGAAGACTGACACATAATTTATTGACTTACGAAAATATTCTTTGGATTTTAATCTTCGATTTTTTATAGACAACCTTTTTGGATAGGGCTCAGAATCGTCCTTCCTCAAAATGTACAGATTATATTTATATCCAGCTACAGACTTATTCAGGCATATGATTGCAAGATTTTTATCTAACCTACTATCCTGTCTTTTCCTTTAAATAGTCTCTAACAGGGACGCCACTGGATCAACGCTTGAGTTTGAAAAGAAAAGCACAACAGTGGATGAATAATGACGTAATTTTTGTTACAGAAGTAGATCTACAGGGCAACAGCAGCGGAAAAAGAAAATGACTGATGAAGAAATTTTAGAAAAATTAAGAACTATAGTTAGTGTGGGTGATCCCAATAGAAAATATACGAAAATGGAGAAAATTGGTCAAGGGTAAGTGACTTGTTTATCAATTCGAATTTGAAGCAGTTTTATACAGTTTTATCATGCCTTACCTTTTACAGCTATAATGAATTCATAACCTACAAAGATAAAGTATGAATTTTTATTATGATTTTTAACGATTTGATTAATGTGTTTTTTTAATTCTTTTCCAATTTCTAAAGAACTGAAGTATTTTAATTTATTTTTTACAATCTTTATTTTATGCTGCGCAGTAGTTAGTATGTTTAAAGAGCGCCGGTGGCCTAGTGGTAGTGGCCCTCAGTCGGTTCAAATCCAGCCGTGTACCAATGAGTTTTTCTGCCCAAAAATGTATGTACACTATACCAGTGCTCTCAAACGGTGACGGAAAACATCGTGAAGAAACCGGCATATCGGAGTACCTCAAAAGTTCAAAAAAAGTGTGTTAAGTGCACGAAAGGAGCCTCTTTGAGGTGCACTTAAAACCCTTTCACCACACTTGGTTCGAAAGAATCAATGACACGATAAGAAGAAGAAGAGCTGCACAGTACAATAATATGTACTCACACCCAAATGACGTGTAATGTTTATTACCAATTAAATTATTATTACTATTATTACTATCATGTTTTGTTTGTTTCGATCAATAAATGTGTGGTGTGTACCCAGGGCCTCAGGCACAGTATACACGGCTATTGAAACGTCTACCGGCATGGAAGTAGCCATCAAGCAGATGAACCTCAGCCAACAGCCGAAGAAGGAGCTCATTATCAACGAAATTCTTGTTATGCGGGAGAACAAGCATAACAATGTTGTCAACTACCTTGACAGCTATCTCGTAAATGAGGTAAGAACCATCATCATTGTTTTAGTAAAGCTTCCTATTTTATAGGTTGTAGCATCACAACAACCGTCACTATTTTTTTTTTTGGATAATCCACACAACACTATCTAGTCCCAAATTAAGCAGAGCTTTTACTATGGGTACCAGATAGCTGATATAATACTGACATACATTTTTTTAAATACATACTTTGTAAATACATACTTAGAATACAAGATACCACAAAGACAGAGAACAATTATCTGTGTTCACCACACAAACATTTGTTCTCGGTGGGGATCGAACCCACGACCACCGGCTCAGAATCAGAAGGCAGAGCTACTACCAACTGAGCTGAGAGGCCAGTCACTATTGTTTGTATATCGATAATTATCGCGTTCAAAAAAACCAAAATAATAATTGCGAAAGTAACTCTATTTGTAACCTTAACCCACTCCTGGGCCTCGATTTTCTCTTGCCATTCACCACGATCTTGGGCTACCCTCATGCAACTGCTGCCTGCTGTCCACAACGCTGACAATGTCGTCAACCGTCTCATGATTTACCACCAATTATAGCCGTATATAGAGAATTTTTTCATTTCTATTTCGCATTGAACAGTGTGGTGTCGCGACGATTATTTTTGTTGAGTGCATACAGGTTTTTTGTAAATAATAATAAAGGAACTTCGTTCCAACCGGTGTCCCTTGACACCTCTCAAGTTTTTTTTTATTTTTCGTTGTGACCAATTGTAGCCGCATATAATATTGTGTCAATACTTGCAGGAGCTCTGGGTAGTTATGGAGTACCTAGCGGGCGGGTCTCTAACAGATGTGGTCACGGAAACGTGCATGGACGAGGGACAGATCGCCGCCGTGTGTCGGGAAGTGTTGCAAGCGCTGCACTTCCTGCACACAAACCACGTGATACATCGGGACATCAAGTCTGATAACATCCTGCTTGGTCTCGACGGCCAGGTCAAACTGAGTGAGTGATTCTCGCTTACGTAGATAATCACAGACATCATAGCCAGTAACTTGTTTGATGCTTGTTTTGTTCAGAATTTTGTTTTCAATTACAAATGTTATCTTTTACAGCTGACTTCGGTTTCTGTGCGCAAATATCGCCTGAGCAGAACAAGAGAACGACAATGGTTGGAACACCTTACTGGATGGCGCCCGAAGTTGTCACGCGGAAGCAATATGGACCAAAGGTTAGACTAATTTCCTCTATCTTTGTGTATATAATAAGTAAGTTAATTAATTATAACAATGAATTATTATTTTGGTTTACTTAGGTTGACGTGTGGTCATTGGGTATAATGGCGATAGAAATGATCGAAGGCGAACCGCCTTACCTGAACGAGAACCCGCTCCGAGCGCTCTACCTTATTGCGACGAATGGCAAACCCGACATCAAAGACAAGGAGAAACTGAGCACCGTGTTCCAAGACTTCCTCGACCAGTGCCTCGAGGTGGACGTCGAGAGGCGAGCCACTGCCCTTGACCTACTCAAGGTAACTAACACAAAATCAACTCTAAGTTCACTTGGGCAAAGCAAATGTGACGGCTACTACAGTAAATTATAGCGTTGTCGTCATCTAATGTTGCTATTGTGTTATTTTCTAGCTTAGGAATATCACAGGTTGTAGGTGTGTAAGATACAAAACCGGACCCAATACACTTCCTTGTGGCACTCCAGTTTTAGTTTTGAGTACATAGGCGTTCATAGTATTTATTTGATTTATTTGTCATGTTTTCTTCTACAGAAGTATCTGTAATAGTTTGATTATTGTTTGGGTAGCAATTTCCTCAGTTTGATTGTTAGTCCTTCATGCAACAACTTATCAAAAGCCTGTGCTACATCTAGGAAGAATAATTTTTATAAAGCGATAATAGCGATTTTGAATAAGAAACATTGTTTGTTACAGCATCCGTTCCTAAAGATGGCGCGGCCGTTGGCCTCGCTGACTCCCCTGATAATGGCGGCCAAAGAGGCTGCGAAGGGGCATTAGCGGCGGCCCCCGGCGCCGGTTGCGCCCGCGCTCTCCTAGCGCCCCCAGTGCCTACGTCGTCGAACATAGTGTGCGTACTCAACATTATGTACACTACGACAAGACTACATACTACGAACTAGAACAAACACGTTACGAGTACCGTAGTCTGTGAACAATGACGGAACATTAGCAATATTTTATCTTTAAACGGCTGCCCAATGGTTATAATAGAGTTAATCATATTTTTACAAGAGATTAAATATTATTAAATGCAGTCCACTAATTATAAATCATGTAGTCTCGTGTAGTGATGTTATTATCTTATTAGCGACGCGACTCTTATTGACGTGTGCCGTTCGACTGTCCTATTGTAAAGATGAAATTGAATAGATTTTAGTATTAGACATTTAGATACGAATTATGGAATGTTACGAGATATTTAGCTGCGAACGAAGACTGGCAGTTATTTAGGCGTCATTGTAAGACATTAGGGTAACGTAGTGTGCTACGTTTGGACTTATCTACCAGCTTGTTTACTGTGATGGTAGTCAGTAGTAGGGAAGGCAGTGCACGGTCACATCAATACAGAGATAGACTCATTGCATGACGACTGTAGTGTACGTGAGTCATTATACCGGCCCGGATTCATATTGACAACCGGGGCATAATACCTGCGACTAGACTTGCTGATCACGAATATCCAGGACCATAAGACGCACTGGCCGAGGCAATGTACTCCCAGACGAACTTCCCCGAGGCACGTCAACAGTGACCGATCATTTGCTGGTTTAAGCTCGGCTATTCGCGTATAGTATCTGGAATACCTTGAACTCTGTGGAACTAGCCAAAGTAGCGCAGATCAAACTGTTCTGTTGGCTTCACAGAGTTCTTTCTCTTTCGCCGGCGACTATAGACATACCTAGTATGTAATTAATGACGACTAAAACAGTTTGTGAATCATAATTATTTTGAGGAATAAGTGAAGATGGATGTTTGGTGAATTGATTTTATTGATGATTAAATGCGTATGTATGTATCCCAATTTCGAAATATTTTAATTTAAATATATGATTATATTTGGTATTAGTATCGAGCATTTTATTGTGAAATAATTGATTGATAATCAGGTAGGTATTATTAAGTTTATACACTGCTTACGATTGCTGCTGATATTTCAATATTCAATGGTAAATATTTAGTGGTAGTACAACACGTGTATATTATTCGTTATTTATTAATCGCTTATTGCTTCTGGTTTTAATAATTTACGTATTATGTTTTTAGTCATTCATATTTTCTGTGTTTTTGTTTCTATGTTCACTTGTATTACATTTTCGATATTTTTTTTAAATATAATTTATGGTGTGGTATTTGACGATATAATTTTATTGTTGATAAAAATAAAGCATTTACATAGTATTAAGTTTATAAAGTCTATTGAAACATTCATAACAATATGCATTTTTGCTAAGTTAACTGAACATTGTAATAACTCATCCCAATTAAGGCACAAACAATATGTTTAAGATTATCTATGAATGAATATTTAAGAAAGCAATAGATAAGTCAATTTAGTTAGACCAGTAATCTTTAATTGAAGTGTACATGCAGCATAAGACAATAGTTAGCTATTACGTATAATATATCATAGTAGATCTCCTCTCAGATCTCTTAGTAAGTGGTACTAAAGATCCGTATAAATTTCAAAGAGAGGAGTCTGAAGCACATTATTATTATAACATACAATTACATCAACAATTTGTGTTATTTAGCTTTGAAGTATTTTTAAATAGATACGTAACTAAGTATTTTAAGTTGGCTTTTATTATTATTTAGGTTGTGCCGACAGACGCTGTTCAATTGGTTTATTTTAATGTGTATTCACTTATTTTAAGCGAGTGTATGTTATCAGCGTGACTGTTGAAGAGTTGTGATGAAGTGATAATCGGGCTTAGGCGCTCGCTGCTGTATAGTGTATAGACTCAGTGACAATATAAAGTGACCAATTTAATGCTATTTAGATTCTGTGCAGTCCTGAGGTTGGTGCAAGTGTTGTTTAATTTTAAATGATTGCTCTATACGTTTTTCTATTTTAAACTTGCTATTGAGTGATTTAAATTTTGGTATCCCAAACTGATAACTAGTTTGGCTGGTTCACTATTGCTTTGCATTTTTGATCAATTGACGATGTAAGTGTCATATAATCAATCATACCATTTGGTATTTAATTGCCTACATAAAAACAAGCGGATAAATTGTGATAACAATAACTGTCTTAAGTTTGAATCGGCCTAAGTATTTATACGAAATGGCTTCGTTTGAGCTACATATTTAAAGCATAGCAAGCAGTGTTGACATACTTACTCGCTGAAACTTACTATGCTAGCTGGCTAAGGCTCAATTTACACCGCCGCGGAATGCAAGCGTCAATTTCGCCTCATGACGCAGGAATTCACCGCACCAGACACCAGAGAATTTTCGAGAATGCGCGAGGATTCCACAGTAGTCGCGTGTCCAATTTTTGGCTCTTAATTAATTTGTGTGCTAAACAATTTATACAGGGTTATTCATTAAATAATATTTATGAAATGATTTTTTAAAGTTTTGTTATGAAAATCCCGAGAAAATCGATAAAGAATATCCTTTGGAATCATTGGCGCCTGACCTATTTTGATCCGCGCCCGCGCGCCGTGAGCGACACTCTGCGTTTAGTCACCGCCTGGGTGGGTCATCGTCCTGTTCTCCATGGCAATCATTATGCAATAGCCGTAAAAAATACAAAAATACAATTTTGATACAAAAACTTAAATCAGTTTAGGAATTAAATTGATTCGGCCAAACAAATATTCACGACCCAAAAATTAAGCCCTGTCAGTTTGTGTAGCTAATAATGAATAACCCTGTATAATGTTTATTATGCTATATACAATTTCGTCGCTTCCGTTCCATTCCGCGGCGGTATAAGTTGAGCCTAGAGGTCAACGACGAGTTCGACGAGTCAATATTATCATTTTTGTCAGTAATCAAAAACATTAGAAATAGAAAAGGAGCCTGAGGCATTTCAATATCTTGTCCTGGAGACGCCATAGTATAGGATCCCTAGAAGGACCTTCACCGAGCTGGTTATTTAATGAAACGTATTTTATATTTAATTAAACATGCCAATAAATATATTCTATATGGGTTGCCTATCAAATTTCAGTCCAGGATATGATTAATTAATAATTTAAAAAAAAAAAATGTTTTTTTAACTTTCCACCGGTTTGTTTATTAGACAAATTCTATACCAATCGAAAGTATAGACCCCATAGAATATGCAAACGTTAGGTTGCCTATTTTTTTCCGGTCACAACTCTCGGGTAGCCAGGTATAAACAGGAAAATCGATACTAGCATTTTGCACCGGTATGTTTATTGAATAAAAATACTGGGGTCTATACTTTCGATTGGTATAGAATTTGTTTAATAAACAAACCAGTGGAAAGTTTAAATTTTTTTTTTTTAATTATTAATTGATCATAATTATCCTGGACTGAAATTTGATAGGCAACCCATATAGAATATATTTATTGGCATGTTTAATTATATATAAAATACGTTTCATTAAATAACCAGCTCGGTGAAGGTCCTTCTAGGGATCTTAGACTACCAGTAATCTATATCCAGCTCAGCTAGTTCCATGCATCGATGATGGTGCAATGCAAATATAGCGACATAGCACCAACCATAACCAATTTTTGCAATATGTACTAGTAGAAATGTAAAAACTAGCCAAATCAGCAAGAGAGCTTGAACAAAATTATTCAGTATCTAGTAACTAAATGTGTATTAACTACAATGTGATCATGAAAATGAATTTTTGACTATGCATTAGAATGTTATAATGAGAAAGTAACTATTAATTATGTATGTAGTCCTAAGTTACAATGTATTATTATGAATGTAATAAGTTACTGAACAAGACATTTAATTCGATTTGATCATTTTTCATGTTTTTGACAATTGTAAACCACCAGTGCCATCCCGTATGAGCGACTGCATATGAATTACAACCATACTATAATAAAAACTCACCATGATGATTTGCAGCTTTCATTGTTAAGAAATATACTTTGCGCGTATAAGCGAGAAGTCGACTTACGTCCGACGGATGTCCTCTTGACTATGAGGGTCTGCAGTGCTATTTAAAAAAAAAACCGATTTGTAACCTCAGTTTCTGGCATTTATACAAGATCAAAATTATCGAAATATCAGAATTGCTCTTATTTTATTTGATTTCGGCCGCCTGCTATCTATAGTGGTTATATGAATATCTTTTTTTCTTGCTAAGAAAAAAATTTAAGACAAATTCTGAGATCTAACAAAATATTTGCATTGTTCCGGAGCAGGAATTGAACCCGCTTCATTCCCTATGCCAGATCATTATGATGAATGCAGGGACAAGTTATCCTCTCCATGGGTGAATGTTACTACTATTGCTACCTAAAGGCCTGCGCACACCTAGGCCGCTGGGGCGTCGGCGATCAGTGAAACGCTGTCATATTTGACAGCGATATTTGACAGCGTTTCACTGATCGCTACCGCCAGCGAACTAGGTGTGCGCAGGCCATAAGAGTTGTTAAAATTAAAGGGATGAATAAATTACTAAATTCTTATGTACACAAAATATTTAATGGGTACATACAGCTCATTACAAATTTAATACACAATAAATTATTTCAATATGTAGTAATTTCAATTATAAGCTTAATTGTAATAAAGCCTTGCATTATAATAAAAAATAACACTTCAAACAAATAAATTAATAACAAGAAGTATTTACTCAAACATGACTTGAATAGAATAATAGGTAACTATTGAGATGCCTGTCCCAACATGGGCTAGATAACTTAGGTTTTATAAAAAAGCTGCACTTTTTTAGTTAAGTACATTTTAGTGGTAGGTATATATATAATCAAATGAAGCCGCAAACTAGGTTCTAAATCAATGGCAAACACAAATATAGCAAGTCACATGACCAAGTTATTGCAAGTAACAAATGTTGTAATTGATTTCAGTTTTTTCCTTCTGAGGTTTGACTTTGACTGTGTGTGTAGATCAAATATTTTCCAAAAAATCACATTATTATTTTCTAAATTAAATAGACAACTACGTTTATGTTACATAGCACATCTTTTCGTACAAAAAAGCGTTTCACAAAAAAATATTGCCGACTATTGGGTTAGTACAACAGATTTTAATCTAGTAAATCTGCCCAGTATGGTTCCCTTTTTTAATCTTTCCTTTCTTCGGCGGGTATGAAGTCCATCGAAGCAGAATTTATGCAAAACCGTTTCCGGGTTGGTTTTGGCCCGTCATCGAACACGTGTCCCAGATGCGCCGAACACTTGGAGCATCGCACCTCAGTTCGCACCAAACCTGGTCGTGTTAAAACCAGTAATATATTTGCCCCAACTTTATTCGAACGCATCAAGTCCATCCACCAAGAAGCACCATTTATATACAAACAGAATTCGATTATGGATGATAATATGAACACGTCCAATTCCATTTTCATAGGAGTTCGTTGTAGGGTAGGTGTGAAGATGAATGCAGGTGGCGCGTCGTCGTAGCAGTCGAGGATCGCATCGAACCAGCAGCGGCAGCATCCGGGAGCAGACGGGACGGACGGGGTGCGGGCGGTGAGGACAAATGCAAATTATTCGACATGCGCATTCCACAAATGGTTAAATGACGAGATGAGGTGGTAGTGTTAGCGTGAGAGAAGCTCAATGTTACAGCCACAAAGTTATTATAGAATTGTGATCATGTGTATTGTTTGTGATCATTCAACCAGAATAAAGTGTAAACCGATTTATTGTAAAAGAGAATGGCAAATCATGGTAGTACATTGTGAATGTAGTGCATTGTAATGTCGGCATTTGCGGTGTAGTTATAAATACGTAGATAAGCATACAAATACGATACCAATCAGCGGCCGACTTACGTTTTTCGTGGAGTATCAGGATTATGTTGGAAGGTGGTCATAGGGTCGGGGAAGACAGGAAAAAAAGATAAAATTGAATTAGCACTTTATCCCAACACCCATTAATTTTTTGGTAGGTACTTAACAAATTATACAATACACACATAATATTTTAGGAAAAAATTTAGGGAAGGGAAAATAAGAAAGAACCTAACTTAGTTTAAAGGTACAAACATAAAGTAAGTGCCCCATTATGGGCGCTAAACTGTAATTTTTACACATACAATAAACCAGTACATAGGTATTATTAAATACTGACAAGTTTTAAAATAAAAGATTGATTATTGCTTTATTATTTTAAATACCAAAATATGTTTATTAAAACTGTTATGTACAAGTCATGCATCATCAATATAATAAAGTTATTCATGACATGCAGCTTTAGTAACCTTGCGTTTTTCTAAGGCAGAAATATAGTATCACACTGCCTGTAGTATGTACTGTGGCTTTATAAGGAAGGCTGTGTGCAATGACTTGCAATGATTGCTACACACCTATTTTGTTTTATCAAGTTCAAGGTTAGCAGACAGATTTATCACAACAATGAACATAAAAGGCAGGGCAGTACATCTACAGGTATATGTTGGTAATACAATATGGAAGTAACATAGCGTGTGCTGTAAGCATTCATTGTGAAATATTCAGGCAGCAGTGAGTTGATAAAATACTACAGGTGTTATGTTGAAATGTATGATAATATCATGTGATATGCCATATCATAATGAGTGATGTAATGTTCAAGGCCCAACTGATAAGACACAAATAAGATTTTTTTCTCAAGCAAAATAATATCTTTAGGTACCTTTGGTGTTCCATGTGACTTACTACTTAGAAAATTATTTAATTACTGCCAAAGGGAATCATGGTTCCTCCATATGAACAGGCTTTTATCCAATATTATGGACACTCCACAAAATAATATCTAGACCCAAATTAAGCAGAGATTATACTATGGGAACGAGATAGATGATAATAATATAATACTCATATACACTTTTTTTGTAAATAATTACTTAGAATATGACACCCAGATAGTACAAATATCTGTGTTAACATCGGTGGGGATTGAACCAGGACCGGGAAATGAGAGGCCAGTTATTTCAGTATTGGTTCCTTGGTTATCTTATCATGCTGTAGGTTTATCTTAAGTCACTTTGCTTGTTATAGATATATACAATTTTCAAGGCCAACAGACTTTGAGGAATGTTTTTGATGAAATGAAAATTATTTCATGCTCTTTGAGTTGAAGCTTCAAATCAGACAGGCAAGGACGTAGTTATTAGTTTTCTTTTCTACATGGACCAAACTTAGTTCAAACAAGGTAATATGTGTGCCTACCTGCACTGGCATCTTTATGCAGCGTGACCTTTTCTTTAGCTAGAACATCATTGAATGCCGGCCAACCACAGCCAGAATCATATTTTGCCTTTGAAGTAAATAGTTCCTGTCTGCATACTATGCACACATACATTCCTTCATCGTAGCATTTGTTGAAGCACCCTGAAATATGACAAGTTGACTATAAGAAATATTGTTTTTCTACACTTGCTACAAAATAATCAACTCACATACCTGTAAATGGTCTCTCAGTTCCAGCTTCTTGTGTAATATGATATTGCAGTGGCGTCAAGCGCTTTTTTAAAGCCTCTTTATCCTCCATAGCTCTCCAAACCAATGCTGAAAGTACAAATTAGAGGTTCAATAGTACCCAAGGTACAAATAGGTAGGTAAAAAGTACAGATAGGTATATCTGCCAAAATTATATTGATTGAGCAAGGCCCTTCCCGTTAACAAAAAGAGCGTGTAGTGTGCACTGCGTACGAACGAAAAGTGATGTCGATCTGGATGGTCTGTACTGTACTATCGGCATATTAATGTAGTTGTTTCTAACCTGTTGTAAACGGATGTCTCAAACTGGGTGGCTGTAGAACTTTCCTTAGCGTAAAAAGCGATCTGAATGCAACACGCATAGCTCACTTAACCTTAAATCGTTGCGTCATACAATCACAACCTTAGAATACTCATACAATAGCGTAGCGAGCAAGAAACGGAGAAAAATCTGTACACGAACGAGATGACACAGAATGGAACTGAGGTTGCCGAGGAGGCAGTCATACCCTCAGATCTCTTCAGATGGATATAATATTTCTGTGGACAAGCCAGAAACCCTCGAGCCAATCAGCCCAGCTGACTAAATTATCGGAATTAAGTATTTATTTATTATTTGTATTTACACATTACGTTTCGTTACAGTGTTAGAGCACGCAGCGAACAAAACTTTTGTTTGTGACAGTGACAGGATGTATTGTCAATCACTCACGCCTTCAGCTGCGGGTAAGGGCCTCTAGCTGATGGTACTTACCCTATACTCTTTACGCGAATAATTCCAGGTTACGTGATTCTTTTTATCTTACTGTAATCTTATCCATCTTGAAGCTTCCAGAGCCTGGAATTGCACAGGGCAGGGCCTGCAAAGATTTTCGGCAGTCTGGCGGCCGTGCGTGAAGTGTTGCAAAGCCGTTTATGTGGGCGCGGCGACTGTTGTCAGCCCGGTCGTACTTACGAGTACGTGCAATGCGCATCCGCAATCAGTGTTGCCGTTTTCTATTTTGAGAAAATGCTGGAACTTGCTCCAAATAATGCTAAAAAATGCTATTTTTGTATTTAAAAATGCTAAAAAACATGCTAAAATCCTAATTTTGTTATTAACCTTAGAAATGTTATACAATTTTTTGGTAGAACAGTAGCCTAACATGTTATTATAGGCTCTAAAGTATCGTTACGCACCAAATGTTAGCAAAATCCATCATTCATCCGATTCGGCATTCAGTGAACGAAAATACTATAGGTATCTACACAATTTGCCACATTTCTGATGTTACTAGGATAAGAAGGACAGGAAAAAGGACAGGTTAATATTAAAGAACATTTTGGTCGTTTAATCATTTTAATCAGAATCAAACAATATTCCTAAATCATCGTCATGTTCGTCGGTTTGGGCTTGTGATGCAAAATATGCAATATGCTAAATGCAAAATTTACATGCTAAAGAGTCGTGAAATACGCTAAATTTAGCACTATAAATGCTAAAACGGCAACAGTGTCCGCAATACATTATCCTCAACGCTGGGGATCTTTATCTTCGTTCACAGAGGAAGTCTTGGCTCTTGCTTGAGGAGATTAGGATGGAGCATTGCTCATTCCGATTTCTCAACCCTGAAGTAGTTTTCTATGCGGGATGAACTTAACCAAATTTGGCGGTGGCTGCTGGAATGGAAAGTGCTATGCAGACGTGCAACCTGCGAATGTTACTACATACCTTACCTACCTAATAAGTAATAGAAAGTAAGCATTTTTATAGTAATATTTTTATTCAGGAACAACACCGTTTTATTTTTCCGAACCACTTAGTTTTCTTTGAGTTTTCTGTAACAAAAATGGTTGAATTAGCTGGTGCTAATATCCTCACGAATTGAGCACTTTAATCGAAATTTCAATTGCATGAGTTTCAGTCGCGATTCATGTGACGCATGATGTAGGTACCTAGGTGATTGGCTAGGTATATAAGCTACCAGGCGAGAGTAGGTGAGGTGAGAGCAAACGCGGTACTCAATACTTACAGCGAGTGATTCCTTGCTCTTCTGCATCTGCATCAACACATATTCCGTGTCGTCTCCCTCAGAATCTACGCAGGGTTGCGTCGCCATCTTTTTGCTTTGGTAAAAATCTTCTTTTAGCAAGGGTAACATCTGAAATAACATCGACAATTGTAACCGCTGCAGCGGGTAAAATAATATGTATTAGCTTGATTGAAGAGTGGAGAAAACTGCAATCAGAACCCTGACAAGAGCTGAGCTCTATTTAAGATGATGATTTAGATATAGAAACCTTACACAATTGACCGTCGTTTTTTCGGGTATGCCTCCGCGCCAAATGTTCGAGGAAAGGCCTTCGGCTTCTGGCGTCATCCACTTCTTAATCTCGTGGCGACGTCCTCGCCGTCGCCATCGCGCTTTCTTACCCTACAAACAGTCAGGAATTGCACTTAGGTATGGGTAACGTAAAACATTTAAAAACAATCAAAGAAAACATATGAAGACATACCTAGGTAGCATAGGTAGGTACTGTATATAAAAAGCAGTAGTAAATATTCTGACAATGTGAGCGAGTGCAATTCCTTACTGTTCAGACTTAGGTTAACATCACCTACTTAGGCCACAAACCAAAGCAACAAAGCAATAGCTCAGAGCAGGGAAAATGCTCTATAAGCTGAATAGGTCAGTGAAATGATTACACTGACGAGCATCTCTCTTGTCGTCCACGACCTTCATCACTAGTCACTACAGCAATAATCTAGGACTGAAGAGATGTAGGCAGGTAATTGACCTGAATATCGTGAGAACTGTAGCAGTTCTTGTCCTTTTCGCACGGGTTCCAGCTAGAGGAGCTATCCGATTTCTTGCAACAACGTCTGTAGATCTCCTTCAGGATATCGTAAATAATTAAACACGGTGATGTCACGAAGAATATTACGTTTACAATAAACTCCATGGGCCTGGAATGTTAGCGTAGCAATATCTTAGTTAAGTTCGTCTTTTTAGGGGTTATTTTTTATTGCAGCTGGTTGCTGGAACAAGCATAGTATGGCCCACCCGATGTCAGCGGTATTGGTAGCGGTAGTGGTCATCGCATATTATAACAAAGCATAGCCTCGTAGGTCACGCAAGAACGTGCCCTACGATGCAGTGCCCTGGTAAAAGGAGTGAGTTAAATAATAGATGAGGGATAATCTATTTAAAACATTAGCTATAGGTAAGTAAATAGTTTGGATATGCGATAGGTGCTATGCTAAAATAGCGCCCCCAGTGGATTTCTAGATGATTTCACTTTCAAACTCTTGCTACACGTAAAACAGCACATTATCCTTGGCAAGGCCCCAAAAATCACTAGCATAGTCATAGTTGTAACCTGGTCAAACCTAGTGTGGATTGTGTGACCTGCTGTGGATAGTGTCATACATACTTGCTGACCAATCGAACGGTTCTCTCCTTAGTATTGGGGTGCACCGGCCATCCCTCGCTGTCATATACCACTGGGCAGTCGCACAACGAACTCTCGTAGTAATGGTCTAACTTCCGAGGCATTTGTACGATTCTGTGCAAGCCCCACGATCCGATACATCGAAATATCAAGCCCAAGCAGCCCTTTACTAGACCTGGTAAAATATAAAAAATAACATGGCCACTGGTCGGGGTCACCACTGTAGAGAAAGTCCATTAAGCAGCAAAGTAAAGTAAAGATCTGTAAGTAATAACTTGAAGCAAGAATGAAGCGTAGTGTGTGCTGTCTTTGAAACTTTTGCTTTTGTATTATTGCATACGTCTCACTAAGTGAAGTGGCACCACACTGGAGCTTCACTGCTATTATTTTCGATTATTTTTGATTTGTAAAAGGATCATATAAAAAAAACAGTTGGAACCGAGCCGTAGTTTGTTGCCTGTTCTTCTAGGCTTGGTCGCGTGTACCTAAACTAACCTATTAGCTATAAGATGTTTCAAAGTGATTCTTGTAATGCTATTGAACAAATACTTACACTTTTGTTTTTGATTTATATAATCGTGAAAATTGTACTGACCGAAGAATAGCAATGAAACTAATACTCCGAAGGCAGTGACCAACATATTGACGGAGACTACATCATGGTAGCAGACCGACCGAGCGTGGCGTCCTCTCTCGCGGAGGGACAAGCCGGCCGCTATCTGTCTAGCTTCCGCCATCTCCCGACAAAGCAACTTAGGATCCTCATCTACAAATATAATCACCAAGATTTACCCCTAACTTCCCTTATAAACAGGGATACATACAAATAAAATCAATATTTTTATGTTGATTTTATTTAATTGTTTATTAATTTATAGTGTTTACTACACTTAAGGAAATCACAAAGATTTTTATAATGTCCCAAAAGTTAAGAGCCGAGCGGGATTTGAACCCGCGACCTTCCCCTAGGTACGGGCCTGCGCTGACCACTGCGCCATCGGATCCTAATCACACTCGACGAATAACTCTTAGGGATTGTTCGGCACTAACGCGACCGTGGCTCCATCTACAGTTTTGACGTTATAGTCAACTAACCTGCGCGATAACCGAATTTGCATTCAGTTGAATCGACGAGAGATGTCACCTTGCGTTTTTTCATAATTGTTTATTAATTTATAGTGTTTACTACACTTAAGGAAATCACAAAGGTTTTTATAATGTCCCAAAAGTTCTTTGACAAAAGTTCAAAGTTGTTTGACTATAACGTCAAAACTGTAGATGGAGCCACGGTCGCGTTAGTGCCGAACAGTCCCTAAGAGTTATTCGTCGAGTGTGATTAGGATCCGATGGCGCAGTGGCCAGCGCAGCCCCGTACCTAGGGGAAGGTCGCGGGTTCAAATCCCGCTCGGCTCTTAACTTTTGGGACATTATAAAAATCTTTGATTTTATTTGTATGCATCCCCGTTTTACAATATTATACGGGTATGATAAGGGCCAAACCACAGATTGTACAAGACAGACACCAACTAAAACTCAATATTAAGTATAGCCTTATCCAAATGTTGTATTTTATTAGCGATAAGACCGCTCACTGTATACATTTATTAATAAGAAGTT
Source organism: Thera britannica (assembly GCA_939531255.2). Classification (NCBI taxonomy): domain Eukaryota; kingdom Metazoa; phylum Arthropoda; class Insecta; order Lepidoptera; family Geometridae; genus Thera; species Thera britannica. The sequence goes on from OW618048.2 coordinate 6,161,785, forward strand.
CTGATGATTTAACTTTGTTAGTTCGCAAGGTGTGCAATAAAGAATGATCTCTTCCCTCCCTTTTCTGCAGACCAATTCTTTTACTTTTAATTGTTGTTCCAAGGTTGTTCCATCGGAATGAATCAAGCAATGACAAAAAGTTAAGAGTAAGTACTTATTACTTACTCAGGCATACACATTCACAGTGCCAAACGCAAAAGCACCGATCCCCCTTCTTGATCGTCACATCTCTTACTGCCACCGATTCATCTTCTTCATTTACCAGTGATACTAAAATAATTGAATTATAGGATAGACGAAAGGCCACTGTGTATTTTATGTTAAAAGTATACAGACATGAAATCGATTGAACACGCACACATTTTTGGAATTCCTTGTCTGAATTTAACAATGAAAGTAAGTAGGTAGGTACCTACCTATGAGTGAATTGAACTCACTTGAGATGTATGTAACCTACTTGAGGGAAATGAGGGATTAATGGTGGCACACAGATAAACTTAGGAATCTTCATTATTTTTCATTATTAAAAGTAGGGAGATACTTTTAGAATACTTACATACGAGAGAAATTAATTCACTTGAAATGTACTTGAGAGAATTGAGGGATAACTCTATGATTTTTCTGTAATCAAGTAGGGAGATACTTCCCGTTGCTTTTCTGTAGGTGTCAAGAAAATTGAATATTACCAAAGCAGTGAGAAACATCAGCTGGCATTTCTGTTGGCACATTGATTTGAATAGTACGTGTGTGTCTAGGAGGCAGGAGAATAGCACTGTCGCTAACTCCAGCATCTTTACTTTGTAAGCCCATCAATTCTGGGCCGCAATCTCGAGTGACCACTGCTCTGTAAAACATCCGAGATTTACAAAAACAACTATGCCAAGACGAATATAAAAAGGTAAATACAATAGAACATCTATTTCAGAATTCATTCAGGTATATCTTAGATATCTAATAAGCCTACTGCTGGGTATAGACTACCTCTTGAGCACGCCACACTTTCTGGTCCTGCGCCAACTGGATCCAGCTAGCCCCCACTGACTGGATATATCTGACCATCTAATTTGTGGTGTCATTTAGGTCTACAGCAAAAGCAAAGTACTAAGTAAACCTGAATTTAGCAGCAGCTAATCCCGTATTCGTTACTTGCACGGTCAATGTAGTTCTCGTTCGCCGAGAGCTGTCAGCCACCACAGTCATGATACGCCCAGAAGACCTACAATAAAATAGAAGAACATTAAAAAATAAACTCACAAGCACACATTTAGATATGTATGTTCTCATACAGGGTGGTTTTTTGAGAAGGGCGGTCAAGTCCGAAACAACGAGAGTTAGGGTAAAGTCATGCCCTCGATTTATAATAAAACAATACTTAATATTCTTTGTAGTAAAACATTTATTTGCAAAGATTGATCCTTATCGGCAACAGAATCCATTGGTTCAATAATACCGGGTGTTATTTTTTAAATGTTTCGGGCCCTCAATCATTGTTTTCTTATAAATCCAGGGCATTTCTCGAGGCAGTCCTTTCACGGACTTGGCCATCACCACCCTTCTCAAATAAAAGCAGCCAAGTGCGAGTCGGACTCGCCCATGAAGGGTTCCGTAGCACGACGAACTACAAGAACCTTTATATTACTGTTACTTGATGTAACATAATAAGGTGCTTGTAGTTCGTCGAAAGGTAAATTGCGGTTTACGGTTTATGACGTATAAAAAAAACTACTGACTAGATTTCGTTCAAACCAAATATCGTTGAAAGTTTGCATAGTAATGTACAACATATATTTTTTTTAGTTTTATCATTCTCTTACTTTAGAAGTTAGAGGGGGGGGGACCAACTTTTTTCCACTTTGGAAGTGTCTCTCGCGCAAACTATTCAGTTTAGAAAAAAACGATATTAGAAACCTCAACATCATTTTTGAAGACCTATTCATAGATACCCCACACGTATGGGTTCGATGAAAAAAAAAATTTTGAGTTTCAGTTTCAAGTATGGGGACCCCCGAAATTTATAGTTTATTTTTTTATTTTTATGTAAAAAACTTAATGCGGTTCACAGAATACATCTACTCGCCAAGTTTCATCAGTCTAGCTCTTACGGTTTCGGAGAAAAATGGCTGTGACATACGGACGGACAGACAGACAGACAGACAGACAGACAGACAGACAGACATGACGAATCTATAAGGGTTCCGTTTTTGCCATTTGGCTACGGAACCCTAAAAACCACCCTGTATATTCCAAAACACGAGTGGGTTGTTTTGGTTATAGAATTCATACCCAATCGGCACCAGTTGATTCTCATCAGCACGGGCTTCTAAATCAATTTGAGCATGATGCGGTCGGCGGTGTGGCATAGTGAGAAACTGTTCATCACCATTCATAGCTATATTTAGACTACCTTCTTTGCTACCAAAGATTGCCCTCGATGTCCGGATCATAACACGGCGACGGCCCTGTGAAATAAATAAAATAAACTTAGTTAGGTACCTACCCACTGCTCTAGAATGTATTATGTGATTTACAGAAGGGCTTGATTGAATGAAGCTCTACGGTCTTATTAAACACGTATTCTAAGTAATTTAAGTAGTTAAGTACCCAACAATCTAACCTAGGTCGGTAGGGTATGGAACAGTAGTAAGTAACTTTGAATAAAAGACGTTTTGTAATAAGACCGTGAAAGTTTGATATTTTTTGAATCACCGGTTGATCTTCTGTAGAAAATTGCATATTGGAGGAATTATCATCTCGCTTTTGCATGCCGTCATTTTCGTTCTCTAAGCCCAGTATATCTTCTGTCGGAACCACTATGTACTTTTTCTCAACTAAAAAAAATTAACGACGTTTGTTTACAAAGCCGATGGCTTTCTAGCACGCACATTTCACATTCTATCAGATTTAAAATCACTGAACTTTAAACAATAAAAAATAAGTGAGAACCTCTTTTGTCATAAAGCTGTTGGTTAATAAATATAAATAAAATAAAATAAAACAAAAAATGCACACAGCTTAGCAAAAAGTTATTTAACATAAAATATAGGTAGGTAAAGGTACCAAACTAAAAAGTAAAAACTTACAATCACTGGCTTCAACATTTTCACCTTCAGCGATTTTAAAATGCGTACTCGGAAGTGGAGTCAGAAGGCATAGACTAGTCAATGGAAGGGTAAACTCTTCCCTAGGAATCCACTCCGTAGGTCGATAGCGGACGTTCATTTCTTGGCCGACCCATTCAGGAGATAAAGTACTCACGCTGCAAATAAGAAAACAAAGAAAAAAACCTAACGGGTTATGTTTAAAACTAGCCTACTGTATCACCTGCACCTAACAACATAAGTGCAATGAATTATTTGAACTTGAAAATGTCATAAATTATTTATTGTGGATACGGATACGGTACCTATCTAAGTATACAGGGAAGTCCTGGATGCAGAAGACCCAAACACGACAAGAGTGGAGTCTGAGGGATGAGGCAGTGAGTTTGTATACGAGCTGCCTATGATGATGATGTAAGTTAGTAACAAGGTTGGTATGTAACTTTTAAATGTAGGCATATTAGCACCTTTCGATAACCGAGGCACTCATTACCTTGCAGGTTCACCCTTCGTCATATCGTTCCAAACGGTTTTACCATCAGGCGTGGTAAGCTTTTCAAATAGCTGAACTTGAACAGAGTAGAATAAATCTGGATTTCCAATTTCATACATATCGAACTCCTCAGAATTGGCATACTTCTTGTCCTTTCTGTATCTTAATTGTTTGCTATGCTGGATGTTTAATTCTCGCTTTTCTCCGACAAACCATTCCTTTGGTTCCGTATTTCCCGATGTTTCAGTCGTAATGCTATTTGCTTTATTTGGTTTGGAAATCCAAGGATCCGAGCGACGTAAATGGTTAAGATTGTCAGCATCGGATTCAGAATTTAGCCGATAGTCTTCATTTCTGTGGATATCTTTAATTCTATCACGAGCTTGATTCTGAGACGCTTTATATAAACTGTCGGGGCTCTCTCTACTATCATATTTTTTTTGTTCTTGGTTAAAGTGACTGTCAGCGCTCCATCGTGGATACTTTTCCTCATTTATTGCGTCTTCAACGACGATGTTTTGCTGGTGTCGTTTATCACGCTTATTCAAGCATACATTGTTACCTATAGTGTTATTTTCTAAATCTGAAAGTAGTAGTAAGAGTCGAACAGTAGAAAGCACTAGTATAGTGTTAATAATGGTTTTAATTACTAAGTTAGGATGTTACTTCGATAGAAATATTAATTGTTATTTAGGTTCCTATGTACTAGTGATAGAATCCACACAAGATAGCTTAGCGCGTGTCAGATGGTGAAAAACATGAAAAAGATGGACTGAAAATATATCTTCCGATCACAAACATGAATGGGGAAATCGAACTTGCATTGCGATTCATGCAAGTCCATCCGCCATCTGTCACGCGCAGAGTTATCGTGTGCGGGGTCTAGTACTGTTTTCGGTTGGTACTTTGATAGCTCGCAGTGTGAAAGCAGGTATGATTGTCCCATTGTAAACCAGTTTGACGACGTTACCCGAGTAGTGTCGGCATTTAGTCGATAAACCGGTTTTATTGTAAAGGTAGGGCTAGCGGAGCCGGCGAGCCACTCGAGGCCAGTCAGTGCTCTCCGCGATCGCTGCCTGCGCTTACTGCCCACAATGGAAACATTCATAGATCATGTACGGTTGCACCAGTGCTTGTGGAACCCTCAACATCCAGACTACCGTGAGATGTCGGTAAGGGATCAAGCCTGGGATCAAGTTGTGAAGAAATGCAATAACACTACAATAGCAGATGGTAAGTTATAATCATAGTTGGTAATAGGTAAGGTTTACGGTGTCTGCTTACCTAGATAGGGTTTATTATTATTGCTGCTCTATTTATTTATTCAGTTCGAAACAATTTATGTAGGTACATTACCTACAGTTTGCCAATGTTATATTAAGTAATTTAAACTATTGGAGTACCTACATTATAATTGAATTACACTTATCAAGGAAAAGCTAATCTTCGCGTAGGAATAGTAGGACACACTGTAGCAAGATGGATGAATGATATCGTAATTTTTTTGTATAGTGTCCCAAATGAACCGAGAAAATTGCGAGCTATCGTCAAAGTCGCGGGCGGAAATCGGTGATTATTTATAAGCTAACGGATGCCTATATCCTCAGCAGTCAGCGGGTGAAGTTAGGATGCGAATGATGATGGATGAGGTACTTGATAGCAGTCGGCGTCAAAAGTAAATGACGCAATATGCATAAAATAATTTATGAAAACTTCGATATAAAGCAAAAACGGTGTTTTATTTGGTTTAGTCCGCTCTGCAATGTGTAATAGGTAGGTACTTAATTGAATTGTAATGTAATGATTCTCTCAATATTTCAGTGAGGATAGCGAGGTCAGAATGGAAGAAGCTCCGTGACAACCACAGAGAAGCTTTGAAGAGAGCGAAGTTGGGACAAAACAAACTTTTGCCGGCTCAAATAACAACATGGAAATACGCGAAAGCAATGCAGTTTCTGGAACCGTTCATGAAATATCGCATTACAGAAGACATTGAGATGGACCCTCCACATATGACGAGCTATAGGCATTCGGACCAAGATGTTTCCACCACTGAAGTGGTTGACATCAAAACAGAGAATCAGAGTAAGCGAAGGTGCACAGAATGCGCGAGTGACAGACAAGACGCGCAGCACTTGCGGCACCCACACGAACACACAGATGCCTTGGAGTCATTCTTTGAATGTATACTTAAAAGCACTAGAGATATGCCTCCGTGGATGCAAACACAAGTCAAGAAAAAAATATTCGCCGTTATAATTGAAGCTGAGGAGCAATTATCATTTCAAGATGCAACCAGAACGCGACACGATATTGTTATAGCAACTAAAATTAAGACTGAATTCAACAACGACACGTAAAATTCAAAGGTTGACTTCACATTTATCACCTCCTTTTTTCTCAATGACACCCAAGCAAAGCCGGGGCAGGTCGTGATTAAAATATATAACCTATGTTACAATAATGTTTAAAATCTCTCCAGTCGTTTTTAAATAAATTCGTTAATTACAAAAATCCAAATAAATATTAATAATAAATAACTTGAGATGTTTTAATAGTAGGTGTTAGGTATATGCTTACCAAAATCTTGAGCATTCTCATTTGCAGTCAAGTCATCGGTGGTAAAAGATCTCCTAATACGACTCCGAGCTATGTCTTTGGAGCCCCGCTAAAACCACACAATCAAAATCACTTTTATTTTCAGTGATTTAAACACAATACGGCCGCGCCGGCGGCGTAACTTATCGGGTGTGAAATTAGCTGTTTGGCCAATCATCCATTAGCCATTAGCCATTTTAAGAGCGAGTCGTGCAAAATAGTTGAAAACGATAGTCACGGTTAAATCGATATTATGAATATACTTGCAATAAAGAATCTAAAACTTTGTATAAAGTACCAGACTGAACGTATTGACAATTATTCCGTAACAAAAAAAAATATTTATCTATAATTAAATAAACACAGATAGGTAAAATTTGACAAATCGTATGTCGGCGTTATTAAAAAATGTCATGTTACACTGTTGATTTTATGAGCAAACTTTAATTCGAATTAATCTCAAATGTTAAGTCTACAATTAGTCCTTTTTCGATTTTTAATAAATCACTTAGTTATTTAGTTATGAATTTTTTAAAAAAGCATCTCAAATCCGCCATACAAATTTACTATGGACGCGCGAAGTTGAATATATACGCGACGAACGCTCGCGAAAATTCAGTCCACCACGAGAGCTCAGAGTGGGAGCACGTCTCTTTGCGAGGCGACGCGAGCCAACTAGCAAACGCGATCTTATGTGTATGTACACACAGCTGCAAACAGGTAAAGTGAGGTAAGCCATTTTTTATTATCTATGCTTTTTATTGCTCAAAAAAATGTGATGTACCTATAAATATTTACTCTGTTTAGGGAACAATGGGAAAGCGAAAAGAAAGATATTCTAAGAAGAAAAGTGGCGCTCTGTTCCGGAAAAAAAAATCGATAAAAATATGTACGTATGTAGGTATAGATTATTTTCGTATTTCAAATTTGATGTTGGTATTGTTCCAAGTTTTTTTGGTCAGGCTGATTGCGAATTGAAAACCCAAGATGGCGGATTCATTTTTTTTTTATATTTGATATTGGTATCGTTTAATAAGTTTTCGAGGGCGCTGGTTCCGAATCTGCCATTCATTTTTTAAGCCAAGATGGCGGATTCTTTTTTTGTCATAAATTTTTGATATGGGGTTTTGGGGGCGCTGACTCCGAATATGCCATTCATTTTTTAATCCAAGATGGCGGATTCATTTTTTTTATATTTGATATTGGTATCGGTTTATAGGTTTTTGAGGGCGCTGGTTCCGAATCTGCCATTAATTTTTTAATCCAAGATGGTGGATTTTTTTTGTCATAAACTTTTGATATGGGGTTTTGGGGGCGCTGGCTCCGAATATGCCATTAATTTTTTGATATGGGTATCGTTTTATGGGTTTTTGGGGGCGCTGATTTTGAATCTGCCATTCATTTTTGAATCCAAGATGGCGGATTCTTTTTTTTCTTAAATATTTGATATGGGTATCGTTTTATGGGTTTTTGGGGGCGCTGGTTCCGAATATGCCATTCATTTTTGATTACAAGATGGCGGATGTTTTTTTTTCTTAAATATTTGATATGGGTATCGTTTTATGGGTTTTTGGGGGCGCTGGTTCCGAATATGCCATTCATTTTTGAATCCAAGATGGCGGATTCTTTTTTTTCTTAAATTTTTGATATGGGTATCGTTTTATTGGTTTTTGGGGGTGCTGATTTTGAATCTGGCATTCATTTTTGATTCCAAGATGGTGGATGTTTTTTTTTCTTAAATATTTGATATGGGTATCGTTTTATGGGTTTTTGGGGGTGCTGATTTTGAATCTGGCATTCATTTTTGAATCCAAGATGGCGGATTCTTTTTTTTCTTAAATATTTGATATGGGTATCGTTTTATGGGTTTTTGGGGGCGCTGGTTCCGAATATGCCATTCATTTTTGATTACAAGATGGCGGATGTTTTTTTTTCTTAAATATTTGATATGGGTATCGTTTTATGGGTTTTTGGGGGCGCTGGTTCCGAATATGCCATTCATTTTTGAATCCAAGATGGCGGATTCTTTTTTTTCTTAAATATTTGATATGGGTATCGTTTTATGGGTTTTTGGGGGCGCTGATTTTGAATCTGCCATTCATTTTTGAATCCAAGATGGCGGATTCTTTTTTTGTCATAAATTTTTGATATGGGGTTTTGGGGGCGCTGACTCCGAATAGGCCATTCATTTTTTAATCCAAGATGGTGGATTCATTTTTTTTATATTTGATATTGGTATTGGTTTATAGGTTTTTGAGGGCGCTGGTTCCGAATCTGCCATTAATTTTTTAATCCAAGATGGTGGTTTTTTTTTGTCATAAACTTTTGATATGGGGTTTTGGGGGCGCTGGTTCCGAATATGCCATTAATTTTTTGATATGGGTATCGTTTTATGGGTTTTTGGGGGCGCTGATTTTGAATCTGCCATTCATTTTTGAATCCAAGATGGCGGATTCTTTTTTTTCTTAAATATTTGATATGGGTATCGTTTTATGGGTTTTTGGGGGCGCTGGTTCCGAATATGCCATTCATTTTTGATTCCAAGATGGCGGATGTTTTTTTTTCTTAAATATTTGATATGGGTATCGTTTTATGGGTTTTTGGGGGTGCTGATTTTGAATCTGGCATTCATTTTCAATCAAAAATGAATGGCATATTCGGAACCAGCGCCCCCAAAAACCCATAAAACGATACCCATATCAAAATTTAAGAAAAAAAAACATCCGCCATCTCGGAATCAAAAATGAATGGCAGATTCAAAATCAGCACCCCCAAAAACCCATAAAACGATACCTATATCAAATATTTAAGAAAAAGAACATCCGCCATCTTGGAATCAAAAATGAATGGCATATTCGGAACCAGCACCCCCAAAAACCCATAAAACGATACCCATATCAAATATTTAAGAAAAAAAAGAATCCGCCATCTTGGAATCAAAAATGAATGCCAGATTCAAAATCAGCACCCCCAAAAACCCATAAAACGATACCCATATCAAATATTTAAGAAAAAAAAAGAATCCGCCATCTTGGATTCAAAAATGAATGGCAGATTCGGAATCAGCACCCCCAAAAACCCATTAAACGATACCCATATCAAATATTTATGAAAAAAAAAGAATCCGCCATCTTGGATTCAAAAATGAATGTCAAATCCACAATCAGAGCCCCCAACAACCTCTAAATCGATACCCATAATTATCATTTATTTAGGATAAAAATGAAGCTGCCATCTTGGATCCAAAATGAATGAAAGTATGAAAGAAAGAAAATTTATTTAACATAACATAGGTACACAGAACGGAACATTGACAAAATCAAAACTAAAATACGAACAAAAAATTCTAACACAAATAATTGAGTAATTACTTGCTATCTTAGCACATAATAAAAAAAAACAACTACGTCCCGCGCTAGGTACATGTTATGCCAAATAGGCCCTGGCTCAGCTTTTGCTGCTTAGCGGGGTATGAACTTACCACCAAAAATATTATTCACAAATATGCAAATATAGTTGAAAATGAAACGAAAACCTGGCCTCTCAGCTTAGTTAGTAGTAGCTCTGCCTTCTACGCTGTAGGTCGTGGGTTCGATCCCCACGGAGAAGAAACATTTGTTTGGTGAATATAAATGTTTGTTCTCTGTCTGGGTGTTATATTGTATTTTAAGTATGTATTAAAAAAAAAAAATTATATGCTAAGTATTATATCAGCTGTCTGGTTCCTATAGAATAAACTCTGCTTGGTTTGAGGCTAGATAGTGTGGAGTGGATTGTGCACAATATTTATTATTTATTACTATTATTAAAAAACCTAAAAGAAAAGTGAAATGAAAATGTAATTATTTTGTAAACTGACCTCAGATTGTTTTTTTTAGAGAGATGAATTTTACTTTCTGGCATAACGTAAACAAAATTTCGTCTCTATAAGTCACTCAACCAAACAACATTTTTTTCAAATCATGGGTTACCTACTTTTGCCACACTAGGTGTAAACGGCGTCGAGCGAACCTATCATTGTGTGCGTGAGTACGCACACAACTAGCGAGCCGCAGTAAATACCTATTTTCCGTCCGCCTGGTTTACTCGACTCGCTCTTAACAATAACGGCTCCGTTTTTACCCGCCAAGATACACAGGCCGAACTGTACCTACGTACAAACTTACCCGTACTATAGTCACTTACCGTGAGGTCATCGTTTCTGTTCGATAAAACACCGTTGACGGTCTGGAAATAAAAAAAAATATTGCATTTCAATCTATTAAAGGAGATTTCGGTATCATTTCTTACCATTTGGGAACCCATATTATCTTTCGATGTCCTACCGCTGCTTGTTCGATGTTTCAACTTATCTTTTTCCTTTGTCTATGTCTATACTAAATACAAGCATCGACGCACGTCAGGAACGTGCCATAAGATGCACTGCCCTGCGTCCATGAAGGTCGATAAACAACGGTTCGAAAGGCAAACACCATGCCAAATGGCCCAAAAATTATGGAAAGTAGACATACGGCCATTCTCCGGAGTTTGTAAGCTTGAAGTGGTATTTCCCGTCGCAAGCGCAGAACGTATGGGTCCAGTAATCTCACTCGCTTATTGGCACCCCGGAACACATGTTCAATGGGAATAAACTCATCACCAGAAATTTTCTGCGACAAAAATTCGTAATATTGATTTATTACAAACATGAAGAGAGTCTAATGTTTCTAAGGAATTATAATTTAGCATATTGGTTTTATACAGGCTGAAACAGATAACCAGGGTCGGTCTGGGCCGGAAGGGTCCGGGTGGCTGACCACAAGCCCGGGGCCCGAGACAACCATTTTTCGAATTTTTCTATCTCATTTCTCTCTGATTTTATGAACAAACTTTCTGATCTAGTTTTACATTGAGGTCACCAGAGCTGGGACCGCTGGCCTCCTATATTACGGTTGCCGCAAACCCCGCAAGCCATCAGGCTGGGGCCCGGGTGGCAAATGCCATTTCAACTATATGGCTAGTCCGATGCTGCAGATACTAAAAGCAACTACAAAAAATAAGTTCAGCTTCAAGGATATTTAAAATAATGCTTACACTAGGATCACTGGCGATTTTAACGGTAAGTGCAATCTTCTTATTACAGGCTTGTAGCACACTATGCTTGAACAGCTCTTCTCGTTCAAATCGAGTCGCTTCATTGTCTACAGGCATACCTTCTCTATTCTATAAAAAAATATTAACTTCAACATTTATCAATTACTTTGTGTCTTTCAGTCAATTTTCATCTACTTATAGCTGTGAAATCCCTTGTTTCAGATTAACACTTTCGAGCTTTAAACTCATTCAAACTCTTACACAATTTATATGCAGTGAACAATATTAGGTAGGTACTTTTCAAATGATATACCATCCCTATGTTGAAATTGTAAAAAACAAACTTGATGATGCAATTCTAGTTTAGAGATCGCAAGTGTTTTATATACATAGTAAAGAATTTTTCTAGTAGGTACCTAACCTTTTCAAGATAAAATTTATTAATGTTAAAACGTGACAGTCTAACACGTATTTTCTATTTTATAGTAATGATGAAACATGTCTCACATCAGGCTCACAGTTTATGAACACAGCTCTCACTTCCACTTGCGAATTCTCGTCAGCCTTTAGTGAGGCGATATTCAAGTCTACTGTCGTGAATAATATGAGCAGGAGGGATTCTGAAACACGCATTAGGTTTCAATTTCGAGTTATGTAGAATGGATTGTAGGTAATATCAATAACCACAAAATGGATGGATGTGTTATATTTCATTCAACATAGCTTATGAAATGGTATTTGTATATTGAAGTTCAGTGGACAAACTACAGATTCTGATACAGGACTGAAGGTCTAAAATGAGTTTTATATATTTTGTAAGACTTGCCCCCGAATACTGAAACGCAACTCAGATTTAAGCACGTCTCAAGCGACGAATATTTGACAGATTTTCATTAAAAACTGTCTAATATTCGTCGCTTGAGACGTGCTTAAATCCGAGTTGCGTTTCAGTATTCGGGGGTTATTCGTTCAGCAGTGGGGCGCTACATGAACTTGTTAGGACATAATGGAAATAACAAACTTACTCATTATCTCCATAAATGATTTCTTCATTCGTCTACTGTTATCAGTTTTGTACACAATTCAAAAACTTTAGCAACATTATTTTATATATAGTTTCGAGTTATTATTTTCTTTTTTATGTTATGCTAAGGCACATAGGGCCTATCCTTTCCGTCATTCAACTGACAAATTTAGCCAGTGTCAGGTGAATTCGATAAAAAATAGTTTTTATGTTTTTAGTCAAGTTAGTCCAAGCAAGTCGGCCGTCACAAGTTTAAAAAAAATCGGTTTCCTTTAAATACTACGAGAAACAACTTTGACCCTAGCTATCAGAACAGATCTTTTTGCGTTCTTCGTCTCAACATAATGTTTTTTCACCTGTTAGGTGCCTGCTAAGAACTAAGCTAGGTTAAGTCCTGGTTCTTTTTCTTAGCGTGTCACTAGTTATTTAAAACCAGTGTGCGAAAGGGAATTTAAGTTTGCGTCAAAGAGGCTCTTTTCATGCGCTTTACAAATGTTCAGCTGGTAGATAATGCTATCTAGCATTAAGTTCACCTGTGTACAGGACTTTTAATTTGTGCAATAAAGATTTTTCTATCTATCTGTTTCCAAATTTTTAGGTTCTACAAAATCCTAGTGTTTCAAGTGAAAAGTCCAAAAAGTGTAATGTTACATTTATTTGCTTGATAACTAGCAAAGCCATTAAATTTCACAATATAATGAAAGAAGGAATTATCTACACAATTTAAAACCTTAATTTTTGATTATCACATACATTCAATAGTTATTTATTTGAACAAAAAACAGCTTTCCTTTTTTCATTTTTATATAAATCAAAACATGGTTCGATTTTCATAAAAGTTATTTTTTAACATTTATGGGCGACGACGGTATAATTTCAAACTGCAATAACTGTCGTTGACTTTTATTATTGTCCTCTACTTAAATAAACACGTACTTTTGAAGTTCTTTTATTAAACACCAACATAAAAGCCAACCACAATCATTTCAGTGTAAAACTATACTCTCAACGCCCATAAATTTTAAAAACAATTTGTATGGAAAACGGATACCTTAACTTAATTTAAACAACTAGTTATGGGTTTGTCTTCTATATTTATGGCTTTAGTTGAATGATAAAATATCGGCCCAAGCAGCTGTTTTATTAAATAGTTGTGACAAACGTTTTCTAAAATTAACTGTCTTGATATCAGAAGGTCACAATAACTACAAGATTATGTATTAGAATTATTGCTTATGATTACTCATTATGAACTTCAGATTTATAATATTTTTTCCATTACTAGGTACTTAAATTAATCAAGTTTTTTTTAAATAATAAAATTACAATGTCTAATTAAGGAGACCTATGAATAATGAATTAAAAGATTCAAATTAACCATAGCAATTTTTTTATAAAGCTACGAGTGAAAAGCCACATTATCGCGTGGCTTGCACAAGAATATTTGTTCTAGTCTGAGTAGGTATACAGGAATATTGCAACCAATACTCAATTTCTTGAATAAAAAAAAATACGTTGCGCACATCATTTTAGAATAATAGTAGGCACGCTCTAGTCTTCCGGAGCTGTACTTACCTACTGCTTCTATTTCTACTCATGATCAGAACAAGTAACAATTAGTTCACTAAATTATTAACGGCCATAATGCCTAAATAGAGCAAATATCACTCGATAATCTTCACAATCAGTCGTAGCTTCATGTCAATAAAAAAGATCTGACCAACTAGGAACATTTAATTTAAATTACTAACAAGTTTTTCGTATTACGAAATATAAATAATGCACAATAATGTCCACTCAATATTGGTTTGATCTTTTTGTATTAATTATTCCTAAGTATACAGAGAACGGCACTGGAGCCTGAAATGCGGCAACGAACGGAAAGCGCTAATAAAAGTCAATGTATATTAGAGCTATCCCTTCGTGCAACGTGCCCACTGGACAGTAAAGCCTTAACATACTAATTTAATCGTAAAAAGCATTTTAAATCGCATATTTAATGATAATTACTGACCTAAGGCGCTCTTACGATTGTGACGACACATTCCAGTAAACAGAAAAAGCTTCAGACACGGTAGATATCTCCCCACCTCTTTAGGGCCCGTATGCATTAACAATGTTCGAATCTACATCGAGCATTGATTTGACAGTGCTCCATTGATAAGTGTCTAAAATATATGCTTGAGGCTTAACTCAGGCTCAAGCATTGCTACTGCATACGGCCCTAAGTATACAAATGATAGAAATTGTATAGAAATGACTGTTGGGAGGTAGTAAGAGATATCTCCAAATACATCTGGCACTTAGATACCAATTCATATTGCAGAAGTTAGTATTCTGTATTTCTCAGGTTACATCATAAACAATCAGTATTTCTGTTGCCTTTTTCTTTATAAATGAACAAAAGATAAAATCAGCGGGTAACTTAACTACCAAAACAAAATATTTTATGTCAACTAGACTTAAAACGTAAATTGAGAATCTTTGTGTAATGACGTGATTATGATTTTATAATTTAATGATTGAGGGCAAGTTCATCCTAGAATACGATAACCGTCAAATTAAAAATATTTATATAATGTTTAAAACAACACTAAAGTAGAGATATAAATATTTGTTATCAGACAAATAGCGTCACTCCAAGATGACCCCCCATACATACGAAACCTGTCATGATGAAATAAATTGGAATGGACTCTTAAAATAATGTTATTCCGGGTCCTGATCATCCATAGTATAATATCCTGATTGTCTACATGTCTGAAACAAAGATATGATATTCATGTTAATTTAAGAACGTTTCCATGTATAAACCCTCCCGCCGCCCGTATAGTAGCCGCGATATATAACTAGCGGCACGTAAGTCTAGCGCCGAGCGATACGCGGAGGGGATAGCTGCGCATGTGTAGGTGTACTGTCGCCGCATGCAATACAATTATAACTTTAAGTAATTATTAGCTAGATAACGACATTATTTTAATGTAATGTCAAATAGCAAGATGTCCAAACATTTATAGTGTACGTAAGACATAATTTTTAACAAGTTTATGGGGAGTAGAAAAAGAAAAACATAATTTGTCAATAACAATACAATTGAGAACGCGAACACTGGGATGTGTAATTTGGACTACTGCGCAATAATGGTCAGCGCTAAATTTACGTGCCGGCTACCTATACCGAACATAGACAACTTATATACATACCTGAACACTTTCGAAGAATTTCCATGCCGTTTCAGAATCGAAGAAGTTGACTGTGACAGTTTTGTCTTTATTTGACGCATAATCGGCACCAAACCACGTGCAGGAGTTCTCGCCCATCTGGTGAGAATATTAAAACAAAATAATGTAGGTAGTCTTTTAAGACAGCAACTATTTAAAAACAACGGGGGAAAAGTCGGTTCTGTACGGTTCGTCGACCAAATGTTGTTTTCGTGTGAGCACGCGTCTCTCTCTTTTGTATGGAAAATTGATGCGACAAAAACTCGTTTCTATACGTCACGTATTTTTGCTGTCTCATCTTTTCTCCATACAATAGAGAGAGACAAATAGGCGAAACGAAAACAACATATCGTAGACAAAATGTTGTAAATGAAGTGGGACTTGCCCTTCTGACATGGAGTTTCTACAAATATTGCATAGATAATATTAGAATACTAATACATAATATGATTAGAAATAAGTGACAACACTGTCACTGCATAAATTAAACTTATTAAATCTTAAAATGTATATATGTATAATTTTTACTAAAAACTGTAACTCGGGTAATACGTATGTTTCGATTCCTGCTTGAGTATTTAAGTAACACTCTACCGAATGAGTTGTGAAGGGCAGTTAAGAACAACTAATAATAAAAGTTAGTATAGTCAACTTTGCCCTGCAGTGGGACGATCCAGGCTAAAATAAAATAAATGAAATAGTGAGCTGGTAAATTTAAAAAGCGGTAGCAAACCTTGAATTCTGTGTCAGTGTGTACTAGCATGTCTACCAGTATCTCGTGGTTATCACAATCAGTGATGGCGATCTTCGGCGAATTGTATTCGTGGTCGTACATCACTCGTATGCAGACTTGTGCGATGTCCAATTGCTCATCATCATCCTGCAGGTGCACACTACCATCGCACTTGTACATTGTGTCTTCCTGTCCGGACAAGCAAACAAAAACTTCATTTAAGGTTCATAAATGATCAGGGCCACTATCAGACAGCGGCCAGCAACACAGTCATTACAAACCACGGCAGTAATATACGGTTGTAGGCAATAAATATTTCACCGGCTTTTCTTAAATATCGGCTTTTCTGCTTTCGTAGAGCGCTATCTCTTTCTGACGCACACTACGCTCTATGAAGCCGAAATTAGCCGATGTGCAATATACCTCCATATCTTACCTCATCTTCATAGCTATATGCCTGACCATCATAATCTGGATCGTTCTCATAGTTTTGGTCATCGTCGCTATCTTCTTCAACTTCTTCTTCTTCGGCTTCGGCTTCGGCTTCGGCCTCGGCCTCTGCCTCCGGTTGTTGGGAACGTTCTTGGGAAACGCGTGTAAATGGCGAGCTCTCCTTGCTATTTCCGTTCGACTTAGCTTCTGTGTTCACAGTCTGGTTCGTCGCCTGCGCCCAAAATACATTAGCTGACGCAGACTGAGACTGCGCTTGTTGTGCGGCTGCGGCGAACATCATGTCAGCTCTGGCACTATCTTGCAGATGTTTGGGAAGCCGTAGGGGCGCGACACTGCCGATTACATTCGTCTCTTTGGTTTCTAATTGCTCCTTGACAGCGACTGGGGTTTTTTCCCTACCCTCAGCTTCTTTTTTTTCTCTTATAGCGGCGGCGGCTGCTGCTTGCAGACTCTACAAACGAAAACAAATCTAATTTATATAGCTGAATGATTGGGGCTTGGAAGAAACTCCAAGTATATTTGCCAAAATACACCGGGTGTAGACATCTTCCGAATACTGAAGGAATGTGAACGGTTTACTATAAAATCGACCCAAAAAATGCATTCGGCGAGAAGTAAAATTTTATAAATAGTTTGAAGTCATCGAAAAGGCAATTTTTTGAGTTATAGCAATCGCAACCTACAGTTTTTTTTCTACAACTGTATGCCTGGGAACTGTGACTTTAATAGTCACAGTTCCCAGGCATACAGCCACAGAACAAAGTAGAACGGCCACGTGGCCAGAAAAGTGTCGCCAAAACACATGTTCATAATATGCTCATTTCTCCATACAAATGCAACAGTTTTTTCGGGAGTCGTTAGAAACCTCATATGTAGTGATATAATTTGAAATATAATAGTGGAAAAGTAAAACTGGCGACATCGGCTCCCATACAAACGGCGCATGATCGTGTTTCTACTGTATTCAGTATTCTATGCTATTAACCCATTCATAATAGACACCTTTCCATTATAAATTCCATTTATAAAAATAATGTACAATACCTAAATACGTTATACATTGATGAAAATATTTAATTCGTTTTTTCGATTCCTCATTACTGGTGACTTTTGTTTCACTTACTCTGACGCAGTGGTTCACACGTTCCTGGAAGGAGCTCGCCACTGCTGTGGTCTTGAATCGAATGGCCATCATCTCGATTTGACCGGTGAGGGACTCTGCGAAGTTGCGGCCCATGAACGTCCACGCGGTCTCACAATTCTTCATCGGATGTATTTCTATGTTCGGGTGGATCAACATGTTGAGGACGGCCTTGTACACCTGACAAAATAAATAAATATAAGGATACTAGCGGCTACCCGTGGCTTCGCTCGCCCCGTTCCGGTACTTTTTCGTGATGAAAAGTATCCGATTTCCGTCTACTGGTTCTAAGCTCTTCTAACTCCCCAACAATTTACAGCTCAATTGGTTCAGCCATTCCACACAGCATTGTATACAAACTAAACAAACCTATAGAGCTGATGTTATTATTGTATACTTTTTTTTGTAAATACATAATATTTAAAATCATTATCTGGAATAAGTACCGTAGAATTAGGAGTTTTGTACATATCTTTATTTCTGTATTGTTTTAATAAATATAATTGATGTGTAACCGTTAAACCTAAATTGTATTAATTCATTATGTAAAAATTTCAATATATGAATGTTTGGGGCTCAACCACGCCCTAGAACTGAACCGAATTGAATGAAATTTCGAATAATAATTTGTAACCTGAATTAGCGTATAGGCTACTTTTTTTATGCAGATCGGATCAACGGCTCGAAAGTAATGGCTCGACAAACCTGCAATGCCTTATCCCAATGCCCAAGTTATTTTTGCTCTCGTTCGTAATTAAGTGATGAATTCATAAGTGTAAACGGTGAAGGAAAACATCGTGAGGAAACCCGCGGCTTAGTCAGCTCCACACGTATTGACCGTGTCTTTCCTTTGGATAAGGCCGACTAAAATGTCAGATGGTACAAGTGCTGGGCAAGCCTATTCCATCCAAAAATCGTGTCCCAGACATTGTAGCGTCCCGTAAGTAGAGGCATGAGTAATCACCAGACCCCTGACGCTATATAAATCATCTAAAATAGATGCAAAGGTATGTTTTATTCATAAGTCTACAAGGAACCAAAGTGTTCGTACCTGTTCACGTCGCATCAATATGCGGTAGGTATTCCTCTGAGGATGGTGGAGGATCTTTACCTCGCCAATGCCGCGCTCTTTCCATTCTTTCAGTTTTTCATCGAAACGGTACATCTTACCACGCTCACCGAATACTTTTTTCTGAAAACAAAAAAAATATTTGTAAAAGAAAAAACAAAGTAGGTACATTTGATTATTACAAAAGATCAAGAAATAGCGATATCAGTAAAATTAATCGTTGTTTGTTGATAATGTAATTGATTGTTCAACGGAAAGCAACCACCGTCGATATTAATTAGCATTGATGAATTTTTTTTCTTGAATTAAATCGGTTAAAACTCTGCTCACATTTATTTAAAGGAAAAATAGGATAATAATTAAACATCTATTCAGAGCTTATTGTAGACCAATAGCCAAAGTATTTTTAGGGATACTATGTTGTGTTTCTCTTATACATAATCTTATATATATAAATCTTTCCTGTCACAATTTGGAACGCGATAAACTCCGAAACTACTGAATGGATTTCGATAAAATTTTGCAACCGCCTATAATATGGTCGGACTTAAAAGATAGGATAGTTTATATTCAATATTTAGGTGTTATTAATTTATAAGGGGCAAAAGTTTCGAAATCTATGTCTATCCCTTTCTATCACGTAGGGACTTATATATGTCTATCCCTTTCTATTGCTTAGGGATTTTTCTGAAAATTCTCGACTTTGACGAGGAAAGAACGCTCTAGAATGTCTTTGAGGTTCTGGAATGATCAAATATAATTCGAAGACTGAAATTATTCGGCTAGCATCCGGAATGCATCCAAACGTTAGTAATCCAGAATTATCTAGAATACTCAAATATACCCATGCAAACGGTTTTGAATTCTAGATTTGGACAAAATGCTCTAGAAAATAGTGCCCCTAAACGTTATAGAATGTTCTTTCATCATCATCATCATCAATTGATATCAGTCCACTGCTGGACGTAGGTTCACCTTGAGTAACAAAGGCTATATTTGTGTGTTTAAAAAATAAATGTCCACCCGTGCGAAGCCGGGACAGGCAGCTAGTATTTATGATAAGTTAATGTTAGCCGGTTTTGTGAATAGGACATCCCTACTGAGACTGAGCGACGGTTCACATCACTAGTCGGGATTAGAGAAGATGGCGTCGTAATGCGTAGATGGTTTGCCATTTTATAAAGTTAAAGGAGTTCTAGCTATATTCAATGGATAGTTTTCGCCGTAACAGTATGTAGGTACCTCTTCCTCCTCTCCAGTAGTGACCACGATTTTGTCAGGTAACGGAACAATGGCCTCATAGTGAGGGTCAAACTCTTCCTCTGCGTCGCCGGTATCGTCAGCCTCACCGCTTTCATTGTTTGAACTGTTTTTCTGAGCCGCAGTAAACAATTGCTGACCTGTTCCTTCCCACTTGAAATCGGGTTTCTCTAAAATAATTAATATAGTATGTGTATATAAAAGTAATAGTCAAGGATAATAGTAATATTATGTGTACGAATATGTAATAAAGTATGTGAAAAATAAGTTGATACATAGGACATTGACATACACACATAGTGACCACGTGCATGATGTTCATTGGCTGTGGTTAAAATGACGTTCAAGTTAATGACGTACAAATTCGTTGGTTGTCGATAAGATATAATAATGAACCAATGAAATTCGAGCGCGTGACCACGTTAAAAAAAACAAATTTCCCTCTAAGTCAAGTTTTATCATGCGCACTTGATGTGCGGGCAGGTTTTTCCGCAAGTAGGCCGCTGGTGGGACCTTTTTGCGTGACCCTTGACACGTGTTGCTCGAACTTTTTTAGGTTCTACAACACGCCGGTTTCCTCACGATGTTTTCCTTCACCGTTTTGAGAGTACTGGCATAGTGCACATAAATTTTTCGACAGAAAAACTCATTGGTACACGAGTGGATTTGAACCCACGACCTTCGGATCGGAAGACGGGGCCACTACCACTAGACCACCAGTGCTCTCTAAATTTCCCTCTATAAAGAAAAGATAATATTCTTAATAAAACTTGTCTATGTTCGTCTACGCTAACTTACTCTCAAATCCAGAAGCACTCGTTGAAAGCGCGGCAAAACTCAAGTTGTCTTCAAGCTTCATCGGTAATTCGCTCACTGGATTTTGATCAGATGAAGTTGGAGCCCAAATTGTACCAAGTTTATTTGTTTCATTTTTATTATTCGCAGAATTAGTAGCAGAAGATGCAAAACTCAATAACCCTTGGGAATTAAAAGAGTTAGTTTGGCTGCTATTTAAGCTGCCCGGACCGAACATAGACGAGCCGCCCGCTTTAAATAAATTAACGGACGTTGGATTTCCTCCAAAAATAGACCGAACTTCTGTGTTTGAATCGTCTTTTGGTTTGTCAGCAGCAAAGCCAAATATTGATTTATTGCTTGAGATACCGGTGCCACCGAAAGCAGATGGTTCACCAAATACGGGTTTAACTTGAGCTGATGTAAAAATAGATTTTTCTACTGTTGCTTGATTTTCGCCAGATACGTTTAGTGCGACTAGTTTGGGTGGAGCAAGCAAGGAATTCTTGGTGTTGACTGGTGTTTGAGAATCTTCAGGATCGTTTTTAGGAGCCGATGCAGCCTCGGGTGTACCAAATATGGATCTTTGATCACCAAAATTACAGAAAGTTTTGGTTTTATTAGCAAATACATTTTCCTTATTAGTTGCATCACTTCCAGGGTCGCTTGAATTGTTCGCCGGAGTTGAAGACACCGTGTTAGAACCGATGGACCCTAATGGCGTTCGGAATGTTGAATTATCGAAGGTTTTGTCATTGCCCGGAGTGGCATATGTGCCCGGAGTGGCATATGGCCCTGGAGTGGCATATGTGCCCGGAGTCCCATATATGGAGTGGGTAGGACTTTGCAATAATGGTAATTTGGCTTTGATGGGTGTTACGACAGAAGCTTGTACTGTATTCTGTTCAGGTACCACCGCGGCAGCTACTTCTGACACTGTAATCGTTTGAGGTTTTGTGTCAGACTTCGACTCTTCGGAGCATCCACGACAACCGTGGCACGGCTCTTTGTGCTTGTACATGTAAAAGTGTTCAGGCAACATGAGATCTTTGGCTTTTTGTATGTCTTCTGCATTTGCTTGTGTTTGGCCCAAGAAGACTACATCGTCATCATCTTCCTGATCAAGTTCTTTGACTTTGGCCTCTACCTCAACTGGTTTCTTATTTTGTAGAGCATTGTCGACTGCTTTTTTGAAGTTCATAGCAATTTCTTTATTGGCGAACTTCAGACAAAACATTTTTAAAGACAATGTTCCTTCGCTGAAGTCGTTAGCAGCAAAAACCCATGTTCTCTCATTCTGAGAATTATATTTGATGTCTTGCGTCAATGCGTGATTCAAGCAAATTTTAAGGACTTGTTCCCGTCGCATAACCACTCTGCAAAAACAAATAATATTTAAAAAACATTTTGACATGTAAGCTTTTCTTTGGGCATACCTCACACAATTTTTATGTTTAATACACGTATTCCGTACAACTCCAATGACTCAGATGATCTTCATCTATGCAAAAATTTCCATCATCTGCCACTGAGAACACTGAGACATTTCAGACATGATTTCCCTACTCAAAAAAGTTACAAACAAAAAGATAAGTTTAAGTTAACCGTTGAGAGTTCCCTCGCTCAAGAGCTAACTTTGGGTGGAGTAGCTCTAACTCTGCATAAGTAAGATCTGCAAAGCGCATATTGGATCACGCAGACTTTCGAAGTCAGCACGACTTGTAGAATGTAGAGTCCGTGCCACCACTGAAGTCCGATAGACGCGGCGCTGTTGTCACATAATCATATTCTAATACTAATATTTTTGTACGTAAAGAGGCTTAGTTCCCGCTTTTGCCGTAAGACTTCAGTCGTGGCGCAGACTTTAGATATTGGTTCCATATTATTATTACATTCGTTTAAATACGAAAACTACAACTTATCATCGCCGATAATTATCTTCAACGCGAACAATTACGAGTATTAATATAAAAAAAGCGGCCAAGTGCGAGTCAGACTCGCCCATGAAGGGTTCCGTAGCAACAAGTAACATAATATAATAAAAGTTCTAGTAGTTGAAACTAAAAAAAATATATGTTGTACATTACTATGCAAACTTTCAACGATATTTGGTTTGAACGAGATCTAGCCAGTAGTTTTTTTTTTATACGTCATAAATCGTAAACCGCAATTTACCTTTCGACGAACTACAAGAACCTATAAATTATGTTACTTGATGCTACGGAACTCTTCATGGGCGAGTCCGACTCGCACTTGGCTGATTTTTTACTTGGTCGGCTTGGCAGTTCCCCTCCACGAAGACGATCGGAACGCCGCCGCTGCCGCTGGGTTTTTTAGTTGGTAAACCGGCCTAGGCGAAGTCGGGTAGTACCACATACCCCGCCCATTCCTTCATTGGGTAGGCATGCGTAACGCATTTCTCCCAGCATCAAAAAAAGGCTTGGTCGCGTGACCTAGACTCACCTAGCTTTTTGAAGTTTCAAAGTGATCCTTGTGATGCAAATGATAAAGAAATTTTGAATTTGAATTTGACCACTTGAGAGCTTTATAACTACCAAACAGAATTTTAAATTAAAAAGTGACTAATTCATTATATTATGAACCGCTTTACTTGTGAAATGCACGCTGAAAAATATATTTTCTAAAAAATATTTTTTTATAACTAGGTATACGCGCGATAACAATTTCTATAACCTTGCTAAATTTGAGCATCTTGAGGTCTAAAGGCGCTACTCCACTTGAGCATGCTCGGGCGAATGAGCGGCTCATTTGGCCGAGCCGCTCAAGTGGAGACGCCTGAGCACGCTCGGCCCGAGCAAATCCGAGCGCGCTCGGGCGAGCCGGCATCTGTCGGTTTTTGTCAGTGCTCAAAGGCGCTCAGTATGGACGGTTGTTTTTGTGTTTGAGGCGAGCGCGTCGAATTCCCCGAGTTTTAATTTTAATTTTTCTGCCGAGCATATACTGAGCAGCCTGAGCACAGTTTTTTTAATGTTGAGCCTCGTTCGACCAAAACATTTGAGCCTTGTATCCACTTGACTGAGCATGCTCGGGCGAATGAGCCGCTCATTCGCCCGAGCATGCTCAAGTGGAGTAGCGCCTTAAGCGTAAAACGGTTCTGACATACAGCTAAACTATAATGAGTCAATAATAAGTTCCTTGGACTTCGAAACCCTATGGAAATTCTTTGTTAGATTAGAATGAACACTAACGAGCATGAGTGGGACAGAGATAGGACTTGGATAGAGGCATGCTCAATTATTGTACAGTTACGGACGTTTTCTGACCTAACTGAGCGCATACCTATACCTACACAACCACTCAACAAGATAGATAGATAGGAATTTTACCTCAATTTACTTGTCTCCTTATGTTTCAGTATTTTGACAATTCCAGTGCCGCGTTCTTTCCATTCGCTAGATACAAAGATATACAATCTCGCTCGATGCGCAAAAAGTTCCACTTCACTTTCTTCTCCTGTAACTTCTTCCACCTAAAACAATGTTCGTATAAGTCAAATGAATCTAAGTTAAATAGGAACTAGTGGTTCGCCCTTAACTAAGATTTCGTGATGCTCGACCCAGTCTTTTATTTAAGCCAAACACAATAGTTGGATAAGCCGGGCGGGTTGCTAGTCAAAAATATAGCCTATGTTCAGGGATAACGTAGCTTTCTAATGTTATCAATCGACCAGTAAATAGCGCTAATCAAAAAATCTATGAAATTATTGAACCTGAACTTATATCAAGTTTTATCGATATATATATAAGTTATTAGTAGCAAATTTTGACAGAGTCAAAGCAGAGATTCTTCGCTCAATTCGCTTGCTCAACTTATTAAATTAACTTAGCTTACCTTATCAGGCAAAGGTACGACCGGGTCGAAATGGGCAGCACAATCTTCTTCTTTCATCGAATCTTCACCGTAACTTTCATTCCCTGGTTTGATGTCTGTTGACTTTGTGGGACTTTGAGACGGTTTTTTTAATACGAAACCGAACCCACTTTCTTTACTTGCAAATGTATCCGCAGCTGTTTGAGAGTTGATGTTTATAGTTCCTTCAGTTTTCGTTGGCATTTTAGGATCAGCATAGATAATATCAGTGGGTTTTTGTTGACTCCGTACACTATCACTGCTAGCAATTAAAGGAACGCCAAAATTGAACTTACTGCCGCCTTCAATAACTGATTCTGGTTTTGGTTTTTCCTCATTTGTTAAGACAGGAGGATTACCAAAACTAAATTTAACTGATGGTACAGTGTTGCTGGTAAATATTCTGTTCGCTTTTTGTGAGGTACTGCAGTTACAACAGTTTTCTGACCAAAAGTCATTACGTGCGAAACATTGCTTGCACTCCCATGATGATGCTTCTGCAGGTTTAATTCCAGCCGTGAATCCAGTTAGTGTATGTGTAGGTGCTATGGTTTTAGGAGTGGTCACTGTCTTAGTATGAGATTGAATACTAGCGGCAGTTTGCTCAGGAATTCCGAAAGAGAAGTTCATTTTCATGTCGGGGACAATAGCAGTTGTAGGTTTTTTAGATGTGGGATCTTTTGGAGTGTTGCAAGCACTACAATTTTCAATGGGTGCCTCATTTCTAACTAAGCAAGACTTGCATTCCCAGCTACCGAGTTTGGGTTTGAACTGGTCTCCCCAATTGGAACTTTTTGGTGGTGCTACTGCAGGTGCGCTTACTTTACTAGCAGATGCCTTAGGGTTTGGTTGGGAGCAGCAAACGCATTTTAAACACATTTCCGAGTTGTTAGTATAGCATCCCTGGCAGCTCCAT
Organism: Thera britannica; assembly: GCA_939531255.2. Classification (NCBI taxonomy): domain Eukaryota; kingdom Metazoa; phylum Arthropoda; class Insecta; order Lepidoptera; family Geometridae; genus Thera; species Thera britannica. Next base: position 6,187,529 of record OW618048.2, read on the forward strand.
GAACCAGCTTTAGCTTTAAATTTATCGCCGAATCCTGATTGAGTTTGTATTGAAGAGTTTTGTTCTTCTTTTAAGGCTTTGACTTCATCTGTCATTTTAGATTGTGCTGTTTGAACAGCGTTTATGAAATCTTCATATATTTGGGACGTTTTGAAACGTAAGCAGAAAGTTTCCGCTACTAGCTCTCCCTCTGAGAAGTCTTTAGCGCACCATGTCACTGCTTTGTCTCTATTTGTCATTTTTTGAAAAATCATTTCTTTAGTAAGGACGTGATTACAACAGACCTTCATTATTTGTTCACGTCGCATGAGGAGCCTTACTTTTTGATCATTGTCTTTGCTTGCGAGTAATTTAATGTTACCGAGACCACGTTCTTTCCATTCTTTGCTTGTGGAATCGAATCTGAATAACTTAGCACGATGTTCAAATAGCACAATCTCATCTTCTTCTCCAGTCTTTGCCTCGATCAAAGCCGGCATAGCTATAACAGGTTTAAACTCAGCAGTTGGTACAAATTCTTCCACATTGTCCGACGTGTTCAACTTGCTTTTGTTTGATTCATTAACATTTTCCTCAGAGTTAATTTGATTAACAGGCGCTGTATTGAATATATTACTGAATGAAGTAGTTGTACCGGTTTGTTTGTTAAAAGCTAAAGTGCTGAACACATTAGGCTTATTCGACTCTACCACGGCCTTTTTCTCCTCTGTTTTATCATTGTTCAATAGTTTAAACAAGGGGGTGCTGCTAAATGTAAATCCACCAACAATAGTCTTTCCTTGTGAAGAAACAGCACCTGGAGGCTGAGATGCCTTCTGTACCACTGCTTCACTAGAGATTGTGACCTTGCTTTCAGGTTCATCACGAGTCAGTTTATTTTCAGTTCTTACAGTCTTTGATTCTTGCCTAGCCTTTTCAAATAACTCGTAGAACTGTGTAGCATTTTCTGAGGTTTTGAAACGAATGCAAAACTTTTCAGATACAACTGTTCCTTCAGCAAAGTCATTTGCAGCCCAAATATAGGCCTTGGTTTCGTTTTTCATAGGATTGATTTCCGTTTCGGGAGTGATTGTATGATTTGCACATACTTTGTGTACTTGTTCTCTTCTCATCAACACCCGAACTTTGCCAGTAGTATTGTGTTTTAATAGTTTCATATCACCAATACCTCTTTCTTTCCATTGCTTGTCAACAAAACGGAACAGTTTAGCTCTCGCAGAGAATATGGCAGTTTCATTTTCTTCACCAGTAGTAACTTTGACTTCAGCTGGCAATGGTATGATAGGTTTGAAATCTGGACATGGATCATAGTTTTCTACGGAAGTGTTGCTTTTTTCTGAAAGAGTTCTAGATTTGTTAAGGCTTGTATTTTGCGAGGCACCAGCAAACGGTCCGTCGACTACAGTCTTGGAAGCTTCAAAAGATGTATCGCCTCCATGTAACGCTTTGTACAGTGGCGAATCATCTCCGGTAAATGTTTGAAAATTCTTATTCCAGTTAGACAAGGATGACACTGGATAATTTTTGTTTTCAGGCGTCGAAAAACTGAACACCGGAGGAGAGGATACTTTGGTTTCCGTTGCTGTTGGCATTGCTATTTGATAATCATGCGGCTGATTACTTTTGATGTGTCTTTGAGGTATCGTAACACTTAACACTGGGGCCGGCGTTGAAGCAGACGTCGGCAACGGATTCGATGACGTAATCACCACATTAGTCGGGAATCGTGATGCATCTCTGAAGTCGGATGTCGTGCTCGAAGGGACCGGTTTCGGAAAGACAGGCGTAGATAGTGGTGGTGCAGGTATGATGGGCGCGGCGGGCACGCCTTGTGATACCGGCGGCACAGACACCGTGGGCACAGCCGCCGGCGGGGCCAGCCCTGAAGCTGCTGCAGGTGGAATCAGATGAGCCAGATCTGGGAATATTTGCTCTGGGAAATTCATTTGTGCTCTCACTGGATCAACAAAGTGCTGAGCGCCAGGCACGGCCGACTGGGCAAATTGTGAATATTGATTATACAGATTATACATAGTTTGATTGTATAGCTGGTAAGGATTAGGAGCAGGGACAGGAAATGGTTGCCTGAGATTAAATCCTGGTGGCATTTGTCCATAATTCGATGTTGCTTCATTTCTGTAATGTTCATCAAGATTGTATGGGTCACTATTATTGACTGTGTGTTCAGACGTAGATTTTTTAAATTTATCAACTTCTTTTTTTAATTCATATATTTGTTTTTTTAGGTTGTATGGGTCACTATCATTGGCTGTGTGTTCAAATGAAGATTGTTTAAATTTTTCAACTTCTTTTTTTAATTCATATATTTGATTTTTTAGTTCACCTACATCTTTGCATTCACTTCTGCATTTATCTATCTGATCTTTTACTTGATCCACAGAAGTTTTTAGTTTTATAAATTGATCCGTTGTGTTTTGTATATTGGAATTTATTGCATTTATAGTGTTTCCCAGATTTCGATTCTCTTCAAACCAACTTTTAGTTTTATCGACTTCTTTTTTTAATTCAGATATTTGTTTTTTCAGTTCACCAACATCTTTGCATTCACTTCTGCATTCATCTATCTGATCTTTGACTTGATCCACGGAAATTTTAAGTTTTTTAAATTGATCCATTGTGTTTTGTATATTTGAATTTATTGTATCTATGGTGTTGCCTAGATTACGATTCCCTTCAAACCAACTTTTGGTATGTGCCATGAAGTCGGTGATTGTAGTATCTCTTAATTGCAAGTTTTTGATTTCATTTTCAATTCTCTCTAAATTTCTTTGGCTTACTTGGGTGGTTTCCAGTAGCTGGGAATCTATTGCAGTCCTATAATTGGTATTATTCTGTTTTGAAGCAGCCTTAGGTGTGGAACTGATGTTGCGGAAAAAGCTGCGATTTGCTCTTTTATTTTCACCTCGATATGACGCATGTTCATCAGACGAATAATTCACATCAATGTCATTCCCGCTTGATGAATTTTGATCAATTTTGTTGATACATATTTCAATCTCGTGAATTAATTTTTGAGTATCAGAGAATAATGGTGAGGTCTTCTTTGTTCCATTTTCTTTCAGTAGATTTAGAGTTTTGTTAGCATATGTTTTAGCATTTGCCAGCATTAACTCGTATTTTGATTTGCCGCCATCTGTTGACGAGTCTTGGTCTTCCCAAGCAAGTTGCTTGAAGGCTTGAGCAGTATTATAATATGCTTGCGGGGATTTGACACCAGTGAGAATATCTATCGCTTGTCCATATTCCTTGTTATTTATGTGATTACCAGCTATAAAAATTTTGCTTTCCTCCAATAGAGAATTAAGTTGTTTACTACCAATTTCTCCATGTGTGTAGTCAAACAGGCGTTTATCACTCACTTTGATCATGACTTTACTCTTCAGTTTTTCTAATAATGGTATAGCTGAAGTATAGTACAATGCAGCTCGCAACTCTATGTTATTTTTCTCTTCAGCTGATTCAGTAGCTTTGGCTTGATCACTGAATAGGCGACCAAGAATACAAAGAAGCTCAGGGTCCAGACCATGACTATCAATACAACGTACCACCTCTATACCACAGCTCAATGTTGTACGTATATCTGTTAGATCACTGCCAAGTATTTTTTGACTGACCTTATAAGCACAATCCCACCATTTCATTTGTGGGAGTGGGCACAACAAGTCAGTGATGATAGCCGGTAGTACCTTTGGTTTTTCTCCATGAATAATCATGACTTCATTAGCATTCTTCTGGCGAGTGGTCAAGGCAGCACAATAAAGGAATGCATAAATATCTAATTTGTTCAAATTTTCTGGGTCACAATTACTAGTTTTAGTAGATGTAAGCATGTCAAAAACTGTACATTTAAAATCGGCATAGTTTTTATAGTTCAGCATGATCCAAACAAAATGGTGAAGAGAATTTCCGTATTCCTTTTGTGCTTCACTATCATAAGCTTCTAATTCTTTTCTTTTTGGCAGCCTTAGCTGAGGGGCACTGAATGCATTGGAAGCAAGGTATGAAGACTTTATCTTCTCAGACTGAGTCTTTGTGGTAAATACTCTTTCATACAGGTTTTCCTTCCAATGTGAGCCTGAACAGCACTGTGAGATTTCATCAAGCAACGAGTGACTTTTGTCTTGGAAATTAGTTATCAAATAATGGCCAGATTGGGAGCATCTGTAAGATCCTTCTAAATGCCAGCGCCTCACAGCATTTAACTGTTTCTCTGGAGCATTCTTCAACCAATTGACTTTGGTATCAAGAGGTGCACTGTGCCAAGCCATTAACATAAAAGGAGCAGCTGATTTGGTAGCATCTCTCCAGCTAATGAGACCTTTCTTAGCTCTTTTTAGCAATAAGGTTGCAGCATGGAAGGCAAATTGGCCCCTATGGTGCCGCACTAGGCTTGCATGAAACTCAGCAAAGCCCGGATCAGCTCCAGCTTTGGCAACTCTTTCTATAGCCTGATCGTATTCATGAATTAGATCAGCAGACTCAAGTAAGCTCTTGGATGAATCACTTGGAGTTTCAGTCAAACTCAAAAGTGAGAGACGCTCTTTTACAGTTAAGAGTAGTAGTTGAAATAACCATTTATCAATGTCATCTGAATTATGGTCAAATAGTTCATCTAAAACTTCATACCAAGCATTGTTGTTGGTGAAGTTGTCAGAATTGAATTCTATGTTACAGCTATGATCAAACGCTTCTTTGAATTGGTTCATTTTCAGGTAATGTTTCAATAATCGGGAATGAAGTAATGGGTCTTTTGGTGTTATTTTCAACTCAGAGGTAAAAAGCTTGACCAATGCTTCTGGGTCTGGATCAGACAGAAGAACAAGTTTCTCCCGCAAACGGAATATTACTGGATGTCTTGGAAATATGGCCTCGGCTTTCTCCAACCAGTAATTTCCACATCCAGGTTCGAGGGTTTCAACTCCATCAGCAAGGAGTTCACAGACTGAAAACAAAATTATTTCAGTATTATAAATCGTAGGCATCACGGCTCAGTTGATAGTAGCACTGCCTTCTGCACCTTAGGGTGTGGGTTCGATCCCCGCTAAGAACAAATATTTGTGAGGTGAACATAGATAATTGTTGTTTGTATGGGTGTTATATTGTATATATTTACAGAAAAATGTTTCTAAGTATTATAATATCAGCTATCTGGTTCCCATCGTACAAGCTCTGCTTAGTTTGGTGCTAGATAGTGTTGTGTGCATTTTCACACAATATTTATTTATGAAGAAAGCTCTATGTGACACACAGTACTACAGCGTCGGACTGGCAGCAATATAGTTGAAATGGCATTTGCCAGTCAGGCCCCAGCCTGCATGGGCCCCCAAGGGCCTAGATTGCGGGGCTTGCGGCGACCTTGGGATAGGAGGCCCGATAGGTTATGTTTGTTAAATATGTACCAGGAAAATAAAACAACCTACAGCTCATAAATGTTAGAGAGGAGACTTTATCATTAAGGTCTCTTGGGTCAAACAATTTGCAAACAATGCCTTAATAAATGTGTGATTTAATAATTTTGTGTATGTCGGCGCCGAACGCACCGCAGGCAGAACGCATCGCGTTCTGCGGACCAATGAGGAGCCATCACGTGACAAGCGACTTGGTGTCAAAGGACTCGCAACATATAACCTCTCTAACTATTTTTCTCTATCAACCTGTATTACATTTTTCAAGCAGAAATTATACCACATCATCAAGCAATCCATTTTATTCAATCTTTGTTCCCTACTGAACAAAATTTGGCGACCGTAACAGCACAAGAACCTGTAATCTTCGGATATTTTTCATACCAACTACAGTCTCATCACCATTGAGGACATCGGTCCTCGCTGGGACTGCCTACGGAGGAGAACAACGGGCAATCGTAGAGCATCGGAGGTGCCTACGTTCTGGACCCACCTAAATAAGCTGTGCATAAAGCTTTGGAGCCAGGAACCCTGCCTTGTTGCCTACCATCCTAAACGTGAGCCCGTTCCTATCACTCTTCCTAGGTCTTTCCTCTTCTATCTGTGTTTGTACAAAGTGCTCTGACGTTGATTCCAGCAGCGCCAGTGAGCGGGCGGGGTCAACGGACTGGCGCGCGCTTTTCTCCTGTGGTCACTTGGGTGCCTACACTGCTCAGCTGATCGCCGGCTTCGCTGACTAGAAACCGGTCCTCTACTGCGCGCCGGACTACGAAACGAGGAGCGTAGCGTATACAATTTTACTATTTTATATTGATATTTTTGACACTTTCTCGCAATGACTTCCGATGTAAAGTATAAAGAGTTAAATGCTAAGCGTGGTAACATTAAGGGCCGCTTAACCAAGTTCAAAATGTATTTAGACTCATTAGTAACCTTTGACAGTATTTCACCGGTGGAAGTTAGTAAACTTGCGATGAAGTTATCAAGAATAGAAGCGCTGTTCATTGAGTTCGACGGGTTGCAGAGCCAAATAGAGGTACTTGACGTGGCTAATCAAGATTTAGAATTAACCACTCGTGATTTAGTTGAACAAGAATTTGATAATTGTATTTGCGTTGCGCAAGATTTCATACAAATGCACGGCTCACCCCCCAAGCAGACAGCAGATAATCTCTCAAGCTGTTCTCACTCCAATGGTTGCAATCATCATCAACACGAGCATGATGGTTGTAATACTTTAGGTTTCAAGCTACCTACCATAAACATACCAAAATTTGATGGTACCTATTACAGATGGTTAGAGTTCAAAGAAATTTATGCTTCCTTGATTCATGACAATCCTAAAATTAAAAACATTCACAAATTCCATTACCTCAGTTCTTACTTGGAGGGTGAAGCTGCTCGAGTTCTCAGTAACTTGGAAGCCACCGACATAAACTATAAAGAAGCTTGGTCACTCCTCTGCAACCGGTATGACAACAAAAGGCAATTAATAAACAACCATTTGAAATCCCTTTTGTCTATAGAAACAGTTCGAGAAACTGACAAATCTCTGAGGTATATTATTGATCATGTTACTAAAAACTTACGTGCCCTATGCACGCTAGGACTACCTACTGACAAGTGGGACGTCCTAATTATTCATCTTCTGGCAGCAAAGTTAGACAACAGTACTATCTTCAAATGGGAAGAGCACCGTAATACTATAGCTGATATACCTACACTAGATGATTTCTTCTCATTTTTGAAAAATCGTGCAGACGTTCTTGAGACTGTTAATAAAACTAAAACAGAAAAACTAGCAGCCTCTAATAAGATAAGCCCAGCCCCTTATAGGACACAGACTAAATCGTTTGTTGCTACTTCTAAGCAATCTTCTTCTTCTTCTTCTTTCCGGGACCCATCTGAGTGCGCTGTTTGCTCAGGCAAGCATCGCGTTTACGAGTGCGCCACATTCAAGGCAAAGGCACCCGAGGATAGGAATTTCACTGTGGCTTCATTAAAATTGTGTCCTAATTGCCTGAGAGCAGGCCACGACATTCAGGCTTGTAGGCTTCCCGGCTCGTGTAGGTTATGCAAACAAAAACATAATTCGTTACTGCATGTGCCTGCTTCAGATTCTTCTGTCCCTAGCACACCTAAATCTGTAGTCATGTCCGCTTTGTCATCACCAGAAGTTCTATTATGTACCGCTAAGGTAAGACTAACTAATCCTAATACAAGTGAATCTATTAGCGTTCGAGCTTTACTTGACAGCGGGAGCCAATCGTCCTTTATCACTGAGAGTGTAAAGCAAAGACTCAACTTGACTCCTCAGCCATCCAATGTCAGTATTGTTGCTATAGGAAATAACACTCTAAATCTAAACCCAGAGCGCTGCTCTCTAAACCTTCATTCTCAAACAACTTCTTTTGAAGTTTCAATGTTTTGTCTTGTATTGAAAACTATAACTGATGACTTACCCAAGCATCCTTTCAATATTAGTTCACTCAACCTAAATGACTTTGCTCTTGCAGACCCCAGCTTTAATGAACCATCCCCTATTGATATGCTTATCGGCTCGGACCTGTTTTGGGATTTGATAGGCTCCAAACAGCAGTCCTTAGGGTCCAACAACCCCCATCTTCGGAGCTCTAAGCTAGGATGGCTCATCGCAGGTCCTGCGCCTACTCATAGTCGACCTCCGCCTACTAAGTCCCTAAGCTGTAATTTTCTTCAAAAGACTGAGAATCTTACCGACATCCAGGTGGAGCTCTCTAAATTTTGGGAACTTGAAAAGGTCCCTACCATTCAACCTCTATCTGAGGAACAGCAGCTTTGTGAAAGGCACTATCTCTCCACTACTTGCCGCGAAAGCGATGGTCGTTTTTGTGTAGGTATTCCACTAAAGGACGAACCAGATTGTCTAGGCGAATCCTATTTCATAGCAAAAAAAAGGTTCTTCAATCTTGAATCTCGATTTAGAAAAAATGCAGATTTGAAGCGAATGTACTCTGACTTCATTCATGAGTATGCTGACCTTGGCCACCTTTCCGAGTCTATGGAGACTAAGCCCCCTAATTCTTATTTTCTTCCTCACCATGCAGTGATGAGAGAGAAGAGTGAGTCTACTAAACTTAGAGTAGTGTTTAATGCTTCGGAACCCACTACTTCAGGCCTATCGGTCAATGACCTCCAAATGGTAGGCCCCCCTATTCAGGATTCATTGTTTAACATTCTTCTACGCTTCCGTCAGTATCGCTACGTGATCTCAGGAGATATAGAGAAAATGTATCGCCAAGTTAATGTGAGAGAATCAAACCGTGACCTCCAGCTCATACTGTGGCGCGATAATGAAGATGAAGATCTGCGTACTCTTAAGCTCAATACGATAACCTATGGCTTTGCAAGCTCGAGTTTTCTTAGTACTAGATGCATTTGGCAGATCGGTGAAGAATGTAGCGATTCTAGAATTAAAACTATTATACAAAGAGATTTTTATTGTGATGATCTTTTGACCGGAGCTGACACTGCTGAAGAGCTACGCTACATTCAGCACTCGGTTTCAGATGAGTTAGCTAAAGGCTGTTTCCCACTTAGGAAATATCGCTCTAATTTACCTAGTCTGTTCTCGTCTGATTCGACGAATCCTGAAGATTCAAACTTAATTATCAGCAATGCTTCTAGCACCCTAGGCATTGGTTGGTCTTCCAAGTCAGATCACATTGACTTCCCAATCACCTATGCACCCGACACCACTTTCACTAAACGAAGTATTTTGTCGACAACGTTTAAAATATTTGATCCACTTGGTCTCTTATCTCTGTGCACTATCAGCGCAAAAATACTACTCCAAAAACTTTGGGCCGAAAAAATAGATTGGGATGAACCTGTTCCCGACTCTATCCAAGGTTCTTGGATAAAATTCAGTCAGCAGATTGGTACCTTAGCAACTCTTAAAGTCCCAAGACAAGTTCTAGCCAACAACGCAACCGACGTTGAACTTCACTGTTTTTGTGACGCTTCACAGCTAGCCTACGGAAGCTGTATCTACCTCAGATCTCGGGATAAGGATGGCAACGTACATGTCAATTTACTTTGTGCCAAGGCTCGAGTAGCTCCCATCAAAGCTTGCACTATTCCTCGATTAGAGCTCTGTGGTGCTTTGTTAGGTGCTGAATTGAGTTCCGCTGTCAAAAAAGCTCTAAGATTAGAACTAAAACCCTGCGTCTTCTGGACTGACTCAAGTGTTGTGCTAGGCTGGCTAAGATCTCCTGATAAAACAAAAACTTTTGTAGCAAATAGAGTAGCCGCTATAAATGAACTAACCGACCCTAAAGCTTGGCGCCATGTTCCCACTTCTGCTAATCCCGCAGACCTTGCATCACGAGGTGTAGAACCCCAAGAGGTCCCTGACTCAACGTTATGGTGGCATGGACCATCGTTTCTTAAGCAACCTGAATCCGATTGGCCTTCCCTTTCTTTCGAAAAGGTAGTAGACCTACCTGAACTGAAAGCGATGCCCGCTTTAGTGGCGGAGGATGCAATGGTGGTCCCATTCATAAAGTTTCAAAATTATTCTAAATTAGCTACTCTACAAAGAATATATGCCTGGGTCTTTAGGTTTCTCTATAATTGTAAGAACTCGACTGACAAGGCTACGGGAACCCTACAAGTTGATGAATTAGAAAAATCCATTACTGTTCTCACTAAGATAGCTCAAAATGAATCTTTCCCAAAGGAAATAAGTTCTATAATTTCAAAGAAACCTCTTAAAACAAGTACTCATCTCTGCTCGTTGAACCCGTTTATTGATGATGCCGGTCTACTTAGAGTTGGAGGGCGTATTGATACTTCTGCCTACCCCTATGAAAAAAGGCATCCAATCGTTCTGAAATCGGATCACTATTTAACAAAGCTTATTTTTCAAGCAAAACATACGCAACTATTTCATGCTGGACCGCAGCATCTACTAGCTTCTGTCCGTGAGCACTACTGGCCTATCGGAGGTCGCAAGCTCGCTAGAGATGTATCAAGAAACTGTTTTGTCTGTCGTCGCTTTAAGGCTAAAACGATGTCTAATATAATGGGTAACCTACCTACTGATAGGGTAGAACCTGACTTTCCATTTAGTACTGTTGGCACTGACTTTGCTGGTCCCTTTCTAATAACAGATCGTAAGGGTAGAGGCTGCAAGATAACTAAGTGTTATCTATGCATCTTCGTATGCTTTAGATATAAGTGTTTGCATCTAGAAGTGGTAAGTGAACTAACTAAAGATGCATTCATACTAACCTTAAAACGATTTATTTCTCGCAGAGGAATGCCTAAGATTATTTATTGTGACAATGGTAGTAATTTTGTAGCTGCTGCCAAGGAAATTGGTACTTTCTTACAGTCTAATCACGACTCTATCTGTGACTTTGCTGCCCGTCAAAGTATTGAATTTCGCTTCTCTCCCGTATACGCTCCTCATTTCAACGGTTTGGCAGAGGCCGGAGTCAAGTCAGCAAAGTTCCATCTCTATAGAACTTTAGGTCAATCTCACCTAACATTTGAGGAATTGACCTCAGTATTTTCACAGATAGAAGCTATCCTAAATAGCCGACCCCTATGTCCTTTGAGCCCGTCCCCTAACGATTTCCAGCCTCTTACCCCAGCTCACTTTTTGATCGGTAGGCAAATGACGGCGCTTCCTTCAACGAGCTTCCTGGACTCCAGCTCACCTCGCCTCGATCGCTACCAGCGACTAGAGAAAATAAAGCAACACTTCTGGAGCCGATGGTCATCCGAATACGTCGCCGAGCTACAGCAAAGGGCCAAGTGGCGTGTGAAGTGCCGGGATCTGAAGCTCAACGATCTGGTCCTAATAAAGGATCCCAGCACGCCGCCTCTTTGCTGGCGCTTGGGAAGAATCAGCCGTCTCTACGTTGGTTCAGACGAGACGCCAAGAGTGGCGGATATATCTACAGCTCGCGGGACTCTACGTAGAGCTTTGAACCGACTGGTTCTTCTTCCTGACACTGAGAACCAACCTTGAAACTTGAAAGCAACCTAGTGCTTCCAACGCCGGGAAGATGTCGGCGCCGAACGCACCGCAGGCAGAACGCATCGCGTTCTGCGGACCAATGAGGAGCCATCACGTGACAAGCGACTTGGTGTCAAAGGACTCGCAACATATAACCTCTCTAACTATTTTTCTCTATCAACCTGTATTACATTTTTCAAGCAGAAATTATACCACATCATCAAGCAATCCATTTTATTCAATCTTTGTTCCCTACTGAACAGTGTATTCACTCTTTGTGTATTATCACGCTCAAACTAGTTTAAAGAAAAAACATTTTCTTTAAACTAGTTTGAGCGTTATACAAACGCTCAAACTAGTTTAAAGAAAATGTTTTGCAACATAAACAGATCTTGTCGCCGCCGGGCTCCGCCGCCAAGAGCATTACTGGAGCCCACAAAGGGTTTTGTATGGTAGTGGGTAACCAAATGTGCTATTGTCCGTACCTACTTATAATTTATTACATATTATGATCATTAAATTTTATATCTTGTTTATTTTAATTTTTGTATCTCAGTATTTTCCAACTGTATCCCAACTACCATCATCTCTTGGGCCCCAGGCTTGTGGTCAGCCACCCGGACTTTTACCTTAAGTACTACCGTCTTGCTTGTACATGCCATCAAGCAGCGTTGCTTTGTTTCAGCTTGAAGGGTGTGGCTGCCAGATAAATTACTGGCACATGAAGCCTTATTGCAATTTCAAATTCAATATTTCGTTTTTCTTTTTAATCATATTCACTTTGAAATATCAAGTGGACCTTATGCTTTTTCTATTGGGTAGTTGTATTAAAAAACCTATAATAAAAGCTTAATCTGAATTATTTACCACATCAACAGCAATGAATCCTTCATGAGAAGACTTTTATAAATCAATTTTAATCTATGGAGTGAACCTACTGAAATATAAAAAACACCAAAAATATGATAGGGTTTTTTTTTGCAGATTTTTTCCATCCAAGTTATAACCTTAAAATGTATAAGGATAGGTTGGTGATCAGATCGATTGCTACTTACTATCGAGGATGGTGCTTGTTTGAGTTTGGTCGATGTCCAATGATGTCTTGAACTGTTCTAGAGCTTCATCTGGCTGTCCCATTTTCTGTAGGGCTTTACCCAGGAGCTTGTAAGCCGCTGCATTGTCATCTTTCTGAGTGAGGTACTGCTCGACATATATTTGGCAATTCGCATAGTCTCCCACTTCGAAATATAACCGTGCAATCGAATAAGCTCTGGATTTGAACTGAAAATATAACGATGAAAATTACATGTAGAATTTGCAAATTCATAATCCTTGACAGACAGCAACGCTAATTTCTAGATTTTCTTACATCTTTTTGAGGCAGGTTCGCTAACAGTTTTTCCACATGTTTATCGACGTCCTTTTTATTTTTAAACATTTTCGTTATTAACTATTCACTGATCTGAACTTATGTACTTTCATCCAAATCAAAGAAATAAATCGCATGGAGCAAGTATCGGCGTTGGTTTTCTGGAGCTCGTCATTTTTGTTACGAGTTGCCAGCTCATTTCATTTAAATTTGTTGTTTTGCCCAATGGTTAAGTGGGGTAGTTCTGCTCAGTTAAAGCCATCTGGTGGCGAAACGGAGTTCACCGGGTTTGCTTGTTATGTATAAAATTTCCATGTCACAAGTCACAATGTTAGTTACCGTACTCCTCCGAAACGGCTTTACCGATTTCAACAAAATTTTAGCGTATTCAGTAGGTCTGAGAATCGGCTACTATCTATTTCCATACCCCTTAGTGATAAGGGTTGTTCACCCTTAGGGCCTTATTAATAATCCTGGCATAGCGTGGGACTAGTTAATCCGGGTTTTGTCACATTTGTTCGAGTTGACAATTGCATGTCAATGCAAGAGACAAAACACGGATTAACTATATAGTCCAATTCTACGCCAGGATTATTAATAAGGCCCTTAAAGTTTATTTTTTTAATATTTTGACGAAATTTTTTGTTTTTATTTTTTTATAATGTGGCATTAAAAAATACATACAACCCTAAATTTTTATTTTTTTATCACTAACCCCTATTTTTTTATGGCCATTTTAGTAATTTAATCATTTTTTATCCCGCTTGATAACTGATCAAATAAAAAATATATTTTTTTTTAAAGAAATTAAACATTTACTAGAAATTATTTATAAGGCAAAACAACGTTCACCGGGTCAGCTAGTTATTATATAAATACTAGCCGTGACGCCCGGGTGTTTCAATTAAATTAGATTATTCTAGCTAGATAATTCCAGAACATTCTAGAACGCTAAGAAACATTCTTGATAGTGACAGAAAATTTCAAAATCATTATAAGAGTCCTTGAATTAGATTTGATTACTGCATCTAGATCATTCTTCCAGAACGTTATAAATCTTTTTATAACGTTTATGAGCGTTTTATTCTTATCAAAATCAAGAAGTTTAAGAAAAACCCTTGCGTTAGAAAAGGAAGAAAAAGTCCCAAAGAAAAGGATTTCGAAACATTTTTTGCCTCCAACAACCATGCAACGCAACGTGTGTTTGTATGTCATTATCTATCAAAACTCCCCCAGTCACAGCAGGAGACCGAAAGAGATCTATAACTACCACCACAACGGGGAATAGATCCTAGTCATACAAACACACTTGATAGAACGTGACTTTAATAATGGCAACTTATTTGAAAAAATACAGGGGATTTTCAGGAATTTCCCAACAAGTCTCGAACACCTTTAATTGAACCTTGCAGGGAACTCCTTTGTATCATAAGCTATTTTCAACTTGGACAATTTATACCATTATTTATTTATTTTTGAAGTGAAAACTTCTGTATCGGCGTTGAGCACTTTTTCTGTAATGGGTATAAAATCTTAAACTCGCGTCAGCGCGTCAGGACACGTGACCTGATCGAAAAAGCGTAAGACGGATGGAGAGTAGACAGCTATCCCCTCTCTACGGCGTGGCGAAAATGTATGCCTGGGCCTACTGTTTCGTTTAGGCAGCGCAGGGCGCTTGCGCGAATGTTCGTGTATGTTACAGCGTGCCAAATAACAAACAAGCCCCCCCTAACCATTCCAAAATATCAAACATGCTCAACGTTAATAATCAAGTTTTCACTTCTGCCGGCACTCCCGGAGTGCAACCCGTATTTTTTTATATTTATATGGTCTAAGCTTGGAGGAATTAATTCCTCCAAGGGTCTAAGACTTGAATACTAACATTTATTTTTAAATAATTACTTATGCAATACCAATAAAATAATAATATACTTACCAAAATATACATTTTAATAATAATTTATGCGTATTTAATAAATTAATAAACTATAATCATAAACGAGGGAGTGTGTCAAATTAATAAACCCATTTTAGGATTTATACTGGCAATAATGAAGCTTAAAAAAACGTTGACTATGAAATACAACAATACACTACGGAACTTCTGTGTACATGTTCTTTTATTTGACTTAATAGAATACCCAGCAGTGGGCTCCAAGGCAGTGGGTGAAGTCGGGCTGTGGATGATGAATGGTTTGTAACTGTACCCTAAAGCCCGGTTTCCACTGCGAGCGGAACGGACCATTAGGGCGCTTGTACACGCTAAGAAAAAACGCCGGGTCTACCCAAGAATTCGTGTCGTAACTAGAAAATAACTGTGTACACTGCTCGCAGCGGTGCACGAAAAAAATCTTATCTGCGCAAGACACGACGCGGCGAACGTTGTTGCGTTTTCGTGTGTGGAAAAGACAAAATTCTTGTCGTCTACACGAAGAATTTGTCTTGTCTGCCGCAGGAACGGCAAATTTTCTTAGCGTGTACAAGCGCCCTTAATGACTCCGTTGAACTCGCAAACGCAAACTGCATACTTGTATTTCCACCAAAAAATAGTCGGACGGAAAGAGCCGAGCGTGTAGAAAGAGTAGAAATGAGAAATGAGTAATTAATGGGTTCGTTCCGCTCGCAGTGGAAACCGGGCTTTAGTCCGAGTTTTACTCGATCAGTTTGAATTGAACAATTTGTTTCGCAATTCACATATGTGTCTCTCTCTTTTGTATGTAGATTAGAGATGGAGAGATGCACGCTGCAATTCTGCAAATGCTGCAACGTGCGTGCACGGCCAAAAAAAAATGCCTTGCTTGCGTAACAATGACAAACGTAACGTAATGACAATGACATTATCACAAACACAAACACAACACAAATGAAATGTCACATTAATTCACTTTGCTCAATGCTCTGTCTGATTGTTTGTGTTTAGTCTATTTGGAAATACAAATGTAAATGTAATATTCATTTCTCTGCTTTGAGTACCAGCCAGGCTGGCAGCGCTGCCAACTTTCATACGTAAACATTACATTGCATGGATATGGCTGACTATTTTCCTGTACCCAAGCAAGAGTTTACCCATCTCGCTCGGTAGACAAAATCATATTGCTTGGGCTAAGTATTAAAATACCCATCTTAGTTCCCAGCCAAAAGTACGTATTCTAAGGTCAAATTTTTAAGGCTCAACTGCGGTCGCAGCAGGAGATCACAGCCTGCGCAAGGATTTTTTTTTGTGGACTTCCAAGTGTGTTGGGCATTTACTGTTAAGTGGGTACGAACTTAAAGTACGCGGTTTTCAAGATCGCGAACTTACTCGGCTCGACGTTAGTGACACACGTGAAGAGGGAGATAGTAGACTTAAAAGTGCACAAAGAGCCTGTCTGAGGTGGACTTAGTCTTTCCACCACACTCGCTCGAAAGAACAACAAGACTGACACAAAAAGAAGAAATAATTGATTTGATGAATGCAGTGCAGTGCATCGTAGGGCATGTTCCTAACGTGTGTGACATAAGATGCTATGCTTTGATATAGGTGATGGTTATATACCACTTAACATTATGTAGGCTATGTGCTAGATCCATCAACTAGTTAAAAAAAATGTATGGCTGTTAAAATCTTGTGGAAAATTCAAATCACTTGAAATATAAAATTTGATAACAATTTCAGATGGGTGATTCTGAATATACTTACTCGTCTGCACTATCCCTAGACTCCATGAAGGTTATTGCTGAAAGTATAGGAATAGCCAACTTGGTAGATGATGCGGCAAAAGACTTGGCAGATGATGTCACTTACCGACTGAAAGTCATAGTGCAAGATGCCATGAAGTTTATGCATCATTCAAAAAGACAGAAACTTGCCATTACAGACATTGATTATGCTTTGAAGATTAAGAACATTGAGGTATGTTGTTTGAGGTTGTTGGCGAACAAACAAATTAAAAAATATAAGCTCAAAAATTTACTTTTAAAAAAAGTTTGTGTCTACATACATATTATGTTTTAAAAGTAATTGGTTTTGTCTTTTGATCTGCCCACCAGGCATTAAGTGAGAGTTGTGTATTTTCACAGTGCTTGCCAGTACACACACATACTTACTAAACTAAAGATTTTTGAAATTATTCCTTAAAAAAGTTAATTAATTAATTAATTAATTTTTTTATTTTGTTAATATTTCCATATGAAAACATTGATAATGATGTATCTTTTAGCCGCAGTATGGATACCTTCAGCAAGATAGTCTGCCATTCAGATTTGCGTCAGGTGGTGGAAGGGAGCTACATTTCATAGAGGAAAAAGAAGTTGACTTGACAGACATTCTGTCAGCACCACCTCCTAAAGTACCACTTGATGTGTCTGTGAGAGCTCATTGGTTAAGTGTTGATGGTGTCCAACCAACAGTACCTGAAAACCCCCCTCCACTATCGAAAGAGGCACAGAAATTAGAATCTATTGATCCAATTTGTAAACTGAGCAAACCCACAAATAAAGATGCTGCAGGTGAGGAAAGACTACTCAACTTATAAAGCTTAAGTTAGAGAGCACTGGGAGTCTAGTGGTAGTGGGCCTGTAGTGGTAATGGGTTTAAATCTAGTCACAAATGTAGATATACATGCGTATACGCACACATATACCATAGAAATCTGCTTTTTTAGGGTTCCGTAGCCAAATGGCAAAAACGGAACCCTTATAGATTCGTCATGTCTGTCTGTCTGTCTGTCTGTCTGTCTGTCTGTCCGTCCGTATGTCACAGCCATTTTTCTCCGAAACCGTAAGAGCTAGACTGATGAAACTTGGCGAGTAGATGTATTCTGTGAACCGCATTAAGATTTTTACACAAAAATAAAAAAAAAACTATAAAATTCGGGGGTCCCCATACTTGAAACTGAAACTCAAAATTTTTTTTTTCATCGAACCCATACGTGTAGGGTATCTATGAATAGGTCTTCAAAAATGATATTGAGGTTTCTAATATCGTTTTTTTCTAAACTGAATAGTTTGCGC
This sequence comes from Thera britannica, assembly GCA_939531255.2. Lineage (NCBI taxonomy): Eukaryota > Metazoa > Arthropoda > Insecta > Lepidoptera > Geometridae > Thera > Thera britannica. The sequence continues at coordinate 6,205,323 of OW618048.2, forward strand.
GAGAGACACTTCCAAAGTGGAAAAAAGTTGGTCCCCCCCCCTCTAACTTCTAAAGTAAGAGAATGATAAAATTAAAAAAATATATGTTGTACATTACTATGCAAACTTTCAACGATTTTTGGTTTGAACGAAATCTAGTCAGTAGTTTTTTTTTTATACGTCATAAACCGTAAACCGCAATTTACCTTTCGACGAACTACAAGAACCTTATTATGTTACATCAAGTAACATAATATAAAGGTTCTTGTAGTTCGTCGTGCTACGGAACCCTTCATGGGCGAGTCCGACTCGCACTTGGCTGCTTTTTTTTTTCATGAAAATAAGATTGGCCCAATAATTCACATTGCTCTGATTGTATATAATCTTGTCACACCAATAAGTTTTAATGTGTTCCTAGTATGCATTTACAACTGGTACAAGCTCTGCTTAGTTTGGGGCTATGTGTTGTGTGAATGGTCTAAATGGTTTTTATTTTATTTTAGGTAAACCAATGTGTGGGAAGGCCGCAAGGCTCAAGGCATCGGAGTCAGTGCATGTGAAACAGCTTGCTACCCACGAGCTCAGTGTGGAACAGCAGCTCTACTACAAGGAAATCACCGAGGCTTGTGTCGGCAGTGATGAAGGCCGCCGCGCGGTAATCTGCTTTTACCCTTTGGCACTTGTTACTTGATGAGCGGACTGGTCTTCGCAAGTAGGCCGCAGACGAGGCCTTTTTGCATGAGGGGTAGATGCCGCCAGTTCAGCCACTCGATGTCCTCCAGGCCAGCAGCTGGTGGATTTGGGCGGGCCAAGGCGTCTTTGGTACTCCAAGATGTTGTGCGCGTCGAGGCGCGTTGTTTTGACCCTATTCTTAAAGCTATAGCAGTCTTATTTTTTTATGCAACTAGCTCATGGAAGAAGCATATGGCCCAACTGATGTTGTAGTAACCATCACCTATAACAAAGCATTGCCTCGCAGATCACGCACGTCGGGAAAGTGGCCTACGATGCCCTGCAAAATTATATTATTTTTTGTCTTATCAACAAAAAATAATATATTTTTGAGATTGTTCTTGACGTGCGTAACCTACGAGGCAATGCTTTGTTATAGGCGATGGTAACCACTTAACATCAGGTGGGCCATATGCTTGTTCCATCAGAAAATCCTTCATACAAAAAAAATCACTCTTATATTACAAACGCCAAAGTTACGATGTTTGAATGTAATAAAAATAAATAAAATTAAATTCGGAATAGGTAGATAGTTTGTAACCGGAGTAACATTATTGGCTGCTTTTTAGAAGAATATAACACGAATAGGAGCAACAGGCTAGCGTGGTATGGGTATGTCAGGAGGGATGAAAGTAATGTGACTAGGAGACTGATAAGTATGAATGTGGATGGATGTTTGGGTAGAGGTAGGCCAAAGAAAAGATGGATGGACAGTGTGAAGGATGACATGGATAAGAAAGAAGTGAATACAGAGATGACGGCCGTTAAAAGAGAACATGTTGTGCTGACCCCACAAAAAGGGAAGGGATAAGGGCAGGAAGAAGAAGAAGAGATAACAAGAACGGAAAAATCATACCACGCTGGTGAAACCGCGGACAGCCGCTAGTTTTTTATGAAAAAAAATCCCAATAATAATTATTTTATTGACAATTTATTGCAGGAAGCCCTTCAATCCCTGGCTTGTGATCCTGGACTCCATGAGATGCTACCAAGAATGTGCACATTCATATCTGAAGGTGTCAAAGTGAATGTTGTACAAAATAACCTTGCTCTGCTAATTTACCTAATGCGAATGGTCAAAGCTCTGCTCGACAACCAGTCTTTGTATTTGGAGAAATATGTAAGTTTATAGTAATATTTTATAACAAGTTTCTAGTCATAGATGACATATTATATTATGTCATAATCATAGCCTTATACAGGGTGTCCCACGGATATTCCTCATGGAAGGAAAGTACCTTAAATATTGTAGATGGAATATTTTACTGAAAGAAGACACAATTTGAATTTAAAAAACAATTTAAACTGCATTCATAGTTTTTCTTTCTCATTTTGAGTATTTGATAAATAATTGATTAATTTTGTATTGAAAATGTTAAAAATTCCTTTAATTTCTGACACTATGTACGAATGAAGTTCAAATTGTTTTTTAAATTCAAATAATGTCTTGTTTCAGTATAAAGTTCCATCTACAATATTCAAGGTACTTTCCCTACATGTGGCATATCCGTGGGACGCCCTGTATATTATAGTACGTGTGTGTACTTTAAGATCTATTAAATATCATTTAATTTCATTGTAAATGTTTGACAGTTACACGAGTTGATTCCGTCCGTATCCACCTGCATTGTATCGCGCCAGCTTTGCCTGCGTCCCGAGATGGACAACCACTGGGCTCTCCGTGATTTCGCAGCTCGCCTCATGGCACAAATCTGCAAGACTTTTAACACTTCGACTAACAACGTGCAGACGAGAGTCACAAGGTTTATTACTTTATTTGCTCATTTTTAACAGACTTCGAAAAAGAAGAGGTTCTCAGCTGTTTTCTTTTATATTTGTGTATAGCTCCATCATCCACATAAAGTGGGATAAAGGCAGGAAGAAAAAGTGAAACCCCGTCATTTATAAACATTTTTTTATACAAACTATGTGACTAGAAATAACATTAACCTATGTATATTTTAAAGTTAATTGTTATCTTTTTTTCTGGTTGTTTTTAAATCAGAAAAAAGAGAACAGAGGCAAAGCAAAACAACAACTAATAATTAGAAAAATAATATTTATTACTTTTTTAGATTATTTGCCAAGGCCCTGCAGTGCCCGTCGCAGACTAACAACGAGACGGGTGTAGCGATGGCCTCCATGAAAGAATCTGAGAAGACACCGCTGGCGTCTCTGTACGGCGCGGTCCAAGGGTTGGCTGAACTGGGATCAGAAGTGGTCAAGGTACGCTCTTATATGAATCTTCGGCAGGACGGCGCGCGTTCACCACGCGTTATCTCTTTGACTGCCTTCACAGCTCAGTTGGTAGTAGCTCTGCCTTCTGCGCTGGAGGCCGTGGGTTCGATCCCCACCGAGAACAAATATTTGTGTGGTGAACACAGATGTTTGTTCTCTGTCTGGGTGTTATATTGTATTCTATATGTGTATTTACAAAAAAAAAGTATTTAAGTATTATATCACCTACCTGGTTCCCATAGTACAAGCTCTGCTTATTTTGGGGCTAGATAGTGTTGTGTGGAATGTCCGCATTATTTATTTATTTATTTATCCTCTCCTAACACTTACACTGAGAAGCCTGCCAAAATTGAATTCATTCCTTATGAATTAATTTCAATTTTGGCAGGCTTCACATCTCAATTGGTTCAAGCTCTGCCATCTGCTCTTGAGGGTTTGATCCCAACCGAGAGTAAAACTGCCTTTAGACTCGAGGCACTGTAGTACTCAGGCAGTCGGGATCGTTTGCACATGTTCAAAGTCCAAAGTGCGGCTGGCCTATTGTGATCGTTTCTGTACTAATGCCGGAGGTTGTATACTCAGGTGTTCATCCTCCCGCGTGTGCGTTGGCTGGGTGAGCGCCTGGAAGGCGCGCTGAGCGGCATTGGCGGCGCGGATCGACTAGCGGCCGGTAACCTGAAGCACCAGCTACTGAAGGTGTTGGCGCCAGTCGTGCGCCAGCTACGAGCGCCGCCGGACCTGCCTGACGACTACAGGTGACGACTGACTCAGAGGTTGTACTAACGATGGAGCTTGTGTAAGGTGTGGTTAGAGGGCGCGCTGTAATGGCAGGCCAGATTTGCGAAATATAGCATACAATGTAGATAGATATAACTCTTTATTGATTACCATGACACATATAAAAATACAGTATTTAGCTTAAAAACTTATCGCTAACAGCGATCTCTACCATGCAACCTTGGGAATGTACCACACAATGAAAGAATTTGCCGTCCACATTGTCACAATGTAGCATGCAATGCAACAGAATTCCAATAGTGTGGACGCCTTGCGCCTATGTGGAGTGAGATTGTGATCAACCTAAAATAGAGATATTCCAAAATACATTACATTTTTGTACCTAAAGAGTCCGAACCCAGGAATTTCCAGAGGATTAAAGTCTCTAATCCGAATACTAACTTGTATACCTACTATGCACAGACGCGAGTACGGATACCTGGGTCCGAGTTTGCAACAAGCCGTCAGCAAGATCCGCGTGTCACCGTCGTCGAGCGGCGGCGGCGGCGCAGTCGCAGTGGTCACGTGTACGCCGCCATTGGTTCCTTCCGCGCCGTCGCCGGCCACCACGCAGGTCTCTCATCTATCTAAACCCATGGGTAAGTTGCCGACAAGCTTGCAACAAGCCGTCAGCAAGATCCGCGTGTCGCCGTCGTCGAGCGGCGGCGGCGGCGCAGTCGCAGTGGTCACGTGTACGCCGCCATTGGTTCCTTCCGCGCCGTCGCCGGCCACCACGCAGGTCTCTCATCTATCTAAACCCATGGGTAAGTTGCCGACAAGCTTGCAACAAGCCGTCAGCAAGATCCGCGTGTCGCCGTCGTCGAGCGGCGGCGGCGGCGCAGTCGCAGTGGTCACGTGTACGCCGCCATTGGTTCCTTCCGCGCCGTCGCCGGCCACCACGCAGGTCTCTCATCTATCTAAACCCATGGGTAAGTTGCCGACAAGCTTGCAACAAGCCGTCAGCAAGATCCGCGTGTCGCCGTCGTCGAGCGGCGGCGGCGGCACAATCGCAGTGGTCACGTGCACGCCGCCCTTGGTTCCTTCCGCGCCGTCGCCGGCCACCACGCAGGTCCCTCACCTGTCTAAACCCATGGGTAAGTTGCCGTCAAGCCTGCAACAAGCCGTCAGCAAGAACCGCATAGGTATCCTTTAAAGCTTTGAAACGTTTAAAAGTGATCCTTGCAATTTTATTGATTAAAACATATTTGAATTAGAGTTTTCAATTCTTCTTCTTATCGTGTCACTGGTTCTTTCGAACCAAGTGTGATGAAAGGATTTTAAATGTGCTTAAGAGGCTCCTTCGTGCACTTGGCACATATTTTCGAACTTTTTAGGTTCTGCGTCAAGCCGGTTTCCTCACGATGTTTTCATGTATCGTTTGAGAGCACTGGCATAGTGTAGCATTTTTGGGCAGAATTTTGAACCTTAGGATCTAAACGCGGGGTCGCTACGACTAAGCCGCCAGCGCTCAATTTTCAATTTGAGTGCCGGGACACTCTGTACAACACATAACCCTGCCAAGTTTATTGGAGTACGTTGGCAGTATAATTAATAATTGTGTACTTCTTCGTACAGAATCGGTGCCAGCTCGCAACGTGGTGATAACTTCCTCTCCGGCGGTACAGTCGCCGACGCCGTCAACTCCGCCGCCGCAGAAGTTTGTTATCGTTTCGCAGCAGAAACAACCGCCGGTAAGCACGTCGACAACTCAATACAGTGACGATTCTGTGCGTAATTTTTTTGTTAAACCATAGAACAGGGCGTCGATTCCAGTAACACAAATCACTCAAGTGATCGTGTAAATAGATGAAGTTGTCAAGCGTTCCTTTTTTCAAAATTTTCAAACAAAAATTGTCAATATCGATTTCCGCGATCGCTTGAAGGCCTGCGCACACCTAGGCCGCTGGAGAACGCGATCAGTGAAACGCTGTCAAACTTGACAGCGATATTTGACAGCGTTTCACTGATCGCTACCGCCAGCGAACTAGGTGTGCGCAGGCTTTTAGTGATTTATGTTGCTGGAATCGGCGCCCTGGATTCTTGAAACAACAATCGCGTAGTTGTCATAAAATACATAACTAAAAAAAATGCACTTTTATGTAGTCAAATCACTTCATTCAGGAAGCGACTTGTATATTGTTCTAACTGGATTCATAAAAAAGTGATCAGGAGTTCAAGGGGATCGAAACAACAACACATTTCAGTTTCCTTTAATTTATTTATATTTTAAAGTTTAGTTTAGTTTGTAAATATTCTTGGTGGAAATCTAGTTCAGATTTGTTTTTTTTTCGTAGTCCCTGTCACAGCCCTCTAGCGCGTCTCATATAGTCGTCCACGGCTCGCAGCCGACTATCGTCCGCAGTGGAAACGCACAGGTAAGAGTCATTCTTTAATTTTGCACGTGAGTGTAGGTTTCTTCAAACAAGCAAATGTTTGACTGTACTGTGTCGCGCATGTTTGGAGAGAAAGAAACGTATTCTTTGCATGTATATTTGTGTTTCTCTCTGTCTGGGTGTTTTTGTATTCTAAGTATGTCTTTACAAAAAAATGATACAGCTATCTGGCTCCCATAGTACAAGCTCTGCTTCATTTGGGGCTAGATAGTGTGGTGTGGATTGTCCATAATATTTATTACTAGCGGCCTGTCCCGGCTTCGCACGGGTGGACATTTATTTTTTAAACACATAAATATAGCCAATGTTACTCTGGGTGAATGTAGCTTTCCAATGGTGAAAGAGTTTTTGAAATCGGCACAGTATTTTCGAGTTTATTAATACAAATATACACACAAAAATACAAATCTTTCCTCTTTATAATATTAGTATAGATCAAAATCCAGGTCTTTTGCGGGAAGACGACAAATAAATGATGTTGTAAATTCGAACCTGCTGTTATTTAAGCCCATATTCAAAATCAGTGCTTGAGTCTGAGTCGAGCCTCAAGCATAGATTTTTGACATTCAATATCAATCAAAAATCAGCACTGTTTCTGAAAACGGGCCTAAGCTCCTTACTCACATACGGTTTTGCTCGATCGAGCTATCATGTCGAGTGAAAACCATGGCATGGGCTTTCGTCCACACACTTAGCATTAATCTATCGAGTGACGCGCTCCGTTCAGTATTCACCTAACCGCTCGAGCTCGAACCGCGCTCGAGCCTTCGAGCGGGGAGTTTTGCGGTCCACACGTTAATATTTACTCGTTTTCGAGTAAAACTATCGAGTATATAACTTTTGAAACTATCGTGGTTTTTAACACTATTTTTATGAATAAACGGGATATTTCTTATGATTAAATTTTGAGTTTTGACTTCCGATATTTCGGCACAGTTGCATGTGTCGTATCTAGTAGATAATAGGGGCTAAAACTTATTCAAAATAATAGATTTATTTTATTTTATTATTATATTTTTAGAAATGAGTAATATTCATTATAAGTTTTGAAATGATTGATAAGAAATTGGTTTTTATAAATAGTTTAATTTGATATTTAAATGCTTTTAGAAATCTGTATTAAAATAATAATGATTATTGAAGTAAGAAAGAAGGATAGTCTTTAATGTTTAAAATAAAAAGCTATTTTACTTTATTTAATTTAAGAGCATTGTAGTTGCTTTAAAACCATTTGATAAATAATATTATATTTTATTATTATTTGTTCGAAATTAATAACAATTTATTATATCAATAAATTGTTATTGGTAGTCAGAAGCTACGCAGAACGGATGACGATATTGCCGATAGGGGGCGCTGTCTATCAACTGTCATGTGGGTCGCCTGACTGAGGCTAGGCGAGGCGGTGGATTATTCTGGGCTTGAGACTCGAAGGAGAAGGTTATCGTTTCGTTCTGTGTACTGTCGATGTCATTCGGCTCTGAGTACACCCCTTGATTGTTAAAGATAAGTACCTAGTTCGCTATATGTCTTTGTAGTTATATATTTTTACTGTAAGGTAGTTTTGTGTTGAATAACGTGACTAAAGCTATAATTTAGTTAAATAAAGTGTAAATTGTAAAGACATTGATGTAATTAAATCATTTACTTACTATTCTATATTTTCTTTTTAATATAAAGTTACCCTGATCTAATACATGCACCATGATCACGGTTAAACTGAAGTCCACGAGTAAAAGAAATGATTTTGGCAGACAAATCGATCTACCCTCTTTCTCACTTTATTCTCGGGAAAAAGTGAGAATGGAACCAATAGTAGTGTCGAAACCAATAAAAGAGTGCGAAAGAGGGTAGATCGATTTGTCTGCCAATAACATTTCTTTTACTCGTGGACTTCAGTTTAACAGCTTTTGTTGAAAGGGTGTTTTTATTCTACTGATGATTTTATAAATATGTAGAGACATTGCTAGTATTATTTGATTACAATTTCTTTGATTATTATTTAATTTATGTTATGACTTATATTATTTTTGCTTATTATGTACTATTTTTCAGACATAAATGTATCATTGTTAATGAATGAATAAATGAAATGAAATGAATGATCTTGGTGCATGCAACTGTGCCGAAATATCGGAAGTCAAAACTCAAAATTTAATCATTGTAAATGTCCTGTTGTTCATAAAATTAGAACTATCGAGTAATACCGAATGTGAGTAGGGACTGTAGGGAGCCTTAGTGTGTGTTGTGCACGAGTTGGAATGCGTAGTGAGTGTGTGCAATGTGCATGTTTGTAGTCGGTGGTGGTTACGAGCGGGGCTGCTGCCAGCGCGCCGCACCAGAAGGTGGTAGTGGTCGGTATGCCTCCAGCACAACCCGCCGGCGGACTTGTGAGCCAGGTTCGTATCATATTTTTTTTATACAACTAAGTTAATAAACATACTGCCCACCTGATGGAAAGCGGTTAGCCTATAGACGCTTGCAACACCAGAGGCATCACTCGCGCGTTGCTGACCCTTTAAATGATTTAAAACGCCCTTTTTGAAGAACCCCATCTCTTTTCTTCTGCAGAGGTGGCATACTATGCCACCCACGATAGTATGCCACTTCTGCTGCATTGTCTGGCATTGGAAGCTCGGCCTTAACCCAGGTACAGGTCACAAATGACAGATCTTTAGGTGTGCCATGGATTGAGTTTGAGCTCTATCCATGCTCTCATTTTATTACAGGTGAAGTCCCTAGTTCCTTTTTATTACCTGTACCCGAAGTCCCAGGGCATTTACAACATTTTGTTAACAAATGTTGTTTTCGTTTCGCCTATTTGTCTCTGTCTATTGTGTGGAGAAAACTTGAGACAACAACTCTAACTACGTTACGTATTTTTGCCGTCTCATATTTTCTCCATACAATAGAGAGAGACAAAAAGGCGAAACGAAAACAATATTTGGTAACGAAATGTGGTAGCAAGACTCCGACTTCGGGTACTGTAGATGAGTACCAACAAACTGCACTTGATTGTGTCAGCTCTGTCAAGAATTCGACCAAAAGAGTTTTTTTGTTGTCCAAACGTTTATAGTGTAAGCTTTTTCGTTTGTTCCCAGGCGCCAGTGTCAGTGGTATCAAAGCCGGTGTTCGTTCGCAGCGGGCCGCAGCCACCGCCCGAGCTGGATGATCTCTCCCATCTTGCCTGACGAGACAAGAGGGCTATCCGACAGTACACTGAAAGGAATCCACCAAGCTTACCACTAGCTAAACCACAAGCATGATAAAATACTAGCTGTTCCCTGCCACGCTTCGCTATGGCACATAATAATATGTGACTGACGCAAAAAATAGATGAAAACAATACTTGATGCGGATTATAATATCATGCTAAAATTTAATCTCGATCGGTGCTGAACTTTTTGAGTTTTTGAAGCGTATACAAACCAACATAACATTTTTATATATATAGAAAGATAGATAGAAATACATCTTTGACAAAGTCAAAGATGTATTTATACAGTAGTATTCACTAGGATCACTTTGAAACGTCTTAAAGCTAGGTAAGCCTAGGTGCCAGTTCCTCGCTACCAAGTCTAGAAGAACAAAAAAAAAACAAAGACACCTAGAAGAAAACAAAGGTATGTAGTCACTTCACATTTTTCATCTTGTTTTTTCTAAATGACACCCGTGAAAAGTCGGAGTGAGTTGCTAGTAAAAAATATAGTATTATGTTACGCAAGGATAATGTAGCTTTCTCATGGTGAAATAATTTTTGAAATAAGTTTAGTTGTTACTCACTAAAATACAAATCAGTTTAGTTTCAGTTTATTTATTCGTTAAAACAATAAAAAATCGTATTCGAATATTACTTAAAACTAAATAATACAATTTATAATAATAAATCTTTCCTATTTGTAATATTAGTCTTTCCTATTTATAATATTAGCATACTATTTTGTTCAAAACCCATGGGACCCAATAGTGAAAATAGTTGCGTAGGCAGATTTCTTTCTTGACATAGTTTTTTCTTTTTTTAAGCGACGGTTTTTATTACTGAGGTTGAGTGTTTACTAGTGGTATACTGTAATAAAAAGTGCTGTGAATCAGTGGATGATGATGAGACTTATTAATGAACTTCAAAAAATGCGTCATACGGTGTCGGTTGCATATTTAAATGTATTGTGTATAATAAGGTATTATCATAACTTGTATCTTAATTTTCTACTGTTTATTTACCCCAATAGATCAAATAAAATATATTAGACCACAATTGAAGTTTTTGTTGGTACCTATTGTGTTTTTTTTACAATTTTGTAAAAATATTTCTTCACCAAATAAATTTAGCTTACTTGTAGCGCTGACTTTTATAGATATAAAAAAGCAGCCAAGTGCGAGTCGGACTCGCCCATGAAGGGTTCCGTAGCACGACGAACTACAAAAACCTTTATATTATGTTACTTAATGTAACATAATAAGGTTCTTGTAGTTCGTCGAAAGGTAAATTGCGGTTTACGGTTTATGACGTATAAAAAAAAAACTACTGACTAGATTTCGTTCAAACCAAAAATCGTTGGAAGTTTGCATAGTAATGTACAACATATATTTTTTTTAGTTTTATCATTCTCTTACTTTAGAAGTTAAAGGGGGGGGAACAACTTTTTTCCACTTTGGAAGTGTCTCTCGCGCAAACTATTCAGTTTAGAAAAAAACGATATTAGAAACCTCAACATCATTTTTGAAGACCTATTCATAGATACCCCACACGTATGGGTTCAATGAAAAAAAAATTTTTGAGTTTCAGTTTCAAGTATGGGGACCCCCGAAATTTATAGTTTTTTTTTATTTTTATGTAAAAAACTTAATGCGGTTCACAGAATACATCTACTCGCCAAGTTTCATCAGTCTAGCTCTTACGGTTTCGGAGAAAAATGGCTGTGACATACGGACGGACAGACAGACAAACAGACAGACAGACATGACGAATCTATAAGGGTTCCGTTTTTGCCATTTGGCTACGGAACCCTAAAAAAGGCACAACACGCGACCAAGCTTAGAAGAACAGACAATAAATAACGGCTTGATTCCTACCGTTTTTTAGGGTTCCGTAGCCAAATGGCAAAAACGGAACCCTTATAGATTCGTCATGTCTGTCTGTCTGTCTGTCTGTCTGTCTGTCCGACCGTGTCACAGCCATTTTTCTAAGAAACCATAAGAGCCACACTAATGAAACTTGGCGAGTAGATGTATTCTGTAAACCGCATTAAGATTTTTACACAAAAATAGAAAAAAACCTATAAATTTTGGGGTTCCTAATACTTCAAACTGAAACTCAAAAAAAAAATTTTCATCGAACCCATACGTGTGGGGTATCTATGAATAGGTCTTCAAAAATCATGTTGAGGTTTCTAATATCGTTTTTTTCTAAACTGAATAGTTTGCGCGAGAGACACTTCCAAAGTTGAAAAAAGTTGGTCCCCCCCCCCTCTAACTTCTAAAATAAGGGAATGATAAAACTAAAAAAAATATATGTTGTACATTACTATGCAAACTTTCAACGATATTTGGTTTGAACGAGATCTAGTCCGTAGTTTTTTTTTTATACGTCATAAATCGTAAACCGCAATTTACCTTTCGACGAACTACAAGAACCTTTATATTATGTTACTTGATGCTACGGAACCCTTCATGGGCGAGTCCGACTCGCACTTGGCTGCTTTTTTTATCCTTTCCATTCCTCCATCGAATCATTGACATTCGGTGGATTTCTTATAAATAAGTCACATCACTAGCATTTGGCATTGTTTTGAAAACAACGTTATTTGTTGCTACTGTTCTCTAATTAGATGCGTAAAGTGTCTTTTGTCTGTGTGTATAAACGTATTTACGTTGGGGAATTAAAGGTAAACTAAACCATGTTTATGCAATAAATGTATTGAGTATTGAGTATTGAGGTTCCCACCCACTAATCGGAAGACGAAACGTAGGGCGCCTACCCACCAGATGGACCGACGACATTGTTAAGATCGCGGGAAGTCGGTGGATGGAAAGAGCTCGGAATCGTTCTTCCTGGAAATGTGTAGGGGAGGCCTATCTCCAGCAGTGGTCTTCTTCAGGATGATGATGATGGTGATGATAAAGTTTTTTTATTATGCATCTTATCTTAGCTGCTTAGTACTTCAGAGGTAGGTACTTATTTTATCTAGGTTAATTTCATCTAGAAATCTTAATTTGAAGAACATTGTGTAATCTTAATTTAATTAAGAACAACAACCTCATCAACTTTACTAGCTTGGATTTAATGACCTACGGCAAAAAATATTATATTTTTGAGTACCTGGCTTGTTTAATTGTAGTCTGTAGTCAAAACTCATCATCACTATTTAAACGTACTCGAAAATCATAATCACTTTACATTATGCCGTACTCGTGAAATTGCACATGTTCACTTTGTATTTCATTAGGTATATTTTGTTTGTTATACATTGTCTGAATGCAGAACTGCAATTTACTGGGGTTTTCATTCCCACCATTTTTTTTATTAATACGTAGGTAAGTACCTACTTTGACTAACAGCTGTATACGCGTAGTTTTCAAACTATAAAACGACTGTAAACTCGATAAATAAAACACCTTGTGTTTCTTAGTAAAAATGAAACACCATCTATCATTCACATTTCCCTATCTCAATAAATAAGGTCAATGCATTATTACAAAGAAGTGACGCAACAATTTGATCCGTCGGCTCGTGAACGGGTAAATAATAACGAAATCCGTGCATAATACAATGCAACAATGCTTCACAATGAATGGATGCCCACTCGACTGAATTGATAAATGGGCTGTGCAGAGTAGTGTGCAGTTCGGATGACGCACTAACTCTCAAGTATTCTGTGAAGCTGGGTAACGCCTGCTTCACTCATGCCTATACAGGGTGAATTTATTTTTTGACATGACAAAGTCTTATAATTCGATGGAGCCGGCCGGCTGCACGCACGAAAAAATATGACGTCATGTGGCGTTACCTCGCCCTGAGGCGTTCCATTTAAGGCAAGCGAACAAGCGACAAAGAGGCACAATCGGCCTCCGCGTTCGGCAGCGTTTGACATCTGTCTCTCTCCTACTTGAGTGAGCGGTGCTTCCGCGTGGACAGCTGTATGACGCCACGTCCAACTATCGACCGGCAGTAAACCGACTTTACAGACAACCGATTTTTTTTAATACAATTTTATTAGGTGATGGAACAAGCATTGGCCCTCCTAATGTTAAGTGGTAACCATCGCCTATAACAAAGCATTGCCTCGTAGGTCACGCACGTCAGGAACGTGCCCTACGATGCACTGCACTGCGTCCATCAACTTAATGCATACAGGTGTTCAGCCTCATGTGCCAGTAATTTCACCGGCAACCACACCCTTCAAACCGAAACACAGCAACGCTGCTTCCGGAAAGCGTCCAAAGAGCTCTAGAGCTCTAGAGCAGTAGCTACTGCTACTCTCTTACTAGCAAGCTTTTCTTAAAAGATAATCTGTTTATAAGCCACTGCCTTCTCTAACCAATAAGGTAATTGACTGACAGGGCTAACTTTAAGCCATGTATCACTATCCCCACTAAGTAACGATTGTGAGTAGAGCCGTATGTACTTGAGGAACAGGATTAATAAAAATTGCGAAACAACCAAAAAAACTTGGTTATTTTTCAAAACCCGATTAAACTTTTCCTGTGACACATACAATCTTTATTCGAGGATTTCGACGCGTCCTCAAAACAAATCAGTTCCTCCTAATTGTCTAATAGTCGGCACTAACGTCTTAGTAGCTCAATGGATTGATGATATTTATAGTACCTAAGTAGGTAAGTAAACGAACTTGGCTGACATGTCTTCAGCAGAGGCGTCTCTAGCACATGTAGCGCCCGTGTGCAAACATTCCCCAAGCGCCCCCTCGTAAGCGCGCGTTCAAAACGGAATGGATACAAAGTACAAGTAACAGCACATCAAGTTACTACAAACTGACAAATTTCATTGCAAAAGGCAAAAAAAAAAAAAAAATTGGAATATTCTTTCCTTATGAGGAGAAAAAAGGGGTGGGGGGGGCGGCACCCGGGGCGCGGCGCCTCTACGATGTTATTCATCAAATATTAGAAGAGCTCAAGATGCTATGCAAAATCTATGCAGACCGGAGCTCTTTTTACGTTGGTCATTGAAAGTGCGGTGCCCGGCCAAAGAGCCCGCCAAGTAGGGCTCCGTAGTGGTCCTAGAGGGCGCCGAGCGCCAGCCATGGCGCCTGGCGCCCCCTAGGACCGCTGCGCCCGTGTGCACCGCACACCCTGCACAATAGGTAAAGACGCCGCTGGTCTTCAGCTAGCTACCTATACTTATATCTACCTACTAGATCGTAAAAGCACATAATTTCCTGATATTTTTATTACTAAGTCGGTTATTATTTCTGGTCGGCTATCATTAAAAACATAAAAGAAGTCATTACAAATTCAAATCAAAAAGTTTAACAGAATTAGGGCTGGTGGTTTATTAAAATTCCATTGTTCCGATTATTAAGGTGGCTTTTCAGTCAGAGCTTTAATTTAACGCTAGCAAAACTCACTGCCTCGTGATAATATGTTATGCTATGAACTATGATATGTTATTTTCGATGTAAGAAAAAGACGTCGATGGTAAAAGGCGGTCTTCTCAGTTCATTAACTTAACTTAGCTTTTCTGAAGCTTTCTGAGCTTGGATATAATTTTGCGTTTCATTACCGTTACTTAGACCGATTTTCATTACCGTTATGCCCGAAATGGGTAGACTGTTGGAACAAAATTGCATAATGTACCTAAGATCTACTTACACAGCCTTACAATAAATTATTCTTATTTCTTAGCTTTCATTACCGTAACACGATATCTGAAGAATTTGTCAAGACATGAAAATGTAGCACCATGTATTCATGTACATAACTACCATGTCCAAGGTTTAAAGTGGTTAAAACAAATAAAAGTGATTTCTGATAGCCTTCATGCATGATCAATTGAAACCGCCGCCGCCGCCTTGCCGAGGGGCGGAGCGATGCGCGGCGCTCTTGTGTCGGCTGGTCGCCTGACCACTGTCCGCGCTCGCACAGAGACTCCGCTTGCATTCTACCGCAGACGCTGGAGTGCGCTCCACGAGAGAAGGCTCTCTCGTATAATCATACAAACGCGTATTCCCGCCAAACATTTACGTGCGTTTTTCTTTTTTTTTTTAATTATTTTTTTGTGATTTGGACATGAACTTGTAAAAAGTTTTCGCACTCCTTGTGATGCGTTGTTTTGTTGTGCTTTTGATTTTGTTTTTTGTGTTTTTACCGAAATCGGAGGCGATACGATGGTTGTAAGTATTTTTTTCCTACTTTTGTTAATGTTATAACGATTATTATTTAAATTATTGAGAACTCGACAGAATAGATCGGTAGGTATACTACCTAGTTCAGGAAATACCTTACTTTAAGGTAGGTAGGTACTTACATAGGTACCAGATTCAAATATTTTTTCTTGGTTTGTTAATCAATATTTTTTAAAGTTATTAGTTATAAAGTTATTGTTTGTCTTTCAATAGCACTATTAGCAGGTAGAGAGGGGTTAAAAGTTCCATTCAAATTGACCGCTATACCATGCATAGGTAGGTACATAGTACAGTCATTTTATCGAAAAAATAGAGGTTACCTGGAAAGTTTTCCGGGAGTTTTGAAAATTGGCAATTTTATAGATTTTGATATGCGTTTTCAAAATTTCATGAAAGTAAAGTAGGTAACTCGGTTTGAATACAAAAATATTAGTTTCGTAAATGTAACTTTACCTAACTAATAATGTTGTAACTGGTGAACAAAAGCATTGGGACTTTGGGACCTTCTCGATTCTAAAATATTCAATAATTTGTTTGTTCGTTACTAGCGGCCGCCTGTTACTTGACCGCGTGGGAGTTTTTTTTAGTTTAAGTACCTTGTATGCAATCTATAAATTGTTCCAAATTTCATCCAAATCGGTCCCGTGGTAAGGACGTGATTGAACAAACATCACACCCATATAGTATCACTCGCTATTATAGCATTTATGATAAGTGGCGGACAATTTTTGTCACTGTTCTTTTCATTCTCTTTTGTACGGTATTCATTATTTCATAAAAAGAAGCTAAGATTTTTAGATTCTTATACTAAGTATACTACCGTAAGATGGGGCTATTTGGAACAAATTTTCGACAAAAGTTACAATAACTTCGATTTAGCTAAGGTGACCACACATTTAGTACTTTTAATGGATAAATCCCGTTTAGACCCACATAATCGTTTACCTAAGATACCTCTATCTTTCATAGACATATTTTTTTCTTATTTTATAACATGCTGTTCCAAATATCGCTTCATTGGGGCTATTTGGAAATTGGTGGTTGCGCCATGCTTTAGCGCTGAATATAATAAGAAGTTTTGAATTGATGGTAACAGATGATAGTTGGAACTGTTACCAGTAAAAATATTCACACTTTTGGCTATTTGAAATTACCGAGTATAATTTTTTTATATTTTTTTAGGATCAAATAAAAATTTCATGATTTTTTTTGTCCAGACTTTTCTTTTATTAATAGAAACTGTTACAAATAATCAACATTTTAATGAAATTATCTTTAAATATCTTAGCTTAGATATTGGGAAATCCCCATTCATTCAAAATATTCATTTGAGCTATAAAAATTTCTTCTTCTTCGGGCGAAAAGATCGTTGGATGACCAGCTTGTGATTGTGACGCATTCAAACCTCTACATTTTCATGACAGCGTACTTCTAGGAATGCTATGCTTCATCGCAGCTTTGATCCGGCTTTGATTTCGGCGATACCTAGCTTTTTCCAAGCTTTTTTAACTGTAAGAGGTAAGGTTTGTATTGTTTCCCATGTCTATGGTTTCTATGGTCCTCTGGTAAACTCGGACCATGATGGCATTGTCCTGGAAAAGATAAAAAAGCTTGTTACACTAGCAAAAAAGCAACGCCAAGGCTTTTTTTTCGCAGTTCCAAATAGCCCCATATGCTGTTCCAAATAGCCCCCGTGACAAAAAACGCTAAAACTAGGTTAAAATATCCAGCATTTACGAATCCAGTTTACTCCCTACACTCCTGACAATATGTATTATTGGATACAAACTTCAGTTTTTCACTTACTTCGTAAACTTGGGAGCTGCACGGAGGTTGGCGACAGCTCTAAAAACCACGTAAAAAACAACTTTTTTTCAAATGTCGTCTGACACGAAACCCCTCTGGTTAGAACCTCAAAAAGAATACCAATGGACGTGACATTGATTACAGGGTTGCCAGATAGAAAAAATAGATTTCTATCATTGCTATAGTGGAAATTATTTCCACTCGAAACACATAATTTCTTTTTTCCAAATAGCCCCAATGATTCCAAATAGCCCCAACCTACGGTACTTATGTTTACTACTTAAGTACCTAGTAAACATTTTTGAATTCAATGCCTTCAAGCAGAAATTCTTCGTAAGTTGTTTTTTGTTATCCGCTATGTAGTAAAACAAACGTTCCGGTTTTACCCTTTGCCAAACGGAAGTCTAAAAACGCAGACCTCGTGGCGCCATACAGAGTGGCAGTTAAAGTTTCAGATGGCTATCCATAAAAAAAAGATGGTGGCGTTTACAGGTCTGAGTGAGGCTTCATAAATATAGGACTTGTATCAACCTACTGAAAAGACCACTTCATGAATATTTATTCTGGCGTATCTCGGCTCTTTTTATGTCGGGCATAAAGTTATTATGCGAAGTCGCTACATAAAATTGTTTGAATCAATTTTATCATACTGTTTATCAACGGCTGGACCGAAACTTGGCTAAAACTCAGAAGAAATAGATTTAATAGGTTATATCCTATACAGGGTGTTTTTTTAGGAAGGGCAGATAAAGATTGATCCTTATCAGCAAACTAATCTATTCAATAATAAGTAGGTACGGGGTGTAGTATTTTTTTTTGTAAAGTCATTCGGGTCCATTTTCATCAAAAGTAAAAGATTTTTGAAAAAAAGATATTATTATATGCAGTTTTATTGTTTTCTTATAAATCGAGGGCATGAGTCCCAAATACGTATGTAGGTACTGTATGTGTAAGGTACACCCTTACACATACAGTAGGTAGTTAAGGTGTACAGTTACAGTGCCACCAACTTATCCGTTCAGGTGAAAGGGCCGCCCGGCGCCCGCCCCGCCATGCGCCATCACAAAACTGTGAAACAAAAGAGAGGTGCCAGCGAAGCAAACTGAAACGTTTCTCCTGAATTGGTTGCACTATCCCTCACCTAAAAGCACAAAGTCAAGGCAAAGTAGGTATTTCAATGATGTTGGAGCTGGGACTGATTTAAGTTACTTAATGATCCAATTTGAAAAAATCTAAGTAAAAAATCATAAACCGGGATTTTCAAAAACCTCTTTTTTTCTGTAACTGTGAGAACCGGTGTTACCAGAAATCTTCTTTTATGCTACGTTGCTGTAAGTAGGTATTCGGTGTACATACCTACAAAACTGTAAACATAACGGTGTAATGGATATTTATAATTGGGACTGCAACAAAGCTACATTGCTGTTCGAAAGCGTAAAATCACAATGTACCAGTTAATTCTCAGTGTAGGTTTACAAAGCTGTAAACCCCCGTCCGTCCGCGTCCATCGCTCCCTAATTGAACGTTGCACTAATGAGCGGAGCGGCGTTGTTCGGTTGCAACCCGCTATTATTCGCTTCGGAGATTATAGCCTGAAAGCCGACGGTGATTTGCCACCTTAAATTCTTTTCGGACTTTTGCGCTCACGTTGACGTTTGACGCGCTCGAAAATGCGATACCAACAAATGTGAGCGCAAAACTAAATAAATAATAAATACGGGGACATCACTCACTATTTCACCTGAGATCTTTCAACTTAATCCCGCTTTACACTTCATTAAGTGCGTTATTGGTTGTGCATGCAGTGAACCTAGAGGACTACTTAGTAACAACTATTTGACTCAACTCATACGACTCAACTATGTAGTTACTGCCATTTCGACTGTATTATTTTAAACGTTATCCTATCAAAATGTACACTAAATGTGACAAATGGGCAAGTTCGGTACAAAGGACGTTATATAGGGTTGAAGATGTTGCCGACAAACGGGTGCCTACAGCCTAGTTGTAGAAATATGCAACTTACTTCTGTTTATTTAGAAGATAATTTGTGATTTCATGCATCATCTACTCTATACCAATAGGTCTTTTTGTTTTATTTGAAAAGGTAAGTATTACACCTTTGGCTCCCGAGATCACCAGCTCTCCGGTCGAGCTCAATAGTTGAAACAGAATTTTCGAATGTAAGCGCCTAATTAATTCGTCGTTTTTGCAATGTTTGTATGAAAGGTGTGTGTTGTTTAGATTGAGTTTTAATTTGGTTTTAAATGCTTCGTGCTGCGTTATATGTTTGGGTAGAGACAGAGGTTCAAACTTCTTACGTCACATGGTATTGTTGTATTGTCACATCCTTGTTTGACTTTGACAACGCGTTCGACAAAGCCGATTTGCTCAAACTTCAGGCTATCCATCGCTTGTAACACTTTTTTAAATGGATATTAACTCATTAGTTTCATACCTGTTCGGTCGTCGGCCACATACGAGTATAAGTGACTTTGATTCATCTTGGAGTAACATAAGTGCTGGTGTTCCTCAGGGCGCCATTCTGTCTCCTCTCGTTTTAGCTCTCTCGATTCAATTGCTGCAAATTCTTCTACCTATCATCCTACTCTCTCGACCTCTAGATATTTTTTACACTCAAGCATCACTTAATAATTTACATATTCTCGCTGTAGGCCTCAAGGCGAATCCAAACTCTGATTGCTATTAGTAGCTCCAGGATGACCTTCAAGATTAGCCAGCCTTTTCTCCCTAAAGTACTTTTTTGTGATACCTAAGTGATCATAATTCTCCGTAACAGCCTACGTTATTTAATTACCTCGGTGGACTATCTACGTAAAATGAGATAGGTTTTCCCTTTGTAGATAACTGTCTACCTAATTTCGCATTCTACCTTCGTGCACTAATACGGTCTCATAAGATTCACGTCCCAGCTAAAGAGTAAAAAAATGTCCTTGTGTAAGTCATTCCCGTGAGAGGAGAGCGGTCTCAGTTTCCGCTGAGTTAGCAAGGGCCGTGTGTGGCAGACCGAAAAAAATAATTTCCTCCGCTCGAGTTGCCACTGTGACTTTTCCAGGCGGGCCGTCCCGTGCATCTGGCGGGACCTATTATTAGGGGACGGCTCTTAATGCTTTCTTAGGTATTTTTATATGGCGACCGTCTTAGTTTTTACGATTGTGATTTTTATTGAATCCCCTTCAGCGACGTAGAAGGAGCCGCGATATGCCTACGTCTGCGAATGAAGGTGAAATACGATCCACTTTGCGCGAGATTTATTTTATTGCAGTGTGCTGGACGCACATTCTTTCTTGTTTTATTTTCTAGTTACCTTGATAAACGGCTTAAACATCATTCCAATGCCAGCAGGTGTTTCTTTGAAAGTATTACCAAAGTACTTAGGTAGAAATAGAAGAACGTTATGTCCCACCGAGGGCAAACATTTGTGTGATCAACATGTACCTACGGGCTGGATTAATTGCTAATGCAAAAAAATTGAAGGTATAGATATCATAGTAATTATACTAGGCTATCTTTACCTCCAATTTTTTTGGAGCTTTTGATTGGGTATCTTCTATATTATGTATTTTTATCATATTTTTGTTTGTCTTGTACTCCATCTGTTTTAAGTACTTGTAGGTTTCATTCTTCAGTGTAAGTTAAATTTAGATAAAAACAACATTCAAAAATCTTAAGACTTATTCAAGCCTCTCAAGTCAATTTTAATTCCTCATTATTTATGAGGAATTAAAATTGATTCTGTCTAGAAAAGCCTGCATTTGCCAAAAAATAAATGAAGTAGGGTTTGAGTTGCCTTGTCTACTAAACTTTACCTGGTTTTAATTTAATATGACGCAGGGCTTCCTAGGGGCTAAACTTTGTAGTTCCCTAACTTAGCAACTTGCAATGAGGGATTGTGTTTCACGTGCTTCATAAACTTTATCTGCTTTCATAAAGGTACCTACCTAGATCGGTACAGTACTAGTTATACATACTTAGGTAAATTATACTTTATGGTTACCTTATCAGAATGGTATTTATATTTAATTCTATCGATCATCTATCTAATACTAATCTACTTATGTCTAATCTATCTATCTCATCTACTTAATATTTCACCCACTGAAGTGTAAGAACACAATGCTATTCTGAATCCGGTTATCGTCAATCGCATTCTCAATATAGCCTCGTGCTCACCGACATTTCAGCCATAAATCTTGCAAACGAACAAACGAGTTCATTCTTCAACATCGTCGGAAGGATTGTTCTTATTCGCTCGGAGGGCGGAGCGCCAATAAGTGCAACAAATCGTTTCGGCCACGATTCATTTGATCTGACACAAATTTATCCGCGCAGCGGCGCTCTTTATTTACGCCGACGACGATGTTCAGCTCGTCTTGACAAATTCATAAATTACCGACATCCTCGCGCCGCGCTATACCGTGTCGGTCGGTGACTTTTATTTTTGCAAGTCTTGCTCGACTGAATCGACTATCATTCACAACCTTTGATGAGAAAAGTATTTATTTTAGCAAATGAATGAATATGGTACTTAGTAGATGTAGATTGTGTACGATCGTAGACAGAATGTACCTAATAATTAAGTTTTTGGTCCTACCCAGCTCATTAAAGTTTAAAATGAGATTTATACTTAATCAAACTGCTCAACCTCAAATTTATGATTAAATTACTATTAGAATAGACCAATCTGAAAGTATAGGTAACGTAAAAATATTATAGGAGAGTTATGGTAAAATGTTTTTTTATTAATATTTCAGAGCAGAGATATGCGGTAACAAACATTAAAAAAGAAGAAGAAAAAAAAATAACCTAAAGGACTAAGTATGTAATTAGGTGTGTAGGTCCATAGTGTGACTGTGAACGTTGGCCGTTGACTCACGCGCGTATTTTCCGTCCGCCCTCCGTCGAGGAGTTTTTCACTGAACACTCACTCCGCCCGACAAAGAAATTTAGGTTTTTTACTACTCAAAATTGATTGGTTTTACGTAGCATATTTTTATTTTGGATCACCAGAAGTATAAGTATGTTATTTTGGAGTATGAATTAGCTACAAATATTATTGATCTTTTTCATTATTCATGATTTTAGAACCGATTGGGGGGGTATTGGATTGTCAAAGGTCGATGACAATGCAGTAATATGAAAGAAAAAAAAACAGTTTAAAAAACTAAAAAATCACGCTTTTAACTAATTGAACTAAAAAGTTAAAAATAAAACTGTAATAATCAATTGAAAAATTTATATTAGGTATTGTACAAAAAGCGTGGGCTTGATTTTGATTGTTGTAAATATTTTATCAATAGTTTATTATAAATATCTGATGTTATTATAAAAAGCACCCCACGCTTTTTTGTACAATAATATAAATTTTTCATTTGATTATTTCAGTTTTATTTTTAACTTTTTAGTTCAATTTAGTTATAAAAGCGTGATTTTTTTATTTTTTTAAACGATAATTTATTCTTAGCTAAAGAACAGTAAGTACCTATACATATCTACCTACGCACATGTGCTCTTAGCGAAAGAGTTTCAGGAGAAGCTACTTCCTCGATTTGCCTCGTTCTAGCGCCTCGCACTCATCTACAAGTATTTTTTCATACAGATAAGTCACGTCGCTGCTCTCAACACCAACTTTCCTTCGCGCGAACTTGCAAAGATTACAAACAATTTTTCAGTCCTCCATGCTTTTTGTTGGATTACCTATATCGACGGATTTATTGAGCTTTCTTCGTACAAAATTAGCTTTTTCCTGTTTTAACATCAAAAACGAATACAATTGCAACAAGCATAATGCTGACATCAGTTTTAGGTAGATTTAAGCTTAGTTTTAAAGAAGGGCTCTTCCGTGGTAGATGCCCTCACGTATATACTACCAAACTCATGCAACAATTTTTTTTATTATATAGAATAATCACTAAATCCTAGCCCTTCATAATAACTGGCACAACTCCTTCACTTTTCTCCTTCCATACTTAAATCGAATTAATACCAATAAAATGTAACAACTGCTCCTTTCAGCGTCGACTTGGACAAATCGCTCTTGTATTGAACAATTCGTTGAGTAATCCTAACATTTGTTTCAATTAATAAAGCTTCCGTGGTGCATATTACCCCACATTTAAATCTGTAATGGGATTTGTCGGTGCGTGTTCAGCATTCAAACAGCTATTACAAAGTACCTTAGTTGTGCCAATATCTACGCGTATTACATTACCAAACCATTTTAAGGCAAAAAGGTTGAACGTACGACACATATCTCATATTAATTTAATATTCTATTGTTATGCTTGAACGTGAGATAACTATTGATGCGGCACAGTAATTGCCTATTGGGATTCTAACCCGTGTAGTAAACTCTTGTGTATTTGATTAATGATGGACATTATAGTCCACCATTCGAATGAGTGTGTCAAATGGTTCATAATTAGAGTATCATTGTCCCGTGTGTAATGGAGCGGGATGGCTTAAAGCGACCCCAGACGGGAGGCTGCCCCCTGCTGCTGATTGTAACAAATTGAGATTTCTTTCGGTAATACAGCCAATTGCCAGTTGACTAGTTTGAAAATTTATGCAATGTGGGTTCGAGAATGATATGTCAACTTTTTTATTACTCATCGATATAAATTGCTTATCCAAGGCTTGACGATCGATCCAAATAAATCAAGGCAAACTGCAGTGTATAGTGAGCCAGCCATAAGCCCAGAAAAGAAACGAGTAGGTAGGTACCTAACGTAGACACGGCAGTTAGTGAGGGAACCATTTTGAGCTAATAGTTCATTTTAGGATCATATTTATTATGCATTATCAATGCTTTTTGCATTGAATTGTAGGTAGTAAGTAATGTGTTACCTATTTTATATCACCATTCTATTCTATTTATGTGGACACCAACTTCCAACTAGCCATACACAGAACGAACAACCCATAGCGGCCATAAAATGCAAAATGCAGAACTCTACATGACAGTTCCGTAGATAGGTACCTACGCCAAAGTTTTTACAGTTCCCCCTGGTTTCGGCGGTGCAGGCCGCGAGCCGCGAGGGGCGTGGACACGCAAGCCACGACAATCATACAGCATTTAATCATCATTAAAGTGGAATCAGCGCCGCTGCACCGCGCCAGCTGTAAAACCTCCCGTTTTTGCTACGAACTGACTTTTAGACGATTTTTTAAAATCATAACGTGCCTATCAATTTTCCGTTTTCTTTTGGTGGTGTGTTGCTTCTTCGTGTGAATAACAAATATGCTGTGTTGTTTTAAAAGTTTAAAGTTTTAACAATTTGACCCTCTTTCTACCGTATTAATTTTAAAATCGGACTCTAAAATACATAGAAACTTGACGGTCCATTTTATCTGTACGGTACCGCACAAAGAAACATACAAAAGTTGGGTGGTCCTTTGTGTAGAGGACCAGTTATGACAAAGCGAATCCCTTTGCCCCTCTGCTCGGCTCTTTGTCTAGTAGATCGCGATAGGCGCGTAAAATTTGATACGGGAATTATTTTATTAGATCAAACGTACACGTGCGCGGCGTGACGAATGCGATAATGTCCCGAGCACCGGGTCGCCTACGGAACAATTACATTCCACATGAATTAACCATAATGGAGCTTGCTACGGAAGCTTTGTGCCCGTAGCACCATGACTCGATGGCCGGACTCAATAGCTGATACGCTTGCGGATCTACGCAGCGTGCTCATATGTTATATAGCGCTGTTAGCAGCATAACGCGTCCAGATTGATCGAAATCTGAAAACCATATTTCAATTAATTTGCTTCACTTCAAATCAGAGTAATTCTCAAAACTTTGTCTATAATGTTCGGTTAAAAAAAACAGGCCTTTGCATCTATTGTAGATGATTAGATACAATCTACAATACCTAGATGCAAAGGCCAATGATGTAGGTATATAGCGCCAGGGGCATAGGTGTTTACTCATGACCCTACTTGCGGGATGCTAAAGTGCCTGGGTCATGATTTTATATGAAAATAGGCTTGCCCAGCACCTATACTATCCTGGCAGCTTAGTCCTGTAAGAATTATCAAAACAGGAAACAAGCTTCAGTCACTAGACTTTGTTACACTTTGTTGTGTATAGCCCCTATACATTTTTGAAAACTATATTTGCAAATTGTTGTTCATTTCATTTCAATTATTATATTACTATTTTTTTATACTTGGTCAAAATACCACTTATTGTAAAGTAACACGTCAGTACACATAAGAAACTTTTTCCAACTTTGTTAAGTCTGTGTTTTGGAAGACAATAGTACATTGTTACCTGAGTGTTGAAAGTCACGTTTTTTGAGTCCCGAGACGGGTTTGGCGCCAGAGCGTAAGCGAGGGCGCCAATGGAGCTTGAGGGACTTAAAAGACTTTCACCCGAGGTAAACACTGTGCTTTTCATAACGAATACAAGGAAAGTAAAAATAAAAACATGAAAGAAAAATTAGTGAAAATGAAGATTGAATTGCCGCCTTCGCGTTTTTTTTTTTCTTTTTCTCTGGCGGGCATTCGGCTTCGGTTCGCCAGCATTATTCAGCCATTATTTTCATTCTCATAATTTAAAAAATGGTAAATTGTTTGCTCAAATCTATGTTATTTTAAATAAATAGTTAAGTCAGTCAAGTAATTTAGAAGATATATTATTTATTTAATACTATCTTTATGTTATTTAAATTTTACATTGCGCTCTAATTAGACTTTTTAAACTTCTTACCGTTGTAATGGGTTTCCAACCTACTTGATGAATAAAAAGTTGGAATTTGGTTACCTCCTTGCAGTTAGAAAGACTTTAGAAAGTTGGAACATGGTTTAATAAAATAGAACTTGTTTTTTTTTTATAATTTGACAGCTGTCAGTAGAAAGCGATTCTCCCTAGGGCTGAAAGTTTTACTTTCAATTAGGCCCCTCAGGCAACTTCAGACCTACTTTCAGAGTATGAGTAATGAAAAGTTTATTTTCCAAGATACAATCTTCCTAAAGCTGTAGGATGGATACGGATAAGGTAAACCTAGCTATAGATATATGTAATTTCCCTTTTCGCTGGCCAGGTGGAATGAGTGACGTCGCGTGTGCGTCTTTCCAACGGAGTAATTACAGGTGTCTGTGATAAATACACGCGCCATAAAATAGCTTCAATTTATCTACACGCCTTTTTAATTTGATATTGTACGTTTAAACGTATATCCGTAACTCAGGGTGTTTAACCTAACTGCATCGAATAGAATACTTTATTGTACATCAAAGTAAATCAATAAATAAATAGAATAAATATTGTAGATAACCCACACAACACTTTCTAGCCCCAAACTAAGCAGATCTTGTACCATGGGAATCAGAAAACTGATATAATACTTATATACATTTTTTTTGTAAATACATACTTATGTGGCGGCTTAGAATACAATATAGCATATAGCCCAGACATACAGATATCAAAATAAGAATATTCTTAAAACACTAGAGGTAAAATGGGCGGTCTTATCACTAAGACCGATCACTTCCAGACGTTACTAATTAAAATAAAGATGTACATTTTGCCATGGGCCAAAACTAGCTGCTAATAACAATAAGGTAATATATGTACTAAATTACCCTGACGAAATCATAATTCAGTAGGCCTACCTTGCTCTATCTTGCTCTATCTTGGCTCTATCTTGCTCTGTCTCTGGCTCTGGTTTTGTGTCTGTGTGAGTGTTGACTAAATAAATCCTAACGTCGAAACGTCACACACACAGTACTCGTATAATACACTGGTGAGTACTCACACAGACTCAAAACCAGAGACAGAGACAGAGCTTGTAGGTAGGCCTACAGAAATCATAATAATATCAAACGAAGTAATATCTAAGTCAAAACGGTCGTAAGGAAGTACTTTGGTACCGACTGAGACACCGTTGCTGCTAGTATCTAATAAAGCAGCTAAAAATACTTCGCACAATGAGTTGTCGCCGCGAACTTGCGAAGGAAGGATAGCTAGTTATTTATCGTCGGGCGGTTGCAAAAATATGCGCGAGCGAGCGCTGTCGCGGAAATAATGCATCAATAATGAGTTAGGGCTTCTTCAGAACTTGCGGCCAATAAATCTGGAATTATAAAATTGGGACTTACCTACTTGAAATTGTAACTGCTTGCAAACCTTGTGGACGATTCATGTAATGCCACCACGGATCATCGGAGGTTTTAATTTTAAAACTGCAATTAAAAATCTAACTTAATCTTGGTTGGTACATGTGTCGAATTCAATAAACATCTCCTGTGATTTTTCGGCGCAGACATGCACCATGTGAACTTTTTTCATAACAAAGCGTGACAAATTGATTAGTTGCGCGATCAGAATAACATTCTAAAATAAAAAAATATTCGCACAAAGCGGACTCCCCTCGCTATAATATCGGTAACGGTGCCATCGGCAACGCGTGTCCTTGGCAGGCACAGCCGAAGCCAACGTCAATGAAATTGAATATTACTTGTATGCTAAATGCTAACCCAGTTGTCGGAGCGCAACTATGTAGAAATATAAAAGGCATAAGTACGGGCACGGCACGGCAGCATAGCAGCGGTAGGTCGTGCTGTAGTACACAGAGCCCGTCCGTAGCCGTCGCACGTAAGCCCTCGCTACGAACTTGCTACGCACGCATTGCTACGCAAAGCCTACGAAAGCTCACTTCGATAATTATTTCATTCTAACTTGCACGTAGTATCTTTGTTTGCTCTTACAACTTATGAGTTTTGTTTTTCTTTAGTTTTATTTTTAGTTTGCATAAATCACGTTAGTTGGTGGTATGTGTTATATATAAATAACCATAGTTTAGTTACACGATACATTGGGAGATCATCGTAAAGACAAAAGTTAATCACTGTGTTTGAAACATAACCTATTTAAAGCTTTGGCTTTTTACATTACCTACACACCTACTTTAATTCGTTTGCAGAAGTAATAACAAAATATTATATTATCATATTTCCAGCTACGACAGCAGAAAGAAACCGGCGAAAAAATGCTTTAGCAAAAATCAAAATCCAATCCGCTCCTTCGAACAATGAGTTTGTTCGTCGACTTGCGGCAAATCAGGTCTTCCGTTACCAATCTTTCTGAGATGGTCGACAAGATATCAATGGCCAAGCACGAGAAGGCGAAAGAGAGTCCAAGGATGCCCGAGTCGAGTATATACGGCAGCAAGTACAAGCCGTCATCGCTGGGACTCGGCGTTCGATTTTCCTCTAGCCAGGAAGACATCTACCGCGACATGCCATCGTCGAGGTTACGCAGTCACATGTCTCTCCCTAATTTGGGTAAAACCGATGGGGGACTCGATAAGCCTTCCGTGTCACGGTATGACGATACACC
The DNA here is from genome assembly GCA_939531255.2 of Thera britannica. Lineage (NCBI taxonomy): Eukaryota > Metazoa > Arthropoda > Insecta > Lepidoptera > Geometridae > Thera > Thera britannica. The sequence goes on from OW618048.2 coordinate 6,233,981, forward strand.
AAGAATTGTCGAAATCGATGACGAAAGAAGCGTACGCTCTCGCAAACCATCCATACAATTATCGACTGAAAACCTGAGCGAGTGGATAATCGCGTCGATTAACAAGCGACCTCATTATGACGACAATGGAGACACGCATCCCATGGATTTTATAGAGAGTATAAAATATTACATTTCCGAGTTGAATATGCTCGAAGAAAAGCAACTTCCATTCATAATATCTTGTTTAGAAGGAGTGCCACTGATGTGGGCGCGATGCTTCAGGAGCGAATTCAAAAACGTAGAGGGATTTTACATCGCATTCGAGCAAGAGTTCTGGGGACCGGATCGTCAAAAGTCTGTTCTTTATGATTTGAAGCTGGGGAAATACGACGAGGCCAGTTCGCGGATGAGCATGTCGGAGTACTTCCTGCACAAAGTGTCCAATTACCGTCACTTATCCCCGCCTCCTTCGGACTTGGAGATTGTTTACTCCCTGGCCGCGCACTTCACTACATCCGTAGAGCTCGAGCTACGCCTCACGCCGAAGCCTACGCTACGCGACGCCTACCGCCTGCTACGCCGTAGAGACGGCGAGACTACGGATTTCCTTCCCAATTACTTGTACGAAATGTGCGAAGCTTTTCAGCGCGGGCAGCGACCGGAGTCTGCCAGACGCCATGACGGCACAAAGACTCAATCCACCAGCACTGCAGAACATATTCCGTTTAGAGGAACGAAATAAGCAAGACCCTATACTTAAAAACGTACCTATTAGAAGTCTATTTCTTCCATAATTAGGCATTATTTATGCACCATAATAAGCTAATCAACCTCGTAAGTGTTCATTATTGTATTGTTTTAGAAGTAGCATTACCTGATAATTTGTGGTTTATCTAGGTTCTATTTAAACTAATAATGGAAGGTAATTATTTTAAGCATAGTACCTATGTAACTACCTGCTCTATTTAAATTAAATATCACACGAAACAACACTTAAAATGGTGTTTTATTATAGTTTATTCATATATTTGAGTGTCCTATAGGTAGATGAAAAGGTACGAAAGAGTAGGCAAGCACACGTTTAAAACACAATACATGTTTAGGTAACACTGCTATTGGTGGCTGTTATCCATCATCGGTATTTTTTTTCTTTTTATGTAACTAGCTGATGGAACGGAACATGCATATGGCCCACCTGATGTTAAGTGGGAACCATCGCCTAAGTTTTATCATGCGCACTTGATGTGCGGGCAGGTTTTTCCGCAAGTAGGCCGCTGGTGGGCCCTTTTTGCGTGACCTTTGACGCGTGTTGCTCGATTTTTGTTAGGTTCTACAACACGCCGGTTTCCTCATGATGTTTTCCTTCACCGTTTTTGAGAGTACTGGCATAGTGCACATAAATTTTTCGTCAGAAAAACTCATTGGTACACGAGTGGATTTGAACCCACGACCTTCGGATCGGAAGGCGGGGCCACTACCACTAGACCACCAGTGCTCTCTACACCATCGCCCATAACAAACGTTATAGGCGTTATATTACGTTGTCATTAACGTACAGGTACAAATCGGCCCTTATAAACATTAGGAACATTCCAATTACAAAGCCAACCGGGCCTGTTTCAGTGGTTTCACGAACTGAAAACGATAGAACAGCTTTAACTAACGTAATTGGTGTACATTGTACAGTTGTTGATACTGCTAGACTGTTGTCATCGATGTATAAAATACGGCTTGTGGTCTTATTTAAGTTAGTATGGTCCAACCACAGTCAGCATGCGGATGTCTTAAATGCATTACTTCGCCGTCGAGAGCTGTAAAACAACTACTTACCGTAATTTCAGAACGAGTGTCTTACTTTCGGTAAATAGGATTTATTTCGATAGGAATGTCTCATGCTATTTTTTCGTCCTCTGTTTATGATACGCAACGCTGTAACGAGGTTATGATACATCGATGTTTGTTGTAGAGCCTTGTCTGAGAGCGAGGGGAACTGGACGGAGAGCGATTGCGTGGAGGCGCGTCGCTCGGGCGCGCTATGGAGCGGGCAGGCGCGCGCGTGCCGCCGCCAGCCGGGGGCCATGGCACACGTGGCCACGGCCGCGCGCCTTGCCCGTGCTGCCTGCCTCGCCGCGCACGCCGGCGAACGGTGGAACTGCTCCTCCATCGAACTAGCTCCCAAGTTCACACCGGACTTACTCACTGGTAAGCTCAAGACAGCCTCGCCAACGCCGCCGTCAGCCTCGCCGCGCACGCCGTCGAACGGTGGAACTGCTCCTCCATCGAACTGGGTCCTAAGTTCACACCGGATTTACTCACTGGTAAGCTCAAAAGAGGCCCTTCAAGACAGCCTCGTCAACGCCATCAGCTTCGTCGCCCATCCCGGCTCCTACGGACTGCTCCTCCGGCCGACTGGCCCCCAACTTCACGCCGCGTAAGTTCCAAATGGGTCTTACCAGGCATCCTAGCTCCAGTTGCATAATAAAGTGCAAGTTCGTCTTGTTCAACGGTTTCATTTAGCTAGTTTTTTGATGTTGTTTGGGTCATATCTTGCGAGCTGAATAAGAATTCCCCATATTCTAATGGAGATGAATTTTCACATGGTAATTTACCATTTCATCTGCCCTTTTGGCCCAGACATTGGAAGATATTGTTGAGGACCGAAGACATAGTAAAGATCACGGAAAGTTGGTGGATGAAGGACTCAGAATCATTATTTCTGAAAATGTATAGTGAAGGTAAATATATTTATGCGTCTGATGATGATGGGTTGATATGAGCTGCATTATTCAACATAAAATGTGTTAGTTACTACTTGCTACCTCCGCGTTGTTTGGTAGTGCGACGGAAACTTCCGACAGTAATGAGAGATAAGGCAAGCCAAGTTCAGCGCCTCTTTTAAAATGAGAAGCATTGCATTGTACGGGCGCGACCGGCGGAACGGCAGAGCCCTTTCTTCCAACAACACCCGCAGCGGGCTCGTTCCGCATCGACCACTCTTTTTATTTACGTGACACATCCACATACACATATCGCTTCTCGGGCAATTAATTTTTAAATTATTCTATTGTTTCATTCCTTCCAAATTGCTTTATAAATCCCCATTGTTCGATCATTTAGTGCGCCGTAACGAGTAAAAAGCGTAAAATGTCGGCATCGATGCCGATGGCAGGAACCTTATTAAATAACGAAAGACGTCACGCGATGTCGATGCCGCATGCCGCCGGCACGGAAACCTTCAGTAGGCCGTCTTACATTACAGTCGTGACTATCATGACGTGACTGCTCTTTTCTATTGATCTGGGAAAAAACTTCCGCTATCGAAAATAACAGCAAGAACTTAGCCGTTTATAAAATTCGTAATTCGTAACAGAAACTATAGGTACAATTCTTGTGGCAATACACAAAAGGAACTTTTACTACCGATAAGGACATGAACAAAGCCTTCTTTTCCGCGCCACTCGCTCACAATCAGTGTTCTACGAGAGACGTTGAAAAACAAGTAAAAGTTAGAAAAGAAGACAAACAATGGGTAGTTTTTCTAGCTTTAGCATGGTCGACGACATTGTGTAGTTGGCAGCGAGTGCCGGCCGGATGCCGACAGCCGACTGCGAAATAGAAGCCTTTGTTTTTGGTCACGGTTTCGAAGAACGTCTACCCACTTTAGGAAATTAATTGACACGACATGTACAAAAAACCATTAGGAATCCTCGACAATTTAATTCAAAGCTTTACAAAGCGATGTCTGCGGTTGCGTGGACAGGTACCTTATTTAGGTATAGTGCTTGTCTAATTTTATGCTACCTCGTAATTACGCATTTTGTCCCAAAATGCCTCCTTTTCTCCTCTATAATGGATATATAATTAGTAAAAGTTACGTTTTCTTAACACTTTTGTGCTTACTGCTAGCTTACTATCTAATTATTATAGCCTACTATGCGATGTTATTGGTACGATGGAAATGTCAGGCGACGTCATTTATAGGTCATCAACTCATCATTCATAACAAGTACCTACTCATCTCTAGATGAGTGCTTTTATGCTTCTAATCTAAAAACTTCATCATTATATAGGTATTCCGACTGACATTTATTACCTTTATCCAACCGATGAGTCAATTCCTAAATCTTTATTGATGCGATCAGGTTTCCGATAAATGAAAGTTTATCAGTAAGGGGCTATCGAATCAGCGAGGATTTAGGGGTCCAGTAACTAATACGGACAAAAGATTTAATTACACGCATGAATCAAACAGGCGGAGAGGAATGGAGCTGGAGCTTCGTGGAGCTTCATTCAGATAACTGAGCGGTTGATGGTCATGTAGAATGCCGGTCTCCGACGAATGACAACCGGCGCTTACCGGCTTGATAACACCATCTCCTTGTTCACTTGTCTGACTCTATAAAAGCGCGCAGAAACATACATTTGAACACGCTATTATATCGGCGGCATTCACTTCAATCGCAAGACAACCACAGATGAAATGCTCTGATTACAAATCTCAGAGCTGAGGAGTCACAGATAGAAGACTCTCAAATCATTGCATTGTATCTAGAGCTCTTGGAGCTTTGGAGTGCGTCCTATGTGAATACCTAAAACAGCTAGTGATCATCATCCTTTATGCTACTGTATACCTACAGGGCAGAAAGATGATACCTGCGGGTCGGGAGCACACACCCTAGCAAACTTCAAAATTCTATAGCCAGCGAAGAGCTTTTAGTTAGGGTGCTCGCACGAGCAACCAGCAACCAGCTATCTACGTGAATGCGGCCTAAGCGTGCAGTGACGCGCTGACGATGTGTCGAGCGATAAGCGCGACGGATGCCATTGTTTAGCCGGAGCAGGACGCGTGCGGGCTCTATCGCGATGAGATTGTAATTAAAAAGATTACCGTACTACGTTTCTGTGAATGAAATGCATGCATGCTTGATTTTTTGCAAGGGTTAGGTTTTGTTCACTATTGTAGAGATACAACTTGATGGCCAGTATGTTTTGTAAAACTGAGATGAATTCCTGATGTTAGCTAGTAAGAATACTACTTACCGCTACGTGTGAACAACATAAGGCTAACCGCATCATGTCAACCGTAACGTACTTTTTTAATTCAATATATTAATGTAATACAAATCTATCGAGAATCCAAGACTTCTTAATTATTCACGCCACGAGTGGAACTACACTAAACTGCGGGAGGAGACACTAGGATTATTTAATTACCAATGTTGTAAGGGTGTAGGATAAGTTCGATCGAAGTAGAGCGTTTGAATTTCTGCCGTTGTAAAAGGATTCTCGTGGTGCAGCTAATCCAGTAGAGCAGCATGGATGCACTATTGCACTCCGGTGGGCAATAACTTGGGCGGGTGAAACTTAAGGACCTGTATATAGGCTTATCACAAGCTCTGTCTGGCTCTGTCTCTGGCTCTGGTTTTGAGTCTGTGTGAGTGCTCACCACTGTAATACTGTATATGTAACGTTTCGACGTAGGACTTATTTAGTCAACACTCACACAGACTCAAAACCAGAGTCAGGTCCAGAGCCAGACAGAGCTTGTGGTAGGCCTATATACTGCTCTTCGAGCAAATAAGACTTCGTTGAGCAAAACTAGTTGAAACATAAGGTCTCTACCTATTTTAATACTGAACATTCAACTCAAGGTACATTCCAGCCAGGCCATTCAAAAGCCAGGAACAGCTAGCAGTAATTATTACGTACACTAAAATGAAGTTTTGTTAATTCCACTGAAGCACTTCGAATGTTTGAGTACCTCCAGGAATTTTAAACGAATTCATTCCACCACAATTCCATTTTCGAAATACCGAAATGCACAGAGCTTGATTCCTTTACGGCACATATACTACCTATTAAACACACTGCAAAGGAATGTACAGCTCTTCCGATGTCTGCGTTCCTCGAACGCTTAAACCGAGTGAACTCAACCGTGAAAAGGTATTTTGGAACATAATTATAATCTCTTGAAACCGCAATTTTTCATCAGCGGCAGTTCATCTGAAGGATTTGTCGTTCTTGCAGAACTCAGCATTTTTTTATCTCTTTGAGGTTGAGTTGTAAGCTGCACATTTTATAGCCGCTAAATTTCTTTTGTTTTATCAGCTGTATTTTCATACGAACAGATTTTTAACATTATGGGCAGAAATTGGTTTAGCTACAATAAATAAAAATAAATAAGTTTGTATAGATTTACATTAAGTTAAGTTTTAATTGCTGTTAAATCATAAGGCAGTGTGGTCGCTTAGCGACAAAGCCCCTTAAATAAATTTAAAAAAAACCATTATGGGCGATTAGAATTTCAAATGACTTTTAAATTCAATTTCATTTACAACTTAATTTAGTTTGCCGTAAATAAAGACCAGTATGAAAGCTAACCACAGTTATTTCGGTATACAATTATACTCTCTCTCGATCGTCGTCGTTAGTATACCTAATCGTAGGACGATTGACGAAAGCGATATATATAGGACTACTGGCGGTCGCAGAGGGCTGAGGGCGCTCTGCCATACAATAAGTTTTTTTTGCAACAGACGCAAAGGCACTGACGAACCTCGGCTAGGAGTTGCCGTGGACAACGTCGGAATTCGATAGAAAAGAGCAACATTGCTAGCATGTATTAAATGTATGTAAAGGAGAGGATACGTTAATGGATTATGGACCCCGCCATCGATACAGTTACATCTGCAGCGGCTAGAGCTCCCCATTCCTATTTCCATTTCCATTTCCCTATTCACCAGATCCCTAAAGTCGTTTTTAATTGACAAATGCTATTATGACATCAAAGACTATCTAGAATAATTATAACAATTGAAACAAATAATAATGACAATCTGACATTTTGTGTAAGTACGTAATTAAATAAAAACTTGACATTTCCTCTAATTATATAATCCGACTTTGACATGATACCTGCATAAAATTTTGACATCAAAAACTAGACAATAACCGGCACGATAACTACCTACCAAGATAAGGTACATCACAATCCTAAATATCAAGATAACTACATATATATAATTTAATCGAAAGTACCTACTTACCTTAAAACCTCGGCCTGCCTCCATGTTTGCTATACCCTATGCAGGGTCCATGTGATACCTACTTACACCTAAAAACTATGTATGTACAAACTAAACCATGTGTAAAGCAATAAATGTATTGAGTATTGAGTATTGAGCCATCCGGAACGAGAGACCCTGTTTTTGTTTTATACGTGCTTCAGGTGCCTGCGAAGCATGGGGACATGTTTCTCACTTCTGATTTCTGCCCGCCAGATAGCGTCTAGTATCGCTTCAGGGGTGCGCTCACGTTAAAAGCCCATAAGAATTAATAAATAATTCCTCTTTTATTTTTATGTAATGTAAGTCTCGGAGGTAATTATGACCCACTCCACATAACACAATGGTTAACTGGTAGAAAATGCTAATTAGCATTAAGTTCGCCTATGTACTTCATTTTGTGCAATAAAGAATTTTCTAATCTAATCTAATCTAACCTAAGATCTAACCTAACCTAAGATCTCATTTTTGTAATGTACATTTTTCTAGTGGTCTGATATAAATGATATTATTATTGTTATTTAATAAATGATTATTTTGAGATGAGTGGACGGAACGGGGCCCTTACCCAGCAGTGGGACAGACCATGCTGAATAAAAAAAAAATCGGTTGTCTGTAAAGTCGGTTTACTGACGATAGTTGAACGTGATAACGTCATAAGAAAATACTGATGGAATGGTTGCATTTTTCAAAAGAATTTTAATTAAATTTTGTTTGATAGATATTTTGTATGGATATAATATAGATAAGGAGGTAAATGGAAATCACAATTGAATCGATCAAGTTACATTTATTTGTATTATAAGACGTAGTTTTATAATAATAAGTACATTTTGTATTGACATCGGGCTCGCGGACTCGAACTCGGACTCGGACTCGGACTCGGACTCGGACTCGGACTCGAACTCGAACTCTCGGACCCGGACCCGGAACCCGACCGAACCCTTACCCTCATTTACCCTTACCCTCATTTACCCTTACCCATTACCCGACCCGGGCTCGGGCTCAGATAAATGGAACGACGAAACGACGTAACGACGCATGAGTCATGTTTTTTCGTGCGTGCAGCCGGCTCCATCGATTTATAAGACGTTGTCACGTAAAAAAAGTTGTTTATACTTGGAAAGTACCTTGATACTTTATCAAATTTACGGTAGAAAGTACGTCATTGCATATCGAACAAATATGCGGGGAGAAAACGCATCTGAGCGGGAGAGAAAAGTGTATGAAAATCCATTTCTTACGTGGTTTTTCTTTCTTAATTTTGGGTAAGACTATGCGCCGGTAACCTAAATGTCAAAAGCCAAAAAGTTTTTACAGTGAATTTTTATCTCAAAGTTCGCAAAATGACACTGGCCACTAGCTGTGTGTTGGATGGTGTCGGGCTGGCAGTGCGACCCTGCGGCGGCAGGATAAACAATTTAAAAAAAGAACATGTGAATATTGCAGACGCCATTTCCAATTTGTGTGTTTGTTTGAGGATTCAGTTTTCGTAGAATTTATTTTCCTTGTAGGTGTAGTATAAAGCACTATGTATCACTCGAGAGAAACTGCGATTCCCGATCTCGGGCTTCAAACGACACCCTCAACGGTAATCGGTCACTTTCTCCTCTCGGTGAACAATGTACTATTATTGTGATCCAGGTACCCGAGAGCAAGCGTACGTTTACGCGATGTCAGCGGCTGCCCTCGCGTGGTCAGTCGCCCGCGCGTGCGCCGCTGGCTCACTGGCCGCGTGCTCGTGCGCCGCCCCTCCCCGCGCGCCGCCCCGGCCCCCGCGCCAGGCGCAACTCACTCCGGCTGAACCCCACGCCAGGTTCAAGTGGGGAGGCTGCGGGGACAACTACCAGTGGGCGGAGAGGTGAGACGACGCCGATATTATGGAAGCTCTTAAGTGTAATCTTCTCAGTCGCTTCACTCTTGCCAGAGCGGTCGTGGTCGTCATGAATATCTTATGATTTCTCTTGACCTTGTGGCGAAAGGTTTTTAGTGCGTTTCAAGAGAATCTTTCTAACTTTCGAACTTTTTAGGTTCTATGGCATGCCGGTTTCCTCACGATGTTTTCCTTACCGTTTGAAAGTACTGTGCACTCTCGTTTCTCGTTGCTGGACATTTAGTCTGTCCCATAGCGCGCCATTGAGACCGGTCTTCGGCTCTTCTCATCCAGTTGCTGGCAGTCATCCTACGCAAGTCGTCGCGCATTTAGTCCGAGGGCGTTCTACCTATATTTACATAATGATGCTAGGCGACCGACGGTCATCTTGAAGATTAACTACGTTATAATAGCTCTCATATTTCAGAAACCCTCAAAAACTGAAAACAGGACAGGTTTATATTGGTTATGCGCTAGGCGTTTATTCACTAAATTGATTTCTCTCAGGTTCGCAAAACAGTTCCTGGATGCGCATGAAATAGACGTACGTGATGGCAAGATAGAAGACTTCCCAGAAATAGAAACGACGACAACGGAACAGCCTACAACCACTGTGACAATGGAGCCTACGACAGTTCCGCCTGTCGTGATACTCGTGGACGACCAGCCAGCGCCACCGGCCAACGTAACTTTACCCCCCAAGAAGGGCAGGAAGGGACGACGTGGACGAAAACGCTTACCTAGATCGCCGCGACGGGGCAGGCCGACAAGGAAACGATTTAGACCAAGATCGAGGTAAGAACTTCTCGGCAGCGGGTCATTGGCATCTAGCCAGGGATATATCAACATTTTTTTTACAACTCTTGCTTTTATCAGGTACGATTATGAAGATAGAGGCTCGAGATACCGTAACATCGAGTATCGCATGGCAGCTGACGATCCGCGCTTCGACCCACAAGTGGATCTACAGACGAGACTTGAGAAACTACGACCACTCATCGCCTCTGCTAATTTGATCAACGGACGATTTGGACGAAAGGTACTTACGGTCAGGGACAGACTAGATAATTTTCACAAAGATTGTATATCACATGAGATTGTCCGTCATACATCATTTATGAGCCGAATTGGAAAATTATTTTTGTGAATTTGGAAGGTCCAGATTGGACCCATACAAATTTCATCAAAATCGGTTTAGCCGTTTTGTTTTAATGTTTGTTACCTCCGTCATTTATGTACCGATTTTTTTTTTATCTGAAAAGTAAAGGCTCGAACACACCTAGTTCGCTGGCGGTAGAGAACAGTGAAACGCTGTCAAATATTCGCTGTCAAATCTCAAATCTGACAGCGATATTTGACACCGTTTCACTGATCGCTACCGCCAGCGAACTAGGTGTGTTCGGGCCATAATAGGTAAGTAATAAATTCCAGATTGGTCCCATCGGTTGAATACATCGGCCACGAAGTTTCAAGCTTTTTATGGATTTAATATTCTATGTTTTCCAGGCTGTATCGATCGGCATGCGTACTAAATGCACCTGCCACGGCGTATCAGGCTCATGTTCTGTCCGCACGTGTTGGCGCGCTCTGCCCCCACTCGCGCGCGTGGCGGCGGCGCTCGCTGCGGAGACATCCCGCGCCGCGGCGCTGCGACCCAGGCGGAGAGCGAGGCGAGCCAAGCCCCGGCTGAGATACGTCACGCCGAGCCCGGATTACTGCGAGCCGGATCACGCAGCAGGCTCGCTTGGGACTCACGGCAGGTAAACAATACTCTAATGGCCTTACTTATAAAAATATGTCAAAAGATAAACAGTGCTTAAACTATTGCCATCTCTTACTACTGGGTCATGCATGACAAACAGTGACAGGGCTAACTTTAAGCAATGATTAAATTTAAATTGCGTTTATAAGTATGGCTGTACAAGTTTACATCGCCTATACCTATATATTATGTTTTAACCGGGGTTGTCAGGTAAACAATACTTTACAAGTTTACATTCACTATCTGTTTTTAACCGGCTTCAAATAAGAAGGTTTTCAATTCGGTTGTATTTTTTGTAATGTTTGTTATCGCATAACTTAAGAACCGATTTGATTTTTTTTTTATCTGAAAGGTTGGTCCCATAGAAATTTCATCAAAATTCTCTCAAGTCTTTTAAACTTCACTTGTTAGAGGAGCCTAGCCTTCCGATCCTCAGTCAAATCCAGGCGGGTACGTTTTAGACGTGTAGGTTTTTTTAGTCCAAAAAAGAATGTGCTTCAAGTGGGAATGCTATAGCAAGCATAGCATTCACACTTGAAGAAATTGCTGTTGCATCATCCTCCAGAAAGATAGACTATAAAGTTAGGGGTAGCATCTCTCATTCAACCCCTACAACTTAGGGAGGTACTTTCATAAATTCGTTCAGTGATATAACTTTTGCAACTACTAGTTTTGTCAATTTTTATGAAACAATGGGATATATCGGGATCATGGTGCAACTGTGCCGAAATATCGGAAGTCAAACCTCACTAAAAAATAATCATGGTAAATATCCAGTTTTTTCATAAAAATAGTCGTTCAGTGATCTTCAGAAATGTTGCTATTATTTTTTTACCTAAATGTTGACGAATGTGGTATGTATAGGAAATGCAATGCGAGCGTGGGCAGCGCGCCGGGCGGCTGCGGCCGGCTGTGCTGCGGGCGCGGGCGCGGCGCCGTGCGCTCCAGCCGCCTCGAGCGCTGCCATTGCCGCTACCACTGGTGCTGCCGCGTCGACTGCCAGCTCTGTCGGCTCACTACGGAGGAACACTACTGCAACTGAACACGAACTTACTGACCGACCTCTGTCTAACTTAGTTACTGTAGACATCAGCTCACTCTGACAAACGCCGGCGTCTGTTTGTCCTCTCTACATCTAAACAAAGGCATCGACTGCCAGCTCTGTCGGCTTACTACGGAGGAACACTACTGCAACTGAACACGAACTTACTGACCGATCTCTGTCTGACTTAGTTGCTGTAAAATCTGGTGGGAACAGCGGCGTCTTTACCTATTGTGCAGGGTGTGCGGTGCACACGGGCGCAGCGGTCCTAGGGGGCGCCGAGCGCCGCCGTCGGCGCTCGGCCACTCAGCAGGCGCGTTGACCGGATGCCGCACTTTCAATGAACAAAGTAAAAAGCACTCCGCTCTGCGTTTGGCGCCCCCTAGGACCGCTACGGAGCTCAACTTGGCGGGCGCGTTAACCGAGCGCCGCACTTTCAATGACCAAAGTAAAAAGCGCTCCGCTCTGCGTTCGGCGCCCCCTAGGATTGCTACGGAGCTCAACTTGGTGGGCGCGTTAACCGGGAGCCGCACTTTCAATGACCAACGTAAAAAGCGCTCCGCTCTGCGTTCGGCGCCCCCTAGGACCGCTACGAGCTCAACTCAACAAAAAATTTCTTCCTAAAAATCTCCAAGCAATAGAGTTAATTACCCATTGGGGAAATTTAACAGTTTGTGGTAACTGGAATGGATACAAAGTACAAGTAACAGCTTACTTGTACTTTGTATCCATTCCAGTTTGAACGCGCACTTACTAGGGGGCGCTTGGGTAATGTTTGCACACGGGCACTACATGGGCTAGAGACGCCTCTGGGTGGGAATATTGATAAAATTTCTATCAATATTCCCACCGAATCATCGTTAGTGATAGCCACTTAGCTCTGCCGGCTCACCACAGAGAAACACTACTGCACCTGAACACGAGTTTACCGACCAGCTTCGGCGTCTTTTTATCAAAAGCTAATGAACAACTATTTTGAAATTCTGAAAATCACAATTTCTGATAAAAAGTATCAGTTTTACTTTTCAAAGCTTGTAAGAGCCCTGACAAACAAGCGTCAAATAGAAGCTATAAAAAACTTCGTAGTTTGAGCGAAGCCACACTTTAGTTTACAGTCTGGATGGAGCATAATTACCTACCTCAAAGTACGAGTATGTGCAGCCGTTTCTTGTTCACAGAAATATAATGCCGAACTATCTTGCCATCAGATTTCTAAGTAGATCTAACTTTTATGCGTATTCTAAACTACATTTAATTGAGAGCTGGACAGTGTTGTGTGGATTGTCCACAATATTTATTTATTTATTATTGCCACTACTGCCTGTTTCACATCTCCGAGTCGCTATTCGTTGGATACAATATTACGAGTAGAATAATAGGAGAGTAGATTCTCCTATTATCCTACTCGTCAACAACTAAGATAGCCATATTTTTCGGATAGCAAAGACGGTGATACAGGCTCTAAATATTCTCTAATATTTATTTATTGTATGGCATTCGAAAGCGACACAATGTGGCTCAATTTCACATTCCACTAAATTAATACACAACTTTTTACAAGTCCAAAGTAAATGTCTCTAAATAATCCTAAGCCAAAGAATAATAATCGTAATAGGTAACAGTTAAGAATAGCATTTTATCGTTGTATTGTGTCCTAGTCATGCTGATATTAAAGCATAGTGGTGTATAATTATCTAATTTTAAAATATGTAGTGAATAGATGATACATTTCACGAATTATGTGAAATACGTCTCAGTATTGTACTTATAATACTAATGGTTATTGATTATTTTAGCTAAGACATATCGAAATAAAGTGTAATTTATTTAAAGAATACCTACATAATTTTTTCCCAATAAACAAAAATAGTTCAGTCGTTCTTTACAACATTATAAAGCTAGTTTTCTTTATATCTAAGAACATAACTAATTTCGAAAATAAAAAATGAAGTCCGTGGTTTTAAGACAATAACATTTAAAAATTCTTTGCTAATTTAAAATGACTTCTTTGCATTTACTTAGCGTATTTTTATCGTCAGTATTTTAGAATCGAGTTATTATTAAATATTAGAAGTATAGATGTAAATAAAAGTTGTACTTAGCATTGTTGTTTCAATAAACCCTATTTCCGATACTCAGTAAAAAACTTCCGATCCTAAGGTCGTGTAAAAAGTTTATGCACATAATTCAAGTGCTCTTTAAAAGATAACATCGTGAGGAAACCGGCATGTCGTTAGAACTTAAAAAGTTCGAAAAACATGGTGTCAAGTGCAAGAACGAAGCCTCTTTGAGGAGCACAAAAAATCCTTTCACCACACTTGGTTCTAAAAAACCAGTGACAGGATAAAAAGAATAAAAAAACTTTTTATTTTACGTAATGGAATTTATTTACAGCAAAGTTTTTCAAACATGGAAATGTAATTGACTATAATGGTACACAGTTGTCGAGACAAATATTTAAGAAATAAGCGGCATAGGATTACCGACCATCAAAGCTATTTTCATTATAATTTTACTAACTATAGTTGGGGTCAGTTGAGATCTTATTTTGCTCATAATAGTATTATTGTAGATGGTAGGTAAAACCCCACGCTACGTAAAAGGAACGCTAACGGGTAAACCTATGGATCTAATTGAGTTTGTTGACATTGTGCCTTTGCCAATGTGCTATTAGTTCACCAATTGATTACTCCCCTTGTAACTTGCCTATACGCCCTGATCAAACCCCTTCAGCACAATTTAGCGTTCATTTTACGTAGCGCAAACTACACACAGTCATGATGCCAATGTTACACATTGATGAACAAAGCAACATTCAAAGATGGTGTTACCCCTCACTGAATGAACACAGTAACATTCAAAGACGGTTTAACCCCTCACTGAATGAACACAGTAACATTCAAAGACGGTTTTACCCCTCACTGAATGAACAAAGTAACATTCAAAGATGGTTTTACCCCGCACTGAATGAACACAGTAACATTCAAAAAAGATTTTACCCCCACACTGAATGAACACAGTAACATTCAAAGATGGTTTTACCCCACACTGAATGAACAAAGTAACATTCAAAGATGGTTTTACCCCTCACTGAATAAACACAGTAACATTCAAAGATGGTTTTAACTCTCACTGAATGAACACAGTAACATTCAAAGATGGTTTTACCCCACACTGAATGAACAAAGTAACATTCAAAGATGGTTTTACCCCACACTGAATGAACAAAGTAACATTCAAATATGGTTTTACCCCTCACTGAATGAACACAGTAACATTCAAAGATGGTTTTACCCCACACTGAATGAACACAGTAACATTCAAAGATGGTTTTACCCCACACTGAATGAACAAAGTAACATTCAAATATGGTTTTACCCCACACTGAATGAACACAGTAACATTCTAAAATGGTTTGACCCCACACTGAATTAACACTGGTTTTACCCGTTACCACAAATTCAACAATTCGAAAACCCTACAAGTACAAAATAACACCAATCTACAACTTCAGTGAGAAGTCTTTGTGTTACTTATAACTAAAAATCACATCACTTTTTTTCTTAAACATAACAAAATCATACAGAACTAAAATTACAATGCACGCAATAATTATTTATCTAGATTTCTAGAGAGTTGTCATCATACTAACAAAATCGTTCTACAAAGGAATCAAAAAAATATTATAATGTACTAATTCATGTAATTCATGAGGATGTGCACTGAAACTTCTATATGACTCATATTTAATAGCCATGGCACATATATTAGCCAATAATAACAACAATGTATTCCAACAGATACATCCATATTCAGTTGACAATTTATTTACATTTTAGGATTATGCATATTCTCATTGCACATTTTATTAAGCAGATGCACATCAAGAGGTTGTTTGAAATTATTGAATTTCTTTCTTCGTTTGTTTTATTGAAGACTATTACGATTACGACTATTACTACGAAGTCTGTTCGACAAAATGAGTACTGGAAATATTGTTTGAACTAAAGATATGTAACTTTTGCTGTTTAGCCTCATACTCAATAACCTCTTAATGTCTCTGCTAAACAAAACAAGTCTTAATAGTGAGCAAAATTTAACTAAAAATCACTGGTGTCTTTTTCACAGTCGCACTTCGTTTAAAAGTTAGGTATTATATTTATTTTGAAAAGTATAATCGCTAGTACCGCGCGTACCAGAAATCATAATTCTACACGTTCAGTTTTATGGTCCTCATCTGAAATGAAAGTTACGAAACTAAAAGAATCACTGGTATAGTAGCTTGCCATAGATTTCTAAACAAAAATTGGCAAAATCAAAAAATTGAAAAATAGTATGATGATGACCGCTCGCAGCAATCATAACTCTATGCGTGAATCTTTTTTCTTCTCTGAAATAGAAAAAAAGAAATGATGCTGAAAATGAAGGAAACAATGACTAGCTTAGTTAGAGATACCGTTCAAGCGAGTGGGTTAATAAAGCTCATTCACTAAAATCTAATTTTGAAAATTTATCACTGGTGACCCCGACATCGACTTGTCACTGATCACGTCAGGGTCACCAGTTATATAAAATGTTATAGATTACTTAGCTTCTAACTGTAAAATGATGTAAACGAGCATGAGTTTTGTCCGAATAGACTTAAGACAACATAAAAAGTAAAGATAAGGTAATGATGATAAATAAAGACAAATACGAGATAATTTAAATGCGCGGTATAAAACATTGCTTGTCATTTGAAGGTTTTTTTATATGCGTATACTCACCAGTGGTTGAATCAGTCTTGGGTGCGGCGGTTGTTATACTAGGCTCTTCAACAGTACTCTCCATTTCCTGCAAGGAATACATTATATTTAAACTATGCAGTTTCAGTTTATAAGAGTAGTACAATATCGGTTCTATACTAGCATCGTAGAAACTTTAAGTGCTCACACTTTACATCGCATTTTTATGATGTTTCGATTTTTGTGATGAAGTGTCTAAGGCCCGTAATCCGAACACTTGACACTTTTTAATGGAGAACTAAGCTTGAGGCTCGACTCAGACTCAAGTATTGTTTTTGAAACCGGGCCTAACAACCGGTTTTTCAAAGTTCTAATCGAAACTTGATTAAAACCAAAGCAAAACCTAGGGTAAACCAAACTGAAATTAAGTTATCACCAAACCAATCCAGCAAAATCAAACCTAACCCAATTCTAAACTAAAGCTAAACCAAATCAAAACCAAATCTATGTCTGAAACGTTCGTACAACCACCGGCTATGTAATTAATCACAAAAACATTAAACTTATTATTACGCTCAGCTTGCTAGCCCACCCTAGCCACAATGATTCACGCGAGGGTAATTCGATACGCTTTCCGAACCCCTTTCTAATACAGCGCATTGAAATGTACAAAAAACTCAGTAAACACAATCTAAAGGGTGTTTGAGACCCGTCAGTACTCAGGAGGTTGTCATGTCATCTATAACTATACTAATATTATAAAGAGGAAAGATTTGTATTTTTGTATGTTTGTAATGAATAAACTCAAAAACTTCTGTGCCGATTCCAATAATTCTTACACCATTGGAAAGCTACATTCACCCTGAGTATCATAGGCTATATTTATGTGTTTAAAAAATAAATGTGCACCCGTGCGAAGCCGGGCAGGCTGCTAGTAACTTATAAATCCATATGTTCTGTTAGTTTTTAATTTTTTTTATTTTAATTACTTATGCATACTTTTTTTGCTTATGCGTAAGCAAAAGCGTTTTTGCTTTTCTGTGCTTTTTTCATGCATTCATGTTTTATATATTGTGTGATTTGTGTGCTATTGTATGTATGTGTGTTGTATTTAAGTGTGTTGTGTGTCCAAAATAAATAAGTTTTCTTTCTTCAGATCGAAACACAGCAACGCTGCTTCACGGCACTTCTATGAATACTACTTACTACAAAAAGTTGAATGTTACCTGTTCATGATCCGCGGCCTGGTATAGACCGCGTCGGACTCTCGCTTGCAGCCCCTTTATCTCAGCGTCGTAATCCTTCCATTCGGGGACTATTCGCATGGCCGCGGACAGCTTGGCTTCTTTCGTTTGTGGGTTGTTGCACTGCGAACATATTTTTAATAGTTAGCACATTGACATTGTATTATTATATTGTATTCATAGTAGGTTAGGACATTGATTTTTTTGTATTTGTATTTTTTTTTTTTTCTCTGACTTTGCTGTTTTATTGATATGACATTTAATTATTATTGTATAGCGTTAGTAGAATGGAATTTTAATTTTATTAGGTACGTATTTAATATAATTTTATGTTGTTTCTAACTTAAATGACATGAACCCAAAATTTGCATCCCAGCTATGGGGAATGAGTGACACTTATTTATTATTTTTAAGATCTTTCATGTATACACTTCATTGAGGCAAATAAATAAATGATTATTATTATGATTATTATTATTAATTTATTTCATTTATCGCCCGTTGGTCGGATGACATTGTCGGAGTTGTTGGGCAGCAATGGCGGAGACTGGCACAGGACCGAAGATAGTGGTGTATTAGGGAGGAGGCCTATACCCAACATTGGTTTCATACAGGCTAAATAGAAAGATTTACAACCAATGCTTTAATCTTTACACGTGTACCCTAATACGATAGCGCTGCCTTCCACTAATTTAAGATGTTTTATTTTATGTGTAGAATAGTAGTTTTAGTAATATTGGATTAACTTAAGATGTTGACGACCGCCAGGGCACTTGTCGCAGAAATTAACTCATTAAATTTTGAATAGAGTTATTGAATAAAAATGAAAAATTTAAGAGCAACAGAAAAGTAAAAATACATTTTTTCCCATAAATATTATTTTTCACAACTTAATTAAAAAAGAAACACTTAAGAAGTACTTATAAAGCAATTAATTTTGTGCTTGTCTTACCAAATCAATAGTCTTAGCAATTTTCTTGGACGGTTCGTCGCACCAAGTCTCGCACCACAGCCACTCTTGTGGCAGTGACTTGATGGCTACTTGGTGTATCATGTTGTTCGGTAAATCTTGATCTGGAACCAAACATTATTTATTTATATGTAGGAAAATCAACAGCACAGAAAGAGATTAGTAGCACAAGGCTAATAACAGGTTTTCATGAATATAAAAGAGATTTAGGGTTTTCGGGTTTGACAAATCTTCCTGTTTTTTAACCGACTTCAAATAAAAAAGGAGCGCTTTCTCAATTCGGTTGTTTTTTCTTAATGTTTGTTATAACCAAAGTAATGCAACTTTGTCATCAATGAACCGATTTGTTTTTTTTTTTTGGAAAGTTATACTTCCAGATTGGTCCCATTTAAATTTTATAGAAATCGGCTTTGCTCTTATGTTTTAATTGTGTTTTTAATGTTTGTTATCGCATAATTCCGTCATAATACAACGTGTATCAAAATATGTGTACAATCCTGAAGGGGGGTGAATTTCCACCCCCCGGGGAACAACTTTTGTTCAACGACTTTTCGAACTTCGATTGGTATCTCTGAAAAAAACTGCAACGAAGTTTCAACATGAACAGCTGACTTTATACAAAGTGACAACTCTAAACTCAGCTACAGAGGTAGTAGGTAGTAGTAGTAGACCTACAGAGGTAGTAGGTCAAGGGGTCAAGGGTTTACAAGGATAGGGTTGTCAATTTATTTAGGAATTACGAAAATTAAATATTTTTGTATGGGAAACTGAAAATAGGAATTTTTAATTATCTCCCCCCCCACTTTAACTGATCACCACTGTGGTCTGAAACCCCCCACCTTCGCATAGTACACATATTTAGATACACCTTGTATATATGAGACTATTTGAAAAAAGCTTTCTTTATCTGAAAAGTAATATTTCCAGATTGTTCTCATAAAAAATAATTTAATAGTTTGGCCATGAAGTCGGTTTTTAAAACTTATATTATTTGTTCAGTCATTGGGCATTTTCGCACAAACGGCTCCCTTCAGACCCTATAGCCGCATTGTACCTAAGTTGGAGAGACTGTTGGGGTCCTGGCTGAGTGCTTGGTACTGTCCGCGCAGGCGGTCGCCGGCCGCGATGCGACGGAATCGCTTCAAGTCCACCACGTAGAGCGCACTAATGTGGTAGCTGCGACCTTGCAGGTGGTTGCGCCAGTAGCCTTGCTTCCAGAACCTGGTGACACATTTTTTATAAACAGTTTATTATCAATTGTTTAATGATCTCAAAATATCAAACCACACAACACTACTATGGGACTAGAGTCCCAAATTAAGCAGAGCTTGTACTATGGGAACCAAATAGCTGATATAATACTTAAATACCTTTTTTTAGTGAATACATAAATGTACTTAGAATACAATTTCACACCCAGACAGAGAACAAACATCCTGGGGGCTAATTCTCGGGCCGATCTCGATCATTTTGAAATTTTATTTTATTGCTTCTTTTCACAACCCCGCACTTTTTGTACGTTTTCCGTATATCGTAGCTGTCGAGGATTTTTCGAAGAGGTCGTTTATGAATTACTCAAGGAAATTATCCATTCCCCCTGCGAAAAGAAGCAATAAAATAAAATTTCAAAATGATCGAGATCGGCCCGAGAATTAGCCCCCTGTTCACATCTACGTTCACAACACAAATATTTGTTCTCGGTGGGGACCGAACCCATGACCTACGGCGCAAAAGTCAGAGCTACTACCAACTGAGCTGACAGGCGAGTCGAAAAGTAATGCCCCGATTGGGATATGAACCCACGAACCTCCCCTTGATACGGAAATGCGCTTTGAAACTGCGCAATCAGAGCTCAATGTTCAGTCGACGAATAACTCCTAGGGTCCTAGGTTAAGGGTACTTTTAGTCTACATGGTGCATTTGTGGGATCATTAAAATATAATATAAATCACCTGAATCCTTCCATCTCCCGGCGGCTGTCACAGAACGGTGTATATCCGTAAGGAGCGCCTCCCAAATCCAGTTCAACCAACTCCTTCAAGTCCGCTCTTACAATCTATGTATGTGAAAAAACAAGATATTTTTATATTACCATCTGTTACTTATACTGTGAAATACAACTGATAATAGTAAATATTATAAAAATTTAAAAATATTCAACTATGTTGATGAATAAATTATTATATTTATTATTATTATTATTTTATGCCATAACTGGCAGACGAGCAGACGAGCCACCTGATGGAAAGCAGTCACCGTCGCCCATATACACCTGCAACACCAGAGGTGGTGCCGATGCGCTGCCGGCCTTTTAAATACAGATATAACCGCCTTTTGAAGGACCCCATGTCGTAGCTCTGAGGGAAAACCGCAAAGGGTAGTTCATTCCACAACTTACTCGTGCGCGGCAAGAAGGAACGCGAAAAACGAGCAGTTGTTTACTATTATATATTTTTTTATATTTGAATTAATTAACAGACAAGCAATATTAATTCTAATTCATAGTACTTGTAGTTAAAAACAAGAAGTATACAACATTGAAGGCAGAGACTACAATAAGACATAGGTCACCAAACCTGATAACAAGTAATAGGCACCCATATACATAGTCTTGACACCACACTAGGATTCCCTGTATCCTCAGAACATGGAAATGGCTGAATGGATTTCTACCAAACAACCAAACGATCTCAGACCAATAGGTTTTCGTAATAAGGTTGAATATTACCTGATCAGCATCAACAAATATGATCTTCTTGACGTGTAGAGGGAATAGTACGTCCAGGAACAGAATCTTGTAACCCCAGATGGTTCGCTGCCGGTCGCGTTGCTTCTGCAGCCATCGTGGCCATTGGTACTGGACTAGCTCGTACTCGAAGCCATACTCTTGAGCCATGTAGGGTAGGATTTCCTGTTTTTAAGATAAAATATTTATTTAAGTACAATGGCAATGCTGCCAACGTCTTGGGGACGCTTCCATCTGGTACTGATTGAGATCAGTACCCGAAGTCCCAGTGCATTTACAACATTTCGTTACCAAATGTTGTTTTCATTTCGCCTATTTGTCTCTGTCTATTGTATGGAGAAAAGATGAGACACCAACTCTAACTACGTAACGTATTTTTGCCGTCTCATATTTTCTCCATGCAATAGAGAGAGACAAAAAGGCGAAACGAAAACAACATTTGGTATCGAAATGTGGTAGCAAAACTCCGACTTCGGGTTCTGTAGAGCTATCTCTAGATCGTTTGTAACGGTCTGCAGATAGCTCAACTGTTTCGTGTGTATTTTATACGTCCTTGTTTAATTATAAATTTCTTTGTGTAAATGGATGAAGTTAGTGTTGTAGCCTCCTGATGTTAAGTGGTAACTATCGCCTATAACAATGCATTGCCTCGTAGGTCACGCACGAACATGACATTTGGCGATTATATTTTGTTACGTTATGGCGCACTAAGGAAGTTTTCTTAGAGATACGGATTTTTAAAATCCACTATTTATTGTAAATTATACGTATAAATACATGCAGTCTTCAACAGCTTACCTTTAGTGAAGGGCTCAAATAATTCTTCAAGAACCAGAACTTAACCGGTGATTTGGTGTTTTTCAACACCGACATCATCATGATACGTAAGAACCGCTCGTAGAGATGTCCTGATGCCACCGAGAATACGTTAATAGTCTCATCTTGTGCTTCTGGCTCCTCGCCACCGCCGAATGAACTGTGAAAGATATAATAAGTTATATTTATAGAACCGGAAGATGAAACGTAGGGCGCCCACCCACCAGATGGACCGACGACATTGTTAAGATCGCGGGAAGTCATTGGATGAAAAGAATCGTTCTTCCTGGAAATGTGTAGGGTAGGCTTTTTTCCAGCAGTGGACTTCTTCAGGCTGATGATGATAAGTTGCCGGCAAGTAAAACTCTTCGGGGCTACTCATGCCGAACCGAGGGCCTACTCGAAGTTTTGCAACATAATTTTTACTAATCGTAAGGAATATTTTACGTAGTGTTAGGGTTTGGGGTATTCTGTAAATACGGCCACTGCATAAAAAGGCCTAATTACTAAATTCACTTTATAGGTCTTGTTCTAAGGAATAACAAAATTATTGATCTTAGATTTGAAGAGAGATCACGAGACTACGAACACACTTTGATTATGAACAAAGGCCAATGTTCCTTCTTACCTTGCAATAGAGTTCCAAATCCCACCGGAGTTTTTTTCGTCATTTTCGACAAGCAAGTCGAGATGTTGCTTGTCCGTTTTCTTGCTGACCCGTAACTTGATCACGTGACTACGGAATGAGCTCATCAGCACTTGAATATCTTCGCTTCCGGCCGGCGTGTCTGTGTTTTCATGTCTGCAAAGTTTTAAAAAGTTTACGATAACGTAAAATATTGAAAATACCAAATAGTATAATAAAGGAGATATTTCATAATGCCCTAGGTTTAATGTACACTTGTTCGAAAAATGCAGTTAATAATAAAGATAACCACAAAAATACTAAATTCACAAATTAATAAAAAAGTATACGTCGTACAAAAATTTATAATAATGGTTGATTTTTTGTGGTGGTGAATCAAAAACCAGACCACCATGATTGTTTTACCGCAGTGTCTGACACAATGTGTCAGTATCATGCCATTTAACAGCTATTTTGACATTTCGATACTTCCCGTCATGTCAATGTCATGTCGTTCCGCCATGTTTTTGGTACGTTTAAAAGTAACTTTCTTGTGATAAAGTAACTTACCCAACGATTTCATAAATATCATCAGACCGACCCGGCCTTAGCCTCAGTATCCACGCCCCAGGGTTGGCCTTCAGTTGGAAGTACCCCAGGTTAGCCATCACGATCGTGTCCATAAGTTCAGGCTTCTCCAATGTCCCGAGTACGAGCTGCAAGCCACGCGGGGGAGTCCCTAACGTGGTGTCCCACGCGTGACCTTCTAACAACAGGTATTCTAGCTCGAACTCACTGGAAATGTACAGTTATGTTAGGGGGATAGAGCTCAAAGTGCATTGACACTTTTAAGGTGATGGTTTAATATACGGAAGAATTTACGATAGGGTGTCATTTCGAACTAAGAATATGGTGAAATGGTAAGCATCATCATCAATTTTGTGTTTAAAGTTTGGTTTATATAGCTTTTGAAAATTTAAATTCATATCCTTCTTATAAAATACAATGTTTCACTATATGCCATGTAGTAGTGTCAAAGGAAAAAATGCGAAAAAGGGCTCATGCACTATTAGTATGTGTAAATATAAACAGTTCTTCTACTTCTGTAATTAGATGTGAGAGAAGCGAGCCACAACGCCATAGTACACTAACCAGGCCCTGTCGACTGTGACTGGGGAGTGGGGCCTACAAGGGGTTACAAGTGGTGAGCGTAAGGGTGAATAATGCTTTTGGGAGTGATCGATAGTTTTGTTGTATTATCTATCTCCTCAGTGGAACAGTCAATCAACGACTCGATTTCTCGGTATCAAAACAAGGAACCCTGGTTCAATCCCCGAGACGGTAGTCTTTTACATTTAAAAAAATAATCAACGCCATCTATTTAGGTATCCCACGAACTAAGTTTGCGTATCCTCCTTTTTTGTATGGACTTAAAGTTATTTTCTTGAGTAATTGTGTTCTGTGATACTAACAGTACACACACACACAGTATAGTACACTGACCTTACAACACACTCAAAACACGATTTATTTTTAAATTATTGCCATTTCAATTCATTGAGCAATGTCTTAAACCTAAGTAACAAGTTTGCAAGTAAGATACTTAAAACAAAAAACTTACCTATGCACAACAGTGTCTACATCCGCCAAACGTATATTATCGAGATCGTAGACAGACTTGACGCACTCGACGAGCCAGTTCGGGGGAGTTCGTAGTTCCATAGACAACAGTGGTGCGTGTGGCAGCCGAGAGAAGCGAGCCACAGCGCCGCCTGTCAGAGCGCCTTCAGACGTGAACTGTAGTTCTGGCTCTAGCACGTATCGGTAAAAGCTACAACAAAAAGCAAATTATTAGTTTTCAAACCCTATAACTTATAAGCAAGTTGACTTGAAAACCGTGGGTTCCGGACCAAAACTATGATTTATACCAATGATTTTTATAATGTTCCAAAAGTTCAGAGCCGAGCGGGATTTGGGACATTATTAAAATCTGTGATATCCTTATGTGTAGTAAACACTATAAAATCAATAAAATCAATTTTCATCTTCACAATTTAAAATCTGAGTTCGAAAGAAAGACAAAATATGTCAGTCAAAAGCGACAATGACAGTATTACTATCTACAGACAAACGATCTAGAGATAGCTCAACTGATCCAAATCAGTATCAGACGGAAGTGTCCCCAAGAAAATGTATATTTCAATAACAACGTCCCAACAGATCCAACAAATCCGCTCAGACGTTGTTACGGTAATGAGTGGAAATAAACATAGACTAGTAAAATATTAGTAGTAATTTCTGACCTCTTTAGTGGCATATCGGAGTTCTTATCCTGAGGATTGACAAACAGCTTGATCCGACAGTTGATGACGCGGCGTAGTACCAATAGCAAAGGAGCCAATCGCTGTGCGGCGTTCGACGCCGGATCCAATACAGCAACTACCTGTTACAAGGGACATAGGTTCATTAGCACTGTGCCAAAAATAGTGGGAGTATAAGTCGATTTATTTTCCGTCTTACTTATGGAGTACCTATGTTCAGAATTAAGGATTTTGGTAACAAACCATGCTTAAGTCATAGGCTGTAAGTGAGTAGAAATATCGTAGTACCTACTTCTCTCGTGTCTTGCTTTTCTAACCGACTTTAACTCCTTTCACTTAAAATCCTTTCACCACACTTGGTTCGAAAGAATCAGTGACATGATAAGAAGAACCGACTTAAACGAAAAAATGGAGATTCTCAATTCAGTCGTATATTTTTTGTTTGTTATCGCATAAATTAGTTATCTTTTTCAAATATGTGTATAACTTGATGTGTAGCCGTCTGAACTAGGCAAGACTCACCTCAATAGCAGCTTCGTTGTTATACAACGGTTTGAGTTCAACAAGTGAATGCTCCGTGTGTAATCCTGCGGGAAGGGCGGTCCGTACTTTCCCGCTGCGAGAGGCCAAAACCGAAACCACTTTCAAGCGGTTTTCGGCGGATATATCCGGTGCGTACTCGTCATCTGAAATTCACACTAATATTACTACTAATATTGCTAAAAATTAAGGATGAATTATATTATAAGCATGTGACAGATTTTTTTAGTTTCCAATGTTAGCACGTAATTCCCTTCTGCTATATTGCAACACTTTACTGTGTATTCAACATTATACAGGTTGTTTCATCAGGGTTCGGTCTTACTTTTCTCATGTATGGAAATTCAGAAACTGCAGAGATAGAGAATTTAGTTCAAAAATCATATAAATGCAGACCCAGGCTTCAGTCTGAGTCGAGCCTCAAGCATAGATTTTTTGACACACTCCATGGAAAAATGTCATAAAACCATTTTATTAAATGCAAATGATAGACAAACGGGCTTAAGGCCCACATGATGGTAAGCGGCCACCATCCCCGATAGATACCAACAACACCAAGGGTCATGTTGTTGCGTTGCCTACCCTGAAGGAACTTTTTCACAATTATCTATGCTTGAGACTCGATTCAGACTCAAGCAAAGTTTCTGCATACGGCCTGAGAGTTGAATAAAAGCACATGTCAATTGAACTGCATAACTTACCATCATCGTCCTCTTCAGTAACATCGTTCGTCGAAGATTTCTTTTTATCCAAAGCTTCTGATATTTTGTCACCGTAAACTTGATTGGCAAACCTGAACGGAGACGGACAATACAAAAAACATTCATGAAACAAGCATTAAGGAAATTATTAATTTTCAAAATTAAATCAAAAGTGTATTTATTCAGTAGGACCGCAAGAATCACTTCAAAACGTCTTAAAGCTAGGTGAGTCTAGGTGCTCGTTCCACGCGACCAAGAACAGACAACAAACTAAGGCTGTTCCTACCGTTTTTATATATGATCCTTTTACCAATCTAAATAATAGTAGTGAAGTTCCATTGTGGTCCCACATCACTTTAGTGAGACGTATGCAATAATACAAAAGCCTAAAAAAGACAACACTTGCTACGCTTCAAAGTAATAATAAAGTACCTGCATACTACGTACATAACCTTTCAAGTTGTGATGTTCATTTATAATCATCAATCATCACGACCTGCGGCGCAGAAGGCTAAGGTACTGCCAACTGAGCTGAGAAGCCAGTCAAAAACGTTGAACATACCTCTCAAGCAGTCCAAAGTCTTCCAAAGTGAACTTCTCGTCGCCATTAAGCGGTCCAATCATCCGAGCGTTATGTACCACCGCGCGCTCGCTCGCACGTAGCTTCAGACTACGAGCGCATAACACACGCGCCGCTTTCAACACCCACTCGTATTTGTTCAGGGCTGGGATTAGTTCCGGCTAAGGAGAAAGCATTTACTTGAGTAACGGGGTACTTTTTAAATAGATTTACCTGGACTTTTGAAGTATCTTAAAAAAATTGCGCGTCATACTCCGAAAAAAATGGTAGAGTCTGTTCAGAAAGAGAACCGTCGTGGCCAAATTGAGAACTAACGTTTCGATTTTTATATGGCAGCTCATCCCTTTCTTTCTGTCAGCATTTTGCATCATAAAAATTAAATAAAGGAATAGTACACTAGATGTGATAGGATCAAAACGCAACAGACGCGCTATTGTATTGCACACTAAACAAAAAAGGTGATTAAGCACAGCAGCGCCCTCCAATCCCACGACGGTTCTCTTTCTGAACAGACTCTAAACTTTACAATGATCATTTTGTCATGCTGTCATAAATACTGCTACGCCGTGTGACGCGACGCGTCGGAAGCCTATCTCAGATATTTTTGATAGGGCAAACAGAGACATAAAGGCTTCTGTGTGATCAGATCACAATTTTTTTTTTATTTATACAACAACAATGCTATATGGGTTTACAGCTCTGCTAAAGCGCTCAAATGCTAGGAACATTTCATACATAATAAAGCTTATATTAATCATTCACTCTCTTACAAAGGTATAGATTAGACCGGTTTATGGTAAAGTTGTGCTCACCAAAACATCACAGTCTTGTCTTTCATGGCAGCCTTCATTATCTAACAGCTGCGTGACGTATTTGGTCGCCTTCGCTGGTTCTAGAACAGTGAGCGCAGCGAGCACGACTTTGTTCAAAGATTGATCTTCATTAGATTCTCCGTCTACGTTTGGGATAAAGGCAACGCGAGTGCCACCTGATTCTCTCTGGAAAAAAAACAAATGGTCAAACTTTAATACTACTTGAGAATGTTTTGATTTCAGTACCTGAAGTCGGAGTTTTGGAACCATATTTTGTCTACGAAATTACAATTACAATTCATTCAAGTAAATATTTACAAAATGCACAAAGTCCAAACGAAACAGTTGAACTATCTATACTCTGGTGCTGTCTATCCGGAGATAGCTCAACTGATCCAAATCAGTGTCAATCGGAAGCGACCTCTTCTTGCTAACTGCATTGCCACACAAGACTAATCTTCAAGTAGAAAGATCCGAGACAAAAAAAAGGTTGGAACCAAGCCGTAGTTTGTTGCCTAATGTTCTAAGCTTGGTCGCGTGGAACTGGCACCTAGAATCACCTAAGAACGACGTTTAAGACGTTTCAAAGTGATCCTTGTGATACTATTGAATAAAGACATATTTGACTCTGATTTTGTAATGTACATACCATCAAAGTGAGAGCGTCTCGCAATAACTCCCTCGAGCCCTTGTCATTGAGGTCGCCGGTTATCCAAATAGTTTGCAATATTTTCTCAGGCTTTCCTCCCTTCGTGAAGTATTTTAAAACGGGTAAGGCCGTCGCGAGTGCGTCTCGTCCTACAAAAAAGATAAGCGATTACACAATAATAAATAAAAATTATAGACAATCCACATAACACACTACACACACAACTAGTTCTAAGATCTGACACTGTTAAATTTACATACATAATAAGGCAATAAATATTACTACTAACTGAGCTGAGAGGCCGGTCAATACTTATGTTAGTGTGGCCAGCGACTTATAAAATAAAGACCAAAAGGTGAGTGCGGTTAGTAACATAGAATTATATTTTCTGTGGTGTGGTATAGGCAAAAAATGAAAAAAATGGCACTTGGCCGTCATACCTGATAGATGTAAAAGGCGATGTATTTTATCTTCAGTGAATAAGTCAGTAGATGAAGGAACTCCAGTGAGGTCCAAATACTGAGAGGGTTCCGTTCCAAGAACTCGGCGATTCAATCTATAAAACATACGAAAATAATCAGCCCGTTAATGATGATGCTGATGAGCCAGCAACGAAGGTAATAAAGAAGTTGTTTTTATAAATACTAGTTCTGAAATTAAGAAGATAAATGGTGGTGGCTGCATTTTAATCATAGGCAAATCCAAAGACAAATCTTAAAATAATAGCGAAAATGTTGATCTTGAGGGTGTGGGTTACGGATATTATGTTTATTGATTTTATAATGCTTCTCAAAAGTTAGGAGCCGAGCGGGATTGAAACCCGGATGGTTTGCGGATATTCAAGATTTTTATTTAATTTTAAGTCATTAAATGTTAATGAACCTGTTGCTGACTGAACTTTAAGTTTTAGTTTTTTGTTTGGTTGTTTGATTGCTTGTTTGTTTATGTTTATGGAGTGTGTCTATGTGTGTGTGTGTGTGTGTGTGTGTGTGTGTGTGTGTGTGTGTGTGTGTGTGTGAGTGACTCTATAAAGGTTACCTTGGCACGACATGAGGCTGCTTCATAAGAAAGTCGGTAGCATCATCGCTATCAGCCAGTTCACCGCGGAACACCGCGCGCTGCAGACGTCCCGTGTGTCGCGATAGCGCGGTCACTAACGACTCTTCTAGAAGCTCCACCGATGATGTCACGGCAATGGTACCATCGTCGGTTAGGGGCACTCCGTTTATAAGAACCTGTGGGGCAGGTCAACGGCTGAATTAAACGCGTTGCACTAAATTAGGGCAGATATGGCGAGTTTAATTAATATAAACTTTTGTATCAGAATTTTTTGTCACTCATTTTTGTGTAATTTAATCAAAAATACTTGGCAGAAGGACTCCAAGCCAGCACAAAAAAAAAAGCTTCTGTATGAAACTAAGCATGCCACATTCATAGTATAGCACAATTGAGAGCATTGCATTCGCCGGGGAGTAAAATAGTAGCACGCACAAAGAGGGATCCATGTCTGTGTGTGTCAAACTGTCAACTGACCTGTGGGTAGTTATTATTGCCAATTTTAGCAATAAACTCTTCAGCCAGCTGTCTGCCGAAGTTATACTCGGAATCCTCAGCGATGATTTCGTCCAGTTTTGCATTCGAACTCGCGTATTTCTTGAGTTGCTTCTTCACAAATTCAATCGATAACTCCTCTTCTGGTGGTGGGTTTAGAAGCTAGAAACAAAGTGTAACCAGTTTAAGCAAGCAACAGTTAATTCTTCAGAGGGAAGAATTAAAAACAAACCTATATTTATGAACGAAAGTCTACATTACGAGATCTCCGAAACTAAGGGTCTATTTAGATGACGTTTGTAAAATTTTGAGGAGTGTAACAAACGTGTTGTGTGTGTAGGCGTCAAACTACGATTTTTGATGAAGGGTAACCCCCTTTTTATCGTTTTATCAAAAAGTGTCATAGTCATTTATTTATTTACAATACAAGCACACATAAACCAATAAAAGACAAGGACACTAAAAGAAGAAAGATACAAATAGATACATCGATACTGGAGAAATGCGTCGTGTTTCTGTGTGCTACAGTAGCAAAAAGGCCTTGATTTAGCATAATGCCTAGCTACTGTGAGGAAGCTATGCGCTGGTATTCTGTCATAGTTTGTGTGAAACATCACATAACGACTATTCGAGCCTCGTCGTCGAAAAATTATATGTTGTGTTCCAGCTTACCTGAGTCAAGAAATAATACGCTTCTTTATTAGAGTTATGTTCTTGCGCGACATAGTTGAATGCCGACCTGATAGCGGCCTCCAACCGAGGATTCTCAGTGCTCGGTGCTAGTACCAAACCGACGCGAACGGGCGTGGCGTGCTTCAGCAGTGTCTCACCGAGTCGGAGAGGCGGACCCGAAGCGAGAGATATGGGGTCTGCGATGATCACCTGAATGTGTCAAATAAGTTATCATTCATCATCCGGTTGAATAAGTCCACTGTCATGTCTGACAGTGGACTTTGTTTTTGTTGTTGTGGTGGCCTGTCGGCCTCCTCCATATACATTATTATGTCTAACATTCTACGGTTGATAATGTACATTTTGTCGCATGCACGTTATTGCGTAGACACTTTTCGCATCTTTCAAATTTTGACATGTTTATAATTTTTGTGTGTTATTTATAACAATCACTTATTATAGAGGTTTTTAACCATTGTACATTTTGACGATAGAGCGTATTAACCCTAGTACAATTATACTTCTTCTCGTTCATGTTCCGGGGCGTAGGCAATAAATATTGCACATCGGCTTTTCCGCTTTCGTACAGCGCTATCTCTTTCTGACGCACACTACGCTTTATGTAGCCGAAATTAGCCGATGTGCAATATTTGTGGCCAGCTACTACACTTCGCAACTTTTCGCGCCGCTCAGAAATTTGATGTTAAATACCCAAACACTTTGATAAAAATGTTTGGTTCTACTTTTATTAAAAAAATATATCTGAATGATTTTCAGGAAGGCAAAAATATCGGAAACCTGATATAACCCGCGCCAATCCAAATTGGATTAGGCAAAAATCTAACATTTTGGATGGATTAAAACTTACATAATTATAAATATTTCTCCTCAAATTCCTAAGCATGCCGGGGTAAGTAGGTCTCAGCAGTTCCATGTACGAAGACGGCCACCTTCGGTACCTCTCATCTGACTCGAGGTCATTGAACCATGTGATCGACGTGTCGCGGATATCGAGTCCGTACTCCTCCCACGTGAACGATTCCCCCAGTTCCAGAGACATCAATGTGTTTATGAGCTTCTTGGAAAGACCTGAAAGTGTTGTTGCGTTAGAGGTGAATGATAAAGCGTGGTGGTAAGAAGATAACAACTAACCCTCTCATTCATAATCCCTATACAGGTGTTACAAAACTACCCGTAAAACCGAAAGGAGGTTAAATAGGGCCTAACGAGTCATTCATAATATTATTATCATTATTGTTATTATTTTTCATTTTTAATTCACACTAGTGAATGAAAAAAAGAAAAACTATTAAAGTAGACAATCAATAAGTAAAATAGGTATGTAGGCCTTTCTGTAATATAATCTGGTTCTCTGGCACGACAGCTTACTAGGGTTTGGCTTTGTTAATTAATTATATTTTATAAAGGGTATTTTGTAAGACGTTGTAATTCGTGTCACACATTACAAACACAGTTTCACGTTAACAAATACATATTATGGTAACAAACTTTGCGGCCATCAAAGTTAGTTGAGTGCTAGACGACCAATATGTAAGGGCCTAAAAGAAAAAGGTGATGAAGACTAGACTCACCAAGCGCATGTTATTTTTAATAGGACCGATTTCCTTCTATAAGGAGGCCAGCAGAGCGTTGATTTGAACCTCCTCCGAATCATACTGAGCGCCCAACACTAGTAGCAATGGTTCTGCGGCGCGAAGACCCAGCGAGGTCGACCAGATGTCCTGGTTGTAGAGCACTTTGTGCCAGATGATGATAACACTCACCAAGCGCATGTAAAGTGTTCATAGGTCCTATCTCCTCCCTCAAGGAGGCCAACAGAGCGTTGATATCCACTTCCTCTGCGTCATACTGAGCGCCCGACACTAGTAGCAATGGTTCTGCGGCGCGCAGACCCAGCGAGGTTGACCAGATGTCCTGGTTGTAGAGGACTTCGTCGCGGAATGCACGCGGTACGTTTACGTGGATAAGGGATTTTGTCTAAAAAGTTAAAAAAATAAAATATGATTTAGTTTTACTCATTATAATACTTGCAGAAAACCTGCAACCTGGTTTGTGTGGTGTTTTTTTTTAATACTAACTACATTTATGCCTAAGGAAGCATAATAGTTAAGAGCCACTGTAAAAATATTCTCCGAGCGTTGGGAGGGACGCTCTCGAGCAAGGATGGTGGGAGAAAGCGAGGGATAGAGTGGGTTGGAGAGATTTAATTATCCACACTAAATAAAGTATCTGTTTGGTGCATATACAGGGCAGATTTTTTATCGCCAGCCGCATTTTGAACTACTGTGGATCAGTCTTGTATTTAGACAGGCTAATTTTAGTAGTAGGTTAAGTTCATTATCATTATGAGTAATTTTGATTAATATATCAATATTTGGACGTGCTTTAAGGAGAAGCAGTGCCTCGGAACAGCGTATTATAATTAGCGGTTAATAAGATTATGTAATAAGCCGGTAATTAGATTAAAATATTTCCGCCAGTGTAATGTTGTTAGTTTATGATTCTAGAAGTTTTAAATCTTCCAATTTGAAGACATTGTCATCATAGTACAATTTTATCTCTTTACACCTTGACTGGTGGGTACTAAGTTTAGACCATTTTTAACAATGAATAAATTTGGGGACATTCTAGACAAAAATATTTAGCCCCAAACTAAGCAAAGCTTTCACTATGGGAACCACCTACCTAATATAATCTATACATATACGTACATATATATAAAAATGAATCCCTATTTCCCTTGGGTCATGCCATCTCGCGTGAACGGCTGGACTGATTGGGCTGAAAATTGGAGGGGAGGTAGCTAAGAACCTAACGGGCAAGAGCCACTTCATTTACAGCATTTCGTCTACGAAAGTGTTTTCGTTACGCCTATTTGTTTCTCTCATTGTAGCCTTGTAGAGAAAAAATATGATACAGCAAAAATACGTTACGTAGAAACGATCGAAACGAGTTGTTGTCTCATCAATTTTCCTTACAAAAGAGAGAGAGACACACTCTTAACACACAAACAACATTTGGTAGACGAAATGTTGTAAATGCACTGGGACTTACCCTTCAGGAGGCGGTCATAGAATACTTTTTATCTAGAAAAAGAAGCGAGAACGGGGCGTAACGGGAACGGTGCGAGTGAAGCCGCGGGCGGCTAGTACGACATACAAATGACTTGACTTGACTGCCTTCACAGCTCAGTTGGTAGTAGTGCCTTCTGCGCTGGAGGGCGTGGGTTCGATCCCCACCGAGAACAGATATTTGTGTGGTGACCACAGATTTTTGTTCTCTGTCTGGGTGTTATATTGTATCCTATGTATGTATTTACAAAAAAAAAAGTATTTAAGTTTTATATCAGCTACCTGGTTCCCATAGTACAAGCTCTGCTTAGTTTGGGGCTTGCTTATTACCTGCATAGGGAAATTCTGTGCGATGGAAGTGAGCACTTTCAGCGCTTCATCCCCACCCGCGTCATGAGCGTCGACGACCGCGGCCGCAGCTTGCATGCTCAGCGCTTGCATCTGCCAAACCTTCAGCGGTGCTAGCTCCTCGTTACTCTCTGACATGTGGCGACGGAAGCGTTCCAGCGGTGTGCGTAGAGCAGGGAATAGGTTCCTGAACAATGACAAATTTTAATTATTATTTGAGAGCGCGCCTTCCAATCTTAAGGCCGTGGGTTTAAATCCAGTCTTGTACTAAAGAGTTTTTCTGCCCAAAAAAATTATGTACACTATGTCTCTCTCAAACAATGAAGGAAAAAATCAGCGGCATATCGTAGAACCTAAAAAGTTCCAAAAATATGTGTCAAGTGCACGAAAGGAGCCTCTTTGAGGCGCACTTAAAATCCTTTTACCACACTTGGATCGAAAGAACCAGTGACACGATAAGAAGAAGAATTATTAATTACAGAGTCTTCAGAGAATTCTCAAACGCTAATGTTTTCTATCACTAGCCTATACAAATACTGAACTGAATCTTAGGAAAATTCATGAAGATATCAAAGACTGATAAAAATGTTGATAAGAGTATGCTTTGATCAAAGACCACATCCAAGCGTTATGGTTGGCATATACATAGTAACATGGTAAGTATGTATAGGAACTCATAGGAACCCACTATTTTTATATGCATAACCAGCATCTCATCACTTTAGTAAAAGGTTTTCCCACTATTAACGTTCCATTTAGCTGCTTATATTATAAATCTCATAAATAAAATGTAAGCAGTACAGATACAACGGGAATATTACTTCAATCGGCCAAAATTGAATCCATCAACTTGATTCTGAGGGTCGTTTTCATCTTCTTCTTCAGAGGCCGTAGGAGCCTCTCCACCTTCTTCCTTGGGCATGGAGTCATCCTGACTCTTGTATTCAGTGCTTTTTAGCTGCAATTCCACACCGTAGCCTGACAGACGCAGCTTTGGCTTGCCTCTAGGCTGCAAAACCATCAAATTATGATTATGAGAGTAAAATGTGTAACAGTTTAGACCTGGACTGATGACATTGTTAAGATCGCGGGAAGTCAAAGGATAGAAGCCCAGAATCATTCTCCCTAGAAATGTATAGGGGAGGCCAATGTCCTGCTTGCAGCAGTGGGCAGCAATGGCAGAAGTGGGCTTCTTCAGGCTGATGATGATTAACAAGTAGAATTTTAAAGAGGAGGCCTATACTCAACAGTGGGTGCAAAGGGACTGAAATTAATTACTCTTTCTAGATAGTTGGGTAAAAAGAAACAAAAAACCATCGAGATATAAGTACTACATACTAGAGAAGACACTGTAAATTCCTACTTTGTCTTGTTCAACTGCGGCGATCGCACCGCACCTCGCTCGTCGCTCTCTCTTGAAAACGCGTAAGTGACGTGATTTATTTATTATTTACTTATATCTTCATGCAAAAAACAGAAATAACAAGAAATCAGATAGTTTAAGAACATAGTTCCAACAGTCACACAGAATTTTATACAGACCTTCACATTCCACCTGACAACATAGTTGATAGCCCCATTATCTGCATATGCTGCTAAGATCTTATGTTTTGAGGCAAAGTCCTTCGAACCCAATTCTCCATAAAGGATAGCAGTCAAGCTTTTATTGTCACTACTTGGGTATGAGTGATCCAAAAGGTAGGTTGCTAAAAGATGCTCTTCCTGAAATTTTAGTTTTTGTTAAGCAATGTTTTTATCACATTTTGTAGAATTTACCTGTACTCAAATCAAAACATACCGCTTTAAAATCATTATAGTTTTTGAGCAAGTCTTTCAGTGCATCATCATCACACACTTTCCGCGATCCGATAGCCACAAATGTGTTGCACTGCACCTCTTTGGCATTGTTTTGAGTAGCTACTTGGTCAAACATACGGACTGCAGGTGACATAGTGTGCATGGACAATGATAGCTTGGCCAGTCGCAGCTGTGCTGGAGCCAAAAGAGTGCTTGCAACTCCAATACAAGCATCATAGACTTCTTTATCTGTTTCTGAAATGATAAGTAGTGTCAGAAATTTTTCAAAGCCTCACAGGACACCTAACACAGCACTTAATTATTGTGCAACTTACTTAGACTATCTAAACTGGATTTTAACGAGTTTATTCCATCAACAAAGGACCAGAACAGGTCGGTGCTCTCGCCAGCAAGGTACTCTGCCAGCTCCAAAACAATCGGTGTTGTCTCCCATTTGGCGCTGACGAACGATGTAACAGACTTGGATTTTCTCTCATACGGACTGGAATGATCATTGCTGGTAGCTAAACTCACGAAACAAGCCAAAACAACTAAAATATTCTTGATGCCGGTGGGTTTCATTGTTCACGTCAGCTGTACTGACCAGCTACAATTTGATTTTAAACAAAAACGACTAGTTATCGACACATATACGATACGTAATTCACCATAGTATTTTAATGTAATTCCAGTACAAATAGCAGAAATTCTTGTTTTCAGCAATTAAAACTCATCCTGCCTGAAAAGCAACAAAGTTACAAACCGCCAATGACAGCGGAACACGGCACATTTGACGTTTTCCAGGAGTACTGAAATCCTATTGGTTATGCTAACCTGTCATTCGCCTGGTAGCCAATTAAAATCGAGCTTTGATTCCAGGGGTGGGGGCGGCGGGACCATGTCCATCTTGGAGGAAGTAATACATAATACTGTCAAAGAAAAAACAAATCAAGTCAACCAGGAATTTTTTTTTTTTTTTTTTACAACATATATTTTTAATTTTATAACAACAAAACAAAAATTCATAATATTAACAAAAAAAACTAAAACTAATTAAAACTAAACCTTAAAAATCTAACAAAAGTGGGTGTCCATGAGGCATGGTGCCAAGAACGCTGGCTGCATTCCCACGTTGAACAGCAATAGCTATTCTCTGTGCGAGTAATTCATTTTAATTATATATAATTAAAATAATAATGATTATTTTGTCTAGGCGACTGATCGAGGCGACGCGTGACCCAAGAGCTGGTGGGTATCTGGCGCAGCGTATAAGCATTGCTATTCAGCGTGGCAATGCCGCCAGCGTCTTGGGGACGCTTCCGTCTGGCACTGATTTGGATCAGTTGAGCTATCTCTAGATCGTTTGTAACGATCTGTAGATAGCTCAACTGTTTCTTGTGTATTTTGTACATTTTGTAAATATTTGTTTAATTGTAAGTTTCTTTGTGTAAATAAATTTATTAAAATAATATATAATAAATATATAAAATAATATAATTAATATATAATTCATAGTAATTCTATACTATAATATATAAAATAATATAATTAATATATAATTCTATACCAGTAATTCATTTTTCTCAGATATGTCAAGAAAAAGCCGATCTGACGTACTAAGCTGACTTTGACACTAGAAACAGTACGTCAAAAGTTGAGCAGAAAAAAAAGTAAAAATTCTTGTCAAAAAGTCAAAAAATATTGCATTGTACTGTACATTTTTAACTGTAAAAATTAAATTAAATAATCAACCAAATGGATTAACTGGCTGTAACGACTTTACCGCGTATGTATGTTTTAGTACTTTATAAGGTCTAGGTCTCTAGTAGCCGTAAGTAAGGTCTTGTAATGCCTTAGCGGAGCTCATGTCCTGGACGCTATTACCCCTGAATAAGGTTTATCATCTCACAGTACGATACCCGCATCGCAAACTTACTAAATACGTGCAGATCATTGGAACTATGGAACTTCTAAAATATAATTTAAGTTCACAATAATGTTTTACAGGTTCAACACTAATTCACAATGCAGTATCCATCTGAAGAAACATACACTCGGCTCATCAGCCACAACATGACTGTGCCACAAAGGATCAAGGTAAGTTGCTTTTGGTGCCTGCCTGCAGATTTTCTGTAATCTTATGCCTGTAATCTATATTGTACCTAAAAACTGACTTTCAGGCAACAGGAGATGTTATGGATGATGATGGTTCACCAAATGGAGTTGGCTGGGATTATGCTAATGAAAAATTTGATATGAAAGTCCCTGAAAGAATACTTGTGGTGGGACAAGATCAGCATATGGGTGAGTATAAAAATATCCAAGGAACCCTCTTCTGAAGATATTTAATTCTTTCAAAGGTAAATGTTTTTTGGATGTCACTTTGGTGTTTGTCTTTTGATAATTTCAGGAACAAAAGCAACCCCAAGAGAAATTCAGCTCGACAATGCAGTGCTGCCAACTGACCCTGGCATGATTCGTGTCAGCACACCACCTCGTGTGATTACTTTGGACCAACACTATTTTCCATCAGCTGATGACTTTCCACGTGGAATGCCTAACTCCCCTCCAAAACATGTGCGCAGTTACCGATCCCAGGGGGATGGAGCTCGTTCCACTACTCCTCGTCCTGATAACTTTAATGAATCCACCATGACAGAATCACGCTTGGTATTGAGGTATGTAGTATTTTTTATAAAAGCTGTTAATCCATCTTTTTACAGGTGAAAGATGATAGTGTTTTGTAATTGGCAGAGATCCGACCCCTCCAATGGGAATTGCTGAAGGGCTTTCTGCTGCAGAAGAGCTAGTGCATTTACGACGTCAGATAGTAAAACTGAATCGCCGTGTGATGTCTATAGAGGCTGACCAGTTGCAGAGACAACAAAAAGAGAAAATTGTGTATGCTATCGGTATAGCTTACCTGCTCTTCAAAGTTATTTCTTGGCTCAACAGAAACTAACCAAATAGTAGTAAAGCGTAACTTATTAATAAGATGAAGTTATTGTATTAGGTAATTTTGACTTCATGAAATGTCTTATTTCTAAACGACATGTACCTAGTAAAAACGTCATGTCCTGGTTGTAGTAAAGCAAGAAGTGTATAGTTCATGAATGATTATTTCTTAGCATTTAGGAAACCTTTTTTTATACCCATGTAATATTTTGCAACATCTTGTATGTACAGTGATTCAGGAAATGTTTGGTTTAAACTTTTCTTCATCTACTTTTATGAATTATTGTTAAAAACTTGAATGACTCTTTATAGTGTATAGTGATGTGTAAGGGTCATTAACTTCAAATAAACTGTAGTCACATTATTTTTTATCTTTTAAAATAAACCTAATTCCCAGATTATAAAAATAATACACATGTATTCAGGTTCTAGAGATGATTTATGAAAATTTTCATCCAAATTAGTACCAGCCGGCAAATAAGCATTGAATGTTGGGGGTAATAAACATGAAATGCAGATAACACTCAATATATTTCAAAAAATTCTTTAGTATGATCAATCAATACAGGTTGGTGGAGCATTCTAAAAACTGAAATGCTTCTGATTGGTTCTAGTAAGTAATCAAAAGATTTATGGCTTAAAAATCCTAATAGAATACTGGGACAGTCAGATGTGGTTGCAAGTTTAGTTTATTGAGGGGTGGGTTTATCTTCATAAATGAATATTACTGAAAATAGAGGACCTCCAAGTCGCTGTGCTAGCCATGCGTTTTTGACCACTGCTAGTTTCAAAGAGTCCACAGCAAGACGAGCATTTAGGTTTGTATGTAGAGATCTTCCCATTCCTTCTAATATTATTAAATCAACTCCTCTGACTTTCATTTCTGTGCAAAGACCTGAAAAAATAAGTAAAAAAATTGTGCTCCTTCCAAACTGTTTTCAGTCTACTGAAATAATATTGTCATACATAATGCCCTCACCTACGCTAATAGTCCTAAGGTCGAGACATGGTCCTCTTTGCCCACTTGATCTTACTACTAAATCTCCAGTTGTGAGAGCTGCAGCTATGACCGGGCAAATGTGAGAAGCACGCTGAAGTATTTCCTCTAACTCCACATTGGTAACATCATTCAGAGCCGGCCATTCATTAGCACAGAGGATCACAGCAGTACCTCTCAACAGCAGTGCTCTAACAAAAGGTAAGATACCAAGAACTATATCCACTCCACTGTTGTCAACGAATATAGCAGCACAATGATGAACTGTTTTCTGAAAGAAAAAAAACATGGTATTAATATTATTCAAATGAATAATACATACTACAGTTTAATGTGGGATAGTATAACTTACCTGCAGTTTTTCAAGCCATTTTTCTAAGCCATCATACAGCCAAGGCCTTTGTTGAATTTTTTCTAATGCTTCATATAAACCACAGTCTAGGATTTCAGTTACAGCTTGAGCTCCCCAGTCAAACATATTACCTAAAAATATCAATAACTTTTATGAAGTTGTGAATGGGTTGTGTAATTTTTGTGATTGGTCATCTTTGTATTTGATTGGGAAAAGGTTTTTTCTAAATGCAAAATGTTTTTCACAACTTTGATCCCAGGGGTTGTAGATCACAGAACCAACTCAAGATTCTGCAAGGATGTTTAAGAGGATCCAGAGGTGCATCCTAGAAATATAATATATTTCAAACTTTACCTGCTAATACTCCTCTACACAGTTCGACCCATCGAAGTTGATCATCAGGCATAGCATCAATCTCCGCTAGTCTTGACCTAAGCACTGCCAGAGCACCTTCATTTTCAAACTTTTTACGTTGTTTCCACAAATCAAAGAATCCCTGAGAACGAAGGCATGTTTCGTTGATGTCAAGAAGCAACCGTATGGTTAACTGCCCATGAGCACTAGAAATTGTAAATATTGTTTTTGTTAATTTTGCTTGTTCCGTGTTCTTTAAAAAAATATAAGAATCAAAAACTTGGCAACGTCTGGCTCAGTGAAGCCTAAAAATAACTCAAATAGAATGGCTTTTACGCAGAGCATGGCTTGGCTAATAGTGAAATATTATATTGATGATGTATACTTACAGTGGTTTTATTCTTAGCTCTTTGAGTGCTTCAACATAGCAAGTTTTGAATTTAAGAGCTCTAATTTCTACAGTCGGATCGTCAGTACTGTTGGCAAGGGCAAAATTTACATATTTTTCGACTAGTTTTTCACAAGTATTGAGCCAGTACTCTCTAGCTTCCTCGTCAGCCAATAAATCCAAAGTGTCCGGATTATATTTTTCGGGCTCGAGCAAAATGTGAGATAGCCCAAAATGCTCCATTCTTCAGATGTATATTGTAATTCAATGATACAATATAACAACCGATTCCTCAGCGCTTTATTTTAGCCCATTGCATTGATCAAATAATATCACTGAGCTATTATGTATTCCTAACAATTTTATCTTATCTACAGCTCTGTTTCTGGTCTTATCTTTTCAGTTTTCTTTCAAAATATTATAATTAACAACACAGCCAGCACAGTGCAATACGCACAGTTTTGTTATATTTTATCTTTGAATGAATGAATCTTTCTTTCAGTGTTGTTTGATAATTTTGATCCCTCCCTCTTCCCTGGTAAATCCATGCTCTAGTGGTGGGTCGTTAACGATTTTTGGGTTAACGCAACGAAGCCGTTAAATTCATCATGTTAACCTGTTAAAAAAGCCGTTA
This sequence comes from Thera britannica, assembly GCA_939531255.2. Classification (NCBI taxonomy): domain Eukaryota; kingdom Metazoa; phylum Arthropoda; class Insecta; order Lepidoptera; family Geometridae; genus Thera; species Thera britannica. The sequence goes on from OW618048.2 coordinate 6,275,572, forward strand.
ACATTATTAACAGGTTTTCATTAATTTAGCTGGTTTTGCGTTAGCAGCTTCAGATTACGTTAGCGACTTTTCGTTGAGATAATAAAAAAAGCGCATTGCCAAAATCGTTGAATGACACAGTTGATAGATTTAACAGGTTTTCATTAATTTAGCTGGTTTTGCGTTAGCAGTTTCAGATTACGTTAGCGACTTTTGAATACCTTTTCGTTGAGATAATAAAAAAAGCGCATTGCCAAAATCGTTGAATGACACAGTTGATAGATTTATCGGGTTTTGCAGTAAACAAAAAGCTGTTAATTCGTTAGCATTAGATTAACAGTTAAAAAAAGCCGTTCGTTGAATTAACGCCCACTCCTATGCTCTTGCTTTTGATTTTGCTTGCTTGCTGCGAGCGAGTGAACATGAAGAATAAGAAGCCTTTCTAAAAACGTCTACGCCTTGCGTCTACGCGTTTCTAAAAAGCGAAGCGAATGAAAACTTCAACGTGTGCGAATGTCAACTTCAATGATTAGACAGTCAAGTCATTTGACATGCAAGACACTTTATTCTACCATCTATGGTCTCGCTCGGGATCAGACAATGTACAGCCAAACTAAATAAACGAAATAAACCTTGGAAAACTAATGGAAACATTGCGCCTATCCCGCGTTGGCTCTTGCAGACTATAACTTGAATGGAATTGAAATACCTATTTGCTTGAAATAAATGCGACATTCATATACTTGATATATTCTTTACTCTTAAAACGCATTCTAAAACTGATGGCATTCAAACACAATTTAAAATGGGTCGGACAGAGACACAATAAAATGTGTGGAAACGATATGCTTCTGATGCGTCGTACGCTCGTACGTGGCTGTATGTTTAACGTAGACCTTTCCCAAGGTCCGAGCACGCAACGTGACACATGAGACTGGGCTGCAGTAATTTTTTTTTAAATAATGCATGCTTTAAGTAGCAGATTTTGGAATATAAATGAATTTTAAATAATATGTGAATCTATTTTAATTAAACTTAGTCATAGAACCTTGGAGGAATTAGAAATGGAGGCGTCAACGTTTAAATCCACGAACAATATTTTCTGCCAAAATTGACGGGGGACGAGGTAAACACGCATGGCACACGCGCATAGCAAAATCCTATTCATGTAAACACACACATTGACAATCTCGCACACGATCTTAAAATTTGCACACAGATAAAAAATATATCGTAGTTACGCAGTGTCTAGACTCACATTAGGATAATCTCTAGTGATGGGCATTCAGTAAGACCGGTAAATTGAACGATGAATAAAATAATGAATGAAATGGGTTTTTAGGTAAAGGTAATTTAAATAAGTTATGCACAACAGGTTTCACATTTTGTAACAGTCAGAAAATAAAAGAACAATTTAGTTGTTATGTTTTATTAATGGTTATAAGTTTGAATCAATAGTTCTTAACATGTTATAGCATAGTACACATAAGTTTAGTCTTTTACTGAATAATTGAAAAAAAAAATATAAAGTGAAATCACATTACATCGTCAGCCTTCACATCACAGCGAAGTTTGCAGTTCTGCCTTCTGCACCGGAGGCGTTGGTTCGATTCCCACCGAGAACAAATATTTGTGTGGTGAACGCAGATGTTTGTTTGCCCGAGTTTGAGAACTTTCTGCAAAATGTTCCGAGCAAATCACACTCGTTCTTGTTGCATGCCAAGTTGTTTTTTGGCCAAAAAATTTAGTCCACTCTTCAAGCAACAGGGTTTTTTGGAAACCTGCACAGGACATAAAATAAATATAAAATAGGCAAAAAAATGTTTTCACTACGCCCACGACTTTATTTTTGAGTATGATGTCATGTCCCATTTTATACATTGATGAGTAGAGGGTTTGATGACAGGTACCTAGGATACCCATATTGTGGGATTTGTGAATAAATGTAAACCGATATATCGTGGCGGCAGCCATCTTGTACCGATTTTCATCAAAAACAGCTAAGAACACTCCCGACTCCTTTCACCTTTCAAACAAACAAAAAACCAAATTAAAATCGGTTGATTCGTTCGGGAACTACGATGGGACAGACAGACACACACACAGACACCGCAAACTCATAACATCCCGTCGTTTTTACGTCGGGGGCTTAAAAAACACCAAATACGTAATTAGACAACACATTATGTGATAATAATTTAACGTTTATTTTATCATTCATTCATTCATCAATTTCATTCAACTTTTCCCAACACTATGCCTTCTACCAAGGTTTATTCTTTGACAATGGTGTCGTAATACTGTCGCTAATCTGTCGCAACCGGTATTTCTTTTGAACTTAAATTCTACAAAATTACAAACACAATTGACAAAATAATACTCCCTTGTGGTAGGAAATACCATGTTCCCGGAAGTTTGATGTCTCTGATCGTCTTTTACAAGAAACTACCATGCAATTCACCATTTTCACGGAGCTCCACTTCGCGACATGAAACGACACACAATGGCTGCGGTTGCGAGTAAAACAGTTTTATTAAAAGGATATGATCGAGATCGTTATATGATCGGCAGAGGGGAAAGCCCTGCCTTGACATCTCCATTTCTAATTCCTCCAAGCATAGAACAGCCACGCGAGCTCTGCTAAAGGCCTGCGCACACCTAGTTCGCTGGCGGTAGCGATCAGTGAAACGCTGTCAAATATCGCTGTCAGATTTGAGAATTGACAGCGATATTTGACAGCGTTTCACTGATCGCTACCGCCAGCGAACTAGGTGTGCGCAGGCCTTAACTCACTCCTCTGAAATTTGTCCAAAACGTGCACAAACCACCATCCACACTCTCAGGCTAAAGCTAGATTTTCATTACAGCAGACCCGTGTGTTTTTCGAGTTGCGACACGCTGCCCCCGTCTGTCTGTGTTTAGTTTAGTTTATTGCAAAAAATCATAAGTAACATTACAGAGATAACCAAAACGTCTTTTAGAGCTACTTACGTACACATAAAAAAATCGGTTGTCTGTAAAGTCGGTTTACTGACGATAGTTGAACGTGATAACGTCATAAGAAAATATTGAATCGATCAAGTTACATTTATTTGTATTATAAGACGTTGTTTTATAATAATAAGTACATTTTGTATTGACATCGGACTCGCGGACTCGCGGACTCGGACTCGGACTCGGACTCGGACTCGGACTCGAACTCTCGGACCCGGACCCGAAACCCGACCGAACCCTTACCCTTACCCTCATTTACCCTTACCCATTACCCGACCCGGGCTCAGGTAAATGGAACGACGAAACGACGTAACGACGCATGAGTCATGTTTTTTCGTGCGTGCAGCCGGCTCCATCGATTTATAAGACGTTATCACGTCAAAAATATATAAAATTTACCTAGGTATGTGAGACCTACATAAAACTAAAATAATAAATCTAGAAAATAATAACAAAAGAGATCAAGTCTAGTATGGAGAAGGAAGAGAAGGGGATATAATGCGTAGGCCCACGCATTTATCCCCGTCTTTTGGGGTTTTTTGGTTTGGTTGGAAAGTTGGACTGCTCTGCTATAAAATAATAAGGTTGGACGTTCTTGTACTAGTCTATGGATTCCCTGGATGGCTTGTTCGCTTGCTTGCTTGGCTTGCTTGACGCTTGACGACGTTGACGTTGACGAGCGAGACAGCGCGAAGCGAGACGAAGCGTTTTTTACATTACAAAATCTCTCTGCCACCGCAGTGCTGTTTTTTTGTTGAAATTATGTGTCTCGAGTGCTCGAAATTATCTATTTTTGAAAAAGACTGAGGATTCTTCATAGTGTTTATTGATTTATCATGTGCATAATGGGCTTACTGGAATCAGTGTTGTGATTTTGATGATTGATGTAACGAACCAGTGTACGGCAAGATGGACGAATTGTCTAGGGGCATGACACAAACAGGAAGCACCGCTACAACTGACAAAATTCAAGAAAATGATGGTAAATATTTGAATTGTATTTGCGATGCTTACTTTATTCGGTTCCCATTCGTTTACAGAGGAATCGTCTGATAATTCTCATAAATTTATGAGAGTTTGGAGAGGTAAACAATCACAACGATTTATTTTGTATCAGATTTTTTGTTCGGTTATCAGTGTTAAAGAAATTGCAATGATCTCTGAACAATCAGTTTCCTGCAGGCAAAAATATAATTAGATTCTGCTTTAATAAAACCACTGCATTTAGAAACTTGAATGTTAAATTTTAGCCCTCGAAGAACCCTTTTCCCTCTTTCATGTAAAATCCACCCTAAAATATTGCAGTTACACATTCATTTACAATACAGGATCAAAAAAACCTACCTGTATTGTAAGGGAATGTAGCATGTTTGCTATACAACGTGAGTTTGAATTCATATGTTATCCCGAAAGGGGGATAAGCTACTCCTGAATGCCAACAGCATTAGTTCTATGACTTTTCTGAATCAGGACTTTTTCATTCAACAAATGGTGTGTAAAGTTTACGCCATGATTTTGCTTAAAAGCATGTTAGGCAACCCTATAACCAGCTGATTAGGTACTTGACCTCTGTTGAACTATGTCTTATTTGACACCCAAAATCTGCCATTGGCAAGTCAAAAAGCAATAAAAATGTATTACCGCCTCCTTTGAATCGTCATCCTAATTTTATAAAAATGGGGTCTGTTGGGTTCCGTATAATATTTTTCATGGAATTTATGTTCAAGTATTTATTTTGTTTATTTGTTGTATGATTCAGAACGAAGAGGATGTGATGCAATGCCTACACTCATTAAAAATTATTTTATTTACACATTGTAAAAAAACTAGTGGTAGGTACTTTCGTACCAAAACATATGTAAGACAAGTTTTATTTGTGTGATTGAGTGATAAACAACAAGTGCATTTTGCGACTACCTACTTTATGAAAATCTCCGACTTTGGCATTGCTTTAAGATATGATACGAGAAACTTAAATAAAGTACGTACAGAGTAGGTACCTATTTACTTTAATTTAATTCGAATCGAGAGCTTACGAAGTCATCATACACACGACTTACTTAACCCAATATTGGGTTAAGTAAGTATTTCATAATGTTTGTTTCGCCGTTTTTTATTTCAATGAAAACGGGACGGGACCCTAAAATTATTCGGCACTGTCAAACTTAGACAATTTGGTTAAATTGTCTAAGCTGTCAAAGGAAACCGAACTCGAAAATCTAAAAATAAACTTAGGCATTTCAGTTATTTTCAGTATTTCGTGGACTATTTCGTTGCGAGCGCATGTTGAAAAGTTAAACTCAGTGTACAAAAATCATTTAATTGTCGTAGGTATGGCCTACCTAAGTGCTTGTGAATAATGTGTGCAAAACCTACCTGTACCTAGTACTCGTAGTAGTACCTACCTATGTTGCTACCCGTCTTCAGAACAGAGTGCTTATACCATGGAAAGCCAGTAAATTGATATGTACCTAGTTTGTAAGTTTTATTACTACTTACCTATTTACCAAATTAGCGCCGGCCCCGCCCAAGATGTAGGGTTTTCACACAAAATATTTTGTCAATTGATTATTTTTTTTGTATGGAAGATTTAGATTTCGTATTTCACAGAAATGTTTTCATAGCTTGTGCAAAACCATGGTCCCTATCACCACCTTTCGGGATAACATACGAATTCAAACTCACGTTGTATAGATCTAACTTGTGTTGACAATTTTCTGTAAACTTACAGATAATTTTTGTGGTAGTACTTCCTTGGAAGAAGTCTGCTTCTAGCTATTCTTGTTCTAAATGATAACTCATAGGTCTAAATAGAGACCTGTATGCTTACTTTTATTATCTATGAATTTTGTATTTAGGTGTGAATGGTGTGATCACTTCATCCATCATCACTCCATTATTCACATCTAATCATAATGATGATGGGATCAAATTAAAAAAAAAACATGTACCATACTTATAAATGAATAAATAATTAATGTGGACAATTCACACAACACTATCTAGCCCCAAACTAAGAAGAGCTTGTTATGGAAACGTAATAGAAACAATATATAAATACATATTAATTTGTAAATACATACTTATAATACAATATAACACCCAGACAGAGAAAAAACATCTGTGTTCACCACACGAATATTTGTTCTCGGCCGGGATCGAACCCACAACCTATGGCGCAGAAGGCTGAGCTACTACCAACTGAGCTGAGAGGCCAGTCTTAAAGGAAAGAACTTATTTGAAAATCAAACTGTGGAGGCACTGGTATATCTTGATCTGTATTTGGCTTGACCAAGCTTAAATGCTTGAGCTTAGAGTGCAGGGATTCCTTTCTAGTAGCAGCGCAAGACTACTCCAGTCAAAATGAATGTTCAATGTTACATACCTGGTAGTACACAACCTAGCAATTACTTTTTTGCGGTTGTTCATTTAACAGATTTGGCAGTCAAAAATCAAAATCAAATCTAAAGTGTATCCTTTACAAATCAAAACTTTTTGTTTTGAGATCTGGCCTACAAGAATGCCAACAAATATTTTTTAAACTTAACAACAAAAAGAGCCTTTTTGAGGCACACTTAAAACCTTTTCACCACACTTTGCAAAAAAGAACCAGTGACACAATAAGAAGAAGAACACCAAATACATAATTTTTTGTTGTGTTTTTTTTCACATTTTTCATTATTGTTTAGCTTGGGTGTACATTTCTAATAATTTAGAATTTATATAACCTTACCTAATAAATGAAGGGTGCATCCTTCATGTAATATACTACATAATCCCCTTAGTTATTAACCTACTATTACTATCAAAGTTGCACAAGTATGCATGTAAAAATAACATTTGAAACAAGGTCAGTTGCAAACCTTCTTACTTCAAATCAATGTCATTTGATAATTTTAAATTCATCTAGGTTTTTTAGTCCACTGGAACATTAATGCATCAACCCAAGGTTCTACTACGCTGTTTTAAAGAGTTGGGCTGGCTGGGGTGAAGTTAGCAGGAGGACAATGCACAATACACCCCATCGCGGAACATCAGTGCAGACCTTATTCCCCCAACTCAAATTAGAATTAGGTTCTTTTAGTACTATACTTTACTTACTTTTATACTTTTACTTTATAGTTTGTTTTGGGCAGTGATATCAAAATCGTACAGAGGGAAAATATCGGTAATTCCCTCTGTTCTCACATCATATCCAGTATCGATTCTCTATGTAGAGTGGCTTCTTTCAACACTTTTGTTACACTAGCCTAAATATGAATTTTCTGATCCCTAACTTGAAGAAATTAATCAAATCTCTTGGGGTTGTTGAAATGCATCTGATAATAATAAGATTTAGACTTAGATTAAGGCCTATTCAACAATTATGTTCATATCAGCAACTATCTAGCTGTCAAGATCCTTACAGATAGACAGCAGATCATCACCTTTGCTTAGACAAACAAAACACCAATTTGTCCAAGCTGTTTGAAATATCTTTGCTTGCTCAATCAGTAACCTAGACATGTAAAGTGTTTATTGAATATTTATCTAAGAAACATTTTTATTAGGCTTTGATGACCTTAGCACTACTACAGATTGATAATTTAACTTGATAACCCAGGTCATTTGATGTTAGCGTCATCATCATAAATAGCAGTAGATAATACTCGTTGAATTTTATAGATCAATACCTACCTTTGTAGAGTACAAATTAAACATAAAAATCTAAGATAAAATCTTGCAGTGATTTACTAGTACATATTCACAACTTTTCTTATTAATAAAATCCAGCAACTCAATATAATAAAATGAACTTCAAGTTCATAGTTATCAAAATTACGTCATTACATTCATACCCTCACTTCATGTATTCTTTCAAAACTTTTGTATACATGTGTGATAGAATCTAATCTAGATACCAATTTGTGATGACGAAGTTATAGCGGAGTAAACACAAAATACGTCATTTTGAAAGTTAATTGAAAATGTTCTTTGTGTACCTAGGTAACTGCATACCATTTGACTACCTTATTTTATAATACCAGATAATTGATAATAAAAAACATAGTACCTAAAGTCATAACTTTTTGCAGTTACTTCAATGCCAGCCACTAAAATCATGCATGTTGTTTTTCTAATATTGTATGCGGTGTGACACTTTATTATAATATGCATTGGAGTCAGCCAGACAACTCATTATTGTGGATCACAATGAACATGAGATTTTAAGAGTTGCTGCTTTTGCAGATGGCGTAAAGCGTGGTTATCATCACGCACGCCAGCCATGTTAGCGTTGGTAGAACAACTGCGGTCATACCTCGGTGGAGGATGTGAGTGTGTATGGGTGTTGAAGCATGGCATGCATCCAGAGATCCATACTCCAAAAAACTTTCATCAGTTTTCTTCAGAACTTGCCCATTCGTTTTTAATTACGTAACACATGGTCCTAATATCAGTTCCCACCAACATCATTGGGTTTTTTTCTATAGCTTAATTAAAAGTAAACCTAACACTCCATGATTAGCTATGAGGTTCATTCGTGTTCGCGAAAGCTCTTCTATCCTAACAGGTTCCTTCTGGTCTTAGGTATACCTAATGCCTTCTCTACAAATTGGTGTCTTAGTAATTTTATTGCATAGGCAAAGCACTTGCCTGCCACCTTACAGGATGGAAAGTGACAATGCGGTCGAGGATGGATGAAACTGGTTTGCCTTGGAAATACGTAACTCACTCTTGACTTAATGAAAACGTTGGGTAGGAGGTACCGACTACGGTTAGGGAAACACGTATTGTTGTAAAATAAGTTCAGAGGCACTTGAATATATCACAATGTACCTATTGATAATAATATTGATAACCAAATCTGAAGATGTCAATCATAGAATACTTGTGCGTTGTTTGGAGATAAAAGCTGCGCTACACCCAACCTATCTGTTGGCATCAGCACCTTGCTAATGTTTCGTGGAGTGTTATGCCAAGGAAGCCGGGTGTTCCCTATGTCGCAAGCGTGAGTCAGCGACCCTGAACCATTAACGTGGGAGAACGCATCCTAACAGGTCGCACTTTACTTCTTCGGTAAAACCATACCTTATTAATTGTATTTTACTTTACTCTACCTATCAATCGAGGCCCTCTGACCTTCATATTTGAAATAAATATTGGTAGACATTGCTCACAAGGCTTGTATCTACTGTGGGAACCAGATAGGCAAAGTTATATCAACTCTGGGTAGGTGTTTTTGTAATGACCTAAGCCCAGGTGTAACCTAAGATGTCATTCTGATTAACACTGTAGAGGTAATCTTCCATACGCGGAAGATAAGTCGGTTGATTGATGTCATTCTGAGAGTGCGAGTAACAAGGTAGATGCTACCTATTCTTGAATTGTTTAATAAATGAAATCCATAAATTACCTGAGGTTGGCTTGTAAATTGCGACCGAAATAACAATAATGTGTGCCGATGACCGATGTTTACAAGAGTTTGAAGTCGAACTGCATACCACTGTCTGTAGCGAGTTCTTGAAGGATCAAAGGATGCGCTGGATGCCAGCGTCTGTTTCTTTTCAAGGGGAGTTGTCGTAATCAGATAAATCGTGTTTATCGCGCACGACTTCCTTACGCGAAATGTACTAAATACCCTTCTTTGGGATCAGACGGTTCTTTGGTTGTACTTAATTATAGAGTTATAATTCCATGTAATTTTCACGCTGTTATCATATCATCTGCATCGGTAAACTAACACTTCGCTTCGCACAATCTTGCAGGAAGTGTAATCTCAAGCAGTGTAGACGTGATGCCCATAGCAAATCGGATGTGCCTCTACATTTTGCTCAATTTGGACATCCATTGCTGTGAAGTAACGATAGAAACGTACTTATGCTGTAAAGTATAACGATCCATGGTTTTCAATAGGTTATTCAAAGAATCGCAATTCAAAAAATCGCGAAAAAAATTTCAAACTACTTGCATGATCCGGCGATATTTGAAAATTAAATTTATTCGTACTGATGATGTGGTAAGGACGTACGAATGAATGGCACCAATGCCTTTAGAATTAAATCGTGTGGCAGACTGAACTAGCGGTATCTCTACTCTTACTATACCTACTCAATTACCGTACATAAGATACACCAGGCTAAACAAATGCCTCATAATAGCCTTTCTGATGATCACATTAGCATTTAAATTACACATATAATGTGCTTCTACTGGTCTGAATGCACCAGTAATTTACCTACAACGTGCCTTTTTATTTTTCTCGACGTCTTCTGAAATATGGAATACAAATTACTCGTACATTTAACTTATACGACCTGATAGACTACCTTCTACACTTCTCAATCCGAGCGCATTAGTTTTAAACCTTGTAAATATTTTCGCTTTTGAGTGATTGCAGATAATTAGATGTTTTTGAAGGAGTGTGTTTGTCACTGACTTTATGTTTGTAACCCCTGAATTTCCTTTATGTGACTTAATGTTATAAAATAGCTCGGTCTACTGCACTAGTCTGTCCTGCTGAATAAACTGTACAAGGAATTGCTCATGTGATCTCGTCTTCTTTCAACAATCCTATCATCTCAGCCTTATGCAAATGAGAACCTAGTTTCGGAGGTTTGTTCAAATATTTGTCAATTTATCAAGCAGATGTTCAAAGCATACCACCACCGATGCACATAACCACCTATAATATTCTGCTAATTTGATGTTCTCCACCAGGCTCGTCGAACCCAATAGTGTACGTAAATGAGTCGTGCCTGGAATGCGAGCGGGTTCGGGCGGCATGCGAACGACTGGGTGCGGTCGCGCCCGCTCCGAACCCCGAAGCACTGCCCTCCGCCCAGCAACCGCCATCGCCACCTGCCTACCTCATCACATCGCCCTTTGAAGGCGACCTATTCGACACCGCACACAGGGCCAAATACAGGTAACACTAGCTGATGTTTTCAGGTGCTTCCAGTTAAATTTTGTAAAAATCGAGTGGACCTAAGGTTATTGTTTATTAACTGACTCTCGAGATACTCAAGTCCGGAGTGATTCAGGTAGATATAACAACATAGGGGTTTTGAGAAATTATTGCTTCCATTCCGTGGACATACAGTATACAATTATTACGTCCGTCTCCGCCTTGGTTTGCCAAGATGTCAAGTAGTTTCCTTTCCCGGTGGTTTAGCTCATAACGCTGGCGTAGGAATTTCGAAATATAGAAGCCTAACTTAACTGTGGGTGAATCAAAAGGCTTTGATTCACCCACACCTACTATACTAACATGAATGCATTTTTTTGGCCGATGAAAGAATTCTCTTTTTGCCTCAATCACTTCATTACAGCTGAATTGTAACCTGGATGGTTCGCCAATTGCTATGGACCACTCTTATAAATTTATCTCTGGATGAATACATTATTTGTCTCATTTGCCGAGCTCAATGCCTATTTCCTGTACCTAAATTTGCAGTGACGTGGTTTGCTTCCACAGCTCATTTGGCATGCGTGCCCAATCTCGAAACGCGTACATGAACCGATCTTTGTCAGTTAAAACTTGAAGGACGTTGGCGGTGATTTCGTGTACAATGGGAATGAGAAAAGAGTACCTATGTATTGTAAAACATGCAAAAGTTTGCTAACGAGACGTTATTGACATTAATTTTGGCAAGTCCATGGCTGCTTGGCTACTAACGAGCTCGGCTGATGCTTTGTTGCGCGTTTACATTAACGCAATTCAGCTTCGGCCTCACCTACGCTGCCGTGTCCAAGTAGAAACAGCCGCACGTCTCTGGTGACGTTCAGTCATTCTAAAATAGTGCTCATTAAGATGAACCGCTCCGATAAATCACGCTTTAGACTTGGTATTATAATGAATCAGCTTAGTATATTATGCATTGACGGAATTTTCGGTAAGAAAATAAGCATCTATCGGGAAACTATTGCATTGGGATCATTGGTCTATGTAGCAATGCGTTGAGAGAAGTCTGATTGCTAGTATGGCGTTTTAATATTCCGAAAACTAGAGCGGATATTATTTAATCAGCGATCCAGAACAATGGCCTGGGCCTGTTAGTGCCATTTATTTATTGAGTGAATAACGATAGTTTCTGATTCAAATGGTTCAGTTGAAATTAAAATAAAGGTAATTGAAGAAAAGTCCAGAGTATGTCTTACAATTTGAGCGCTGCGCTTTACAACAGATGTGTGGTATATGCAGCGAAAATATACATTTTCTAGAACATAATTAAACGCAAAACCGATTTTTTTTTGGTGATATCACCGTTACGATAAGTATTTAGATTTCTGTGAAAGTTGATTCGGGATTATTTAGAGGGAATACTAGAAATGCGCATGACTCAGTGGTTGTAACGATTGCCTGTAGGCGAGAAGTAGGTAGCCGCTTGACGAATTCGTAGCGAGCGTGTCGTGGAATGCCAACAAAAGTTGAGTGCCATGGCGCACCGTGCTGAATGCTGGGCTTATTGTCGATTTACGACTTCTACTTCTAACAACACTTTTATCGCCTTTTCTTACTTCGCACTTATAATAATTATTATAACGTAGGAAATACTGCAATTTTATACAAACTTGATTGATTTTGCGTAAAAATTGAATTTTCATTGTCTGCGATAGCCTTAGTTCATGAACCTAGGTAGGTTATTTTGATTTTCTTTGTCAGTAGCATGTTCATTACAGAAACTATACGATCATATGCGTATGATTTATGAGCAGCAATTTGGCTGCCCCTTATCGTTGACCGTGTTCATTTGCGTTCGTTAAATATGTGAATGTGTGTTCAGTGTACATCTGAAAACGGCCGCTGGAATATTTCTTGTAGCAGCAATTCACCAGAATTCGACGTGCGTTCCATTCCATTGCGTTTGAAGTGGTGCAGTCGGTGCATCATATTGTTTAAGATGCCCTGATGAGATTTAATTGTTTATTGTTTTATACGTCCCATGAGCCAGCTTGTTTACTCTGCGAAAATTAAACTTTGTGGAAGTTACTTATCACTGTTCTGGGTAACGCTGACTCATTGTTTCATTTTGAATGCTGGTTAATTCAAGTACTCATTAAACCGCAATACTTTCTCTGAAAATCAAGTAATTTGGGGCGTTGAACCTATTTTTCTTTTAATTTTCAAAATTTATATTAAACAAGCCAATGCTAACAGTTTACCATACGGATGGTATGGCTTACTCACAATGTAAGGGAAGACAATATGTTATTTCATATTATTTCAGTATAGTGTATTTTAGGAAATTATTAATAATTTGTGACAAATTCTAAAACACCGTATAGACGAGCTACACCTCACCCTGAACGTCAAGCACGCAGGGTTGTTTATGCTTACGGTACCTTCCACTCATAAAACGTTCGTATGTTTGGTAACTGTAGTTCATGGAAGCATAGATGTAAATAAGGGTGTGTATTGTGTACGCTACACGGGGCGCGGACCGCGGAAAGATCGCGCCGATATGCTGCGCTGCTGGGGCGGGCGGCGCGTGTCGGGCGGGCGCGGGCGGTGACGGCGCGGTGTAGCGCGAGGGTCGCCCTTGTGGCCGCGCGACGCTCCTCGCTATTTTCGGCCTCACATTCCTCTCGACTGTTTTTCAATCTAACGTGAAACGCATAACGCGCGTGCCGTATGTGCTTTTGTTTTCTCCGCTGCTACGATCGACTGTCAAACAGTTTAATCTCGAATTTAATCGATTTTGTAACGACCGATAATATACCGCGAAATATCACTTCGATCCTAGGATACTGTTATAACTGTGTGTGCAGTGAAACCGGCGTCATTCATTACAATGTTTAGCTTGAGTGCGTGGATGTCTAGTGTCATGAGTGTGTTGAAAGCGCGCCGGACTAGTGCCTGACTGGCAGTGAGTGTGATCCCGATGGGGCCCACGCGGTTACCTCCTACGCCTGAAGAGGAAGAACTTCCTCAAGATATTTCTTTACGACCTGAGCCAAAAACACCGGATGCAGTCCAGTCAAAATGTGAACTGTAAGATCTTTACCATAATGTAAATAAACGTAGTTATGTCTAAGGAAACACAGTAATAAATTAAAATTCGATCGCTTCCAAACAAACACATGGCCAAAAGTTCAACTAATAGTGGCGATAACATGCGTATGTTATGAAGGTTTTTCTAACCATACAGTTGCTAGTAGCAGTACTAAAACAAAATGCTGCCAGAATTTTTTCATGAAATTAAATGTTTTATTGAATTTGAATGTCTTAAAGCTACTTAATAATAATACAATGAATAATAATATACCTAACACAAAATTCAAAAAATCTCTTTTGTATATCGCTTATGTTGCCTATTGAAAGCTCATTAATAATTGTTTTAAATATTATGATTTAATTCGACTCGACGATTTTAATTTTTTTTTAAATTAACAAAATATGTTATGAGACTTTAATTAATGTTTTTGTGATAAAACGTAATTTTTTTTCATCGCGGTATGTTATACTTAGTTCAAATTAAAATTATAAGAAGTAAAAACATAACTAGTTTCTATATTCAGGTAGTAATAAATACTTCATTACACTACCAACCAATATTAACTAGTACCTTAACAATAATTTGTTAGCTTTTATCCTTTTGATATTTTATTAAACAATTATATGATACTGTTTGTTTTTTCCGAATAAAATGTAATGTAGGAAAACTGATAAATTTAGAGGAAATTAACGCGAATTACGTATATGTATAACTGGTCAAAAGACGTACAACACCAATTTATAACGGAAAATTCAAAAATACTTTTCATAAAATTAAAAATAAGGTGATTGCTATTTGAATCGCGGCCGTCTGTTTATACATGTGTGGAATCCGATGTAACTCATCAACTATTTCTATAGCGACACGTAGGTTCAGTGGCTGCTATGCGGTATCCTGTGACGTCGACCGAGCGGACCGGCTTCAATCGCGTCGTTGATTTACTTTTGTCACACTAAAACTAAACAAACGCGTTTTCGACAGTCTCTGTTGTGAACGTCACAGGCGGCGGCGGTGGCGCAGCGCCCAGCTTCCCCTTCTAATATTTCCTGCACCAAAAACTTTGCCCCACGTAAAATAATAAACAACAACGGCTGTCGTAATTTTCCTGTCCTTATCCTTGGTGTTTTTTTTATTTCCTTATAATTAACGGCCAAACAACGTACAAAAATAGGATTGCCTAAGATTACGTATGAAATACCGAAATACTCTCCTGCCGCTTTTATTACTCAATAATATTTATGATATGTCTAAATATAAGTTAATAATAACAATAATTGTATTAAAATATAAGCAAAAAATAACAGCGCAACGCGTGCTTCGGCTCAAAGACTTGACGAGAAGTGACGTATTTCTACGTAACGGTTACACTATTGATCACTATCATAATGCTACGTCTACCAAAGTAAACCATACGATTTACTTTACACACACACAGGAATACTCCTGTGGCCAAGAATATATCAAAAGTAAATATGTTTTTAATACAGTTGCTCAAAAAGTGGCGTATTGCAGGGACGTATAGCGTTCGGGATGTGGGCTATTACACACGCGTGCTTTTTTTTTACCTTTACCGCACTAGTGCTTTTTCTTTCCCAACTGTCAAAATAATGTCTAAAAAGAAAAACGAACCATGAAGTTTTTACTAAAAAATTCATCGAAGATTTTATGATTCATGAAAATACGTATTATTTCTAAAAAGAAGCTACTAATTTGTTTCATTAACAGATTTAATGATTTGATTGAATGAATTATGTTAGGTTTCATTTCATTTCATCTCATTAAATTTCATTTTCTATTCATATCAATAAAAAAAATCTACTGAAGACTTGGCTGTATGGGTATAGTTCCTTTGCCATCCAGAATGGGTGAAGAAAAAAAAAATCTCTGCTTATATTCTACGGTTGGCTCAATTATTGATATAAATTTCACTAGAGAAAAATTACGAAAGACGTAAATTTTAAAAAATCCAACTCAAGGGAAAAAACAAAACGTAAGACTAGGCGGTATGGTCTTGGTACTTAGCCTGCTTCGAAAAGAGCGCAAAGAAAAAAAAAAAATCTACGGTTGGCGCCATTTTTCAGAAATTTTCTTTGCGAGTTGATTTGTTTGTTGCACAAAATGAGTAATTTCGACCTTAGTTTTTTTGAATGAACACCACCGGAACTCAGTATAATTGCACAAAATGCTTCGGAGAACATTTTACCGGAAAAGTCAAAAATTCGCTACATGCATACATACGACGAACTTATTGCGTGGAGAGAAGAGAAAAAATCAAATGGTATTTTATTAAAATTGCTTCATTTTTTCGCAACTGTATTAAAAATAGTCGTTCAGTACACGTGCGGAACCGTCATTGCAACTTGTTCCGACTGTCAACCCTCGCCTTCGGCTCGGGTAGACATTTGTCGGAACTCTTTGCAATGACAGCTTTTCCGCACTTGTAATGAAATATACTAATTTAACATTTTTATTTGCTTCTATAAATAAATAAGTGTAAAAACCTATATCGCAGTAGGTACTAACTTAATCTACCACCGCAGGTAGATACAATCGTGATAGCATTGTTATGTTCTTGAACCGCAGAATAATGGTACACTTGAACCAAGTACAATTCAAGGCGTAGGCACAGTACTCGAACGAATGTCTTTTGCCTTGTTTTGCGTAAGATCGCGTGTGTGCCCTGACTCATTTTATGTTTTCGCAGGTGGTAGTTTACGTGAATTGTATGACACGGTTTAATTTTTACTGCAACTGAATTAATCGGTACAAGGCACAATATTTTTTTTAGTTTCACAAATTATTTGTTTCTCTGTCTCCTTGTCAGCAGATAATAAAAAGACAGATTTTTCCTGACATTTTATAGCGACTCTGAAATATTCTTTTCATTTTCACTTTCATGTCAGGGAAGGTGGCAACAGATTTACCGACCAGTTTAGCTAATGGAGCTTTCCTCAGCGACCATTAAAGAAAACGATTAGGGACATCAAAACAGCTCTTGAGAATATTTTTAATAGTGTCTGGAAGTAGAAACTGGTAGAAATCAATCATAAAACAGTGTAGTATCATACCAGCTGTTATGATTCTCGCACTGTTTTACTTTATGTGATTTATGAGCATCTTGAATGGCAGTTGCGTCAAAATATCCGCAATTCAAACAGGCAATATGTACTTTATCTGCATTTGAATTGATTGTTTTATTACCTACCTAATACATTTTTTGGCTATTGAACGTAAACATAAAAATAGAAGATGTTTGTAGACATAAAATAAAATCAAAGGGAATGTCTAGTCTAAGGCCCGTATTCCGAAACAGTGCTTGAGTCTGAGTCGAGCCTCAAGCACAGATTTTTGACACTTTTCAATGGAGACCTGTCATAAAATCTATGCTTGAGGCTCGACTCAGACTCAAGCGCTGTTTCGGAATACGGGCCTAAGAGTCAATAGACGTTTCACGAATGAGCTTAGGGGGGGGGGGGGTTACATTTTCAAACTAAGACAATCGTTCACATTGTTGGCCAGGATTCAGGGTATATATTCAGGGTATTATGATATATCTAGTCCGAATCCCTGATCGTTGCTTTTAGCATACAATGAAAAAAACCGCGTGTTTGTAAAATATTATGCACATTGCTTTAGTGATAGTTAGCCTGCTCGCTCTATGATATCCTCATGTAAACGCGAAGCAAACGAGCGTGAATTTCCGCCTTAACTACAGTTTTTAATTGCATTTTGAATTTATAATCGCTCGTACTTCCCCCCGCCGGTCCTCATGGCGATTACAGCTAGGTATTTGGGCCTGTACCCCCACTTCTGATCAAAACTATGAATACGACTGTTAGCCATAAGGTCTTTTCTGATAATGATGGTGTGTAATACGTACGTTGTGTAGAGGTACCTCTTAGTAGGTCCTCTTTAATCCGAACCCCTTCTAATCCGAACACATCTGTAATCCGAACGCCCCCATCCCCGCCCGAATGGGATGACCAAGTGGACATTCCTTTGCCAGAAAAAATGCTTTTACGTAAATTACCAGACAAAGCTTTTTAAACGTCATTAAATAACTCTCGACATCCCGAATCCGAACGGGGGGCTAATTTTCGGAGTTCATATTAGAGGTCATACTGAACTAGTAAGTTCGTATGTGTATGATGATAAAGGCTGATGACTGGTACCCGGCCGTTGTAATAAATTCTGTGTTCTATGATTATAATGGTTGATGACTGGTGTCCAGGGTGCTTGGTCCGACGGCGTTGCTGCAGCTGGCAGAGCGCGATGAACCGCCGCCCGCCAGCTCGCGGCCGCTCTACTCGCTGGCGATGCGCGGCGCCGTCATATGCTTCTCCGGATTCCGCAAGAAGGATGAACTTGTGAGTATCAACTATTGCTGCACCTTCTTCTTATCGTGACACTGGTTCTGTCAAACCGAGTGTGGTAAAACGAATTTTAGTGCTCTGTCATGCTGATTTCTTCACTTTCCTTGACCGTTTGTGAGTACTGGCATAATGCATGCATATACATTTTTGGACGGAAAAGGTCATACAAGTGGTACTCTACTGAATTTGAACCCAAAGACCTTAGAGTCGAAAGGCGGAGCTCTTACCACTAGGCCACCATTCTAGCATCAGTTCTAGGTTATGGGTTATGGGGACTAGCTAATCAGTCTTGATGGGTGCCTCTCAGTACCAGATATGCTGCCTCCAAGCAATAGTGAACTAGCATTACTGTAAAATACGAACTCGGCGTATGCCCGAAAACTTTACTCATAGTGCAAGCGTCTATTATAAATTGTAATATCCAAAGGGCTGATTCTTCAAACATAATTTAATCCATAATCATAATTGTTAATAACTTAATTACCGTGACGCGATTTCTGAAGAATAAGCCAAATAACATATGATCTGCAATTTTTATGAAGGATCCCGCTCTGTTTATGGTGTAGTAGCCGGTGTAGTTGCTTTGACCTTGACTTATGACTATTCGTAGTACGAGAAATAAACTCTTAGTCACTACGCTACATTTATTTATGACCATTGATCCACTCCACTACATTCATAACAAATAGTTGCCCTATTGGTGGGTATGGGTATGTTTCATAAACAAATAACTTTGGCATAGATAGAGCATGTTGAAAAGGTCATGTCTAAGGGACCAAATCGAATTCAAAATCGGTTCAAAGACTTCCATATTGACTACGGTGCTTGCTTATAACCGACTACCCATCTAGATGATATGCGGCTATCGCTAGTTGGGCGGCCTCCAAGAAATCGACTATCAACAACGGCACATGCGTTCATTCATGAAAAATTCTAATACGTATGCATGCCGTAAATATGTTTCGTCCATCTCAAATAAATAGCATTGCAATTACGAAACCAAGCATTTCGAATGCTCGTTTCATATTCTTTTAACACCTCGTTTTCTTTGAAACTATGTATCAATTCGCATGATTGTACATGTACATTATTATTTAGTCAGCTCCGCACGTATTGACCATGTCTTTCCTGTGGATAAGAAAGCTGCCAAGATGGTATAGGTGCTGGGCAAGCCTATTCCATCTAAAATCCTGTCCCAGGCACTATAGCGTCCTTACCTCTGACGCCAAAAATTCGGCAATTTTTTATCATCCGCACTTGATGTGCGGGCTGGTTTTTCGCAAGTAGGCCGCTGGCGGGCCCTTTTTGCGTGACCCTTGACACGTGTTGCTCGAACTTTTTTAGGTTCTACGACACGCCGGTTTCCTTACGATGTTTTCCTTCACCGTTTTGAGAGTACTGGCATAGTGCAGTCTTCTCAAAACGTTGAAGACCTCTGACGCCATATAAATCATCTACAATAGATGCAAAGGCCTGATTACTTTTTTACTTTTACATGTACATTCAAAAACGGAAGTGTAGCGTTTACACAATTTCCAGTGAATCGATTTCAAGTGTGAATGTTCGTTCACCAGACGTACCTGATAACATTGATACACTACATGGGTGGGTCGATCCGCAAAGACATGTCGAGTAAGGTGACGCACCTGATAGCGGCCGCGGCCACGGGTGACAAGTACCGTTACGCGTCCGGCTTCGGGCTTCCCGTGCTGGCGCGCTCGTGGGTTGACGCCTGCTGGGAGCGCCGCGACGACCCCGCTTGCCTCGCCACTGAGGACGCTGTCATCGTAAGTATTTCTCACCTTGGATTTAGATTTGCACTCTGAACTAGTTTTTAATTTGTGTTCCATCATACAGTTCTGCACGCACCATAATTATGATCTTAAATTTTTATTTTATACATCTCAGAATTAGGAAGTTTATGTGAATACATGGAACTGACAACCGCTAGGGAATGAATATTCTCGAATGGCGACCGAACCGGAATACCAAAGTAATAGTTGGATGGATCTATTCAGCAAAGGCGATTTGGTCACCCGCGTTACATCTCCACTATTTTAAAGGAAATCATTAATGTTATAACTAGCGGCACGTAACTTAAGCGCTGAGCGATACGCGGAGGGGATAGCTGCACATACGTCGTAGTGTGCCCATGTCGCGCACACTGGATGTGTGGATGTGTGCAGAGTGTCCTATTGGTACAGAGAGGGGAGTGCTTCTGGAGAGCCAATCAGCGCTACGCATGGCCGCCCTTCATATCGCGAGCCCCCCTCAGGTACCTTATTTTTGACTTCTGCGCAATAACGGTCAGCGCTAAAGTTATGTGCCGCTACCTATATGAGAGGTGTATTGTATCATGCAATTGGATTTTACTAGAAAGTCAAAAGACAGACTAATAATTGTGACTTGTTCAATTAGTCATTGGTTTTATTGAAAGCACTTCGCCATTATATAGTTTCTTCGAAACAGCTAAACATCCAAATATAAACGCAACATCAATATGTGAATGAACGTCGTGCACCTCCAATATACGGTGGAGTGTCAAACCATAACGCTAATTCATATTTCCTGTATCCGTAGCGGGAACCGAAGGAAGTTGCCAAATTAGATAGAATACATCGTCAGATAAGGATCTGTTCAATTTGTCAAGTAAATAGTCTTTAGGTTTTAAATCGATTTGCCAACCGTGAACTGTAAAAATGACCACGAAAAATAATAGTCTATTTTTGTTTCGCAGTCATTAGTATGAATTGAACATATTACAATGCGAGACGTTGTAAAAGTCAATTAGTCTTGTACAGTGTGAGTAAAACAAAATTCGAATAAGATATTTAATATTGTAATGTGTTTTACAGAAAGATCACAAACTGAAAGTGTTCGCTGGCGCTCGAGTTTGCTTCGTCGGCTTCCCTGAAGATGAGACGCAGCATATGGCGGAGGTGCTCGTCAGCAATGGCGGCGGCACCTGCCCTCTCGACGACCCCGACTGTACACATGTCGTAAGTAACAATATCACATTACACGGCAAATCACAATAAAACGTACCGTTCACAGAATAGACAGATAGACCTTGGCCGTTACGTAACTAGCGTAACAAACATGTAAACATCGAATTTTAAATCGAATGTGTTACGTCTGTAAAATGTTGACGCCGAACACGTGTGCTTAACCGCAGGAATAGTCAATTATACAAAGAAAGTAACTCGACGTCCTACGGTACTTCAACAGAACGTTTACCTCTGAATACTTCACATATTTCGTTTATTTATACACTTCTTGCCACATTATGCATATTTAGATACTAATTATAGCAATATGAAGTCAGCATGCACGTAGTTATACCCTTGGGAACACAAATCACTCTTAGTTGCTACTTTGTAGACACAATGATTAGTTGCTGGTATATTAGGTGGTTATTGAACATTCGTGTATGCTCTGCTCTACCTCTAATTTCTTCCGATGCCTGCATTAGTTAGCATTACATGCCTTCAATGTCAGATGTTGCTTGTTTAGCAATTTACGAAAGCAAACAATGATTGCCAGTCTTGTGGCGACTCAATGTCAGTAGCGTTTTTACGTTAAAAAATAACCAAACAAGGGATGTGACGTACTCATTCTCGCGCGTATTCTTTACTTTTATTTGCAATTGAATAGCCATTTACTTTATTAGTTACTTGTAGATTAT
This sequence comes from Thera britannica, assembly GCA_939531255.2. Lineage (NCBI taxonomy): Eukaryota > Metazoa > Arthropoda > Insecta > Lepidoptera > Geometridae > Thera > Thera britannica. The sequence goes on from OW618048.2 coordinate 6,297,579, forward strand.
TCTTCGTATGCACAGTACTTTGTAAGTACTGGTGGTACAAAATGGGCATAGCGTTATGCGCTCAAACCGCACCCCGCCACGTCCTATTCCATACGACACAAAGTCAACCCATTGTTTGTCCGTTTGCTTATGTTTCATGTACCTATTTGTTTTAAAATTAGTGCTTTTCAATCAGTTCACTATTCCATCAAATCACGGATTTCATTCGGCTTGTGCGAAATGTACTCGCACCACTTAACATCATTCTAGTATTGTTTACATTTCATCGTGTCATATGTTGTGTAATGTATCAGTTAGCTTTGTAACATATCTGCTCTAGTTGCACTCTCTTTAGCACCACTTATCTTTAAAGTAGGTTTATAAACTCAATCAAATACATACTTCTTCTAATTACATACCTCTTTGAAAGCCACAATGCTCACTTTAGACGCTGACTACTTTCTGAACAATTGGCATCTACATATACCGGTAGGAAGTACACCCATGGTAGGCAATCTGCTTCTCTGTGTCTAACTGCCTCTATCTCGATAATAATAAGTTATCGTTATGCATGTCTGTATTGGAATGGCTTCATTACATCATTGCGTGGTGTGTTCACCCATGTTTCAGGTAATGGCCAATGGGGAGACTTTCGGTCGTTCGCTTATCCTATCACCCCACCCGAGTACCCCCAACTCTGTGAAGGCATCCCGCCCTACTCCCAACCGCTCCCAATCTACTCCCAAGAGCTCTCTCTACCGTAGACTGTCAGCGCGACTGTCGGGTTGCCGCTCGAGCCCCTCTAAGCAAATCGATGACGCTAGTGCCCAACTAGCTAGAGACGAAAGAGAAAACCTCCTACAATTAGCGCGCAATAGCCTCAGGGATAACCACAACCTTTCCAAAGATCAATTCCATGACTTCAGTATTAGCTGCGTAGGAAAGTCTATGATGGATGATTTTAATAATAGCAAAAGCCCCTCGCGTACTGAACAGGTGGAGCTCCGGAAGTGTAAAATGAATGACAAAGAAAACAAAGAAATGGCTCAAATCCTTATAGGGTCTGTTAGAGTAAACAGTAAAGACAAAAGGGAAGTTTTTAGAAATAAGTCTATGAATGTATTCAATTTAGTCGATTGTCTGACAGAGGCAGGATCTCTGCATTCGTCTTTAACGAAAAGTTTATGCGACCTAGATGCTAAAGATGAGCCGGACTTTCTACTGCCTGATACCACTAGAAACAAGGAATTGCAACAGTCAACGACTACCATTTCGTCGGGAAAGAAAAGAAGTCGGAATTCGACAGATTCTAATTTTCAGATCAGTACTATCGATGTCAACATTTCCCCTGATAAAAGCGAGGAGAGCAACTGGAAATCGATTAAAAGACTGAAAATAAAAGATTCGTTCAAATTCAAAAATAGGCCAACAATATTCAAGAAGACCAAAAAAGAGCCAGCTTCTAAAACTGCCGGAGAAATAGTTGTGGAGCCGGTAACCCCCGAGGCGAGCAAGCCGACAGATCCCGCAGGAGAATTCGTAGCTTCCACATCTTCGCCTATCCAAGAGGACGACAATGCCTCAAATTGCTCAATGAACACGAGCAAGCAATCAGGGTTCTTCGACACATCATTCGCCTCGAAAACGGCAAAATCGGCGTCAAAATTGCGAAGAAGCGTCAAATCCTTCACAGCGTCATTCAGAAGCGAAAGGAAAAAGAAGTACGAGAAGAGAGCCGAGCGCAACACCGTCGAGGTAGACGCTTGCCATCTGCCGTCGGGGCTCAAGAACATATCCACGCCGAAGAGGGAGCTCGACGGGATGCACTTGGACATATCGCCAGTGCAAGTGGATACTGTGGACAGTACGAACCTGGCGACGCCAGTTCGAGAGCCCGATGTGGACGAGTTGGATGATTCGGCAGTGTTCAAGACGCCACAGAGTGTGTGGTTGAGGGCGCACCGGCACTCGATCTGTGGCGGTGCTGAGATTCGCGGGAGCAGTGCGCCTTCCCCTCGGCACGTTGCCCCTCTGCCTTCCCCCTCCCCCTCCCCCGCTACCTCCCTCCGGCCCGCGCGCGACCCGCCGCCGCCCGCTACGACGCCCCCCATCCGTGACGTCCGCGCCATATCGCAATGCCATGGAATATCGCTGCCGGTACTAACACCATTTTATTCAGTAATACTAAACTAGTTTATTACGAACTCTAGACGGTCATCTTCTTTACCTTAGTGAATAGCTCGAAAAGTCACTGGTTCCCCCGAAATTGTCTTGAATGCATGCTATGATAGTACACGAGATCGGTAGGTGCTTGTTAGGGCGCGCACCCGAGAATGTGATGCTATTCTATCGCACGTATGTAAAGTGCTTAGGATCGCCTTTAAGGTGGAGGGTATGATATGTTGAGAACGGTTGCAAATGTTTTGTTTACAAATCAGGTTGTCGACGAGCACAACACCGGCGTGGCGCCGGAGTGTTCCGCGCGGGTGCACGTCGTCAAAGCCGAGTGGTTCTGGGCCTCCGTGCAGAACGAGGAAGCTCAAGACGAGAGGGATTATCTTTTTAAAGACGTAAGTATCCACACTTCTTTCGACCACCAATATTACATTATCCTACTTGAACAGCTGATAAATGCTGGAAGAAAACTCTTTGGCCACTGTCTTAATAAAGCTCTATCGTACAGTACTTAGACGAGGTATCACGCCGGTCATCAGTCGGCGGTCCCGCGGTCGGCACTCCCTGCACAGACGAGGCCGGGCCGAGTGTGGGCGCAGCGGGCAGTACACCGGCGCAGCTGCAAAGGCTGCGAAAACGGAAGCTGAGAGGAGGCGAGTCTGCGCTGCACAAACGAAGATCATCGGTTGGAGATGCCGTGTTATTGAGTCTGTCGGGGAACCTTCTGGATTGTACGCCCTCGCCGGATGGCAAAAACTTGCTGGAAGGTGGGTTACTCAAATTGAATGAAGTTTTGCATCAATCGAAGTTGTTCAAAAAATGTGAACCTTATCACATTTTTGAGAAGTTGGTTTACGCAATACATTTTATTTCGATCAAGAGTTTCAAATTTGTTCACAATTTTATTATGCCCCTAATAGAATAGGGTTTACGGCACCAAATCCAGTTGGGAGATTCCTCTTTGCTTCAAATTTTAATGAGAATTGATTAATTATTGTGTGATGAAAAAGAACCTCAGTCTCTTGTGTACGAAAGTTATAATAATATCGTGATTATTTCTGTGTAGAATCAGAGGTGCCCGACAATGTGGTCCGAAAACTTATGTCCCCTCGGCAACAAGTGTTCATGGAACTACTACAGACGGAGTCAAATTACGTCGGGATTTTACATACCATTGTTATGGTAAGCAATCACTCATATTTAATTTCAGAGTTTTTGGTTTATGAATAAGACTTGTTCTCTAATGGCCTTACTTATAAAAATGTTTCTAAATATAAACCGAGCTTAAACTACAAATACAAGGAAAGTAAAAATAAAAACTAATTAGACTTTTTAAACTTCTTACCGTTGTAATGAGTTCCCAACCTCCTTGCTGAATAAAAAGTTGGAATTTGGTTCAATAACCTCCTTGCTGTTTAGAAAGTTGGAACATGGTTGAATAAAAATGTGAAAATAGAACATGTTTTTTTTTATAATTTGACAGCTGTCAGTAGAAAACGATTCTCCCTAGGGCTGAAAGTATTACTTTCAATTAGGCCCCTCAGGCAACTTCAGACCTACTTTCCGAGAATGAGCAATGAAAAACTATTGTTTGCAGATGTTCAAACAACCGCTAGAAGAGATGGCTGATACTGAGGAGGACAACAGTAATGGCAAAATTCAAGCGTTGCTCAATAATACAGAACTCAAAATTATTTTTGGAAACTTACCGCCTATTTATGAATTACATCAGTGAGTATGACTTATCATTTATCCTTGTATATGAAAATGATGTAATATAAATATTGCATATCCTGGTTGCCTACTTTAGGGATACGGTAAAAGAGGTTTATGACACAATCTCATTTAAAACGAAAAAAATATTGTGGATAATTCACGATTAGTCAAATTCACGCTTAGTTTGGGGCAAGGTGGTATTGTAAAGTACAATATAATATAACTCCCAGACAGAGAACAAACATCTGTGTTCACCACACAAATATTTCTTCTCGGTGGGGATCGAACCCACGGTCCATCACATGTCCCAAAATCAGTCGACATAATACTGACTAAGCCGTTACTTTCAGACGAATGTTAGAAGACCTGCGCTACACGCAAGCGCATTGGAGCGAGGAGATGAGCATAGGGCGGCTCGTGCTGCGGTACACTCCCGACATGGTGAAGGCATATCCGCCGTTCGTCAACTTCTTCGAGAACACCAAGGAAATGCTGCAACAGTGTGATCGTGAGAACCCAAGGTACAAAATGACAACATTTTATCATCCGCACTTGGTGTGCGGGCTGGTTTTTCCGCAAGTAAGCCGCTGGCGGGCCCTTTTTGCGTGACCCTTGACACGTGTTGCTCGAACTTTTTTAGGTTCTACGACACGCCGGTTTCCTCACGATGTTTTCCTTCACTGTTTTGAGAGTACTGGCATAGTGCACATAATTTTTTCGACAGAAAAGCTCATTGGTACACTACTGGATTTGAACCCACGACCTACCACTAGACCACCAGTGCTCTCGAACCCAAGGTACTTATAACTAAGAAAAATAAATATCCACTGATAACTGGACAAAATTACTAATGCTCATCTTTAGAGGGTAGATAATTTGTGTTATGTCACATTTATAAACATTTGAATTTAGAATTCATGTTTTATTCTAAACTAGCGGCCGCCCGCGGCTTCTCTCGCCCCATTCCCGGTCCCGTTACTTCTTCGGGATAAAAAGTATCCTATGTCCTGCTCCTGGTACTAATCTACCTTCCCATAAATTTTCAGGCTAATCGGTTCAGACGTTCTTGAGTTATAAATAGTGTAACTAACACAACTTTCTTTTATATCTAAAGATATAATAGAAGTTAAATTATTGAAATACCTTCCTTTTCTTATGTTTTCAAATAAACTGTCTCGTCCCTTTCCTTTGTAGTTCTATGCTAAAATAAACACGCAGTAGCAGGTCGTTCATTATAACAATTTATTTAATTACTTCAATGTAACTTTGTATTTTTGTTTTCAGATTTCATGCATTCCTGAAAATCTGCCAAACAAAGCCAGAATGTGGCAGACAGAGTTTACAGGAACTTTTAATAAGACCTGTGCAGCGATTACCTAGTATAAGTTTATTACTTGATGGTGAGTTTATTTTTACTGGTTGGGATCATATTAATATGAATGAACCTATATTTTTGGCATAGAGTTTGAACCAAGAGATTTCAGGAGATATCTACCACGTCTTGAGATTAATCATAATAATAAATATTGACAATCCACACAACACTATCTAGGCCCAAACTAAGCAGAGCTTGTACTATGGTTTGTAAATACATGCTTAGCATACAATATAACACCCAGACAGAGAACAAAAATCTACGTTCACCTCACAAATATTTGTCGAACCCACGACCTACGGTGCAGAAAGCAGAACTACCAACTGAGCTGAGAGGCCTGTCCAGATATAATGTCATACGCCGCATTCACTGGACTGAGAGTAATTTTTAAATTTCAACAGACATTTTAAAGCATACGAATAAGAACAACCCGGATCACTCGGCGCTGGTCGCAGCGCTCGCGGGGCTGCGGGAAGTGATGTCTCACATCAACGAAGACAAGCGCAAGACGGAAGGACAACTGCAAATGTTTGACATCTACAACGATATTGACCAGTGCCCGGTAACTATTCATCTCCAAAAATATTATAGCCATCAAAATATGTGAAAGCACGAAAAAAGGCTTTTTATGGTGCACTTAAAATCACTGTTTGGAAAGAACTAGTGACACGACAAGAGAGAGCATAATCACGTATAATTAGAAAGAAAGAAAACTTATTTATTTAGAAAGAAAACTTATACATATATTTCTGGTCCCTCACTATGATAAAAACGGTCAGGACGACATTGGACGACTTTGATGTCTCTTAATTAAGTGATGCACGAGCTCTTAACAAATCGACTAAACGAGACGCGACGGTAAAAGGCGGTGCAAGCCACTGTTCTTTTTTTTTTTTCTCGATATTATAGTCCCACTGATGGGAAAAGGTCTCTTCCAAAATTTTCTAGAAAGAAAGAAAGAGAACTTGTTTATTTGACCCACAAACACGTTTTGCAAATTAGTAGGTCTACTTCTACTCGTGTTGAAGGAGTTTAGGCCGTCTTGCCAACGTTTTCTCAGGTAGCCGCGACATCTAATCAACTATTATCATTTTTAATGATCTTTTCCATTCCCAGGCACATCTTGTTTCCTCGCATCGATCGTTCGTCTCGCGCTGCGAGGTAGTGGAACTATCGAAAGAACTATCGGGGAGAGGAGACCACCTTGTATTGTTTCTGTTCACTGACACTATGGAGGTTTGCAAGAAAAGATCTAAGGTAAAATATATACCACTAATATATATCGGCTAATTTCGGCTTCATAGAGCGTAGTGTGTGTCAGAAAGAGATAGCGCTCTACGAAAGCAGAAAAGACGATGAGCAATATTATTGCCTACAACCGTATTAAGATTTTATTCCAATGAAAACGCTCTTCAAGATTGACTATTATACTACGATGTGTCGTTACCTTAAACGCGGTTTTATCGTATTTCAGGCTTTCAACAGTAAAAGCCCTACGAACGGAACTGGTACGATGCGGATAGGATCGAGTAAGCCCTACAGACATATATCGCTAATGCCGCTTAGCACAGTCAAACGTGTCGTCGATATACGAGAGGCTGAAGGTACGTTTTATACAAATTCTTTGCTCTTTTATTTGCAACACATTTTTGATCATTATACTGCTTTCATCTGCTGGATGAATCCCATTCCCATTATCCCACTAATATTATAAATGTGAAAGTTTGGATGGATGGATGGATGTTTGTTACTCAAGAACGGCTGAAATGATCGGTATGAAATTTGGCACAGAGATAGATTATCTGGTGGTGATAGATAGATAGTCTGGAATAGTACATAGGCTACTTTTTATCCCGGTAAATCGTGTTAGTTGCACTATCTAAAACTCAGGAACGGCTTAACCGATTTGGCTGAAAATTGGTGGGGAGGTAGCTTAGAACCAGTACTTTTTATCCCGAAAGTAACGGGGCGTAACGGGAACGGGGCGAGGGAAGTCGCGGGCGGCCGCTAGTACACAATAATTTATACTGTAAGTAATAGAATGAATATTCATATTTCAGATTGCCACAATGTGTTCGCTCTTATGTGTCGGAGTAATCAAGAGCTTAAAGAGAAGCTGTACTCGTTCATGATCACGGATGAGACAGTGGATAAATCTTACTTCCTTCGGCAGTTGTGCAGGCAAATGGCCAATACCGTCTGTAAGGCTGATGCGGTAAGTGTCTTACTACCTTATCTTTCCGAATTCTTCTGACATCCCGTAGTCTGAGTTTTACTCGATCAATTTGAACAATTCGTGCCGCCTACGTGTCTCTCTTTTGTATGGAGAAAAGATGAGACAACAACAATACGTAACGTAGAAACTTGGTAGAAGCGATCGTAACAAGTTGTTGTCTCATTATTTCTCCATACAAAAGAAAGAGACACAAAGGCGAAACGAAATGTTCAAACTGATCGTTAGATAGTTTTTCTTTACAAACTTCTTATCATATATATTTTTCTTTCCAGGACAAATTCTTAGCGTGTCTGGAGTCGCATCAGCTCGATATCGACACGAGCGATCTAGCGCTCAGCACGCTCTCAAAAGTATCCAAATTCGCAGCTAGAACAAGAATCAAGGTATGCTTCTACTCAATTATTTTATTTGTAAATAATAAAAGCATTTCGTGAAACATGTATAAAAAAATAAATTAAGGAAAAGAACGCATGGAATAAATAAGAAACGTAGATGTAGCTTAGCTTTAAATATGGAAATAACTAAAAAAATAATCAAACATGGTCGGGTTGCATATACTTATACATAGCAAGTTTATAGTATTGGTATTTTTAAACTAGAATTCGCTAATATTATTAGCTTGTTTTATACTTTCTATGCATTCGGCCTAGTTTATTAGTATGTATGTAAAGGTCGGTCTCTTCATACTGTTAGCACGATCTGTGTAATTATAGCATGAAAATATCTGTACTGTTTTGCAAAAACTATGTCCTTAACAAAACTATCAATCAGACATTGATAACAATCACACGGGTTACAATACCAGTACCCTTAGTCTGAGTTTTACTCGATCAGTTTGAACATTTCGTTTCGTCTCTTTCTTTTGTATGGAGAATTAATGAGACAACAACTCGTTTCGATCGTTTCAAACAAGTTTCTACGTTACGTATTGTTGTTATCTCTTCTTTTCTCCATACAAAAGAGAGAGACACAGGCGAAACGAAATGTTCAAACTAATCGAGTAAACTAAGACTATGGGTACAGGAGTCGACAATTCTTGCTGGAAAAACCAAACAAATGCACTGACATAGCATTACTCAGATTTTGTGGGTTTCTAATAACACTATCGAGAAAAGCACCTAATCCTTTCCAGCAATAATTATTGACGGCATATTTTTGTAGATTATGGTGATATCGATATTAAAAAAATATATATTTGAATTGGGAAGGAATTCGGAAGTAAAATTATATGTAAATATTATGAATAGAGGGGTATAAGCACACCGGAACCGTATAATGTAACTGATACTAATGCGGAACTATCAAACCAATCTATGCAAATGTTTTGATGGTGACCGACCGACGACCGTGAAATATAACATCAAGATAACATTTTGACGTGCGAGGTTACATCGCGATCCATCAAAATCAAACAAATATTTGTATCACCAAATTCTGTAATTTTTATAAACTTTTGTAGTAGGTAATATACTTGATTTTTGAGAATTCGTTAAATCTTCGCCAAATACTGCTTTTGTAAAGGCCTCTTACAGCTTTTTCTAATATTCAGTCAATTTGTTATTTTGCCCTTCTGCATCATAGAAAAGTCTGTCTATATGATATTTTATTCAGCAGTCAAATGTTAGATTGACAAAGTTTTCTATCCTCAGTTGGGCGAAAACAAGAGTTCGATTGAATATTGGGAACAGCCGTTAGAAATGCTATAAACAGCAAATGAGCATAATTTTTAGAGTCCTAGCAATGATATTATCTTCGAAAGGATGCGGTGATTTGTAATACATAGCATAATCAGAAGGGTCGTAGTTTTACTCGATCAATTTGAACAATTCGTTTCGCCGTCGTGTCTTTCTTTGGCATGGAGAAAAGATGAGACTACAACAATACGTAACGTAGAAACGAACGAAACTAGTTGTTGTTTCATCATTTCTCCATACAAATGAGAGAGACACGTAGGCGAAACCAATAGTTAAAACTGATCGAGTAAGACCCAGACTAGGCACAGGCACAGGAGTGTATGCTTTACGTATCGTAGTTTGGAAAGTTGGCCGGAGGTTAAACCTGTACTAAATGAATAGGTAAGGGTTTTGAGTGAGCGATGTAGTGGAGCGGTGGTTGTGTTGTAGCTGGAGGCGATCGCCGGCGTGGGAGGCTGGCTGCGCGCCGAGCCGGGCGCCGGGTTGCTAGACACATGGGTATTGCGCGCTCACTTACTCGCAGTCGCACAGGTCTGACGCGGCTCTGACCCAACTCTCTTTCTGTCTCTCTCTCTCGCACACTCCGCCCACTTTCCCCGCCCATCGGTGACCCATTGGCGAATCATTCTTCAACCATATTGTGCTATGCCGCTTGTGGATATATGAATCGAATATTATGCAAAATTTCAGACAAATGGGCTATTTAGTGGCGGAATCTTTAATCAATGGCACGGGATGAAATATAATTAATTATTATTATGGAGTCGAAATATATAGAATATTTTTCATTCCACCAAAACGGCGACGAGTGTTTTCAGGCATCGAAAAATTTACGCCCACGTCGAAAAATCTATATATCATCAGCGTATTCTTATTCGCCTATGGATCACCCTTTACGGATTGCGCTTCCTGAATTCAAACCTTCTTTTATCTACCTTACCTTCGCTCTTCCGCTATTACACCAGTTTCTACTAACCTATCACTGATTCCGTATCATTCTACGTAAGAGTTTCACGTATAGCTTCAATAATCGAATAACTGAGTCAATGTGGCGAAGAAACGAAATGAAATAATTTTCAATGATTGAAAAAGTGGGACGGAGTGATTGCCGAATAATGCTTCGCTTTGAATTCATTTGTGACTAACAGTGTTCCGTGAGCGTGCCATACCTGAGGTTGTGATGTGTCATCGTAAACTAAGTCATTATCGCAGTCTTTTCATTCATTGTATCTTTATGGATATGGGTTCTTGTTTGTATTATATATTGTAAATATGTTTATTATAAGCTACTAACGTTCACCTGGTTATTGAATAATACATTATGTAAATAGTTTGCCTGTGCACAAACGGACATAGCATGAATTGCACTTTGTACCCTATTTTTAAAAAGGTTAGATTAAGGAAAACCCCGTTACATTCTCTATTTTGCAAAGGTTTTACCTGTAAGCAGATGAAATGCCTCTGAGTGTACAAATAAACATGCAATGCCTGTAATGTATGAAGAATGTTATGCGAGTGAATGAAGCGAAAGAGGTATGTCAGGATCGTAGCAAGTGGAAATCCGCGATTGCTGCCTACCCCCATGGGAATGAAGCGTGATTTTGTGTTTAAGATTGACACGAATACAAGAATATAAACTTATTCTTCTTCTTTTTTTTATCGTGTCACTAATTCTTTCAAACCAATTATGTATGTATGTCTGTAATATTTTATCCTTAGTAGTTTCAAATTTGATCGGCAGAGACTAAACATCGAAATTCTCCATGTCCAAATGCAAGTAACTTAACTTAAATTGTTCTAATTATGCAGTTCATTGGTAGACAACTTTGCACAGAGAGATTGTTCTAACAGATTTTTATAAATACTGTGTTATGTTCAGGTGGGGCGCGCGTTATCATTCAACAAGACTCCTTCGAAGTTGAAGCGCGCTATGTCGTCAATGATCTCTCCGTTCGGCTCGCAGTCTAACCTCACGCCCGCATCGCAGCTCGCGCAGATGCGCCTAGCCAGTTGTAATAATATCAACGTAAGTATTCTACCAGATTCGTGTTATGCATGGACGTTCAACAAATAACATTGCTGCCTATTTTATTTAACAAATTTAACATCACAGTAGAGGCAAAATAAGTACAGTACTACGCAACAAATATTGCACATCTGTTAATTTTGGCTTCATAGCCGAAAGGCTGGTTTACACTTTGATTAGTGCGAGTGCAGGTGATTAGTGCAGGTGCTTAGTGACTAGGTGTGGACAGCGACTGATTAGTGCAAGTGATTAGTTGGCTGTGTAGTAAAGTGAATAGAAGCGTGGTCTATTTTTTTGCGAGTAGCCATCCCGCGCGCCCTCCCTTCCCCCTCACTCGCAGCGTGCCTGCCACTAAACACGGACAGGAGTATTTAGCGTTTAGTGTATAGCGTTGGACGCTTGTTGTTGTAAAAATTGGTAAAGTGGACCGAAGACACTCGCAGTGAATCGGACACTACTCGCACTACACACTTGTACTCGCACTAATCACCTGTACTCACACTAATCAAAGTGTAAACCAGCCTGAAGAGGTAGTGTGCGTCTGAATGAGATAGCGCTCTACGAAAGCAGAAAAGCCGATGTGCAATATTTTTTGGCCACAACCGTACTACATCAGGTGAGATTGCGGTCAAACGTTAGCCTATAAATTGTAAAAAAAAAAAAAAAAAAAACATCAGCTATCTGGTTCCCATAGTAAGCTTGGGGCTAGACAGTGTTGTTTGGATTGTCCATAATATTTATTTATTTAACTTACTTACCGACTAATACTGGACTAAAGGCCTGCGCATATCTAGGTGATGGCGATGACGATCAGTGAAATGCTGTCAAAAATCGCTGTCATATTTGACAGCGTTTCACTGATCGTTATTGGTAATCTCTTGGATGTGCGCAAGGCTTTAATCTCGCATCTGCTTTATCATAAATATTGCTAATAATAATAGCGTGTCATGGATAACAGCTACCAACCATCTAACATTGTCCTGTAGGTGTAACACGCAGCATGTTGCAGGAGATGGGAGCGAGCGGCGCCGGCGAGGGCGGCTCGGTGCTGGTCGCGCCGCTCTCGGTCCAACCGACGCGGAAGGCGACCGGCGCGGCACTGCGACGCTTGTGACGCGCACACAAGCACAACCCCGTCGCAGCACTGCTTAGCAGTGTCGGTGCAACCGCCGCACACACACATACTATGTGGCTACGGATAGCCCACCGCGGACGTGATAGTGTGCCAACGCAATATGAACCTATCAACACTGGATAGCAGTGACGGTGCAATCGGCACACGTAGCCCACCGCAGACGTGCAAGTGTGCCAACACAAATAAAACATAACACTGGTTAGCAGTGACGGTGCATTGTGTGATTTGTGCAGCTGTTAGATTACGGCTTGGTGTTTAGTTAAGCTATTTATCCAGTGCTAAGACAGGGATGGTGGCAATTCAAAGTGCTATTGGAACAATGTTGGGCCAGGCTCGGGTGTATTGATATGAAGTGCTAGGGAGTGCCTTTGATAGTATTGAACTGTGAATGAGATGGAATTGATTGCGCAGCTTTAGTAAATTATTGGATAGTATTATTATTTGTTATAATCGATGTCCTATTTGAGAACACTACGATTTTGAGACAAGCATTGAATTAGATGCTATTCAGAAGTATACATTCATGAGTGTACAATATTTGTATTTATCAATATTGGTGGTAATGTATAGCTAGTCCTAGAACCAGTAATTTGAAGTCAATGGCCATTAACTAATCTTGTGATTTTACGAAAATGTTTGGACCTCTTGTTTACTGGTGACCCGGTCACCATTGCCAGTTAGAATGGGTAAGTATGATATATGTTGGTATTATGTAATTAATATTACCCCGGCCTATATGTGTTACACAAGAATTTGATATTATTGATTTAGAATTGAGAATAATTTGTACATATTGTGATATTTTAATTTAAATGTGAAATAGGGTAAAGTAGTTGTATCAATGTTTCCCGTTAGGCCGTTTTTGAAGCGTTCCTATTTTGTATCATCGCTTTTTGGCGGACATATCACTCAAAATGCCTTGTTGTCATTACGAACTGGTGAAGTCAGTAGTGTAAATAGTACATCATCTACGCTCATACGAATTCAGTGCGTATTTCTAAGTTGCGTACCTTATAAGTTAATGCGAGTCTCAATACGGCTATTGCGTCTAATCATGTGTACGCATATGAATGCATTGTACAAAGATCTATATTTATAAATATTTTAAAAAATGATTGATAAAATAAACATTTATTTTCAATCAGTGGACTTTGTTATATTTCAACCAAAACCAAAATTAGACTAGAATTTTACACACAAAACGGCACTTTAGTAGTTAGACATCGTGCTATGTCCCGTGTCTCGGGGACGGTCGTAGGAACACGTACGCGTTGTGACAGGCGCGCAGAGGCACCGCTGCAGCCAACCCTACGAGCGGAGCCAGTGCCAAGTACATAGCTACCTTTGGGAACTCTGCGTTCATCAGCAGAAACATTTTCAGTCCGAGAGTCGCCTGTAATAAGAGACGATAATATAAACAAACCATCGCGCTGAATGAGCGATACACCATTCAACCAACAGAAGGGCAAGTCCCAGTGCATTTACAACATTTCGTCTACCAAAAATGTTGTTTTCGTGATAGCATGTGTCTCTCTCTTTTGTATGGAAAATTGATGAGACAACAACTCGTTTCTACGTAACGTATTTTGCTGTCTCATCTTTTCTCCATATTAAAGATACAAATAGGCGAAACGAAATGTTGAAATTGATCGAGTAAAACTGCGACTTGCCCTTCAGGTATAAGCAGCCTATGCTTTTATTTTAAGTTTGAGGCATTCGAAGCACCAATAAGAAAATATCGCCGCCAATCGCTACATCTGTAGGTACAGTTCTGTCTGCATTCCCGGATTGCCACGATTTATTTTGTATAAAATAGTAGGTACTGTCAAACTCACAAGTGTAACAAACGGTATAATTTGCCACTGTATGCCGATGCGAGTCGAGCACGCGTTCTCTTCTGTTGCGACATTCATGTCAGATACAAAGTCATGGCTGCGATACACGTAGAGCAAGCCACCGAGTTCGAGGCAACAGACGAACGATACCCCCACGCCCGTCATCACTGAGTCCACGCTCTCGAGGAGAGCTATGCCACCCTGTTGAACACAACGTGGCCAGAGTGTTACTTTTGTAACACTTTACGTTACTTTTGACCTTCTCATGTTACCTCAATATAAATTAACTTTAAAAATATTTTCCAGCAAACAACAAAAAATAGCGTGATACTTTTTAGGTAATAAAGTGCCATACTAAAGGATATGGCGTGGGTTCGATCCCCACCGAAGAAATATTTGTGTGGTGAACATAGATGTTTGTTATCTGGCTGGGTGTTATATTGTATATTATGTATGTATTTACAAAACTACTATGTAAGTACCAGCTATCTGGTTCCCATAGTACAAGCTCTGCTTAGTTTAGGGCTAAAAAAAACTAACATTCGTGGCAAATAACAAACTTAGTCCAATGCACGATAAAACCAGACCACCAACTACAGCTTGTTCCACGAATCTGCAATGAAATAGAAGTCATTAGGTCTTTAACTACTTTTTGGCCTACCCTCTAAGATAAAGATAGAATTTTGAACATTTACTAACACAAGTTTCACTTGGTACTCAAATATTGTGTGCAAAGCAGTCTTCAACATAATAAACGCAACCGCCATGTAAGAGAACATAAGACCTCCGAAAATTAATGCAGACCTGCAACAAAAAGGCAGTACTAAGGCGAACGATAACTATGCATTGAATATACAGGGTTATTCATTATTAGTTGCAAATACTCAGGAATTAGGTTCAACAAATAAAATAAAAAATATTTATGCAATGATTTTTTTTAAGTTTTATTATGAAAATCCCGAGAAAATCGATAAAGGAATCATTGGCGCCTGACCTATTTTGACCTTTGATCCGCGCCCGCGCGCCGTTAGCGACACTCGGCGTTCAGTCACCTCCTGGGTGGGTCATTGTCCAGTTCTACATGGCAATAATTATGCAATAGCCGTAATAATATTTTGATACAAAAACTTGAATCAAAATAAAAAAATAATAATTTCATAAATAGTTTTTATTTTATTTGTTGAACCTAATTCCTGAGTATTTGCAGCTAATAATGAATAACCCTGTAGTTACGGTTGTAAGCAATAAATATTGCACATCGGCTTTTCTGCTTTCGTAGAGCGCTATCTCTTTCTGACGCACACTACGCTCTATGAAGCCGAAATTAGCTGATGTGCAATATTCGTTGCCTCCACTCGTAGAACTCAATAATCTACGCATTCCGACGCCATTTTTCTATATCCCCCGACGAGTGATGTGTCTCGTCGTCGTCGCTCGGTCTCTGTAGGGATGTCCTATTCCCAAAACCTAACAGTAGGCTCTACTATGATGGCGCATCATCATAACCGTCATCAGCCTGAAGAAGTCCACTGCTAGACATAGGGAACTATACATGCCAGGAAAAATGATCCTTCTGAGCCTTCCCCATCCACCGACTTCCCGCGATCTTAACATACTTACACTACTTATAACTACAATCACACAACATCAAAGCAAACCTAAGTGGGTAAATATTTACTTACATAAGATGTGAGTAGTTGCCCATAGATGTGCATTTCGAGTACATGGGTATAATCCACAAAGTACCTGCATTATACAAATAGTTATGTAAAGGTCGGTATAATTGACAACTTTGAATTCTGATCACATAAATTAAATCCCTACGCCACCAGAGTTGCCTCATAGCTCATGCATACCTTTTTAACATTATTATATTCATCATTATCAACCTCAAGAAGTACAGGGCTTGAGATACGCCTCTTCTATACATTTACAGGATTTCCCGCGATTTTAACTAGACACTATTATTTACTATTGACCTCTTAACCATGTGGCCAGACGATTTAGAGCCTTATGTATATTTTTAGAAGATACTAAACTCACTCTCCTGCATATTGTAGATTCCATCAGCATAAGGTTGAATATAATCAGCTAGAGCACACAGAGCTGCTCCGGCAGAATGTAAAGCCGCTAAGAGAACCAACAATCCGGAATGCCAAACATTTTCGCCGTTCAGATCGGGATCTATGTGTCCCGAAGCTGTAAGAAAATAATTCAGTAATGTGACATTATCCTATTAAAAAGACTCTTTTCGTCTTGTTACCAACGAACTTACCACTTTTTTAACCTGATTGATAATGACTTGCCTAGGAAGCGAGCCGGAAAGATCGGTCAATGTTACATTTTCATGCATACCTATTAAGGCAATAAATATACTGAATACTGCTTATTCCATCGGCTAGGAATACGAAAATACGAGTATTTTACGATTAAATTAAGGTCGTGGAAAAAAAGTGAGGTAACTGTTAGTAACCGTAATGATTTAATCCTTTGCCGTGAATGATTTCAGTGCCCACACTGAGTGAATGTATATAGAGAGCTACTTCCAGTGCATCTGCTACAGCCTAAACAAAAGTATAAAAGACATGAATGATTTCAAAATTTAAAAGAAATACAAGAATTTAAAGTTACACTTACGGCTACTACCTCTTTGGCACCAATACGAAATACTTTTCTTAACGACCCTTGCACTGTAGACAAGTTGACGGCGCCGGTTAAAGTCAAACATATTACCCAAATCCATGGAATTATTACAAACCAACCGTGTACATTGTTCCAGATGAGCTAAAAAAACAAAGGACGTTATACTCTTACTGGCCATATAATTCACTATTTTTCTATTGGTAAGAAATGGCGACAGTCTAGGCATTGTTTATCTTTTTAATTTTCAACATACCCTACCATATCGAAGACGTTCCACAATCAACATGATCCATATGATTCCCCAAATACAAAAAATGGAAAGTAAGAAAGTCATATTAAAATGTCCGAAGCTATGATCCGAGCGTAACTGAACGACCTCCACACTGAAAAAGTTGGGAAGATAATAAAATAGATTAGATTAGATTGATTTATTGCACACAATATACAATACAGCCTACTGTATAGTTGCAGTGAATGTATGACACAAATATGTATGAGAAGTCTTACTAGAAAAAGTTGTAGGCAGGAGTACTATACAAAGCAGGATACCCTCCATCATAAGTCTCCAGACAAATTGCTATTTGACGTGGACTGCTTGTTCTCATACCCTCATCTCTTTCGCTAAGAAAACCAACTATCAAAATCTTAGGATTTGCAAAAGTAACTAAGTACATGAAGTACAGTGGCGTAGCTACTGGAGGGCTAGACGAGGCAGTGCCCCGGGGCCCCAAATTCAGGAGCCCCTCGGACTCTTGAATTACAAATCTGCATGGAATAAGTCGAATGAGGTTAAAAAGTGAAAGCTCAAAGTAGATGGCACCACTATTGATCGTTCCTACACGCCGCCATATTGCATCTTTGTTTACATACTGTGACAAAAGAAAATTGCTGTTTTATATCCCGAAATGTATTCAACGTGGAGTGTTCTCCAATTAAAAGACGAGCTAAGGAATAGAAAAGCATCTACCAGTGGTAAAAAAGGCTCTCTAATTGAAAGGTAAATAACTAGACACGTATCTTATAGAAAGAGGTAAATTTCATCACAAACTTTTCAATATTCTTTTTATCGTTGTAGGCTGGAAGCCTACGACTAAAATAACCTGATTGGAATAGAGGACGAATTGGAGGATCAGTTTCCTATATTTCCTGCCATGGATAGCTTCAGGGACGTTAATGGTAACACAAATCTGCCACCGTTGTCTAAACATCACATTCAAGAGTTTGCAGAGAGGTAAGAGATAATATCTGCTTAAATAATATAAATACCTACAACAAAATCATGGAATCATGCCACCATGATATCTTGCAAGTATTATTTTCACGCATAATTTCTTCTTATTGCAGTCAACCTACTATAATAGATGGGGTGGGCACAACATGCCTTTCTTGGACATATCATCTCTCACAAAATCCATCCATCTTTTCTTAGGCCTGCCTCTACCTTTATTATCCATCTACTTTCATGCCTAGCACATGACATTCTTCTCCCCTCATAACATGTCCATACCATGCAAGTCGATAAGCCATAATTTAAACTACCTAAATACACTCATCATGGTTTCTAAAAGTAGCCTATGTGTTATTCTAGATAGTTTATAAAATAATACATAACATGATATTAATTAGGGTTATTATCGTTTCAGGTTCCAAGTGCCGCCAAAAGTAAGGCTTTTGTATGTAAGTAGGTGCTTAATCACGGTTTGTGTTGCATTCAAAGCAAACTGCCTATTTTCATGCGCAATGCAAAGCACAAATGAAGAAGATACTCTGCATAGTCCTGGTGAAAATGGATCTAAGTGGCATGATAGAGGAGAGCCACTGTGAATGTGCAGCTGGAAGTGGCTTGGAAGCACATTGTAAGCATATCTTCACTGTGCTTCACGGCAAATACTTGTACAAGAATTATGATTGTGTAATAAAACCAAATTAATGCATATTAATACTTGTATTTATTTCATTAAACACTCTAAAATATCAGCACATGAGACACACAAAAAAAATTTTTGATGTATGGGGTACAAAATTGTGATGTAATTAAAAGTGAACATGTTGAGGGATCGGTATTTCTATTTCCATTTGTACTGTTATGTGTTCTTCTTTGATTTGTGTTTCGCACATGTTCTAAGTTCCAATTCCACTTGGTCCAGGAATGGGACCATCAGAAGCAGTTTCATAAGAAAGTTTTATCTTGCTAGCAGGCGCTCTGATCGTTGTTGTGCCATAGGGTTTGCTGGTTTAACGAAACTTTATTAAACTTTATTATACGAAAATAAGGAAGGCACTGCAGATTTTTTCAAGAACCTATGTAGATTTTCATCACCTAGAATACAAAAAACATATAGTTAAAACACTAGGTAAATTAGTTTCGAAAAATTCAGGGTTATTGGCCTAACCCTGCATTTAGAGATAATTATTTATTTCAAATAAAAGGAATCTTACCTGTGTAAGAATTTCGTGCGTAGTAATCGTCAATTTAAAATGATTTCGACACAACCTAGAATATTTACTCGGCTGCCAGTTTTTCCTTCTTATTGCCCATTCCTTTATCCTCCCATTGTTTCCTTTGTGTCTTATCTTTAGGGAATACATGTACGCATAGGTTTTTACAATTAACAGCTGCACAGACCGTCATATTGTGGATTTATAGAACTTCGTAGCATGTTTGTTTACAAATATCGGACTGAAATGTATGGAGAATGACAGATACTTCAAAAATCTTAGGAACTATCAACAGTACTGCCCTCTATAATGAGCAAAAGGCAGTTTTTAACCCCATTCGGAACATGACGAAACAGTTTAGTTGGGGCCCTAGTTTATTGATTGCTCCAGAGCCTTTGCTTACCTACGCCACTGAGTAAGTATAGCCTTCTTACGTTAGAAACCAACTTACTCAAAATGAGACACATTTCTCCATGCAAGATCGTTCAAACCAACAGTAGTAGAAGGCGTTTCATCTTCCTCGTCAATTAGGCCAGTTTCCAATGAGAATCTAGACTATACACAAATTAATTATTTGCTTTAGGCTACGAGAATAATGTTATCTATAGCTTAAATTTAATTAATAATAAATACGATATACCTCTTGTAACATAATAGCTTTAACATCCTTCATGATCGGTTCATACGTTTTTAGATCGAAGTCACTGAAACGGAATTGATTAAATAATATGATGGACGTATATAGTGACAGAGGCAAATAAGTCGAACTAACGGTCGGTTTGACGGTCATACCGTAAACCCTATGGAACAAGGTTTAATCCAAGGTATAATTTTGTAACAAGAAAAAAGATAAAAACTGGCTTCATAACCATACTGCTGAAACGATCTTGATGAAATTTATATGGGACAAATCAGGAAAATGAGTTGCTTGACGGTTGTTAGTTTAAATGATCTTAAACCTATGTTCCCATAAATTGACCTTTTATTGGAAGTCGGTGAAAGTCATTAGCAAGTATGCCTTCACTATAGCTTTCTCAAGAATGGTCATTACCGGCAATAAGTAAAGGGTAGTTTGGCGTCAGCCACCGAATGCACCAAGTATACAGCTGCTATAGCAGCCACGGCGCAACAAGTGATGGCGCGCACTATAGCGTTTATACATATTGCTATGCCAATCCCTGTAAAAACACAAGCTAATCTTATCCAGGTCTTGCCCGCGATGTTCGTCACACCGTCTGCCTGTCTACGCTTCTGTGTCCAGTTCTAGTATTACATACATAGTTTAAAACACACTCCTATATACGTCGTGTCTAGTCTAAGGCCCGTATTCAGAAACAGTGCTTGAGTCTGAGTCGAGCCTCAAGCATCTATGCTTGAGCCTCGACTCAGAATCAAGCAATATTTCTGAATACGGGCCTAGGCAGATACTTACCTGTCTGTGCCGACTAATACGCTCAGAGGAAGGAGTATTGAACAATACTTTGAACGGATTTAATTCCGGTTTCAATGAATAGTGAATAAGAGCACTACAAGGTCAGGGTTTACCGTCTAACATGGGTATGATTCTGAACGCACGTCCAGGGCCGCTGATACTCCATTGGCCAAGGTACACCTCAAAGTGACGCAGAGGATTGGCAAGTACCGCAACCGCAAGCGTAAGAAACATTACGTATACAACTGAAATAAACATACAAAGTTATTCAAGAAAAAAGTGGCCACACAGTCCTCATTACTGAACGGTGGTCTACATGTTTTGGCCAACAACTCAAGAACCAGACCGGCACAAATTCTGAAACCTATACCAATCTGCGTCACTAATTCGGCACTAAATATTGGCATACCAACCAGGCCTTAAATCGTCTGGCCACATAGTCAAGAGGACAATCGGTATTTAGATACCCAAGTTTTTCCTTTTAAGTTAGCACGCCAATGCCATTCATATAGCATTATTCCCCCCTTTTGTACATTTATTTTTATGTTTTTGAGCAATAAAGAGATGAATAAAATAAATACGAGCATGAGAGAAAAAGTCTAGAGAAGTAGAGAAGTTTACTTACCAAAGCCACCAGTTAGCGCAGAGGCAGTAACTCTACAGTGCATTGTCAATAGCCCTCCTAGAACTAGGGATCCAAGGCGAAGGCGTCGGCGGCCGGCGACTCGCCTGCGAGGCCCGCCGGAGCCTATCGCGTTGTCCATCCCAGGGACTTGCGCGGTCGACCATATTACCGACCATTGACTCTGGACAAAAAACAATCTCAGCCCTTGATCCTCAGTCCTCTCAGCACAGAAAAGATTCTTCGAAAGTATTATGGGGTAGTCAATGACTAGACTCTGCCAAATGAGAACGAAACTGTAAAACTTTACAAACGGAGTATCTACGGTCTTAAAATAGGCATACGGTACTCTGTGATCACCAGGCACGGTAGGCATCTCAGGTTTTTTGTAGTGCTTTCACATTTGTTTTTACATGACAGGTTGGAAGCCCATTGCCGCTGCCAGATACCTACTTCCCTGATTACCTTTCTGTGTTTTCCATCATTTTAAAAGAGCCACTGGCTTTTGTAATAAAAAAAACCAGCGTTGAATTTTAAAGGTTTTTCAACAGAGACCAAAATTTATGTTTGAGGCACAGCTCAGACCAAAGAAATGATTCTGCCTAAGGCCCTAAATAAAAATATACAAAAAATTCAAAAAACACTTACCATATCTCTATTTTCATAAGTGAGGATGGTTTCTAGAGAGTTGTTTCTATTTGCGTTTGCAGCCATAACCAATTATGCACTTATAATTTAGAAAAATTGTAAAACACTTTTACGTTTTCGCAGATTATCTGAAGTTGCTCTGTGATTTTACTTGTCAAAATTGATGAATGTCAAAAATCCAGAAATAAGAAATAGGGCAAAGCATAGAGTATAAAATGATCAGAATTAATTCTTTAGCACTCTCTACTCTAGATACCCAAACAGAGAACAACTTATCATCACACAAATATATTTGTCCTCGGTGGGGATCGAACCTGCAACCTACGGCGCAGAGGGCAGAGTTAGGTACTACCAACTGAGCTGAGAGGCCAGTCATGTTACAAAATAGATCACAAAAATTTTTTTGAATTCCTCTCCGCTTGCATTTTAATCGATTGCGCATGAGTACAATTTAGATAAAAATAGATTTAAACCTATGATTTTGCTCTAAAAC
The DNA here is from genome assembly GCA_939531255.2 of Thera britannica. Taxonomy (NCBI): domain Eukaryota; kingdom Metazoa; phylum Arthropoda; class Insecta; order Lepidoptera; family Geometridae; genus Thera; species Thera britannica. Next base: position 6,320,027 of record OW618048.2, read on the forward strand.
TAACGAATTGAAAGTCTTATACAGTTATAATAAACATTTATTAATAAATTACCCTATCTATACTAAGGATACAGAACAATCAAAATCCAACAGAATAAGAAAAATAAAATTGTTATAGCCTACTCCTATAATGATTACATAACTATAAATTCTGGACCGGTTTTGATAACAATAAGGTTATACAATCAGTCGATTTTCAATTGAATTTCTAGAATCAATTCAAAAATCTAGAATCAATTAATGTTCGATCTATTATAGTGATATGTACCTGAGCCAGTATTTTTTTGATTTAGTTTTCTTTATTGCGAGCGTTTTTTCGAACGGATTTTGTATGGAGACCCGTAAACTACGATACGACTACTAAAATATCCAGTTCCCAGGACACCCCATACACACCTCATCGCAACTCCATACAAAATCCTTTCGAAAACCCGGCTCGCAGCTCGATCTAAAAACGAAAAAAAAAACTGACTAGAGGCACTGATGAGGCTTGATTTTTGATTGTAATATGTTAGCGGTAACGTAAAAAATAACAGTTGATCTAATGATAAACACACAACAAAACTATGCTTACGTAGAAAATATATATCACAACTTCGGGTTATTAAAGTAGGTTCATGATCACAACTCGTCCGTTATTGCAACAATTTCACGATTTACTGGAGTTGTTACGTCACTTTGAACACAATCAAAGTTATGCAATGCACATTAGAAAATGCACTCACATTTTGATGGCTGCGTTTGCAAATCGCCAGCATCTCATCACAGTTTGCAATTAGCCAATGAGACTAAGGGCTCTGCCCACGGCGACTTTTTGTAGCGATGCTGTCGCGCGTTTAAGAAACGCACTACAACGCGCTACAGAAGGGATGCTAACACGCTACAGCATCGCGACTGTATCGATGCAAACGCGCGACCGTGTCAGACGTGACTAACGTTGCCTCAATGGAGTCCCTCTTGCAACTATGGTATTTTTGTTCCGTTACTGAATCGCGTTTGCATCGTGACTGAGACTGAGACTCGTGAAGTGGGCGAGGGCATACAGCTAGCGACCGCATCGTGACTGAACATAAAAAGTCAAAAAGTCGTCGTGGGCGAGGGGCCTAAAAGAATCTGACAATGATAAGTAGTGCACTTAGCACACTTTCACGCTCAGTTTGTATCTGCTTCTAACACTACGGGTGGACTCGACCAAACTTACACGCATTATACTTAGCATTAAATAATTCTGTCTCTTCTTTATTCTGTCAAAAACTTACGGATTTCAATTTAAATTAGCGTTACTCTGAAATTATATACCAACCTAAGCGCATGTTCACACGAGCGCAATTTTATCAGCGTGAAAAAAAACGCTCGTGTGAAAATGCACTAAGTGCAACATACACCATCAGTATGTAAAGTCAGTGACACTGATGGTTTCGTGTCACATGTGTTATGGCGGCGGCGGCGCGGCAGCTTGCGGCGCATCTTGAGGCAGCGTGAAATTGGTCAGCAAGTCGCGGACCGCCGGCCAGAGAGTGCATTCCGAGTGGGACTGGTTGAACTCGTTGAAGCTAAAAGAGAAACAGCCTAATGAGATAATAGTTTGGATGGGTACAACTCTTTGCAACAGAATGACGTAATTGCCAAGCTGGGCAGGATAAATAAATAAATAAATATTGTGGACAGCTCTATGTAGCCCCAAATTAAGCAGAGCTTGTACTATGGGAACCAGATAGCTGATATAATACTTATATTTTTTTTTTAAAATACTTATATAACATCCAGACAGAGAACAAACGTCTGTGTGTTTTTAGCACCCAAATATTGGTGCTCTGTGGGGATCAAACCCACGACCTAAGGCGCAGAAGGCAGAGCTACTACCAACTGAGCTGAGAGGCGAGTCTTTGCAACAGAATAAAGTAATTGTCGAGCTGTAAGATAAAAAGCAGCCAAGTGCGAGTCGGACTCGCCCATGAAAGGTTCCGTACAAGAACCTTTATATTATGTTACTTGATGTAACATAATAAGGTTCTTGTAGTTCGTCGAAAGGTAAATTGCGGTTTACGGTTTATGACGTATAAAAAAAAAACTACTGACTAGATCTCGTTCAAACCAAAAATCGTTGGAAGTTTACATAGTAATGTACAACATATATTTTTTTTTGTATTATCATTTTCTTACTTTAGAAGTTAGAGGGGGGGGGGACCAACTTTTTTCCACTTTGGAAGTGTCTCTCGCGCAAACTATTAAGTTTAGAAAAAAACTATATTAGAAACCTCAACATCATTTTTGAAGACCTATTCATAGATACCCCACACGTATGGGTTCGATGAAAAAAAAATTTTTGAGTTTCAGTTTTAAGTATGGGGACCCCCGAAATTTATAGTTTTATTTTTATTTTTATGTTAAAATCTTAATGCGGTTCACAGAATACATCTACTCGCCAAGTTTCATCAGTCTAGCTCTTACGGTTTCGGAGAAAAATGGCTGTGACATACGGACGGACAGACAGACAGACAGACAGACAGACATGACGAATCTATAAGGGTTCCGTTTTTGCCATTTGGCTACGGAACCCTAAAAATGAAATGAATTTAGCTATCAAAGTTTCTGTCGCATGCCGGAATACTTGTAGGCTAAAACCATCACAGAGTGGTGCCCTGACAAATTAGAGGGCGGGACAAGCTATAAATTAATTTATTTCAATTTACGAGCCTACGAGAAGGACTGCGAATTAAAGCCACGAGATCGTATTAGAGACTGAAATGGGGGGGAGATCTTTGTCCAACAACAAAGATGGGTTTAGTAGTAATAGTTCTTACCGTTTGAGATGCAAGCTAACTGCAATAAGATGCGGCTGTGCGTTCTGTTTGTCAGCGAGTTGCGTGACGTTGAGTTGCATGTCGTATACCAGCGGCAGCACCAACTGTGTGTCGCCTCGCGTCAGGCAGATCTACAAATAACACGAATCATACAGAAACTTGCGCGAGATAATTCGTTTAAAAATTTGAAAACCAACTTCAAATAAAAAAAATGGACCACCTTGAGAGTACACCCTTTTAAACAAAAAGAATTTTCAAATCGGTATTGTACTTGTAACGATAATAATCGGTCGAGGTAAACAAAATCCGGCAGGTAGCTGGCGCAGCCGGTGAGATCCATAGCACCCACCTCGAGTGCGGCTATCGTTTATTGTGTAGTATTGCCATTGACACTACAGTATATAGTAGTGTACTCACGAAGAACAGTATCTTGTGTTTGGCGAGTAGCACGGCGGGTTGTCCGGCCGGGACGATGGGTGGCGCAGCCGGCGGGATCCTTAGCGCCCACTGCAGCTGAAGCTGTATAGTAGTGTACTCACGAAGAACAATATCTTGTGTTTGGCGAGTAGCACGGCGGGTTGTCCGGCGGGCACGATGGGTGGCGCAGCCGGCGGGATCCTTAGCGCTCACTGCAGCTGAAGCTGTATAGTAGTGTACTCACGAAGAACAATATCTTGTGTTTGGTGAGTAGAACGGCGGGTTGTCCGGCGGGCACGATGGGTGGCGCAGCCGGCGGGATCCTTAGCGCCCACTGCAGCTGAAGCTGTATAGTAGTGTACTCACGAAGAACAGTATCTTGTGTTTGGCGAGTAGTACGGCGGGTTGTCCGGCGGGCACGATGGGTGGCGCAGCCGGCGGGATCCTTAGCGCCCACTGCAGCTGCCAGAGCGCCGGCGCGAGCGGGGCGAGGTCGGCGCGCATGAGGGATACGAGCGCGGGGAGCGCGGCCCCGCCGGCGGCGCCCCATGCGCGGCCCCAGCCTTGCAGCGCGGTGGCGCGGTACGGGGGGATTGCGACGCGTTGCTCGAAGAACTTCTCCATAACCTGGGGTTATGGTTTTCTTCTAAATAACTATGCATAGCGATCGCGTATGCATAGCGATTTAATTTCTCAAATCGGTTCATAATTACGAGGTTATGCGATAGCAAACATAAAAAAATACTACCGAATTGAGAACCTCCTCTTTTTGTATTTGAGTGGCACAAGTTATAGGTAAACACTTGACCGCAATCTCACTTAATGGAAACTGATTTTACGCTTAATGAGCGACTATAAAACCCATATTCAAAAACTGTGCTTGAGTCTGAATCGAGCTTCAAGCATAGATTTTCGTCATTTTTCAATGGAGAACTGTGAAAAAATGTATTCTCGGTTTTCTCACACAAATGCGGACTCATTCACACCTATTGTGTGCTATACCTGCAAGTCATCAGTAGCCCAGGTGTCCTTATGATCCGGCAGCGGCGTGAGGTGTAAGTGTAGCGACTGCATGTGTTGCGGATGTAAGGCCACGCGCGCCGCTAAGCCCGCGTTGTCACATCGGAAAGTCAGCGAGGTGGCTTCTACCGATACCATTGTTAGCTGAAACGACCAATTATTATATACAATCATATTATGAGTGGGTCACAAATGTGATTTTTAGGGTTAGTCGGGTGTGTAAAAATGTTTGATTAGAATCGAATGACACTAGGCTACCTTGCTTTGGCGGCGTGGCTTCGTAGATTTTTTTGGTTTTTATACAACTAGTGATGGAACAAGCTTATGGCTTCACGCGCGTCAGGAACGCCCTCTACGATGCATTGCCCTGCGTCCATCAACTTGTGGTTGATGGACGCAACAATGTGTACAGATATGTTCAGCCTCACGTGCCAGTAATTTCACCGGCACACACAACCTTCAAACCGAAACACAGTAATGCTTGACGGCAGGAATAGGCATGGTGGTAGTACTTTCCCGGATGAGCTTTCCACAAAGAGCCGTGTCTGTTTGTGTGTGTGTGTAGGAGTGGGCGTGGCGTGGGTACTCACATACTCTTCGGACTGTACAAAGCGCTGCAGAGTGCGTTTCATGTAGACGCAGGCGAGAAAGCGCTGCAGCGGCGCTAGAGCCGGGCCGGGCGGCGCGCCCAATGGCGGCTCGCACGGCGTGCATAGTGTCTCCAACTTGGACACGGGGATAGGCGTGGCCGTAGCGCCGGCCCAAGCGCGCCCACCCACTAGCACGCGGGATCCACTCGAACTTGACTGCTGACCTATATTAAACACTGCTGTTAATAATTCATAAAGTAAAGGCATAACGTTCCCTGACGTTCAGTTTCACTTCTTCTCAAATTTAAGGCCGGTTTCAGTGCTCCACCGACCGTCAGTGCGTACCGTCGGTGCTGATGATGCGCATTGACCGACCCTCAGTTTGCATCATTCAGTGCTCTGCGTACCAGTAAACTGACCGGACGTGTACAGTCGCTTTCAGTGTCGATAAGGTCAGCGGCGTCTTTACCTATTGTGCAGGGTGTGCGGTGCACACGGGCGCAGCATCCAAAGGGGCGCCGAACGCTGCGGCGCTCGGCGCCCCTTGGATGCTGCGACCACCCTATGACCGCTACTTAGCAGGCGCGTTGGCCAGGCGCCGCACTTTCAATGACCAACGTAAAAAGCGCTCCGCTCTGCATAGATTTTGAATAGCATCTTAAGCTCTTCTAATATTTGATAAATTACAGCATAGGGAGCGCCGAGCGCCGCGGCGCTCGGCGCCCCCTAGCCCCACCCGGCCATTCGGCAGGCGCGTTGGCCGGGCGCCGCACTTTCAATGACCATCGTAAAAAGCGCTCCGCTATGCATAGATTTTGAATAGCGTCTTGAGCTCTTATAATACATATTTGATAAATTACAGCACTCGGCCTTTCGGCGGGCGCGTTGGCCGGGCGCCGCACTTTCAATGACCATCGTAAAAAGCGCTCCGCTCTGCATAGATTTTGAATAGTATCTTAAGCTCTTCTAATATTTGATACATTACAGCATAGGGAGCGCCGAGCGCCGCGGCGCGGCGCTCAGCGCCCCCTAGCCCCACCCGGCCTTTCGGCGGGCGCGTTGGCCGCGCACTTTCAATGACCATCGTAAAAAGCGCTCCGCTATGCATAGATTTTGAATAGCATCTTGAGCTCTTCTAAAATTTGATAAATTACAGCACTCGGCCATTAGGCGGGCGCGTTGGCCAGGCGCCGCACTTTCAATGACCATCGTAAAAAGCGCTCTGCTCTGCATAGATTTTGAGTAGCATCTTGAGCTCTTCTAATATTTGACGAATAACATCAAAGCGGGCAAGCGCCGTGGCCTTCAGCGCCCCCTTCTTCTTAGGGAAATAATTTTCGAGTTTTCTTTCTAAATGCATTTCTAAGCTATAAAATAAACACACGTTCCAAGTTTCATGCTTCAACTAACGGCTTAGGCTGTGCGTTGATTTTTCTTAAAACCATTTTCCCCTTTTTACTCCTCTTAAGGAACCCTCCAAGTTTCATGCTTCTAGGACTAACGGTTTAGGCTATGCGTTGATTGTCAGTCAGTCAGTAACGTAAGAGTTTTATCTAGTTAGAAGAAAGTCATGTCATCATCATAATCATGGATACGTTTTGGCTTGTTATAGAAAACACCTGAACACCTTGTATAATTCTAAATACATTCAACACTACATCGTGGTAACCAAACTGAAAAAAATCTTCTTAAAAATCTCAAAATAAGTATAATACCCATTGGGGAAATTTGAAAGTTTAGGGTAACTTGTTGTGCTGTTACTTGTACTTTGTATCCATTCCATTTTGAACGCGCGCTCACTAGGGGGCGCTTGGGTAATGTTTGCACACGGGCGCTACATGGGCTAGAGACGCCTCTGGATAAGGTTCATGTTTGGATGGAGTTTTGACAACAATAATACACGCATGCGTGCGGTCGGTGCACCGGTCGGTACAGCACTGAACGCGTTCATTTGTTTACATAGACCGTACGCATGCGCACGCGCTCGACCGACGGTCCTCGTACGCAGTGCGTAGCAAAATACGCGTGCGTACGCTTAGCTCTTGTCGGGAACCCACGTTCCATTTTCAAATTTTTCAAAGAAAAATTGTCAACTCACATTGATTTACGCGATCGCTTTAGTTATTTGTGTTGCTGGAATCGACGCCCAGTAATACCTTTATGGTCGACATGATGCCTCGGCGAGGGATGGTGCGAGGGCGAGGGGCGCGGCAGCGAGGGCGAGGCCGGCCACGTGGTGAAGGGCGAGGTGGGCGGCGGGTGCGGGGAGGCGGCGGGCGCGGCGTGCGGGGAGGGCGCCATGGGGCTCGCGGGGGACGCTACCACGCCACCCGACGCGCCGCTCGACCCCGGCGGGGACGTCAGGTTGAATGAACCACCGCCCATCTGTTATTGAATACCAACATCTATTCACAACCTATCTGCTAATGAATTACTTTGTTTTGTCACTTTTTATTTGTTTTGTGTTTACTACTCGACCGAGCTAAGTTTGCACCTCGCGTCGATCACGTCACACTGGCGCTTGCATGTTTTGGTCCGATATCAAGGAAAATACCCAATTCAATAGAATAGAATAACTTACAACTTGAAAAATTACAAATAACAAAATAAGAATACATGAAAAAAATTGTGATGTACAATGGACGGTCTTATCGCTAAGAGCGATCTCTTCCAGACAACCAAATTTCCAATATTTTAAATGAGAAATTGTATTAGGATAGAGATTACTCAGATAAGTGTGTAAATTTAGACCTGATGTTGTGCCGGCGAGGCGGGATGCGGCGTCACGGGCGCGGAGTGTGGCGTGTGAGGCTGCGGCGGCGTCAACGGCGCGGGGAAGCGAAGCCCTCCTAAACACACATACATTAATACATACATACAATATCACAATGAAAGTCTGAGTTGTAGCGCTATCTAGCGAACTACCTATTTACTTCTTCTTCTTCTTCGTAGTGTCAATGGTACCCATGGTATTTTTTTCCTATGTGTTTTGCCCACAAATAGGCCACATTAATTGCGTTTTCCGTAGCACAGTCAGATGTTTCAGCATGCAGGTCTTAGGGCACTCTGGGCAAGACAGCAGATGAGGCATAGACTGAGGCCCCGCAGTAGCAGTCCGCGTGGTCGGTGTACCCCATTTGACTAAATTATGCCTGCAGCGGCCCACCTAGCTCCGAAGTCTGTTCAAAGACTTCCAGGTTGGCCATGAGAGTTGGTTACCCGCTGGAAGTTCTTCTGCCAGCATAACATAATCAATACGAGGCGGGTATTTTTTAGCCCACAGTCTCTTACGTGCCTCAATTAAACCTAAGTACTGAACACGTAGAATAGAAAGGCTGGGAATCGATAACTAATCTGCAACGCCAGATTCGCACTTACGAAGTTATAGCTCTCTAGAAAGTTGCCAATAAATAAATGGCACCAGAGAGCTGCCGAGTAATAAACATTCATAAACATAACAATACAGGCTCTGGGGTTTGTTTGTACCCATGTCCTCTCTTTATATTACCTGGTGGCATCGGAGACATCGGCGATGGCGGGTTGTCATCTTCGGCAAGCAGTCTCGCGTTTATATCGTCCACGTATTTTGATAGGAATGCCTGTGTAACACAAAAGATTAATATCGACTATATTCAATACTTGAAGACATTTAATTCTCGTCGATCGATAAATCGATCTATATAGAATAGATCTATATAGATGTATCGATATATCACATTCATTTTTAGAAAATCTCGTTTTATTGTTTTCAACAATCAACTTTATCGATAATCAACATAAACTTACTTTAGCTATTTCAGCAGATGGCGTTGTTAGTAAGATCGAAAAATATTATTCTATTTCATCAGTATGTTTCGTATTTAAATAAAATTTTAAAAACACAATTTATCAAATAAATAATACAGAGCATACCATACCAGCTCATTCATTCTAATAAAAAATATGAGTTTTTTTTAATAAAAAATAGCTTTCGGTTTAGTTACCAAACACGTTACACGGGCTGGATCGATTTGTATGGAACGTGTATCGTGATCTGGTAAAGAACTTTTTTTTTATATATCCGGATATCAAAAGAAGCCCTACACAGAGCTAGAAATGAATTAAAGTCTTACCTTTAGCCCTTGTGCTGGTGCAAATTCGTCAACAACAGAGCTGCGGTCGAACTTGGAGTAAGATCCGTCGCGGATGGTGACCATGCCGCCTCCACGGATTCCCACCTCGATTGAGTATGCACCCGCGTAGATTATACGGATCTGTTATAGACAAGTTATTGTAAAATGCTTGTTTGGGGACGCTTGCGTCTGTTACTTGAATTAGTTAACTATAAATAATAACAGTTTGGTTTGTTGATATTTATTAAAATCATTTTCAGTGTGGTTATTTTGTAGTGTTCGTTCTCAAATGCCAGTTTTTCATTTACTTAAGCCCCGCACAGTATTTTTTTTAATACAACTAGCTGATGGAACTATCATATGGCCCACCTGATGTTAAGTGGTATGGTAATCATCGCCTATAACAAAGCAGTCGTAGGTCATGCACGTCAAGAACGCGCCCTACGATGCATTGCCCTGCGTCCATCAACTTGAGGCATACAGATGTGCCTCACGTGCCAGTAATTTCACCGACACCCACACCCTTCAAACCAAAACACAGCAATGCTGATTCACGGCAGAAATAGGCATTGGTGGTAGGTAGTACTTCCCAAAAAAATAAAATAAATAAAAAATAATAATGCGTTTATTGTTATCTTTTTTACAAATTAGGAAGGTAATAATACAGTAGGATTTAGAGTAGGTAGGCACAAAATATCTACATAGATATATTGGTACACTTTGTAAGGAACTGTAAGGTTTAGAGAGGTTTATGAAAACCTGTAACACAATATAATACTCAGAAAAGAGTCACCTTTCTCCAGGAGTGCGCCAAGAGAGTGAAGGTCGGTGTCGGCATCTGCGTGCGGACGTGATGCAAGCCGAGCTGCGGCAGCGTCGGCAGCCGACTCAGCGCCAGCAGAGGGGAGTATGTCTCACGCAATACCACGCCCAGAGACACTAGGTCCTTGTTACTGGAATATACAGTGTAATTCTTCATAATACATACGTCATTTTTATTTGTTTACAAATAAAAATTACGTAAACTTAGCTTAGTTTTTTCGAAGGAAACAATAGTGAAAAAACTCTGTATATTTTTTTGATTTTATTATGGTACTTTAAAAAAATTTTGTTTGCAACAGCCTCGTCTAAACAAAACGGTGTAACTTTTAAAATAACGATCTGTTACGATGAAACAAACTCCGTAATGATTGGAAATAACAGGAGCTCCTTATAAAATTAAAACTAAAATAATAACAGTCCTCAATTAAAAGTTAGAAATGGTTTTGTGGGCTTCTCCCACATTCCTAGCTAGGTAGGCAGTATTTACACTTTTGTATTATCGACAACACGATATCGTACCGAGCGATGCGAACCCGCTTTCTGAGACAATGGAACAAAACCCCAGTGTGTTACGTCACGGCTGCCGCTACTCGACCGGTTGGCTGGGCCGCGCGCGCGCCGCGCTCGACACATAACCAGTGAGAACCTCCGCACGACGCGAGACGCACGCCGCTCGCTGCTATTTTGTTATCTCCCTAACCGTTTCGTAAATAATAAAGTACTGAACAATACAAGATATTTTCGTGCTTTAGTTTTTTAAGAAAAACGTAAGTATGAACAAAATACGTACAAAAGTTTGTTAGTATGGATGTTTGTTACTCTTTCACGTAAAAACTACCAAATGAATTTTAATGAAACTTTACAATAATCACAACAACACATAGGCTACTATTTATAAAGATATTTTAATGGAGAACGGATGTAAGTAAGCCACTAGTCATCAAATTAAACTCACCAGTTGATATAGTGATCGAGATGATGATGCAGCATATGATGTGCATTAGCAGCGGGCTGGTGCGCCGGCGTGGCGAGCGTGTACCGATGCGAGCTCGCACTCCACTGGAGCAGCGCCGTGGCGCGTTGGCCGCCGCCGAAACCCACCACCAGCGAGCGGTACGTATACGAACGGATGCATACGCCTTGCCAGAGGGACTCGCGCTCTGGATTACATATATTATATATAAGAAAAAAATAACAATAATAATAATAATAATCTTCGCTCCTGTCAAAATAAGCATTCTAATCATAACCACATTGTATTTACCTACTGTAACATCTAGACCACGGAATAGAGGGGACTCTTCAAACACAGGTTACTATAACTTAACTGAAGAGTCCCAACCCCATTTAAAATGTAAGTTGTAAGAAAAATAAAAAGATTTTAGATTTTTTTTTTGATACAAAGAAAAAAAAGATATTTATTACTCAAATTTAAATGTACGAGTAATAAGTGAAACCAGGAATTTAAGGAAAACAAGGAATTACTTTGGGAATCGAAGACCAGCTTGCCCGGGTATAGCGCATCTGGAGTTCCGTGATTGTACAGGTACGTGGGTTTGAAAATTGTTGGTTCGTGTGCTATCATACCTCGACTCTATCATCGAAATCACTCTGCAATATTCTACTCGAACCTCATCTATAACGTAAATAATTGACCCCTGTTGGATGAAGTGCGATTTTCTAATCCGAGATTGCAACATATGGGTTAGATGAAATTATTTTTAGGGTATAATACCTAAGGACTTGCCTGTCTGATTCCTACTTAGGCTAATATTGTTGAAATATAAATACGAAGCTTAAATAAATAAATTAATAAATAATAGGGGTAGTCGGCTACGATGTTACCTTGCAACGGTCGCAGCGTGAAGTCATAGAGCAAAGTGTGCAAATGCACGATGGCGGCCCAGTCCGCTAGGAAGGCGTCTGCAGTCCGACCGGCGTCAGTACCCAGCTCGTATTGCAGGTACACGCAACGTCTTTCACCTGACAAAGTAAACAGACCTTCGCAGATGCAAATAGATAGATAAATAATGTTTTTGAATGCTTCTAAATATATATTTATTTACACAAATTTACAATTAAACAAAATACAAAATACACAAGAAACAGTTAAGTTATCTGCAGACCGGTACAAACGATCTAGAAAAAGCTCAACTGATCCAAATCAGTACCAAACAGAAGCGTCCCCAAGACGCTGGTGACATTGCCACGCTGAATAGCAATGCTAATGCGCTGCGCCAGATTCCCACCAGCCCTTGGATCACGCATCGCTTCGATCAGTCGCCTAGACAAAATTTTGAAGACCCGCAAGGCATCGGTTCCCCACAATAATAAATAGATCTATAGATGGCCAATACGTGCGAAGCTGACTAAGCCGCGGGTCCTCTCACGATGTTTTCCTACACCGGTTGAGAGCACTAGCATCGCACACATACATTTTCGAAGAGAAAAGTCCATAGGTGCACCACCGGACGTTTCCCTAATTAGAGATAGGATATGTACCGGCTGAGGAATGAACTCGTGTGGTTATTTCTTTTCTACGGATAATGTACCTTGCTCTTTAGGATTAGGCGTGCGTACAGGCGAGCCATGGAACACGAATTCCGCCGTCCACACCCTAGCTTGGTTCTTAGTGGTGAGTCGCACGGTGGCGGCTAGTAGACGGGATCGTAGCGCGGCGGCGGCGGCTGGCTTGGCACCGGCGGGTAAGGGAAGTGCCACTACGCGCATGGCGAGCGCTGAGCCGCTCCACTCTGGCTGGACCCCTCCATGGGTGACACCGCGTTGCGCTAGCTGGATAAATGAATATTGGTGGTCATTTTATATCAAGATTACAAGGATCACTTTGAAACGTCTTAAAGCTAGGCGAGTCTAGGTGCCAAGTGTGGTGAAAGGATTATAAATACGCCTCAAAGAGGCTCTTTTCGAAAGTCTTTTCTTATAGAGTGTATTTGACACAATGACATATTTTCGAACTTTTTAGGTTCTACGACATGCCGGTTTCTACACGATGTTTTCCTTCACCGTTTGAGAGCACTGGCACAGTGTACATACAATTTTGGGCAGAAAAACTTATTGGTACACCGACTGGGGATTTGAACCCATCGGAACCAATCGGGTGAGCGGAAGGCGGGGTCGTTCCCACTGGACCGGCCGTGCTCAGACAACTACGACGAAATAGTACTATACCTCTTGTGCAAGATTGACAAACGGCACCCGTTCGTCTGCCGCCGCGACTACATGCGCCAACTCTGGGAGGAAGTACGCTGGCTGACGGACTCGCACCGCGCGGGCGTTGGCCGCCGATAGCTTACGCTTGCCGGGCTGCATACCTATACACAATAGACCGTATTACAAAGGGTTTGGGTATATTTTTGAATGATAACGGGATTATGAATCTGCTATAGGAATAATTCTAACTAGCGAGGGATAATAACCTATCTATATCTACATATTACTAGTAGCCGTCGGTGGCTTCGCTCGCCCCGTTCCCGTTACTTACATTTGTTCTCCGTTACAATATCTTTATAAATTGTAGCCTGTGTTATTCTAATGTATAAGCTATTATTATCGTAAAGTTAAACATACACACTTTCGCGTTTATAATATTAGTAGGATATAAAAGAAAGTCTTGTTAGTTACACTATTTATAACTCAAGAACGGACATTATGAGGCTCGGAATAAGAAGAACTGAAAGTCATCGGGGAGTTTTTTTTACATACCCGGTGTATCAAGGGGCGTGAACGGTCCATGTGTGAGTGTGAAGGTGTCTAACTCGACAAGCGAATGAATGCGAAGGTAGGCTCGAGCTGCGCCCGCCGGCACCGGCGCTGAACTTGAATGCTGTTGGATATAAATAAATAAATATTATAGACAATCCACACAACACTATCTGGCCCCAAACTAAGCAGAGCTTGTACTATGGGAACCAGATACTCATATACATATTTTTTGTAAATATATTACTTACAATACAATATAACACCCAGTCAGAGAACAAACATCCACGTTCACCACACAAATATTGGTTTTCGGTGGGGATCGACCCCACGACCTACGGCGCTGGCAGAGCTACTACCAACTGGAGGCAAATATAATAAGAATATAATACCTCGTCTTCGCACTCGTCGGGCGTGCAGCGACGCGCTCCGGCAAGGTGGAAGGAAAGCGCTACGGAACACGCGCTACCGCTGTTAGAGGTGTTACTAGTCGTCGCAGTAGAACCCGCTGCTACTTCCTTCATTTCCACTATCTGAGTAAAACATAAAACATAAAGATAAACATTATTGATTTGCATAAACGAGTCGTATATCAAAAGCGACAATCTGAAAAATTTTAAGACTTGTTGGTATGGCATTATGGGAATTTAAAATAAGGCAACAAATTTTCTTCAAACTTTATCAAATATATGTCATTCAAAATCGACTTGTGCAGATAGTCGTTTTTGATTTTTTTCGACTCTAAACATCCTATGAGACGGCTGTAGAATATAGCAACAGAGCATTATGTCGACTAAAGAGCACTGGTGGTCTAGTGGTAGCGGCCCCGCCTTCCGATCCTAGATCGTGGGTTCAAATCCAGTCGTGTACCAATGAGATTTTCTGACAAAAAATGTATGTGCACTATGCCAGTACTCTCAAAACGGTGAAGGAAAACATCGTGAGAAAACCGGCGGGTCATAGAACCTAAATAAGTACGAGCAACACGTGTCAAGGGTCACGTAAAAAGGGCCCGCCAGTGGCCTACTTGCGGAAAAACCAGCCCGCACATCAAGTGCGGATGATACAAATTTGGTAAAAAGATGTTTCATACCAATATGTGGTCAGTATGGCGATGCAGAGTGACGTAGAGTCTGTCTGGAGACAGCTTGTTCAGAGGATGATTGGGTCCGTGCAAGAACGGCAGATGTTCGCACACGCTCGCCGGCAGATGTTGCAAAGTCTTCTCACAACGGCGCGCTACCAGCCAGAACCTGAAAGAGGATTTACAATCAGTTGGATAAATATTAAACGTCGCCATTTCTATCTCAGTTACCCGAAGGCGGAACTTGCTACCACATTTCGTCTACCAAATGTTGTTTTCGTGTGAGCACGTTTCTCTCTCTTTTGTATGGAAAAATAGATGAGACAAAAACGTTTCGATCGTTTCTACGTAATGTATTTTATTCAGAAACAGTGCTTGAGTCTGTGTGTCGAGCATCAATTCATCAGAAATCTTAAGAACATCCTCTATTTTAAACAGCCTAGATAGTGCAAATTCAAATTCACATTTACATTTACATTTACATTTACATTTACATTTACATTTACATTTACATTTACATTTACATTTACATTTAAATTTAAATACTTCCATACTTCTTAAGAATAATATTAGCTTGCTATGTATAAGTTGTTCTCTTTACTAGTATAAGTTATAACTTTTCTGTACGTGCATGTGTTACGTTATAATCAAGGTCAAAAATGTAATATTTTAGTTTTTAGTTATTTTGTGGTTGTAATGTGTTTTGTGCGTTAATAAAATAAAATAAAAATAAATCAAGCATAGATTTTTGTCATTTTTCATATTTTTTTTTTAATTTAACTAGCTGATGGAACAAGCATATGGCCCACCTGATGTTAAGTGGTAACCATCGCCTATAACAAAGCAATGCCTCGTAGGTCACGCACGTCAGGAACGTGCCCTACGATGCACTGCACTGCGTCCATACCCTTACACCGGCACCCATACCCTTCAAACCGAAACACAGCAATGCTGCTTCAGGGCAGAAATAGGCATGGTGGTAGTACTTCCCCGGACGAGCCGTTCACAAAGGCTCTACTACTACTCAAACTTCAATGGAAAACTGACAAAAAATCTATGCTTGAGGCTTGACTCACCACCACCATTCACCACCGTTCCTGAACCCGCGCCATAATCTCGTATTCGTACCTGAGATGTGTAAGCAGAGTCTTGATGAGCGGTATGTTGGTGGCTGCGAGCGCGTTGGCCAGGTCTGGCATGCGCGGCGTGGCGGGGTAGGCAGGCACGCGCGTGCGCAGTCGCCCGCCGTGCGCGCCCACTGACACCAGGAGTTGCTCCGCGCGCAGGCAGGGAGCCACTACCGAGCATGCTAGCACGCATGGCCAGCCGCCGACGCTACATTCCACCTGAATGGATACAAAAAAGGTCTATCATTAAAAGGCGTGCCTACGCACCAATACGCGCTTCCAAAAACGCGCCCAAAAAACTCAAAAACTGCTCTTAGTAACCATGGACGAATGATGAGTTTGGCCTCTCAGGCTGAGAGAACACTCTCATGAGAGTCTCAGCTCAGATGACAGTAGGCGCCATAGGTCGTGGGTTCGATCCCCATCGTGAACAAATATTTATGTGGTGAACACAGATGCTTGTTCTCTGCCTGGGCGTTATTGTATTCTATGTATGTATTTACAAAAAAAAATTGTATTTAAGTATTATATCAGCTATCTGGTTTCCATAGTACAAGCTCTGCTTAGTTTGGGGCTAGATAATGTTGTGTGGCTTGTCGGCATTATTTATTTATTTAATGAACATGTAATAAACAAAACCACTTAGTTTATGCGTGATGTTCTTACCCCAAGATCATTGAGCAGCACTTTGAGATCGTTCAGCCGCTGCCTCGACCGGACGTGCACGGTGTGTGCCAACAGCCGCTCCATAGACGGTGCGTGCGGTGTTAGAGCCGAGGCCACTCGCTCTCCGCCCGCCAGCGCTGGGACGTGCCACACGCTGAGGGAATCCGCTTCGGCGCCGATGATCAATCGGTAGCCTAGCTCGCAGCCTAGTTCCCTGTGACAATTTGAATAAGAATGACCTCGGATTTAGAGGCCAATTAAGAGGCACCAATCGATTGCACATTAAAATACTGTACGTGATCCGAAATATAATTTAAATATTGAGATATAGCTATCGCATTCGCTCCCTAATTGTCCCTTTCCCTCCTGAAACGTGTGTATCGCCGTCCTTATCGCACTCCACACATACAACCATCTTCCATCGCGCCGAGGGTCGGCGCGCCGACTCTGTTTCTCATTGACGTTATTGTTTTCGCTTCAATAACACGTGCACTGGTAAGTGCTAAAATTTATTTTGGAATTTCCTTGGATTTCAAATTATAGTATATGTTCCTTGAGATCTTACAATAATTATGGTAGATCGATTAGATTTTCATCGATAAAACATCGATTGCATCAATCAATCAATTTGATTGGTTGGATGCAATGCATCCATCACTAAATACTCAAAAAGAAAAGAAGTGACGCTTTGTGAAAATTGAATTATTTGAATTGTTTTCCAAGTTTTTACTATTAGAATACTGTAAAACGTTTGCATTATTAATGTATTGGAATCTTATGGTTATGTGAACTGAATGTAGTTTATGTGGACCTTGAACAAAGTGCGGTAAGTTTTTATAATCAACAGTTATTGTTCAAGTTTGCTATCAAAGTAATAATCGTAAGAACGAGAAACGAAAAGTTTATTCTTGGTAGGTGCAATCTACCTTCTTGCAAGATAAATAAACGGTGTAACCGTTCGTTAAATTCTGCCTGTGTTGGTCTATGTGTGTTTTATAAGTTTTATTTTTAGGTTATTTTGAAAAAGTAAAACTTTTGGCGAAGACCAAAGATGAGCGGTGCTGAAGATGGAAGCCCTAGAAAGAGGAAGCGTCAAAGAAGGTTACCATCATCTTCGTCTGAAAGTGGTGAGACAAGTAGCAGTTCCGATGAACAGTCCTTCAGTTCTGCAAAACGTTCACGCCGTCGACAACGGCCAAAACGTAGACGTGATGCGCGTTCGCATAAAGATGACAAGTTAAATAAACTAATTGCTGAAGTAAGTGATCTAAAAGAAAGATTGTCTCGCAGGCCATGTGACAATTGTAGTCTTGAAGGCGAACAATCATTGGCTAATGATGGTATCGAAGATAATGTGAGTGGAAACTTATACAGTGAAAATCACTCGGATTTAGATGGAGATGAGCCTCAGTTCTCTCTTTCGTTTGGGACAAAGCTGAAGGATCCGGATGTCCTGAAAACACCTTCTTCTTACTTGGAAGTTTTGAAAGGCATTCAGCGGTTCCATGATGTCCAGTGGCAAAATGTCAGGTATGCAGATGTTCAAAAAAGTTATCGGCACACCCCCGGGTTTACTGAATTAGAGCCTAATGAAGAAGTCGAGCGCTATGATACGTCACGCACCACAGCAAATGCTGATAAAGCTTTCGCTGCTATTAGTTATGCTTTGATAAAGCAAAAAGATCAGCTTGAAAAAGAACTTCGTGACTTTTTATCTTGGGCCAAGGCTACGCCTGCCCTGAACCATGATGCTATTCATGGGAAGATCGAAGAAATCTTTGTAACAGGGCATTTCTCGAAGATTTCTAATGACGCCCTTCAGTTGGTCTGCGGCCACAGAGCGGAGGTCATTCAATAGAGGAAGGAGGCTATCTTGGCTTCAGTGAAAGACCCATTGCATAAAAATGTTTTACGAAAAATACCGCCGTCATGCAAGAATTTATTTGACGCTGACAAATTCACGTCTGCCTTAGAAAGAATGGGTGACTCCCGAAAAGTTTTTTGGCCACGTGCTCAAGACCGCGCACCTGCTACGCAGACCGGTCCGAATACTGCTCAGACTGGAAACCCTTCTAGTAGTTTTCAATCAAAGTCAGGCCCCTCAACGGGGACACAATCTCAAGTCTCGTGGTGCAACATATTCTAACAGACCCTTTCGAGGTAGAGGCGGAAAATTTAGAGGCCGAAAAGGCTATGATAGACAGCCAGCGCACAAGAGTACTAGAGAAAGACACCTTTTTCCCTCATCCCACCGGGATAGGAGAGGTAATCGAAAATTTTGACTCACCGAGTCGTTTCCGTGCCGGTCAACTCAAGCGTTACCGACAAAGATGGAGAGAAATGGGCGCCCCCAGCTACATTCTCAAGATTATTTCAGGTTACCGTATCCCCTTTTCCAATCGACCGCCTCTTCATCTGCCCGATCGAGACAACTGTCAGCAGGCAACGTGCGAAACCACAGAAATGTCGGTAGTAATAGAAAGGATGAAGGCGGAGCGTGTGTTGATGCCAGTTCAGGTATCCCAGAGCTTCCTGTCACATATAGTTCTAGTGCCCAAGACAGATGGCTCTATGAGGCCAATATTCGACCTGAGATCGCTAAACAGGTTCGTGCTGACGACTCCTTTCAGGTTGATCAATGTTCACAAGATTCCAAGCTTCCTACAGCCAAACGACTGGCTTGTAAAGATAGATCTCTCTCAAGCGTATTTTCATATACCGATCAACAGATCTCACAGGCGGTTTCTACGCCTGTTGTACCGCCCAGAATTGCTGGAGATGAGTTGCCTTCCCTTCGGGCTAAGTTCAGCGGCGAATACTTTCGCTGCTGTAAGCAATTGGATAGCCCAAGTGCTCCGCCGGAAAGGGGTCAGACTTCTTGTATACTTAGACGATTATCTGATTGCGAATACAAGTCCCACTGTACTGAAGAGCCACGTCGGTATCGCCGTGGGTATGCTGAATTATCTAGGCTGGAAGGTGAACTTCGAAAAGTCCGTGCTAACACCGACACAGATAAGATAATACACCGATGAAGAGCATAGAGTATCTAGGCATTATATGGGCATTATATGGCAAAATCGCAAGTTTCTACCCGAGCTAAAGTGCCACAAGTTAAGGTCTTCAATACTCAGACTCTTAGAAAATCGAACGATGAAACTTGTCGACTTTCAAAGTCTTGTGGGTATGATGAATTTTGCCAGTTTTGTAATTCGCCGAGGAAGGCTCAACCATCGACAGCTACAAAAGTTAACTATCAGTCATTGCAGACTCAAGTCAAGGTTTGTCTCTCTCAATCAAGAGTCAGAGAAGGATTTGATTTGGTGGCTCAAGCATCTGGGAGGAAGCTCCCGAATACATATTGCTCATCCCACACTCTTTCTAGTGACAGACGCTTCAGGTATAGCTTGGGGAGCTCAGATAAACAACATGAAGTTGTCAGGCAATTGGTTGGCGGCGGAGAAAGACTTACATTCGAACATGAAGGAACTCCTCGTGATTCAGAAAGTCCTAGAAGAGCAAGGTCCGAACCTGCGTTCAACGTCTATACACCTACAATTGGACAACAAGACAGCAGTGGCTTATTTACGCAACGAAGGAGGATCAAAGTCACACGATCTCCTGGACTTGGCTTACAAGATTTTTCAGCAGTTTGATTTCTATCAGATAGATCTAGTAGCCTACCATATTCCGGGTGTCTACAACGCCGAGGCCGATCATCTATCTCGCCGCCGAAGAGTTCCAGAGTGGCACCTATTACCTCGAATAACCACGTTAATATTCGCCAAATGGGGCACGCCGAGCATAGATCTATTTGCGACAAATCTAACGCGCGTGGTACCCAGGTACTGCACCCTAGACTATACGGACAAACAAGCGGAATTTCACGACGCCCTGTCACAAAAATGGGATTATCCGTTGGCATGGGTGTTTCCGCCTCCGTTCTTAATACCAAAAGTCCTTCAACATCTACATCAATGCCGTGGAGTTTACCTCATAATTGTACCAAGGTGGGAGAAAGTTTTTTGGCGCCCAGATTTACGGAGCCGAGCAACAGCAGCACCCTGGACCATTCGAGACCTTCATCGAGTCCTAGTAGACGTATCAACGGGCAGCCCGCCACAGAATGTGCAGGAAATGGAGCTGGAGGTATGGAGATGTGGGGCTGGAGCGAACACTTGAAGGAATGGACACCACAGCAACGAAATCTTCTTCTTAATAGTTGGCGACCTTCGACGATTAAGACTTACAAGCCTGCTTGGTCCCGGTAAATTAAGTGTGCAGAGTAAAATAATGTAACTAGTAGTAGACCTTCCGGTTCAGATTTAGCACGTTTTTTATCAGATCTGTTTTACAAAGAGAAACTGTCCTATAACACAATTCTTGTTCATAAGTCTGTGGTTGCAACGCTTTGTGAGCCTGAACTTTCGGAGCGGCTTAGAACTCACCCTTTTGTAAAACGAATCTTAACATCAATAGCTTTAACAAATCCAACCCCTACAAAGCCCCCAGTGTGGGATTTTGACCTTGTTATTAAGTTTATGTCTCAAGTTGATTGCACTGCTGATAGCCTCTACCAAGTTTCTAAGCATACGGCTGCTATTTTACTACTATTTTCAAGTAGAAGGCTGCATGATTTAACCCTTCTTTCAGTTAGTTCTGAGAATTGCATTGTTCATACGGATCACATCGTTTTTTGGCCTGTTTTGGATCTAAGACTGACACTGTGGATAACCGTCAGTCTGGCTGGAGACTTATTTCAAATCCCGATAATAGGAGGCTAGATCCGGTTTATTGGATAAATCGGTTGATAGCCACTGGTAAAAATAGAAGGGAATTGGCAAATTGTACAAATCTTTTTGTTACTACTTGTGGTCAGCCCAAGCCCGCATCTAGATGTGTGATTTCAGGGTGGATTAAAAATCTATTAAAAGTTTCTGGTATAGAAGCTTCAGCTGGGAGCCTTAGAGCAGCAGTTGCCTCCAAAAGTTGGGTTGCAAATACGCAGGTGGAAGATATACTTTCGAGAGGCAACTGGAAATCGCAAAATACTTTTAAGAAATTCTATTTTAGGCAGATTGCACAATCAAGCAAGTCTAATCCGAAGATAATGTCAAGTTTTCAGGCAGTCTAAGTACCTGCCTATCCATTTTATTGATTATCTAATCCTTTGTAAGAAGTGATCTTAATTTCTGTTATGTTATATGGTTGATTAAAACAGTTATACATTGTGTATTCTTAGTTTTTGATTATTCTCTCACTGAAAACTTGTTGCCTACACCTAACATTTAGGTAAGATGATATTATAGTGTTATACAGTTTGGCATTACAACTTTTTTAACACCTAAAAGGTTTTAAAGGTTTTCTTAGTCACATTGACGCTAACCACCGCCACCAGGCGATAACAAACATCTCTCAATATTTAAATTATATTTCGGATCACGTACAGTATTTTAATGCAAACGTTTTACCTGAAAATAAAACGTATATTAAAATACTTACCTGATCCGAAATATAATAATTTTAAATTCTGCCTGGTGGCCTCGCAAAAACAATAGACGTAATGAGAAACAGAGTCGGCGCGCCGACCCTCGGCGCGATGGAAGATGGTTGTATGTGTGGAGTGCGATAAGGACGGCGATACACACGTTTCAGGAGGGAAAGGGACAATTAGGGAGCGAATGCGATAGCTATATCTCAATATTTAAATTATATTTCGGATCAGGTAAGTATTTTAATATACGTTTTATTTTCAGGTAAAACGTTTGCATTCCAGCATTATGAAAGGTATAAAATTACTGGAACTTATTTATGAAAAACTACAAGCAACAAAGTTGTGTGCAATAAAATTGCACACAGTTCAGCAAAAATATCATTTTGATCTAAGCAAGGTTTCTTACCAAAAAATTTATTTACCAAATTTTGTTACTTGGTGACAGTGGTAATTGAAAAACAATCCCCCAACTAGAACAGACCCAAAGCTGAAACTCTTGAATTTCGAATGGCTAGCTAATGAGCTTAAACCCGCTTTTGAGAGCGGAAACCTAATGCGACAAACTAATGAAGCAAGCGTATTATGAGAGAAGACAGCAGAAAAAACCCTAGGTGGTACCTTACCTCCAGTAAGACACCTGTAGTTTCTGTCCAGGCACATATCTATCGACTTGCAGATGTCGTGAGAGGCGATCGCGGCACAGTCTCAAGGTTTGCGTGTACAGCAGTTCAAGCGACAACGATCGACAGAAGTATCGCAGGGCAGTGAGAGCTCCGCTAAGACCGGCGGCAGCGAGCCTAGCCTGTGCTACTCCGCGAAGCCATGCCAACTGCGAACTGTGCACTAGAGGTTTGCCTTCTGTAAACAAGACACAATTGAATTGTATTAGGTAACATAATATGACAAATCACATTGGTTTTTTACGATTCTGACGGGGGGGGGGCAAGGATGGTAAGAAAACCGCAAATAAATAATTAGTGGCAGAAGAGAGAGCACTGGGGGTCTAGATCCCCAGTGCTCTCTCTTCTGCGGAAGGCGGGTCCGCTACCACTAGTGGTAGCGGACCCACCTTCCGATCCTAAGGTCGGGGGTTCCAATCCAGTTGTGTACCAATGAGTTTTTCTGTCGAAAAATTTATGTGCACTATGCCAGTACTCTCAAACCGTGTGTGGAAACTGGCGTGTCGTAGAACCTAAAAAAATCTGGACAACACGTGTCAAGCGTCACGCGAAAAGGGCCCACCAGTGTCCTACTTGCAGAAACCAGTCTGCACACCAAGTGATGAATTTAGTAGCAGAAGAATTCTATAATGGGGGGTTTTTATATATTCTGGATATAATACTGCGATTTCTGAAGATTGAAGAACCAACCAATATATTATGTAGTGGTGTAGATAATCAGCAATTTTATCTGGGAATAAAATATAACTTACCTCCAGTTTCACTATCTTGTATAAGTATAGCAATGTCTAGCAATCTCCAAGGGACATTTGGAGCGTCTCCCATCACTGTGAGAGACACACTGTATTCTTGACCGACTGTGAATGTGGCTCGGCCATTTTCTACCTGTATTTACAATAATTGAAAAATTGTATTGCAACATTTGATTGTGATATGAAGAAATTAATTTTATAATATGGGGAAATGAATAATAAAACAGGTAGCTTTACTTTGGCATCAAAACATCTGAATGGATACCACAAACACTTGATTTTTATCTTCTTCTTTTTTTCTTGATTTTTGACAGAATTCATATGGGAGTGAAAACTTGAGATTAGTATTGGTTTGTGTCTCCGTGGTAGCCTGTTTTGATATCTTACCTTTAAGTTACGAACATCACTTGGTAAAGATGCAGTGGTGAGTCTCTGTCTTACTACATGTGCCAGTGATTGTAATGTGGTCCGACGTTCCAATGCAGTTAATGTGGGTGGAGGTACTAGACGCTCTCTGACAACAGCTGGTAGCCGACTGTAGGTGCCCAAAGTTAATACTTCCACTGCAGCAGCCATGTGGAATGTGGGCAGTCTGGTACACAAAAAAATTATTATTATTATTTATAGACGAGTAGCTTTCGCTGATGTATCTACGCCAAACAGTGTTGAATTATAGTCATTAGATTTAATTGATATTGTCATTGTTATTTTTGGTCTTCTTAAATTCCCTTATATTTTTTAAGAATCATCAGATCATCTAATAAACGGTTTAGTGAATTATTTGGCTACACATCTAACTTAAGCACTATCTTATGCTAATCTAAGAGAGTCCCACTCGGTAAAGTTAAACTGATTGAAAAAGGCAAATGCATTTCCCGGCAGCAATCATTTTTTAATTAAGTGTTAAAGCTAGTAGTAATAGTAAAGCTAAGCCCTCAAATATTTTTCAGTTCTAACAAGTAACTCACCTGGCATGAACAAGTGTTTCTCTAGCCACTCTCGCTAATACATCAGCTGTCTCAACAAACAATAATGCTTGTTTATCCAGAAATGCCATGATGTGAGCGGATCTATCCACTTTGGTAGCGCTGCTGGCCCACTTCACCAAGGCCAGGAGACGCACAAATAGCTGACGTGTGCGAGCACTGAATTTATAAATTTCAATTTTTCGCTCCATATCTGTTTTTCTGGGTAACCTGTAATTTATATTGTTTTATGAAAATCATGATTGGTGATCATAGGGGTAATGATAAATTATTAGAAAAAATATATATCTTACAGTTCAGCCAAGACAGTGAGTTCATCGTAAGTCCTTTGCACTATAAAGTCTATTAGTAACGCAAGTGAAATGGAGCCACCACGTCCACCACCGCCTTCGGCGCCCTGGGTACATCCTTCGATTGCCACTGGTACCATTGTGGAAGCTGTCTAATTCAGACACTTAAAATTTTAAATGTAAGTCGATCACATTGTCTCTTGTGTGCGTGTGCAATTGAACACGTTAGTTAAATGAATATATCTCAATTAAACCTAGGATCATATAAATCTAGAACTCCTGTCTTCTGCACACAAAAGTTGCTTCTTTTTTAATTTCTTTCCTTCCTTTCAGATACAGTGATGCCAGATTGCGGTTGCACATTCTCCCCAAATCTTACCCGAAGTCCCCCCAAAACTCGGGTTGTAAAGGAAAACCCTTCACAAAATGCAGAATATTTACAAATTAAATACAATAATTTTAGGCCCGTATTCCGAAACAGCACTTGAGTCTGAGTCGAGCCTCAAGCATAGATTTTTGACACTTTTCAATGGAGAATTGTCAAAAAATGTATGCTTGAGGCTCGACTCAGACTCAAGCGCTGTTTCGGAATACGGGCCTTAGTGTCTTGAGTTCAAATTGAGGTCAAACGGAAAAAGTTTATTTTATTTTATACCATTTCAGCTTGGAGGCTGCAATCACTTCCATTACTCTATCATCTTCACGTCCGTTGGCGTCGACGAGCTCGTCGTCTGCAGTCCCATACATTTTTTTCAGAGTTAAACTTGCTTCGCATTTTTATGGTAGGCTTAAAATGAATGCATCCGTCTAGTAATTGATCGAGTGAGCGAAGCGAACGAAGATCTTACAAGCAACTTGGGCGATTTGGCATTTTATGTGCGTATGTATGTATTTATGTATGTTTGTCTGACGGTAACTTTCGAACCGGTGATCCGATCTGCATGAAATTTGATGAGTCAATAGCTTGTACTTGAGAAATTTACTGGTAAGTATATGAGTAGAATCGGATGAAGGGTTGTTAAGATATGGGGGTTTTTCAGGGTGCAAAAATAAAAAAAAAGACACAAAAATATCAAGTGACATGTAATATGAAAGGACTTTGGTTGGACATTCCAAAACAGTTTTAATTTTTTTTCTAGGACCCTCAGTTTTTGCTATACAAAAAAAATGTTAAATTAAGACAACCAACGCTCCGAGAGCTCCCATCTCTAAGAATTTCGGTGACATCAAGGTTTTTCTACTGGTCGGTCAATTCGTTTGCTTTTTCTTATTTTTTTTTCTTGAAATAATTTTAAGAGGTACCTAGGTACTAAGTTTTCATAAAATGGTAAAAGCGACCTGTTCTGATGATGGAGCCAAGGTCTGTCTAACGGAACTCTGCCAATTGAGTTAAAACTTATTTACCATACAAAGTTAGTGAAGGATAGTCAGAGGCAAGTTCAAACAGTAAATCTGGACAGAAATGCTTCTCAAAGTAGATAAAACACAATGCGTGATGGTGGCACATTTTTTCTGATTAGGTATTTGTTTAGGTACCTATCTTACCTACCTATGTTCAAGAGCATTTGGATCGCATCACGAGATCTCAGTTCGGGGCGAACTACTAGTGTGTACCTAATTCTAAAATGAATTCGGCAGTGCAGATAGCTAACCCCTCGAACTCCCTCGATTGTCATCATGCTCTGCATTGTACTTTGCTAGCGAGTGGAGTACAAATCATTTAAATTCTGTTTAGTTTACGAAGTTATTTTACTGATTTGGATCAGTTGAGCTATCTCTAGATCGTTTGTAACGATGTCCAGATAGCTCAACTGTTTCTTGTGTATTTTGTACATTTTGTAAATATTTGTTTAATTGTAAGTTTCTTTGTGTAAATAAATTTTTTACTGTATATTAATCCCCAAGTTCCCAGTTTATGCAAACATCCCCCAAACATATTGTCCCTCAAATTATCCCCTTACAGCTATAAAAAACCCCCATGTTTGGGGGGATTACCCCCAATCTGGCATCACTGTTTCCTTTCCGCCTGCCCTTCATTTTTACTGTCTTGTCATTGTCACAATTAATTGATTTGTCAGCTGTCATTGCATAATCTCCATAGACTAAACTGTAATGTCACAGTCCACAGTCCATCAAAGACATGACATGGCGCACTGCGAATCCATACAATTAGAAGGGCAAGTCCCAGTTCATCAAAATGTTGTTTTCGTTTCGCCTGTTTGTCTCTCTCTATTATATGGAGAAAAAATGAGACAGCAAAAAAACATTACGTAGAAACGATTGAAACGAGTTGCTGTCCCATCAATTTTCCCTACAAAAGAGAGAGACACGTGGTACGACTATAATACTTTGTCCATAAAACGCGCACCGTATCGCCTGGAGCACCTATAATCCAATAAAAAGTATACTTTGATCATGACGTAGAACACGAATACAGACACAGATTATATTGTGTTCAATGTGCTTTCATGATGATTTGACAGGGTTTGACAACGGTTTGACACCATCAAAATAAAGAAGAAGAAGAGCATATTTTTATTTTGTTTTACGATTTCGCATTTTGCCAATCAAGGTTGTAACAATTCTGAATTCAACAGAAGCATAACGTTGTGAAGAACGTATTGTACATACAAATTGTCCTTTAAATCAACAACCTAAAAGCTAATGTAACAATGTACTCATAGTGGTTCAGTTATACAGACCACAATCGCATCCGGCTTTCAGATTTACATGAACATTTTCGTAGATATACGATCGTATAAATTTGGTGTAAAATCCGTAAGAAGTTTGTGTAAGTTTCCTTACCGTGTCTTCAAGTTTCCAAAAACCCCAGTAGCCAACATGGGGCTATTGACTGAAGGTAGTCCCCTAACGTGGGAGGAGACGAAGGCATTGGCGGAGCATGTTCGACAACACGGAATAGAACAGTTTCTTAACCTGTACAGGAAGCTTCAGGACCGCACTGGGGATGTGCTTAAATGGGGAGATGAGGTAAGCTTTTTATTTAATAAAAAAACATGCTAATGTGGTATAGTTGTACTTCAAACAGGTAACTGTGGATGCTTTTTCTGTAATTCTTCTGTAAAAAAGCTATGATTATCCTTTATTTCATTAAAGTACTAAGCGCAACATTGTACCATGTGTGCTTTTAAATAAAAACCCCTTAAATATTAAAGGTGGAGTACATAATTGTAAAGTTTGATGATGAACAACAGAGAGCTACAGTCAGTCTTAGAGCCAGTGAACTGTTACCTTTGCTACAAGAAAAGGAACTTGCTGATCCAGAAAGTAAGTCATTATGTAGTCAACTCACACATACAATTTTTAGGTTTTTTATAGGATCACTAGTGGCCGCCCGCGGCTTCGCTCGCCCGTTCCCGTAACACCCCGTTCCCGTTGCTTTTTCGGGATAAAAAGTATCCTATGTCCTTCTCCCGGTTCTAAGCCACCTCCCCACTAATTTTCTGCCAAATCGGTTCCGCCGTTCTTGAGTTATAAATAGTGTAACTAACACGACTTTCTTTTATAAATATAGATTTCTACACACTTATTTTAAAGAACCAGTGATGTGATAAGTAGTTGATATATGGAAGAAATCCTTTATTCCGTTGTAACACAAGAATTTCAAAAAAATAAAAATCCAACTAAAAAAATGTAAATAAAAAATAAAATGAAAGTTGTTTGGAAATGACATTTCAAAGTTGCAGAATTACCTAAGTGTATTAGAAGTAGCTACATGATATATGTAGCTACTTCTAATACACTTATGTAATTCTAAATGATGACAAATGGCCTTGTAACAAATATTCATAATGATAAAGTGTTACCTAGTTTATGTATATAAATAAGCAACTCAAACCATGACTAGCATATTTATACAACTATGGCTATCATTTTGCTAGAGGCAATTAATATTTTATTAATGTTACCAAACAAAAATCTACTTAGGTGTATACCTCAAGCTTGAGTGCAGGGCAGTGTATCCTAGGGCACGTTCCTGAAGTGCGTGACCTACGAGTTAATGCTTGGTTATAGGCGATGGTTACCACTTAACATTAGGTGGACCAATTATGCTAGTTCCATCAGCTATATAAAATAACATAAGTTACTAAAAATAAGTCATTACAAAAATGTACACCAAGAGTTATTCTAAACTTTTAGGTACCAATGCTAAATTAGTCATACTAGGTATGAACCATAATTTTGTGATTTGCAAAGTCATTTCAGCTAATGACTACATCCATCTAAAATTACCAATCTATGTTAGCCTCCTGCAACCTAATGGTTCAATTATCAAGTCTGGAACTATATAAATTTAAAAACAAATAAATATTATATTAAAATACACTCATCAACATTGTCTAGGGATATTCCATTTCAAATTGATTTTCATATTTACTAGAGAGAGAGAAACTTGATTGTGTTGTTTTATTAATAAGAATAAAATACAACTGATTGTTTTTTTTTTTTTATTAACCTATTGTGGCCCACTGCTGGGCAAAGGTCTCCCCCAAAACTTTCCATTCATCCCGATCCTCGGCGATCTCCCACCAATCTTTTCGGTGAAGGTCGAGATCGTCCCGCCAACGATTTTATTTATTATTTTATATATGAATAAAAAAATTTAAGCAGGAACAAAATCTCGAAAAATCTGAAATTGAATATTCCTAGACTATTTTGATGTGTGTTAATTGTACATAGTACAATTGAAGTAATAACAAGTTAAAGTTATTGTCATTGTTCTTGGTAGTACAGCTCAAGTCATAACTTGATCTAACGGTATGAGGAAGTCTTGTATTACAAGTCATGTTTGGTAAACTATCCTGTGGGTTACCAAACATGACTCTATGTAGGTTACCACATTGTGTACCTACTTATTTTCAAGTACCTACCTACCTATATTTATCAATATGTAGGTATTTCCCAATTTTAAACCATTTTGAATGTTTCGGGCCTTGAATTGAATTCATAACTGTTGAGCATGTCACATTTTTTTAATACAAATTACGTTCCATCGGCATAAGCTGATCCAGCATATAGCCCACCTGATGTTAAGTCGTAACAATCACCTATAACAAAGCACTGCCATATAGGTCAAGCATGTCAGGAACATGCTCTATGATGCACTGCCCTGCGTCCATCAACTTGAGGCATTCTGCACTACAGATTTCATAAGAATATAATAGTGTATTTGAACTTTTAGATGTGAAATCTCTGTGGCGGCCGGAATATGGTAGTTACATGGTGGAAGGGACACCTGGGAAACCATATGGAGGACTGCTAGCCCATTTTAACATTGTAGAAGCTAATATGCAGTACAGAAGAGCTGAGGCTAGCACTTTCTTGAAAGATGGAGAAGTCATTATGAGCATCACAAACTTTCCGAGGTAACTATTGTAAGCCGGTTTTGGGAATAGGACATCTCTACTGAGACCGGGCGACAAGAAATGACACGAGTCGGGGATAAGAAAACAGCGTCGTAATGACTGGCCTCTCAGCTCAGTTGGTTGTAGCTCTGCCTTCTACGCCGTAGGTCGTGGGCTCGATCCCCACCGAAAACAAATATTTCTGTAGTGAATGCAGATGTTTGTTCTCTGTCTGGGTGTTATATTGTATTCTAAGTACAAAGAAAATGTATAATTACGTATTATATCAGCTATCTGGTCTCAATAATACAAGCTCTGCTTAATTTGGGGCTAGATGGTGTTGTGTGGATTGTCCACATTATTTATTATTTTTATTATTTATGCGTAGATAATTGTTTGCCGTGTTAGAAAGATAAATAGAGAGAGAGTTCTAACTGTATTCAATCGATAATTTTAGCCTTATTATTACTATGCACAGATTGCCCAGTCTCTCTGTGCTCAAAAAATAAATCTAGGTAACAAAGTTGAACAAGATAGCTACTGAGAGATAAGCTCGCCTACTGTACTTTTCCTGTTAAAACTGTATTTTTAAAATAATGTACCATGAGTTAGATCAAAACTAAGCAATGCTTCTACGCCTATACAATTACACCTGTCAATTTGGTAACACTTGCAGATTAGGATGTCCAAACTTCACAAGTCCTCCGTATCCACCGACCCCACATGAAGGAGTAACCAAATCTCTGTACTTCCCTGATAATGCTATATTCGAGGCACATCCGCGATTTAAGACGTTGACTTCAAATATCAGACACAGACGAGGAGAGAAAGTTGCTATAAATATACCAGGTAAGCTATCTGATAACCATTTTAAATTTCTCAAGTTGGGTAAATAACCCTTATTTACACAATAATATTGCCATACACAATAATTAAAACAAATACAGATTTTAACCTGGATTTGATTATACATTGGGTACCTCTTGTACACAAGGATACGCATCATACTATACACTGCTAGCTCTTATGTCCTTACGGTAAGCGTCATTTTTCTTTGTTTTTAGGTAACTTGAGCTGTATCCCACTGTACTACCTACTCAAAAAATGAAAAAAATATACAGGGTGGAATTTTGTAATGCCACCTGGAGGGAAAGTACTCTTATTACTGCAGATAGAAAATTTTACTCAAAGGAAAATTTCCTTTATTTTTGAATAGAAAGCAAACTGCATTCAAAGATTTTCGAAAATTCTCTTCTCCCATACCCGGGAATCGAACCGGCTAAAATGGGAAAAAATTATACCCTGTCTTTTATTGCATCGATCTTTAGGGTAAATTATAAGGATGAATAGTATAATATTATGCTGTATAGTAAAAACATTATTCTGCTTTTAAAAATAAGGGTACATGCACAATTTTAATCTGTTCCTGTTCCTAATAGATTAACATAATATGCTACTATTTATCCCGATAAAAAAGGTTTGGGAAACACTTAGGCCAAGCCGCGGTTGGCCACTGGCCACTAGTAATTGTCGTCTTATTTGTTAGTATTCCGCGATGTGAACACAAAGATTCCAGTGGATGACTCCAGCAAGCACGACAAGGCCGCTGACCCCGGCTGCGTGTATATGGACGCTATGGGCTTTGGTATGGGCTGTTGCTGTCTGCAGCTCACATTCCAAGCCTGTTGCATTACCGAGGCACGCACGCTGTATGACCAGCTAGCGCCGCTGTGTCCTATCATGGTAAGTTTCACTTGTCTATTCAAAAACATCACACAATTAGCCTATAAATGTGTGTGATTTTTTTATAGATAGATAGTTAACTCTTTATTGATTACTATGACACATAAAGGAATACAGTATTTTGCTTAAAAATAAAAATTCACAGTAAAACAATGGGCGGCCTTATCGCTGACAGCGATCTCTACCAGGCAACCTTGGGATGGACAGAATCGAACATAAACATGAGAGGGGGAGTTTGATACTATAGGACCAATCTGGAAATACTTATTACTTTTAGATTTTACAGATAAAGATATAACTTTTCAAATCGGCGTATAAATGACGAACTTATGTGATAACAAACATAAAAAATCCGAATTGAGAACCGACTTCTAATAATCCCCCTTTTTATTTGAAGTCGGTTAAAAAGTGGAATCATCAAAGTCGCTTATTTTGCTGGTCAAGCGATAATCAAAGAAACTTCTTCCTGCCCTTATCCTACTTCATATGGGGTCGGCACAACATTTCTTACTCCTCCATTCCCCTCTGTCAGCCGTCATCTCTGCATTCACTCCTCTCTTATCCATGTCATCTTTCACACAGTTTATCCATCATAATCAAAGAAACTACTTAGTTCAAAAAACCCCGAACGCAGTCTTATCTGGCGCACGCTCTAGTTTGATTCTCTTTTCAGTTAGCATTGTCAGGAGCATCACCCATCTACCGCGGATTCCTCACCGACGTTGATTGCCGTTGGAACGTGATAGCGGCGTCCGTAGATTGCAGGACTCGCGAAGAGAGGGCACTCGAGCCACTTCGGCACAACAAGTTCCGCATACAGAAGTCTAGATACGACTCCATTGATTCTTATCTGTCGCCTGAGCATGAGAAGTAAGTGGTTTATGTTTGACTTGTGAATCTTTGTACGGTTGTAGGCAATAAATATTGCATATCGGCTTTTCCATAGAGCGCTATCTCTTTCTGACGCACACTACGCTCTATGAAGCCGAAATTAGCCGATGATGTCCAATATTTGTTGCCTACTACTTATATATATTATATGTGTATGTTACTATGTGTAGTGTGTAGTATATTTTCTCATAAAATCCAGATCTGCTATGTACGTGCTCGTATGTTTTCCTTTTTTAGGGTTCCGTAGCCAAATGGCAAAAACGGAACCCTTATAGATTCGTCATGTCTGTCTGTCTGTCTGTCTGTCCATCCGTATGTCACAGCCATTTTTCTCCAAAACCGTAAGAGCTAGACTGCTGAAACTTGGCGAGTAGATGTATTCTGTGAACCGCATTAAGATTTTTACATAAAAATAAAAAATAAACTATAAATTTCGGGGGTCCCCATACTTGGAACTGAAACTCAAAAATTTTTTTTTCATCGAACCCATACGTGTGGGGTATCTATGAATAGGTCTTCAAAAATGATGTTGAGGTTTAGAATATCGTTTTTTTCTAAACTGAATAGTTTGCGCGAGAGACACTTCCAAAGTGGAAAAAAGTTAACTTCTAAAGTAAGAGAATGATAGTACTAAAAAAATATATGTTGTACATTACTATGCAAACTTTCAACGATATTTGGTTTGAACGAGATCTAGTCAGTAGTTTTTTTTTTATACGTCATAAACCGTAAACCGCAATTTACCTTTCGACGAACTACAAGAATCTTATTATGTTACATCAAGTAACATAATATAAAGGTTCTTGTAGTTCGTCGTGCTACGGAACCCTTCATGGGCGAGTCCGACTCGCACTTGGCTGTTTTTTTCAGAAACTTATTGATAAAGAAAATATCACCTCCTAGTGCAATTAGCGAAACACATTACGTTCAAACATAAGCGTCTATGTTTTATTTTGAGATAAAATGATGGAATAAGCAGATGGTCAAAAGTGTAGTAAACACTATAAAAATATAG
This sequence comes from Thera britannica, assembly GCA_939531255.2. Classification (NCBI taxonomy): domain Eukaryota; kingdom Metazoa; phylum Arthropoda; class Insecta; order Lepidoptera; family Geometridae; genus Thera; species Thera britannica. The sequence goes on from OW618048.2 coordinate 6,353,606, forward strand.
CAGATAGTCCACCTGATGTTGAGCGGTTACCCTGCCCGTATTAATCGTATTACCTTCCAAGGCACGTCCACTGGGGACACCAACTATGTATTAGGGCACATACCCATTCTTTTCTTTAACAGAAAAGAAAATGAGGAAATATTTAAGAGAATCTAGTAAATATAGTAAAAACCTTCAATTTTAAATATATTGCCAAAATGCGACCTGTCTAATTCAAATTAGTACATTTGTTTGATACCCACGACACAGGGAATCCTAGTGTGGGGTCAAGAATATGTATTTGGGTGCCAATTATTATTTGTTATCAGATTTTGTGTCCAATGTATTCTAGCCTCTGCCTTCAATGTACCTTAGTTTATGTTACAAGTATTATGTATTTAGTCTTAATTTTACTTGTATGTAATTTGTTTACAAATAAATAAATATAAAAAAAAAAAAAAACATCCATACAGGTGTCCCAGAAATCAACGTCAAGCCGAAAACGGGCGATGGGCCAAGTCATGATCATTATCAGAAAAATATAAAAAATATATTTTCACCTTTCGAATTATGAGTATTTAATAAAAACACAGAAAAACTGACACCCTGTGGTGATCTTTTAAGTCTTGTGACTACAAATATTAACTTTTCGAGAAACTTTTTTCTGTAATGTAACCATGAATAACCCTTCTGTAAAATACAATTCGAATTAAACCATAACTGGCTGAGTTTGAATCAATCAATTTTTGGCCAACAACAAGCAACGTTTACAGCATATAACTTTTACAGATACAACGACATTCCAATAACCCATGACCCGGCTATCTACCGGCGGCTGCGTGAGGGCGGGATCGATCATCCGCTAGCGATGCACGTCGCACATCTCTTTATACGAGACAGCGTGTCTCTGTTCTCGGAGCGAGTGCACCAAGACGATAAGAACGATACGGACCATTTCGAGGTAGCTAGATAGTTTGAACTTATATTTAAGAATACGAGATTTATATTATATTACTAGTGGCCGCCCGCGGCTTCGCTCGCCCGTTCCCGTAACACCCCGTTCCCGTTGCTTTTTCGGGATAAAATGTATCCTATGTCCTTCTCCCGGTTCTAAGCTACCTCCCCACAAATTTTCTGCCAAATCGGTTCCGCCGTTCTTGAGTTATAAATAGTGTAACTAACACGACTTTCTTTTATAAATATAGATATCTATATACATGGTGGTTTTTGAGAAGGGCGGTGATGGCCAAGTCAACATTTGGATCAACATTTGCAAGTATATGTTTTGCTAAAAATGCATGGAAATAGCAAATTTTCACTAGGTATTTATATTTTTACACAGAAGAAAACTCACCGAAGGCATTGACTCCTTTGACGACTTTTCACTAACTGTCGTGGTTTCGGACTTGGCCATCACCGCCCTTTTAAATAATCCCATTTTCCCTTGGTCACGCCACCACGCGTGAACGGCTGGATCGATTTGTCTGAAAATGAGCTAGCTTAGAACAGGAGGCGGGTATAGCATACTTTTTATCCCGAAAAAGTAACGGGAACAGAGCGAGTGAAGTCGGCTGGTAATTTAAAATAATCAGTTCAACTCTGCCCACCCCACTTCGCGTCAATGGAAACGCAATGAAGGTGTTTTTTGTTGTGTTATACAGTTTAGTAATTTTTAAACTTTCGCGATTATAAATTGTAAACTATTGCACGGGTATTTATCGCGTATATTACCTTATTTTCTGGTAGCATTAATAACTACCCTCACTTGATTCTTTGTCCATAATGTCCGCGCACGCACTACGACACACAACACTGATAGTATCTACGCACTGTAGTCAGGTATCTCGACGCATACACCTCCCAATGATGGGATTCCACGATGGTGAAAGTCTGAAGCCGTCAGTTCAGTTTAGTGTTATTTTCAGAACATCCAGTCGACGAACTGGCAGACGATGCGTTTCAAGCCTCCGCCGCCAAACTCGTCGATCGGCTGGCGCGTGGAGTTCCGTCCGTGCGAGGCGCAGCTCACTGACTTCGAGAACGCGGCCTATGTCTGCTTCGTGGTGCTACTCACGCGCGTTATACTATCCTATAACCTCAACTTCTTAATGCCTATTAGCAAGGTACTCTGTCGACGGAATAATATTTTACGCCGATTGGTGTAATATTGTGGACAATCCAATCCACGCAACACTATCTAGCCCCAAATTAAGTAGAGCTTGTACTAAGGGAACCAGATAGCTGATATAATACAGATATGCATGTTATTTGTAAATACATATGTGCATACTTACAAAACAATATAACACCCAGACAGAGAACAAGCATGCAGATGCTTGTTCGCAGGTTCACCACACAAATATTTGTTCTCGGTGGGGATCGAACCCACGACCTACGGCACAGGAGGCAGAGCTCCATGTGGTTCCACTTGCTGAAATACCTTATTTTATTGTAGATATTAATTTATTTTATAAAGACCAAAGCTTTTTAAGATAAAATAACTTGGTAGTCTTGCATATCAGATAGCCTAAAATGCGTTTCGCCCTTCATACATTATCAGTCACGAATATAAAGGTTGTCAGATGCTTGTGAATAGAATACCCAAAACGGCTTTAAAGTTTGTTGTTATATCGTTTTGTTGACATAAAAAGATAAATCACAACACAATTGACAAAGACAATTGCTAATAATAATATTCACGAGAATATAAACTTATGTTAGAATTTATTGTTCATTGTTTCAATAACAATTTGTGACAAACACAGTGAATTAATTACTTACTACAACGTCAAATCATTAATTTACGTCAGAATATAACATTTGAGCAAAAACACGTGTTGTGTATGATGGACATAAATGTATTTTCTGCTGTGTTTTGGTGTCATAAAAATTATAAGTAATTATGTTTTTAGTCTCTGTAAGTTTCTGTCGTTCAACCTTCGCTTAGCTGTATGAAATGTTTAATTGTTATTTCCACAGGTAGACGAAAATATGCAACGTGCACAGCGTAGAGGCGCATGCTTGGGCCAGAAGTTTTGGTGGCGACGAGACGTTGGTGCGCCCAGCAGTGTTGCGCCACTTGCTTCTGACGCGTCAGAGGAGTACGCGGAAATGACCATCGATGAGATCGTCAATGGAAAGGTAGTACATCCCGACCGCTGCGCCATTGCCAGGCTGCGCCAGTTTTTTTTTAAATAGATTCAGTATCAATCAAGTTTGACATTTTTTGAGATCTTTTGGTACTTATCTAATCTTTTTCGAGGATGCCAGAGGTGTAGTCAACCCAGTCAGAGGCACATGCAAACAGTCCTTTTGGCAGATGCCTATATATTTCACTCTTAGATGGACTGACATTGTTATAAGATCGCAGGAAGTCGGTGGATGGAAAGGGCTCAGAATCGTTCTTCCTGGAAATGTGTAGGGAAGACCTATGTCCAGCTGATGATGATGATGATCCGTCACATATGGAATACTTCCATAAATAACAATTTGAACATAAAAGTTTGAGAAATTAAACAAGCCTTTGACAGATTTATTAATAGAATATCATTGTTACAACAATAATTCTGGTACCCGTAAATGTGAAGTCAATACTTCCAGGACGGTATATTCCCGGGTCTAATTCCTCTGATCGAGTCGTACCTATCGGGCATGGACGTGGATGCTGACACCCACTGCTCCATCCAGCAATATCTGAAGCTCATCCAGCGGCGCGCCTCGGGAGAGATATCCACCATGGCCGCTTGGATGAGGAATTTTGTCACTACGCATGCGGATTACAAGTAAGTTACGACCATACATTACTTAGTTCGAACCCCAGAATAGTTTGTGCTTGAAAACTAAGGTACCAAACAAATTAACTTCAATATTACCCAGTCCTTTTATTAGTGCGAGCTATTAAGGCGTCATGCTTAAAACCCACTGTCTCAGTAGTACTTTTTTTTAAATACTTGTCTCTAGGTATTAGAATATGTGTTATGTATGCACAAAATTAAAAAAAAAACTTATTGTTGTGTACATACTCGTAATGTTTAGCTACACTTGCGAGCTTTAAACTGGTATCGCTTCATGGCGGATTGTTGTGTAATTTTGTTAGCTTTCAAGTTATCAAGAAGATTAAAAATTAATGCAATTTCTTACTTTTAGGGAATTATTATATTGCAATAGGTCAAAGATTGTGGGCGTCTAAATGAATAGCCAGTAATATGAAAATATATATTTTAAACTGAAGCCGGGCGTTGTCGCTTACCGGGAGACATACAGTTTAAAGTTCGCAAGTATATATCATTCAACACGATTGAAATAAAAAAAATATTATAGTAAAAGATGATTGAAATTAACAAATCTCTTCGTCCTACAGAAAAGACTCGATCGTCACTGAGAAAATCAACTATGATCTACTAAAAACGGCGCACGGTATCCAAACGGGCACTATACCCGCGCCGTCGCTTCTCGGCGGAACCAACGTCTCCAAAACAAACGAGGACATTCCCAAAGCTTTCACTAAAATGATGAATAAGGAGTGCTAGCCATTGCATATTCTAATGCAATGTGTAGTGCCTTTTGTGTGATAAACGCACGGAGCAAGTATGCCGGATTCAGATGGGACGGACGGAACCACAGAACAAAGTAGAACGGCCATGTGGCCGGAAAAGTGTCGCCAAAATACATGAGCATATGCTCCTTTCTCCATACAATGTCAACAGTTTTTTCGGGAGTCGTAAAGTGAAAAATGCCTTGCAGCAGCGCAAGAATTACTTTCCGAACAAGTTCGTAGGGACGCTATAATTTGGGAATTTTCAAGACAAGAGTGAACAGGTAGATTATGGCTAAGCATGCTCCATCTTAGGCTGCATCCTCACTTTCCATCAGGTGTGATGGCAGCCAAATGCTTAGCTATCTATTATAAAAAAAAAAAGTTAAGCGACATTTTAAAACAGAAATACTTTCTTAACATCTTCTTTCCTTCTTTTTTCTTAGAATTCTCATATTTAGTGATATTTTTAAATATAATAGTGGAAATGTAAAACTGGCGACATCGGCTCCCATACAAACGGCGCATGATTGCCTTTCTACTGTATTCAGTATTCTGTGGACGGAACTATAGGCGTGTAAAATACAACACAGACATACCGACAACCAGACAAGGTGTCTGGTGGCTATGTGAAATATCGTCACTGACAGTGATACAATGTATTTAGCTGCAGATTTATTCGGATTAAACAGCTATGCCGCCGATCTTTTCGTCCTGTCTGAGTGAGACGGGCTCTATGATTTATCATCTGACTCTAGGGCACCGCCTTTTGGTATGGAGCGCAGCTAAGCATTATAATAAAGTTAACAATGTTTCATAATTTGAAGAATTGAGCAATAAACCCACCGGCATAAAATGGCGTGGGGAAGGAGTATAGTCCTTATCCTTTCTTAATATTATAAATGCGACAGTAACTCTTGTCTGTCTATCTGTCGCGCTTTTACACAGATAGCCTAGAACCTAAGATAGGACATAGGCTATTTTTTAATTGAAAAAAAGAGTTGTAAGGGATTAAAAGAGGGGATAAAAAGTTGAATTAAAGTTTCGTCATTTTTAGAGCCTTAACTTATTTTTTAGGCTCTTGATTCGATATAATTGATTGCGATAGTCTTATCTAAGTTTCTGTTTAATAACAAAGTATTTGATACATTCAAAAAGTCTACATTACTTCATGGTACTTAGTTTTGTAGCAATGTGCTTCGCTGCGCTCCACTACTTGTACTTGCGGATTCGACTAGAGGTTGTTATATAGTAGTCAGGGTTGCCTTATGTAGATCGAGATTTAAAGAAAAAATATAGATTATATTTAGAAATATGATGATACAGAATCGGTATGGCGCATAGGTTCGTACTTAAAGACTCGAACTGTTAGCATTCCAGTGATATTAGGAAGCATTTTACCAATGTTGTGGAATTGCAGGAACTATTGTAAACAATGCAAATATAGACAGCCCAAGGTTTTCATTTTATATTGTTCTACAGGATTAAGCCCGCCACACACGTAGCTAGAATATACAGGGTGGATACGACAGCTGGGATTTTCTTTAAACCGCCTATGCTAGGCACCATTTTCAAGCTTTTTACGTAGGTACCTAAAATCAATAAAATACAAGCAGTAGTTTAGTCGAAAATTATAATTTTTAAGTTTTTGCCCCGTTTGAACACGATGTATCTTTCCCAACAGCTGATTATGTCTGTACGCATAAATAGGTCATGCACTTCTCGATAAATCTGAGTATAACTTACATCAGGCATCATTTGCGACTAAACAACTGCTCCTATTTAATTGATTTTCGGTACAGAGCTTGAAATTGGTGCCTAGTGTAGGTAATCCCATCAGTCGTATCCACCCTGTATATTACGGTATAAGTTGGTGACGTCATAGAAAAAGAATTATTATAGCTGCGTGTACGGTCACTTGAATATTTGTATCGTAATAATGCCTTTCTATAATTTATATTAATATATATTATAGCTACATACGTGTGTGACGGGTTTTATAGCTCAAGAGTTCTAATAATATTAAAAGGCCTGTATAGCTTCAAGCTGTATGTATTTGCACTGTAGTAGTAGTAATTTGGAGTAATCTGCATGTTACCACAATTATAATGAATATAATATTATAGCATTTATCCACAAAGTATTTGATAGACCAGTTCAGAATGTTTTTTTATTTGTATAACAATTCTTATTTTTTAACTCGTTTTATTATACATTTTACAATTCTTTAATATAGTATGTACATTCATAGATAACGCGGCGGGGTTTTATAAAGAATTGATGAACTTTGAACCGTGACCTAATCATAGAAGTAGAGCACCATAGACAAAGAACGTCAATGTTCAATGAATTTATTCATATTAGGGCAATGATAGTCCAATAATTTCCGTAAAGCATTTAGATGCTAAGCTAATTTAGAAATCCGTACACGTCGTCAAAATGATGAACAGTACACCCTACCGGCCTTATTAATAATCCTGGCGTAGCGTTGGACTAGTTAATCCGTGTTTTGTCACATTTGTTCGAGTTGACAATTGCATGTCAATGCAAGAGACAAAACACGGATTAACTAGTCCAACGCTACGCCAGGATTATTAATAAGGCCCTACAAGTTTATTTTGTAATTTTAGGATATGGAAAATGGCCATGGGTACTCAAAATTATTTAGTTTTACAAACACATCGTCACTATGTGACGTATTCCCAATGTGATACAGGTGTTAGTTATAGTTACTACATTTGCGTAGGATCCACACCAATATTGTATAATTTAAAAGTCTGCAGCTTGCATTACACAAGTATTTTTATCTAATTGTCTTATACTAAAGGCGTCTCGTCCTAATTGGCTACGATACGAGCACACGATGCTTTTTTCGATGACCGATATGAATTATACAAATCTTGAGAATGTCCTCAACCTATTCTACTACCGGCGAAGCCGCGGGCGGCCGCTAGTATATAAATATCATAGCTATATTAATATCGAGGCTTGAAGCTAATTATGCATAAGTTGCACTTTTTTATTAATGGCTTAGAGCACTCTATTTTCGAAAATATTATGCCAGTTTTTCAAAGCTCTTTAAAAAAATTAAAAACAAATTTTCGTACAAATCTGCATTTTAAACCGATGATACGAAAGAACATCACATGAGTCGTTGAAAACGATGATTAAATGAAAATAAAAGAAATTTAACATGTTGGTCTTGCTGCCGAAAAAATTGACAACGTCGTATGAGATTTAGAATCGTTTAACAGATTACTAATCGACTGATTAAATATTTGACAGCTATTTACATCGATTTTTCTTGCAATTTTGAGATAAACAGTTTTCAAATATTTGATTGATCAATAATACGTGAAACCGGGCCTGTATTTCGACGGTCAGTCTTTCGTTTCTCTAAAGGTCCAACCGCACTTGCGCGGCGCGGCGCTGCGCTGCGCGGCGCGACACAATGCGTCAAAATATTCTTTCAGTCATTTTGTATGGTGTGTGTCGCATTAGCGCGGCGCGGCGCTGCGCTGCGCGGCGCGTCGCGACATAGTTGCCTCCGAAAGAATATTTTGACGCGCGGCGACCGATGCGCTGTGAGCGACGCGTCGTGACGCTCAAGTGCGATATAGCAAGCGGCGCGTCACTGCGCGTCACTCTCACGCAGTGTTGCCAATTATACATATTTATCTGTATTTATACAGAATTTTGGCTAGTATTAGAGATTACTGATTTGACCTTACATCTAGACAGATTTTTGGAATCTGATTTAGTCTATGAAAAAGTAATTCAATATAAAAGTAAATTCAATATTTGTGTATAATTAGGGTTCCCTACCCGAAGAGTAAAAACGGGAACCCTATTACTAAGGCTTCGCTGTCCGTTCGTCCGTATGTCTGTTGTCTGTCTGTCTGTCACCAGGCTGTATCTCATGAACCGTGATAATTAGACAGTTGAAATTTTCACAAATGATGTATTTCTGTTGCCGCTATAACAGGAATAAATACAAAAGATAACAAATGTTTTTAAAACTTTCGTGCGTGAGTCCGACTCGCACTTGGCCGGTTTTTTTGTATATTTTCTGTTATAATCTGTGTTGTTTTTGTTTCGTTTTATGTTCTGTGTGTTTTTCGATCAAATAAGATTATACAGATTTTTAGACTTTGAAACCCAGATATTTTGGTTCGGCACGTGGCAACACTCACTCACTCACTCACTCACGCGACAAATGACGCGAGCTGTCGCTCTAGTGCGATAGGGTCTGTGAAGCGACGCGCCGCGCAGCGCAGCGCCGCGCCGCGCAAGTGCGGTTGGACCTTAACTAATATCAATTCGTACAATATCGTAGATCAACCCTACTTAAACCGCTCCGTATCAATACGATATACGCGTACGCAGCGCGCGTTGAAATCCGTGTCGTCCTGGCAAAAAAACTGGCATATTTCTACGTATTTTTTAATTATGACTTATGTTTGCTTAATATAGGGGACTATGGGTTTGTAAAATAGTACTTATTTAAGTTTAAAGTTACCTGTAACGAGCACAAATCCTTAGTTGATTGTATAAATATTCAGTTAAAATCACGTGTGGCGGTGTAATCTATGACTGCATTGTTTTAAACTTGTTGTGAATGTTACCAAGTATATTGTTATGTTATTTTTGGACATTAATTCGATATTCATTCAATAAAGTTATTGTACTGTTTCATTTTAGACTTTTTTTTAACCCGTACCCTGGCTCTTAATTCTTTGTTAGCAAAATAGGGAATCCTATTTAACCGTTGTTAGCTCGTCAATATACCCTAGGCACACCCCGGAAAAAGCAGCGTTCTAACCCCTGGTTTAAACAACATATTATGAACCTACTAATGTTGTTTTGAACACGCGCGTCTGTGTGCGGTTCTTACTCAGACACTCATAGAATGACGGGGATTTACACACGGAGTGTTCCGTTCGAAAATTTTTGTAACAGCGGTGAGGTAAGGAAGCCCCGATTGGTATGGTTTCAGAATTTGTGACTATCTGGTTCTTGATTTTTGGCCAAAACATCCGCACCATCGTTTATTATTCAGGACTGTGTGGTCAGGGTGTTTTGTTGAATAACTTTTTTCGAGCTAAATATTTTTTGAGGCTAAAGTTTTTTGGGCTCCACGGTGTCGTCCGTTCTATACGTAGTACATATTGTCATAACTAAGGTTTGTGCCATTATGCTAGTTCCTAATAAACTTAATTTAAAAATGTTAGAAAATAAAACAACATCTTTATCAAATCGTAAACATACTTATTTTAATTGGAACCAAATATTAATTTAGTTTACTTCACTAGAACTTATCTACAAGTTGCAAAATATGGTGTTGCTCTTGATGGCGCCATTCTTCACTACCAGCGTCTCCAAGGTTACCCGCGTATTCTGTTGGAGAAAAAAACATGAGTTCTACGATAAGAGTAAAATATGAATAATCGTTGGGAATAAAGGATTTTGAAAGGACAAAACAGAAGGCGAAGCTTGGGACGCCCCCCTACCTATTGCACTGGATCGACGAAATTGTAAAGTTCGCGGAAAGTCTCTTAAGGGGGTACGATTTCCATACAAACTTAATTTACACAACTATGGGCGAATAAAGTATTAATGTACACTGAAATAGCTGTAACAGGCTTTTACAGTGGTCCTTATTACCGGCCAGTTATATAAAGTTGGTGTGTCAGCCGTTGGTCGTGGCAGTCGGGGCTTCAGAAAAAGAACTAACAGACTTTTAAGACTATTTTGAGACATATGTTTTAAGCTCATTCACGTATTCAATGCCGAGTACCCGTTAGAAAGAATGACGAAAAAATTACTTTTTTGGTTTTTTATTAATATTTCTGTTATCCTACAGTTTTCTCCAACTTTATCTATCTGGCCGGCAATAAAGACCACTGTAAAATTCTATTATAGCTATTTCAGTGTACATTTATACTTTGTTTGCCCATAGTTGTGTAAATTCAGTTTGTCGGAATCGAACAACCTTAACAAATCGTTCTTTCTAGAAATGCAGCAGAGATAGCTTTCTAGAGTTCTAGTAGACTTTAGGCTGATGGTGATACTTAATATGAGTTTCACTGTACCACTTATGATAGATAAAAAAACCACAAAATATTAACAAAGGAATACAGCAAAACATCAAAGTGGAATACAATGGTCGGTCTTATCACAAGAACGATAGAGGACGATTGGTGTAGAAAAAAACTTTAATGCTTACATAGAGAAAGTATGTATCTCTGCATTGTTTTTACGTGGGTTTTTACACAGTGTGGCCCTTAGCAAATGAAAATTAACAGAAGGTATACCTCTCATCACATGCCGAATGATCTTCAAAGATCCACCTCGAAGCGACAAGACTCGTTGCACGCGCTGCTTTACCGCAGGCGGGCCCGCGGTACAGACCTGCAATATTATAATAAACTTGTTTTCTAAGTCGGTTACTCCACAGCTTCGCTATATGAAACGGGCCACCTTGAGAAGATGAATTATTATATCGCTTTATAAAAAATACTTTAAATTCCAGTTTGGATTTGTATGCAGAATTCAATTCAAAGTGTACCTCTAAAATGATCCGGTCGATCAGTTGTAATGTGAATAGTCCTCCTGACAATCGTTTCAAGTATTGCGCATCGTCATCCAAATCTTCGCCTTCTTGCTGGAAAAAGAAAACATCCTTCGTACACCTGTATGGACTTCACATCTTAATAAATTTTAGAATTGGCGATATACGCGATAAATACCCGTGTAACAGTTACAGTATGTGTTATGATCGCGATAGTTTAAAAAATAATATCTAATCTAGTAATAAAGTATTGATAAACTAGGCTCTTACCTCCATCTGTTTTTCCGTGCGGTCCACTTTATCCATGTACTTGAAATGCAATTCTAAAAGCCTGTCGACCTTTTCGAGGTCATTTTCTGTGAATTTCGCCAGCAGCCTCTGTCTTTGACCACCCTGGCAGTTCCGCAGCATTGACGCTATTATTGACACTACATGCTCTGAAAAAAAAACACACCTTTGATTTTTATCATAAACTAGTGGCCGCCCGCGGCTTCGCTCGCCCGTTCCCGTAACACCCCGTTCCCGTTGCTTTTTCGGGATAAAAAGTATCATATGTATTCTCCCAGTTCCAAGCTTCCTCCCCACTAATTTTCTGCCAAATCGGTTCCGCCGTTCTTGAGTTATAAATAGTGTAACTAACACGACTTTCTTTTATAAATATAGATAGTTATAGATATAGATATTTATGTAGCAGTAGTTATGTTATTATGATCGCAAAATTATAGATTTCTGACGAGTTAAGACTGTTCCTTAAAAACATTTTTTTATACAACTAAATGATGGAACAGGCATATAGCACACCTGATGTCAAGTGGTAACCATCGCGATTAACAGAGATACAATGCACTGCCTACACAGAATTATAAATATATAGTACTGCCTACGATGTAATGCTCTGCGTCCATCAACTTGAAGCATATAGATGTTCAGCCTCACGTGCCAGTAATTACACCGACACCCAGACCTTTGAAACCGAAACACAGCAATGCTACTTCACGGCAAAAATAGGCACATTACATAGTAAACTATACCTTCATGTTGATCCACAGTTAATACTCTCTTCCGTTTGGGCGTCTTCATAAAGAGCGGGAAAACAGTGCGCAGGCCTAGAATATCGACGAACTTATTGCAGTTGTCTCGACCGTCAGGGCCCGCTAACGCGTGGTCGAGCACCTTTAGCGAACCATTGCGAGACATTTTCTTTTCCCTGAAATATAACGTGCCTTATCTCTTCACCACCCGCCCACACGCCCGACATTTTTAAGATCACGAGAAGCTATGTTTACAACACAAACATTGGTTCTCGGTGGGGATCGAACACACGCCCTCTAGCGTAAAAGGCAGAGCTACTATCAACTGAGCTGCGAGGGCTAGCTTTGTGTGAGTTGAGTACAGCAAGGTCAAGGTCAAAAGTCAAAGATGTCTTTATTCAGTAGTAACACAAGGATCACTTTGAAATATCTAAGCTAAATGAGTTTAGGTGCCAGTTTCACGCGACCAAGCCTATAAGAACTGGCAAACTACGGCTTGGTTCCTTTCGGTTTTTTGTATTATCCTTTTACAAATCAAATCAAGACCTCAAGGTTTCTACCCACTATCCCGTAGCATACCATGACCGTGCTAGGAACGTAGCGGTAGCGGTCAAAAAATATTATCTGTATTGTAATGTATAAACACTTGCCCACTAGATCGTTCCGTCACCGACCGACACCGTCGCGTGCCATGCACGGACCGTCAACTATTTGTCGGAGGGAAACGGGTTCAGAACGATGTCGACCCGCTTCAGTGGGCGAAGTAAAACTTGCTTTCCGTAGCCGACACGTTCTTAGCACGGCCATGGTATGCTACGGGATAGTGGGTAGAAACCTTAAAAGCATAAACAATTAGAATACAATGGGGATAGAACAGTTTAGCTGCAGGTAAAAGTTAATACCTCAACATAAGATTCATAAGTTGCAGCCCTTCTCCGCGCAGAAAACGGTCGCGATTCGCGGGCTCCATCAGTGCACAGCATAATGAGTCAAACATGTTTTCCATTGCCTCTTGTTCTTCTGCGCCGGCCGGGTCGTGCCTTTTGTAAAACTGGAACGGGATTATTCAGGGTATGATAATGTAGTTACACAGAGTTCAGATTGATTGTGTTTTTTAAATATGCTTGATACAACACAGAACAGAAACCAAGACATATTTCGATTATTTTGATATAACTTTTGTCAGTTATGAAGTTCCGACAATCGCTTTTAACGGCCGTGTTCATAAATATGGAGTCTCCCTCCATATTTATGAACACGGCCTAACGGTTCCCTGGAAGAAATCGCTATTAGCGATAAGACCGCCCCTTGTACCACTAGTTTTTAAGTATCTTTTCAGCCTTACGTTTTAAGTTTTGGTGTACAATAAAGTGATATTCTATTCCATCCAAAAACCCGCACAAAAATGAGCATTTGCGAACGAGAATAAACGAAACTCAGAAACAACCAATACAGTTCTAATAATTACTTGTTAAATCGACTTACCGCAAGTTGTTGCAAAAGTACATCAATGCCATCCAGCTCTCCCAACAGTTTTCTGTTCTCAGGTGTATGCTGTAGTAATATTGACAATATTTCTGATGCATATAATTTGTTTCCATCAAATGGAACTTTATACTGCAAATATAATAGGAATAAAAATGATTAAAACCACCCATACAACAAACAACTTAAAACTAAGTACATAATTCTTCACCAGTACCTTCAGTCTTTTCAGTATCCATTGCATGAAACCCTGTTTGGCTACATCTGTACATAGTTCAGGCCTAAACTCTGTGATGTTTTCCACAATACCTGGAACAAAGTCAAAGTCACTAATAAGAGATAAAAAACTTGACTTGAAAGAGATCTGAAGAGGTATCTACCATGGTAGATAGATAGATAGATAACACTTTATTGTACACCACAAGAATAGAACATTACACACAGCGAAAATACTAAAACTATAGCGAAGTTCAATGGGTGGTTTTATAGCTATGAGCGATCTCTTCCAGACCTACCATGCCTCGGGTTTAAGTCTTATTCTTTTGCTTAAATCCTTTATCTTTAGCCGCCCGCGGCTTCGCTCGCCCGTTCCCGTAACGCCCCGTTCCCGTTGCTTTTTCGGGATAAAAAGTATCCTATGTCCTTCTCCCGGTTCTAAGCTACCTCCCCACTAATTTTCTGCCAAATCAGTTCCGCCGTTCTTGAGTTATAACTCAATAAATATAAATAGTGTAACTAACACGACTTTCTTTTATAAATATAGATATTCATTTACCAAGAGTATTGTGAACTGCATCTCTTTCGTCCGGCACTTGCTCGTCCAGTCTTGCAAGGTTGTGTAGAAGCAAAGCTGGTGCTTCGGCCTCGGCCAGTGCATTGATCAAGTCCTCTGCACCCTCTTCACTCTCATGGAGAATGTCTACATCTGTCAACTCCTGGAATTCAAAAAACATGAAAGGGACTTGTAACATTTTTGAATGGAGCCTGGCCAATCGTCAGCAAACATAATTCTTTTTTAAAACTTCTGCTACATAATAAAACCTACAAATATGGATTGACATTCAAACAAAAATATACAAATATATGAATTTATGGTAAAAATAACATAAACAGAGCCAAAATGATACCAGAGTCCGCTCAAGATAGCTCTATGTGGCAGGAAATATTAATATACAACTTGAAAAAAAACAAACCTGTAAAAGGTTGACAACTTTGGTAGAAATATCAGTGTTGTCGTGGGAAAGCAACTCCAAAAGAGAGTTAACACATTTTAAGTCCACAAGCAGCGGGTATTGATCAGGAACTGTGGCCACTGCACTCAATTCCTAGAATAATAATAAATTAATTATATTGAAAAAAATTGCAGTAAGTGTGTTACAATTAATCATCTCAGTAGTAACAGAACCAGCAAATTGTAGAGCATACGAAGCTGGAAAACATGTGTCAAGTGCATGATACATTCTTTGGCCTCCTGATCAAAATGTCCAACTTTTGGACATTTTGCTACATAGACCTTTTGATCTGGAGGCATTCTTTGAGGGTAACTTAAAATACTTTCACCACACTGGATCGCCAGTACTAGTGTCAAGAAGAAGGAAAGAAAAAAGGCAGGTTATTTTAGATACCTACCTGTAAAGCTTCATGAAGATCTAGTTCACTATCCATAAACTTTTCAGGTTGGTCAGGGAATTTTATTCTCATCTCTCGGTTCCTCAGAGCTTTTTTCTCAAAATTAAGCACCAGTTTTTTTACAGCGGTATCATCTAAAACTTCACCCTGAAAGAAACAATCATTTAGTCAAGAATTTAATAGCATAAGTTCGAAAAATGTTACTTACTAAATTTTATGTAAGTAAAGGTACCTGTGTTACTTCGGTCTCTACATATCTGAGGATATCTTCTCGTTCTTTATCAGTTATTGTGGGTTCTTTGACCAGGGACTGGCTTAGTTGCTGCATAGTATGCTCTCCTTTTGGCTGCTTGCTAAGGCGGCGCATTTTCATAGCCCTGGATGGCTCTTCGTCGGAATCATCACTATCATCATCATTTGGTCTTTTGGGTGTTGGAACCGGCTAGTTAGAATAACATTTAAATGAGAAAATAGGAACTAAGTTAACCAGTTTTATTTTGTGGTGTTTGGGTTTGTTATCATTCTTTTCACATTTACCTTAAATGAAAGGAGCTCTCCGACATCCATTTTGGTTCAGTTTTATTAGCTATTAGATTCAGCCACCTATTAAATTAAAATTCCGTAATCATGAAATTATAGCAACCAAGAAAACAAACAAGGCTTTCTAGGTTGTTTTTTTTTTTTGACATTGACGTTACAAAATACATGCCAAAAAGATGTCATTGTCATGTTAAATACTATCCAATCGATTCCTAGATGGCGTTGTACGTAGCAGAAACTTGGAGGAATTAGAAATGGAGATGTCAAGGCAGGGCTTTCCCCTCTGCCGATCATATAACGATCTCGATCATATCCTTTAAATAAAACTGTTTTACTCGCAACCGCAGCCATTGTGTGTCGTTTCATGTCGCGAAGTGGAGCTCCGTGAAAATGGTGAATTGCATGGTAATTTCTTGTAAAAGACGATCAGAGACATCAAACTTCCGGGAACATGGTATTTCCTACCACAAGGGAGTATTATTTTGTCAATTGTGTTTGTAATTTTGTAGAATTTAAGTTCAAAAGAAATACCGGTTGCGACAGATTAGCGACAGTATTACGACACCATTGTCAAAGAATATACCTTGGTAGAAGGCATAGTGTTGGGAAAAGTTGAATGAAATTGATGAATGAATGAGTGATAAAATAAACGTTAAATTATTATCACATAATGTGTTGTCTAATTACGTATATGGTGTTTTTTAAACCCCCGACGTAAAAATGACGGGATGTTATGAGTTTGCGGTGTCTATGTGTGTGTCTGTCTGTCCCATCGTAGTTCCCGAACGAGTCAACCGATTTTAATTTGGTTTTTTGTTTGTTTGAAAGGTGAATAGTCGGGAGTGTTCTTAGCTGTTTTTGATGAAAATCGGTACAAGATGGCTGCCGCCACGATATGTCGGATTACATTTATTCACAAATCCCACAATATGGGTATCCTAGGTACCAGTCATCAAACCCTCTACTCATCAATGTATAAAATAGGACATGACATCATACTCAAAAATAAAGTCGTGGGCGTAGTGAAAACATTTTTTTGCCTATTTTATATTTATTTTATGTCCTGTGCAGGTTTCCAAAAAACCCTGTTGCTTGAAGAGTGGACAAAATTTTTTGGCCAAAAAACAACATGGCATGCAACAAGAACGAGTGTGATTTGCTCGGAACATTTTGCAGAAAGTTCTCAAACTCGGGCAAACAAACATCTGCGTTCACCACACAAATATTTGTTCTCGGTGGCAATCGAACCAACGCCTCCGGCGCAGAAGGCAGAACTACAAACTTCGCTGTGATGTGAAGGCTGACGATGTAATGTGTTTTCACTTTATATTTTTTTTTCAATTATTCAGTAAAAGACTAAACTTATGTGTACTATGCTATAACATGTTAAGAACTATTGATTCAAACTTATAACCATTAATAAAACATAACTACTAAATTCAGTTCTTTTATTTTCTGACTGTTACAAAATGTGAAACCTGTTGTGCATAACTTATTTAAATTACCTGTACCTAAAACCCATTTCATTCATTATTTCATTCATCGTTCAATTTACCGGTCTTACTGAATGCCCATCACTATAGATTATCTTAGTGTGAGTCTTGACACTGCGTAACTACGTTATATTTTTTATCTGTGTGCAAATTTTAAGATCGTGTGCGGGATTGTCAATGTGTGTGTTTACATGAATAGGATTTTGCTATGCGCGTGTGCCATGCGTGTTTACCTCGTCCCCCGTCAATTTTGGCAGAAAATATTGTTCGTGGATTTAAACGTTGACGCCTCCATTTCTAATTCCTCCAAGAGCAGAAAGCGCAGAACTAGAGTTTGCATTCATTCGATTGACTGATCCGGCAAAAAGATAATGTGCTTGACTTGGTGGAGGCACTACCCGTGCCCCCAGATAACGGTACATCTATGTTCTTCCTCCAAGCAATGCTGTTAGATTGATTGTCTGTGGATTGAGATTTGGCGGCAATACTCCAATTTGAAAATAGCGTAACTGAAATGCCTTTTTTCTTTCATGAACACTTTTACATAATTTACTAATGTGATTCTATTCAACGTGCCTTTTGTATCCAAGCGTTTGCGATGTCTGATTATCAAGAAATAACCCCGTTTTTTCAGAAACCAGAAAGTGTCACAAGACAAAGCTTTGTTCTAAAGGTTGGTCCATTCAATTTCATCGCGTTGCTTTGCTTACCCCATCTATTGGCATGACTTGCCGACAAATGTTTACTTCGGATCGATCATTACTTACTTTCTTAAACCTTACTTTCTTTAGAATATATCCTATCAGTAGCTCCGAAGTCACTTCACCGGATACATTACGATGGAAGTATAATACCTACCTACTAGTTCGGAAGGATATTCTTAATCACCATCAGGGTTAGGTACGGAAACGCAGAAGGATCACAGGTCCATAAGAAAGCAGAGTGCCTAACTTTTTATTTGATTTGCAGGGTATAACTACGTCGTCAACTTGTGCCAAAAAAAAGGAACTAGACAGATTACTAGAACTTCTGAACATTACGAATGATATCACATTGCAACTGAAAGTATTATCCGCTATATCTGCGTATTTGATGTTCAATGTAAGAGTAATACTTAATCATCAGACCTTCAGTGGGCTTCACCACTAAAGGTCTAGGTAATTAAATGGCGCGAGCCCGAAAATGTTCATTGTACTATGAAATAACTTTTAGAAAGGTGCTAACATCAATGTCATCATCAAATGCAACGCAGTGTACGATAAAATCCACAGCGTCTTGTCAACGGGCCTAGCGCGAAAATCCACTGAAGCTTTGAACTTTCTGTCGGCATTGCTGTATATTGACGAGGATGCTGGCACAACAAAGCACACACTGGCTATCTATGCACGAAACATGACTAGAGTCAGCGGGTGTTTAGCTGCTATGTGTGAAATGTTTACTGAATGCATGCTGGTAAGACTACAGCCTGCACAATAATCAATGTTTGCTGCAATCGACATTTACAAGACTTTACCACTATGATATTAAGTTTGCTCTAGTATGTATAGGTTTGACGCAACATTTTATTGTTCTTAGAAATCCAAAATAATAATAAAAACAGCAGGTGAGATTGCGGTCAAACGCAAGTCTATAAATTTGTAAAAAGAAAAAAAAAACACTTGAACAATGATAACAAGTTTGCTCTGTAAAGTGTATTGTATGCTGTATGTATTGCTTGCAGTATTCGCGCTCGACTATTAGGTAGGAGGTACCTACACAAGATACACATCAGACTATACACTGCTCACTCTTATCTCTTTGTAGTAAGCGTCATTTTTCTTTATTTTTAACCGACTTCAAATAAAAAAGGAGGCGGTTCTCACTTCGGTTGTATTTTTTTTTATTATGTATCTTAATCTGTATCCTTGTGTACGTCTTGAAAGAGCATCAACCATTTTTTTATAGGAGCCAAGATTAGAGGTCCGCCATTTTGAATAAAACTGTTGTTTTGACAGCCCGTAACCAAAGATGTTCGATGTTCGAAGGTTGGGTGCTGGAAGCTGCGACACAGTTTTTACTTTTGTAGTTTTCAGCGTTCACTTCAATATTTTATAACCCTGTACCTACAAGTTCACCAATAAATAAATTTGAAATTTGATGCTCTTAGCGAATAGTATACACATTTTAGTGCAGCTGACTGACTGTACCTCCTAGGTCCCTGCCTCGTTATCCTACACCAGTCCTACACTTTATTAGATTTGTCTGTCGTTCCAGTATCATGACACGTGGAAAGCTCTTTGCCAGTGCCTTGCTGAAGCTTGCAATGGATGCGAAATGAACCAAAGCTACTGCTCACATCTGGTGCCAGTGGTATGTGACAAGAGAACGTATCAATAATCTTATAAAGCGTTGCATTTTAATTCTAACTCGTTCTTCCGTTGTATTTAAAATTTACTTAAATATTTTTCAGTGTATTCAAAAATGCAGCCAAGTGAACATAGACATACTTTTGGTCCTCCAAAGTTTGTTGCTGAATCATGACAGGAATAATCAGATTTTCCTCGATTGCAACGGAGTCAACATTTTTACCAGGTTTCTAACGTTAAATTCAAATTCAGTCATTTCAGCTAAAGAAACTGATTTCCTTATTGACGATCTCGTGCGACCAAATGCGGCTCCAAATCATCACCCTGAAGTCCACTATGGTCTACTTCTATTAATTTTCTAGAAAGAACGATATCATCTTTAGGCCTTCTATCGTCGTTCCATCGGGTGAGGGATTGTTTCACGCTTCCTCTCTCATTCCCAAATGTTCCCAGATGTTCACCAATATTATAAATTTGTTAATATTTTTTCAGAGATATTTATGGATGTTTCAGGGAACTGCTTCATTACGATAAATGTCTGCAGCTTTTGACGACAGTAGTCCAAAATTCAAAAATATCATCACTTATGCAACGGACAAACGTTTTGGCAGACTTGCGGGATTTCCTACGCTTGTATGGACCAAATTCTCAGGTATTTAATTTTTATTTAAAATGATTTGGTACTTGTGTGATGAGAAATTACGCAAATCTTTATCATGTTTCCACACACGCAATAATATTGTGCGATTTGATTTTGCCGTAAAATGTTATCATTTTTACAGTTGGGTCAAAAGGCAATTATTATTTTGAAACACATAAACTCCAGTGCCAAAGGTTAGTGCGAAGACGGTATTGATAAATAAGTATTTAACTCGAAATTATATATTGCTAATTAAACAATACTGTTCTCAGGAAAGGAGCCTCATAAAAATATTATGGCCACAGAGACTATTTCTTCAAATCAATCGCCCATAGAAATGGACCCTGCCAAGAATGCTTTGCCTCAAAATGATTTGAATGCAAACACAGACAATGATTTTGAAGAAACAAATGTTTTAGTACAAAACGTTATGAAAGAATTTTTCAATTGGAAGCAAAACGAATTACAAAATTTAAATAAAATTGAATCTAAGTCTGCTCTTAGTGCGATGAATAGAGGTATAACGCCGTCGATAACCAGGGAGAAGAAATTTCCCCGTAAAGATAAAGCGCTTCGGAATAAAACAAATAGATTGACACAAAAAAGAATAGACGAAATGCAAATGCTGAAAACAACCAAAAGGAAGTCATTTCATCGTAACACTGCAAACGATCTTACGTTTTCGTTTTTACAAAACGACCACTTCAAAGCCCCGGATAACGATAAAACAAATAGATTGACACAAAAAAGAACAAACGAAGTTAATCAAATGGTGGACACAACTAAAAGGAAGGCATTTCAATGTAACGCTGCAAGCGACGTTTCGTTTTCACAAAACGACCACTTGAAAGCCCCGAAAAGCTATAAAACAAATAGATTGACACAACAAAGAACAAACGAAGTAAACCAAATGATGGACGCAACTAAAAGGAAGGAATTTGAATGTAACACTGCACGCGATGTTTCATTTTCGTTTTCACAAAACGATCACTTCAAAGTCCCAAAAAGCTATAAAACAAATAGATTGACACAACAAAGAACAAACGAAGTAAACCAAATGATGGACACAACTAAAAGGAAGGAATTTCAGTGTAACACGGCAAGCGAACTTTCGTTTTCTTTTTTACAAAACGACGACTTTCAAGTCCCGAAAGGAAAAGACGTAGCTAAACGTTCAAATAAAATGCACAGAAATTACACTCAAACACTAAACATAGATGATACGCAACCGAACGACGCTATCTTGGATAGGACAACATCGTACAGCAAACAAGCAATAACAACTTTAAAAGTTTTCAGTCCCATGTTTGCTTCGACGCCAAAACAAATAACTGTTAACTCTATAGCTGAAAATGCAAATAAAACTTCCGAATCACAAGCCAAACAAAATAAATATAACAACTTGAAAAAGATAAGACGGAATGCAAAACAAAAACTGCAAAAGAAAAAAGGCATGAACAATCGTTCACTTAGCGCAAAGTTCTTCGGCGCTATTAACGAGTCCTGTACGACTTTTGTAAAAACATTTAAAAACCTTTTCAAGAAGAAGGAACCTTCCGATTGCTCGCGAAGCTCAAGTTCTAATCACACAGAAAACACGTTATGTAAAGACAAACGGCCAAGCACATACAGCTTCACAAATTATATGAAAAAAAGAGATGCAATCTTGAGAAGCAATTGGATGGAAGGCAAGATCATCGATCGCAGTGAGTTAAGCATTCAAGCGAACGCCTGTAAGACATGCGATGACACTGAGGTATTGAAACATAAACTGACGAAAGATGAATTTCTGAAGCAGACTGTGAAGAAACTGAAGTTGGGAATCAACTTGTTTGGTTGCGACTTCAAGGTACGCTACTTATCACTATAGACAATTTTATATGATGAACTTTTTAGTTGATAAGGAAAGGTTTTTTTTCAGAAAATATCGAAAACAATGTGGCCTCGAGAAACCTACATGACTCCTCTGGTTCTATACAATCTGTATAGAAAGTTGTTATTGAAATAAACAAGACTTACTCATGCCGATCATCCAACTATTTCCTAAGAGTTCCTCTGTAGGAGCTCGGACAAAATACCAACTTGGAACTGACTATAGCCGGAGAGCAGGCAGAAGAGGACCGCGATGAAGTTTAAAGTCTAAAATTAAAAACTGATTTAAAAGAACTTATAATATAAATAGTATTACACTGAAAACAAGAATAATAATAACTTGTACAAAGAAAAATATATACAACCGCTAAGTAGGATCACAATTTGCTGTAGGTTGATTCGTGGCGCACCATGTCTCTGGTGATATCAGCTATTGATGGAGTTCCTGGAACAAAAAATCTTATACGTTAAAGTATATGGCGTTAGGTTATCTTCTACTAAAGCGAATAGGGCAGATATCGTTGCATCCCTAGTATATATATAGATAGTGCAATTCACGAAGACGCGCCCCTCGCGGGGTGTGGGGAGTTTGCTCCGAGCGGCAGTCGCGAACCGTAGTCTATTCATTGTAGTATGCGTGTGCACTCATAGGTAATTAGTGTGTACCGATAACACACAAACATTGACGGAAGCTTGCACACATATACTATAAACGGTTAGGAGGAATAGTGGGGCGCACCTTCGTGGATTGCACTATCTATAGCTTACCTTTGAAATTGAAGATGCCTGTTTAATTAACATACCTGCTATTTGAAAGGTGTATTCAAGTTCAGTTCGGAATATATTGAGCATTTTTTGAACACCAGCCTGGCCGCCTACGGCTAATCCCCACAAAACCGGGCGTCCGACAAAAACCTGAAATATGTAAATTAGTTCAGTTATCACAATCAAAAAGAATTTAGACGAGATCCACTTTTCAGCAGAAAGAAAGATAACATTAAAAATGACATTTGATAATACATTAGCACAATTTTATTATTCGCCAGCGTGAACGCAATCAAAAATGGATCTTGTTTAGGTTTACCCAAATTATGCAGTTAACTACATTAGACATTGCCTGTGTTTAGCGGCTATGTAGCTTGAGTTATTTGCTTACCATTTTGGCTCCAAGTGCTAACGCTTTGTAAACATCTGTGCCCGTTGTGACCCCACCATCCAAATATACATCAACATTGTAATTTTTAACAGCGTCAATAATTTCGGGCAAAGCTTCAATCTAAAATAAAATTTTAGTTCCTTTAGATAATTTAAGAGTTAATTTCATATCTATACTAATATTATAAGGCTGATTTGAAATATATAATTGTACGGTTAAGTGGACTGTAATATAATTAGGCGAATTTAAACAATGGAATCGACACGAGAAAGAGAGTCACAAGTTAATAGCACCGATAGTGGTAACTGGGCCCTACCGACTTACCTCTAGGCCCCGGATAGGACATTCAATGCACTCCTGCCAGAGCACCTGCAAGGTTCTGGTGGTGTCAGAGTCACTGGCCAGGTCGTCGTCTTCCTCCGTCAGGTGCTTGCAAGGGCGGCCGGTGCAATCCAGGGTTCTGCAGGGGGCTTCAGGTGCCACCAGGGTAAAAACTTGTGACGTGCACGAATAACAAAGAAATAACTCGCGACTGGAGTAATTGCCGATTAGGCAATATTCGATACGAAAATAATTAAATGAATTTGTGAACTTTGTGAAGTGTTAACGATACGAGACTGCGAAAACGACTACTAATTTAAATTTACCGTTAATTTTACTAACGTCATAATTGCTGAAATGCATTGACCAATCATAGGGTCCCATAGCTATTACTTGCAGTTTTTTAAACATTTTGACATTTCGACATGTTGGACAAGCGTGACACTGACAAGAGTGTATACGAATAGGCTAATGATGGCGAAATAATGTTGTCAAAACTGAACATTCCGACCACCAAAATACACAGTATTTTAACCAAGTTATTATAAGACCAATGACAACGACAAAATCATGGAGCTTACAACAAATTAATAGTAAAATGTGCTAGAACACTAAGCCAATTTAACGCTGACCAATTTAATCATGGCGTCAATAAAATTCAAAATAAAACGAAACGACAACAAAATTATATTAAACAACGAAAAATTAAAATAAAACCGACAGGCGTAACGAAAAAAAGGCGCCTGCAGGCATAAGGGAGGCTAGATAAACCTCTAACGCGAGCTCGAAAGCGAGCTCCAAATAAGTTGCTTCCGCACGAAAGCTGCGAAAGGACGTGAATGTACCCATTGGGACGTCCTAACTTTTCGGCGGGCGAAAGAAATGCCGAACGGATCGACAGCGATGGAGTTGACTGAAGAAAACGAGAGAAGCTTCAGTTGACTCATGCGAGAAAAAGGTGCTTCCCTCACTCGATGAGAGGAAACTAACGACGACGAAACGATACAGAAAACCACTAGGCATGCAGTTAAAAATTGACTGGAGATTAAAACTGATAGGTCGTTTGGGTCCACACTCAAGAGGGACAGCAGAGCCTCGCTCGGTGCCAGCAGCGTGTTGAATTCGTACGTCAGAAGCTGTCGAGTCACAATACGAGCAAGATGAGCTTCTGTTGATTTACCACTATCCTCAGCGAAGCCCGACGAATGGGGGCTGCCTGGGGGGTGCACAACGAATTCCACCCGCTCAGCCTGTGTAGCTAAAAACGTGAAACCTTTCAACAGGCCGCCGGTCACCACGAAGATCCTGCCTCGATCGGACACCAACCGAAAGTAACGACCCCTCCGGATTATTAACCGCCTAAGATAGGCTAAATAGGCCTCCAATGTGAACTCCGAAGCGAGCTCCAAGTGCACTGTCATCGTGGCAGTGCATACGAAAAGCCAAGCATACCGATTGTACGTGCGATTACTTTGGCTATATCCCAACGAAATGTCAAATGGGCCGGCAAAGTCAACTGAAGCAAACGACAAAGACTTCAGCTGATTTGTTCGAGATACCGGAAGTTCCCGCATTCGACGAGGGATACCTAGCCGAAGGTGCACCCGGAGACAACGCATGTGTGACAGAATCGCGGACCGAATTGTCCGCTTTGGTGACAAAACCCAAAACTCGCGAGTGAGCATATTCTGTAGCAGTTGCAGTCCCGGGTGCCAAAATTTATGAGAGTAGTCATTGACTATTAGCGAGGTGAGTCGACGGGTTCAAGGGAGAAACAGAAAAGGATGCTGCTGATCACAGCCAAGCTGGCAAAGGAGGCAACGACCGCCCACCCTCAACAAACTACCTTCATCCAAGAAAGGGCAAAACTTTCTGCAGGACGCAAAACGATTGAGAAGGTTATCGATAAGAGCGGCGTTACTAGCCGCGGCAAGACTTGGCATCTTCTCACCCAAAGCAGACCCATCGCAAAAGCTTGATGACTGTGGCCAACTATCCAAAGGAATCGACAACCATGTAGGCCCCGACCACCATGGCTCACACGGGTCCAAGTCCGTGGGTGGTAACCGACGAGAGCTATTATCAGCTGGACAGTCAGTTACAGACACATGGCAACGATCAGGAGGTATGTAGTCCAGGTTCTCGGTCACTCGATTAGGGACAGAGCTACTCCAGCGTGACGGACAAGATTTGATCCAGGTAATGGCAACACTGGAGTCAAACAAAACGAAATTGTTGGCGACAAACTGGATTCCATCCGACGTGACAGCAACAGGCGAAATGAACTCCGAGAAAAGACCCGTTGCCATCAAGCGCACTCCGACGAACGATCTTTTGCCAGAGGCGCAACCGTCGATGGCGGCGCAGTACCCACGTCCAGACGCTTCACAGAAACCGTGAAACCGAGGGACCATAGAAGCCGGAACGAAGCCACGAGGCAGCGGTCGGATCAGGCGATTGATCTCACCCTCTTTAATCTTAGTAGTAGGCAGCGGCAAGTCCTTCGAAGTCCTACCGTCCGCATTCGATGCACAAGAAGCGAGAACTGATCGAAGCGGCGGCGGCGCGGTACCCGAACTAAGGCAAAAATTCCCACGAACGGAAATATAATTCACCTGACCGACATCTAACGACAAGGTAGCGACCTCATCCATGAGACCACTATTTAGATGGCCAGTCACGAACCCATCTTGAACCCTCTTAACGTAGGGGTACCCATGGGTTTTTCTTGCTAGGTTAAACGATAGCATAAGAGCATTATCCCTAGACGACGACAAGAAAGTTTTATTCTGAGGCTCAGCACCAGTCAGGCGTACCTCTAGCTTGTCCTGAGGAGTTCGACGACAAGAAGACATGCGATTTGCACATGTCCACTCCTCTATGGCCAAAGCTAGAGGTTTGGGCGGACCGACAATGTCCGATTCCCGACACCTGATGACCGGATTACCTACCGACAGGTTCGAAACGAAAACGCAATTTTTCTGATGGCTATCAGAATTGCAACGACAACGAAAAGAGTCAACGCCAACTATGCATTCACCCATCTGTGATCCCCCGACAAAAGTGGGAATGACAGTGGGTTTCAATGCCGAAATGAGAATGTTAGCGCTGACTAAACTATCAACTGGTCCTGGCTCTAATAATTCAGGATCAGTAAGGTCCAAATAATTAACGTGATGCTTCGATGAGAAATCAATCTCTGAGCAAATCTTAGGCAAGACAGAAACCTCCAAATGTAATTCAGGTAACGAATTTCCACTAGTTGGGACAATAGCATTCACCGACTGGGCACAGGAATTAACTTCCAATCCTAACCGCTGTGCACAAGTTTCCTCAACACCATTAACCTGTACAACCTTCTCCCGATCAAAATGTTTATGCAAAGTTTGATATGCTAACAAGTAACTTGCATCCGAAATTGGGTAGTTTTTTATGAGGTCATAGGCCAAACCTTGCACACTAGACAGTAGATAGTGAAGTTTTTCCACATCAGGCAAATCCCCTGTGTGTATGAGTGTGTCATACAGCTCAATAAACGAAACCCAGTCCTCCAATTTGCCATTGAATGATAACATCATTTTAGGTTTCCTAACTTTATTAAGTTTAGCTATGCAACTAGATTTAATTTGTTTAACATTAGTCTGTACTAACCGGCTTTTAATACTGCGTACCTTGGTGTCGAAATCAACTGTACATAAAAACTCCGTACTTCGATCAGCTGTAGGAGTTTTAAACAACAACCTTTGTTGAGCAGCGTGAAACTCCGAAATAATTGGAGCGATGTCTCGTTCGCAAACACCGACTAAATCCGAGGCATCCAACAATTCAATCCTCATCATTGCGTAGTCGCGTGCGACTCTGTCTGCGTCACCCAGCATCACTTCCTCACAGCCGGCATGTTTATCCGTAGGCATTTGTGAAGGAAGACCGTCAAAATTCTAACGTTAAACAAAGTTCTACAGTTGGGAAAAGTTCCACAACAAACGTAAACAAAACATACAATTTACTATTTTTACGTACGAAAATATCCATAGACAAAGTTCTACCAAGTACGCGATTTTACCTTGGAGGAACACTATTACTACTATCCGTTATTTACACGTAATGAACGAACGAAATGAATGATTTGAACGATTTGATAATGTGTCAAATCAAACGACAAAACGTCAAAATCACGAGTTGACTTTGGCACGACAACGAAAAATTGACTGACAGCTATCAAACCTCCAAATCAAACCAACGACAATACAAAAAAAAACAAAATTTAACCGATTTGACTATGACTAAAAACAAAATAGAAATACCCTACCGTTTTATTTAATTTCCGAAACGACAACGACAAAATGAAATTACACTAAAAACGATACGAACAAAGTATTCTAGAATGCATTCAAGGCTTAGACAATTTAGATCAGGACCTGCCTTGCATGGATCTTCCCCTCTGCCAAAAGGTACAAGACTAATGAATCTGACATATCTAGCACGTTTATAAAAACCACTTCGTAATCGATCTTTATCAGTGTCAGTATCGGTATCGCGGTGAAAGGACCTCTTCTAAAAATGCCAACATGTGCAGTTGCAGTGTGTAATAGGAACTCATACACATCAAGCTTGTAAAAGGATGGTGTAACATTTCATATGTAATTATTTTTTTGCATAGTTAATGCTTTTTTCTATTAAAATAATGTAAAATTGTTGTGCGGCGTTTAGCTCTAGAACATCGATTCAGTATACGATTATACGAAAAAGATCGAATCGCCTCGAGTTTCCTGCCGTCAATTATCCGCATTTAATTTTCAACCTTATCACAAAATGAAATAGACTATAATTGCGAAATAATCTCTAATTGCCAAGCAATTTTAGTCACTAGCAAAAATTTAAAATTGTAACGAGACTACCTATGACGTACCTATGAACTCCTCACGAGATAGTTGGCATTTCAAAAATGAATTTTTGACCTTACTGATTTAGATATTAAGTTGATTTGGCTTTGAATTTTTCCAGACCTGACAGGCCCGAGACATCAAAACCCCGCCCTCCGGTAGCGAGACTAGTGATAGAGGTGGATAAATGTTTACACACAGTTTTTTATAGATATCGATAAAAGCACGGGTGTTCTAGCGAGTAGATTTGTCTTAGCTTTCTGATTGGTTGTGGGTTCAAATCCAGTCGTGCACCAACGGATTGTGTTGAAGTTGTAACGTGTTATTTTATACATAACATTACGTAGCCTACTTGTTTAATTTAACAATGTAGCTGTTGAACAATTTAGGAACTTAAAAAACTTTTAACTTTATACCTTGTGGAAAAACCAGCCCGCACATCAAGTGCGGATGATAAAATTTGCCAATTTGCGTATTCGGACATCCAAAAGCATAGCATTTGACACAAAATTAGTTCCAAACATTTATTTATCCCACCTTTTATAAGATGGATAGTTTTTGACCTTGAAAAACTAACGTAGTCATCATAGAATTTCATGTTATTTTTGAAATATCTTTTAGAACACCTTTATGACGGTGTATACGAGTTTCCAGCTTATTCGCTCTTATTCTGAGGTTGACCCCATCATCATCATCATCATCATCAACCTATATTAGTCCACTGCTGGACGTAGGTCTCTCCCAAGACGCGCCACTGAGCCCGGTCTTCGGCTCTTCTCCTCCAGTGCTTGCCAGCTACATTTCGCAGATCGTCGCCCCACCTTGCCGGAGGGCGTCCTACACTACGCTTACCTAAACGCGGTCTCCACTCTAGTATTCGTTTGCTCCAACGATTGTCTGTTCTACGGCAAACATGACCGGCCCACTGCCACTTCAGCTTACTAATCCTTTGAGCTATGTCGACCACCTTGGTTCTCTGTCGGATAACCTCGTTCCGGATTTTATCCTTCAGAGAGACTCCGAGCATAGCCCTTTCCATAGCTCGCTGAGCGACTTTCAGTTTGTGGACCGACCCTACTGTTAGTGTCCACGTTTCGGCAGCATAGGTCATTACAGGTAGGACGCACTGGTTGAAGACTTTTGTCTTCAGACATTGTGGGATCGGCAACGAGAAAACCTGACGGAGTTTCCCAAACGCAGCCCAGCCCAGCTGTATTCTCCGGTTTAGCTCTCTCTCGAAGTTGTGTCTACCTAACCGCAAGGTTTGCCCGAGGTAGACATACTCCTGCACAACTTCGAGAGGCATTCCGGCGACGGTGATTGGCTCTGGGGTGATACGATCATTGAACATGATCTTAGTTTTATCCAAGTTCATGCCCAGGCCGACCCGTCGTGAGGAAACAGCTAGGCTGTTCAGCATCTGTTGTAGGTCCTGCAACGATTCTGCCAATATGACGATGTCATCAGCAAATCGTAAGTGTGAGATGTATTCGCCATTGATATTGATGCCCATTCCAGTCCAACTCAGCGTCTTAAACAAATCTTCCAGCGCGCTTGTGAACAATTTGGGGGATATAACGTCCCCTTGCCTCACTCCGCGGCGCAACTGGATAGGTTTTGACTGCTGGTTCTGGACCTGAACAGACATGGTGGCGTCATTGTAAAGACATCTCAACACTTCGATATATCGCCAGTCAACCTGACATCGCTGCAGGGACTGTAGAACAGCCCAGGTCTCAACAGAGTCAAAGGCCTTCTCATAGTCCACAAACGCTAAGCACAAGGGCTGATTATACTCTTCAGATTTTTGTATAATCTGCCGCACTGTGTGAATGTGGTCTATGGTGCCATATCCTCCTCGAAACCCAGCCTGCTCCGGTGTTTGAAACTCGTCAAGTCTTCGCGCAAGACGGTTCGAAATAACCCTGGAAAACAGTTTGTAGACATGGCTCAAGAGTGAGATCGGTCTATAGTTCTTCAATAAAGCTTTATTGCCTTTCTTGAAGAACAATACCACGACACTCCTGCTCCATGCCCTTGGAGTTCTCCCATGGTTGAGAACGGAATTGAAGACACGTTGGAGTTCCTTCAGAACAGGAGAACTACCTGCTCTTAGGAGCTCTGAAGTGATTCCGTCTTCCCCTGGGGCTTTTCCATTTTTCAACTGCCTCAAGGCTATCTCAATCTCGTCAAGGCTGATCTCTGGGAGATCTTCTGTATAGTGGCGGGTCAGTGTGGCTCTAGCATCCTCATTACTGGGTTCGGGACAAGATACTTGCGTGGCGTACAACCGGCCATAGAAGTCCTCAATCTCAGCTAAGACTTCCGGCTTAGAAACGACGGTATTCCCCCTCGGTGTTGTGAGCTGCGTCAGATGGCTTCGGCCGAGTTGCTGCACAAACACTTTGGACCCCCGGTTTTGCTCGATTGTTCGCTCAATGCGAAGAGTGTTGGAGCGTCGGAGGTCATAGCGTATGTGCTTCGCGATGGCTTTGTTAAGAGCCTGGTATTCTGGCAGCGTCGCGGGAGAAAGTGGTGTAAGTCGCCGTTTTTCCATTAGCCGAAGAGTCTCGTCCGAGTACTTGGACTGTTTGGTCGTACGTCTTACTTGGCAGAACCTTGTGCCTTCTTCCCTGAGGATGTCCACAATGTTGTCTAGGTCCTGATCCACGTCTTCAGTAGTTTCCAAGGTAGCGAATCAGTTCTCAAGCTGAAGTTGGAACTTTTCAGAGCCTAAAGCGGTTTGGAGTAGGTTTGGTCGGAGTGTAGACTTTACCAAGCGAACGCGTTCAAGCTTAAAGTCGATATTCAGAGTGCCTCTGAGCATTCGGTGATCGCTACCGGTATTAAACCTGTTGATCACTGAGACATCTCTGAATATATGCTTTTTATCCGCAATGATAAAGTCTATCTCGTTTTTCGTCACAGCATCGGGGCTTCGCCAGGTCCACTTCCGCTGGGGACTCTTCTTGAAAAAGGAATTCATCAAGAAAAGTCTCTCCTTCTCTAAAAAGTTGACCAGCATTTGCCCCCTGTGGTTCCTACAACCAAAGCCGTGTGGCCCTACCGATGATTCGCTACAAGTCTGTACTCCTACTTTGGCGTTGAAGTCCCCCATGACAATATTAAAGTGCGCCTTTGTGGTGGTGTGCAAGGCCTTAGAAATGTCATCCAGGACGAACTCCACTTCGTCATCCGAGTGTGACGAGGTCGGTGCATACACTTGAACAACTTTGAGGGAATACCTCTCAGTTAGTTTAAGTACTAGGTATGCAACCCTGTTCGACACACTGGATATTTCAGTGACGTTATCGGCGAGGGACTTATGGACCAGGAACCCTATTGGTTCTAAAATGATAAGTTTATTTAGGCCAAATAAAAACATCGATATCTTTAATTTTAAGCTCAGAAAATTTATCAATCTCTATGAAAGTGTCAGTTTTGAGTAGTAATGCTGCCGACTTAATCAAGATGTAGTTTGTCAAGATTTGGGGTAAAAATAGGTTCTTAGTGCAAGTAGTGAGTAACATACAATAAAGGATTTGTCCCTCATGGCATCCTAGAGAGCTGGCTGTAGTTTTAGTGTTGTCCAGTCCAGATCAATTGAACGAAATGAACTAGTCTGCCTGTGATATTCATTCATTAACAATTATACATTTGTGTCTGAAAATTAGTACATAATAAGCAAAAATAATATGAGTCATATCATAAATTAAATAATTATCAAAGAAATTGTTATCAAATAATACTAGCAATGTCACACCATATTTATAAAATCATCAGTAGAATAAAAACACCCTTTCAACAAAAGCTGCTTTAGTCTAGTTTTGAATAAATATAGTTAGAATGAAATTAAGTATACAGGGGTTTTCGGGGACGATTAAACCATCTAGCTAGGATTCATTTTTAGAAAATGTCTCCATAATCGTAAAGTAAATAATCAACTTTATCATAAAATCATAACTCCTAGCGCCATCTGTTGATTAAGTCATGAGTTAATGGGACAGAGAACGCCATCTACTGACGAGTAGTGGAGTTTATTATTATGTCGGTAAGATCGAAAAATATTAATATTTAATCAGTATGTAAGTAATTCGTATTTAAATATAATTCACAACAACAGTTTACCAATCAAAAAATACCGAGCGAAGCTCGGGCACCAACTGCTAGTAATTTTTATATTGTTTGTCTTGAACATAAATACCCGACGACCATTAGTGCCATGAAATCTAAAATAATATTCAGAATGAATATTTTAATAAATAAATCTTACTGACTTCGGAAGCCTTACATTCTTTCATACTTAACATAGGGTAAAATAAAATGATGATACGGCATCACTGTTGTGGTTCTCTGTATTTTGAATGTGTGTCACCTGTATATACAGTAAACTTGAACTAGTGTTAAAGATTTGTATTTGTGTGCGTTCATAACAACACAAATAATTGTTGTGTGTGTTACGATCGTTTGAATGTGTGTCGCTTTCGTTTCAGTGTGTGCTTTCCTCGTCCCCCTCAAAATATGGCAGAAAAATTTGTTAGGCTGAATAGATGCAAGGCAAGTCCTTAGGTTAAATTGTCTAAGATTCAAGGTCACTAAAATCAAGTTATATGTGCCACGAATGATGAAAATGTACCATACGTCACAACAAACGAATCGACAAACTAAAAAATGTGTCGCAGGTAACTCTAACAACTATTCGGGCTATCGAACACACAACACAAATATCCGTAGTTATCTTTAACAATAAATACGGTTCAATCGATCAACAAATCCAGTAAATTAATAAAGATTTACGACTCAACGGACCAAACTGTCCGTAGGCAACTTTAACAGGAATTTAAGCGGCCTCGAATGACCAAAATGTCTTTATGCAGTAAATTTACGATATCAGACTAGCAGGACCAAGATGTCCATAGGCAGCTATATCACGAATATCCGGCTTGACGGACCAAAATGTACGGCTCAACGGACCAAAATGTACATAGGTAACTTTATCACGAATATCCGGCTAGAAGGACCAAAATGTCCATAGGTAACTTTATCACGAATATCCGGCTAGAAGGACCAAAATGTACGGTTAAGTGGACTGTAATATAATTAGGCGAATTTAAACAATGGAATCGACACGAGAAAGAGAGTCACAAGTTAATAGCACCGATAGTGGTAACTGGGCCCTACCGACTTACCTCTAGGCCCCGGATAGGACATTCAATGCACTCCTGCCAGAGCACCTGCAAGGTTCTGGTGGTGTCAGAGTCACTGGCCAGGTCGTCGTCTTCCTCCGTCAGGTGCTTGCAAGGGCGGCCGGTGCAATCCAGGGTTCTGCAGGGGGCTTCAGGTGCCACCAGGGTAAAAACTTGTGACGTGCACGAATAACAAAGAAATAACTCGCGACTGGAGTAATTGCCGATTAGGCAATATTCGATACGAAAATAATTAAATGAATTTGTGAACTTTGTGAAGTGTTAACGATACGAGACTGCGAAAACGACTACTAATTTAAATTTACCGTTAATTTTACTAACGTCATAATTGCTGAAATGCATTGACCAATCATAGGGTCCCATAGCTATTACTTGCAGTTTTTTAAACATTTTGACATTTCGACATGTTGGACAAGCGTGACACTGACAAGAGTGTATACGAATAGGCTAATGATGGCGAAATAATGTTGTCAAAACTGAACAATAATATTACTTACAAAGTTTGATTATAATCAAACTTTGTAAGTAATATTATTGTTCAGTTTTCAGTTCACTGATCAACAAAATAATAACTTTCTTCTCCCACCTAAAGAAAATATATATATTTATAATCTTCGTAGCCAAGGTATACATGCACGGTAAATAAAAAGTCGAAGTTAGCTTTTGTTTTTTTTTAATAGCTACATTCATGATTTACCATAAAAATAATTAATTATCATATTTAGGATGGTCTAAAAGGTTAATTTTGCTTAAATCTTTTGGCTTTCCTGATGTGGGACGACTCTGGTGTTTCTCTAACGATGGACCAACACTAATTGGCAAGGACAGAGGGTTTCCATTTGCCTTGGTAGCGTTTTACAAATGACGCGATGCCTTGATGGAATTGCTTTCCGCGCTCGTCACTTACGGCTCTCATATTTTAGTGGAAAAAATCAATTAATGATTGCAAAAAGTGTATTTTTAAGGACATTCTGCATGTAATTTTTTTTAAAGGCTTTTAGTATTGTTTTGATGATATATACCTAATGCGGAGATTTGTAATTGCCAAGAAAACGAATGGTCGCTTCTTTAAAGTATAACCAAGTTTTTTTGGCGTTCTTTAATGCTACCAGAAAATCTGGATATTTCATGAGTTTCCTTAGGTCAGGTCCAACAAATATGCCTTCTTTTATCTTGGCATTTTTAAGAGCGGGCTGGTTTTTTCATGTATTGAAACCTAGGGTCATTTTTATCCATGGCTTTAACGATTTTTTTTATCAAATCCAACTATATATCTAAAGGTGGCAATATTATTTTCTTTGGATCGACTAATGGAACATTTTTGTGCATTTTTATGGCCAGGAATTTAAGCTGTTCTTTCAGCCCAGTGCTCTTGAGTGTAATGTTCTGACCGATCCCTACTATTCCATTCACATAAGAAATAGCAGAATTTCGTATATCCAGTTTTTTTTTATGCGATTAATCGGGTAGATATAGGCAGTAAGTTGTACAGCAAATATGTGGAACCCACGATTTATCTAGATTGGCAACTCTACTTTTAAAATAGTTAAATTAACACTCTTCAATATACGCCGTAAAAGACATTTTAAGCCGTCTGTTGTGAACTTTCTACACATGTAACAAAACTGATCGGGAGAATTGGTGCAACTGCGTGGCATTTATGTACCTTAATGTATTGCGCTTAGATCACAATTGAGCTTGTTTTAATAGTTTGCTTATTTTATAAATTATCGCAATTTACCAAACATAAACATGAAGAATTCACGAAATTCATTTTTTTTGAGAACGGTAGCTAAATAACTGTTGGTATTTATATTTTTGTGGTTTGGGGAAGGATACCTAACAAAAGCAATATAAATCACTTAGGTGGGAAAACGGTTGTTGACTAGTGTTATTTGTTTGGTTGAACGCGCTAATCTCGGGAACTGCTGGTCCGAATTGAAAAAATATTTTTATGTTGGATAGGCCATTCAATTTATCAAGGAAGGCTATAAGCTATATGACATCACCAAGGATTTTTTAACCAAAACATTACGCTATTTTCTACTAGCGACCCGTGCGAAGCGGGTCGCGATGGGGCGGATCGTTAGTCATTACATTTTTGAATTATATTGCATTATACAGGGTTATTCATAATTAGCTGCAAATACTCAGGAATTAGGTTCAACAAATAAAATAAAAAATATTTATAAAATGATTTTTTTAAAGTTTTGTTATGAAAATCCCGAGAAAATCGATAAAGAATATCCTTTGGAATCATTGGCGCCTGACCTATTTTGACCTTTGATCTGCGCCCGCGCGCCGTGAGCGACACTCTGCGTTCAGTCACCGCCTGGGTGGGTCATCGTCCTGTTCTCCATGGCAATCATTATGCAATAGCCGTAAAAAAATAATAAAAATAAAATTTTGATACAAAAACTTAAATCAAAATTTAAATAAAATCATTTCATAAATATGTTTTATTTTATTTGTTGAACCTAATTCCTGAGTATTTGCAGTTAATTATGAATAACCCTGTATATTCGGGTTTAATCGCAAATGTTTCTTATCAAGCGCTTTAAAAAAACTTTCTAATAAAAAGTAGGTTTACCTACCGTTGCGGGGACACTGTCAAGTTGTCTGGCGCCGTGATTGGACACCAGGATGGCTGAGCAACCAGCTTCTACAGCCTTCAATGCATCATCACCGCGAAGTATTCCTTTAGCTATGATAGGTAACGTCGTTATACTGAAACCATAGGATATAGGTACCTATAAATAAAGTTCAATGGAAATAAAAGAGATGGGCTTTTTGCAACGAATTTTACCTTTTCAACCATTTCACCTCATCCCACGTCAGGTTTTTGTCAAATAAGTTATTCACATAGTTGTTCAACCCACTTCCTTCTCCGGTGCTTTGTATTTTGGTTGAAAGATGACCTTCAAAGTTAGCTAATCTGCAAAGAAAAAACTGATGTTTTAGCCAATAAAAGACGGATAGGTATTTTTTCAGGGCGTGAATCATTTGATACATTCATGTAGGTATACAGGGTGTCCCATAAGTCAACGTCCAGCCGGAAACGGGTGATGCGCCAAGTCATGACAATTATCAGAAAAATATTAAAAAAAATATTTGTTATGTAACTTTCGAGTTATGAGTATTTAAAAAAAACAGAAAAAACTGACACCCTGTGATGATCTTTTAAGTCCTGTGACTACAAATATTAACTTTTCATTAAACTTTTTTCTGCAACGTAAGCATCAATAACCCTTCTTTAAATTACAATTCAAAATTAAGCCATAACTGCCTCAGTTTTCAATGAAATCGTGGAGTTTTGGCCAACGTTTCATTTCAGATAATTACATCACCCAACTTTAACCGTCTGTACCGCAAAAAAAATTTACTACATTATCATGGCATGTAACTTTAAAAATTGGCGCATTTATCCAGGATTCCAAAATGGTATAATACTTGCTAGAGTACTCCTTAGTTTTGGAAATAAAAAATGTTTTTTCAACTAAACCGGATTTCCAATCAATTTTATTTCAATAGATAAAATGTTTGTACCCTTTAAATGATGGACTTAAAATGCCTACGCTGTGTTTTTAAGTGACTCACAATTCACAGGTAAATACCATTTCGACAATGCAAGTAAACAGATAGATCCACCCTCTTGTCAAAAGAGTAATAACCATGGGTTTTCAAGTAATTTGTTAGTTTTAGGTAAAATTCAATCATATGATTACTTCAATCGTGGTTTTAATCTAAAGTTTGCCTTCGCCCGTCGCCGGTCTTATTACATGGTTTTTGACGTGATAACGTCTTATGATTCGATGGAGCCGGCTGCTCGTACGAAAAAACATGACTCATGCGGCGTTACCTCGCTCTGAGGCGTTCCATTTAATACTTGTAAGTGCAAGTGAGAGCGCGGAACGAGCGACAAAGAGGCACAATCGGCTTCCGCGTTCGGCAGCGTTCGACATCTGTCTCTCTCCTACTTGAGTGAGCGATGCGTCCGCGTGGACTTCTGTATGACGTTGTCACGTTCAACTGTCGTCAGTTAACTGACTTTACAGACAGCTGATTTTTTTAAGGAAATGTAGAGCTTGCATTACTGCTGAAGGCTAACAGTTTGAACATTTGCTGTAAATCCTTGATGTAGTTAAATTAAAATCACGATTGAAGAAATCCTATGACTGAATTTTATTTCAAACTTTCACCTAAAACTAACAAATTACTTGAACACCCATGGTTATTACTCTTTCGACAAGATGGTGGATCTATCTGTTTACTTGCATTGTCGAAATGGTATTTACCTGTGAATTGTGAGTCACTTAAAAAAAAATCGGTTGTCTGTAAAGTCGGTTTACTGACGATAGTTGAACGTGATAACGTCATAAGAAAATACTCGCGGACTCGGACTCGGACTCGGACTCGGACTCGGACTCGAACTCTCGGACCCGGACCCGGAACCCGACCGAACCCTTACCCTTACCCTCATTTACCCTTACCCTCATTTACCCTTACCCATTACCCGACCCGGGCTCGGGCTCAGGTAAATGGAACGACGAAACGACGTAACGACGCATGAGTCATGTTTTTTCGTGCGTGCAGCCGGCTCCATCGATTTATAAGACGTTATCACGTCAAAACACAGCGTAGGCATTTTAAGTCCATAATTTAAAGGGTACAAACATTTTATCTCATGAAATAAAATTGATTGGAAATCCGGTTTAGTTAAAAAAACATTTTTTATTTCCAAAACTAAGGAGTAGTCTAGCAAGTATTATACCATTTTGGAATCCTGGATAAATGCGCCAATTTTTAAAGTTACATGCCATGATAGTGTTGTACATTTTTTTTGCGGTACAGACGGTTAAAGTTGGGTGATATGAAACGTTGGCCAAAACTCCACGATTTCATAGAAAACTGAGGCAGTTATGGCTTAATTTTGAATTGTGATTTACAGAAGGGTTATTCATGCTTACGTTGCAGAAAAAAGTTTCATGAAAAGTTAATATTTGTAGTCACAGGACTTAAAAGATCATCACAGGGTGTCAGTTTTTCCTGTTTTTTTTTAAATACTCATAACTCGAAAATTACTTAGCAAATATTTTTTTTTATATTTTTCTGATAACTGTCATGACTTGGCGCATCACCCGTTTTCGGCTGGACGTTGACTAATGGGACACCCTGTATAGGCAGTTATTTTTCAAAGTGTGTTGAGTAGTGATTGGAAAAACGCAAAAGAGCATGCTTTAATACATATCCATCAGTTTTCTAGACTAGGGTCCTATTAGTCATATAATGATGAAAAAAAAATACCTCAAGTGCTGAGGTAGAGTGAATTTGTTGCGAACATCTGCCCTACGAAGACCAAACATTGGAGTGTCGACTGTTAGCGCTATTGCCTTGAAACCCGCCTTTTCAGCTCGTAGCACTAGGTTTTTGGTTACCTCACTGAAAATAAACCATATTTTTGATGTTTAACGTTCCATTTACGACGCGATCACTCAGCGACTTTTTGAGACCAAAAGACATTATTTCCGAGACCATTCATCAAAGCATTCTTAGATTAATTATTCTTTATTATATCAGAACTAGTCTTGCTATGCTTACCGATCTTTATAAATGTAGAGCTGAAACCATTTTATTGCATCGGGTGCTGCCTCTGCCACTTCTTCTATAGAACTTGTAGAAATTGTGCTCAGCGTGAAGATAGTCCCTTCAGCTTGAGCTGCTGTAGATTTGACGAAACAAAGCAAAGGTAGTATTTGTATCCTTTAATATAAAGATTTTTATAATGTCCCAAAAGTTAAGAGCCGAGCGGGATTTGAACCCGCAACCTTCCCCTTGGTACGGGGCTGTGCTGACGTTGCGCCATCGGATCCTAATCACACTCGACAAAAATTCCCTCAAGTGGTAGTAAACA
Source organism: Thera britannica (assembly GCA_939531255.2). Lineage (NCBI taxonomy): Eukaryota > Metazoa > Arthropoda > Insecta > Lepidoptera > Geometridae > Thera > Thera britannica. Next base: position 6,393,203 of record OW618048.2, read on the forward strand.
GTATAAAATCACTAAGGACATTTATTATAAAAGATACTTTTATGTTAATCTTTATTCAGATTTAAGCAATATTCTGATTAACCTCATAAATATGTGGCCAGACGATTTGGAGCCTGGCTGGAATATGATCTATGTTGATTTAAATTTACCTCTCACACTGGCTAATTCACCATCAGGATGGGCCATTCTTTGCATTGCAGTCGGTGACAAGCCCAACGGCATGGAAACCTCGCTTCCCAATATATTTGCACGGAGATCGCAGCCAGCAACACCTATAAGACATTTTGGACGAATGCGTAGCCTGTAATTTAATATTGTGTTACCGTTACGTAGTGTGTAATAATTTCAAAAATTAAATTTTCGTAATTTACCTTTGAAAAGCTAGTTTGTTTTCTGATAGCGTTTGTTCGTCAGTTGCTCCACTTATGTAGTAATCCCGAGCAGTTCTTGGCAAAACTGCAATCGCAGTTTCTTCTAAATCTTTAACACAGATATACTTCTCCATTTCGACGAATGAGTACGAACTCTTTGGCAATAACTAGTCAACTGAATTTCCAGATGGTAAGCAATAAGTAAGTATAGACAGTTTATAATCAGTGATATAATCATGTGCTAGGTCACAGGTCAGGATATCGCACACAACTTAAATAATTTGAAAGCAAACAAAATTATGATGATTTCTTTAATGACCTGAACGTGCAGATGGATGTTTTCAACATAAGGAAGTTTTAGTAAATCATCCCATTGGCCCAATTTCCCATTACGTAAACAAAGAGATGAAAAAAATATATGGATAAACTTGCATATAATTAAGATTAAAATAAAATACATTATGATTTGTTTCATATTTTTATTATCGATTTAGTTATTATAATCTGTTTGGATGCTACATAATTAGCACATTAACATGTTATGTCAATTGCTACATGGTATTTTTGTCATAGAAACGTTTTACAAAATTGTTTTCTTCATTTTTATTTGTCATACATACTGCTGCTAAGGTGATCCAATAAACATACTGTTTATAGTTTACTTTTTACATCACACGGTATGTACAGTGCCACCAACTTATCTGCCCAGACGAGAGGGGCGCCACTTATTAAAAATAGTAAAACAAAAGATAGAAACCGCCAATAAAAATAAATGAGATGACGATAAGACATAAGTTGGTGGCACTGTAAGTAATAATCACAAACTGAGGATTTGTCCTTCGAATGTCAAATTCATGTTATCTTCCCTGTCACCAGATTAATACGAGTTTTCTAAGCTTGCACCTTTCGGTTCGCCTTTCGTTTCTCAATTAAACTGTTTAACTCGTATTATGATCCAGTGTTGACTACCCTCATTTCATTTACAAATTTATCATCTTTCTTCTATCTACTCCTTAATTCAATCTATCGTTCCTTCGTGCACGATATCATTGTTTTTTGCAATTTATAAAAGATACAAAATAGTCAATCATAAATTTACATTATGAAAAGGTTCTTCTAACTACTCCATCTTTGGTAATACATTTAACAACAGTCAGTGGTTAGTCGACCAGGGTTTTTATTCACAATTATCGTTCCTGTATTCTCTAACAATGTATTAGTGAATTAAGATTTTAATGTTTCTATTTTACAACACATGTGATCGAAGTTTTTTTTGTACAGAAGTATTTTTCGAAGATTTATTTAAATGACATGTATTTATTTTAGCCACCATCCATCAATCCAGATCAAAGCTATATTTTAATTTAATGAGAAAGTGAAAATATTATGATGATTTAGCAACTAAGTAGGTAATAAATGTAGGTACGGACTATCAGGTGTAAGCTTTGAGCAAATAAAAACTAAGGCACACGGTCAACAAGACCACACACACAAAACAATCTTAAACGATTACAAAATATTCACAGGTAATTACGGTGGTTTTGCTTGGTGCTATGTACAGAAGGCATACATTGTGTTTTCTGAATTTATTGCATCACAGTGAAACCTGATGGCAACGCGCATCGTTTGATAGCCTGATCAATATAACATTTGAGTTCTTTACAATAGAAAACAATTTACAATAATAATAGCACGTAAAAAAATAAATAACATTTTTATACAAATCAGAACATTGACGAAGTGGCAACATTTTCCTGTCAGACTAGTTGTTGATACCTACCCTAAAACTATATAGTAGTAATACGAGCCATAAGAAAAACTTTACATTTGTAGACCAACAAAGTGGCATGATGAAGTTCTGTAATGTATTTAAAAACTGATACAAGGTTGTGAGCAAATAAACAAAACCATCTAATGAGGTGATTTACACTAAAGTACAAAGGAAGGCAGCGCTTGTAATTAATAGATAGCAAAACATATCCCAAGCATTAATGAATTTAATTAGTTAAAAATATTTATCTCAGAATAAGTCTGATATTTTTATAATATTTTAGTATTTTTTACTAATAAGTATCTTACAATAATGTGTTTGTAACGATATAATGTTTTTATATTAGTTATTTTACACGAATTTACGTTACTCAATTAATTTCAGACTAAGCTTTGGTTTCTTCGAGTTTTAACAATATTTTTAGTAAACAAAGCTTCGTCATTATCCCTTAAGTTATTATGTATTTAAAATTGTTATGTTTGCGATTTATTACTAATTTCTTAATTGCTAAAAGTACCAAAAACTATTTATCGAAAAGACTGAATGGTCTAAAATCGCGCATGTCATTATTTTAATAAATATAGTTAATGTACCAATATCAAGTCTCTGAATCGTACAAATAAATAATTTGATGTATGTATACTACGACCATTATCTCAATGTCTATGACAAACAAAACTTAAGTTAAAAGCATTACTACATTGCATTTAAAATATGTACCAGAATAAAGTTAAAGAAAAACTTAACAATAATCTGTAGTTCAAATGCATAATTATTCGATCCAAAATTTTACGTATTGCGAACATACTATAAAAGTTCTAGAATACAATAAAATAATTTATAAGGTTAGTAAAATTAGATGTTCTTACCCCCGAATACTGAAACGCAACTCAGATTTAAGCACGTCTCAAGCGACGAATATTTGACAGATTTTCATTGAAAACTGTCAAATATTCGTCGCTTGAGACGTGCTTAAATCTGAGTTGCGTTTCAGTATTCGGGGGTTAAGCTGTCCACAGTAATCACAATTCTTAACAATTAAATATTTGAAAAGAGTTTGTTGAATTTGATTTTTTTTCTTATGCTGATTGTTAGTCACTGAAATAAGCTTTCAACGGATATTTATTCAAATATGAACCCATCGTCAAATCTGTTACAATAAATATTACTTTGCAAAACAGAGTCCAGTAGTATATAAGTATCTAAAAACATTTATTAACAAGTTATCATTCATCCGCAGCGCTATTACTATAGACCGTAAGTAACAGACAGTTTGGCCGGGCATTATATTGATAAAGAATGGCACACCTAAACGGCTAATTACGGGCGGCACATTTCCAACCGTCGAACTGTACTTCTGCACGTGAAAGGACAATAAAACCGTTTTAAATTTAACAATTGATTGTATTTTTTTGATAATGTAATTGAATAAATGCTTGTGTTTAATTTTCTACGGTTCTGTGTTGCTTTTGTTAATTTATGATGACTATAAAAAAGTTTCTAATTTTATTGAATTTGAAATGTAAAAACTTCTGCCTGAGATCACACTTAAATGATAAGTATAACTGTTTATAAAAATTACAGTCGGGTCATTATATCGGCATAATCATAGTTACTTAATAATAAAATATTAAATTACATGCTACATACGCGCAGTTGAATAAATTATTCCGTCGAAAACGTAACATGAATAAAACCTTACTTCGAAAAAATAAATACTATGGTACTTTTAAAGCGAATCGTTAAATTACATAAATAACCGAAAACAAACGAGGGCGAGCTGCGAGTCGCCCGGACGAGGCGCCCGACTAATACTTAACGTAAGCGCCAACGAAAACAAACTACACATATCCTTAGCATCACAGAAAAAAAACTACGACTAAGCGGCGACCCGAGGTCGGGCCCCGGCGGACGCGTCGCGCGCGCGCGCTAGGCGCGGCCGCGGGCGTCGGACTAGAGGGCGCGGCTCATCACTCCGCCGGCACGCAACTCGCAACACGCAACACGCAACACTCTGCGGAGAGATACACACCACGCATCAAACAACACTCCTTCCTCTCTTCACTTCACAGACACACTAGACCAGCGCTTTTCAAACTAGGGCTCGCCACCTGAAGGTGAACTTCTTAGTAGTCAATTATGCATTCTAAACATTCTTTGAAAAAAAAAAGGTGCAAAAGTAAAAAAAACAATGTACTAGGACGAAAAACTCATTTTTGTTACTCGAATAGACTTTTTTCATACAAGGGAATGATAGGGAACTTTCACATTTTGTTTATAACTATGTTCTGAACCATTTTACTTATTTTCAGCTTGTTGGGAGTTTATGCACCTTGGAATGTCTAGTTTGACCGGCCTTTATAAGCATAAATACGAGTCCGGTTAATATACGGCCAGTTAATGTACGCACTGTTAAAACTATTCTATTCTATTCTAAAACGATGCCACTTTTATTCCACTGGAAAATTGTAAAGGCCCATGCACACTGTTTTATGAAAAATTGTACTAAACAGGCAGCCCCTTTGAGGTTATTGGGAAAAAAACTGTTGATGTGCCTAAGGTTCAGTTTAGCTTGCGGGATATTATTTTGAAGAAAACCACTGTTACGTGCACACTTTGTGAAGTTTATTTGCGACTGACCTACCTACCTTCGGTCACCTGTTTATAATAGCTACAAAAAACATTTTAACCTACTTATTGACACAACATACCGCCCACCAAAAGGACGATCAGTCCTTTTCTTAATGAACTAATAAACATGCCAGATTGATTCTACGACAATGTGTATTAATTGATTGTTACCTAATACAATACATTAGCACGCAACTAATAGCATAGGTAAACATAAGTTCTAGTCTAGGCGAATACTAAACAAAGTAGGTAAGATATCCAATAAGCATAATCATAAGGTAAGTAGTTATTTGAACAAAATGAAATAATAACAAAATCTTAGTGAACTTGATAACAAAAAATGAGGAACAAAAGGTTCGTATTCTACCTATAGATCACTTTATGTCTACAGGGTATAGGTATCTACGAATAAACATTAGATAAGTTTCATCATCATTACACGATTTGAATAGCTATTAGCAATAACATAATAAAATAGATTTTTCAACGCATATTCGGTATCAATTGGAAGAATAGTAAGTGGTATTGGAGATCCAGTATTGGTACGTAAGTAGCTGAACACCTGCGTGCAGTGTTTGCTTGTGTGCATCGACTTTAATCATGGTCATTAATTGGTTCTTGCTTCACAGAATTATAGGATGTTTGGTGTGTTCATCGAGAGTTGACAACCGCCCACCCTGAGGATATCATCTTTGTTAAGGTAAGTTTTTATACTACTGTCTCCCTTCATTGGTTTGTTTCTTCTTATTCTGTCAATTTCATCACTATATTCTTCTTCCTGTATTAACTTAATGAATGCCATCATTGCTTTATCTAACACTTCTATAGTAAAGCTTTCTTCTATGTTTTCTTTTCTCTATGTCTCCTAATCTTCTTCTTGAATTCACAAACTTTTTGTAGTAAGCAATAACCTTCATCACTTCGTTTAGGTTTTCAACTTGGTCAAATTGTGACGGTAAGTTCTTCATGGTTTCGGTTTTGTTTTGTATATTAAGATTAGCCTGTATTTTCTTCTTTCTTATTTTCAAGTTTATAGGTTCTACTTCTGTGTGTTTTAATGTTGTTTCTTTTTCAGATAGCTGTGCTGAGCTCTTCCACCACAACTCCGAGTTTTTAGACCAGCAAGTAAAATGCCTGGCTTCGATATCATCTGCGTTTGCTTCTGATGGGACATGGTACAACTGATTGCTGTTGATATCATACATTTTTGTCGTAGGTATTCTCATGTCTTGTTCGGATTTTGATGCTTTGATTCTTGTTCTGACTTTTCCGCTTTTAGTCTCTGATCTAAGGTTAGTCTTTGCTTCATACGCTTGCCTAGAGGCATCGCTGTCAACTTGTACAGATTTCATTTTAGCGTTTCTTTTACCAAGCCATCGATCTACATGTATTTGGTCTACGTTTTCAAAATCTGTTATTGGTATTTTCTTCAATCTAATTTTAGTTGTGGGCTCTTTTCTTTTGCTGTCAGTGTATCTTTTTCTTTCTAGAAGCTGCCTGTTCATCATCTGAGTTTTCCTTGCGTAAGAAACATGTTTTCTTCTCCATCTCGTGATAAGGTTTCTGGGATCATCTTGAAACTGAGGACGATGAAACAGAATTGAGTTCTTTGGGGAAGCATCAAATACGACGCGTGCCTTCGAAGTTTCCTTGTCATCACGGACTACGGCATGGAGAGGTAAGTACACTTCTTTCTCTTTCTTTCTTTCCGTTTCAGATATTTCCTTCTTGTGCTTTGGTATTACATTTTCTTTCAAAACCTTTGTGTAATCTTTCTTTGGCTGTCGATTTCCTTTGAATTTTCTTTCTAATTGGAGTAGTCCGTTTTTTGCTATATCTTTGGTCTCTTTTTCAGGTGATTTTCGGTCTTCATCAGTTTTGAAAGATAGCTTTTCTATGTTACTTGCTTCATTTGGTCTTTTGTGTGTTTCTTGATAGACAGTTTCATATGATTCTTCTTCTCTTGTTTGTGTTTTCTTATGATCTTTGTGCTTTTCATTGATATGTTCTTGATTTCGAAGGACCAGAAATGATTTATCTTGCCAGTTCGTTGAATTGATTTCTCCGAACAAGATCCATCCGAGGTGTGTTAGTTGTGCACACGGAGAACCTGGAGGACCTTTGATTATTTGTTGTTGCACTATCTGTGCGTACTCTTTGACGCCTAAAAGCAAATCAATCGGCCCTGGTGTATGGTAGCTTGGATCTGCCAGATTGAGTGCTTCTAGGTGTGTCCAATGGTTGACAGTCACAGCTTTGGAGGGGAGTTGCTTGGTAAGTGGTTTCCTCATTACATACGGTATCAGATCCATTTTGAAGTTAGGATCCCATCGGGAACCAACCTGCAGCTGTACCACGTGATCGACGTTCGTTCTTGAAGATCCCGCTCCAATGATACTTCTTCTCGCTGGCTGTTTGATAAGATTGAGCATTTGAGTCGCCCTTTCGGTAATAAACGATGCCTGCGAACCTTGGTCTACCAGCGCGCGAAGAACAATGATGTGGTTTTGCTCGTTTCTTGATGTCACCATTGCCGTCGCTAGTAGTGTTACGCCTATGCTCGGTTCAGTACTGTTTTGATGTGACGCGATCATTGTATTGACCTGTAGTTCCTCTCTCTCTTCTACGCCGTGGTATGATACCTTCGGTTGAGTAGTTCCTGATGATTCCGAAGTATCCTGATCCTGATTCCGGTGTAGAAGCGTATGATGGCGCCGTCTGCATACACGACAGGACATCTGCAACCGACACTGGTAAGCTGCATGTCCTGGTACTAAACAGTTAAAGCATAAGTTGTTCTTCTTCACATATTCCTCTCTTTCTATAGGTTGCAGTTTGATGAATTCCTTGCAATGGCATAAAGTGTGGTTTTCCTTGCATAAAAAGCACTGTCTGCTTGTTGGTGATGATGATGATGATGTATTTGACGTGGTGGTAGATGACGAAGTGTTTGTAGCGACTTGGCATGAATGTTCCTTCACAGATTTGTCACGGGGGTTTGCCGTCGATGAAACAAGTTCGATCATTCGATATTTTGATTGTAGAAACGATTTCAATTCTTTCCAGGTAGGTAGCGATTCGGATTCTTCCTTGTATGCAGATTCTTCCCAGTCTTTATGGGACTCAGGGTCCAATTTTTGCACGACCAAAAATATGATTATAGGATCCCATGAGTCGATAGGTATTTTCATATTTTGCAAGTTATTTAGACAGTCCATGGTGACGTCTAGAAGATTCTTGATCTGAGCAGATGATTGAATGGAAATCTTTTTGTGGTTGAATAATTTCTTCAAGACTGAGTTGATAATTAATCTTTTGTGTCCATACCTTGCCTTGAGAGTATTCCATGCTTGTTCATAATTTTGTTGTGTTACCTGGATATGTTTCAACAATGTTTGAGCTTCTCCAACAACACTCGTCTTCAAATAATGCAATTTTTGCACGTCACTAATTGTTTTGTTTTCATGCACCAATGAAAAAAACATGTCCTGGAATGTGGACCATTCCTCATAATTCCCACTAAACTTTGGTAGTTCTATCCTCGGCAGCCTCACGAGTTGGTTCTGGTTACTACTTGTATGCATTTCCTGCGATGAAGAGGTCCCGGTAATAGGTACAAATGGTGGTGGGTTGAACGAAACCACTATGTCACGTAGTTCCGCCAGCAAACATAAGTACAAGTCCTCGTATACGTAAAAGTCTTCGTTTACAAAATAAGGCAATATCATGCGTTGTTCTTTCGGTGTAATTCTAGCTAAATCATGATGCGTCGACTTAAATGTTAGCCAGTATTCATCTATGACTTTGATTCTTGTTTCTACATAACCTTTTGTCAATCTTGATTTAGGACAGTTCTTCAGATTAACTTGTGTTTTTTGTAAAAGTGCCGCCGTATCTTCCAATAGATTGATCAATTCTTGCGTAGAAGTCATCTTGGTGCGAATATAAATGCAAAATCCTTATCGCTGCTCAGGAATGCGGCGTCTATTGTTCTCGTAGGCCGGCCGAAGCTCCGTAGCTCGATAGTAATCCGGCTCGATTGCGACCAAGTTGAAAACCTAAACGAAGTGATGAAGGTTATTGCTTACTACAAAAAGTTTGTGAATTCAAGAAGAAGATTAGGAGACATAGAGAAAAGAAAACATAGAAGAAAGCTTTACTATAGAAGTGTTAGATAAAGCAATGATGGCATTCATTAAGTTAATACAGGAAGAAGAATATAGTGATGAAATTGACAGAATAAGAAGAAACAAACCAATGAAGGGAGACAGTAGTATAAAAACTTACCTTAACAAAGATGATATCCTCAGGGTGGGCGGTTGTCAACTCTCGATGAACACACCAAACATCCTATAATTCTGTGAAGCAAGAACCAATTAATGACCATGATTAAAGTCGATGCACACAAGCAAACACTGCACGCAGGTGTTCAGCTACTTACGTACCAATACTGGATCTCCAATACCACTTACTATTCTTCCAATTGATACCGAATATGCGTTGAAAAATCTATTTTATTATGTTATTGCTAATAGCTATTCAAATCGTGTAATGATGATGAAACTTATCTAATGTTTATTCGTAGATACCTATACCCTGTAGACATAAAGTGATCTATAGGTAGAATACGAACCTTTTGTTCCTCATTTTTTGTTATCAAGTTCACTAAGATTTTGTTATTATTTCATTTTGTTCAAATAACTACTTACCTTATGATTATGCTTATTGGATATCTTACCTACTTTGTTTAGTATTCGCCTAGACTAGAACTTATGTTTACCTATGCTATTAGTTGCGTGCTAATGTATTGTATTAGGTAACAATCAATTAATACACATTGTCGTAGAATCAATCTGGCATGTTTATTAGTTCATTAAGAAAAGGACTGATCGTCCTTTTGGTGGGCGGTATGTTGTGTCAATAAGTAGGTTAAAATGTTTTTTGTAGCTATTATAAACAGGTGACCGAAGGTAGGTAGGTCAGTCGCAAATAAACTTCACAAAGTGTGCACGTAACAGTGGTTTTCTTCAAAATAATATCCCGCAAGCTAAACTGAACCTTAGGCACATCAACAGTTTTTTTCCCAATAACCTCAAAGGGGCTGCCTGTTTAGTACAATTTTTCATAAAACAGTGTGCATGGGCCTTTACAATTTTCCAGTGGAATAAAAGTGGCATCGTTTTAGAATAGAATAGAATAGTTTTAACAGTGCGTACATTAACTGGCCGTATATTAACCGGACTCGTATTTATGCTTATAAAGGCCGGTCAAACTAGACATTCCAAGGTGCATAAACTCCCAACAAGCTGAAAATAGGAGCTAATGCTCGCTACCGCGGCACGCTCGCCTTGTGCGTAATTTTTATATTCTAACACAACCTAACCTATCCAAGTCGGATCCGCCCTATTAAGTATCAAGGACAAGGTTAAGTATCCAGAGTGCCAGAACAAAAAGTAAATGATTATGTTTGAATTGCTCCAGCGTGCATGTGGCTTAACTGGCATCGTAATAACAGTGTGTACAATAACATGATGTACATTATCGCCTCCCATACGTACTGTGTGTGTGTGTGGTGTACGTACGTGTCACGTGATGTTGTGTGCGGGTGGGTGTGTTCAGAGCGCGGGCGGCGGCGCGGGCGCGGGGTCGGGCGCGGGCGCGGGCGGCGGCGGCAGGCGGCGCGGCGGCGAGCCCCCCGCCTCCTCCTCCCCCGCGCTGTCGCCGCCCCCCTCCCCGCCGCCCTCGCGCCGCGGCCCCGCCTCGCGCTCGCGCTCGCGAGCCGGTTCCTCCTCTTCCTCCTCCTCGTCGTCGTCGTCCGGACACAGCTGATAGGCCCTGGACAAACACACGTTTAGTCAGATGACTGGACGGTCCATAGGTCAACGCATTTGTACGTTAAAATTTAATTTCATTTTATTTTTCTTCGGAAAACAAACAGCTTATTTAACTAGAAATAGGTACATAGTAGTAGAGTCTGTTCAGAAAGAGAACCGTCTCGTGGGATTGGAGGGCGCTGCTGTGCTTAATCACCTTTTTTGTTTAGTGGGCAATACAATAGCGCGTCTTTTGCGTTTTGATCCTATCACAACTAGTGCAATAATCCTTTATTTAATTTTTATGATGCAAAATGCTGACAAAAAGAAAAAGATGAGCTGCCATATAAAAATCGAAACGTTAGTTCTCATTTTGGCCACGACGGTTCTCTTTCTGAACAGACTCTAGTATAGAAGATTTTTGAGAAAGTTACGGCATTTCATGAAATGTCTCGGATTTTTCTGGCAAACCACACGATATCTGCATATTATGTTTTAAGATGAAACTTACTTTTCTAGCGTTTTTCTAGCTGAATTGCTCCGCTCTAGGAAATATCCACTGGAAGTTTCGTTCGAAGTCCCAGGCGGTGACCATGATCCGTAAGATCCGTAGCCTGTAGGACCGTACTGTAAAGCAATACACAAATATTGTTATCATTCAAAAGACAAAAATTTAATCAGGGCGATAAGAGCTTTATATGGTACTATACTCGGATTTTTAATTAGACGATACCGACTGACAGTAGCTAATGTCACTTTGTAAAATAATGTTGCCATATTTAAAGTAATAGTGATGCGCTCAGTTCTCGTTCAATCAGATGAATGAACAATGAGTGTGAATGTTTAATAATTTCAAACTTTAAAAGAATATTGAAATTTGTATAAAAAATTGTATAAAAGTGCTCTGCTATAAGTTAGTAGTAGTATGTAACTACAATCAGTTTTTTTACGATTTGTAACAAAGCGCGGCTGGCGACTAGTGCCAACACCGATGAACGCCGCGCGCGTCGGCCACCATTTTGTTTGTAATTCGGCTTCTAACCTCTGGTCTGATAGCACAAATGTTTTTTTCTGCGCTCACGCTGTTTATTTATTGTGTTTGTTAAGTTTTTCGTTACGTTGTGTTTGAGGTAATTGTTGTGTTATTTGTTGGTATATTGTTTCGCGCAAACGATATGGATCCTCAACCAAGCACGTCAAGTCAAGTTCGGCACACTAACTATTCACTAGACAATCGAGGCAATTTCATTCATTCAGGAGTTTTTTCAATCATTCACTTTGTCACAACACTATTTTTATTTCATCAAAAACTGACAACACAGTAAACGTCAGCTGGCTTCGTCTAATTAAAAATCCAACTATAACTAAAATTCTTCCTGCAGGGGGCTAGACATGACAAGAGTCGTGTGATATGATGGAACTTTGATAATGTACTTCAGTTTTCATACCTACGCTCGGCGGTCGCGTTAGGGTTGTCAAATTAGGCATATGCAAAAAAAATACTGTCGTGGTAGAGGCACTCGTATCTAGTTTTAATTTGATTTATTGTTGAGAATGACACAGGAAGAACGAAAATATAAACCATTTAACTAATTCAAACTAGTGAAAAGCGATGTAACAGTAAAGGTGGTGTGTGGGTGTGTGTGTGTGTGTGTGTGTGTGTGTGTGTGTGTGAGGGTGTGTGTGCGTGTGCGTGTACTAACTCTGTCGAGCTCGTCCTGCAGCCAGGCGAGCAGCTGGCGCCAGCGTCGGCGCGCGTCGTGGTGCGCGTGCACGGCGCGCACGGCGGGCGGCGCGCGGCACATCACGCTCACCACCAGCTTCACGCACGCGTACGCACGCTTCTGGTAGTGCGAGCGCGCGCGCATCGCCGTCTCCAGCAGCCCCGGACGCTCCTCGGACACACCCTGCAGGAAACATTATATTAACCCGGGTACACATTTGCGAAATGTGAAATGAGTGTCCCATTGGCGAGCTAAAACCGACAAGCCTGTAAGCCAATAGTACATTGTTACCCGAGTGTTGAAAGTCACGTTTTTTGAGTCCCGAGACGGGTTTGGCGCCAGAGCGTTAGCGAGGGCGCCAATGGAGCTTGAGGGACTTAAAAGACTTTCATCCGAGGTAAACACTGTGCTTTTCATTACGAATACAAGGAAAGTAAAAATAAAAACATGAAAGAAAAATTAGTGAAAATGAAGATTGAATTGCCGCCTTCCCGGTTTTTTTTTTCTTTTTCTCTGGCGGGATTCGGCTTCGGTTCGCCAGCATTATTCAGCCATTATTTTCATTTTCATAATTTAAAAAATGGTAAATTGTTTGCTCAAATCTATATTATTTTAAAGAAATAGTTGAAGCTATATATAAATCAAGTAATTTAGAAGATATTATATTATTTATTTAATACTATCATTATGTTATTTAAATTTAAATTTTACATTGCGCTCTAATTAGACTTTTTAAACTTCTTACCGTTGTAATGGGATTCCAACCTACTTGCTGAATAAAAAGTTGGAATTTGGTTCAACCTCCTTGCAGTTTAGAAAGTTGGAACATGGTTGAATAAAATAGAACTTGTTTTTTTTTATAATTTGACAGCTGTCAGTAGAAAGCGATTCTCCCTAGGGCTGAAAGTATAACTTTCAATTAGGCCCCTCAGGCAACTTCAAACCTACTTTCAGAGTATGAGCAATGAAAAAGTATAAACCGCCGATGGAGCACCTGAAAGACCGCTTTTTTGTAGGCTTTACATGCAATGTAACTTGGAGCATTTCACAAGTGTGGACGCAGGGCGCTCGTACTCGCATCTGTTTCCAGCATACGCGGCGAACATAGCACAGTCTGTCGAGAACACGCGATGAGACTGGATAGTTTTCATTGCTCGCGCGCGTTTCGCAGTATAGACACATACAACTCGTCCACACTGGTGCTGCGTGCACACTGCGCGCCCCTATGTGTTCGGCGAAAAACCGACAAATGGCGGATCAATGGGAATTCTGTTACATTGCATGATACATTGCGCCAATGTGGACGTTAAATTATTTCATTGAGTGTGTAACACGCACTGTATTATGCTGTAACAAACATAAACAAACGAATTCCTCCTATTTTATTTGAAGTTGGTTAAAGAAGGAATCATCATACCTTGATAACGTTATGAATTCTGTGGTTCTGCCAACTGTCTTCCATTAATAGGATAGCGGTGAGTGTGTCTGAGTGTCTCCGTAGTTCATGGCAGTAGGCGTACGCCATTTGCCAAAGAAGCTCCGCTAACGCGATCCGCGACCAGCCAGCGTTCTCCCAACACATAAACTGGAGTAGGCGAATGGCTTCGTCGCAACCGCAGCATTCCTCTGTCAGTTTCTTCATGTATCCTCTGCAAATACCCAGATTACACTGTAGAAGACTTTTTAACTGTCGTTTGAATTGAAATTCTAGCCAGCAGTTTATTTGTTGGTGAAAAGTTTTCTTCACGAGTTTTAAGGCTTGGTTAACTCCAAGCACCCGCCCCAAGACCCTCAGGGAAAAGGTTGTTCAGACTCCCTCTCACTACTATCAATTCCCCCCGATTGACAAAAACTGTATCCCCAAGAACTTTACTGATTATTGTGGCTGTGTGTATGGATGCTTGTTTCTGAATGATGTGAATGTTTGTTTGAATCTAACTTATAACAATATCTGTGAAAGCTTTTAGCCATAAAAATATTAATGATTATATTGTCCTACATTCTTATATTAACCTATCTGAACTTTTCAACTAATTTAGTTGAAAAGTTCAGATACTGCAAGTGACTTACCCAGCGCGATTGTAGAGTACATCGATAGCCGTCGAGGAGAGCACCGGTCGGTTCGTGGTGACGGCAGTAGCGCTGTGCACAGTGGGCGGGTCGTTGAACGGATTCGGCAGTGGGGCTGTGCCGTCGGCTGCCGTGGCAGACACGTTGCGGGAACTTGTGTCGCAACACCGCACCAGCACACAAATAACCTGGCACAAACTCACCTGTTCACAAGGCAATCAACAAACATTTTGTAGTCAACACAGATGTTTGTTCGGAAACAACTCCAACGATTTTCTTGAAATTTAGTATACAGTGGATTTTCAGGGGCGATAAATCGATCTAGCTAAGATTAATTTTTGGAAAATGTTGTTTTATTCCTGTTTTCAACTATCAACTTTTAGCGCCATCTGTTGCTGAAAAGTCGAACTCACAAGTTAGTGTGACAGAGAACGCCATCCCATAGTACAAGCTCTGCTGAGTTTGCGGCTAGATGGTGTTGTGTGGATTTTCTAAATATTTTTATTTATGTATTAATTTTATCAAATTTTTACCTTCTTTCATAAAGCTTGTTGCGTATTGTTACAAAAAGTTAATTCATTCATAATCTTTTTTCGTATACACGTCGCCTTCTTTCTCACAACACTTCCATCTTTCCATGAGTAGATAATGTAACTTCTTGTGCTTATTTTAGCTTACCTGATGAATTTTCGCAGATTCCGGGTACTGGTATTTACCAACAGAGCTAAGTCCAGATGAATCGTCCATGCAGATCGTGAGAAGGATATCCAATATTTTGAGCTAAAGTAGAAAACAAGAAATTACCGCATGATACAAATTCATATAGCCCTTGACTAACGCATTATACTAATATTATTTCATTGAACAGCGACTTTGTGGACAGACTTGACTGCATTTCAAAACATACAGTGTATATTGTTATACTACTGTACCCGTAGTCTGAGTTTTACTCGATCAGTTTGAACAATTCGTCTCGCCTAACGTGTCTCTTTCTTTTGTATGGAGAAATGATGAGACAACAACTCTACCTGGTTTCTACGTAACGTAATGTTGTTGTCTCATCTTTTCTCCATTAAAAGAAAGAGACACGCAGGCGAAACAAATTGTTCAAACTGATCGAGTAGAACTACGAATTGCCCTTCTGGTTCATAAAATGTACTGACCCGTAACAGCTGATGCTTTTCCGCCAGTCCGAGCGTGGCGTACGTATAAAAGAGATTGAACAGCAACGGTAGATGCCTGTGGACGTGCGAGTCGGCATGTGGCGGCGCTGCCAGCGCTCTGACGCTGCATAGCACTTGGTCTGACAACGTTGTGGCTTCCTCCCGGGTGGTCCACGAACCATAACCACTTGACACTGTGAATAGCGTTGTTTTAGAAAACTTACGTAGAAATAGTATCATAGTGGCGGGCAAGTAAACTTAACCGTGTTAAGCTAGCAGCAAAGTATCGGCGCAACGCCATGGCACGTCATAGTTTCGCATAATTTATTTTATTTGGCACGACGAAGTAGTATCCTTCTCCCGGTTCTAAGCTACCTCCCTACCAATTTTCAGCCAAATCGGAAATCGGTACAGTCGTTCTTGAGTTATAAATAGGGCAACTAACACGAGTTTCTTTTATACATCACTAGCGGCCGCCCGCGGATGCGCTCGCCCCGTTCCTGTTACTTTTTCGGGATAAAAAGTATCCTATGTCCGTTTCCTGGTTCTATGATACCATTCCACAAGTTTCAGGCAATAGTGCAACTAACACGACTTTCTTTTATATAGATAGAAGATCTAGATAAGCAATACACAGTACTTTTACAAAGTATACATCTTACCAGGCTGGTCATTCATTGCGTAGTGTGCCAAGAAAACTATAGTTTTCATGAAAACAATCCGTACTTCCGCAGAGGGGCAAGATAGAAGATAATCACACAACCTGAAAATTATTGACAGGTTATCATTTATAAAAATAACACAATATGCAAGCACAGTAGTAGGCAACACATATTGCTAATCGGCTGCATCGCCTAATTTCGGCTTCATAGGGCGTAGTGTGCGTCAGAAAGAGATAGCGCTCTACAAAGCCGATGTGCAATATTTATTGCCTACAACCGTAGTGAGATAGGTCAGTGACATGATTATTTACCTGTGAGGATGTAAGAAGAGATCTGTGGCGAACCAAGCTCTAACAACTTGAGAGCACCGTAAATGCTGGCAAATTATTTCGTGCCTGTAAGAAACGTTCAGATTATATTTATTATTTTGTTTTATATTTTGAATGCATAACGTATAAATTGTATATAATATTACCAATCAACGGCAGGACCACGCAACGTTTTTTTCGTTCGGAAACCGACTGAGAACAGGAAACGTGTAGCCAGTTGAACTGTTAACATTGATATCTCCTCGTGTTCTGGGCCCTAAAAACAGACAAAATTAAAAAAACATGCATTTAATTAAAATATAATTGATAGTTTTATGAAAAATACATACAAGGCTGCTTTGCGGACCGTGTAGCAATGGTAAACGCATACAGCAAAGTTTCTTCATGAAATTGAAATGCTCTAGACTGAATTGGTCCTGATTGTGTGAAAATGCAATATTTCCGCGTCGCACCGATTGCCAAATAGGTTTAGGTATGGCGCTTTCTCTGCAAATAAAAAAATAAATATATGCACTGTGCCTCTAGTCTGAGTTTTACTCTACTCGTTTGAATAATTCGATTCGCCTACGTTTCTCTCTTTTTGTATGGAGAAATGATGAGCCAACTCGTTTCGATCGTTGATCAACCTGAACGCGTAAAACTCAGACTAAAGGTACAGTGAGGATAATAAATGTAAATATTTTAGAGCGTTATCAGTCTCACACTGGCGTTTACTGAACGTGTTTCCAGCGAGGCGACATTGAAATGCAACCGATGCGTCTTCACAATATTTTTACTCACGCGGGTATAATATTATGCTATGACGTTCACGAAACGCCACTGTGTTCTTAATATTTTCGTTCTACAAACGTACTTTAAACTCAGACTCTTCATTGATGATTCGAGATCGTACGTTTCGACCGATATGGTGTCTCGTCTTGTGTAGAACAGCATATACGCGTTCCACCATCTCTTCTGACGCTTGTATGTCACCCTCTTCAGCATTTGATCGAATACCTTAAACCAGATAAGACATTACCACGCCTCGAAAGTAGACTCGTAAGCCTTCCTGTCTTTGAATGCTTCAAGGATGATTAAGAAAAAACTTACTATTTAGATAAAATGCAGCAATAATATACTTTTCATTACTCATACTCTGAAAGTAGGTCTGAAGTTGCCTGAGGGGCCTAATTGAAAGTAAAACTTTCAGCCCTAGGGAGAATCGCTTTCTACTGACAGATGTCAAATTATAAAAAAAAACAAGTTCTATTTTATTCAACCATGTTCCAACTTTCTAAAGTCTTTATAACTGCAAAGAGGTCGTTGAACCAAATTCCAACTTTTTATTCAGCAAATAGGTTGGAAACCCATTACAACAGTAAGAAGTTTAAAAAGTCTAATAAGATAGCGCAATGTAAAATTTAAATTTTAATAACACAAAGATAGTATTAAATAAATAATATATCTTCTAAATTACTTGATTAATATATAGCTTCAACTATTTATTTAAAATAACATAGATATGAGAAAGAGAAGATAATTTTTTAAATTATGAGAATGAAAATAATGGCTGAATAATGCTGGCGAGCCGAAGCCGAAAGCCCGCCAGAGAAAAAGAAAAAAAAAAACCGGGAAGGCGGCAATTCAATCTTCATTTTCACAAATTTTTCTTTCATGTTTTTATTTTTACTTTCCTTGTATTCGTAATGAAAAGCACAGTGTTTACCTCGGGTGAAAGTCTTTTAAGTCCCTCAAGCTCCATTGGCGCCCTCGCTAACGCTCTGGCGCCAAACCCGTCTCGGGACTCAAAAAACGTGACTTTCAACACTCAGGTAACAATGTACTATTTTTTAGATTGAAGAAGGGCAAGTCCTAGTGCATTTACAACATTTCGTCTACCAAATGTTGTTTTCCAGTGAGCACGTGTCTTCTCTTTTGTATGGAAAATTGATGAGACAACAACTGGTTTTGATAGTTTCTACGTAACACACACCAGAGGGAGACAAATAGGCGAAACGAAAACAACATTTCATAAACGCAATTTTGTAAATGAAGTGGGACTTGCCCTTCTGACCATTTATATAAATTATACACAACACTGGGTAGTAAAACTTAAAAAAGACAATCCACTTGGAAAGAATATCCTCACCTCGCCCATGTATTCGCCGCCGAAGCACTGAACTTTCATCTCTTCATCGTCGTGCATGCCGCATTCTGATACATCGCCATCGTCCAGTTTGACCCAGCGGCCAGTATCACTGCCATTATCCCTGAAACCACATCCACATTTATCTACCTGTATCAGCCGCCTAAAGAACTGACATTTGCGCCGACATAGATTCTTGGCACTTTAAAAGATGCTAGACTATCTCCATATCTGATAGACCTTTGAGTCACTATATCTACAGGTTTTTTGGGAAGGGCGGTGATGGCCAGGTCCGAAACCACGAGAGCTAGGGAAAAGTCGTAAATGGAGTCATGCCCTCGATTTTTAAGAAAATATTTGACGGAAACGTTTTCTTCCGTTTAAAATCGAGGGCATGACTCCTTTCACGACTTTTCCCTAACTCGTGGTTTCTGACTTAGTCATAACCGCCCACTCAATAACCCACCGTGTATATTACACGTTCTTATAAAAGTGTATAGAAAAACGTTGCAAGACGAAAATATCGCTTGTAAGATGGATGGTTTCGTCTCGATAATCTTAGGCCGGTTACAGTGCTCGACCGACCGTCAGTGCGTACGTCAGTCGCGCTTGTCATATGTATGAAAATTCATAAACCGTACAGTGCTAGACCGACCGTACGCACGCGTATTTTGCTACGCACTGCGTACGAGGACCGTCGGTCGAGCGCGTGTGCATGCGTACCGTCGGTCGACTGACGCGCTATGTAAACAAATTAACGCGTTCAGTGCTGTACCGACCGGTGCACCGACCGCACGCATGCGTGTATAACTGTTGTCAAAACTCCAGTGACTTCGTAAAAACAAATATGAACCTTGATACTGAACGCTTGATCACCGAAGTTCGTCTTCGGTGTGATATCTACGTGTTCTCTTTTGTCGACGTCTACGAAGATAATAATTTGTAAACGCGTCCATTTTGCCTACGCCACGACTTTGTCGCTACGAAAAACATGAACCTTATCGATACTGAAAGCGACTGTACACGTACGGTCAGTTTACTGGTACGCAGAGCACTGAATGATACAAACTGACGGTCGGTCAATGCGCATCATCAGCACCGACGGTACGCACTGACGGTCGGTGGAGCACTGTAACCGGCCTTAGCCTGCGTGAAAATTACCTCAGTAGAACGTAAGAGTAGTAATGTCCCCCCGACGCCTGCCCCGAATGTACTACAATGCCGCTGAGTTGGTAATGCGTCTCTTTTGTGCCTTCTTCTCCTCCTTCCCATAGCGAGTCATCGCCCTCGGCCCGAGCCAGACCCCACGCTGAAACAATGCAAGGCCATAAAAACAAATTTCACAAAAATGAGGGTAAATAAAATTATAAGCACTTTGGTGAAAAACGTTTAGCATACAGACAACTGGTATTCAGAGATAATAAATAGGTAGAATAAATGGTTTTCCTACATTTTTTCTTGATGTATAATAATAGACAAACGAGCTTACGGCCCAACCGGATGGTAATCGGTCACCGTCGCCCATAGACACCAACAACACCAAGGGTGAAGTAGTTTTTTAAAGTGTTTCTAGAAGCTATTCAGGTGTGGATGAGCACGGTCTATAGGTCAAGAAGAGCGGTGGTAGAATCTCGACGCGGATATGATGTCAAATAGCTCATCAGAGCATTTGATTCGCTTCTAGTTTTATGTGTGAACTAAGTTGCAAGCAATAATGTACCTGTGTAAGGTTCAACATCAAGGTCTCGTGGAAATTCGAAGTAGTCATTGAACTTTATAGCGCAAACTTTTTCAAAGTCATACTCGAACCGTTTCAACTGTATCACTAATACTGGAGGTAGTTTATTGAGACATAACCGTTTTACTGTTACCACCTGTAAATAAAGAGTACAAT
The DNA here is from genome assembly GCA_939531255.2 of Thera britannica. Classification (NCBI taxonomy): domain Eukaryota; kingdom Metazoa; phylum Arthropoda; class Insecta; order Lepidoptera; family Geometridae; genus Thera; species Thera britannica. Next base: position 6,413,756 of record OW618048.2, read on the forward strand.
TAAATTAAATTACTTTATTTATTGCACAAAGAAAATTATAAAAATACACACAAAACGGTTATTTTCCTGCCCTTATTCCACTTTAAATAGGGTCGGCACAACATGTTCTCCTTTTCAATTCTCTTCTATCAGCCGTCATCTCTGTATTCACTTCTTTCTTATCCATGTCATCTTTCACACTGTTTATCCATCTTTTCGGTCGGGTTCGGTTGAGCTATATAATTGGTGTAATACATACTTTTTTGTTACATTTATCACAGTGATAAGCGTCGGGGCCTTCCAATAACTCGCCTCGTACATAGGCTTCAAGAGATTCTTGCAAGCGAGACAAGTTCCTTATATCTAGAGACACCACGCTAAAAGGCTCTTCCTTGCAATACCTAAAAAATACAAATTAATTACACACAAAGACTCTCGAGATTAACCTGATAAGCACAAGAGAATTACTACCACCATGCCTATTTCTACTGTAAAGCAGTATTGCTGTGTTTCGGTTTGAAGGGTGTGAGTGCGGTGAAATTACTAGCATGTGAGGCTGAATATCTGTATGCCTCAAGTTGGATGCAGGGAAGTGCATCGTAGGGCAAGTTCCTGACGTGCGTGACCTACGAGGCAATGCCTTGTTATGGGCGTTCTTTACCTGTGAGGGCATCCTTTGCAAATTTTCTGATCAGAGTATGTCCCTCCCATAGTTTTTGCCATTAGTTGGTCCTGATTCAATGACTTTAGGGCTTCGTCTAAGGATTCAACCAATGACATAAAAAACTCCACTGCGTCTTGCTGCTCCCGTAGATTTACAGGTTCTCCTTGTAGCCTTGAAACAATTTCAAATGGTTAGTGAAATAGAAAAGGACAAAGTATGCAATAAATAAATAAATATATGCTTATGCGCTCAGCTATTCCCATTTTGTCTAGCTGTAACACACACACCATTTTATATTTTTTTTAGTTTATATTGTAGTTGTATTTTTAGGTTTCAATGTGCTTAGATATTTTCCTTGTTTTTTGTTTCGTGTGTGTTTATTTTCTAGGCAAATGAATTCTTTATCTATCTATCTTTATATATTTATATATAAAAACTTACTTGAAATGCGCCCACAATCCTCTCGGAATGTAATACTGTAACTTGCTATAGTGTAAGTGAGCAAATATGGCTTGGACTTGCTTCAAAATCATAATATTGTAGTCAGCGTTATTCTGGAATACAACAAGAACAGATTCTTATTTTTTTCTGTACACCATATTAAATTATACAACTCTGGTTTTTATCACTAATTCTCAGTTAAAGTAAGCTAGTACTCACATCTATGTTATTTTCTATGACGTGATGGTGATGGTGATGATGGTCACCAGAAAAGTCTTCGTCAGGGTCAGTGGCTGCTCCTATAAAGACAAAACTATTCATTCTTACAGTACTTTTTTTTGTCTCTTCTGATACTGGATTCTGATAGGCGCAACATTTGTACAACATAAGACAGGCCATGACAGGTAAGAAAATAAGATTTTAGTAACAAGAAAACCTTTGTACTAATTATATTTCGTACTTCGTCTTTCGATTAGTAACCTGAAAGAGAAATTATTAGCAAGTACATTGTAGTTACGCCTACGTGTCACCACTCTTATACACTATATTGAGAGTTTTTTTTTTTTTTTTTTCTTTATATGTGGGTATATCTGCTTTCCTGTCGCCTGCGCTCGGCCGGTTGCGTCATTCGTCTTTTAGTGTTTCGCCGCTCAACACTAGTCTAAATAAATTCAGTGATTGAATAAGTTTCGAAAAACTTTACACGTTTTCTAAACTTTAAACCTAAAATAATGCCGAAACGAAGGCTCGAGAACGACGATAACTTCGATTACTTTAGGAAAAAACTAAAGAAGCTTGAGTCCGAACTCAAAAAGTCTGGTAAAAGAAGAAGTCGTGGTATCGAGTTTTCCTCGTCCTCATCATCGCCGTCGTCGTCGAAGGAACCCTCGTTTTCTCGTCAGGATTTGGACATCCATCAGTAATGTGTATCAGTGCAAAAGTAAAATATTTTTTAAAAATATGCCGGTACTTAGTCTAAAAAATTCACTTGCGTGTAACTTTGTGGAAGCTATATCTTGTTGGATCTATTTATAGACATCAGGTATTTACGTGAGTCGAGCTGTCTGTGGGACTGTCTCACCTATCACACACAAAAATCGTTTGCGTACATCTCTGTGGGAGTTATATATCTTACCGATTCAAAAAGTACATAAGATTGGTTTGCGCGTAATTCTGTGGGAATTATGTCTTACTAATCGTACCATCAGCATTAAATACGTCTAGATAAAAGATTTTTCAACTTTGAAAATCTTGATTTTTTGATACCCTCAAATAACCTAATTATATCGACGTATTTTAAGACGGTGAAATCTGAAGTCTCCCCTAGACGGAATCCTCTAACACACACTAAAATCGTTTGCGTATATCTCTGTGGGAGTTATATCTTACCGATTCAAAAAGTACATAAGGTTGGTTTGCGCGTAATTCTGTGGGAATTATGTCTTACTAATCGTACCATCAGCAGATTCAAAAAGTACATAAGGTTGGTTTGCGCGTAATTCTGTGGGAATTATGTCTTACTAATCGTACCATCAGCAGATTCAAAAAGTACGTAAGGTTGGTTTGCGCGTAATTCTGTGGGAATTATGTCTTACTAATCGTACCATCAGCATTAAATACGTCTAGATAAAAGATTTTTCAACTTTGAAAATCTTGATTTTTTGATACCCTCAAATAACCTAATTATATCGACGTATTTTAAGACGGTGATATCTGAAGTCTCCCCTAGACGGAATCCTTAACACACACTAAAATCGTTTGCGTATATCTCTGTGGGAGTTATATCTTACCGATTCAAAAAGTACATAAGGTTAGTTTGCGCGTAATTTTGTGGGAATTATGTCTTACTAATCGTACCATCAGCAGTAAATAAGACTTGATAAATGATTTTTCAACTTTTAAAATCTAGATTTTTTTATACCCTCAAATAACCATATCGACGTATTTTTAGACGGTGATATCTGAATCTCCCTTAGACGGAAGTTTTGCCGCAGGGCCAAGACGCCATCACCTCGCTACTGTCAGAGGGTGTATCGGCTGCACCGTCCTAACCATTGAATATGGCCGTAACTTTCATAAGGATTTAGTGATTCGCTTCAAACATATCGCTACCCATGGACTGGATCCGACTCAAACAAAAGAGATACTAGCTCTTATCGTGGCGCCGATACTCAACGCCGAAATAAAAGCTGCAATTCCTGAGCTCATGGTAGATCAAGATAAGAGCTTTGAACTCTGACAAACCCAGATATGCAGCCGCTATCTCGTGCTTGGCGTCAGTGGTCTCCGATGAACTCTCATCTGCTCAGATCAATCAAGATCTCCTCAAAAAGCTGATGCACACAGGCCGTCATCTTTGCGATGTTCATTTTACCGATTCTAAATCGAGATGAAATTTTGCCATGTTCTCTATCAATTAAGGAAGACGCGAAGGAACAAATATTTGTTTGGAGAGAATTTGTCTGCTACACTGAAATCAGCAAAGGCAACAAATCTGGGAACGACTTAAAAGTCCAACAGAAGATTTTAAGAAAGCTTTTGAGCCTTTCAAATATTTCTTTGAGATATTTCAAAGATGCACCTGCTTCGAAAAACACTGCAAGCCGCCGCGCCGCCGCGCCGGGCCCGCCGCCGAGGAGCCGCGAGCCTGCCTACCCGCGCGCTCAGCACGCGCCCGCATCGATAATTCGAGACGGTCGTCGCCGCCGCCGCGGTCGACCTGCGGCCTGTAGACCCAGTAAGTTAGGCTGGCCAGCTGTCTCTCTTCCGTCTTTAATTACTACAGTTTCGTTAATCCTATAATGGATCGATGGCTATAAATTGTGATTTTTACAACCTTGTCTAACCTTCTCCAAATTGGAGCAATAGCACAGTGCAGGCATGCTATCATGCCTAATATATTATATATAAAAAAAAAGTGGATAAAAATCATTCCTACAAATAATTTCAAGTTGGAGGATTTATGAATGGCTGTTATATTGACATCTAAAGATTGCTAAAGATTGGTTTTTAGCAACTATTCACTTGAAAGACGCGCATCTTTTAATCAGTGTTAATGTAGAATCTAGATTCTATAAAATACTTTTACTAGTACTACCTAATAAATTCACTTATACAAAAGGAATTTGGCCTATACACTTCGTCGTATGTTTTCACTAAAACCGGTAGTCAAATTGTTGGGATCACCCGGATACCTATCAACAATAAACTTAGGTAACATTTTATTAATGGAACGCTCATATAAGGAGTGTCTAGAAAATGTAAATATTACATTGTATAACAACTCGAAGCATTGGGTTTTTTCTAATAAATTATGAAAAGAGTAATTTGGTCCTCTACTTCTTGTACATACTTGGAATTTGTAATCAACAGCAAAACTATGCAAATAGGCTTGCCAACCAAATATAACTTCATATAATCAAATAAATTAAGTTGTTTTCCAAAAAAAATCACGCCAAATTGGGAAATTTGCTCAACTGTTAGCGAGAGATGAGATATACCTAGGCTTATTAATTTCTGCCCGCCCGGCTATTGAATATGATCCACCATATGCCAAAGAATTTGAACGACTTAAATACACTAAAGGTGACAGCAATTTCGACAAATTCATGAATATTTCACCCAGCTTATGTAATGTAGATATACGCTGTAGAGAAATATTTTCTGACGCCTCAACTACGGGGTGGGGCGCCGCATGCGGCTCGGAAACCGCGAGCAGCCTCTGGTCCGTAAGCGAGCGCATGCTTCACATAAATCAGCAATCAACTGCTTGCGGCTTACTCTGCCACTAAAATCTTAAAAAACGAACTAAGTAATTGCCAAATCCTACTGCGTTTCGATAACTGCTCTGCCGTTTCTTACGTTAACAGAAAATTAGAATATAGTTAGATAGAAATCAGTTTCCACACTTGTCACTATTCTGACGTCAAGAAGTAGAAAAACAAAATTAAAATACAATTATAATGGCTGTCATTCATACATGGAATGGGAACTCTCCGATTCCACCTTTGATGTATAACTATTACATTAGTGTCCCAGTGATCGATTTAATTGCAAGTAGAATTAATAATAAATTCGATGGGTTTGTTACATGGTCTGGCGACCCAAATGCTTATGCGGTTAACGCATTCACGATCAAACATTTAGATTTGAGATGGTCAAACATTTATTTTTACCCATCAGCCATAGAATTTAAAACTCTGCGAAAAACTGAATGATTGCATCTTTATCACAGAACTCAATTAAGCAAGATTGACAAAGTCTACATTAAAAAAAAAAAAATTGTTCAATTTTGCAAGGACATATTATGTTTTTTAGCTCTGTTGGGTCGATAAAGACTAATCTAAAAAAAAAAAATGTTTAACATTAGCTGGTCTGCAGACAGCTGTAGAGCTGCCTGCTGTTTTAGAACCTAAAATTAGCGAAAGTTTAATTAACCATTCAATGTTTCGAGGGGTTTTTTCGTACAAGAACCTTGACCCCCTAATATAACATTACGTGGGAGTTGCGTAGTGGAATGGTTAGAAGTATTGTATCATAAAGAATTGTACTATTATCTTTGGAACTCTTTTCGAAAGATGTGCGACGTTAGCATTCTTCCGAGTAAAATTACGATCAAGATCCTTGATCCTGTATAAAACATCACAAGTTGGAAAAAACTAACCCTTAGTACAAATGCCTTTTATCAGTGAAAGCCCTTAGTCGTGCCCTGCTCAGGCATTAACATGCTGTATTGTTTGTAAGTACTAGACATGTTGGATAAAGTGTACGCTGCAAGACAACGGTATGGATGTGTCGCTTGGTGCGCACAGCACGCGACACGCGGCTGCGTCTCGAGCTCTTACGCTTGGAGTCAACATCGACCGCATGCGGACAACCGCATTTACATTTACCACAAACACGGCTGGACCTCTAATTCCAAGAACACATTTGCCAAATTCTATAAAAGAACTATTCTGAGCTCGGACGAAGCCACTTTAGTTGCTGCGATTATTAATCCAGGCTTAACTTTAGTGCGAATTATGTTACGATGTTTAAGACTATTAAATAAACCATTTAATCCATTTTTAGTGCTCTCCATTCTCTACTTGGAGATAATAAAATATATAATTTTTTTCACATTCAATGTGTTAGCATTACACATTTCCTGAACCTACAAACTCTCAAAGTCTACAATGTACTTGCTAATAATTTCTCTTTCAGGTTACTAATCGAAAGACGAAGTACGAAATATAATTAGTGATTAAACGAACTCAGTGAAGTTCTATCATAATTATATGAGTACTTCGTCTGAGATTAGTAACCCCCGCCCGCCCAGCCCTTAGCATAGGTTCAGGAAATAAGGGCGCCAAGGGCTCTGGCTCTAAACTAATGACGCAACCGGCCGAGCGCAGGCGACAGGAAAGCAGATATACCCACATATAAAGAAAAAAAAAAAAAAAAAACTCTCAATATAGTGTATAAGAGTGGTGACACGTAGGCGTAACTACAATGTACTTGCTAATAATTTCTCTTTCAGGTTACTAATCTCAGACGAAGTACTCATATAATTATGATAGAACTTCACTGAGTTCGTTTAATCACTAATTATATTAGTTAGACCTTTGGATCTAATGAGCTATACCTACATGCTAGTTAAATAAGCCATTTAAGTATGTATTTTAGTTTTTAAGGTATTTGTGATATGGGCCCTGTATTTTAAAGATCTATGTTTTATGTTGCCTGAAATAAATAAATAATAATAATATACTCCAGCCAAAATTGGATTTAGTCTTTGTAAACAAACCACAACAAAAAAAACCACTAAAATTTTCTTTTGATTATTTTTGAAAAAAAACCTGTAGCCCGGAAACATACCTAAGAACAGTTATGTTGTCTGGAAACAGGTTTTTTTTCACAAAACGATGATGTGTGTAAAGCACTTACCTTGCACAGTGAGTAGTACGTCTCTAATCGCCGGCACACAATACAACTGCTGCAGTACAGAGTTCATATAGCAGGTGGCGCCCGCGTTCTTCAGCCCCACCAGTCCAGCCGGCTGGCGGGGACCCACGCAAGGCATGTACTCCCATTCAGAGAGCGATGCACTCTTTTCTGTAATACAATATCAATAGGATACATTTAAGATTAGAATACGAAGTCGCTATACCGCTCAAATTCTTCTTTATTCTGTTGTATCACAAGGATCACTTTGAACCGTCTTAGAGCTAAGTGATTCTAGGTGCCAGTTCCACGAGACTAGACAGCCAATGCCGCTCTATAATGTCATCATCATCAACCTATAGCAGTCCACTGCTGGACGTAGATCTCTCCCAAGACGCGCCACTGATCCCAGTCTTCGGCTCTTCTCCTCCAGTGCTTGCCAGCTAGATTTCGCAGATCGTCGCCCCCCCTTGCCGGAGGGCGTTAGGAGTGTAGGCACTACGCTTACCTAAACGCGGTCTCCGCTGTAGTATTCATCTGCTCCAATGATTGTTCTACGGCAAACATGACCGGTCCACTGCCATTTCAGCTTACCAATCCTCTATAATAAGCTATGCAATAAACTCACCACTATAAAACATCTTCTCAATAAGTGTGACAAGAGCTGCCATATTCGGCACACAGCCGTGCACCAGGGACAGCACCAGGTCTGAGGCCGCGGAGGCCGAGCCCGGCGACCGGCACAGAGGCGCGGGCGGCTCGGCCTCCACTATGGCATTACCGCTCGTTAGGCTGTCTCCGTCAGATCCCATGCGGCACCATGCCCATGAATACGGCCATAGATATTCCGTTAATATTTCCTGAAACGTCAGGTAATAACTAAATCCGCGTAAGATAACTCTGCACATGACAGATGGTGGCAAATGTAAAAAATCCCCTTTTTTTAGTTTTATACAACTAACTAGCTATAGCCTAACTGATGTTGAGTGCATTGTATCCATCACTTATAACAAAGCATTGCCTCGTAGATCACGCACGATGCTCTTTTAGCCTCACGTGCTAGTAATTTCACGGTAGAAATAGGCTTCTAATCTCCCAATCACAGATATAACTTGCATTAAACGCAATGCAAGTTCGATTTCCCCATTCATGTTTGTAACATATTTATATTTCATGTCAATTTTTTTCATGTTTTCCACCATCTGACACGCGCAGAGTTATGCGGACACTACCATATCAGTATGATAAAACAAAGTTAAATGCGACCAAAATAAATACTGCGTACTTTAAAAAAGCATCATAATTATTGTTATTTTACAGCATTTAATAGCGTATTTTGAAAGGATCCCTTTTACAATATAATATTGAAATGAAGCGGAGCTTGAAATGAACTGAAGCCAGAGTATTTCCATTTTGAGATAGTGATGCTATTATTACTTACCGTTATCAATCCACTGTCTTTATGGTCGGGATGTGCTCCATACTGATATTTGACTTGTGCAGCGACGTGAGTAAACAGTTCTTTTGTAAGGTTCATATGACCTTCTAATAGCGTATCGTCTAATGTTTCTGGATCCTTTTTTACAGCTCGAAGCCACGCCACCTGTAAACGGTCGTACTATATTTACAAGTTCAAAAATACAGCCTACCTTTTCATTGCGTTCGCCTAAAATACAGTCAGCCAGAACGAGAAGTGTGTGTGTTACACTAAATTATCTAAAATACAAAGAGGGTCATGTTTATTCGATGATACGCGACAGATGTAAGACGGAGACGATGTATTCAGACAAAATAACTAGCTGCCGACGATATCAGAACAGAATTCCAGACTGTGTTATAAAACATGATATGGTTACAATACCATTAATACAAGCCTCTACAGTCAGTTTAGCAGTTTGCAATCGTTTAAAAACATGGCAGTAGAGTAGAGCAATTATAAAATAATGCAATTAACAACACTACTTCCTTGGGCAACTTTTAAACGAAGACTGGCGTGTGGACAACCTATATTGATTTAAACAAAGTTTCCAGTAGCATTCTTGCCGTTCATCAAATAAAAAAATCGGTTGTCTGTAAAGTAGGTTTACTGACAATAGTTGAACGTGACAACGTCATAAGAAAATACACAGATGTCGAACCCGGAGGCCGATTGTGCCTCTTTGTCGCTGGTTCCGCGCGCGAGGAAACGCCGCATGAGTCATGTTTTTTCATGCGTGCAGCCGGCTCCATCGAATTATAAGACGTTGTCACGTCAAAATGTTGCTCAATTGTTGCAACAAATGTTTCCTTGAATACGAGGCTTTAAGGATAGAGGACTCACTTCAAGCGCTAGATCGTTGAGTGTCCGCGAGGTGGGCCCCGCTAGTGAGACGAGTCGGCACAGGAGCTGTAAGAACTGCTGCGCGTTCCTCGCGTGCCGCTGCAGTCGTGCGCCGCCGGCCGCAATGGCGCCAGCGTCAGCGGGTGCGTCGGCGCCGGCCTCGCCCAGCGCGCGGAGTGCCGCCCGCGCGCCGCCGCCGCCGCCCCAAGCGCACATCGTCAGCACTTGTTCGGCTGATGCCACTCGTACCTGGACACAATAACAAACATGCATAAATACTATGCTAAGTACTATACTAGCTATTCTTTACGCGCACATCGTCAGCACTTGTTCGGCTGATGCTACTCGTACCTAAATAAAATAACAAACGCGCATAAATACTATGCTAAGTACTATACTAGCTATTCTTTAATTTGAATTGAGTTGCGCTTACTGTACCCGAAGTCGGAGTTTTGCAACATTTCGTCTACCAAATGTTGTTTTCGCGTGAGCACGTGTCTCTGTCTTTTGTATGGAAAATTGATGAAACAACAACTCTAACTACGTAACGTATTTTTGCCGTCTCATCTTTTCACCTTACAATAAATAGAGACAAATGGCAAAACGAAAACAACATTTCGTAGACGAAATGCTGTAAATGAAGTGGGACTTGCCCTTCTGATCCCGTTTTCCACGGTTTTTGTATGGAGACAGGATAACGATTCTAGTGGGCACGTGGAGTAGCATCGTGTTTCTATACAACAGGGGCTCGCACGGCATGGACGTCAGTAAACGCAACTCAATTCATACAAATTTAAGGAAGAAACAGCGCTTGTGTCCGAATTGAGCCGTGATGCTTTTAGGCGCAATGTTACGTACTAAATCTAGAATACGGTTTCTTTAACTTATTTTGAAGTTACACTGGCTTAAATTATTAAACACGATTCGCCTATGAATGTGTTTTCCACTTTATTACACCAGATAGGTAGGTATTTTTTGTGATAAGCATTCTGCAGCATAGATTTTTTGATAGTTCTCCATTGAAGAAAGTCTCGACTCGGACTTAGGCACTGTTTCGGAATACGGGCCTTAGAATAATGTGGCTATTACTTTATAAACTTATTAAATTTAGTTAGAAATGAAAGTTTAGAACTTACGGAAGCATTGTTGCAATCGATCATCAAGTAGAGCGCTGTTTCTTGCCACCAAGCTTCATGGAGTAGCGTCTCCAATCTGCAGCCGCTTAGCGCTGTGCATATTGTAACTACTTCCATGCATTCTCGGACCACTGCCATCAAACAAGGTATTCATGAAAAACTAGTTGAAAAAAGTTTTATTGTCATAGCAACATTCGTTATAACTAGCGGCACGTAAGTCTACGGCTGAGCGATACACGGAGGGGATAGCTGCGCATTTCAATTAATTATTAGCTAAATAACGATAATTACATTATTTTAATGTCTAATAGTAAGATGTCCAAAGATTTATGGTAGGTAAATAAGACATAGTTTTTAATAACTTTATGGGGTAGAAAAAGAAAAACATTATCTGTCAATAACAATACAATTGAGAACGCGACTGTACACTGGATGTGCGGGGGTGTCGTATCGGTGCGGGGAGGGGAATTCGACCGGAGAGCCGATCAGCGCTACACCCTTCATCCCGCTAGCCCCCGTCAGGTACCTTAAATTTGACTTCTGCGCAATATCGGTCATACGTGCCGCTACTTATACAAAGTACTTACATACAACATCGTCGGGGTGGATCATTCCATTGTAATCATTAGGCTGCGCAACCGTGTACGCAAGCGTATACAGAGCTTTAGCTGTATTCGCGGTGGGAACGCGCCAAAACCTATTCAAAGTCGTCTCAGTTTCACGGGTATCAAGTAAAACCTGCACAAGAAGATCCAACGTTAGTGCGTGAATGTAAGTGAGTAATGTTAAAGCTCGAAGAGTCAGATACTAACAATAGCGATTAGAAGACGCCGAATAAATTACCTGTTCGCCCAAAATTGTCGCTAAAGATTCAGCAACGCCTTTAAGTAATAACTCATAACTTTGATTTGGCACTGTTTGTAGTGCTTCTCTCAATATTGACACATCTAACCTGAAAATTAAAGACTATTACTTTTGTACTCTCTTTAAGTAGTTTAGTGCTTCATGCTTGCTGAATATGATGATACATACCTAAATTCCTGGTTTTCTTCCTCCATCGTTACTGAAATATGGTCGTACAAATGGCCCAGTGTAAATAGTATTAATTTTGCCAACCTTACTAAAGCCAAATAGCAAACCCTGCAAAAAGAAAGAATTAAAATTATACCTATTATAGGATAATAGTCTGACGGATACCTATCCAACTGACTAGTTTATTCGCAGCATTCAACCTTAACATACCTTCTTGTATGAGGAGCGGCGCCTTGCAAGAATTCTGGATCACACAAGCACTTTACTAAAAGTGGTGCTTTTTTCACGCATGCCAATTGAAAGCTGCGATTCCTATCGAGCTTCGAATCCAACGCTGGCATTATAATGCTGTATAGTACCTGCACAAAAAAGCCGTTGATACATGCCCAGCCTATTTTTTTTTATCTACTGTTTCTTGCAATCTGCCTTTACGAGCATTGCTATAGCTAGAGTTTGGTCATTTTTCCACTTCCTAGTTCTCTTCTGGTGGAGAACGCCTAGTGGTGGTTCCATTTTGTCTGTCCTCTTACGAGCTAAATGAGGCTTGAGGAGCTCTCCTCTTAATTCTTTTGAAAGAAGTGATTTGGATGAATTTCAAGACTTGAGACTATAAAAAATCATTCTATAATCTATAAATAGAATGATTTTTTCTTAATTATGTTAGAACATTTTACCTGCATGTTGTAAGCCACAGTGGGTGGTTCAGGTCCGTATAACAAATCCCTTAATTTAGCATCTTCTTTGCTCAGCAAAGCTTCTGTTAGCCTCTCCACCGTTTGCTTGTGAGGAGGGCATATTTGCGAGAGCAAATGGGCTGCTTCAGTCAATTGTTCATAGTTTTTCGTTATTCCGATATGTTCCAATAACAACACAAATGGCAAGTACCATGATCCTTGGGCGAAAAGCTGAAACCACCAAAATAATAAATAGAAATTGGAAAATCAACTAAATTAAAAATTAAAATTTGTTTTATTCCGATGTCAAAGATCGATCCATACTTAAAGCTAACACATACAAAATAATAAAATAAAATAAACAGCGAACATTACCAATAGATGCACAGAGTTTTAGGAGTTTAGAGTTCACATAAACAGGTAAGTAAGACGGCCGTTACATTACATAATTTAATATACTTGACTGGCATTGGGTTTAATTAAGGCAGCCACCCAGTAGTTTTGTAGTGGGATGTCCCATCTGCCAGCCAATACGCCAAGTATACTATTGGAGCTAGCCAACATCCTGCACTTGACGGAAGTTATTTTATTACGCATTATGGCGTGAAAGTCATTGATAAGGAATAAACCAATTCGCTATGACATCATGTAACAAAGTTTATTGGTAGGGTAACAAGGACCCTGATACTATGGAAAGTGCGTGCGCGATACTTACGACACCAGGCAAAGCGTATTCTGTTACCGCCGACAATGGAGGCGCTGACGTACTTGAGTCACTACTTGTATCATTGGATGACCCGCATCCACCACTGCTACAAACTTGACCATCATACACCTAAAAAAAACAATGAAATATAAAAACAAGTTAAGTTTAAACAACATGAGATTTCATGGCTAAGCGTCTGAACCGAATTTGGTGGAATTTCAGATAAAAAAAGATTTTATCAAATCGGCTCATAAATGACGAAATGAAAGGATAACAGAGCCCGAAGTCGGAGTTTTGCTACCACATTTCGTTACCAAATGTTGTTTTCGTTTCGCCTTTTTGTCTCTCTCTATTGCATGGAGAAAATATGAGACGGCAAAAATACGTTACGTAGTTATAGTTGCTGTCTCATCTTTTCTCCATACAATAGACAGAGACAAATAGGCGAAACGAAAACAACATTTGGTAACGAAATGTTGTAAATGCACTGGGACTTCGGGTACAGACATTAAAAAAACAAACGATTTGAGAACCTCCTTTTTTATTTGAAGGCGGTTAATAAAATCAAATATAGTAAGTAAACACAAATTAAAAAATCAAGAGAAAATAATAGAGTAATTAAAGTTATAAGTAGTGCATTTACCTTAGCAATAATCACAGATTTATCACGGAGAGGAATTTGCGAGAGTATTTTTCTATCTTGACTAGACTCCAAATGTTCTCCATTTGCGTACAGCTCTAATTTGTTTATAAACATTTCTACTTTAGTTGAGGTCTCTATGATGCTTTTTATCCTGTAATCAGTAAGCAGAATATTAATATTTTCGAATAATAAAATGAATACAAATGATATAGTGATCGTAATTGTATTACCTCCTTTGGATCATATGTCGTAGAGAGTGGAGCGTCTCATTTGAATGTGAAATGAGCTCGATATCTTCGATTTGCTTCTGGCCAGTCTGGAAGTTCATCCTGACTATAATGACGCATTGCCTGCCTCGCGCTGACCGGTAAACGGGCAGAATCTGCCTGTCCGATGAGTATCTTCTATCACATTCGTTTATGTATTCTTGTATGGCACGAATAACTCGACACATTCTTATGCAACCTTCTGTTCCACCTGAAAATATGTTGTTTATAATAACAATAATGAAGGGCACGTCCCAGTGCATTTACAGCATTTCGTCTTCCAAATGTTGTTTTCTAAATGTCTCTCTTTTGTATGAAAAATTTATGAGACAACAACTCGTTTCGATCGTTTCTACGTAACGTATTTTTGCTGTCTCATCTTTTCTCTATACAATAGAGAGAGACAAATAGACGAAATGTTATAAATGAAATGGGACTTGCTTGCCCTTCTGGAATGGCGCATAGCACACTGTCATGTCATGTTTATTGACAAAAAGTATGAAACAAACACGTTGTAAACACCACATGCGTAGGTTTGTGCTCTTGGTTAGTGCCATTGTTGGCAAGATTCAATAGTAGTAGTTTATTTTATGGCTGAGCGAAGATTGTGCGTAATTGTCCGTTAAAATCCAGGCGTGGGATGGGTAAGCCGGATTGGCAAGATGGTTCATTCAGTACCTTGGGCTGTAGTAATGATATAAATAAATAAATAATGCGGACAATCCACACAACACTAGCTAGCCCCAAACTAAGCAGACCTTGTACTATGGGAATCAGATAGCTGATATAATACTTGCATAAGTACATTGTTTTTTAGTAATCAAAATATACTTAAGATACAATATGACACCAAGACAGAGAACAAACATCTATGTTCACCACACAAATATTTGTTTTGGGTGGGGATCGAACCCACGCCCTCCAGCGTAAAAGGCAGAGCTACCACCAACTGAGCTATGAAAGCAGTCAATACGGGTTTTATCACGAGCATTGCTAAGATGTTGTATACCTTCCTGGAGTTCCATTTCTTTCTGCAACCGTTGCATTCGCGCGAAGCACTGCGTCAGAAACGTCTCATAATGGTGCGCGGGCGAGAGCTGCGGCCCAGGACTAGTGCAGACCTCACGCAATAGCTCAATGCCGCGCAATGAAATCTCATCCTCGCATTCAGTTATAACCTTAAATTAACATACAGATTAGAATTATCAAATGAATACTGAAATTAAACATTTGCAATTTAATATTGAACTGTTTGCTCACCCTCCATAAATAATCTAAACCTATGAGATCAGCATCATTGAGTTGAAAACTTCGTCTTTTAGCTTTAAGTTTTCCTTCTTTGGAATTGACAGCCTTGAAAAATCTGTAAACAAAAAAAAACATATTATAGTAGTGACAAAATCCTTAAACAAAAAAAAAATATATAATAGTGACAAAAACCTAAGAAAAACTGCAGTAAAAAAGGACTTCTCACTTACTTTTCGAAGCACTTGATACCGGAGTGTGTGAGTAAATTCGGCGGTAGCGTCATAATGTTACGCCGAAAGAAATGCAGGTTGACATTGGGATCCAAGTCGGGTTCTTCTCCCATCAGCTTAGCGAACCACCGGAAGCATGCTTCCCGGTCCCCCATATGCGCTGGTTGTTCGGCAAGACAAACCCAGATCTGTTTTGCCTACAATGAATTCAGAACTCAATTTCTTTTAGATTAAAAATACAGGTCATTTATTTGTTTTCACCACAAACCTGTTCTGCGCATAGCCAGAGCTGCCCATCCTTTAATAAAAACCTCAGAAAACTAAGTCTTTCGTGAACTTGTGCGGCGTGCGGGTACCTGCCATCGGGTAGCCAGGTATCCCAGTCAATTGAACCCTCCTCTGAAAACAATGTACTTATAAAACCAGGTAAAGTATGTAATCGATTACTGGATTATCTACCCATTTAAGAGCAAAGACCCACTGCCAAAATTTTACCTCTTTAAATTGGTGCATCTATTTTTTATTCATTAAGTGGGCATCTACAAGACCGCGGTTTTGTAGGTGCTCCATTGGTGGTTTATACCTTTAACTCGCTGGCTCGTCGGTTTTAGCTCGCCAATGGATCGCCCACTATAATGGTCTTTCAAAAACCAATTCCTTACCAGCCTTCTACAGTCATACTCAACAATAAGGATAAACAAATTGTGATTACCTGCTAGTTTATTACGAACTCCGTCCACATAACAGGTCAAGGAATCCGTGACCAGAATGACGAGGGAATGTTGAGTCTGCAGTCGATCTATGACTTCTTGCCTTGTGACGTGCGGTCGAACGCCCGTGCTCCCACCCGATTCATACAAGCAGCAGATATCTCTCAACATTTTCAGCGCAGGCAATGCCCACTTTTCCCTAGCTTTCAATTCTTCAACACATTTGTCTACCCAGAGGGTTTTCTGGGCATCGCGATCTTGACTGCAGCTGTAGTCTAAGATCTTTACAAGGTTCGACAACGCCATGTCTACGATTTCTGTACAAGCTTCTTCTGAGTGAGATAGATTCCAAAATAGCACCAACACCTGAAAGTAAGAGTTGTTTGTAGTCCACCATCCATAGCTATGGTCAAACGTAATCAATACAGATTAAGTTAGTTTACCTTATTTGCCATAACACCGTCTTTGTCATCTTCTGCGAGCCTCCTTATAACTTCTAAAAGTTTGTCACTTTGTTTCTTGTTACATGTAGCCCAACTAGCCTGAAAGCAGAAAAAATAATCAGGTACGGTAAGGCCAGGTGTTTAAAACCATTTAGACATAATCAAGCAACTCACTGAAGTGTTTATTGAACCATTTGCTTAGATGTAGTTCTGTTAATAATTGTAGGTCCTATTTTTTGAGAATAAAAACTTGACAATAACTCACTTTGAAGCAGTCAAAAAGATGATCCAGCTGGTCAGGTGTGAAGTCCCACGCGAGTTTCGCCAGCAAATCATGAAGATTCTTGACAATAGCCTCGTGTTTTCCATGCTGAGCTTTCCATATCGCGTCTAAGTCATCTAGTGTGAGCGAATTCTCTTTGATCATAAACCGAAGCATTTTCTCCAATCGGTCTACATACTGAGGTTGGTGGAGTGAATCACGTAGAACGATATCAACGACATTGTTCTCGCGAATCCAGTTCTGGAAGCGAAATTTGCATTTGATCGTCACCGCCAATCTTCTTACGGCCAACGCGGTAAGCAACGGCATGCCAATGACTCCGGCGCTCGTTTTGACATACCGCGGGGTGAGGCGGCGTGGCATGCCGTGGCAAGGCGCGGTATTTAAGCGGCTAATGTGCACTGACATAATCCCTTGCCATGCCAACCCGGTCTGTGTAGGCCTTTAGAGGTTTAAACTTACAGGAGTAGATCTTTGAAGGGTTAAACAAAATAAATGCCTGCCTTTATTATATTTTCCTACACCAACCAATCCCATTAAACCGCGCATAAATTGGATTAGAACCATTCTAATTGGGAAATAAAAAGAAATGAGTCTTAAAAGTTGGACGTCTTACGGTAATGACAGCAGGGGTAAGCCACTCAGGCTTCGGCTGTTGTGAGAAGGTGGCTATAAGTTGATTGATTTCATGCAGAGCTGACATTTTGCCATTGAACGACGCCATTTGAAGTAATCGCAAAATCATCTTTAGCCGGAACATTTCTAAAGCTGTAAATAGGATTACAACATAATTGCACCAAAATAAACAAGAATAATTTGCCGTACGAAGATTAATTTGATGAGTAAACACAATAATTAAAAAATATTAAAAAAGATTAAAATAATAATTGTAAAACACTAACAAAGACACTTTAGAAACTGCTTGGGCGATTGTATAATTCTGTTGCAATCAAAACAATGATACTAACAAGGAACAGCGATCACATTATATGGTTGCCATCATTTACGACCACTATCTGTTGCAATACTAGTTTTACAAAGCAAAGTTACTATTTGCTATCTCATGTTCATTACGTCAACATTCAGTCTTGTTGCAATCAAATGTTGATAAATATTGTTCCAATTAGTTTTTGATTGCAATCGAAGCTTAAAATAATGCATAAACTGACAAACGCGACTAGGTTTTGATTGCAACAAAAGATTAATCACCCCACTGATCACAATAAGCATAACTGAAATACAAGAGCACAAAAAGTGTAGACACACAAATGGTGCAGCATTTGATGATATGGAATGCGGTCACAAACGATGTAGGAACCGAGAGGCGAAATAACACGCCCCTTGGCAGCTACAGGGTGTGCGACCGATCCGTGGTGAAGCGCCGTTGATCCGCTCGTGCTAACATCGTGAGACCACAATAACAATTGCACTTTTTAAAATTAACGCGATCGTTATCGCTCGCCTATATAATATGTATTCGTATCTCGACGGTAACTCCAATGAACTCCTGTTTGCACGTGACCACGGCTGTTGTAACACAGGCGAAACGTCGGGAAATAATAAAGGTAATCGCGATAGATACCCGTATTTTCCATATAACAATAACAATTGACTAAAGTATGCAAGATGAGCCCTAAGAACATGATTCTCGAAAAAACTCTCCATTTATTTGTTGTTTTACAATAACTGGTTAAAACTGATAGTATTTTCGTGAATCAAGTTGGATTGATATAGCGCACAAACACACATAAACATTAGCTAGTCTGGATGTTACTTATTATCTCACAATAGGATTTATAAGTATATATAATATCTAAAAACACATTTAAATAATTTCCATATTAAAGCACCTAATAGAATAAATAGACATGAAAATCCATTTAAAAAGATGTTAAGAAAATTGGAATGAAATTGTAAAAACAGGCTAGGAGGTAAAAAAAAATGAAAAGTTAAAAATTCACTCACATTTCAGTAGGCTGTGATAACAAGGCGTCTTCACAGACACGTATTTGCACGCGCGGATCAAACAAGAAACGGTATCAGTCTTATTTTCACTTCCTCGAGCTTCCCTTTTTAACTCTTCGTCAGTTAAGCTCTCTAACAATGTTGGTATGCACTCCTAAAACAAAAATGTATGAATAGGATTATAAATAATATGGGAATACAATTCCATTTATTGAAAACTAGCTGCCGGTCCCGGCTTCGCACGGGTGGACATTTATTTTTCTATTACTCTGGGTGAATGTACTTTCCAATGGTAAACGAATATTTGAAATCAGCACTGCAGTTTTTGAGTTTATTCATTAGAAACACACAAAAATATAAATCTTTCCTCTTTATAATATTAGCATAGATGGTTAGTATAGAAGACGAGGGCTTACCAGCACTGGTGACAAGTAGGTGGTGACAGTGTGTGTTGTGAGAAGATCATGAACCATGCCAAGTGGTCGCAAAAGCTGCCAAACTGCCGCCACCCGCGATTCTCCAGTCATAGATTGCTCCATTGATGATGGCTCAGGGCGCAATGGGGTTAGCTGAAATCGTAAAAGTTTGTAAGTATGAATGAGGCTAATCCTAGCAGAACTCTTTTTCAAAATAAAATACTGTGGACACATGACACTATCTAGCTAGCACTGCCTCGTCCCTTTCTTGGAGGCAAAGCAGCATTAATCTGGGTCAGGACCATTTTGGCTCATAAAAAAATGCCTAATTGGATAATATCAGCACCCTTTTCAACATTAGACCTAGGATTATGTGGTATTTCTTTCGGTTTGATTTCTTGTGTAGACATACCATATTCATTGTTCTTCTCTTTCTGTTGCTTAGTTTTTGAGCCAAATAAAAGGTTATCTTATAAACAGCAATGCTGCTTCACGGCAGAAATAGGGACTTGCTGACGTTTCGGACAAATTTACCTGGGACACAGTGTTCCAAATGCCACTTTTGATTTTAATATTATTTTTACTGACGTTTCGGACACCATTCAAAATAACTGCATGGTGTGGTAGTTATATCTACTTACATCAACATTATCTGCAATCACTGGAACACATTCAATAGTCTCAATAGTCTCAGACTTCTCTTCTTCAGATTCTTTTTCTATTACATCAGTTGTGACTTTTTCAATTGAATTAATTGAAGCAGTAATATCGGGCTTCAAACCTCCCATTATAGCTTCAAATCTCTCCCGCAACCTCACAAATCCACCGTTTTGACCGAATCTGGTGAAACATCAAAATCAAGGTTAAGGTCAAAAGGTCAGACACAAAATATAATCAAATAATTCAGTACAACATTAACAATAATTTAGTAGTTTATTAATTTGTACTTACATATTAATAAGATGGACCAGCCATCCCCTAGGCGAGCGATGATCATGAGACCTAGCATATACTTCTTCCTGTGAACCCTGGCCCGTAGGAGAGTTATTTAAGGATGAAGTCAATGATAGACTTTCTAAAGTCCGTGATGCGTTGAAAGTGTGAAATCTGAAATAAATAAATATTGTCAACAATCAACACAGCACTATCTAGCCCCAAATTAAGCAGAGCTTGTACTATGGGAACCAGATAGGTATAATACACATATAATACTACATACATACTTAGAATACAATATAAAATCCAGACAGAGAACATCGGACAACATCTGTGTTCGCCACACAAATATATGTTCTTGGTGAGGATCGAACCCACACCCTGCAGCACAAAAGGCAGAGCTACTACCAACCGAGCTATGAGGGTTGTCAAATAAATCAAAAACCATTACAACTTTCATGAAGGCACTAAAAACTTAAGACAGACTTCAAAATTTTTTATGGAATTTTAACATGGAAATAAAAAAAATATTTTCTTAACTAATGAATTACTTACTTGTTATTAGGATTGAGGGCCATTGCAAGTAAATTCAAGAATCTAGAATCATCCATTTTCATAGCACACAGTCGTACAAGCTTCTCACAGTTGGTTCGTACACATTGTTGTATGTTATTCTTCCAAGATGAAACTGCATCATCAGTCAGTATTTTTGTGAAGGATAGTGTGAGGGCCTCATTGTAGAAACGTTGACATGCCAAATGGTTCGCATCTTCACCTGTTCAGATATTTAATGAATATTAGTTATATCTAAATAAAATACACTTACTGTCAAGTGCCTTATACTCTTCTTCAATTTCACAGCATTTGCAAAGGATGCCACAGTATAAGAATATATCTACTAGGAAGTTCAAACCTTTTAAAGCCAGCTCTATGCTGGCAACCAGCAGGGCTTCCAACTCTTGCTCTGGCAACACAGGCACCACCCATCGAGGATGTGATATCTTTTCTTCTAAGGCCTTTAATTTGCCCTCGGGGAAGGCCACCTGAAGGAAATTACATTTACATAAAAATCTAGAAAAAAGGGCAATACTTATGTCTTGTAAGTAATATTCTTACCTCCCCGGGCATTAGGTCTTGTTCTTTCATTGATATAGTCATTATATTAACAAATGATTAATCATTTCCTCTTCTGCAAATAAGCAAACAAAATATATTTAATATTGTAATAAGATCAAACACAAACCATTTGATTTGTGTTATTAAATACACAGCATAGGGGTTTCACTGTGCCTACTATAGTGGGAGGTGGAAGTCATTTGATCTGCAGGCTTAGGCTTTATAATGACCACCCCCAGCAAGGTTTCTTTCTACCAAATAAAAAATAATGCTCTTCGTCCATTTCTTTTGCTTGACTGAAATAGGGATAGAAGTAATTTTAACTACTCTTTTGCAGAAATATTGTTGCCTAGGGTGTTCATTTTAAGCTTGCTATTTACAAGAATATACTATGCTGTTGCTTAGTTTGCGATTTAGATGGATATATGGTCAATGTCCACAAATATTCATAGTTGAGAGCAGTGCATACAAATTAATAGATACAGAATATGTGATGACATGGGCAGATGAATATGATTATGGAGAATTGGTTTAA
Organism: Thera britannica; assembly: GCA_939531255.2. Lineage (NCBI taxonomy): Eukaryota > Metazoa > Arthropoda > Insecta > Lepidoptera > Geometridae > Thera > Thera britannica. The sequence goes on from OW618048.2 coordinate 6,435,421, forward strand.
CTACCTACTTCTGATGTTTATGTAATAATTTTGATGGATGTTCAATGGGACTATCAACCCTAAGGAAGATACAAAATGTGAGTGTTACATACATTTATTTTGAACAATAAAGCATACTAAATTCTGACCTAGGACCTACTAAATCAGTCATTTCAAAATATACACACTTAGCAATGTGAAGTACCTACAAAGAAATAAAAGGACCAAGATATCAACGGGTCCTGTACCAGCCATAGAATAAAAGGCATTATCTAGTACTTTATTTACATTATTTATGACTACTGTAAAATAGCCACTTTGTAAAAAAACACTGGCATGCAGTGGTACTGCATCAAAATCTACTGCTGCAAATGCACAATGCGTCCAATCATTCAAGAATCGTAGAGTACAAAAAAACATATAATTTATTGATACCTAAGATTGACTTGCCAGCATGAACTCTAGATTACAAAAGTATCACTAGGATGCAAGGAACGTTTTCGGCATTTTCGTTGGGTGCGACACAAATCAATCAACATAGGACCAGAACCTATTCGTAACTTCCCATAGTTTGTAAAATACATAGTCATACTATACTATACAACTGTGATAGTGTTCTTTACGGACCTATTCTATAAATAAGTAATTACAGCATACCCTACCCACAGAAATTGATCGTAAAATAATAATTCCTAGGATCAGCCGGCGCGACAAAATGGCGTCATTAACCCAAACAAGACAAAGAATTTTTGTAAGATTCTAAGCCATTCATCGTACTAGATATGCACATAATACTCATAATGAAAATCTTCATGTACCTTTGCTTTTATCATAAATTCCGATCCGAGATTAGTTTTTCACAATAATCACAGAAAATAATTTTTAATCACTTTTGACGTAACTTAAAATTACTGACGAATGAATGAATAATTTAAGCTGAACGAATGTAAGAGTGAAAAAATGATGAAATTAGAGTGGTAGAATGAATGAGGATTTTTGTTTGGAAGTGACTATTTGTACGGGTGCTGGATGAATAAGTTATATTTATTCGTACATTTATTCAATTTTATAATGAGTATATTCCTACGGATATTATACTTTTGTGACATAACTCGGGGCACCCCGACTTAAGTCACAAAAGTAACAGTAGGTTGCTAGGTTTTTTTTTTTTTATACCTACTTAATTTCAAGAATGGTGCATGTCAGTGCAGAGAGGACCCCTCCCCCGTCCCTCCTCCTCCCTAACAATACTAAAGCCAACCCAAATTTTAACTTTACTAGGCCTTTTAAGCGACTGTAAAGTGTTTTAAAAATCCAGATTCAAACTCGGGGCACTCCGACTTAAGTCACAAAAGTAACAGTAGGTTGTTAGGTTTTTTTTTTTTATACCTACTTAATTTCAAGAATGGTGCCCCCCCCCTCCCCCCGCAGTACCCGTATTAATAATTATAAATTTTTAATACGGTAACCGTATTAATAATTATAAATTGTTCGTACAGTACCTGTATTAATAGACTCGGTCTTTTTGTTTTGATATGGTCGGTTTCTCCTCCTTGGTCGGTTTGGTCTTATCCACAGACTACTCAGATGCACGCACTTGGACTAGCGCATGTCAACACGGTGGCATGGCAACGTGATAGTAAATCCATGATGGCAACACTATAACATGGGCTTGCTTGGATTGCTTTTGCTCACTCAGTCAAGAATTGCTTGCTTGATTGATTGATGCTAGTGTGGTTCATGCAAGGATTCATGGTTGATGTGGTTGATGTGATGATTCAATGATGAAAATGAAATAGATTTCGTTCGGTGTATCGTATTTTATGAACAAATCTGGAAATTCCATGGTCTAGATAAACAAGGGCGTGATCAACAATGAGTTTTTCCAGTGACGAGGTCAATTTTCTTGTTTACCGATACCTGCAAGAGTCAGGTATGACTTATTTACAAAATGCGTACAGTTCACTGAACGCTCGCTACATGGTCATGGTCCCCAGAAACCAACCTCCTTCAGGAAAAATGAAGCCTCGAAAACTGTTTTTGTGATTCAATTTGTTCGTCTGTGAAAGATTGTGTGAAGAAAAGTCCCCAGATTTTCATTGGCTATTTTTGATAAATTTATTTTATAATAACTATGTTTATGTATGTATGTTAAAACTAGACTACTATTTCAGGTTTTCACCACTCAGCATACACCTTTGGCATAGAATCTCATATATCACAAAGCAACATCAATACAGCATTAGTACCTCCTGCGGCATTACTAAATATACTACAGAAAGGCTTACAGTACACTGAAGCTGAAATAATAATTGGAGAAGATGGTAACTATTACAATACATATAAACAATTAAAAATAGAACTAATCAAATGTTGAAAAAAAATAAACACATAATGAGCACTGAAATGTATTGTTCCTCTCCAGGTACCGAAACACGTCACACTGAGAGTCTCAGTTTAATTGATGCAGTTACCCCTGACATTGTAGCAGCAAGGCAAAATACTCACAATGCTCAGAAACAAGCTATCAAAGCAGAACCAAGCTCTGGTAGTGAACAAAATGGGGTGGAAGTAAGTGCTAAAGATTTGTACCATATTAACTCTATGAATCTGTGTTTGAGCATTATTAAAAAAAAGCATATGCCTAATGTAGAGGCTAGCTACGGGTACTAATTGAGCTGATGCAGCTCTTTTTTGACTTGGCAGTTGTCGCTCTCCAATCAACACTGTGCAATGATGTAGCATCATTGTGTTCTTTTTTCGATAGAACATTAATTTATTGTTAAATCACTCCAGGAAATTAGATTATGAAGACATGGGTATTCATTTGTTGAGTCATTTATTTATTCGTCATTTGGAACACAGGGGGCACAAATACATTGTACTTCAGCAACTCTGCATATGTCATGGCAGTTGATGATATATTAAAGTAGGTAAATAATTTTTAAAACAACATTAATGTATTAACAGGCTACAACATGTACTACTACGACATCTGTCACAACTACTCCAACAACCAGTACAACTACTGTCTCAACCACTCCAAGTGCCCCTCCAGAGAACATGGAAGTGGACACTTCTATAGAAATCCCCGCCAGCAAAGCAACCATACTCAGAGGGCATGAGTCCGAAGTGTTCATTTGTGCATGGAATCCCAGCACTGACTTGCTGGCTAGTGGCTCCGGTGATAGCACGGCCAGGTAACTAGTAAAACTTATTTAATTCAACCACATTAAACCAAATGTTGTGAAAAATATATAAATATATCTTTATGCTATCTTTGTTTTTCAGAATATGGGACATGTCAGACAACCCTGCAACTAATCCCAATCAGTTAGTACTCCGACATTGCATTCAAAGAGGGGGTGCAGAAGTACCCAGTAACAAAGATGTCACATCACTGGACTGGAATGTAAGTTTAACTAAAAGATTTAAATTTCCTCACAGTTCTAGTTGTCCTAGTCAGTTTGCTGAAGGGCAAGTCCCAATGCATTTACAACATTTTGTCTGCCAAATGTTGTTTTTGTGTGAGCATGTGTCTCTCTTTTGTATGGAAAATTGATGAAACAACAACTCTAATTACGTAACGTATTTTTGCTGTCTCATCTTTTCTCCATTCAATAAAGAGATAAATAGGCGAAACGAAAACAACATTTCGTAGACAACATGTTGTCAATGAAGTGGGACTTGCCCTTCTAGTACTGACTAGATGCATGTGTGTTTTGAATAGTCAAAAATTATTGATATCCTCTCCTCTCTTTCAGTGTGATGGCAATCTACTTGCAACAGGATCCTATGACGGATATGCAAGAATTTGGACAACTGATGGCACATTAGCATCCACACTTGGTCAACACAAAGGACCTATTTTTGCATTGAAGTGGAACAAGCGGGGGAATTACATATTGAGTGCAGGGGTATGTACCTATTTAGTCACAATAGTTGGTAACACTTTTCTGAAAAAACCAGCTTAAATATTAATGTAATTTAAAAATAAACTACATCAATTTAGAAGAAAGTTTTAAACAACATGTTTTTTTCAACTTGTGCAGGTGGATAAAACAACAATTATCTGGGATGCCTCAACAGGTCAATGCACCCAACAATTCTCCTTCCATTTGGCCCCAGCGCTTGATGTGGACTGGCAGACCAACACATCTTTTGCATCATGCTCCACTGACCAGAGCATTCATGTATGCAAGTTGCATGCAGACAAACCAATCAAGAGCTTTAAAGGACACACTGTGAGTTGAACATTGTACATTCACTAGCTTAACAACTATAAAATAAGTGCTTTTTAAAGTGTCTTCTCTTCTATCTTTTTAGAATGAAGTTAATGCCATTAAATGGGATCCCCAAGGAAAGCTCCTTGCATCATGCTCTGATGACATGACATTGAAGATTTGGTCCATGAATCAGGACACTTGTGTCCATGACTTGCAAGCACACTCAAAAGAGATTTACACCATCAAGTGGTCACCTACTGGACCGGGAACTCAAAACCCCAATATGAATTTGATCCTGGCAAGTGCCTCCTTTGACTCCACTGTCAGATTGTGGGATGTTGAGAGAGGTGTTTGCATTCACACCCTGACCAAGCACACTGAGCCAGTTTACAGTGTGGCATTTTCACCAGATGGAAAGTTTTTGGCAAGTGGTTCTTTTGATAAATGTGTGCATATTTGGTCTACTCAGACCGGAGGCCTTGTGCACTCTTATAAAGGAACAGGTGGCATTTTCGAAGTTTGCTGGAATTCCAGAGGCACTAAGGTTGGTGCTAGTGCAAGTGACGGTAGTGTGTTTGTGTTAGACCTGCGCAAACTCTGAGATTTGTAGACCTTTTTAGTTGGATTTTTTGATTAATTTTATGCAGAAGACAGATAGATGCAGATTTTTGCATTGGTCTGCCCCTTAAATAGTAAGTCACACTAATTATTGCTGTCTATTTTGTGCCTTACTTTATCCACAATCTTCATGTTTTCTATAGGCACTTGGGAATTCAATAAATAGTGTGTAATGTACATTACACACTATTTATTGACACATTATTACGTTATGTACACATTTTTGTTATTTATATTAAAAAAATGACTATTATTGTGTAATCAATATTTTTCCATGGCTCTAATCTCAAGGTAATTTGCAGTTATTTATTATATTATTGTTACGAGCGGGGGGTCTATTGAACAATGAAAGTCGATTTTTACACAACGAACACTTTTATTATCACTTAAAGCCAACACTTTATTAAAACACACTAAAACACAGCACACAATAAAACACAATACAAGACAAGACACTAATTCACTCTTCGCACTCGAAACGTTCACTTCTATAGCTTAATAAAAAACTGTCCCACGATCCGAGCGATTCTCTATTTATAGCTCGTCTCATTATTCGAGCATGTTCGTCGAACTCGCTAGAAACACCCGGAACTTGATTCTCAATTGTTCACGTAATGTAGTTCCGCCATTTGTCAATAGATGGCGCTCTCTGCCACCCAACTCGTGAGTAGTTCCTCCTCTCGGTAACAGATGGCGCTAGGCGTTAGGCTACTGCGCAACACTATCCCCTCCTAAAACATGCTCGTCCTGAGCATCATTGGACCCATAATATCGCGCCAATCGATCAACATGAACAATTTTAGGTTTGCCTCGCAAACCCTTCTTGATTCGGTACGTGACATCGTTCATCCTGGTTACCACACGGTATGGTCCGTCCCATTTTGCTTGTAATTTAGGAGACTTCCCCTTACTGCGGACTGGATTGTGCAGCCACACCAATGAACCCTCATCAAATGCCTGATTGTTCAAGTTTCGGTCATAGCGGGTTTTCATTCTTTCAGACATTTGCTGGCTGGATTGTCTGACATTTTCATATATGTCGTTCATTTTATGGCGTAGATCACTTGCATAATCCGTTATGGCGCGCGGAGAGTCTGGTGGAATGCCAGTGATCAAATCTGCAGGCAATCGTAGTTCCCGTCCGAAGTTCGCAAAGGCGGGAGTGACTGTTGTGCTCTCATGCACCGCACTTCGATATGACAACAAAAATGGCTGGATATGCTTATCCCAATCATTCTGTCGGTTCGCCACCACTTTTGCCAGATATCTTTCCAACGTTTGATTGAATCTTTCCACCATTCCGTCAGACTGTGGGTGATATGCAGTAGTTCTCGTTTTATGAGTACCCATTACTCGGCATGTCTCCTGGAAAACTTGAGACTCGAAATTTCTTCCTTGATCGCTGTGGATTTCCAAGGGTACTCCAAACCGACAAAAGACTTCATGGACTAATTTATCTGCTACTGTCGTTGCTTCTTGGTTCGGAATAGCGAAAACTTCTGGCCATTTGGTGAAATAATCCATGACGACTAGGAAGTACTTGTTCCCATTCTCGCTCACAGGGAATGGCCCAGCGACGTCCAGTGCTATGCGCTCCCAGGGTGCTCCAACGTTGTATAATTTGAGCGCTCCCCTACTGCGTGTGTGAGGTCCTTTCACAGCTGCACAACTCGTGCATTTCCGGCACCAGTCTTCTACGTCATCTCTGCAATAGATCCAATAAAATCGTTCTCGTATTTTTAACAAAGTCTTTTTTACTCCCATATGACCCCCTGAACTTCCCGTATGATAAAGTTGCAGAACGTCAGGTACCTTTGATTTAGGTACAACCATTTGTAGATGACAGTGGTCTCCTCGATTATTTTCCCATTTGCGGCACAATAATCCATCTTGGACAACCAGACTATCCCATTGTGCCCAATAACTTTTCGTTGTTGTACTCCTTCCGGCAATATCACTCCACTTAGGCTTAGGAGTACCAGCTCTTAACCATTCTACAATTGGTTTGATGTCGGCGTCTTCTGATTGTGCTTGCTGCAGGGCTTCTTTCCATTCGACACCTAAGTCAGTTCTTAGCATCCTGATGGGTATCGCTTCTTTAGATTCTTGCTTGACACAATGCTTACAGTTTTCCGGACAAGGTCTTCTTGATAGGGCGTCCGCATTACCGTGAGATTTACCACTGCGATGCTCACCCCCGAATACTGAAACGCAACTCAGATTTAAGCACGTCTCAAGCGACGAATATTTGACAGTTTTCAATGAAAATCTGTCAAATATTCGTCGCTTGAGACGTGCTTAAATCTGAGTTGCGTTTCAGTATTCGGGGGTAAGTGTCATAGTTAAACTCCTGGAGTTGTTCGATCCATCTTGCCACCTGCCCTTCGGGATTCTTAAATTGTAGAAGCCACTTTAATGCAGCATGGTCCGTGCGCAGATGAAATTTACGTCCCAGCAGATATTTACTGAAATGTTGTAAGGTCTTAACTACTGCCAGCAACTCCCTTCTGGTAACACAATAATTTCTTTCTGGTTTTGATAACGCTTTGCTGAAGTAGGCTATCACCACTTCTTTATCTTCTCTGCGCTGAGATAGCACACCACCGATTCCGGTATTACTTGCATCTGTATCAACGATGAACATGTTTTCTGTGTCAGGATAACCTAGAACCGGAGTATCACACAGCCGTTTTTTTAATTCCTGGAAAGCAAGGTCGCATTCCTCGTCCCAGCTAAAAGTTCGCCTCTCTTCAGTGAGTTTGTGTAACGGCTTAGCAATATCAGCGAAGTTTCTCACAAAACGTCGATAATACGAGCACAGTCCTAACAACGCTCGGACCTCAGTCTTGTCTTTTGGAATTGGCCAATCCTTGACAGCCACGACCTTTTCCGGATCAGTTTGTACACCTTCCTCAGAAATCACGTGACCCAGGAAATTCACCTGCCTTCTGAAAAACTTGCATTTCTTGGGACTCAATTTTAGATTGGCAGCATGAAGTTTCCCGAGCACACGTTCCAAGTTTTGCAGATGTTCTTCAAACGTTCGACCCACGATAATGATGTCATCCAAGTAGACCAGGCAGGCGTCCCCAATTAATCCAGTGAGTACCAGTTCCATTAACCGTTCAAATGTCGCAGGGGCGTTGCACAATCCAAAAGGCATTACATTAAACTGCCACAAACCTTTCCCTGTAGAAAATGCAGTCTTTTCCTTATCCTTCGGGTCTATTTCTACTTGCCAGTAGCCACTTTTCAGGTCAAGAGTGGTAAACCACTTCATTCCCGTTAGTGTATCCAGTGTGTCATCAATTCTCGGTAGTGGATAACTGTCCTTCTTAGTAACTTCATTAAGTCGGCGATAATCCACACAAAACCGCATGCTGCCATCTTTCTTTTTTACTAGCACAACAGGAGAGCACCATGGACTAGTCGAAGGCTCTATAACTCCATCCCTTACCATATCTTCGATCATAGTCTCCACTTCTTTCTCTCGAGCTACTGGTAATCTTCTCGGGCGTTGGCGGATAGGTGGTTCATTACCGGTATTTATCGTGTGTTGAACTAATCCAGTCTTTCCAATGTCAGCATCGCATGAAGAGAAAAGGTTGTCAAACCGAGACAACATCTGCTGCGCCTTTTTGACTTCTTTTTCCGAAAGATCCTTGTGGCAATTTTCTAGGAATGACGATATATTGCTTTTGCCAGTTTCCTTGCTGCTGGATAATTCTTTACAGTTACGCATCCAGGCCACTTCTTCGCAGGTTCCCATTACCATTCCTTTTTTAATGAGATGTTCCTTATTACTTGGATTCAGTACCCGTACCGCTGAGATGTTGGTAGCCTTCACCAAAGTTCGTGCCATAATCCATGGTACCTCGTTGTCTGATCCTTCCAACAGTACACATCGATTCTTTGTCTGAGCTTGTGATAAATTTACTGGAACAATGGTTTCTGACCGTGGAGGAAGAACGGTTCTTCTTGAACAATAGATTTTCCCAGGTGATCCACCTTCCATAAAGATTTCTTCCAAACCACATTTCAAAATTCCTTGCTTAACGTCTATTTCACAACGGTGTTTTCGCATAAAGTCCAAACCCAGAATACAATCATCCATTATATTTGCAATGATGACATTATGCTGGAAAATCCTTTCACCCAACTTCATCTCCACTAGCTTCTCACCTCTGACGAGTATGTGCTGACCGGTTGCTGTTAGGAGCTGGATTCGGTCACAGTTGTGAAAGAGGCCCCCAAGAACGCGGTTTGCAAGTTGGGAACTGACTACTGTTCGAGAAGCACCAGTATCCAATGTCATCTTACAAGGTATTCCGTTAATTTGGCCTGCGATGATCAGGCTATTTCCATCATGAGCTTGTGAAATCCAAATTCTTGGGGCTCTGTTAATACCGGCCAGCACTCGCCCCGCAGCCCTGGCGTTTACTCGTTTCCCTGTTGCTGGTTGGTGGAAGCAGTCTCCTGTTCTCCCTGTTCACGACGTATTCCTGAAACTTTTCTCCACACTCAAAGCATTTAGGGCTATATCTCGGACGATACTCACGAGTGGGTGATGCTACCACTTCCCTGATGCGATGTGCTCGATGGTCCTGACGAACGGCTTCTACTTCCAAAGCATGGGCGAGGGCGTTCTTCAAAGACTCATGATGTCCCAGTCTCACAGCAGCTCTCACCTCCAAGTCGCGAATCCCATCGATAAAGGATTGCACCAAAATTCCATCGATAAGCGCAGGTGAAGATTGGTATGCCTTTCGGACCATTTTTTCCACTTGCAGAGCCCACTGCTGCAAGCTTTCAAGACTGCGTTGGGTCCTTTCTTTCAGTTGGGCGCGGAATACGTGCTCCAGATGCGTGTCACCATAACGAGATTCCAGCGCGTCCAGCAGCTGCTCGTAGGTTACCTCCTTTCCAATAGCTTCCAACACATTGAGGGCCTGGTCACGAAGTGCCAAAGTCAGTGCAGTCATCGCCTGATCCGTGGTCCATCCATTTGCTTTACTCACTGCTTCCAGCTGAATTTTGTAGGCTGACCATGATGAAGTCCCATCATAGGGTGGCACCTTGAAACCCTTACCCACAGGCGTAGCTACCACAGAAGCCAAGTTTCCTGCTCCAGCTTTAAGCACACCCAGAGCTTTCTTTACATCAGCAATCTGGGTTTCCGTTTCGTAGATACGGCTTTCCTGATTTTGGACCTGTTCTTTTACACTTTGCAGGTCTTTGTTAACAGTCACCTGCAGGTTTTTCATAAGGCGAACTTGCTCCTCCATCAGACGGTTTTGCTCCACTTGCCGACGGGTCTGCTCCTCCTGCCGACGGTTCTGTTCATCCATCAAGCGGGCTTGCAGCTCCTCATGCCGACGGTTCTGTTCCTCCTGCCGACGGTTCTGTTCATCCATCAAGTAGGCCTGCCGTTCCTCCTGCCGACGGGTCTGTTCCTGCAGCATGGCCATCAATGCTGCCAGATCACCTGATGCAGGAGCCTGGACCTCCGATAATGGCAGAATTCCAGATGTCCCAGCAGCTGGCTCCGTCAGCAGTTCAGGGTCCCGACGAGTTGCTTGTGACGGAGAACTTCCCATCCGTCTTGCATCCATTTCCTGTTGGCGTTGACTTCTCGTCCTCATACCTTCAGCGTCGTCTTTCGGTAACACCGGCATTGTTCAATCGCACTTCTGACACCAATTTGTTACGAGCGGGGGGTCTATTGAACAATGAAAGTCGATTTTTACACAACGAACACTTTTATTATCACTTAAAGCCAACACTTTATTAAAACACACTAAAACACAGCACACAATAAAACACAATACAAGACAAGACACTAATTCACTCTTCGCACTCGAAACGTTCACTTCTATAGCTTAATAAAAAACTGTCCCACGATCCGAGCGATTCTCTATTTATAGCTCGTCTCATTATTCGAGCATGTTCGTCGAACTCGCTAGAAACACCCGGAACTTGATTCTCAATTGTTCACGTAATGTAGTTCCGCCATTTGTCAATAGATGGCGCTCTCTGCCACCCAACTCGTGAGTAGTTCCTCCTCTCGGTAACAGATGGCGCTAGGCGTTAGGCTACTGCGCAACATTATAATCAAGTTTAAGAATTTAATAATAGGATGTAATAAATATTAAATGCATCTGCATGCATTTAGGATAATATACTATACAAGGTGCAGTTTTGGATCTGCAAAACATTTTAGGAGGTAATTATGTTAGTGATTCTCGACCCGAATCAACAATAAAATGGGCAGGTATTTTTTTTTCATTTTATTCTTATTAACGTAAATCGGTAAGTATGAACTCCCCTTTTTAAAACGCGACCAATCTGTACGTGTCCTTAAACTGCGCTTTCACACACACAAACAAACGCAACCGACATTTCTTTCATAAATCCAAACCAAAGCACCAACCACCGGCCGCTCCCTCCCCCCCGCCACCCCGCCACGCCCCCGCGGCCATCGCAAACGCATCGATCGGGTCAATTTATTAGTGTATTTGATGACGCCGGTATGTGCATACGCTTGCAAATTCCGCCCCTCAAGTGCGCCTTCGATTAACGGTCGGGATAGGTACCTACTACCTAATTGTAAAGATGACGGACTAATACTCCAATGTAGAGTTGGTGGAGATGGTCCGCTTGTAGGTATGCCATCAGTGGAGACAATGTATCTCGAGCCATCGAAATGTTCGCGGAGTTATTCCCCAATCGGCAACGTCATCATTGAAATCCCGTGTTTCGGTAAGCACTTAATTAAAGCCTTTGGTTCGAACTGATTTGTAGCTCTCGGACAGTCGTTAGGTACCACACGGGTCGGTACGGGTCAACGACCTTACAGCCCTGCCGTACGGTCGGACAATTAGCAAATAACAAATGGGTATCGTGTTATCAAGTAACTGGTTTGTTGAGGTCTGATACGCAGTCGCCCTGCGAGATTCACTGGCACTCCATGCAGTGAGCTGCATACAGTTAAAAATTCGAACTACATCTAAGGTAAAATTATTTGCTATAAGTTGCTGTTGCTACAACAACTTGTACAGGTCGCGGCACGTTGGTTGAACCTTCGATGCGCAGTAACAGATTTTCGAGTCTAAATCGAAATGCGGTATGACGAGAATCGCGGGGTTCCCCGTAACCATAGCAACGACCTTCATTTTAGTTTAACGTAGTGCCGCGTTCGATTCATAGAAATGTGGACGGAGGGAGACTCGTACAGGCTGACGTCACTGGTCATCGCATTCACGCACACAGTGACATGACACGCGATACATGGGTGATTCTGTTTTTTTGAAGAGGGTTATTCTGAAAATCAATAAAATTGAAAAATCGAAAAGAAAAAGTATTATTGATTATTGACTTGGTATCGTATTGTTATATGATTATTTACGAGTCTCCTAACAACCTCCTGAAATGTTTTGCAGGTTCAAAACTGCACCTTGTAGATAATGGTTTAGTTTTTATAATTCTTATTACTATAATAGTAATATTTTTATGTAGATAAGTAAAGTAAATAAAGTAAGTTGATTTTTGTAAAGTTTATTTATTATTTCCAACCAATCAGCCTTAGATCTTTTTAGTCACAGAACATAAAATAACATAAAATGTGCACACACTTGCGTGTAAAACATGAATTGTGTGAGACCGGGATTTTTGTATAGGTTTGGTAGTGTCTGCGGTGTGGTTTAGTGCCAGTTTGTAATAATACCAGGGTGTGTTATATCATTGGTCTCTTGTAGGCTAATAAGTCTTCATGTCTATAGAGTGTGTGTAATTTCTCATACATATATTTGAAAAAGTAAAGTAAATTGTCATATTGACCATCATATGGTTTGCAATGTGGATGGTTTTCTTCGTAATGAATTGGGTAATTCTTGGTGAGATCTGATTGGTATTGTTCACTGCAACCCCAAGCACATAAATGCAATTCCAGCAACAGTTGATGCAAAGCCTCCACTGTTGAAAGGTACCATCGGGGACTTCCTTTCTGATGCCTCCAAAATTGAGATGGCCTGTTCTGTAATACTATTTTTGGAATTTTTTGTAGTCTTTCATCAGAATAAATGCTTTTGCTCTGATTCCAAGTACTGTCAATTATTACTACTCTATCAATTGGTAGATTTTTAACATGAAATATTTGATTTTCATTATTTTTGCTTACAATTTTAGTCCTAAGGGTGCCCACATTATATCCAGCAGGCAGCTGTGATAGCATGAGCTCTGAGTAGGAAGGCTCTTTTATGTTTGTAAACAGTTCTGGTACTGTTTTAGCTTCAGCCCCTGGGTAAAGTAATACAGTTCTTTCGTTTGATTCATAATTAGGGACATCTGGATAAGTGTACACATTTATATCTTGAGGAGCGAGGACTGCTGCATGTGCTGCTGTGCTTTTACCGTCTATTTCTTTTCTGTGCTTGATTATATCAACCTTTATTGGTAACTGAAAAAAAGCGTGATTAGCTACATAAATAGTTTGAAGTATAAATAAAGTTTGTTTGAGAAATTAGCATTCTTACAGTGCATACTGGAATATGTCCTTGTAGTAAAGATACAGGAATGAAGCAAGTGTAGCAAAAATACATTCGCGATTTGCCGCACCGTGGGCATGGACTTCTACATTTCATCTTTTCAAGTGGTCCTGAACCTTCTATAGCCATGCCTTCAAACGGTTTATCGTCGCGGCTTCTCGCCTCTTCACATTTGGGATTCATGTGTTATATTGATTGTGTATTTATGGTGATAGTAAAGAAAATCACTCTGTGAGAAAATCTATCTGTCTGACTGAAACTGAATTATAATATGAACTTTTGAGATTGGGAAGAAAACAATCCAATCCAAATGAATTTGGCAGATCTTATATTCACGAAAAAAGAAGAAGCAGATTTCTATAGGTGTGCGTAGGTCATAGACGAAGGAAGGCGTAGGTCCATGGTAGAGGCCCAAGAGGGCCCTAAAGCTGGGAACAAATTATCGGACGCGACTGATAGATATTGTCTAGATAATTAATATACACTGAATTGTGCAAACTATCGGATGTAAGCCGTGGACGTAACCTTGAGCGTTCGGACGTCCGACAGAAATCTGGCTTGCTGGATGTTTTTGACTGTGCAGTAGCGATGGGCGATTGCTTCAAAAAAAACAATCGAATGAATCGAAAATTACGCTATTGCGCATTCGATTGTCGATTTAGTAGTTCCTCTCCATGATTATTCGAACAACAATCGACAAACTACTAACTACTATACATTTAAGTGTGCGTGCGGTGCGGTGAACTGCGCTGCGGAAGGCCACGAGGGGCGGTGCATGCGGGGGCGCCGGGCGGAACGGTGTTGCGTCGATTGTTTCTAAACACGTAGTATATTTTAATATTATGAATATACATTTTCTAGAAATGTAAAATTGACCTTGTCAAGTAAAAAGTGTAGTTACCGAAATTATGTTAGAAGGTAGATTTCTAGCTTTAAGTTGATTTTCTGTAAGAAAATAAATATCTATAAGTACTGTTACCCGGTTTTGTCAATAGGACATCACTATTCGGATCAAGCAAGAAGTTACGTCTCTACTGGAGAGACGTAACTTCTAAAAGAGGAAGAAAATATGGCGTCGTTCCGTGTACTTGTATTGTCTGCGGTGTAATAAAGTTAAACAGAGTTGTAGCTATAATCAATGAAGAGTTTTGTGCTAACAGTACCTACCTTTTTACTTAATTTTTATTCTAGTCTGTGTTTTCCTTAGTTAGAAACTCTTTACCTACCTATCTATTCGTAATTTGTTATACTTTAAAACAAATTAATTAATGTAATAACTTAAATCGCATAATAACGGCATAAAGTAGCGGCGCACGGACTTATAATCTATAGATTTGATTCGCAGCCCACGCCCGAAAAACCATCTTTTGTAACTACTGATTTAGTAGTACGCACGAAAATAGTAGTTAGGTGCGTTGCGTGGTTGCGTGGCGTGACCACGCGGCAAATAAGTAAATAAAGTTGGTGCCAGTCATTGTCGCCGCGCGCCGCACGCTGCACGCGCCGTCAGTCGATAACAATCGACTAGTTTCAATTGTTATCGACTGAACCGAACAATCGACTAATTCGATAAAATATAGTAGTAATCGCCCATCGCTACTGTGCAGTGTGTAGACATAACAGCCACGTCCGTCAGCCGCGTCCGTCAGCCGCGTCCGATAATTTGTTCCCAGCTTTATTCCACCAATAAATTATTCGTCCATGGTCGAGGTGTGAAGCTGGGAACAAATTATCGGACGCGGCTGACGGTCGTGGCTGACAGCCGTGACTGCTAGGTGTGCACAAATGAACGGGACCTGGCTGGCCAGATTTCTGTCGGACGTCCGAACGCTCAAGGTTACGTCCGCTGCTTACATCCGCTAGTTTGCACAATTCAGTGTATATTCATTAACTAGATAACTATCAGTCGCGGCTGTCAGCCGCGTCCGTCAGCCGCGTCCGATAATTTGTTCCCAGCTTGACAAAGATGTGTGACAAATGTGTGTTATTTGTATTCTTCTTCTTCTTCTTATTTAATGGCATCTGTCCATTTTAAAATCATTTTGCCAGTGTCGAGTGAGGATATATTACTTAGTAAAATACTTTTTTGTGAAGTCAGTCAGTCATAGACAAGTCGGCCCTACTTGGCTAGGAAAACAAATGATGGTCGTTTGTTTTCAAAACCATCAAAAACATTTTCGATCAAATCAGAATATCACCAACTGCTAACACTTTGAGCTAAGACCTCAATTATTGTTGGCTAAAATACCACCGAAATTACACAACAAAACTCAAATAACATCAGAAAAACAATTAAAATCAATAAGCTATGTGACTTCCCAAAATGACAGAAAACGAATCCAATTTTATTCTTCCATGGTTGAGGTTTATACAATTATACATTCGAAAAGGACAGATGCCATTCATTCAGAAGAAGAAGAAGAGCAATCCAAAAATATTGAAATGTCAAAGTCAAAAGTTATTAATTCGGCGCTCTTATATTTACGCAATATTCATCACGGCATGTTTATCAAAACTTTTTTTTAATTTTTGATTGTACTTTCTGGGTTAAAGTTTTCTGTAATATTCCACTATCTTTGTTCATCTTCTTTCTTTATTCTTTCTTTGTAAGCTTAAATAAGTTTAATCTCACTGCATTTATCTATCATCGAATTTTAATTAAAGCTTTCATCATTTTACAATAATAAGTTGATGATACACACTAGCAAACATTTAGCAAACATTTTTTTTACGGAAGTCAAATCTTCTCCTACCTTGGCATCTACCGGATGCAATTAGGTAAAAAAATAAAAAATGGGCGGTTCTTACGACAGGGATAGGGTGATGATGATGTTAGATTTCGTGACTCTAAGATATTTTCGAATTACAGATACGCTAGTAGTTACTATGATGACACGGTAACGTCACAGAATAGATAATAGCAGCGTTTTACCTGAAATAAAACGCACATTATATACTTACCTCAATAAAAGCTTTATATTGAGAAGGCGAGTTCCGTTTCCTGTCGAATTTCTACCAGTTTTCATACTTTTATACAGCCAACATCCGGTCAAGTGGTGCCACCTGGCGGCCGCGCGTAATTTTATTTCGTTAAAAATGCAGCGCCATATTGAACTCATTGGCTTTTTTATTTCACCAGGCAGCAATTAAAGTGAAAGCTTTTATTGAGGTAAGTATATAATGTGCGTTTTATTTCAGGTAAAACGCTGCTATTATATCCTGAACGCTCAATAAAAGCTTTATATTGAGACCTGTTTGTTATCGCCTGGTGACGCCACTTGTAAGATCTGGGTTACTCTAGCGCCAATGTGATATTATATATTTTACTCATAATGTAGGTAAGTTTGCCTACAATAGAAAATAAAACCGTATTTTAATCAATTGTGCCCGAAATCGTACCCGACTATATTATTATTATTAATAATAACATGATTATTTTAATTCTATCAGACATTGCTATAATCTTAAATTATTTAGGAGATTGTAAGTAATCTTAAAAAATCTGCTAAGCATGGTAACAGACAAACCACCCCAAGTTCCTGGCTTAAGTCCAGCTATGAACTTCTTTGGGCTGACCATAATGATGAAGTTATCATAATGCCCTGTTAATTGAATGCACTCAAACAAGCCGCGCGATAGGCCTGGTTAATCTCTATACCTAATTGTGCGTACTGGTCGCGTAACTTTGTCAAATGCTATGTAGCTAGTGTAAAGAGATGATAGATAGCGACAATCAAACTCAACAATTATTTACTTCCTGTAGATATCGTCAAGTTCTTTTTGAAACAACGCTTAGAACAATTAATCGTAGTTTAAATGCTACCTTGCAGTGCTGTAATAACAGCCTCCTTAATAACCATTTAGATCGTCTGCTATGACGTTGCGCAAAACGAGTTTTGCTTAATATTTTACTGTTTTATTGTAAAAAATCAATTAAAAGGTATGTAAGGCTATGTTACCTATGTACCCTAATTATAAATTCATGTCAAGGAATTTGTGATCAGTAAATACTGATAATATGTAGTATATAATTACTGTTATATAATTATTGCATAAATAATAACTGCAATCAGTTTCTAACTATGCTTGGATAAAATAATTACTACTTAGTATCTAGATCTAACCCAGAATAAAATCAAATGCTAATAAGATCTGTGGTGAATATGGACTTATCCTGTAAGGACCTTTATGAGCTAAGAATATTACTGCAATGTACCAGCAATGTATCAGCAGTACCTATACCTATCATTAGCAGTATATAATAAAGCTAATTCTTATACTAATTCTAGCAGTATCTTAGTGAATTACTTTTGCTAACATCCCATCGGAAACTCTGATTGGTCTAAAGTCTAAACCATCATCATTGACTCAAGAATATTCAGAACTTAGAACATAACAGACAAGACAGTGCCTGCGTTATAACGTAGGAAGTACAGATTCATGCGTTAGTGTCGCATTGTATAGATATACCATAAGTAAAACATGAAAGACAAAAAGTCAGTGTCTGCGTCATAGGAAGTATGGATTTATATGAGTGTTAAGATAAGAAAATTATTTATTGGACAATAAAAGCAGTACACGGGCAAACTTAATGCTGATTCTGGTTTATTCTCAAAAATACATAGTACTAGGTCACTTACATGAGGACATTCGTCGTAATTAGCATTAGTGTTGTATTGTATTGAACAAAATACAAAAAGTCGAGCATAAAAAACACAAAGACAGTGTTTGTTTCCTAACATAGGAAATATGGATTTATGTGATAGCGCAATCAAGTGTAAATCACATAGAATATGTGGTCATCATTATTAGTTGTGACCCCAAAAGTAGCTTTAAGAGCTACACTAAAAATGGTTACAAACCACACGTTATTACATACCTACTTAAGCAAATTTTTATCAAGCAACGGTAATAATTATCAACGCAACGTACCTATTAAGCATCGGTATCGGTCCGTATTCTATTTATTTATATAAAGAAATTATTTCGGAAAACTACAGTTTTTCGCTAGGAACAATAGCATACACACTTTGGGGAGTGTGTACTTAGGGTGGTAGATACATCCACGAACATGTGTGGGTAGTTCCATAGTACAGTGACCGCGTTGTAAACCTTGACGGTTCTTTACTAAAATAATTGCAGGTAGACAGCATGTCATCGGCTCTCAAAAAAAAATATTTTCTTGATTAAAGACTGCATGTGCGATTTCAGAGACAAATAGGTCAAAAACTGAAGTTCCTTACTTTACAAGCATTATAGAAGCATAGGTTGGCCGTTACTCAGGAGGGTGGTAATGACGTAAACACATCGACATACCAACACCTGCTCGCGCAGATAGACCGGCAGGGAGGCGATAATGTACATCGTGTTATTGTACACACTGTTATTACGATGCCAGTTAAGCCACATGCACACTGGAGCAATTCAAACATGATCATTTACTTTTTTGTTCTGGCACTGGATACTTATACCTTGTCCTTGATACTCTATAGGGCGGATCCGACTTGGATAGGTTAGGTTATGTTAGAACATAAAAATTACGTAGTAGCGGCCGGCACAGTGCTATAGTTTTTTTTTTTTTTTTTTTTTCGATAACCTCAAAGGGGCTGTCTGTTAAGTACAACTATTCATCGCTAGATAAAAATAATAATAATTGAAATATTAATCTGCGACAGTGTACATGTGCCTTTACAATTTTCCAGTGGAAAAAAGGGGCATCGTTTTAACAGTGCGTACATTAACTGGCCGTACATTAACCGGACTCGATCGGCAGTAATGCGTTTTTTGTGCGTGTACTACACGCCACTAATGAACGGTTTATTAGTGTCAAAAACCAAACGGCAAGGTACAAATAAGGTACAAATTGGTACGACTTTGTCAAATACTGAAACGTCAAAAGGCACTCTCGTCTTGCTAGGAAAAACAAGGTCCTCCTTGGTATCTTTTCTCAATGCGTAAAAATGATCGCATGAAATTGCTTTTTATAAAACATTCATTTCATTTTAAATGCTCCTGAACCCTGATTTTTAACACATCTATTACAAAAATGATCCGAGAGGTACCTAACTTAGCGATGTGTTTTAAGGTGTCCTCAGGTAGGGTCGGTCTTAGCTATAGTTTTAATAAATGTATAAACATTAGTTTAACACCATTATGAACTACAAGGCTGGCAAAGTTCAAAAGTCTGAAACTTTTAAGCGGGTAGGCTACGTAATTTTAAATGTTCGCAAAGAATGTCTTTGTTTTGTCCCATCCAAGACAAGTGATCGTAGAGATTCACAAAAAATATATGCTTAGCCTGAAGAAGGTTATGTGAAACGGACCTTTGTGTGCGACTTGCAAAAACACAGTACAGTGTAAGAGTTAGGTTCGGAATAGGTTAACTCGGAAATTAAGAAATTCAATCTTTGGCAAACACACTTTAAGGGTTGCACTTTTAGGTTTGGGTCCAAAAGCAGACAAGGGTCTACTTACACTATGACAAGCATTTCAGTGGATTTCTAAGAGCCATTTTTCATTTGAGCAAACAAGACTAGGCTTTTGATGTAAAACACATTAATGGATGGAAGTGTGTAACTGGCTTTCCTTACCTTGAGTATTATTTCTTTTATTTAAGTATCTATGTATTATATCAGCTATCTGGTTCCCATCGTACACAAGGATACGCATCAGACTATACACTGCTAGCTCTTATGCCCTTGCAGTAAGAGATAGTGTTTTATTTATTTTTATTTTATATATGCCTAAGCCAGCCTTATACCATCTTTGAACTTCTCGAGGTCATTATAATCTTCACTTTCGAGTCGCGACTCGTTACTTACATTTCTCATTGTAAAAACATAGTTCGTAAGAGTATATTGCACATTCGGGGGTTGACCCCTGTGCGAGTTTAAATGTGGCTAAAACCACCCCGCGAGGCTGTACTTGACACAGACACATAATTTGAGAGGGCAGGTTTACTAAAATTATATCAAATCTGTATGATGGAACACAGTTAAAACACTTAACCCCCGCGAGAGGCAGTTGTAAGATTGATTTTCTCTTGTGAGAACCACTACATTTCAGAGACTAGATTCACTTACCTTTCACAGAATTCCACGCGATGGAACACAGTTTCGCTTTACGCCTAACCCCCGCGAGGGGCGGCTGTTAAGTTGATCGAGGTTCTCTTGCGAGAATCCATTCGATTTAGCGAGACAGTTTCACTGGATGTTTAGAGAGTTCAACTCGATAGAACACAGTTTACAAACGCCTAACCCCCGCGAGGGGTGGTTGTTAGGTTGATTGAGTTTCTCTTTTCAGACTTAACAGGAACAGGCCAGTTTCACTGGAAGTCTATAGAGTTCCATTCCATAGAACGCATCTAGTTTACAAACGCCTTACCCCCGCGAGGGGTGGCTGGTATAGGTTCTCAAGACCAAAAATACTTTGCTGCTAATAAAGTATGCCTTTTTACTTGAAAACTTTATGATAAACCTTCGAGTCGGTGACCAGTAAACTGATTGAAAGCGATGGTGTGATGAACATAGTTATAAAATAATAAAGTGGGTATTAAGAAAAAAGTTTCTTAGGTTTTTTCTAGAAGTAAACGTTAAATTCGTATGATAAACCCAAGAAAGAATATAACAAGTATTATTTCTGCTTTGGGAAGGTAGGCATAATTTTTATCAAAAACAAAATAAAATTTAATATTATTTTTACAATGCAGTAAGCTTAACCGTATAGGTAGATATGGCCCGATGACGTCAGGTATCATACGTTTTACCCCTCTTTGTTTGTTTCCAAGTCTATGAAACCTGGAGTATGTTAAGGTATAAGACTTTAAGCAAAATGCACTGGATATCAAAATAGCAGTCAACATGAAGCAATTAATGAATAAGGGTTTAATAAATAACTATTCCTTCTACGATTTTGATTTAACCTCCTCGCAAAAAACATTGTAACCTCAGGACAAAGACCCATGTTCATCAGACGTATTTCGGTGGGGATCGAACCCACGATCACACAGAAGGCAGAACTACTATGTAAAATAAATATTAGCAAATTGTTTGGAAAACAATTCTGAAAATACGTTTAAACGACGCCATGCCTATTTGTTCATTTTATAGCTATGGCAGCGGTTCCGGCTTTTGCCTCAAAGAACGGCACGTATACCAATCACAGCGTAAGTGCACAATAAAATGTACTACTGAAAATGAAACTTAACTAGGTATATAAATAAACTGGATTTTTAAAACTATAAGAACGTGATCCGAACGAAAAAATCGTTAAAAAAAAAAATCACGTTCATTTTTTATTATTATGAGGGTACTCACGGTTTTCCCTCCTTGCACTGCTCAAAGAAGAACACTTCACTATAAACTTAATTATTTGTTCACTTTTGTAAGAACAAAGATTTTAAAATATTATTAGCAACCACGGTCGTCGCAGAGCTAGCTGCTGGACACGTGTTGCTTCGACGGAAAACAAAACGCCAATGAGTTCAATATGGCGCTGCATTTTTAACGAAATAAAATTACGCGCGGCCGCCAGGTGGCACCACTTGACCGGATGTTGGCTGTATAAAAGTATGAAAACTGGTAGAAATTCGACAGGAAACGGAACTCGCCTTCTCAATATAAAGCTTTTATTGAGCGTTCAGGATATAATAGTTAGTATCAAGCATCTTACGGCGTTTTTCGTGACTGTACTATACATACCTATTATAGATTTTATGAACTAGCGGCCGCCCGCGGCAGGCTTTGCCCGCTTAGCAGTGGTCATTGCTAACATCCATCCTGTGGAATGTTTGTTTTATTTACCTACATGATTTTGTAGATCTACTGCATAATTAGTTAGGTATTATGAATAAGGTAGGCAAGGCACTGAGGGCTGGTTTCCGCAAGGCTTCTAGTGGGCCCTTTTTGCGTGGCGCTTGACACCAACGTGTTGCTCGAACTTTCACGCCGGTTTCCTCACGATGTTTTACTGGCATAGTGCACACACATTTTTCTACAGAAAAACTACTTGGTACACAACTGGATTTGAACCCACGACCTTAGGCGGATCGGACGGCGGGTCCGCTACGTCTAGACCACCAGTGCTCTCTGCCAACGAGCTTACCTGATGGTGGATTCAGAGGAGCTGGTAATCATTATAATCATATAATGTAGGTAGGCATTCTGTGTGAAAATGGGACTTCTCAGCAAATAGGTAGGTATGTACTTATAGGTACTTAGGTAGGTAACTTATCATCATCATCATTATTATTATTATTAAAAGCCTGTTGTGTCCCACTGCAGGGCAAAGACCTCTTTTCCTTCTCTCCATTCATCTCTTGTTTGGGCTACTGTGGATCATCATCATTATTATAAATTGTACAGATTTGTATTTTTGTAATGAGTAAACTCAAAAACTACTGGACTGATAAATTTATTCTGCCACTATAATGCTGAATTATCCCTGAATAACATTATACCTAGTTCAATCAAATTAAACCTACAGGATATGAGTCTCTTTCACCAATAACTCTGCATCTGTACTGTAGTTTATAAACTACTGAGTAGTTCAACAGGTGGTACAAATGAAATGAAATGAAATATATTTATTTGCAAGAAGTATGGTACAATTATTAGATCCCAGCTTCCTCGTCCCCTTTTTGAAGGCGAAGTAGCATTTAAAATGAGTGAGGACCATTTTGGCTCATAAACAAATACTTATAAGTATACCTAATTGGATACTGTCGGCACCCTTTTCAGCAATAGAACTAGGATTATGAGTGTACCTATTTCTTTCTATGTGTTTCTGTACCTATGTGTTCTATGTTTTATTTTCTCTTATGATTTCTTGTGTAGCGGTACCTTTACTCAATGTTCTTCTCTTTCTGTGGTTTTATTTTCTTTAGTTGTGTTTTTTGAGCCAAATAAAAAAATTAATAACAATAATCAATTCAGAATAATAATTCTTAAAGAAAATGGAATATAATTTATATGAAATCTTTAACGCTATAAAAACATTGATACAACATTGTAGATATCTTTAGAAGGTAGTTACTTCATCACACACATTTATCTAGTTACTTCATTCACAATCTGACTTCACACACTTTTGGCAGGGTTTTAAACACACATCACAGACCCACTAAAGTCTGGTCTACCACTTTCTTGCGCTAAGTTTGACACATATCTTCAGCCCACTGAAGATGAAAGCCCACGAGGTGGCTGGCAGAGGTGTCCAGCCCTGAAGAATTAAAAGTTCTTCTCATTAGTGATGACTGCCCAGTTCTAACTATGCGTAGGAGTTGCATAGGAGCGGTTGGTTCCCACCGCTGCTGGAGGCGTTGGAGTCGTCTGTGTTGTAGGAAATGGTAAATACTCTTCAAATGATAATAATAAGACAGATCATTAATTACTGATGCTGTTCCAGCCATCGCATTTCTGTCCTATTTAATATTCCGGATGATTTTAGTAGCTCGTATCTCGAAATAGCCTAGCAAGAATTATAGAACAGTAGCAAGCAGAAGCAAGCATGACATTGACCTCTTGACATTTGACAGTTGAGATGTCAGTTTTGACAGTTGAAATATAAGATTTACGCACACAAATGTAGTTAAACATACTTATACGCACACATAAACCATAGGAATCTGCTTCTTCTTTTTTCGTGAAAATAAGATCGGCCTTATTAATTATCATTTTCAATTCAATTCAAAACTATTCAAAATAGCAAAAGCTGGTTGTTTCCTTTTGGTTATTCTATTAAACTTCTTTTGGTTTGGTGCCTTTCTTGTTTGTTTCGTGATTTCTCGAGCTTGCTTTGGTTTCATAAGCAAAGAGAATGTAATTCTTATGGTTCACAGTGGTAAAATGTTGTTTATTGGTAGTGAGCTTCCGCAATGAAAAACCATTCGTAACGGCAAAAATTACAATGTTTTGATTCACTATTGCTCAGTAACACCTGCCGTGATTTAAGGGAAAAGGGAATCTAATAATATATCACTAAATGGAGTCTTCGAGTGCTATAGCCGGTCATCTTCGTAAACTGTGTTTGGGATTGTCAGCTGATCCAGGTAGGTAGTATGGTGGAAAAGGTGAATGATCAAGGTAGGAAGGTAGTGGTAGAAATGGATTTACATCATTTTAGGTTCCTTTTTCAAATACTTTTCAAGTGTTTCAAAATTGAGTGAGTACCAAAAGTCTTTCTGTCATTCAAGTCTAAACAACCTGAATTTATTATTATTTTCTTTGTTTTTTTATGCATAACATACAAGATTATTTCAAAGATCTTTTATACAAATACAGAAAAGGTACTTAAAAACATATGCTCTGTATTTCCACGGAAAATCTGTAAATTCAATGACATGAATAGCTTCAAGAAAAACGTTAAAAAATTCCTTCAGGGTAGGCAACGCAACGACAGCACCCTTGGTGTTGTTGGTGTCTATGGGCGACGGTGACCGCTTACCATCAGGTGGGCCGTAAGCTCGTTTGTCTAACTTTTACATTAAAAAAAAAATATTAGCTTAGTCTCTACTACTCACTACAGACTACTTTTACCTTTAAAAAAATATATTTGACTGACAATCAATGTAGAGCCTCAACCATAGGTTCTAGGGGTATACATATAAAGGCAGGTAGCGCCTTATCACCTTGAAAAGAGACAAGAGATGAAATGAAAAATGAATGTACCTACTGTAACGAGTCGTTTTCGCCGTTACAGGTGTTGATAAATTTTGTTCAAGAAATTAGTAATATTTCGTTTGTTTACGTTTCGTAAAGTAGGATTCAATGCCTTTATTCTTCTTCTTTGGAATATTAGCTTCGTGTCTGTCATAATACAGTAATGACAGTGACAGCTGACACTAAAAGGAAGCAGCGCTGTTCAGTTGACAGATTCGAAAGGATTTTTTTGGCTTGATGCAAATCAAGGAGAAGAAGCTTTTGCTTTTCCTCTCGCCCGTGGACAAAATGTCACACGTAAAACATTTTGTTATTTAAAAATTATTAATCTGTGAAAATCACATTGATTTTAATAGATATTGTTATCATGTTTTGTGAAACAATACTGGAATTAGTTTTCTGGATTTTTATCCGTTAATTTGGTACTTTTGGTGAGTTTTGAGTTTTGGAATCTCGTGGTATTTTTACCTCGAATGTTAGTTTAATGGAAGTCTTTAATTGTTTTAGATTTTAAACACGATCTTCATCGTTTCTTCATCACGCCGCCCTGGTTCATAAAGGGACACTTATAAGAAAAATAGCGGTATGTATTTTGACAAATTCTTTAACAAAAGCACACGTTCGTTTCCTATTTGGATAAATTGGTAATTATTCTTTGTTCTCTTTGTTCTAGCTCTTCGGCGCTATTTTTATATTTTTTTAAACAAAGTATTTTTATATTTTTTAATAGTATATTTTTTAATAGTCTATTTTTTAAAACCCCTTTTTTAAAAAAACTATTTTTTTAGTTTTCAAATTTATCCTTGGAACATAAATTTATAGAAATGACCACGCGTTGGAGCTGAGTCATATTAGTCCCTTTTTTACATTCATTCACCCTTCATTTTGACCCCTTGCTGAACACTACGGAGGAGCCAAGCTGGTTCGCAACCGGAGTCCCCTACCGGACCACTCACCTCGGCCTCCATGGTTTTACTATAGGGACGATTCGTATTAGGCTTATGGGTTTGTAAAGCTCAAACCAACAGGTATTTCAAACAGTTCTTTATTTTTAATTTAAACATTCATTCGATGCAGTAACAACAGCGTACAACTTTTAGACTAAGTAGTAAATTCTTAATAAAATAATTATAACATTTGGATATAAACTTAAATTTACAACTATCAAGATTCCACGGACATAACAAAAAGTTTTGAATAAACCCCATCTTTCCCAAATTTTACAGTGTTCTATTTTATCCCCCTTTCCTTAGATTAAAGGTCTAGTGACGCGTCTGACTCTCTCTCTATCCAGGTAAATTTATTTTTCTATTAGTAGTAGGCTATCTGGCGCCCGAATATTTTTGTTCTTTGTATTTCTTTAGTGATAGCCCTACATTTTATTACAAATTGGCTCCCACATCGGAGACCTATTACATTCTTTCATTATTACATCACAATTGTCGCACAGCGAACAGGGACTTGAAGTGGTTTCTTGAGGTTTTACTGTCTGTTACTGCATCTTACTTTTTTGTAAACTTTATTACAACATTTACAGTTTTTTGGTGAATTTGTAAAAACCAATTTTTGATATATTTGGTAATATTTCTTTAGAAACTTTTTAGTGCAATTATTATTATAATTTGATAACTTTGTTTATACATTTGTGCCTTTTTTGCGCAATGTTATTTCTCTAACAGAACTACTATAACTCAGGTTATTTATCCGTTTATGTGTACTTTTCTACAGTGAACTTTATGAATTTGTTATACATTACCCGCTTGATGTTAATGACTTAGACAAAGCTGTCTAAATATTCTTGTATCACCATACAAAAATAAGGATAATTGTTAACGGATGTTTTAGGTGAACCTTTATTGTATTCTTAAGGTATCTTTAAGAAATGTTCCTTTACATTTCTATAGGTTAATATTAGTTATAACTTTATTGTGAGTGGTTATTGCATCTTTTGAATAATTTAACTTTAAACAACTTAACTTAAATAACAAATAAACTTTTACACTTTAAATATTTAAAAAATTTGACTTAACTTTTACATTGAAATATTCTACAACATTTTGATTTTGGAGTTTTTGTCTGTGAGTTATCATGGATAAAGCGGTTCAGTTTCCATCTACTTCTGTGGATAGTCACACTACATTGGGTTCGATAGTTAATAAGCCCGCACCGATTTCTGTGGAGCTTCCATTGAACATGGAGAGTGTAGGAATGACGGGGTTCCCGGATCCTTTCTTGAATACTGATTTGCCTGCTCATAGTTCTACTGCTGCTGGTCAAAGCTTACCATCTTTTAATGCGATGAATGATTTTGTTCGAAAAAATTTGCCTGCTTCAAGTAATAAGTTGCCCGACTTGAAGAGAAGCCGGATTATTTTTGAAGGGAAAACTTGTGTTCGTGAGTTTATTACCCAGGTTGAGGAATACTTTTTGTACAAAAACTTCGATGAGTCTTTGTTGGTTGGTTCATTTTCGGATTTACTTTCTGGTTCTGCCGCCAAGTGGTTCCGTACCATTCGATTTAATATAGCTTCTTGGTCTGAGCTTAAGGTTGCGTTGCTCAAGCGTTTTGATAAGCTTGAATTCGATTACTTTTTGGAGTATGAACTTCGTACTCGAAAACAAAAACTTAGTGAGTCGCTTCCGGACTTCATTACTGAACTTATGGATATGGCTAGTCGTCTTGCTACCCCTATTTCGGAGTCTGTGGTCATTACCATTGCTAAGCACAACATGCTGTCGATCTATACACCTTATGTGGTAGGTAGACATATTTCTTCATTAGATTGTTTTATGAATTTAGGAAAAGAATTAGAGATTTTTGTTAATAGGAAGTCTATTAAGGAACAGTTTAAGCCTTTCAAGGTGGAGAAGATTCAGTCTAGTGTTGTTAAAACTGAAAACCCCCTTTGCTTGAAGTGTCAGTCTCCTGGACATACCTACAAAGATTGTACCACCATTCCTGGTATGGTTTGTTTTAAATGTAAAAAATTGGGTGTTATCACAAAGTTTTGCGATGTGTGCAATTCGGAAAAGAAAAACTCTTCGGAGTCAAAAAACTGATTAGGCATCATCGAGTACCAGTTTCTGAGCAAACTTCGGCTGACTCGATGAAGAAAATTGTTAGTCACAGTCTTAAACCGGATGATACCATTATTAAAAAAGAATTTTCTGATTGGTTAAAATATTTAAAAACTTTTTTTGGCGTTTATAAGGCTTCACCTGTACTTTTTGTTAAGAATAACGATTCAAGACCTTTTTTACAATTCTCTATTGGTAATCAAAAATTTTCAGGATTATTAGATAGTGGTGCTAATACTTGCGTTCTTGGTGCGAATGCTCACAAGCGATTTTTGGAATTGGGTTATGAGATGGAACATATACCTCAATCTGTTCACGATTCTGCTTATACTGCGGACGGATCTGCTCAGAGAGTTATAGGTGCTATTAATCTTCCAGTTACTTGCGATAATGTTACAAAAATTGTTAAATTCATGGTTATACCTTTATTCGATTATGAGTTTATTTTAGGATTTGACTTTTGGATAAAATTTGACCTTGCTAAAGATTTATGGAAAAATATAGTTTTTGTTGATGATAATAATAAAATTCAAACTTGTTCAGTTACTTCAGCTGTTGAATTAGCTCCTTCTGAGAAACAACAACTTGATAAAACAATTTCACTTTTTGAAGATATTTCATATGAAAAGAAAGGTTTAGGTCTTACTCACCTGATCCAACATAAAATTAATGTTACTGGAGAACCGTTTAAACAAAGATATTGGCCGTTAAGTCCTGCTAAACAAAAGGAACTTTTTGATGAAGTGGAAGTTTTACTTAAGGAAAATATTATTCAACCTTCTAAATCTCCTTGGAGTTCACCTGTTTTGGCTGTTGAGAAGAAAGATGGTAGTACACGATTATGTTTAGATTCACGTCGTTTAAATTCAATTACGATTAGAGATTCTTATCCTCTTCCGTATCCTTCTAAGATACTGGATAGTTTGCGAGGAGCTCGGTTCATTACAACTATTGATCTTTCTAAAGCTTTTCTTCAGATAGCGCTGGAAGAATCCTCGCGTGAAAAGTGTGCCTTCGTAGTGCCCGGAAAAGGATTATTTGAATTTGTTAGGATGCCTTACGGATTAACTAACGCCCCCGCTGAATTACAGAGGCTGGTGGATAAATTATTTGGATTTGAATTTGAAAATGTATTGTTTTGTTACTTAGATGACTTAATTTTGGTTACTGATAACTTCAAAGATCACATAGAATATTTAAATAAAATTTATAAAACTCTTAAAGATGCTGGTTTAACAGTTAATTTAAAGAAATGTGCCTTCTGCAAAGAAAAACTTCGTTATCTTGGTTATATTGTTGATAGTAAAGGTTTACATACCGATCCTTCTAAATTAGATACCATTGAGAATTTTCCTCGCCCTGAAACTGTTAAAGAACTTAGAAGTTTTCTTGGTTTATGTTCATATTATCGTAGATTCATTGATAGATTTGCTGATATTGCTTCTCCTCTTACTAAATTGACGGCTGGTAGCAAGAATTCTAAAAGATCTCTTATTTGGAATGATGAAGCGGAAATTGCTTTTCTTAGATTAAAACATGTTCTAGTTACCTCACCCGTTTTACAATGCCCTAATTTTGAAAAACCATTCTTTTTACATTGCGACGCTAGTTCTGTTGGAATTGGTAGTGTTTTGAGTCAGGAAGACGCGGATGGTAATCAACATCCGATTGCATTTTATTCCCGTTCATTGAACAAATGCGAACGTAATTACAGTACCACGGAACGTGAATTGTTAGCGATTTTAGATTCAATAGAACATTTTAGACCTTACGTTGAAGGAATGGAATTTACAGTAATTACTGATCATGCTAGTTTACAATGGTTATTAAAATTGAATAATCCAAGCGGACGTTTAGCACGTTGGGCTGCTAGAATTTCTCAATTTACATTTAATGTTGTTCATAAAAAAGGTTCCTTACATTTAGTTCCTGATGCATTGTCAAGAATTGAAGTCACATCATTATTAACTGCCCCCATTCAAATCGTTTCCCCCGATGAAGATATTGAAGATTCTTGGTATAAGAAAGTGTTCATTAATTGTCAAAAATTTCCTACTAGATATAAAAATTTTAGAGTCGAAAGTAATGTTTTGTATAAGTTTTGTAAAAGTAAATTTAATCCCAATAGTCGTTTGAATTGGAAAATAGTTATTCCTAAGGAAAATATAATTGATACTATTAGATCTAATCATGATGATATTAATTCAGGTCATCTTGGAATTCATAAAACTTTAAAGAAATTAAAACAACACTATTTTTGGAATGGAATGTTTAATGATATTCAGAGTTATATTAAATCTTGCGATATTTGTAAAGCGTATAAGCATAGTACGTCCCCCCCTTTTGGTATTATGGTTAATCCTAAAAAAGTAGATCATCCCATGGTCATGCTTTCTGCAGACATAATAGGAATTTTGCCTAAAAGTTATTCTGGTCATAAGTATATACTTTCAGTAGTTGATGTTTTCACTAAATTTTGCTGGATTTTTCCTTTGGTTAAGGCTACGACCTTATCAATTTGTAGATTATTTGAAAAAGAAATATTTCTTAAATTTGGCTGCCCTAAAATCTTAGTTTGTGATAATGGAACTCAATTTACTTCTAAATATTTTGTAGAATTTATGAAAAGTTACAATATTGTTAAAATCTTTTATAATACATTGTATACCCCTCAGAATAATCCTGTGGAACGGTATAATAAAACGGTAGAAACTTGTATCTCATGTTTTGTTAGAGATGATCAACGCACTTGGTCAAAATTTTTACCTCATGTTCAATTAGCTTTGAATAACAGTGTTAGTCTTGCCACTGATTTTACACCTAATTTTCTCATGTTTGGAAGAGAACTCATTTTTGATGCCTCTTTACATCGTTTTAGTAATTCTTTAGAAAATTTGTCACAAGTTGAGATGGGAGAAAGGAATTCTTTTGCTTATTCTCTTAAGTCACTTGGTGATGTTTATGTTAAAGTTCAAGCTCATTTATTAAAAGCTTATAAGCGTAATGCGCGTTATTATAATATAGGGAGGAAAGCCATTTCTTTTGCTGTTGGTGATATTGTTTGGAGAAGGAGTTTTGTTCAATCTAGTGCCCCGGCATATTTTTCGGCTAAGTTTGCACCTAAGTTTGTTAAATGTGAAATTATTGATAAAGTTTCTGATAACGTCTATATTTTGAAAGATTTAAGTAAAAATACTTCCGGTCGTTACCATGTTAAAGATATTATAAAATACTAATTTTTGGATTTACACTTTAAACTTGAGTTTGATAACGTTAGGAGTTAGGCCTCTGTATGAGAAGAATGAGAATTGATGTATGAAAGGTTAGTGTGATTATGGCCTTGTATGATGATGTAGTGTATGGTTAACTTCGACAACATTAAATTTTGAGATTTTAAAGTTCTAAATTAAAGCTTAGGTAATTTTGTTTCACCACATTCATTTTTCCAACATCAAAAGATCTTATGTACATTTGTAAATTTGTTTAGAGGATATTTTGTCCTTGAATTTGTTTTGTTTTGTGTTGTTTGTACAACTTAGTTATATTTGTTTGCTTAGAACGTTTCGTGTTGTTCTCACAACCTAAATGTTTATGTTTTTTTGGGTATTTTTGTGTTGTTCATAGTTTAGTTTCCCGGATTTGACAACAATTGGTACCACCCTGATTTGACATTCACGTATTGGAATTTTTTCTGCCTTTTGGTGCGGACCCCTAAAGTGATAATTTGATTTGTTAGATAGTCCTCGGATCTTCCTCCGGTTCTATAGTTTGGTTTGTTTAGATAGTTCTTGGACCTTCATCCAGTTCTATAATTTGATTTGTATTATTGTGCCTGGTAAGTTGGTGGAGATATGCCAATCACAATATGCAAATATTTTGTTTCCTTAGTTCTCGGATTTTCCTCCGGTTCTATGTTTTTGTTCTGTTGTGCCTGGTAAGTTGGTGGAGTTATGCCAATCACAATAGACAAATTTTACACGTTTTTGGTAGGATGTCTGTGTTCGGAAATTTTGGTAGGGTTACGCCGATCACAGTACATTTCTCATTTTTTCCACACACTTTTGGTGTTGTGATTTTTGAACTTGCACAGCCTTTGCTGTGAGGGTTTCCTCGTTTTTAGCGAGTGGAGAAGTTAGGAGTTTTAAGAGTCGGTGACGAAGGTGTCCAACCGCACTTTAAAAGGAGGAGTTTGAGTCGGTGACGAAGGTGTCCAACCGCACTTTAAAGTAGATTATAGAGTTTATAGTTATAGTATTGTTTTAAGAAAATCTATCATTTTCTTTTGTTCTTTTGCTTTGTTGTTTGAATGATTCCTAGAGTCTTAAGATTCTAGTCGGATTTCTACAGCAAAAAGCCTAAGATTGTTTTCTTGGTTTGTTCAATTTTGTATTATTAGCATATTTTTGGTAGAGTCTTTAGAATATTTTTGGTAGAGTCTTTAGCATATTTTTGGTAGAGTCTTTAGAACATTTTTGGTAGAGTCTTAAGCGTATTTTTGGTAGAGTCTTTAGAACATTTTTGGTAGAGTCTTAAGCGTATTTTTGGTAGAGTCTTTAGAACATTTTTGGTAGAGTCTTTAGAAAATTTTTGGTAGAGTTTCAATTAAATAAAATTGAAAATATTTTGAACGTTTTGGATTTGTTTTGTTAGTAAGCTACTCTTTGTTTTGATGCTTTTCTTATGTTTTGGCATAAAAGAAAGTAGTCTTTCTTTTATTTTTTTGGGATAGTATGTAATGTAACGAGTCGTTTTCGCCGTTACAGGTGTTGATAAATTTTGTTCAAGAAATTAGTAATATTTCGTTTGTTTACGTTTCGTAAAGTAGGATTCAATGCCTTTATTCTTCTTCTTTGGAATATTAGCTTCGTGTCTGTCATAATACAGTAATGACAGTGACAGCTGACACTAAAAGGAAGCAGCGCTGTTCAGTTGACAGATTCGAAAGGATTTTTTTGGCTTGATGCAAATCAAGGAGAAGAAGCTTTTGCTTTTCCTCTCGCCCGTGGACAAAATGTCACACGTAAAACATTTTGTTATTTAAAAATTATTAATCTGTGAAAATCACATTGATTTTAATAGATATTGTTATCATGTTTTGTGAAACAATACTGGAATTAGTTTTCTGGATTTTTATCCGTTAATTTGGTACTTTTGGTGAGTTTTGAGTTTTGGAATCTCGTGGTATTTTTACCTCGAATGTTAGTTTAATGGAAGTCTTTAATTGTTTTAGATTTTAAACACGATCTTCATCGTTTCTTCATCACGCCGCCCTGGTTCATAAAGGGACACTTATAAGAAAAATAGCGGTATGTATTTTGACAAATTCTTTAACAAAAGCACACGTTCGTTTCCTATTTGGATAAATTGGTAATTATTCTTTGTTCTCTTTGTTCTAGCTCTTCGGCGCTATTTTTATATTTTTTTAAACAAAGTATTTTTATATTTTTTAATAGTATATTTTTTAATAGTCTATTTTTTAAAACCCCTTTTTTAAAAAAACTATTTTTTTAGTTTTCAAATTTATCCTTGGAACATAAATTTATAGAAATGACCACGCGTTGGAGCTGAGTCATATTAGTCCCTTTTTTACATTCATTCACCCTTCATTTTGACCCCTTGCTGAACACTACGGAGGAGCCAAGCTGGTTCGCAACCGGAGTCCCCTACCGGACCACTCACCTCGGCCTCCATGGTTTTACTATAGGGACGATTCGTATTAGGCTTATGGGTTTGTAAAGCTCAAACCAACAGGTATTTCAAACAGTTCTTTATTTTTAATTTAAACATTCATTCGATGCAGTAACAACAGCGTACAACTTTTAGACTAAGTAGTAAATTCTTAATAAAATAATTATAACATTTGGATATAAACTTAAATTTACAACTATCAAGATTCCACGGACATAACAAAAAGTTTTGAATAAACCCCATCTTTCCCAAATTTTACAGTGTTCTATTTTATCCCCCTTTCCTTAGATTAAAGGTCTAGTGACGCGTCTGACTCTCTCTCTATCCAGGTAAATTTATTTTTCTATTAGTAGTAGGCTATCTGGCGCCCGAATATTTTTGTTCTTTGTATTTCTTTAGTGATAGCCCTACATTTTATTACAAATTGGCTCCCACATCGGAGACCTATTACATTCTTTCATTATTACATCACACTACCTAAATGTAATTTATCTAAATGTGTTGTTGTTTATGTATTAGATGGAGCTTATGAACTGGCAGTTTCATATCTGTCTTCATTTGGAGAGAAGTCTCGCTCAGTTCAAGATGAAAAATTGTTGTGTCAAAAGATCCAGACAAGGCTGTCAAGCCAATCGGCTAGAGACACCGACAAATTCAATGAATGCTATTCAAAGTTAAAGAATTCAGTAAGTTCTTATCTTAATGTAATTGCCTTTAGTGTCTCTTAAGAGCTCTGGTGATCTAGTGGTAGCAGCCTTGCCTTCCAAACCTAAGACCGTGGGTTCAAATCTAGTTGTGCATCAATTAGTTTATCTAGCCAAAATTTATGTGCCGTCCTAGTACTGTCAAACGGTAAAGGAAAGGATTGTAAGGAAACGGGCATGACGTAGAAAAAGTTTGATAAGTATCAAGCATCTTGAAAAAAAGACCCAACAGTGGCTTACTTGAGAAAACCAGTCTGCTCACCAAGTAGTATGCATAGCCCAAACTGTCGCAATGTTGAAAAAAATATTTTGTTTCAGTTTATACTCAAGCAAAGAGTTTCTATCCTGGCTTTGATGCTAGCTTTATCCGAAACACCCCAACAGTCTGAGTCAACACAACAGCTTTTTCCTATACCATTTCTAGCTACAACTGTAAGTATGAAATACATTTCAAATTCACTGGAGCACTGGTGGTCTAAGTGGTAGCGGCTCCGCCTTCCGATCCGAAGGTCGTGGGTTCAAATCCAGTTGTGTACAAATGAGTTTTTCTGTCGAAAAATTTATGTGCACTATGCCAGTACTCTCAAAACGGTGAAGGAAAACATCGTGGCGAAACCGGCGGCGTGTCGTAGAACCTAAAAAAGTTCGAGCAACGCGTCGTGTCAAGGGTCACGCAAAAAGGGCCCGCCAGCGGCCTACTTGCGGCAAAACCAGTCCGCACATCAAGTGTGGATGATAATTTTTACATCTCAAATTCATGAACTGATAGAAACACAGATGGTCAGTAAGATAATCTGTATTTTCTTTATCAGAAATCAGCATTGGGTATATCTGAGGCCACTTCAAGTACAAGCAAGAGCACTATGGGCTCAGCAAGCTGGGGTGGCAGCAATGCCGTCAAGCCGCAAGGCTCCAACCAGAGCTTGCCATCTAATAACAGCAACATGGCTATTGTTCTGCAATCTGCTGGTAAGTTTGGTATACTATCCAAGTCACTTTAACCTCTCAATTAATTTTTACCGTCACCATGCAAATAAAATAATAATTAAATTGGCCATTTAAACTCCATTGATGTAGGTATCTGTTAGATATCTGAGACGTAACCCCCATAAAAAAACGTTACTATAATATTGTGCCGTGCCGTAAATCTAAAGGCTTTGGCAAACAGAACGCGGCATAACTTTTAGTTCTAGCGCTGCCTTGTCCTGTGCAATTCTAGTTGTTTTCAAGCGACGCTAAAACGCGTTCTACTTGAAGCGATAAAAGCGCGATTATTTGTGACACAGGCAGCAATAAGGAGCGCGCATGTGTGAGAGACGCAGTACTGGCAGCAACGGGCGTGCGAGTGAGAGGTGTCGCCAACTCGTCCCGTCCCGCTCAGGCGCTGCACGCCAGGATTGCGCACCTAGGCTTCTTGCACGACCGACTCAAGGAGTTCATTGATCCTGCGTCTGGCCTCATGCCTCAAGGTAAGGGAGATACAGGGTGTATCGTCATCATCAGCGTGAAGAAGTCCATCTGCTGGAGATAGGCCTCCCCTATTCATTTCCAGGAAGAATTATCTGAGCCCTCTCCATCCACCGGCTTCCCAATAACAATATCATCGGTCCATCGGATAGGTGGGCGTCTTACGTTTCGTTTCGACAGGACACTTAACCCTTCTTTTTTTTCTGACGCATTATCAGTACCAAGAGATCTGATGATATAGGAATAGGTTCACGACTTTATTCCCCAGGCAAGGTATCAAGGTACCTTGAGTACCGTATTTGCGGAAATATAGTCCTGAATCTATTACAGTTCTCTTTTTAACCGACTTCCAATCAAAAAGGAGGAGGTTCTCAATTCGGTTGTATTTTTTTTTAAATTTATTTTTTTAATGTTTGTTACCGCATAACTTCGTCATTAAATGACGAAGTTATAAAAAAATAATTTTTCAAATTAGCTCACAAATTTTGTGAGCTAATTTGAAAAATTATTTTTTTATCTGAAAGGTACTGCTTCCATACAAGGTATTGGTCCCATTTTAATTTTTTTAAAACGATGTCGCCATTTTTTTTTAAATATTTTTTTTAATGTTTGTAACTGCATGCCTCCGTCATTTATGAACCGATTTAG
The DNA here is from genome assembly GCA_939531255.2 of Thera britannica. Classification (NCBI taxonomy): domain Eukaryota; kingdom Metazoa; phylum Arthropoda; class Insecta; order Lepidoptera; family Geometridae; genus Thera; species Thera britannica. The sequence continues at coordinate 6,472,029 of OW618048.2, forward strand.
AAAATCATTTTTTTATTTGGAAGGTTATTCTTACGTCCAGATTGTCCCAAACAAATTTGATTAAAATCGGTTTAGCCGTTTGACAATGAAGTCGGTTTCTCAAGTTTTTTAAACTTATAATTATTGTTACTGCAGGTCTAATGGGCGAAGGTCTCGTGTCTTCCATACGCGACGAGCTTACTGAATACTATCGGAGTATTGCTATGCTACAGTCACAAGTAAGTACCTAAAGCTATTTTTTGTAAGTATAATCATTACGGAAAATCCAACTATGCGCTTTTCTTTGTATGACATCTTTGACCATGCAAACTTATTGCTCCAAACCTTTTCAGCCACTGCTAGAACATTGAAACTTCTTATAATATTTTGGTTGAAGGCTTGTGAAGGCGATGGCGGCGGTGGTACGCTTCGAAGAGTGTGCGTTTGGGCGCAGGAACCATTGCATAGACTCACGTGGCTCGCTAATATTGCACATGCAGCTCACCACAAGAAAGGTATTAAATATACACATTTTTACAAAAAGGTTAGTCTATACTGATATTATAAAGAGGAAATGATTTGTATTTTTGTATGTTTGTATGTTTGTAATGAAAAAACTCAAAAACTACTGTGCTGATTTCGAAAATTCTTTCAGAATTGGGAAGCTACATTCACCGAGAGTAATATAGGCTATGTTTATGTGTTTAAAAAATTAATGTCCACCCGTGCAAAGCCGGGATAGGCCGTATCTTAAAATAACAGATATTTCTTCAAATCTATATTTTAATCTCTCGTTAAAACCTTGAAAATTAATAGGAGGATGTATATTGTATTTTAGGAGGAGAATTGGCGTCGTGCGTACATCGCTTCGTCAGACACGGAGACGAAAGCGTAGCAACGTTAGCGAGGCGCCTACTCACCGCTCTCACATATCCTCTACTACTTATGCTGACGAGATGGTTGTTACATGGTAAACTTTTTATGTATTGTTCAACATCAACATCATAGTACAAGCTCTGCTTAATTTGAGGCTAGATAGTGTTGTGTGGATTGTCCACAATGTCTATTATCTATCTTTATCAGCTCTCTGGTTCCCATAGTACAAGCTTTGCTTAGTTGGGGGCTGGATAGTGATGTGTGGATTGTCTACAATATTTATTTATTTATTTTTAGATTTGAAACCAACCAATGGTGTAGAAATATTTGAATTAATTAGCTCCTGAATCTACATTTGAGTCTATTTAAATAAAATAAATTTATTTCGGACCACACAAATCCATAGTAAACTAAATAATGTTTCGAAAACAGTTATACACTAAAAACTAAACACTGTCGTTAGCAAGTGTGTCTGTCAGACCTCAAAATACTGTTGCTACTACCCGCACTCTGTTGATCAGTGAAGCAGGTTTCTTGCGCACCAGGACATGAAAGCCATCTGTGGGATATTGCGCAAACATATGTACCTGACGCACTGCTATGGATTCATAAGTGTGCGAAAAAATATTGTAATTGTATGTGAGAAATATCAATAACAGGTTTGTTTCAGGCGAGATTGATGATCCATTCAACGAGTTCTTTATTGAAAGTAGAAGTGGTGTACCAATAGACAGGATGTGGCATGACAAATATAGAGTGAGGTATGAATAACAACTGCTTTTAGACCAGAAGTTCTTTGCCAACCCATAATAAATCATTTTAATTTACATTCATATTATAAAGAGGGTATTTTTGTATTAAATTGTTTCATTTACATTGTATTTTAAATATTATCCCTGAGTAACATAGGCTATATTTATTACTAACGACCCGACCAGGCTTCGCACGGGTGTGTCTCTGATTTTTTCCACTCTTTATAATACGAGTGTAGGTTAGTATGATGGCTAGCTAGTTATCGTACTACTCGAAGATAGCGTATACAGGGTGTCAGGAAGAAGACATTATTTGAATTTAAAAAATAACAATTGTTGTTCTAAATTCAAATAATGTCTACATTCAGTAAAATGTTCCATCTACAATATTCAAGGTACTTTCCCTCCATGCGGTATATCTGTGGGATGCCCTGTATATCGTGTTAAAAAAACGGTGGTACTCTCCATCCCAACAACCAATCCGATTTGTGGTGATTGCAAAATTTGTGGTCTGTCTTTAGGGCGTTCGCTATTGTGTATGACTGGCCTGTCAGCTCGGTTGGTAGTAGCTCTGCCTTCTGAGCTGTAGGTCGTGGGTTCGGTCCACACCGAGAACCAATATTTGTGTGGTGAACACAGATGTTTGTTCTCTGTTTGGGTGTTATATTGTATTCTAAGTATGTTTTTACAAAAAAAAAATTATGTTAAGTATTAAATCAGCTATCTGGTTCCCATAGTACAAGTTCTGCTTAGTTTGGGGCTAGATAGCGTTGTGTGGATTATCCACAATATTTTTATTTATTTATTTTATTCTTCTTTATTTTTATTTATTTATTTCTTCTTTCTATAAAGACGAGTTGTGTGTTGTTGCAGAGAGTGGATGGTGCCGTCGTTCATGTGCCGCGAGCAAGCGGCGCAGATCCTGGCGACCGGCAAGAGTGTCGTGTTCATGCGAGAGGCGTGCGGGGACGAGCCCGGCTCTAGCGACCATGCTCATCACTTGCACGCGCTACTCAAGGCACACACTGGTAACCAATCACAAGACCCTACACACATTCTGCTTTCAGTCACCGCCTGGGTGGCGACGATAGGTCATCGTCCTGTTCTCCGTGGCAATAATTATGCAATATGTCGTAAAGAAATTAACGAAAAAAAAAAAAAATTGTACAAAAACTAAATTCAGTTTAGGAATTAAATTGGTTCTGCCAAAAAAATATTCACGACCCAAAAATTTGGCCCTGTCAATTTGTGTAGATAATAATGAATAACCCTGTATATACGATTCGTGCGGTGTTACCTATTTAAGTAGGTGTAATAAGTTTTTTTGTACTAATAAATCTTGTTTCGTTAATAAACAAATATATCAATGTCTCATATTTACACAGCCGGTGGTACGGAGGAGGTAGGCGGCACTGCCTGGTGGGAGGCGGAAGGCTTGCGAGCGGGCGTGGAGGCAGCACATGAAGCGGCGTCGCGGCGGCTTCTGGCGGCGTTGTCCACGCATCACCACCTGCTGGACCACCTGGCGGCGCATCGCCGGTATCTACTACTGGCGCAGGGGGACTTCCATCATCATCTCATGACGCTGCTGCAGTACGTATCAACAGAAGTGATTGTGACGTAGTTTGCTTGTTCAACTAAGTTGAGCAACGTTCGCGCGGTCACTAGTTGGAGTGGTTAATGTCTAGGGTGACATTTTGTTCATGCTCTGATGGAGCATGAACAACCTTTGTCCATTTTCTTGTCCTTATCCCATTGCATGAGGGGTCGGCACAACAGGTTTTCTTTCTCCACTCTCCTCTAATAGCCGTCATTTCAGCAGTCAATCCTTTCTTACCTATGTCATCCTTCGCACAATCCATCCATCTTTTCTTTGGTCTACCTCTACTTCTATACCCATCCACATTCATAACTAGCACTCTTCTCGTAAAACTACCTGATGCTCAGTCACTGGCGCCACTTTTTCTATTCTTTCTTACGTGTTCCGATTCTGCTCTTTTAGCCCATTATTTTTCAAATTCTCATTGATAAGTGTAAACTACGTGCAAAAAATATGATCATAGTTCAGACATCTTAGATTAAACGGCTTCTTCAGGCCCAGATGGGGATGGGGGAGTTACATGACTAATAACAAAGTAACATTCTATTACAGAGAGGAGCTGAACAAACCTGCGTCGTCTCTATACGTGCACAACCTCTCGTGTACGTTGGAAGCGGCGGTTCGTGCCACCAACGCACAGTACGAGCCAGCGCACGTGTTGTCGAGGCTACACGTCAATTTATACCCTAATTGTAAGTTCTTCTTTTTTCTGCTCTTATCCAACTTTATGTGTGGTCGGTACAAGGTATTCTCCTCTTCCATTCTTCTCTATCAGCCGTCAAGTCTGTATTCACTTCTAAAAATTCTACCCAAATTGTCAATTGTTAGTAATTTAGATTCGTTTTTGACTGTGGAGACTTTAATATAGTTTTGATTTCTATCTTTAGTTGCACAGTAAGGTTGCTGTTAAGTTAGCCTAGATTCTCAGCTCGGAGGTCGGATAAAACTGACAGCGTGGAATAAGTTTTTATCCTTTCCCGGGGATAACTTGTCCTTCCCGTGTGCTAGCCAGGCGGGTCATCATCAGACCGCAGAGTATTTTGATATTGCTATGTATAAGGTTTTAATTAAAACGGCTCACTTAAGACCCGCTAATATTCGCCGGCCGTAAGAGGCGATTTTTGTATGGCTTCACACTCTGCTTCTTGTCGTGTTTTAGTTCTTTAGAACTAGTGCGGTGAAGGGATTTGAAATGCGCCTCCAAGAGGCGTTCTACGACATGCCGGTTTCCTCGCGATGTTTTCCTTTACCGTTTGAGAGCACTGGCCTAGTGTACATACATTTTCAGGCTGAAAAACTCATTGATGGGCTGCTACCACTAGGCCACCAGCTCTAATGCATCGGCTTCACACTAATGAATCAGATGCCCAGGTACTCCTGGAATGCGAGGGTGTAGCAACTCAACAACAAGAAAGCCTAAGCCACCCCAGGTCACTCCTCCAAGCCTGTGAAGTCCCCATGAAGCTTCTGCGCTTCTGTGAGGAGTTAGGCTATAGCCAGCACATTCAGACGCACAATGGACCGACCCAGAGTTTAATTGCGGACACAGGAGTCCCATACAAGATACACACTAATGCATAGGGAAAGATTCGAGTATAAACCATCGTTGTTTAGGTGACGGTCGCGAAGACAGCGGTTGGGATGTGTTCGCGCTCCAGTACCGAGTGGACGGTCCGCTCGGCACGCTGTTCCCGGCGACCGCGGCCGCCAAGTACCGCGCACTCTTCACGCAGCTGTGGCGCATCAAGCGGATAGAGTACAGCTTGCACGAAGCCTGGCGCGAACACACTATCCTGCATAAGCGACTCAAGTATATGCCGGGTATGTTTATTGAAGACTTAATTTTTTTCCTAGACAATATCTATTTTGACATAGTAGAGCTGTTTGTAAAAGGCTCGTTCGAGGAAGTACTACCACCATACCTATTTCTGCCATGAACCATGCCTATTTCGGTTTGAAGGATGTGGGTGCCAGTGAAAGGGTGAGGCTGAACATCTGTATGCCTTAAGTTGGTGGACACAGAGCAGCGCAACGTAGGACACATTCCTGACGCGTGACGTACGAAGCAATGCTTTGTTATAGGCGATGGTTGCCACTTAAGATCAGGTGGGACATACGCTTGTTCCATCAACTAGTTGTCTACTGGGGCTTTTAAACGGACCATGTTTTCCTGCAATTTGTGGTTGGCAACTATTGGTGTCCCTCTCTTACTCACATGTTAGACTGGGACACAATAGTTGCTGATCTCCTGTGTGTAACTCCTCTGTAAATAAAGAAGGTAGAAGTAACTGAAAAAACAGCATGAATCTCGAACAGGTCGTCTTTTTTCTGGCCGTTTTTAATATTTTTTTATCGTCGTATTTACTCAATAAAAAAATCACGAAAGGAAACAAAAATGGAGATATAAATTGCTTTTCTTTCTAACTATTATACAATTCTTGATTCTGTGGGTAGAGGTGGGCAGCCTTCTGCGTCGCGTGTCGTGCCTGCGCGCGGAGGCGATGCGGCTGTGCGGCGCGCTGCAGGAGGCGGGCGGCGTGGGCGCGGAGGGGGCGTGGCGCGCGCTGCTCGCCGCCGCCGCCGCGCGCGAGCACCTCGACGCGCTGCTGCAGCTGCACGCCACCGCGCTCGACAAGCACTCCGTGCACGCCATGATACACCACACCACGCAGGTAGAGATCGTCCAATCTTAAGCTGCACGTTCCACTACTTAGTCAGTCAAAGTAAATTGTTCTATAATACCTACATCACAAAGATCATTTTGAAGTATTTTGCTGTGAGCCAACTTCAAGAAAACGTGGTGGAGGGGCGTGCATTTTTAGACTGGTTTATCTATACCCGCGCCGGGGAGGGGGAGGGGGCGTGGCGCGCGCTGCAGGAGAGAGGAGGGGGAGGAAGATACGTGGCGCGTGCTGAAGGCGACAGGGAACCGTAGTTGCTGTGTCGTGTAGCGGTGATCGGACAGTTTCGTATGCGCAGGGAGTGGATGATTTCATACTGGTTCTATAGAAATAAAATATTAATTTGTTAGCTTGTGTCTGACACCAGACACAACATTTGCGCCCTGCTGAAAGGTCAATAAATTTTTGATTCTTTTCAATGGAGAACTGTCATGAAATCTATGCTAGAGGCTCGACTCAGACTTAAGCACTGTTTCGTCGGAATACGGGCCTTAGACTTCGTCACGTAAGTAGACTTATAACATGTCTATTGTTTACATAGGAGCTCCAGTCGTACCTCGGCAACGTGTTGAACGAGACGTTAGCACTTCGCAGCTTCGAAGCGTCGCTGCACGCCGGCATCCACGCCGAGCTTGAGCGCCGCGACGCCATCGAACAGATGAAGGCGGACAGAGTTGCTAGAGGTATTCAATCATTTCACTGTAGCTTAACTTGACGAGTCTTTCAAGTATTTATCTTACAGTCAATTTGTTCAGTACATAACAGTATTAAAGAACACTGTCATCATCAGCCGCAGCCTGATTGTACGGTCCACATACCGTACAGTTTTGCTGACACTGCATTTTCATGCAAATGCGTGGAAACCGAGACGGCGCGGCCAGTCGATTTCCAACTCGCGACTCATTCACTACAAACTACTACCAACATCTTTATATACATACTTTATGTCCCATACATCATATGGTCCTTCGAGCCGGATTATTGAAATTTAACTGACATTTGCCCCCATTCCCATTGAATATTCGTGTGGTGAACACAGATGTTTATTCTCTGTCTGGGTGTTATATTGTATGCTATGTATGTATTTACAAAAAAAAAGTATTTCAGTATTATATCAGCTGTCTGGTTCCCATAGTACAAGCTCTGCTTAGCTTGGGGCTAGATAGTGTTGTGTGGATTGTCCGCATTATTTATTTATTTATTTATTTGAACAGAACAGAATTTTGTCTACAAATTGGAGCCATCATACACTTTCTGTTTGTGGAACAAGCCAAAATAAAATGTCATTAATTTTAGCGTGACCATTGGTAGCATCTCAGTAGGTTCATATCTTTTAAGACAATAAAATGAATAAAAGTTAAGTTTCGTTTTTATTAGTATAGCGTAAGGCAGAAAAAAGTCATAAGTATTTTTTTCTAGGTGAATACGCATTCACAGCGGCAGACGAAGTGCAAGACAAGGATAAGAGAAAGATCTTCCTTCAGTTCTTAGCCGCGCGGAAAGCAGACCTCAACGTTTGGGCTCGATCTTACAGGTAAATACTACTTGAATTCTTCCACCGCGGCCTTCGAACTAGTGTGTGGTGAAAGGATTTTAGATTCACTTCAAAGAGGCGTATTTCGTGCACTTGTCTCATGTGTTTTGATTTTTTTAGATTCTACGACATGCTGTTTTCTTTAAGATGTTTTCCTTCGCCCTTTGAAAATACTCGAATAGTAAACTAGAAAGTACTACCACCATGCCTATTTCTGCCGTGAAGCAGCATTGCTGTTTCGGTTTGAAGAGTGTAGGTGCTGGAGAAATTACTGGCACGTGAGGCTGAACATCTGTATGCCTCAAGTTGATGGACGCAAGGGAGTCCATCGTAGGGCACGTTCCTGACCTACGAAACAATGCTTTGTTATAGGTAGGATGGTTACCACTTAACACCAGTTGGGCCATATGCTTTTTCCATCATCTAGTTAAAAAAAAAGAACAACGGATGACTTTACTTGCTAAAAAAAAGATTTTTGACTTTGTTATGACTATGTTCGCATTACGTCAACAGAAAATTCTCGCACGAACTGGCTAGTATACTAAGGTATGATAAAACAGTGAGTCATTGATATCAAGGTGCTCAATGAGCAATAAGGTGAGACATTCGCAATGCATTGGTATTTTCTTACCTAGACTGAGTTACTCAACATACAACTGACTCGCCTTTCTTCATTACAAACATACATACAAAAATACAAACTTTTCCTCTTTATAATATTCGTATAGAAGTATAGATTGTATGGTGTTGTCTTACAGAGGTCACGTGACCACTTTGATCCTGAAGCTGGCTCTGCACGCGGAGGTATCTCTGCAAACGCTCGCCTTCCGCCTCGACTACAGTGACTTCTACAAGCGAGGGAATGCCAAGCTGCACGAGCCACTCACGTACCAGCACAAACGGCTCAGCGAGATCGGACTCAACTTAGCTAAGGTATAGTAGTCTCCAATAATCATAGGACCAAAGGGTTTTAGGGTTAGGTTTTTTGTGTTTAATTGTTATCTAAATAATTATTTAGTGTATGTGTTATAGACCAGGTGATTAATGCGGATATTATTAATAACTAGCAGTTGGTAACCGAGCTTCGCTCGGAATTTTTTTCGTTAATTTGTATTTTTTAGAAATCATAAGAGTCATATTATTATATTTATTAGTTTATTCTTATTGAGCAACGCCATCTACTGGATATGCTTGGATTTAGTTGCTCACAGTCGTCAATAGATGGCAGGAGCAGTCACATATTCAGTTTATGTTTTTAGTTTTTTTTTAACGAACAGACTCGTTTTCTGAAAATGAATCCTAGCTAGATCGATTTATCGTCCCCGAAAACCCCTGTATACTAAATTTCATGAAAATCGTTGGCGCACTTTCCGAGATCCTAAATATAATATATATATATATATTCAAGATTTTCTCGTTTAAAGGTATAAGATTTTCGAGCATTATGCATAATGTCTAGCTCTATCGGGCTAAGTGATAAATTCTTCATTATTTATCACATTGCACGGTCATTATCATGACAGTTGGGCAATTTGATAATAAACACTTTAAAGTCGCTTATAAGACGTAGAAAGCCCTTTGACAGCAACAGTAGGGAAGCTTTCCTTAAACTCCATTTCCCAACGGCATAAAAAAACCTAACAACCTAACATATACTCAAGTCAGGGTGCCCCGTGTTTGTCTCCCAAGGATATAAAAAAAAATCTAACAACCTAACCTTCTCAAGGCGGGGTGCCCCGTGTTTGAATTCCTAAAGGATATAAAAAAACCTAACAATTAACCTAACCAACTCAAGTCGGGGTGCCCCGTGTGATGGACAATATTTATAATGCTCGGCCCTTCACCGTCTCTGTACAATTTCTTACAACAAATTTTATGAAGTTTTCTTGCACCATTTATGTTTGGTAGTTTTATGTTCATAGCATATCTGTGCTGTGACGCTACAATGCAAAAGGTCCCAAGCATAAAAACGAAAATGAAGGTCGTTTGATTTTTTGCGCGAAATAAAAATATTTGTTTTGTCTGGCTGATAAGATTGACACTTGCACAGCAAAATTCAAATAATTCTTGGCCGTAGTAACGTAGCAGAAATTTATCTTTTGTCCTAGTAGTGTGCCTAAGGATTTTAGTTTAGACATTTAGAGATTTAGGCCCGTATTCAGACTCAAGCACTGTTTCTGAATACGGGCTTTAGTTCATGTTACCCGTTTTTATTTAAATACTTAAATCATTAAAATAATAAACTGCACACAGTATTTATCTACTATTGCTATTATCAATGTTCATTTTTATATTTTGCCCTTTCTCCAGTGATAACTGTGTTTATAATAATAAATAAGAAAACATTTGCATGTTTTTATATAATTTATCAATGTTTTTGTTACAGAGTAAACTGATCGATCGTTCTAAGAAAAAGTGACAGTTTATATTCGACGAGCCACTCGGAAGCACTTGCGGTTCTTGCGCGTGATATTAATATATCCAATATTAAAATGTTGTGGATATTAATATTAAAATGAATCTAACTTCCACGCCTAATGTCACACACTGTACACTCCATTACAATATAAGGCTTAATATTATTAACAGATTCGAATATGTGCCATCGCTGTTTTTGGTATCAAATAAGCAACTAAAACTTGCAAATCTCGTTGCGCTATGGAATCTTATATTGAAATCTGTTGAATTGTCTTCACAAATGAAACTCAGTGTGATATTCCACGTACTTCCTAATAATATTTGTATGAAATTAATACATACCGAATAAAACCTAATATTGTCAATTGAAGCCATATTTTACCATGACATTTTTGTAATAAATCTATCTCGAATATATTTCTGACTTTTTCTCTCAATATTTCGATAACGGGAGAGTTTTACCATCACAGATTCCGTGATTGAAACACTTCCATATACCTAATACTTTCGTGTTAAATAACTTTGTTTTTGCTCAGTTGGTAGTAGCTCTGCCTTCTGCGCCGCTGGTCGTGGGTTCGATCCCCACCTAGAATAAATATTTGCGTGGTGAACGCAGATGTTTGTTCTCTGTCTGGGTGTTATATTGTATCCTAATTATGTATTTAGAAAAAAAGGTACGTAAGTATTATATCAGCTATTTGGTTCCCATAGTACAAGCTCTGCTTAATTTGGGGCTATAGTGTTTGTGGATTGCCCGAATTATTTATTTATTTCAAACTGTAGGCCTACATAAGCTCTGTCTCTGGTTTTAAGTATGTGTGAGTGTTGACTATATAAATCCTACGTAGAAACTTCACACGCACGTAATACACTGGTGAGCAGTCACAAAGACTCAAAACCAGAGCCAGCTATGAGGCCTACTAACCAGTTTACTTTTTTGGCCAATCCCCCCAGTTTACTAGGATCCACCTATGCCTCAGTTTTCTGCTAGTTATCGTAGTATTTAACCAAGGGGTTTTGGTGATTAGCAGCATGCCCCTTGAGGAAAGGGGATTTGAGGAACTAGAAAGCAGGATCTCTCAAGGAAGTTTGTCTAATTATTAAGCCTCACTGCCCGAACCTAATAAAAGTAAAGGAGTACAATGCATGTAAATAAAAGTGTAAAAACTTTTATAATCTATTTATTTAAAACTTATCATCTAAAAAATATATTCTATTAAGTATTTTTGGTACAATCTTTGTAGGTTAATATCAAACGAAGCTCTTTGCCTACAGTTACTAAGCATTAATTGGAATGTTGACCATAAAATACTATGAAATAATAGTTATTTGTTATACAAGAGTGCAAAGCTGCTTTTTAACCGCGTGCTCAATTTTGATGACTGAGCAAGCGCAGGATTCTAAAGTTTAACCACGAGCGTAGCGAGTGGCTTAAAAGTTAGAATCCTAAGCGTTGGCGAAGGAATCAAAAGAGCACAAGGTGAAAAATCTTTGCACTCGAGTGCAACACGTAACTTTTCATCCCACCTCAGCGAGGAAATGACTAAATGCAAAAAAGAACATGGCGCGACTAAAAGTAACACACCAAGAAGGTTCCGAGTATGAGTTATTAACAAATTTAAAAAGGTTGTATGATAAATTCGGCACCATGCAGGTAGAAGTAAATAGGTTTAATGGTGTTTTGAATTCACAAATACACCAAGAAGGTTACGAGTTTTTAACAAAATAAAAAAGGTTGTATGATAAGTTCGCCACCATGGAGGTAGAAGTAAATAGGTTGTGTATTTACAAACTTGTTGAACAAGATATTCTAAATTCAAATTTACTTTACCCTCTAGCGGATAAAAACGGCTTTTCCAGTCAGAAATTAAACAGCAAAAACACACTTTCAGAGCTGGTGGGATGAAAAATATATTGTTAATTTATCTGAATACTGAAATAAATCTGTACAAAACATTTATAATAAATACTAAAAACATTTTACGCACTAATTAAGTTGCAAATTATTTTGAATTAAACATCATGTGAGTAATTTCAAGAATTGGCAGTTTAGAATTTCAATTGACTAAAGTAATGAGGGTGTAACGAATGGAATGGAATGAAGCATTCCTTTCATTGCTATCAAGAGGAGAGTAGGAAGTGGTGGGTGGTAGCCGGGATCTAGCACCGAAAGTAGCACGCGTGATAACAATATAACAACTCACGACCAACTGTTTATTAGTTAAATCCTGTGCAAGCATGTATTTTCGTTTGCTATAAATTTGACGGAACTTCCCGCGCCTGGTTTATTTACCGTAAAACTTAGTTACCTTTTGGACATTTACGTTTTGAGCGGTGCGGGATTCAATTTCAATAAATAAATCTTCGAGGTCACAGGTAGTTGCAGGTACGTTGTTTAGAGCTCTTCTTTTTGAGCGCGGCTCTGACCGCTTCCTCGAAAACTTGATCCATGTTCAGCCTCTCTAGCGCTGAGCACTCCACTAGCTGGACGGCACTGGAACAGAAACAAAGGGGTCTATAGAGAAGAATAGAATATATTGTACATGCACCCCACACAAATGCACAAAACAAGAATGCTTCTGTATGCCTCAAGTTGATAAACGCCGGGCAGTGCACCGTAGGGCACTCCCTGAAGAGCGTGAACTACGAGGCAATACTTCGTTATATGCAGTTTTTTTGTGGTAAGTGGTACCGTCCATACTCGTGCAATATGTTCCATCCATAAGGTTGTCTGGAAGAGATCGCTCTTAGCGTGCTTATTTCATCAGCTAGTTGTATAAAAAACCTGGAGGTGCAGTGGGCGGTCATAAAGCGATCTCTTCCAGGCAACCAATTGGATGGAACATATTACACGAGTATGGGCGGTATATTAGCATGGGCAAAGAATAATAGGATAATAATAATATCCTAATTATTATTTATTTTCTATATTATAGAAACGAGCGTCATTGTCCTGCATTATAGCGTCATGAACTCATGATTGTTCACCTAATAGGAATCGGGTATGAAATAGCGTCACAACAGTGATTCATTGACGCAATGCTGACGACAATACTATTACTATATGTATATACTATGTAAGTATATTGTACGTGTCGCTTCACAGGATCTCAGTTATGGATAATCCAAGAAAATTCACGCAGTATACCTATACCCTACCTATCAAGTGAAACATAACGGCGCTCGCAGACATTGGAATGCCCATGTTTATTCGCAGTCACGAAATAACAAACAAGTTTGCAAAATATTGCTTGAGAGCGTGGCAATGTAAACAGTTCTGCATTCTGCTTATTGGGTAGTTGACCGGCATTGTTTAGCAAGTCCCTTTCGTCATATCGGGAGCATTATCACAGCGCTTGAGAGATAAGAGATGATAGCGCAGCTGCCGACGCCCGCGCACGATAACTTGTCAGTTTTCACTATAATATTGTAAAAAATGTTATCAGTTCATTGTATATGGCTACAATGGCCTGTTATCCGCTTTAAATCCTGTACTGAATATTTGGGAAGCAATCCAAATCACAGAAAATATTTGTTCTGTGGTCCAAATAAATAACAGATTGCTCTCGAACTTTGCTAGATAATAAATTCTACTAGGTATATGGTATATGGTACTAGGTGTATGGTATATTCCATAGTGAGGAAAAATATCACAGAAGTTCTGTGCAAGGGTTTTATTTAGACACAGAACTAGTGGAAAGACGTTATCCCAGTTATAACATTTTTTTATTTTTCTTATGTAGGTACCTAGGTACTGTTTGCATGTAGTTATTGTATAGCAACTTACCGAATCTTTTTCTTTAACTTTTTTCCTTCTTGTGTTGTGATAGCTGATTGAGAGTCTGGTGTCCTCAAATCAATTTTTGTAGCTAAAACAATACATAAACAGCAGTTAGACTATTTCGGAGCATGTCTTAAAAAGAGTTTTTGCTCGATGTGGGGCCTTTTCGTAGATATAGCAGGGAATGCTCTTTTAGTATTCGGTAGTGGTATTTTTACACCCTGTAGATATCTAACACGAATTATACCTACATTAGTAACATTTTTTGCTAAAACAAATGAGTCCATCCTCATTAACACGTTCATTTGCCTAATGACTGCTAATTTGCCTACGACGTTTTTACAAATTCTAAAACTGGATTGTGCTAAATTAAGTCTCATCGTGGAGAGCTTGGCGCATGTCGATTTGGTTCAAGCCTGTCGCGCATTTAAACGTTCTGCGGTGGTGATCAGTGAAACGCTGTCAAATATACCTGTCATATTTGACAGCCCAGCGTACGGAGTGGAGACGGCGAACCCATGTGCATGTGATGTGAACGAGTTCGAGGAAGTTCCGTCGACACGATCTCGGACGAATTGAAGGCCCGATCACCAGCGGCCATTATCTACAATTTACGTTGGAGGGGTATTGCCGTGCCCTGCATGTGAAAATTGGGTACACCAGCCACACTAGGGCACATTCGAGTTCTGCCCTCTAATGATTAGAGGGCAGAACAACGAAGCCCTCAAACATTAAACAATAATATGACCATCCAATTACAGTCACTGTAGCCGAAAACGGCTAGGAAAATCATCATCATCATCATTTGACAGCGTTTCACTAGTCGCCACCGCAGAACGCCTATAATAAGCAATTCTTCAGACATAATGTAATCCTACGGTCAATGGAGATACTAGGTAGGTATCTACTTATGAGATAACTATATAATAAGCAAGTCTTCAGACATATGTAATCCTACGATCAACGGAGATACTCAGGTATCTACTTATGAGATAACTATATATGGCCTCTGTAGTAGTATTTTTGTAAAAGTAGTGTTAATTCGTATTGAATGGTAACGCATTCATAGTGATTTTGGATGGATTAACATGGAAGTTACCTTACCTACTAATACTATTGGTACAGCTTGGCTAAAATGCTTCAGTTCAGGATACCATTTGTGGACTACGTTCTCGAAGGACGATCTGCTGCAGACCGAGTAGCAAACGAGGAAACAATTCGTCTGAAATACAAAACAATTGTGGGTTTTCTTATTGAGGAAAAGGAACTCATGATTCAGGAATCCGAAAGACACAACCTGGTATTGATCAGTACCTAGGAAACAAATAAATATTGATGGACATTCCCTTTCCAAACTATTTGAGCAAGTTATAACTATCTATGAGTAGCACCTTCAAAATAGACTTAGGCCCATCAGAAACAGTGCTTGAGTCTGAGTCGACCCTCAAGCATTCTCAAGCATAGATTTTTTGACAGTTCTCTATTGAAAAATGTCAACAATTCTATTCTCGACTCAGACTCGAGCACTGTTTTTGAATACGGGCCTTAGATCATGCATACTTGGTAATTGTAATTTGGGTAGTTGAAAATCGATATAACTAATATGGTTAATATGGTATACATATAGATAATAGGAAAAGAGATTTAATTTTGTAAACTCACATGAGTGTATGAGAGCGGCCGGAGTCGTTCATAGTCCTCCTGGCCCGCTGTATCCCATAACGACATTTCAACTTCCTCCCCGTCAACTGTGGTTTTGCCCACATAGTTGTCAAAACTGAAAGAAAAAACAAAATTAAATATGGACCTAATTAATTTTAAACTACGATTGTACCTAAACTCTAGCATCAAAAAAGTGTATTCAAGTATTATATCAACTCTGTGGTTCTCATCGTACAAGCTTTGCTTAGTTTGGGGCACATAGTGCTATGTGCATTGTGCACCATATTTATTATTATTAATATATTAATAGCACAAACATGATGATGGGTACTTTTAAAAGTAGCCGCATTTACTGTAGAGTTTAGTCATATATTTAATAATATATTATACATAATAGTCCGAATGTTCGATGATTGCATTTAATTTTAATAAGTGTTATCAAACTAAATCATTTGTATGAGTATTACAATTTTTAGTTTTACTATAACTAAAAATTTACTCAAGAGGCCAATTTTTGTAACATGTACTATATAGCTAGGAGAAACAATTAAATCTATTTCTCTAGTCTTATAAATATATATTTTTATATGTTTTCTTCGAGTTTAACATAAAAGACGATGGTCCATCGGCTAGGCTACGAAAATGTACCTACATACAACACGAAAAATGAGGTATAGGTACTTACTTACCTTTTCGGTAAGGAACTGCCGAAGGCAAACAGATTCATAAAGGAAACGTCGATCGTGCAGATACAATACAACAATGCTTGTAGCTATTTGAATTTATAAATACAAAGTGCAATGCCCAATCAATGTGACGCGTTGTAGAAATCTAATTTAGCAGATAGGCCATTGCCAAATTTTTGTTGTACCTACTGAAGTAAGGATGATCTGTATGTGTATGTGTGTGTATCATATGTGCTTGTAGGTAGATATAGAATAGGACCTACCTATCTAAGGTGGCCGTATTCAAAAACAGTGCTTGAGTCTGAGTTGAGCCTCAAGATTTTTTACATTTCTCAATGGAAAATTGTCTAAAAACAATGCTTGAGGATCGACTCAGACTCAAGCACTATTTCTGAATACAGGCCTAAGTGGTAGCAGTGAGGCTCTGTTAAAATATTATGCTTTATCTTCTTATTCCTACTATAAATAAATGCGAAAGCTACGATACTTCGACATTTATTTGCAAGTCGCGTCGTATTATCGCAAGCGACGCGGCGGCGGCGGCTAGCTAGAATATTTGTAAATAAATATGACCATAAAATATTCAAATAGTCTCAAATTAAGATGGTACCTACCTAATTTAACACTTTAGTAAAATACATACATACATACATAAAATCACGCCTTATTCCCATGGGGGTAGGCAGAGATCACGGATTTCCACTTGCTACGATCCTGACACACCTCTTTCGCTTCGTTCACTCTCATAACATTCTTCATACATGCTCGTCGGTTTAGGGTACTCCTAACCTGGCCTTTCTCTAAAACGTCTGCGATCTGATCGAGATACATGCGCCTAGGTCTTCCCCTTCCACCCTTCTTTAGTAAAATAATTAAAGTAAATCTCGATTTTTGCGATATTAGAATTACAGGTTGAATTTCTCGTCGCACCGCATTCGAGCCATGTGAAGCTTCTTGCACTCATCGTCATCATCAGCCTGAAGAATCCCACTGATGGACATTACAGGCCTCCCTTACATTTTCATAAAAAACGATTCTGTGCCCTCTCCACCCACTGACTTCTGCAACATTTCAGTTGACTGTTATTGACTGGCCTCTCAGCTCAGTTAGTAGTAGGCTTCTGCGCCGTAGGTCGTGGGTTCGATCCCCAACGAGAACAAATATTTGTGTTGGGGTGAACACAGGTTTTTGTTCTTTGCCTGGGTGTCTATTGTATTCTAAATACGTATGTATGTTTTTACTAAAATAAATTTGTATAAGTATTATATCAACTATCTGGTTCCCATAGTACAAGCTTTGCTTAGTTTGGGGCTCGATAGTGATATTGTGTGGATAGTCAAAAATGATTAAGTAGTCATTAAAGTACCTATACAAACCTTACCTACCTGTCATGATTTTATGATAAACTGTTTATTAGTCATCAACTTAAGTTTGTAAAGTGACGTAAGTATGTAATAAAATAATGTACCTACCTACCACCTATTGCTTCCTTTTCAATAGTGATGACTGATGACCAAGGCTAACTAAATTCATGTTTTACATAAATAAATAAACTTATAGAACTCGTATGTATGTACCTACTCTACTACGTTCAATAACACCACATGACTCTGTTACATGATAACCGCTCGCTTATTGTTTGTGAATTGTAAAGGAAAACAGTAGTGGGTAAAATACATGTAGGTAAACCTACTTACATATAACAGAGACAGTAAATAACATAGGTTGAACGATTAACGACCATGACGACATGAAGTTAATCACTTCGTTTATCACAGAGATGATAATGATAAAGATGTTACCGCATCCGTCCGCTAATCGAGAAGCGAGTGTCTCCGCTGCCCTACTGAACCCAGACGTGTCGCCGACACACCTGCTTATAAGCCACAGGAAACATAACGAACAATTTCCATCGGCCTATACTTACTAAAAGTTAGAGTGTACTCACACTGTGGGAACGTATTCCTGTGGAAACTCGTTTCTAGTGTACACGTAGAGCAGGCAGGTCTTACCGACCATACCATCGCCAACGACGGTGATCTTCAAACTCTTCGCCGTCCCCATAGTGCGTAGCGCAACATAGATCCACTAATAAACTTAGTAAACTACACAGTATTTCAGCACTGATCGATAAAAGAATCGAAAAACTATTACACTGTAAGTTGATCCTTGGCGATTCTTATCACAGTGATATAATGATGTTATCAATCTTGAAACATTCGCGATATCGAAATGATTTAGTAAATGGCGCGCGCGCGGTTGTGGTGACGCGTGAGTGTGGAATGATCGCGCAATGAATTAGCGTCAGCGAGCGGCGCGCAAGTGCCAGTGTTGGTTTGGCTGTACCACGGCACCGGATTCTATGTACATACATGTACAGAACCCTGTAAACTACTAATTAATTCTATGAGCGTACAGTCCGATTTGGCGGACACACGCACTCAATTGTTTAACGTCACCTACCACCATCACACAAATCCCTATTGTGAACGAAACGCGTCACAGGAAAATGATCTCGTCAATTAGTTTAACATAAACGAATAGGCAAAGCCATCTAAAAGATACAGCTAGTGAACAGTTCAGAATAAAAATCTGCATAATTTAAAACTGGTATATTATCAAACTTGTTACTAATGTAAAACAATAACAATTCAGGAACTTGTCTTTTTCATTAAATTAAGGCACAATAGTCATTATTAGCTACCAAACTTAAGCTTACTTATCTTATGGTGTTTGTTAATTCTAAATAAGTTTTAGTCACAACCACAGTAAAGCTTATTCTATAGTTAAAGCATGCAGTTGGATAGTTTCAGGTAACATGTTACAAATATTATCACAAATTATTAGATCTTAATATCTTAGTCATACAATGGCAATAAGTACAATTTCACTTATTCTAAAACAAAAGATAATACTGATTTCAAAATATTAATTAAGTTTAAAATATCAAATCAATTTACTTCAAGCTTGATTTGAAAAAAGCTTTCAATACTTTTTTTTGCTTTGACCATTTTTTTGTCTGCTTATTTTGAGTTCAGTGACACTAGTCAAAAATATCATAAATGCACTTGTTGTGCAATTTATTGTCAGTATAAAAATGTCGTCACTACACTTGAAATTTTTTGACAATTCAAATTAAAAAGTAAAGTAAACAGGCCTTTGCCTTTTTAGATGATTTTTATAGCGTCAGGTGCAACTGGTGATTACTCATTCCCCTACGTTATGGGACGCTTTTTTAAATTATGCAGGTATAGCACCATTATTTCTTAGTAGTTTTTTTAGCATCATCAATTTTATAATGCTGCAATCCTCCCAAAATGATTTCCTCTTTCATAGACAAGACCTCTTTGAGCAAGTCTTGGTTGTTTCTCTGCAGTTTTGCAATAACCACTCTCTGGTGCTTCTCTCTTTCCTTCAGTTGGTGCATGGTCAAGTCACATCCCTCACTGCAGGAAGGTGATTCTGAAACAAAAGAAATGTTAATATTTATGAGAAGTTTTGCCTTTAAAGTATCAAGAAATTCCAACTTATGCCAATAAAAAAATTACTTACAATGAAATATTGTTTCAAGTAAGCCAATGTTATTGTACAATTTTATACTTGTTCTCAGTGGGGATTGAACCCACAACCTACAGCGCAGGAGACAGCTACTACCACCTGAGCTGAAAGGCCAGTCCATTTCTTTATGAGTTAATTCATCACCATCATTATCATCAGCCTGAAGAAGTTCACTGCTGGACATAGGCCTCATTGAATGTGTAGGGACACATTTCCAGGAAGAACGATTCTGAGCTCTTTCCATCCACTGACTTCCCGCGATCTTAACAATATTAAGAGTTTAATTACTAACTTTTACTCTTAACTCTATCAAACAGTTTTTCATTCTCCATCTTAAGTCTTGTGATTTCATTTTTCATAGCCTTTTCAGTAGTCTCTTTCTGTTTGGTGAGCTGAGTCAATTTTGAGCGGGTTTCAGTCAATTTGTGCAGCATCACATCAGAATTGTCAGCAATCCTTTGAGCAGAGGCTACACAAGCTTTTGATTCATTTTTCTCTAGACTTAGTTTGCCCTTTATATTGCCAAGCATTGCCTAGAAACAAACATTTCATCAGTTGAAGTAAACTTAAGTAAAGTAAAAAGATTTTTTAGTAGAAGTAGAGCTCTTTGTGTACTCATCCGGGGAAGTACTAACACCATGCCTATTTCTGCCATGAAGCAGCATTGCTGTGTTTCAGTTTGAAGGGTGTGGGTGCCGTTGAAATTACTGACACATGAGGCTGAACATCTGTATGCTATGTAAAATTGCTGGTGTAACAATGATGCATCTGCATTAGAAACATTAGGATAAATCATTAGAATATAAATATGCTAATACCCAGATTTAGAAACAAGTAACGTACCTACATATTTCTTAGTTCCAACAAGCAAACTTACGTAAACACCCCATTGCGGGACATCAGACCAGATTTTATTCCCCGAACTCAATTAGAAGCAAACTTGCAGGTATATTCATAATGGTCATAAAGCAGTCATTGAATCACTGAAAAGTCTGTTGTCATCTCTGTATGTTGTTATAAAAGTGACAAGAGACTTTAAGCGAGCTGTTTAAAATGCTCCACAATTAAGTGGGGGTTAGTGTGTAGGTAGATGTTAACTTACTACAGCAGAGCAATTTATTAGAGGTGTGTAGGTACTTACATTCAATTGTTTGTTGTTTTGTTCAAGGATGTGGTTCTGCTCCATTAAATTCTCAGACTTCTCCGATAGGTTTTTGTAATGATGTAGCAACGTCCAGATGGCATTAATCAGTTTAACAAGAGCATCTGGTTGTAAAACATTATCATCTAAATCAATGTGTGGATTGAACACATAGTTTATATTGAGAAGGCCCAATTCCTGGAAGAAAAGGACTTTATTAGAAATACATACAATGTCTTGCATCACTTTACTCCAATCATTATTAGGTACACCTAAGTATTCACACTGAGTGCCTAGTCAGTACCAAAACAACTAAGTACCTATGTACTTACTTCATTCAAGCCAATTAGGCATTCTTTGAAGTTTTTCATTGTGCACGGCTCATAAGTTGTAGCTTTTTTATGTTTGTAGTTTTGTATGAGTTCCCTTACTTCTTCATCCAGAGATTCAAGCTCATTGAATAGAGACATGTTTTCTATGTTTGTTGTTAGTTAAAACCGTGAAATAGAATTAATTCACTGAAGCAAGAGGTTATGAAGGTAAATGTAACGAAACAGAATCACTTAGTATATATATTCTGTGACACAATCAACGAATTAAATTAACACAAAGCAATGACATCTAAAAAGAAGGACATTAGTTTAATTTGATCAAAAACAATACACAACCAACAAAAATCCAAAATCGAAATAAAACAGAAAACAACTGACTGACTGACTGAACCACAGAACAATAATACTACTCTTACGAGGACTGAACTGAATGAATGAAGGAAAACAAAACGAAACTGAGCTGCAGGCTCTGATTGATAGCCTCACATGACAGTCATTTCCGTGTAGTAATGGGTAACTCGTCTATTTTAATCGAGGATGAGGGAGGCCCTCGTTTCTCCTCGTGAGGCGCCTCACGAGTACCCCTCAATTGAGGAGAGGAGAATTGAAATAGCGTTCGAGGTTTGGTAGGTAGGTTGACATAAAGCTGCGCGCCGCTCATCGTTCATTGTTTAATAATAAGTACCTACCTACCTATACGTTCCTGACGTGCGTGACCTACGAGGCATTGCTTTGTTATAGGCGATGGTTACCACTTAACATCAGGTGGGTCATATGCTTGTTCCATCAGCTAGTTACATAAAAAAAAAAAAATAAAAAAAAAAATGTTACCTGTTCTTTATCCACGATATTTATTTATTTTATTGACTTACTCATTATTTACAGTACCTACTAAATAACTTAAAATTACGTTTTAATTTACTACATGCCAATTTAACACGTGTAAAACCTTTATTTATTCACACTTCAATCTTTCAAACACACTCATCACATCAATGAAGATAACACCTCATTATTTCCTTTCGATAAAATTCCTCATTCCTCAAAGCCTCACCTCACCTCACAACACCTCATTTCACAGACCTCCCTCAGTATCAGTCCTCACTCGCTCGCCTCACTCATTCAATCCATGACGCACACGCGGCGCGCGGCCTGCGTCAGTGAGTGAGGAATTCAATGAGGTGGTTCAAAGTTGAAAAACGAGGACCTCACTCATTTTGCATTTTGAGGAACTCAAATGAGGTACCTCATGAGTGAGGGACTCATCACTATTTCCGTGGACCTTTCACCGGCACCCGCACCTTATAGACCGAAAAAACAAAGCTGATTCACGGCAGAACTATGCATGATAGTGCATTAAGGTACATCCTGCTCGGACGAGCCCTTCACAAAGAGCTCTACTACTACTAAAATACTGTCTAGCAAGCTAGCTAGCTGCTAGCCAGTAGAAGCAAGCGGAATATCCTCATTTGACATTATGAGACTAGTCGAATAATAACACTGTCAGTTTTGACAGTTGATTGATTAGAAGTCCGCCATTTTTTGCGTAAAAATAGCTGGCCAGTCGACTGAATTTATGCTCTGTTGGTTGTTGTTGAGTTTGTACTTTGTTGGTTTGGATATTATTGTGCGTGCGTGTCTTGCGATGCTGCTGTTCGGTTTCTGATTCCGAGTTATAGCAGATTTTGTTCCATTTACGTGGGCTCTCGGTAATCGTGATATATCCTGACATTTGAAGCACACAAAATGAAGCGGTCATTTGATGCTATGAACTCTTCGATAGAAATTAGTTCTTATCGTGATCAACATTTCAAGGTACAAGCACAATATTTGTAGATCATCGTATTATCGTACTCTTGTATTATTTAACTTTTTATTTTTTCTTTGTTTACTGCCTTCTAAAACTATTTGAAACCTGCCTAAGATCTATGAATAAAAAGTATTTTGCCAGCTGCTTTTCCCTATGTACACACCCATCAATGTATTGTACACACTTTCCACTCACACAGGCTCTTTCTTCACACTATATTATACTTTCAGGGTTCTAGAAATGAACAAGAGAAACTATTACGAGGAACATCAACCCTGTATATTGGTAATATGTCATTTTACACCACTGAAGAGCAAATTTATGAATTATTTTCAAGAACTGGAGACATACGAAGAGTTATAATGGGTTTAGACAAATACAAGAAAACACCTTGTGGATTTTGCTTTCTAGAATATTATACGAGAGAAGATGCAGAAAACTGTATGAGGTATGTATATGTATTTATATTAAACTCTTCTCTCTTAAATTACTTTTAAAAACCCTGAAAACTTAGAAGTTTTAAGGTTCATCCATAGTTTTCATAAATACAATTTTAAGACCAGGTTAATATATTTTATACTAGCTGTGCCCGCGACTTCGTCCGCGTGGTATAGTGTCTATGGGTAGCATTTTTAATTTGCAGCGGAAGAAAACAGTAATTAAATAACAACGTCATATTCGCGTGCACGTGACACAGTCGTCTGCCCTCTTACTAAACTTAGACATATGGCGTCGTACTACGCCACACTTTCATCCCCCCCGCATTCCTCTCCGAACTCCTCCCACTCTCCTCAACACCCCCCCACATTCCCCCCGCACTCCCACCGCACTCCCCCCAGACTCCCCTCCACAATCCCCCTGTACTCCCCCCGCACCTCCCCTCCACACTCCCCCCTGTACTCCCCTCCACACTCCCCCCTGTACTCCCCTCCACACTCCTCCTGTACTCCCCCCGCATCCCCCCTCGCTCCTTCCCTCCACACTCCCCCCTGTACTCCCCTCCACACTCCCCCCGCACCTTCCCTCCACACTCCCCCCGCACCACCCCTCCACACTCCCCCCTGTACTCCCCTCCACACTCCCCCCGCACCTCCCCTCCACACTCCCCCTGTACTCCCCTCCACACTCCCCCCGCACCTCCCCTCCAACTCCCTCCTGTACTCCCCTCCACACTCCACCCGCACCTCCCCTCCACACTCCCCCTGTACTCCCCCTCCACACTCCCCCCTGTACTCCCCTCCCTCGACCCCCCCAGCACAAACTTTGAATGTCATATTTTTTTATATCAAATCAACAGACTAAAAAATAAGTTTTAAGTTTCTAGCTCTAAAAATGACGATACTTCCATACAACTTTCAACCCCTATTTTCAACCCCTTACAACCCTTTTTTCGCAATAAAAAGCCTATGTCCTTCCCCAGGCCCTCAACTATCTGTGTACCAAATTTCATTTCAATCGGTTCAGTAGTTTTGGCGTGAAAGCCAGACAGGAAGACAGACAGACAGACAGAGTTACAAACGCATTTATAATATTAGTATGGATAAATCTGTTTCAGATACATAAATGGTACAAGATTAGATGATAGAATAATAAGATGCGACTGGGATGCTGGCTTTATTGAAGGCCGGCAGTATGGACGTGGAAAAACCGGTGGACAGGTATGTTCAATAATGTAAACCAGGGATTCCCAAACTATTTTGGACAAGTGACCCCTTTTCCAAAATGAACAGTTTCCTCCGACCCCCATGGCCAAATTACCTACTTTTAAGATCAACCCCCTTATTCGCAATGGTCCGCTAACTTAAAACAGCTACTACAGAGTGTTCTTTTTCATAGGTCTCTCTCGATTTAGGTCAATAGAAGAAGACAGAGTGAGAATTAGCAATGCTTTAAGTCAGCAGACTATTATGAATAAGGGGGTGTATCTTTAGTTTTTTCCTATTGATACAAAATACCTAGGTACTAAGGTACTAATTGGAAAACTTTGTACTTGGTTAGGTGATTAAAGTTGACTCCATTTTCTCATCAAAATTTAACTAAATAAACGTATGTTGTACGAACTTGAAACTTTACATTACTACAACAATGCTATTTCCTACAAAAATATTAATTATTCTTAGTACACGTAACACAACATAAACAATACAGTACCTACATACCTAACTTGAATGTTTGAAATAAGAACTTGTGTTAATTTAATAGGGGTCGATTGTTAGACCTCGTCGACCCCCAAAATCAGTTTTCGTTTATGTCGACCCCTAGGAAATCAATATCGACCCCAAGGGGTCGATATCAACCACTTTGGGAATCCCTGATGTAAACAGTCTGCGGCTAATATAGCATTATTCTTGTTCCACCTACTAAGAACTGCATTTTGTACTCATACTCATATTATTTATTGCAATTATTATGTTACATGGTAAGGTCCTAAAGTAAAAAATGGTGAATACATAATAGGCCTTTATCTTTAGGGCATAGTAATATTTGTTATTTATTCTCAACCAGCTTCACTTCAGCTACACAATTTGCACTTTTGGTTGAGAATAGTTTGTTTAAAAAAATACTTTACCTAATTTTATTATCTTCATTGTTACAGGTGAGAGATGAATACAGAACTGACTATGACGGAGGCCGTGGTGGCTATGGAAAAATAATCGCTCAGAAGATTGTTCCCAATACAGTTTAACGGAGTGCTAATTTTTATCAATTACCTATTATTATAAGTGTGAGATGTAATGGTGTTGATTCTGATAACAACAAACTTATTTTGATCGCTCTTAAAATATGACTTCTTTCATACAAATTGTAACACTAAGGATGGTCATAGTCTCATGCTCTCCTTTTTAAGTTTGTTAAGCTAATGCAAAATCAGAATCAACATCAACGTAATTTATACTGATATCAATTCAACTATCAGACTTTACATTAAGAAACTTAAATTCAAACATGATGCATTCTGTCCAAAAGTTTTACAACTTTTAGGATATGTATAAGAATAAAAAACAAACATGTTTCTAACATTTAATACATAATAAAAAGCAATATAAAATTATAACAAATCTTTTATTTAAACTTAAAATAATAGAAGATAAATGCTTAAACATCATAAGAATTAAATACTGATGTTTTATTTGATCCGCATGGATCGAGCTTTGTGCATGAACAATGAATCAATATGAAAGCATATTTATACATCAACAAACATTTGTAAATTAATAAATGTATATAATTTTTGTATAACAATAGATTTGTCTACTAAGTTTAGTTTTAACAGTTTTTCATAAGAATCTCATCAGAATATACATCAAAAAAGTTTTATTCATAAAAGGCCACATAATGCATTTCATAAATTTTGTGCCTAGCTAGATAAACATATATAAAACTTAACAGCTTTTGTAACCATGTCCAGTGTCTTGAAGATTTACATCCACTATCATAAGTAATAACATCAGATCAGTTACGGCAAATGCTATCAGATCCATAAAAATGTTAGGTCAATAAATAAAGATCATAAGTACCACAGCGCATATTACTATAACATGGAAATTAGTTAACTGGTGCTTCTGGCATGAGGTCAAACCACAGGGTCTTTGCTTCACGGAATTCATATTGGTTTAGTTGCACAACAACCTGAAATAATAAAAACAAATTAAATGTTAAGGTGGCTCGATTTTCATACGGGTTTCTTCCGCTCACTCTTATTCACATTTCATTCTTCTTATCGTGTCAGTGGTTCTTTCGAACTAATTGTGGTGAAATATTTTTTTAGTGCGCCCTCAAAGAGGCTCCTTTCATGCACTTGACACATGTTTTCGAGGTTCTTCGCCATGCGGGTTTTCGATGTTTTCCTTCACGGTTTGGACTGGCATAGTGCACATACATTTTTGAACAGAAAAACTCCTTGGTACACGACTGGATTGAACCCACGACCTTAGAATCGGAAGACGAAGCCACTGCCACTAGGCCACCAGTGCTCTAATTTCAATTTGCATACCTGTCCGATGATAGGGCTGCCGCCGAGGAAGCCCTTATGCGTGCAGACTGTGATCTCGACCTGCCGCGAGTGGAGCTCCGCGTGCGGGATCACCCACTCGAACTGTTCATCGTACTCCGGCTGGCAGCTGTCCTTTATCACCTGCAAATTCAGCAAATATTTATCATCAATATTTATCATGTGCGGGCTGGTTTTTCCGCAAGTAGGCCGCTGGCAGGCCCTTTTTGCGTGACCCTTGACTCTGATCTTTGATCTTTTTTTGTATCTGACCTATAATTTGTGATAATTATGAATAAATTAACTATCTGACTATCTGGTTTTCCGCAAGTAGGCCGCTGGTGGGCCCTTTTTGCGTGACCCTTGACTCGTGTTACTCGAACTTTTTATGTTCTACGACACGACGGTTTCCTCACGATGTTTTTCCTTCACCGTTTTGAGAGTACTGGCATAGTGCACATGCACACACATTTTTCGACAGAAAAACTCATTGGTACACGACTGGATTTTAACCCACGACCTTCGATTTACTTACCACTGTTTTGCGTTTAGAGTCCTTCGAGCGCCCAGGCAGTAAATACAACTTTACATAGGGATCAGGCACATTGGTTGGGTCCTTCAGGGGTATGTTCCTGAGAAAATGTATTTTTTCACAAAATATTACCAAGTTCAATAATGAAGAAGATTTCGTTTCTCACTAATTGGAGATTCCAGTCGCGCGCCCCTCTGTTATTGAATAATAGAAGTTACGTCTTAGATCTTGGGCAATACATCTTTTCAGATAATACAAGTTATATGTCTGATAGACGTATTCTATTTAGATTTAAGTATAATTTGCTAATTTACTTACATAATTTTGTGAACCACAACAAACAAGGTTTGGTTTTGCATGCTGTAGCGCAGCGACAGCAATAGCCGACCCAGACCAGCTTCACCGGCGGAACTGTAAAACACAAGTTTAATTAAATTGGACAGTACAAAGTTCGGCGATTTTACAGGTAGGCTGCTGGCGGGCCCTTTTTGCGTGACGCCTGAAGTGGTAAATCCTAAAAAAAAAACATGGTGTCAGCACCATGTTTTTTTTTTAGGATTTACCACTTGCTAGTTTTTTGAAGATGTTTGAAAATGCTGGCATAACGCACAAAAAACTTTGCAGAAAAACTGCATTTGAACCCCCACCCTAGGATCGGAAGGCGCGGCGGCTACCACTTGACAAAAGCTCTCCAGTGAATAGTATCACCGCGGGAACTGTAAATGCAAGTTCAATTAAATAATGAGAATATTGACGAATATGTAGTGTGTAGTGTAAAATAAACTGAACTTATTTGATAAGGGTTATATACATACGTGGTAATAGATGACATTCTGTGGACTAGTTTCGGCGTATCATTTTCGGACGGCGGCTGAGATTCTTGAGGGGTGTCTGCAAAAAATAGGCTCATAAAATCTCCAGGATCGAATTCAATGACAGCCATCAAATTCGATGGTTTTTTAATGGCACTGAAATAAAAATTATGGCCTACAGCCAGCCCTCCTAAAAGTCAAATAATAGCAGGAAACTGCTTTTGTGTATTAAAATACTTACCAACTTCCTTTTCAATTTGTTCAACAGGGATAGACTTCTGCGACGCGTTGTCCGGGACCGAATCGACAATGTTCTTTAAGTCATTGATACTTGATTGTAGATCTGAGAATAATGTTATTAGGTCGTTAGATATGAAGAACATGTTACAAAAAAAAAAGCAAACAGCCTTTGGATGCAGTTTATCTCTTCAAACATGCTCCTAAAAAAACCCTTGCCAGCTAACCGAATTCGACCAATCACAAACTTCAATTGGCTATTTATATTTAGAAATCCTAGGAAAGAGTCATTAAACCTTAGTTTTTGAAATCTACTGTTTCTTAGTGAAAGTCCGACTGACTCAAAAAATGATCCAATTTCAATTTATTTATTTCTCTATGCATGAATACAATGTTACACTACACATGTAGAAAAGTTAGATTTACAAATATAATTTTTCATTTCATAATTTCAATGTGTACGAACCAGTCGGTAACGGCGCAAGTGGCGCAGCCGGCGGGATGTTTGCGTCCACGTTGTCGGTAGCGATCGGCGCCGATGGCGGTGGCGGCACTAGCGGTACCGGGGGAGGGCTTGGAGCCTGCAGTTGCTCCTCAATCTCTTCCACTTCTTCCTCTCTGATGGCTTCTTTGAGGATCTGTAGATTTATACCTTTTGAAACTTTACCATGATTAAATTTTGAGAGTTTTTACTCCCGATATTTCGGCACAGTTGCATGCACTATGATCACAGTTGAACTGAAGTCCATGAGTTAAAGAAATGTTATTGACATACAAATCGATCAACTCTCTTTCACACTCTTTTATTGGTTTCGACACTACTAACCAAAACTCACAAAATGTAATCATGGTAAATATCTGTAGTTTTAGCCTCGTTACAGTAAGCGTTTGAAAGATTTGTGGCACCTACACCAAAGAGGCTATGTTCTGTTATAGGCGATGGTTACCACTTAACATCAGGTGTGCCATATGCTTGTTCATATCAGCAACTTGTAAAATGAACTAGCTTTAAGACGTTTCAAAGTTGATCCTCGTGAATCAACTGAATAAATAAATGTTTGAATTTGAATTAATCTTAGGCTACTCTAGATGAGAACGAGAAAAAATATTGACTAACCTTCAACTGAAGCGAAATGACAATCTTGGATTCTGGTCCGGATCTCTGCAGCATCAGCGGTTGAGTGAGCATCGTGAGGTTCTTCTGCTTCAGCAGGGTAGAGATGCTGTATGTCAGCTGGCCCAATGGGCTGCTGGTCTTCTGGTCCAATACCTATAGCGAGCGTTAGTGTCAAAACATGTAGAATATGGATCTTTTGGTGTAATTCTTCACTAATGAGGTTACAATATCTTTTTAGGGTTCCGTTAGCCAAATGCCAAAAAATTGAACCCTTATAGATTAGTCATGTTTGATTATCCTTCCGTATGTCACAGCCCCTTTTTTCCGAAACTTCAAGAGACTGTTGAAACTTGTTCTTAATTCTTTCGGCATTTTAGTGCTTAGGATAGCATTCCAGCAAAAACAAGACCTTGGTCTTTGGGCAGTTTAACATTGACCAAGGAATCTGAGGGTAGTTTTGCTTGGGGTAACTGCTAAAAAAAGAAGGGTAGATCGCATTGGAATTTTAATTGTAGGAGGTTAGACATTACCTTTATCTCAAGATTATCAATTTCAGGGTTCTGGACTAGATATGAGTATCCAATCTCGTAGACTGGGGAGTCTGTTCTCATCTGCACTCCAGTGGTATCCGTCTTCTTACCGACTGTTACGGTCATATAGGGGTCGGGCTTGGATTGTGCGCGCGCATTCTGGGGATATAACATAGTTAGCAGTTTGTATTGAAACTGGGGTACTCAACACTCATGCACTCTGTTAATATGTACAATATTCATCAATATCATCATCATCAGCCTGCAGAAGTCCACGGCTGGTCATAGGCATCCCTTATACACTTCCAGGAAGAACGATCTTAGCTCTTTCCATCCATCAACTTCCCGCGATCTAAACAATACCTGGGCGTCCTTCACATTCAGTTTTATAACCAACATATTGTTGACCCTTGTATTATATTGTGCCAAGTCGAAGCGGCGAAGCTGTATGGAAGCATATGAGGTATTTTTCCAGTCCTCTTTTAATTTCGTTACGGTTTGAAGATTTTTTTAAAATGGTACACTAGGATACAGTTAACTTAATTTTTGGCTTGAAAAAGACGATGTCATCAAATGTTTACTGTAATTTCAACAGTGGTTATTAATTTTGAACTTACCGGCAGTTTCTTGCAAGAGTCAATGTAGACAGATAATACAGCAGAACTAATATCACCAGTCTTGATTAGCAGCGTCTCTGTCAGAGCCTAAAAAAAAATATAGATTCACAGAACAGTATACTTAGCAACAAGTGTAATTGATTTTGAATTTGTTATTGATGTTTTATACGTTTTATTTTAAGAAACCCACAGTTTTTGTATCCCAGCTATGTAATAGGGAATGTGTGCTAGTTAGGTACTTCATATTTTTTTAACATCTTATGCATGTACTGTAAAATCCTTGACTGTACATACACCATTGGAACTTTATGGGAGACGATAATGTACATCATGATATTGTTACCACCTTGACCCGCAGAAAATGTTTTTTTTTGCAATAAAATCTAAGGCGTTATCTTCAGAGCAATTATCCATTGCTAGAAAAAAAGGAATAATCTAAATATTTCTCTGTTACAGTGTAGATGAGCCTTAATAATTTCCCATTGGAAAAATGTGGCATCGTTTGAACTGTGTGTACATTAACTGGCCGTACATCAACTAGACCCCACTTTATTC
The DNA here is from genome assembly GCA_939531255.2 of Thera britannica. Classification (NCBI taxonomy): domain Eukaryota; kingdom Metazoa; phylum Arthropoda; class Insecta; order Lepidoptera; family Geometridae; genus Thera; species Thera britannica. The sequence goes on from OW618048.2 coordinate 6,503,230, forward strand.
GCCAATTGTGGAGAATATATCGTAATATATCATCAGGATACTTACTCGGCTTAGCTCAGTCACGTCTGTGGTCAGCCGGTGCCAAGAGAGGCGCATGTGCACTTTTCCATGCTTAGCTTGCTGAAGGGTTTGTATCTAGAAGTAAAATGAACATTGAGTTCGTTATACTTGTTCTACTTGGACTGGCCTGTCAGCTCAGTTGGTAGTAGCTCTGCCTTCTGCGCCGTAGGTCGTGGGTTCGATACCCACTGAGAACAAACATTTGTGTGGTGAACACGGATGTGTTGTTCTCTGTCTGGGTGTTATATTGAATTCTAAGTACCTACTTATTTACAAAAAAACAGTATTGAAGTTATTATATTAGCTTTCTAAATTCCATAGTACTTTGTTATAGCATTGCTCAATTTGGGGCTGTGTGTAGTGTTGATTCGAGTAGATTGTCCACAATATTTATTTACTACTTCTAATAAACTAGTTCAAATGGAACTTAAACCTAACACCTCAAGACAAAGATGAGGAGATAAGAGATACCTTTTCTCTGCCGTGGGAAACCACTTATTATCAAAAAATATTATGTAAGTAGATAGTTTTTTTTTATAACTTACTGTGTCTAAACGACCGAAGCGAACCACTTGAGCGATATCCAACGAACATCTGAAAGTCATTGCTTTGTTATAGGACATTTCCAATGCTAAATGTATATGAAATATTAGATTATACAATATAAACTTCTTTTATATCATGCACATATATACATCTCCTTTAAATCATTATGTTACTACAAATTCTTTAAATCTATGGGATAGTATGATTTCCGTAAGATTGAAATATTTTTGAACGAAAATTTGTGCTCTTTTGCGTCCACTCATAATAGGTGCGGTATTATTACTATTAGCCCGAATCATCCCATTGCTTGGCAAAGGCCTACCCCCGATCCCGCCACTCTACACTGTGGGCCAAAATCTCTACATTGTGGAGCCCTGAAACAGCGAAGAGGTGCGGTAATAAAAACGTAAAGACTTAACATGCGAGTTTTTTGAGACTTAAAATTGGAATGGAATTTATATGGGGAATATACTATGGGTTTCCAAAAAATAATAAAATACTCACATCTATTAAACTACTGTGCTATTACAAAACAGTCACACACATACAGTACAAGACACCAAAATATAATACTGTTAAAACCAGAACAGCACAGTTAGAGAAAGCAAAAGCTCCGTTGTCACACACAATTTGTTTCCCAGCAGTGGGACAGTATAGGTTAGTAAAAAAGTGGTGTTGGCTGAGTTTTTAATAATTTTGTGTAATTTTATACAGAGTCAGGAACAGGATTTTGTAAGTTTTTATGCTAAATGATGTTTTTTCTTAATTGGTGATCTAAATATATAAAACTCTTACGTTACTGACTGACTGACTGACTGACTGACTGACAATCAACGCACAGCCTAAGCCGTAAGTCCTAGAAACATGAAACTTGGAGGGTATGTTCGTTTTATAGCATAGGGGTGCACTAAGAAAGGAAATTGGAAAATTATTTCCCTAAGCGGAGAAAAAGAGGAAAAACTTTTAAAAGAAAAATCAACGGGCGTAACGGCTACGGGGCGAGCGAAGCCGTGGGCGGCCGCTAGTATTTTATAATTTCATTAGAACATTTGTGGAATTATTGACGCAACATGATGAATACTTAAAAAAAAAGACTAGGTACTCTCTACTGTTTGTAATTTGTTTGGTTTGATTTAACTACTTAACTTATACGCTAAAGTTATTCTTATAGTTTCAGATTAGTAGTAATTTCGATACCAATTTTAAGGAGGTATTCATAATTTGTCAGAGCTTAGTATTATAACGTTAGTTATGAGGGTGTAAAAATTGGCAGTCAATGAAGCTTCAGTGCAGTGCAAAGGGTCATTCCGTGTTTTTAAGAATATAGCAGACCAAGTACAGTCATTTGGCGGTAGAATGAGAACCTACAATTCGTAACTTTCAAGTAAGTGTCATAGAATTATAAGTGAACTTATTTCAAATAAAAGTTACAAATTGTATACACTCTACTGCTGCCGACTGTACATTCGTATTGCGGTCATAGTACTGTACCGTGCGTGACAGGCATGGCATTGACCACTCGAGACTCTTCGGAATATTTATCAATGAGTTCTGAAGATATTTAAAAATACATTTTAATAAAAATGTGTAATAGCGACCAGGCGATTTAATAATTTGATATCAGGAACTTCTTTATTAACTTAGGTTTGCTAGGAACAATATTTTGTGGTGAAGAAGGGAAAAGTAACGGAGAAATTGAGAAGTAATCGGCTAGCGTGGTATGGGCATGTTATGAGGAGAGAAGAATGTCATGTGAGGAAAAGAGTGATAAGCATGAATGTAGATGGATATAGAGGTAGTGGTAGGTCTAAGAAAAGATGGATAGATTGTGTGAGAGATGATATGTCCAAGAAAGAAGTAAGTACTGAGATGACGAATGATAGGGGAGAATGGAAGAAAAATACATATTGTGCCGATCCCACCTAGTGAGGGCAGGAAGAAGAAGAACAATATTTTGTGGTGAAGAAATGACAGAAAAACAACGATGTGATGAAACTTGAATTCAATTCATTCCGAAGAGGTGGTACTTTTGAACATTCCGGCGCAGTCAAACTAAATAGTGTTTCTCTATTCTATCATACTGTTAGTTGTGTAAACATGTACAGTAATATACAGGTGTAGTAATGTACTGTACGGCAGAGACCGACCTGCCCAGGTTTTCATCCCGGCCCGCGCGATCCCAGTCGTATAGTTTGACGTCTACCCTCGTTGCGCTGCGCCGAACCATTGACTGTCACACACCACCGAAATTTACACACACATACACACAAATATATACACCTAGATTAGTACCAAGATATATTAATTCGGTAGATTGTTATTTAGGTCCTATTTACAAAGGATGGGAGAAAGTTTTAGAGATTTGCATTATTGGATATGTTAGTATTATGTGTACAATATTTAGTTAAAACACGTCACTCTGCATAAGTAATTTGTAAATTTTGTATAGGATATGTTGTGCCGCCGACTTGACCGGATTGTCAAAAACACGCCATAATAAACACAAATAAACACCCAGATGTTAAAATTAGATTTTTCAAATAAAAAATCTTAGTATCACCGTAACAAGCTTGTCATTCAGAGAACTATTCATTTTTATGATGAGATACCAGTTTTTGCATTCTTTATCGGTGATACTAAAATAATATACAATAAACCAAACAAAATTGTAAATTAAATGTCGCTAGTGTGACCAAGCACATATAACGAAGACGGACCTGCCGAGGAAATCGTCATTAGACATTCCCATTCCTGGGTCCCAGTCCCAGACATCGCACTGGAGCACTTGACTCTTCCTTGAGCTTACTATGGCCTTCGGACAAATCATAAGACATAGACACATTAGTTTTTACTGTAACATAGTACTATGAACTTATGATTGATTTTAAAATTTTGAATGGCGGGCACTTTTCATCATACATATTTTAACCTTATTTTTACAATATTTACAAAATCAATAGACAAAAAGTGATCATAGACTTCATGAATATTGTAAATTAAGGTCAAAAGAGGTAGGTGCTTGAATAATAATAAAGTACACAGTATGGAAGAAGAAGACGTGTGTTGTGTAAGAAATGTGGAGAATGTACTTTGCAAAGTAAACTTACCTTTGAGCAAAGCAAACAAAATGACTAAATCTAAGTGCAACTACATCTATACATGCATAGAAGCAGTAATGGTTAAAATAAGAGGACTTTATAACACATTCAATATCTAACTTGTGTCTCGATACAGCAAAGTTAAGTTCTAGAAGAGAACAGGCAATAAGTCCTTTTATTTTTAGCGAACCAATGACCATATTGGCTGTTGATTATCAACAATTATCCCTGACATGTTATTTAATATCACCTACCGTCCGCTACCAATATATCCAAAGAGTAAATGCCACAGTTACATGAAACTAAGCATCTACTGTCGGGTAAAATCCAAGCGAATATAAACAATCGAAGACTCACAAGCGAATAAGAAAGACGTCCTGCGAGTAAGAAAGAGAGAGATAGAGATAGCCTTTGCTTACATTCGTTTGGTGTGCCCGATATACCATGCGCAAGCGTGCGACTACAGATACCGTCACCTTAGCTCCGCCCACAACCGGTCCCGTCCCTTGCCCCGCCCCCTTGCTTCGTGTGCGGGACACACTCACCTGCCGAGCTTGTCATCGTCGTTGCCTTCGTCCTTGTCAAGCACTTCGATTTCCAACGCTTGCCCCATAGAGTGCATTATACGCGCCTGTACGCCAAACGTCCCGCGCAAACATAAGTAAAAACAAAAACTTATTCGCAACTACTTGCAGATACAACACAGGGATTAAACTTACACATAGATCGAATCGGCGCGTTTAAGCACACATGTTAACAGTTAAGCGGTAGAAATGTTATTCAAAATTACCTACTTTTGGCAGTGAATAACCAACGCTGTGGTTGCTATTGCCACTTGTAACTGGCACAGCTCTCGTAGGTATGCTGTAACTTACTGGAGGAATCTAAAGCTGTCAGGTTCAGCACAAGGATGCAATCGTACAAGGCGCATAAGCCTCTTTTGGAACTAAGTTTCAAAAGCTAGCCATATCTGCCTATGGCAGACAACCAGAGTACATTTTTCGGTTCTAGATATTTGTTAGTCATTCAATAAAATTGACATCACTATTAATTTTACTAAAACAACGTTCAAAAACTTTACTTACAAAGAATGCTTACCACTCCAAATCACATAATGTAATAATTTTATAAAAAAAAAAACATTAATGCAGACAATAAGAGATAAAAAGAAAACATTAAAAAGCTACCATCAAAAATATATAGAGTCGTAAGCAAACTTACAAAAATGAAAGATGCTTGAACGCGCATGCTCATTCCTGATAACAATAGTGGAATGGAGTAGCAAAACTAAAAACATTCGTTTTAAAAGACTAAAATCAAATGAAGCCACTGCAATGATGGTAGTTCCCATTTAATTGAGTAACTAAAAGCATTCAATAAAAAAAACTAAATTATATCAGAAATGAGCTTAAAATTCAAACATTGACTTACCGGTAGACTCTTAAACCCTTACTTTCAATTTAACAAGCAAGCGTTCAGAATATTTAAAAAAGTGCTAAAATAATCTTCCAAAATTAGTAAAACTAAATACTGTTAAGGTAAAAAAAAACGACAATTCGTAGCGAATCGATCTGCTAAAGACTATCTATCTCATTTAAAATAAATTTTGTTGGCGATACTGCTGTAGAGAAATCTTCACTTGGTCGAATGCATTATTTCTTGATTGAGAGCTCTATTCTTGAAGTGAGTTTGTTTTTATCCAATAATCGCAAGTTTGTGTTGGGGGCAACAAGGCCAAACAAATTAGACAACACATTTTTTGACCTTTCAAATGAAATATATAATCTTTAGAGCTTTGATGCAGTCGCTATACGAATCCCAACTTACATAAGTCGTGCTGCCTTAGTGAGGTAACAAAATGACGAAAGAGGTATATGGACATCATCAGTCATCTTACAAAATGTAACAAATTATACCGTATAGGGCTCCTAATAAACTCTCAAAGCTTCTGTTTTATTGCTAAATCTTAAGTATATTGCTAGTTATCCAAAATGATACCCATAGTTGCGTCATCGTCATTTTGTTACCACAATGGATGAGTTGTGGGCTTACCTCACACCAGAAGTCCCAGCGCGGGTTAACATTGTTATCGATGTGTTTCGTCTTCCATTGCTGGGCACCGACTGTTATGATGGCGTATGGGTCCGACTTACCCTTACCTGTAATAAAAACTTATTGACGCCCAAAAACACTCATACTTTTTTGATATTACTAAGTTTTTTTTACAACTAGCTGTTGGAACAAGCATATGGCCCACCTAATGTTAAGTGGTAACCATCGCCTATAAGAAAGCATTGCCTCGTAAGTCACGCACGTCAGGAACGTGTCCTACGATGCACTTCCCAGATCAACTTGAGGCATACAGATTTTCAACTTCACGTGCCAGTAATTTCACCAGCACCCACACCCTTCAAACCGAAACACAGCGATGCTGCTTCACGGCAGAAATAGGAATGGTGGTAGTACTTTCCCGGACGAGCCCTGCCCAAAGAGCTCTACTACTAATGTCTGTATAGTAGGTATAACTAGCGGCACGTAAGTCTAGCGCTGAGCGATACGCGGAGGGGATAGCTGCGCATGTGTACTGTCGCCGCATGCAATACAATCATAACTTTAAGTCATTATTAGCTAAATAACGATCATGACATTATTTTAATGTAATGTCAAATAGAAAGATGTCCAAAGATTTGTAGTATGTACGTAAGACATAATTTTTAATAAGTTTATGGGGAGTAGAAAAAGAATAACATAATTTGTCAATAACATGCATTACAATTGAGAACGCGAACTGTACACTGGATATGCGCGGCGTGTCGTATCAGTGCGGGGAGGGGAATGCGACTGGAGAGCCAATTGGCGCTACGCATTCCCACCCTTCATCCCGCTAGCCTCCCTTGGGTACCTTAAATTTTGACTTCTGCGCAATAACGGTCAGCGCTAAAGTTATGTGCCACTACTTATAGGAGGTAACATGCACTTGATTTGGTGGCATCAAAAACCATGCTAGGTTGAAAAACCTGTGTTGTGGTTTTGTGATAGAAGTGAGGTACCTAGCATGGAGACGTCTTTCTTCATGAGATTCTCTCCCTTGACGAGGTGTATCCTGAGCACGCCTTCCGGCTCAGGCATGCGTAAGTCGACGGTGGGTATCTCATCGCTCAGCTTGATCGGTAGCTTATTGGGTAACACCATCATGTTGGCGATCTGTTCCACTATGCAGCGCCGCAGGAGGTCACTGGAATAAAACACATTTAGATTACATACATATATATCTAACGAGCTATGGAGAGAGCTATGCTGGGAGTTTCACTACGTGATAGAATCAGAAATGAGTATATCCGTAGAAGAACCAAGGTCACCGATATAGCTCGTAGAATTAGTTAGTTGAAGTGGCTATGTGTAGGCATATAGCTCAAGGAACCGACAACCGTTAGGGAATAAAGGTTCTCGAATGGCGACCACGAATTGGAAGACGAAACGTAGGGCCACCCACCAGATGGACCGACAACATTGTTAAGATCGCGGGAAGTCGATGGATGGAGAGACCTCAGAATCGTCCTTCCTGTAAATGTGTTAGGGAGGCCTATGTTCAGGCAGATAATGAGAATGATGATGATGATCTAACTGTTCTAACTAATAGTAATAAAAATGATGGCAACTTGATATGATCGCTGTTCCTGTCATTTATTTGTTAGTATCAAACTTTTGATTACAACAGCATTACACAATCACCCAGCTGTTACCACCATTGTAGATCATTCATAATATTCTCACACAGAAAATATTTATGTTCACAGTTGACCGAACCATTCTAACATACTCGGGGTAGGTCTACTAGTCTATACAGGGTGTTACAAAACTACCCGTATAAAAATGAATCCCTATTTTGCTGAAAATTGGTGGGGAGGTAGCTTAGAACTCGGAGACGGACACTTTTCATCCCAAAAAGTAACGGGAACGGGACGCAACGGGAACGAAGCGAGCAAAGTCGCTAGTTTCAAACAAATGTTACCTGAATCCAGGCATATCAAGAACGTCAGCGACTCCGACCAAGTTGAAGTCGATGGACGGGTTATTGAGGAAGAAGATCTGTAGCCCTCCCACCAGCGGCATCTTGGAGATAAGAGGCTTCATCACGACACGCAGCATGCCGTGGATCTGGAACATGGAATATGCTGGTCATACATCCGAAAGATCGTCCCGAGCATTGTTCACTAACATCTAAAACTTTGCGTCTATAAAAGTGGATGACTGTATTTTTTTATTTTGCAATATTTCTTCCTATGTCGTAGCACAGATAAGATAATATTATACTAGTAGTCGTAGGTACCTAATACCTAGTAGTAGTAGCTCTTTATGAAGGGCTCGTCTGGGGAAGTACTACCAATATCCAATTTCTGCCGTGAAGCAGCATTGCTTGAAGGGTGTGGGTGCCGGTGAAATTACTGGCACGTGAGGCTGAACATCTGTAAGCCTCAAGATGATGGACGCAGGGCAGTACATCGTAGGGCACGTTACTGACGTGCGTCAACTACGAGGCAATGCTTTGTTAAAGACGATGGTTACCACTTAACACCAGGTGGGCCATATACTTGTTCCATCAGCTAGTTGTATAAAAAAACTACATAGCATATTATATTTATGCGGGCGTTTAACCGTCAGTTCTCGCTTGCATGTATCACAACATCTTTGAAGATCATAAAATCACTAAATCTAGTCTCACTGAGTTATAAAAAATCCCAAAGCAAGGTTCAGGGAAAATTTAATTTTGATGCAAGCAAGTTTTCCCTGTCATACATAAATATATTTCTTTCTTTCGGTAGAAGACTTCTCCATCATAATGAATGCGTCTAGCTCTAGTGAACCGAATGAAAATTACCATAAATGAAACGAATTATGAATCACTAGTATAGATAGTGCAATCCACGAAGGCGCGCCCCAATATTCCTCCTAACCGTTTATAGTATATGTGTGCAAGCTTCCGTCAATGTTTGAGTGTTATCGGTACACACTAATTACCTATGAGTGCACACGCACACTACAATGAATAGACTACGGTTTGCGACTGCCACTCGGAGCAAACTCCCCGCACCCCGCGAGGGGCGCGTCTTCGTGAATTGCACTATCTATAGTATGTTTTTTATTTTACCTGCAGATCTTTGATGCCTCCTCTGATACGTTGAAGGACGAATGAAATGTCACAATCACCGGCGTAGCTAGAAGAAGGAAGGCGGTATTTACACACGTAGTTTAGCACCAAAAACCACAAAATAAACAACCACCAGTTTAAAATACAAAATGTTTTGTTTTAAGTGATAAGTATAGCCCGACCAAGCTAAGTTTGCATCTCCCGTCGATTACAAAAAATTGTCGTCCTTCAAAAATGAATTTGCTATAACTTAAAAAACTAAACGAAATATATTTGTTAGATTTTACTTCACATTTATTGTTTTTAACATTAAAATATACAGTACATTAAAATATACACAAAAAACGAGGTGCCAACTTAGCTCGGTGGGGTTGTAAGTACCTACCCATCGTGTTAGCACATAAAACTTAAAATCGACGGTATTAATAATTGCAAATGAATTAAAAATTTAGATACAGTTGACACGATTCGAAACTGATCCAGTGTCTAAACACTCATTTGTCACGCATTGTCCGCGAGTACAGAGGTCAATATGCCCTTAGACCGTATACTATAGATGGTTTTTGAGAAGGGTGGTGATAGCCAAGTCCGAAACTACGAGAGTTAGGGACAATTCGTGAAAGGAATCATGCCCTCGATTTATTAGAAACCAATAACTGCACATTTATTTTTTTAAATACATATCTTGATTTTCTTTCGGTACTCACAATAAATCCACATCCATGATGATTTCATCCCTAGAAAGGTTCTTGTCGTAGACCTTCACGCCGCCGACCCGGGGAGCCTGAAAGCGGAACATTCCACTGCCATTAAGCGGTTATCGCATCGTAAACCGATGGCGACATCAAGATTACGAACAAGTATTAATGAGAGTGCACTCATGTGTAATAGCAGACCATTAAAAGTATGAACCCATTCCATCTTTCAGCAAAAAGTAATGGCTGAAATATTAAATCAAGACACATACATTATATTTCATACTACTATCATTGTATTTTATAGACGTGGGCGAAATTGTGGAGCTGTAGAAATCTTCCAGTCTCTATTCGCGTATAGAACCCCCTGGAGTAATAGTTAGTAACCAAATGGTTTCAAGGTATATTCTTAGTTTCATATAAATGCGTTGAGCTGTAACGGATTAAAGTGGGTAACAACTCCTCGGATTTCAATCATTACGATCTTGAAGGGGTACGATCGCCCCTACTTACGATCGTTCAGTGTCCGTGTTCATGAAATTATTTGTAAATTAGTTGAATTTTTCACTGTCCAACGCGTACTTACAATAGTTCCCAGGATCATCCTCTCGAACTTGAATCCACTGAGCTTGTAGTTAGCGAGGCTCTCCGCCACGGCAGGCTCGATCGTGTCCTTCAGAAGGCTGCGGGCGAAGTGGTTCACATTGGGCCACACTTGCAGCAGGATCTGTTACAACAAACGAGTTAGTTTTTACAACGTCTTTCATATTTATTTTCGACCTACTAATGCGAAAGCGATACGGTGTTTGTGGCTAAATTAAGCCCGATTTAGATGAATTTGTCAGTTAATAGTTTTTAACTTAGATTAGCATATATAAGCTCTTATCCTGAAAAAATAACAGGAACAGCTAAAAATAACGTTCCATATTGAATTTGTTAATGGAGATATTTTATATCCTTTCAGTCTTTGAGGGGTGCTTTTTTAAAATAACGTCAGTTTTTGACCAATAAATTAAGTTTATTTACTGTGGACAATGTTTACCTTCCAACATTTTTGTGTGTACATTATCATTGGTTCTTGTTAGCATAGTAATAATTATCAAATTAGAGACTACACAATGTAACACATGGTAAATAGAATGACGCAGTGAGACAACCAACAATAAGAAAATGCAAACATTTGAAGTGTAAAATACTGTGGGTGAATCATTCGCCCACTTTCATGAAGACTTGTTTGATTGTTTCTTAGGTGTTTCTAGTGTTTGCTGTATTTTTTTCGACCTTGGGCTAACAAGACCTATTAAACATTATTTATTTAATAAAGTAACAAAATTTGTTACTTTATTAAATAAATAAACACAAGTAGCTGTCGATTAATTTCGAAGTAATATTTAATATTACTTCGAAATTAATCGACAGCTACTTGTACTTACCCTATTCAACCATTCAGCACGTTCCACATCAGGAAAGAAAACCTGTGAAAGAAAAACAGTAGGTATAAAACTAGATCTCCCTTGCATAAACGGTTTTGATAAAAAATTTAGGATCATGTCATAAGAACCCATATTATATTATAGTAATTAAGCATGGTATAAAAATATGAAAAGCAAATATAAGTAAATAAACAGGCCTTTGCATCTATTCTAGATGATATATCTATACTATAAATCATCTACAATAGATGCAAAGGCCCGTTGCGTCAGGGGCAACTGGTGATTACTCATGCCCCTACTTACGGGACGCTATAGTGCCTGGGGACAGGATTTTAGATGGCTTGCCCAGCACCTATACCATCCTGACAGCTCAGTCAGCCTAATCCACAGAAAATACATGGTCAATACTTGCGGAGCGGACTAAGCCGCGGGTTTCCTCACGATGTTTTCCTTCACCGTTTGAGAGCACTAGCATTGCGTACATAAATTTTACCTTCGTATCTATAAAAAAGCAACAGTCGAGAGCTACATTATGGTTAGAAACACAAGCATATCAAAAACTTTACCCAAGCAGGCAAGTCATCCAGCTTAGCGAGGACGACATCTTTCTCGGAGGAAAGCGCGGCGGACTTGGCCAGGTTGCGACGGTATTCGCTTTCTTTCCGCCATTGGTCGCGCAGCACGGACAGAATGACGGGAGTGATCAGCCATGCCACGCTCCATTGCATGTAACCCACGAGGTATACCACGCCGACTACGGATACCTGCAGAAATAGATGACGACTCATTAGGTAGTACGTGTTCATTCGTGGTGGTATGTGTTCTTTCTTAATTATCATGACACGGTTTAGAACGGAACGGACGGTTTAAAAAAAAGAATGTCAAGTAATAGGCGAAGATTCTGAGAGTTGATCTAGGATTATAAGACTGCAAGGCTCAATAATCAAAAGTGGGATGAAGTAGTTTAAGCTAATTTGACATTATTTAACTGAAAATTCTTACTGAGAATTTATTCATCTACTACTTCAGTTTAGCTATAGAATGTATTGAATATAAATAGTGCTAAATATGCACGAGGCTTCTTCAAAGTAAGTAATTGCATTGCATGCATTATATTTGCATTAATTTAATTTACTGACGCCACAGAAAATTTGGAATGTGACTGTTCTAACATACCTTTACAAGCCACTCAAATCGCATATCTGATAATAAAATCTACTATCACCCAAATTATCAAGATCATGTGCAGAGGATCAAGTATGAAAACTAAACCTTTATAGGTATAAAGGTTTAGTTTCTTAATTTTTGGTTACACTATAGTCACTAACTTGACAACGCATCTACTTTTCAAAACCATAAAATAAGGTGTGTGCATACTGGTATGGTACTACGATTGGCTGATACCCTATGCCAGAAATTGATAAGAGATAACAGTCCATAGATATTGGGTATACACTATACATTGATAAAATGATAGCGCCGATTTCAGTGGCTGCTCAATAAAAATAAAAAGTGTTAGTACCTATTTCAGCTTAGGATTTTCGCTACTTAGAACAAAACCCACCAATAAATGTGTAGGTATGTGCATGATAAATAATGTTTTTAGGCAAATGAATTGTTAAAACTGGCAGTAGTGTGAGAACTAGCTTACATTCGTCTATTTCAAAGTGATGCTTTTTATGTAATTAGATAAAATACATTAATTCGAGGCATGACCCAACCAGAAGCACGGATGCATGAAATTTAATGACGTCAGCTAGATCAATAACTTTTCAACAGATTTTGCTCAAATTCACCAATATCACGTCAATTGCATCATCTATAATATTTTCCTTCCTACGCCAAAACCGCAATTTTTTTATTTCCTGTGGGAATATAATTTAGCGCGCATGATGTCATTGTTATCAGCGCGCCGAATACATTAGCATGCCATGCCTACCTTTTAGTCATCAGTATTCTGTATACTTGCCAGTCTATGAAGTAATTCGACTACAAATTGCTACTGGTATGATAAGGCTTACCTCATAATCGATTTCCTCCTTTGTGTTACATCAGTAGAGTAGTGTTGGTAGGAAGGTATTCAAATTGACTTCTATTATGCAAAGTACATCATCCAAGAATAAGCAAACCAAGTAAATACCATAACTACCTGGATTGTTATATTGAAAATAACAAATATTTAAGAGCAAAGACCTATGAGTTGTTGAAAAAAGGCTGTCTCTTTTTGAACTTTGTCCAGAAGAGGGATAAAAATCCAGGACTATAAACTCACACATATCCCTACAGATATTTTTGTATTTTATTTTATTTTACTTTCTTAGTAGGTACCTTACCCACTAAAAATCCCTTACTGAAGGCGGTTTTTATTTTAAAACCAGTTCAGATAGTATTATTGTAAATAAACTTGATACAATGATAATATCAAAACATCAGAAGGTCAAATACCCTTCCTATGATTCAGAAGGTACCTACAAGGTCAAACTTGACTCACATGCTTACTAATGTTTGGCTAATGCATCATTGTTTGCCTTCCAAAAGAATTGTGTATGTGTTCGCTAGATGCAAGCATAAATACCTAAGAGTTGAAGTCATATTTTTATGCCTATCAGTAATATCTAGCTTTCTTTTAAGAGAGAAGAAGGTAGTTAGTATTATATCAGCTATCTGGTTGCTATAGTAGAAGCTCTGCTTAGTTTGGGGCTAGATAGTGTTGTGTGAATTGTCTATAATATTTATTTATAGGAGAACCTGAAACCTCGGAGCCTTTCAGTAGAATCCTGTCCTATTCATAAATAGGACAGGATTCTATAAATATCTTAAAAGGCAGGTTCTTACCTTCTTCAAGGGTCCTTACCTTCTTAAAGAATCTGTAGATCATGGTCAGAACGCTACCATTATCATCACTGCTCGGAGGGAGAGCAGTCTTGCTTGAGGACACCATCTTGTCCCCGTCCTAGAAAACAGTATGTGTTAAGAGACAGTTTTAGGTTCATCTTCTTCTTTCGAAATGTTTTATTATAGTAACATAAATGTAACAATGTTTATTTTCTAAAAATTCTTTTCAGAAGCAAATATCTAATCTCTTGACAATACTTTTTAATTAATACTTTATAATTATATATTTATCTGGCGGTTTAAGCAGGCCATTTTAAAAATGCAAATTAGTACCCTTGCAGCTCTGGTTTTCAGTGGCATCTTATTAAAATAATAATAATTTCAGTAGAGCTATCTATGTAAAGACATGGACCAGACACGCCGCGGACCGAGCTCAATGGCGATGGATGGAGGAGGCCTTCACCCAAAGATGGGTGCCCAAAATAAAGAATTAAATTCTAGTGCTTATACATACAAACATGATATAATGTAATCAATTTTTTTGGGAATAAAATGGCTTTATTATTATTATTATCTATGTAAAGAAAAGATATATAATAGCGTTTGATATCAAACTAATTCAGGTGCCATAGCAATGTTATTCTCCAGTAGTTCACGAAATGCGGTCACTTTTATTTATAGATTCACTACAGTTGGTCAAGGATCTTACCGGTACATAGGTAGGAACCTAGTTCCTATAATAAATAACATAATCTGATCTAAAAAAGAAATAATATATCAAGTGCATAAAACTAAAAACGTACCATGTTTCAAGCAAGAGTATTGCCGCAATAATACTGCGGCGCGGCCAGCGTGGGTGGAGGAACGAAATGAAAAGCGAACAACAACTATGTCAGCTACAAACAGGTAGGTACATGAAACAAGATAATTTACCGAGAGCTAATTTCCGGATGAGTGTTAATCAATCAAATAGAGTATTGCAAATGGATCCACTCGTGATCAGCTGTTTTTACAAGTTTGGTGGAGATAGATCGCTGTGTTTTGTATAGCTGTAGCTGAAAAAGTATTTTTTGATTTCATCGGCTCAATCAAATTGTAAAAAACCAAAAAAACAACAAAACAAACAAACGTCAAACCAACTGTACTGTCACTCTGTCACTGTCAGACAGTCAGACGTCATGAAAGATCTGTCTCAGACAGACAACCCTGCAGAAAACAGAATGACGGTACGTTTCCACAAACGTTACATGTGCGTTTCTTTCTACTGTCGCATCAAGTTTCGCAACTTGTCAATGACACACATGACACAAGATGTTTCCACCCTAAATGTTTCGCAACATTTTGACATGAACTCCACACAATTTACTTCAAAATCTTGCGCCAACCCCTGACTGATTGACTACTACTATGTTTCCAACCTGTAAGCAGTGCTTACTGCATTATTAAATATGCCAAACATAATGTTGGACGTGCCTCTGACCACCCCCCTTGCACTTTGCGTCCTAATTGTTTAACGCTATTGTTAGCAAATTTTGTACTCACCTCCGCAGCGGCTGAACTAACTTGGAACTTGAAATAGCTATGTACTGTTGTATTACCCCCAGTCCATTCTTAGTAAGGTAAAGTTTTACCGCCGTTGTCAATGATGGGTGAGAGCAGAGGGGTTAATTAGAGCCCTAAGTTTGCATTAAGCAAACCTTGTTTCCGGCCTACCTACACGATTGATGTTAGGGATATTTTAATAAATAAAACAGATTCGTGTAAATTAAAATATATAAGTAATCAAAAGTAATTAAATTTATATTAACTTATTTCTGTTGACAAATGGTACATGTTAAATACAGAATCGATAATATGGTAGATTCTAAAGTAAGCGCTGGAAGCAGAAATCCTGAAACATACGCGGCAACTTAGACAATTTATTGCGGTAGGGAAGGCCGCGTAAATGAAAAAATGTATGCTGCTTCTAGTGCTTATTTCAATCACAATTTTCTTAGAATAAAACTCTAGCTATCTAATTATTTATGTACTTTAAATAAATTGATATGTGGAATGAAATCACAAAATGTTACAACAAGATGCTATTCAAACTATAATTGTTTTTTTCAACCATTATTAACTAATCTTTCTTTTCAACAAGTGTTCTTATTTTCGACTTCTCTTTTTGATATTACAAAATAAACGAGAAGACTTAAAAACACAAATATTCATTGCAGTTACCGTAGTAAATGACTACTATTCATTAAACATCTCAATGACCAGAAATGGAATGTGACGGCAAAACTAACGTGTTCGATCGTACATTATCTAAGACTTGTTTCATTTATAAACATGCTCAACATTTTTTACAAATCTCTTTTATAATATAAATAGCTACAAAATGAAAACTAATTCTCATTTTCAAATTCACATTACACTTGTGTTACGTCGTCGTTACAATGCACAAATTATGAAGAATCATTGCTATTTTTAAGTACTTATAGTCGGATTTTTAATTAGACGATACCGACTGACAGTAGCTAATGTCACTCTGTAAAATAATGTTGCCTTATCTACAGTAATAGTGCTGCGTTCAGTTCTCGTTCAATCAGGTGAATGAACAATGAGTGAATAGTTAATCATTTCAAACTATAAAATGATATTGAAGTTTGTACAAAAAAATTGTTGTGTATTTTGTTGCTATATTGTTTCGCGCGAACGATATGGATCCTCAACCAAGCACGTCAAGTCAAGTTCGGCACACTAACTATTCACTAGAAAAACGAGGCAATTTCATTCATTCAGGAGTTTTTTCAATCATTCGCTTTGTCACAACACTATTTTTATTTCATCAAAAACTGACAACACAGTAAACGTCAGCTGGCTTCGTCTAATTAAAAATCAGACTACTAAGTCTTGGTCATAACATTATCCAAATCTCTATAATTTCATTCCAATTAATTCTATTTTACGCACGAAGTTTTAAAGGCACAAATTTATCAACAATCCTGATTCAGTCTCACAAAAAACATTCATCTCATAGTTCATTATCTATCTATAACTACTTAATCTAACAACGCTATGTAGGTACTTATTCTATAGTTTGTATAAAAATAAATATCATTAGGTGCCTATCCTGCTCTGTAAATCACGATAAGTAAACAAAAAAAACGACAAGCTTCGCAGCTTAGTTGGTAGTAGCTCTATTTTCTACACTACAGGTTGTGGGTTCGATCCCCAGCGAGGACAAAATAGTTATCTGATGAACATAGATATGATGTACATTATGTATGTATTTACAAAAAAAAATATTAAACCCAGGGTGTTATTAATAATCCTGGCGCAACGCTGGAGTAGTTAAATCGTGTTTTGTCACATTTGTTCGAGTTGACAATAATTGCATGTCAATACAAGAGACAAAACACGGATCAACCAGTCCAACGCTACGCTAGGATTATTAATAAGACCCTAACAGTTATACAAGCCTACATTCAAGCGAATATTTCAATTAATATTTATTTTTGTATGGAAATAAAAAGTAGCTAATTATCAAAAGTCGTAGAACAAAAGTTGTTGCTGATGATGCTAGGAACCTGGTTCTCGAAGGTTGCTGGTGTATTTAAATTAACCCTGTATAGCGCTGAGTGCAATGCTCACCAGTACATATTAATTTATAACATGCAGTGTTGCCATTACAACTTGGCCAATACCCTGAACTTAGCTATAAGCTCCTCTGCAGAGCCAAACATCTAACTTTAAGTCCACTAAGCCACAGTTAAGCTATAGTTATGATGTAGATAAGTCATCTAATGGCTAATTTATCAATCTACAGATTAATTTATCGTTCAGGTAAAAATATCCATGTCTTTTTTTAGGCTTGTAAGGGCTGAATTTTTTTAATTGACAAGTATCGTTATTCCGTAGAAGGAAAAATAAGCCCTTATGCTGATTGTATTTATCTGTAGATAGAAATATTAGCTCTTGATGGCGTAAATTACACAGAAAGATGTTTGACACGTTCTAATAATGCATCGCACGTCTTCTTAGCGTCTCCTAGTAACATAGCTGTATTCGGGTTGTAGAATATTGGGTTATCTACCGCAGCGTATCCAACACCCATTGACCGTTTCATTACAACCACCTGAAAAATAAATCATTTTTTACAACAATGAAAAAATTGCCTGTCTAAAGCCGTATTCAGAAACAGTGCTTGCGTCAAGCATAGTTTTTGTCATTTCTCAATGGAGAACTGTAAAAAAATCTATGCTTGAGAGTGCTTGAGGCTCGAATTATTGCTCAATAAATATGGCAACATTTAAATCACGTCATCTGCATGCGATTCTATTGCTCGATTTATAGCGAGGATTAGTTGAATTTCCTGCTTTAATTTCTTGACGTCCTTATACATTTTTTTTTGTCTTTTTTACGCTTATGCAATAAAGCAGTTTATTTATTTGTTTTATTTCTATGAATAACTCACCTGATTAGACTTCCAAACTTTAAGTACAGGCATTCCTGCGATGGGCGAGTTAGGGTCATCTTCCGCAGCGCTGTTTACAGTATCGTTCGCTCCTGGAACAGGAAAAAACATTTTTACCAAACCTATACATGATAATCAGTTATTTATATTTTGCAGACAGAAAAAAAATTAAAGGTCTTAGTAAAATCTAGCTTTCAAAATAATGTGGCAATAAAATACAAACTAGCTATCCAGCTGCGGTTCTCTCGTTACTACCTACCCCGTGAAAAGGCAGCTCGATTCAAAGTTAAAAATAAAATCATTTCAGCTGTTACGGAGATGAATGGGCATAAGGCTGAGTAGTAGTAGAGCTCTTGGTGAAGGGCTCTTCCGGGGAAGTACTACCACCATGCCTATTTCTGCCGTGAAGCAGCATCGCTGTGTTTCGGTTTGAAGGGTGTGGCTGCCGGGGTAATTACAGGCACGTGAGGCTGAACACCTGGACGCCTCAAGTTGATAGACGCCGGGCAATGCATCGTGCACGTTCCTGACGTGCGTAACCACAGAGCACCAAACACGCTTTTGCTTACGCAAAATAGAGGGAGCATGATGACTTATTACTAAGAGAACCAGTGTCGCCAAACTCATACACGTAAAAACAAACACACATGGAAATAAAAGTTATGATTGGTCGAAAAAAACGTTAAAAAGGACCTAAAACCAAAAAAATAATTTAATTGATAATAAACCTTAAAGCTATCGTAACATGGTTCTAAACTTAATAAAATAAACAGTGCTAAAATGAAATTCTACTTACCAACAGATGGCAGCTTTCATTCAGTATTTTTTTCTTTTAGTCTCTATTTAATTGTAATAAGATTGATAATACAATGGCTGTTACTTGATTGACAACAAAACAAAGCTACTTGACGCTAGATGGCGTTATAGAAAACAATTCTGTTAGTCTTTATCCACAAGGTATAAGATTCATAATACAATGGCTATTACTTGACATAGCCACTCACTTAGTGATGTGCCAATGCGGATGCAAGACGAATGTATCGACATCGATGATTACCTACCTACTTCTTCTTCTTATCGTGTCACTGATTCTTTCGAACCAAGTGTGGTGAAAGGATTTTAAGTGCGCCTCGAAGAGGCTTCGTGCACTTGACACATATTTTCGAACTTTTTAGGTTCTACGATATGCCGGTTTCCTCACGATGTTTTCCTTCACCGTTTGAGAGCACTGGCATAGTGTACATAAATTTTTGGGCAGAAAAACTCATTGGTACACGACTGGATTCGAACCCACGACCTTAGGATCGGAAGGTGGGGCCGCTACCACTAGGCCACCAGCGCTCTGCTCACCAGCGCTCCTACCTACTGATGTGTAACGATCGGTAGCGCGTCAGGTTATATTTGTGGTGGTCGAAATAAAAAGCTTTTCTTATCTTTCTTTCTTTATTTACACAATCAAAGGTTTAAAATTATATTCTATTGTAAATACTTGAAAAATATTAACAATCAAAAATAAAATCATAAAATCTTCGTCCCTAAAGTGCTCTGAGCAAATGGTGCTTGATTTTGAAGGAAACCAATTTTGTTTTCCGGTTGCATTTATCCATTGATTTTTTATATCTGGTGCCTTGGGAAAACTGAAACCAGAAGATATTATGTAATTTCTTCAAAATATTTCTGTAATCTATCTATCTGACTATCTGGGCAGGCACCATAGGCATTGAATAAGAATAAAGAAGTAGAATTATAAATACATTCAGAATGAAATCACCACTATAGCATAAAAAAAATCAATGCCATACAGTAACTACATATTTACATAACCAATAAAGTATTCGATAACACGTTCATCAGTTTATTGGGGTACAGCTCTAATTGAGTAGCGAAGATGAGATTTTTAGAAACGCGACCTTAACAAATATCTTTCACAGTCTATTTTTGCTTGACGGTTTTTCATGTTAAAAAACCAAGCAAAACCGCTATAAAATAATAAAATATTGCTTACCGGTGATACGATATGCCCCCATTAATTAAATTTTTGGTTCGGCTATCGTTTTTGCACTCCAAAACCGCACAATATGGCATTTTTTTATTTTTTTGTATTTTTCTTAGTTACGTTTCTTCTGACAGACTTCAAACACGACTAAACAAAGGAGGGCTTGAAGTCGTGGTACTGCGCGTATTTGAAGCGTGAGAAGGTCGTCTACATACTAGTTCCATTACTTCTTTATTTCGTGTGCGTAACCTACCCATCAGGTGGGCCATATGCTTGTTCCATCAGCTAGTTGTTTAAAAAATAATAATTAATAAACAATCATGTACGCATAATACATATAATTAGATGAATGTATGATTTACCAATGACTAGAACTAGGTCTGTGTCAGGGAATTCATCGTTGATTTCCTCCATCTCGAACACGTCGTCGTACGGCACTCCCGCCTCAGCGAGAAGCACATTCAGTTGGCCCGGCATACGCCCTGGAAACACCACAACATTTATTAGTATAAAAAAAAAAGTTAAAATTTCGGCTTGTGGCGGGAGATTCCTCCAAAACTAAGAAATAAATCCATTGAAAGTCTTTTTTATTTTATTTAAATTGTTGTGCAAACAATTTGCCTATTTACCTGTTGTCTTTATCGTGTTTACATGCTGGGTTTTCTGGCGAAGTGTGTTAATCTATTATCTAGCTATATTTAAGTTCTTAAATGTACCATGCTTCAAGCAAAGAATTTTTCATTTACTTTTTATAGTATATTTCATCACTTTTATGTTTTATTTACTCAACTAAGGGGGAAAAATCCTTTGGAGGGCTCCTAATTTTCCCCAGTTTTACACCGTGTATTGTATCTTACCTGCAACTGGGTGGATGGCAAAGCGAACTTTCTTGCCAGCTTTCTTCAATACATCTACCAACTCAGCGATGGGGTATTGTGCTTTCGCAACGCAGAGACCGTATCCTGAAATATGAAGAAGTTTGAGGAAATGTGTTTACTTATACATATTTATGAAATCAGTTAACAGGTTATTCAAAGTGACTTAAATTTGAACACAAAATGACAAACTCTAAAAAACATTGAGGTAGGTAAGAATCATGAAAGGAATTTGAGATTTCAAGAACATTTTGTTTTTAGGGTTCCGTACTCAAAGGGTAAAACGGGACCCTATGCTGCCCGTCTGTCACCAGGCTGTATCCTAAGAACCATATATGGTTCATAAGATACAGCCAATTGTCTAACTATAGTTAGACAATTTAAATTTTCACAGATGATGTATTTATGTTGCCGCTATAACAACAAATACAAAAAAACTTAATAAAAAAAATATTTAAGGGGGCTCGCGTACCACAAACTGCGTGGAAGTGGTACCTAGACTCGACGTTTCAAAGTGATCTTTGTGATACTATTGATTAAAGACATATTTGACTTTGAAAACCGTGATTTCTTTGCTTTTTTTATAGATTACTGTACGAAACTCTTCGTGCGCGAGGCTGACTCGCACTTGGCCAGTTTTTAATTAAAGGCATATTTAATACAGGCATACGATTTAGAAGAAAACCGGCTTGCAACAATATTATTTCTCTATTACTAACCTTCTTATTCTTATGATATCACTGGTTCTTTCAAATTAATGTGGTGCAATGATTAGTTACCTGGAGTGATGATAATGTTAGATGCACGATGGATAAGGTCAGCGACGGAGTCAACGTTCATTTCCGTGTGCACCGCGTCAGTGGGGCGAGCAGAGCCACTTGAGACCACGCCGTAACCCCCCAGGATCACGTTTGGAAGAGATCGGTTCATGGCCTAGAACACCCACATTTTGTCCCATAAAGTATACAAATTCATATGTAAAAAATAAAATTAAAGTAGTAAAGTTTGAAACAACGGGATATTTACCATGATAAAATCTTGTGAGTTTTAGTAGTGTCGAAACAGGTCGAAACCAATAAAAGATTGCGAAAGCGGGTAGATCGATTTGTTCTAACATTTCTTTTACTCGTGAACTTTGATCACGGTGCATTGCAATTTGCAACTGTGCCGAAATATCGGAACTGAAAACTCAGAAAAAATTTAATCATGTTATATATCCCGTTGTTCATAAAAATAGTGTTAAAAAACATGATTTCAAAAGTTATATAGTAAAGTTTGGTCCAACACTAAATTACCATAGTACTCAATCAATAATATATCCAAGAATATCCTTACCTTGCACATAATATAGGAGAGGATAGCTCCTGAGCTGCCGATGAGTGCGCCGACAATGGTCATGAGCGAGTTATTGAGCATGAAGCCCTCAGCGCACAGCGCCCAGCCCGAGTAGCTGTTCAGCACTGTGATCACGACGGGCATGTCGGCACCTGTACATCAAATACTAGGATTATAAATCTATATAATAAAATAAAGTCGCTTATTTACACTTTTGTAACTTAAGAACAGCTAAACAAATTTTTTTGCTTATAGAACAAGCATATGATCCAGTGGTAACCATCGCCTATGCCAAAGTTTTGCCTATCATCCGCGTGCATAAGCACGTGAGGAACGTGCCCTACGATGCTCAACCTGCGTCAATCATATTGAGGCATACATACTCGTATCTTTAGCCTCATGTGCCAGTAATTTCACTAGCACCCACACCCTTCAATCTGAAAAACAGCAATGCTGCTTCACGGCAGAAATAAGCATGGTGGTAGTACTTCCCCGGACAAGCCCTCCACAAAGAGGTCTACTACAACTAAAGTAGAGTTTAAACATTCTTCCCACTTTGTGTCTTTTGGCTCCTTAGTTCCATTTAGCTAAGAATGAAAGATAAACCTTTAATATACAAACAAACCTCCGATGGCCGCCGTCAATGTCAGGCCTTGGATGCCAGAGAGCACGGCAGCAGCGCCCAGGAGCGGCAGACCAGGCGCCTCGGGGAAGGCCAGCAATGCGCCGCCGCAGCCGAGCGAGCCGGCCAGCAGACTCGCGTTGATGGCGTGACGCCCCGGCAGCATGAGAGGCGCGGATGATAGGGAGCCTTGCAGCTTGCCGTACGCTACTAGAGACCCCCTATAAGAAATACAAATACATATAGGTACAAATTTGGTTCAATAACCTCCTTGCTGTTTAGAAAGTTGGAACATGGTTGAATAAAAATGTGAAAATAGACCTTGTTTTTTTTATAATTCGACAGCTGTCAGTAAAAAGCGATTCTCCCTAGGGCGGAAAGTATTACTTTCAATTAGGCCCCTCAGGCAACTTCAGACCTACTTTCCGAGTATGAGCAATGAAAAGTAATATTTTCAACGGATAGGAGTAAACTTTTTTTAAGTTTTACCTATCGACATTATGTATAGACGGCACATCTCTAACTGGCATAGTGGAACACAGCGGGTAAGCCCACTGGCGTACTCTCACTCACACGAAGCTATAGGCACTCGATGTGACAACACGCGCTTACGTCTGTAAAAACTTGAGTAAAACGAAAGCACATTAGAAGCAATCTAATGCTGCATATATTAAGCTTAGTTAGACGATCTAACCACGTAAAGCGCTGTATCAAACCTAACTTAAAAATGGAAAAGACTTTTGTTCCGAATAGCTTCTCTAGTACGCAGTACATAGAAACTCGGTGGTTTTACCTTGTTTAAAAAATCGTAAAAAATGCTTCTCACTTATTATGCACACTTTTGCAACTAGAATGTATACGTACGTGAAAGTAATTCCCCCGATGTAAGTGCCGAGGAAGAGAGCAGTCTTGAGCGTAGCGGCGGTGGGGTCGAGCGCCATGGCCGGGAAGTCATGCATGTATGTAGCTAGGCACGTCAGGACAGCTGCCATTCCTACCAAACTGGTGACAAAGTGAACGATTTTTTATACAACTTGCATATGGAACAAACTTTAAAATAACAAAGCATTGATTCGACGGTTTTTCCAGACAACTACAATCTCCCTCTCCAAGGCAAGAGTGAATAGGTGTCTTCTAGACCATCCTGCTTCATCGTCGGCTACATCGTCGCTTACCATCAGGTGACATTGTAGCCAAAGGATGGTCTATTTAATATAAAAAAAAAAAAACTGTCACGATGCACTGCCATGAGGCAAATCAGTTCACAGGAATGCCCAGAAGGGCAGTAACGACACACAAACAACATTTTAGCTTATAACGTTTTAGTCGTAAGCTATAAATACCTGTGGAAACCAGCCACAAGCTGAGGCAAATCCGTGATGTCAATCTTCTTAGCAATAGTCCCTCCAAGAAGACCTCCAATCCCGGCCACTCCGATCATTTGCGCCAAGACTTCTGTACTAGGCGTTAGCGAACCAAGGGTCGCTGCTATACCCCCAGCCACACCAATCTGAGGGATTCAGACCATATTACAAAGGGGACAAGGACGAAATTCGTGTGGGTTATGGTGTGATTGCAACCTCATATTACTAAAGTGTCATCAAGATTGTAGTGACGAGCTGAACCCAAGTTGCCTCGTTGCTTGGTGTATGTGCAATATAAACAGTACACTGTTGTTGCCTTTGCCAACTAGTGTAACACGTCATTATTAAACTGAACAGGACAAAGTTACTGCATTTAAATTGAAAAAGAACTAGCAAAAATAAATGCGAAATTATTTTCAAAACAAACAATATTTGAAAACGTAAATGGAGTAACTTTGTTTCTATATTCAATGTTGTCTCAATGCCTTTACAATGGTCAAAAGATCAAGACTTGTGCCATCAAGATTACAATGAGCGGGTCTTGGATCGAGTCTATAGCTACGTGCACTTTATCGTCACTTTATGCATGCCTTTCTAATCATCGGTTGCAAACCCTCATGTTACCAAACTAACTGATAACTTCCCAAGTCATATTCAGTTAACTTTGTAAGTACATACAGTGAAATTTTAGTTACCGTGTATTCTAGAAAAACCTGGAAACGTCGGTGCATCTGGAACTCCATGAAGCTAACGACTACTCCAAAGACCGCTATTGGCGCTTTAGTTTGTTGCCTGTTCTTCTAGGCTTGGTCGCGTGCAACTGGCACCTAGACTCACCTAGCTTTAAGACGTTTCAGAGTGATCCTTGCGATTCTACTGAATAAATACACTTAGAACTTAGATTTTTTGGATTCGAGATGATTCTAGAAAAACATTGACTAAAATTTCACCGCATATAAAGAGGGGAATATTCTTACCATTCCAAGATAGTTTCCTTTCCGTGCTGTGGTCTGTGAAGCCAATCCTGCTAGTGCTCCGACGCAGCACAGAGATGAAGCCAGGTACGCGATTTGATGGACTTCAGGGTAACCCTAAAGAGACAGTGAGAATTATATCATTTCGACTCGACTCAATACTCTGTTTGCCTTGGTTAGCTTTGCTTTGTCGTGTAGAATTTTCTTTGGCTGACCTTACTTCAAAACTGTGCTCAAAACACACCACTTCCGAACGTACATATGTATATACTCTTCGTAATGCCCCTACATCATCATCATCAGCCTGAATAAGTCCACTGCTGGACGTAGGCCTACTCAGTACATGTTTCCTGATGTCTTCTATGTAAGTTTCAAAAAAAACATTCAATTTAGTGTAATTTAGCTTCAGAACAATATGAAAACCGGAAGACGTTATATTTTACAGGAGCAAAGGACCATTTCCACAAACTAGAAGACGAGGTACCTCGCAGTATACGAATCTGAACCCTCCCCATTCTTTATCCCGCCTTTATGATGTTGTCAGTCCCTGATAGATAGGAAACATGCCTAGATCAATTAATATTTAAATGTTAAATAAAAGTCAAAGCAGTTACCGCAGCAGCAGTGGCTAGGTATCCGCCCATCAAAGCGGCGGCTGGGATGGCGTACAAATATCCGTGTTCTGGCGGGTCATCAGCCCTACAAAATATTATGACTTATAATGAAATATTTGTTTATTGGCACAACAAGTAGTACATTACAGGTAAGATCAGCACGGGTTACATAATAATATTATAAAATGCAGGTACAGCTTCCAGCAAAATAAAACACCAGCTAATATTAACAACCAAAGTAATTCACTTAGATATTTGATATGGTGACGCACTACGAGCCAGACTTCTTTATTGTACGGATATTCAGAATGTTCTTCCTGCCCTTATCCCACTTTATGTGGGGTCGGCACAACATGTCTTCCTCCTCCATTCCCCTCAGTCATCCGTCATCTCTGCATTCACTCCTCTTTTAGCCATGTAATCTTTCTTTTAATATTCGGAATATAAGCTTCAATATTGGCCTGTAGGAAACCTTGCGTATAAGAACCTCAGAACACCGTGCAGAGTTCTCTCAGCGCATGCTGACCCCTAAATTCCAGAAACGGGATTTTTAAGTTTAACATTTTTTTTATCAACTTATTGATGGAACAAGCATATAGCCCACCTGATGTTACGTGGTAACCATCTCCTATAACAAAGCATCGCCTCGTAGGTCACACACTTCAGGAAAGTGCCCAACGATGCACTGCCCTGCGTCCATCAGCTTGCTCAGATTACTCTCAACCGTTTTTTTTGTATTATTCTGTGATAAACACTTTACCTCTTGAACATATCCAGCATCCGCTGAGTCACGAGAAATCCGCCAAAAACGTTGACGAATGAAATGAGGGCCGCAGTGCTTGCCAGCCACTGTAAACAAAACATTATTTATTACATAATTATGTACTTACATGCAACGGAGTCTCATATTTTATTATTATACTAGCGGATCCGACAGACGTTGTGCTGCATGATTATTAATTTATAATTTTAAATTAATCAACTGATCTTGATCTAATTCAAGTAACAGACGGGAGCGTCCCCATGACGCTGTATTAATTTGTGCATTATGGTTTCACCTAGATTTAGCAGCCGCCTGTATCGCCTGCCTACTTTTGAAAAACTTATAAGCAATGCTTGGACTATTGTCATCTCTTAACCATTGGTTAATGTAAACAGTGATTCTAGAATTGAAATTGTAAGTAGATAGGTTACTAAATTTAAACTGTGAGTAGGTAGGTTAATGCATATGTTTGTCGGCTAGTTTTAAATAGTTGTAAAATAGTACACATCTGTAAATTTGTTATTGCTGCAAATAAACATTTTTTCATTTTTTTTTTTCATTTTCAATTTGTAAATTTAAACCTACTATTGGTCGAGGAGGGTTTGAGAGAGTCTTGACTTGATAAGAAGAAGGAGGAAAAGCAGCTTTTTTTGTTTTTTTGTGTCCCTCCCGGGTACTACTAAGAAAGAAAAACATTTATTTGTAATGGGGGTTATTTGTAGGGGGGGGAAGTCTTTCTTTGTTTCTAAACATAACAGCATGTTACCTGCACAGGCGTCTCCGGTACATAGCCTCCGCCCATGAGTAGAAGGCCTCCCACCGCCGTGATCCCGGACACGGCGTTAGTGACTGACATCAGCGGCGAGTGTAGCGCCGGCACCACGCCCCAAACCGTGTGGTATCCCACCACACCTGAACACAATCACATGTTATTATTATTGTAATAAATGAGCAGCCGACCGTGGCTTCCTTCGCCCTGTTCCCGTTACTTTAAAGTATCCTATGTCCGTCTCTTGTACCCCAAGTCCCACTTCATTTACAACATTTCGGCTACGAAATGTTGTTTTCGTTTCACCTATTTGTCTATCTCTATCGTATTCAGAAAAGATGAAACAGCTAAAAAATTACGTAGTTAGAGTTGTTGTCTCATCAATTTTCAATACATAATTATAAGTTTAAAAAACTTGAGAAACCGACTTCATTGCCAAACGGTTAAGCCGATTTTAATGAAATTTGTTTGGGACAGTCTGGACGTAAAAATAACCTTCCAAATAAAAAAATAATTTTCTAAATCGGTTCATAAATGACGAAGGCATGCAGTTACAAACATTAAAAAAAATATTTAAAAAAAAATGGCAACACCGATTTTAATAAAATTAAAATGGGACCAATCTGGAAGCAGTACCTTTCAGATAAAAAAATAATTTTTCAAATCGGCTCACAAATGACGAAGTTATGCGGTAACAAACATTAAAAAAAAAAAAAAAAAAAAAAAAAAAAAACATACAACCGAATTGAGAACCTCCTCCTTTTTGATTGGAAGTCGGTTAAAAATAGAGAGACACGTGCTCACACGAAAACAACATTTGGTAGACGAAATGTGTTAGCAAAACTCCGACTTCGGGTACTGGTTCTAAGCTAATTTGGCTGAAAATGGGTGTAGGTACTTTAAAAAAAGCGGTTCAGTTGTTCAAGAGTGTGAAAGAAGAAATGGATGAGAAAATATGAATACAGAGATGACGGCTGATAGAAGACAATGATAGAGAACATGTTGTGCCAATCCCACATAAGTAGGATAACAGCAGGAAGAGTTAGCTGATGGAACAAGTAATTATAGTCCACCAGCTACCGAGTTGGTCAAGCACGTCATGAGAGTATCTCTTCGCGATAAATGGATAAAAAGGACGATAAACTGCTGCAAATCCTGCCCGCTAATGTTTTTGACAAGCTGTTTATGATTGTTTTTTTACCTGATAATGCTAATGTGGTGGTCATGGTTGTAAACGCCGGATTAGGCGAAGCAATGCCCAGTCCGATCAATGACGCTAAACCTGAAACAAGAAACAATCAAAGCAGTGAGAGCCTTGTTTTTAATTTTTTATTGTCTTAAAGAGCCTTGATAAATCACAAACGGAGGCTCTACTGTATTTCTATTTATCTATTTATTTAGCCCGTGTGCATACACTGCTAGGTATAGGCCTCCTTCCTAAAACGCCACTTACCTGTTGTATTTGCAAAAAAAAACTAAAAGTTGCCATAAAAAAAAGCTTTGTTTGATTTTGGGCGAGAAAAAAAAACACAATTTACCTGTTGAATATAAGAAAGCATCCTTCAAAGTTTCATTGAAGGGGTTGGGCGGCTCAGGCTTAGCGACCGCGGTCGGCTTGACCGCAGTCTGAGCGACCGCCATACTTGGCGGCGGTGGTGCCGGCCATAGCAACTCGCCGGCCTTTAGGACTATAGCACCGCGAGTCACCTCGTCTTCTAGGTTGATGTGGAAATGGTCATTTGTACCTGGGAAAAACAACGTCTTCGGTTTTCATTTTATTCTAAAGCTTCGAAGAAATACGGACAATCCACAGAACACTATCTAGCCCCAAACTAAGCAGAGTATTTACTATGGGAACTAGATAGCTGATATAATACTTGAATATTTTTTTGTAAATAAATAGAATATAATATAACACCCAGACAGAGAACAAACATCTACATTCACCACACAAAATGTTGGTTCTGGGTGGGGATCGATCCCATGCCCTTAAGCACAGAAGACCGAGCTAATACCAACTAAGCTGTGAAGGCAGTCTGATTATCATTAACCACAAACAAAATTCTTGAGAATTTGGTATAGAACTACACACTTCTCATAACTTTTTAAATTAACCTAATTTAAAACTTTTGAAATAATCTGTGGTTAAAACGGTGTTGGTACCACAATGAATCTTCTTCTTCTTCTTATCGTGTCACTGATTATTTCGAACCAAGTGTGGTGAAAGGATTTTAAGTGCGCCTCAGAGAGGCTCCTTTCGTGCACTTGACACATATTTAATAAAATAAAATTTAGGTATACAATTACTTCAGCGATATGTATTGTGATACTGTTTGTTTACCCAAACATTACAAAAAAAGTTTTTTTTATTGGCTTACCTAAGCTCAACAAGAATCCAGATATATTGTTAGCGTAAAGTGTGGAGGCGTGCGCCGGCATCCGACTCGGCAGGTCTGTCAGACCGACGTGAGTGACTCCATGCACTTTCGTGATAACTCCCTTCTGTGTCGTCTGAATGTTCCCTCCCATCTCCGCGGCTAAGTCGACGATCACACTTCCAGGGGCCATGTCTCGGACTGCATCCTGGATTCAAACAAAGACAATTGCTATTTGTGTCAAATTTGATTCGCTCCAAACTTCTTAAATTTAAGCTTAGCTCTTGTCGGGGTTTTGATACAGTTTTCTCCAATAAAGTATTTCGAATGCGGCCTCCTTGACTTCCTTATACGACATGACAGCGACCTTTTCTTTTATCTGGCTCATGTAACTTATTCTTGTTTCAAACTTACTTAGCCATAATAAAATGTACTACGGAAGAGCGAGACTGTAACACAATACTATAAAGAGAGTCCCAAACCCATGAAATGTACGTTTACTGTAAATAAATTATTGTATTGTAAAACACAACACTGAATTTCGGATATCGGGGACGGATATACTAGTGATGTGATGATTATGGAACTAGGTCTTATTCGCTAACTTAGTAAGCAAAGCAAAAGCATCTTAGATATTATGTTTAGATATATACATTATAAGATGCTTTTGCTCAGATAGATCCCCAGGCATGGTAGATATCTCTTCAGATATCTTAGTACCAAGTTATAACCAAAGATTATTTGTGGATGTCTAAGGAGAAAGTCAAACAAACTTCCAAATACACCAAAAAGTACACCCAAATCATATTGGCGCAAATTGTCACTCCTTGGGTGCCTGAGGACGGGAGACGAGGACGGGGCCGGCCGAGAAGACGTTGGCGAGATAATTTCGACGGTCAGAGGAAAGATTTGTGGGAATTTAGGTTAAAAAAAAGACCCTTAGTCTGCGAGTGAGTCACTGAGCCATTTTTTATAATAACAGTTGCATGTTTTGTTAAAGTATCGCCCCCAAAACGATAAGACAAGGCGCAATCTAGACATTGCATACTGTGCAGACTGTCACACACGATCCACTATCTTTAAAAAAACAATAATTTACTATACTCAAGTATCTCTATCGCTGTCGATTATTTACAAACGGCTACGCCCAAAAACACGTGAACATTTTACATGGGTCTTAAAACGAGTTGTGAACGTTTTTTGTTATGATGTCAATGATCTCAGGTCAAGATAAGTTATTCAGTGTGATATCATTCACATAAGCAAATAAAACCAGCACATGTGCCTTGAACCGAAACTACTACGCATCAATTGATGTGCTATTTCTCGCACCCGAAATAATATGAGTAGTACCTACTCATTGGATATTATTATTCGATACGCGTTTCAAGTGTTTCAATTTGAGATAACTGACTTGTTTTGAAATGTTTCTCATCTACCATGGAGCTAGGACTTGCGGTTTATGAAATAATACCTATGCTTGTGATTGTCATATTGTTATTTTTATACATGCCAGACTAACATCCTCATAGATCATTCCATGTTTGATGAGCCTTAAAACCTAAAATTCTGATTGGTTGAGGTGCAATCAGTGATTTGCCGTATTCGTATGAAATCTCCGAAGAACTTTATATGATCATGATCAGCGAAATAACCTGAAAGTCATACTTATATAACTTTTACTTTTTCATCCCACCAGCTCTGAAAGTGTGTTTTTGCTGTTTAATTTCTGACTGGAAAAGCCGTTTTTATCCGCTAGAGGATAAAGTAAATTTGAATTTAGAATATCGTGTTCAATAAGTTTGTGAATACACAACCTATTTACTTCTACCTCCATGGTGCCGAACTTATCATACAAACTTTTTCATTTTGTTAAAAACTCACACTCGTAACCTTCTTGGTGTATTTGTAAATTCAAAACACCATTAAACCTATTTACTTCTACCTGCATGGTGCCGAATTTATCATACAACCTTTTTAAATTTGTTAATAACTCACACTCGGAACCTTCTTGGTGTGTTACTTTTAGTCGCGCCATGTTCTTCTTTGCATTTAGTCATTTCCTCGCTGAGGTGGGATGAAAAGTTACGTGTTGCACTCGAGTGCAAAGATTTTTCACCTTGTGCTCTTTTGATTCCTTCGCCAACGCTTAGGATTCTAACTTTTAAACCACTCGCTACGCTCGTGGTTAAACTTTAGAATCCTGCGCTTGCTCAGTCATCAAAATTGAGCACGCGGTTAAAAAGCAGCTTTGCACTCTTGTATAACAAATAACTATTGTGTACAACGAATTTACTCGCAACTCATAAACAGCTGACAATAATGTTTGTCTCTCACTAGCAAGAAATAGGTACCAATAGTTTAGTTAATAAGATTTTATATTATCCCAAAAGTTATAAGCCGTGTGAGATTTGAACCCACGAGGATAATATAACATCTTTATGAAGGCAAACAATATAATCAATAAAAAAGTTTAATCATTGTTTATCTTCAAACATACTTTCATAATTAGGTTTACTAAAACCTAAGGTAAGGTAATATACGCAATAATGCAGCTATAGTCGCATCCGCTGACTTTGTTCAGCTCCACGCAATAAAGCCACTACCTTACACTAAGTTTTATTATCAGAATGGTGATTACGATTCAATCTGCGCCGAACTTGATGGTACAAACTGGGTCTCTGAACTCAATGGTAACGCAATAGATGACGCCGTATCCTTTATGTACAGCACGCTTTATAGGTTGCGTGATACCTTCATTAACTCAAGAATCGTTACACCCTCTCGTAAATATCCTGTATGGTACAAACCACCTCTCATTAAATTAATTAAAGAAAAATCAAAATTTCACAAAAAATTTAAAACATATGGCAATGCATCTGATTTTGACTCGTTTATTATCTTGCGAAACAGAGCCCGCACTATGGAATCTGATATGTACAAAACCTATATAAATAATACCGAAGCATTCATAAAAAAACACCCACGCGCATTCTGGTCCTATGTGAAAAGCAAGAATCAAACCAATACATATCCTTCTGTAATGCAGTTAGGTGCAAACTCGTCTGACCAGGGTGATGTGATTAGTAACATGTTTGCCGACTATTTCCAATCAACCTTCCTTGATACCTCTCAAACTCAAACTCAATATAGCATAGATCTCAACCCTTCTTACGTGTCATGTGGAGACATTTCCACGATTGAGGTGCTAGAGGAGGAAGTTTTCCGATTGCTTAAATCTCTCGACCTCAACAAATCGGCTGGACCGGACAACGTTCCCGCTCTCTTCATAGTTCGCTGTGCTAAAAGTTTGGTTTTGCCCCTGTCCATTCTGTTCCGCCGCTCTTTAACTGAAGGTGAGGTGCCTGCGATATGGAAGTCGGCTTTTGTTACACCTATCCACAAAAAAGGACCTAAGAACGAAGTGGAAAATTACAGGCCCATTTCAAAACTATGTTTATTTGCCAAAGTCCTAGAGAGAATAGTTTATTCCCAACTATATCCTGCGGTGAAACAGAACCTCATGCCACAGCAGCACGGTTTCCTTAGAGGCCGATCCACCACTTCAAATCTTCTACTCTGTTCTGAGTACCTAACCAGCGTCATGTCTGAGCCTTCTCAAGTCGACATTATTTACACCGACTACAGTAAGTGTTTCGATCGCATCGATCATATAATCTTATTAAAAAAGCTCCAACAGGTAGGAATTCAGGGCAACCTCTTCAGATGGTTTACCTCTTATGTTAACAACAGATGTCAGACGGTTGTTTTAAACGGATACTCCTCCTCACCGATGTTTATCCCCTCAGGAGTTCCTCAAGGCTCTTTATTAGGTCCCCTGCTCTTTACTTTGTTCGTTAATGATATCTCTTCCTGCTTTCATCACTCTAAAATACTTCTATATGCTGATGATATGAAGATTCTATCTCAAATAAAGTCTATTAACGACGCACACCTCTTGCAGGGTGATCTTGTTAGGTTTCAGACATACTGTGCCCAAAACAAGCTAGAATTAAATGTTTCTAAGTGCTACATTTGCTCTTACACGCGTAAATCAACAACGATCAAATATGACTACAACCTACATAGTACATTATTAACACGACTCGATACCATCAGAGATCTAGGCATATCTTTCGACAGCAAACTCATTTTTGACGATCATGTTGACAATATTATATCTAAGGCCTCTCGCGCACTCGGCTTCGTTCTGCGAATGTCTTCAGAGTTCGCAAGTATAAAAACTTTTAAAATTCTGTACTGCGCGTACGTCCGTAGCCATCTCGAGTATGCTTCTCAAGTCTGGAACCCTTGCTACGACATCTATATTGCTAGGTTGGAAAGTATCCAGAAGAGATTTTTACGTTACCTGCAGTTCCGCGCCAAAATATACCTCCCCGATTATAAGAAAAGATGTCAAAAATTTCATTTCCTTCCCCTGTACGAACGTAGACATATCTCAGATCTAACATTCCTCATGGGCATAGCAAATGGTTCGGTTGACTGTCCGGAGCTGTTGGAACTGGTAGGACTGCGCACTATGGCTGGGTTTAGAAATTCTAAATTACTTAATGTTCAGCAAGCTAAAACTAATTATAGGAAGAATGCATTTATTATTAGAGCATGCTCCTCTTTCAACAATTTGGCAAAGGCAAACATTGATATTGACTTGTTCAATTCCTCCATAAGCAAGTTAAAACGCCTACTTAGTGATAAATTCTTTGATAGTTAGGTATTACTCGTAGTAGTTAATCTCTTAGATTTATTAATTCTTACATTTCTTTTTTCAAAATTTAAAATAGTGTTTCTCTGTCGTTTGCGATTGTATTAGTCTACATCTACTTTTTACTGCATGTATGTGGAAACTTGTAATTGGCTCTCCGTATAAAATGTGTGCCTTGCATACGTGATAAATTAATCATAACTAATATTGTACATAGCTGTAAGTTTTCCTAAAATAAATAAAATAAAATAAAATAAAATAAATAAATACACGAGTAATAGTTTCAATAGGTCTACTAAATATTACAAACTTGAAGTATAGTTCTCTTCACGTAAAAAGAACGCAGGAAAAAGGTGAAGACCTCATACCTCAGACCTCATACCACCTCGCACCACCCGTATCTATTTGGAGGTATGAGGTCCACCTTTTTCCAAACTTCTTTCGTGACGATATCTATAGCTATCTTAAACTATAAGGTACCTCTAAAATAAGAACTGGCGCAGGTTTCCCAGGAATGAGGGCGGTGCTGATGATAACATCTGACGTCCTCGCCTCTCTGCCGAGAAGCGCTCTCTCTGCGTTCAAGAACTCGTCACTCATCTCTTTGGCGTAGCCGCCGGAACCCGAACCTTCTTCCTGTTTCAAAAAGAATACATTATAACTAAGTATGCAGAAAACTTATAGATGAGAGATGAGATTTGTGCTCCGTTTGATTGGTATCAAAGTATGCCAAAATGTATATTAGAACTACGCAAGACAATAGATATTCTACTATCTGGAATCTCGGTATGCAACAAATTATTTGGACTATACACTAATTTTCTGAACCGGATGAGTTTTAGATATTACGGCGTGGTAGAACCATAAAAACTATAATTTTCCTAGGTCTCATCACAATAAGTTAGACCTACAATCATCTAAAGTCATGAGCGGTTTGTTTTGTTATTTACAGAACGTGTTTGCAAATCAGAGACGCTCGTCTTGTCATAGTCGTATGTAAATTATAACACAAATAATAAAGAATCAATATGAACAAGAAACGTGGCCTTGTAAATATTAGAAGTAACGAGAAAGAAAAGCAAATGTTATTTACAAAGTTATCTGATGTATGTAATCTAGCTAAGATAATATAATTATCTTGATTAAATACTGTGATTAAATGTTACGTAAAAAGTTATGAAAGGCACCTACAAAACCACAAGGTGACAAAAATTTAGCATTTATTAATAAAGATTTGTATAATGTCCAAGTTAGGAGCCGAGCGGGCCTTGGTACGGGGCTGCGCTGAGTTGACTGTAAGGTCAAACCTGTAGATGGAGCCACGCTCGCGTTACAGTCACTATGAGTTATTTGTCAAGAGTCAGCGCAACCCCGCACCAAGGGAAAGGGGGTTCAAATCCCGTTCGGCTCTTAACTTTTGGGACATTTTCAAAATCAAGACAAAAACGTGATAAAGATTTTAGATGCATCAAAATGCTTTAATTTCCCTTCCAACGGAAGATCAGCGTTGTGTTGCCAACACCAAGCTGAGTCGGATATCATTTTGTGACGTCTTCATGTCAGACTGAGAGACACTTTTCAATGTCCTACTAAGCACTAGCAGCACTGTGTATTCTTCTTCCATCACTTCTTTTGTTCGTTATGTATCTAAAACAATCGTGTTTCTCTTATCTAACATGTGTCTTTCAATGTGATGTCTCTAGCCTATTCCATTCATATCAAATTATGGAACAGTTTAGCGCGTGCGTGGTAACTAACTCTGTAAAGTGTAAATGATACAAATAAACTGAGCACGCTTGTGATCTAACTAAGTCTAAAAGTAGGTTACACTAATGGTTTTATCTAGAAAATTACCATTGGCGAGCTGCCAAGGCGATGGTATCTGCACCCCAACCACTAGGATTAGGGCACACCCACCTCTGAAAAGCAAAAGTTTTATACACAGACTTTCATTCAACAAATAATTTACGCTGTATCTGTCCTCCATTGCATAATAAAGTAAGGAGATACAATCTTAACAGTGCACGAAAGGGCGCACTTAGAGCGGTTTCAGACTAGCGATTTATACGCGCGTATGAGCTCGTTTTTGAAAGCGCGTATAGGCGCGCCTTTTGTCACACGCTTGACTCGTACGAGCGTTGACGCGCTTCTAAGCTCGTAAAAGTGTCAGAATCCATGTTGATACTGACACGACACCACCGGTTCGAGCGAACACGCCGAAATATGCCCGTTTACGCGAGTATGGTTTTTAGAAGCGCGTAATGTAGCGCGCGTATCAGCGCGTATGCTGAAGCGACCGTATAATATACGCGCAAAAAAATACGCTAGTCTGCAATCGCTCTTATAAATCCATTCAACACACTGTTTTTAAATAACCAAGTGACACTATAAGAAGATGAGTCATAACATTAAGGGGATAACTACAAATTATGTTGGTATCAAATACTTTGTTATGCAAAAGAAATATCTGAAACTAGGATGAAAAGCAATACATTGGTCATATGATGGCGTAATAGAAATATGATAGGAACCAGGATGCACATCGTAAAGCCATGAAACACAAAACCTAAACATCGACGCAGTTACATAATGGAATATTATGTTAGAACTGCAGCATAGCTTGATAACTAGATGAGCCTTGTATTGTTTGTGGAACATGACGCCTAGACCTGACCTGCACTAATGCAGAAATTCGAGCTGAATAAAGCAGCATACACATTCGCACTCTGGACTGACACGTATACTAATTTATAAATATGCAAAAGTGTATCTGGCTGTTTGATTTCTTCACGGTTATCCGCCCAACTGATCTCAATATTTTTTTAAAACTCAACTTGATGATGGAACATGCATATGGCCCACTTGATGTCAAGCGGTAACCACCGCCTTTACCAAAGCTTTGCATCATAGGTCACACACGTCAGGAACGTGCCCTACCCACTGGCCATTTTCGCACACGGCTGCGGCCTAGTTTGGGAAAGTTCACTGAGCATAGACAATTCCTGATTCAAACCAACCAGCTTCAAATTTTTCAAGGCTTGCAGTCTAGTTGGAATCAGGACTTGTATATACTCGGTGACCTTCACCAAACTTGGAGGTAAGCCCCTATTGCACACAACACTACGCAAATCTAAGATACCAGACGGTTTTAGCCTCTATAAATTTGTACTAAGGCAGTCTCTCTGAGACTAAAACCGTCGGGTATCGAACATTAGTAGTAGAGCTCTTTGTGAAGGGCTCCGTGTCCGGGGAAGTGCTTCCACCATGACAATTTCTGCGTGAAGCAGCATTGCTGTTTCGGTTTGAGGGGTGTGGGTGCCGGTGGAATTACTGGCACGTGAGGCTGAAAAACTGTATGCCTCAAGTTGGTGGACGCAGGAAAGTGCATCCCTGACCTACGAGGCAATGCTTTGTGTTAGGCGATAGTGACAATGATTCAAACAATACACTACAGTCCTGACCTTCATGTCCATAGTTATGAACTGCGCACCGAGGCTCTCGATCTGTTCGCGCACAGCGGGGCGCGTGTCAAAGGCGCGGACGGCAGCGCCCATACAGCGAGCCTGCGCGGCCGCCGCCAGTCCTGCTACGCCACCGCCGATCACCAGCACTCGGCATGGCGGCACACGACCAGCCGCCGTCATCTGACCTGCACGACCAAACATCAGCATCAAAACACAACAACACCAGTCCCGACACTGATCACCAGCATCTGACCTGCACGACCAAACATCAGCATCAACACACAACAACAACACCATTCCCGCCACCGATCACCAGCACGCGGCATGGCGGCACACGACCAGCTGCCGTCATCTGACCTGCCCCACCAAACATTAGCATTAACACTCAACCACCGACAATACTCGACCGACTGATATTATTGCATACACATGGTTTAGTTTGACATGCATTGTTAGGTGTAAATCAGTATCACATCCTGTCTATAGTATAGCAACATAGAGGTATGTCGAGTTTTTAGACAGTAGTAGGTAAGTACTTATTTATATAGATAGCATAACAGCGTTGTATCATGTATGTTATGTAATAGTTATAGATTAATAAGCTTTCTACCACGAAACGGAAGGCGAAACGTGGATGCCCGCCCACCCGATAGACCGACGACATTGTTAGGATCGGAAGTTGGTGAATGGAGAGGGCTCAGAATCGTTCTTCTTGGAAATGTATGGGGAGACCTATGTCCAGCAGTGGAATTGAGGCTGAGGAATAAAGGTCATCGTAGTCTTCACCTTATATACAATGGGAGGGTGTCATAGTAGGGTGTCGAGCCATTAGATGGAAGCCCATCTAGTAAGGTGCTATTGTGAAGATCGGGAAATGTCAGTGGATGGAGAAAATCTCAAAGGTTCAAAGTTCTCTCCTCTGTGACATCTTAAGAATGATGATGTAGATTAGGAATCGTATATCCGTGAGCACCAAGTAGGTACCATAACCTTCGAGTGACCTAAAAGATCAGTGAAAAGTCCAGTCAGATGATAACATTGATAGTGCGTGATGTATGACCCAGACGAGAAGATGAGCCTATGCATTGATACTGTTATTTGAATTAGTTGGTACTTACGTGCTAACAAAAATGTCCTTGTAACATGACATTGACCTTCTAATTGTGAGCAAAACAGGTCTTACAAGGCACTTAATATGACAAGTAGAAAAACTCGAAACAAGTTATTTATTCGTCAATTAAATTGCGTTGCAGACTTACCCGAGAAGAATCTTGGGAAATTGGCAGCGGCTTCGATAACGGCTCTGTAACCCGCCACGTTAGCCATTGAGCTTAGGGCGTCAAACGCCTGAGCGCGGCTTATACGAGGAATGCAGTCCATTGCTGGAATACAATAAAACCATCAAGCCATATTTTCAACAAAAGGTCGTTCCCTTTACAACACTTTGTTTGGAAACAATACGTTTGAAAAACAACCAAGAGTTTGACGTAAAAAAAAAGTTAGTTTATTGCTTACCAAATGCATCGACTTTCTTAGCCGCTAACTTTTTTATCAATTCTTGATTTTGTGCTGGATACAAGAACGATATAAGCGCGCCTTCATCTCTTACGAGTGGAACCTCGTTTTCTGCTACTGGACGGACTTTTAGAATAATATCTGAAATAAATTACGTATTTAATAATCATGCCCTATTTACTGCCAAGTTGATGAATAAACCGGCTCAGTAACTTAAACGAGAAAGCGTCTGCGTCTGAAAACTGGCTGTCTTTATGTGCCATTTACGGGCTTAATTAACAAGTCATTTCAATCTCTTTGTTCTTTGAATCTTCTTTTTATATTGCATTCAAGAAACCATAAAACTAAACTTTTAACAAGGCATTAATTTAGACTTACTGGATTGGAATGTATCTTTCAGGCTGGTTATTTTGGCTCCAGCTTCCTCGTACGTCTTATTTGGAAAATTGGCTAGTGCTCCGGCATTTTCTTCTATATTAACACTGAAGCCTTTCTTCACTAATTTGCTAACTACAGCTGGTACTATGGAGACTCTAAAAATAATACATAAGAACATTGATCTCATTCGTGTCGGAAATTAAGGTTATTTGGTTAGTTTTAGTATTTTAAATAAATGAGTTGTAACACATATGAAAAAAAAGTAAGCATGTGTATTGTTTGAACACATCCAAGACTATCCCCATTGAACCGTGCATGTTCAGGCATTATCTCATTTCATCTTTGAAAAGGATTTCAAATTCGATTTTGCTCACCTTCGTTCACCCTGCCAAATCTCCTTCGGCACTCCTATGCTAAGATTGGTGTACGGCACTCCAGGAGTTGGCGGGCCGGTAGCCGAGCTTGCAAGACGGCAATGCCATTGTCGACGTAACGGCTTCGAAGCGCGCAAGATACGCACGCAACCGCACATGTTGATTTATCTACAAACTGTAAATAAAATATCCTTATCAAATGGGAATTTAGGTACAGAAACCTTTAGTTTATTAGGGTCTTATCGGCGCTAGATATGCCTTGGTTGTGCTAAATATTTGGCCTTGCGGTCTTACGTCGCTCTAATTGATAGGTACTCGTAAAAATAATTGTAGCCGCCATCTAGTCGATTAAATAAACTGTATTTTGAATAAGTTGGAACGCTCATAAATTTGAATTCGGTAACAAGTAAATTTATGTTTGCTCGAAGGCGTAGGTGAATAAACGCTTTATTGACTTCAATTAACTATTATTAAAAGGAAGAGAGAACGAAAAATGCGAAACATGAACTCAACCACTATACCTACAAGACCGTCAGTATTCTGTGGTGCATGTGTTTTATGAAATGGGGTATGCCGTGGTATTTTCAGATGCAGACAATTTGCAATAGTGCAAATACAAAACTGTGCAATTTTGCCAGTCTGGTTAAAGTTATAGGCTCATATTCATAATGTTCCTAGTAAGCCGTTATTTAGCTCAGTAGACCAATGTCTGTTGCCATCTCTATTTGTTGATATGAAAGTGACAGTGACAAGACTTATAGCGGAGCCACTAAAGTGTCCAGTATTGTGAATGAGGGGAAGAAGAACAGAGGTTTAAGAAACAGACCCCTGTTTCTTGGATAAGTACGTCACGCACGTTACTATCATAGGTAACCGGTTTTTATTGTGACATTGGGAACAAGGTACGGTTACATGAAAAAACAATAATCTACTAATTATAATAATATATGTTTTACTTTTAAATTGTGTTTATACTATAGCCAGATGGTAAGATGTAGGTTAAGCATGGGTACCAGTCTTGGAGGAATTAGGTACCAGTGTGAAATGACCACTCTCTCAAGCCTTCTTCTTTTAAGTGTTAGGTACTAAGATGTTATAAATCTATAGCCTATTTTTAACTAGCTACAGATAGGTGGACGTGAAGAAAGACGACCTATTTAGTAAACGTAATAACTAGGTACCTATCTCTTAAACCGACTTTGACATGGTTAACGTTACACACACACATGGGTACGCAAACAATTTGGATAAAGAACACTATTGAAATGATATTTCATACGTATGAATATAAGTAGGTACTTTTCGTTCTTCTAATTATTTAACTCAAACTGCATCCAGATGGTATGTTAAAATAGTCATTATTTGGAGCAGGCATTTATTTTTACACTGTACCTACTTAGCACGGCAGTGAACTTTTGTGAAAAAAATCTGTTTCGGAGGACGATGCGGTCTACGACCGGGAAGTCAAGTCAAGATACATGTTGGATAACCCGTTGCGATGTCGATGTACGAGTACGACAGACGAACGATGTGGCGGCGGTGGCGGTGGCGCGCACCAGCAGGGTTGAGAGAACCACTGAAGATTATATGATGTTGCGGGTAGGATATCGGGTAGCTCCGTCCAAGCGATTTGTGGTTTGCAAAACCACAAAGCAGAATAAATAAATTGACTCACGTATTAGCGATAATCCCGGCCGTTGTGGCCGGCTACACTGCACACAACACAGATCCAACACACACACGCAAGTGTACCGGCAGCCGGCCGGCGAAGACGAGTGGGTGGGTTGGGTTGGGTTATCTCGGGTGGGGAGGGGAGGGGGTCGACGTAGCGGGCGGGGGAGCACAGCCAGACGCAACGCAGGTCAGAGCCACAGTCTAAATAAACCAGAAGTGGGATGCTATGAGGACTGAAGCAGGTTGGTTGGGAAAGGGACAAGAACGATTACCTCATAGTGCGGAGGTGCTATCCCTGCCCGCATCGGCTATTACTCTGCGTTTCGACATCGAAATGTACCTTCATGTTCAAAAACATGTACCTAAGTAGGTACACCTGTTTCTTGCGACTAGCATTTCCACAGTCACAAAAAACGATGTTTGTGACTGTGGAACAAAATCACAAATCACTTTACTTATCAAAGTAAAGTGATTTGTTTAATTGACAAGTTGCGAAACGCCTACAATGTTTAACGCAAGATTAGACCACGTTTAAAACAAATAGATTCAAGGTTGAGTTTATTAATGGCAGTATCAATATCGAGGATCAATGACCTTTCAGTGAATGAACTGAACAGTCATTGACCCGAACCAAAAAGTTTAGGGGGGAACAGCCACCAGTATGCGTAATTTGCTCCTGACGTTTGCCTACTGATCTTTTCTACACTGTGTGCAAGTATGGTTTTGACAAAGAAAGGCACGGTTAGGAGAATCGATTTAGGAAGCTCGATAGAATCGAGTAGAAATAATACTTAGTAGCAATAGCAATACCATAAATAAACAATACCCACGCAAGCTACCAAGATATAACACCATAGGTACCTTATTTGATATAATCACCGCCACCTAATATGATACACAGTTAGACTTGATAACAAAAATCATCAATCTAAAAGCGGATTTGGTTTAAAAAAGCTTGGAAAAACCTATCTCCAATAAAAACCTACACACAAACACGTACCCCTAGTATACCTTAGTTGTGTGACGCATAATTTGCTTTTAATAACAACAAATTTAGAGAAACTCTACTAAAACAAATCGATTAAAAAAACGACAACGAATCGATGTTCGCGTTGACGCACAT
Organism: Thera britannica; assembly: GCA_939531255.2. Lineage (NCBI taxonomy): Eukaryota > Metazoa > Arthropoda > Insecta > Lepidoptera > Geometridae > Thera > Thera britannica. The sequence continues at coordinate 6,546,443 of OW618048.2, forward strand.
CACTAAGCTTTTAAAATTCGCGTTCTCTATTTCCGTCACTCTCACCCAGTTACCTCTCGCTTCATCAAGCTGGCCGCAGCTGATCCATCCTACGGCACTTGAGTTGAGCGAGTATTGCCGTGAATGGTTGATTGTTGTGTGTGCGGAATAAATTAGTATATCGCCACGTTAGCTCGAAACATGTCCGGGAACAACGCAAGACAGTTATTGAAAAGTGTGACTGAAATCGGTCTCCTAAAAAGAAATTGTAAGTGAAACTTCTATACTTTTATTGGTTAGGTAACTGCTCTTATCATTTTTCTAATCACACCTTAACATCTAACGGTCTCAACACGACTAACTTGTTGAGCAAATTGATCACAATTAAATGCGTTCTGTGAAGAGTAAATTGCTATTAATTCCCCGTTCAAAGTCCATGCTTTAAATAAAATGTTTCACTCATTAGTATTTTAAAATAAAAATAATAATTATTTTGTAGATAAGTTGGGGGGGAAATGTGTAGGTGTATGTATAGGTAGCTTTAATTCTACCTAAACTGAAGAACTTTGAAAAATAATTGAACTCTATACTAACCGCAAAAGTATACCGCGACTCGTGTTATTTTAATAATTACCTATTGAACAACAACTCATTCTTATGTATCCACTTATATGAACCTACTTCTACCACTACATACTGCGTTACGTATAGTAAGACCTACCTCCTAGAAGTTTTATGAATCAAGATGAATATACAATAGGAGTTTCAAGATAGCAATAATTGCCAGGGTAGTTGGGCAATTGGTAAGCAGTGTAAGCACCTACAAGAGTCAATTAAGTTTTTTTTAACTGAAAAAAAAAAGTTGTTGGTAGGTAGGTATTTGCCGTATTGGACGTCGAAATAAAAGACCGGGCCGAACTCGTTAATTATAAGCTCCCAGAGTTCAACCAACCTGTTTTTCAAGATTGTCAGCCTTGTGCTAAAATACGAGACAACTTATTGAAACCCACTTAATTCACAGCGAGAGCGAGACTCTTGAATAGGTAACTACTGTAGTTAAGTACCTATTAATAATTTGTTTAACCATCACGATGGAAGAGGCGTGTGAATAGGTTGGAGCCTTTGTGTGTCAGGTTTCAGGCTGTTTGTGGTTTCGTAGCTCCGAAACGAAAGTTCAGATTTTGATGCGGGTTCTTTGTTAGAAAAATCATCTTTCTGAGATGTTTCTTTCTTATGCTGTTTGGTAGGAATCCATTCAGTCGTGTCCATGTTTTGAGGATATTCAACACATTTTTATTAGACACTTATCTGATGGAACAAGCTTAGGGCCCTCCCGATGTTAATATTGGATGGTTGGTAACCATCGTCTAACAAAGCATTGCCTCGTAGGTCACGCACTTCAAGAGCGTTCCCGACGATGCACTGCCATGTGTCTACTAACTTGAGGCATATAGTTTTTCAGCCTCACGTGCCAGTAATTTCACCGACACCCACACCCTTCAAACCAAAACACAGCGATACTGCGTCACGGCAGAAATAGGCATGGTGGTAGTACTTCCCCGGACGAGCCCCTAACAAACAGCTATACCTACTACTGCTGAAATCTGGGTTTGGATTTTACAAGTATTGTGATTACTTGCATTTTTTCTGTAGATGGATCAGCCAAAAGAGTTGTGGCCTCAAAGCCCATTGTGGAGATGGACGGAGACGAGATGACTCGCATCATTTGGGCCAAGATCAAGGAGAGACTCATATTTCCTTACGTCAAGGTAAATATTTGTTCAAGGTAATTTCGATTATCTATCAAACAAACAGGTTTGAATATAAAATTAATGCAAATATTTTGCATTAGCAGTCAATTAAAGGGCATTCTGCAATCGCGTACGATTGTAGAGTTTAATGCTTGCAATGGGTTATCGTATTATTACTACTATTCCTCTGCTTATCAACACTTTAATTAGGCCAATGGTAATTCATAGGCATCTATTACCTATTGAGTACTGATCTAAGCTTTAGATATGAGTTTATTTTCATTACCTAGTGTACTATTTACACCGATTTATGTGGCTATTTATCTAGTTTATTTCCCAATTTTATTGTTTTCATAATTGTTATTCGCAGTACGAATTTCGCACAGCTTTGAGTGCATCTATGAACTGACTAAATTAATACTACTGCGCGGCGGCCACCAAAGTGCCTGCCAAACGTGGTGATAATGGCCCTTAAATATAAAGGACCTCTATTTGTCCAGGACTTATTTAGGCTGATGACGATGTATGTTTTAGAGTTGTATTGACTTCCCTACATAAGTATAGGTACCTAGCTACTTAGCAACCCTGTTAGCAAATTCTTACAACTGACCTGGTATTCCGCCAGCTCGACTGCCTTTACTTCGACTTAGGCCTGCCTCACCGCGATGCCACAGACGATCAGGTGACGATCGACGCTGCCAATGCGATGCTGAAGCACAACGTTGGCGTCAAGTGCGCCACCATCACCCCTGATGAGCAGAGAGTTGAAGGTAACATAGTCTACTACTGCTCTTTCCATTGCTTTGCGGATGAGAGAGATCCTTCGCACTCCAAATCACGCTGAAGCTTATTGGTGCATACTTTGGTTCGAGCAATAAATGCACGAGAAATGATGTATTGAAATTAGTTTATCTTCCGTAGAGTTCAAACTGAAGAAAATGTGGTTAAGTCCGAACGGAACCATCCGTAACATTCTCGGGGGCACCGTGTTTCGGGAACCGATCCTATGCAAGACCATTCCCCGGCTAGTCCCTGGATGGACGCAGCCGATGGTGATCGGACGTCACGCGCATGGGGACCAATATAAAGCACAGGATATAGTGATTTCTAAGCCTGGAAAGGTATGACGGAAGTAGATTTAAAGTCTATGTAATGTGTGAACTAAAAAGGCCCTAGAAGAGGTCCTTGAGGTAGCCTCTGTTTTTTAAATCAATAGATTTTTATTTCGATGATGCTGTTTTAAATTCAGATAACAACTTTGTAAAAATAGTCGTTAAAAAGGTCAAAATTAAATAAAGAATGTAAGTCAACGATAAAACAGAAACAATAAAACTTATCAGAGGCAGTTGACGTGACTAGTGACTACATAAAGATAAAATTGACTTGAGACAAACAAATGTGTCTACTCTCTTGATAACAAATGTTTTTTTACAAACAGGTGGAATTAGTTTATACGGCGCAAGATGGATCGGTGGAGAATCGCCTAATATACGATTTCAAGACACCTGGTGTGGTCATGGGCATGTACAATACAGACGAATCTATCCGTGCATTTGCACACTCTAGTTTCCAGGTAAGAAACTATAACACTATTAAAGCAAAGTTTACTCAGGTACAAATTTGCGAAGTGCATTTTAGTGAAATAGTCATAACAATAGTGTATTTATACAGGTTGCGCTGCAAAAGAAATGGCCGCTGTACTTGTCTACAAAGAACACAATTCTTAAGAGATACGACGGTCGCTTCAAGGACATCTTCGAAGAAATATATCAGAGGTCAGTAAACCAACCCAAGAACAGGTAAACCCGCATTACAAAACTGCAGTTGAGGCAAACCTCTTTCTGTTCGAAATCCTACCTGCGGAATAAAGGACAAGATGGACATTCCACATGGCGTTCAACAATGACTTGTAAAAGAGACTACTTAACTATGTAGGTAGTTAGTAACTGATTGTACGCCTACTGTACCTACTACGATAAGAGCCCACAAACATATCCGATGAATGGAATTTCCATTTCATCATTCGAAATTCCAATATTTTTTTCCGTTATCAACAGAAGAGAGAGAACAGAAAGTTATCAACAGGCAGCTACAATTATAGACATTTCAACATAACTATGAAAATCTTTGGAAGAACATACTAGAAATTGCATTTTTGTTCCAGTGATTACAAGAGCCAGTTCGAAACCAACAAGATATGGTACGAACACCGACTCATCGACGACATGGTCGCGCAAGCTATGAAAAGCTCCGGAGGGTTTGTATGGGCGTGCAAGAATTACGACGGAGATGTACAATCTGATGTCGTTGCCCAGGTATTAATTAACTTGCTCCTGAATGAAATTATTTAATCGAAAAATACATTGGCCCATCATAATCAAGGCTAGGAGGGTTTGCTAGAGGCATGTCCAAAAAAATAGGAACATATTAAACGATCGGTAAATTTTCCCGCCAGGGTTACGGGTCATTGGGTATGATGACGTCAGTCCTGATGTGCCCTGACGGTCGCACGGTGGAGTCGGAAGCGGCCCACGGGACTGTCACCCGTCACTACCGCATGCACCAACAAGGCAAGCCCACGTCGACTAACCCCGTGGCTTCCATCTACGCGTGGACGAGAGGACTCATCCACCGCGCTAAGCTAGACAACACACCAGAATTGGACCGCTTCGCTAATGCTCTTGAGGAGGTGGGTCAAATTGATTGATTCACATTTAAGTTTGAATTCGTTTTGCTTCGCTTTTTGGAAATAATTAGTTCGATAGCGTCGTCAATAGCAGTTGGAAATTAAACATTTGTATCGGGACATCAGTAGGTGTGGTATTATCAATCACGTACCTTACCTACCTTTATCATCTCATAATCAACTGGCAGGGGATTTAAGCAGCAAAAAAACTTTGATTAATTAGTGGATGCGCGATAATAGGTAGCGTAATTGTCGGAAAATGTATACTTACTATGTAATCTGTATCTTGAGTCGATAAATTTGATTACAGGCCTGCGTCGAATGCATCGATAGCGGCAAAATGACCAAGGATTTGGTGATTTGCATCCACGGAATGAAAAATACAAAAGAGGGAATGTACTTACACACCGAAGATTTCCTCGAGGCGATTGCTGATCAACTGGAGCGCAAACTCTCAAAGTAGATTAATTTATTTAAGTTTCATGCAGATTACTAAGGAAATCTGCAATTTGAAAATGTCTACATTATATTATAGTACATTTTTACACCAACCCAACTACACTTACACTATTCCGATGAATCGGAATTCCAAGGCAATTTTGGATTTATTTAGCCACCTTGTTGGCTTATTTTAAATCACGGAAGCTGCGAAGACTTGTAGACTCTAGTCTAGACTTAGAGTCTTCGCATTAGATCATTGTCCTCAATATTTTCGAAATGTTGGTCGGATTGATAGGTCGGATCAGATTAATAAGAGATCACTCGTCTCGTCCATTTGATTTAAAATATTATCACTTTCGAAGTGACTAATGTAGCTTTAACATAAGTAACATTTTAAAGACTATTACGAGTTGACAGCCTTGGCTATAACTCAGACCCTTCCTTTTTCATAGTAAGATTTACTTTCTGTGATAACATTTCCCATTTTAAAGTAATAACTAATAACATTCACTCACTATAAACTACCATGTTTGGTGTTTTATATTTTCCGTAATGTTTGCATTTGGTATGTTTGTTTTGAAAGGCTGTTTCAGTGCACACTATTTATTATGTAAACAGCATGTGCACAATATTGAGACTGAAAAGGAAAGAGCTGTGTAATTTACTATAGGCACAGATAAGATAATACTACTATAGGTGTGACAATACCTACTTACCGAAACTTAAAATATTCCCAGTATTTCTAAATAAGTTTGTTTGGAATGTCATTGATTTGATTGAAGCTACTTGAGATTTTTAAATATTACATTTTATAATTAATAAAATATTTTTTCTATGTACATTCTAGTTTATTTCTTTTGAAAACCTACCTATTTACTCAAAACAAAAGGGGTTATGTCTAATTGATCTTGGTTAGTAGGTACTTTATTACGATCATTTATACATTATAAGGCATAATTACTTTAAATAAATAAATATAAAATAAATATTGTAGACAATTCACACAATACTATCTAGCCCCAAACTAACTTTACAATACATTAGATGATAACGCCTGTTTCCAAAAGGGGTAGGCAAGGCAGAGATCGCGGCTTTCAACTTTATAATTATACATAATATCTGTATATATAATAAAAAGGTATCAGATTTAAAATCAGGCTAGATCTCACGTACTTTTAAGTCTAATTTTATCAAAATTAGATTTTTGTCCCTCACCACATCATACTTCAAAAGTTTAGCGTAGGTTTTCAGTAGCCTTCGCCAATAACACATCACGTCATTCTCTGTGAGATTCTCCCAGATATGCATGAATCCTCGGTCTGCTATCTCCTTGGCTTCAGCATCATGATCTTTGAAGTACATTATGATACTTTTAATTTCCTCCTTAGTTGCTGTTGCACTGATCGGGACGTAATGCACCCATGGCTTCAGTGAAGGGTAGAAGAATTCAAGCCATGTATCACCCACGTGGAATACTAAAGACTTGCATAAGAATAGGTGTTTGAATCTAAAACTGGCAGCCACTCCTCTGTAGTTGAATAGATATTTATATTGACAGTGGTCTTCAAAAGACACCTCGGATGCTGGTGGTTCAAACAGAGTATCCTAAAAAACAATATCAAGTTGTAAAACAATGAAAGCTACTACATTTTTAATTTGTTATAACGGATAAGAACTCACAGCATCAGATTTCCAAGCCTGGTTTTTAGTGTACTTGGCATCAAGAAGGTTAGGGTCTGATCGAGACAAGTATATTAGAGGATCTCTCTCTTCACTGGTTCTTGAACCTCGGAAGAAAGCTTTAGATTGCTTCTCATGCCAAGGCCATCTGAAAACGTAATAGCAAAATTAAACCAAGTGCAGTGCACTAACAGGGATATACAAAACTTAACAATATAAATCAATTGTACTACGAGTACTAGCAACTCACCCAGCTTTGCATGGGTAGCAAAATTCAAGGGCTGTTTTTTAAACTAAACTATACCCGTGCGAAGTAAAAATGTAATCTATGGTAGGTACTAAGTAATCATGTAAAATTCTAAACTTTTTCAACCCAGGCATCATTTTGAGTTTATTAATGACAAATACACGAAAACACAACTCTTTCCTCTTTATAATATCAGTATGATTACTATTCTACTCACTTCTCAGCTGCTGCAGATATGCTGATGCGATGCTCATCCCACCGGCCAATGCCTGTTGGATACAAGGATATGGCAGGGCCTCCCTCCCAGAAACTCCATGCAGGATACATTACATCATAGTAATCACGAGTCTGGAATGGCAAAGGTTAAAATAAGCCTACGGTTCAAGACACTTCACATTTAAAGTGAATGGAAATATAGAGTAGAGATTTTGTGAATAATGAGAGAAAATTGTGATAAAAACCTTACTAAAAGACAGCACTGGAGCTTTTACATGTCCCCATTCTCGATTAAATTGTGGCCAATCTCTGGTGTTGATGGCAAGCTCTATATTGGGCAGCTTGGGTGCCAATGCAGTAAGATAGTGTTCTATTCCAGCACATCTTGCTGGGAAATGACAATCTTTTTCTCTATAAAGTCGTCCATCAATTATCTAAAAATAACAAAAACTCTTAGTAGAAAATATAATTTTGGTAAGATGCACACTCTGCAAACAATACTCTTTGTAATATCACTAACACTAGTTTCTAAGTTACATTATTACTAACAAAATTATGGATGGATTAATGTCTGAAATAAATATTATTTGATCAAGACCAACACAAACACCATGTATATCAAATACAGGGTGTTTGTGTTGGCCTTGATGGGGATCAAACCACCTACAGCACAGAAAGCAGAACTACTACCAACAGCTCAGTTGGAATTAAATCTGCTTAAGGGGGTACGATTTACATACAAACTGAATTTACACAACTATGGGCAAACAAAGTATAAATGTATACTGAAATAGCTGTAATAGAATTTTACAGTGGTCTTTATTGCCGGCCAGTTATATAAAGTTGGAGAAATTTGTAGGATAACAGAAATAATAATAAAAAACCAAAAAAGTAATTTTTTCGTCATTCTTTTTCTGAAGCCCCGACTGCCACTACCAACGGCTGACACTCCAACTTTATATAACTGACCGGTAATAGGGACCACTGTAAAAGCCTATTACAGCTATTTCAGTGTACATTAATACTTTATTCGCCCATAGTTGTGTAAATTAAGTTTGTATGGAAATCGTACCCCCTTAATCAGTATTTTTCTTCATGCCCGCTTTGAATAATGACAATAGGAATCTACTCTTACCTGATATGTTGTCCCTTTACTCTGTGCAATCTTGAATTGTTCTCTTGTTATGCCATCCTTGAATGGAGCGAAGTCCTTGGCGATCACTGGTTTATGGCATCTGCTGTTACCTTTATCACAGGGAATATATTGTTCCTGAGCAGAGGTTATTTCAGATGATATTCGGTTAGATTCTGAAATTAAGGGAATCGGGGTTTTATGATCAGAGCGAGGAACCATTGATACATTTCAGACAAGGTTTACCTATTTATTTTCTACTCTTTTAATGTCGTAGCATTACCTTTGCTATAAACATCATGCATCAAAGGCGCCGGACAAGATCCTTCTTCTTCAGAGCAGGATCGTCTACATAAATGAGTAGGAATCAATGATAAACACACAAGAACCGATACATAACCGCCAACCATGACGTGTTTCTCGTGAAACCGTTTGTATGTTACCGGTGCCAGTGAATCCAAATTCCAAACAGACACTGGCTATTGGCTTGGTTGGATACTGCTTGGATAGCAAGGAAACCCAATTTCCTAGCTGGCTATTTGTACCATGCTATTGCTATTGCAAGGAATACTACGTATTGTATGCTATTGTACCATGTTATTTTGGTTTCTACTTTCGCACCAAAAATCACTTGTTTTTTTTCACAGAACTTTTTTAGCATCAGCATCAGGATCAAAACAAAACAAACAAGCTTGCATATAACTTATCTTTTTTTTGTTCACTTTTCTCAGAACTGGCTTGGCTAAAGTCATAAGACCATACTACCTCGTCTTTCCTTTTAACACTCGGAGCTGCGCGCTGGCTGTGGATATCTAGATATCTCTCGTCTCGACCCGCTACCGCGTAGGGATGCCCGTTACGATACGATATATCGGAATATCGATACAGCACTATACGATATAGCGATATTTGATGCGATATTTTGACCATACGATACGCTTCGATATATCGCATTCTTATAAAAATATCAACCTCAACTCCTGAAGAGCTTCAAAGCTTAACCGACAAATTTTCAAATGCGTGCAGACTATTTTCAATGTCTATAAATTCGAAAAAAACCGTAGTAATGGCACAAGGTGTCACCGAAAAGCCTGTCATCTTGCTTAATGGTATACCTCTGGAAGTTGTAAACAGCTTTTGCTATCTAGGTTCCTCGGTGTCGAGTAATCTTTCAATCGATGGAGAGATCGGCACGCGCATCGGCAAAGCCTCAACAATGTTCGGGAAGCTTAGTACAAGGGTATGGGACAACAAACACCTGTCCAACCGCACGAAGATGTTGGTTTACCAAACGTGCATTTTAAGCATTCTCTTGTATGGAGCTGAGACCTGGACCAGAGGCGGCTCGTGACAAAATTGTATGGGTGTTCACTTGAAAAGTCAAAGTCAAAGTTCCTAATTTATTTGCAGTAAATGTGGTACAAAAGGTATTAAACACACGCGTATATGATTTCGTTTTTGTCGTACATTTTTGCGTAAGGTTATGTTCAGGCCGTGGCGGTCCCTTTGCCTTCAATTCAAGCCGAATTTGTAACGTTTTTTCACAGTTTTTAATGAACTCCACATTATAATTGTCCATTTTAACACTCACTAGTAATAACTGATAAGTATAGTCTATTGCAACACGTTTTAAGCGATTATTAGTTAAAAAAACTTCCGAATTACATTCGCGCGTATGCATCTAAGTTGACTAGTGTTTGTTTTGTTTATATCAGAGTGGCAACGTCGCGCGCAATCGCTGTCGTGCCACGCGGGTCGTGCGGGCGGGCGCGCACGAGTGATAAAATAACCGGCAACGTCGCGTGAGCGGCGCTCCAAAGTTGGCTATTTTTTCATAGAAAATCTTTTGTTTCACGCGCAGGACTAAGGCGAAATTTCTCTTTCTCTCCTGTTGGATTTCGTATTAGGCAATGTACTGAATCTTGTTTCATTGGAGCGCAATCGTGAGCGCTCCGCTTCGCGCGTTACCTATGACATGATGGTGTATGGGATGACGGGTATTTACAGTAGTTCTTTACGATAGGTTTTAATTATTAATATTATTAATGAAATTATGGAGTATAATTTTATTATAATTATTTATGGGAGGGAGTTCACTGCACCAGCGCTCCTTAGGGCGAGCCGCCTCTGACCTGGACATCATATGCCAAGCAGGAGCGGAAACTCAATAACTTTCATATGCGCTGTCTTCGCAAGATATTAGGCATTACATGGCAAGATAAAGTTACGAATGAAAAAGTACTGGAAACAGCGAAACTATCGAGCATCACTGCCACGCTTAAGCAGAGACGCTTGCGTTGGTTAGGGCATGTCCATCGCATGGACTCTAGTCGTTTGCCGAGACAAGTTCTCTTAGCCGAAATAGCCGATGCCAAAAGACCTGTCGGCCGTCCGATGTTGCGGTATAAAGACAGCGTGAAACGCGACATGGCTAGCTTTAAAATCAATTTCTCTAATTGGGAGAGTGAGGCTGAAGATCGCAACGCCTGGCGAAAAACCGTGGCTGACGGCGTTGTAGCTCACGATCGCGGCTGGCTCGACCATTTAGCACTTAAAAGAGAAAAACGTCACCGACGCGCCGCAGACCCTGTAACATCCCCGGGTTCTTTCATCTGCGGTAAATGCGGCCGTGCCTGCCACTCCCGTATCGGTCTGTATAGCCATGAACGGAAGTGTTCCACTTCTGGTCCATACGCAATTACCTAACTGACGCCACCTAAATCATCTGCAATAGATGTAAGAGGCCAATGATGATGATGATAAAAATATCGCATTACCGTATCGTTTCTTCTGAAAGCCTGTTTTCTTTAGCTGGACACATACTTTCCAAAAGCCGTAATAGATTAAATCCACAGCGCAGCGCTTATCAAAATTATTATTTTTGCGTTGTTCAAGTGCTGATCAATGGCAATTGTGTTCTTTTGTTGAATAAAACTATTTTAAATACATATAATTATTTGTTTCTTTTTAAAAAATAAAAGAATATAGTTAAACTACTAAATAGATAACCCTTTGCACGATATATACTCATTATATCGCATATTAATTGAAAGGCGTGCAATACGGTTACGATACGAAATATCGATACAAAGGAAATCGATAATATCGCGTATCGATACAACCAAGTTCGATACAGTTACGATGCGATATATCGATACAATACACTTTTTTGGGCATCCCTACTACCGCGTGTCTAGATAAATCGGTGTCGTCCTGGTGCTTGTGGAGGAAAACGAAAAGGGAAGGAGTCAGAATAAAGACGTTTTTTACCCGACCGACACTGCCCGAAAGAAGAATAATGCCTCTATGTCTCAGTGTGTGAGTTTGGAGGAAGATTATCTAAACCGTCTGTAGACTGTCTGGACTTCAGGTTATGAACTTTCGGGAGATAAGTCGCTGTCATACTGTAAATAAAGAAAAAGTCAACGTCAATCTCAAATACGACATTGACAACCTTACAATTTCCTTTTCCTTGATCAATCAGTCAATGTCAAAATTACGATCGATTTTCGTGACTGGGAAAAGGTTTGTTTGTCTCGGAAAGTAAGAATTTACGTTCTTCTGAATTCCTGTTTCAATTAGTTGTTTGTTAACACCACACACAAAATGGGAGCAGTTCTTGGACTGTGTTCAGCAGCGCAGGTAAAGTTAACGAATTCTTACAGGGCTCCGTAGTCTTTATGCCATGGCGAACAAAGAAAGTTATTTTTTAGAATACACTGGAGTTGGCTGCTGATGACCAGCTAGACATAGAAATAATGTGGAGCATGCAGTTTATGAGTTCCAATACCAGGGTTGGCCCTAATCGGACCCGTGCTTGACCTTGGTTGAAATTTTCCGATTTTTCATAGTAGCCCATCCAACACGTAATTATCAGTTTACAAACATCTGAATCTTCGTGTACATTTAAGTGTTATCTATCTATCTTCGTAAGTTTCTATGGCATTAAATTGCGGAGTTAAAAAACAATTATTATGAGAAAGCCATATAAAAAAATCACGTTCTGTGAAACCTCACAAGTTTCGTGTATACCTTCATGTTACATGAAATATATGAATACATGAATCATGTATTATCTAATGCAGTATGTCGGCTAGTATTTCCATTCCATTAGAACATATAGATCACGTAAACTCCAAAGAAGCACTGCTGATTCATTAGCAATACTGCTAATGAACACAATTCAATAAAAAAATGTTAAAAGATTGAATGTGTGTTGGCAATGAATATTGTAGTGCTGATATCACATAGTATAGGAAAAGATGCAGATGTAGAAATGATGATGATCTACTTATGTCATTGTGCATTTACCATGCTGCTATTTGGCCCTTTCTTTCCATAGATTATTCACCTTATTCTTAGCTTCTTAGAAATAACTATATTTCTGACTACCACCTTTAGATATTCTCAGAGATTCTTGTGTTGGTATTATGTACTAAGTAAAAGACAGTTCTTTTACTCAGGTGGTATCACATACCTGGGGATCAAATTCATGATTATGTTTCAGTTTCTTGACAAATATAGGATACTATATCTCGTCGGTCGGATTCCTTACCGGAACATTTCCGAAATCACGTTTTTTGAGATGAATATGCAGAATGGTTGGAAATTGAATACTCTATCCAAATCACTAACGGTATAACTCAAATTTTGGTTCTAGTTGACAGAAAACTACTTATTCCGTTAAAGAAAAGTTCCGATCCGTTCCGTTTTCAAAAACTTTAACCCTCAATTACTCAAAACGTATAATTTTGAGATGTTCCACTAATGATTCTCACCGACGATCTATCTGTTCTTCTTCCTGCCCTTATCCCACTTTATTATATTTCTATATCTATCAATGATACAAAATATGATAGCCCACAAAACTCAGTTGGTCAGTTGTAGTTTTTCTGTCGAAAAATTTATGTGCACTATGCCAGTACTCTCAAAACGGTGAAGGAAAACATCGTGAGGAAACCGGCGTGTTGTAGAACCTTAAAAAGTTCAAGCAACACCTGTCAAGGGTCACGCAAAAAGGGCCCACCAACGGCCTACTTGCAGAAAAACCTGCCCGCACATCAAGTGCGCATGCGTAGCTCAGTTGGTAGTAGCTCTGTCTTCTGTGCTGGAGGGTGTGCGTTGGATCACCACCGAAAGCAAATATTTACATGCTTAGACAGATATTTGTTCTCGGTCTGAGTGTTAAATAGTACTAGGGGTTTATTTAAATTAAAATTTATTATATCAGCTATCTGGTTCTCATTATAACAAATCTGCTTACTTTGGGAATAGTGTAAAGAATGTGCACAATGAGAATGCAGCTTTTTCTATAATAGGTAGGATTAGAAGAGAGGCAAACATGACCACGCAACAATATTTTTAAAGACCACTGGCACCCACCCAACCAGGCATTTATTGAAATAAAACGACAAATAAGTACACAGCTAAGTAGGTATAGTTAGTGGCACATAACTCTAGTGCTGACCATTATTGCGCAGAAGTCAAAAATAAGGTACCTAAGGGGGGCTTGCGGTATGAAGGGGGGGCGTGCGTAGCGCTGATTGTCTCTCCGGTCGCACTCCGCTCTCCGTACCAATAGGACACTCTGCACACATCCAGTGTGCGCGACATAGCACACTACGATGCATGCGCAGCGCATAACAGTCACCGCTAGAGTTATGTGCCGCTAGTTATATGTTACGATGACACATCGCCTACAGATAGTGTTGTGTGAATTGTCCACAATGTTTTTAAATATTTGACAGCTGGCATGTTGCTGTGGCAGTGCAGCATGCTCACTATGCTGCTCGGCTTGCCCGTCGTGTGCCAACTCCACATCCACCCGACTCATGTACGCTGTGATGTTGCTACTGGTAATGGTGACCGCCAGCATCACACTTGCTCCCGGACTGGAAGGTGAACTGAAAAAGGTAATTGACTGATAGACAAGTCACATTGTCCTTATCTTGTTTTTATGAACTGGTTTTGTTTTTGTGAGGTATTTTGATGTAAAGGGAAAAGTACCTGCTTACTTTTATGAATAAATGCTTTTCTTTGTTTTCTTTTTTAACTATTGTTCGCGTCACATAAAAATACATGCAAAACCTGCACCTAATACCACTTAATAGATGTGGGTATAGTATGCGCTAACTCATCCCCTCCACCTTCTTCCAGCATTATTTTTACGTGATTCCAGCATTATTTTTACGTCTGAAACTATGTGTGAAACTATGTGTTTACACATAGTTTCAGACTTATTTATATTATAACTAGCGGCCGCCCGCGGCTTCGCTCGCCCCGTTCTTGTTACCTTTTCGGGATAAAAAGTCATACAGTAATCCTATGTCTGTCTCCTGGTTCTAAGCTACCTTACCTCTCCACCAATTTACAGCCAAATCGATTCAGCTGTTCTTGAGTTATAAACAGTGTAACTAACACGACTTTCTTTTATTTACAGGTAGATAATATGTAATAGTGTAAACCTAATATTGAAATATACCATTTTAACTTATGTCATATTTCAGGTACCATTTTGTCAAAATTCAACTGCACTAGTGCCGGGTTCCCTCAAAGTGGACTGTAACCAAGCTGTTGGCTTTTTGGCAGTTTACCGGTAATCAATAATTACATACCAACATATTGTAATTCAAACAGCAGATAATAATAACAGTAATTATTCTAAAAATTTTTGTTTTCAGTATTTGTTTTGCAACATGTCTCTTCTTCGTGCTAATGGCGCTGCTTACTATAGGCGTAAAGTCTTCTAAGGACCCGCGGGCTGGCATACAAAATGGGTATGTTTTGGTCCCACATTTTCTAACACAGAAAAATGTGAAAGTTTAAGACTTGTTTGTAGCTCCGTCACACTATTATCGGACGTATCACACCTCCTTTGCCGATAAAGCGGCACCGCTAGATGAATTTCGTTGCGATCAAGTGAAAAAAAAACGGCGGCCAGAGTGCGGAAGTGTGGTGGGCGTCGGAGCAGATCGACGAAACCGCGCGGAGAAAGAGATGGAATATACGTCAAATCGACGCGTTAGAACAGGCAGTTTCGCTAGTGATCCGCATCTCCTACACGGGACAAGACTTGACAAAATTTCTGCGGTACCGCTGTAACGGTTCCGCAGCGCCACAAGGCCATTCCAGCTCACTCCTGGGACTCGCTCATTTTTAAGGGACCCGTAGTACACCTGGAATAGCATAATATGGTCAGTTCTATCTGTCTAGCAAGCAATAAATAAATGAATAAATATTGTGGACAATCCACACAACACTATCTAACCCCAAATTAAGCAGAGCTTGTGCTAAGGAAAGTATGGAAACCAGATAGCTGATATAATACTTAAATGCTTTTTTTTTTATAAATACATACTTAGAATACAATATAACACCCAGACAGAGAACAAACATCTGTGTCATGATCCGTGCTGTGCTGATAAAAGTATTTCTTTCAGTTTCTGGGGCATCAAGTATATGCTGGTCATCGGCGGTATCATCGGAGCCTTCTTTATCCCTGAAGGGACCTTCGCGTCCACCTGGATGGTGTTTGGCATGATTGGTGGATTCTGTTTCATTATCATACAACTGATTCTGATCATCGATTTTGCTCACACCTGGTCCGAGAATTGGGTTTGTAAGTATAGATTCAAAAATAAAATAAGGGCCATAAATTAACAGGAAACGAATGGGAAAATACCGTATGTAAAACACGTCACTATTGCTAATTATGTAAGGCGCGAGATTTGTTGTGTGACTAATAAATGAATCATATCTTGTTTTGTGACAATATTGTTATAATATCGCAGTAAGTATTTTAAATCTTAAATCGACTTGATGAATATTTGGCCGAGACTTTTGCCCAGCAGAGTGAAAATATGGGCTAAGAATGAAAATAAAGGAAAATTTCAATTCATAATCCAATTCAAATGTAATGGCAGAAATCTTGATTGAAGATAATTTTAAATTGATAAAAATATTGTTTTTATTCTAGTGTATGTGGAATAGGTCAGATCGGGATGGAATTATTATGGGGCTTATTATACGTGTTTGTAGCTACGAGTGAAGGTTCTACATACATACATACACATAAAATCACGCCTCATTCCCATGGGGGTAGGCAGAGATAACAGATTTCTACTTGCTATATACGATCCTGACACACTTCTTTCGCTTCATTCACTTGCATAACATTCTTCATATATACATGCTCGTCAGTTTAGGGTACTCCTAACCTGGCCTCTCCAAAACGTCTGCGATCTGATCGAGATACATGCGCCTAAGTCTTCCCCTTCCAGCAGTTCCATTCGCACTCGCCTGATGCAATTGTTTTGTTAATCTTCTTTAATCTATTCTCTCTTTTCGATACATCGAACACATTTCATGAGCATCATCAGCAGTTTGGCTTTAGTAGGTAGCTCGTGTCGCGAGCGCGGCCGGGCGATCCACGTAAGTCAGTGCATCAGCAGCATCCACACCAATCGCACTCATTATTAGCATTTACTCTGAGTTTACCTAATAAACTACTACAGTTAAAGTGAAATCGGTTGTATTAATCTAGCATCCCGGAAATATATAGCTAGCGCGATTTCCTACACTCTACATTCTATAATAGTTTAAAAACTATCGTTTTTATTCAGATGTCATTGATCCATAGGTACTTAGTAGTACTTACAGCTAACACATACAAAATAATAATATTTTAGGTTCTAATGATAGTTTATGTTGTCGACAGCTAAATATGAGGAGTCTGAGTCGCGCGGCTGGTACGCTGCGCTGCTGCTCGCTATGCTGTCGTGCTTCGCGCTCGCACTTGTTGGAATTGTGCTACTCTACGTTTACTACACCAAAGTAAGTAGAAGATTATATGAAAAAAACGGGTATTTATCGCGATTACCTTTATTATTTCCTGCCGTTTCGACCGTGTTGCAACAGTGTCAGTCTGCCCGCGACCACGGCTGTTGCAACACGGTCGAAACGTCGGGAAATAATAAAGGTAATCGAGATAAATACCCGAGATAAATAATGCATAACGATCGCGTTAATTAAAAAAGTGCTAAGTAGAAGATAATATCTATATCTGTAGTTTAGCATCTCAACTTGTCTTCTCGTCAAAGGGTAATCAGTGTTTTGCTATAGTACTTTTTAAACTTTCGCGATCTTAACACACACTGAATATAAAATGTAAGGTAATTAACGCGATAAATTCCTGTGTAATAGATTTGGTCAGTGTTTTGCTCTTGAGCAATATTATGCGCTGAAAGTAATATATATTACCTTCTTGTCTGCTTTTCTAAGACAGTTGAAGAAGCTTTTGTTAAATAAATGTTTCTATTCCATTAGCCTGACATTTATTTATTATTATTTATTAATCATCTATGTAAATTTGAATTCATTTTTTAAATGATATTGTGTTAGTTATATTATTATTTTTCTTGATTAAATATTATTGTTCTTGAATAAATCAATTGAAATTGCATTGGAAATTGATTAAAGTTTCAACTGACGTAATGTATTTTTATTTCAAAAACAGTCAAGCGGATGTGATCTCTCCAAGTTCTTCATATCCATCAACCTGATTCTCGTGGTGGTCGCAAGCGGGATATCCATTCTGCCCTCAGTCCAGGAGCATCAACCTCGCTCTGGGCTACTGCAGTCTTCTGTCGTGTCGCTATACGTCATATTTCTCACCTGGTCCGCACTATCGAATGCGGACTCTGAGTGCAATGGCATCACTGGAGGAACCAAACAGGTGAGCTTTCACATAATAATATATTTAATACAGTCAACTTTATTTGAGATGAAACCAGATGAATTTTAATGATTGTTCGTAAATGCTTTACCAGGAAACGAATGAAGCCAAGTATTGGGTATGTGAATATTATGCAAGTTTAACATAATATTGTTTCATCTTTAAAGATTTCACGGTTTTTTTTCTGCTTGCGTCTTTGTATTACTATCACCGCCTGAAACACAATACCTAGTGTTAAATACTACTCAAATTTTATGATTTTCTTAAATTCCATGTCATGTTTTCTCTGTTTGGTTGTTTAGAAAGTAATAAATTTTGCCCGAATGAGTTACTGTAGCCATCTGTTGTTAATATCCGTTTTGTATAAATCAGCATGGATTTGAACCCAAAACACACAATATATTTTCATGATACACTCAATAAAACAACACAGGGTAATGAACAATCATCATCATCTTCCTGCGGTTATTCCAGTTTATGTAAACTGGAATAACCGCAGGAAGATGATGAGTCCACATGGAGTCGGCATGATTTGTTCTATCTTTCATTCCTTTCAGTCATCTCATAAGAGACACAAAAGAAAATTATTGTAAATTGTGTTTCTTCGTCCAGGCTTTTTTTACAGGCCAATGAGCAATCGTCATCATCATCCTGTGATTTAGCCACTTTGTGGGATCAACACAACATGTTCTCTTTCTGAAAAACTATCATTATTTTTAACATTATTTTTATGAACAACTGGATATTTACCATGATTTAATTTTATGAGTTTTGACTCCCGACCGTTCGGCACAGTTAAGTGCACCCGTGATCACGGTTGAACTGAAGTCCACGAGAAAATGAATGTTGCAGACAAAACGATCTACCCTCTTTCGCACTACTATTGGTTCCATTTTCACTTTTTGCTCGATTTCGACAAAAAACACTAACGGTATCGGGACGCGTAAAGGCCTGCGCACACCTAGGTCGCTGGCGATGGCGATCAATGAAACGCTGTCAAATATCGCGGCCAAATCTGAAAGCGTTTCACTGATCGCAATCGCCAGTGACTAAGATGTGCGCAGGCCTTAATCGATGCCACACTTTTTGACACAAATTAAATCATGGTATCCCGTTGTTCATAAAAATAATATTCTTTATTCCCTTCTGTCGGCAATCATCTCAAGATAAGTACTCATAGTATAATTTGCATTTCCCCGGTCCAGGCTTCCTTCGATAAGCAGTCGATCATCGGGCTGGTCATTTGGGCGTGCAGCGTTATGTACTCTAGCATCCGTACCGCCTCCTCATCATCCAAGATCACCATGTCGGAACACATCCTCGCCAAGGAAGGCTCTGGAGGTGAATATCGTTTTGATAATACGTAGTCTGCGACTGATGTGATGAGATATTTTTTTTTTTTATAAATGATAGACCACAGAGGGGATTCACAAATGAGTCAGTAATGGGGATTCAGTAATGAGTAATGAGTGAGTTAGGCTGCATCCTCTCTTTCCATCAGTTGTGATGGCAGCCAAATGCTTAGCTATCTATAATAAAAAAAAATACAAAGAATGCACAATAAAATGAGCGACTGTCGGCTAAATTGAGGAAAACTGTATACCTACGTATTCCAATCTTAGGATAGGATTAAAATTGAGTATATGCAAGTTCCGACAGTAACAATTTGTTGATGCTAATAAACTTTGGAGGCATATTACGAACCACGCAAAGTTCCTGGTAACATGATAAAATTATAATTAAAATTTACTCCTAATAAGCTTTATAACATAGTTTTGTTTGTTAAGGAACCGTTTTAGAATTTATATTACACTGAAACAGTCTCATCACATTAAGCACAGACAGTTCTTGGATTAGATATAAATTACAGTTTGAATGATTTATTTTTGTTATTTTGTACACCATTAATTAATTTTATGTACACGTTTACACAATAAACTAACCCGATTATGCATTCCTTGCGGGCGAAACGCGCGGCGTCGACTCTGCGTAAGGACCTGGAGGTCTTATTGCTAATGAAGGTATGATACAGCTGCGCATAACATTACTAACGATCATGCGGTAGTGTTGGGAGAGCATTGGTGACTGCCATTTTAGCATCGACTTACATTGCCATCAAGTTATCTGTTCAGGCGCTACCATCACAGTTAGGAAACAAAATAACTGTCAGGGAAGCGAAATAGAATGGAATCATAGGTTTCTGGAACATATAAGTTGGTGGCACTGTACATTCTCTATACTGTACACTTCCGCTGCATTTGTATTTTAGTTCAATTTTTATTAATAGAGGAGCTAGTTTTTGTAAATAAGACAAATGAAATGCTAGAAATTGTGTAGCCAAAATGAATAGTATACTTTAGAAAATGTATACCACTTGTTCAATCGACCACGAGACTAACCCAGTACTAGATTACTGTAGTTTCATACCTTGCTAGCATCCTTTGAGCCTCTGGGTCTTGATTCACATAGTGGCTACACCGAGAAATTAGCCTGTGTTCTGCATCATTCAAAATAAACTTTTTATCTGAGGAATATACCAAAAAATAACGCACCTTAAAATAGCGCTTAATTTTTTGATACCAACTTTTGTAGATTCTAGCTGGCATCTGTATTTTTCAGCGGTGAAACGAACTCCAAGTACCATCTCCAAGAAAAAGTCAGGTTCAATTAAAAATCACGTCTTTTTTTAATTATTATTGATATTTGATTAAATAATCATTGATTGATTTGATCTTGGTTGTGTCATTCACATAGAGCGTTCACTATTTTTGGTACATTATTTTTGATTTCTTTTTTGTGTGCTTAGAACCAGTGAAGGCAAACGGCTTAGTTCGTCCGAAGTAGATGCATCGACCCAGGCAGGACCACACTGACGTAAAAGACAGAATGCTTTCATTCCATGTTTGGATTGCGTTCACTGGTTGGAAATTGTTTTATAATGGATATCCCATTCATATAAAACATTTCAACTAAGTATCTAGTTAAAGTTTACCGTCGCATCATAACCGTGTAACGTCTTTGCAGTTCTAAACTAACAAGAAACACTATATGGGCCGTAAGCAGAAACAATGCTTGAGTCGAGCCTCAAGCACAGATATTGTCACTTTTCAATGGAGAACTGTCAAAAAATCTATGCTTGAGGCTCGACTCAGACTCAAGCACTGTACCTGCATACGGGCCTATAACTTAGACCTTCTTTTGCCTATAAATATACTTTGCAAATTCTTTACTTACTTCCTCTTGTTTGGCGTTCAATTCAAGCCAAACGATCGCCCGTCTGACCTAGTGCATGGAATCAAGAGGCTCAAACATCATAATAAATGCTAAATTTTATTTCGGTGGAGTCGCCATGTTAGATTAGAACATTGATTGACGATACTGATGATTGTGATTGTCTGCCGGCCGATTGTGATTTGATTGGTTGCCCACTATTTTCCCCTAACTTCCCTGGTATAGATAGTGCAATTCACGAAGACGCGCCCCTCGCGGGGTGCGGGGAGTTTGCTCCGAGCGGCAGTCGCGAACCGTAGTCTATTCATTGTAGTGTGCGTGTGCACTCATAGGTAATTAGTGTGTACCGATAACACTCAAACATTGACGTAAGCTTGCACACATATACTATAAACGGTTAGGAGGAATAGTGGGGCGCGCCTTCGTGGATTGCACTATCTATACCTATGTTTATTTTTATTTGAAATAAATAAAATAAGTAAACTAGTATTTCAACTGCCAGGTAATCATGTTGTCAGTTAATACTCCCTAGCAGCCAAATGGCCTTTCACGATTATCCAATGGGTTTGTGCGTGCGTTGAAATGCAAGCCAGTTTCATAATTGCAGTTGTGATGTGGTTTTTGTGCAGTTGACATAGCACTCGCACCTACTGTGTCATCCGTTAGCATTTTATAATTCGAACTTCCTAGTACGAACTGCACCACGTAAAGTCTTGCAGCTAGTGAACATTCAGTTTTTTGCGGATATTTTTTTGATGCAGTTTTGTCAACTGCACAAAGACCGCATCTAGTCTGTAATTTTGTAACTGGCTTATGTAAATGCAACAATGTTAATTCTTGCATGCATGGCTCGTACTGAGCGCAGGCTATGGTTCCATAGAAGGCGCCGATGGTGGCGAGGCGGGCGGCAATAAGGAAACCAAGGTCTTTGACAACGAAAGCGAAGGCACAGCTTACTCCTGGTGCTTCTTCCATTGCGTGTTCGCCTTGGCTACACTGTACATTATGATGACACTGACCAATTGGTACAAGTAAGTGCTTTAGTATTAAAAACTACGTTTTATTGCCGTGGCGCCCTGACGTCGAGTTTATCTCCCGTGGATTTCGTAAGAGGGAATGCACGCGAGAAAAACCACACTCTCTCCCCACCATATGGGGGAAGTCCATGTCCAGTAGAAACCTGAATCAACAATGACTTCTACTACCTATGATTTACTTAATACATATAATCCACAAAAATCCCAGAGCCATGGGCGTAAGAACATCAGTTGCGGTACTCGTATTTATTGTTATTATTCCTAGCAGCCAATTTTCTAAAAGGGGTTACTTTATAATGACTGTCTTCTACTACAGCCCGAGTTCGCAGCTGACGAAGGAGAACGTTGCCTCGATGTGGATCAAGATCTCATCCTCTTGGCTGTGCGTCGGTCTCTACGTGTGGACCCTGGTCGCGCCCGCTGTGTTCCCAGATCGGGATTTCAACTAATTCATAAACACCACGCCATGGTATCGTGATCAAACGTATCCGTTGCATCTGCAGCCTTACCGCCAATTTTGGTGAAGTTCACCATAGTCAATTCCTGATTCCAACAAATCAGCATCAAATCTTTTGTCGAGGCTTGCAGCCAATTGAGTCGGTAAGGTGTAAAATTTGGCGGTAAGGTTGGTCCAGTCCAAGTACGAGTCCTTCGAGAAATTGACAGATGCAGGGATCGTTTACCAATTGAACTATGACGTGTTGGTTTATTCTTACTAAATTCTTTCATTCATGTATTTTAAAACGCATGGTTAGTCAGTGTGAGTAAAGCGCTAGTGTTTAGCAGACGTTAATGTGCAATTTATGTATTCATCTTTATTCTTCTACTTTCACTTTAAAATCTCAATCTGTGTATTTATTAACTGATTATTTCTTGTGCTAGTTATTCTAGTTGCCTTTTTTTATTAAAATTAAATTGTTAGCGATTATCTAAGACTTGTGTAAAAATGATTATTATTTTAATAAGTTTACCTATTCTAAGTTATGTTTAATACACAAATTCTTAAACGAGATTATTTTGTTTATAATAATTAAGGCTAGCTTGCACTCCCTTATATCGGTACCTAAGTACCTTGCTACAAATAATAAAAGGTATGAAAATAAAATCATGAAATGGAATTTAGGCAAGGCGGTTAGGCTACCCTCGACTCTGAGAAACCTAGGAAGTTTGACCAAATCATTAGTCTGAGTTTGATGAGAGGGAATCTTCTGATGCTGGGGTAACACCAATAATTAATGCCACTATTTGTCAACGTCAATTGACATTAAATTTGGCGTTAATGTTCCATGACGAGCAAGATGGACGTGGACCAGGCAAAGTCATATATCAGGGAAGAGCCATTTACATACGTTGCAAGTGGGTTTCTCATACCTCATTGTGCCCAAGTATTACATTCTCTTTGACTGTGCTAGGAAAATGCCATACAAACGATTCGAGTAGTAATTATATTCCCTTTGCATACGATCATCCAATCAACTTCCTTGCTACGTTTTTCGACTCCAAGACTTCGAGCATTCCTCTGAGCCTGTCAAAGATCGGAAGTCCCTGTTGGAAGACCCTTTAGAAATAATACAACTGCGATTCTAATATTTGAAATATATTTTCAAGACACACAAAATTCATACTAAACTTATTGAGGTATAATATTTCAGGCAAATAGAACTACTTCAAGTAGCGTATAATAAAATAATAACATTTTCTCTTTTATATTTCAATAAACTGTTTATTCATATTTTTCGAGTAGGTAGGTACACAGTTACAAACATGCACAGTCAAATTTCGTTCGCAATGAAATGCAATGTTATATTTTATTAATAGTACATTAGAGAGCTCAAGATACGCGATGTATACCTAAGGCTGGTACATAAAAGTGATGCTTGTTGCGTTAATTCGATTCCTTCATTGTTTAATCACGGTGATAAATTTTACTTTTACAATTTCATACTTTAACATTAACAAAAAACGTTTCAATAAAATTGTAATATTCAAAATCAAATATTTGGAACACATCTGGACCTTTCCATTGATTCATAAACATTATAAAATAATATCATCTATTCTACGTCAATTTATGTTCTACTAAAACATAATTCTATCTTCATATAATTATATATTTAAAAGTAGGTATAAATAAATAAAAAAATGAATTATTAATATCACAGTAGAATAACTGCCAGCATTTTTCTACCACAAGATACCTAAAGGTTGTTTTTTATAAGGTTATGTACACACACACCTATGCGAGATACATATTTTTCAAATGTGATGAATGTAAACTTAGAGAACAAAGTAAAAGCTGACAGTTTCGGTAAAAAACTGCTGTGATATTGACAATAAATACACAGAATTTATATAATCAAAATCAACACAAAGTTTGATCGTGTTTTCATCTTAAATCTATTGGTAACTATTAAAACCAACACGACATCAACTCTTTCTGCATTCAACAGTAGTTAGTTAAATGATCAAGTCTGATGATTCTCTAACTACCCACCTACTGGTTCTATCAAAGCACTGAGTAGGTAAGTATCCGCTTAGGTACTAGGAAGGTACATAAACAAACTTACCTAAATGTATAATGCTAGGTTTGAAAGCCAAGCCAAACAAGTCAGATTTAATTCAGTATACAAGGTGTATCTAAATATGTGTACTATGCGAAGGTGGGGGGTTTCAGACCACAATGGTGATCAGTTGTGGGGGGGAAATAATTAAAAATTCCTATTTTCAGTTTCCCATACAAAAATATTTAATTTCATAATGCCTAAATAAATTGACAACCCTATCCTTGTAACCCCTTGACCCCTTGACCTACTACCTCTGTAGGTCTACTACTACTACCTACTACCTCTGTAGCTGACTTTAGGGTTGTCACTTTGTATAAAGTCAGCTGTTCATGTTGAAACTTCGTTGCAGTTTTTTTCAGAGATACCAATCGAAGTTCGAAAAGTCGTTGAACAAAAGTTGTTCCCCGGGGGGTGGAAATTCACCCCCCTTCAGGATAGTACACATATTTTGATACACGTTGTATAACGTGTAATTAGGTTCAAACCTACTTAGGGTAAACATGCAAACTCTTTTTACATAATGAGGCTTAATTTTTAGATCTAGGTGTTGGCTACACTGTACTTGCTAGATGTTTGCGTAATATTTTGTGAGAAAAAAAATTGAAAGTATTTGACGGGTGTTGATCATTAACATAGGTATCTATAATACGATTAAGACACATTATCTTAAAAAAGAAATATACAATAATCATTATTGCAATACATTTATTGCAAATACATATTTTCGTGGTCATCAATTAACAGCGACAACTACAATAAAATAATGCCTATTTTGGTATCTACATAACTGTAACCAGGAGACATATTTTTAATATGATAATTGCCCACATATAATATAATAATTATTCTTAGATCACGTATGAAAATTCAAATTATAGCACACAATATTGTGGAGCAGCAAACTAAGTTCAATATTAAATTATTATATACAGTGCATTAGGTATTATATTATTTCAACTTACTAGTACAGTCCTAAGTGTAATATTATTAGAGATGGATGTAAAACAATAAGGTATACGTAATAAATATAATTAGCGAAGCCTGTGTCACGTTTATTTTTATAAGGAGAATAAAATGATCTAATTTATGCAACTAATGTAAGTACAACAGCGTAGAAATATAGGCATGTCACAATTTGACGGTAGCAGGAAAGGCTAATAGGTAAAGAAGATAGATTCTCCTAAGTACAATATATTATTTACAAGGCATTAACAACATATTGCGTTCTCCTAGCTCTAGTAGAAGATGTCCGAAAGTGACAGGCCTCTATATCAGTATTATACAAGGTGCTTTAAAACATGTATATCTCAAAGATTTCAAAACATTTGCATTGAGTACCGAACATATGCAGTGTTTTTTCGAGTCATAGCACAGTGACGAACAACATTATTCTGAAGCACCCTGTATACTATTCTTAATTATATTCTTATCTACCTAACTACTATATTAACTCTATCGATTAACAACTATTTTTCGGTGTTATTGGCAGAATTTAGGGTAGATTTTTACAACAAGTAACTCGTGATTATAATAAGTATTTATTTTTTTCAAAACTGGACCGAAATAGTTAAAATAATGTACCTATATATTTGTTTAATTGATTTTTACATCCAATAAAGCGAAGTAGTTACACTCGATTATAATAACTAACTGCTGATAATATAATATGAAACGATATAATCATCTGGTTTCGGTGAGTTAATTGATATCACCTTTTATAAATGAAAGAAAAAGCACAAAAAAATAGTTTGCAATTCATGGCTTTTGCAATTCATTCTTCATTATGCCATTTGTCACAAATTATGCATTTTGTACTGATATGTAATCATTTGTTTAGTATTATGACTTTGGTGTTGATTGAATACAAAAAATTGAGCAAAATTTTGGCTATAAAATTAACATTACGGTTCGTAATAAATATACGGTATGTACATTTTGATTACTAAAAATAATGTCTTTATTAAAAATAAAAAATAAATATAATTTATTACAAATAAAATAAAATAAACTACGAAATGTTAGCATTCACATCCATCACATTACTCGTATTATCTAATAGCTTCAAAATAATGTATTTGAGATCGGTATCGTGTTGTATGTAAGAAATATGTTTTTGTAACATTAAAATGTAATGTTTTGTGGCATATAACATTTAAAAAAATATTGGTATTCGAAAGTACTTTCATCCTAGATTATTTATTATTTTGAATAACCAACCATATCAAAAATAGTACCCTAATGGCTTACAGAGATGAATGATGATGAGATAGGGTACTGCCGAATGCAGAAGCTGTCTAAGGGTAGGTTTCATACGAACGATGAGTTTTTGCTAAATAATCAGAATCAGTTTCTAGTTTTTGTGATTGTTTCCTATATTTTTTGTTTCATGTTTTGAACATACAGAAGTACGTTATCGGTATATTTGTTTTTACTTACCTAAAAATAGCAGCCAAGACATGGAGCTCATTCAGTATCATTTTGGTCATAATATCATAGTATTTTTCTATATTGTTTCTATGTCATAAAATATAGTGGCTACATTTGAAAATAAATTTCAAATGAGTTGACAGTTTAATAAATACCTAACATTGCTTAGTTAGATTACCCACACATTAATCAACTTCGCCATATTTTTTGAAGTTTGACAGACATGCATAGGTTATAATATAACATTAATAAACTTAAAAATAACACTTTGTATTGTACCTTACGTTACTAAATACTATCATTATGACTTGAAATATTATATAACTAAGCTACAAAAATGTAAGCCACAGTTACATTTAGCTAGATACTTACAATATGGCAGTTGTCACTAAAGTTAGCTGAGTTGTCTCATCTCTTACATCTACCTTAGCATTTGGTATGGAGTGCGGAGTTTAATGTTTCAGACAGAGTAGTTAATGACAACTTCACGATGCATAGCACAACCATTATTGCAATGAAAATTTATATTTGGTAATGTTTATAGGTTCCTAATCTGCAAGGATATTACGCTTATAAAGAAAATGGTGTCAGCACCATTCTAACAAAAGAAATTGGCAAGATAAAAATCTCCGTTACGAATGTACTTTTAGGTAGGTATAAAATATATAAAATTTTGTTAATAATTTTTTATAGTTAATATACAATTTTGATCTGTATAAAGCCTCAATACGCACGTAACTGGCACATACGCAGTAGGAGAGTTGAGTAAAGGATATTATCGTAAATGGTTTTGTTCCTAAAGTACCTCTCACTATTTGAAAAGGCGGAGTATTAAACCTTCGAAATTCTACAGTCTCCAAAATCTAGAATCCTGGTACTTCTTGCAAAAATAAAATTGATATTTTACGATTGGCACTTTATTTAAGAATGTACCTATGAAACATTAAGAAATATATTTTATACAATAAGGTACCCATACTTCTAGTTAGGTTTTAATCTGTATGAAAAATAAATTATTTGTGTTATATAATGTTTTGGATACCTATACATATTTGGGTTGCGTGTATGATGTTTGAACTTACCAAGGCAAGGGTAAGTTCGTTTAATATTATTAATATCTTTGTTCAATTTAAAATATTTAATGTATTATTTATATTATAATATATGCAGCGGAGCTTATATTTTTAGCTACCAAATAACATTTTAGAAAATACACTTTTTATGTAACTTCAAAATGATAAAAGAGGTTTTGTTACACATTTTGAAACTTTATAATAATTATTATTTCATTTAACTTACACATATCATTAAAAATTCATTATGTCACAGTATATTTTTTCGATTTAACTATAATATTTTAAGTAACAATATAAGGTAAGTATAACATTTTCTTAAACAATAAAATATTTACACACCCAAAAATTGCTTATCATCAATAATATAAGGTACTTATGTTATGAATAAAGTGTATATAATTTACTATTTATTTAATAAAAGATTAAGTATTTACAATTCAATCATTAATACTTAGCCTTAAAAATAATATTGCAGCTCGCAATCGCCTTCACGTACTTTTCTTGCCTCGTCCAATAGTGTCTCTCTACAACTTCCCTTACCTGCCCCGGAAGAGCCAAGTCGATGGAGGCCGTGCGGTCTTTGAGTTTATTACCCTTACATGTAAATCACATTGATTCTGGAATAGGTTTTATTCTTCAGGGTTTAAAATAGATTTTATCGACCTTTGTTGGCGTTCCTCGTAAAAAGGGGTATCGTTTTGTCCTGCCCTTGTTAGCAACACTGTCGCAGTGCGCCTCGACGTCGATTGGTTCATTTCGTCTGCTCTTGAGCCTCCGACAAGTCCACAATCCCTCGCTGTCATAGCCATCTCTATACCCGCTCGATCGGTTTCGCGAGAACTCCTGAGTATTATCTCCTTGTTCTTCTAACACCACTTTTGTATACGACGCAGATATGTCAATAAAAATTTAAAATCTAAACATGTTTATAGTCTTTTAGTCGAATCAGAGATAGCTTACAAGTCTAATTTCATATATTACGTGGTTTTCTTCTATTATCTAGTTATTCAGTCGATACGCGATTAATTTTTAGTGATGAATATCACCGAAGACTTTCAACTGGAATTAACATAAATTAATCTTTGTTAATCCAGTTGATTTTTATATTTATGTCACATAAGACTTTCTTTTCATTTTGGTTACATACTCGTTGAAGTTTATATGCATCAGTGTGAAATCATTTTTGCAGTTTTTCCATTAAAATATTGCACATTCGAAAATGTGGACGGAATAAGTGTTCATAGTAAACTGCTGTAGGTACGTCAAATTTATGTTAGAGTATCAAACGTGTATTCAATCCTGCTCTAACAATTCAATCGAGTTTAACTTATAGGCAGCACATCAAATTTGACTCCAATACCTAAGTGCGTAGATACTACGTATTGTCAGAACATAAAAGTAAATATAATGGAATACAGCAATCGCAATGATTTCACACCGCTTATGTCAGTCTATCTTAAAGCTACCTATTCAACTTACAACTAATATTCACAGTCTCCGACTGACATAGTCGCAATCTGCATACAACTTGCATGTTGTGTCACAGTAAAGGCGAATCTACTGCGCTACAAAAATACGTGGGCAATGTCTATGTAGTCAAAATACCAGCCACATTTAAAGAGCAAAAATATGTCTCCTTTTAAATGTATAAATCATAATGCCTACCTTAAATAGAACTCTCATCCATATATATCTCTATAAAATCTATGCTTATCACTCACGGGCCGCACTGAACACGGGAACAGTTCTCGCACGGTGCGAATGTTTCGTGAAGTCTGTTTGCGAACAGTATGTAGATGCTATATTGATATAGCGAGTGTTTATTTGTTTAGCAGAGCACGCGCGGCGGCGCTGGGCCGGCGCGTGCGCTAGTCGCCGAAGCGAGTGCACGCTTTCTTCCACTTGCACTGGGTGCACCAGAGGTCACGCTGGTCCATGCCGTACACCTTGCGGCACTTCTTGTTGTCGGAGCGCGGCCGCCGGCCCGGGCTGCTGGGCGAGCCGCCGCCAGCGCCGTTCGTCAGGCGCATGTGCTTCTGCAAAATACAAACCTCCTTAGAATTTTCCTTACAGCATACTATTTTGGCTATTCAATCAGGTGAGCCATATATATCTAAACATTTGGAAATAAGCCACGTACCGGTGAGTGTGAAGTCGTCCAGGAATGCGATACAGGAATGCTTATTGGCCTCGCTGTTCCATTTTGCATTAGCAGCCCTTGCCTGTGAAATAAGACATGATATTATAGTAGGCGTCCATAATTCTTATATGGATGGTTGGCTTGAAAGATGGGCGAAAAAAGAGTGTATTGAAATGACTGCTGATGAGGAAGGGAAATATTGGAAGATCTAAATGTTATGCACACTCCAGATAATGCAGGTTAAATGCAAGAAAATTATGAAACATTATTTTTGTAATGAGAGGGTAGTTTCAGAGAAAGTCTTGTACAATATGGCTGGTGGATCTTGGCTTGGTTTTCGCACAAATGGCTCACTTCAAAACCGCGAAAATCCGCCGGCTTTATTGTAGCGGTAGTTTTGTACCTGTAGGAGCCAACGAGCTGGCGTTGGTACTCAGGGTCTTCGTGAGGAGGCCGACACATGTCTCGGTGGGACAGCGTGGGCGGAGGCGCCGGAGCCATCACCTCACGCTCCGTGTAGTAGAACTCTTCTTCATGGTCACTGTCGCCCTCTTTCTTTGGCCTGAAACAATACAAACTCATCTTATTAACCATATCTTTAGTATTTTCTTCTTTTTGACCTGGTTTTCTCGTAGCTGTGAAGTGTGAACAGAATTTATAGGAGTTCTTCATCGTACTTGATCCCTTCAACCCGGTTTATTGTTGAGCAATTGATCATTGAATGCATATCAACTTTATTTATGCTTCCGTATCTCCCTACAGCGTAATTGAATCAACCTACTGAACTCATTTATTGTTGGATTTCTGAGTTTGAGAGTCCATGATCTTGTTACCTTGTAGAGGGTACCAATCCCAAGTAGAGATCCAAGGGGCATGGTTTAAACACCGGGCGCATACTACCTAGAACAGTTATGTTTGGATTTTTAAATGGGTGCGTCATTTCTGAGAATTTAAAAAATTGTGTAAAAAATATAGTGCATGTGCCACCCAGCCCGCATTGCGTGATGAATTAAAACCATACTGTCTATTCTATGTTCTCATGGCTCTGTTTTGATGGGGACAGAACCAACCTTCAAAGGTAGGTGTGTGTCTAGAAATTGTAATGCTATTTTTACGAGAAGTTGCAGGTTAAAAGGTCACGTCAGCCTTCTCCCGTTTTTAATTTAGTATAATACTTGTATGGTTCATCATCGATATTAAAAGACTGTAGGGCAGATTACGTAAGCCGGGCGGAGTGGCCTTGTAGTGGCGTCGTCAGTGCGCGGCGCGCGGCATGCGCGGGGAGCGAAGCGAGCCACCCGCGCGAGCTGCAACCTTGTCGCGACGCGCAAGCCCGCTTCCGGGTCACAAGGGCCGGCCTTTCAGCGTTCTAAGTTAACTACCAACAATCCCTATAAATACCAATCTTACATTTAATTTCTGACGACAATTACCTCCCGAGTTAAGGTCACGGTTTTTATTGCACTCGATTTGCCAACTATTTTGTTTCACATCGATTTTATCACGAATGATGACATGGGCATGATTTTTTTATTTTTGCAATTGGTGTATTTCTGACATTTGGGTTAAAATGCACTCCATTTCATCATACTTACATAGCGTTAGCATTTAACAAGGCCAAAAAAGTTTCTTCAAAAAACGTTAGATTTCGTCGCGTATTCCTGTGATTTAGGCATAAAACTTCTAGCTGCGATCATAAAACAGTTAGCTATAACAATAACTTTCTTTATTGATGCAGGAAATTAGATGTTTGCAGTGCATGCGAGCTGTAACCTTGCCAGCTGGCTGCTATTGCGCAATTGTTGTTGGTAGGTGCACTTACACGTGTCGCCCCACTCACACGTGGCTAGAATACACGTGACCAATGCATTAGGTAAGTGCGCTATTTGTCGAGTTATCTACTAACATCCGTGATCTCCAATATAATTATGATATATATCGCCACCGCAGAAAAGTACGAGACTAAACGTTGCTCGTGATGGAAGTCAAATTAGGACTTACCCTAGGTGAGTGTTTCTTATGTGTGCTTCAATGGATGGACATGTGTTGGTGTTGTATCCGCATCCTCTCCAAGTGCATTCGAACACAAGGCTGTTCATCTGAAACAAGCAACAAGATAATAATTAATATCAAGGATCAAGATTTATATTCACTTCTTATCTAGTCAACTTGACTTCTTTGACATTATAAATAATAAAAATCCGTCGCCTTGAATTAAACTATTGCTACTCTACTCCTGTCGTACCATTTACAGACGGGTACTAACGTTTAAAACTTGACTTTAAACCTAGCTAAGGTATTCCAGAGAACTTTCCAGCAACGTCCTAGGATCTTCATTGACACCGAAATTAAATGCATATTTGTGTTATTTAAACATAATCTAATTTATATTAGAATCAAACCTTTATAACGTTCCATTGTAACTGAATAGTCAAATCTATTATCAGGTGGGATGTACGAGTAGTACCTAGAATTGACGGCCAGAATATTTGATACATGGAGGTAAACGAACGTAACAAAACGTCGCAAATGCATTTAGGCTACCGCCGCGCCTCGGTAGATGCGGCTGCCAAAGATTCTGCATTGACCTTCTCCTCAATGCCACATCATTTCAAAGCTGAGGCGCACACATCTGCGAGCTGTGTATATTCTCTGCATGTTACCCTGAGGCTGGGCTAATATTAGCTGTTTTCGCTGGTTAAACCTTGTCATGCCATCATAAAATCTTAAAATGTATTTAGGTGGAGTAAATGAGAAGTTTTTACACATTTTATTGATGCCTCTAGCGCCGCAGCCTGAAATCCGAGGCTATACCTATATCAAGTGCATTTGGAAGTGGGTCAGGTCACGGGAAAACGAGGCAGCGGGTGTTGGTGTGGTGGAGAGGGGGAATAAAGGCCGCGAACTAGGTCGCAGCACCACGGCCAAGGGTGGTCCACGAAGGTTGCGCTCCTTTGTCTTTGTCGAGAGCCACTTCTCGTAAAATTTAATTGCAACACACGTGGATAGTTATTAGACACAAATCCTTAAAATCTGAGATCATTTAAATTAGGGTGACATAGTAGCCAACCAGAGGATGCCAGCAAACGTGGTCCCAGTACCTACTCGTCTACGCCCTGCGTCGCATCGTGCCGTAGTGGTCATCGCCGCACCATAATGACTTCATGCAATTAATAGGTAAAGGGCTGCGGTAATTTTTCCCGATTGTAGGTATTGGGTTGGACCAACATTTTCAATTACCACCTAATTATATGTCAATAAAATATGTGAAGCCGGGCAAAATGAATTACGGTACCTGCCCACGTATTAAATGAATCATAATTGGTAAATGGTTAAGGATATGACGCCATAAAGTTAACAGGAAATTTGTACTTGGGGTATTACCAGGAAAACACAGAATCAATTCCAGAAGCTCTTGGCTGTTACGTAAATTTCTAGAAACTCCGAGTTGATTTCTTATTAGAAAATTGAATAACAAGTGGCTATTGTGTTGAAAGGCTTTACTTGAACTTAGCGAACTTGTCCCTTCGGAATTCCGTGTCCTTCAATTCTTGTCGGAAACATCGATCGATACTGCGGCAATGTCGCTAAGTGCTGTTTGCTCGCGGTCGAATATAAGAATTACCAAGGTGCAAGTAAAACATCCGAATGGAAGAACAGAGAAAAGAATTCGCTGCAACCAGTAGACACACATCCACAAAAAAATAATATCTTTTGGATGAATAATATTTGAGGAAATATCGATATTGTCTGGTCATTAAAATGCAGTCTCAAAGATTTCGAATTATAATTCAATAGGTTATAAACATATTTTAATGTTCAAATTCCGCTTGATCGCTACTAACACCAATATATTCTATTGAACACACACACAATTGATAGAACAAATCTCAATTAATAATGCCTAGCTAGGTTTAGTTTCGTTTTTTAGGGTTCCGTAGCCAAATGGCAAAAACGGAACCCTTATAGATTCGTCATGTCTGTCTGTCTGTCTGTCTGGCTGTCTGTCCGTCCGTCCGTATGTCACAGCCATTTTTCTCCGAAACCGTAAGAGCTAGACTGATGAAACTTGGCGAGTAGATGTATTCTGTGAACCGCATTAAGATTTTAACATAAAAATAAAAAAAAAACTATAAATTTCGGGGGTCCCCATACTTGAAACTGAAACTCAAAAATTTTTTTTTCATCGAACCCATACGTGTGGGGTATCTATGAATAGGTCTTCAAAAATGATGTTGAGGTTTCTAATATCGTTTTTTTCTAAACTGAATAGTTTGCGCGAGAGACACTTCCAAAGTGGAAAAAAGTTGGTCCCCCCCCCTCTAACTTCTAAAGTAAGAGAATGATAATACTAAAAAAAAAATATGTTGTACATTACTATGTAAACTTCCAACGATTTTTGGTTTGAACGAGATCTAGTCAGTAGTTTTTTTTTTATACGTCATAAACCGTAAACCGCAATTTACCTTTCGACGAACTACAAGAACCTTATTATGTTACATCAAGTAACATAATATACAGGTTCTTGTAGTTCGTCGTGCTACGGAACCCTTCATGGGCGAGTCCGACTCGCACTTGGCTGCTTTTTTTATTAATAATTAACTTAGTTTAGTTATCATAACTTTAGTTCTCAAAGCGATTTCAGACCAACAGGCAGACATCGGGTGAGGTGTGGTCCGTTTGTCCGTAAAGTTGTCCGTTTTTCCAAAACTGTACCGGACCACTAAAAATTAATTTCGAGAACCATTTAGGTGCCTTTGTGTGTGTAGGCTCGGTAGTGGGAATTCCAGTTTGCAACATTTTAGCGATCTTTAGTTTTTCAGTAATTTTTATTTTGTTACAAAAGGTTGCATAGCTTTTTGTTTTAAAGCCTGTTCTGTCTTACATGCTTATTTTTCCTTCTACTTACCTACATCGATAATAGTAGGTGGTACTTAGCTTACCTAAGTAAAATTTCAGTTGTTTTAAATCTAACTTTAGAGCAGGCATCGACTGATACAATTTTCAATTTTATCTACCGATCCTGCTTAGCGTATTTTACTTTAGATAACCAACAATTTGATGAGTTAATTCGCTATCCCCGTTATTATTCAGGGAGGATGGAGGGGGACGTAGCTCGGCTTCAGGAGGGTTACCCCTCCCTCCACTGCACCGTTGACCTACATTCTGCCTCCTATAAACTTTATCAATGTACTCCTGCCTATGTAGGTTCGTAACGTAGCTATGCGGGATATTTGCCGGCAGCTATTAAAGCTCTAACTTTTATTAATGTTTAAAATAAATCACACAGATAGATTTGAAGACAAAAAGAACAAAACCATTGGAAATACAAGTACTTC
The DNA here is from genome assembly GCA_939531255.2 of Thera britannica. Lineage (NCBI taxonomy): Eukaryota > Metazoa > Arthropoda > Insecta > Lepidoptera > Geometridae > Thera > Thera britannica. The sequence goes on from OW618048.2 coordinate 6,582,122, forward strand.
AAAAAATTAAACATTATCACATGTTTACCTTACTAACGGCTCGCTGCATTTCCATATGCATGTGAACAAATTATAATGTGAACTGAATAGGTCGGTAAATCGTGGCAGGATCGAAACGATAGTACAGTATAACTAGGTACAGTGAACATGCCTCTTTGTGCTTGGGTGAGTGGGTGCTGTGTATACAGCTTACACGTGCCGGTTTCTGGCTCTGTGTGCAATGCAGTCGCTCCATACCAGTGTGCAGCGGTTATTTGTGCATTCGGGAATATACATAGATTACTAATGCACTGACTGACACAGAGGCCATAATAATAATATTCTCCCCTTCATTATAAAGCTATTAGGTAACTTATTCTCATCAAGATAGGAACTGCAACTAATAAACCACCTAGCTAATGAGTTTTAGATATTTAATCTATCGTAGAAAAACAAGCGCGTTCATGTTTTTTTGATAAGGCACGGACCTTGTTCTTTGCTTTGCATACAATTACATTCTCATAATAATATGCACCTACAACATAGGCATTTCTGGGAAACCTTAACGCTTTTCGTCCTCAGCACTTTACTTAAGCCTAGAGCTCCGAAACCATGCATAAAATAAAACTTTTGGTATGGCACTTGTTTTTGTAGCGGGCACCAAATAGAAATGGGTTAGTTTGTGCAGAGGGGGGCAATGGGAGTCCACACGTGTCGCAGTGGGGGATACTGACACGAGGAAATAAGGTACCTACAGTAGAGGGAAGGGGAGTTGGTAATTTGTATTGTGTTTTGTTACACTGCAGTATGGCTACGAATCGAAATAACCTTAAAATTTTAAATAACTTTTTACCAGTTGTGGGGTTTGCACATGAGTACAAATGCGAGTTAGGTATAGCGAAGCCAAACAAATCTATCTTGCCAACCAAATCAAATTGGTCCGTTATTTTCTTTTTTTCTTAAAGAAAAATATAATATTTTTTTTTTTAAGAAAACCATATAAGTAAATACTTACTTGACCCACTAACGTAAATTCCTACATAACGGAGATTTATATCTAAATATTCTTAGTTACTTTATTATTATTTTTATCAATGAAAACTAAATAATTATAAGTTTAAAAAACTTGAGAAACCGACTTCATTGCCAAACGGCTAAACCGATTTTAATGAAATTTGTTTGGGACAGTCTGGACGTAAAAATAACCTTCCAAATAAAAAAATAATTTTCTAAATCGGTTCATAAATGACGGAGGCATGCAGTTACAAACATTAAAAAAATTATTTAAAAAAAAATGGCAACACCGATTTTAATAAAATTAAAATGGGACCAATCTGGAAGCAGTACCTTTCAGATAAAAAAATATTTTTTCAAATCGGCTCACAAATGACGAAGTTATGCGGTAACAAACATTAAAAAAAAAAAAAAAAACATACAACCGAATTGAGAACCTCCTCCTTTTTGATTGGAAGTCGGTTAATAAAATATCAATGAAAAAGTAAAACGAATGACAGGTAGGGTAGAGTTTACATGGGTAGCGGGATAGATAAGCCTACCGAGTATTTTACACGGTAATACACACCTTTTCATACTTGCCCCGCCACCATGCCAACATAAAGAGTATCAAAGACTGTACAACCTACCTAACCGGAGCGGTCTTCGTTCAAATATGTAAACAGGTACAGTCTAATCCAAATTATATCTAAGGCGTAGGCGTTAAGAGTTCATAGTCGAATGGAGAGCATGTTTTTAAAACGGACCGGCACAAAATGCCGGTTTGTTGTTGCGCTATCTCGCTCTACTGCAAACCGTGTCGAGATGATATTGATTTGTTTTCATTGCGTCTCTCTTTTGCCCATGAGCGCACATGATATGTCGGTTTCGCCCGCGTGACCTTACTTATTCACACATATACAGTATTCCTCACTCACACAAGCGTTACCGGATAAGTTGTTTTTCCGTCATCTCCTAGCGCTAAGAAAGAACGAGGAAGCCACGACTGGCCGGTACTTTTATGCGCAGCGCACATACTTTAGTTAGTAATCTCTTAGTAAGTAGGCCAATGCACGACACATACAGAAAATCCATTAAGAAAAATTAAACGCTTTTTTACTTACATTTTATGAATATGCATAGGGATTATTGTACCTACAACTTTTTAGATTTTCATTCCGTAAATATCTTATACTTATGTAGAAGTTATCTACGGAAATGAAAATCAAAAAAGTTGTAGGTAAATAATCCCCATGCATATTCATATGCTCTGTTTCGACTTTCTAGAATGAAGTAGGTAGGTATATCAATAAAAATAAGTTTGTATATAATAATATGTATTTACAGCTAAGACGTAGTGTGAGAGGTACACGTGACCAGTCATGCCGGCTATGTTTCTAAACATGCTTTTTCAACTAGCAACATGTTTACAAACAAAGAACCTCTAATGGCGAGCTGAGTTTTGCATTAACCTTCCGGAAAAGATAAGGGTCGCTTGTTTACCTAAACTAGCACAAAGTGCATACAATATACCTGTGTATTTACGAAAATAAAAAAGCTTAGCATTTTACTACAATTTGACCAAGATATCTAAGCTTGTCAAACAAAGAAATTAGATGAGATAGCATGATGCATCGAGCGAGAGGGCGGCAAGTGCGCCATGCGGCGTGCACCCCATGAAGCCAAGGGACTTTGTAGGTCACTGAACTTTCGATAGATCAACCCCTCGCACCTCAAAGTTTGTAAAATGCCATTAAGTAAGCTTCCTGTTGAGATTCTCACTCAATGGAGCGATCTTTTTGGTTATTTTTCCTGTTGTGTTTAAAGGTTTCTTATCAAAATAGGCAATCGTGAAACAAACATTCTTCAAAACATAATTTAAGTATTTTTAACCGTAGGTAAAACGAGTTTTATCTAGAACTTTGTTCACCTTATTTTGATTCAAATCACATCCACAGGTGGCGTGGTAAAAAAATGCAGTGAACCCAGGTCCGAAACATATCGAGGTCTGTTCCCGCGCTTCCCCTGCCTCGCGGGCGGCGCGGCGCGGTTCACCCTCATCACTTGACGTTTTTCTCCTAACCTTTACGCCGCACCGCCGACTCACACAAACAACCCACAATGTGGACTTAACACATGAAAAATACCCGGTGGGTGGTGGCAAGAAACTACGCAGCGTTCGTTCGCCTCTCATCTTGCTGTGAGAAGTGAGCTGCGTTGGCTATTGTTTGTTAGTTACTTTACTACAACATGCATGCCATCGTAATAATCATAAATATCTAGGTTGGCTCTCAAAAATAGCAGTGGTAGTAGATAAAAGGGAAGAACGTAAGTGCCTAGAGAGTTATATGGTGACACTCTACCGGACTAATGGACAGAAAAACTGTAATCAGATAGCCACAGATACTAAGAATAACGCCATAAGAATGTCTGGTCTGGTTTGGCTCTCGGTATATCGTCATAATAACGAACAAGTGGTGCAACCATAATTTCTATTTATGAGCTTATATAAACAGATCTAAGGAATGTCATGATTCGAGTCATGAACACTATCAGAACTAGACGAAGAATCATGCCTCGTACAACATTCGATCCGAGGGTTTGATGGTAGATTTCGTACAACATTGGGGATTGATTAATAAATTTAAGCACCGCAATTTAAGAGAAATGCATGCACGTGACGAGTCAAAGGTGACTAGCGTCACTACTGCCTAAGCCAAGTGCAATTACGTGTTTGTGAAACTGCGTCACCCATCACCAACTATTACGCTGCAAATAGGTCGAGATTGTTTTGTTATAGTAAAAGATTACCTTTCGGCGGCTAAATGAATTAATGTTTGATATGACGATGACAATCACAAAGTGAGTTCCATTACTATGAGTCACTGGCTCGAGTGGCTGACGGCAACGATCTCGGAAGGTGGTTAGGTTAGATGACGAATCGGACGAGTCGCGTGGGGCAGTCCAGTCGCCGTTTGCCGGAGTCGGGGTGGAACGCCGGCTCTTGGTCACCGACCTCTACAGGTTCCAACTTGTTACAATTTCACTTTTTCTTTCTACCCGCCAGGATAAAGTTACTGGTATCAGGCGTCCCTCTCGCTCAACGTTGGAAATTTAGATTTTGTAGCCCAATTTATTCCAGAGTTTAGGAATACTTTGTGCTGTTACACAAAAACAAGTTTGAGAGACCAATAAATGGGTGTTAAACGCTTTAGAATTTAAACGTAGGAAGGTTGGTACCCAATAGCAGAGAAGTTATGATGTTGCGAAGATATTTGGCAATGTCTCAACGTGTGCAAAAGACATCTTGAATCGTAATAAATGAGGCACACGAGGAATTTGCCGTTACAGTTTCAGCGTCTGACATTGCAATAAACATGATTTCGTAAAATGGGGAGTTTATTGAACCCGCGGGACTACTCATTATCGCGACTGATGAACTCGTCACTACCATTGTTCCAGTCTGCCATACTTACATGGTAATACCTTTTCGATAACTAGGTAAGTACCTACTCGTACGTCACGAATTCAATTCAGTCAGACAGATATTTTATTCAGACAGAAGCTGTAGTAATGAATATGTAGTTGAATTATGGGATTTGTCAATGGAGCCGAAAACACATGATAACATACGAATGGGTACCTCGCATCGATAATTTATTTAAATCCGTGTCACGGCTCCATACGCGACGTCAATACACTCCTGATTTGGAGCGATCTGAAGTGAAAAGCAAAAGATCCTCTACTTTTATATGTAAACAGTTGAACTGTCAAGAACGGGCAGTGAACCGGGCTCGGAGTCATTGCCCTGCCAATGCCGGTTAAAAAAACGCATTGCCTCCTTCTATCTAACCGGCGACGATGACGCGATGCGTTTATAATAATATCAAGAAAAACTGTTGCCAATACTACTTTTCTCTTGTGTTATAAAATGCTTGGTAATTCGTGCTGTTATTTATGCTTATAAATAATCAAAAGCGAGCAGCGAAACAAATTAATTTGTTTAAAAACAAAAGCTCGCGTTTTGCGCGAAATGATGACTAACATGAATTTTAAAAACTGATTACTTACATAAAATAAAAATTTCCAAATTTTTGCTAATATTGGTAAAATACTAAAACCTTTATTCAAATTGCCATTGCCACCCATAGCTTGTCGTGTGACACGCAAAACGGTAACTATAGTGCTTCCTTTGTTCATATTTAATTGTGCAAGGTAGTAGAAGTAATTGCCCAATGTGGTTACACATCCATAATGACCGTAACCGCATCTGGTACCGTCCCACAGCTCCATGCTGGTCAATGTCTCCTCGGACGGTGCTTTTGACCGCACCAAGGCCGTCAGGATAGGGGTACGTGAACTTTATGACGTCCTCTTCATTCTTTTGCCTATTTTTCAAAAACACGGCCTGTTTCATTTTATATTGTTTTGTATAAAAACATCTTCATTTACAAAGCATGTGTTAGGTTATAGTATCACAATAAGGTTTGGACTAAAGACTATTTTTTTAAGTAAGTTAGGTAGGGAATAACATACCAAAATTTCCTTATACACTTAGTTCATGATGAAATAGCAATGGTAATTTCGGTTGCGGTTTTAAACTGATAATGAACTTGTTCCAAAAACCTGTCAGTCTGTTTTGGACCTAATTAGAATTGAAACATAGCCTTTTATTAGCAGCAACGATAAAATAACCTACTGTATATAAAGGGTTATTAGAACGAGGTACATGAGTGGTGCGAGGGCTATGACCTGTAGAAAGAGACAGAACGACAACAACTGTGAAGTTCGTACGGTTCTCTAGCCGGAGACAAAAGATTTCGTTTTCTTTAAGTTTTACTTTAGGCAAGTAAATGAATAAGTAATTGAATGGCATTATTCTAGAATGGGCTTTAGCTCTATTTGTTTGGTTCTATTCTATGCAAAAACAACAAATGATGCAATCTTGTAGTTTTACGCCCTCATAAACGTCTCTTACCATGATGATTATGTTACCTGGGTGGTGATAATTTTAATGAAACACAATGTCAGGACAAACTATAAACATCTTATAATTTGATAGTAAGTAACGTTTATAAATGGGGATTCATTTTGAATCCTAACAATAAGAACCTAACCAGTTGCTGACTAGTGTTCAACGAGTACTCAAGGTAGTGCCTAGTGCCTACTCAGATGCAAGTAGGTCGTCCGTGGCTGCAAGTAGGCATACGAGTTTAACCTATTTCGCTTGTTGCACAACGCTATCCTCGAGTATGATATTACATTCGTAGTTGGATGATAGGTAAGTATAATGCCCTAGTTGTTCATTTGATCAATACTACTAGAGCTGTTGATTTAAATTAAACCTGCCCCAATTTCCTTTATGCTTTATCGAAAAATACATTTAATTTTAGAAAACTTAAAATAAAGACGTGTACAAAAGCGAGCTTAAACCTAAAAAGAGTTCCCTTACACCAAACCTTGAGCATAGATTGAAATTAGAGTTAGAGGAATTCCATATAAAAGACTACAATGCAATGCTCTAAATTTTGGCATAACCTGAAAATAAGATTTAGTTTGTTGTGGTAGTCTCTGAAACGTATTTTAAATGAAGTCATTAATGATCTGCTTGGCATCTCATGTTACGATTTCTTTGTAATATGAGAACATCACAACAAACACATAAAATTAACCTACGTCCACGAGTATTATGATTATTTTTAGTGTTACTTACATAATATTAAGGTTAAAGAACAAGTTTATTTTCATAAAAACTAAACAGTTCACTTAATCGTATAATGAGATACAGTTTTTAACAAAAGTTTAAGTATCATAAATATAATAATGTTAACGCAAACAAGTCTCTACATTCATTTGACAGCCCCCACAGCTCAGTTGGTATTAGTAGCTCTGCCTTCTGTGCAAGAGGGCGTGGGTTCGATTCCCAAAGAGAACAAATATTTGTGTGTTGAACATATCTCTCTGGTTTGTTCTCTGCCTAGATGTTGTATTCTAAGAATGTATTTACAAAAAAAGTATGTAATGTATTATATCAGCTATTTGGTTCCCGTCGCACAAGCTCTACTTAGATTGGGGCTAGATAGTGTTGTGTGGATTGTTCAAAATATTTATTTATTTTGAGGTTTCATTATAACCCGTGCTTTGACAGTGTATTTAACCCGTGCATAGCCAAGGCGTGCCCAGTCCACTAGTTCGTTAATTATGTCCCTAAAGGAAGTCACCTCATACCTCTAATAATGACTGAGCAGGACCGTTCCTATCAAGTGTGTTTGACACTGCGTGACCTACATTATGCGACACAATTTGATACTGTAATCGCTCTCGTACTCTCGTGCTCTATTTTTTTGAAGCCAACCAATAAGGTTTCTTTATAGGTTACTATTCCGCCTGCGGTTTCGTTCGTGCGTTTCGAACTATACTTGTTTTAAGTTTTATCAAAATCTGTCCAGCTATTACAGCGTGTTCGAGTCGCAAACATTTAAACTTACGCATTAGTCACGTGTTTAGCTACAATGTAATGATAATAAGTTTAATTTTAATATGTTTTCAATTTTGTTATAGGTAGCTTAAAAAAATTGAGGAAGTGTGTAAAACATTCAAACAATGTGACGTAATTTAATGTTAGATAACAATCGCGCTACACGTTCCGGTCCACGATAATACGTCTGTTGTTATCGATCGCTTTGTATTGCGTAACGCGTAAATTGACGTCTAATTTTATTGGCTGACAAACGGCTGACCCATTCGCTAACCCTGCGCGTGCTCCTTCCTTGAGGGGACGGCGGATCACTGACCACAACTCCCGTTACCCACACGCATGAAAACTGTTTTTATAGATACAAGGAAATTTATTTTAGTCTCACCTATAGTAAAAAAAATAAGCGTCCGTAAATAAAAGGTAGAATATTAATGTAGAGTCACCGCACCGCGTTGAGAGCCGGTTGCTATCCGGCTCAAAGGATCATCAACGTTTTATAATTTTATAGCTCATTAAATCGAAGCAGTTGACGAGTGGATGGTGGTCATAATAGAATCCACAAGGTCTAGTCGAGTGGCCAAGCTCGTCGGGTTACATCCAGCTAGAGCCCTCCACAGTTGCTATTCACAAGCCTAAACAGAGTAACTGTTCAGTGCGGAGAGCTCTACGCTTCTAGCGCTGCGGTGCCTTCCGCGTTTTAAAATAGAAACACGAAGGTCGTGCCATTATTTGTGTTGAAACTTACCGCTATCATTTAATACAACATAAACCTTGAGGCGAAACGTACACGCGCGTAAACAAAATATCATTTAGGTATCTACATATTTTTTACAACTGGAAAAATAACGGGGCAGTCTTTAAAATGTAGCTTTGAATAGGTTGGGTTATTGTTTTGGTTTTTGGTATAACATGAATGTGCTGAGATGGGCGTGAGTTGGCGCTGTGTTTAGTAGTCACGTTGCGCACGCGCTGTGTGCGCTATATATCTTAACTCACGTGAGTTGTCGAGTTTTGATTGTAAGGCGCCAAACTGCAGCATTGATACTTTATGATATCGCTTAAATAAGAGATAAATCACGAACACTTATGTATGGCAACAATATTAAATTGCTTATCAATTTTATTTGGCGGATTTTGAGTCTGAAACCCGAAATTGATCTGCGTGGCTTTCTTTTTCTATTTGGCATTTGATTTTAGTTTATCATCGCGTATTTCTTGTTTCTAGGATTATACAGTTTCGGCTTTCACTGTCATTACGTCACAGTTTTTATGCAAGTTTAGAAGACTTGTAAAGTTGCCATTACAATAACATCTTAATTGATGAAACCGCACAGTGACGCGGTACCGAGTAGGTACCTACTGTAATTACAGTGACCGTGAGTACGCGGAAGTATCTATGCCGCCTCGCAGATAGCGTTTGCCGTACTTTATCAGCGGTGAGCGATGGCCTTCGTATAACACGTACTTGTTTCTGGCACAATGTCACTGAGCAAGTTTAATAATGAGATTCATTTTGGGACTTTAGCACCCGGTTAGATGACTAACATTTTAAAAGGTTATACTATTTTAGGAACTAAATAATATTCTTACTTTTTAAGTCAACTTAAATAGGTGTTTGGATTTGAATAAAAGGGAATATGAATAAAAGCAGTTCTTATATTCGCTATCACGTAATGACATAAAACATTGGTGTCCCTTTTATGCCAGTTAAAAGAGATGGCAACTAATTTTGCGGCCATTTTAGCTAGTGGAGGACTCAGTGACCATTATAATTTGTTAGATATATCAGAAAAATGAACAGAAGGAACGCTTGGTTATAATGAGAGTTTAAACAAAATACGATATTGTGATAAACGCAGCACAGCTCTGCTGTTGAATTGTCTTGTCTAAACAATCTTCTTGTTTATAAAAGCAATCGGCAGCGGTGGTATTGTTCAAACGACGAACTAATAATGATAACTGATTTGATTGATTTAATACGCAGCAAAATGCCTAGAGAACGGCGTTATGAAGGTATAAAAACTAGCAAGAAACAGTTGAGTGGCGTGAAGCCGTTTTACTTTAGAGTTTATTAGAAACATTCCCAGCCCAGCCTATGGTTGCTGAAGCATGATCTATTTCACCGCTATCCGGACTTACACGCATCGCTTTGTTCCGCTAAAACGTATGGTAGCTTTCCGCTCATTGAGTCCCTCTAGCCAGCAGGCATCTCGCTATTGCTATGGGGATCTATTACGTGATCTGTTAGAGGTTACACGTGTGCACGATAACGCCATTCGTGCTGTTTTAAATGTTGAATTCACTGCAATATCTCGATTTACCTTATCAGCAATATGTCTCGGTACTGACTTTTTACGGTAAATGCGCTCGGCAACGGCCGCCGTGTGGTGACATTTCCGTAATAATGTGATAATGCAAGGTTGCAGTATGACAGAGCATAATTTTTATATTTTAAATCTGCCTTCAAATCAGTTTTAAATAACGTACTTTACCGTCGTTTATGGAAATAAAAACGTTCACCTTCACATTTTGTGCTTGGTACTGCATTTTAAAAGGGCAATATTATAAATAGTACTGATATAACTGTAGGCAAGTGAGTTCAGGTGAGTAATAAACGATGTATTGGTAAAGTAGATTATGCAAGGGCCTGCACTCTGAGTAGGTATCTACTGTACGCATGAGCCGTGCCGTGATGCAACTCATAGGTATTGTTAGCCTGGTAACCAGTAATGACGTCATTACCCGGCTGGCATCACACTAGCTCTAAGAATGCCACACTGCCCTAAAAAGGTATGAAGTTATGAACTCGTTATTTATGACGATACTGATAACAAACGACGCGCGTTATCTACTGATGCCTGTTGAGTGTCCATCACCTATCAGACGCCCATTCCGATTCGAAAACTGCACGTTAGTATAATAAGATGACAATCAAATGCATTTATAATGGGCGCAACTAATAATAGCTGCGAATTGCGTTGCAGCAGTTGCGCCAGGCCGGCCGGCGCGATGGCGGCATGGCAACTCGTTCTTGGAAAGAATTATTGAAGCTAGGAACGAACGGCGCGACGCACGGCCGTGCGGGCGGTAGGCTGCTCACATCACGACCCGACAAACACAGTCCAGCATTATTGCAGTACTATTGCTTTGCAGTTTTACGCAGAACAAAGGGCTCCTGGGAACTATTACCGCGCCTGACATATTATTGCAAAGACTGTTGCCACCGCTAATTACATCTATGCACGTGCATTGTTTGCTTTATGACTATCAACGCAACGATTTAAATGTTACACAGTGGAATGTTTGCTTAGTGCTACCAGTAAAAACCAGCTGGCTGGATATAGCTGTAGGTGCCATAATGAGTGTTTGGATGCGGATATACGAACTGAATGCGCACATATTTGCATCGCATGTAGGCAGAGTGCTGGCAAGGCCTCGCTTCGCTCTAATAGCTGTGTCCTCAGCCAAGGTTTGCGAGCTGACGTCAGGCATCTACGCTCGGTAACAAGAGATTTGCACCTACATTATAAGGAGTACTGTATGCATTTGTTGCTAACTAACACGGGCTATAAACGGCACGGAGCGGCGCGGCTTGAGTAAATGATGAACGCGACGTGTGGATGGCAAACGTGATATAATATGGATCGGGCAGGTAGAGCGATGGCGCTGGCTGGTTGGCGTAAGTGGTGCGCAGGAACAGGTTCCGCGAGGAACACATGTGGGCAGGTCGCCGACCTCAGGGACGATAATCCGAGCCGGCACCGCCACGCCAGCCGGCCGGCCGGTCGCTGCCCAGTGCACATTCAACCCAACAGGGATAATTAATTTATCGGTGCAAAAAACTCAAATCGCTATTTAGCATTTACCCTGCTTGTAAAATGCATGAATATTTATAAAATTCGAATATATAAATGCCAACACGTAGAGCAAGGTTAAGATTTTTGATCTGAACAAAGAGACTTCCATTTCCGTTAAAAATTCAAGTACGTGTCGTGAAAAATTTTGCAACTCAGGGTTTATTTTAGGTCGTGATCTTGAAACTGAAAGCGTTGATTGACGGGTTGTAAATGAATAAGTATAATTGCTTCAGTTTTGGCCAGCGCTGTGCAAAAAAGTTCGAACAGTTGGCAACGTAACGTGATTATCTATCTAGTTCGGCGACATAGTGTCTGGGGCATACCATTGTGTTTTGCTGCACCAATAATACTCGGCGAGCAAAGTCAAACATTTGCGTGGGCGGCAGACACCGGTGCAAGCTTAGATAATACTAAACCGATAGCAGGTAGTAGGGCTCTTGGTATCACGACGTGAAAGCTCCGGAGCCTTATCATCGGTCCTGTTATTCATGCAAATCTACATTTTATTGTACATAATTTTAATTTTGATGTGGCCTACATTAAAATTAAATTATGACCAGACAAAGTTTGTCAAAAGCAATTTTAAACAATGTCGATTTTCTGAAAAAGTGATCATCTTCTGATACTGACTGTACCTAATTAATATTTTCTTTTTATTTGTCATCCACTCCTTACCTTCTCTTTTGTCAGCAACAAAGACTTTTGTCAAGAACAAAGACTTAGGAAGTTTATACTGGAAATGTTAGTCTTATTGACTCGTATTTAAGCCTCATTTCGTTTGACGGCCACATGCACATCTATAAAAAATACCCCGAGCTGCAATAATAATGCAAAAACCAGTAACTGTAATTTATTTGCCGGCTCTTAGATATCGAACTATTAGGAACTTGATTTTTCTACTCTACAATCTAGAGCTACGTAGCACGGAGCCTCGTAGCACTCGTAGCCCTTTCGTAGCACTTCTACACGTACAATCGCTGGAATTCGGAAAAACATATTTTGACAAGAGCATTCTTCTTGTCTTGTAAGAAAAAGAATAGTTTGCAAGTACTCATTACTGAAATAGGTGTTGCGTAATATGTAACAGTGAGAAGAAACTCCGGTCCGCCCACAGCACAGCGGCATCGCAATCGCGTGGCCGCCAACATCGTCTACAAGGTTACATCTATTCACAGATTACATAAAATTTACTCCACGCGTGGGCTTGCCAACACAACAATACAATACATATTAGCAAGTTGTTATTTTGTTAACGTATTCGGCGTGTCATTCAGAAAATTAGAGTGTAAACTAAAGTTTTATTTGTTGTAAAACATGTATAAAATGATGCCAGTATGTTTACCGACTGACGAAGTGACGAACTTTATTTGCATGACAGAAAGTGACTTATTGAAGTGATACTTTGTAACAGAAGTCAAAGATGTATTTTATTCAGTATAGTATCACAAAGATCACTTTGAAACGTTTTAAAGCTAGATGAGTCTAGGTCCACGCGACCAAGCCTAGAAGAACAGGCAACAAACTACGGCTTGGTTCCTACCGTTTTTTAGTAGCATTTTGTAGTACAGTGAAAGTGTGCGTAAACTATAGGTCTGGTAGTTTATGAAATAGAATGTATTCCCAGATATTGCGATGCTAAATTAATACCAAGGATTTAATTGTTCTTCATGGTCGTAGCCTCGTAGGGCTGCGTGGCGTGAGAGTGTAGGCGTGTGGCACACAACAACACCCGGCCTTTTCCACTACGCAATACCAATGCTAGTTATTCCTGAAGGGCAAGTCCCACTTCATTTAGAACATTTCGTCTACGAAATGTTATTTACGTTTTGCCTATTTTGTCTCTCTCTATTGTATGGAGAAAAGATGAGACAGCAAAAATACGTTACGTATTAACGGTCGAAACGAGTTGTTGTCTCATCAATTTTCTATTCAAAAGAGAGAGACACGTGCTCACACGAAAGCTACATTTGGTAGTCGAAATGTGGTAGCAAAGCTCCGACTTCGGGTACTGCTTATAAATACCGCTCTAGTGTCATTCGGCGACCGAGGTGTCAATTTCAATCCAGAACACAAGAACCGTGACTCCGTGATACTTATTTAAAACGAACCTGTTTCTATTTAATTATCATGTGGCGAACGTGTGACTGGCTAATGAGTTAGTAACGATAGGTGTCATAGTATCTGTGGAGCTGTTTGCTGTGGCTGTCGATAACTCACGCAGCAATAAACACATTTATGTCAATTTTACAATGGTGTTGCATAACCGGCCGCTGCGCCGCGCCTTGACATTGTACGACACACTGAACTGCGCACGTGGATCGTAAATCATAATATTATGTGCACACGCGTGAACGCAATTTATCTGTGTTTTAGCGAGACCAAGCTACGACACTTAACTGCTCCGCTCAGTGTATACCTTATCAAAGAATTTGATCTCGAGTCCAGTGTACAACCATCTTTATTCTGAACTAACTTCTGTTGTGATATGTTATTGTAGGTAGTTAAAATGTACTTCTATGTACTTAATGCAATTTATCTGTGTTTTAGAGAGACCAAGCTACGACACTTAACTGCTCCGCTCAGTGGGCACCTTATAAGAGAATTTGATTTCGAGTCCAGTGTACAACCATCATTATTCTGAACTAACTTCTGTTGTGATTTATTTGTTGCATATAGTCAGTATTTTATGTAAATGTATTGAAACTACCTTTCCATATAAATAAATAAATATTGTGAACAATCTCCACAGCACTATCTAGCTTCAAACTAGCAGAGCTTGTACGATGAGAAATAGCTGATAAAATACGAATATACATATCGATGCATTTGTGTTGTATTTACCTACACCTTGGACTAACAATACAAAACGAAGTTTATTAAACTCTAGTTCGCTTTGTTCACAACAAATGATAATTAAGCACATTTCCAATAACCATCTGAGTATAGGTAAGTCATTCGTACGCAAACGTTTTTGTTTAAAAAGCTGCATTACATACCAATACTACAAAGTGATAGATTTTTATCACTATTGTCACGCGTTGCAAACATAGGTAAACGTAAGCAATACTTGTTATCAATAAGTGCATAATATGTCAGTGACTCCTTATCTGTCCACGACTTTTGAATTAATAGACAAAGTGGATAAAACAGCGCACATTATTAAAAAAAATACAACTCATTTAGTACAGTCAATATCAAAGTAGATTGACCATTTCGGTTATTAAATTCCTTTTTTATCTGGATTTGTCAAACGGATGGCAACTTCTTAAGTTTGCAAATAGTTATGACTAAAAACTGATCATCAAATAAAGGTGAAAACTGGTACAAGTTCAAGCTGGTTTAAGAAATATTCGAACTTTACAAAACAGTAATACCAATCTATTTTGATACTGATTGTACTCTACTAATAGCGACAGGTTAGCTGACGATGTTATGAGGATTATATTTCAATCTCTACATATCAGAACCAGAATCAGAATAAATAATTCACAAAGACAATATATTATATTGCTATGTGTAACAAAACCTTGGCTCGTCAAGCGTGATTTATTAAAACTTTAGAGACAAACGCACTCAATACTTGAAATTGTGACAGGTCGGTACATAAACCCTTTTATTTTATTTTATTTTTATTATCTTAGGAAAACTTACTTACTTACTTAAGGCTTATCAAAAGTTTCCACTTACATAAGTTTTAAAGAACTATACATATATCCTGAGGTATGCAAGCAAAAACGTGGATATGATGGCAAGATAGCTATTAGGTATCCTGCATTAGCTAGTCCAAGTCGTGATGTAATAGCATCAGCGGGACGTACACGGGTATTACCAACGAACACCTGTTGCGAGAGAAAGTTGCACCAAACGACCATTCTAGAAATATCTCGCCGAAGGCAAGTTAATACTCTATCTCAAAAGGAAACTGAACAAAGGAAACTAATATGTAATTACCGGTTGCAAGTTTGCAACACAATAGATTATCAGCTAAATGCCAGGACTCAGCGCTTTGATGTGCATCTGTGGATTGAGTCATGCATGCGTCACAAAGAGTTTATAGGGTCACCCACCATCGAACAAAGCAGCTGACATGCAGGGTTTCAGAGATTATTCAATGCGCACTTGATGTACCTACTTAATTTCGTCAGAAGTAATTTCCACTTAATATTCATAAATCATTCTCACACAACGCATAACTTGTACCGTTATGTTGGACAGGTTAGGTTCCTTTATTAATTGAAAGTGCGGTTTCATGTTTCCTCATTAGAATGACCTAAAAGACTTGAAACCACAATGGAAACTTCTATATGCAAATATGGTAGTGAGTTGAGCACGAGCCGCCTGCTTGCTATATACGAAAGCGAGGACAAAGCGTATCACGGTCTGATTGAAGTTCTGACCGGCCACGTTCCGCGAACACTTTTATACAATTCAAACCTAATTACTATCTCTTACTACCTACATTGAAGGCACGCTATAACGATTATATAAATTGTTAGTTATTATCCACTACGAATTTCCATAAAGGTCTTTGTTCACTGCTTGCTGGAAACTTCGCAGTTTCCGTGTTTTTGTTGTAACCTTGCAAAGCTTATTTTAGCGCATTTGAATCTTCTATGTACATAAATCGTTACTTTACCGGCTGCCTGTCAGTCAGTGGACTGCACAGGGCACACACCCTTACAACCTAATAGAAACATGCAATCAAGAGGTGCGGAAAAGGAACTCCGAAAAGGTATAGCTCTGCGAAGAAGTTTATCCCAAAACGATCAAATTTGTTTCCAGTCACCTTCAGAACTGATCCTCCGAAGCTGTACCGATGTTTTTATATTTCTAAGAATAAAATGTATAGTAAGTAAAAAGTGCGGTGGTGTACGTACAAACAGACTTACCCGCTTCTTGCGCGGGTGGAGGTCCTCGTAGTCCATAGCGATGCCTTCGTCGCTGAAGGAGGAGGAAGCAGGCGGAGGGGAGGGGGTGCCGGACCGCCATGACGAGCCGGAACTGCTGCTGGCGCCCGGAGACACTGACGAGCGACCACCCCAGCCGGCACCTTAACAAACAATCAATCTTAATACTTTTTGCAAACTAGTATGCCATATTTTCAAAATAAAAACCCTATTTTCTTATGTAAACTTATGTTTTATGCGCTTTTTTTCTAGATCAACACAAAGATTTGGAACAAACTGGTGATTTCCTTTTATCTATTAACATTTCGGACACAATAACCATAGTTGAATTTCTTATTTTTTGATTTGGCATCCAAAAATAATTGTGATAATGTCGTCGAACCTTTAAATTCTCGTAGAGACATACTTCACAACAATAAACCTGGGGGCTAATTCTCGGGCCGATCTCGATCATTTTGCAATTTTATTTTATTGTTTCTTTTCAAAGAGAGAATGGATGATTTCCTTGAGTAATTCATCAACGACCTCTTCGTAAAAGCCTCGACAGCTACGATATACGGAAAACTTAGAAAAAGTGCGGAGTTGTGAAAAGAAGCAATAAAATAAAATTGCAAAATGATCGAGATCGGCCCGAGAATTAGCCCCCTGACCCCTAGCCTTGGTCGAGACACAATAGTATTTTTATTATGTCTGGAATCGGCGCTAAAAAGGTTTGGGAATCGACGAACACCAGAAAGGTTCTTAGGTTTTTTTCGTCTTTTTATATTACTATCTTATCTGTGCTTATGGGTACTTTAAAGCTTTAAAGATGTAAATTTAAATGTCTTATACCATATGAAATGAAACAATGACTACAACCTGCTTTTCGTTTTCTGAGAGCACGCGAGTTTATTATTGTATTGTCTCTAAGAGTTAAGTACTCGTAAAATTGAAAGTATGAAAGCGGTTATTCAAATTAATGCTAGTGCATGCTTCAAAAACGGTAAGCTTGGATTATTTCGACCAAAATAATGAACTGTATGAATTAAATGTTATAAATACCGAAGCGGAACTATGGGCCACTTTCACTGAGATGGAGCTATTTTCTAGCGCACATGTGTACGCAGAATCAACAGTGGCACTTCTCAAGAGGAATCGTTAAGTTTTATGGAGGCATGAACCGCCAAAGCTCTGCATTACGATTGCGTAATCTGTGGGCTTGCATTGCATCTAAATTAGGCCTGTGATTAATTCAAGGAAGCAGTCAATTAGCTATAGCTAGCTACCATGGTGTTTATATGACGCCTACGGAAAAATACGATGCATAGGGCATACGAATTTGCAAATACTTGTCTAAGCATTACGAGATTCGGAGATATTTATAATAAATAGGTCTTCATACTTCCAAACTACATGGTAACCAGAGTATAAAGAAAGTCAGCAATAACAATGGAACCATCAAATACAAAAATAGAGTAAACTGCTTCAAATATGCTAGTCAAGCAAGAGAACATTTCGATAGGTGCTCATCATGAGAACAGTGTTACGCCAAATACCTGTCTAGACTGTGGCTAGACGTCTCGTCTAGACGCTATACACATTTTGCAGATTGAACATGAACACAAGCATAGTGGCTGTTTTAATAAAATGCATTCCCTTAGCGTTACAGCCATTAAATCCCAGACAGGTGATATAAAATTAAAGTAATAAGACGAAACTAGAAATTCATTGTTTTAATTATGAAAGTGCGGTGCCAGACTGTTGGGCAAAGTATTATACGGACGCATAACATAGCATGACGTGACGTATTGGCAGTGATGAAATAACAATGCTTGTGAATGAGGGAACGAGGAAAGAACCGGTGGTGATACTGCTGCCAGGTTCGAGAAACAGGTAAGTGGTTCCTCGAAGCAATAAGAGGCGATATGCGAGAGATGTTGATTTTTCCTCCCGGAGACAATTAGAACCGGTCAAGGTAACCTCACTGCACACTTATTAAATCTTTATGAGGATAACAATACTAAAGGTTAAACAACTTGAAAACCGGCTTCACAATTAAAAAAAGATTACCATACTGAAAATATTGTTTCGGGGAATCCTGATTCTAAGAACTGCCCGCTTTTAAGTACAGTTGTAATAAATAAAACCTACTCATAAATGAGACTCATTATGATGGCAAACCACGCTATACTACAGTGAAAGTCTCCATCAAAATAGAACAAGTCATTCTGAAGTAATCGGAGTCTGTACTCTGTACTAAATTAATAAAATATGTATGATACGAATACGCCTTGCCTCTTTTTTTAAGTCTGGTAACAAGTCTTTTAGGTAGACATTTTCTCAGCAGTGGGACGAAATAGGTAAAACTAAAAAAAAAGTAAGTTCAAGTTGGGACTGGGCGAGTATTCACTTACTAGGACGCGGTGAGTTGGGTGAGCAGCTAAGCGACATGAGGACGAGAGCTGCATTGCACTCGTTCATCTGGTCGTTCGGCTCGCCGTAGCCCAAGTCGCAAGAGCTGCTCGGACCTCGCTTGCGGGATCTGCAACAAAATGTGCTATCAGGATCACTTTGAAACGTCGTACAGCTAGGTCTAGGTGCCAGTTCCAGGCAATCAAGACTGGAAGAACAATAACAAACTATGGCTTGGTTCCTACCTGATTGGGTAGTGATATACATAATCGTATGCACCGCATAATCTCGTAAAAAAAGTTACTAAAATAAATACAGTGTCATCAAGTAGACAGTGGATCATCAATTGAATTGACGAGGGTAAATTTATCATCTCTCAGTACGAAAAAAATCCTAAAATCAAAAAATTCATATTTCGCGCGTCGTAAACTAAAGTTTAATTAAAAACAAAATTGATATGCCCGAGTAGGGATAGAGAAATACACATTTTTCATTTTTTTTTAACAAAACATAAATTCACTATTTGTTGTAAGCATGCTAGATTGATAAAAATGTTTATAAGAGATATAGCTGTCGCATACAAACTTAATATAAATTTAAATTGTTCTACAGAATTCAAAATTACTCGTAGCCAAGTATTACAATTTACGCGTATACTATAATTTTTAATGACATCAATAATAGTAGAGATGAAAAGGCAACCGGACTGGAAATTAAATAGAAAATAAACGCGAAGATGTTTACTTAAAATAAAGAAGAATCGTTTTTGGAATCCGCTTAGACGAAACTGGGAATACTGTAGTCGCCAGACAGGGCGATCGATTCTTCCGAGAACGCATTATGAACCTTTCTGAGAATAATCAATAATGAATTTGGTTTGGTTTTTTCTCCTGATTCTCAGACAATGAATAAATACTGGCAACAAAAAGAAAAAGCTTCTTCAAGATTCAAAGAAGTATAGATATAGAAAATCGTTTTATATTTCAGAGTAAAAATGTGACACAATCAACAAGTCTAGACTAGGTCTAAACTCGTTTGTTGACCCTACCCTAAGGTAGGTATAAAGTTTTAGGAGGCTCGGAGCGAAGGGTGGATTCCAGGGAGGGTGCGTTAGGCAGTTGCGCAACGCGGCGACGACCTAAACCGAGTGATTCTATCAAGTCACATAAGGACGAAGGCTTCGCCCGGAGCGATCACCCTTGCACCACCTTCTACAAGGAGGTTCGTTCAACTCGCGAGATTGTTGAACGACCTACCCCAGTACAGGTTATGTATAGTCTAGCCGTTTATGCCATAGCTTTTCTGAGTGGGAACCGACTGGCAGGCCAAATGTATGGTTCACACGCAGTTCGTATTATCCAAATAACACAAGCAATATTTTAATCTTTGCGATAACTATTTGTTGATATCGATAAAAAACAATACGTAGGTTGTTTCTGTCATAATCTTCAAATATGTACACATTGCTACCTTTTTAAATTTAGCTTTCTTTTAGCATCAAACGTTTGGAAGAAAACTATTTTTAGGGTTAAGCTTGTCTATGTACATGTCCTTTGTTATTACTTATTTGTAAATGTTTCCGTGTGCATTAAAATATTAAAGAGTAGGTATTTAGAAAAAAGCTCAATGACTAGACACTCTGAAAAGATTTAAACGCGCACCGATTCTAATGATCGTTATTTGTGTGACTTTCATGAAGCAAGCTGCATTTAGATAGTGTCGGCAAGTCAATGTACTCATGTCTAAACAAATACGTATGAGTAGGTAGTATTCAGTAGGTAAGTAGTATACAAGGTAGAGTTGTAAAGAAAAATATTACTACCAGGTTGTTATAAATAAAATAAAATAAGCATTTATAGAAACATACCAAACTTATCAGATAATAAAGAACAGGTTACAGGTGATGTGGGTATGTTATGTACGTTACCTACTAGTAGTTGTTTGAGATGCAAATAAGTTTAAAGATGACATGTTTATTTTCTATGACGTATCAACACCTTAGATACTTGCCTAGAAAGTAGGTTATAAAACGTTAAAAGCTGTGTAATCGTTAAATTCAGTTGAAATGACGTTTTACAGAAGATACCTTGCCTATACAGTA
Source organism: Thera britannica (assembly GCA_939531255.2). NCBI lineage: Eukaryota > Metazoa > Arthropoda > Insecta > Lepidoptera > Geometridae > Thera > Thera britannica. Next base: position 6,602,828 of record OW618048.2, read on the forward strand.
AAATGTGGTAGCACTGCTAGCTTCAATAAATCTTATTCTTAGAACTCCAATATTTATGAATTTGTACACAATCAGCATACATTTAAGGGACCTGATTTAATTTTGTGTTTAATACATATAGGCTTTTAAGTGGTGTTCCGTTTTAACCGACTCAATATAAAATCGATGCATAACTAGAATGCGAATAACTTGTATGGCATGCATTGACCGAGGGTGTGACGACACGCACAGGCTTTGAACTCGATTTTGTTGAACTCGTAGGCAAAGTTCGGGAGAGGGAACGCGTCAGAGCCGGCCGGCGCGCCTGCCCCCCAAGCCAATGACTTCAGCCTTCTGCGACCTAACGTTCTTCTCACCTCAGTCAACTTTACAATTAAAATAAACCAAATTGAAAGAATCTATGGAGATGCCTATGTCCAGCAGTACTTCTTATAAATGCTATAGATATTTTGTACATGTCATTATTGCGTCTTACACAAGCCTTACATATACAATGTACGAGCAATAAACACCCAAATCCCAGAGAATTAATTTTAAAAATAAAGTGGCGAAAACCAGTTATCATTGGTTTGATAATGTTCAACGTGGTTGATTTGGCTTTTGACCAAGCAATTCAAACTTGCAATGTAACAAAATTCGTGTTAATTCCGCGAGACGGCCGAGCAGGAATCCGATTAAATTTAAAAAAAACGCTACACAGTCGACCTACGAACGCACCCTAGATACAAAGTGTATTCACCCCGAGCCGCTTTGACCTTCCACCAGGTTCGTTATCCGATCTCAAATACATAGATAGACGATAATTATGCTAGAGTGTAGTCATCGTAGTAGGTCGTCTATTCTGTTCACTCTTACCATCTGTATCGCAACAATAGATATTCGTTTTAATTTATTTACAGGTTAATCACCGATTTACAAATGAAACGCTCCGTTTCGAGCGTTTGCATGACCGGACGCAGTGTCCTGTAAACCAAATCATTTTGCTTCGGGCTCTTATACATTATGCATCCATTCAAAGATACGTCCAGTCGCTGAACCGTTTATCTACCTTTGGTAGAGCTAAGAAGAGAATTGAAATTGTTTCCAGTGATCGGTGGTTACAAACGTTCTGTCCATAGAGCGGGAGGTGAAGTGAAGCGGCGGGGTCGTTTCTGAGCCGAGTGCCAGTGGACTAACGACTTGGCTCTCGGAGGTGACTTTGCTTTTTGTTCGCGATAATGGGGATGCTCAGCTCGGGCCGCGCCGCCTTCGGCCGCCGGCCGGCCGGCCGGTGCTATGCGCCCGTCACACAAATAGCGTTCTGACGTAACTCAGCGCTGATGACGTAACGCAGCAGGTACATCAAGCACATACTACGTTGCAGAACAATCGAGGGTTGCAGTAGATTGCTCATGAAAACTGTTTATTTTTCTATTGATATTAACTCGTACTTTGTCAGGGAGGGCCTGATGACGTGAGTTTGGAAAATGGGTTGTCGCGGGTTGTAGGTATGAAATTATGTGCTTTTTGTGTTTTTTATACGACACAATCGGCAGGCTGTGATATGTTTCGCCACGGTCACTGGCCGGCGCGCCATCCATAGCCCCGGCGCAGTACCAGCTGCGCACACACTTGCCACACGCTGGCTGTGTCGTAGTACACTACACGCGTAACATTGAGAACGGCCTTGCCGCTGATTACTGGCTTCGAAAACGACATTGTACATGTACGCCCGTTGCAAAAAGATTTCTATAGTAAAACAAAACCGTACGGTACGAGGCGACTCGTTCACTAAGAGTTTCGCACCGCAACTGTAACTTTACCACCATCATAGACAGAATCCCATTGCGTGAGATTCCAAATTCTGCGTTGGCTCGGAACTCCTACTAATCTAAAATATTTAACAAAAATCTTGCAAATTTTTGTTAGAAGTAGTAATAGAATTGAAAAGCTAGGAAGTAATCCGTCTACTAATCACTCTTATAGCTCAGAGACGTTTAATTACTCATCGCTTCTCGAAGTGTTCACTGTAATATGTTTAAACGGGGTAATTTATAGTAAATAATCCCTATTACACAGGTAATTATGTCTTGATGGTTCCAATATGGTCGAAGCGAACGGAACCTAATGGCGATTTCTCTTCCCAACGTCCGCTTTCGTAGATTTTCTTTTACACCACGCTCTGTGCATACACGTTGTCGTTTTAATGTAGAGTCATCATAAAATATTAGACTGCAAACATTCCACGTCTTATGTAACTTGCGGACGTAGCAAAGATAAGATGCAGACGCAGTTTCACAAACATTATACCTCAACGTGATTCGTTCTAAATGAGAACTGCCGCTAATAGCTCACCAATTTACATCAGTATTCCCAACCGGCATTACATAATGTAATACAAACGCTTCCTCGTCGACTCAATGTCATACTATGATAATGAAATTGAAAAATAACCTGAAGACCTTCAGCAGTCTATTGTTCGTGCAAGTTGTTTGTCAATGCTGGTGATTGTAGTTTTGCTCGGACTCAGAGCTAATGTCTTTTTTGCTGAGTTGATGTAGGTCGGGAGTGCTATTGCGCTGTAAAAAATGAGATTCGCTGTACTACCTAATCGACCTCAAGCCTCATGCCTCAAGCTCGTCTCCTTCCGCGGATGACATCACCCTGCTCGTATTACTCTTATAGGTGGTATTCATTTCGCAGTTAATAATTTAAAGTTGTTTTTATATTCCACGGGGATTGCTAGCCATGGACCGGCCCATGATGGTATTTAACTTGTTGTTGACATTTTAAACTTCTTTGCGTCATTATGATACGCACTTACATTTAAATGCGAGCTTCAAGCTTTGTTTAAAACAACAATAATTAATACACAAAAAGACCGAGAGTTAAAAAATAACCCATACCGAGGTAGAGGTTGAGGTGACCCATAATAAGCCCGGCCGGTGCGGGCATGAAAACGATATTGGATTGGCGTTATTAGTACTTGTCATACCGTGACGTACGAACACAATGAAACAGCGATTAACGTACAACACGACTCAATTCTCTGAAAATTGAAGTTCAACAGTTTTTGTTCCCGTGAACCGGTGGAATAACCTGCAGGTAGGTTGGCGCAAAGTCAGATGGGCGGCGAACGATCCGGTGAGTAATAGCTCCCGGTAAATGACGAGCACGCGACCAACTTCTTTGTTCAATGCCAAATTCTTTTTGGCAAACCAGATTTGACGTCGACAACTTATCAACTCTCTCTTCAACTTCTCATAATGACGACGTTAATTTGAGGACCGAATAGAGCTTAAACATTATTAAACTGTTGCATAATGTTGAAACCATTTTTGTAACACTTTCCCAAGGTAGCGGCACCTGCCAAATGAGATAACGGGCCTCCATAGCGGCAACGAAAGCAAACGTATACTCAACGAGAAAGTGGCACCCCACCACTGCCCGCGGCCAACCCGTCGTAGCGCGCCTTCTCTTTGCATGTTGCGCAAACGCATGCGGAATGTAATTCAATGTCTTTTAGCTTTATTTATTTTCATGCTGCAAAATAATTTGCTTAAACTATGCCGCTCTCGTTTTAATAGCGTTAGTCAGTATAGCAGACGAAATCACGTTCAGTATACATAGTTTACTTATGGTTGTAATACATTATTACTAAGTCACCATGGCCGTCCGTGACACTGGAATAAGTACCTCATTACAATACAACGAATTTGCATTCAATAATCAGTAACTAAATCTCGACTCAGTCCCCAAAACAAATGTTCATCATAAAAGGTCCATCGACGGATTAGTTATTCTATACATGTCTAGATATCATTAGATAATGTGATCTTTACCTGGACAAATCTTTTGATTCATTCATTCAAATTTGAAATGCTAAATGCTGATCATTATCAGTTATGCTCGAGTAATGTTCTGGACAGATACGCGCTGGCGGCGGCGCTGAGCTGACATTGAGTTATCGATCAAAGTCTTAAAGGTGTTGCTAGCTAGCTGCTTGCGAGTCTTGCGACATCAAAATGCGAGTCGTGATGCCGCCCTACTGCCCGACTCAGGATGCTGCCTCACCGTTCTATTAAGAATCCATTCACGTAGATACTTGTTGTTACTTAAATCTGTATCTGGAACTACTTAATAATTCCAATATCCTTCTCATTTCAATTCGAACCTTCAAAATCTGTTCTATTTACATCTTCAATTGATTACCCAAATTAGGTGTTGCTTTGGTATGGCGTTTGCGGGTATCATTGTAAGTATGCGGTATTTTCTAGTGTGTGTGCCGTTCCATTTCGAAACTAGGTTACCGTGTCACATGGCGGCCGCGCCAAGTACCAGCCGAATGCGACGCCATCTTTGTGTTTGGTTGATTCATGGTCCTATCGAAATATGTTAGAAACTAAACCTTGGGCATGCAAAGCTCACGTAACAATTGAAGTATTTGGTATTTATAAAAGTCAAATGGAAATAATTAAAATAAAAGTTAGTCGGCAGCAAACAGCTAAAAGAAAACGAATACTTGCAAACTTTCACTTTGCTATGGTCCGGCCCCGTGATTGCGAAATTTGTTCCAATCGCTGCGATGGTATCTTTATCGAATCGACATCCAAGAAAGCAACTCTGCAAGTTATTAGGTACTTATTCTTAGTACAATGCATCCTATCCATAGTTTATTTGGGCTAAGCCAACTTGGCATTAATATTTTCAAGCAATTTTTCACTGGCTGCAATATAAATATGCAAATTAAGGCAAATACTTATGCCAATCATAATCAGGTTAACCATACGTAATGATATTGAAATTAGCTAGTAGGTAGGGAGGTTACTGCTTATATTTTTCACACATTTTCGAGACGGTGACCTTTATTTGAGATAAGGTACATTGTCGTTCCTCTATGACTATAGGATTTTGGTTTGTTTTCCCCCTACCTGGGACACCTGTTTTATTTCATAAAATGCACAGCAAGAAAGAGCGATTGGAATGTTTCATACCGTCAAAATGTAGAGTCTTGTACAGATAACACTAAACTTGACGCTAAAATCGTCTTTCAGACGCTTACCAAATATTCTCATCGGCAAATTAGAAAGTATGTAACGTTGAAGAAGTAAAAATAGCGATGTTTACTGTGATCTGAAAGCAGATAACTCCTTTAAGCGTGTTACGCTAGGCGCCTCTGAATAAACCGATGACAAGACAATACCTACTTACCGCGCACCTTGAACTGCAGCTTGCGTCAGCGCAATCAACGCGACGCACGACACAGTTACAGAATCACCTAGTTTTAAGATTTTGGAAATGTACTCATTCTGTTCTCACACTTAGAGACTCAATCATTGACAAAATTAATTATAGATTTAAATTAAAAATCTTCTTTCCTTTAAACCCGGTCGGCAGCCTACGTATTTGGCGCAGGCACGGATATTTTAATTTACTAAATTAAGAAAAAAGAACCTACTAGTGCTGTTGTTCCGGGTGGTGATAGTGGAATCAAGAAATCGATTCTGCTGAGCAGCTGACGACGACGACAAGGAAAATGCAGTAAGTCCTTGAATCTTTCAAGTCCTTGCTTAATCCTACCTAAACTATAGTCCTTCCTTTAGTGTATCCCATATTTTTTTTATAACGTTAGTAATTAACTTCCAAGATTTTTCATCCAAGAGAGTCGAGGAATATTAGGTTAGGTAGTAGGTTAAATAGTAGGCTCAGTGTAATAGACGAGCATAGAGATATAGAAGAAAGCATGGCTCAGCCTCCAGCTTCCGCCGGCAGTAACCCGATTGATATAATTTTTAAGTCCTTAAGACTTGTGCCAGATTTCGATGGAAATCCGCACGTATTAACGAGATTTATAAATCTCTGCGACCAGTTGGTCCTGGCTCACTTTAAACCAGAACCAGGCAACGATTTGACCAATCTAGCGCTTGTAAACGGAATTTTAAATAAAGTCTCCGGTTCCGCCGCTAGATTAATAAATTCGAACGGGATACCAGATAACTGGTTAGGTATAAGGAACGCTTTAGTGAACAATTTTGCGGATCACCGTGACGAGACCGCTCTTTACAGTGATTTATCCTTAGAGACCCAAGGTTCGAGTACCCCGCAAGAATTTTATGAACGATGCCAAAACTTATTCAGTACCATAATGACGTATGTTTCACTTCACGAGAACTTGAAAAGCACCATCGACGCAAAACGCGATTTATACCAAAAACTAACTCTTCAGGCCTATTTAAGAGGACTCAAGGACCCACTTGGATCCAGGGTACGTTGCATGCGACCCGCTTCGATGGAAAAAGCTTTAGAGTTTGTTCAGGAGGAGCTCAATACTCTCTATATGCAAGAACGCAGTAGTGGTTCAGCTAGTAAGAAAGACTGGCGGCAGCCAAACTTAAATGCAGCCAAGTTCAATCTCCCTATTCCCAACTATGTCCCCAGACTGACTGACGGATTCGGACCAATGAAACAACCCATTTTTACCATGTCTGGTCCATCTAGGCCCAACCCCATTCAAGCTTCACCTAGTCAGGGTTGGAGGCCTACATTTCAACCGCAACCACTACGTGGTCTTACTCACACGCAACAGATGTTCCGCGCCCCTCCACAAAATTACAACCCGCAAAATAACGCTTTTAGGATGCCTTATAGACCCCCACAGCAACCAAATAATTTTGGTAATACTTCGCGTCCTACTCCAATGAGTGGTGTTAGTAGCTATGTAGAAAGACGTCCACCAATGACGGGAATGACAGGACATGACTGGAGAAAACACGGGAATCCACCCCCGACTAACTACTTCAAAACTCGCGAAATTAACTTCAATGAGTTTGACGAAAATGACTATTACCCCGAGTATCAAGACTATTATTCGTGGGAGCAATGCCCCGATTATTACTACTATGACCAAGACCAGTATTATAACTCCGAGACCCCAGTAGTAGAGGAAGTTGTAGATCAGGCCTCTAATGAAAATTTTCAGAAGGAGTCGAAATCCGAAAAACCAAGATAGAAGTCAATTTCCACATTCAAAGGCAACTAGGTTACATCCAGATAGCAAATCCACCTTTAAAGTTCCTAATCGACACAGGTGCTAACCAATCGTTTATAAGCCCTGATGCCGTCGAGAAATACTTTCGTCACGTTCCTTTGAAATATGATCCATTTGAAGTGACAAACGTGCACGCGACTAGTATAAACAATTATTCTGTAACAATGCCTTGCTTCCAGGAATTTAATGACTCGAATGATATAACTTTGTACGTCTACAAGTTTCATAATTACTTTGACGGACTTTTAGGCTTTGATTTACTTGACGTATGGGACTCTAACATTGATTTAAAAAATAGGTTACTGAAAACTCGCTATACACAGATACCTATTCAGATGTATGATTCTAGAAATGCTAACTTGTACGAGGAAATTATTCCAGCTAATTCGACTAAAGTAGTTAGATTACCAGTTAATACACATGACGGAGAAGTATTAGTAGGCAACCAAACGATTTGTAATTGCCTTATTTCAGACTGTTTAACGACGGTTCAGAATAATAGGGGCTGGGTAGAAATAACTAACCCTACGTCTAACGATGTAATATTTTCTATGGATCGTCCTATTGAAGTTGAAATATTTAATATTGAATGTGACTGTACTGAAATTTTATCAGACCGCGCTAAAGATGTTTTATCTCGTCTACGGACCGATCATCTTAATTCGGAAGAACTCGCCAATTTACAGCGTTTGTGTTCTAACTACGCGGATGTGTTTTATCTTGAGGGCGAATCACTTTCGTTCACCAACAAGATCAAACATAAGATTAGGACTTATGACGAAATTCCAGTACATACCAAGAGTTATCGCTATCCTTACGTTCACAGGCAGGAGGTCAGAGATCAAATAAATAAGATGCTTGATCAAAATATTATAAGGCCATCGGAATCTGCTTGGAGCTCTCCCATCTGGATTGTACCAAAAAAAGCAGATGCCTCCGGTAAAGTTAAATGGCGTCTTGTCGTGGATTTCAGGAAAGTTAACGAGAAAACGATTGATGACAAATACCCTATACCTAATATAACAGATGTATTGGACAAATTAGGTAAATGCCAGTACTTTACGACCCTTGATTTGGCCAGTGGATTTTATCAGGTTGAGATGGACCCCTCCGATGTTCATAAGACAGGGTTCAATGTAGAAAACGGGCATTACGAGTTTTTAAGAATGCCCATGGGGTTGAAAAACTCACCCTCTACCTTCCAACGGGTTATGGACAATGTCCTCAGGGGCTTACAAAATGAAATTTGTCTAGTATACCTTGATGACATCATCATTTTCAGTACTTCGCTTCAGGAGCACATAGTTAACCTCGACAAGGTATTTAAACGATTGAGAGAATCCAACTTCAAAATTCAAATGGATAAATCCGAATTCTTGAAGCTGGAAACTGAGTTTTTAGGTCATGTTATCTGTAAAGAAGGCGTTAAACCAAACCCGAATAAAATTAAAGCTATTGAAAATTACCCCATTCCTAAGACTACCACTGAAATCAAACGTTTTCTCGGCTTGCTCGGATATTATAGGAAATTTATTCCAGACTTCGCTCGTATCACTAAACCACTAACCCAATGTTTAAAAAAAGGTTCAAAAATCACGTTGGACAACAAGTACACCAGCTGTTTTGAGCATTGCAAGACACTCTTAACTAATGATCCAATCTTACAGTACCCGGATTTTACACGTGATTTTATATTAACGACTGATGCATCCAACGTAGCTATAGGTGCTATCTTATCACAAGGCACTAAGGCCTCCAACAAACCCATTGCATATGCATCGCGGACTCTTAACAGCAGCGAGTTGAATTACAGCACCATCGAAAAAGAACTTCTAGCTATCGTTTGGGCAACTAAGTACTTTAGACCGTATCTCTATGGCCGTAAATTTCTAATTCTCACGGATCATAGGCCTTTACAATGGGTAGTGAATTTAAAAGATCCTAGTTCACGGCTTACAAGATGGCGCTTGAAGCTAAGTGAGTACGACTATAAGGTCGACTATCTACAGGGAAAGTGCAACACTAACGCCGACGCACTGTCGCGAATAGAAATTAATAATGAAGAGCTCATGTCGATAGCAGTTAATCCATCTGAAACTGACCCTGAGTTAGATGAATCTCGAACTTTAACCGCTACAGAAACTGGAGCTGGTTCGAGATCTGCCACTGTTCATACAAATAGCGAAAGCCCCATTTTAGAGGTCCCAATTTCAGATGACCCCCTAAATAGATTCACGAAGCAACTAATTTTCAACGTTGTAGGTGACATTAAGAGTAGACCAGTAGTCACTAAGCCGTTTGACACGCACACACGAACATCTGTTCAAATATCTGCATCTATTATAGAGGAAGATATCACAAACGCGATCAAGGAGTACGTCCACCCTAAGATAAAAACCGGACTTTTAATAAATCCTTATTCGGCTATGTACACTATCGTACCTACTATACAAAAAACGTTCAAAAACTCGGCAATGAATCTGACACTAACAAAAACAGAATTAGAGAACGTTAGGGAATATTTAAAGCAGCAGGAAATAATTAATAAATATCATGAGGGGAAGACCAATCATCGCGGCATCAATGAATGTTACTTAGCGTTATCTAATAAATATTACTGGCCTAAAATGCGAGAACACATTACTAAATTAATAAACCAATGCACTATCTGCGGCCAAGCGAAATATGATCGCAGTCCGATAAAGCAACAGTTTAAGGTGGTACCACCCGCTAGCCGGCCCTTTGAATTAGTTCATCTAGATCTTTTGACTATTCAAAGCGAAAAATTCTTAACCATTGTAGATGCATTCTCTAAATATGCACAAGCCTATCATATAAGAGACGGCACGGCTGTTAGTGTGGTTCAAGCCCTATTGAATTACTGTACTCATCATGGTATACCTATCACTATAGTAACTGATAACGGAACCGAGTTCACAAATCAGCTGGTTGCGGAATTTGTGAAGATGCATAAAATTCAGCATCATAGAGTGGCTCCTCATTCCCCGAATGAGAATGGTATTGTTGAAAGGTTCCACTCCACGGTACTTGAACATCTCCGTATTCTAAAATTAGGACAGAAATCTGAATCAGTAATTAATCTTATGCCATATGCCCTTCTGGCTTACAACAGTAGCATCCATAGTTTCACAAAATGTAAACCATTAGAGGTAGTAACGGGACACTATGACCCTCGCGATCCCTTTGACATAGACCTGTCCGCCCATTTAATCCAACAGTACATGACTAATCATAAGAATAAGATGACTAAAGCCTATAACACGATTCACGACATGTGTAGTACGACTCGTAAAGACTTGACAGACCACCGAAATAGAGAACGGGAACCAGAGGTTGAGTACTCTCCTGAACAACAGGTTTTCGTGAAAAATCCGTTTGCTTCCCGACAGAAGTTAGCTCCCCGTTATACACATGACGTTGTAATGGCGGACCTCCCTATTCATATTTATACTAAGAAAAAACGAGGTCTTATTGCCAAATCTAGGCTAAAGCGTCTCCCTAAAAATGCCCAATTGTTACAGGACCCTCGCGATAATTCACCTGCTCCTGGTACCAGCTTTGACGCAAGAGATCAAACTTGAGAGCCTCGATGATGGACCTGGTATTTTACCTTTTAAGTTGGGCTCTGCCAAACTTATTTCCCACTATCATTCCTTTTTACAAAGTGTCGATCTTAATGAACTCCGAAACAAAGTAATTTCGGTAGATACTCAAATAGATAGTTTTAGCCCTCAATTAAATAATAAAACGAACTCATTATTTGAACCTCATATAGATTATTTAAAGAGCAAGCTTGCAAGTGTACTCGAGCAATTGGAGACGTTTGAGATAAGTCGTATGAAAAGAGGACTGGTAGACGGTCTCGGATCGGTAGTTAAAAGTATCACGGGCAACCTTGACTATACGGATGCATTGCATTATAACCAAGCTATTCAATCTCTAGAAAATAACGAAAATAAATTAGTAACAGAATTTAATAACCGTGTTAGTTTATCTAAAAATTGGACTTTGCAATATTCTAGAATTATTGACAGTATCGTAGGTAACCAGAACAAGATTGAAACTTTGGTAAATAAAATAGGGATAGCCGAAGCTTCTAGGGACTATGACTTAGTGAAGTATGCGCATTTAGCTCAAATCCTTATCATCTTAACGGATAACGTAGATTCCATTTCACAAGAACTACTCAAATTACAGAATGTCCTTGCGTTCATTCGAGCTTCTACCACGCATCATTCGGTCTTGAATCTGAATGCAATTCGGGAGATGATTCGCAAATTGAACATATTATATAGCAGAGAAAAGGTGTTAGATTTAGACATTAGAGAATATTTTGATATAATTAAGTTAGGTTCATATTATGTAGGAAATAACATAGTTATAGTTTTTAAATTCCCAATAACGCTTCCGTCGTCATATGATATGTATAAATTATCAATTATACCTAACAAACACCATGAGATCCTTACTCCTCCTTTCCCATACCTAGCCATCCATGAGAAAGATTTTAAGTACATTGAGGCTGAATGCCCGAAGACCAGTAAATGGTACCTCTGCGAGGAGAAGAAGAACCAGCAGAATCGATCACCAGACGACTGCATCCAGCATCTCATTTCAACGCAGCAGCGAAACGACGCATGCAGCCCTACCACTATCACCCTGTCCAAACCAGCATACGAGGAACTCGATGAGAAACATTACACCATCAGCTTCCCTATCTTAACAAAAGTACACCTATCCTGTGGACAAAATCTCTACCAAACCCTACAAGGCAGTTTCCTCGCTATAATTCCCAAGCAGTGCTACTTAGAAACACCAGAATTTACGATATCCAACACCAATGATCGGTTGAAGGGTCAGGTATTGAAGATAATGGACTTGCCCAAGAACAATGTCGTAACCCCATCTTCAACTCCTTCATTCAAACTAAACTCTATCAACCTGGACCAGCTTCACGCCACTAATAGGAAAATAGCGCTACAGTCCCCACTTCACCTGCAGAAAGACACCGAATATACCCTATACCACACAACGATCCCAATGTATGTGGTTCTATCCAGTGCATGTGCACTTGCTAGCGTCCTTTTATACAGAAAGTATAAACTTAAAACGAATTCACATAAAGAACAGAAAGCAAGTGAAAGCCAAGCTGAACCTGATCACCAAGCAATCTATTCCCTACCATCTACAGGAAGGGTTGACCGCACTCCAACCCCAATCCCAGCTCAATTTACAGCAAGCTTCAATACTCGCTGTTCTTCGGGGGGAGGTGTTACGCTAGGCGCCTCTGAATAAACCGATGACAAGACAATACCTACTTACCGCGCACCTTGAACTGCAGCTTGCGTCAGCGCAATCAACGCGACGCACGACACAGTTACAGAATCACCTAGTTTTAAGATTTTGGAAATGTACTCATTCTGTTCTCACACTTAGAGACTCAATCATTGACAAAATTAATTATAGATTTAAATTAAAAATCTTCTTTCCTTTAAACCCGGTCGGCAGCCTACGTATTTAGCGTCTGTTTCGTTGGTTGTTGTGAAATTTGGACCGTGAGCGGAGGCCTCGCCTCTCACCTCGGCGTGATCACGATGAAAAGTGAAACTGCAGCGTCGACAGGCGTCACGTCTCTGCCACTTGATGCCGTTCGTTCCGGTTCTACTGCATTAGTACATTATTATGTTTCTTTCACCTACGTTTGCCAAGCTGTTTTTATTTCTTTTATATGTGTATACCAGGCCTATGGCAAATGTTTGCTGCAGCTTCGCAATATATTGGTATTTATGTAATCTACAAAATTTTTGTATAGTTCTTACAATAATGTTGCATTGTCTGTCCCTGTTCGAGGGAGGGAGAGGGGTGAGCGGCGCGGGCGGTGGGCTCCGGCCGCAGAATGTAGGCAAGTGTGACAAGGACACGCCCGTACTCTGCGCTAACACTTCCATCCAGTTTCTAACGTGCTCGGTGCGCGTTTCGCAACGCTCGCCCGCGCCCGCGCCGAGCCGAGCCCCACTTCGCCCGATGCACACACTGCACACTCGTGAGCGATTACTCCAACCTACAAGGTAACAGCCGCAATACCACCTCAAGTGAGTCTTTGCGTACTGTTCAGACCACCTAAAACTCAACTACGCAAATACCGGTAGTTGTAGATAAACACGGTCACCAGCTGTTTTAACGAGCAGTGGCTCTAATAAGGTGAGGTCTCATGAGGTTTACCTTGTCAAAGTAGAACTATTCGACGTCCTATTTCCTGTTGATGTGGCAAACTGCTAAGTTGCTAGATTCCAGAAAGATTTTGCAAGGCAGCGAGCGGGCATTAGAAATGCGATGGCCTTCCTTTGAGCTCCGGCGAGGTGAGCCACTAGCTCAAGGCGAAATAGCGTTGATATTTTGTTAATTAAGCTCACTATTCTTCTGGCTTTAAGGTTTAGCCAATATTCGTGACTATGGTACCTTTATTTTTGTAAGTGATATAAGCTTTCATTCATAGTCAATCTCTATCAATATTCATTAAAGTTGCTTAATCATCAGGTGAAGACTTAGAGAAAATCAATATAGAGCGGGAGGACCACTGACTACGGATGACACTTTTAGGATATAGGATTTATTTTAAGACTTACACTTGTATGTGATGTGTAGGTGCTGGTGGTACTTCAATGGTGGCGGAGGCACGGCGTCTGTCGCCGGCCATGTCCGCGAGTCGGGCAAAATCTGTATCCACGTCTGCAAGCCTGGCAGATTTGCGTGACTCCAACAACCTTATCTCATCCAGCCGTTTCTTCAACTCGATGGGGGCCTGGAGACAAAAAAGAAAGAGGCTTAAGATATTTACAAACTTATTCAAGGTTTCTTTTACAAAAATGTTACCGTGAATTGTAACAAAAGGTAGGTATCAAAGCCGTTTGTGCAGTTGTGCTAGTGACATACTTATCGAAATTTCGCCAAAGACCTTGCGTTAACTTTATAGGTATTTCTATTTCGGTATGTGCAATTTGGTGTATGTTTCATGCATGGCAACAATGGCCAGAGATCAATATGGAGCGACCTTCGAAGCGGTCCGTGGTTGGGTGGACATGACGTCATACTGGGTGGAAATGGAGCGAGTTGCAAGCCGTGTCAGGGACTCGGCACTTTGTGCGCTGCTCCCTAGGTGTACCACCGCTCAATACGTAACATAGCCGCCGATTTAGTTTTCCAAGTGACCGGGTGATATTAAATTATTATATCGATGTAAATTCATAATATCTGTCCACCCAAGTACAGGAAACGCTTACCGATAAATAGCTGGTTGGTAGAAGCAAACTAGTTCATTTCAAAGTAGCACATTAGCTAGAACGTGTTTATAATTTTGCATCGGTGTGTGGAAATGAAACACAGCCTTTCCGCATAAAATGACGTCATGTTTACTAAAGGTCAGGCTTCTACATATGGATAATTTTATATCAGTAAAGTACCTAAAGGAATATTTTGTTTGGCATTAGGCATTACGGTATAGCACAAAGACCAGCATGATTCCAATTGTATCTATCTACTAGGAATATGAATTAACAAAGTAATCATTTTTTTTAGGTTAGGTGGTGTTTTAAAACTTACCTACACTACTTTGATTTTAGGGAATGAATACAATTATTGCACATTATACGAAACTTTCGGATTTCATAAAAACGATTTCAGTTATGATGTTATAACCATAACACTCAGTGAACTTGAAAGGCTTATGAAACTCGTGCGTATGACGCATAATGTAACACATATCACACCGGTTAGGTTGTTCCGACCGCGGTCGCTCTCGCGGTCAATTATGAGAGCAGTCGACATTGGCTGCCTTTTCGTCAGCTTCCTTCTGCAGATACCTTCGCGTGATTGACAAGTTACAGACATATCTGCAACTTTGTTACGCCAGTAACCTTGTACTGTTTAGCGCTACTTTAAAAGGTGATGATTGTTTCTTGGCTGGTTTACTACCGTCAATAAACCCATTGTTTTCATGACCGGCCAATTTGAACCTTTAAAAGAGAGACAAAATATCTTCAATGAAGATTTTCGAAATCTAACTGCTGTGCAGTAGTAGGTACACTAGATAAGGTACCATACCTATCAGGATCTTAATGTGCCCTAATGGATCGTATTTAACCTCCTTTGCTAACGCGCGCATTGAGTTCTGATGACCTTATTCTGGATTATTAACCTTAATCTTTTACTCCGTCGTCTTTTGAATTTCTATGATATACCTACTTCCCGTTCATAGTATTCAAGTAAATTCCTTAATTTTGGAAGGTTGAATTTTAAGATGGTATGCGTTGTAAACAGAATGTTCAAATTTTAAGAGAAAACATACCGAAGGTCCCGTAAGCAGCTACAATAGCAGTTGATCGCTGAGTAGCTGATCACATCATACTTTCACTTTTACGTGATTTCGTGCAAGTGTGGCCGGTAGAGACGATTGACGTCGGCACCTCACTCGCACCGGAACAATGAAAGTTGCTAACGAGGATACTTGTGATTGTGACCATTGTCTGACACACATTCGCCTTTCGTTAATTATGTGCATAATAATGACTGGTTTTTGTCTAAGTTCAGGTACTAGTACTATTGTTTCATATGTGGGCAGGGCTTTTGCTATGAGACGAAGTCAAAGTCGAATTCCGGAGATTCTTGGCCCAGCAGGAAGTGGAAACGTATGATAAAAAGTCATAAAACAAATAATGTTATAGGTTTTGTATGTGCCTTCAACTTTAGTCATCTTCATGGTGTCGTGATCTTTAAGAGCAGAACGTAGAGAGAACTAAGAGAGCCTGAGAGGATATCTACGCTCCTTGTGAACTTATATATAGATAGATATAGACAGATATATTATAGATT
This sequence comes from Thera britannica, assembly GCA_939531255.2. Lineage (NCBI taxonomy): Eukaryota > Metazoa > Arthropoda > Insecta > Lepidoptera > Geometridae > Thera > Thera britannica. The sequence goes on from OW618048.2 coordinate 6,618,744, forward strand.
TGGAAGTTCACAGTACAGGCGTTGTCCAGCTGTAGTGCTAATATCTACCTTGCTATCGCTTCTCGGACCCGACAGCAAGTTATGTAAAAAGCGACAACCATTGCACAATTGCTTTATTCGATGGCGAAACGGCCGCTTTGAAATGCCAGTGAAAGTAACCAAGTGACTTTGGCACGCAGCGATAATGCAGTCACCGATATTTTTATTGTAGGTGCCTAACGTTTGGTAGATGTTTCGATTGCTGCAGTAACGGTTGCAGTATCGTTTAATAAACATTAGTGCCAACTAAAGTTATTATAATAAAATGTATTTATTAGTATGTACCTATTTCAGTTACTACAATAGTAGAATTTGTGTAATGAAAAAAAATAGGATCGTTACGGCAATTGTTATTCGGTCATTTGTGCAGTCATTATAGCGGACAAAAGAATGTCGTTTCATCTGTTTCTGGTTTTAGTAACCGGAATTTGACAGGACTCTATTCAGCACTGCAGTGCGGGTTGTTATAAGTGTGTTGCGAAAACGATCGCTCTGCTGCGCATCAGAGTTGCCGTACCGCGCAAAATGGATTCTCACCACTGCTCGCCTTCTCTATGTTGAAACTGAATCCATACATCTTGTCAATGCCGACTCATAAGATTATAGAAGCGATTTCTCGTGAGCTGAATCGAAATTATCTTCGATTATCTATGGACAGCAAGATTCTGACAAGTTGGCCAATTCAATGCCTAACGTTAAAAGTTCTCTCAAATAAATTCTGCGTACTAACTTATTGATTGAACATTGTGGCATTGACTGGCGGGGTGTCAATGACAGGAGTTTTAAGGCATTTGGGGAGGCGTAGGCGGTGTGGGGTTGAATCAGTTGAGATCAAAGACGCGTGTCACGTTATTCAAAACGGTTTCAAATACCTATACCTACACCTAGTAGGTACCTAGAATAAACCTAGTAACATTATTTCAACAACAGTGGCTAGTTTTCTTTATTTGTGTATTATTAATCATTGTTCAAATCAATGTTTTTCTTTCAATTTGTATTTTCTATATAAGGGGAAAAATACGAGTTCTCAATACGTTATCAGGTTCAAAAGACGACCTGGTTTGGTTAATAGTATAAGCAAATGTGTTGCCTACTTTACAAATAGCCTGTCTATTGCCTACGTAAGTAATTGCAACTCGACTCCACAACCGTCGCAGTACGAAGTTGGAGAGAAATCGTTGCGCAGCTCACTTATCGCCCGAACAGGACACCACTCTATGGCAGGACAATGCACTTAAAATAAATTAACTTTACCTTGTAGCAGAGAAAACAATAGTCCACTCTACATCCATTATCGTTCATCCATTTAGTGTTCCAGTCTATCAGTCACCGCTTCAGATTATATATAAAGTCAAGCGCCAAAGGCTTCAAATTTCGTATAGCTCTTATTACGTATATTATTATGTAGTATGTTAGAACCAAACCTCACGTGGAGAGCTGAGAATATTTTTTTTACATTATTTAGGGGCACCTTACCTAAAGCTTTAACACTAAAATTACATTATTTTAATCTAGTGTATGTAGTTTAGTTTATTTGTATGCACGAATCACTTTCAGCGATAAAAACCTTAGTGTGTAATATTTGTGACCATCCTCTATCAGGCTCTAGTCTGTCTGATGAATATATGGATATACCGACTTCACTGCGTTCTATCCGTTCTATCCATAAAACGTGTTTTTTGGAGAACGTGGATAATAATAACTTCATGGTCAAAAATCTACGATCCGACTGAGAAGCTGAAAATAGATGCGTGGGTAGTTCTGAGCAAGTCACACGTATAGCAGACGGATCTACACAAATACCTTTCTGATCTAGCCCTAAACAAATATAATCAAGACTATTATTTCGTGAAGGTTTTAGTGTATTTCTAACCGCCTCGGCATACTTGTGCGTGCAATTTACAAGATTGAGTAGGGTCTTCTCGTTGGCCTAGGTAGATAGATAGATAAAGAATTTATTTGCCTAGAAAACACACACGAAACAAGGAATTACAAGAAAAATAAAAAAAAATCAAAACATAAGTAATTAAAACTAGAAATACAATGACAATATAAACTAAAAAACAATAAATGAAATGGTGTGCGTGTTACAGCTAGACAAAAAGGGAATAGCTCAGCGCATAAGCTTTGCTCAAGAGCAAAACGCTGATTTTCAGCCATTACCTTATAGAGCAGACAAGTTGAACAGGTACCAAACAACGGACACGATGGAACAATAGTGTTTATGAGTTAATGAAAGGGTGTGTGAGTGTGTGTCGTGGGTGGGCCTCCATGATTCTCCCAGTCTCATAAGAGTCTGGTTAGCACAGAGGGAAGCCCACCCATGGGTGCATGTGTGTGTGGCATGCGCGTGAGAGTGTAGGGTGTGCAAGTGTTAAAGTGGAGGGGATGTGTATGGAAACTATGAAAGTGGAATTGAGTGGAAGTAATGAGTGATGATCACTGGCACACGAAGCGCTCCAAGATACCCTTTTGTTTTTGCAATAATAATACTTTTAGATGTTTTTTGAACGTGTACTTAATTTGGAGGTAGGTAGATAAAGATGGTCTGTCAGAGACGATGATGTAGCGCCACGCTGACGCGTGCATGCAACTCGTCAGCTATCGTCAGCACTGACGTTGCTCAGCCTTGATCAACCAGTACCAAATAGTCTTATAAAAAATACCGCAAATGAATACATTTTCGCGTATTGACGGCCAGTGTGTACTACAAAATTTGCCTTTAGGACAAATAGGTAACCTGTATTATAGGTACATTAGGTTTCTAATGTATAATTTGAAATAAGTTGGGGCTTTCAATTATGTTTAATAGCGTAACCACGCACTCAATATTTAGTTAGACCGATCGTTTAAATAGTACTAGCCATTCCAATCGGATGTGTGCGGTTAGGCTGGTCAATCAGTCGGCACGGCTCGCGGCCTTGTATGATTAGTGAATACAAACAGCGAGTTGCAAAGCGGATGCAGTGGAAGCAGGGCAAGCCACGCGAGCAAGACCCGCGCAGTTGCTCACTACTAGCCAGCCGGCATTACCACAGCAACTAACCTTGCTCCAAAAATCTGTAACCTACATTTGCACGTCAAAATTCAGCAAGCGTTTTTATTGCGGCCATTCTCCTTCCATTGAATGTGGAGATTTACTTTTATATAAGTACAGAGAAGTCAGGCCGCGGTTATCGAAACATTCACTAGTTTCACTGTTAATGCTGACTCTGCGACTTCATAATTGTAAGTGGGTTGTGCTCATCGATTGCACAGGACCAACTAGCGGCCTAGTTGGCCTAGTTGGCGAGCGCAAGGCACGGGTCGCGATCCTCCGATCTAGGCGCCCTGCATTCGCTGCCCGGGTAACCACACTGTGCTCTATTTCTAAATCTTGCACTCGGCGTCCATTGTTGTTGCTAGGTTTACTTACATAATTCTCATATCGAATTAAGTATTTAATTAGAGGTACATGCCTAAACAAATCATAATTGGCGTATGAGTAAAGAAGCAGTAGTATGAAGGCAAGGCATAGGTATATGATATACCTATTAGGGCATTGATGGTATGTATAATGAATGATGTAGTAAAGGCAACGTCAGAGATGTGATTAAAGTTTTATAAGCGGTGACGTCATTTGCGTCGGCGTAGAATAGTCGGCGTAGGCGCGACGCGACAGTGACGTCACGGGCAAAATGCTACGCTTCGTCAAGCCGAATGCGAGGGCGGGCGGCGCGCGGGGCGCGAGTAGGCGGATGCGCGTAGCTTAGCGCTCACGTAAATAATATCGTGCTTCATCATTACGTAATTGAACGTGAAATCTGCACAAGGACGCTGCTAGCGGGCGGCGCTCATATTTCGACATTGGCGTCGACACCCGTCGCTATGCCATAATGATTGTTAGCGTGCAACGCTTAGAAAAGAGAGCGTTTTACCTTGAAAGATCTGCAGCCTCGGTCGTCTCTCTATTCTTGGACTCCGAATCAACGCCGAACCGGCTTGGAGGAGGACGCCGAGCACGCAGGCGTCATGACCCAGCCTGACCCAAAAACGGAGTGCGACCCACCGCGCCCTACTCACCGGTGATAACGGATACAGGAACCTGTTCGCTACGATACGCGGACGAACATACGCACAGCCAATAGGCAACCATTTACCGTTACTCCGGTGAAGAGTCCTAACATTGACTTGTCGATATGCTATTTACCTTCTGAGGTTAATAAAATTTCATTATCATGTCCTAAATAGTTAAAATTGGCTTGTAGCGTTATAAATTGCAATCATCTAACTTCATCTGCGGAAGGAACATAGAGAACAGAAGCAGAATAAAATAAGAGGAAAACGCTAGTGGAGGTCGGATTTCGAATACGGGCTGTGCGTCGTCACCGGTTCAATATCAGCGTTTCTGGGTCAGTGGGTCACCGTGTCGCGCGGCCGCTCCCCGCACCTCTCGCGTGCTTGCAATTAGACTCGCTCTTTATATGAATATGTCGCGTTGGCCGGCGACCGGCGAATGCATCGGCGAGACGACGGCCGAGGCAGCAGACTCATTGCATTGACTTGCATCAACCATTTCACAGTCGGCACACTGCTTGAGATTTCCGCGAGGAACAAGTCCGAAACTAACATCAATACGGACGCGGAGATTTTGCGAAATCAAGTCACACGGTCCGCCTCAACTTTGACCAAAACATGAAGCGGTTAAAATATCCTACCTATCGTTTACCAAATCGTGATTGACCTTTGTTCAAGAACAGAGTGAGCGATGCGTTGTTAGCCTCTTTGGCATACAAATAGGGAGGATAGCGATGTGTAATCGTAGCTCAGCGAGTGTTGCCCACGCAGTAACGGTCACGGTGTGTTACTGTTACCTCAAAACAGAAAACAAGTTATTTTGCGTTACTGAGTCAGCCCGCAACACTTGGGCATGCGTGACGCTGCACACTGCACACCGAATGGAACCTAAGCCACTAACTTAATTACAATTTCAGTAATTTCTTTTTATTCACTTTAGAGTTGGGATGAAATCACCTATTCTAAGCATGGAATAAATAATATCAGCGAGAATTCCGCTAAGACATTTTGCACTTAATGAACTGAAGCAGATGCGTCCTAATTCTAACAGAGCATTGAGTTTCACGCCTCATTCCGCCAGCTGTTTAGATAGGAGGCTTATAAATCATGTAACTATTCCAAGGCGAATGCAATGAGGTCAGTCACAAAGGGCCTTGCCTTCACAGCCGGCTTGTAGGAGGGAGGATAGATACCAACTTCTAAATACAAATCACTGAAAGGCTTTTATATTGTAGGAAAACATTTTTATACAAAAATTCAACGAGATCAGCCAATAAATATATTAAAGTTATACTTGACTTACTATTGACGGTAGTCATCAAATTTTTACCGTATACAACAAGTCAAAATTAGCAGTTTCCATTATTACGCCTTTCATCTGTAGGTATAAGGAGGTGTGGATGATTTGTAAAAGAGGTAAAATAAAACAGAGCAACTTTTACAGCAAAAACAATACCTACTTCGAAATCAGCAACGGTTTCTGACGACATTAAATGGTCAATCATCTCTATGTTTCGGTGTTGAATTTAGGTCGAATCTATTAGTCACACTGTTTTATAACCAAGCAGGGGATTTGCTTGTTGAATGTTTACAAGCAAGACTTATAGAGATGAATTAACACGACTTATTGAGCGTACAGAAACCACGCTTCAAGTTGTTTACAAAAGTTAACAGTTCAATATGCTAAAAAGGGTCACGACTTGAGCATGCTTGATGCTTTTAGGCATCTACATACATAAAAAACCCTATTAAGATCGGAATTTACATAACAAAGTTAACATGCGCTCAAATAATGTTTACACAGAAGCACCGTTATATTTTCAAGCCATCCAGCTATATTTGAGGTCAAACATTTAATGGAATCTCAAACTTGCTGTTACACTGTAAGTGATGGAGCTATTGAATTTATGCAATACTTTTATAGGAGTCCGAAGAAATGCTTACTGATTGAAAGACTGTCGATTTACTTAGGTAATGTGACCCATTTGTTCGAGCTCTTGTATAGCGCAATAAATTAAATCTATGATCAAATAGGCATTTTATCAAATCTATTATTCAACATAAAATAATTGCAATTGTGACAGTGAGCGGGATAAATAACACGAGGCGGGGCGTTTCAAGCCTTTTCAGAAATGGACCGCAGTGGGTTTACCTATCTGCGCAAATAATTTGTATAGTTTATCATCAAGATTATGCGAAATAATAATATGGTTGTGTTGTAGGCTTGCAACCTATATCCGATTCTAAGGTAGGTGCAGTAATCTTAGTAAAGCATATCTTGTTGCGTTGTCTCCAACAAAGTAATCTGTATCAACTCTGACAACCTTGATTTACAAATGTCTCAACATATAATTTGCAGATAAATTGCTAATTTAAAACAGTTTGTCAATGAAATAAGATGATGTAAAAAAGAAAATGAGCAGGCAAGCACGCTACGCATAAACGTGTTAGCGTTAGCGCACAGCAGGGGCTTGGGTGGCGATTTCTCTTCCCATGGTTTCTATGCTTTGAAAAACTGCTTGATAAATTAATAAATCCAGAAGATTTATATAATTTCATTATATTATTATTGATTTTTTTGACTGGCTTCTAGCTCAGTTGGTAGTAGCTCTGCTTTCTGCGCTGTAGGTCGTGGGTTCGATCCTCACCGAGAACAAATATTTGTGTGGTGAACATGAATGTTTGTTCTCTGTCTGGGTGTTATATTGTATTCTAAGTATGTATTTACGAAAAAAAAATGTATTCAAGTATTATATCAGCTATCTGGTTCCCATATTACAAGCTCTGCTTAGTTTGGAGCTGGGTAGTGTTGTGTGAATTGGCCACAATTTTTATTTTTTTTATTAATAAATCTTCTATATTCTAGGAACGAATTCAAATCTTCGAAACAAAGTCTACAAAGGTAATTAGCAAAATTATTCATTATTAACTTACTTTTGTTTGAAAAACTTATAGCTGCAATCAAGGAAAACATAAATTCGAACCATGCGTATACTAGTATAACTTTATTGGCAAAGTGAAATTTGCGTTGATCACGCTATCGCTCCACGCAACGCTAAGCGCCATAGACATTCAAGTGTCTTCAGTGCATCGGAAAAAAACTTAACTGGACTGGAAAATCTGGCTAACGCACTTTGATAATTTGCTTTAGAATCGTAAATACTTTCGCCGGCATTGCTAGTTATGTGATATTAATTACAAAGTTGGCAAGTTGTTATTGCTTGCCTCTACGAGTATAAAGTATGCTTATTGTCCGAGCACGCGCGATAAGTTTCTTAATGGTTTGAGCATGTAATAATTTACTGCAAACCCGGCAATCAATGTTTATGCACTTTCCATGCCTCACTTATATTATTGCCGACAGCGACTAGCTAATTGTACTTTATTTATTAATTTACTTCGATTTTTAGATAAAAATATTTCGTCGCTAAGTTGGTATACTCGGATCACTCCGTATAGGACATCACTTCCCGTGGAATTTGTGAGAGGTGACTAAGGAAGTCAAGGAGGTCGCATTCAAAAGACTTAATTGGAGAAAACTGCACCAAAACCCCGCCAAGAGCTAAGCTCTTAAATTTAAGAAGAAGAACTCAGGATGAACACCCGAGTACTTAGCACCAACACTGCAATCAGCAATACCAGCAGTGGACTCTTTCAGTATGATGACGATTGGGAAAAAATCTAAGTAGCTTATTTCCAAACAGATAGGTATGAACTAGCTGAAACTAAGCAGCTGCATGCTGGAATTATCTTCAATGTACCCATTGTTTAGGTCTTCGTGCAGCTCCAAAGCATTGTTAAAATAAAGTGAGTCTGAAACCGTTACCAATGTTACCATAGCTGTAACTTTGTACACGGACAACACAGACCGTGTGAGTAGAGTGGCACTTTCACACTCCACGCGGGTGTAACTCGTGTTCGCGTCACGTCGACCGATATCACAGATTAAGTATGTACTACGTAATAACTACTACGGTGAAATCATGTCAAATGTTCGTCGTCGTAGGAATTATGCTAGCTTCGCGTCATCATCACGCTTGTGATCAATTCAACCAATTACGACTTCCCTCAAAGAAATACGTTTTGCTGCACGAGAGAAATCGTATGTGTTATTTACCTCTACAAGTTAGAGGACTTGGTTTTGTAAGACACTCTCGCATTACTCGTGTTCTTCTGTTGCAGCTACAGTAACGGATTGTGCTTTCCTTAGGTTGTTGCGATGTCCCACTTGGAGAACGAGTCCGGCGCGGTCAGGTTAGCCGGGCTACCCCATCGGCGTCGCCACCGACCGGCTAACGGTACGCCTGGCACTCGGCCCCGCGCCGCGCCCCTCACGCGCCGCGCATTGCACGTGAAAATAATTCTTGACGCGATTTTGTAACGAATACCGTTACTCGGTTCCGGGCCTGCCGGTGACCTTATTTCTCACCGAGCACTCTTTATTTTTATATCTTATTGCCTGACATCATTATGGCTGACTGCTTCGAAATAAAACTTAGCAGCACGTTGATTTTGGTGTCATCTACTGGACATATCAGATTTGAACCTTGCTTTGTTATTTTCGTGAAAATTTGAATGCTTAGTTGGTAGTCTTGGTTAAAGCTCACAACGCATTATTCGCTATTTGAGGTGTCGTCCATTTTACATTACCTACTGGGTATTACGTAAATTATCCTCTTTTTCTGGATTAGATTACCTAAATATTGTTTATACCGGCGAGTTATGTAATGAGTCAGCGAGTGGATTGGATCTGATTCCAAGCGCAGTGGATTTGCCGAGTCCATTGAACGAATAAATAAAGTGTGACGCCATTCAGTAGTGGGTAAGTACCTACCTCGTCAATATATCTTTCGAACGGGAAAAATCTACCACGCGTCATGTTTCTGGTGAAACATTTGCCTTTTACGCTTTATGGGGAATACCATGTTTTTCAGTGATTGTTATGCTCAATTTTGCTAAATACCCATGCAAGTATACCTTCTACAATCTAGATCAATTCTGTTTGTTTCATGAATTAACAGACAGTTGTTTTCCTTAGGTACTCGGCAGCGGCGTCTTTACCTATTGTGCAGGGTGTGCGGTGCACACGGGCGCAGCGTCCTAGGGGGCGCCGAGCGCTGCGGACCACTACGGATACCCACGGGGCTCGGCGCCCTCTATGACCACTACGGAGCCCCACTTGGCGGGCGCCTTGGCCGGGCGCCGCACTTTCAATTACCAACGTAAAAAGAGCTCCGCTCTGCATAGATTTTGTATAGCATCTTGAGCTCTTCTAATTTTTGATAAATAACATCAAACTGGGCGAGCGCCGTGGCGCTCGGCGCCCCCTAGGACTGCTACGAAGTCCAACTTGGCTGGCACGTTGGCCGCGCGCCGCACTTTCAATGACCAACGTAAAAAGAGCTCCGCTCTGCATAGATTTTGTATAGCATCTTGAGGCCTTCTAATATTTGATAAATAACATCATAGGGGGCGCCGAAGGCCACGGCGCTCGGCGCCCCCCCTTATTCTGCTTTTAGAGAAAGAATTTTACAATTTTCTTTCTAAATGCATTTCTAAGCTATAAAATAAACACACCATCCAAGTTTCATGCTTCTAGAACTAACGGCTTAGGCTGTGCGTTGATTTTTCTTAAAACCATTTTCCCCCTTTTTCTCCTCTTAAGGAAAGAATTTTCCAATTTCCTTTCTTAGCGCACCTCTACGCTATAAAAGGAACACACCCTCCAAGTTTCATGCTTCTAAGACTAACGGTTTAGGCTGTGCGTTGATTGTCAGTCAGTAATAAGAGTTTTATATATTTAGAAGAAAGAAGAAAAAGATAGCCATGTCAACATCATAATCGGATACGTTTTGGCTTGTTATAGTAAACACCAGAACACCTTACATAATTCTAAATACATTCAACAGCACATCATGGTAACCAAACTGAAAAATTTCTTCTTAAAAATCTCCGAACAAGTTTATTACCCATTGGGGAAATTTGACAGTTTATGGTAACTTGATGTGCTGTTACTTTACTTGTACTTTGTATCTATTCCATTTTGAACGCGCGCTTACTAAGGGGGCGCTTGGGTAATGTTTGCACACGGGCGCTACATGGGCTAGAGACGCCTCTGGTACTCGGTATACATTACCTACGTACGCAATGTTATCTTATTTGTTTTAATGAAGTGCGCAAGCCTGAGTAACATCGTATTCAATGCAAAAATGTTTGTTGTCGGTGAAGATACGTAGCAACAGATACACTTACAGAATGATATCACTGAATAGTGGAACCAATCACGAACTACCAGAATTGTACCTATGCATGATGAAAACACGAATCTTCCCTTTTTGGTATTGGAGAATTCAGCATCATCATAAATAATCAAACATTCATAAAAGTAGCACAATTGGTAGGTAGAGTAGAGATATCAAGCTCGATATTAGGCGGCGTCACGATAGTACCGCGTGCTACGTCACAATCTACGCACAAAGAATGGCACAAGGCCTGCGCACGCGCCCGTTACCTTATTGTGATACGTATAACTAAAGACTTGATTATTTCAGATTTTACAAATAATGCAGATGAATACTCGGTAACGTAGGTAAGTAAGTTGATCAGAAACCTCGCGAGATGAATGCTGCGATGCGGTCTTTTGTATCAGAAAACTTTTAACTCTAGAAGGCTCTATGGTATATTTGGTAAAAATCAGTGCAACCGTTTCCATGTCCGGATGGTAGATGTTCAACAGCTATAGTTTGAAAAAGCGGGCAGGGCATGGTGTAATCGTCGATGACGCATGTTTAGCCAACGACGACGCTGCCGGTCGCCACCGTCACGACGCGTTTGCGCGCGCAGGCAAGCCGGCCGGCCGGCGTCCGCCATTATGACAACAAGAACAGTCGATGCGAGTAGTCGCTCAATCTTACTCACATGAACACAAAGCACACTGTGGTACAGGTACCCGGCTACTAGGAAAAACAATTTTAGAACCAACCTCGGTGATTATTGTAATCTTCGCTCCGCTCCGGCTACTTGTTACATCGAACACAGTTATACGTAGCATAACGGTGCGGCCGGATTTATAAAATTTAGCGCATGCGTGTAACCCACGACAAGCGACGAAGCCAAGACGTGCGCCGCATGATGCGCTTTCAACTTATGCAAATAGTAACAATATACACCTAAATAGATTAATCAAGCACACACTACACGTGTCCATTGTTTATCTAGCTGCCTGCACTTGCTCCATGCAATTATATTTAACGGGCTCATGGTCCACTCACCGGTAGCTCCGTTTATCTAATCTGAATTGTACCAAGTAAAATACGCACGTTTTTGAGTAGTTACTTATATCCGAAGATAATTACGACATTGCTTTGTCTGTATAGCTCACATCACACACATACACACACACAGGTATGCATTATAGCCGCTTTCGATAATGTTATCGGTGCCCTTGATGCTAAGCTATTTTGATTTCCATTTATTAACAAACAGCCAACAACGCTGTTACAGCTAGTGGACTTTTCTGCTTTAAATAAAACCTTTCCTGTTTGACTAATGACATTGATAAGCCTGTTGTCTGTTTATTAGAAAAACACATTATTAATGATGACGCACACGGCACAACCAACATAGAGCCATGATGAAAACAAGTCGGAGTAAATATTGTTCCGGTATTGACTAGTAGAGTGTGCGGCCAGGAGCAGATCCAGGATTTCAATTTGGGGCTTGCATCGTCTCTTGTTTTGTTTTAACGAAATAATGAACAAAATGGCGACCATAGCAAGCCGCGAAAATGCTCGTGTATTTTCACAATAAATATGAGTAGGCTAAGGTAAGTTACTTGGTTGCCTTGATAGTGGGGGAGCTCTTAGAGAGCGACGAGCGTGAAACAACAGTTAACAAATTGGAGAGCAGCAAACTAGCGACTCAGCTATAGAAGAAATCAAAACATAGAACGGAGCGAACCACAAAAAAAAAAATACAATTTTACCGACAAAAAACAAATTGAATTACTTACTCCAGAAATAATTTCCACAGAGAACCGGCTTTTCTCGGTACTAGACATGGTTTAGGGAGGGGGAGATCTGCCCCCTCCCTAGATCCGCTTTTGAGTGCGGTGTTTGTTACTTTCCGCATGCACAAATGCATGATGCTATCAAAGATAATAGCAGCGACTATCAGAAATTAATCAAAGTGCATCGAGAGGTCACCGTCACCGCGTAGAGGGCAGTGGAATCGCAGAGAGCGATGTGGTGGCGATAAGTGCTGTGTGGTGCAGAAAACAAGGACACGGATAGTTTTCCCCAACAAAACAATGCACGATAAGTCTGTGTCTAGTGTAATGCGCGATACCTACCTAGTTTATGATGCGCCGGGCTTGCAAGCCGCACACTGCACGTGGAGGGGTCAATAGCTCACAACATTACACAACAAGCCTTTGTTTGCCTCAACGCGCTGATTCAGATCAACTTTGATATATTTGTCGGTAAAAGACACCAGGTCCCATATTCTTTCAGCTAAATTTATAATACCGGCCACCGGCTCTACAAAAAGCCGGTCTCAGAGTGAAGTAGACGAGCCTCTAAAAAAAGTGCGCGTCGAAGTCTTTTGTATGGATATGAAATGGCTCCTGCAAAAAAGCTTGACGCCCGGCTTTTTTTTTTCGTCGTAAGTTTGTTCGAAGGGTACGACTGGATTCGGGGCTTTGTCCCTTTGTTCGTGAATGTCTCTGACTGACAGAGGGATAATAATACATAAGTATGGTATGTAGGTACGGTACTAACCTCAGCGGCGGGCGCGTGGACGTGCACTTGCAGCTCGTCGGTGAGGTGGTCGTGCGCTTGCACGTCGGCGCGCACCTCGCGGCCGTTGTACGTGAGGAAGACGCGCTGCGCGGGCTGCAGCTTGACGCCCTGCATGCCGCGGAAGCCGGGGCCGATCAGCTCGGCGTCGCGGTACTCGCGCGTGCTCTTGCCGCCGTCGAAGCGCACCGTGTAGCGCGTGTTCGGCGTCAGGTTGATGCAGTTGTTGTTCTCCGGGAAAGGAGCCGGCGTCTTCACCGCCTGGATCATCCCCGAGTAATAGAGTCCATCGTCACCGAGCGCCGCCACCCGCGTGCCGATGATGGAGCGCTTCGCTAGACGCTTGCCGGTCGACATTATCACGCTTTCGTCCTCGTTTCTAACCTTAAACACACCGGCGGGCGTCCGTGGCCCGCTCCGAGAACTATTCTCACTAAGGTTCACTGAAGAATTTCAAATCGCCCGGCGAACTCGCTTCGCGGGATAACCGTCACAGAACTTGGGAAAATTAGGAGAATTACGACGCGATTCCGTGCGCTGAACGCGGTCCGGCTTCTCAATAGGCCGGGGCTGATTGCAGCACTCACGCGGAAACATAATACGATGGCAGGTCCTCAAAGATCGGGACGAAGGAGAATCCTTTCGAGGTACTCAACTTCGCAGAGTTCGCGGCGGACGACCTCGATACGCGCGGTCTCGAAGAGAACTAAGCTAACTGGCGCAAACGAATGATTCGCGGAGCGCGGCGGCGGGCGACGCAACCGGCGACACCGGCCGGCCGGCGAGCGAGACCGGTGATCGTCGATCTCGCTCCTTTGTTTTGATACTCAGCTGTTCGAGCGAGCGAGAGAAGCAGGGTAAGCCGGGCGCGAGTGAGCAAGAGGTTAGCTCGGTCATTGTCGGGTTGACGTTGGTATCTAGTTCGGGTGGACTCGCTATTTCGAGCGGGCGGTCGGGCGGGCGGGCGGCGAAGGGCGGCCGGCCGCCCACGGGCGACATTGAGGCGCGCCGGCTTCGCACGTGGAGCGCTAACGGGATTGCACAACGCACCGCCCGGCGGTACCCGGCTCGGTTGCTGCTGTGCTGCTATATACGTGACACAGTTTCTATTCGGATTCGGGGTCGATTCAAATGTCAAGCAGATAGATGCACCCACTTATGCAACGGCCGTCTTGATAGGTAGTAGGTAATTACATCTAAATGACGAAGGTGCAAACTATCATTTATACAATAAAAACTGAACAACAAAACAATTCAACAGATTTCTAGGCAACGCTTTACCTGTCGCTACGAAAACGTAGTGTGAAAGATTAGCATGACCTAGACACTTAGGTAACCTACTTTGCACTACTACTAGGCACTTTCCTGCATTTACCCATGGGACGCTATAGTAGCCTACATTGTAGTTCAACATGGTGTTTGAATAAGGAAAAGTTATGGTGACCGATCTTTTTAAACTCCATTCTTACCTTTTTGCATAGCATCCATTTGAACCAAACGTTTTGGTTCCACGTCAGTTTCTCCCCGTCAATAGAACATGGAATTCATAAATGTCAAGTCTTTTATATAACATTCTGCTCCATCTTTCCATTATTACTTGGCCGGCTAGATAACGCTTGCGGATCTCCCAAAAAAATTCTAAAAAAATCCCTCTGGATTCAATATTTCGACCTGGAGAAAACGTTTTAATAACAATGTATATTATCTATAGATGAATTTATGTACACAATGCCAGTTCTTTTAAGCGGAGAAGGAAAACATCGTGAGAAAACCGGCATGTCGTAGAACCTAAAAAGTTCTAAAATATGTGTCAAGTGAACGAAAGGAGCCTCTTTGAGACGCACTTAAAATCCTTTCACCAAACTGGGTTCGAGAAAACGAGTGGCACGATCAGAAGAATCGTTTACGCAATGTATTTCGTTTTGCGAAGGTCAATGTTTATCTAACGGGTGTGAAATAATGCTTTACTTTATAGATGAAAACGCACTTCCGTACGATTTACAGAAATCTTATCTTTCAAATACGACATAAATTTACTGATTAAACATGATAATTGCTGACATAAAAATAATTTGAAACCCTGTGTAGAAAGGTTGGAAATACCTCAGTTACGGGTTTAGTAATAAAAATGTAATTTAATTTAAAGAACGCACGTCCACATAAAAGGCACGTTCATGAAATTAATATGCAATAAAATCACGTTTGGTAAAATGTGGAGTTCAGGCACGTGTAAAGTCATTACCTACTAATTAACTAATTTCAAATGGCTTCACATTTGAAAAGGGTTGCGATATCTTGAACCCCTCCCCCGACTTTGGCGAAGTTTGTCAATCTTCGCCGAAGAGGTGTTGGTTATGTGACAGTGTTGCTATTTCATCTGCAATAGATGTAACAGGCCAATGATGATGATGATGATGATGCTATTTCAATAGGGGTTTTCACCTCAAAAATGCTCAAGCCCGCCTTAAGAAGTTTTGACTCGCGATATTTTGGCACATTTGCATGCACTATGATCGCCGGTTGAACTCACAAAACACATAAAATTAAATCATGGTAAATTTCCCGTTCTTCATAAAAATTGTCTCATACAGCCATATTAATAAACGCAATTTAAATTGAGTAATGGTTTAAAGTTAGCCCTGTCACTTTTTGTCATTACCCAGTGGTAAGAGATGGCAATAGTCTAAGCACAGCTTATCTTTGACATATTTTTATTAATAGGGTTTATTATGATGAAGTCTTTACGTGCACTGCGTTTGTGTTTCGAAGTGTTTAGTTGGTGCCCTTATGTACAGCGATAGCCAAGAATGTCAGAATAAAACCATATTATACAAAGCGACGAATAATTCAAACGCTAGAGGATGTATCGTACGAGTCTATTTGTTTACCAAGACTGTACCTATAACATAATAATTGCCAATCGAGCGTTTTAAACCATACGATGTGAATGTCCATGACTTTATTGCTTGAAATAAATTAGTCGTTAAAACGTTTTAAAATTTCGCAGTGTTTATGATACTGACCTCAATACGTTATTGAACAATAATATTATTCATAGTCGGTATTAACAGAGTAGGTATAGTTAATCTTTATTCTGTGGTGAAGCCGGTGAAGTTACAAGCAAATAATGAACGTATTGATTGCTTTCAAAGACCAAACAATAAAACATAAAGATTGATGACGTATTACGTACACCTTCTACGCAATAAATCGAAAAATAATTGATTATTGTTTCAAACTGTTGCAAACTTTACCTGATAAAATGAATTGATTGTTCAACGTTGACATCATTCCGTTGTAGTTTAGAAATACGCAATAAGATATGGGCAAATAACTTTTACTTGACGTACGCGTATGTCGTATAGGAAAGTGCTACGACAATGGTATTCATGTGACGTATGATCTTACACTGCGTAATACATAGTATTATCTTATCTGTGGTAATACTAAATAGATAAGTATGACTTTTCTGCTTTGAGGAATTCTCGAATAATCCTTCTTAAATATTTGTCATTTTCTTTGTACTTGTAATGCTCTCTTCTCTCTTGGTAGTGCTGTCAAATGTATTTGGCTCACCAAATGATAAATGAATAATATACCTACCTACCTAATTACCAGAGAACATAACAACTTGCTAATTACGGCAAATTACCTAATTCAGATTAAACTCAGAACAATTAACCTACATTCTTTCTTTTCGCGAATTATTATTTTTTATGAAACCGGAACTTACAACCTCGAATTTTACATGAACTAGTAACAGACCATACTTCGCTTGTTTCGGGAATAAAAAACCTAAATAAAATAAGATAAGGTAATATACGCGATAAATA
Source organism: Thera britannica (assembly GCA_939531255.2). Lineage (NCBI taxonomy): Eukaryota > Metazoa > Arthropoda > Insecta > Lepidoptera > Geometridae > Thera > Thera britannica. Next base: position 6,635,467 of record OW618048.2, read on the forward strand.
CCCGTGTAATAGTATAAATATAAAAAACCTAATCCTAATTCCTTATCAATTATGTTCTAACTACTTAGAAAAATTGGTCTTGTTATGCGTGTTAATAAAAATAATGCAGATGATGACAAGGGTAAAGCATGGTGCTTGAAATATAACCAAGTAAACTGAGCTTAGAAGGCGTATGGCCTAAACTTTATTCAACTATCTTCATGAAGCACGTTTGGAGCTTCAAAATGTGTATTCTACGAGGTAACTTTTTTTAATGGCCCGCGGGGGATCAAACTAGTTTCGAGGGGTGATTTGGACCAATCAGAGACCATAATGTAGCGTGGATTTGATGTCCGGATCAGCTGTTCGGAGAATGTAAACAAAAAACATCAACAAACCTGCGCCGGTACAGACCCTCGCCAGGTAAAAGCAGTATAATAATATACTTCAATGGAATTCCCTGTTACAATGGGAGCTTATTGTAGGGTGAAATGTTGAGGAACAAAATATTATTGAAGATGATGCGATTTGAGTGCGGCTAATTGAAAACTAAACTCGAAACAAAAGTGGTAGAGGTACTGAGAAAGAAGATACGGTGTACCTTTTGCTTTAAGCCGATCTTTGGAAATTGAATAGAGGTATCCTTAAATGTTAGGAAAACTAGCATTCGTAACGTTAAGCCAACCAATTTAGTTTTATTGGAATGGTGAGTTGTAAAAGTTGTAAACTTTTCATAGGTACTATTATAATAAACCATTTGAGTATCTTGGCAATGGATACGTCATATTTATTTATATGCTAATAAGATATCCAACATACAACTAACGAGAATAACAAATAAACTAACAAAACGTCATAATCTGTGTATCCCTCCAGTTAGAGCATGCACTAAAATATCAACTCAACTAAACAGACAATAAGTATTAGGCAAGTCTAAGTTACTTATAGAACTTAACTATAGATAACATACAAACTTCTAAAAATCTCAATTATAAAAATCAGCTTTGTCGTGACGTGACTGACGGACATACACAACGTTAACCGCTGATCGTAGATACATGTCAGAGTGTGCTTGGGTTGATCGCTTGCTAATCCTACCATAAGTAATTACGTAATTAATTTTTAAAATTTATTACGTAAAAATTGGCTAAAATTAGGAAATATCGTTGTATTAGATAATTTACGACCATTTCTTAGCTGAATGGTTATCTTTGTTTTGAGTATTACATATTTGAAATTTGTTTTAACGGCATACCTAATAATTTTACCTAGGTACCACATTTTTTTTTATTTCCGGGAAAAAAAATCCAGAATTGATATGCATGCTAGTAAAAATATACTTGTTTTTAAATGTGGTCAAAACTTTTTTAAAGCAGAATTTGTAACATATTTTACTGTTATCAAATGATTTATTGCAGTTCACACACTAAAAGGTTATGAGAAACGCGATAGAAACAACGGCGTAAAGACTGTAAAGTATGCTTTGAAAACCGCATTGAGATAACACAATGACGCGAACTAGCAACACGAGAAACCGCGATAAAAATCTATACATAACACCCGGCACCTTGATAACTGACCTGACGATTCACGGTAATATTTTTTTACCACACTAGCAACCGCAAAACCACATCTCTTGATAATTTTATCTTTATTCTTTATCGTAGGTAAAAAATATGTAGCGATAACATTGTAGTACAAGCCTTTGCATCTATTGTAGACGATTTATATAGCGTCAGGGGCAACTGGTGATAACTCATGCCCCTACTTACGGGACGCTATAGTGCCTGGGACAGGATTTTTAAACGGAACAGGCTTGCACCTATACCATCCTTACAGCTTAGTCGACCTAATCCACAGGAAAGACATAGTCAATACGTGCGGAGCTGACTAAGCCGCGGGTTTCCTCACGATGTTTAACATTGTAGGCCGGGCGCATATCTTCTACTATATAAAAATAAGTCGGGTTTTCCTTCCTGACGCTATAACTCGATAACGGCTGGACCGACTTGGCTGATTTTGGTCTTGAATGATTTGTGGAGGTCCAGAGAAGGTTTAAAAGGTTTTTTTTTTCAACGGGAACGGTAACGGCGAGCGAAGCCGCGGGCGGCTGCTCCATCGATTTTCTTACCATCTACGGGGTCTGTACAAAATGTACGTGGCGAAGGCCTTTCGATGCAGATTAGAAATTTTATTTTAAACGTATTCTGAAGATATGTGTGCCCGGCAGTACCGCGGTAAAGTTTTTTTATAATAAACGAGCAATGTATAATAAAATATGAGTCCAAAACGATATTCATTGGAGGCGCCGGGTATCGATCCCGGTACCTCTCGCATGCTAAGCGAGCGCTCTACCATCTGAGCTACGCCCCCGACGACGGATTCATCGAATTTACTAGCTGGTTTATCTACTAGTCTAAAATATTATTATGTTTGGCAATTTACGACTAAGCAATTTATGCTTCGATTTATTTCGTTTAGTTACATGATTATAATACCAGCCTAAGCAGGATTTTAACATTTCCTCATTGATGAAATGAACTTTATCATCACGCGTTTGGAATATTCAGCATTTTTCTATGAAAAAACAAAATAACTGGTTAAAATATAACTTTTGAAACTATCATGGTTTTAACACATTTTTTATGAAACAACGGGATATTTACCATGATTAAATTTTGAGATTTGACTTCCGACATTTCAGCATAGTAAATAATAGAATCATGGTAAATATCTCGTTGATTCATAAAAATAGTGATTCAAAAGCAAGGTTTATACAGTCATTGCAAAACATTTAAAAGTTTAAAAACATTATTTTATTTAACAATTCGTAAAACAGTAGGTACTTAAAATAAATACAAACAACCATTATTATTAATATTTCATCATATTTTTATACATTCCTTACACCTAAATTTATTCAATAATTGAGGCAGAATCATCGGCATTAATTTATTTAAGACTAAGATGTAAAAATAAATTTTATGCAGCATGCATCCAATATAAGTAGTAGATAAATAATATATTTTTTTATACAACTTTAGTGAAATTGAATTGCAGGCAAGATTTACTAATACAATGAAATGCATAATTTGAACTTATAATAACTGCGTACGATTAGGTATGATGTACTCATATTTTAACTTATATAATATTGGTCCTTTGTCATTTGAAACATTTTGTATTTAACCTCGTGTTTCCACTATAAAACAAAATTGTACCACCATAAAACATTTCAAATATATCGCAAAAATTCAATACGGTTTGCTACAAACGTTCTGGGGGCTAATTCTCGGGCCGATCTCGATCATTTTGAAATTTTATTTTATTGCTTCTTTTCACAACCCCGAACTTTTTGTACGTTTTCCGTATATCGTAGCTGTCGAGGCTTTTACGATGAGGTCGTTTATGAATTACTCAAGGAAATTATCCATTCCCCCTTCGAAAAGAAGCAATAAAATAAAATTTCAAAATGATCGAGATCGGCCCGAGAATTAGCCCCCAGATCAAATGTTTCGCCAACTTGTACACAAAATGTTTTGTTGTAGGTGTTTCGATGGTCGAAACGCACGGTTAGACGAAAATATTTGTAAAATATATAAAAATGCAGACTATGAATGGTAACAAAAATGGAATGACTATCTACAGTAAATATATTAACTATCACCTTCCAGCAACACTACGTGTGCCCCCTTTCCGACAGCATCTCCGAGTTTGAAAGGCGCTAGATTCGCAACAACGCCATCTCTTGGCGAACGCACGACGTACTCCATTTTCATAGCTATCACCACGAATAGGGGCTGTCCTTTCACGACCTGAAGAAATGTTTCGTATAGAACTTTAGGCAGATTGATACCTATTTCACAATCTCTGTAACGCTAGTAAAAATGGTGCCATCTTTGTTTTTGAGGGGCAGACTAAAGTAAAGACAGAAAGATTTCTATCTGAATCTGACGGATAGCGTTACTGAGAGATTGTGAAATAGACCCTAATAATATATATTTTACTTTCACTCCAAACTAAGTTTTTTTTATACATCTAGCCGATGGAACAAGCTTATGGCCCACTCTATGTTAAGTGGTAACCATCGCCTATAACAAAGCATTGCCTCGTAGGTCGCGCACGTCAGGAACGCGCCCTACGATACACTGCCCTGCGTCCATCAACTTGAGGCATACAGATGTTCAGCCTCAAGTGCCAGTAATTTCACCGGCACTTCCCCTTTCCAGAAACACAGCAATGCTGCTTGACGGCAGAAAAAGGCATGGTGGTAGTTGTTATCTTCTACTTTATAAAAATAAGTCGGGTTTTCCTTCCTGACGCTATAACTACAAACCTAACCGATTTCCACGGTTTTGCATTCGTTGGAAAAGTCTCGGGCTCCGTGAGGTTTATAGCAAAGAAAATTCAGGAAAAATTCAGGACAAACCAACATCTGGTGGCGAAACGGAGTTCGCCGGGTTTGCTAGTCGTTTATAAACAAACATTCTATATCCAACTTTGCTGAAGTATATTCAATCTATGTATTTGGGCTACTCTACTAGTAAATACCAGCTTATTTGCTTAGGAGAAACTTACTTTATCTCCTTTGTTGACAAGAACGCGCTCCAGAATACCATGCGTGGGCGACGACGCACTATTAGCCGCCGCAGTGTCGTCTACCGCACTCGCTGCTTGGTATTTAGCTTTGGGGATCTCCACTATCGTTTGACCTGACTGGAGAATTACAATTATCAAATTCAAATTATATTTAATAAATATTATAGACAATTCGCACAACACTATCTAGCCCCAAACTAAGCAGAGCTTGTACTATGGGAACCAGAAAGCAGTTATAATACTCTTATTTATACATTTTTTTTTGAATACAATACGACACCCAGACAGAGAACAAACATCTGTGTTAACCACACAAATATTTGTCCTCGGTGGGGATCGAACCCACGGCCTACGGCGCAGAAGGCAGAGCTACTACCAACTGAGCTGAGAGGCCAGATGTATTTGCTCGTTTTTTTTAGATTACTAGATTTGAATTGACTAGATTTATTTAATTGGCATGCAAAAATAATATCATAAACGATTTAAACTATATTATAAAGATTAAAATAATCATAGGTAATACAAATAGTTATGAGAAAGTCAAATGTCCAAAGATTAAAATAATTATAGATAAGAATACGAATTACAGAAATGCTAGAGCCACTGTTTTATTGACACGATAAAATAGTAATAGTACCAGATGATATGAAATTATCATAGTAACTAGTAAAATTATACAACTAGGGAACGGGAGATAACTATGGAAACAAAGTTTAAAGATCTAACGAATATTTTCAGAAAAGCAAATAATTTTTGATTATCATGCCAAAACAAGCAAGCGTAATCTAGAACAGCCACGTCAGAGTTCAAGCCTATTAGTTAAATTGTACCATAGGGGGCGTCCACAAATTACGTGAGATGTTTAAGGGGGGGAAGGGGTCGAGTCAAATCTCATCATAACTTACGTTGGAGAGAGGGGGGGTCTCGGCAAATATCACGCAATATTTTTTTTATTGAAAAAAAAATAAAATATGCAAACTATTTTGGTCCCGTTTTATCAGGAGTCAAGATCTCAGTAAGTATTCTATTGTTAAATTTTTACACTTTAAACACTCAGCAATATTGTAGTCTATATAGTCCTACCTAGTCGTAAATAAAAGCACGGAGCATTTTTTTTTTTCTTTTTAAATAACTATCTAACGCGTTTACCTAAAAACCCACATTTTGAAAAATCTCACGTGAGATTGGGGGTAGGGGGAGGGGGTTGAATAAAATCTCACGACATCTCACCAGGGGGGGAGGGAGGGACAGAAAATGTAAAAAATCACCTCACGTAATTTATGGACGCCCCCATAGCACATGCATATACATATAAAAACAATCCAAGGAGAAAAGCTAAATAATGCATAAAAGTAATATAGAACTTTTCAATTTTATAGATTTTATCTTTCAGATAAAATTATATCATGTCTTTTTGCTTGTCAAAAACAAGGTCCGATACTTTTTATTTGATAAATAGCGTTATTCCGTAGATGGATAGATAATCAGCGTTCAAACATGAACAGTGCGGTGATTGCGTATCTTTTGCAATCTGTTGCAATCAAAACCTAGTCGCATCTGTAAGTTTTCACATTATTTGGAGCTTTGATTGCAATTAAAAACGAATTGAAACAAAACTTATCTTTGACAAGGAACGATTGCAACTCGACTGAATAAACATGAGATAGCGAATCAGAACTTTGCTAGTGATCGAAAAAGGATGGCAACAATATAATGTGATTGCTGTTCCTTGTTCGTATCAAACTTTTGATTGCAACATAAATTACACATACGTCATACCTTACCTCATCATAAACGTGAACTTGATTCTCATGCGTCAGCAGTCCGACGTTGGTTCTCTTGTCTTCTATCGCTGCGTTCAGTCGCAAGCCCAGGGGAGAAGACTTCAATTCAGCTTCGACGCTACGCCATTCACCTTCGTTGACTTTCACGCTGTATGTGTTGGGCGAGCTTTCGTATTTCACGGTCACTTTTAGATCTATAAAACAAGTTTATTTAACAAAATAAATAAAAAACAGTAAGAGGTGAAAAATGCCCTCTGAAGATGGAGACGGCTGCAGGTTCTATTAAACATGGATGAGATACATCTCAGTACAATCTGCTTTAACAAAAATGCGCATTCAAATATAATAAGGCGAAAACTACCCATTGAATACAGCTCGAACTCTGATTACCTTTATAACACGGAAAACAATAAGCTACGCATTACGACGCCATTGTTTTTTTATTCCCCGACTAGTGATGTGTCTCGTTGCCGGTCGCAGAAGTGATGTTCCCAAAACCGGCTAACAAATAGGAGCATTCGTTTCGGTACTAGGAGACCTCAGATGACCTATGGGCTATGGTTACCATTTAACATTAGGGTAGGCCATATTATGCTTGTTCCATCAGCTAGTTATAAAATACCTTTCTCATCAAATCTGAGCGGTATTGTCTTCTGCATATTATAGTTAGGTCTCCACGCCGTCGGCTCTACAGATATGCCCTTCCATGAGTCGTTTGCGGAGCTTTCACTTTTACTGACCAGCAACTGTAATAAAAGTTGTGTCATTGATTAACGATTCACGGCGTAAAGTTCTAAGTAATTGCTGCTGTTTATTGATTTATTGGACGCTGATTGGCTATTATTTATTATTCTGATACTAAGGCTTATTTTTATTGCATATTTTTATAATAGAACAATTCATCAAAATTTATCGACGCATAACGAGGACGGTAGGTTTCTGCCTAATTGCAGTTATTTGTACTAGAAATGATCGCTGGAATTTAAATGATAAAGAAATTGAATTTTGTAGAGAAAATAGCTTATAACACAATAAAAATATATTGTATCTACAACAGCAAGATCGATAACTTGCAACCCGAAGTTCTAGGCTTGGTCGCGTGGAACTGGCACCTAGACTCACCAAGCTTTAAGGCTTTTCAAAGTGATCCTTGTGATACATTTATGAATAATATTATACTAATACTTACGTGTCCTAGGGCCGCTTGGATCGCGCGATGTTCGGTGAGCACTGAGTCTGATTTCGGAAATAGTTCCGCCTCATGTTGTGGTATGAACGAGGTGTGAACATCTCCCGATACGAATGCGCTCGCTCCGCTCAGACGCAGAAGGAAGTTCACGTTGGTCTCCAGTCCAGCCACCTGAAGACAACGTAGATTGTTCATGCCCTCACCATGGTAAAGCCAATCGCTTCCAGTTTCTCAAGTGATTTGTAGTAAATCAGTACACATGATTGCCTTGTGCCACAGATTCAAGGGACGACTTTTCAAGAATATATACTTCTATCTAACAAGCGCATTTGGCAAATTAAAAAAATAGAAAATCATTTAAAATAATGATAAGCCTAGTGTGGCTGTAACTGCGGGGCCTCCGTACAGCCGCCTTATCTGTCTCTATCTACTATATGCTTTTCTTTTTAATTATCACAATCATCAACTTACGGTTGTAAGCAACAAATATTGCACGTCAGCTTTTCGGCTCTGTAGAGCGCTATCTCTTTCTGACGCATACTACGCCATATGAAGCCGAAATTAGCCGATGTACAATATTTGTTGCCTATAACTAATATATCAGTCCACTGTTGGATGTAGGTCTCTCCCAAGACGCACCACTGAGCCCAGTCTTCGGCTCTACTCCTACAGTGCTTGCAAACTAGATTTCGCAGATCATCGCCCCACCTTGACTACACTAATCACTCGTCTAAATGCTAATTTAGCGTAAAAGGATATACATAACTATGACTGTAAATTTGGATGTAATGTATTAGTTTAACTTAGGTAAACTTACTTGACCACGGCGAAGATGGAGGGACGAATCAGATGCGTACCTTAAGGATTGGTCCACAGTAGCCCAAATAAGAATTGAATGGAGAGAAGGACACAACAGGATCTTATAGTTCGGCCGTTCAGAGAATGCGTTTGACAGTTTGATCAGTTAGTCACTTAGTACAGCACTACAAATATAAAGCGCTGACATAACCTTGTAATAGCGCAGTATAGATTTAGAAAAATATATAACGAGTTATTTGACACTCAGTTTGGCACAAAATTATAAAATTCATTGATTATTGATATAATAATGTTGTTTTAATGCTCATCAATTGTTAAAACGGTAAACAACCAGGAAAAATATTTTTATCGTAACTGCAACGCCATTACAAAGTTACGCCGTCAGTTCAATCGCGACGTGTCAGGTACGCATTCTCTGAACGGCCGAACTTTAATAATAATAAACTTACTTGGTATTCCTGAAGCTTCGTCCTAGTCTTGGCGAGTGCTTCGTTGCGGTCGCGGCCCCACACCACCAGCTTGGCTATCATGGGATCGTAATGAACTGAAACGTCTTGCCCTTCTCTAACACCAGTTTCAACCTACAATGTGGGAAAACATTAGGTTATTTTTTGCGTCAATGGAATTCTATTTGTTTCTCAATTCGTTTTTTTTTTTCAATCTGTATGTTTTAACTTTATAATCACCGTGTAAGTTGGACATCATAAAAAATATGTTTTTTATAAAAAGCATCAGACAGAAGAGATAATATCTATAAGGTTTTAAAGAAGTGAATAATAGAAGCCGTCGAACCTTTTACATATATAAAATTGCTCCTCTCTTCTAACAGTGTTCTGTTTCATAATCTAAGAACCTTCAAATCTTCTTTCTAAGGATAGCAAAAGCAACCGAGTACCGACTTACCCTAACAAACTCTTCAGGTAATGGCTGGGTAAGTCTATGTAGAGTGCCTGCGCGCGGCAAGAATCCCGCGCTAGGCTCCTCAGCGTAAATTCTGCATTCGACGGCGTGACCGCGACGAATGATCTCATCTTGTGACAATGGCAACAGCTCGCCGGCCGCCACTCGTAGCTGCCATTCTACTAGATCTGTACCTGGAAATCATTAGATACGGATTTTGAAGCTGTCTTCTATTCTTATGTCAGCTCCACACGATTGTACATCGGTAAGCCTCAAGTTGATGGACGCAGGGCGGTGCATCGTAGGGAACGTTCCTGACGTGCGTGACCTACGAGGCAATGCTTTCGCAATATCGTAGGTAGAAGCAAACCATTATTAAGCAACGCGACATAAGTCCTTTTTCCTAAGTCTTCGAAAAATTATTAAAAAAAACAATGCGTCCATCGGTTCTCTTCGGCCCACAACGAAGTATTCCAACATATTAATCATATTTACAGCAACACTCAATTCTCACCTGTGATCATCTCAGAGATGGGATGTTCGACTTGCAACCTTGTGTTCATCTCCATAAAGTGGAATTCGTGTGTGGTTCGGTGTAGGATGAACTCTACAGTGCCAGCGCCGACGTAGCCCACGGCACGAGCGGCCCTCACTGCGGCATCACCCAGTGATGTACGAGTTTCTTCAGATAATCCTGGCTAGGAAATTAATGCTGTTTAGTTTCCAATTATCTGAATAATTATGGTTGTAGTTAGTGTCAGAATTTTGTAAATTTTTAGTATTACGATATATTTTTAACATTAATTGGTGCTGAATAGCACACATTATTTTACAAGAATACTAAACAAAACTAAAATAATTTTGAATTCGGACCAGCAGTTTCCGAGTTTAGCGTGTTCAACCAAACAATCATAAAATTAAACAAACTCTTCAGCTTTATAATACTAGTAGGTACTTATAGATTTAAACTATTTGAGTTGAAGCAAAATTAAATATTGTAATAGGAGAAAATATTAGGTTAGAAGATTTGTTATTCCATGAACAACTTGCCTATTGCCTACCTATGTTTTTTTGACGTGGGTATAGACCTGCAAAATAATCACAATCATCTAAGTACATCAAAATATAAACTGGTAAAAACAGCATTGGAAAGTTTTCATTCATTGATAGACAAATTCGTTTTTTTTTCTTGAAATTTAAATCATGAACTCTTTATAGCTTTGAACAAAAATAAACATTCAAAAAAACTTATAAAAAACGTTTGGGTGCTTTAATGCCACACATCCTACACATTTTAAACTGTATAACAGCCTGCATCATGGGTTAAAAATACTTACAGCTGGTGCTTCTTCAATAATTTTCTGATGGCGTCTTTGAACAGAGCAATCTCTTTCGAAGAGATGTACTGCATTTCCATGCATATCTGCAAACACCTGGAACAGTTGAAATTATTATCAGCCTGAAGACCACTTTACACAACTGTTTTTTTTTATGATGTCTGAGACATCACAGTGTCGGAAAACAATTTAACCTATCATTCCTTCATCTTTATTTCCTCCATGAGATAAAAAGATATTTTTTTTCTCTAATTATTTACCTGAACTTCCACATGTCTTGGGTCTGTAATATACTGTTCTAATAGCATATTATCATCACCAAATGACTTCAGAGATTCTCTTTTTGCTGATTCCAACTGAGGAAGGAAGTCGGCTTTGGTCATTGCAATCCTCATTCCCTGAAAAAAAAACCCTTTAAATCAATATGTGATTCCATTTATTTATTTTGAGATTACATTTCGATAAAATCATGCATACCTTTCCACCACCACCTCGGACTGCTTTGATCATGAGAGGAAATCCAATTTTTTGTGCTTCAGCTTGCAGCCTCTCAATGCTTTGCTCTTCACCATGATATCCTTTCACTATGGGTACTCCCGCTGCCGACATAATGGCTTTTGATGTGCTGGAAATTAGATTCAATTTATCTATCTAGCATTTCATAAACACCTAATATGTTCTATTTTTATGAACACCTTTGACAGTCCTTTTCTTTTAGAGTCTTTTGAGTCAAAAATCACAAAATTAAGTCATGTTAAATATCCCATTGTTCATAAAAATTTTCTTTTAGAGTCTTTTGAGTCAAAAATCACAACATTAAGTTATGTTAAATATCCGATTGTTCATAAAAATTGTGTTAAAAACCATAATAGTCGGCACTTTGCGCTTCTGGTTGTTAAATTTTATCCTTGTTTACCTCTTGATACCCATATCTCTAATAGCTGCTGGTGGAGGTCCAATAAATATGACACCTTCCTGAGCACATTTTTCACAGAACTCCACATTTTCTGAGAGGAAACCGTAGCCGGGATGTACTGCATGGCTATTAGACTGCTTTGCCACATCTAGTATTTTCTCTGCATTTAGGTAGCTCTGGGTGGCTGGTGCTGGGCCAATGTGGTAAGCTTCATCGGCCTGAAAGGGAAAGAAAGTGATGGTGAATTCAAATATATTAGATGGTATTTCTCAGGTTTATTTAAAAAGATGATTTAATTATCTGTCAATTAAAAAGAGCCTTATGGAAATGTTTGAGTACATTTTTCAAACCTAATGCTAATGAAATTTATGTGCTACCTAGTACCTACATAAAAACCTATGTAATATAATCTTCAAATCAAGATCAAAATCTATTTTGGTTAGCTAATATTAATAAGTAAAATAAATGTATTGAGGTACAATACTGATAGGGGCAGTATTGTAGTATTGTACCTCAAGCAACCTATACATACCATTTCAACATGCATGGCATGCTTGTCAGCATCAGAGAACACAGCAACAGTTCTGATGCCAAGCTTCTTAGCAGTTCTCATCACTCTGCATGCTATCTCTCCACGGTTGGCTATTAGCACTTTGCCGATCTGCCTATGCTTAACATCTTCTTTGATATTTTGTGCATGTTTGAACCTTGCAGAGATGGGCAGGTTTGGACACATGCTAGAAAGGATTCAATAATTATTAAAGATCCTGCTTTGCAAGTAGAATGGATCTCTAAATGTAATCTTCTTTACAAACTAAAGAATTAGTTGCTTTGTAGCTTACCATATAACTAGTCTTAGTTACTTACCATGGCCGGGAAATATGTCTTAGAAACGACATTCTGGTCAACACGTAGCTGATACTGTCGAGTTTATGTACTAATAGAATCAACAGCGCCAGTTAAATAAAGCAACTGATATGGTATTCTGTGCCCTGTAGTGATAAGTGTTATTTTTACTTGATTTGATAAGCGCTGACAAATAGAGATTACATTTACGTCAGACTATCGCCTCCCCAAACCCCCAGTTGGTTGTTTCAATCATGAATTTTAATAGGTACCTACCGTACCGATAACAATGAATAATTTATCAGTAATATTGACAAAAAGTTACGACGAGCTAGGAGACGTTTGGCAAAGTTTATTTTGTTGATCTACACACTAACTAAAGTTCCAACGGTTCTTTTCTTTCCTTCCACAGACTACTAGTAGATGCTGTTTCCTTCTTAGGCTGCTGCTCACGGTGAAAATCACCAAACCTGTAATATAAAATTGATATAATTTGGCCAATTTTGGTCGCATCGCCCGGCTTTTTATTTTTTCTTGCAAAAACTATTTTTCTTCTTTTTCCTCTTTTGATCATTGGCTTGTCTGTCATTTCGACATACGATCTTGACAGTGCCAATGTCAAATGTCATGCAACATTTTAGCACTTTAAGCCAGCTCGATTCTTGCCCTCACTTCACTTAAAGATTATGGTCGAAGTGTAGATGCAGATGACTCAGATAAGTTATTTGAAATAACCATACTGAAACCAGCAGCATAAAAACAGTACTCAATGGAAGAAGCAGGCTCTAGGAAACGCTGACATAATTGAATACCTTTTGAGGAAAGTAATGTTGGCAAGAACTGAGACATGATCGCTAACTCATATTAGCCTCGTATGTACACAAGCTCAAAGTCGTGCAACAAGCATGGAGAGAGCTAAGCTAGGAGTTTCAATACGTGATAAAATAAGAAATGAGGATATCCGTAGCGTAGAAGAACCAAAGTCACTGACATAGCTCGTAAAATGAGTAAGTTCAAGTGGCAATGGGCAAATCTTATAGCTCGAAGAACCAAACAACCATTAGGGAATAAAGGTTCTCCAATAGCGACCACGAACCGGAAGACGAAACGAAGGGCACCCATCTACCAGATGGACCGACGACATTAAGATCGCAAGAAGTCAGTGGCATAGGGCTCAGAATCGTTCTTCTTGGAAATCTGTAGAGGAGGCCTGTATGTCCAGCAGTTGACTTCTGATGCTAAGGCTGATGATGAGGATGAACTGTCAGTAGATGGACGAGGTAGTATGGTAAAAACCTTAGCCTTAACCGCTAAGCTCGGCAAAAGCAAAAAAAAAAAAAAACAAACAAACAAACAACAAAACGAAAAAATCGTTTTTTGGTGTCAACCAACCAACTTTTGAATTTTGAAAATAAAGTTTAATTTTACTGCAAAATTATATTTTATTACAGCTTACAGAATTAGCTGTGTTGTGAAGAACTTAGAACAAGCTATGGGTATAAAAGGCTTATGGACTGTTCTTACGCCATTTAGTGAAAAGAAATCTTTACATGAAGTAAGTAAAACAAAGGTAAAACAATGTGCATGATGACGGGACGGAGGACCACTGTGATCCGCATTGATTTACAGCTCTATTAGGTACAGCTATTTAAGCACTTTCGTGAGCTTTTTTCAAACAACTATTGGTTCTGGCAGTCATACTTTTACTTTATGCCACCTCTCTTCGCTAAGGGCAGTGTAGGTACCTACGTTGGTACTTGTTACAAAATATCGTAACGGATATTTGTACATAACAATATCATGCTGTAAAATATAGGACCACCCATCAGAGAAGAGTCATTTATTTACACAAAGAAACTTACAATTAAACAAATATTTACAAAATGTACAAAATACACAAGAAACAGTTGAGCTATCTACAGATCAGTTGAGCTATCTTGATTGTTATAAATAAAATGCAAGAAAACCAATATATGGTTTTATCTGAATAAAATTTGAGTATGAATGACAAGTCAGTTTTGACAACAGTCAGATATAAAATATAGGTTGGTTCCAATAAGTATTTACACCACATTCACCGCCATATTTTTTTAAAACTAATTGTTGACAAGATCATAGTCTTGCAGGCGAACAGGAGCTCTCCTGTCTCTAGTAGAACGTCGAACAGAAGATGGAACCAGTATTTCTTCAACAGCATCCTCAAACTGTTCATCGGACTCACTTTCCGTTCTAGTTGCTGTTCGGTGTGAATGATTTAACAATATCTCATGGGGTGCAGCATTATTCGTCGTACACAAAGAGCGGATTGAATCAAGGGCTGGGAATAGCACACGCTCCCAGTTTGTTGTGTCAAGCTCTCTAGACTTCAGGCACAACTTTATAGATTTCCACAGGGTGCCATTGAGTCGTTTCACCTGCCCGTTTCCTTGTGGATCATAAGGTGTCATCCGGCTACAAGCAACTCCATGCGATGCTAGAAAATTTCGTAATTTGTTTGACATGAAGGCGGTACCACGATCAGAATGGATGTAATTTGGGACACCATACTTAGTGAAGAAATCGTTAACACATCTGATAACAGTGCTAGCAGAGAGATCCTTACATGGGTAGGCAAATGGGAATCTAGAGTATTCATCTATGATTGTTAAGATGTAGCGATTCTGCGTATTGGTTGGTAGAGGTCCCTTAAAATCAAGATTTAGTCTTTTAAAGGGTACAGTTGATTTAATAAAATTGCCTTGTATCTTGGCAAACCTTGGTTTTACTTCAGCATTTTTTCTGAAAGCAGGCGTCATTTGCTCTATATTTTCAGTCTGCTTTCGTGACTTAATGGCGATTGGTTTCACGTGAGTAGATAGATTAGTGAAAAGTGAAACTGGAGGCACCGTAGCTTCCCTAACACTACATATTCTGAGTGTTTTCTTTGCACCTCCAAATTTTATCTCTACCGATGAATGGTCGTTTAAAATATCATGACCAATAATAACGTCAGCACATAAATCTTCTATTATGTAAAAAGGCCTTCGAGTGTATGTATGCTCATTTAACATGATGGTTGCATAGCATAATCCATCGACGGATGTAGTCCGTTTTTTTGAAGCTAATGCTATAACTTCTTTCCATGGATGGCGTTTTAAATGTAGCAGCTTTGCAAAATTGTGGTCGATAAAGCTCATTGAACTTCCACTATCGATTAAAGCATCGGCTTTGTAGTTATTGCAAGTGATGGGGACTATTGTTTTGCGTAGACTCGCTGGTGACGATCAGAGTAATAATTCATCCAAACTGTAATACAAAACAAATGAAATCATTTTTTCACTGATTTTCTAGCTAAGGTAAAATACCTATATATAACGGTATTGTTTTTCAGGTCAGAGGAGAAACACTTGCTGTAGACCTCTCTGGCTGGGTGTGTGATAGTCAAAATGTTACAGAATACTACATCCAACCTAAATTATACCTTAGGTAAATTATCTACAACCATTGCTTTAGATAGGCCATAGTTTGTGACACTGAACACAAATACAATGAAACAAAAATTGTTCTAGAAACCTGTTCTTCAGGACAATTTACTTGCTCCTGGCTGATATAACTCCTATATTTGTGCTGGAAGGGGAAGCACCTCAACTGAAGCAAAATGTAATGGTTGCCCGCAACGCTATACAGTTTCGAGGGGCTGCACCTAAAAGTGTCAATACTGCAACAAAGAAGCCTGATGTGACTAGAAGACGATTTGGAGGTGTTCTTAGAGAAGTGTGCATGTTCTACTTAATTCTTTAGGGCCATTTATAAAAGCTACTTTATTCCAATGAGATTGACTACAGCCATCTCATACAAACTGATAATGTTAAATAATAATTTATTATTATTTAAAATATCGCCATCTTTTACTAACTGATAATGTTATAATTCAGTGTCTATTTTAACTATTCAATCCATTCTAGTATTATTTTATGTGCCGCGGCCATGTTTAAGTTCATAAAAAATTTTGGTATCAGGTTGAGTATTTTGATTCTATACAGGTTGGCATTATTATGCATTTTGTTTAATGTTTTCAGTGTGAAACTCTCCTAACATGTATGGGTGTTACCTGCATAAAGGGGCGAGGGGAGGCTGAGGCGACTTGCGCCGAGCTCAATGCACAAGGTGTTTGTATTTATTTATCTTATTGATACAGCTTAAAATACTAGCTTCCTACTCTGGAGATTGTGGGTTCGATTCCTACCCAAGACAAATATATTTGTTCTAAGTATTGGTTTTGTCTGGTTTGACCAGCTGGTGCTGCTGTGTGAAAGGCCAATCAAAGCGCATGCTATGACCAGTCTTTTGAGTAGGTAGTACTGTACACCAATAGAAAATGCGTTCACCAATCCGCCCGCCAAGCATGGTGACTGACATAGGCATAGGCAACATGATTGCCTGAAATGTGGCTTAGAATCATGAGAGAGGCCAGTGTCCAGCACCCTACAGGCTGATGATATTTTTGTACTATTCTGTGGAAGGCTACAACAACATTTGGCCAACAGTTGGTAGATGCAGTGATATCCCAGGATTCTGATTGCTTCGCGTACGGAGCTCGTCGCGTGTACCGTAACTTCAGCGTGTCGAGTGCAGCCGGCGGCGGCGCTATGCAGGGCTCCGTTGACTGCTACGATGCTGATAAGATGTACCAAAATAATGGTAAGGGGATGCTTGAAGCTGTACCCGAAGTCGGAGTTTTGCTACCACATTTCGTCTACCAAATCTTGTTTTCACAATGCAGGCATACTTATCTTTGTTTATAAAAGCCATTACGCATTATCATTCATCATAATTATTATGCATTGTGAAAGAAAATAAATCCTTTTTACTATAATTTTTACTCATACCTATATACTTAACTTTTCGGAGCATTTGGGATCGCATCACGAGATCTCAGTTCGGGGCGGACTACTAGTATTATATATGTGGCAACTTTGGCTTGCAGATAAATTATGGCGATGTTTTCCTTCACCGTTTCAGAGCGCTGACATAGTGTATGTAAATTTTTGGGTAGAAAAACTCATTGGTACACGACTGAATTTGAACCCACGACCTTAGGATAGGAAGGCGGGGCCACGACCACTAGGCCACCAGCGCTCTCAATGATTTTATCAATGTGAGTATTCAATTAAAGGTTTCGGGCGTAAAAAAATGGTGGCATTGGCGCTTCTCTGTGGATGTGATTACGGCGTAGGCGCATGCGGGACGGCTATCAACACAGTGGTAACGTTTCTGCACACTGTATCTGAGGATGACGTCATACCCAGGTAACACTAGAAATTGTATATCTTACCAACATAATTGGTTAGCCTCTCAGCTCAGTTGGTAGTATCTCTGCCACCTGCGCCGAAGGTCTTGGGCTCGGTTACCGCCGAGAACAAATATTTGTATGTTGAACGCAGATGGTTGTTCTCTGTCTGGGTGTTATATAATTGTATTCTAAGTATGTATTAACAAATAAGAAGAGTGTTTAAGTTATACCAGAAGCTCTGTTTAATACTGTTATGTGGATGGTCAAATATATTTATTTATTTATAATGGACGTATTTAACTAACTGTATTAACTGTTTAGGAAACTATTGCTTTTTTTTAATAATGATTTTAGATTTGTTCACTGCTACTTTGCATTATCTCTTGTAATTGAAGAAACTTATTATAAAAACACTTAAACCAATAGGTTTAAGTGTTTTTATAATTATGATATCTCTTACATATATTTTTGTGTCGTTTTTTTCCAAATAAAATAAAAAGCAAAAACCCCATCAGGCTACTATCGTGGGTGACAGATGTGGATCATTTTGAGGAGCGAACCCGATGGGCTGCTGCGCCGGGGCGATGCGACCGCTGCGGGCACGTCGGGCGCACGCATCTCAAGAAAGGCTGTCCCGTGTGCGCCACACATAAAGGATGCAATGATTATGGGCACAAGTAAGCTCTACTTAGTTCACGTCACGTGGTACACACGTTATAGGTGAATATATTATAATAAAAATAGCCTTTATCCTATTACAACATTAATACATACACAAATTCTTAATAGTAATTCATCATCATCATCATTTCAGCCCGGTATCACCCACTGCTGGGTATAGGCCTCCTTCATTTTCTGCCAGCCTCCTCTGTCCTGTGCGTCTCAGTCTCAGTTTAACTTTTGGGACATTATAATGTACTATTTCTTAAACATGCGCGGAAATATTGTCATTACTTTTGAATAAAGAACACGCGAAGTATCATATTTACGTAGACTGAAAAACCAAAATCACTTCCCGGCGCGTTCTCGCTCCGGCAATGTTGTATGAAACGGTGTGCTGTTTGAATTTAGAACTCTTTCATCTATCGTACACATTGCGTTCTCGTGGCTGTATAGCCACAGAAGCGTTAACCTTTCGGCACAAACAGTAAAAAAAAAAAAAATGGCGGTAAAGCGGAGTTTGTTGTTATTTGGTTAATTAAAAATAAATTTATTATGTAAATTTATTTTTTATTTCCTTGTATTTTTTTAAGAAAAGCACTATATATGCCTCGGCCGAAATGGCAATTGCCTGTCTCGTATCATTGAAGTCCTCGCCTGCGGCTCGGCCTTCAAACTCATACTCGACCTGCAATTGCCTATTTCGCTGCCTTTGCAATAATGTACTATTATAATCATGTTGTTATTAATAGGGCAAAGGTAGCGGAAGTGAAGCGTGAACTAACCCTACGATCCCGAGCTCTAACATGCGGCACACTGTTCCCTGAACCCAAAGTTATGAAGGAGTTCCTGAACGCTACTCCGGAGTGTATCGACTTGCATAGCTTGAAGAAACCCACGCCGAGCTTGATCCAGTTTGTGGTTAGTTAATTCTTTAATAACTGCTCTAAACAGCTTTGAAGGGCAAGTCTCAGTGCATTTACAACATTTCGTCTACGTTTTCGTGTGAAAACAACATTTGGTACTCTCTTTTGTATGGATAATTGATGAGACAACAACTCGTTTCGATCGTTTCTATGTGACGTATTTTTGCTGTCTCATCTTTTCTCCATACAATAGAGATAGACAAATGTTTAAACTGATCAAATAAAACTGCAACTTGCCTTTCTGAACTAGCAAACATATAAACGCATGGTAAATAAAAAGTCGAAATTAGCATTGTTTTTATTGTAATTTTACTCATATTATACTCACTGGCAGTTGGTGACCGAGCTTCGCTTGGTATTTTTTATTATTAATTTGTATTTTTAAGAAAATCATAAGAGCCATTATTATCTTTATTGGTTTATTTTTACTGAACAACGCCATCTGCTGGATATGCTTGCAGTTAGTTGCTCACAATCGTCAATAGATGGCAGGAGCAGTCACATATTCAGTTTATGTTTAACTAGCTGATACCCGCGACTTCGTCCGCGTGGATATTTGAGTTCGTTTTTTTTAGTTTTATGACCAACTGCTAGTTACCATTGTTTTGAGCTTGTAATTAAGAGTGTATTTGAATTTGAAGGTGAGTGCTGTTGTAGCTGATTTTTTTCAGCAGTGTTTAGTTTAAGTATTATAGATGTTTCCCGCGATTTTGTCTTAGTGGTTATCATCAGTTTTTTTGTGAACCTTTGTGTGTAATCGAACCTGGTGCCAGATGCTGTGGTAGTTGAAATTTTTTTAATGTTTTTTTTGCGTATTTTGTAAAGCTCTTTTTCGTGATTTTGTTGAAGTGGCTAATTTGGGCTATCGTATTCGTCGTTGGTGTATAATCGAATCTGTTTTTTTTATTTGACATGGACTTCAGCAGTGTTTAGTTTAAGTATGATAGATATTTTCCGCGATTTTGTCTTAGTGGTTATCATCGGTTTTTTTGTTAACATTTGTGTGTATTAAAACCTGGTGACAAATGCTGCGGTAGCTGAAATTTTTTTAATGTTTATTTTTTCGTATTTTGTAAAGCCATATTTTGTGATTTTATGTTATATTAGTGGCTAATTTGGGGTTTCGTATGCGTGTTGGTGTATAATCGAATCAGATTTTTTTTATTTGACATGACCAATTGCTGGTTACTATAGTTTTGAGCTTGTACTTTAGAGTGTATTTGAATTTGAAGGCAAGTGCTGTTGGAGCCGATTTTTTTCAGCAGTGTTTAGTTTAAGTATGATAGATGTTTTCCGTGTTTTTGTCTTAGTGGTTATCATCGGTTTTTTTGTTAACATTTGTGTGTATTAAAACCTGGTGACAAATGCTGCGGTAGCTGAAATTTTTTTAATGTTTATTTTTTCGTATTGTGTGAAGCCATTTTTTGTGATTTAATGTTATATTAGTGGCTAATTTGGGGTTTCGTATGGGTGTTGGTGTATAATCGAATCAGATTTTTAATTTAACATGACCAACTGCTGTTTACTATAGTTTTGAGCTTGTACTTTAGAATGTATTTGAATTTGAAGGCGAGTGCTGTTGGAGCCTATTTTTTTCAGCAGTGTTTAGTTTAAGTATGATAGATGTTTCCCGCGATTTTATCTTATTGGTGTTCATCGGTTTTTTTGTAAACATTTATGTGTAAGTATTAAAACCTGGTGACAAATGCTGCGGTAGCTGAATTTTTTTAAATGTTTTTTTTCGTATTTTGTAAAGCCATTTTTTGTGATTTTATGTTATATTAGTGGCTAATTTGGGGTTTCGTATGGGTGTTGGTGTATAATCGAATCAGATTTTTAATTTGACATGACCAACTGCTGTTTACTATAGTTTTGAGCTTGTACTTTAGAGTGTATTTGAATTTGAAGGCGAGTGCTGTTGGAGCCGATTTTTTTCAGCAGTGTTTAGTTTAAGTATGATAGATGTTTCCCGCGATTTTGTCTTAGTGGTTATCATTGGTTTTTTTGTAAACATTTGTGTGTATTAAAACCTGGTGACAAATGCTGCGGTAGCTGAAAATTTTTTAATGTTTTTTTTTTCGTATTTTGTAAAGCTATTTTTTGTGATTTTATGTTATATTAGTGGCTAATTTGAGGTTTCGTATGCGTGTTGGTGTATAATCGTATCAGATTTTTTTAATTTGACATGACCAACTGCTATTTACCATAGATTTGAGCTTGTACTTTAGAGTGTATTTGAATTTTAAGGTGAGTGCTGTTGGAGCCGATTTTTTTCAGCAGTGTTTAGTTTAAGTATGATAGATGTTTCCCGCGATTTTGTCGTAGTGGTTATCATCGGTTTGTTTGTGAACCTTTGTGTGTAATCGAACTTGGTGCCAGATGCTGCGGTAGCTGAACATTTTTAATGAGTTTTTTTTGCGTATAAAGCTATTTTTTGTGATTTTTCTTAAAATCATTTTCCGTTTTTTCTTCTTTTTGGGAAAGAATTTTCCTATTTTCTTTCTTAGTGCACCTCTGCTCTATTAGAGGAACACACCTTCTAAGTTTCATGCTTCTGGGGCTAACGGTTTAGGCTGTGCGTTGATTTTTCTTTAAACCATTTTTCCCCGTTTTTCTCCTCTTTGGAAAATAATTTTCCATTTTCCTTTCTTAGCGGATGCCTACGTCATAACATCTACCTGCATGTCAAATTTTAGCCCGATCCGTCCAGTGGTTTGGGCTGTGCGTTGATAGATCACTATGTCAGTCAGTCACCTTTGAGTTTTATATATATAGATTGTTTGTGAACCTTTGTGTGTAATCGAACTTGGTGCCAGATGCTGCGGTAGCTGAACATTTTTAATGAGTTTTTTTTGCGTATAAAGCTATTTTTTGTGATTTTTCTTAAAATCATTTTCCGTTTTTTCTTCTTTTTGGGAAAGAATTTTCCTATTTTCTTTCTTAGTGCACCTCTGCTCTATTAGAGGAACACACCTTCTAAGTTTCATGCTTCTGGGGCTAACGGTTTAGGCTGTGCGTTGATTTTTCTTTAAACCATTTTTCCCCGTTTTTCTCCTCTTTGGAAAATAATTTTCCATTTTCCTTTCTTAGCGGATGCCTACGTCATAACATCTACCTGCATGTCAAATTTTAGCCCGATCCGTCCAGTGGTTTGGGCTGTGCGTTGATAGATCACTATGTCAGTCAGTCACCTTTGAGTTTTATATATATAGATTATTGAACTCGGGGGGAAATAATCATTTTCTTAAAATGAATCCTAGCTAGATCAATTTATCGCCCCCAAAAACCCCTGTATACTAAATTTCGTGAAAATCGTTGGCGCAGTTTCCAAGATCCTAAATATATATATATAAGATTTTCTCGTTTAAAGGTATAAGATACTTTCAAAATATCATATTAGTTTAAAAGATTCAGATTGCTTAGATCTTTTGCCTTTTCTGGTGAGGACGAGTCCGGTGTTTCTCTAACGATGGACCAACAATAATTATTAAATCTCGAGTGTTCCGCCGTGTCCTATCTAGGGCCATCATCACATAGATGGGTGTCAAAGTCAAAGATTTCTTTATTCAGTAGTAACTCAAGGATTACTTTGTAACGTCTTAAAGCTAGGTGAGTCTAGGTGCCAGTTCCACGCAACCACTAGGGTTTCCGTGTTTCGGAGGGCTCGTTCAGCTGTCACCAGGAATTTGCTACTAGCTCATACTCGTACACTTCTAAAAGAATAAAAACTTTAAAAACAAAAGTTTCATTTTTGCTCTCAAGTGAACTACGCAAGACCCGACAAACTTTGAAGACAGAAGAAGTTTATATCAAGTCAAAGAAAAGTTAATAAAGTACTTGCATGCACTTATACAAAAGGACAAGTTAGTTTTACATTTTCAAAGGCTTCAAGAAAAATACAACCAGTTCATCATTTTATATTTTTAGTATAAAATGTTGAACTGGTTGTATTTTTCTTTTAAACCTATAACTGTTAAAAACAATGCATCGTTTTCAGAAAGTTATGTCTAACAAGTTGGATTGGTCAGAGCGTTATTGCGTCGAAAAATTCTTGCCGTTGCTGACGAAATGGCATCTGCAGGAAAAGGTTCCTTGTAGAACTATCAAACCGATTGCTATCAAGAAGAAGAGGAATCCTAAAGGTGAGACTAGTAGTTGAATAGTTTACGTCGTACGCAATCGTTAACAATTAAAATCCACCGGGCCACCTATTTCAGCAAACATCTTCTTAAATATATAAAACTCTTACGTTACTGACTGACTGACTGACAATCAACGCTCAGCATAAACCGTAAGTCCTAGAAGCATGAAACTTGGAGGGTATGTTTCTTTTATAGAACAGGGGTGCACTAAGAAAGGAAATTGGAAAATGATTTCCCTAAGCGGAGAAAAAGAGGAAAAACTTTTACAAGAAAAATCAACGGGGCGAAACGGCAAAGGGGCGAGCGAAGCCGAACGGGCGTCGGCTAGTACACAATAAGACCATTAATTTTTATAAAACTCTCAAGCTATGAATCTAAAATTGCAGTTAGAAACACCATAAAAAATAAAACGATAAAATCGAGTGCTGATAGGTTTACACTTTTGAAAAGTTTTCTAACTTTACAGGGGTCCCAAGCTTTGAAGTCGTGTGGGCAGATATTGATGGACAATACGATGCATTGATTCCCGATGATCAATATGAAGGTGACTTATTAAATTCGTAACTTATTAAATTTGATTTTGAATAGAATCATTTAGCTCCTAGAATCTTGAGTGGGTACTTGTTACGAAGAGATGGAGCAAAGAGAGGTCATCTATCGTCCCTCGAATAATTTTTATAGGTTCTAAATGTGTGTGTATTTATAGACGGCGAGGAACGATCAGTGCCGTGGACATCAATAGAGCGCCAAGACTTAATGCGACAACACTATTCAGATCTAGTTCAAACCTACGAAGATTCTATCAAAAAACCACCTAAAGAGAAGAAAACAAGAGGCAAGAAAAACAAAGATGACAATCCTGACAAACCAAAGCGAAAATATAACAGGAAGCCTAAGACAGTTGACGTTGATCATATAAATGAGTCTCTAAAAGTTCTGGAGTTGAACTCCAGTAAAACAAATGTTAGTGTTAGTGTGAATAAACTCAAGAGAAAAATTAAGAATACGAAGAAAGGCACACAGAAGACGATTGACAGTTTTGTAGCCAAAAGAAAAAAATCTCTTATTGACCCTTTAGTATCCCTAAGACGAAGTCTTGCAAATATGTCATTGGTGGAAGTTAGCCCAAAAAATAACTTGGAAAATCAAGGAAACGAAATATCGACAGACAAATGGCTTAGTATTTTAGGTAAAAGCGTTGACGAAAACGAAAGCGATTTATCAGACGTTATCGAAAAAATTGTGAAAAAGCCATCCACCACAAAAACCGTAAAAGTAGACAACAAGCTAGTCCGACTTGTATTTGACAACTATTCGACTCCAAAAAAGCTACGGAAAAGTGTATTGACCGAAATCCACAATCATTGCTCGACGCCCAAAGATAGCCCGAGGCGAAAGTCCATGTTGAATTTAAAATCTGGAACAAACAGTTTGAATAACTCTGTGATTTCCAACGTAAATACTAGTTTCTTCTTTGGTAAGTTGACAGAGGATCGCGACGCGTTTGAATTGTCTTTAGGGCACAAAAGTGCTGTTATGAACATTGATTCGACTGTCGATTACAGCTTGCCTGATGTTTGTTTGTAATATGAATGATAGCAAAACAATTATATATATTTTGAATTTAAACTTGTTATTTTTTACTTGATTTATCTCGATCAGACAGGATTCGTTTTAGAAAAAAGTCTTCAAGGCCGAATGAAGTAGAAGAAGTAGGTATCTGAGGATCGCAAGTAGTAAATTTGTTAACTGCCTAATAATCACGCTTGTCCAGGAGGCGTGTTGCAAGGTGTTCCAAGGCTAGTGTGAGAGGGAATATATTAAAATCGAATACTCGATCGAATTTACAAAAGTATAGTAGCAGGCAACAAAGCACATCGGCTAATTTCGGATTCATAGAGCGTAGTGTGCGTCAGAAAAAGATAGCGCTCTACGAAAGCCTATGTTCAATATTTATTGCCCACAACTGTAGCAGAACATTTATTTTTCCTGTCAATTTTTTTTATACAACTAGCTGATGGTTCAGGTATTATGGCCCACCTGATGTTATACTTAACATCAGGTGGGTCATATGTTGCATAGTGAGCATTGCCTCGTAGGTCACGCACGTCAGGAACGTGCCCTAAGATGCTCTTCACTGCGTCCATCAACTTAGGCACACTTAATTGTTTTTGGAACAATTTGAACTAATTGATAACATTGTAGAATCTTGTTCGCTTATTTTGCACCTCTAATATTCTAAAACACAAGCAGACGCCGGGCTGTTAATCTTGCAAACTTTGTGAATAACTACTCACTATTGCTTTTAGTTGTGGTTTGGCTCACCGCAAATCCATTGGAAATGCTGATTGCTGAAAGCTGGAAACCGCGGCGGGCGTCTCAATTCGCACCCGGCATAGTTAATTCATGTTATACTATTATTATTTCTATAAGCGTGCCAAATATTGAGAGTAACTACACTGACACCATTTTACAAAGAGATTTGTTTTTGTTTTCTTTTTCTCTCAAGTTTTTGTGTCGGATTATGAAACATTTTAATGTTTTATAGCCAACATGTTTGATTGAAACGGTTTAGGAAACCATCATGAGGAAGTTAGTAGTCTTTTTAGCCTGTATGTAATACCCTACGACTGTAAAATGTAAATATATGCCAAATCAAATATTTAGCCGTACCTCTGACTACCACCCATTTTATCCTCATAGAATCTTGAGAGGCACTAAACGCTTTGAGCATCTTCAAAAGTGAGGGCTAGCTTGCTACTCAAATATTTATAAACATTTATTTTTTTAAATTTTATTGGCTATATTACGACTTTAAAATCCATTCAGTCGTTTTTACGTGAAAGAGTAACAAACATCCATCCATCCATCCATTCATACTTTCGCGTTCATAATATTGTAGGATTGAGTGTACAAGCTTACCTAGAAGATACCTGTTCACTCTGCTCTCAAAAACATCCGAGTTATAGGGAAATTGAAAAGTTACCTAGAAACGCTGTAAGAAAATATGTACGAGAAAGTCGGAACGCCTCTCAACTATTCGTTTGTCATCCTACAGAAAATCTAGTTTGTGTCGGTTCTCGCCGACAACCCGGCCCTTCAGTGAGTCACAGAAATGCGAAGTATGCGTACATTGTAACTGAATTGAAACGGACGGGACCTTTCTGCTCTCTACAAAGGTATGCAAAATCACCATGAATCTTGTAAGATGTTGTTTCAAGTTTACTGCGTTCGGTAGACAAGGAAAAGGTCAGCAGATTTTAATTAAAGAAAACTCGGGGGCAAATGTGGCGGTTTTCAGTTATCTTATGTTTGAATTTCATTTTTTCCTAGGAGTACAAAGAGAAAATAAAAACCAGTGCAGTTAAAAGTAACTTGTATTTATGTACAAAAATTTGTTACACTATGCCAGTACTCTCAAACGCTGAAGAAAAACATCGTGAGGAAACCGGCATGTAGAACGGCGTAGAACCTAAAAAGTACGAAAATATGTGTCAAGTGCACGAAAAGAGCCTCTTTGAGGCGCACTTAAAATCCTTTCACCACTCTTGGTTCGAAAGAATCAGTGACACGATAAGAAGAAGAAGAAGTAACTTGTAGAATACACATGCTCATCCATATCGAGTACGCTCTTATCTGTGCATTGCTAGTACCCTATGAACCTTTGTCCTCTCACACGACTTAAAATTTGGAGGGATTATGTATTTCTTTGTCCGTAGGGGTATACTAAGAAAGGAATTCATGAAATTTTACCCCTAAAAGGGTGCAGTGGGGGTTAAAGTTTCTATGAAAATAGCTTTACTTGAGCTTAGTCGCACGTGATTACACTATTGTTTCATTATTAGCAAAGCTCAAGGGTAAGAGCTACTCTGAATATATTTGTTTAGCAAAATATGTATTTCCGGATAAAAGCACAGATCGCAGGAAGCCGGTGGGTGGATAGAATCATCAATCAGAATCTCAGAATCGTTTTTGTGTGGACTTCTACAGGCTGATGATGATGGTGAATGACAGTTAATTATAATTTAGTATTCGAAGTAAACGATTACGAAATAAAAAATTCTGCGCTCCGTCAAGTCGGTAGCAACCAAGTGCTACGAAACCGTAGCCCCTCTACGCTCTTTGGAGTCGTAGCCATGACCAGCTAATATTGTGGGTTATGCTCCACGAAGTTGTCATAAAACTCACTGTAAGATTACACTGTTATATCATAGCGTCTACATTATACGAGGCCGTAGCAGTCTCTGAATGCTACGAAGTTTCGCTACGACTTTATCGTGGTCTACGTCTTACGTGGTTGTTGCTGTTTCTAAATTCTACTAAGTTGTAGTTTCTACGCTCCTATAGAGACGTAGCAATCTCTAAATGCTACGAGGTTAATTGTAGCTTGGCTTAAGCTCTATAAAGTCGAAGCAATGACGAGTTTACTACGAAATAGTAGCTTTTTCTGCTCTCAACAAAGACGTAGCAGTCTCTAAATGCTACGAAATTGTAGCTGGTCTACGCTCTACGTAGTCGAAGCCAAATCATCTCTTTTTCTTAAATTTAAGAGCTCTTGTTTTGATGCAGTTTTCTCCAATTGTGTCTTTCGAATGCTGCCTCCTTGACTTCCTTAATAGGACATGACAGATACCTTTTGTTTTATCTGGCTCACGTATTCTTGATCTTCCTCGTCCTTGTTTTCCTCCAACATATGTTTTCTACGCTATTAAACGCCTTCGCCTTCCCTAAGTAGGTATTACGTAGTCTAGGCTTTGTCTATGATCTACGAGGCCGTAGCAATCTCACTAAGTTGTAGGTTGGTCTACGCTTTACTAAAGGCCTGCGCACACCTAGGCCGCTGGCGTCAGCGATCAGTGAAACGCTGTCAAATATCGCTGTCAAATTTGACAGCGTTTCACTGATCGCCGACGCCAGCGAACTAGGTGTGCGCAGACTCTATGTCGTAGCAACGCGGTCTAATTGCTACGAAAGCGTAGCTTGATCTACGCTCTACAAAGTCGTAGCTTTGTCTACGGTCTACAAATTCGTTGATAGTTTAACGCCACAAGCTGTGTAAAGTGTTGAAAATTAAGTACATAACTTCTAATTAGTGATCTTAGACGTAAAGTTCGAGTAATTATATGGAACAAACGGGTTTTTGATCGCGATTACCTTTATTAATTCCCGACGTTTCGGCTGTGTTGCAACAACCGTGGTCACGGTCACGTGGTGAACGCGGACATTTCTAATTCTGAAGACCAAGTGAGGGTAGTTGCAAATAAAACTGCCACCGCTTCTCGACAGTAACTCCAATGAACTCCAGTCAACCCGTGACCACGGTTGTTGCAACACAGCCGAAACGTCAGGAATTAATAAAGGTAATCGCGATCAAAAACCCGTTTGTTCCATATAATTATGCATAACGATCGCGTTAATTTAAAAAGTACTAAAGTTCGAGTGTCTAAAAATATCAATTTATTATCGACTAGGATCTCACCAACTAATAACCCACTTCAGCGTGTCAAAAATTGATTGCATCTACTATAATAAACTATAACCTATTTTTAATAAGTGTTGTCGCAACGGAGTCTTACGGTGGTTTTCTTCGAAATGCCCTATTCAATGTTTGAAGACCTAATATGTATCATAATAATTCCCGTAATAATTTTTCAAAGAAAACATTTTCATTGTTTTACAGGAACTCTGATGTTTCTCTTTGGTTCAATTATATTTTGGTTCTCTTTGTTTCATATTGCGAGATTTTAGCATTCGTGGCGTGGCCTGAGTCGTTTCAACATTCGGTTATATTTTTCAATCGCATTAATGCTGCACGAAAAAGCACTTGAAGTGTGGTGCTTATAAAAACGTGGAGCAATTTGTAAGAGTGAAGCTCCGCAAAGGCCGGCAAGCGCGCGCGAGCCGGAGCCGGCACAATGCCCATGTTATTGCTGGAGAGCGGGCGCCGCGTCACCTGCCGCTTTCCCAGGAATATCAATTTGCACCATTTTAATCGTTTTCAGACACTTTTATTGATAAGAATTTAAACTGTTCCAATTACTCGTCCTATTGAAAAACGTTGGTAAATTTAAATACGCGCAAAAGGTCTTTAACTTTGTTACTAGGTACTCCTGACGCAGAAATAAACTTCACGGCTTGCAGCACTGAGTCTAGTCCAGCGTCTAATATATTATTTCGTTTGGGATCTTTGCATGAAGTCTAGTCTAACTCGATATTAAAGCAATGAAAGCTACTTTACAGTAGGTAAGGTTAGACATGCGGCGGCGCGTCAGGGTTGCGATACCGGCCACATTATATAGGCGTCTTTTAGTTTCGGAACTCGCACAAACCACTCAAATTCAAGATCTATTTTCAAAGTGTACATACAATACAGAAGACGATCGAACCGTAAAATTCTACGAGTAAGTCCAAATCCTTTTTAACCTCATCACAGTGTTAGAAGGAGAAGCGTGGCGGGTTTGTTCACCCCGCAGTCGTGAGATATCGAGGAGGGTCGGGGAGATTCGGGAGGCTGCGACGCAGAGCGCGCGCGCGTGCCCGGCCGTTTCGTCATTGCGACGGAGGCTGTCGTGTGTCGGCGCTGGCCCGTGCGAGCGCCTGTCCCGAGCGCGCCGCTGCCTCCGAACGAGCCGTGCCCGTGCCCGCGTGCCCGAACCCGCGTGCCCGACCGTGCGTCACCCGCGCCGCGCCATCAGCACGCCGCGCCGCGCCGCGCCCGCTACCTACCCGCGCGCATCCATCCAGTGCTTGTGCCCTCTCTCTGTGACAACTCCCCCTGGACCGGTGATTGTGGCGCGATGTAAAGGACCCGCGACCGTGAATTCATGTGTAAGTGGGTGCGTTCATTTTTATATACGATACCCGCATGGCATCGCTCTTCGGTTAAATACGCTTTACGGCTAACGGCTTTGGTAGATGCCATTCGGAATAAAAATGAATGAATTACGAAGCAGCCTGAGACACAGCCGTTGTATTTTAACCTCTACCCGCAGGGGATAGAGTCGCGCACGTGCGCCGTTGTGTTCCATCTAAATGAGTTGGTACCTACGCTTTACGGCGCTCTCATTCCGACGAACAATAAATATTTCGAAGTAATTAGTTCTTCAGATAGCAAGTCCATTCGAACAGTAACGCACCGCTATGTAACAGGTGTTCAAACCGATGTGAAGTTTGACATTGAATCTCAGAGTTATTTTCATAAAATCAATATAATTTCATTATACAGACCGAGTCTTGAGAGAGAGATACAAACTTGCAATGTATTGCCAAATCGGTATAAGGGAGAGGCACTAAGAATATTAAATAAGACTACCACCAGTCGTCCCATTGATTATCCCGATTTCTTTTTGTCTCTTATTAAATTACATCTTTAGACTCCCTTGTTCGTTTGCCGAGCACGAGTCGAGTGGAGCACAAATTGATGTCCTTACTCTTTGTAATTTGAGTTCGTAAGATATTTGGAAGCTTTTAAACACGCTGGTGTTGGTTTTTTTTTTTTGTAGCCTAATGTTCTTTATGTTCTAGGCTATTTTTCTCATAGAAATACATCTTTTAAAAGCTTAAAATAAGACGCATGAGGCTTTCAGTCACAAGATGTAATATAATACCGCTGAGCTCCCCTACAGAAATAGGCGAGCGTCGGATGAAGTTTCAGTTACCCACGTGATATCTTGTAACATATCCATGGATCTAATTCAGCTATCTGAGCCATCTTGGATATAGTTTACTATAGTTTTGATATATTTATTTAAACTATTCTCATGAAAATCTCTTCGTATTCCTAGATTTGACTATTGAAGCGCTTGCGCTGGTAGCTATAATCTCCTGTTATGAGTTTAGAGTGAATGATTCCAAAATACGTTCGCTGACCGGTTTTATCATGTCTAAGTAACACTCTCCTAAAAATATGTACGTCTCTATCTATAGTATAGATTTGTCAAAAACAAATCAGATGACAGTAATATTTAAGCATGCAACGGCCGTTTTTTGTTTTATATAAAGTGGTCTTACACGCAGGTCTGCGATATCATTGGTCAAGTGATGGCCAAACTAAAGTTTCTATAATGTCTTTGGGGATGGGGTAAGGACCCGATTATCTTCGCCTAGCAACATTAAATAGCCACATCTTTACTGAGGTTGTACGCAGGTTTGTCTATTATCTTATGATTATAGAAGCTTTATGTAATTCGAAAACTAGCAACTGTTAGCCCGTATTCAGAAGGGTCTCAAGCATAGATTTTTGCCATTTTCCTATGAAGAATTGTTAAAAAATCTGTGCTTGAGGCTCGACTCACACTCAAGCATTGTTTCTGCATATATAGACTTAAGAGTTAGGAGGGGTCGCTATTACTGGATCACCTTCATCTATCCATCTTTCTCAAAACTAAAGGATAAGAGAAAGAAGAAAGAAAGCTCTAGCAGGACTAATGCTAAGCAATAAAAAGCGCTGATTTGATAAATGTTTTTAAAAACTCCGTAAAAGCTTTGAAAGTGGCTTGCAAAAGCATACACAGGTAAAATCTTATTACATCCTGTATAGTTGGTAAAATAAGTAAGCTTTACTGCAAACCGATAAAGGTGGATATAACCCTTCATATCTGCAAGTATGAAACAGAGTCCCCCAGCTCGTCTATCTGTATTATGTGGGTTAGTTTCGGAGCAGAAGATACTTTGATCTTGGTACTAAGAAATGTGAGTACCTACACTTGACAGGTTAAATATAATGGAGCTGAGTTGGACTTTTTGGGCTGGTTTAGTCACTCCCCACTCTTGGTCCAACAAGCAAAATACAAGGTTATACAGGGTTGAGGCCTCGTTTCTAAAAATTATTTCATATTTATGCAGGTTAAGGTTGTTCGATTCCGATACAAACTGAATTTACACAACTATAGGCAAACAAAGTATAAATGTACACTGAAATAACTGTAATAGAATTTTACAGTGGTCTTTATTGCCGGCCAGTTATATAAAGTTGGAGAAAACTGTAGGATAACAGAAATATTAATAAAAAACCAAAAAAGTAATTTTTTCGTCATTCTTTCTAACGGGTACTCGGCATTGAATACGTGAATGAGCTTAAAACATATGTCTCAAAATAGTCGTAAAAGTCTGTTAGTTCTTTTTCTGAAGCCTCGACTGCCACGACCAACGGCTGACACTCCAACTTTATATAACTGGCCGGTAATAAGGACCACTGTAAAAGCCTATTACAGCTATTTCAGTGTACATTAATAATTTATTCGCCCATAGTTGTGTAAATTAAGTTTGTATGGAAATCGTACCCCCTTAATGCAAAAGCATTAAGCTTATATAATAGAAATGAATATAAAATACAAATGTCCAGTCTATCAGCGTTAAATGATACCGTAATAACATTTCAAATAGACAATTACGTCGAAATAAAACGATGAGGAAAAAAGCCCACGAAGAAAATGTTTGAAGAGAGTCGTGAGAGGTGAAATCAAATGAATTTTCCAAGGGAAATGAAAAAACATCACTGAATAGCGCATGCCAGAAGTATTCTCCAACGAATCTTGTGTGTATTTGCCCGTATTCTCGCTTGAAGAATAAATAAATGTGTTATTGGATCTTGCATGTTTTGACATGATATCACTGTGGGATTTTAAACCGGCTACGGTAAATTCAATAAGCTGGAATGTACCTGTCAGCAAATATCAATAACTGCCGATATTGATGCAGGTTGTTGAAGAACTATCCCGCTCAGCATCATCCACTTTACTCTTCAATTACCGTCGCTCTGTCTGTTACGAACTTTATTGGATACAACAAAATATATGATGCTTTGAGCGAAAAGCGTTCAGTTGCTAGGTACATCCTGCTGTATCGTTCGGTTAGTAGATTGTAGAAAAGCTTTTAGCGAAACCTTGTTGGGGTGCCTCGGCTATCGCATAAGCTTGTACCTACCAGTAAATATATGGCTAAATGTAATATTGGTAAACGTGCAGATCAGCTATTTATAGATCGTAGCAGCGCGCCTCTATGCCTCCTCGATACTCGCGTAGGTATTTCATAATGCCGCGTAATAACATTCTTTGAAGTCCGCAACGGTCATTACCTTTGAAACTTATGGTGCCGACATTACCGCCATAAATATGAAGAGGTTTGTGGTGCGACACAAATAGATTTCCTAATTTTACAGCGACTACGAGAATGGCATTTAATAAACGGAACCA
This sequence comes from Thera britannica, assembly GCA_939531255.2. Classification (NCBI taxonomy): domain Eukaryota; kingdom Metazoa; phylum Arthropoda; class Insecta; order Lepidoptera; family Geometridae; genus Thera; species Thera britannica. The sequence continues at coordinate 6,669,029 of OW618048.2, forward strand.
AGAGCTGTGAAATGGTAATGCGAAGCGAACGTTATTTTCGAGACCATTGCCGTACATTAAGAAGAATGGCACAATGGGAGCAGTCAAAGAAATGACAGTGGGAATGCTCGCCAGTTCGCTAGGCTGGAAAGGTTTGGAGCACGGTCGGCATTTGAAACGTACATTGGGAAGTGTGAAGTCCGTATCTGCCGCGGGCGACGCGCGACGGAGGAATGTGACATATATCAGCGCTCTCGACGTTTCAGCCTCGGCTGAACAACGAAAACATTTGGAGAATGAGTCTGCACCAGTTTCAGTTTTAATAAATGGCGTGTGTTTAATATATTACTGCAACAACGGAATTATAGAGGTCTCAATTCTAATTATGTAATTTACTCATGTAATAAGATCTTATTCACTAACACGCGTCCGTGTTATTGCAAGCGTCAGTTATGGCGAAGAGTTGGGGGGTTAAAAATAATGGCTTTATTTAGCTCCATTCAAAGGTTTTGTTTGAAATCCTGAGGCTTACCGACGACGGCGACGTCTCCGTCCGGAAGTGGTAGATATTTTTAGGGTTGCAAGCCTTGTGCTATGTTTGATTGCAAAAAAACTTTTTAGTAGGTACTTTCTTAATGAAAACATCTAAGTCAGATAACTTCACCGCACTGATGAGGTGAATGCCCTCCTTTCTGAATACTACATTCCTATTCATACACCGCGCATATAAATACCTGACTCGTAGGTATACCTTATACATGGGTAAATATGAATTCTCTTGTATCCCTTTGGATCATCAAATATGATTACCTAGAGAACTTCATGTTACCATTAATATTTCTAAATAAGTATAGTAGGTATCAAGCCATGCATAACAGAACAAAGAGAAGTTCTAATAGGACTTTTTGAATTGGAAAATGCTAATAGTCAAGCGATATTTTATAGCTGCGTGTAGGTTCGCTTGGAAACGTTCATAAAAAATATCTCGTCTCAGTAATAAACGGCAAGGGGACATAACTGTAAGCTCGCGGAAGACCGTAATAAAAGTTAAGAGAAGTATTCGCGCTATATTACATTTACCTGTTACCTTCCTATTTTCAAGTTGAATGATGAATTTACTTTTTCCTTAGTCTCGTTGAACACGGAAGAATTTCTCAATAATATTTTCTCTACTGCCTACGCTATTAGACTTTTGACTGTTATGCTTTATGCTCTCTGTAAAGGAGAATAGACTCTTCTTCTTTTTCCTGCCCTTATCCCACTTAATAGGGGGTTGGCACAACATGTCTTCCTCCTCCATTCCCCAAAGTAGTAAAGAAGATTAGAGTGATTGAATTTCCCATATAACTTAGCATTTGCTACGTGGAGTGATTTGTTGAAGGCTGGAATATCTACATTTACTTTGCTAAGAATCAATACTACCTAATGCATGTTTTCTGATCTTACTAAGTAATATTGATAATGTGGCTTGATCACGCCGCAATTGCCGCGTTGAAAGGATTTTAATAAAACTTGGAACACACGTAGTTCGTAACCTTGATAAGCTATTTTTTATCACAAAATGTATAAGAATGCAAGGAAGAACGACGGGACCTTGAAACAAGGTATTGAGCCCCGCCTTTTTATAATATCGTAAAATTTACAAAATAAGGAAATCTTGCCTGAAAATACCTATGTAGTAAAAGGTAAGGTTAACAGGGCACACCTACGTGGTAACAGCAGCACATCCTGCTTGACTCGTGAGCTTACTAATTGCTTGTTATTTCTGTCTCGTCTCTCACAATACATTCCTATTAGCGGATGGGGAAAGTGTGTATTTCCTGTTAGACACAATGCTTTGTAAAAATAGATTTGCTGGGTTCTTTGCTTCTACACCTTGCAGTCACTTTGTTTATATATTATTTCGTAGAGTATTAGGTAAATAGAAAAATTGCTAAAATGGTGATTATTTCCTGATATTCTAAAGCGATCTCCAAGTTAAGTAGTTTTAACATGGTTTATTAGTAGCAGGAAAACTCCACCGTCAATAATTGACTTCCGCCTGCAATATATTTATTGCATTCCAATCTCAAGTCACGTAGTTGTTATTCTAAACATTTACTATTATTGGCTTTCGATCCAGTCTTCCTTTATCATATCATCTCGATAGAGTGCAAACAATCGTTCGACTTCTATAAACAAAAGGCATGGAATATGAATGAGTTATCGGCACACAAAGTTCCTCCTACCGCATGTTTCACCACAATGCCCGCAGCTTATGGAAGCGGGCAGCTCGCTCAATCGAGTCAGGTTTTACGCTTGAATGTGCATTCGTGTACGAGTGTGTCTATATACTCTGTATTCGCTACTCAGTCGGTCGGCTCCACCACCCATTAGTTCAGCTCCTCGTCGTTGCTTTATTTTTCTGTTTGATCTCATTTTCTGGTGCTTTTAGGATTTGAAAGAAAAAAAACACATTTATTTTGGATTTATTGCAATACTGTCTTTCTTTAGAATGAAAGCTGAAGATAAAAAAGGTTATTTAAGTCTAATTAACTAAGATAATAATGGAGAAGTCACTGATATACCAAAAATACTGTTCATCTCACCTTCTTTCTCCGTCACATCTTCACTTCACCTTCGTGTGAAGGTACCTATACAAGGTGCAGTTTTGGATCTGCAAAACATTTTAGGAGGTAATTATGTTAGTGATTCTCGACCCGAATCAACAATAAAATGGGCAGGTATTTTTTTTTCATTTTATTCTTATTAACGTAAATCGGTAAGTGTGAACTCCCCTTTTTAAAACGCGACCAATCTGTACGTGTCCTTAAACTGCGCTTTCACACACACAAACAAACGCAACCGACATTTCTTTCAATCCAAACCAAAGCACCAACCACCGGCCGCTCCCTCCCCCCCGCCACCCCGCCACGCCCCCGCGGCCATCGCAAACGCATCGATCGGGTCAATTTATTAGTGTATTTGATGACGCCGGTATGTGCATACGCTTGCAAATTCCGCCCCTCAAGTGCGCCTTCGATTAACGGTCGGGATAGGTACCTACTACCTAATTGTAAAGATGACGGACCAATACTCCAATGTAGAGTTGGTGGAGATGGTCCGCTTGTAGGTATGCCATCAGTGGAGACAAAGCATCTCGAGCCATCGAAATGTTCGCGGAGTTATTCCCCAATCGGCAACGTCATCATTGAAATCCCGTGTTTCGGTAAGCACTTAATTAAAGCCTTTGGTTCGAACTGATTTGTAGCTCTCGGACAGTCGTTAGGTACCACACGGGTCGGTACGGGTCAACGACCTTACAGCCCTGCCGTACGGTCGGACAATTAGCAAATAACAAATGGGTATCGTGTTATCAAGTAACTGGTTTGTTGAGGTCTGATACGCAGTCGCCCTGCGAGATTCACTGGCACTCCATGCAGTGAGCTGCATACAGTTAAAAATTCGAACTACATCTAAGGTAAAATTATTTGACGTCACTGGTCATCGCATTCACGCACACAGTGACATGACACGCGATACATCGCAATGGGTGATTCTGTTTTTTTGAAGAGGGTTATTCTGAAAATCAATAAAATTGAAAAATCGAAAATAAAAAGTATTATTGATTATTGACTTGGTATCGTATTGTTATATGATTATTTACGAGTCTCCTAACAACCTCCTGAAATGTTTTGCAGGTTCAAAACTGCACCTTGTATATGACGCGTATGATCATGAGATGGGCATAGTCATTTGTTTTTCCTAAAAATCCACGGTCCTATATATAGTCTTTTAGGACGTTTTTTTCCACATGGCGTTGTAAGCTATACAAAAGTTGCTTTGATGCAAAAACTAAATATTTGTAGAAAACACAGTGCGATATGGACGAATGAACTAGCTCTTCCTCTGAGCCGTGACGGGACCGCGGTAACGTGTCAGTGTGATCTGTGAACTTTACCTATTTCCTTTTCCACCTGCATGAGCTCGGTAGTAAAATCTATTTGCTGTTATAATTGAATTCAGTTCACGTCTGCTAGTGATTAATGAAAGTAGCTTTGCTAATCTCTAAAAGGTTGTAAAGACAAAATCTTGTGATGATCTAAAACAGCGTGAGCCGTAGGTATGCGGTAGGTATGGTGGATATGCCCGCTCGTCTGTTGTCCATTAATAAAGAATAGATCGATCCGGTGACCCTCCTGTTTTAGATAACATGCATTCGAAATGGTCCGCATGTATTTTTGAAACTGCCTCCCGTGCGCTATTTTGTTTTAATTTATTTTCAGCTGCAGTATGAAGTAAATTTTGTCTCTTTTTTTGTTGGTAATAGAATAGCTTCTATCTGACCCATAATTTTTACTATTTTTACTATTTTATTATTCGAATAGAGTTTGTTTATCGTTGATACAATACAGAAATAATTTTCATAGGACGTTCGATAGTATAAATTGAAAGAAGTGATTTAACATCGTTTTCATTTAATGTGTAAAAAAAAAACTACACAATTTTTGGCCGTTCTTCACTAGTTTTATAGCTGCGTAAATAACCATACATTTATTTTAGGGTAGTAAAAGATCTACAAAATATTAAATTTAACAATAGGAGGCAAAAATATTGGATAACAAATTTTTAAAGCTAATGTACGTTATCGTCCGATCAAAATCTTTTGCAAATCTAAAACCGACATTTTCATCGTTGTATTTCAGTTGCAGCATTCCCGCCTCCATTTCACGCGTTGAAATAGGATTCTTTTTATTTGATACCCGGATTGCAATGACTATAGACCGTTAATGTTTCTCCGCTTAGAACATAAATGTTTGCATCGGAATTGTAAAAATGTGCATAAACTTTGACTGTTTTGGTATCAGGTACATATATCTACTGCTTTAAAATCGAACATATATTTTTAAGGGCGAGATTTCCAAACGGAAACTCATGACAACGTATAGATAGACGTGTGTGATCTTATCTTATGTCAGAAAGTATTAGTAAAAATGAATCTTTGAGAAAGTATTAGTTTTGCAAGTTGTTTCTAAACGTGTTTTTCATTGGAAAAGATAAGGGTAAAGAAAGCAAGTAATCAGGGGACGTCGATTTTGTCAGGAAATATTAAAGAAATAAGCTCACATTTCTGACAATTGGGGTAGCCAGAATCTCGCCCAAACCATCGTGCCGCTTTTTATAGCAGTAACCGATGGCACATCGAATTGTACAATGCACTTTTGTCGGTTTTCGCAGACCAGTGAGTGGGAGCGTGCGCCGACGGTATGCCGTCACTACCGCTTGTATAGTAACTAACCGAAGACACATCGACTTGTTAATTCTAGGGTAAGGAGTCTCACGTTGTCAGTTGTAGGATTTGGAGCACATTTTGTCTATTTTCGCAGACGCAGTGCGGTGAGAGGGAGCGTGCGCCGGCGGTATGGCTGCGCCGGCCAGCTGATAGCATGCGGGCGGCGGCGCGCCTGCCCGCCCCGACCTAGCCGATCCCACCACGAGCGACGTATCCACGGGTAAGTACTATACTGTGTAACGGGGCTTTATTCATATAGTTGGGCCCGGTTAATGTACGGCCAGGTAATGTACACACTGTTAACGATGCCACTTTTTTTTCCACTGGGAAATCGTTAAAGCCCGTGTACACTGGAGCAGATGGATATTTCGATTATTAATTTTGTTTATCTAGCGATGTATAATAATTGCTCTGAGAAGGATAACGCCTTTGATTTCATTGAAAAAAAAAACATTTTCTGGCACTGCGGCGGCCGCTGCCGCGGCACGCTCGCTCTGCTCGCTCGCCTTGTGCGTAATTTTTATGTTCTAACATAACCAATCCTAGTCGGATCCGCTCTTTGGTGATAAGTCTAAATAATGACGCCAAGAAACTATATAAAGACTTATACTTTCTACTTATAGTTTCTTTTGAAAATAGGCAGGCTAATTTTGATTTCCTTAAACTCTCAACTTAGAAAGATATTCAATTAAAATATTGAAAAATCCATTTATACTTTTGCTAAAATATTAATAGGAAGTGGATGCACGGCCAAAAACACTTGTCCTAAAGGCCACAGAGCTTTTGTTTTTTATACTACTTATTGACCTTTGACAACCTGAGGCTCTTGACATGATATTATTTGACCGGCTGTTACCCAAATGTTGCGACGTCAAGCTATATACCTACTTCAGGAAATTGGCGATTCATTTACCGACGCGGGCATATTTGGGTACCAACGAACTTTATAAAAGGCCGTTTTTAGAACATTTCATTTAGAAACAGAAGTTCGCCTGTAACTTTAAATCAAAGCCTTGAACGCATTGTAGAAAATTAAAAAGAAACAATGATGATGATTTATTGTAGGTGATTTATATAGCGTCAGGGGCAACTGGTGATTACTCATGCCTCTATTTACGAGACGCTATAGTGCCTGGGACAGGATTTTAGATGGAATAGGCTTGCCCAGCACCTATACCATCCTGACAGCTTAAAAGAAACAATAACCAGGCTCTTTTAATAGAGTTTGAAAAAGGAATGTGATTTTGTTTGTTTTCATTTTGTAGTCCGTTCGGTATTCAATTTGTAAAAAGCAGATATTATTCTCTATTACTATTAAATTCAAAGTTGTGTTAGTCGCTGATAGTGCAAAAGCAGAAGAAATTTCTATTTTAATTAAAATGATTCATACAATCCGCTCTGCTGGCCTACGCTGCACCATCAATGTCAAATTAGAATAAGGTGTACCTACATAAACAAAGAGGTCGTACTTCGTAAAAGTTATTATTAACATAGACATTGGCATGATTCAGGAAACGACGGCCAACGCATTCTCTATTTTATTGATTACTTCAGGCGGCTCTTTCCTTTGTTGCCAGGAATTCTCAGAGTTGACCTTAGTTATTTGATTATAAAGTTTACTCATTGCTTTTTCCAAGTCTTTGATTGCGTTATCGCGAAGGATAGTTGCCCAAAGGGATATTTATGATCTTAAGCTCGCCGGTTCTCGACGTATGACAGATTGCTCTAATTTACAAACTAAGTTATAAGGGTCGTCGCAGCTATCGAGTTGTAGCCGCAAACTTAGGCCCCGCTGTAGCTCCAGGCGGACGAAGGTATGCTTCAGGGAGCCTTTATCGGGAACATAACTTGCTTTAATACAATAAACTCACTTTCGGGATGTGGATTTGGTAATCAATTCTAAAGTTTGCACATTAAAAGTACTTTCTACGGAATGGGTGTATCTAATGCTTCATTCGCGAATATCATAAACAAAATCTAATTTGTTTATATAATTTATTCAAAAATTATAACCTTGACTTGTATAGTAAAGCCACAATCTCAATCTTCGGATTATCCCGAAGTTTTAAATGTATATGGGCTAAAAATCGATAGCTAAAACGTTCAAACTCTTCGTCCACCGGTCTCGTCAAGGCTCATGGGAAATTGTCGAATTCTGTCTATGTTTAACAATTTATGTATGTATGTATATAGTGTTAACACAGCCTTGCTCGCACACTCGGTAAAAATAAAACAGTGAGAGACGGGTCGACCGGACCCGGGGGAAATTGACGATCATTTATGTTGGCGGACTCGTCTCGTCTCCACATCGATACACGTGTCACTTAATACTGCCTTTTTGATTGAAGCCATTTGCTTCAATAAACAACTATCAAACACCCAGCTATATAAAACCACAGCAAATATTCAGCACAAAACTTTCTTTTCATTTGTGCAAAATGTACAACCGTCACACAGAACGCATTCATTCGCAAAAACAAGCGTTGCACAAGAAATACATAATGCATAGTCTCTCGCTGTTTCAAAGTGGTTGCTTTGCTGGAATAGAAACATATATTATCCTTGTTTAACGTTTCAAACACGCATACGATCTTGCCAGCATATTTGATGTTTGAATATTCAATCTTAAGGAGCTCAAGTTAGCTAACACAGCAGAAACATAAACCCCTGAACCGAAACAAATACTTGTCTTAGAACACCAAATATTTACTCGGAAAGAGGAATTGAATTGGAACCCTCTGCATGTAAAGTATCCTTGTCTCATGCGGCGGCAACCTACCTTGTAATTTAGTGTTGTTAAATGCACCTTATCGCAGTCAAAGGCGATTGCGATCTGTTGGAAATTATAATGTTTACGTTCAAAGACCAGCAACGCTTGGAAATCATTAATTATGTTGTCAGACAATTTGTCTAGCAATTTGTAAAGGAGTTCCTCTTTCTCATTACACTCAGCCTCTCATTAACGTCCATCGGTGAGAGCCGGGCGATGCTTATTAATTTTTCTAATGAAACGGCTCATGCTCTAATTAGAACGGGCGTTGTACAAACTGCCTACTGAGTAAAGTTTGGAACGTTCCCATGACGGGTCCTGCCTGTGTCAAGCGCAATTTAACACAGGCATGTATAAAACAAAAAGTAATCCACCCTCTAGAGAGGCTGTGCGTGTGAACTGTGTATACTGTTTTAATTCCAATTCACGTTTCATTACCTATGTCAAGGTGATAAATTGTGTTTCGTCCCTTTGTTAATAAGCGGACGGTACTCACAACGGCTGGGTTCTTACATCGTGAACTCATACTTGAATTCATTTCAAAACAGGCTTAATAGAAGTGAAAGCAAATTCGAAACTAGATCAATACTGTTCGAATTATTATTCTGAAGGCACTTTTGAAAACTCTTTAGGCAAAGGGCATGCACGAGCGCACCACACCAAACGACAAGCCACCCTTACAACAAGCGTACAACACGCATGAATAAGTTAAAGCTCTAGTCGAAGAAAATGAGGGATTTGCCGGCAGTTCAGTTGAAAGCAGTTCACAAGTAGTGCGACTTATGTTTGTAGAGGACGGGGAATAGCCTCACATCTGTAATGTGACATTGTTAACTATTTGCACACGAGCGCGACCCTTTTCGGAAAATTAAAACGCTACGCAAAAGTATGTGAAACGCTTCCGATATGGACATTATTTCAAAGTTTTACGTAACCTTTTTTATAAGTGGGTCCTTGGCGGAGAATGTAATTAAATCCACGTTGCTCCCTTGTTTGCAAAGGTCTTAGGCGATAATGTAAAAGTAAATATATTTACAACCCTTTCACTCGACGTGGCGTGTAATTTTGTGCAGGTATCCACCGTGCACCATTACTTTGAATGTTTGCATATTAAGCATAAAATTTTACTCATATGATTTCAATCACCAATTTAGTAAACTGGGCTTTATTTGAGCTCATATTTCAATTAAGATCAGCTTTGTACGTAAATAATGGTGCAGGGCTTGAAAATTAATTTGCTTCCTTTTGATTTCTCACTTTTTGAACATTATGATTAACATGAAGTTTGTTATACGCTTTGTATAATATGTTTACTATAATATGGCGGAAACATGTATAGTAAAATATTGCCGAGCATTAATATTGCATGATATGTGTGTTTAATATTGCACTTCTTCGAATCATAATTTCTCGAAAATATAAGAACCTATTGCGGTGCTCCTTGAAAATAACAAAGAATAAACATGTCATTATAAAATCCACAACTATAAAAACTGAATATTATATAGAAGGAAAAAGGTTTTGTAACTAATGAAATTCTACTTGCGAACTAAGTATAAAGTAACGATGAGAAAACTCATTGAATAATAAAATGTTTATACGTGCAAGTAAAAGTATAAATCTCTGCTTTACATTAGGTAACGTGTTTAATAATATAGCGTTACAAGGGAAGCTGCGAACCTTACTGTTTCACAAAGGTGCGACGGTTTTAATGATGCCTAAATTATGCGAGCTCCAATTCGAGAAAGTACTCCTAGACTAAATATGTCATGTAAAATAGCGTACGGAATGGAATATTACATTATACAATATTTTTTGCTAGCTTAATATTTAAAAAGATCAAAGAGTGTAGTACTTATGCAAATTTTGTTTCTTTAACTTTTTGGACTAAAATAATGTCTACCATCTGCACATTAAAATCCGTTTCATTTATTATTTTCATAATTTAATTACTTATTATTAAAATATTTGCTTTGGTGTACGTCACCTTTTTCTTTTATTTTCCAGTTTATTCTTACAATTTTTTATCATTGCGTACGCTGCATGTTGAGAAGTAATCGTGTGCTAGTGCTCGTATGTAGGTTCTAAGATAACTATATGTGACAATCAGAGATGATATTTATGACTGCAGCTCGCACTAAGAGGCACACACCCGGATGTATAGTATAACATACAACACTCCTCGTAAACTACACATGTTTACGACTGTACGAGTACATTCACTCGTAAAATGGAAATAGGCCCGCTTGATTATGCGTTACCAAATGCCTTTTTCAACAATTGTTCGGATGTAATTGAAAATGCGGCGTGAAACTACACCGTGGATTACCGTGTATAACTGGATGTAGGCTATCAACGGCGTGTAATGCTGCCATTGAGAGTACACCTGCCGCTAAAATGTTACTAGTTCGTAACTTCGTTCAAGTTTCACAAAAGCTAGAGTTTTTTTAATAATTATGCTGGTTAGATGGTGTATACAATCCCAGCGATTCACGATCTGAATTTATTGTGTTTAAATTTATGTTCGCAATTACCTTGCTGTCTTTTGTCACTCAGAACTTTGACGGCTCATGCACAAGGCCCGTTGCAACTGTAATTCTGTCAAGTCTAGAAAGAACATGACGCGACCTTACGTGATATTGTATTGTGCTCGATCTCTTTAGGAAAAGGTGCATATGTAAACAGGTTTGTGGAAAAATACATTAGGTACTTACGGACCAGGCTAGCGAACTGCTCATACTACATGCTTTTGCTCGTATCTCAACCCATGAAAGTGTTAATGAATGAACATAAAACCCAGCATGGAATCTCCAGAAAGCAGGCATGGTTCCACTTATCTGAACCCAAACAGCTGAAAATGTCGCCGTTGCGCGTTGATCGCGGTCCCTTTGTCAGTTCACCCCGCCCACACTTTACCTCCCCTGGGCCGAGTTGAAATAAAGGATGGCAATGATAAAATCAGGACAAAAAGCTACGACAGTAATCTCAATAAAAACATACGTGCGAGATATTAGATAACTTTGAAAGTCGTCATTTATTTTTATTCTTGAAGAAACAGCCTCTCCTTATCTTTAGGTCGAATAGTTCATCGACTTTTATAAACGAAATTCTCTAAATTGCGTAGCTAGCTACGATACAAATGCTACGAGCTAAGATATTTTGTATGCATTGGCTTAGCTTCAGACGTTGTATGTGAGTGATGAGATTGCTTTGTGTTCTGGGTAGAATCGTTACGAATTTACTTTTGTTTGCTAAATTGCTGGCTTTTAAATAAATTACTTTTGCCAATCACTTGCTCGATGCAAAATGGTGCAGTATAGATATAACCTTTTTCACTACGTAAGCATGCTCGTAGTTCATGCTTAAAATGTACAACACAATTAAACAAAACGGTGTATTTTTGTTATTTCTTTAAAAGCTTTGAGTATTGCATGAAACATTGTGCCCTATAACATTCTGTTTGAATAGGAGAGCGTGAATAAGTTTGTCTAATATTGCGGTTGTCCAATGATACAGCACTCGGTGTCAGCGCTCGGCGTCACATGTGCGTCAGAGGAGCACGTGACGTGGCGACCTTCCTATTTATTCAGAGCACTGCACCAACCGGCAAATGGTACTCGGATACCAGAATATATTATTTCGGCTGATAAAATGCTAGTTTTTGATCAGAATTTACAATAATATTATATTTTTATACTAAGTTTGGGTCTAGATAGTGTTGTGTGAATTGACCACAATATTTATTTATATCTTTGCTTCCTTAAAATTTAAAAATACACGATGCCTTATCGCGACTTACGAGTTGAAGAACGTGCGTTTTGCGATGCGCTTAGTAACTTCATACTTAGTCATATTTGAATATAACTTTTATTTATTGGAGGAAGCCAATCATGAGATTTTACTTTTTTTGTCGTAGAAATGCAGTATTATTTATGCAAATTACTAAAATGAAAAAATACGAATTTGTAGGGAATCTGGCTTTGGAATAGCCTAATGCTACTAACGTCGAAATACTGCGTTATTACAAAGCACAGAGTGGTATATAAAAGGTCCAAAGCCTTTGAGCCACACAGCACCAAGTGTTTTATATTATAAAAGGTCCATGAGCCTCCGAGCCACTCTTCACGTCACGTTTGCGTCAGGGGGAATATGTGACGTAGTCGACGTTGCTCCCTCGCTATTTATCAGGTCTCTGCAGCAATTTTCCAATGCTTGCTTATGTCATTAACCCGTTTGAATTTTCACGGATATGGTTTGTTCAGAACATATGAAAATGAATTCAGTTTTCCTTCAAAATCGAAATGGAATGTTTGTGAATTCATTTGTATGTGTGTGTGTGCTCTGTCCGTGTTCTATAACGGCGTTCAAACAACTGATCTTATAGACTCGATGCTTGTTACCGTACTTTTTTACTATCCTAAGTGGTTAGGTACATAGGAGCAGTAAAGATAAAACTAAGATCTTTTTAAAAACCTGTTCAAAAATACTTTGTCTTGGTTGGGATAAATCTGGAAACGGTTTATAACAAAAATAAACATAACTAGTCATTCACAGTCCATTCATGTAGGTGTGTCATGAAATGAACTTTTTGATAGTAAAAGTTTGTTAGGACGTATATTCGAACTTCGTCTTCGATACGTGTAAAACTTTTTTCGATCCCCCCTATGAATAAAGGTTCTTCACACGATACACTGTTCGGAAAATGGTTTAAGAATGGCGTAATAGGTTGAAAATTGGGTTTAAGGTGCCCATATTCTATGGGATAAGATAATAAATAGTTATTTTCGATATTCTACACCGCACTATCTAGCCCCACACTAAGCAGAGCTTCTACTGTGGGAACCAGATTTTTTTGTTAATACATACTTAGAATACAATATAAGACGCAGTCAGAGAAGAAACATCTACGTTCAACAAACAAATATTTGTTCTCGCTGGATACCAATCCTACGCACTCTAGCATAGAAGGCAGAGCTATTACCAACTGAGCTGTGAAGGCTGACTAATATAATATTATAATAAATAACGGCTGTTTATTTTTGAATTATACTTAGTTAATACAGGGTTATTCATTATTAGCTGCAAATACTCAGGAATTAGGTTCAACAAATAAAATAAAAAATATTTATGAAATGTTTTTTTTCAAGTTTTGTTATAATCATGAAATCATTGGCGCCTGACCTATTTTGACCTTTGATCCGCGCCCGCGCGCCGTGAGTGACACTCTGCGTTCAGTCACCGCCTGGGTGGGTCATCGTCCTGTTCTCCATGGCAATCATTATGCAATAGCCATAAAGAAATTAATAAAAAAAAAAATTTGATGCAAAAACTTAAATCAAAATTTAAAAAAAATCATCATCATCATCATCCGCAGCTCGACTTAACCCACTGCTGGGCATAGGCCTCTCTTTGCTCCTGCCACTTACCACGATCTTGGGCTACCCTCATCCAACTGCGGCCCACGACGCTGGTAATGTCGTCAACCCATCGAGCTAATGGACGTCCAACGCGTCTCTTCCCAGTCCTTGGCCACCACTCCATCAATCTTTTGCACCACCTGTCGTCACCACGCCTTGCCAGGTGTCCTGCCCAACTCCATTTGAGTTCCATAATTCGTATGCCGACGTCTTGGACCTTGGTACGTCCTCGGATCTCGATATTAGGAACTCTGTCTAAAATCTTTATGCCGAGCATGGCACGCTCCATGGCTCTCTGTGTAACCCTCATCTTGTACACAGCTGCTTGCGTGTTCGTTATTCATTCGGTCAATTTCAGGCAGTCAAATTCATAGCAAGTTCAGCTCAACAATTTTAATTGAGTAAAAATAACATGGTGCCACAAGAAATGATTGGCGGTTTTCGAACTAGCGATCCCTGAAGCTTCTTCACGAAGGTTCTGGTTCAGTGATTCGGGAGACGCGATAAGTGACGTCACTGGAGGTGCAGGTTAATGGGTTCGCTTTCAGAGACTTCGGTGAGACGGTTCGAGACGTTTCGGTACACCTGGATGGATCAGTCGCAGTGATGTTGTGTAATCTTTCACGGAGCTGTCATGATGGCAACATTTTGACCTTTCATTCAAACTCGAAATAGAAACAATAGCGTTTTTCTTATCGTTAAATTCACTTTTTCAGAATATATTCTTTAAGTCTGAAAATGTTGTATTTCATGAGTATTTTTCTTAGAATTCAAGTTAATCTAGCAGTACATCTGATGCCCAATATCCGTTTAATTAAATGCCAGCGTAGCGGCCAATGAAGAGGTCAATCCACTAACGTAGCTTCAGGTAATGTAGCGACCGTCTGAATATACGACGGTACATAAGATAGCGTTAGGTATAAAGCACTTGGCAGTGATGGGTCGGATATATGGAAGGCTGATATGGATAAGAATAATTTGATGTCTTGTAATTTTCAGTTTAAGTTTGCAGTGGCGTCTGTAAAATAATAGTAATATTCACGTGTGTAAAATCACAATGGTTTTTGGATCAATACGTATACGTATTCAAAACGTATTTCCGTTTGAACTTTTGACAATGCCATAAATATTGTGTTTATATCAACTTGATATGCCAAACCTCTTCGCAATGGCCACAATTAAGTGAATAAAAAAAGCGGCCAAGTGCGAGTCGGACTCGCCCATGAAGGGTTCCGTAGCAACAAGTAATATAATATAAAAGTTCTTGTAGTTCGTCGCAAGGTAAATTGCGGTTTAAGATTTATGACGTATAAAAAAAAACTACTCACTAGATCTCGTTCAAACCAAATTTCGTTGATTTATCATTTTCTTATTTTAGAATTTAGAGGGGGGGACCAACATTTTACCACTTTGGAAGTCTCTCTCGCAAAAACTATTCAGTTTACAAACAAACTATATTAGAAACCTTAACATCATTTTTGAAGACCTATTCATAGATACACCCCACACGTATGGGTTTGATGAAAAAAAAATTTTTGTGTTTCAGTTTCCACTATGGGGACCGACAGACAGACAGACATGACGAATCCGAGTTCCGTTTTTGCCATTTGGCTACGGAACCCTAAAAAACCTCAATCACTTAATTTAGCATTAAAGGAATTCGAATTGAATAAGAGAAATCCGGATAATCAGATCGAATATAAATTAGTTCGGCCGAGGCGAGCGACCGGAAGTAAACCTTCGTCACTCCAATCGACTATCATTGGAAAATAAACGCTATTGCGCTGTATTTAAACTTGTTTTACTAGCGGCTGGAACTCTTTGCTAGTTTTTTTCAATTTTGTAAAAGGATCATTTTATAAAAGAAATTATACAAAAAGATGGAACCGAGCCGTAACTGTCTTGTCTGTTTTTCTAGGCTTGATCGAGGAGCTGGCACCTAGACTCACCCAGCTTTAAGGCGTTTCATTGTGATTCAAACCACTTTTACATTTTTGGACGTTCTAAATAAGTTTAGCCGTTGCAAAGATAATCCTGTGTAACGACTTATTTGAATAAAACTTGGAGTATACGTAGTTAGTGACCTGGAATAACATGATACTAGGCTATTTTTTATCCGAGTAAACCATGCGAGCGGAGCGTGGGCGGATGCTTTAATCCATAAATACCACTTTCTATACTTTGCCGTAGATTTTCACATCGTTTGCACGCTCAAGGTCCTTTATAAAACTTGTAGTTATTTACTAATTTTAAACTTTCGTGATCATAACTCATATTAAAACTATTACAAATAAGGTAAATTATACGCAATGAATATCCGTGTAATCGTTTTAATTTGTAGTTATTTGTAAGATAGATTTCATTCTAAGCTATGTACGATGCGAGTGCATTCAAACGGTGAAGAAAAACATCGAGAGGAAACCAGTTTTAATATTCTGAGTACTAATATGCATATAAGGTCATATCAATACTACCTAAAAAGTTCGGAAACATATGTCGAGTGCAAGAAAAGAGCCTTTCCTAGTCTCACTTAAAATCCTTTCACCACACTGGCAATGGTTTGAAAGTACCAGTGACACGAGAGGAAAAAAAGGGATAAAGTCGCTGTTTCGGCTTTTTTTGAAAAGTGTTTAGTGAAACTCTGGAACATTCATGCTAGTTATGATATCTTCTGTGTCAAAACATTATTTTAGGATCTGCGCTTATTGAAACATTCTATTTTAATGTTGCAGCCAGAATTATTTAGGAGGGAAGCAGTTCAATGTATTTGTAACTTAGAAATGCGGTTTGATGAAAATAGAGTAGATCATGCATTCGTAATGTGGAATAGTAGGTACTCTTAGTGAATTATTAAGTTATGTCTTCTGTTTCCATTCCTTTAGTGTGTTAGTAGACGGTCTCTATTGTTACTGATTTGGATCATGTAAAAAATAAAAAATACTTTCAATTATTTATTTCAGTAAAATAAACTTTTGAGTAGCGTTTTGTTCGAAACTACTTGGATATATACTAGTCTCAAAGTTTGAAACAAGAATCACTTAATCGCTTTATAAACTTATGAGTATTCAAGCCAGTTCCACGGGACCGAGCTTACATAAACTGGCAAGAAACATGTACGTCTTGGTACCCCAAAACTATTATGATATTTATGACTGCAGCTCGCACTAAGAGGCACACACCCGGATGTATAGTATAACATACAACACTCCTCGTAAACTACACATGTTTACGACTGTACGAGTACATTCACTCGTAAAATGGAAATAGGCCCGCTTGATTATGCGTTACCAAATGCCTTTTTCAACAATTGTTCGGATGTAATTGAAAATGCGGCGTGAAACTACACCGTGGATTACCGTGTATAACTGGATGTAGGCTATCAACGGCGTGTAATGCTGCCATTGAGAGTACACCTGCCGCTAAAATGTTACTAGTTCGTAACTTCGTTCAAGTTTCACAAAAGCTAGAGTTTTTTTAATAATTATGCTGGTTAGATGGTGTATACAATCCCAGCGATTCACGATCTGAATTTATTGTGTTTAAATTTATGTTCGCAATTACCTTGCTGTCTTTTGTCACTCAGAACTTTGACGGCTCATGCACAAGGCCCGTTGCAACTGTAATTCTGTCAAGTCTAGAAAGAACATGACGCGACCTTACGTGATATTGTATTGTGCTCGATCTCTTTAGGAAAAGGTGCATATGTAAACAGGTTTGTGGAAAAATACATTAGGTACTTACGGACCAGGCTAGAAGGCTTAAAAGATTTTGTCATAGTGAACTGCTCATACTACATGCTTTTGCTCGTATCTCAACCCATGAAAGTGTTAATGAATGAACATAAAACCCAGCATGGAATCTCCAGAAAGCAGGCATGGTTCCACTTATCTGAACCCAAACAGCTGAAAATGTCGCCGTTGCGCGTTGATCGCGGTCCCTTTGTCAGTTCACCCCGCCCACACTTTACCTCCCCTGGGCCGAGTTGAAATAAAGGATGGCAATGATAAAATCAGGACAAAAAGCTACGACAGTAATCTCAATAAAAACATACGTGCGAGATATTAGATAACTTTGAAAGTCGTCATTTATTTTTATTCTTGAAGAAACAGCCTCTCCTTATCTTTAGGTCGAATAGTTCATCGACTTTTATAAACGAAATTCTCTAAATTGCGTAGCTAGCTACGATACAAATGCTACGAGCTAAGATATTTTGTATGCATTGGCTTAGCTTCAGACGTTGTATGTGAGTGATGAGATTGCTTTGTGTTCTGGGTAGAATCGTTACGAATTTACTTTTGTTTGCTAAATTGCTGGCTTTTAAATAAATTACTTTTGCCAATCACTTGCTCGATGCAAAATGGTGCAGTATAGATATAACCTTTTTCACTACGTAAGCATGCTCGTAGTTCATGCTTAAAATGTACAACACAATTAAACAAAACGGTGTATTTTTGTTATTTCTTTAAAAGCTTTGAGTATTGCATGAAACATTGTGCCCTATAACATTCTGTTTGAATAGGAGAGCGTGAATAAGTTTGTCTAATATTGCGGTTGTCCAATGATACAGCACTCGGTGTCAGCGCTCGGCGTCACATGTGCGTCAGAGGAGCACGTGACGTGGCGACCTTCCTATTTATTCAGAGCACTGCACCAACCGGCAAATGGTACTCGGATACCAGAATATATTATTTCGGCTGATAAAATGCTAGTTTTTGATCAGAATTTACAATAATATTATATTTTTATACTAAGTTTGGGTCTAGATAGTGTTGTGTGAATTGACCACAATATTTATTTATATCTTTGCTTCCTTAAAATTTAAAAATACACGATGCCTTATCGCGACTTACGAGTTGAAGAACGTGCGTTTTGCGATGCGCTTAGTAACTTCATACTTAGTCATATTTGAATATAACTTTTATTTATTGGAGGAAGCCAATCATGAGATTTTACTTTTTTTGTCGTAGAAATGCAGTATTATTTATGCAAATTACTAAAATGAAAAAATACGAATTTGTAGGGAATCTGGCTTTGGAATAGCCTAATGCTACTAACGTCGAAATACTGCGTTATTACAAAGCACAGAGTGGTATATAAAAGGTCCAAAGCCTTTGAGCCACACAGCACCAAGTGTTTTATATTATAAAAGGTCCATGAGCCTCCGAGCCACTCTTCACGTCACGTTTGCGTCAGGGGGAATATGTGACGTAGTCGACGTTGCTCCCTCGCTATTTATCAGGTCTCTGCAGCAATTTTCCAATGCTTGCTTATGTCATTAACCCGTTTGAATTTTCACGGATATGGTTTGTTCAGAACATATGAAAATGAATTCAGTTTTCCTTCAAAATCGAAATGGAATGTTTGTGAATTCATTTGTATGTGTGTGTGTGCTCTGTCCGTGTTCTATAACGGCGTTCAAACAACTGATCTTATAGACTCGATGCTTGTTACCGTACTTTTTTACTATCCTAAGTGGTTAGGTACATAGGAGCAGTAAAGATAAAACTAAGATCTTTTTAAAAACCTGTTCAAAAATACTTTGTCTTGGTTGGGATAAATCTGGAAACGGTTTATAACAAAAATAAACATAACTAGTCATTCACAGTCCATTCATGTAGGTGTGTCATGAAATGAACTTTTTGATAGTAAAAGTTTGTTAGGACGTATATTCGAACTTCGTCTTCGATACGTGTAAAACTTTTTTCGATCCCCCCTATGAATAAAGGTTCTTCACACGATACACTGTTCGGAAAATGGTTTAAGAATGGCGTAATAGGTTGAAAATTGGGTTTAAGGTGCCCATATTCTATGGGATAAGATAATAAATAGTTATTTTCGATATTCTACACCGCACTATCTAGCCCCACACTAAGCAGAGCTTCTACTGTGGGAACCAGATTTTTTTGTTAATACATACTTAGAATACAATATAAGACGCAGTCAGAGAAGAAACATCTACGTTCAACAAACAAATATTTGTTCTCGCTGGATACCAATCCTACGCACTCTAGCATAGAAGGCAGAGCTATTACCAACTGAGCTGTGAAGGCTGACTAATATAATATTATAATAAATAACGGCTGTTTATTTTTGAATTATACTTAGTTAATACAGGGTTATTCATTATTAGCTGCAAATACTCAGGAATTAGGTTCAACAAATAAAATAAAAAATATTTATGAAATGTTTTTTTTCAAGTTTTGTTATAATCATGAAATCATTGGCGCCTGACCTATTTTGACCTTTGATCCGCGCCCGCGCGCCGTGAGTGACACTCTGCGTTCAGTCACCGCCTGGGTGGGTCATCGTCCTGTTCTCCATGGCAATCATTATGCAATAGCCATAAAGAAATTAATAAAAAAAAAAATTTGATGCAAAAACTTAAATCAAAATTTAAAAAAAATCATCATCATCATCATCCGCAGCTCGACTTAACCCACTGCTGGGCATAGGCCTCTCTTTGCTCCTGCCACTTACCACGATCTTGGGCTACCCTCATCCAACTGCGGCCCACGACGCTGGTAATGTCGTCAACCCATCGAGCTAATGGACGTCCAACGCGTCTCTTCCCAGTCCTTGGCCACCACTCCATCAATCTTTTGCACCACCTGTCGTCACCACGCCTTGCCAGGTGTCCTGCCCAACTCCATTTGAGTTCCATAATTCGTATGCCGACGTCTTGGACCTTGGTACGTCCTCGGATCTCGATATTAGGAACTCTGTCTAAAATCTTTATGCCGAGCATGGCACGCTCCATGGCTCTCTGTGTAACCCTCATCTTGTACACAGCTGCTTGCGTGAGTGTCCATGTCTCGGCACCGTAAAAAAATCATTACCTATATATTTTTATTTTATTTGTTGAAGTCCTGAGTATTTGCAGCTAATAATGAATAACCCTGTATAATACATATACCGGGAGTCAAAACTCACAAAATTTAATCATGGTAAATATCCCATAGTTGTTCGTTATTCATTCGGTCAATTTCAGGCAGTCAAATTCATAGCAAGTTCAGCTCAACAATTTTAATTGAGTAAAAATAACATGGTGCCACAAGAAATGATTGGCGGTTTTCGAACTAGCGATCCCTGAAGCTTCTTCACGAAGGTTCTGGTTCAGTGATTCGGGAGACGCGATAAGTGACGTCACTGGAGGTGCAGGTTAATGGGTTCGCTTTCAGAGACTTCGGTGAGACGGTTCGAGACGTTTCGGTACACCTGGATGGATCAGTCGCAGTGATGTTGTGTAATCTTTCACGGAGCTGTCATGATGGCAACATTTTGACCTTTCATTCAAACTCGAAATAGAAACAATAGCGTTTTTCTTATCGTTAAATTCACTTTTTCAGAATATATTCTTTAAGTCTGAAAATGTTGTATTTCATGAGTATTTTTCTTAGAATTCAAGTTAATCTAGCAGTACATCTGATGCCCAATATCCGTTTAATTAAATGCCAGCGTAGCGGCCAATGAAGAGGTCAATCCACTAACGTAGCTTCAGGTAATGTAGCGACCGTCTGAATATACGACGGTACATAAGATAGCGTTAGGTATAAAGCACTTGGCAGTGATGGGTCGGATATATGGAAGGCTGATATGGATAAGAATAATTTGATGTCTTGTAATTTTCAGTTTAAGTTTGCAGTGGCGTCTGTAAAATAATAGTAATATTCACGTGTGTAAAATCACAATGGTTTTTGGATCAATACGTATACGTATTCAAAACGTATTTCCGTTTGAACTTTTGACAATGCCATAAATATTGTGTTTATATCAACTTGATATGCCAAACCTCTTCGCAATGGCCACAATTAAGTGAATAAAAAAAGCGGCCAAGTGCGAGTCGGACTCGCCCATGAAGGGTTCCGTAGCAACAAGTAATATAATATAAAAGTTCTTGTAGTTCGTCGCAAGGTAAATTGCGGTTTAAGATTTATGACGTATAAAAAAAAACTACTCACTAGATCTCGTTCAAACCAAATTTCGTTGATTTATCATTTTCTTATTTTAGAATTTAGAGGGGGGGACCAACATTTTACCACTTTGGAAGTCTCTCTCGCAAAAACTATTCAGTTTACAAACAAACTATATTAGAAACCTTAACATCATTTTTGAAGACCTATTCATAGATACACCCCACACGTATGGGTTTGATGAAAAAAAAATTTTTGTGTTTCAGTTTCCACTATGGGGACCGACAGACAGACAGACATGACGAATCCGAGTTCCGTTTTTGCCATTTGGCTACGGAACCCTAAAAAACCTCAATCACTTAATTTAGCATTAAAGGAATTCGAATTGAATAAGAGAAATCCGGATAATCAGATCGAATATAAATTAGTTCGGCCGAGGCGAGCGACCGGAAGTAAACCTTCGTCACTCCAATCGACTATCATTGGAAAATAAACGCTATTGCGCTGTATTTAAACTTGTTTTACTAGCGGCTGGAACTCTTTGCTAGTTTTTTTCAATTTTGTAAAAGGATCATTTTATAAAAGAAATTATACAAAAAGATGGAACCGAGCCGTAACTGTCTTGTCTGTTTTTCTAGGCTTGATCGAGGAGCTGGCACCTAGACTCACCCAGCTTTAAGGCGTTTCATTGTGATTCAAACCACTTTTACATTTTTGGACGTTCTAAATAAGTTTAGCCGTTGCAAAGATAATCCTGTGTAACGACTTATTTGAATAAAACTTGGAGTATACGTAGTTAGTGACCTGGAATAACATGATACTAGGCTATTTTTTATCCGAGTAAACCATGCGAGCGGAGCGTGGGCGGATGCTTTAATCCATAAATACCACTTTCTATACTTTGCCGTAGATTTTCACATCGTTTGCACGCTCAAGGTCCTTTATAAAACTTGTAGTTATTTACTAATTTTAAACTTTCGTGATCATAACTCATATTAAAACTATTACAAATAAGGTAAATTATACGCAATGAATATCCGTGTAATCGTTTTAATTTGTAGTTATTTGTAAGATAGATTTCATTCTAAGCTATGTACGATGCGAGTGCATTCAAACGGTGAAGAAAAACATCGAGAGGAAACCAGTTTTAATATTCTGAGTACTAATATGCATATAAGGTCATATCAATACTACCTAAAAAGTTCGGAAACATATGTCGAGTGCAAGAAAAGAGCCTTTCCTAGTCTCACTTAAAATCCTTTCACCACACTGGCAATGGTTTGAAAGTACCAGTGACACGAGAGGAAAAAAAGGGATAAAGTCGCTGTTTCGGCTTTTTTTGAAAAGTGTTTAGTGAAACTCTGGAACATTCATGCTAGTTATGATATCTTCTGTGTCAAAACATTATTTTAGGATCTGCGCTTATTGAAACATTCTATTTTAATGTTGCAGCCAGAATTATTTAGGAGGGAAGCAGTTCAATGTATTTGTAACTTAGAAATGCGGTTTGATGAAAATAGAGTAGATCATGCATTCGTAATGTGGAATAGTAGGTACTCTTAGTGAATTATTAAGTTATGTCTTCTGTTTCCATTCCTTTAGTGTGTTAGTAGACGGTCTCTATTGTTACTGATTTGGATCATGTAAAAAATAAAAAATACTTTCAATTATTTATTTCAGTAAAATAAACTTTTGAGTAGCGTTTTGTTCGAAACTACTTGGATATATACTAGTCTCAAAGTTTGAAACAAGAATCACTTAATCGCTTTATAAACTTATGAGTATTCAAGCCAGTTCCACGGGACCGAGCTTACATAAACTGGCAAGAAACATGTACGTCTTGGTACCCCAAAACTACGTACTAGTTTGCAATTACTTAACAAGCTGTAATACTAAATATGTTTGAGTGTAATCCGGCTTTCTTGGCACGCGGTGAGTGCATCTGACTTGTAATTTATACTTTAATCAACAGCCTCCGTCCCACTCCGGATATGATTGACGTCCGCTTCGAAAGCGCTAATTCATTTAAATTCCTATTAAAATGTAAAATTGCTTTTCAAGCTTAGGTATATGATGTAGCAATTTATTTATAAAATACTGCTGGTATAAGAATATTCTGGTTTACAACCGTTAAGTGGACTTAAAAGGCTTTTTTCTTTGCAACCATTCACCCCCTACCAGTGTTCGATCGACTAATACCACGATTTCATAGAAACGCAAAGTTTGCTGGAAAATGGTTTTATTATTAAAGAAAAAAGTAGGTAAAATATGATGAGGATGATAACAGTCAGAGTATTTTTTTTACAAGACTGCGTTCTTGCAAGTAAGATACTCCATATACGATATTCAATTCTTATAACGACTGTTGGCTCGATTCCAACAAGAAATTTAGGGTATGAAACTTTGTAGTCACTAATCAACCGCCTTCCTTATTCTCATGTCTTACGATAGTGATGTACCAGATATACCACATAATAAGGCAATTCAGTTATACTTGTTCACATAATCTTAATCCATTAAAGTTAGTTTGTTGTATGATTTTTATTGTGTTGGTTATGATATGCGATCTTATTTTTGTGAAGTATTCGTATTACTTCATCACATATCGACCTGATTGCATCTTAATATTAGCAAGTGTTTTTACGGCTTGTAAAAAATGAATTATTTTTAATAATATGGAAACGGGTATTTATCGCGACTACCTTTATTATCACCGACATAGCTTGTAGAGTTAGTAAGTTGATGTGGCAATGGGCAGGCCATATACCTCGAAGAACTGACAACCGTTGGGGAATAAAGGTTCTCGAGTGGCGACCACGTACCGGAAGACGAAGCGTAGGACGCCCACCCACCAGATGGACCGACGACATTGTTAAGATCGCGGGAAGTCGATGGATGGAAAGGGCTCAGAATCGTTCTTCCTGGAAATGTGTAGGGGAAGCCTATGTCCAGCAGTGGCCTTCTTCAAGCTGATAATGATGATGATGACCTTTATTATTTCGCAACGTCTCAACCGTGTTAGGTAACCGCGATAAATACCCGCCGTTTCTTCCATATCATTATGCATAACGATCGAGTTATTTAAAAAGTGCTATGAATTATTTTATTTAGTCCATTGGACATCTTTTAAACACACATATAAGGAAACAAAGCTTAAATCATATGATTAAAAACATATTTAGTGTCTTCGCACATTGAAGTTTACGTCGACTTTGCGCATCACTAGTAAAGTTAGTAAGTTTTGTATTTGCTGGTATGAAATGTTAATGGTTTGAGTGGTGAGATAAATCATAAGAAAGCTTTTGTTTTCATTCATACCGAGTAAATTGGGTGTTTTGTTCGTTCTATCTGAGACTGTAAAAACAACCAAAGTTAATTGACATTACCGGCACACATTCAAAGATAAATGCAATTTATAGCGGTAATAGTAAGCCACTCTTTCGTACACATACAAAATAAGAAAAGGTTTCAATTTCAGCAGCTAAGCACAGCTGATTTTTAATCTCAAAAATAATAAGATTGTAGGTTAACTTTACTTTCCTTACCACTAGTTATTTCAATATTATAAGCGAGTTCCTTTTTAACATGATCCTTGATATTCTCATAAGAAACAATGGAAGAACTCAGAATCATACTTCGTATGCGGAAGATAAAATTCCTTGTTATATTTATTTTTCATCTTCGACCGTTTTGCGGTCAGTAGCTCTAAGTAGAGCATTGGTGTGAGTGACGTCACCGCAGAAATGCCACCCCACAGGACCATTGCTAGGAAGACACGAACGAAGCGTATCGTCTCAGAAGCAGCCCGAAGTGGCCCATTTTCCAACTCGCGTTCAACTTTTGCTATTAACTTGTATATTTTCTCAACGTTTCAAAATATTTGAAAAGGGACCATTGCACCTTCCGCCATTATAATAAACGACACTTAAAATCGAAGGTTTAGCAATACACAACAACAACACTTATCATCGTATCGAAAGCTTCATAGATAAATAGGTACATTATAAAAACTTTACAGGGTTCTTTAAGTATCGTTTAAGAGCAAAATTGTATGACTGGATTGACTGGCCTCTCTGTGTTAATGTTACCTATACTAAATAAATAAATATTGTAGACACACAACACTATTCTGGGCCCAAATGAAGCATAGCTTAATGCAATGGGAAATTATTATGAAATTAAATTACATTTTATTTCATGAAACGTCAGTTATAGTTGGTAGCAGGGAAAAATCTATGCTTACTTATAGTAGTAGTGTTATAGTTACTTATAGAAACTATAATATAATAGTAACTAAATTTGACTCGATAGGCACTAAGCTCGATAGGTAGGTAGAATAGGCAGACACCCAGGTAGGTAGATAGGTGTAGGTAATGTTACCTACACCTGATATCGTGTTTTCAAAAAACACGAAATCAACTGTGTTGAAAAACCTTTTGCTGTGGATATTATTATGTACTTTTTAAATTGGATCACGATGAGTATATCTGACTTAAATAAAATGGTTGTTAATATGAATCAGGGGAGGATTAGTTCCTTACAAATCTCCATCCATTTTACGCAAGATCCATAAATCCTACTTACTACTTTACTTCCACTTTCTTATCCTACTCCATGTTCAGCTAAATCACAAGTTCGAAATATATGTAGTATTTATACAAAAGAATAAACCCAATTTTTCTTTATTATCCTAACAATGTCGTTACTCCAACATTTCACGGTTATTCATAGACTATTCTCTGCAGCTTGTTACAGTAACGTTTCTTCTAAAAAATACACAGTTTTAAGGATATTCACTCGTTTCGACATAAAATGTTACGAAGGTTTTTGCTAGAATTTGCGTCCCTTTAACGGCCGTGTTTTTTTCACGAATCACAAAGCTGAAAATAAAGTCAGTGACGAACGCTGAATATTCAAAGTCGGCTAAACGTTTCAACTACATTCACTTTATTTTGCATTTTTATCGAGCTTTTCATTACGTAGTAACAGATTATTATTACCGACTGTTCTATGTAACAGTGATCACTCTTGGTCCTAAAAAGAATCTATGTAAAATGAATATAAATTTCTGAATCATCTCGGATTCCAAGTAACGATGTTGATGCTCTAGAACGTATAAAACAATATTAGCTCGGAAATGTAAATTCACACTGTACTTTTATCCCTATTATGCTTTCCAATAATGTAACTGAAATTGAAACGTTCACCTCACTCCTTCTAATAAAATGAGTGAACATAAATTGTTTTATGTGGTTTTTAATTAATTGAACAAAGGCAAGTACGTGCTTAGAGTTATAAGGGCGAATACAATGGCGCTATAAACGAGTACCCAGTAAATACGTATAAAAGGAATGATTTCGTACATGTGTTACCCCGCTATAAAAACATTCATAAAAATATTCTCAAATACAGCTGAAACAAAGGCCAAGGAAAAATTACTGCTATAAATTTACTTAACATGGTTCATAAAAGTAATAAGAATGTATTGTACTGTATAGTACGGCTGTCAATTTTTCATAGTACCTACTGGCCCCTATTTAATAAAGCTGACAATTCGACATATATGTCAAAAAGCGACAAAATTGTGGAATTGTGACATATTTGCCACTTTTATCAATAGCCTAAGGGCGCTTGTACACGCTAAGAAAAAACGCCGGGTCTACCCAAGAATTCGTGTCGTAACTAGAAAATAACTGTGTACACTGCTCGCAGCGGTGCACGAAAAAAATCTTATCTGCACAAGACACGACGCGGCGAACGTTGTTGCGTTTTCGTGTGTGGAAAAGACAAAATTCTTGTCTTGCGCAGATAAGATTTTTTTCGTGCACCGCTGCGAGCAGTGTACACAGTAATTTTCTTGTTACGACACGAATTCTTGGGTAGGCCCGGCGTTTTTTCTTAGCGTGTACAAGCGCCCTAAGCGTGACAATTCCACAAATTTGTCGCTCTGTGACACATAATATTTTATGTCAGCTTTATTAAACAGGGCCCTGGTCAGCTATATGTATAAAAATGCATTAATGATGTTATCTATTCATGTTTTTGGACAAGAAAAATAATGCGAGTAAGTATTTATTCCCTACATCCATGCGTTTTGGTTTTGCTATAGTAGGTACCAACCAATGCAAACGAATCTGAAACGTAAGGGAAGAAAATTATTTTGGACACGCAACACAGCTCAAACAAATCAGCCAACAAACTCTTGAACGGGATTCCGATCGCAATTTTAAGTTATGACGGAATTTTGACAGAAAACCCATAGGATTTCTGACAAAATTCCGTCAAAACTTAAGATTGGGATCGGAATCGCGATCAAGAGTAGACGGGCAGATTAGGTTCAATACAATATTTTTTGTTGTGAGAACGATAATGCTGAAACAGATACATTTCAAACGCATCATATTCATAGAACGGTATACGAACCAAAACCGATGCGGTCAAACGTCAAAGTTATTTATAAAATAGAGCCACGATAGAGCTCCATGTTTTTCCAAATAATAAATTATATTTCAAACTTATGCCCTCGATTAATAAGGAAACAAAACAGCATATTGATATTTTTCAAAAAACTTTTGCTTAAAAATCACCCTGTATAACTGCCAGCTATATGCATTTTGTCTTCCATTTGCGTGTGTGCGACAAATCGTTACATTAGAGGACATAAAGCAAGGAGACGACTCCCCGATGGCCCGTTTGAACACGTTCGAACGTCCGCCGTATCCCGAGCCCTTATCACCGACACGTTATTGGAAACCTAAAAAGCCTATCGATGTCCTATTTTATTTTTGTCAACACATGATCATGAATCACATGTATCAGGTATGTGTTATCTTGAAAAACCACAAAGTATCTCAAATCGTTTAAGACTTACAGAGTTTGTCCTCGTGTCGTCTCGAGTATTCGATTAGTAACAAATTTGTTTAACCTAAATTTGCAACAATATGCTGATAGTTAAACAGTTTCGTGTGTATTTTTTAAATAAAAAAAAAACTGAATAATTACGCAATCGTTCTGTAATGAAGTTAATCTTGTCAATAGTTTTATTTTTTTTATACTTAAGATATGCAACCCTATGTAATTTCGTTTAAATTTTACCATTATGAAAATAATAAGTCGTAGGTATAGGTTGACAACATAAATATATATCAATATACAATTGATTACAGCGCTATTTTATTTATAAAAAATACGGGTTGCACTCCGGGAGTGCCGGCAGAAGTGAAAACTTGATTATTAACGTTGAGCATGTTTTATATTTTGGAATGGTTAGGGGGGGCTTGTTTGTTATTTGGCACGCTGTAACATACACGAACATTCGCGCAAGCGCCCTGCGCTGCCTAAACGAAACAGTAGGCCCAGGCATACATTTTCGCCGCGCCGTAGAGAGGGGATAGCTGTCTACTCTCCATCCGTCTTACGCTTTTTCGATCAGGTCACGTGTCCTGACGCGCTGACGCGAGTTTAAGATTTTATACCCATTACAGAAAAAGTGCTCAACGCCGCTAAAGAAGTTTTCACTTCAAAAAAACCGTCAGTAGAGATTGAGTGCCTAAATAGTAGAAACGTGACAATTGATAGCAGTTTACTTATTTGTGAGACAGAAATTATTATTTATTTGATGTGGGACGACATTTATTGACATGGATACTATAGCTCTACCTTTCTTTTAGCGAAGAAGTCTTCAACCGAATAATAAAATACTATATTGTGTAACTAAATGCTGTTGGAAATATAATATTCACATTTCACCGTAAAACGTAAAAATAAGTCATGGAATTTGTGAAAACGAGTTTCGTTTTGTGGAATGGAGTGAAAGGGTTTCAATTTAATTATTGTAATATAGAAGTTGGTTAGTCTCAACTCGCACTAGATCTTTTTAATGCTTTCCAACCAATATCAAAGGTATAATTCATGCGCTGACCGAAAAAATGTAGTCTCATTTTCCCTGTAATATCACTTTTTTGTTACTAACGAAGTTTATCGATTTGGAATGACCAAGCAAGATAAGCTGAGAGCGCTCTGATGTTGAAAAAAAATAATGGTATCGATTAATACCGTGGACGTAGAGAGAAGCGTCTCTGAGCCCTAAGGGAACGCACTAGAAGATAAGTAGCTAGGGTATATAATGACTTATTTCAATGATGACAAAGCGTTTTGATAATATCCGCGTACAGTGTAGGCAATAAATATTGCACATCGGCTTATTTCGGCTTCACAGAGCGTAGTGTGCGTCAGAAAGAGATAGCGCTCTACGAAAGCAGAAAAGCCAATGTGAAATATTTATTGCCTACAAACGTACTAACTAATCTTAACTCTTGACTGCAAAGTTTTTGTGTTGAAAAACTGTTAGTTCTAAGATTCCAAGGATATTAATCACATCAAACCAGTCTGGGTTTTTTTAAATTGTTTTTTTTTTAAGTATTTAATGTGTTGTTTTGTTATTAGGCGCGCTGGAGGGCGGCGCGCTGGGCGGCGGCGGCGGCGGCGGCGGCGCGCTGCGAGCGCCCGGCTCGCCGCCCGCGCAGAGCCTCGGCGCCAGCCGGCACAGCCTCATAGGTAAGGAACAACCACCATCGCTTCGTCATGACGACCATCGGAGATGGTACCAAAGAATAAGACATCGAACACAAAACATTGAGTTCACCTATGAGTGTAAAACAAAAGATACTAATCTTTATCTATCAATCAATGTTTATATTTATCCATCCATATTCAAGCGTATCGGTATTTTCGTCACATAACGTCGACCGTTTATTTTTGTCTGAACTTATCTATAGCTGTTTGCGTTATCGCTGATTACAATTGATTTGTTATGCCATATAGGTATGCATAAGAATAAACAACGTACGTAATAATATAGACTTGCTCCAAAATTCCTCACTTAGTTGGCAATACAAATAGTTTTCACAAATATATTTGTAGTAAGTATTTCAATACTATACGTAAATACCACAACCGCTGTTTCGGGCTTCAGGTGAATTTGTAACAGCAATGTTGGAGGATTTATAATATCCGGCTGCATAGCTTTGGCACATACTTGTTAGCCATACTCGGCATAATTTATTCATTCGAGTTAGGTCGGACGAGTGTGATGCGAATACTTTCCGGAGTCGGGAAAACCGCGATATTCCACGTTTAATTCGGTGGCATAGTTTAATTAACAGGATTCCGAGTTGTATGTCCTGGGGAAATTGATGAGTTGTGTTGTGCGATCACGGCGCGGTGCGGCGGCGGTGGCGGGAGGGAGCGAGGAGCGCGGGGGGAACATCGAGGTTCCTCGTAAATCTGCGCTTCGTGGGTTGCCCTACTTGATTAATTTATTTCCCTAGAATCCGTGTAACTCATCTGAAAAGCGCTATTTAGGTATTCTTGCCGTCTCACCCTCATTCCTCGCCTCGTATTCAGTCACGGAAAAGTCATCGGTAAATGGATACGGCCGTAATTATACGAGTGACTTGTTAAAGTCTCCGATATGAATTTATGATTCGCGCTAATGAATATATATGGATATGGTAATTTGATTATTCCGGCACACCTTTTCCATCACTTATACGTTATGATGCGTCGGTAATATTCAATTTGGATTCATTTAACTGTTAACCTTTGCCAAACATTCCGAATCAGCGAAGATGAAATATATTTACAGGTACCTACTAAGTTTTGCAGCATCGGTTTGTCCATTTTAGCATAAATTAATTAATGTTTATCTATAAATACATTATGATCTTTGGTCTCATCTCTGCGCCTCTCAATTTTCAATAATGTGCTTACCACAATAATATCGATTTGTCGGCTCTATCACAACAAATCAAGTAACAGTGTTGATACTTATATATAAAATATCTACCTAAATATATGAAGCACAACGATAAGTTTATAAGTACCTATAATCTTATCGCTGTACTGTTAACCTATTTTGTATAAGAATGTAAACCTTTCAATCTCAAGTGCGTCCGCCCTTCGGCCTAAGTTCAAAAGGCATTTCTAATTACACGGGCCAAGTTCTCTCAACAAAGGACGAATAGACGTACAGATGTAGGTACTTCTTTTACACGTCCGTCGCTAATTGAACCACCCGTATTCGTTTTTTGTAACTCTTTGTTATAGGTAACAGAGAGCCTGTAAAAACAGCCGTCACAAAGAATACTTTATTGGGTGGGCAGGTGGAGGGGAGGGGGTATTTCGAATTTATGACGGCATTGAATTCAAAAGCTTCTGAAGTATTTAAAAATACGTTGCGTTTTTTCTGGGTAATTTACCTACTTCTGGTTTATTTGTAGGGCTTATGTTTTCTTTGTTTTGTCAATAAGTTT
Organism: Thera britannica; assembly: GCA_939531255.2. Taxonomy (NCBI): domain Eukaryota; kingdom Metazoa; phylum Arthropoda; class Insecta; order Lepidoptera; family Geometridae; genus Thera; species Thera britannica. The sequence goes on from OW618048.2 coordinate 6,700,690, forward strand.
TTTGCGCGTTACGATGAGAATACAAATTACTTGAAATGTTTCTGTTTTTGTCTGTTTTATTCCAAGTCAGTATTTGTAAATATTAAAGCCCAACCTTTTTATAATGTGAAATATTAGTTTAGAGCAATTGGATTCATGAGCGTTTAGATTATATTTGTTTATAAAGCAAATATTTCTTAATCGCTCTTCTGAACCCAATTTCGCCGCTCTTAATAATTTTGTTTATTTATTCCCTAACAAAGGTTCACTGAAGAGGTTTTAATACTTAGTAAAAATTTCATCGTTGTCGTTAGCGAAATCGTTTTAGAGTTCCGTAGTCCAGAGGACCTCCTTTCTGTTGGTCGTTCGATTCATAGTCAACATTTATGAATCGCAAGGATCGTTATGAAGATTCTTACAGCTAGGTGAGTGTCAGTTCTAGTTTCTAAATTGCCTGAGCAAACCAAACATTCGTTGTAGTTTAGTGATAGCGATGCAACGTTTTATTGCTGTTGAGTCTTTTTTAGAATGTGAAAAAGAAATTGAAATATGACTGTTTGAACCCAAAGCGTAAACGGACACGCACTTGACCGTTTTTTTTTAAATAAAATTTTGTTCATATTCCAAGCAATCACTGGGCTTTCATGTAAAATTGCTTTACCAGAATGAAGCCAGAATGTGATTACTGTTGTAATTTCCCGACGTCATAACGGCGTTTGACAAGTTATCGTGAATGCGCCACACGGTCCTTATTCATGGATATTTTTGACAGCAAAACGCCACGGCCAGTGGCGTTATGCGATAATGCCGTGTTAAAACTTGTCATTACTGCGACGGTTTTACAAAATCACCGGTAATTATTGAGTTTCCATTTATCGCGCTGTTGATAGGGACGCAAACAATGCGCGAACCGGAGTACCTATTGAATCATTGTTCGCAGCGCTCTTTTTATAAAATCAACCGCAGTTTATCACGCAAATTACCCCTTGTTCATATTTCGTTTCGGCAAATACACGCAGTTTCCTAAAACATATTCGGGTGTGTTTGTATTTGTATACCGAAAGTTGTGTTTAACGAGTTCGTTACGAAAACGTAGACGAACTAAATTTGTATACGTTTTAAATATGGTTTGGTTTTAGTTTATATCCATTAGTCAAAAGCATCATTAGCGGAGTTTTCAAATAATTTAGGCCCTTAGCACAGATAAAATTATAATTTAATCTGTTACAATGATCGTATTTTGATCTCCGCTCGCTGGGTCGTATCGAGTAGTATTTTATCGTTCAAAATGTTGGTTTTGGTGATTAATTATGACATATCAGTGAGTGATTAATTGGACTGGATGTTTTCCTGAATCATCTTATAATTAATGTAACAGTTACATGAATTTGTTAGTGCCTATATCTTCTATATATATAAAAGAAAGTCGTGTTAGTTACTCCACTTATAACTCAAGAACGGCTGAACCGATTTGGCTGAAAGTTGGTTGGGAGGTAGCTTAGAACCAGGAGAAGGACATAGAATACTTTTTATCCCGAAAAAGTAACGGAAACTGGGTGTTACGGGAACGGGCGAGCGAAGCCGCGGGCGGCCACTAGTTTATAAATAAAAGAAAGTTGTGTTAGTTACACTATCTAAAACTCAAGAACGGCAAACCGGATTACGCTGAAAATTGATAGACATAGGATTTTTTATCCCGAAAAAGTATAACAGGGCGAGTAAAGACACGGGCGGCCGCTAATAAATTAATAAAGAAATAGAGTAAATATAAACTGTTTAACTGTTTGGTGCCATCAGATGGCAAAATTCAAAAAATGGTACGTTTAAAACACTTAAAACCCACCTGTAGAGACTGCCAAATACTTCTAAGAGCATTGGATTATAATAGCGTCTTGTAATACACATTTAAATATTGCTATTCCATGCACGACAATATCATGTTTGCTATTTGCGCGATAAAAGTATTCTAGTTTATCCGTTGACATTCCAACTTTAAAAATATCTAGCTACAATTTTTCTATAAAATCTTGAAAGTCGCAAAGTATTACCACTTCGTGGCACTCAGGTACGTTTTGAAATGCGATAAGAATCTAAATCTTGGCGAGAGGTGTTGTGTGGCTCGTTGAGGACACGTGTCGCTCGCACAGCGCAGTGCCGGAATCAGCATAATGTGCTACGGATAGCCGACGTGTGGCTACACTGGCTACGTGGCGTCGCTCCATGTCTCAATATGCGCTCGTTATGTGCCACTCGTTTGCTGGCTTGCCTGGCGTGGCGTATCTATTGGAACATATCTCGCGTATTCTTGGTAAATGTAAGCAGTGCGGTATCGGAATTCGTTATCCTGTTGACTTTCTGTACGAGTGTATATTGGATGTTATTGGGCGGTTGATTAGATACAGAATTTATTACTTCGAGGAAAAGATATTTTCTCTCCGTTTTCACGTACCTATTGAGTTTTGTGCACCGTAACGCCTCGTGGAAAGTATTGCTCTGTGACATTAATAGGTCTTTTAATTAACGACGTGTACGGGCTTATCACTACTTGCCTAAACACGGTCCATTATTGGTTCAATCGTTTTAAGTCTAGAATTTTGAGTTGAAGACTGAACTTCGTGGTCGACTGGTAACCATTGTCGACAACGATGAATTGAAGGCGATAGTGGAAGTGGATCCAACTCTGAGACCAACCCCTCCGAATCTACCGCTGAGCTTGCGGTGGCCGCTGCGGGCTTTGGCGTTAGTGTAAAACCACATGAAGCAAAAAGTCAAAACGGAAAGATAAAAAGGCTAGATGATAAGTGGGTTTACACAAACTAAGCGACCAACATAACTGAATTGGCATAGATACGAGGGAATTGTTAAATGAATTGTTACCAGCGATAAAAAGTGGATCCTGTACGACGCCTGTAAGCGTTTTTCAAATAATTGAATAGTTCCAGCTCTCAAACTGACTTGAATAATAAGAAAATGAATTCTAGAAAATAAACGCTTTTAGTACGTACAAACCTAATATGGATCTCGGTCTGAAATAAAGGTTTTTATTTTATTCAAGCCATCGTAAGTAAGGACGTAATTATGATGTAATACTCCACCGATCAGAACTCGACTTATTTCCCGGCATCGAGAATCAATTAACCCCTTAAATACGACGGAATGGTTTTAAGCGGATAAATTGTGGTCCAAATTGTCGTCAATGATTGATCGCGTGAGTGTTGGCAATGGTTTGCAACCCAGCTGTCACTCGCTGTCACCTCCTGTCACGTGAGACTGTCTGCGATCGCCACAATACACGAACGGATTCCAATATTGATACTAATGCGACAAATGGAATTGATATTTGCGCTATCATACAGAAAATATCGAGAAATGGAAACGTTTTACCAATAATAGATCTCGTCGCTTGGCAACAACAGTGGATAGTGAAATGTTCTCTATTTCTGAAGACATTTTTCTAGTACTATTCATTGAGGTTGGGGGGGAGGTATGGGACTGATTCGTAAATCATTATGTTCTTTTGAATACCTTATTTGATTACTTTTATAATTTTTGCAGTAAGCTATCAATGGTTGCTTCTATTTTGTTACAAATTAATTTTATTACTTGAGGTTTTTCCATAACCACATGCGCAACTTCGGCATTTCATTTTGCTTAAATATAAAGTGCCTGCTTTTATAAATTGGAAAACTGCTGCCTCATAAATTCAAACACACAATTTTATACAAACACAACATGGAAATATTGTTGTCATAACTCAAAATCGCATTACCGCCTAAATAAGCCTCTTTAAAACGTTGACGTAGGACCTGAAAAGGATTCAGGTGGGTAAGGGCCCTTCCCGCCAAATTGAACAAACACCTCCAGATCGGATTTGTAGATTTGCCTGCAGAATGTTTTCGAGTTTGCGGGAACAATTATAAACACTCAAGTTTCTTGAATTAATATTTACATCACACCAACGAATAGTTCAGCTATGCAGGTAGGAACTAATTTTATGCGTGCTTGCAAGGCAATTATTTTGTAAGAATTATTAGAAAATAGAAGTTATAACAATGCCAGAAAATGTTATCACACAAATTTGTTTGTCGAGAAATACACTGGTACAAACACAAAAACAAGTTAATACACTGGAACGAAGTTCATCATACGCATTGAAAGGGTGATGGAAATGTCCGTTACGAGTTTAATAAAAGCCAACGGTGTCGACCCATTCAATGAAATATGACGTCCGTGTAATAGGTGCACGGGCAAGGACGTAAAAGTTTCATGGCTCTTCCCAGGGCGGGCTTAAGAGTTTACCTTGGGGCAATAACAGTGTATGGACATCTATAACAATACATCAACATAATGTTATCCAGTCCCAGCTGCAGCAAGAATCAGTCAGTGAAAGGAGAAAAACCCCCCTCCTCCTGACTTTATACCACCTCAAGAACAACTTCCCCCAGGTCATGATCTACCGTGGCCGGTCTGGAAGTCCATCAATCGACTCCGGACCCAAGTGGGCCGTTGCAAAAGAACCTCTGCAAGTGGGGAATGAGGGACCCCTCCTTGACTGGCTGCGACTGTGGAGCTCAGATTCAGTCCATGTCGCATTTACTGAACTGTCCCTTGTGCCCAAACACCTGCACAAGAGACGATCTTATCAACGCCACGGGCCATGCAGTAGAGGTGGCAAAATACTGCTTGAAAATTGTCTAGTGTTCCATTGACACGATAGAAGAAGAAGAACATAATGTTATGTGGTCTGTTGGCAAAGGTTGTTTTTATTTCTAGTAACAGCAGCGCGGAATACGTAATAAATAAGTTTCCATCACTGGCCTCATACCCAAATAAAAAGTATCTTAATTGGTAGATCAGTCCGCGCGGCAGATCACCACGGAAATAGCATGAGGATCTAGATGTGCATCAACGAGACTAGGCAAATCAAGCAATGGACAGAGAAAGCTAGGATAAAGGTGGGTAGGTTTTTGGCCTGCAGTGGGATAAGATACAACCCTTTCAATCAACCAACGGTTACGGATGAAAATATATTGGAACAATATTAGCGAAACCATAGAGATAGTAAGCTAGTATCCTTTGATCTATCAACGACGGCTTGCAAGCTCAATTTAAACAGATATTGTCTATGACAAGACAAGCAAAATACTCTTAACTTTCGCATTTGTAATTTTACAGGGACGTGCCCTGGCACATGACGATGATGATAATGGTATGATAGGACTGGGTAGGTAAAGAAAATGAAACAACTTCTTGCCGCCGAAAAGTATTTGCAACTGTTTATTTAATAAAATTGAAGTGCTAACTATGCTCAATGCTTAAAATGATGAATGTACAGGTTTGGGCCGTATGGCCTCTGAATGGTGATCGTTCGATCGATTGCTATCTCGGTATTTTTAGTAAGGCGATTCTGGATGAGACTAGTTCGGGATAGCAGGGAATAAATATTTGCATTTCCTCTTTTGTGATTGGGCCCGCGTTGCCTCCTTAATCCGGCCCCGGCCCCCAATATCCGGCTGGATGTTGCCTCGCGTTGGGACGTGGTCGGCTGTATTTGTGACCGCAACTCGGCACGCGTTTGAACCGTCTTTTATCTGGTCATTTTTCAACTTAACTGGAAACTAATAGGAGTTACTTTTTTAGGGTTCCGTAGCCAAATGGCAAAAACGGAACCCTTGTAGATTCGTCTATCTGTCCGTCCGTATGTCGCAGCCATTTTTCTCCGAAACTATAAAAGCTAGACTGATGAAACTTGGCGAGTAAATGTATTCTGTGAACCGCATTAAGATTTTTACACAAACGTAGAAAAAAAACAAAAAATTTTACAAAAAATAGGTTTTCAAAAATGATGTTGAGGTTTTTATAATATAGTTTTTTTCTAAACTGAATAGTTAGCGCGATAGACACTTCCAAAGTGGTAAAATGTTGGTCCCCCCCTCTACCTTCTTAAATAAGAGAATGATAAAACTAAAAAAAATATATGATGTACCTTACTATGCAAACTTCCAACGATATGATAGTTAAAATATATCGATAGTTTAAATGTTTGTACTATGGTATCTCGTGGAACCACGAGAGAGTGGTATACGTAGGTACACTAGATAAAATTGTATTCTTGGTTCCGTCTATGCATGTGTAGAATACTAGACCATAATTAATTTGCCAAGTTATAGCATGTTCATAATTCATGTATTTGAAACAAACAGGTATTTATCGCGATAAATATTTATTCCATATGGTTATGCATAACGATCGCGTTAATTTAAAAAGTGCTATGCCTATTTCATGTTATGCCGACCCCACGTAAAGTCATTTTATTTTTAAATTAGCCAAAATGAAAACGTAGAGTACTTAGCCACGGTGCCTAGATTGAATACATAGACTCTATTAAAGTGCACTTACCTGATAGAATAATGTTCACTTCCTAAAGCGAGCGGTTTTAATTTGACTGAGCCGTAAAGCCGCGTTCTCGCAAATCCCCATACATTAGTTAAGAACTTTGGTCGCAAGGAGGATAGAGTAGAGATTCACGATCACATACTTGAACTAATGAGTTTACTTTTTACTATGTTCTAAGGAAGTTTTTTTTGACACGGCGTGTAACGAATGTTAGTATTTTTCTCTATAGGGACACGCAATCAAGGTAAATTCAATGAGTAACCGAGACGTAATTATTGTGACAGTTATTTTGATGTGCAGAATAATGCCAGCATCAATAGTCGGGCGCCGTCAGGTCAAAGGCAAAGAAATCGGTTTTGATAAGTTAGTTAATTCATCCTTATGTAGAACGCGTCCCACATGAATTGACGCGAATAAATATTTGAACTGGATTCTTTATTTAGTAGATTCGCTTCATGAAGTTCACCAAGTTATACTTATCAGTTTGTTGTTTCAAAGTTTCTGTAGAAGATCGTCAGAACTCTTCAGCTGTTTAAATATGGAAAGAAAGAGTTTATGGATATGCTTGTGCCTTTTATAGTTCCTGGTTGTTTGGCTTAGTTCTTACTGGCTACCGTCCGCGACTTGCTTCGTAGCATTTGTTAGATTTGAGCAGTATTTTTCATAATGTCATTATAGTTTGTATAACGATTACCCGAAAGAGGAAAACAAAACAAAACATTACTGTCCGGATAAAAAGCCTGTTAGCTTATCCTGGCTTTGAACTAGTTAGGTTTTTTCTCAAATTCCATTCGAATCAGTTCAGCATTCACGGTTTAATGGAGTCTCAATTTTTTTAAATAATATTTATTTTTATCCGTCTATGTTTTTTCATCAATACCTATGCATAGTTTAATCACATAAAGTACACTATTCAGTGTTTAGTTTGCCTCTTCCGAGCAATTGTATTTATCAGGTAATGAAAACTACTGCTCAAATTCTTCTTTAAATCCGTTTAAATTATGCCCTATACGTAACAAATAAGTGGTAATTTCCACTGGATATATCTCAGGCTAGGAATATCCAGTGAAAAGTTATATCTATATCCGAGCAACCGCGCTAGTGAGTTATGAGGGCCGTGTAACAGGTGTAGGGTATATGTGGACCGACTATTTCGACTTTTTGCGACTTCACCTTTGCCCTGGATGAATAAGTTGGGCAATTTTTTTATACCATTTATCATGAATACCAAATGATGCTTCCATATTAGATGGTACAACTTTATCCCTTAGTGGAGAGTTATGTATTATAATAACCTATTTTATTCACCATAATATTTTTTATCATGCTATTATCAGTCTGCCTTAGAAAAGCCCTGTGGTCCAGTGTAAGCACCTGATCTTTTGTAGATTCGATGCAGGATGGGCAATGGTTTTTTTGAATAATAGGTATTTGTGTGCGTGATAAATAAAATAAATAATGTTTTCAAACGGAAATGGAAAATATCGCGAGGAAACTAGTTAGTATTTTAGCAGCGGCTAGCAACCTGTCATGTATGGAAAACCAACCACTGCGAGGTAAAGAAATGTGCCAAATGTATTATTTGGCTGTTTCTCTGATTATCTTAAGTCATTCGCAAAGCATCTTCCATGGGTTCTCGTTACTAAGAGATCTGGAGAGCATATTTTAATCGCATTTTCTTAGCAACTGTGTTTGAAGATAGCAGCTTATACAATATGATTTCAATTTATTTGATTCATTTTCTATCCAATTGGTTTATTCGCATTTGTTTCGTTGCTTGTGTCCACTATAATGAATTTCCACATTACAAATTTTTAGAACTATTTCATTTTCAACTACCTACATTTTCAGTACAAGAATACTTAATTATCCTCCGGTCATTATAATGTTAGTTCATTAGGTAATTAATGTTACCGTTCATTATCCCAGGTCAATGGTTCCGAATTACGAGTATGTTAAGTTGTAACAGTACGTACCTACTTACCTGCATGTAAGAGCAGTCGTACACTGTTCCAGAGGGTAGAACAACAAGCTAAGAGTGGAATGATTGGCCAAAATTTATATCGATTTTTGTTACAATGTATACCTTATACGTCATTGGAACACCACTTAAAAACTTCCTCGTTTACCGATGATTTCATGTTTGACAAGTTATTGTAAAACATTAAACCATCGATAAACCTGCAAAGCTGCACCTTCACATTGCTGCACTCTGGACTACCAGCCAGTGAAGTGTCGGCTGTAGTCAGTAGATCGTTATTGTTCTTACAAATGCCCCGTTTCATAGTGTACGTTTAGCTTCATGTTGGCGTTATCGACTTGGACGTACACACTACACAGTTATGTTGCTTTAGTTCTGCACGGCACCTCAGCCTTGTACAATTAATCAGTTATCGAGATTAACGACATACCGATAGTGTCAATATGAGACAACCTAGATCCATTAGCATGATAGTAAATTATAGGTCAATAAACGACTAGGCAATCCATTGAGTTTTTGTATAGTCTCATGTTAATCATAATTTCTAACTACGTTACCATGCGACTGAGACAAACACAGAAATGTGGACGGACAAAAGCCAGTCATTCGTAATAGCGTTTTTGTGGGATAAAATCGAACGCTCATAAAGTTTTATTACAGCTGGAGTGTCCTCAAAGCACCTTCTGTCTGGTTGAACAAGGAACTGCAAGACTTTCTACAAAGGTTTTCTACCTTACCTAAGATGAAAGAAGCCATTGTTCCAACAGTCACCTTTACCATCATTAAAGTGCCCTTAATAATAACGTTGGGTTTCTATTTCATCTCTCTGTTGAGTTTAGCTTTTATTCAGGATACGTAAAATAGTATATGCAATTAGTGAATAATAGACGGGTTTTAAGCAAGGGTTATAGATGAATCGAAAGCAAGTCAAGGGTTTTATCGACTGAACTATGACCGTAGTGATTCATGATGGTTCCTTGTCGAAAATGTCGACCTATCAAATCTTGAGGAGTTATTTACGCAAGATTTTAATTGGCTCTCTAAATCTAATTTGTTGTTAAATCTTCTTTATTTATAAAACTGTTAGTTCTCCAATAAATATAAAAAAATAAGGAGTTTATTGTATCGAGTAGGTATTTTTTGCTTTGAGATCAATGTCGCTCATATTGGTGTGTTCTAAATTCGAACACCAAAACATGTATTAAACGTTATAAGCTTTTTGGAGGGGTATTGGTATAAACGAAGTTATCTATAGCAAGAAGATTATTGATATGTTTTAAACTTAATATTATGACGTTGGAAGTTGCTTCTTTAATTTATTATGACGCAGATCAAAGCTTGAACGATTCTCGCCGCTATCGATAAAACGCTCCGCTTGAAGTGGAAAAGTAATTTTATTTTTATTATCGCCGGCTGATGAGTGATCGGCTGCCGGCGGCGGATCGTCCCGCATGCCTCTGGGGAGCGATCCGACGTTTACGTGAAAAATACACAAAGTTCCAGTGGTTGATTATGTGCACGTGTCGCGTGCTAAATGTGCCGCGCGGCGCACATATCTTCCGCCAGCTCGCCTCCCGGAGGTGCCACTTTCTCAACACTCTCATTGTGGAGGATTGAAAACGTTTCGCACTCCGAACGTTTATTCAGTTTTCATTTTTTAATGTTTTCAAACAACTTCGAAAGAAACATTAGGAAAGAATTTATGTGATGGTGGTTACATTTCCGCTAGCTGCAAAAGCGTTTTCAAGGCGAGCGTCTGTTTCAAATTCTGCGGGCTTATTTTCTTTAGCGGTTGGAGAGTTAATTGAAACAATGAAATGATATTTCAGGTTTCGCTGTGCAAAAAGGCAAATATCGTTGGGGCAGGCGCGGCAACGGTTATTGTAGGCATAATAATGAAAATCGCCGTGATAGTAGGTACCGAGAGACGCAGGACCGTGGGCGGAGGCGGGGCTGGCGACTGCCGGGACGCGGACGCGTATCTACTAATTGAATCTGAGAACTCGCTGAGAACTTTCCGAACTTGCGCGAAATTTGATTAGCTCGTCATCTTTCTTTGAGTCGAGTAAGTTTTTTTTAACTTCGGATTACCTTCCATCTCAGATGAATCATGACGTCGCCTAATCGCGTAAAATGTCACAAGTTTGGACCATTTTTGTGCCAAATGGCGCAAGTTGGGCGTATTTTAATATTTAAACAACTTTGTTTTTAAAATTTATACTTATAGTACTCCGTTTTTGTAATGGGAAAAGTAACTAAAATTCTTTCTTTTATTTAACCGACTGCCGGCCCAGAATGAGGGTTATTGTTATCTTTGTCAGTCATTGCGAGCTACCTAAAAAAACTAGTGAGTTTTACCTTGTTCATGTTTTCAGAAGATAGTATAGAAAGCTAATGATTTCTCTAGTAGCCTTATTTATATGATGCCTATGTATTTACAAGAAGTTGTAAACAATGATAATAATAAGGGTTCCGAAGCCGATTTGTCCCGTCCGATCGTGTGTGAACCGATTAGTTGCGTATATCACCCGTACTGATAACCCAAAGCCAGAAAGCGGTATTAGCTAAAATTTCGTCTCTATTCTTGTCTTTATGGTTCTATAGATCGGAAATCTAGATTATATACAAGGTGTTTATAGAGACTGTACAAAAGAAAAGGATTTTTTTCCTGGGAACCATGCCGTTGATTTTAGAGAAGCAAAAATCTGTGTTTATTCATCTGTTTCCAACTTCGCCCAAACCAAACGGTCTCGATGAAACCCCCTGTATAATTCCATTTACAAGGAAAATATCTATTATCATTATGAAAAATATTTGTTTTTCTGCGAACGTTACAAAAAATACGTCAGACAATAAATTGTCGCTGAATGTTTTTGAGATTATTGACAATCAATCACGAAGTTCGTCCATCACCGCTACCGGTCTAAAGTTTAAGTCCTTTATGCAATTTATTTTAGTGAAATGCCTAGTAGAATAAAATAATGGGCTAGGCATCAATAAAGCTACAAAAATGTTATATTGACCCAAACAATTAAGCACATTAAATCAATAGAGTTGCCAACCATTTCAGAAACCAACTTTACGAATTCCCTGAACAGATAAATACATTTTAGCTACAAACTTCATCATGATCATTTTACATGCTTCATGATAGAGATACAGGATTTAGCCACCCTGTAAACGTATGTGAATATAGATCTGACCCGATATTGGCTAAAACGGCAGCAGTACAAGATATTGTTTGTTCCAATCCATTCACCCAGTGTGTATACGATTGTAGCTATCGATTACCTTATCTTTCAAGAAACGCTATTTGCCTTCCGTATGAGAGGAAGTTGATAACCAGATACCATTTACACTGCGGATGAATTCCGGTCGTAACGTTATTTACGAGTATATCTCGAACTCTCAAATACTTAAAGATTCTTGATATAAAGTAAAAAGAAAACATGAATTTACTGGAGGCACTCTTAGTATTTTTTTTTAAAAGTACAGCTTTATATCAGACATTTTTCCCAGATAAAAAAATATTGGCGGACATTTAGCACAACGCCATCTAGTCTTGAATGATGCAAAGCTTGTACTATTTACTTTGAAAAATTGGGAATACTTGTGCGGAACCTTTTTTTACGTTGTATGAAGCGTTAGGCTAAACATCTGTATGTCTCAAGAAGTAAAAAAATAGTCAAAATAAAAAAAAGTCAGTGTGGGTCATAATAGTTCATTTGCTTTGTGAACATGTCCGTAAAAAGAATTAGTACTTTGGTCGCGTGCACGCTCTTCACAATTGGTATGCCAGCCAAGCCACCGTTCGTTAGATTCAGCCAGAAAATTGCATGAAAAACATCAGGGGTTAAAACTACTGTAACTGCTATTTTTCTTACCATTTATCATTATTAATTGGCTTTATCCAAATGCAATAGCTTCTAATTTTAAACCTTTCTATAACTCTTGGTTTATCGGATTAAGATACCTACCAATTTCTCTACCAATTTCTTAAAACTTCATCAATTTTATCTTCTACTAGTAAGCCTGGTATACTAAAATCATCATCATTTTCCTGCCCTTATCCCTCTCTAAGTGGGATCGGCATAACAAGTTTTCTTCTTCCACTCACCTCTATCATTCATCTCAGTGCTCACTCTTTTCTTGCTCATGTCACCTTTGGCGCAGTCCATCCATATTTTCTTTGGTCTACCTCTTCTTCTATAACCACCATCCACAGCCTGGTTTACTAAAATGTTTAATGTAAATCAAAATTAATAAGAGGTGGGCTGGGCACATGTACTATGGCATTAGTTTCATAGAGCTATTTTTGTTACATTGACTAACTGCGAGTAAGTTACATTTACACAAGTTGCACCTAACATACAATAAGTTATCGTGTATTATCTCGGTTTTCGAGCTTCATTTCCCGGGCAAGATATGTACAGTCGTTATTCGTTGCGCCAAGACATAAGTTGTTTAAATTTATGTTCTTCTCTCTGAATTATTGATCGTCGTCTCCGTCTTTAATTGCCTACAGAACTCGTTTCACGGAAACGATAACAATAAAATTGATGCTCCATTCAGAAGGTTCCTTGAAATATTTCTAATTAGCACGCTGTATAAAGCTTGCATTACAGTCTGCATAATAAATGGATTTACATCCGCATTTGTTAGTAAATAGCACAAAAATGTTTTCTTTGGTGGGAATTCTTCATGAAGCTTACCCACCGCTCATATTTTATTCAAATAGACTTGCGGTCTGGGAAATGTAGGTGAGAAGGAAGTTGGGTGTGAGTAATCGCATCAAAACCCTCTGAAACAACGATCAATTTTCGACTTTAAAAGTCTTGCCAATAGCAGTTTTATAGTTCAAAAAGCGCAGTATGTTATGTTTTATTTCTTGCAGAGGTTGGATCATTACACCTGAATAAATCGAGTTGGTTGCCAAGAAAAGCTTTTGTAAAGTTTTATCCCCCTTTTTGTATTTAAAACGGCAAGATTTGTTCAAGATATTCATAGCAGTTTAAATAAAAACCAAAAAAGACGAGTTCAGACGAAATTTTAAAAAATAGGTTGCAACCATGATGTATCAAATATTAGTTATGAAATTATTTCTAGATTTTATATGTACTTTTATTTAAACTATTTGCAGTTTTGAAACTATGCTCTTGCTGGTTTGAAGTTTTGGAGTGGAGTGCCAGTCTGCGTCAGTGTTGGTTCTAAAGTAGGAAAGTGCAATGGACTGAATCGAATGCTTCAAGTTCCCGACTTACTTTGCCGAACTTTTCTTTTGGCAACAGGGGGCTAATTCTCGGGCCGATCTCGATCATTTTGCAATTTTGTTTTATTGCTTCAATTCGAAGAGAGAATGGATGATTTCCTTGAGTAATTCATCAACGACCTCTTCGTAAAAGCCTCGACAGCTACGATATACGGAAAACGTAGAAAAAGTGCGGGGTTGTGAAAAGAAGCAATAAAATAAAATTGCAAAATGATCGAGATCGGCCCGAGAATTAGCCCCCAGGTTCTAAAGTATAAAGATGACATTATAACCTCATTTTGAACTACCAATTATTGTTTTAACTTTTCATAATTATTAAAATTTTCTGTTTTCATATTCTGATATGGAGTAGGTACTCCTAAAGATGCTCGGACTAGGCAATGTGTCGTTGGTTCTAAAATTGGATGGTCCTCCTCCCGTGTAAACCTTGCCCACTAAAAGTGAATTTGTTTGAGCTAGTGGTTACCCTGATGACGGCGGAGTTTTAAGCCGCAGTAAAGTGATGGTTTTACGACTGCTAAAGCCTGAACCGCAAATAGCTTACCGCGCCATCAAAAGCACGGAATCTAATTCATTTAATAAAAGATGAGCGTTCCAAAATAAACAAACTTCGAACTAAGATTATAGCAGAGAATCATTTCGCAGACAGTTGAAAACGACGAAGTTGGTTTACGCGCCATCGCTCACAAGACACTCCGCTACGTTTTGTCGATTCATTCTACCGATAAAACTATTGAGATCCATTTAACCCGGAAGTTCGATCATATTTTCTTACGTCATTTTTAGGGTTCCGTAGCCAAATGGCAAAAACGGAACCCTTATAGATTCGCCATGTCTGTCTGTCTGTCTGTCTGTCGGTCCGTATGTCACAGCCATTTTTCTCCGAAACCGTAAGAGCTAGACTGATGAAACTTGGCGAGTAGATGTATTCTGTAAACCGCATTAAGATTTTTACACAAAAATAGAAAAAAAACTATAAATTTTGGGGGTCCCCATACTTGAAACTGAAACTCAAAATTTTTTTTTTCATTGAACCCATACGTGTGGGGTATCTATGAATAGGTCTTCAAAAATGATCTTGAGGTTTCTAATATCGTTTTTTTCTAAACTGAATAGTTTGCGGGAGAGACTTCCAAAGTGGAAAAAAGTTGGTCCCCCCCCCTCTAACTTCTAAAATAAGAGAATGATAAAACTAAAAAAAATATATGTTGTACATTACTATGCAAACTTTCAACGATATTTGGTTTGAACGAGATCTAGCCAGTAGTTTTTTTTATACGTCATAAATCGTAAACCACAATTTACCTTTCGAACAACTACAAGAACCTTTATATTATGTTACTTGATGCTACGGAACCCTTCATGGGCGAGTCCGACTCGCACTTGGCTGCTTTTTATTTATTGAAACACGAAGGGCAGCTTGCACTGAAATGCTTATAAATAATTTTTAACCATATTTTGATGTCTGGAAGGTTATACTTTCAAATTAGTCTTAGAGAATCAAAATCGGTTTTCTCAAGTTTTTAATTTTTTTTCTCAAAATCATAACACTTTTGCACAAATATACACACTAAGGTGAAGTAGAAGCCTTCAGTCTTTCTACTTTGGTGGATTCGAATCCGTTTGATTACTCTGGCACTGCAAGTGATGCAGAAAAAATCTGTACAGAAACCGGTTTATTTCTAGCAGAGACGATGAATTTGCACTTAAAGTTTCATTATAAACTTTAAAACGATGTGTTCTGTATAAATACAGCTTAAACAGGCCCTGGCTACATGAAATTTGAAGGGTAGCATCGTTTCATGGAATTTAACGAATTCGACTCTTAGCAAGTATAAGTAGGTATAGAGGAGAGTTCTGTTTATAAATGAACTTGAAAGCGATCCGCTAGAGTAGTTTACTCGTATTAAATGTACGCCCTTTGAGGCCGTAATCAATATTGTTAAACCGATACCGCATCCATATCGCCAAAATATTATGGTGATCTCAAAATTTTTCAGCTTCGAGGGTATTAAGACTCAAGAAAGAAGCCACTGACCTTTGAGCTGTGAACGAAAAAATACTGCTTTTTCGCCGATAACCAGACGTCGAGATTAACTATATACTGCACTGTGGTTACCCTACTCTGTCCTTTCCCCGCCTCAGCGTCCCTGAATTTATACGGGAATTTTATTTTGTCTGTGATATAACGCGTTACTCTCGCTTTTTTAAGGCGAAACAACTTTTATCGCTCCAAGTCGAAAAAACATGAGAGGTAAAACCGGAAACTTTTGGCCATATGCAGTTTGGCGTAAGTTTTGAAGGCCCAAGTTATTAGGGCTTTATCGGCTGTTCTACTTTGCGTGTTTATTGTTTGTGTAGATATATTTCTTTGAATGCTTTTGTTTACACAAGAAAAGAAGGGGCTAAAGTTGAAGGTTTCTTAGCTATTTTTGTTAGCTTTAAAACGTGACACAACTGTCTCGTTATTTGTGGTATTAATTAGCTATAACTCCTAGTTTTGGAGAAATCTCGCATAACTGCAGAAAAGTATATAGCATATAGTATATGCACATAGCTACGCTTTGTGGTATATACTACTATTTATAAATCATACTATTATGTTAGGTGTGCATTTACGAGTTGAACTGAGAATCGTATTGAAAGGGTAAAGTTTTATAGAGCCATAGAGTATGAAACGCTCGTTAAGAAACTAGGATCAAACTAAAAGAGGACATTAAACGCAACGGAGCCGTTATGATGCAGTTATAATTTCTTCGTGCTTTGACATAATTCAAGCCCTTTTTAGTGCAAATGTGGAACGAAAGGAAATTATTACTCCTACCTTTGCTTGTAGACTGTATTCACCAACATCATATCAAAGTCATAAATTAGAGCAAAGCCATATGAGACGCGGCACGTTCTTGTAATTAGCGAAAAGAGCGAGCCTCTGAGGGCTTATTCTAAAAATTGACAAGCTTTTGGGTGTTAGCTTCACTTTTTACTTCGTGTTCGTGCTACCCTAGGCAAATTGACATGGTGATAAGACGCAAACATTTCGATGTTGGCCGCAATGAATCTAACACGAAGTCTTCTTTTTTAGCAAGTTGTCAACATGGATCGGGCATAGATTCCTCAAAATAAAGACCATAAAGATGACTGCTGGTTCAATTGACTGACAATTCACGATTGTTCAGTATGCCTACCATGAACTCTGTCTGGCTCTGGTTTTGAGTCTGTGTGAGTGCTCACCAGTGCATTATACTGTGTGTATGACGTTTTGAGCTAGGATTTATTTAGTCAACACTCACACAGACTCAAAACCAGAACCAGAGACAGAGCCAGACGGAGCTCATGGTAGGCCTACAGGAGAAGCATTTGAAGTTTTTTTCGTGACAAATCGTAGATAACTCTTGTTGTATTCGTCTTTTTTAAGATCTGGTTTACCAAAAATCCTTAGAATTCTGCGGGCTTTCAGCATAATATGAATTGAGACGCTATATATCTACATAATATATGTTCTGTTCTGATATCCAGAACTACGGATCCCTAAAGACTGATTTACACTGATGTTATGTAATACTTCACTATCGAGCACCATCACCTCGCCGGCGCTTTTCACCACGGCGTGGTCGCCGCCACCACCGCTCACCAGCACGACGCCGCGCACGAGCAAACTCAGGAGACTTATTTATTAAAACCGATCTGGAGTATAGGGCGTATTTAAATTAAAACTCAAATAAAAAAAAGAATTTATTCTGCAGTATCACTAAGATCACTTTGAAACGTCTTAAAGCTAAGTGAGTCTAGGTGCCAGTTCCACGCGACCAAGCCTAGAAGAACAGGCAACAAACTACGGCTTCGTTCCTACTTTTTTTGTATGATCTTTTTACAAAACACGCACACGCTACGCTTAGTAATAGTAAAGTACCTACACAGCATATAAAAATAAGATACGAAAATAGTAGGTAGGTACAGACATTGCAAATAATTCACATGTTGGCTTTTGATAACTAGATCTTCTTCGGGATCTGAACAATCAAAATCAAGGCCTAAGTTGAGAAGTACACAACAAGCCTGTATGATCTATGCACATTTGTTTGGCTTGTAGTGCAAGACCCTATCCTTGCCCAACGCCAACTGTTTTTAACCAGCCAAAAGTGTTTTCTATTGTGACCAAGGCTTTCATATGCTTCTGGTTGTACATTCTTTCTGGGGAGTTGCAGTAACATTTAAGAATGGTGTCATGAGCCAAGGCCACTGTGGGTATCCAGAGTCACCTGAAATGATGTTGATAATTTTTATTACGAAGCTCAAACAAAAATATCTTCTATGTAAAAATCTAAAGTACTTAAATAGTTACCATATAGTTAGGATGTTTTCCTGAGGGACACCTTTGTACGTACCTACATAAGGAGTAATACCGGGTTGGTAATCTTAGGTGGTAGGTACATATTTTTATTGGCGTGACGTCACGGACGATCTAACACCACTATACCTCTGCTCAACACAACACCGTTTTTAATAGTAAACACACGAATTTTCTAGTAATAGTGCTGCCTTAATGTGAACTTCCGCCGATCCCATCTGAGTGAGTGTTTGCTAGCTCGCGAGTGCCTTGTAATTGGGTTAAAATCACATTAATTAGTGCGATCACAGCTGTTTTTTATTATTGGTGTGGGTAGTTTTGTACTCGCAAGTGACACATCAGCTGGTCGAAAATAAAACCTAGCGACGAGTAGCAAAACTAATTTAAAAAAAAAACGGTTGCCTACAAATCTATGGTCTACTATCATCACTGAGTGCTGCTTAACTCATCTCAGCGACATCTAGTGTCAAGTAGTTTAACAACTTGACCGACATCTACATCTGATCGAGAGAACTAAGTGCTCGGGGTCCGATAGTCGATTTAGGAACCTCAAAATGGGTAAAACCTGTGGCGCTTGCAGGAAATTTATTTCGCCGGTAGGTGCCGCTACTTGTAGCGTTTGTCCAAACCTATTTCACAAAGGATGTTTGGCTATTCCGGAATCGATGACAATTTCTAAGGACTGGGTGTGCCCACTTTGCAAAAAGAGTCAGAGAAGGGGTGATAACAGCAGCACCCCGGTCAAGGATGTTATTGGAGCTAGTACTGCCCCGCACGCCACCGCCGGCGCCGTTGCCCCTGCCACCACCACAGCAACCACCACCACCACCACCGCCAACCTTGCCACCACCAGCGCTGCCACCCCTTCCGCCACGGTTACCACCGCCGCCCCTCTCGTCACCACTACTGCCACCACCGTCAGCTCTCCGATTCCTAGTTTGGCGCGGCAAACACTTCTCATCCCGCACCCGGCATCTCCAGCGCCGGTCTCAGACACGATTTTGGGTGACATGCGCCGTGAGCTTGCAGAATACATGGCAGAGCTGCGTGCCTATCGCACGGAGATGTTCGAGTTCCGTGCTGCGGTGGCGATGATTAACGAGCGCATGGACGCTTTTGAACGACGTCTTGAAGAAATAGAGCAGAGAGAGGTGGCAATCGGTGGGAAGCAGGTGGCGGAGTTGGAGAGGACCGTGGTTCAACTAAGGGGCGAATTGAACGACAGGGACCAAGAGGCACTATCATCCGACCTCGACATCGGTCAACTTCCGGAAGCAAAAGGGGAAAATGTAGTACACTCCGTTATTGTCCTGGCGGCTAAACTCGGAACTACTCTTGAGGAGCGAGATATTGTGTTCGCTGATAGAGTGGGTGCCGTCGACAAGACGAGGGTGGGCGAGGTTGAAGGGCGTGGACGCCGCGTTATCGTACGGCTGGCGCGACGCAACCTGCGTGACGAGCTACTTGCCGCGGCTCGCGTGCGTCGCACGCTCTCTACCGCGGAGCTCGGACTGCCGGCGCCGCAACAGCGCATCTACATCAACGAGCGGCTGACTCACTTCAACCGGCAGCTCTTCTACCGGGTCCGAGAAGAGTGCCGCAAGCAGAACTGGCGGTACTCCTGGACGAAGAGAGGCCGCATCTACGCTCGCCAAGGCGACGGGAAGCAGGCGTACCCCTTCCGAACGGAGGCGGATGTCGCTCGCATTTTTCAGGCGGGCTCCGTATGAGCGGCATAAACTTGTATATTGTTATTTGTATACCTATATTTATATTTATCAGTGTTGTACCTCTCTACTATGTTATAATCTAATTGTGTTGCACCTTATGCTTAGTATATTATGTCCTGTTTTTTATAAAATTAATCAAAGGAAAGTGATGATACTTCAATTAAACAGCAGATGGGTTAATTTTTGTTTATATATATATAACTTTAATATAAGACATACTATAAGATCACCTCATGTAACTAAGAACTTATTTTTTTTACTTTTTTTGTACTACGCTTTATTATTCAAGAACCAAACTATTTCATGTAAGCAATCTGTTAAATTCATCGTACCTACGTACCTACTTGCCTTGTATCGTTTTTATGACTTTCGCATTGTGTAGTTTTTGGTCGGTTAAAAATTGGTTTGATCAATGCAGGTTCCCTTGGCACAAATCATGACAACCTAACGGCTTCGATTTTAAAGCACGACTTGGATATTTTAGCAGTGAATGAGACCTGGCTCAGTGCGGGTGAAGAAGGACGCGCGCCTGTCGTAGCGGGTTATCGTCTGAGGCATATCCCGCGGCCGCGCGAGGTGCGCTCGCGCGGCGGCGGGGTCGGTTTCTACGTTAGACGTGGTGCTACCGTGCGCATCTGGCCTCACCCGGTGGATCCTCTGCATAAGGCCGTTGAGCAAATGTGGCTCACTATGACTCTGAATGGGAAGAAGCTCGCAATTGGCACGGCGTACAGACCACCCTGGATGGACGCAGATCTATTCTTGGACGCTTTATCTGACTCAATTAATTCGTTACCTAGCTGTGATAATTTAATTTTACTGGGTGATTTCAACATTGACCTGTTGAATGCTTCTGAAATAAAGACTGCAAAGCTTCTTACTTTTCTCTCATGCTTGAATCTCTGTCAACTCGTTACATCGCCAACACACTTTACCAAGACCTCTCAGACATTAATTGACGTAGTATGCTCAGATTTACAGACTAAAAAAATAACTGTGCAGCCAGTGGGTTCCCTCTATGGACATTTTCTTGTTAGCTGTGAGTTTTACATTAAAATAACTAAATCTAAGCCATATACAGTTATTTATAGACCTATTAAAAGTATCTTCATTGAAAATTTTAACTCTGACCTACAATCTATTAGATGGAAGCTACTATCGACACTTGGTGACGTTAACGATATGGTTAACGGCTTCAACCATAGTGTCTTGGCTCTAATTGACTTGCATGCGCCTGAAACCACGGTAGTTATCAAAACCCGCTCATACCCATGGATCACTGATACGGTAAAACTAATGATGAGGTTGCGCGACGAGGCAGCGGCTGAGTATCATAAAACTAAACTGGAAGGAAAGAAAAAGTACTATAAGAGTCTTAAATCCACGGTAAATCAAGCTCTCTTTAATGAAAAAACTGCATATTTCAATCATAATATAAATAATAAAATTCATGATCCTAAAACACTTTGGAAAAATTTAAAAAAGACAGTAATTCCAAAAAAAAATAGTGATCTGCCTGCTCATTTTCAAGACCCCAACCGTATTAACAATCATTTCCTTGACATTCCGGGTTTGTCGGATGTATGTATCTCGCACCTTACTTACTTCGAATTTCACAAATTTAGCGAAGCAATCTTTCATTTGGAACCAGTTGGCATGGATAAAGTCGCTAACATATTACGTAGTCTGAAATCCAAAGCAGTGGGATGTGATCTCATCAGCCTGGATATGCTTATATTGACGTTGCCGGATACTCTAGAAACAATAGCTTCTTTAATAAACAAGTCCATAATCACATCTACTTATCCTGATGTTTGGAAACTAGCAATCGTGCTTCCTCTGCCTAAGATCACTAATCCAGCTGAATTGAAAGACCTTAGGCCAATAAGTATATTGCCATGTCTATCTAAGGTGCTAGAAAAAGTTGTTAGCTTCCAACTGACTGATTTTTTGGAGAAAAACAGCATTCTACCGAAAGCACAGTCGGGCTTCAGGAAGGGGCGAAGTACTGTAACTGCCTTGCTTGATGTTACAGATAACATCCTCCATGCACAAGACCAAGGTATGTGTACTATAGTTGCACTGCTGGATTTTTCTAGGGCTTTCGACTCCATAAATCATAATCTCCTCTTGTCCAAACTAAATTATTACGGTTTTGATTCTAGTACCCTTCAATGGTTCAGCAGCTATCTCAGTGGTCGTTACCAGCGTACCAGGTTATCTCGTAGCGACGGCTCTGTTCTCCTTTCAGATGTAGCACCCGTGGGTCAAGGCGTACCTCAAGGATCTATTTTGGGGCCACTTCTCTTTATTCTTTACTCGGCTGACGTGGAGATGTGTATCAACCATTGTCAGTTCCACATATACGCAGATGATACACAGATATACATTTCTTGTAAGCCCTCTGAAATTGACAATGCCATTACAAAGATGAATGAAGACCTTTCTAGTATAGCGATGTGGTCCCAAAAGAACAGTTTGTTACTTAATCCGAGCAAAACCAAATATCTGATTTTCGGTAACAAATTTCAATTGGCTAGGCTTGGTTCTTCGTTAAATGTCATGCTCATGGGTAAACCTGTAGAACGTGTGTACGAGGCGCGAAATCTTGGCCTGCACATGGACTGCGACCTTCGGTTTGAGAAGCATATTGCTGACTCCGTTAGGAACTGCTTCTATAGACTGAAGGTTCTGTACAGATTGAGGCCTCATATAGGAATAGAATTGCGTATTCAGCTCGTGGAGTCGCTCGTACTATCAAAGCTGAACTACAGCGATGTGGTTTTTGGCCCTCGACTACTAGCCAGAACACAAAAACTGGTTCAGCGAGTCCAAAACGCCTGTGCCCGTTTCTGCTTCGATATACCCTTCAGAGGTCATGTCACACCATTTTTAAATAAATATCTGTTTTTAAAAATGAAACACCGGCGTAAATTGCATCTTGCGTGCCTTTTGTTTGGTGTACTAAAGCATGAAGCACCTTCGTATCTTTACGAGAAGCTAACATGGATGTCGAACTCCAGATCTTGCGGCTCCCGCCAGTGCTCGGTGCAGCTTTCGATGCAGCGGCACAGCTCTGCCTCTTTCAGAGGCAGCTTCCGTTACGCTGCATCGAAATGCTGGAATAATATCCCTCCGCCGATAAGGAACCTGCAAAATTTATATAGTTTTAGAATTAAACTTAAACATTATCTGTTTGTAAGCCAGAAAGAGCAAGAGGGTCATAAACACGATACAAGTATCATTTAGTATCCTTTAGTGCGTATGATTTAATGTTATTTTATCATCATGGGCATGTCTAAAAGGCTGTCTCAGTCTAGTACGTAGATAATATACTTACTTGCATTTGGTTCCTCACTCACATTGGTTTGGTATGTGCACAAAACATTTTGTATTTATCTTAGTTATTTCTTTGTTAATTTTAGTTAGTTTTATTAAAGTAGTTTTTTGTACTCTACTGCAATTTGGTCCTAGTGGGTAAATTGTCCGTGGCATCACCAACCGGCTCTGACGGAAGACCAGCGTTGGTTGCAAAACAACCAGCATCATGCTGAGTCAGAGTCCAGTTTTGTGATTCACAGGCTTACATATAAATTTAGTTTTAAGAATTTTAGTTGTTAAAAATAGTGTAAGTTCTGGTTTTGCAAAATAAAAAAATAAAAATAAAAAAAAAAAAAAAAAAAAATCATATTAATGAAAATAACATAACTCACCTTTAATTCAAAGCTCACGCGCTGCGAAGACTTTAGGTCGTTATGCTGTCGCAACTCTTCGCATAGGAACGCGAAGGCAACCTTGGACAAACGATACCGACGACGAAATATGGTCTCCGGAAGATCTTCGATAGGATTGAAAGCTTTCCGTAAACCAGCCCGCAGTTCCCGTAATTTACGAACCCGGTTTTTCTCGACCATCCGCATTGCAAAATAACATCTTGCAGACATTCTCAAAAGCAATTATTGACTTCAAAAATGCACAAATAAATGTTTGTTTACTAATTCATTTTGATTGATCGACCGTGAAGCTGTCAAATGCATTCCGAAACTAAGAATAGCATTTTACACAAAAACCGTCAGAATCGTGAAGCTAACGAAAAGATTTAGTACGATTTTGGTGTTGACGATAGACTATCACCGGTGTTAGCAATAGTAAGTGAAGATACGTAGCAATATTATTTCTCGCAAAGCCCGTCAGAGGCGCTCATCGTTTTTCCATACAAAATCGGGATTGTAAAGAGGTTAAAACCTCTTTACAAAACGCTAACACGACACCTTGTGTCTTACACGACACCAAAAATGGTGTTGCAAAACTTAGAATAGCCCCTCTGATATAAATCACTCCTCTACGCAGACGTGTCCTTACCGCCACTTACTCGTACCTACATTTCAACCCTGTGTTACGGCACAAATACCTTACGAATTTAGAGTTCGTTTTTATTTTAAATGTTAATATCTATCAATAATCACGTCACACTGACGAGACGTATTAACACAATAATGTTATCAATATTGAGATAACAAAAAAATTTGTTAAGCATTTAAGAGAAACATTCTTGTTGCTATTTATTTAATCCGGTAAATCTTACACATACATACATATTGTAGTAAATTGTAATGTGTCGCGAGTCACGACGCACTGCGGCGCGCCCCGGGCGAAGAATTATGTACGGTAGAGCCGCCTGACGGCACTTTGAAATAGGCCTGCAGCGATCCGAGTTCCACTCCAAACAACAACAAAATATCGAAAACAGTCAGCACTTTTTAATCCGAACTAGTTCATGCATCAACATGCGAAGTTAACGACTAGCGTGAAAATATGTTCGCTGCCAACGATGATATTTTTATGGCTGTTATCGAACCACAAGCGAATTTGTGCGCGGTATTTCAGAAATTCTAATATTGAAATCGAGGAAGCCATCTGCCAGCTCGTCAAAAACGCAAATAAAAGAAACGGTGTGTAGACTAAAGCTTTGAATCTGTAACAGATTAGCAATAAACTTTGCATACAAAAGCTATTCAAATCCACCCCGCATTTGAATCCTTATAAAACCTAGAACTACTGACGTGTAAAGTTACAAAAGAATTTTCACCAAACATCTGCGCCCATATTTTCTGCAGGATTTAGAGAATTATTTCGACGTGGGGAAGTGCGCTGTTGCTTCAGAACTGACATTGTTTGAGTGGCGTTCGTGCGTGAGATGCTTTTGAGCGAGTTTTTCAGGCTTAGGCCCATTCTATGTGATAGACCCCTTGAAGTTACCAAAGCTTTTTTCAAAAGTGTTTTGTATGGAAATGTTTGTTTCCAGGTTTTAGCTATCTATTTTTGTACACACTAATGTCTATTTATCTGTTTCAAAAATAATGTTTGCGTTTCTGTTTTTGTGATTGTACGAGTCTCTAAACTTAGAACTATTATAATAAATTTCATCAAAGCTCGTTTTTTCGTACTGTCCCAATTAATTAACTAATTAAACTCTTCAATACAATCGCAATCTGAATAAATAAGGAATCGCTTTGTTAAAGCAATTCGTGTAATGGCACGTGATTGCTCATAATTACATAGCCATTAATCGAACGACGACACGACAAGCTTATTCATGAGGAGCCAATTCATGCAGTTTTAATGACGTTTATGGCAATGTTGATTGTTAATCAGACACGTGAAAACATTGATGAAAATTAGTCAGCTTTGTCCATCTTTTTACCAATAATTTAGAGGTCAAATCTATAGACGGGATTAAAAAAATTGTCTTGGACGCGCTTTTTTAGGGTTCCGTAGCCAAATGGCAAAAACGGAACCCTTATAGATTCGTCATGTCTGTCTGTCTGTCTGTCCGAGTATGTCACAGCCATTTTTCTCCGAAACTATAAAAGCTAGACTAATGAAACTTGGCGAGTAGATGTATTATGTGAACCGCATCAATGTTTTTACATAAAACTAGAAAAAAATCAAAAAATTTGGGGGGTCCCCATACTTGAAACTGAAACTCAAAATTTTTTTTTTCATCAAATCCGTACGTGTGGGGTATTTATGAATAGGTCTTTAAAAATGATATTGAGGTTTCTGATACCGTTTTTTTTTTAAACTGAATAGTTTGCGCGAGAGACACTTCCAAAGTGGTAAAAAGTTGGTCCCCCCCCCCTCTAACTTCTAAAATAAGAGAATGATAAATCTAAAAAAAATATATGATGTACATATTACTATGCAAACTTTCAACGATATTTGGTTTGAACGAGATCTAAACAGTAGTTTTTTTTTATACGTCATAAATCGCAAACTGCAATTTACCTTTCGACAAACTACAAGAACTTTTATATTATGTTACTTGTTGCTACGGAACCCTTCATGGGCGAGTCCGACTCGCACTTGGCCACTTTTTTTTTATGGTGACGTGCTCCATACCATTGAGACTAACAACATACCTACTACGGTAAAAAGACTAGCTATTAAAAGTTTGATGCAAATACCAAGAAAAGTGAATCGTTTAGTTTCGTGAGATTGAAATAAAACCTGCAACTCTGGCCTTTGTTCTCTGCACTCTAAATGCTTCTCGACTTTATTTACCGACGCTCTTGTTCCCGAGAATTGTACAAATTGAACCAAAGTAAAATACTGAATACGCCAATTTTTTTCTCAGTATAAATTCTATAAATAAACCAGTATAACGGTGAACCCAAAATGTAGGTACTTAATGTTTTAGGTGTTAAGCTCATGTCTCAGAATGAGTATCAGTTGAATAAATAAATTCAAATCAAATTTACGTGTGTAAACACGTGAGAACGTCTAAAGCCTATTACTTGAATAAACATGATAAGCAGATTCACCAACAAGATTCAGGATACCGCACTGCGCAACATAGAGAGTAGGTACCTATCATTAAAATTTACCAAAACCAGTGTACCAGAAACAATCCACGTGAGTTGTATTTACATAAAACAATAGCTTTACGTTTCGGTGACGTAGTTCGGTAAGCTACTCCCTCTCACCGTAAGTACCGATAAATTAATTGCATATTTGCACCCAATTCCGCCGGTCGTTACCACAGCAACGGTAATTACCAGCTCGGCGCGGGATGGGCCTATTTCTGTATGCCGTTGTTGCGCCGCGCCGCCACCGCCGCAGCCACCGCACTGGACCGGATTGCAGCGGAATTTAATTTAATTTTTAGTTCGTTAGGTAAGTTCGGAAAGTACGTCGGAGTTTTCTTTCGAAATTCGTAATTTGGACCGGAACTTTCGGGAAGTGGGCGCCTCATTGAGCAAAATCGTGGTCGGCGGTTTATAAAAAGGAGGTCCGCAACAATGGGCTCATTCGATTTACGCTTTATTCATTTTGTTCTCTTTTAGAGATGGTTCCGTTTATTATCATTATTGTTTTCTCCTTTGTTCGACGACTGGCTGGCCCTTTCATATTGAGGGAAACGAACTTGTAATACTACAGTGTTATCTTCGTAATTGGTTTTATTGTGCAGCCCTTTATATGCGGCAGGCCATGTTTTGTTTGTGATAAAATCACAGAGAGACAAAATGGCAGAGATTGCAGGAGCCTGTATACATTATATGTGTCCTACTGCCTGAGACATTAATTACTTAGTGGACTTACGAATAAAACACAATTTTACCTCAGGCAGTTTCTTCGTTGCACTCAAGTTCTATTAGAAAACTGTGTACGCTTCGATAAACTGTTTTAACCTTTGTGATACCAATACTTACCGAGCCGCAATTTCCTTTGACTTTTCACATGAATATCATTATCGTCGTCAGCCTGATTTCATCCACTGCTGATAGGCTTCCCTTGTTGATGGATTCCGAAGATCTATTCATAAAAAGGTCGATTACATCCGCATCTAAGAAAAAAATCATCGTTTACAGAACGCCGATGCAAACACCATTATAACGAAACACAGAAGCTAATGCAGTCTTGAAGATGCTTCTGATTGGCACTGAATAGGACCAGTTGAGCTATCTCTAGATCTTTTTTTCTATTTAGTCTAGATCTAGTTTTTTTTATTTTTATATAAATAGCTAAGCATTACAAACGGGAGTTTCCATCACACCTGATGAAAATTCTCGTTTAACGGCCTGCCGATAGCTCAACTGTTTCATGTTTTGGTCTACCATTTTGTAAATACTTGTATTAATTGTAAGTTTCTTTGTAAATAAATAGTATGAAACGAATTGTTTTGTTTAGAAATGATGACGTGCCGGCTGGGGTCGCGGCGACTCGGCGGTTCTCGCGGCTCTCTGCAGGGCGGTGCGTCCGCCGCCAGCGAACTAGACCTCTCCTCGCGCTCCCGCCGCGCTCACAAAGCACGGTATGTACGGTTAATTTTTATAAAATAAATGTTAACTCCACTTTTATCATGCTATTAGTATTTGTACGCTTCCGAATATTATATTACATAGTTTTTTTCCAATACAGACTTCTGGTAAAAAGTTTTGGAATGCCAATTAATTTTAGTGACGTTTTCACTGAACTACCATTTTGTACGCAGCGTAAAACGATTTTTAAAAATCGTACTCTCCAGTTTATACGGCCATGTAGCTGTAATATTACCTATGTAGGTTTTTTCTTTTAGGGAGAAAAGTAAAGGTGGTGGGTGGGGCGTTATAACCCCCCTAGTACTTTATTCAAAAGTTACAAATGATGACAAGCGCGTTGAAGTCTTTCACTAAAAGCTAAGTACGACGTCGTAGCGCTGTCTACGGCGTAGATGAAATTGCTACGTCATAATGTAGCGAGCGCGCATGCAACTAATCATAATACCAATTTTTATATTATTCTGTAGAATCTCTTGATGGTTTATCACCAGATTTCTTTAGCATTCAGCTTTTAAGTTACTTTTTAAGTAACAAAGAAGAGCTCTTCATAGTTCGACTTAGTTATAAAAACAGTTGTTTTATTACGGTTTGACACACGTCCCAATTGATATACAAAACATGTCTCTCGTTAATCAGACGCGTTTGCAACTATACCTTTATTTCTTTTACTCGTTTAAACTATTGGCGGTTAGCACAATAATTATTATTCTGCTAGTGAACCAGGTTTTTGTCCAATTCACAAAAGTTATAGCTTTTGTATCAAGTATTGTTATCCGTTCCATTTATTTCTATTCTTTGGTTACAATTTTAATACACAAAGCTATAAAAGAGTGAACGTTTAGTTATTATTTTATTTTGCATTGGTTCTATATTTATTTATATTCGTTTATTCAATATTTATATAGGCATTCATCAGAAAAAACAATATCATGAAGAGTAATTGCCGTTTGTTCGGTGGAGGCAAATCGTACCAATCATATCAGTTCAGCAAATATGTCATTCTTTATTTGATCACGATGAAATATTATTCTATGGCATAATCAATAACACTCAAAATACCTTGGGAATGTTTGCCATGCCTGAGAATTATAATCGTGAGAGTTGCTGGTTTTTTATTAGAAAATTCCTACGCGGTTTTGTTCCCATGCAACTAGAAGTATTTTCATATAAGTTCTAGCATAAGAAATACCTGCGTTATAAATATTTAATTGTTATTTATCCTGAAAATGTCCTTCCTCAAGATCCCAAAAATAATCCTGATCCGAAAAATTATTCATAAAATTCCTACAACAGCTCATTTCACGGAATAAGTCAGAAAAACCGTCAAATAGCAGAAGCCTGAAGACATCTTATTTCCGTCTGTCACTCAAGCATAGCGAGCTTGTTGATGTGTCACATGATAGCATAAAGTATTTTTACTTATTTAAGGCTAAGTGCCTTATTCACCATCTCTGAGTAATGCTATACTTAAAAATATTTCCTTCTCGTCAAAAACAATGATGGAAATATTTTTAGACGAAGATACTTAGAAAAGGCGAAAAAGCTGCTAAGGTATTTTTGGTGTTCCCTGATTTTAGAGTTTGTTTTTTGTCTAGCTATCTCAAGACTTTTTTTATTGGTTTTATGGTGTTTAATAGGTACACTTAAAGAGTTATTTGTCGAGTGTGATTAGGCGATGGCGCAGCGGTCAGCACAGCCCAATACCAAGAGGCAGGTTGTGGGTTCTAATACCGCTTGGCTCTATCTTTTGGGACATTATAAAAATCTTTGTAGACTTTATTTAAGTCCAATCAAGTTAATGCTTGTTTGCAGATACAGTTTATGCCATGGATATATATGTTGAGAAATAAATAAAATCAATTTTACTACAGCTACAAAAACCTGATTCTTACACACGCGCATTCCATTCGATAAAAACATGCCCGTAAGGTTGCGGCTCAGCTCATCGTTGATATAGCCTGAGGCGTTTCAGCAGGCAATATTACCCACTTGATACTTCAAACTGGAATCTGTCAAGCCGCACACGATAAAGGAAATATATTGAGATCATAACACTTTCAGCCTCGGTGAGTAAGGGGCGCATTTTCTAACGTCTTCCGACATTAAAATCGTGAGACACGTTGCGGCATCTATTTTATGAAGCCATAATTAGGTACTCTGTCGTCTTTATATTTTACCCCCCATACTTCTAATTACTTAAAATTTGCTTCGTCGCTTTAGTCAACATTATTTTTTTTAGTTTAATTTATTATATTTTATGAATAAGGCCATGATGCTTCAAATAGATTGCAATTTCTCTGCTATAAATCTGATATTTTTCCTAAAGTCCTACCTTTTTCTACCTTTCAATCGTTCGTCTGTTAAAGCAATGTCCGAAAATACTTAAAAAAAATAATTGTGTTGGTAAACGTGGCGACGCCTCCATTAGGGCGCCGTCGTTAAAGAGGTTCGAGTACCTGTCTCTTGTTTGTCCAGGCACGACGGCGAGAGCCCTTCATGAGTGTCGCTTTAATCACGAGTGTTGACCTCTCGTGTGGGACTAAAAAGACTCTCGTGCTACATTACTAATTATTTTTGACAAAATCTATAAAAGATAACTCAATTGTTCTTTAATCTCTATGGTTGGTAAAACTTACTTTAAAATCTTATGCGTATTGCTCAAAGACGTGCATAAATTATGACAAAATATTCCAAAAAAACTCACGAAAAGCTAAGAAAGAATAAAGTCGATTTCTTGTCAGCTTCATGGTCTCCCGCTAAACGCTCCTAAACCACAAGAGATTATGTGAGTTAGGCACCTAACGGTTCATTTTAATAGGGATGTCTCTTACGCGCCAATAAGAAAAACATATCGTTTGCTCCTGATGTACATGGTTGCCTTTATATCAAAACTTCGCATTGTTAAAGAAATTCAGAGCACAAACAATATCCGTTTTCGGTAATATGATAATCACCTTAATAATAAACAAACCGCCAAGCGATATTGTCAAACTCAAGTCAGTATTAAGTTCGTATTAGGCGACAGCCCTGATCGCACAGTGCTATGTAGTGAGCGTTTGGCGGCGCACCGCAATGGAACCGATCGCGTTTTCTGAGCGGTTTATATCTCATTTTACGGTACGACAGCTCTGTGTGAGAACCTTACTGTAGCCCTGCCTCCTGCCTCACCCCACGAGATCGCATTCCAAAACCAATTTCTACCGGTAGCCGTTCGTGTGCTACTAAGTCGATTGGGAATCATACGATTTTGCCCTTTTCTGCAAAAAAATCCATATCTACATAATTTTCCCGATCACGGATCTTCGTGTTTCAATTTTCAAATGGAGTTCAACGGTTTTATTAGGATGTCTGAATTTTTTTGCCGAATAAATATCATCGGCAATCTGTTTTTACCCTACTATAAATAGAGTTGAATCAATTCTATGAAGGTTTGATCATTTATGGTATGAAATAGGATCTATCACAGCTTTATTACACGGAACACTTTAGTTTATCTGAAAAGAGATAAACTAACACTAAAATTACAGTAAACTCGGCGCTTTTACTACCGGTGTCACGGGAGAGCGTCTGCGGTTTATGAATTATGTGACATTCTGACCATTACTCTTATCTTTGCTAATTAAAATTACATTGGATGTTTTCATGTCTTCGTGAAAAAAAAAGTTGCTACTAATTGGAATTAACCTAGACTCTCAAACTACATTTACCGCTGGCACAACCAACCAACTTCATTAAAATAACATACCATTTACCACAGTCAGTCACAAGCTCATACGAAGTTACTTACAAACTGTTTGCCAATACTGCTACTGAGTGGAACTCGGGATGATAAGACGAGACGTCAAAACAGGTAGTGACGGGACCTTTTAGCGACCAGTGAAAGGCATTATCGTGAATGTTACAAAATGAATAAATGTGAGTGAATGGGTTTGTCTGTGAGAGCGTTTCGTGAGTGGGCTTCCATGATTCTCCCAGTCTCATAAGAGTCTGGTTAGCACAGAGGAAATCCTGTCCCAAGAGGTGTGTGTTTGTGTGAACAATTTGTTCAAGTTTTAGGTTTATCAATGGAATTCTGCAAAGTCACGCCTGAATCAATTTATCATCATCCCCTGAAGAAAAAAACCTGAAAAAGACCACTGCTGGCCTCCCTTACACATTACCAGAAAAAACGATTCTGAGCTCTTTCCATCCGCCGACTTCCCGCGATCTTAACAATATCGTCGGTCCATCTGGTCGGCGGACGCCAAGGATTTTTGTGGACGCCCTACTTTTCGTCTTCCGGTTCATGGTCGCCATCTCATAAGCGCTGTGAGCATGAATCAATTAATGATATTTTCTTATTTTGTTTGTGTAGGTTAAAACTCCTGGGCGCGAGTGGAGAGGCGCCCCTCCTGACTGGGTGGCGTAGTACTCCGCACACGCCGCACGCGCCGGCCACGCCCGCTCCGCACCAATCACAGAACCACCTCGCACCTTCGCACTGCAACGGAACTGATAGGTAATACTCATTATGCGAACCTCCTGGGAATAAAACTCATTGTCACTCTGTTTTTCCTGACCTGACTACGATAATAAAAGTAATAAGTTGTTTATTTTTCCTTCACAATACTATAAGTTTTATAGGACTTAGGTCTAGAAAACCTATTCTTAAATGTTAACATTGTGAAGGACTGGGGCCTTATTCACTATGACAGGAGATTCCGTGCCCAAAACGTGTGACGTCACAACGTGATCTAAATGCAAACGCGCCTTGGTGTGGAATCGAAAAATGGTATTCTGTATGCCACAAGACTATGCCCCACTTTTGATTTTTTGGTTATTTCACATGATTCGCTCAAAATATTACATTTGATCCACTCGTAAAATTATCGGTTTGTATATAAATTAGCAGGGTTATTTTTTGTTTCCAATTTTCAACTCAAATAATAAACATTTTGAATTATAAACATGCTAAACCATCAGTTGTTCAGCTTACAAAATTTTAAAGCGCTTTGAAAATTTTGAACTCAAAAATATTGATATAATATAACATTCCAGTCATACGCTTGAATAGTTTCGGAACGAATAGTTTTGATTGCTTGTAAATAGTATACTTCATCCAAGTAAATAACGATCTAAACTTTGAAAAAGCAAAAAAATAAAATGGATGTTATTCTGCGAAGACGGATGACGAAGAAGTTCAAAACTTTGAAATGAAACAAGCACATAATTAGCATAACATTATAGCACGGATGTTCACATATTCAACCCGATGTTACCAAATTATTTATACGTCTACTCTTTACCTGTACCTACTGATAATAATAGCTGCCATTTAGCATTTATTATATCTCCCTATTGTGTGATACACATAATGGATATAATAGCCGTTATCGTTCTATTATTATCCAGTTGAGCATTGCCACAGCTTTTAACAAAAAGGCTAGATTACACGCCACCGAAACCATGGTATTCCGTTTACAATAAATACTGTTCAATATAAAAATATTATGGATAATCCACACAACACTGTTTATCCCAAACTAAGCAAAGCTTGTGCGGTAGGAACCAAATAAATGATATAATACTGGCAATAATTGAATATGATAAATATTTTTTTTTTTGTAAATACACACTTAGAATACAATATAAAACCCATACAGAGCACAAACATTTGTTCTCAGTGGAGATTGTACCCACGGCCTACGGTGCAGAAGGCTTCTACCAACTGCGCCGTACCGCCTGTTAAACTTGTCATATATTTAAGTTGCTTTGTAACCATTTTGTTTGTAGGAACTTCTGAAAAGTCAATCTATTTACTCACAACGCTCTGCTGATAATCCATTATTAAGTTTATCTACTGTAAATTCTAGCCTCATTACTCGAAAATGTCTAATTTAGTCTTAGTTCTATCAAGGTTAAGTAATAAGAGATCCGAAGGGATATCACTACTGTCACTGTCGTATAACATTGTGTTTTTAATTTCTAGTTCCCAAATGGACAGATGCCATAATTAAGAAGAAGAAGACCCTGCTCTTCTAGTAGGCACGGCGCCGGCACAATTTAGTTTATTAAATTCATGAGTATAATTGGCCTATCTATTCCGCGTTTAAGCTGTGGTTTTACCAGAATATTACCAGGCATTGTACTAAGGCGTAGTAAGGTTTCGTTAATTCACCCTGCATTTCCACATCCAATATTCACGTAGCTAAACCGAAATGACAATACACCACAGATTGATGCATACTTACTTCACAAATAGTCTTCACAATAGTGCCGTTCTGTGACGCAATCGTTTTATTATTCTTTATTATACACTCGGAAAATATTTAGTTAGCTTAGAAGACTTGTACGAAGGCGAGCTTAACCTTAAAAAGAGTTCTGCTTCTGCTGTGTGAAATACTTATGCAAAAGATCATTCTGATTGTTCATTATGTGTTTTTTTATAGTTGCTCTTTTGCTGGCTCTTAAAAACTCCTAAATGTGCTTCGCATCTAGAATTATAAATTCATTTCTGACTTTGGCCATATCTCGTAAATATTTGTGTTTTCAATTCAAAATCAAGCATCATGTTACGTCGAAATTCTCAGGACGTTGCATTGGTATAGTTAAGTTCAGGATGTGGTTGGAAGTTAGCCGCCAAGCTTCCAGTACACACAGGCTAGCACACTGGCGGTGTTTATTTGGAACTCAATCACTTTGCAATTAGGAAGTGTTTCGGCAAATTGTGCCAAATTCATTCGATTGGAAGTTTATGTGTAGAGAAATTGTTGAACTACCAATATTCTGTGTTTTCATGACAACAAGCAAATGGCCTACCTGATGTTGTTCGGTTACTACCTTGAATAATCTCACCCACGTGCCCTATGTGGCATTGAATTACGTCCATCACTGTATTTAATCAAACCTCGAATCAAACAAAACATTTCAAATGTAAATGAAATCATGTAACTTTTCTAAGCTTATTTAAAACGAACAAGTTAAACAGAGATCTTAATTAAACCCCCAGCAATACAAACCTTTCATCACACGTTTATAATTGAATAAACGTAGGTAAATATTATTCCTAGAGTTTGTTTGCCTTTGTGTTGTAACAACTATTGCTTGATTCTCGTTTGTTGACAACATCTAGCTATCATATTTTTCTTTACTTCCTCGCTGACCTAAAAATACGGTGTAAATTGCGCGTTTTCTTAAATTCCCCGAGTATAAAATTACAAAGGTAATAGCCGAAATTACAACTGAATGGGTCCCATGGTGGTAAACGACATCGCAGTAGCCCAGATTGAGGTGGCAGGGAGGGATGAATTGAATACGTTTTTTTTAGGAAAAATACGCTTTTTGTAGGTAAGCAAATTTATTTCAGTATAATATATAATAATAGTAAAAGCGATGAAAGGAAACTGTAAAAAATAAACTCACAATCGCAAATAATATGTGAATGATGATGAATGAACTTGCATTATACGCATCGGAATGCAAGTTCGATTTTCTTACTCAATATTACTAATCGGACAATTTATTTACACAAAGAAACTTACAATTAAACAAATATTTACAAAATGTACAAAATACACAAGAAACAGTTGAGCTATCTGGAGATCGTTACAAACGATCTAGAGATAGCTCAACTGATCCAAATCAGTGCCAGACGGAAGCGTCCCCAAGACGCTGGCGGCATTGCCACGCTGAATGGCAATGCTTATGCGCTGCGCCAGATACCCACCAGCTCTTGGGTCACGCGTCGCCTCGATCAGTCGCCTAGACAAAATTTTGAAGACCCGCGAGGCCTCGGTTCCCCACGGACCCAGAGTCTCAACCCCAAGAGGAGCAAATAAGTAGGCTCTGTCGAGACCTGCATATTTGCGCCTCTTGAGATCCTCGGCCAGATCTGCCGCCGCGCCCGCCACAACGGATGATATATTTATTATCTTTCACGGACTCTAGCCCCAAAATCTTATACCTTTAAACGAGAAAATCTTGTATATATATATGTATATATATATATATATTTAGGATCTCGGAAATTGAGCCAACGATTTCCATGAAATTAAGTATACAGAGGGTTTCGGGGGCAATAAATCGATCTAGCTAGGTTTCATTTTCAGAAAAGACTCGGGTTAAAAGTTATTTTAATAATAAAAAAATTAGCGCCATCTCTTGCCGAGTAGTCGAAATCACGAATTAGTGTCACGGAGAACGCCATCTATTGAACTTCTACGCAAACACTCGACACAAAAGTTCCGGACATTTTCAGGAAAATTAGTATACAGAAGGTTTCGGGCGCGATTAATCGATTAATATAGCTGGGATAATTTTTTAGAAAATCTTTTTTTATTGTTTTTAATAATCAACTTTATCTATTTATCAACTTATACATAAACTTATTTTAGCTATTCCAGCAGATGGCGCTGGTAGTAAGATCGAAAAATATTATTAAAAAAGCAGCCAAGTGCGAGTCGGGCTCGCCCATGAAGGGTTTTGTAGCACGACGAACTACAAGAACCTTTATATTATGTTACTTGATGTAACATAATAAGGTTCTTGTAGTTCGTCGAAAGGTAAATTGCGGTTTACGGTTTATGACGTATAAAAAAAAAACTACTGACTAGATCTCGTTCAAACCAAATATCGTTGAAGGTTTACATAATAATGTACAACATATATTTTTTTTAGTATTATCATTCTCTTACTTTAGAAGTTAGAGGGGGGGGGACCAACTTTTTTCCACTTTGGAAGTGTCTCTCGCGCAAACTATTCAGTTTAGAAAAAAAAAAGCAGCCAAGTGCGAGTCGGACTCGCCCCTGAAGGGTTCCGTAGCACGACAAACTACAAGAACCTTTATATTATGTTACTTGATGTAACATAATAAGGTTCTTTTAGTTCGTCAAAAGGTAAATTGCGGTTTACGGTTTATGACGTATAAAAAAAAAACTGCTGACTAGATCTCGTTCAAACCAAAAATCGTTGGAAGTTTACATAGTAATGTACAACATATATTTTTTTTAGTATTATCATTCTCTTACTTTAGAAGTTAGAGGGGGGGGGACCAACTTTTTTCCACTTTGGAAGTGTCTCTCGCGCAAACTATTCAGTTTAGAAAAAAACGATTTTAGAAACCTCAACATCATTTTTAAAGACCTATTAATAGATACCCCACACGTATGGGTTCGATGAAAAAAAAAATTTTGAGTTTCAGTTTCAAGTATGGGGACCCCCGAAATTTATAGTTTTTTTTAAATTTTTATGTTAAAATCTTAATGCGGTTCACAGAATACATCTACTTGCCAAGTTTCATCAGTCTAGCTCTTACGGTTTCGGAGAAAAATGGCTGTGACATACGGACGGACGGACAGACAGACAGACAGACAGACAGACAGACAGACAGACATGACGAATCTATAAGGGTTCCGTTTTTGCCATTTGGCTACGGAACCCTAAAAAACGATATTAGAAACCTCAACATCATTTTTGAAGACCTATTCATAAATACCCCACACGTATGGGTTCGATGAAAAAAAAATTTTTGAGTTTCAGTTTCAAGTATGGGGACCCCCGAAATTTATAGTTTTTTTTTATTTTTATGTATAAATCTTAATGCGGTTTACAGAATACATCTACTCGCCAAGTTTCATCAGTCTAGCTCTTACGGTTTCGGAGAAAAATGGCTGTGACATACGGACGGACAGACAGACAGACAGACAGACAGACAGACAGACAGACATGACGAATCTATAAGGGTTCCGTTTTTGCCATTTGGCTACGGAACCCTAAAAACCGAGCAAAGCTCGGGCATACCAGCTCGTATCAGTTTATAAGGCCAAATTCTGATTTAAGAATAGAACAAATTATATTCGCTTGAATAATGTGACACGAGCACAAGGCCATTTTACTGGTGGGATTTATAAAAAATATAAACGAGGTGACATTTTTAAACGTGAGCCGCAGGCTAGGACTTATCTTTTTATTCATTTTCCTTCGTATTAAGTCTACCTCATTTTATTTTCTTCATATGAAATTATAATAAAAAGGAAACACGGTACTTAAGCAGTTATGCTAACTGGCAGCAAATTTTTGTGTCATTGTTCTTTTTTTATTGTTAACACTTTATTTATACTGTTCTTGTGTGACATCAAATAAATAACTTTTGATTTGATTTGATTTGAAACAAGCAAGGGGTGCTTGTATCCTTTTTCATTGGACTTGAAGCAATTAAAAACAAACGGAAAAGAATAGATTTAGGTGTTTTAGCCTTCGTTAAACCACCTTGAGATTACGCTTCATGTTCCAGTCACTCACACACCCAAATACCTTGTCTGTGTGCGTAGAGAGCTCCATTGGTATACTGTTTCCGTCTCTTTCTCTCACCCCACTAGCGCTCGGGCGGCGCGCGCGCCGCCTTCCTCAGTACGCTTTTAATATTGGAACAAGTCACTCGTGCACTGTTAAGTCAGTGTGGTGTAACTCGTGAAATTTGGAAAAATATTTTCCGTAAGTATATACCATACTCTGACGACACTCAGTAGTTATATATTACGTAGTCTCACTTTCCGCTCGGCGCCCCTGGCCCAGCGACGACTCAGGTGTCTTGCACCTCCCCTGCCGGATCGAGACGGCACGGCGTCGCCTGACTTGTCCAAACATGTTGTGACCCTTACATGAATGGACTGCTCGGACACCCGGTACGGGTCGAACTACAAGGCGACGTCGTCGCGCGCTGGCGCAACAGCTCGTCGCCGGCGCACGAGTCGTGCGGCCGGCATCTGACGCCTCAGGCATGCTACATGTACAAGAACTACAAGGCGTCGTCGTTGCACCGCGCGCCCGGCGCGCGGAGACGACGCGCTGGCGCGACAGCTCGTCGCCAGCGCACGAGTCGTGCGGCCGGCGTCTGACGCCTCAGGCAGGCTACATGTACAAGCTAGCTACACTAGCTAAGACGACGCGATGCCGTGTCGTGCCGATTGATCGTTCTCCTCGAGACGACATACCTGCTTGATATTCGTAATGCCTTATCGTGAGCAATAGTGTACTCAGTGAACTCCATTTGTTTTTCAGAACATGGAAGTTACCACACTGGGTTCTCTGGCCGGCCGAGCCTGTCCCACGGAGGATACGTTGGCGTTCGATGCGGTGATCGATGCACTCGATGTTAATTTTCCAAAAGATTGGCGGTCTTGGAATGTTTATGATTATTCGTTTGAAGATTTGTTTGGCGACGAAATATCGGTGTCCTTAGACAGTAAGCTCAGGTTTGCAATACCGACTGCAGATTTAGCAAGAGCGTTTAGTCCAGACTGCAAATCCCTGTCTGAGAGACGATACAGGTCGATCAGAACGAAAGTTCTGCAGTGGCCCTTGGGAAGAGCCCTGATCTACGCTCCGCACAATATTATGGAGAAGGTACATGGATCGGGCGAAGGATATTTTAAGTTTATGAATGCTGTTCATTCCATAAAGAACAAGCTGACGAACCGCAAAAACACTTCGGCAGAACTTCGAGGCCAACAGGTAACCTCGGATAGCCCCTCGACCTCCGAGTGCTCTACGAGACGAAAACGACCAGGAGAATTAATAGAAGAAATCGATAGTGTGTGCTCAAAGAAGGGTACCGGGGAGCAGTCCCTAACTACCATTCTAAGCCTGCATATGGAAATGTTTAATCGTATTTTGACTACACAAAATGAGCAAAACGATAAAATAGAGAAAATTATATCGAAAAATAATCCTGATCTAAACGAGTCCCTGGAATCAATGCCAGATAGCACTCAAATGGAGAGTGAAGACAGTCAGTGTTGCCCTAGTCTGCGTCTACCGGGTGAGGCTAACGTGTCCCGAGAACACAGAGATTTGCGTGAGTCCGAACTGAGGAAAGACATATGCTCGGCGCAGAGTGAACTTGCCGCGCTTAAGTCGGTGCCCGACGACATGTATGACTTCAGCCCTTCAACAGTAGAGGCAGAACCAAAAATAGCAATAACAGAGCCCTTCTTCCTGAATCAAGGAGTACATTGTCAAAGATTTAATCAAGAGGGGTGGCGAAATCTCAGATATGCAGAATATCAAAAACAGTTTCAGGCTTCACCAGCTTTCTGCGCTCTTAAAGTCAACAATACTTTAGCCAGCGTAACACCAAATTGGAAATCAGCTGCTGTTCTCGAAAAATTTGACCTAACCTTAGGTGCAATCACACACGGCCTTTTTCAACAAAGGAAAATATTTCGAGACATTTTTGATCTACTGCCAGCGGAGGTAAAAGGAAAGATTGGAAAGGATTATCTAACCGCAGACTCCGCATTTAAGAAAAAATCTGACGCCCTCTTGCAATATGTTTGCGGTCGAAGAGCGGAGGTGATTGAACAAAGAAGAAATGCATTTCGAGTACCAAATAAAGCCATGAACGACGTTCTACACAGTATCCCACCGTCAGATACTCACCTCTTCGCAGATGAAGCTTTATCCAAGGCTATAAAAGATTGCTCTAACGATGATATCCGGAAGTTCTTTCCATTACCCACACGAAAGAAGCCATTTCAGAGGTCAAGAGGAGGGCCAGACAAAACAAGAGTTGAACGTTCGCAGTTTCCCACAAAAAGTTCCTCTGATTACAACAATTGGAAAACGCGGGGACCCAACAAATTCACAAACTCGACACCGAAAAAACAAACCCGATATGGCCCACAGGGAGGTCGACAACAACATCAGCAGCAATTCAAGAAAAAAGGGGTCGATGGCAAAAGAAGATGACTCCTTCAAGGCAGGGTGCTTGCAGGAGTTTGCTCATCAATGGACCGCAGCACCAACAGTTATACAAAATTTTATTCAAGGGTACAGGATCCCATTCAGAGCGAAACCTCCATTACAAATATTTTCAAAGAAAAACATCACCCGATTTCAAACAAGAGCATCTCCCGAAATGGCGAAACAAATTCAAGAAGCACATTTGCAAACGGGTTTCTTTCCGAAATATTTCTAAGAAGAAAAGCAGATGGCTCCAATCGGCCGATCTTCAACTTAAAGAGATTGAATCGTTACGTGCTGACACCAAGATTTCGTCTTCTAAATCATTTAACAATCCCAACACTCATAAGCAAAGAAGACTACATGATGAAGTTAGACATTTCACAGGCTTACTTTCACCTGCCAGTAGCTACAAGCCACCGTCGCTTCTTATCTCTGAGCTTTCAAGGAAAGGTATATCAGATGTCATGCCTCCCTTTCGGTCTCGCCAGCGCTCCAGCTGCCTTTGCCAAGGTAACCAATTGGATAGCTCATACCTTAAGACAAGATGGCCTAAGAGTTGCTGTCTACCTGGACGACTTTTTACTGATCCACCACGATCCGACCACTTTGGGTCGACAAGCAGAATACGTGAAAAGATATCTGGCACATCTTGGGTGGAAAGTGAACCTAAAGAAATCTTCACCTGTCCCGACAACGAAGTTAGAATACTTAGGCATAACGTGGGACACAAAAAACAATCAGAAGTCACTATCGCAAGAGAAACAAAAACACCTAGTGGAACACCTAAAACAAATAATCAAGAAAAAGCACTGGAGTTGGCATGGTTCGAAGATCATTCTCGGAAAACTAAACTTTGCCTCATATGTGATACCTCTCGGACGTTTGCACAGCCGTACTTTACAGCGAGAGTCGAACCGATTAGCTCAATTCCAACCACATGTGAAGTTGCCGATCCCTCAACGCGCCTTAGAAGAGTTGGTTTGGTGGCGCGATCACATTCAACAGAGTTCACTTCTAGAAATACCGAAACCATCAGTCTTCATAA
This sequence comes from Thera britannica, assembly GCA_939531255.2. NCBI lineage: Eukaryota > Metazoa > Arthropoda > Insecta > Lepidoptera > Geometridae > Thera > Thera britannica. The sequence goes on from OW618048.2 coordinate 6,742,482, forward strand.
CGACAGATGCTGCAGACCTAGGTTGGGGTGCAGTAGCAAACGGACAAAAATTTTGGGGCCTATGGACGAGGCAGCAACTGAAGTGGCACAGCAACCAAAAGGAACTGCACACTCTGTACGAGGTTCTGCAGAGGATGAGCCTACATATCAAACACAAAACAATCATGCTTCAGTCAGACAATCGGACAACAGTAGCTTATATCACAAAGCAGGGGGGAACGAAATCACTGAGATTATTGAAAACGGCATCCAAAATATTAGAATACTGTCATCTAAATCATTGCCATCTTATAGCCCGTTACATTCCTGGGGTTTACAATTGCCTAGCCGACAGTCTCTCCAGAGAGAAAGGTCCACCCGAATGGCATCTCAAGTCTCAGGCAACCTCAGCGTTATTCCAGAAGATGGGCAAACCCGAGATAGATTTATTTGCGTCAGCCCGCTCAGCGGTAGTACCGAGATATGTCAGCGAAGACGCGAAGGATCCTCACAGCCAGTTCACAGACGCATTCAGCAGGACGTGGCAATTCAAACTGGGATGGATATTTCCACCACCTGCCATAATACCCCAGGTACTTCGTCACCTGGAAACATCAACGGGGACTTACCTGATTGTAGCACCCAGCTGGAACAAAGCATTTTGGGAACCCAGTTTGAGGAAGCTAGCAATATGCTCTCCAATAGAGATACCAAACCTGAAGAGGAACTTAATAGACCTACGAACGAATCATCCACCTCAGAACGTACAAAATCTAAATTTATGGGTCTGGAAAGTACAGGCTGGTCGAAGCACTTAACAAAATGGTTGGAATGCGAGGTAAACCTATTGGAATCTTCTTGGAGAAAGTCGACTATCAAAACATATAAACCCGCTTGGGAGCGTTGGTGCACTTGGGCTCGTCAAAATCATATAGATTTGAACAACCCAGAACCTTCGGAGTTAGCAAAATACCTTTGTCATCTTCACTATTCAGCTAACTTAGCACCCCGCACTATATGTTTGCACAAATCAGTAATTACTACCCTGGCTAACCCACAACGTTCAGAAGAAATAAGTTCTCATCCCTTAGTGAAACACGTTCTCAAAGCAATTTTACTGAAAAAACCACAAGTTAAGAAAACTTTACCTTGGACGATTAGCGACCTTCTTGTTTTTCTGAAAGTTTATGATACAAATGAAAGCAGCCTTTTTCAAATCTATAGGCACACGTGTGTTCTTCTGTTGTTAGCTTCAGGTAGGAGAGTGCACGACCTCACCCTGCTAAGCATAAAAAAGGACGCCTTTCTTGATAATGGGAATGAAATTATGTTTTGGCCGAAATTTGGCTCTAAAACTGACTGTAGTACTTATAGGCAGTCAGGTTGGGTACTGAAGAATAACACAACACACCGCGAAGAGCGGCTAAATCTTACGTCGTGGGTTCGAAAGTCAATATCCATGTCGGAGAGTCGACGCAGAGGAAAGAACCTTGATAACTTATTTATTACGACGCGGGGATGCGTGAAAGATGCTTCACGTTCTATCATATCCGGTTGGATTCGGACTCTCTTTAAAGAAGCGGGAATTAACGCCTCATCAGGGAGCTTTAGAGCAGCAGTTGCTTCAGATAACTGGTCAAACAATAGGTACGATATTGATGAACTCTTAAAAAGAGGTAATTGGAGATCAAGAAATACTTTCTTCAACCATTATTTCAAGGAAGTTCCTTCTAAAGGAACAAATAGTAACGCTACTTTAAGCTCTGATTTTTCTATTATTTGATTCACAATGTGTAAAATTTAATTAAACACAAGTGTGTTGACATTACTTATTCTGTTAATTAAGTTAAGTTTAATTTATAAATGATCTCATAACACTAAGTAAGTAGTTTATGATAATAATACAAGACTTTGATTTCCTTACTTTCTCTTTGTTTTATTTTATCAACATAGAAGTCTAACCACTTCCATCACAGTACGCATAAACACCAGCGCCGGCAGAATGTAAACACGTCTCAAGGTGGTTTAACGAAGGCTAAAACACCTAAATAGAACCGTTTTCCCCCCGAAGGGTAGAAAACGGATATTTAGGTTTTAGCCGAAGCTTAAACCACCAAATTTTAATGGACCTTGCCGGCTCATTCAATTTGACGGTACTGAGGAAGGCGGCGCGCGCGCCGCCCGAGCGCTAGTGGGGTGAGAGAAAGAGACGGAAACAGTATACCAATGGAGCTCTCTACGCACACAGACAAGGTATTTGGGTGTGTGAGTGACTGGAACATGAAGCGTAATCTCAAGGTGGTTTAAGCTTCGGCTAAAACCTAAATATCCGTTTTCTACCCTTCGGGGGGAAAACGGTTCTATTTTGGTGCTTATTATAATCGTGTCAGTCTTACTCTATACCTACTCAAAATGTTATTGCCATCACATTGGTAGATACGAGTTTATATAATATAATGGTAATTATAATTAACAATTTAGTTTCTCAATGCTTTGAACCCATTTCTCGTCACTCGTTGGTTTTCGATTGTATGTATCGACGAGTAAGTTTAGCGTCTACTTTAGCTATACAAGAGCAACTCCACTAATTGGCTTGTTCCGTTATTGGTTCTAGTTTACAAGTTAACACCTCGGGCGGGTCGCGTGGCCTCGTTGCAACTGTTACGATTGAAGCTGTATTACTGTAGGTTTTTTTCTTAATGGTGAAAAAAAGAAAAGAAACCTAACGGCAGGTAACTAAATCTAACTTGAGTTGTGGGAATAAGGTCTGCACTGACGTTCCGCGATGGAGTGTATTGTTCCAAACATTTATACTTTAGTGAAATTGATAAGATGTTACGGTATTTTCTATAAGAGAGGTGACATTGTACGGCCTTCCAGTTTTAGTCTGTATAAAATATCCACTTACTCCAGCCAGTAAAACTACGCTGTAAACTATTCAAAGTTTATTTGTAACGGGGGAACGATAAAGTTGTGCAAACTTTGTTGTTGATCCCAAGAAATTTGGGAAGGTGATGCTTATTTACGTAAAGTTTAAAGCCTATTATTTTTGTTACGTTTCATCATGAAAGTTTGCGGAGCTTTAGTTCGGTGACCGGAATGGTGACTTTTGCCAGTTTCAGTAGTACAGTAATGGACCACAAATATCTTTGTATACATTTTATTTATTCGGCCATTCAGTAGTATGAGGATGACGTATGAGGGTTTTTTACAGTAAGGTTTTTTTATTTCTTTTTCTTTTTTAAGCTTTGTTCATTCAATAAGCACAAACAATACCTACTTACCTTGCCATATGCTTACCACCCCTTCTCCGTTAGTACAATCGAACCAACTTTCACTTTATCTGATACCACAGAATTCTATGTGTATCATACATATCATACGTTTTTCCTACGAGTTATGACCTACGCAGATTTCTTCATAGGCCTTCTCTCCAAGTACCTAAGGCAAGATACAGTATTAGTTTCTGAAGACGCTCTATCCACGTCTGTCCAAGATAATGAATCTGACATTGTTGAGACCGCAATGGCTTACCGTTGGATATCCGGCCAGCTAGTTCAGTTGCGGTACGTTTATGTTGCAACGAGGTGGGAACGATTTAGACCAGAAGATGAAGTGTAAAGTAAACCTTAATGTAATACGCATAGATAACATTTTTCCACAAAAAAGCGTCATCAGTCTTCCCTAAAACTCTTATGTTATTTACTGAAAATCAACGCACAGCCTTAGTAAGAGTATGCTATTTGAAGGGCATTGTGCAGAATGCACTAAGAAAAAAAATATCTTCTCTCTCTTCTTAGACTCTTCTCTTCTGAAACTCCAACCTAAAGGGTGCAGCGAGGATTGAAGTTTGTATGGAAAAAACTTAGGTACCGCAAACAAAGTCCCGTGCGATTCTGCAAGTCATGTAAAAATCCTAATAGTCAGTTTCATCTCTGTGTGAAATAGAATTTATTGTAAACTAACTTGAGTTCCGTACTAAGTTTGTCGTAGTATCAGTAGTCCTTTAATTAAATTTACATCGGTATCCTTGCGGTTGCCAGGTTGTGAGCGTGATATCCAATTACTGCGGTGGAATCACACACCTCCAGAGTTTCCTCGGTCAATCAGTTAACAAACAATCAACTAATGCAAACATAACATACTGATGGCTAAAGGAACTTGCACCCTGGGGAAAAAAAACTATAGAAATTTAAATGAATCGCCGAAATGTATGTACTCGTATAACTTCCGAACGACTGCAGCAAATTGGATAGTTGTTTTGAGTAGGTTATTGTCAGGAAAGATTCGTAATAAATATCTAAGATATTTATTCCTCTTTATAATATTTTTTAAAGAGGAAAGATTTGTATTTTTGTGTATATGTTTGTAATGAATAAACTCAAAAACTACTGAGCCGATTTCAAAAATTTTTTCACCGTTCGAAAACTACTTTCGCCTTGAGTAACATTTTTCTTGCACAAGCGATAAGAAAGAAAGAAAAAATATTTATTTGCTAAGAAAAACTCACACTAACAATTTTACAACTTATCACTAAACTACAGAGGTAAGCTTTAGGCGTCGCAAACAAACAAAAATAACAAACTTTAAAACTTTCAAAGTGATCCGTTTTAACTTTCAAAGTGATCCTTGTGATTCAACTGAATAAATATATATTTGATTTGATTTATTGACAAGAACTGCAGAAACTGGAGTTTATATTTAACAAGCATACATACAAATTACACGAAAGCGAAATTCTGAGTATTTCGATACAATTTTGCGGTGCGTCAAACTGAACTAGTAAACCACAACTTGACATTACTCCTCTCACATTTCTAATTAATTAACTCAATGGATCTTTGTTTCAAACCATCGACTATGACCATTTTCTTTTCCAGTATTCCATCTGAGCAATACTTCTGAATTGATTTAAGAACTTGCCGTGCTATATTGCTGAAGTGTCCATTCATAAGCTCGCTTATTCTTATTTATCTATCTATTCGCGATATACCCATGCATTGCTAAAATTGGCTTGAACCCGCCCGCGAATCCCGACGTAAATTCAACATGAAAGACCCTTTACCAGCATCCAATTTGACCGTGCGTTTGTAAACTGTGTTTAGCATATGTACCTTATGTAAACGAATTGGCTACCTATAGGTTGTATATTGATTTGGGTTTGGATACTCCCATTTCTGGATTGTACGGCCACTATTCAATTAGATAGACCGTATGCGAAATTCCTGAATTAATTCCGTGAACAGATTATATTATGGTCGCAATCTATGAGTTTGTGTTTAGATTTCTGGTTCACATCTTATAAGCTTTCTTTCTTTCTTACTATAAAAAATGTTTACCTAGTTTATGTGTTTAACCAACGGTCGTGGATACTTCGTCCGCGTGGACTTTGTTTTCTGATGATACACATCGTAACCCGTAAGTACTGAAATGTTACCCTAACCCTATGCAGTTATGTTTTAAATTACAATTAAAAAGTGCACACAAACGACCTCTTTATAACAGTTCACTGTAAAGTTCAGTAACCTCAAACTGACGTCATTATCCTTAAAATTCTAGTCGTAATATATTCTAGTTTCTCGACATCATTAAAAAAATCTTTTCAAGATAGCGTTGGAAATTTGAAGTAATACACAGGATCAGGGGGTTATAAAACATGTAAAATAAACTATTTCTATCAAAATATCGTATTTATATAAACTGCCCTTGCCATAAATTCTATTGGAATGGAATCATCGATAATCTAGATACATTTCAAATTACTTCGCCATCCTATCTTCATAGCCAATCCCTAGAAACTCAATCTATAGTTATGTATCAAATAAAGGTGCTTTCGATAGTCTACATTTCATGTACATTTAAAATCCAGTATCGTTATTCTAGTAACTTGATAACAAAGTAAGGAGCACAATATTATCCTTTGTACTAAAATATTTCGGTGCAAAGAAAACATAAAATGTATCAGTTCTGGACAATTTAACTCTCCTCAATCTTTCGTAAACTCTACCTCTCACTGTTAAAGAAGTTTAAGTCATCTTAAATGCGATAAACCAGTTGGTCGTGGTTACCGTGATAAGCTATCGGCATTCCAAGATTTCACACCACAATGTTAACTAGGCTCAAAATGCTTAACATTTCAGTTAACCTTTGAAACAATAAATCCCTCTGAAAAGCTCTTTGTCGAGCTTTCAATGGATAATAAGCCTTTGTAACTTTGATCTACGAAATTATCTTTACTGTACAAATCAAATGAACTCACAGCACACTATTTACGGATTGAGACAAAACATTCGATATCATTATTATGAGAAAACCCTTTAGGCGGCCGCCTACTATTCCCCTGATGCTCCTACAAAATAATATTCAAATAGTCAACATTTTGTTGTTGTGATTTTGAATTTGTGTTGTTAGGACTAATACTATGCAGAAACTCATTCCCAGCGTTTCATTTTATCGCATGCTTCAGCAAAGTGGTGGACTGTTTATAAACACATTTCAAAAGTGTTGTTTATAAAGCCATTACAGCTAACAGCAGCAAATGGTCCTCTTAGTTCTGTCTATAAGTTCGTTCTTGCGCTAAATCATACATACTCGTATTTTTATATTAAGAGGTACGTAAATAAAGAAAAATCTTTTTGTATTTTCGAGGTTTTCGTTTTGAGCGTTAAAACCTCCTGAAACTTAAAACCTTAATTCTAATCGGTTCAATAGATGAATTTAGAATTCATGGAAAATTTTACGTAGGAATGATATTTTTTTTATGATCTGATTCATCTTGTAGCGGTCGTATGTGCCACGATAAACAGAACGTACAGTGTTTTGAACTTCCATGCGTGAAGTTTGAAATTTCACGCATGGTGATGCTAATCTAAAGGAATTTCTTACCTAATGACGTTAGAGCACGTCCGGTTGTGATCATGCGCGGAGTGAATGGCATTAAATTATACACAACGGTTCAGGGGGCTAATTCTCGGGCCGATCTCGATCATTTTGAAATTTTATTTTATTGCTTCTTTTCGAAGGGGGAATGGATAATTACTTTGAGTAATTCATAAACGACCTCTTCGTAAAAGCCTCGACAGCTACAATATACGGAAAACGTACAAAAAGTGCGGGGTTGTGAAAAGAAGCATTAAAATAAAATTTCAAAATGATCGAGATCGGCCCGAGAATTAGCCCCCAGGGGCCTAATTCTCGGGCCGATCTCGATCATTTTGCAATTTTATCTTATTGCTTCTTTTCGAAGAGAGAATGCCAGATTTCCTTGAGTAATTCATCAACGACCTCATAGTAGAAGCCTCGACAGCTACGATATACGGAAAACGTAGAAAAAGTGCGGGGTTGTGAAAAGAAGCAATAAAATAAAATTGCAAAATGATCGAGATCGGCCCGAGAATAAGGCCCCAGGTCGGTGCTGCTGTAGGTACATGTGATGTAGTTTGACCACCTTGTTAACAAACCAAATGGAAATAACTTGGACCCGCGACACACAATAGATTTATTTTTTGTAATTATAAATCACTTTTTATTTTGTATGTTGTCGATGAATTTTCTTGTAAAGATTTCAAATGAATGTTTTTACGGACCGTCATCTAAGTCATTGTAAATAATGCTATGTAAAAAATTCCAACAATACTTATTTACGAAATTTTATTTCAAAATATGTTTTGAAGTAGGCTTCTGGCAGAAAAATTCAAAACATATTTTTCAGACCCGACTTCAGGAACAGAGTGAGTAAATAATTTAGTCCAGACTTTAATCCAATCAACTTCGGCACTCGAACAATTTACTAGCGATGTTACACTTTCGCAATTTATACAGGGTTATTCATTATTAGCTGCAAATACTCAGGAATTAGGTTCAACAAATAAAATAAAAAATATTTATGAAATTATTTTTTTAAAATTTTGATCAAAAATTTTTTCAAGTTTTTGTATCAAAATTTTATTTTTATTAATTTCTTTACGGCTATTGCATAATGATTGTCATGGAGAACAGGACGATGACCCACCCAGGTTGTGGCTGAACGCAGAGTGTCACTCACGGCGCGCGGGCGCGGATCAAAGGTCAAAATAGGTCAGGCGCCAATGATTCCTTTATTGATTTTCTCGGGATTTTCATAACAAAACTTAAAGAAAATCATTTCATAAATATTTTTTATTTTATTTGTTGAACCTAATTCCTGAGTATTTGCAGCTAATAATGAATAACCCTGTATAGCGTGTACCTATAAAATTTATGCATGAAAATATTTTATTAAATCAGTGCATCCCCCGATAGCAAAATGTTGACGCTGTTTTTTCTTACTCTGTAAAATAGCCTGATATTTTAAAATTAAAATAACTACTACTTATTGACGGTTATTTCACACAGTGCCACCTAGCTCCAATCTGAGCAATGTTCGTAAAATGTGAACCTATTTAAATATTTCAAAACTTTTTTGTTTACTTACTGGAATATTATTTTCAAACATACAAAGCACCAAGAAAATTCAATTTCTCATCTCACAACATGTTTACTGGTCATTGAAATAGATTTCTTAACTTAAAGCACAGAAGGCAGAGCTTCTATCAACTGATCTGAAAAAAGCTGTGTTGTACTGTGCAAATAAGTAAATACTAAATAAGTCAGACAATCCCGATAAAAACCCGTTTCTTCCATATGATTGGACGCTGTTAAAACAGCTTCCAATTATACAAATAACCAAACCATTGTACATTAGTGTGTATTTTATTATTGTTACTTGTTTTTCCATTGTTAGTTTTAAGGTGTGCAATAAAGAATTTTCTATTCTATTCTATTCTATTCTAAACTTTGATATTTGCTGACCCTGACATGATAAATCTTCTTCCACAGTAGTAGCAGAGGAGGTCTAAGAAGACGGTCGACGTACGCAAGCGGGCGGCTACGCACGGGCCCCAAGTGGTCCTTCGTGTTCGACCCTGCGGGGAGACTGTGCTACTACTGGTCCATGGTCGTCTCGCTAGCCTTCCTCTACAACCTCTGGGTCATAGTCTATAGGTTCGCCTTTCAAGAAATCAATGGTAAGTCATCAACCAAAAACAAAAAAAAAATAAAATAAAATATTAAACAAAAATTTGAACTTTACTATCTATCTACTAACTATCTACTGTATTATTATAGGAAAAAATATTTTTTATAATTAATTGTACTAAAAAACCTCGGTCTGCCAACCTCTTACTATTGTAGTGTCCTAAAGGGGCTCACATGTGCTACTTACCACTGTTTGTAAAATTAACACCTCACTTACCATGGTGTTTACAATAAATCTATTGAGTATTGAGTATCAAAGTTACTATTTTCGTATGACTCAAACTTATTTTTATAAACAATTTCTGTTTTTGAACAGGCTAAGGACATTAGCCTGTTCAAAAAATATTGCCTCGACTAAACTGACTCGTCTTTCGATGTGGCTTTACATTGAACAATCCGTCAATAGATAAACATTGTTAGATGTTAGATATTATGAGAAGCAGTGTGCGTATTTTAGGCGGTGTTTTATAAAATATTTAGTAGTAGGCTTAGTGTATTCACATTTACGGTTTAATTAAGGAACTTTCTCCTCCTCAGCCCTCTAGGACACTCAGGTTAAGCTCAAGTTTCAAGTAAATACGGGTTTATTTATAGTCCTGGAATCGTCTCGGGTCTCATTTCTTTTTAGACAAAGGTTTCTATATCGGGCGTTTACAAACATACCAAGTTTCAAAGAATCTAATGACGCCACTACATAAGAACTAGTCCACACCGACTTTCCATTTTGTATTTTTTTTCCTGGAGTAGAGTTTTCCACTTGCTAGTGGAAAACACTTTAAACCGAAACAGTAGTGCTGCTAGTAATGATTGCCTTTTACCATGACAGTTCCGTGTGTATGTGCCTCAAATAAGCCTACTTCACTCAACTCTAAACACAATCGAATCTACTTCGCTCGCTTCGAATATGAAAGGAGGTGCTTAAAAGGATAAAAATCCAATTTTGACTGAGAATTTTGCAAAAGACGTCTCCATTTAGATAGCGAGTGAGATTAGCGGCTACGATCGACTCTGCGCCGTCTTAGCTCGCATAGTTTCTGCAAACTTGCACCGACGAGAATTACCTTATACCATAATAGCTTTCTGGGAATTTCTAGACATTGTTATAGTTTGGAGAACGTCTATGTAACGAGACGTCAATTTAACAGGCATTCATTATATATCTGGCCGTGTTATTTTACTCGGCATTAAGCCATGATACAACGTGGCTTAAAAACTACTGTAACACTGTACTGTATGTCCAATGGATGCTGAATATGAAAAGTTAACAAAACAAGGCAAAGTTGCTAGGTTGTTTTTTGTTCTCGTGGTTGTCACTAGCCAGCTCGTGATCACTTTGAGTCAGTCATCCAATTAAATTGGTTATTTGAATTTGATTCAGGCTGTGAGACAAACAAATGTGGGGTCGCACAAACTTCGATAGAGTTTATAGTTAGAGCCCAGGTGGAACAGTCTGGACAGAATTTAAAATTCATTATCAAGATGCACTTTATATACAAAAGGAAACCTACCACAACAGAAGTTTAATATTCAAAATTTGTCTAACAAAATTGTATTTGTCTAATTTCCTGGACCAGAGAACCTGACCAATTCTTCTTCTCTTACGGTGTCTCGCTGGAAACACACCCCCACCGCATCAACCCCCAACACATCTGATTATGGCTAAGAAGCCGATCGCTGATAAAAAGAATAGCAAAATAAAATTATGGTTATTAGTTATTATGAGCTGATCCATCAATTTATACCAGCAGCTCGAGGTATAAAAAACATTTCTTTTTGGTTTATGTATTTGGGGACTATTGAACAGCTGACCGTGAACTTGAGCGCAAGACATTTCGTTGAATTTGTACAACGCCGAAGACAATGTATTACTTTGCAAAGATAAGTTCCGATGTTTTGCCGGATTGGTTTCCAGTAGTTTCGATTCCATTACCTTTCTCCAGCTCCGATGAGTTTTACTGTTGGCTACGTAATTGTATTTCCAGTTCGTTGCAAGTTCTGCTTGCACTCTCCGTTTTACTGCAACAAGAACTTTGTAAGATCAAATCGTTTCGTTTGAGTTTTAATTAAATTTTGCGGATGGTCAACCGAATAACTTTGACAGTAAGGTAAATTAACTACTAATATCCTGATGTAATTTTGCTCGGGGTTTAATTTATTCATTGTTGTTTTTGAAATCGGTGAATGTAATGGTTTTCGTTGTTTAATTTGATGAATTTGTACTAAGGTAATTAATTGATTGAATTTGTACTAGTCAGTAATGGGTCATTAATATATACTAGGCAATCTTTAAAATGTATTAGCAATTTTCGTATAAAAATAATGGGGTATATTATAAAGAATGCACTGAACACTAAATTATTTTTATTGTCATCATAAAATGCAAACTATATAGATCAGTAACGAATGTTTTTTGTTTCAGGCGAAACGATAATAGTGTGGTTCTGCCTGGACTACTTGACGGATTTCCTCTACCTAGCAGACATACTATTTCACTTCCGAACGGGGTACTTAGAAGACGGAGTGCTTCAGACGGACTCGGCGAAGCTACGGACACATTACATGAATTCAACCATTTTCTACATAGACTGCCTCTGTCTACTTCCGCTGGACTTTTTGTACCTATCCATCGGATTCAACTCCATACTGCGGTCGTTCCGCTTAGTGAAAATATACCGGTTTTGGGCATTCATGGATCGCACGGAGCGACACACGAACTATCCAAATCTGTTTAGATCTACAAGTTTAATACATTATTTGTTAGTGATATTCCATTGGAATGGGTGCTTGTACCATATTATATATAAAAACAATGGGTTCGGTAGTAAAAACTGGGTGTACCATGACACTGAGACAGCTGATGTGGTGAAACAATATTTGCAAAGTTATTATTGGTGTACCTTGGCGTTAACTACGATAGGTGAGTGTTTTTCTATTCTTAATTTTATTAGAATATGTTCATTACTGTACTAATATGTTTCATATCACAATGATCACCTACATATGTCTTGAATATCAAAGCCATTCATAATTCACATATCCATCGTGATCATTAGCTTTTTGGGTAAATATTTTCCTCGACCCTGCCAGCATACTCGGTCCTATGCACCATTTTAAACCGAGAACAAACATGTGGTTTTGTTTAATAGGTTGTAGTTACACTCTCTATGTAGGTTATGTGTAGCTGTTTAAAACTTTAGCTGCTGCATTTTTCTGTGAAAATCTGTTATTCGGACTTTCATAAAAACATGGTCGCGTGCACACAACTGTTTTCAATTATTTATGGGCATCACGTGTGACTGTTAAAACTATTTCATTGAACATCCGTGAACGAAGCTACATTGTAATAAAATGTAGTCTCTGTGCCAAAAGTGTATTAGTATTCAGCGTTGTACTTCCGCAAGCTCAGATTTTCAATTAATTGCTATAGCCGAGAAATGTTCCGTTCCTTTGCGCAATTTTTCTAAAATAGGTCATTTTATATTTTTTGAAGCAATAACAGCTTACTTGATTTCAAACAAAATTTTGATGCTACTCTACTCATCTTTGATCATAGAAAGATTCAATAATGGTGGAGGCGCCAACAAAGAAGTTTTTTTACTGACTGTATTATAATTAATACTAGAGCGTTAGAGTTATCTGTATCAAATAAAACCGCAAAAAATTTGGGGGCTAATTCTCGGGCCGATCTCGATCATTTTGCAATTTTATTTTATTGCTTCTTTTCGAAGAGAGAATGCCAGATTTCCTTGAGAAATTCATCAACGACCTCATCGTAAAATCCTCGACAGCTACGATATACGGAAAACGTAGAAAAAGTGCGGGGTTGTGAAAAGAAGCAATAAAATAAAATTTCAAAATGATCGAGATCGGCCCGAGAATTAGCCCCCTGACCGTCAGATCTTAAAGTGGGTCCAAACCAGCCCAAAGAAGACGGTTTCAAAGATACAGGTGAAACTAATACAAAGCGCGTAAAAAGATGTCTTTTCGGAAACTCAGGACTCTTTTACAAAAGCGCATCGGAGTCTTCGCTAAAGCGGCGACAATATTACGAAACTTCCTCATTCGAGTGGCCATTGTTCTGCTCAAGAAACTCTATTAACCACTCAGAGCTTCTTATCAGTCTAGTGAGCAACTGTGAATATTTTTATTTTTGGCCGCGATCGCGGGTACTAAAACGTTTGTGGCTTGAGGTTTGCAGCTATCTCGCAGATCCTGATTAGTCAATCAAAATATATTGCATATTATTGTTGTACAGACAAAATCATAATGGATAGTAAAAGTTTTACTAACTTGCCCTTTCCCAAGAATAAGATGAGATTGGGTACGTTAAAATGCCATAATAGAAAATTGGCAACCGATAAGAACAAAAAACCAAAATCTATTGTCAAGGTAAATCCAGTAGTACAAAAAACGAGCAAAGCAAAAAGTCACTTTAAATCATAATCGTCGAAAAATAGCTTAATCAATTCTCAACGGATATAAAATGGAATGGATGGAAGTAGAAACCAAACAAACTCCAATCATAAATAACAATCTTGAGGTTTTCTGGTAGAAACAATTGAGTTGAATTGCTTTGATAACCTACGGTATTTGAGATGTCGGAGTTACAAATACAAATCATTTATTAATAATAACTCTTAGTTACAAACCAGTTATATGAATAGCGTCGGTAGTTTGGAAGCAAAATAATCAATCGTCTCGTCGTGATTTCTGCCTGTATCTAAGAACCGTTTAAATGTAGTAACTCAGATTTTAAAACAAAAGTTTTTTTTTTGTGAAATGGCTTTTCTCTAGCAGATTATATTATCATGTTGCAGTCATAATATTCGTATATTATTTAGTTAAACCTGCTCAAATGCGCGTATTTTTTAAAGGTATTTTGGTCTAATAATATACTACATTTTTAGAGTTACTCATTGTTTTTGTTATGATGGCTGTTTCTATTATCTTAGCAGAAATAAATCAGTTTTTCACAGAAATAAACAATTTTCTTTAGTTCGGTTTGGGTATAATTCGACTAGCCTCTCAGCTCAGTTGGTAATACCTCTGCCTTCTGCGCCCTAAGACGTAAGTTGGATCCCACTAACGCAGATGTTTGTTCGCTGTCTAGTATTATGTATATTTACAAAAAAATGTATGTATGTTATCATATTATCAGCCATCTGGTTCCCCTATTACAAGCTCTGCTTAATTTGGGGCTAAATATCGTTGTGTTTATTGTCCACAATATTTATTTATTTCATTTATTTAAATCTCTCACAAGATAATGAAGTCAATTTACCCCAGGCCTAATTGGATAAACTTGATAAACTAATCAATTCAAAGGTATGTTCGAGCTCGTCAGAACACGCACAACTAATTCAACCTCAATATTAACGTTTGACTTGCAATTATGATATTCCCGTCCCAAATATTATTTAGTAAGCGTTCTGTGATGAAATACAGTTTGCCAAAGTTTTGAGTAACAAGATGAGTGCTGATGACTTCTGTGCTAGAAGGTACGAACCTCTGAGCAATTTGCGATTTTCGTTTCTCTTTCAAGAGCTTTATGTATTCATAATAATTGCGCAACTAGTCTTTGTCTAGGGTTAAATGTTACTTCTATAAAATAAGTATTATAAATAAATAAATATTGTGGACAATCCACACAAGAGATCTCTTTTTTTACTAGGACTAGGTTTTTCTAGTAAATAAAGTAATTGCCAGATAAATATATTATTTAGTTTAACACAGTCTATAGCTTGGTTTCCGTACTCCGTGCTAATAATGAATTCGCTACAACAAGTCACTAACAGTTCGTCAACTCACAGACAAGTTCAAATGGTATTGAATAGCTGAAACTAATAACAACTATTCGAGAAACGAAACTTCTACTAGATCATAGTTTACAAATGGACGGTATAAGTACTGTTTTATTTATACTACTTATCACAGTATTTCCTCTTTAACCGGTTGTTTACTTTTTGACTTTTTGATAAAGGATCCAGTTTAGGGCGCGGCTTCGCACGCCCCGTTCCCGTTACGTTTTCGGAATAAAAAGTATTCTATGTCCTTTTCCCGGTTCTAAGTTACCTCCCCACCAATTTTCAAGCAAATCGGTTCAGCCGTTCTTTAGTTATAAAAAGTGTAACTAACACGACTTTCTTTTTTGTACAGATTGTAACGTACTGGGGTTAATGTTAGCAACGTAGATATGAAGACTCCCTGTGTTTATATGCTAATGAAATGAACATTATAATAAAGGTTTAAGGTTCAAAATAAACCCTAACTAATATCGCTCCCTTGGAAGATATCAAAATGTTCTCGAATGCTCGTTCGAATGAATACCTTTCCATTGTGTACAAGTCTTTGTTATTTTTAATACCTACAACTAGCTGCTGGAACAAGTATAACCTGACTGACTACCTGACGCTAAATAAAAGTCCTGATTACTGAACGGTGGTCCACATGTTTTGGCCAATAACTCAAGAACCAGATCGTTACAAATTTTGAAACCTATACCAATCTGCGTCACTAATTCGTCACTAAATATTGTCATACCAGCCAGGCCCAATTTCTTCTGGCCACAGGGTTATGAGGTCTGTAAATAAATATCTAAAAATCATCGTACAAAAGGATACGCATCAGACTATATACACTGCTTGCTCTTATGTCCTAGCAGTAAGCGTAATTTTTCTTTGTTTATAGGTAACTTGAGCTGTATCCTACTGTATATATACTAAAAACAAAATAAATGTTTGATATGTGCATTGTTTTCTTATGTATTTTTTTATACTATGTGGGTATTAAAATAAATATAACGACGAACACGCGTATGCCGGTGAAGAATCCCATTTAAAAAGGATAAAAACTTTATTCCAATTATCCCATTAAAATTGTGATGGTACTCTGTAAAAATATTCCGCTGAGGGCATCCATAGCGGCATATTATATACCTTTGTCGGTCGTGTAAATACCATCAGTTTATAAAGCTCTCTAGGTAACTTATTATTCCGACTGGCCTTCTGTGCCGTAGGTCGTGGGTTCGATCCCCACCGGAAAAAATACTTGTGTGGTGAGCACAGGTGTTTGATCTTTGTCTGGGAGTTATATTGTATTCTACGTATGTATTTACAAAAAAAATATAGGTATCAGCTATTGGGACTAGATAGTGTTGTGTGGATATATTTCTTTATTATATTTATTATTCAGGATAATAATAAGTTATCTAGAGAGCGCGCCAACGAACGTGCCTGATATCAAGTCAAGTGTTGAACGACGAACGAGAGCTTGTTAGTATTATTATATCGTTGCTTTTTGGAGTATAATTTTGGGGATTTTCTTTCTTTTTCTTACTTTCTGGTGAAACCTGCAAAAAAACTATACATTATAAAGTGCGAATTCTAAATCGCGATACCATTAATGTTATTTGAATTGTATTCAAATGTATCATTGTAGGCCTTTTGTTTTTTCATTGACTTTATGTGCTGTAGGTATATGAAAACAAAAATATTCTAAAAATATTATGGGATAACAGATTTAACTATAACATGTAACAATATTTTTTCTCATTTTTAAAGGCCACTTATAATGTGCGCAAATTTCAACCACAGCTGAACAGTATACCGTTCATACTAATAGGAGACTTAAAGCTCGATTTATATTCATCATAATCCCCCGTAAATTGCATGCACGGCAAAATACGCAGCTCCCGCTGAATACAATTATAGCAGGATTTTAATATATACATTTTTAATATGCATTCAATTTTACAATGTATGGATATAATTATTTCATTGAGAGAGTTTGTGGGATTTCATGTATTGTTTATTATTCAAATAACATATGATTGCAACATTTATAAACATTTTATGCATAAAAACATGGATGAATTCATTACCCTACGTCAATAAAGTAGTCGAGCATAATACGAACAAAGATAAAAATATTGAGGTTCAAAAGTCCCTCGAGTCGAGCGTCATCGAGTTGAAGTATCTACGTGCACTCCGTGAGAGTGGAGCCCGTCTCGAACCCCGCCAATCGGTGATTCGCAAGAAAAGAACTCAATTTTCTACAATCTATCGAATCATATTTACAACAAACCACTCAAACAGTTAGATACATTTTTCTAATAATTATTAGAAAAATGAATCCAAGTGTTTGAGCTATTAGATATTTTTCATTTTTATAAAGCCTCTCAAGCAAATAAAAAAGTTTTAAATCGTCAGTCATCATTACTGTAAAAGTAGCTTGCTTACATAATCCGACTTTTTCATAAAAATACTTACCGTCCTCCTTCCTCGAGTCAAGCGTCATCGTGCTTAAGTGTCTCTGCACTCCGCAAGAGATCCTCTCTCGAGACGATCGCGGGATAGTTGAGACATACTGGAATTAATTGGAAAATCGGTAAAAAGTGTCAAAGACAATTAGTTTAATCGGTTTTCATTGTGGCCGTTCTTGGAAACGGAATTCTTTGAGATTTTCCGGAAATTGCTTGACTCCTGAGGACAATGCTTTCGCAGAAATTATCTTGTCCCTGGCTGAAACTTGTTCGTAAGTATTTGTCGAAACGCGATTGTCTTTTCTCTGTGAATATTTTGTCAGTACTCTAGTTCGTCTGCAGGAAATTTCCGAAATCAATCGAATGCAATTCAATGTAGAGCAGAAATGCAGTGCAGAGGTTTTGTGGTTATGTTGAAAGATACTAGTATGTACTATTTGAACCCACACATGTGGTCTCTCTGCAGCCAATTCCGAAGTAAGTTAATAAAAAATTAACACAACAGTGAGGTTCAAACACGAAAAGTACCAAGTGAAACATTTTTCAATAGCGTAACAGCAACGCATAGTAAGTTTTAATTAACCCTTTTCTCTTCAGTATATCGTGTTTCCAACTCATAATGATTAGTCGGTTTAATAATACGGTGAAATGAAAGCTCTGCCGGACTAGGGTTGGCAGTTCGCCGTCTATTTAGATAAGCCTTTTTAAAAAACCAATGTCTCCAATTCTCCAATTTTACATCAGGTGGTTCCATCCAATGAAGAAAAAAAAATTGCCCATTTCTCCATAGTTTGTGCGTATATTTTGCTTTTGTAAAAAAAACTACGAAGGCCATTCATCAAGTTTTCCAAAAGCCACATTCAATCAATAATTTCGGGTTGCCTGCCTGCCAGCTTGCATATTGTATCCGGCAAAAGACATTACTAAGACTATGGCAAGTCGTTTTACTGTGGCATAGTATAATCAGTGTTTTTTATTAATCTGTAAGCTTTTTCCTGCGATTTAGATTATATCTGGCAGCCCTATCTAGAACAGAGGCGCAACTTCCCGGGGTTGACACTTTCCGCTCATAAATAGGGAGATAATTGCAGGAAAGATACGCCGGTTTATATCGTTAATACGGTTTACATTATACGAGGGATTCAGTGAAAAAGGGATTTACTGAGCGGAGAGGATTTGATCTATAAATTAAAATACCTACTGTATTGACTGGCCTCTAGCTCAGTTGGCAGTAGCTCTGCCTTCTGCGCCGTAGGTCGTGGGTTCGATCCCCACCGAGAACAAATATTTGTGTGGTGAACATAAATGTTTGTTCTCTGTCTGGGTGTTATATTGTATTCTAAGTATGTATTTACAAAAAAAAAAAATGTATTCAAGTATTATATCAGCTATCTGGTTCCCATATTACAAGCTCTGCTTAGTTTGGGGCTGGGTAGTGTTGTGTGAATTGTCCAGAATATTTATTATTATATTATTTATTAGATTTTAACTCATAATCAAGAATCATAATTAAAAACTATATCTACATTATACCAATTCGGTTAAAACCCCTTCTAAACCTCCCGCCTTTCTACGAAACCCCATTTTGGGTTGGATTTTATTTCGAGATGAAAACCTCAATTTTAGTGATATTATTACAATTTTAGCAATACTTACCCAATTTTTAAAAGTTATAGCTGTTGCTATGTTATAACAATTGGCTGTCAAAGTTTTGATCCCATTCCCATTTCAGTTTCTCAGTTAGGCAGCTGCGAGATTAGCAACAGTCTGATAACCTGAAGCTAGGAGCTAGCAATTTACCTTTTAATTTGCTAAAATGTCTGTATTTGAATTGAAATTATGTAGAAAAGGACTTAAGTCTCATTTGTTCTTGCATTTACTCGTAAAATACAGATTAAATTAACACAAAACCCAATTATTCAATCATTACATAGTCTTTTATAGCGTCCTTCATAGTTCAAGGTCGCATCTTTATTATATTAAACTTGATCAATATAATTATTGATTATACTACGACTGGCCTCTCAGCTCAGTTTACAAATATTTGTGTGGTGAACACAGATGTTTGTTCTCTGCGTCTGGGTGTTATATTGTATTCTAAGTATGTATTTACAAAAAAAATATTTAAGTATTATATCTAGGGCTAGATAGTGTTGTGTGGATTGTCTACAATATTTATCATTATTATAAATAATGAAATAAATAAATAAATAAATAAATAAATAAATAAATAAATAAATAAATAAATAAATAAATAAATAAATAAATAAATAAATAAATAAATAAATAAATAAATAAATAAATAAATAAATAAATAAATAAATAAATAAATAAATAAATAAATAAATAAATAAATAAATATTCTGGACAATTCACACAACACTACCCAGCCCCAAACTAAGCAGAGCTTGTAATATGGGAACCAGATAGCTGATATAATACTTGAATATTTTTTTTTTTTTTTTTGTAAATACATACTTAGAATACATTATAACACCCAGACAGAGAACAAACATTTATGTTCACCACACAAATATTTGTTCTCGGTGGGGATCGAACCCACGACCTACGGCGCAGAAGGCAGAGCTACTACCAACTGAGCTAGAGGCCAGTCTATTATTATTTAGTATTATTATTTATTTATGACAAAAGTTATGACATTAATCTTGTTCAGAATCTTGAGGCGTAAATTAAAATGGCTACAATTCGTGATGCCTCTCGAAAAAGGTTTGAAATTAACAATTCTAATTGTAATTTATGTTGCGATGACTTACATGAAGAAAATTTTATCTTTACGCCAGAGAGTTCGTGCTATCTTGAAAGCTAAAAATCCAAATTAAAATAATCCGTTTTATTTTATTGTTATCTTTTAAGCATTCAATTAACGTTCGGACTGATGAAATTTATACGAGGTGATTTATTATAAACTATCAAACGAAACGTGGTATTAAAACACCATTGATACCGAGTACCTATACAGGATGCCACAAACCCGAAATCAAATAACAATATTGCTAACACTGATTCTGCAAGTCTGAACTGGTGATTTAGAATTACTAGGGTTAAAACATGAAAGGTTGAAGAGGCGTTTAAATACTAAAACTTTGGAAATCAAAACTACTTTCTCAATATATCTAAAATGTCTCAAATCGGCCAAACATTTCAAACCAATTGTGAAAGTCTAGCTCGTTATCTTTGCCGAAGCAAATCCGTGGCCGTATTTAATCTAGCAGAAACTCTGCAGATGTTGCCGACCCAAGCAAAATTCAATTTTGCAGTTGATAAAGTATTTTTTAGTGACCTGTGATAATAAAATTATAGTACGCTCAATTCAACAACCGGAATAAGTGTATTTCCCGACTTGAATAAATAACTTTTAGTTATTATAATATGTTTTATTGCAAATCGACAAATACGAGTAAAGTTTTGCGAGCCAAGGATTTTGTATTATCTAAACTTACTAACTTAAATTTTCTAGGAAAAAACGTTTAAAAAGCAGGTAAACCCAATTTATTTCTTTTCTAGGTATCAATCCTAATAAATGTGAAGTTATGCATCGCAAGCATTTTCGAAGTGGTTTCTTCCTAGTTTGGAGACGGAAAACTGTGGATGACTAATCGACCAAATAATATTTGACAGACCTTTAACTAAATTTTTAATCAAAACTATTGTATTCATTTTGTAATCTGTTAAACCGGGTTTTAGTAAAAAATGCATTTTAATATCATTCTGAAAGTGGTTGGCAACAATATTGGTGTTAGCCGGAAATCTGGTCTGCTGCTTTATTTACAGCTAAACGTAATGCAATTTGTTCACTTAAGTTCAAGAGTGGTTTCTTGAATTGGGGCGCACTATTCTGAAATAAATCAAAGCTCTAGTGGAATTCTCTCTTTATAATACGTGTAAGAGTAACAGTTTTTTTAAAACATGCAATATTAGTACGCATACACATAAACATGATGAATTTTACATACATGTATAAGAACAAATAAGTTTAGAAAACCCATCTACTGAAGAATAATGTTCTATAAAATATGAAATAAGAAAAGCCGTGTTCCGATGTTTTGTTAGGTAAGGTGTGTAGTACACCTTATGTTGTGTAGTTTTTAAACATTTTATTTTATTTTTGGGGTTATTATAATGTATATTAGGTAAAAAATACTGACGTTATATAATTATATTCAAAAGATGCGAAGACCTGTTTAATTACTTTAACTTAGGTAAAGAGAATTTGTTTGATTTATAGCTTAGGAGTAATTTTAGAAATGGTTCTCGATTATCGTGTGCATGCAAGTACGCACGCAAGTAAGCACGCAAAAAATAACAATACAAATATGTATTTTGGAAATGTGCTTATTAAGCCCATCCATTTAAACAAGACACTATAGTTTTGTTCTGTTCATCCACTCCAGGACTTCTCCAGGATATCAAAGCACTTAGTGCTTCCTTCATTAGAGTACATAAGTTTCACATCAAAGTAAAAAAATAACGTATCTCATCTTTCTTTTATTCATGAAAGTCAGTTTTTATAACAGTTTTAGAAGTAAGGTAATTTTTTTTAACAGTTTTATGAAACTCGCGAAAAATTGTGAAATATCACAAATCTTAAAGTATTTCCTTTTGTAGCTAAATGATTAATAGATTTTTCATTTAATCTCATCGGTAAAAGAAGACTGAAAGGTTTTGACACATTTTATACTGCAGCTTAGCGTAGCTCCTTCGTTTTTAATCCGCCAGGATTATATCCCAATACTTTTCGTAATGGTTTTTGTTATTTAGAAATATAAAAGTTTATTTAGCAAACGTGATTACTCTGAGTAACTGCGAAATTCACAAACGTAGAACATAAGAAACGAGTAAGTAGGTTTTGAAACGCAACGTTTCTGCTAAGTAAAACGTTGTAGAAAGGTTTATTTTCTGTGAAAGCTTATGTGTGCCCTTTGTTGTCAAATATTGGGTCGAGATAACGAGAAAAATACTGGGTCAACCCTTGCCCACAGGCTAGTTTTAAGGGACAAGCCGATAAGCCGAGAAAAATAGCGGTAGTTACGCGATGAGATAGTACGTCTCAGGCGGGAATTACTATTCTATTTAAACCCAAGCAAAAAAATCCTTCATCCACACACAAAGACTTGCACATCGAGTTTGCTCTAATACAAAACTTAGATACAAAGCGAAAGCAACACAGGTATTATATTACCTATGTGGTATGAATCTTATATCTCTAAAATGTTACCCACAATGTACACATGCCTGTCGTGCCGTAACTGTATAGTCAATTTGCACACACTTCGATTAGATGAGCCAGACTACCCGATAGCATTTCCCCGAAGCGAAACCGCATTATTATAACTAAAACTTAGACAGTAGCGGTCTTACAAGCGATAGTTTGGTGTGAGAAATTGCTTAAAGATAGCCCTGCCACTGCTTGTCATTACCATGTGGGTAAAAGATGGCAGTTTATTAAGCTCGTCACACACTTATCTATAATATATATAAATATAAATTATAGCAAGGCATATTACGATGTATTTTCTATGCAAATATTCAAGTGACCGCCGGTCATCTCTTTCTGTTTGTAACATTTTCACAGCAAATTGCCTTGCATTATCTAGCTAGATGAACGTAGGACATTTTAATCGCATGAAAATATGTTATTCCTACAAAAAACGCAGTCGCAAAAGCTTAACAAAAAGCTCATTGTAGTTTGACTTAAAAACAAATCTAAATATGATTTTTATAAACTTCACTTAGTGTAACCCACTTGATTATGAAACTTTGCAACAGGGCTGCAGTTGAAGCGTTGCTGTTGGCTCTTTGTATAATTTCTCGACTTCTGACGTTCTTTGTATTTGCTTTGAAGGCGAGAAATTGTTGCACTTTTGTTTAATTTTGGTTTAAAAGTAATTATAGTAGCAATTTCTCTAATGAAATAATTTTTGTGTTGCTGTCTATAAATCCTATAAGTTCCTGTCTAAAGCCTTGAAAACATCTAAGCGTTCTGCGGTGGCAATCTGTGAATTCGACTGATCACTGATCGCCACCACAGAATGTGCGCAAGGCACAAGTTAAGTGTTCTATATTCCGGTGACTGTTTGTCCGTTTGGCTGCCATGACTCCACCATCTAAGCACTTAACATTTTGAGTGTTTATAGTTTGAATAAATATATCCTATGAATTAAATAAAAAATACACGTTCTTTAATGGCGTTATAAATTAGGTATCGAAGAATACCAATTCGTTTTTTCCAATTAGTATGAAAAAAAACAGGATTTGAAATTTAGATGTGTCACAGTCTCATCGCGATTTTCATAAAACCTTATCAAATATATTTTTTTCTAACGATAAAGCTTATTGTATTTGGGCAGAGAATTAATGTTCCATCTGATCTATGATTAGTCATAACGCGTATGGTGCCCAATTATCGTCTAATAATTCACAGATAGAAAATGTATAGTCGGTAACGTAAAACGCCAAAGCCTCATTAGTTAGGCGCATTGCGGTCAGCCACCAAAGCGTGACTTGTGCGTGTACAGTACACCCATCGTCTGTCATGAGCGTTTATTAGAATTGTATCATTTGATATTGCTGAAGGTATTTTGCTAGATTTCGTTTTTTAATTAGTACTTTTTCTAATTTAAACTGTGATTTTGATACACCTACACGTAGGAGGTAAACAAGCAACGCATGCCGCAAGCCAATTTTCGTGGGTCCACACTTTCTGTTTAAAATTACAAATGACAAGCTGTACCTACCTATTTTATGCATATAACATTCTGATCACATCATCAACTTGCTACTGACTGTGCCACTGCATAAAACAAAGTTTAAAGTGTAAACCGGACCCGTACTTATCGTATCATTGATCCAGTTTAATGCTAACGATGCAACAAAAGGTGTTACAATGTCTTTGAAACTCCCTTTATTGGGTATCATTATCCGAGTTTGCTAATTGTCCTACTTTCGCCCTTGATGGTAAATATTATCTTTGTAGTAGCGTGAGCATTACAATAGTAGCCAAGTCTGTGTCGTTAATAGGCATTTTGTACACCATTCCTTAGTATGGCTTTTACAAAAAATACTTCTTAGTACTTACTACAGCTATTCGTAGCAATCCGTAGCACCTGCTACGAAACGTCTACGAATTCACACGTAGATAATAATCGACATGGTCTCATGAGCGTCGTCTAACTCGGTATAATAACGACGTGGCGGGTATCTGGAAAATGAATTCTTTGTCGTCCCGTATGTCACTGTCATTTCGTGAGCGGCAATCCGTCATCCTGGCATGCATATACCTGCTATAATAATATCTTCTTATCGCTCTCGGGTATGCTAAGCTTCCGAACATCCGGAAATTCATATCCATTTCAATATCGAGAGCAAATATTTATCATGCTCTATTTTCAAGAACTCGTTTGCGTATATGGCACTGAAGTTAAAAATGGAGCTGTTTTTAATATTGTTTTACTTGTGACTTGCTTATCTGTGTTTTTCAAGTTTATGTATTAAAACTGATTTGTAATCACTTAAATAATGAGCTAAATGATAAACTAACAAACAATTCTGCCATCATGGCAATAAGCTTTGTAATTTTATTCTGTATTGTGGCCCTTTGCGTTTGAAAAAAAACACAGCTATTTTGACTGGGCTTTGTTATCAAAACGCAAAGCGTTAAATCGGAATCCAAATTGATCCTTCCGACACGGCTCAAAATCGAAATAACATTTTGATTCAATAAAAGCTTCAATAAAATATGAAATCCTCCCGTCGCGCCATCGAATGAGAGATGTGAAAAGGCACGTGATATATAAACATCTGCGTCAAACGAGCATTAAAATGGCTATTTTTAAAATAAAATTGCGCTTTTATCCTCAGCTCCTCCACACAGGTGGCAGAATAAAGTACTTACACTCGGGGCTTAATCTGACATTGACTCGAACGAAGCAGGGATAAAAGTAAAGCCATCCCTCGCATATTTTTCAAACTCATATTTACCGCGGTAAGCAACCGGATTGGTGACAAATAAACTTTTACCGCATCGAACGTGCACGTATCGTTGATTTAATTATTGAATAGCAATCGGAATTAATGCCTGAAAGGTTCCATCTCTTTGACAAGCGTAACTTGACCGCATCATTATAAAA
The DNA here is from genome assembly GCA_939531255.2 of Thera britannica. Lineage (NCBI taxonomy): Eukaryota > Metazoa > Arthropoda > Insecta > Lepidoptera > Geometridae > Thera > Thera britannica. The sequence goes on from OW618048.2 coordinate 6,767,922, forward strand.
TGTAACGTTTGTCATTTTCATATTCGACATTTATTCAATCACTTTGACGTTGTAAATTCTGTTCATTTGCTAATTTCCGTTTCAATTGATTCATTTAATGAGCCTTATTCAAAATGTTGTCTTTGTAGTTGCAATGATGAATTATATCGCTTCGGAAATATAAAGCGTATTTTATATTTACACACAGCACTACTTTTCGCATAGAATTAAAATGACATTTATGCCGGCTGTAGGAATAAATGTTGTTTCGTGATATCTGCATATTGCCTACAAGTTAAAACGAATTCTCATTTTTGTAAATTCTGCAAGCAAACTTAAAATAAAATGCCACCTCTAAAATGCACAAATGCTCTTGCGTAAAGTTTCACTATACGCCTAGGTTAGTTTAATTTGCATATTTTCAGTTTGCTTAATGTGTGTATTCATTCGTTTTCTGGAGCTTCGTGGCAATAATCCTAACCATTTATATTATTCTACCAAAATAAGAGAGAAAATACGACATCGTATTGTTGCAGTTCCCAGAAGTTTTGAAATCGCAAACGCTGTTGTATTTTAAACGAAATGAATTTTTGGACTTTAAAATTGCACAGAAAAAACTCACTAGGTATGTTTCTGTTTATGGATAATGCTTATTAAATAAATAAATAAATATTATGGACAATACAAACAGCACTATCTAGCCCCAAACTAAGTATAGCTTGTACGATGTGAACGAGCATAGCTGATATAATACTTTTTATTTTGTTAATACATACTACGAATACTATAAGTATATAAATATAATGAACACCCAGACAGAGAACAAACATCTGTGTTTCACACAAATATTTGTTTTCGGTGGGGATCGAACCCACGACCTACGGCGCAAAAGGCAGAGTTACTATCGACTGAGCTGATAGGCCAGTCCATGTTATGGATCTTTTCTAAACTTAAAGCAAAAATCATTTAAGCACTTGAATCGCAAAAGTAATACACTTTGAATTAGCACACACTACTTCTGTTCCATTCGACATCAATCATCATCATTCACCACCCTCATCGGCTATTCGTATATCACTACTAGTTATAAGCCTCCTCCACTTTTCTATTTTAGATTTTTATAGGTATGCCATTGTACAGTCATGATCAAAGTAAAGGTCAAAGTTTTAGAAGAGTTTTATGAAAAATAAATAGATTTAGTCAAATCTAATTCAAACTTTCATTAAAAATTCACTCCTTAAATTAGACAGCGATAAAAAAGAGAAATGCCATTGTACAGTCAGGATCAAAGTAAAGGTCAAAGTTTTAGAAGATTTTTATGAAAGACAAATAGATTTAGTCAAAATCAAACTTTGATTAAACACTCACTCATTAAATTAGACAGCGATAAAAAAACTGTGTACTATTTACTTTTTTTCTATTATAAATTCACTTATGAAATTTAAAAATTGACAAAAAATCTTCTGCTGTCTGTAATTTTTATTAAAAGTAAAGTTTTTTTGTTCTAATTATGCAGTAACTGAATATACATGTACATATAACTAAAAGCTCTGCTTATTTTGTAGGTGACTTGCCGCGGCCACGGAGCAAAGGAGAGTACGTATTCGTAATAGCGCAGTTACTGTTCGGGTTACTGCTGTTTGCGACTGTACTCGGCCACGTCGCGAATATCGTCACCTCTGTCAGCACCGCCAGGAAAGAGTTCCAAGGTAACTATTATATATAAAACGTTTTAAATCAAAGCACATTCTTAAGACAATCCGTTTTGATGGCTTTTATTATTTTTGATTTTGATGACTACTTCAAAGTGATAAGTTTTGAAAACAAACTGAAAAGTGCATTATAACTTCACCTTTGCTTAAAACTATGATGCAGCTTCAGAAAATCATAACGTCCTGTATTATACGCCAGCTCTTGTTTCCATTTCTATTTTCAACGCCCCACTCTTAGAGCGGGGGCACACGATGCGTTGCGGCGCCGCACCGCAAAGATTTCACCGTGTCAGTGGGCACACGAGCGGTGCGGCGCCGTAACGTTGTTATGTCGCAGCAGCGCCGTAGCACCGTTGGACAGTCTGTTAATGAAAATGGATCGTAAAAGACGTCTATTGTTGGAAACAACTGAGCGGTGCCGCTCCGACGTCGCAACGCATTCACCCCTCCCCGCCTCGTCTTGGTGGTTGCAAGTCCGGTGCGGCGCCGGAGCGCATCGTGTGACATGCCACAGATATTTCTATGTAAGACGACGCAGCGACACCGCTCCGGCGCCGCACCGCCGCCGCAACGCATCGTGTGCCCCCGCTCTTAGCGATGTGTATTGTAGAAACAACCTTGTCTGTCGTCAACTCCCCGTGCCTTCAATGTCATAGGTATACCATTTCCGTTATGTGAGGCCTCGGCTCTCTGCTAAAAATAAGCGTGAGAGAAAACAATTTGAAAAAAGTCTCTCCTCACGTTCACTGAGTAAAATTGTTTGTAACGCGAGCCGAAGCATAAGAAACGTAGGTGCAATCTCCGTTAGACGTTAGGTAGTTAACACGATAAATCATTGTGAGCGTGTGAGAAGGTTCAAAGAGCTCGGTTGGCGGTAGCGGTGGGGTGAGGGAGGGCAGCGTGCCTGTCACATTAGCGTACTAAGCAGGTAGACGTGCCGGCACGCGCGCTACGTGATGCCCGCGCCTGCCGCCTGTCTCGCCCAGTCCACGTCATACGGTATGCCGGCACCGACAAACAACGCTAACTAGGCACAGCTATAACACCTTAAACCGGCTCTTTAAAAAACAGAAAAGGGAAACCAAGAATATTCCGAAACCGCAACGATCGTCCATAATCAATTCGAAGATGAGACTAGCATTTAAAAAGAGAAGCGGTAAAGTGTCAACAACTTTAATTAGCGCTGCAGCTCGGTTGAAAAGACAATGGCGCCGCGACGGCATAGAGCAGGCTGAATCCGTGACCTTCCTCGGCGGCGCTGCAGCGAAATAGGTCAGCGGCTTGAATGCTATAAATAGCTCGGCGAAAGTCGGGCGCCGCGCCCCATCCCAGCGGGCGAGCGCGTCCTCCCGACATCGATCTAACGCGCCGCCGCCGCCGCCGCTTTCGCAAGCTATGCTCCCGCTCTCGCCTACGCTTCCGCTGCAACTACTAACACGCCTCTTTCTTGACATCTAAGCGTACACTGAAGCGCTTGCGCCACAATCAGTACTTCTGCAGTTTTGGTCCAGCTGCAGGCGCATACTAAGTTTCATACAATGTTATCTTTTAACTCAATAGATGAATAGATGATAGCACAGTAAATTTGGGCAGCAACTCTTAGCTATTATCGTTTCATACTTAAAAGAAGGTGCCTCCATCACACTGTCAGAATGCTATATCTTGTTAACCGTTAATGATGTTATATTAATTATCTAAATAACTAAAGTTATATTAAAAGTGACGTGGTGCTAGATAACAGTTTCGTTATCTAGTCCGCTTCAGCCGTCGTTCAGTATCGGGCTGCAACTTGCATAGACTATCAATGCCGATCGAAGTTTCCGGTCCTTTAATTAAAGAGTTGCTCTGTTAGTCTGCTTGTATTTCAATTCTGCCTCTTGCGGTTTCTGATATATTATTCTACTTGTATCAGAATTTAATGCCAACTGGTTTTTTGAAAGTTCTCGAGCTTTCGCATTTTGAATGTGCATATAAACATATCGCCATTAAAAATAGGCCATTAGAATGTTGTTTACTGTTAGAACAGTAAACAACATTCTAATGGCTTATTTTTTATTTTGCTATTCCATTTCTGTGATATTATGAAAGCTTATTTTGATAAATAAAGAGCACAAAAGTTATGCAAACAGATGTTGGAGCGTCAAAAACGGCAAAGTTTGGATTCCCGCAAATCCATTAGGGACAATCTCATTGCACTCACTTCCCACTCGCAGATTAATATTATTCATAAGTTATACCGCTTGCACTGGCTGTGCGAAAGCTATCTAACTCCCAGGAACTCTAATAAGTAGTGAGTTGCCAGGCTGGCAGTCTCGGCTCGACTAATTGCGTACTTACGTCTTGAACTGCATACCTACTACATCAGCTGACGCAAGAGCCTGAATCTTTGCGCACATAATAAAACGTCGACTCTACTCTACTTGCACCTCGGCCTATTCAGACTCCGTTCCACTCAGAGACTTTATACAAAACGCAACACGTATTTTCTTTCAGTAGTTCATCTGACTCAGTGTATATGTTACGGTCTTTTGATACGGAAATAACTTATCAGTCTCGTAAAAATCTTGGGATACCTTTATTACGATCAAACCGTCCATGAAAAATATTTTCCTAAGGTAAATCTGCTATTTTTTCTTATCGATATGTTATAGTCGTAATATCCTTTCGTAAACAAGTATTATTCTTTGGTACATCCGGTATTTATACATAGGTACTGGATTATTATGTTTAGCCGAGCCAAAATTGTAGTTATGGATTTAATAACGTCAACCTTTGGTTGTCGGCTGAGACGCGGTAAACAATTCATTGCACTTCCTTGACTTACCTAGTTTATATTCAAATTGTTGGACGCGCGTTTCTGCTCCAGAGATTTGTGTAGGCAGCCACTGACTCAAACTACCGAGGTATTCTGTTTGAGCTTCATATTTTACATTGATGGCTAGAATTACCATAACAATGTTGTCTCCAAGTCGAACGTTCCACAATTTAAAATATTTTCTGCCGTAAAAATAGATTGTCTCCCTTCAGGGCGTATAGCGAACACTGGACGACTTTATATCGCATAAAATGTGCGAGAAATTTAGTCGCATTGTACCTTGTCGACGGGACTGGCCGCCGTTGAGTATTTACAGTATGAAATGAATTTTAAATTCATAAAACGAGGGCAATCTCAGACCGTTCAACTTGTTTTGTCAGTATGTTTCAATGTAAAACTCGTCGCGTGAATTTAAATCATCATGTATTATAAAACTCTTACGTTACTGACTGACTGACAATCAACGCTCAGCTTTAAGCTTAAGTCTTAGGAGTCCCGTAAGTCCTAGAAGCATGAAACTTAGAGGGTATGTTCCTTTTATAGCATAGGGGTGCACTAAGAAAGCAAATTGGAAAATTATTTCCCTAAGCGGAGAAATAGAGGAAAAGGGTTTAAAAGAAAAATCAACGGGGATAAACTGCAACGGACGAGCGAAGCCGCGGGCGGCCGCTAGTTCTGAATAAACGAACCAGCTATGTTGAACTTGTTTCTGGTGAGTGTGTAAAATCGAGACTAATGTAGCGTGGCGCACGTGAACTGGCGTAGCGGCGGCGGCGGTGGGTGGCCGCGTTGCTGCCGACCGCACTCTATTTGAACAAGATTAAATTACTCCAAATGTCGACATGCTAACAAAGGATTGACCATTATTGTACAATTTTGAAGAGTCGACAATATAAATGCATTTCAACTCTTGCCCGATGGTCAATTTTAACTAACGGACATCATCATGAATCGCGACTACATTTTCATGGCGGTATCCAAATTTTTTTTTCTTATGCAGTAACAAATCCATATTTAGATCGAATGCTATTACATAAAAATTAAAAGGAGGTAGGTGTTTAGCGTGTTTCATTTCAAACGACATCACTGGTAGCTACTTCAACGGCAAAGGGTAAAAGTAAAAGCATTGTTGACTCAACTCGTTTTTGTACAGAACGACGTTGTTTTGTAAACAATCTTCCGTCGTCGTCCCTTCATTCGTTGTTCGGATGTCGGACGCTCTGCTCTGGTGGTTTATGCTTCATTTAGCAAATTAAACGGTTCTGTACGCACAGCACACGTTGAATTGTAATTTTGGTTCAGGTTGTGTGACACCGTTGCAGGTCAGCCAGACATGCAACTGTATTTAGCTAGATTTTCGTTGAAATTGTCGACTTCATGTTCTTTCTAAATTACACAAAAGTGGTGTCTGTAGTTTTAGCTGTAGTATATGTACATTTCTATGTTAATTTCTATCGTGTCTAACCATAACAGTCATGACCAGTACTTCATTTGCAAAAGTCATTATGATTTTATGTTAGTCATTGACATGTTGAAATGCGTAAAAACGAGTGAAAGAAATGGAATTTAAATTACACCCAGCGCCAATTTTCCGAAGCTAAAACACGTAATACTTCGACTCGTCGAGGAGACTTTTTACCAAGCTTTTACACAATGCTATGTATTTAGCTGGACGAACTAGTTCTGTCTTCATCTGACCTATATGCAGGCAACATGAATAAACTCGTATGGCCTGTATATCTTACATTCCAGGCTTTTTATCTTTTCCTACTCTATACACTGTATTGTATGCTGTATAGTTTGTGTACTTGGAATTCTGGATGTTTATTTATTACTCAATCAAGTCACAGGATTGATTTTAAATGAACCTGCCTGTAAATACCTGCTATTGTTTTTTTATCAAAGTACCAACCCGAGTAAAATTGCTAGTGGAGAGTATGAACCTATAAACGATTAAAAAAAAACTGTAAAAGGTTATCAACCCCTGACGCCTCAAAAAACTTGAGTGGCTTGATAAAAACGTTGCCAGTTTATTTAGGTATACATAAATAGTGTAATATCACATATAATCAGGCAAAGCGTTATCAACGAGCTTTCGTTATGGTCGCATAATGGTTGCTCCTTTAATGAGTAGATCATTGTACCCGTTATAACATTCTCGTTTAAGCAAAATAGAATTAAAGTATTGTTCGCCGTCAGAGTCAATGTATAAATATAAACCACAAAATGGCGCGGATTCCGGTTGAAAGGTATTTTTACAAATTTAAATATCAAGGCTATTCTAGCGTTCACTTGCATAATGCCGTAAGTCTACACCAGTCAAAACTCATCAAAACTAAATACTATTTCAAGTTTGTTTTCCAGATCGGAATATGTGTATTTTTTCATATGGCTTTCAATGTTTTTGCAAGCCGCCAGAGTATTCGCGTTTCAATAAGATTGTATAACTTATGTATGTATGTAGCTTTGTTTACTATACAGATACAGTATTAGAGAAGCAATAAAATTGTGAGCAGCATCTCTGCAGAATAGCTAATTGGCTTCTCGTAATTTGGTTGTTTAACGATCGATCCTCCAATATCCGCGATTAGCGTAAGCCCGTCGAACACTGAGCTACTGTAACCCAAGTGATTAGTTTCGGCTCTTTGTTCAACGGAAACACCTTTTAGGGCTCTTTTGTGTGGAATTTCGCTATGATTTTTTCCTTAGTATTTCACTTTAGTCTTTAGGCGCTTAGATTAATCTAGTTTTTCATCACCACCATCATCATCGTCTATCTATAGGTATCAGTCCACTGCTGGACGTAGATCTCTCCCAAGACGCGCCATTGAATCTAGTCAAGTTTTTTACGTTTTAAAGTGATCTCCGTGACTACTTCTTTTCGTTCTTCGACTACACAACATTATATGTATTCATCACGTTAAGGTCATAGGTGGGATTGGAACCTCAAACTTAAAAACTAGTTTAAATAGCAGATATTATGCCATATAAGCTGGAAGCCAGTTACTAATATAATCTGACAAGCTATGTAAAATAATCTACTCTCGCTTTACGGGGGTGGAAAGTTCGTTTCAACTTTGTTGGTAACCTTTCCGGCGGCTTAACGAAGTTGTGTAATATGTTGCAAGTTTCCGTTAGCTGAACGAGCCGAACGGTTCGCTTTTAGCTACTTTCGATGGTAGCTTCAGGCATGTCCCCTAAACTGATTACACGATCAAACTTGCCTATAAATGTCGCAAGGTCGTTATGATACCCATAGAAGTTATTTTTGAAAACACACATTCCTTTAAATGTTTTTATTTCTTCTAATTGATTTGATGGGGTTCGTACCAACCTTCATAAGAATACTTGTTATTGTGACTGAATTATTTTTTTGCTAACTACGAATTCATCATATTTTGACCTTTGGAAACAACCGCCGTTGTTTGCGGCACAAAAGCGCACGTGTTGTTGAACTTTAATTTAATAACAACATGTAGACCCAACGTGTCGAAATACTAATCTAAAGAGACTTCTCGTCCTACGTGTATCTCTAAATAATTTTTGGTAACTGTTTCAGTAATTTTTGGAAGGATATTATAAGCTTAAAACATACAGCCAACCCGTTTACAGATTAACACAAAATGTCATTGCATACTAAAAATCTAATTTTACCTACTCTAACCTACTTTTAGGTACTACTTCCTTTATGTGTATTGTTCGTAATTGACACATACATATATTTTGGTGAAATTATTGTAAATTGATACCTATTTAATATTCGTGTGGTTGAAATTCATCGTGCATTACGGGAACATAAAACCACACAGGATTGATGTAAAGTGCTTGTGAAACCAACACTCTGATTTGTGTTGCCAGCTGCCAGGAATATAAATTATATTCACAAAATATTTAAATAGTTGTATTAATTTCCCCTATTTTTACCTTTTTCTATCATGAGAATTACAAATTGACTGGCCTCTAGCTCAGTTGATAGTAGCTCTGCCTTCTGCGCCGTTGGTCGTGGGTTCGATCCCCACCGAGAACAAATATTTGTGTGGTGAACATAAATGTTTGTTCTCTGTCTGGGTGTTATATTGTAATCGAAGTATGTATTTACAAAAAAAAAATTATTCATGTATTATAATATCAGCTCTCTGGTTCCCATATTACAAGCTCTGCTTAGTTTGGGGCTGGGTAGTGTTGTGTGAATTGTCCACAATATTTATTTATTTTATTTTGTTTAATTAATTGTCGTTAAAAATACTTGTAAAGTTGCACTATTGGGAGTGAAGAATCCTTAATATCTAGGAAACGCTTTTGAACTTCTCCTTCCACTAATTTCCCGCGTTATTTAGATGTTTGTCGGTCGGTCGACCGATGGGTGAGCCGTTGAAGAGTTGAGTAGACGAAGAGTTATTCCTCTTCGTCTATAGGTTCCTGATCGCCACTTGAGAATCTTTATTCCCCATCAGCATCTTTAGTGATGTTTCATGAATTTTATAGTCACTTACTTATGAATCAATTTGTTATATAAAGAATGTTGGAGTAGTATGTTTGTACGATCATAGACTACAAGCATGTATTTCACGTCTAATTAAGTTATGGTTGTGAGGTATTGGCTGTAATCAATATCGATGGCGTATTAGCAACGCTTATGCACTGCAATCAACAAACTATTATGAACCAATATATTGGTTTACTGCTGAATCAAGCTTCTTAGCGTTCAACGTTTCACGAAATTTAGATGAAACTTAATAGGGATGCAGTTGGTGCAATAAGAATATAATCAATTTGTTTTAAATGAATGTTCTAAAACTATATAAGCTGTTATTCAAAATTGCCTGCAGGATAGGAACAAGATTCACTTAATTAAGTTCCCTAATAGATACGAATGAGAACGATGTTGGTTAATTTAACATGAAACTTTGCTTGCCACTGCCATTGGAAGCAAGGCCCTAAACTGTTTCGGTAAACTTGAGATTGCAATTATTCGTCGTCAACGTTAAGTTAGCGAGACACACGAGGCGCCCCACTTAGCCTAACTTAACTTATCCGACGACAGGTGAGATTAAGTGCGATTTACAAAACAGTATAAATTCATTTTGTCGCAAGAAACTTCATAGTGAAATGATAAATTGAGTTAAGCTGTACATCCGGTGAAAGGTGTGGACGTTGAAAAATGTAGCTTGGTTGCGAATTTCACGTTGGCTTAGGTTCAAAAGCATTTGGAGTAAAATAAAGTTAATAGTGATACACCATTCGCTGTGTTCTGTTTTTAGTTACTTAAAGCGTTTTATTTTTAGTACTCATATTGTTCCTCGTTGGAGGTGTGCGATAAATAAACGTATTTTTTTCTTATGTGATAAAGGAAATGATGCTGACAGTTGCGTTAAGAGTAAAATAAACTATTAATTCTTTTATTCGGAGCTTCAGCTTTTACGTAACTTTTGTATGTGCTAGATAGTGGATTCGATGAAGTCGGTTGCACTATTAGTATCGCCACAGATAAGATAATACTATGGTATCGCAGCATTGCAATTTACGATATTGGATGAAAATTTAATGGAAACAAACGAAAACTTATCAACTTATTTTTAATGATCTTTGCGGTTTTGTCCTGTGAATATTCATTGCAATGAAAAATTGTTACAGTCCACATCACAGAAGAGAAAAAACGCGTACGCAAGGTGCACATGTATACAGTTCGGTAGTAATAGTCAATGTTAAACGCTTTGTTTGTTTTAGCTAAACTAGACGGCGTGAAGACATACATGCGTATGCGTCGAGTGCCGTCGCACCTGCAAGTGAAGGTGATCAAGTGGTTCGACTACCTGTGGCTCACGCAGAAGTGTTCGGACGAGGAGAAGGCGGTCTCCTGTCTGCCGGACAAGCTGAAGGCGGAAATAGCTATTAATGTACATTTAGACACTCTAAAAAGGTAAATATGACCAAAGTTAACTTTGTACTTTTTTTAAGCAGAAATAAAAAAAAACGACGGCGTACGCAGTAAAATACACGGAAGATTTTACATATAGGTGAGCCTGAATCACTCTCAAAAAATTTTGCGGTGTCATTTTTATCTTTTCACTACCTCGCTGCTAAATAGGACTTTGGAATAAGTTTGAGGCCATAGTATGTTTGTCTTTGACTTTTTCGTCTACAGGTTCGAGCTATTGGTTTTAAAATACCTTGAGATTAACTAGAGGTCTACAAATTCTGATAATGAACCAGAACTTTGGTGTCAATGAAGCTAAATCTAACTACCATTTTACTTCTACCTTGCCAGAAGCACAGATTTTTATTCAATAAAATCACTTCCGAACGTCGAGTACAAATTAGATCAATCTAGATTCAAGGTTCGCGTGACCCAGGCTGGTAGAAAGAAGGCATGAGCGCCAGTAAAAATGTAATTAGGCCCACGATGATGAAGTAGTTTTTATGAGCAGCCGCTAGATACAAATTATATCGCTCTAGATTTTTATGATTTACGGCTTACATAGAAAATGCAATGCTCTCCGCCGGCCTCGTTGAAAATATCATGTTTATTCCACTTTTATGAAACACATTCCACATTTATGATACCTCTATAAAATATTGCCGAATACAAGTAAGTTAACTTCAGTCTAGACTTGGCGAAGGAAGTTTTAGTTTAACAACTTGATTGCTGAAGTTCAAGTTCTTTAGTGCTGGAGAAATTAAGACTATCGGATTCTGTAAATTATGAGATGATTCGACACATTATTAGCAATACGATTCTAGTTACTTTAATATGTTGATTATTGTTGATGATACTGACTATATGACTTTTTTAACACCCTAATAAAAATAAATGTCGTAAGTTTGAAAGTATGGCGTGTCATTCCCTCGTTTCTGTTGTCTTACTATTGTTTCTGGCTTGTATCTCTGAAACAGAGACTCCTAAATAAAGATGCTCCTAATGAGACTCTTCTCAGCCTAGTTTGTGTAAACTCATGAAGCCAAGTTTCCAAGATCATCCGCAGGGTATTGTTCCCTGCGGATGATCTTGGAAACTTGGCTTCATGAATCAAAGTTTAAAAATATTTAAAGATTATCTTTTTTATTGTGGGCGTGTAGGTAATTTAAGACAATGTACGGTAATACGGATGAATGATATTATAGAATATCTACCTAATTACCTCAATATCGATTTCTATCCATCCAAATTCCATGAAATGCTGACCGATTCAAACACATCGATTACATTCGCTTCAATTGTTGGTAGAATCATTGGATAAAATGATAGCACGGGCACGGTTGACCAAATATGCTCTTTTAAAAGTTGGTTGAACATTCTGTTTCGCGCCTAGAGACATAATTACATGAAGACTGTAATCACTCGCTATCGACAATGATAAAGGACGAACTTCGAGGACAATGAACTTTTCAGTGAATCAGACAAATTAGAAGGGCATCCAAACATCTGCTGCTAATGTCATTTACATTTAGTTTAAATTGAAACAATGTTCCAAGTTTTCCTAAGGAACTTCTATAACCCAATTTAAATAGCTAAATAATGGTGATATCAAAGTTGGGTGTAGAGGAATGCTATACGAAAGAAAAGTAAAACTGCATTTCAGCACGTGTCTGCAATGTAAAATGTCACGTAGCCTAAGTCCATCACAGCGATATTGGAAAGTAAATTGAACTTTATGTGGACCATCTGCCAGCTCGTGACTTATTTCCATAAAAAACTTTTCAAGAGTTTGAGAGTTTGACGGAGGAACCTTGTATTTGCATTTCGTTATGATGAATATTGAGATATTCATCAAAACGAAATGCAAATACAAGGAATACTTTCCATTGTTTGTGTATACTTAGTCATTTGGCCACATTAATGCAGCGTGGTAGTTCAAGCTTAATATCCCGTGTTGTATAATTAAAAAGAGAAACATTCGCTTTTTACTTCCATGAATTATGCATAAGTGTTCGTTTATACGATCCGTAAATTTTTGTCGCCAAATGGCTCTTCCGAGTGTTTCTGTTTTTCAGCTGTAGCTTGCTTTTAACGAGCATTTTTGAAAGTGTACAGGTGATACTTAATGTACTTTTAGAATGACCGTCACCGCTGATTCATAAGTAATTTATGGTAAATTTTACAGGGTGGAGATCTTCCAGAACACAGAAGCGGGGTTTTTGTGTGAGTTGGTTCTAAGGCTACGGCCAGTACTGTTCTCGCCTGGGGACTACATCTGTAGGAAAGGTAATACTCTTATTTGAGCATGCATGGATTTTGAATAAGCTTTTAGTTGGTCGTACTCAAAGCGAAATGTGTTTCCCAGGTGAAGTTGGAAAGGAGATGTATATAGTGAACCGAGGCAAACTGCAGGTGGTAGGAGACAACGGCAAGACAGTACTAGCAACATTAAAAGCGGGTTCTTATTTTGGCGAAATTTCAATATTGAACATGGGCACGGCAGGTAAACAACTTGGTAAATATCTCCACGGCCCGAGACGCCACGCCATTATTATTCTATTTTATTTTTCTTGTAAAAGTTTTGAAAAGCAAACATGTCGAGGCGACGCTGCAATCAGGGCCGAGGGGGCGGCCACGACGCCACCAACAGGTTGTGAGACATCATCCTGAACGCGCACCTTACCTACTCGTACCATCCCTCACTCGGCTATAGCTCGCACCTCACTTACCGACTCTACTTCACAATGCGTACAGCTAACTGGCTGAGGGACGGGTAACTGGTTTGTGTTTCATATCATAAGGGAATGCTTGGACATTTCTCTCTGTAACTTTAACAAAATTTCGCCTTTCTAGTCTCTTGTATCAATTTGTTTTACAATTTTCTTCAGACGATTTTTCTTTTTAAACGTAACTCGAACCACCATGATCTCATGGTAAGCTTTGCTTATTATTTCGAGTTACTTCTGTCGCTTGATTTTAGATCCTCTTCCAGGAATCGTAGCGTCTTGAATGTCATGTTATTTTGTTTGCGTTCTGTTTTATCTCCTTTGGATGTATTGAAGGCAGTGTCCCCGATCGCTTTGCATCCTCCCCGAGTATTTCTTGTTATTTGGCGTGACCTCTTGGTGCATGTACCCCTAATTTTAAGCGTCCCCGCGTACTTATTTCTAAGACTCATCGGTTTTTTAATAATTTTCTTTGATTATCTTAATGAATCCCTGCGCTACTTTAACTCGTAGAACTGCTTAGTTCTTTTACAGTTTTCTTAACTAAAACTTTAGTAATTCTAGTCTAATTTTATCTACTTTAAAGCTTGATTGGATGATCGATCGCCCCATAGTCATGGCTTCTTATTATTTGACTGAGCGTTTCGTGTTCCCGGTTCGATCCTAGCGTGATGTCTCTCTTTACTAGTTTCGATTAAGAGCTTCTTTGACCTCCTATAAAAAGTGCCATGCCGCCGGTGCTTCGGTCTTCCCCGTAGTGGTACAATGGTTCATTCCGACTCGGCGTATGTTTGCGGATGACGTTCGAGTCGGAACGGTCCATGCAGTGCAGTGAGCTCAGACCGAGCGCCGGTTGGCACGGAGTGTGTGGATGACACGTCGACAGGCAACCGGCGGACAGCATCGGTGCGTTCCGTCGGCTACTCGGACCTGTTCGTGCTCAGCAAGACGGACATGTGGGACGTGCTCAAGGAGTACCCCGCCGCCAGGGTGCGCCTAGAAGCCATCGCCGTCAAGAGACTTGAGAAGTATAAGAAAGCGCCGCTTGAAAAAGGTTAGTTCCACTTGTGCCTTCGATGTGTGTCAAGTATAAATTAGCGTCACAACAAGTAGTTAGATACATAAAATAACACCTAGTGCTTTAGATGTAAACATGCCTGATGTACAATTTTTATATGTTGATAGATTTTCGTGATCCTAGAAAGATCATAGCCTGCATTGTGCAAAAATAATTTGACCCAGTTGGAAGTTCTCCCGGGACTCTCGGAAATCCGGCTATAAAAATGGCATTCACTCGGGGGAGGTCGCGTCGCTTCTGATATATGTTTGGTATTCGTCCCGCTTGTATGTTTAGTTTACGTTGCTTTTGTTTTGGGTGCAGTGGCAATGGGTCGCTGCCAGTCGACGCCCGGGCTCGTGGAGTCGGCCGGGAAGGTTTCCATCGAGGAGATGGAGCTGCTATCCGCGCCGGCGCCGCCGCCGGTGCACCCCTCACACCCGCCTTCCTTCCGGGACCAGCTATATAGGTAATAGACGCGTGCTATAATACGACACTCCACAGGGCAGAAGACGGAGGAGCTGCGGGCGGCCGTCTCCCCGCGCGCCCACCCTGCTGCCGCCCGTCCCGCACGCCGGCGCGCCCGAGCCTACTCTCTGGCGTCGCATCCCCTACATCCGCCTCCCTACCACATACATAGGTAACCGATGCTGCTTCATCACATGTAGATGACAACCTGCACGGAACTAGATGTTCCACTCGTACCATATGTACTAGATCAGGACTTCTGTTAGCAACCTTCATCTGCCACGAACCCCAATCATTGATCATGTTTTCTCTTCATATCTTGTCCTATAAGTTTAGCTTTCGATGTACCTAGTTAGGAGGTAATGGGATGGTGTAGCGAATGTGTTGTGGTTGCAGTTCATCAGCGAGTCCGCTCCGCGTGTCGTCTCCCGCGGGCTCGATGGTGTCGAGTGCACGCTCGAGCGCGGTGGGGGGCGGGGCGGCAGCTGGAGGGGCGGCTGGAGGGGCAGGTGGGGCAGCAGGTGGAGGGGCAGGTGGGGCGGCAGGTGGAGCGGCAGGTGGGGCGGCAGGTGGAGTGGTAGTGTGCGCGGAGTGTGGGGGGGTGTGTCCGCGGGGGGTGCCCATGCTGCCGGCCGACCACGAGGCGCTCGTAAACGAGCTCACGTACCTGCGCGAGCGACTCATCACACTCGAGACGGAGAATGTAACCCTGTGTTCCAAGCTCAACCAGCAGCAGTGGGAGGTGGACCAAAGGTGAGCTCATATAACCAAGCTTGAGATCCGTTTTGTATCCATATGCATTTAGATTCTTATGGGTGTATGCCGTACGTTGCGTGGTAACAAGATTAAAGCTCAATTCGGTTAAACTCACCACACGCTGGTTGTATAATAAAATTAGATAAATAGATAGAAAATAATTTATTGCACAACACATAACATTAAAAAAGGAGTACAGAAAAACATCGAAGTGGAATACAATGGGTGGTTTTATCGCTAAAAATGATCTCTTCCAGACAACCTTGATAGAAAAGACTAGACTTGAAAAGAACGATGGAGGACGAAAATTACTAGAGTTTAACAATTTTTTATTACAACTAGATTATGGTCAAATAATCTAACTTGACCCCAGGAAAGCTGGGATATGATCTCATTGAATGTAACGACTTATCCAACAGACTGCAAGACATCGAGATGCACATATGTGGTGCCAGCTCGGTTAGCTCGCAGGAGGAGAACGAGCGTAACCGCGAGAGCATCATCTAGCAGCGCGCTTCGCTCCCCGCACTGGCCGAGCCGAGCCCACTCCAGCATCTCAACAGATTCTCCCTCGTCTACTGATGGTGCATTCCGAATGCCCTTGACTTCACAGTGCTCGGTTCGGTGTTGTGCTAAAGTGGTCACGGTGACTCTGAACTTCGGATGATTAGTGTTTTTACGAATATTATTATGGTATATTTAAATACGAATTAACTTTATCAAATTTATATATACGTAGTATATACGACTCGCTAATATTTGACGAGTGTCGTGGAGTGAGATTAAGAAAAGACAATATTATCTTTAAATTATAAAGAAGTTTAGATACATCGAGTGTTTAGGGAGAGTGGGTGACGAGATTATGTAAAAGTTCACCTTTCAGTTTGCGCATTTCGCCCTGAAAGGGTTTTTAGTTACGTAGCTTGTACCTTAGGTGTAACCTTATCCGTACTACCGATTATGTTCATCGATTCTATGAATTGAAACGTAGAGTATTGTTTGTTCCTTTTGCTGATGTTAACAGAACTTTGAATGGCGTAATGTTTGGTATATGTTGAAATGTGTACAAATTGTTTTCGTTCGTCGTGTATGATCAGTGGGGTAGAGTTACTGATACGATAGTGCCAAATGAACGGTCAAATTGTAATATTGATAAGATTTTTGTTGTGAATTTTTAAATGAGATGGATATTTCCTTATCCATCAAATTTGAGCTTTAATTATCATAATATCCCGGAAGACTTGAACCATCCATTTTAATCCATAATTATATTATATTATTATATAATTATAATCCATTTTATAATAATATTGTTTACCCATTTTTGTTAGTTTATGGACAGTCTAGGGAATAATAAATTCAATCATAGTTATTTCATACCAAATGTACATTGTATTATTTGTTATCATAGTAATAATTGTGTTCGATACCGGAATACTTCAGCTGGTTTCATGAACGTATCAGTTAAAGGAAATTCGTCATTATTTTAATTAAACTTATTGATCTATAAATGTAAGAATTGTAGAGTAACTCGGGTATTGACGTCATTAGTTAATGAAGTTCACTACTGCCAAATAAGATTTAAGGTTAAGATTGTTCTGATATAAAAGACAATCGTCTAAAATAATGTTTTGTACTTACACCCTTTATATAAAATTATTAATTTTGTGTTCATTTACGAAAATTGGTATATCCCTTACATTAATTGTGTAAGATTCTTTAAGTTTATCAGCCGATGTTATTTTTTGAATGCGATTAATTTCAATAATATCTACAGTAATTATAAGATTGTACCAAATCGTGAGATGTTAAGAGAAGAAGTAATAATAAGAGAATTGTAAATATTCGAATCTATGATACGTGTTTATAAGCTGTTTTCATTGAAATTATGTTTGTTTTGAAAGCGAGGAGACAGAATGCAGTGTATTGTGAAAGTGGATAGATAGAAGACGTAGGCACTTGTGTTTCATTTCTATACAGATAGCTAGAGACTGTTCAACGTAAATAATAATGAAATAATACAAATAATGAAAGACGCGGGACTGTAGCTTGTTCCGGCTAATGTTCACTCTCGGATGAGTTATAAATTAGTTAGTTTAATCACGCAGTTTGTTTCCTAAACGCCCAAAGAAAATAGATAGGCGATAAAATTTTTGAACTGTAAATAAAATATTTATTTATTGTTATTATAATTCCATAAATTTTCTTCTTACGATTTCTCGAATATAAAACATAAGAGAGATGCATTATGCAATTGAATAATTATATTTATGGAGACGAGACCAGTGCTTTGTACAATATGGGTTTGTGCGACGGCTCGCAAGTGCAGCCGTAGTCGGCGACCAAGCGTTCTAATTCCTTTTGTAACTAACATACATACATACTTACAATATATTATAAGTGCTGTTTCTTTAAGAGTACCTTCAAATGTTGGAGAATGGAAAAGTTGTAATGAGGTTCGATATTAAACTGACACAGGCTTGTGCAGAGATCATCAAATTGGAAACAATTAATGTATCGCACACGGTTCATTTTATTGTTAATAAAAAGATAATGATAATACAACAAACTGTTTTTTTTTTACTTTCCTTTCAAATTATTCATACCTATGAATTTAGCTTTACTTTACTTATTCATACCTTATCCAAAACCCTTTTAGGTTTCTCCGTTTCTGCACGCATATATACTATAAATGCATATCTCTGTTTTGCCGTTTTTTCACGGCTACACCGATCTCAAATTTCATCACAGACACAGCTTACATAAAGAGATGGGTACTATTTATCTGATGGGTATAAAATAACCAGCATGTCGTAGAATCTAAAAAGTTCGAAAATATCAAGTCCACGAAAAGAGCTCTTAGGCCCGTATTTAGAAACAGTGCTTGCAAGGAATATAATACTCTCTACGAGAGAGTGCTTGAGTCTGGATCGAGCCTCAAGCATAGGTTTTTTGACAGTTCTATGTAGGTAGTAGTAAAACTCTTTGAAGGGCTCGTTCGGAGAAAATTACCACCATGCTTATTTCTGCCGTGAAGCAGCATTGCTGTGTTTCAGTTTGAGGGGTGCGTGCCGGTAAAATTACTGGCACGTAAAGTGGTAGCGGAATATCTGTACGCCTCAAGTTGATGGACGCATGACAGTGCATCGTACGGCACAATCCTGACGTGCGTGATCTACGGCTACGAGGCAGTGCTTTATTATAGGAGATTACAATACAGTTACCAGCCACTTGTCTATTTAAAGTGGCCTAAAAGGTATCTTCCATAGTCAAATACCCGTGTAATAGATTCTATACAACAGATCAAGTTATTGCAAAACTATTTATTTCCATAGACTGTTCCCTTTTAGCTGCATTAGCTTTCTACTTCAAAAAAAGGTAAAAAAGAAAGCACGTATTCACTCGCCTATAGGTAGGTCTATAAAAGAATGAATAGCTAGTACCTTGAAAAACCCAATGAACGGATAAAAGAAGTTGTGAGACTATTACAGTGGCTTTGTGAGGTTACTGGGATTCCTTTCCTGCTTAAATATTTTATTACGCTCCGACGCGCAATCCGTTTACAAATTACTATGTTTAGAAATAGAAATAATTTATTTTTCGTTTCATTCTTCTTTGTGTTTTCATTGCTGACTGCGCTTGATTATTTTGTAAATAATCAAAGACTCGTAGTATTTGAGAAAGTATTTTAGGAAATTATACTAAACTAAAGCAATGATAATGACATAAGGATAAATTAGTACTGACTAATTCCAAACTCGAAATATATAGTACCAGTCCTACCACAATGGCATCAAAATTTATGATTAAATCCCCAAACAAATAGAAGATTTAGAAAAGTATAGGACATTACTTAATAATGAAAAGAGTGTTTTAATTATTGTATTACAATTTAAATGACTTTTTCAATGATACACTGCCTCTGTTATAATTTAATTTAATTCACAATACGATACGAACAACACAATATTTATTTATTTTTTCAAACTTCGGCCCGCTTCCTCTTAAAATGCCTTTAACTTAAGGGCCTATATTTACCATTTTTTACTTTAAAACCTCAGTACATAACATGATAATTGCAATAAATAATATGGTCTATGTATGAGTAAGACATACAAAAAAATTACCTACTCTAGATTTTTGCACATCGTACCTTTTGTAGCATTTTTAAATAAATAGTCAGAACGCATTTTTTTAACTGAATTATAAAATCACCATGAAATGTTATAAACTAGGTGTCAGTCAGGTCCACGCGACCAATAGCCTGTGTTTAGAACCTGTAGAGGTATTGATGGCTGCGTCACAGTTTAACGACAGTGCAGCTATTGTTTTTTTGATCCACTAACTATTAAGTGTTCCATTATAAATATTTTATTATTTGCAATAATATAACTATTTAATCACTAAAATACACTTCCCTGAAATAATTTCCGTCCGGATAATTTACCTTTAGTTTTTAACACTTGATTTGGGCCACATAATCCACATTCCCTTCATTTTGGTAAAGAGCCCGTATGATGCTCTTTTATTTTTATTGTGATGGTCGGTTTCTTGTCATGAACCGCCGTATTTTTATATTTTCTTTGAGCCTTGCGCACATCTAGAGCTATGGCGATGGTAATCAGTGAAACGCTGTCAAATATGACAGCAATATTTGACAGCGTTTCACTGATCGCCATCGCCATCGCACTAGATGTGCGCAGGCCTTTGGTCTTTCTTTTTTGTATCGTTCCAATTCGAAATACAGAATGGTGCCATTGTCATCGGTGAGACAAAAAGCTGGGCTATTCCCAGCTTACAGAATACTAATGCCGTTTTTTTTAATTTATTTTTTTAAAATATGCTGAAGTAGCATTTGTTATTTTGACCGACTGCAATTCCCTTATCTACCCAGGTCGTTGCCAAATTCCTAATCACTTGCTCTATAGTGGCCGTAAAAAGTTTAGGAGATGGGAGGCCTTTGCCCTGCAGTGGTACAGCAATGGCTAAATTATCATAAATGAAGTAAGCAAATAAATACGTACGTTGTATTTACTACAAATAAAATATAATAATGCGGACAATCCACACAACACTATCTAGCCCCAAACTAAGGGCTATAATAGAAATAATAACCAGACAGAGATCAAACATCTATGTTCACCACACAAATATTTGAGTATGTATACAACAATAATCTTTTCATCCCACCATCTCGGAAAGTGTATTTTTACTGTTCAATATCTAAGTGGAAAACCCGTTTTTATCCGCTAGAGGATAAAGTAAATTTGAATTTAGAATATCGTGTTCACTAAGTTTGTGAATACACAACCTATGTACTTCTACCTCCATGGTGCTGAATATATCATACAACCTTTTTTAATTTGGTAAAAACTCGCACTCTTAACCTTCTTGGTGTATTTGTGAATTCAAAACATCATTTAACCTATTTACTTCTACCTGCATGGTGCCGAATTTATCATGCAACATTTTTAAATTTGTTAAAAACTCATACTCGGAACCTTCTTGGTGTGTTTTAGTCGCGCCATGTTCTTTTTTGCATTTAATTTTGGTCATTTCCTCGCTGAGGTGGGATGAAAAGTTACGTGTTGCACTCGAGTGCAAAGATTTTTCACCTTGTGCTCTTTTGATTCCTTCGCCAACGCTTAGGATTCTAACTTTTAAACCACTCGCTCCGCTCGTGGTTAAATATTAGAATCCTGCGCTTGCTCGGTCATCAAAATTGAGCACGCGGTTAAAAAGCAGCTTTGCACTCTTGTATAACAAATAACTATTAATCTGAATTCCGGGGAAGGCACACCTAATTGTTTATTCTCTAGCATGAATATGTATACAGCAACTGCCTTAATCCCGCCTCTGAAGAAATATCATTCGTCTGCATTCCTCTCGCCTCGCTGCACTTATCTGAACCGCAGAGGCTGCGCTGTCGACAACACTCTTTCATGATAGCGCTAATTTCAAATTCAGCTTACGATTTTGCAGACTAGAGCAGTTCTGTTTATAGTTGAGTTTACTTCCAAAATTCGTATAATACTTAGGTAACATGTTTTATTCTTTAAAGTGTATGGGGAGCATCAAATATAAAACATAGACGTGCTACTGCCTACCTCTCGTAAAAGTAAGGTTATCCAGACATAATATTCAATCTCCGAGTTCTACACGTACTACATAAAAAAAAATATTTCAGATCCAACTTTGCTGCTCCAATTTCATCGTTAGATAATTAAAACCCCGCTCTGATCTGTATTTTTTGCCGGAATATAAAAGTTTTTTCTGTTCACACCCAACAAGGAAATCCAATTCAAAACTCGTTTGCGAATCCATCAATATTATTCGATAGACGGGATGATAAAATCCTGAAGGTAACTAAAGGCGACGTGGGTCAACCCCTAAGGAAAACGTTCACTATTTTAGATGATCCAATTACTTTAGCTTACTAATTTTTTGATTTTTCGATCAGCTTTAACGCTGTCAGATATGACAGCGATATTTGACAGCGTTCCAGCTGATCGCCATGCCCTCGCCTAGATGTGCGCAGGCCTTCATACAACGTGATTCACGTCTTTAAAACACTGATGTACCCCGAGTACCAGTGAGCCTACCAAAACTATGTCGTTTACCATATTCTGTGGTTTTCGTTTTCCGTTTTTCCACGGCTTTTGTATGGAGATGCGATAAAGACCGGGCATGCTGAGAACTCTGGCGTCAGCATACAAAATTATAAAATTCGGCTTAAGGAAAAACTCAAAGAAAAAGATTTTTGAAGTGAAAACTTCTTTAGCGGCGTTGAGCACTTTTTCTGTAATGGGTATAAAATCTTAAACTCGCGTCAGCGCGTCAGGACACGTGACCTGATCGAAAAAGCGTAAGACGGATGGAGAGTAGACAGCTATCCCCTCTCTACGGCGCGGCGAAAATGTATGCCTGGGCCTACTGTTTCGTTTAGGCAGCGCAGGGCGCTTGCGCGAATGTTCGTGTATGTTACAGCGTGCCAAATAACAAACAAGCCCCCCCTAACCATTCCAAAATATCAAACATGCTCAACGTTAATAATCAAGTTTTCACTTCTGCCGGCACTCCCGGAGTGCAACCCGTATTTTTTTATTTTCTTCCTTTCCTTTTGGAAGAAGAAAAGTTTCTACAATATCTATATTATAATGTTATGTAATGACATATTTTTTTTATATTCATATTACCTATATAGAATTCCTTTATTTTTTATACAAAAAATATTTTGAAAGGTTCCTTTTTTTTATTTCTGTGTCACTTTGTTCTATATTATGTGTCGTCATAATAATAAATAAATAAGTTACTTTCTTTCTTTCTTTATTAAATACGAAAAAAGCACAGGCAGGGGTGCTTATCAATAAAACTTTAGCTAATGTGAGGATGCAGTTAAAATGGTTTTGCCAACAAATCTCAACCAACCAAACCAACTTTAGAACTAGCAGTAAAATTATTGGATACAGTAGATGTGAACTCATCGTTCTCAATAAAGGAGGGCATCAGTAATGGAGAACTATTCCAGGAATCTACAGCGAGGTGAATTGGTTTCTAACAAAGGACCTCTAGGTATATCTTCCAATCGTCACGCTTGACGGCAAGTTTTATTATTCTGAATACTTAATGTGGAAAAGTACTGGGCTTCATTTCTTTAAATCTTTGTTATTGTACGAAATCAAAAAAGAGATCTATGCGATGCTTAAAAATATTATCCTAATTTTGCGACCGTTCTCGTAATTATGTTAAATACCTAGCAAATAACTGAACCATGATCTTCCTTTTCAAGGCAAGGCATCGGAAAACCTTTAATTGAGGTTGAATTGCAAAGACGTACGAATTGAATTCCATCAAAAAGAAATTCCCTTACCTTCGAGCATAAATAATGCGAGAGACTTGTAAGCCTCGTGAGCTTTTATCTCCCGACTGGACATTTTCATCCTCCTGAATTTATGAGCTTAGGCTATATCTACCTACTTATGTGATATAACCACCAAACTTTGAATTTAAAGTTCCAAAACTACTTTTTAATTATTTTTAATTTCAATTATTCAATTTATTGGGCTTTAGATACTTAACTTGGACTTATAGAAAAGTAACAAGCTGTATTAAAATGTTTATGTCGTGTATGTAATAGGCCTGACGACTAATTTTCAAAATCTCTTCTATCATATTCAGAAGTATCTATTATGTCTAAAATATATCATATTTCTGTAGAAAATTAAGGTTTTTGTGCAATAAAAGTACATTTAAATTTAAATTTTCAAATTCTCGCCATAACGCTCGCTGGTGTCATGGCGTCTGTTATTACGTCACAGTTATAGTATTCAACAGTAAACATTGGTGCTTTTGTACTAAATCAGAATGACATTTATATAGCCGTGACGTAATTCGCTCTGACCGGTGTTTGAGCCATCATGGCGGATTGTTGTATTTTGTAGATTTATATTATCAAATAAATTGACAATCTCGACATTAATAAGAGTATAAATACATTTTTTAAAATCTTTGAATCCTTTTTCATTAGATCAGATAAATATTTTGGCGATACTTGATTACTGTCTTCATGCCTATTGTGCTTGTTGAATAAATGGATTTTCTTTCTACTTATAGTCGGATTTTTAATTAGACGATACCGACTGACAGTAGCTAATGTCACTTTGTAAAATAATGTTGCCTTATTTAAAGTAATAGTGCTGCGTTCAGTTCTCGGTCAATCAGATGAATGAACAATGAGTGAATAGTTAATAATTTATTATTATTATTAATATTTTTAGCCTGCATCGTCCCACTGCAGGGCAAAGGCCTCCCTAACCCCCTTCCACTCCTCCCGGTCCTGTGCTGTGCATGCCCAGTCCTCCATGAACGCGTCGAGATCGCCCCGCCATCTGAGTCTTGGTCTGCCGCGAGGTCGTCTACCATTGTTGGGGGCCCATTCAGTTGTTATTTTGGCCCAAAGATCGTTTGGCATGTGGCAGACATGACCAGCCCAACTCCACTTTAGGCTAGCCGCTTTCAGGGTGACGTCGGCGATTTGCGTTTTGGAGCGCAGTAATGGTGTTGCTTATTCGGTCCATGAGCTTAACTCCAAGAATACTGCGCTCCATGGCTCGCTGGCAAACCTCGAGTGCAAACCTTTGCTGGGCTGTCAAAGACCAGGTTTGTGCGCCGTACGTAAGCACGGGGAGAATGCATACGTCCATGAGCTTGCGCTTGAGTGACAATGGCAAGTTACCTTTCATAAAGTCTTTCATGGCCCAATAGCTCCTCCAGGCGTTTGCTGTACGACGAGCAACTTCTTTTTCTTGCCTTGCCTGGAAGGAAACTATTTGACCGAGGTATATGTAGTCATCGACGTATGCAATCTCCTCGCCGCCCACGGCTATTTTTCGTTAATAATTTCAAATTATAAAATAATATTGAAATTTGTATAAAAAAATGTATAAAAGTGCTCTGATATAAGTTACTTGTAGTATGTAACTACAATCAGTTTTTTGACGGTTTATTACAAAGCGCGGCGAGGCGACTAGTGCCAACACCGATGAACGCCACGCGCGTCGGTCACCATTTTGTTTGTAATTCGGCTTCTAACCTCTGGTCTGATAGCACGAATGTTTTTCTGCGGTCACGCTGTTTAGTTATTGTCTTTGTAAAGTTTTTCGTTACGTCGCCGTCGTGTTTGTGGTAATTGTTGTGTATTTTGTTGCTATATTGTTTCGCGCGAACGATATGGATCCTCAACCAAGCACGTCAAGTCAAGTTCGGCACACTAACTATTCACTAGAAAAACGAGGCAATTTAATTCATTCAGGAGTTTTTTAAATCATTCACTTTGTCACAACACTATTTTTATTTCATCAAAAACTGACAACACAGTAAACGTCAGCTGGCTTCGTCTAATTAAAAATCCGACTATAGAATAGAAAATAATATAACTTTATTGCACCACCAAAGTGAAAAATTACAAAAAATAAATAAGAATATTTGCAATACCAAAAGGTACGATGGGCGGTCTTATCGCAAAGCGTGATCTCTTCCAAAAAATCTTTTTTTGTATCTGTGGTACTTTTTACCAGATTTATCAAAGTTAAAAAAAAAGCATATTGGCACATTTACCTAAAAATATATTTTGAAGGTCAACACAGAAAAGTGACCTGACTTACGCAAGAATACAAATTATAAAACGCAAGTGGAAAGTGCCCAACCCCTCCGCGTAGGTCATTTGCCTTTTTCCGCGCTAGCGAGTGGGAATATAATGAACTCTACGGGGCGCTACGAACTGCTACGGGTTTCTACGAAATGCTACGAAACTAAAAACAACATTGAACGCGCCAAAGTAGCCCTTCGGAAAATTTCGGCCAGCAAAGAGAAATGATTTCCGTACCTCTATCTAAAGGCTCATTAGCTTAGTGGAACGTGGAGGCTCTGCGGACAAATCGACGGCACTTACGTCGTGGTAGGCTCACTACCCGCCAGTGCCCCTCCATAATGGACCGACTTCATATTAAATTGCTCGCTTGCCTTGAAAACACATCCGCGGTCGCAATCTAAAACTCTCGTTTGCAGCTGTTTAATTTACCTAACGTACTAACCGTTATCAAGATTTTAAGATAAACTCTATCATCACAGGTTTTATATGTACGTATTAACTAATATAATTATTTGAGTTAGCATCTAACTTATGAGTAATTCCATTACCTTAAAAAAGTCCACTGTTGGAAATCAATTTTACAGTCTATTTTTATTTAGTAGATAAAATATCGACTTCCCGCGGTTTTGACCCGCACTCACACTTTGCATTTTGATAACATAATAATCATTTATCTGTTTCTATACCACACATAATTCGTATTAACAAATAAAAAATCAGTCCATACTATACAGTTAAAACACGATGAAAGCCTGTAGTATCATTCTCAAGTTAAATATTCAAATAAAACTAACTTTTTTATGCCAGACGCTCGAAGTCTGTGATGCGTTTATTTTTAATTGCGATCTTTAAAGTTTTGTCACAAATCTGTTTCGGGTCGCTCGCTACACAAACAAGCACTTTATAAGTCACTTTTCATTGCGTTCGATCCAACAGTCAACAATTATTGCATAACTAAAAGTTATGCAATAATTGGAGGGCTAATGAAAGATCGTATTGTTTATTTTTAAAGGAATAAATTGGAAAGTGCGTGTCAAACCCCACATAAAAACTGCTGAAGAAAAATTAATAAAACATAATCGTGTTTCAGATGAATTTATCTACGAGTAAAATTAACTTACTCTAAAATTAGAGCTGACTTATCCTACGAATACCTATTATAAATGCGACTGTTGCTTATCACGCCTTTATTACTAGACCGATTTAGAGGTAATTTTCAGCAAATATAGATCCCAAATATACAACGTGTATCAAAATATGTGTACTATCCTGAAAGGGGGTGAATTTCCACCCCCCGGGGAACAACTTTTGTTCAACGACTTTTCGAACTTCGATTGGTATCTCTGAAAAAAACTGCAACGAAGTTTCAACATGAACAGCTGACTTTATACAAAGTGGCAACCCTAAACTCAGCTACAGAGGTAGTAGGTAGTAGTAGTAGACCTACAGAGGTAGTAGGTCAAGGGGTCAAGGGGTTACAAGGATAGGGTTGTCAATTTATTAAGGCATTATGAAATTAAATATTTTTGTATGGGAAACTGAAAATAGGAATTTTTAATTATCTCCCCTCCACAACTGATCACCATTGTGGTCTGAAACCCCCCACCTTCGCATAGTACACATATTTAGATACACCTTGTATAAATATTTAAATCCCAAAAAAATAACATAAATGGGAATTATCTCTCACGTGGGTGGAGCTGCAGGTGGTAGTAAATTCTACTAGACATTTTAATTCTCGATACTAATTCTACAGCAGATCACAGTGTATGTAACAATTTTATAACCTGTGTTTCACAAATAAAGAATTGAATTAATTATTTTACTTTTATTCCTCATATTTTTATACATTCTTTGTACTTTAAATAACAATGTTTACTAAAACGCTTAGCTTGAAACCGATAAGACAATCAACGAATATACCATCACGAATTCCGTGTTTATCTCACTGCTATTTTGTTTAAGTACGTAAATATCAGCAATCTGCCCTGTGTTTGCTTTTCCACGTATATAAATAAAAACATAGCCTATTTATCTCATTCGTGAACAATTTGAATAAAAGCTTCGTGGCTGTAAACGCTTCAGTGAAGCCAAGCTGTGTTTATCATTTATCTTTAGGTGTTGAAACGGGGTGCGAGTATATGTTACGGGTGTCGGATCTGCCTTATTAGAAGCATTAGTAGTAGTGCTTATTCACCACAAAGCATGCGGGCCACACTGCGGGCAGCCTGCCTTCACAGCTCAGTTGGTAGCTACTACTAACTGAGCTGCCTTCTGCGCTGGAGCAAATATTTGTGTGGTGTTCTACAAAACAAAACAAAATGTTTCTTCAGCTGTTTGCGCGTTTGAACTTGCACTGAATAACTTTGTGCGTGAATAGTACTAACGACATAATTTTGTTTGGTTAATTTATGCTGGTACAGTGAGCAATAGAAGTGGATTGATTGCATTTTATTGAAACACTTTTCTTTGCGAGCGATGTAGGTAATTGGTGTGCCTCGAAAATAGTTAAAGCTAAGACAAATATTCAAATATAAGCCAAATTTTAGATAAGTACCTACCTATAGTTATTTAAGATTTTAAATCTCCAAATTTTAATCAATTTACGTTGCTTATGTATGTACTTACTCATCTGTACCTTTGTATAAAGTTAAAATTAATCCATCGTTGAAATGAAACAGGCATGTGAATCTGAACTAATGGGCGGGAATAAAATTCCGATCGTTACTTACCTACTTTATTTGTTTGCTGCAACACCTGGCCCGTTCGCGCAGGCTGTAGGTATTGCAATTTATACATAACCAGTACTACACCACATTATTATATACAAAATTAACACGTTTAACTAGAACAATGGCTTCATGTAATTCAGGTTTATATAAACTTAAAATTCTAATAATAGTCATTTCCATCAAATATTCGATATAAGAGTAATTAAGATTGATAGGTTAACCTTACCTACCCAGTCAAAAATTCTGAAGTCTGTTTTATGAAAAAGGAAAACCTTTTGATATAATGTTTTCGATCTTCATAGCATTTCTCTTCTCCCGTTAAACGAGTAGGTACTTAAACCTTTTTCTTCGATACTACTCCAGGTAATAAATCTACGAATTTTGACTGTTTGTATCAAATATTAGTACAACTCAAACTCAAAGAAGAGTCATTCAAAAAAACTGCTAGGTACCCACTCCACCCTTTGGAGTACTTTCACAGATATTTATGAGATAAAAATCAGTGCAAAATATTATACATTGTACCAACCCAACAAAACCTACGTGACAAATTTAATAGCTGTGCCTGCTAAGTAATAATTATATTAGTAGTAGGTACCTACAGTTAGAATTGCATTTCACGGTGCCGTTGAACTTTGCAATTGAACTGTTAACTGAAACTAACTAAAGCAACGAAATTGTGTCCGAAGTACGTTTCGTCGCGTAGGCTAACAAAGTAACGTTTGTAGCGTTCATTTTGTAGCTTGCCTTACTTGTCTACCACAAGCTCTGTCTCGCTCTGGTTTTCAGTCTGTGTGAGTGTTGACTGAATAAATTCTACGTCGAGACGTCACGCACATAGTATAATACACAGACTAAAAACCAGAGCCAGACAGAGCTTGTGGTAGGCCTGTACTGACCGCATTGCGCGCGTCACAGGCCCACATTGACGACCGTAGGACGCAACGCTGCACCACAAATTAATAATTTGCTGGACCAAAACTCAAATTGCTGTCAGGCAAAGTTGTGTTTCACATGCTTTTCAATAATGGAAAACTACCATAGTTGCCAATAGTACGAGTCTCCCCAGCGAGGCAGCTGCCAAGTTAGGTAGTAAGCTACTTTGCAAAGACCTAGAAAATTAAAAAACCTAGTAGCTTTGTATTTTAAAAGTTGTGAAAGCGTTGGAGGGACGATCTCGACGCTTTCGAGCGAGGATGGTGGGATATTGCAATGGATAGAGAGAGTTGGAAGGATTTGGGGGAGACCTTTGCCCAGCATTGGGACAATATAGGTTAGAAAAAAAAAAAAAAAGATATTTTTAATGGGATTATGATAGTCGTAGTTCTATACAGGGTGTCTCCAGTCATGCCACCGCCAAACATTTTTTTTTAGTCCTCAATCAAATTATAATTACCTTTTTTTTAAGATATGAACTTTATAGGTTTTAGAAACAGAAACTTGGATTGATACGTGAAATTTTCATGTTTTTGGTAGCCAACATTAACAAAATAACAAGAGTAGATAATTTGGATTTAACTGAATAAGTAAGCATACTTACATCTTAAAAATATTCTAAGACATAAAACAGTTATAGCCCACAATAACATTAAATTACAAAGGGATAGAATATTCCAATTACAATAATTTACAAATTATTTTATGCCTAGGTACAACTAATTAACTAAAACAAAAATAAAACAATATTACAAACACAAATTAAATAATTAAATTAAAAACTATGAATAAACAAATAAAAATAACAATAATAAAATCAAATCATGTCGCATTCACAGTACTTTAGACTACCCGCTAGTATTGAGCTCCTTATATGTACGACCAAATCGCAGTCCAATATGGAACTGTAAATGTTCCTGTCTTTGTCACCAAGAATATTAAATAAATAAGAGTAATTACTAATTAAGAATTGGAAGCACTTGAAGAGTGGCGCAAAATCGTGATTTTTCACCACATAATTTTGTCACGAATCTGATTTATGGAACGAAAATAAATAATTAATAAATAAATCGTTTTAATTACGAAAGACATACAAAATATTTTTGTTCCGTTTGCCGCCCCTAAAATCTACCGTCCTAGGCCTCAGCTTACTCAGCCTATTATTAGCCTATTATTGTCATAGCATTTTCAAGACGATCGCAATTTTAATATTGTGTAGCATGACATAGCTACAGCATTCAACAGTGGCTGAGGTGTTGGAAAACGAAAGCTGCCGAAACAGCTCGTTAGAGTCCATCAGATGATTTATAGTCCGCGGTGGCACCTCTTGATTAATTACCAGCCCGTGAGAAAACTATCGCGCTCGCTCAGCTACTTCATTCGATGGTAGGGTACAGTCAGCTGCACTTAAATGTTATTTTCACAGAATACTGAATACAGTAGATCATGCGCCGTTTCTATAGGAGCCGATGTCGCCAGTTTTATATTTCCACTATTATGTTTAAAATATCTCTAAATATGTGGATTCGAAGAAAAAGGAAGGAAGGAAGATGTTAAGACAGTATTTCTATGTATTATATTGTCGCTAAACTTGTTCGGAAAGTAATTCTTGAGCTGCTGCAAGGCATTGTTCACTTTATGACTCCCGAAAAAACTGTTGAATTTGTATGGAGAAAGGAGCATATGCTCATGTTTTTTGTCGTCATTTTTCCGGCAACATAGCCGTTCTACTTTTTCTGTGGTTAGTGTCACAGCATGGCGATGCATATTTTCAGAGCAAATACTCAAAAAAAGGAACGTATAAACTGTTCGCAATGCATTCTAGTGCAGACTACTATACCTACGAAGCTTATTCGAGTTATCGTTTTCTTTAGATAGAAGTGGTTTGCACTTTATATAGATCTGACAAAAATATTGTTGGTAGAATACAGGTTTGATTATAGAATTTGATAGGCTAAATTTCAGTGATGCGTTGGGTACTCGCGCTGTGATGATTGCTAACATCAATATTTGAGGCACTTTCCTTCCAGGCAGTGAACGTCCGTTAGCTTAGGCACCTATAAAAAGTTAATTTAAATCAGTCCAATCACTGTAACTGGATTGAATTACAAACGTTTAAGTAATTACATAATGATATTAGCAGGATATTTTGTAAGCCATTCAGCTGATGTACCTACTTGTAAGTTTTTTCGTGGTTTAAATTAAAACCTACTTGGTGAGGATGATTAGTGGTCTAAATATACATCAGACATATCTTCCTAGCAGAGACAATCTCAGCAAATGATGGCATTAGAGGATGCGTGCAGCGCGCTACGTAACGAGAGGCTTAGCCCGCTCGTATCAGCGCCTGAATAATACATGAAACTCTCCTTATTGTTTAACAAGGCACCGTGAAAAATCACTGGAACAAGATAGCCGCGTGGCTCTTTCAGTACAATTGATTATACATAAAACAATAATCGTGATCAAATATTACAAAGGGCCAAGGGAAATCCTATAAGCCGCCTCAATCGAACTTTTACAACTTCGGAAAAGCTATTTCATAAGTTCCAAACTTAATAGAGGCTCTCATGAACCACGGGTTCATACATATGGGTTGCGTGATCTATTTCACGTATAGGTAGGTAGATCTCGTTGGAAACTCTTATCATCGCTGACCATTCTGCTTAAAGTTCGGGTTCAGCCAGAATCACAAAATATATGTGTTCATTTTAATCTCATGGGAAATCGCACAGCCTCGCCGCACCAGCCTTTCCATATTAACAAAACTTTAATCTAACCGGTGAGCCCCGCAGAGGGAGGACGTAGTGTAGCGAAGCAAAATTTTTGTGGCCAGTAAATTTTCTTTAAGTCCGTCTCGTGGCAGACGGCCAAAGCTACCCATGTGCTCCTAAAATCTCATTTTATGGCAGCTGGTAACTTTGTTAAATACACATAAGTATCACCTTTATTACCTCCCTTTAGCGAGCGTACGAGTCGAGGGGCACCAGTGTTTGCCCGTTATATTTACAAAACAAACGGAGCTCACTCGAGAAATAACTCATCTTAAATACGAACAATACATCTCCGGCTAACAACGTAGCTCGTTTCAGCTGCAGACAATATGACAAAGTGTATTTCAGCCACTATCAATAACGTTCACTGTGTATCAAAGTATCGTATCGTTTGCAGTTTTGCATTTCCCTTCTTTATTTTCCCTGTGAACAAAAAGCAGTGATGCATGTACGGTAGAACGACCTCTTGACGAATTGCAAACTGCATCGATGTGTGTAGTTTGCGGACGATGCTGGCACCGCAGCGCAGCGCCCGTCTAGACATAACAAGACGACGCGCCTTGCTCAAACTCAAATGTGAATGCACTGTCTTTCTCACTGTGTGCAAAACCCTGACTAGACAAAACGAAAATTCAATAGGACTGCGCTCCCTTTAAATCGGGGACTCACTCACTCTTTTTGGTATATGATACTCAAGGTTTTTGATTTTGCCTATTGGGCTTTTTTTAAGCTTTTCTAGTTTATATTATTATAGCTCCCAATGCTACGAAGCAATGCTTTATTATAGGCTATGGTTACCACTTAACATCAGGTGGGCCATTCCACGCGTTGTATAAAAATGA
Organism: Thera britannica; assembly: GCA_939531255.2. NCBI lineage: Eukaryota > Metazoa > Arthropoda > Insecta > Lepidoptera > Geometridae > Thera > Thera britannica. The sequence goes on from OW618048.2 coordinate 6,800,786, forward strand.
TTGCGAGCTAGCCTCAAATATTTTTGGGTACTACGTATATTATAATAATAGAGGCATATAATTGATAATGCTAAATATACCCAAGCTATTTACTCTCACCAATATTCTTCTAAACATTTGAACATATTACAGAGCCCAAAACCATAAACCTCTACGATATTTCTTACAAAATTGAACACGAAAAAGAATAACCAACCAACCAAAAACACTCTATCGCAAATAGGCATTCGCTCGTGTTTTCGTGTTATCAGTAGTTCCCCACATATGGAAATGTGGCCTTATTTGATTTGCAGGGGTTCCAAAGGCGCTGTAATCCCACAAACGCCTGTCGCGGTAGTTCGGAGCCGCTACCGCCGTCACTTGCCGCAGTAACACCAGGTACTTCTGAATTTTTCTCGGTAAGCGTTTTTCATCCATCAGCGTGTCGAAAAGCACATAGGTAACGTTTGTTACTGTTTGTACTATTGCGCAAGTTGGTTGTTTTTCATGTCTACTTCGATGAACTATATAACCATTTTGTTTTGGCAATGTATTGCAAGGGTCAGGTACAGCTAAATACAGATGCTTACAAGCTTACTTTGGCTGCCAAGTCGTAGTAAAGCCTGACTTACCTACTTACCATGTTTCGTTTCGTGCCTAAAATGTTAGTGTTACTATTGGTTCCGTTCGTAAGTAGCACGTGTTTTAAAACTTCATCGAAATACCGAATCAACGACGCGTCGGTTGAATATGGAAGGCGTCTCAAGACCAATCGAAAAAAAAAAACATATTTATAGCATGTATTTTTTTCGTTTAAGGCCTGCGCACACCTAGTTCGCTGGCGGTAGCGATCAGTGAAACGCTGTCAAATATTCGCTGTCAAATCTCAAATCTGACCGCGATATTTGACAGCGTTTCACTGATCGCTACCGCCAGCGAACTAGGTGTGTTCGGGCCATTAGTGTTTCAAAAATTTGAATAGATGCCTCTAAATGTTTAAGAATTTATGTTACATGCATACAATAAGTTCCTCAGTAGGTAGTAGGTATATTATAATAGCGTAAATTTCAATCTTCTTCAGACGCATACTCCAGACAGCGAAAGTAGCTTCTCGAATAGCAAGCTCTCAAGCTCCAGGCGTAGTAATAAAGTAGAACGAGCAAAAAAGTGACACAAAAGTAATCTACGATTTGCGTTTCATTTTTAACTTCCTGGAAAAGTGCCGGCTATCTCTAGATTTGGAGAAGTCTCATTAATTCGAGCGTCCGTCCCGGGCCAACAACTCGCTAAATCCATTATAATGGCCGGGATTGTGATTTTTGCTTCCACTTCCAGCCGCCACCAGCCGCCACCAATCCAAAACTAATTACCGGCTCAAGTGCAACAACCGACTCCAACAAGTTTCCATTTTCGAAACAATTTCCCTCCGGCCAGTTCGCTCGTCGATTGGAACAAAAACTTTCCGTCTGTTTCTTTCTGCAGCAGAGGCTTTTTCACGCGCATCATTTGCTCTTTGAAATCTTTAAAATATCTCGAGCGTTCCGCTCTTCCAAAGTTTTACTGAGCATTACTTATGCAGAGGAGTGGCACACTTCTTCTTTAAAATCCGCTAATTATGTCGTCAAGCTGAAACTTTAGAAGATGACGAGGTGATGAGATAATTTTCTTGTGGTAGTTATCTCGAGTATTGTAGAAGAGATTGATTGTAATAGAAAAATTATGAGATAAGAAGATGTTCCATCGCAAATTGAGCGGTTTCTTCTAGCGTGCTCTACCATGTGCCGCCCTGAGTTCACCGACATGCGACAATCTGGGAATTTTAAGCCTCCTATTGATTTCACCGGCATCCACAACTTTTATAACACAACAACTTCCTTAGCTGCTTGGCGGGGTAATAGGCAGGCATGATCGCAGTACTTCGTCGGGCGAGGCATCCATTAAAAGCACTGCTAAGAACTGCAGGTGTACAAGCTTTATACCAAACTTAATTTTCTTTTGAAAATTTAGTTTTTATAAAATTTTCATTAGGCGATGGAAGTATCAGAACTCGACCAATTTAATTAGCGAAACGACGAGAAACGCCGTAAACTTCGGTACCTATAGCTCGAGTGAGTTTCCGTGTCCGTCTAATGACCGCGGGGCCTGCGCCGCCATTCCGCACCAAACCGTAAAAATGTTAATTCCATGCTAAATAAACTCACTCACTCAACAAAGAGCACTCGTAATTATTAATGTACATAATATACAAGGCCCTCCATCCTACGACAAAAGTCGTAGCTGCGTGCGAGCAGTGAGAAAACACTCGGGCGTTTCCTCGAGTGTAAATAATTAAAGGTCCAGTGATTTCTTACTATTTTAGGCTACGAACATTCTATTCAAAATAAATAAATAATGTTGTCCGATCTTTGTATGTTATACTTAAATTATACAGATAACATGCCACATACAGTAGCAACAAAGCAAAGAGCTCGGTAGCGCTAACAGAAAAAACTGATTGACCCAATGTTTGCAAAACTGTCTAAAAGCTTATTTCAGGTACTAGTATAGTATTATCTTATCTGTGTTTCAGGATACCAGTTGCTTCAGTTTAACCACTCGCCGTAGGTTGCTTAAAATAAAAAAGAGCGGTTTGCTCTGTCACACAAGCTTACCAGAAACTGTGATTACTCCACCAGTATTCGTTTAAATTAATGGGTTTTTAATTAAACGTTTTAAATCATTTCGCTAATTTTGTCATGGATACGATAACTTGCCTGCCTTACTTGCAACCTAACCAACTAGTGATTTAGCGGATCTTGTGAGTGTATTAGAGTAGAACACGGCACGTAAGCCAGTATTCGCTGTGTAGTATAAATAAATCTGGAAGTATTTTAGAGTGCCTCTACTTTTCAGATAAAATCAGTCGTAAAATCTATAGTTGCACCCTTTCAAATTACGACAATACGTAACCACGGAAATGCTTAGCTCTCCTATCTTTAAGCCAATCACGTAGCCTCCGAGTGGAAGACAGCTTGTCCCCAGAATGTCTAAGGAGCTAAAGAAGGACAACATACTACACGAACTGGAACAACACTAGTCCTTTTATTTATTTTGTGCTGGCAGGTTTCATTGGAGCAAGTCTTTTCTCAGCTTGAACAACCGCAGTCGACAGAATTACAAATGCCAAAATTGGATTTAGTGCAAGAGAATAATGTTTTGTTTTGTGACATTTTATTGATTAAAAATACAAGTTTTGTTCGGAGATGCTTGTGTTTTTATTCCAAAGCTAACAGACGAGCAGTCGGGCCACCTGATGACAATCAGACACCGTCGCCCCTAGATTCCTGCCACACCAAGGTGGTGCTGATGCGCTGCCGGCCTTTTAAAAAGATATATAAGCCCACCTTCTGAAGGAACCCATATTGAAGCTCCGAGGAAAAATTTCATTCCACAACTAACTCGTGCGTGGCAAAAAGGACCGCACAGTTGAGGAAAACCAGGTGGTGACGATGAATGGAATCTGGTTCTGCGGCGTATGGTGCGATGATAAAAAACAGCCGCAGGCACCACATCAAACAGTAAAACTACTTTATTTGTAGAACTTATTTAGTTTCCATTTTCTAAATTCGACATTTGTAGTTCCTAAGATTTGTACCTAATATATTGTTTGTTTTTATTGTGAATTTGTTAAATTTTTCCAAACAGTGGCAGCTCCTAAATCCTATCCACTTAGATGGAGAAAACTACATTTCATCAGCATAAATCAAGTTAATTCGCTAAAGGGTGCGACGTCGACGCCGACGGTACAGACGCTATGCTAATCTTATAAATTATAAATAGCAACAACACAAAAGCAATAAATTGCAATTCACAATTCAGTTACCCGACACGGTAGCGAGAAAGACTATTATAATTAATGCTGATGTAGGATGTCTGGCAACTTTTTTTGAGACAAAGTATATTTACCTTGCTTTATTTTCTAGTTTGCTGTATGTATAATACAGCAATTCATTCTGTAAGTAGACCCTCTAAATTTTAGAAGGTCTACTTTACTTAAGGTTTTATAATTGCTGTGCTTTTAGAGACTAAAAGAAGTATTTTTTATATACTAAGTTCCATGCGAGCAAAGCTGTGGGAAAAACTTGGTGTTTAAAATGGTTAGAAAACGTGATGTCAAAGAATATGTAAGATTTTAAAGCTCGCATGCGGCATACCAATTCTATTTCTCATTTATTGAAAATTTTTCCTTTGCAGGTTTCACCTGCGTCCTGTTTAGACATGAAAATTCAATTTGAGTTTTACTATTTCCAAGTTATTGCAAGTTTGACACATTGAAACGTCTGTTCAGTTTGGTTCAGTTTCTGTCAGTCTGTAGGTTGGTTTGCTAAGAAATGTCGTTACTTCAGTGTAAATTCACGTGCCCAAGATCACGTAACCAATTATTATTGATATAACCCTGAAAAATAAACATAATTCATGTGATTATTAAAAAGTAATGAAGTTTAAGTAATAAAATCATATAACAGTATTTTTTTTACCTTCATTTATTTTAAATACCATACCAATAGGCCATAAAATATTAGGTACTTAATATTATTTTTAGGTTACACTTTATGCTCAATGCAAATATTATGTTAATTACTTAGTAAATTTAAAGTAACTTTTCATTACTCATACTCTGAAAGTAGGTCTGAAGTTGCCTGAGGGGCCTAATTGAAAGTAAAACTTTCAGCCCTAGGGAGAATCGCTTTCTACTGACAGCTGTCAAATTATAAAAAAAAACAAGTTCTATTTTATTCAACCATGTTCCAACTTTCTAAAGTCTTTCTGACTGCAAAGAGGTCGTTGAACCAAATTCCAACTTTTTATTCAGCAAGTAGGTTGGAAACCCATTACAACGGTAAGAAGTTTAAAAAGTCTAATTAGAGCGCAATGTAAAATTTAAATTTAAATAACATAAAGATAGTATTAAATAAATAATAAATCTTCTAAATTACTTGATTAATATATAGCTTCAACTATTTTTTTAAAATAACATAGATTTGAGCAAACAATTTACCATTTTTTAAATTATGAGAATGAAAACAATGGCTGAATAATGCTGGCGAGCCGTAGCCTGCCAGAGAAAAAGAAAAAAAAAACCAGGAAGGCGGCAATTCAATCTTCATTTTCACTAATTTTTCTTTCATGTTTTTATTTTTACTTTCCTTGTATTCGTAATGAAAAGCACAGTGTTTACCTCGGGTGAAAGTCTTTTAAGTCCCTCAAGCTCCATTGGCGCCCTCGCTTACGCTCTGGCGCCAAACCCGTCTCGGGACTCAAAAAACGTGACTTTCAACACTCAGGTAACAATGTACTATTGTGCTTGTCTTGAGAAAAATAAAACCAATTATTGTAAAATGTCTTTAATCTGAAAATTATAACCAATGATCCGCCAAATTCTTCTGAAGCATTGCAAAATTATTCAATTAAGGTGAATAAAACCCTCATAAAAATGTCACTCGGCCATTCAAAAACGATGAATGTTCCAAAGAATTCCTAATCGACAAAATTCTCTTTAGCATAAAAGGTCTCGCTTGACCACACCCGCATCAAATTAAACCTTGCGTGACCCTTGAATCGGTTTATCTGTTTTGCAGACGGCCAGAAAGCGTGTATCTTCTTTTTTTATTTAAACCCTTACAGCCAGAAGATCTTGATTTTGATGTTTTTTTTACTACAAATGCAAAAAAAACTGTAATCTTTACCGTAGGTACTTTTACCTTAACGTAATAGTATACACTAGACCGTCACAATAAAATAATGTTCCAGAAACTGTTTTTTTTTTTTACATGTTAAAGTTTTGCTAGCTTCGCAGACCCTTTTTCGAACTTATTTGTAAATTGTGTTACAATCTGCACATTTTTCTACCGTCTTCATCAAAAGAAGCAACTACCGATTAACAAATGGATTTAGAAATTTCATAAATCTCTTATTAATCTATGAAATCTCATCTGATAATAAGATCATCATCGATGATAAAACCTACCAAGATTATTGTATCAGGACCTCTAATATTTACAGGATTCTATAGTTTACACTTTTCTCTTTTAATGAGTTCAGTAAACATAATTAAACTGATGTCGCTCCGTTTTTCTTTTATGCATACGGAATCCCAGAAACGTGTCCAAATATGGATTCACGTTGAGGACCGAGTTGTATTGATTCATGAAGTAATAATTGTATTCATGTCACTTAGAATATACATGACATAACTATGTTAATATGATCACAGATATTATGATCATTTCCTTATTTAGCCACGCAAATTACTTCTTAGGTTTCTTTCTATCAGTCTTCTTCGTCGTGTCGATGTTTCCCATTATATTGTTTTACCTATATGTGCTTCTCCCAGAACTGGGCCACACTAATAGCGCTCTCCGTAGCGTCAGTTAAATCCCTCAGCGTGCAGGTGTTAGAGCACTCTGGGCAAGACAGCAAATGAGGCATGGACTGTGGGACTCCGCAGTTGCAGTCTGCATGGTCGGAGTACCCCCATTTTACTAAATTATGCCTGCAGCGGCCCACCTGGCTCCGAAGTCTATTCAGAGACTTCCAGGTTGACCATGGGAGTTGGTTACCCGCTGGAAGTTTTTCTGCCGGCATAACATAATCAATAGGGGGCGGGTATTTTTTAGCCCACAGTTTCTTACGAGCCTCACTAGGATCCTCTTCTGTCAGTGCCTTAGCAGACTGGAGAAAACTATGGCGGCTTTTCAAACGGGCCTGACAGTGATTAGTGTTGTAAAGTGGGTGCCTCGTGTCCGTCTCCTGTTTATTTTTTTCTATTGAGGAGGCGACTTTCCTACGGACCTCTGGGGGAGCTATTCCTGCTAGAGGGTAAAGTGCAGAGAGGGGAGTTGGTTTTAGGCAGCCGGACACAATTCTGCATGTTTCATTGAGTGCTACATCTACTTCACGGGCATGGGCGGATCGATGCCACACTGGGCATGCAAATTCACCAGCCGAGAAGCAGAGAGCTAGTCCAGATGTTCGGAGGACATGAGGGGAGGCACCCCAGCTTGTCGAAGTAAGACGTCGTATTAAATTGTTGCGAGTACCGACTTTTAACTTGGTTTTGATGCAGTGGCTCTTGTAAGTGAGGGAACGGTCTAGAGTTACACCCAAGTAAGTCGGTTGGTCAGTGTGCTCGATGCGAGCTCCACGCCAGGAGATATTTAGTTTGCGACTCGCCTGACTATTACGCAGATGAAAGACGCTGGACAACGTCTTAGATGGATTTGGTCTAAGCGCATTCATTTTATAATACTCGCTGAGGTCATTCAATGCGTTTTGGAGGTTAATCTCAGCTTCCCGGAAAGTAGGTGTTCGTGAGGCCAGGGCTAAATCATCTGCATAAAGAAACCTATCCGTATTGGGTGAACTAGGCTGGTCGTTGGTATAAACGTTAAATAGGAGAGGGGCTAGAACGCTACCCTGTGGAAGACCGTTCTTCAGATTGCGCCATCTGCTTTTGTCCGTTTCCAGTTGAACTTGGAAACGTCGGTTTCTGAGCATTTCGCCCAATACGCTTATAAAAGCCTGGTCATCTGTCAGAGATGTTAATTTGGTGAGGAGCCTTTTGATATTAACTGTATCATATGCCGCTGACAGATCGACCAGAACAACTCCAGTTATTTGCTTTGTTTCATACCCGTCTTCGATATATTGAGTGAGTCGAAGAATTTGCCCTGTGCATGACTTTCCCGGTCTGAATCCAGCCTGCTCTGGGATAAGTTTTGGGTCAATTATGGGCATGAGGCGGTTAAGCAACAGGCGTTCAAATAATTTGTATGTGTGGCACAGTAACGAAATTGGACGATAGCTCTTCGGGTCGTCTGGTGTTTTTCCTGGTTTCAGGAGTGCTATAACCTTTGCTTTTCTCCATTGTTTAGGGAGTTTAGAATCAACAAGGCATGTGTTGTATAGTTCAAGGAGCCAAGTTACCGCAGTGGGGCCGAGGTGCTTTATCTGTTCAACAGTTATATCATCAACTCCTGCCGCTTTTCCGTTTTTCAGCATTTTGATCGCAGAGATGATGTCGGAGATTGTGAAAGGTTTGCTAATTTCTGTTGAATTTTCAGAAGGTTTGGTAGTTTTTGGTAAGATGGGCAATCTGCAAGGTGGTTTACCATTTAGGAGCAGTTGATGAGCAATTTGATTAGCCGTCACTTTAGCTGGGGTTTTGGGCTTTGGGGGATCGTCCGTCAGCTTTCGGAGAGTAGACCAGGCTTTCTTGCTATTTTTGGTAAGATCTATTGTTTTGAGGGTTTCAATCCACTTTTCCTTTCGGCTGGTAGCAACCTTTGCCAGCAGTTCTTCACCGACCTTTATGGTGTCCTGAGAGAAAGGGTCGGACAAAAATAAAGACTGGTAGGTTTCTAGGAGCTTCGATGAATCTGAATCAAGGCCAGGTACATATTGAGAGCGGCAACCTCTAGGAATACATTGACGTGAGACTGTTTTGATGATGTTGACAAAATTATCGTAGTTCTGTGGTTTTGGCTCAATATCAAGCAGTTTCTCATCAATTTGTCTGGAGAAACTTTCCCAGTCAGCTTTGGAAAAGTTAAATCTTCGCCTAAAAGGGACCTCAGTTGGCTTAATAGCTGCCTGAATGCTACACCTGATGGCCCGATGTTGCGTACGGGGGATAGGAGTTTCTACTGATTTAAGACACAGGTAACTGATGTTGTCACTGGTGAATATCAAGTCCGGGTTGTAACCACGTTTCCAACGACCGCTGTTAAAGGATGCCGGGAGCTTAGCATCATGCAGCAGTGAGAGGTTTTCTGCTTCTGCCCAATGTTCAACTGCCAAGCCGTCGTTATTTGTATCCTGGTAACCCCACAAAGTGCTATGGCTATTAAAGTCACCAATAACGATTTTGTTAGGCTGGTCGTAGAAGTTATCTGTGGGACAGAATTGGAATGGCTGGGTCGGGGGCTTATAAATGGAAGAGATAGTACAATCGCCAGTATCTATAGTAAGCATTTCTATAGAGTTTTGTGAGTTACTTGCGGAAGAAACTAAGTTGACGTTAGCCTTCGTGAATATAGCACTGCCGTGCTTATTGTGTGGAATTTCTGCAACTAAAATTAGTCCTGGAATTTGAGGTCTAGGTTGATTGTGGTCACGGTGGGTCTCTTGAACACATAGGATGTCGCAGTGTATATCTTGACATAGGTTTGAGAGAATTTGGGCCTTGTCTGCAGAGAAACCTTCGATGTTAACAGAGACCACGCTCAAAGCAGGCTCGGAGAATTTATGTTTGGGTTGGCTTTGGAAGCTATTTCTATCAGTGACTATATAGGAAGTTTATATACAGCAAGTTGCGAATCGTAGGTAGACAAGTATAGAATCCGTACCGTTCGTAAGTAATCTTGTTTTACTAGGTACCAAGTTTTATGACCACGAATGACATCAAAACTAATTACTTGCATGAGCTGAGCACCCGTGTAGTAATGAGGCAGCAAAAAAATTGGAATACTTTTCAAGCGGCCTTTGATGTTAAACGCCGCAACATTCCACAGAATCGCCGCAAGCAAGAAAACCATTTGGACGATCTTTATGATTTCCCACACCTTGGCGCGATTCGCCACCTACAATTACGGAATTCCATTGAAAAAACGTTGATCGCGTCGAGCGCAAGACGCCATATGGCCGCAGTGGCCGTCAACCATGTCCAAAGACATAAATGGGCACGCTGTCGTCACGTCACAGTCGGAGTGGGCCTGACTGAGCGGGTTGCCTGGTGATGCCGGCACGGCGCGGGCGCAGGCAGCCTTGGCGCGGGCGCGGGGCTTGGGGGGAGAGGCAGGGGCTCCCGCGCAACCTGCCGCGGCTCCGCACCTCCGGCACTCACGCCGCCAGTGCCTCGCCGCGCCTGCGCACTCACGCGCCACTCGCTACCAACACCGACAACACTATCCCGAACAATAACACCAACAGGTGACAGAAGGAACTAGTGAAGTGCCTATAAACGTGTGAATAATAGAACTGTGTACCGAAAAAGTGGTTGAGTTCAGTGGGGAGTACATCTGATAAGGGCATTCACGAGTTAGCGGATATGCAGTTCGGTTATTATAATGATCGCAATCGAAACTTATGACAATCCTGCGACTAGCAGCTACGGTAAGTAAACAACGCCTTTTTATAGTAATTGCTAGTACCTATGCATATACCTACAGCTATTTAACAGACATTTTTATAGTATTTAATTGGTAAACAGGTGCAGCTGATTTTGTGAATGATTCTGTTGTAAGCGAAGGACCGGTTGCCTTGCATAACTTGAGTTTATAGAGTAGTGTGTCATGGGACCTTATATGAGTAAGTGCGAGTCTCCCGCGCCGAAAGTGACAAAGATTACGAAGTAAAGTAATGACATCACCTGTTATGTGTTCGCACTCCACCCACAGCTACCACACGTGTCTATTGCTAATACTTGTAGATTTATTCATATTTAGCTCGGTTTCTTAAAATAACCTAGGTCACACTTTCCATGGAAGTAAGTAAACAGCAATTATTAGGTAAATGACAAACAGTACACGAGTAGCATTGCTTAAAGTTATGTAACGATTATTGGTCGTTTAAATGTATGGGGGCAAGTCACTAGGTAGGCCCAATAGAGATTATAAGAAAACAAAAGTGATATAACTATTATGGTCTCAAAAGAAGTTGAGAATTGAACGAGAAAAATAAGCTCTACATTTTTATCTCGATGCTCTACTTGAACAAATGGCTCTAGATGTTATTCAATAAAAATCCGTGGTTTTATTTAACTGAATTGCGTGGTTTTATTAAGCTGGTTTCACGGATTGCTAATCAACCATGAAAATAATTGACAGTTGTTTTTATTCTAATTTTGCAAACAAATTTTTGAGTTAAGCCTTGCGCACATCTAAGCATTCTGCTGTGGCTATCAGGCTGAGATTCATAGACCGCCCTTTGCTTTACAGCAAAGCAGTCTTCGCAAAGTAAGCTTTGTTTATCGAAGTTTCCTATCAATATTTTGAATAAAGAAGAGCTTGACAGAACTATGAAATATAATTTTGGTTGAAAGTTGAACTTTCCATCAAAGTAAAGTCAAAGTTCGGTCTATGAATCTCGGCCTCAGTGTAACGCCGTCCGCTGTCATATTAGACAGAGTTCCACTGATCGCCACTGCAGAATGTTTAGGGATGTGCGCAAGGCTTTAAACATCTGCCATATATTTTAATGGTAATAATGTACCTATATAAAAATAAGAAACATTTACGCTACATTTCCATGATTTTTCGCGTCAGTAATTTGAATTAATAGATTGAAAATCTATCTAATATCTTCTAATTTTCATCCAATAAACCCAAATTGTATCGTTTGGGATATTATTGTTTTCATATGCGCAGTACTTAACTCATAGTTATTGCAAGAATTCGTGAACCCAATGGATTTTCATAGTACCTATTCCACCACTTATTTTACTTTTTACATCTGTAATTATATGTATTCAGTAACAAGAACATCACCCGGGGTAAGATTTTACAAAAAAACATGCCATAGGCCAGAGACCCAGAAGCTAAAAAGCGGAAGGGTAGAGAAACAGATATTAAGATCCCTACAACCTTCAAGCTCGCATACTTGCCTTGCAGCCTATTTGGCCTTCATCGGCAGGAAAGACATGATCACTGCCACTATAATAAAATGATAAAATATTATAATTATACGATGTGATTAGCCGCGGGTTTTCTTACGAAGTTTTCCTGCACCGTTTGACAACACTGACATTGCAAAGTTCGAAGTTACACACGACCTGATTATTGTGTCCTGTAGCACAAGTTTAATTAAAACCTATTTCAGGCACCAGTCACTCGCAAAACAGGTTCACTTATATGTTATGTATTACACTCAAACCTCAACTCAAACCTATAGTGATACTATCATAATATTATACCTTGTGCATTGTTCCTAGAAATTAAGTTTACCTAGTTTTATGAGAGAAAAAAAATCTATTTTATTAATATTAATTGTGTAACTCCTAGTTAGACCATGGCTCGCACGTGGCCGATTTTTGTAACATGCAGGAGTATGGTCCCGAAGTAAAAAACGACAATTCTGCATTTTTTAACGAACTCCTTGCACATGAAAAATGAGTCATTCTTCTAATGAGATCCAATTAGTTTGAGCACGAAGGTAAGTTTTGCTTACAAAAATCTAGCGTGATACCTTATTATTACATGAAACTACGGCTCGTATGTTTGTGCTTCTAATATAATTATTGAATGTTTGCAAGAGAACTAGCTAGCAAAGGTAGGTAATTAGAATTAATTAGCTTAAGAAATTAATTGCATGAACTGTAATTTTGTTTAGGCTGTGACACAACTGTGACAAAAAGAACAAAATCATGTGTTTGAAAATTTAGTTACTCAGTTTTAATGATTTAACTTTGCAAAATTAAGTTTTAGTACCTTCGTTTAAAATGGGTAAAATTTAATGTGGGCGTCATCGCAGAACGAATAAGTGCATAATACGTACATATGAGAGTGCAGAATTTTATAGCGTTTACTCTGAACTAGTAACGTTCTATTTTATGAGATGCTAGCGGCCTGTCCCGGCTTCGCACGGGTGGTGATTTATTTTTCAACACATGAATATAGTCTATAATACTCAGGGTGAATGTAGCTTTTCAATGGTGAAAGAATTTTTGAAATCGGCACAGTAGTTTTTGAGTTTATTCATACAAAAATACAAATCTTTCCTCTTCATAATATTAATATAGTATAGTTTGATATAGTAAACGTAACCTCCTTAAACCTACACTTACATTATATTTCCCGCATAAAAATAGACACTTTCGTTTTTTAAAAGTCGTAAATTAATCCGCATGAGTGGGTTAAGGCGCTCCTACACAGCGTTTATCTTTTATTGAGTAATGTTTCGCAAGGTGCGCTATGGGTGTTAACCTGCTATCTGCCATTACCTTTGCAATCTAATTTTAGCTTAAGCTTCAAACGACTCAGAGCTCTGAATAAGTAAACTACTGGACAATGGTAACAGTTATTTATAAGTAGCAAGTAGTTTTAAAAATAATCTGCGCTGTTTTTTTGTCTAAATTAAAAAATACCTTTTTAATACAGTTGCTCAAAAAGTGGCGTATTGCAGGGACGTATAGCGTTCGGGATGTGGGCTATTACACACGCGTGCTTTTTTTTTACCATTCCCGCACTAGTGCTTTTTCTTTCCCAACTGTCAAAGTAATGTCTAAAAAGAAAAACCAACCATGAAGTTTTTACTAAAAAAATTCATCGAAGTTTTTATGATTCATGCAAATACGTATTATTTCTAAAAAGAAGCTACTAATTTGTTTCATTAACAGATTTAATGATTTGATTGAATGAGTTATGTTAGGTTTCATTTCATTTCATCTCATTAAATTTCATTTTCAATTCATATCAATAAAAAAAATCTACTGAAGACTTGGCTGTATGGGTATAGTTCCCTTTGCCTTCCAGAATGGGTGAAGAAAAAAAAAAATCTCTGCTTATATTTTACGGTTGGCGCCATTTTTCAGAAATTTTCTTTGCGAGTTTAATTGTTTGTTGCAAAATTAGTAATTTCGACCCTAGTTTTTTTGAATTAACACCACCGGAACTCTAATTGCACTCTAATTGCACAAAATGCTTCGGAGAACATTTTACCGGAAAAGTCAAAAAGTCGCTACATGCATTGCATACATACGACGAACTTATTGCGTGGAGAGAAGAGAAAAAAACAAATGGTATTTTTATTATTTTATTAAATTGCTTAATTTTTTCGCAACTGTATTAAAAATAGTCGTTCAGTACACGTGCGGAACCGTCATTGCAACTTGTTCCGACTGTCAACCCTCGCCTACGGCTCGGGTTCCCGCACTTGTAATGAAATATACTATTGTAGGGCAAAGGCAGATTATGTACTTGGTTACCTACATATTTTTAGTATACTGTTTCCTCAGACTCTGAACCTTCTTGGCATGTTACTTTTATTTTAATTTGGTTTACGCGCTTTACTTTTTTGCATTTTTCATTTCCTCGCTGAGGTGGGATGAAAAGTTACGTGTTGCACTCGAGTGCAAAGATTTTTCACCTCTTGTTCTTTTGATTCCTTCGCTTATGCTCAGAATTTTAATTTTAGTATCATTCGATTGCTCGGTCATCAAAATTGAGCACGCGGTTAAAAAGCATCTTTGCACCGTTGTATATGAACTAACTATTTATAAGAAAACAAAATAATACAGCACAAAAACTCTTTATGATAGACGATCTTTTCTACGTGGATGGCTCAGATTATTAGAGGCAGCGGAGCACGAAGCACGCTACGCAGACGGTTGTAAAAAATAATATAATTTTACACATCACTTTTATTCATTTTGTACCTTTGTTCATCGCATACCTAGCAACTTATTTAGAATATTTCGTAGAAAACTTTAGTATACGCAGGTACCTGCAATGTAGAAACAGGTTTCATTTTGGCAGTCTGGAGCAACGAACGTGCAACCTTCACAATGAAAAATGTATTTCCAAGATAATCTAAAAGAAAAAAAGAAACCTTTTGACATGGGTTTTTTTTATGTTTAACTTCGAATCAGAGTTGTTGTCCTCTGTGTATAATAAACAAATAAAATAAATAATAAATATTGCGGACAGTCCACATCACACTATCTAGCCCCAAACTAAGCGGAGCTTGAAATATGGGAACCAGATAGCTGATATATCTTTACTACACTTTTTTTTTTTTTTGTAAATACAGACTTAGAATACAATATAACACCCAGACAGAGAACAAACATCTATGTTTACCACACAATTATTTGCGCAGTAGGTCGTGGGTCTGTAATTTAAGGCGGCTATAGTTTACGGGCATAAAAGCACCATCTAATTTTTTTTAGTAATTTGTAGATACTTAGATCATAATACTGAATGTAAAATTATGTGTATAATGCACTTTAAACACAGTTTAAAATAAAACAAGATTTTCTTTTGGCTTAATTAAAAACCTAATTAATTGTCATCACTACTGAATCAAAAGCATAATCAAACAAAAAGGTGCCGTATCAGAACATTGCGAGACAAAAAGCCTCTACCAATCATAAACAAACAATGGCCATGCAAAACCAAGTGCTTAGGCTTACATGTCATCAATCCACGTCGAGCGTAGGCGGTGTGAAGTTCACACACTAAACGAATATCTTCCTGCAATTTGTATTCCATTTCTATACAAACTTATTACCTATACTTATGTATTTCTAATAAGTGTGTACTCTGTGTACTTACAGAAGTGTTAATCTTTCTGTTAATATCTTAAACATAACAAAATGACTGTCTCCAATGTTTGCCTGTAATTTTTTATTGTTTTATTAATATAATCTTTGAGTAGCTCAGAACATATGTATATTTGGTATCCAAGCTTGTAAAATAAATAAAATATGATAATAATATATGGAAAATGTAAAAACCTGACTTTGATAATCTTCCAATCACAAATATATACCTATAAAGAAAGAAAAGAAAGAGAAAATATTTATCTGCGAAGCAAATCTTACAATAACATTTTAAACTTAACTACATAATATGACTAAACTACTTATGTGAGCTTTGTGTGTCGCAAAACGGACTGTACTTCAGTTTTATTCCCCACCGAGAACAAATATTTGTGTGGTGAATATAAATGTTTGTTCTCTGGGTGTTATTGTATTCTACGTATGTATTTACAAAAAAAATGTATTTAAGTACTATGTATATCAGTTATCTGGTTCCCATAGTACAAACTCTGCTTAATTTGGGGATAGATAGTGTTGTCTACAATATTTATTTATTATTATTATTTATTCATGATTTCGGGCGTCTGTAAAAAGGTAAATGGCGAAAGTTGACAACATTAGTCATACTATTACTACTACATCCATACAGCACTAGCTGCTTAGTCACCGTGTGTATGGTTTAGTAAAATGATGTGTTCTCCGTTAGAATATTGCGGTAACGGCAAATGCTCCAGGCTTGAGAGGGAGTATCTTAGCTCATGAAATAATATTGTAGTGCCAGAACATTATGTTCAACGGTAGTTGCGCGTTGTGTTTCCGTACCATGTCGAGAGCCAGTGTGTAAGTATAGGTACACTATAGGTTCCTGCGTATACAAAACCCACAAACGCTCCATTTAGTTTGAAATGTAATAATTTCGCAGTTTTTAGTCCACTTTAGAGCTTACCGTTTAGTGATTTCCATGCATAAATTCGATTGTGAAACTTATTGTTTGCACCACTCTCAATACCTTTTCAGATTCAATTCAATTCAAATTATGCGATCGCGATAATATTACCCTGCTCAAAGAAGTACCTATTTAAACGGTTCTTCCTGTATTAATATTTTTAATGATTATTTTGTAACGTACATTAAAATAACAGTATATAGAAACCAAACAGCAAGTTTCCTGTTCATTTTTCGATCAGCGCCCGAAGATGGCACCTTGGTTTACCTATAACTAATTCCAAAGTGAACCTTGTGAATATGCATAAATACCTTTTCATGACCTTGACTTTGATTGAAATACTAGAAAAACGAGGGTTCCTTGTCAGACTTCGAAACCCTAACAAGTGATCACAACAAAAGTAATTTACCTATTGCTAAGTGGTCGTGAAGGCTTGTGAAGGCAACTGTGTAGAATAGTCGCATCGCATACAAATACGATGCCTATTTGTTTACATCCTAACACATTCCAATGACCATTCAAGTCGCACCTACTAGCTACACCACTCATTATTTTAACAAATGCTTTAGACGTACGTTTTCACACCTACTAGCTATATATTTATTTACTTATTTTTATTTCTTACCAAACATTACTTAAATTCCAATTGATAATTTAAAAAAGCAGCCAAGTGCGAGTCGGACTCGCCCATGAAGGGTTCCGTACAAGAACCTTTATATTATGTTACTTGATGTAACATAATAAGGTTCTTGTAGTTCGTCGAAAGGTAAATTGCGGTTTACGGTTTATGACGTATAAAAAAAAAACTACTCACTAGATCTGGTTCAAACCAAAAATCGTTAGAAGTTTACATAGTTATGTACAACATATATTTTTTTTAGTATTATCATTCTCTTACTTTAGAAGTTAGAGGGGGGGGGGACCAACTTTTTTCCACTTTGGAAGTGTCTCTCGCGCAAACTATTCAGTTTAGAAAAAAACTATATTAGAAACCTCAACATCATTTTTGAAGACCTATTCATAGATACCCCACACGTATGGGTTCGATGAAAAAAAAATTTTTGAGTTTCAGTTTCAAGTATGGGGACCCCCGAAATTTATAGTTTTATTTTTATTTTTATGTAAAAATCTTAATGCGGTTCACAGAATACATCTACTCGCCAAGTTCCATCAGTCTAGCTCTTACGGTTTCGGAGAAAAATGGCTGTGACATACGGACGGACGGACAGACAGACAGACAGACAGACAGACAGACATGACGAATCTATAAGGGTTCCGTTTTTGCCATTTGGCTACGGAACCCTAAAAACAACTATAGACCATTAAAATGTTTTCGCATAGTGAGACGATTGCAACTTACTTATATTATTAATACCACTCATCCTACATACTTACTATATAGATATATAGATGAATAGTAATCTACACTAATATATGAGGAAGATAAATGGTTCATAATATGTAACTATTATGCTCAAAAACTACTCGACTGATTTCATAAAAACTCTCACCGTTAGATTATTATTTTTGCGTAAGATAGATTATTTACTAGCGATCCACCTGGCTTCGCACGGGTGTAGTTTTTCAACCCGTGCGAATCTGGGGCGGATCGCTAGTTACTACTTATACTACTAGTAGTTGCTACTTAGTACTTTTATGAGGTATATTTTTTTCCGTTCATGTAATTTTTCAGGATAAAAATTGGCCTAGCTTATCGGTCCAGTGGTTAGAGCGTGATTGAGCCATAAACATTCATCGTAACTTTCGCATTTATATATTTGACTTGCCTCTCATCAGCTCAGTTGGTATATACAGGGTTATTGGTAATTATATAAGAAACCAGTTAAGGGCTCCTTCTTTACACCTTAACAAACAATATTTGTTCTACGACTTTTGCCAAAAATCAATACACTTCCCAAAAAAAATATGTTTTGATGGTGCTCTCTAACACTTTTTAGCTCTGTATAGCGTAGACGCTTCATGGTAATGAATGACCGGTGACTGGAAGCTTGCCGCCCCGCGCCCCGAACCGTGCCACGCCACGGAGCATAGAGTTATAAATTATAATTATTTAGAGTGACAAGTTTGTTATTTTTAGTTTTGTATGGAAAAAAATAATAATGAATTATTGAAAGTCGTAGAACAAAAGTTGTTTGTTAAGATGTACAGAAGTAACTGGTTTCTTATATAATTACCAATAACCCTGTATAGTATTTCTGCCTTCTACTTCTACGCCGTCGTGGGTTCGATCCTCACTGAGAACAAATATTTGTATAGTGAACGTAGTTCTCTATAAGGGTGTCATATTGTATTTTAATGTATATACATATTTACAAAAAATATATTACATCAGTTATCTGGTTTTCATAGTACAAATACTGCTTAATTTGGGGTTAGTATTGTGTGGGTTGTACACAATATTTATTTATTGTATTATTTATAATATTACTAGAATTTGTACTGATAGAATTGCGCTTGGATGTAACGCCAGTAAGTTTTTTGGGAAGATAATTCCCAGCAGTTCAACTGGTAAGACTACTCGGTAAAACTAAGGGGAAGGGAACAGCTCATTATTACATAGGCTCATTATATAAATATATAAAACTCTTACGTTACTGACTGACTGACAATCAACGCACAGCCTAAACCGTAAGTCCTAGAAGCATGAAACTTGGAGGGTATGTTCGTTTTATAGCATAGGGGTGCACTAAGAAAGGAAATTGGAAAATTATTTCCCTAAGCGGAGAAAAAGAGAAAGAAAAATCAACGGGGCTTTACGGCTGCGGGGCGAGCGAAGCCGTGGGCGGCCGCTAGTTACATATATGTAGAGAAATTTAATCTGGAATCAGGATGTATCTACGTCGTTGTAACATAGGTACTAGAAGCCATAACATAATTCAAATCAGCTCACTGTGGGAGGCGGTACCTAATCGACACTCAATAACAATCAGCCCACAGGTAGAGTTCCATACTCAGTACCTACCTAAGGCATACTTAGGTAGGTACTTTACTTATACGTGAGAAAAACAAGCAAATCTTAAAAAAAATTAGGTCGTTTCATTAAATATGAAGTAAATGTTTGTGTGTAAATATTTGTGGATGGGCAGGTCATATAGCTCGAAGAACTGACAGCCGTTGGGGCATAAATGTTCTCGAATGGCAACCACGAACCGGAAGACGAAACGTAGGGCGCCCACCGACCAGATGAACCGACGACATTGTTAAGTATTATATCAGCTATCTGGTTCTCTTAACTTAAACTCTGCTTAATTTGGGGCTAGATAGTGTTGTGTGGATTGTCCAAAACATTTATTTTATTTATTTATTTATCATCATCATCAGCCTGAAGAAGTCCGCTGCTGGACATATGCCTCCCCTATACATTTCCAGGAAGAACGATTCTGAGCCGTTTTGTAAATGCATACTTAGAATACAATATAACTCCCAGACAGAGAACCTCACCACACAAATATTTGTTCTCGGTGGGGATCGAACCAACGACCTACGCCGCAGAAGGCAGAGCTACTACCAACTGAGCTAGGCCAGTCAATGATGTTGATGATTTGTGGATAATTTTCCTTCCTACGCTAATTTTACACCTATGCGTACTGCATACTTATATTTTTATAAGTATAGGAACCTACCATAAACCAAGTGTCCACTTGTAGTGATATAGAGAGACGCTATGACACTATCTCTTGGTAGCCCAAGCAATAAAAATATAGATGTAGGGACACAATTTCGTTATACTTACTTAGGTATCTACATAAAAACACTATACGCGCATAGAGAAGATTGGATAAAACGAAGGAAATAGCCCCGGAAAACAGACCCTGGCGAATGTCGACATAACATAAAATACCAATGACTTACAAGAAATTGTGTTCTTTTTGCAATTTACACATTCCAGTCCCTTGGTAAACCATGCCATCATACTGTTTAAGTACTTAGAAAATTATTAAGTATAATACCTAGAAGACGGAGGATTATTTTCAAAAATATTGGCGTTACATTTATTATCGATACTTCATAGTTACACCTAAAAAATTTCAAAAAATAAAATAAAAAATGGTATTAATGGGCATCGCAGATTATTTGGTGCATGGTGTAACAAATCTTTTATTATAATTATCATTAAATAACTTTTGATTTAATTTGATTAAAGATTTGTTACATCTATAATCAGCAGATAACTAAGTTTGTAACACAAAAACGTGATTCAGAAAACCCGTTCCAAGAACTAAACTCAAAGCCTTGGAAAAGGACATAAATGTACCAGAATGAATCAACTTGCCTAATAGAGAACTCAAGTTAGCCTATTTCAGCACAAATTCCACATTTTATGTATTTTTGTTTACATTTTGACGAAACGTTTGCAAAACGTGACATGATCATATGACCAAGGTTTTAAGATGACGCAAAAGGTGTAAACATATCCTTGGTGTAAACACAAGCACAGAATACCTAATAATTGTCTTCCTTGATAGTCAATTCATAGTGCATTAATATAGATAGGTGCAAGTACCAATATTTTTTTATGGAAACAGCTGGGTATGGAGTAGGTACCTACCTAGCTATTAATACTGTTGTATCGATGCACCAATTTAAAGAGCGACTACCGCCCACGCGATAACCTTCTATTGCTCACGGTACTTACTTCATTCAATTTTATTGTAGTTAGTGGGTATGCTTACGACGACCAAAGAAACGAGGATTATGCACGTAGAACACACTTGGAGAGATTCAGCGTCTCCAAGTAAAATGCGCCGTAATAATGGCAATTAATTTGGCCACAAGTCAAGTGCGCCAAAATGTTCGGTTAGTTCCGATAATATGCTCGATTCCCGCTATGCTCGGATTTTAAAATACCTAACAAAAAGTCCCGCTATGCTTCGAATATATCAGTTCTTCCCTAAACAATGGAAGGTACAGTTCAATAGAAAATTATTTCTAAAATAATTCGCTTATTATAGCTAGCCCAAGCCTACATATTTAAAGGAAAAAAGGTTTGTCAAGTAAAAATCTAATTTCTATTTAATAATTGCGTGTAATTGTTTTGATAAAATATTTAAAATTAAACGATAAAAAACGTTGGGGAAAAAAATTAAAATTAACGATAGAAACAGTCTAACCGACTACAAACCCACAAAAAATGATAATGGTATTTAATTCATGCTTTTATAATTACTTGCAAGCTAGAATAGCCTACCTACACCAAAAACACCATGAAATTGCATATCGCAATTTTATTGTAGGCCATAAAATTATGATATGCCATTTCGTTGTGCATTTACGTAGCTTGTTATTATAAAATGAAATGGAATATTAATTTAGTATCTACAACTTCTACCTAATATAATAAACCCACAAATTTCGAGGTCGAGCTTGAAAATACATTGAAATTGGTATTATGTCTGAAAAAGAGTACCTATATTTTATATAAATAACGTATAGGTACACATTTTTATGTTCATTATTTTATAATAGAAAAAACCCCACACAGGTAATCAAAACCCTCCTAACACAGTGATTTAAGATCCTGCCGAAATCTTGCTTGCAAAGTCTCGAGAGGATTACCAAAGGGATTTAAGTCTCTTCTTTCATTTATTGCTTTGCTTTCTTTTTCAAATAAGTGCGCCTTTGTTTTGCATTACAGGGATTAGGTTATTTTCCTCGACTCTTTTTTTTAAGGAAAACGAAAAATATGTGATTTTATGCCTTTTATTCTTACTAGGACAACATAATAATATCTACCAAGCTAAACGAAACGAGAATCCTACATGGTGTGTAATTGACGTTGCGGCCATGCAAAGCACAAATCCTACGACGAGAATACAGTTTAATTTGTCTGCTGTTTTTTGTATTTATTCTATAAAACAGTCTGTTAAACAGACAAAGAATAGTACATTATTGCAAAGGCAGCGAAATAGGCAATTGCAGGTCGCTTCAATGATACGAGAGAGGCAATTGCCATTCCGGCCGAGGCATATATAGTGCTTTTCTTAAAAAAATGCAAGGAAATAAAAAAGGGACTTTTACATAATAAATTTAATTTTTAGTATCCAAATAACAACGAGCTCCGCTTTACCGCCAATTTTTTTATTTATTTTACAGTTTGTGCCGAAAGGTAAACGTTTCTGTGGCTATACAGCCACGAGAACGCAATGTGTACGATAGATGAAAGAGTTCTAAATTCAAACAGCACACCGTTTCATACAACATTGCCGGAGCGACAACGCGCCGGGAAGTGATTTTGGTTTTTCAGTCTACGTAAATATGATACTTCGCGTGTTCTATATTCAAAAGTAATGACAATATTTCCGCGCATGTTTAAGAAAAGAAAATTAACGAATGCACGGTGCATTCGACGGCACCGTACTTTGACACACACCGTATAACTCGTTGGGTAGTAAACTCATCAATCATCGCAGAAGAGTATACTGTCAGCAATCTGCACTATACTAAAATGTGAGCACCGATACCACTGCTAGAGAGTTTTCACATGCCTATACAGGGTGGAATTTTGTAATGCCACCTGGAATGTCTTAATACTGCAGGAAGAAAATTTTACTCAAAGGAAACTTGGATAGAAAGCAAACTGCATTCAAAGATTTTCGAAAATTCTCTTCTCCCACACCCGGGAATCGAACCGGCTAAAATCTGAAACAATTATTCCCTGTACTTCTATTGTATCGATCGTTAGGGTCAATTATAAGGATGAATTCTCTCTAACAAACATGATAAATTAAATGAAAGGACAACCAGGAAATCTATCTGCAGTATTAAGAGTACTTTCCCTCCGTGGCATTACAAAATTCCACCCTGTATAGTTTAATACTAAGTTAGGATATACATATTTCGTTGGTAAGAAAAGTGTTGTTTTTTCACTAGGATAAAGTTTATATTTTTCCTTTTCTTTCGATTCGATTGACCTCTTGTTTACGTACCTTTTCCTACACTTACCAATATCCAATTATCGTATCCTACAATATTTTCCTTATCCTACTGCCGCGCCGATGTTAAATATTTACCAACTTTTTAATTTGGTACCCCAATCTATTGTACTTCGTTAAAACCAAAATGTTCCTGGAAATATTTTACAATTTTCCTTTAAGATTTCGATTTACGTTCTGGAAAATTTGTCTTGAAAATCGGTTAATTAGGTGCGTAAGATAAACGATCCACAGAGAGCCCACTTCTACGATTAGCACAATTTCCTATGAATACCAACAAGTAAATTAGCACACTGAACAAAATTATGTTTCTTTACAGATGACAACGATGCGTAGTGCCAAAGGAAAAGTGAAAAAACAGACGAGTTGCACAGACAAGGCAAGCTCTTGACGAACGCACCATGGAAGGTGTGCGGGTGACGCACCAAGGGCTGAGGCCCCACTCAGCTGAGGGTTCAGCTGGACGGATCACCCAGGCGGGACTGGCTGCCAGGAGTACAGCCGGCACTGCTGCCAAGGGAATGGCAATCAAGGGCCATGAGGACCTGTGGGTCGAGATCCAGGCGAATACTTTTAAGAATTGGGTGAACGAAACTTTAAAACCTGTTAATATAAAGGTGAGATTGTAAAACAATAACATATCATTCATCAGATCATGAATTTTACGATATAGGTCAATGCTAATATTTTAATTTGGATATTATATAGGTGGTGGACTTAGTAGAAGATTTATGTGACGGCACAGTACTCTGCGCGCTGGTGGAAGCGCTCCAAGGCCGCAGACTTAAAGGATGGAGTCCAAACCCCACCAACCAGCACCATAAGTTAGAAAACGTTACCACCGCGCTCCAAGCCATTGAGGATGATGGCGTCAAATTAGTCAATATTGGTAAGACTTTTTTAAACATCTACGTTCTTAGTTTATTATTTATATTTACAGGATTTATCTTTGTTGCACTGTAAGGTGTTATAATGATTTATTGTGGAAAAGAATCACACAAAAAATTGGTGGGAACTGCTGAACTGAACCTAAGTTTTCTTGTCTCGTAGTTTTTATGATATTTTAAAGTACTGCGGTTGTACTTGTGTGGTGTAATGCGGTTTTATTGAATGAGTACAATTGATTTTGACCTACGGTTCCGTCTTGTTGACCTACAATTTATATCCAAACATCTGAAGGATCCTTTATCTCACACAGTCCATCCTTATTTTCTGAAATCGTTTAGGTATACGTAATGTACTTCACAATCATTGTTTTTTTCTTAGCTCAAACCAAAAGTTTTTTTTACAGGTAATGTAGACATCGTAAATGGCAACCTGAAGTTGATACTGGGATTGATATGGTCACTTATTGTCCGGTACCAGATTGGAAGAAGCAAGTTCCCGCCGAGGTAACTTTTTCACTTTCAAATTGACTTTTTGAGCCGGTTAGTTCTTTATTGGCTTCTTTGTAATAGGTAAGATTTGCTAGATTATACTTTTGCTTATTCTGAAGGTTAAATAATATAAAAAGCTTTTCAATTTTAAATTAATAAAATAGGCATACCCTATTAGAAACACCAAAAGCAATAACCATTGTATCTACTTAGTAAACTAAAGTAAGTTTCTGCCGATGACAATTAAGGAATTTTAGATAAAATGAAAGCATGATACTCCGACAACTCTAGCAAAACTTAAGCAGAATTTTATTCTGCATCTTTCAAACACAAAATTATCGTTACCTAGGGTACTAGTATAGTATTATCTTATCTGTGCCTAGGGTCTAATAGGTATGCATTACACAGTAACAATGGTGTAATTTGTGTGGTGTCTACCCACGTAATGCATTGAGCCTTGGATTCAAACCTAACTGTGTTTAAATAGCTACTAAAAACATTTATTTTTAAGGTCAATAATTAGCGATGCTGCGCTGGCACTGATTCATTTAGCATGCATTGAACTAAATTGCTAGTAACATTGAAAGATTAGTAATGATTAAGAAGTTTCTCTTCTAACCTTCTCACCATCACGCAACGCAAAGCGAGGGCCCGATATTCAAAAATATTTCAGTCTTAATTTCTGAAGAGTAATAAATAAAGAGGAACACAGTTTTATTTGATGGATAACGTTTCTCAAGAGATAGTGAACAGGCACTGTATACAAAATATAGGCTTATAACTTTGATCTTCATTAGACTTCCTGGATATCCCCTCAAATCTACTGGGAAAATCTGGGGAATCCTTCAACGACGCAACAATCATTAGATTCGGCAAAAATCTACATTCAAACGGTTTTGTTCTATAACAGAAAGCTGATGCTATCCTGGCTACAATCAGCTCTACCGGAATGTCGCGTTGGCAACCTGACGACTGACTGGAACACGGGTGTGCTTCTATCGGCTCTGGTAGACTACTGCAAGCCTGGAACATTCCCGGACTGGCGAGAACTAAGTATGTTTTTGTTTTAATATATTCTGCAGGCCAAAATGGAGTGAAAGATGACATGGATTAGAAATGAGTGAATAGAGAAATAACAACTGACAGAGGTGAGTGGAGAAGGGGAACATGTTGTGCACGCAAAATCTATATTTATAAAAGAAAGTCGTGTTAGTTACACTATTTATAACTCAAGAACGGCGGAACCGATTTGGCAGAAAACTAGTGGGGAGGTAGCTTAGAACCGGGAGAAGGACATAGGATACTTTTTATCCCGAAAAAGCAACGGGAACGGGGTGTTACGGAAACGGGCGAGCGAAGCCGCGGGCGGCCACTAGTAAGTAATAAGAGCAGGAAGACTATGTTTTTTTTGTCTGATGCATCATCTTGAAAGTTTTGCAGTGAAGCAATCCAATTAGTTTACGTTACTACCATGCGATGATTGAAAACAATAAATTACGACTACAAGGGAGAAAAGCCCGCACAAGTTTGAAAAGATATACGATAGATATACTATTTCCATCATATTTTCTAAAAAGTGGTTTTCCGCTTTACTCATCTTGTCTAGACAAACAACGATTCTCCCGACTTTAAAAACGCAAACTTTTATTCTTGGAAAGTTTGAAGCAAACGGTGAATGCACTTCCAGACTTACACAGGTAGGTAATATACTGACTGTGCTTATGAGAAGTTATTTGCAAGCAACACGATCAAACTTCATATTATGAACTTGTACTCGTAGGAGTCTGCATTAAATGTGTGCATTCGGGCGTGGTATATTAAAAAATGTAGCCTTAGGTTATTTGTTCTGAGATATGAAATGAACGTGCAAGTGATGTGTTATCAAGAAAACGTGTGATCCTGTCCTATAAAAGTAAATGATTTCATATACATATATCTTTTACTGAAACATGAAACCTCGTAGTTTTTTGTGATCCAAACGTTTGATGTCTAAATTGAAGTGCTTTATTTATTATGTCGTCGATAGGTCTACCTCAGTGATGTAATCGAAGTGACTATTTTTATATATCTATCGGACGATCGCCCACAACATTTCTGATGTACTCTTAGTACTGCTATTGGCATAATGGCATTTGCAACGCACATTATAAATTTGCATCGATGCTGTATCTCTCTGTATCGCCACCATGTCACCATGAGTCATGATGCTGAATAACACCATTTTTTTCCCAGATCGCCATGAAGCCGTTGAAAACTGCCGTCGTGCCATGAAATTGGCTCACAGGGAGCTGGACGTTCCCATGGTCTTGGAACCGGAGTACCTGGCTTCCCCCTGGCTGGATGAGCTGTCCGGCATGACATACTTATCTTACTTCATGAAACAAAACTCTTCTGGAGTCAAGTCCACGCTGGAGTGGGTCAATTCAAGACTTGAACGAGCTATCACCAATTTTACGGTAAGTAAAGCATTTCGAAACAGCCTTGAAACATAAAACTGCTAATTATTTACTGAGAAGCTGAGGACATAGTATAAGAACATACTAGGAGAAGGAACTAAAATCGTCATTGCAATTCATTTTCCTGACAGTTACTTGCTATCTTTGTAATTGTTTCACAATTTTGTTTCGTGGAGCCTCTCTCGCCTGAACAGATAAAGCCTTGCGCACTTATAGATCGCCGGTGATGGTGATCAGTGTATCGTTGTCAAAGTTCACAGTAGTGTGTGATCGCCATCGCAGATGCTAAGATGTGAGCAAGGGTAAGTGTGTGACACTGTTTGTAGATGTATCCGCGAATGAGGTCACTCACTTTTAGTTGAAACCCTACTTCTGCAAATAGCTGGAAGCACCAACATTTTCTATTTATATCCACATTTAAATACGTCACTCGAATATCCATATAAATTCGTAATCAGAGTCGGAAATTCGTGCCTGTATCAACAACCAACGTAGCATTAAACAGTACCGGGAATTTCTAGGAACTCTAACGCCGCCGGCTCAAACCTGTTAGTTATTCAATAATATGCACACGGAAATTGCTAGTCACGGCAAAGGAAATTTTTCAGTTTATTAATCTTTGTCATCAACCAGTGAAATGGAAAAGTAGTTTGTGCTTATATTTTATATTTTAATAAGTTTCATGGACCAACCAGATTTCCTATACATCTGATGTTGAGAGGCTGCCTCTGTCTTTACAAATCAAATTACTTCACAGAGAACGTTTACCGAAGACAAGCCTTATGAGGCATTGCGTCCACCACCCTAACAAAGTTAGACTTCGGTATTGGACGCAATACTGTAGAGGTCACTATCATCATCATCAAGCTATATCAGTCCACTGCTGGACGTAGGTCTCTCCCAAGACGTGCCATTTAGGCCGGTCTTCGGCTCTTCGCCTCCAGTGCTTGCCAGCTACATTTTGCAGATCGTCGCCCCATCTTGCCGGAGGGCGTCCTACACTACGCTTACCTAAACGCGGTCTCCACCCTAGTATTCGTTTGCTCCAACGATTGTCTGTTCTACGGCAAACATGACCGGCCCACTGCCACTTCTAACTGCCTTACTAATCATTTGAGCTATGTCGGCTACCTTGGTTCTCTGTCGGATAACCTCGATCTGGATTTTATCCTTCAGAGAGACTCCGAGCATAACCCTTTTCATAGCTCGCTGAGCAACTTTTAGTCTGTGGACCAACCCTACTGTTATTAGTGTCCATGTTTCAACAGCATAGGTCATTACAGGTAGGACGCACTGGTTGAAGACTTTCGTCTTCAGACATTGTGGGATCGGCCATGAGAAAATCTGACGGAGTTTCCCAAATGCAGCCCGACCCCAGAGGTCACTATACTAGTATTTAAAAAGGTAAATTGTTTCAGACCGATTGGAATGACGGCAGAGTTGGAAACGAGCTGGTCCGGTCATTGGGCGGGCCGGCGTTACCTGCTAGCCGACTAAAGCGGGACCCGGCGCGATGGGAGGAAAACAACCAACATGCCATTGACGCGGCCAAAAAGATTGGTGAGTAGTTGAACCAAATCACTCTAGGTTCTTTTTTTTACGGACGTTAAGCGTTTGGCTGGTATCTGACTGAGAAAAGATGAACTAAAGAAAGCGCGCTGGCTAAGTTCTTAAATTTTTCTCTAGCTAGAATAGCTAGAAGATCAGTGGTTTTACTGTTTTACCACCATCAGCACTATCCGCAGCCTAACTTAACAATAAGTTGGCATAGGTCTCTCTGCTCTTACCATTTCACACAATCGTGGGCTACCCTCATCCATCTGTGGCACACGATGCAATGTATGTTTGTAACATCCTGCATACCTCCGTCATTTATGAACCGATTTAGTAAAATCATTTTTCTGAAAGGTCCACATTCCAGATTTCAGATTGAAATTTCACTAAAAATTGGATAATTGGCCATGAAAACGGTTTCTCAAGTTTTTTAAACTTATATTTTGTTTCCTCTTGTTGGACCTGCCTGTTAAAAATAATCAAACCCAACTTTTACAACTATAGGGGTTCGACCAGTATTATCAGCAAAGGATATGAGTTCAAGCGATGTTGAGCACCTCGGCGTGATGGCTTGGGCTTCCCAGTTTAGGAACATCCCTCCGAGGCCACCAGTCCATGACATGCTGAGACTAGCGTTAGACTCCACTTCTGGTAGAGTTGGGGAAACCGTAAGTATTCAAAAATTTGTATACTCACATTACTCAAGTCTGTTTCTGTTACGTATCAAAAAAAATAGTTTTTTTACATCTAGCATCTGTGCTTGAAACAAGTTCCTACAAAGTAGTAGGTACACAATTGTAGGTATAATATTTTATGCAAAGTTAGTTCATATTCTTCATACAAATATTTTATATTATTTTTTATCTTTGAACTAGTTCCAAAGCACTGACAATTTGTGTACTAAACAAAGAGTTTTTATTCGAGATCTATGTCCCTATGTAAGAAATACTTGGCGTAAAAGCGTGTTTGCTGCTCTGAGCGTACAACGATTTTTTTTAGTTTATAAATTCCTTGGTAGAGTCTGCGCAAGTTATCTTTGCGCATGACAGACGCCGTAAAATGTAAAACAAATGTCTTGAAATAATTTATCAATCACAAATAAGAACTTGCATTAAACGCAATGCAAGTTCGATTTCCCCATTCATTTTGGTATTATTTTGTAGTCAAAATAATAAAAATATCGCCTTTACGAGACTTGGTCCCAATAGAGAACAAGCCAAAAGTGAATTCATTATACTCGTAGCGTGAAGTGTAGGTGCTCGGCAGAGTAAGTTGGGAACAGGAAATTAAATTTTATCTGAAGTTTGCTCAGAAACTAGTAAACTAGCAGGTTTTTAAAAATATACTTCGATTCGATTCCCTCGATGAAAATGCCTTTTCAACCTTAGATTGAAATCAGAAACACTCTCCACCTCCTAGAAAGCACTTCACAAATCACAAAACATATTGTACTCGTTGGTATTATTAAAACGTTTGTGCTCTAGAAGTGGAATTAAGTAAAAAAACTACATTGAAGTTCATGTAGTGTAATCCATATTTCAGACGTACATCAAAGTGGAGAGCATTTCCAATGACATATCAGTGTCCGACGTGAAGGTGTCGATCGTGAACCCCCTCGAGCAGGAGTCGCGGCTGGGCGTGGACGCGCGAGGAGCTGGCGAGTTCGTGCCCGAGCACGCCGGAATGCACGAGATCGTGCTCACTGTTGATGACATTCGGTAAGTCTGACAAATGGAGAGCATCTCAAATGAAATAAACTTATTATAGTAACACTATGAAAATACCAGTGTCTGACGTGAATTGTTTCAAGTAACACAAAATGAGTTTCATTAAAGCACATCTCTATCAGCTTAGTTGAACCAAGGCACTAGAGTCGACCTTATAAGATACATTGACAGATTTTCATAAGGCCGATAATGTATTGGGATAGATGACGTCACTGCTAGGGTGAAAATGCGGTGAAAATAGATAAATTCCATAGCAATCGTGTAATTTTCGTCGCTTTTTGATGTCGCCTCTTGTAATATCATTTGATGAACGATTCCGAGATTAAACCCCAAAATAGCGTAGAAATAAAATCTCACATTATTTCGTGCGGTATTAGTAAACGCCACGCAGAGAATCTACAAACTTTGCGTTTGTGCCGCCTTTTAGGATACCAAATTGCAATGGGTTTTCAGGTCTTCGCCTTATAAATTAAAAAGAAAACTCGTGTCCTAACTGTCGTTATAAAATAGCCTCACATACTATATTGGTGACTGAAATAAGGAAAATCTCTTTTCGAATCTACTGAACATGAACAGTGTATTATCATTTTTTTTAGCCCAAGCCCACAGTAGTAATACAGTAGGTAACGAAGCGAGATCAAGCATTTCTTGACGTCACGTAACTTCAAGTTGTTTATAGCTATTCCCCCTGACCCCATTTCGTAACAGATGTCACATAAATAGTACGCTAAATCCACCATTTATGGGGAGTATATAAATCAGGTGGCTAAGCACCTATAATGAAATTATTACCATTGTTATTACAAGAATATGTAGCATAAAATATTGCGGTTTCATACCAATTATAGCTTTCTGTTATCTTTCATGAGCTTTGCTGATTTGCGCGCTGTAATTACCTGCCATAAAGTGGTAATTTTCAAAGTTACGTCGTTCCATTAAATTATGTTGTTATCTTATTATGTGAATGAAAAACAAAATGTTATACCTACAAGTGCTTGCACACGGTTTTATTTTGGCTAACCCCACATGAAGTGGGATAAGGGTAAGACACGATCGTTTAGTTTTAGTAGGTACCTAACTACTTACATAGCTGTTAGGTATAAGGGCAATATTTTTAATTTACAGATTTTATCCGTCAGATAAAAATATATCTATCTCATTCTTAGGTTTGTCAAAAACATGGTCATTTTTTTATCGACGAATCCGTAAATGGAAAAGTTAGGCCTTAGTTGTTGAGTGGTAGCAAAATCAAGGCAAGCTAAGGTAGGTATAAAAATGCCCCTGGTTTTCACCGGATCCGTATTTAAAAATTAGTATTCATCTAGTCTAGTCAATAATTTATTATTCAATCTGTGTTCATCAGTTCCAACATTTTGTATAAAAAATTTAATAAAACGGAATGATACGCTCTGTAAAAATCATAAAGGTTCAATGAGCTAATATGGCATTTGAGTGAAAGACGAGCTGATTTTAACACTGAAACGTTCAAGGGTCTACCGCCTCGGAATGAAATTCTGACAGTTTGTTAAATTATACTTTTACTTCGTGTAAAGTTCTTATCACGGAATATTAAAATATATTCCGTGATTTCCGTGACACTGCTGAGAAGTTCCTGCCACCATCATCTTTTTTCTATAAAACTGTGGTGGATCCTATGTGAATAACAAATTATTAATTACTGGGAGTGTTATATTTATGAGGACTGTTTGCATGTAGTTTTATATGTGCTTACCATTTATTTGAAATGCAGGGTAGATGGAAGATACTTCTTCAGAGTTTTACCGAGGCTCGTTACAGTGCCGCCCCCGGGCATGGCACCTTGCGCCGCCGGGAGCATCGTCGAAGTACTTGTCAGTGCTACAGGTTAGTTATTGGCACGATTATACTGATTCAGACTTTTCCGCTTTTAACAAGAGTTTAATAAATCGAATAAATTCCAATGCTTTTTACTTAAGCTCATTGCAAATAGAGTTGAGTTATTTCAAGCAAAGCTAGGATTAGCTCGCCCGATTCGCAACTATTTTCATGGCTTAAACGCTACCGCAAAAGACGTAGCATTGAACGATTTGAGGTCGCCGCGTCGGCTCACAGCTTATTCTTTTATCTTCGGTTACCGTAGAGCCCGGCTTATGAATATCGATGACTAGGCTTTATACTACTGAAAGTTAAGGCACCAAAGCGTATAAAAGTGAACTTAAAAAACGCGTACTAAGCCTGAGTAATGTGTAGAAGGGAAGGTGTAAACAATCTGTGTAAACAATGTGTGTGTGAATATTGTTCAAAAAGTGGTTTATTTCAAATAAAAGCTAAGTTTAAATAATGCGTTAAAAACAGGCAATCTACTCCCAACTCAAGAAGAACTAGTCGCATCAGTTTCGCACTAGCGGTCCACGTGCCAAGCGTCAGATCTGCGAACTATTTTCTTTGCGTCTACAGGGGCACCTCGACGGCAAGACATCGACGTAACAGCCCATTCTCCCAGCGGGCGCGCCACGCCACTGCAGGCTCGGCATCCGCCGCCGTCGGCGCCCGGCACCACGGCCTCTAGTGCCACCTTCCAACCTGACGAGGCGGGCACCTGGACCATTGCTATCACTTACAAGGGAGAGCATATTCAGGTAACATAAAGTAATATTCCTCAAAGATGCTGAATCAAAAGTGTATTATTCAGCTACAAATTGGAAAGGGGACGCCTCTCCGCCGACAAAAATAGTCTTCCCCTCTAAGACAATGTCTATGGATTTAAATATGTAAGCCTCTTTGTCAAAACTTCACACCGGCTCTCCCAAGCCCCGCCTGAGCCACGCCGCTGTCTGTTTGTAAAAAAAAAGAGAAAAAAGAAAGACCTTATATTTTAGACTAGTTCTGAATAGTCTTGTTAGCCAAAAGCCTGAGTTTCATTTTGGGACAGAGGTAAAACATTCATTTTCTCGTCGTAATAACAAGATGATCGCTAAAGGTCGTCAAACAAAAGGGACTTCAAAATTTACTACATAATTGTATCTATACAGAATGTCAATAGAGAATTAAGGAAGATACATAAACGAAAATTACATTACATACAAAATACTCCATCTGCAACATTTTGAACTAAGCGAGCGTAGTAATGAAGTTTCCTTTGTCAGTTTCCCATTTTCCAGTTGAGTATTGGCAACGTTGATTAGTTTTGAAGTTTATCTTCACAACCTTTTTGTGACTGATCCAGTGAATGTTGAGCATAAAAATACGGTTATTTTCCACACTGCAGCTGAGAGCTGTGAAGCAAAAAACAACAACTAAAGTACGAAACAAAATAAGAGAGCATTTGTCGCGTCCCGCCTGCGATGCTTGCCTATTGAAATGTTATTCAACAATCAATGCAAATTGGAAGCTTGCAAAGTTGAACTTTTTAGTATGTTTTGCGACTGTGGAGATAACTAAAATAGCCAAGCCTGACTGTCGCTTTGAAATTGGGCATAGCGTTTGATAGTGAAAAGTTTTTATACGACAGCACCAATTAAACGCAACCCAATATTTACTCCACTGCTGTTGTACTCGCCATTAGTTTTATGAAACAAAAATTGGAGCGCATTTCCCACAGTTATCTGTAATAATTTGAATGTATTTATTTGTCAATAACATGACAATACCAATTGTTTCTCCAGGGAGGCCCGTTTACTTGCGAGGTTTTCGACCCAGCCGGAGTCCGGCTTAGTCAAGGAGCACTTGATGGTGCAGAGCCCTTAAAGCCTCACTCCTTCGAGCTGGACACCAGCGGCTGCGGCGTCAAGGGAGACTTGCAGTTAGACATTGTCCACGACAAGCGCAGTGTCATGTGCGCCTTAGAAAAATTATCTGCTACGAAGTACCGCGCTACTTTCATGCCCAAAGCACCTGGAAAACATAGGGTGAGCACACAAATTCGTTGTGTAAGAATAAAAAGGTTTGATTCTGTGCAAAATTAAAAACATGTTTTTAATTTTAATTGACACCGGGTCAATTCACGGATGAATAATCGGCCAATCAATTATTTGGCAGTTGTTTATCTCAAATTTTGCAAGTACCTAAAATTTATGAATAGTTAATTACTAACTCACTCAAAACTCTCATTTTGAAACCTTCAATGAAAGTAACGGATAGTTTAAGTAGTACTTACCTAGTTATACTTTCTTATGAAATAAATCAATAAAGGTGCTTGTAGCTCAATCACTGATCGCAACCACAGCTACGAGATTTCTTCACCAGGAAATGAGCTAATATTTTTGTGTTTTTATTCATAGAACTGTAACGCTGTTGTTAATATTCCAGCTATATATTTACTTTAACGGGTACGATGTCCACGGTTCGCCGCACATGTTTCGAGTGGGGTCGCGGTCTAAGAAGCCCCGTGACAGTTCCAGCCCGGCCCCGGCGTACGCCAGGATTTCTAGCCCAGGTATTATTACCGAAAATGTTTTCTGTTTCGTATATAAATAAAAGTTTTATAAATAACCAATGAAAATATTTTCCGTTCATTTCAGTTACACGGTTGAGATCTGAAAGCCCGATGAATCAGTACAATTTGTACGATTCAAACACAACAAAGCACAACACGAGCTCAATCGATCGACGAGACGAACGACGTGACTCGAGCGATTATTACAAATCCTCCTTCGGTTCCGATATCAAAGATAAAAGTTACGATATCGTCGACTCCGCGTACTCAACCTCGAGAGTCAAAAAGGATACGCTTAATACTAGATATGGTTCGGAAAGTCCTTTGAATAGGACGGCGAGCCCGATAACTACCAAACATTTGGGGAACGGGTCTCGCTTAGACGTCAATAGGTCTTCGAGTCCGTTTAGAGCAACCAGTCCTTACAGAGCAACGAGTCCTTACCGAGCTACCAGTCCAGTGGGGCGGACATCGAGTCCGCTCACTAGAAAAGATAGTCCTTTGAATAGAACAGCGAGTCCAATTAACAGGTACGTTGAAAAGCTGACACGCTGGCTCTGAATTTGTATCGTCACAGAACGCTCTATACATTGGTTGGTCTTAATAATATTTTCCCGGGCGTGAAGAGAAAATGGGCCATGAACGCTTAAATCAATTTTCAATCAAGCTCTCAATAGGGAGTCTATAGCGGGCCTGTGAATGCGAACCTATTTTTGTTTTGATGAGGGATTTTGTGCTCGCAAAGTGCTTAATGCAGGTTTCGAGTACGCTATTCATATTAATTAGCCTTTGTAATATTAATTTAGGAGGCTATTTGGCTTAAGCACATTATGAATACATAGCCACCATAGTACTTAGTTACTTGTTCAATTAAGTGCTTACATCGTTACTAGTAGGCTTAGTCTAGTTTATATTTTGGATGCACCCTTCTTGTAATAGTAGCAAAATATGAATGAGAAGTAATTTTAACCGATTAAAAGATGTCCAAGATAAAACTTCACTTACCTTTATTCGTACGCATTTATTTGGACAGTTCTATGATTTCTATGAACGTCATAATTATAGCCTTAAGCAAACCTTATATTTGGAAACCATAATATCTGATGAAATTCTTATACTTAACAAAAAAATATATTTAATCATAATATAACAACTCTTTATCAAAACACCCTTAAACCAAACTAACATTTATTGAACAAACACACACAAATGTCCGTTATCAAAAATGATTTTTGTCTAGCCTGTAAAACAACCTAGGTTTTAGAGGCTTAGCGATAAAAATATATTATAATCTTACAGAGTTAGTAGTCCGATAGAGCGGTACAGCCCCGTCACTACAACCAAACGCGTGGTGGAAAAGCGTTCAAACTACAAGTACAGCTCGTTCAGTGGCTCTCAAGACAACCTCGACCAGAGCAGTCCATTGTCTTCGCTAGAAGCTGACCGAGGGACAAGAAGACTAGGAAGTCCTAGTAAGTTTCATCTCGTTAAGATCTGCTTTGATCCATTTCAAAAGGTTCCTATTAAGAACTTCAAATGAAATGCCAAGTTGCCTGCTTTTGACACATGTTTCCATTCAGCAAAAGTTGAATGAGTATTTTGAATATTATTTTGTTGAAATGATGCTAAGCATATAATAATTTCACGTTGATATAAGGTTGCAGGATGAACTAGACGACATGACATTATCGAATATTGTTTTTAATAATTGTTACATTTAAATTAATATTTTTGTAATAAAATTCCTGAAATCAAATCGAATATTTGCTTCAGATACGGGAGATCCCGGTGGGAAAGCTTTTAGCCCTAGAAGAGATTCATGGGACGCCGTTGAAAAAACCCGGCAAATGATGAGCGTGTAAGTAACTTTTTATCAATTTTCAGATAATAAAGGCAGACAATGCCAATGGGCCGAACATAAACTCATATAATCATTCTTAATGACACTTTTTAATGGCTTGCTAAAAATGACGTCACTATCATTTCAACAAATCCTGAATAATTTATTTTTATTAGATTTCATCATTTTCATCACTATGGTCCATTTCCATCAAAAGTACAAGATTTTTGAAAAAAATAGATGTGCTGTTATTGTTTTCTTATAAATCGAGGGTATGACTCCTTTCACGACTTTTCTCTAACTCTCGTGGTTTCGGACTTGGCCATCACCACCCTTCTCAAAAACCACCCTGTAGATGGCAACCGACTTATCAGTCTGCTAAGCTAAATTACTGCTATAGGACCATTAATAATATGCCAGTTAATTTTATATTATTTTTGAAATATTATTTTAAGGCTCCGGGTTGGTTTTCCCATCTACGGAATAACGCTATTCGTTGGAAAAAAACAATTAACAATTTCTGTCTTTGTTTTTGACAAGCCTAAAAATGAGATGGCTATATTTATATATATATATTTGTGTGAATTGTCCACAATATTTATATATATATTTTTATTTGACGGATATTTTTGTATGAAGTTTGAAAGATAACTGTAAATAATTATATGTTTAAAAAACTTGAGAAACCGACTTCATTGACAAACGGCTAAACCGATTTTAATCAAATTTGTTTGGGACAATCTGGACGTAAGAATAACCAAATAAAAAAAATAATTTTCTGAATCGGTTCATAAATGACGGAGGCATGCAGTTACAAACATTAAAAAAATTATTAAAAAAAAATGGCAACACCGATTTTAATAAAATTAAAATGGGATCAATCTGGAAGCAGTACCTTTCAGATAAAAAAATATTTTTTCAAATCGGCTCACAAATGACGAAGTTATGCGGTAACAAACATTAAAATAAAAAATAAAAAAAAAATAAAAAAAAATAAAAAAAAAATAAAAAAAAAACATACAACCGAATTGAGAACCTCCTCCTTTTTGATTGGAAGTCGGTTAAAAATAACGATACCATCTGCCTTTTAAGGGGCTAGATAGTGGCATTCTTCACAATGTTTGCTAACATTTATTTATCATGAAACCTATCCGTAGATTGGAGCCCGTCCCGACGGACCGATTCGGGAATACCCTGGAGAGAGAGACGAAAAGGAACACGCAACTGAATAAATTCAGCGATTTGTCGAGAGACTCCTTCAATCGACAGCTGGATCGGTTGGCCGATGACCGAGACTCCGACACTTATACCAGTCGAGTAAGTCTAAAAACTATGAACCAAAAAATAATGCACTTTTTAGACTTCGTATTTTTGTTGTTGGTGCAAGTGTACGAAGTTTGAAGATACTGAGAGATACAGTGCAGCTGTTTTATTTAAAAACCATTTATTTTTCTTCTAAATAATTATTACGTATAGTGGGATACACCTCAAGCTATATACCCAAACACAAAGAAAAATGACGCTTACTGCAACGACATAAGAGCTAGCAGTGTGTAGTCTGATGCGTATCCTTGTGTACATGCCTCGTAGACGTCCTACGAGATTTGAGGCCTCACAGCTCAGTATGGTAGCTTCTGCGGTGTAAGTTGCGGGTTCGATCCCTGTCGAGGACAGTAATTTGTGTGATGTAAATATAAGTTTGTTCTGCACAAGCTTAGTCTAATTAATGCTCTATGAAATGTCCAAAATAGTAATTTATGAGTATAACATACTTCTTAAATTTCGTAGAACATGACTGTTTTGTATAATCTTGTAAATAATATCCAATTAAAATGTATGAGACGATAACGGGAGAAAATATTAATTGGAGTACGTTAGGAAACGTGGGTACTTGTTGTCTCAAGGCTTTGCGTAACGAGACTGTTTTGATAGGTACTTAAGTTTCGTATTTTCTGTAATCTTCAAAATAAGCTTTTATAAGAAAATTAGGCTAACCAGTTCAAGGCAACTTACCACATATTATTCAGATCAATTAATCTTCTATTTATTGTAGTCGTAAAGCATCTTGTTATAGATAGTAGAAGAGTTTATTAGATGCTTCTCAGAATATGATTACGAACAAATTACATAATGCAATCTCGTGTCACAAAAAAATATGGATTTTTTGTAATATACCTAATAGCTAAACATTTGGCTGCCATAACCCTTGATGGAAAGTGATGATGCAGCCTAATTGTTTTTCTATTATCCCAAAAGTGAATTCAAGTGTGATTTAAACCTTCCTAATGATACGGAGATGCTCAAAATAATACAGTATTAGTTCGTATTCAATTAATTCTGTTAGTCCGTTAGAGACCAAAGTTTGCATGTCGCACCAGCTTGTTACACCGTCATCTGGGTCACAAGGGCCCTTTGAATGATAACTTGCCAAGAACCGGGAACTATGTAAACTGCAGGGCGTGACTTTCATGGCTGCCGTGATTACGAAAACAGGGCACCACAGGACGTCTTATAACAGATCTTCTTCACGCCTGTTTTCAAACCAGTTTGCAGGACTAATATATTTTATACTATTTTGAATTTGGAACAGATTTTACAGGCATTGTATTATACACAATGCCAATGTGATTCTCACTCGAAAAATGCACACCTTCTTCTTCCTGCCCTTATCCTACTTTATGTGGGTTCGGCACAATATTGTTTCCTCTTCCCTTCTCCTCTATCAGCCATCAATTAAGGTTTCGAAAAAAAAAATTACTCGTAAAGAAGTATATGGCCCCATGCGACGCCAAAAAAAACAACGGTTCCTTAAATTGATTTTCTCTATCTTTTATAATTTCCGACTTCCCATCTAAGCAGTTTTGAAACACCTTTTTATACAAAACACACAAATACAGTATTTTTACAAAATTTCCAGCCTGATAACCTCCACCTCCTGCACACATAAATAAGGACCGCTCCATCCTTTTTTGTGCCGCTGCCATTTAGATTTCTTTTATCAGCGTGCGCTGATTACAGTCTATCACTCCCCCATTCGCGGGATGGGACGGCGGAAGTTCCTGTGGACGCACATTGTTTCGCCCATTAGTTTAACGTCCACATACCTAATACTGTGACCCAAATACTTTGTTCCTGTGGTTCACTTTCATCCGTTAGACAAAATAGTTAATGACCCGTTTTCCTTTTATCTTTTAAGTGGTAGAGATTGAAGGTTTGCTATTGTAGAATAGAAAACGATGAAGTTTTCATGATGATTAAAATATTCTCGGTTTAGCATCCAAGACTTGTGGGTAGCAGCAATTATTGAACGTTGCACTATATTTTAATAGTAGTGTGAACTTTTGAACTTGTGAACTTTGTGAAGTAGACGGTATTATTACTAATGAGCATGTAAATTATGTCATTTGATACAATAGGTAGATACCCAAGATATTACTCGTCTTACCATGATAGTTTCAAAAGTTATATTACTCGTCTTTCTTTGAACCACTTTGCTCAAAAGCCCTTTGAAATATCTCAAAGCAGACAAAGAACTCAATCGTCCTATTAAAGGATTTGTTTGCGTTTTTTTGTGTCTGTAACATTTTTTCTCCACAGCATGAAGTGAAACGCGAAGTTCGAGAGAGCTCGTACATAGTCCGCGACTCTTCATACAGCAGTGTGGAGGAAAGCAAACAACAACAGCAGTCTTTTTTATCCAATAGGCCCCCCCGCGACCCTAACGGGGGGGCCCGCACTGAAACGGACGCAGCACACGAACGTTTCAGGTATAATAACTAAACTAAAGGCCTGCGCACATCTTGGCGATAGCGTTAGCGTCAAAAAGGTAAAGTTTTTAATTTTTTGATCCATAAAGGACTTCTTGTTCTTATTGTGTCACTGGTTCTTTCAAACCAGTGCGGTGAAAGGATTTCAAGTGCAGCTCAGAGAGGCAAAAGGACATAAAGGACTGTATGCTTTTCATCATATCATTATATTGACTGATTCTAGAATAGTACATTGTTACCTGAGTGTTGAAAGTCACGTTTTTTGAGTCCCGAGACGGGTTTGGCGCCAGAGCGTTAGCGAGGGCGCCAATGGAGCTTGAGGGACTCAAAAGACTTTCACCCGAGGTAAACACTGTGCTTTTCATTACGAATACAAGGAAAGTAAAAATAAAAACATGAAAGAAAAATTAGTGAAAATGAAGATTGAATTGCCGCCTTCCCGGTTTTTTTTTCTTTTTCTCTGGCGGGCCTTCGGCTTCGGCTCGCCAGCATTATTCAGCCATTATTTTCATTTTCATAATTTAAATCTATGTTATTTTAAATAAATAGTTGAAGCTATACACTAATCAAGTAATTTAGAAGATATATTATTTATTTAATACCATCTTTATGTTATTTAAATTTAAATATTACATTGCGCTCTAATTAGACTTTTTAAACTTCTTACCGTTGTAATGGGTTTCCAACCTACTTGCTGAATAAAAAGTTGGAATTTGGTTGAACAACCTCCTTGCAGTTAGAAAGACTTTAGAAAGTTGGAACATGGTTGAATAAAATAGAACTTGTTTTTTTTTATAATTTGACAGCTGTCAGTAGAAAGCGATTCTCCCTAGGGCTGAAAGTTTTACTTTCAATTAGGCCCTTCAGGCAACTTCAGACCTACTTTCAGAGTATGAGTAATGAAAAGAAATTTAAAGTGTTCCACATTTTCAATCTCTCAGTTTCAGTAATTTGCCTGAGTGTAGAATAATGGTGAATTCGTATTCTTATCTTTAAGAATGCTCGTAATTTTATTAACGTAATTTAAATGTTACCAGCAAGAATACTATTTAGCCGTTCGATATAACTTAGGTACTCGCAGTCTTGAATAAATTTGTGCGAAATGTGTACCCCGAGACCACATAATTTCCTGATAATAAGTGCAAAAGTGTCTGTGGAAGCGCGGATATTATGTTCAACTCTACTTTTTTAACTCCAGAATGGAGCTTCATCCCGCTATTTTGTTGCAGACCAATGCAAAGGGATAACAATAGAGGTGCCAGAGGAATTATCGTAAAACCCACGTACAAAGGAGTAGTCGGCAAACCTGTGGAGTTTATAGGTAAGTTACGATCTATGCTATGTACTCGTAATTCTATCTTGGAAATAGGTACTAGCAAGTTTAGTGAGAAATGTATTTGCTATCCTGAAATTATACCCTACCTGTTTCTCCTGTTTCAAGGAATCTCTCCTCGGGTTTACATGGTTATGAATAGGGTTCGTATTTGATATAATTTTGTAAGTTGAGTTGAAGGTCATTTATCTACATACATACGTCTGATATAATTAGATACGAGTAGGTTCTTCAATATTTCTCTGGTTCGGTTTGTAAAGTAAAATGGTCTAAGGGCTGTTTTAAGGATTGCTAATCGACAAATTAAACATTGACAGCTGTTTAACTAAATTTTTTCTTAGTAAAAGTTTGAAACTAGACCTAAGTTGCGTATTTTATTAGATTTGGCTCTTTTTGTGTTTCGTTCTCTTCAATCTTTTCATGACATCATGTCTTATCAGAGGTACAGTAATAAAATCAAAGTCTGTTGATTTTATTCAAATTTAATTATTTATATATTCAATGGTATTGACAAGGATTAGTTTGAAACGTCTCAAAGCTAGGTGAGTCAAGGTGCCAGGTCCACGTGACCAAGCCTAGAAGAAGAAGTACAGGCAACAAACTACGGCTTGGCTTACGTTTGTTGGTATTTGTTTGAAAAGTTGTCATTTCAATGTGTGTTTCGTTTTGGTAATAGTGGACGGCAGTACAGCTGGGGCCGGTCACTTGGAGCTGGAAGTGTCTGGAGGAAACGGTACCTTGGTCCCAAGCTCAGTGCGGGCACTCGGCGGCCATCGCTACGCAGCCGCGTTTGTACCGAAGATCTCGCGCCCTCACACTGTGCGTGTCACTTTCAACGACGAACATGTACCAGGTAAGTCCAAAAAGGATTGAAAGTATTTGAACTGTAGAGGTGCAGTTCGTTGTAGCTGCTTTGATGAATCGGGCCTTCAGTGACAACGCAACGCGTCACGCGCATATATCGCATGTACCTGCACCTATTTCTAGATGATTTGTACAGCGTCAAATGTATTTAGGTGGCATGCGGAGACGTATCGACCGTATCGACAACGGCGAATATTTATTCTCACCAATGCGCTCACTGTTTTTATATGGAGCTATGAGAATTTTCAACATATAGTTACTCCATTAAAAACTAGGAAAACGGAGTCGCATTACTTAAAAAATTATTTGTCGCAGACAAAGAAACAATTACAAAACTAAACATTGACGCGATGTTTCTTGTAAAAAGTGGCGTTTAGTCCCTTTAAAGCGCTATCGCGTAATTAAAATCGTGTAATTGCTCCTAAGCGTGCTTTTGCATGTAGTTTCAAAAAGGCTGAACCTCGCAACATTATCTGCGCTTTTCCTCAGCACGCCTCGCTCTCGCAAATTGTATGTGATTGCGAAAACAAAGGCAAGCTTGCTCCACATCGCGATACAAACATCCTCTGAGTTCAGTGCCACAAGTCTGAGGTTTTTAAACCAAAAAAGCGAAGCCTTGCCTTGCGCACATTTAAGTGTTCTGTGGTGGCGATCAGTAAAACGCTGTCAAATATGACAGCAATATTTGACAGTGTTTCACTGATCGCCACCGCAAAACGCTTAGATGTGAGCAATTAAGGCCTTAGTGTGTGCCTCGTAGCTCTGATTTTTGTTATTGTTCGAGAACTCAATATCTGAGATGATTTTTCTGCAAGTTAATTTTGGACTTGGGGTAAACAAATCAAAATTGAAACTCTGGAATAAAGTATTCCTACACTTGCTGCGCTTTAAACTATCATTCTTGAGCCTTTTGAAGAGGCTATTATAAGTAAGCTTAGGAGTTGGAATTTATTTCTGTTTTCTTAGTATAACGCAAACAAACAGGTTCTTTGTCCAGTGAGTACCTAATAATGAAGATTTAATGCAGTTTGGTTTCCATTGTTACTTTTTCAAGTCCGAAATAAGCCTCAAAGTAGTAGAGATTTTTGTGAATGGCTCGTCCGGGGAAGCACTACCACCTTGCTTATTTCTGCCGTAAAGCAGCGTCACTGTGTTTCGATTTGAAAGTTTGAAAGGCGTAGGTGAATTTACTAGCACGTGAGGCGATATGCCTCAAGTTGATGGGCACAGAGCAGTGCATCGTAGGACACGTTCTGACGTGCGTGACTTTACGAGGCAATGCTCTGTTATAGACGATGGTTACCACACACATAGGTAACATCAGTTGGGACATACCTATGCTTGTTCCATCAACGAGATGTAAAAAAAAAGTGTCATTTTACTTTATTAAATTTTATAACTTTTTGTACACAAGGATACACAGTTCAAATGAAATGAAATGAAATGAAATATTTTATTTCATTTCATTCAAGTCAATATCAAGTTACATAAAGACAAAGAAAAATGACGCTCACCACAAAGACATGAGAGCTAGCAGTGTACAGTTTGATGCGTATCCTTGTGTAGGTACCTACACCATTGAAGCAAAATAACGAACAAAGATAACTTTTTTACAAGTGCACCAGTGATGACAAACTTCTTCAAAGAAATATGACCGTTTAAATGCTTTTTCTCGTCTAATTTAAAACCACTGTCTGCCATTCCGTGTTGCTTTGTATCTCACTCGGAAAATGGCTACAAAAGTTTTATTGCACGACATTTTCACAATTTCAAAGTGGCATCTTCGTTCTTTAAAATAAAGGTTAAAACTTGCGATTACGATATTGCTTTTAAACTTGATAATAAGCTGGTAATAAAATATAAGAACGGGAAAAAATTACGTAATAGGATAGAATCACTCTCGTTTGTATCATACTTAGTTGTGCACGTCTTCTTCTAAACAACTTTCTTATAAATCCAAAGGCAATGCCATTAATACACCATAAAATCGTAACACATGGGCATTTCAATCGAATTCTAAGCTTTCGAATTCGAATTCTAATTTACACTCGTTCCAAATCCAAACTAGCTTCCTAGCATAATTACCTAACAGCCAGTTTCATTCGTGCGTGAAGATGCGGGAGTTTTATATTTTTGTTGTCTCGGCTGGTGCATTAAATGTTATCTACCACAAACAGCAGCAGCACAACCCCCTGGCGTATAGAAAGTGCATTCACGTCGTTATCACGATGCGTGTAATGCTATGATTGTGAGTAGAAAGAAATTTCATTGGCTCCGGGTTAACCGAGCATGCTCATAAAGTGACAGCAGCCTGTATTTATCTGTAATTTACCTGTAACGTTGCTTTCCAAGATGTAGGACTGAACAACGTGCAACATGCTTTTAAGCCTAAAGGAGGTTTATTTTTATTCAG
The DNA here is from genome assembly GCA_939531255.2 of Thera britannica. Taxonomy (NCBI): domain Eukaryota; kingdom Metazoa; phylum Arthropoda; class Insecta; order Lepidoptera; family Geometridae; genus Thera; species Thera britannica. The sequence continues at coordinate 6,845,703 of OW618048.2, forward strand.
CTTTATGCTATATCTTGGTACATCTTGAAGGAAAGTTTAAATAACATTACGTGAATGAAATACTTTAAAATTTATAAAGTCATAGAACTATCTTATCGCCGGACCTGTGAAACACCCCTTTCAGTTTTAGGGATATTATGTTACACCCTGTATGATTTGCAAAACTTTTCACGAAAATTTCCAATGGTTAATACATTTTTCATCTGCCTACCGTTCAGCGCGAGTGTGGTGTGTTTTTGGTGCTATAGGAATGGTAATGGTTTTTCTTTGAGAATATAGTGAAAGTTAAATCTGCTATGTATCTTTGCTTTCTTACATAAGATTTGTTAATTTCGTCATTTATATCGTCTCCCTTCTAAAATATCAGTCGTTGATTTTAAGTTTAGCATAATTATTTTATTTAAACAGTGTTTTTGCCTATCCATAATTTTAAATGTGATCCAACGGTAAGGACCATATGCAGAAACAAGCATAATTATGTACAACTTTTGTCACTTTTCAATAGAGAGCTATCAAAATATCTGTGCTTGAGGCTCGGCTCCGACTCAAGCATTGTTTTTAGCATACGACCCTAAAGTAGGATATACAAAAAGAGATTTTCTAGAAAATACGCCTTGAATTATTAACAGCTGACCTAGTTTAGTAATTAAGTTTAATGGGGTGGTACGCTGCCGTGGAAAACATTTTTTCCGCTCGCTTTCTAGCCACAGTTAAACATAATTAAAGTTAATATTAGATAAGTAAATGATTTGTTTTCGGTTAGGTATATCACACGAGAATATTCACAGTTTTTCTAATAAGAGGGTCGGCACTTACAGATAGGCTATAACATGGTTTTATAGGTACTACAACATGATACTTACCAAATACTAACTAACATACCTAAAACTGGGATGAAGTAAACTTAATTAGGCGTAAGCGAATATCAGAAATCGTGTTGGTGTATTCATAGTTAATGTAGTCAAAACCAACGCAACGTGACTGACTAGCCGACCGCTTTAGCTTCCACTACCAGTATAGTAGGCTCTCAAATTCCACACCGCCATTTTGAATACCACAGTGACGTCACGCAGGTGGGCGCGAGTGACTGCGCCAGCGCACCTCACTGACATTTGTGTCGCGCCCGCGTCCGTTTGAGGCTCTGCCTCAGAGTTACAAAAATGCAATTTCGACGCTTATTCTTCCGCATATGTTGTAAATACTGAAGTAGAGTGTCTCGCTGGTCTTTGGATCAATAAGAACAGTTGAGCCGCTTTACGGCTTCATTTTGTGCAGTGAGTGATATCCGAAAGTGTTATTGTGATTTCTTTTCCCTTGTCTGGTAAAGTGTCCTAGATAGCTGTCACTTTTGGGACACGAGATTGTCTCCGGAGGCCGTATCGCCCTCGTTAAGTGAGTGTATTTGCATACATTGTATTTCCACATCCGGATACTGGTCACCTAGGTATATATAATATTTAATAAGGTGGGCGAGACACGTCATTTGGCTTGCGAAGCCTTTTTTGGCGAGGTGGTTTTAATTTCCGAAACTGGATATCTTCAAACATTGACATACCACGGATTGACAGATAGGGCCTTACCCATATTTATCTAATATTGTCATACCAGTGTGATGATGGCAAATAAATTCCTCGACCAAAAGAAGTTTTTACTTTATCTATACTACCTACCTATTTGCGCATATAATTCTTGGTTTTCGATGAATTATGTTTTGTAATACCTGCTTACAAAACGAATTAGACGATTAGCTAATAAATTAAGTAATGAACTCGTCGGTATAATTCTTCGTATTCTACGAAGCCTAGGTATCAACAATGAGTGTGCTATTAGGCAGGTACTTTACGGACATCCTGAATCTAGGGTATGGTTTTGCACGACTGACTAACTACACATACAACCCGTGCGTTGAACTCTTTTGTAAGGGCCGCGTCTCACACACACACACCCTCTTTTATAAACACGCTTGGCAAACTAAACTGTACTTTATCACTATGTAGGTTAATGGTTATTATCAAAAATGTAAACTTGCAATGCTCAGCTCAGATAGCGGATATTGTAAGGTTTTTATGGCTCTCATCGCACCCAATCGCCGGTGCCAGACAATATAGCGTGACCAGCACAATAATTGCTGCAAAAATTGTGTCTTAATTTAACCTACTAATAATAATACGAAAGTTTAGTAAGATGTTTGTTTGTAGCTCAAGTTGATTTAGATGAAATTCATTTTACATTTTTAACCCACTAAACTGTTGGCTTTGCTGGTCCCAGCAAAAAATAGAACTCCTCCATCTCTTACCGTGGAGATTAATATCATAAGAACCAACTAAGGTTAAATCTGGAAATAGACATCAGGGCGTCAGACAAAATGTCCATGATAGGTTTATGCTCAGCAGTGGGAAATATCAAGCTGATAATAATCATGATCCCAAAAATTTTCGACCATAGTTTTGAAGGAAATTTCTGGTAAGCGAAACCACGGGCATCAACCATGTTTTTTTGTGGTACCTACCTTTAACATTTAACTATAGATTGGTTGTAAACTAATCAATACAGCAAGAGTAGGTCGATTTCATATTGATTAATGTTCTTCTCGCTTAACCCAAACCTCGTATAGGCCCATAACTGCTATTTTATACGTACCTACCTAACTTACCTACCGTTTTTGAGGGTTCCGTATCTTTATGGACCAACATTTTTTTGAAATGTCGTTGTTAAAATTTTGTCAAATTCCTAAGCCAGCCTTTTTTATTTCGAAATTCTCCTAGCGCACCCCGCGAGTGTTGGCAGAGGAATATTGGACAATAAGTCCGGAAATCCCCTGATCCAATTAATGAAACCAATAACTTTAAAAGTTAAAAACTGTTTTCTTACGTACTCTTTTCCTTATTAAATTGACAGTATAATAAAATACCTACTAGATAGGATAGGTACAGTCGCTTGCAATACGATCCTTATTAAATAAACATCATAGTGTTGAAACTTATTTTATATAATTCACGCTTATCTTTAATTAACTTAATATTACTTTCGTTCCTACGTCTGGTCCGATGAGCTGCGTACCGGAAATTCATACAAAAGTAACAGAGTACACAACACAACAAGTCAACAGTGGCTAAAAGAAAAAAAAGTGATCTTATTACTGGCAACTGTTCGTTATAGCTACTCCCAAACCGTGAATGAAATTATTCTAGGCAGACATCCTATTACTGCGAGATACCAAATTACTCTCCCTGGCTGATCTTTAAATACCTATGGCTTGAATGAAATTTGGGATAGTTCAACATTAGTTATGCAAACAACCGTTTTGTGAGCTTAGCTAATCAAATTATCGCGTTGAAATTATGCAGTGTCAAATTATGATTATTATGTCAAAGGCATTAGAAAATCTCTAAAGTAAAATGGCTCTTGAGAAAGCTCTCGACCGTGGATAGCAGATGGTATTTACTTACTTGCATAAGTAAAATAAACTAACGTGATGTACGTGAACGTAAACTATCACTTTCTTGTTACATAACATGTGGTGATGAAGACGAAACGGTGAAATGTGTAACGACCGACGAATTTGCGGAAAACAGACTATGACGTCAGAATTTGAACTTGGAACGAAATAAATAATAGCAACCACAGTTTTTAAAGTCACAGGGTTTCTGGAATTTTGCTAGGTTTATAGTTAATATTTTTACTACCCCTCTTTGAAGTTCTTTGAAATGATATGTATTTTTCGCTTGAAGTATGGTCCATATTGAAAATCTTATCTTATTAATAATAATAAAAAAACGAGTTGTCGATCAAATATAAAATAATTAAGTAAGTACCTATGTCAGAGTTAATTCAATTCATACGGTCTACTTTTAAGTCTGCAAAATATAAAAACACAATATTTACAAAATATCATAGCATTACTAGCTTACTTGATGCGTAGTAACTATAAGTAAAACTATGAGATGAAAGTGTTGCTATGTTAAATTACCCTCCATCCAATATTACCTCCTTAGTTCAAGATTGCACCTTGATTAGGAGCTATCATGTTACAACCGCACTACCTCCTTGGGAACTACACTGATTGTAACATGAATAAGGTTCGATTTTATTTACCATCAAAGATTACAAAGGTATTAACACTGCGTGACATGTAAATAGCAAGAATTCAACTTTGTAACTGCTACCAAATTACCCCGTAGGGTAAATCTAAATATGAATACGGTCTTTTGTTGATCGTTTTGTAAACGCAGGTTATAAATCTGGCTTCCGCTCGCAGCTTTTCTTACGTGGCATTAGTAAAAAATAACTCGTACTCCAATTCATGTATTTATTTCTTGACGAAAGATGACGGAAACGAAATAGAATCTGAAAATACTTCCAACGCTTTTACTTTGTAAACTATTTTTACACAACTGTCAATAAACGTCAAACTAAGCAAAGCTTTGACGTTTGTTTTTAGGATAAGATATCGTAGTTTTTAGAGGTTTTTAGAAATGTCGAATGACCAACGCCATTTCGAATTGCTGAAAAGGGATACGCACGCGATTTCTTTACGCGAATGAACTCACATGAATTTCCTCTGGTTATGTATAGCATTCGCCATAAACTATTCAAAGTTCCAGATATGAGTATTAATAATTGAGCATTAACCGGCCTTTCTTCGATTGATTCTGAAACAATCACTCTATCGTCTATCGTTAAAATCAATGTCTTGGCGAATTCTCACACATTGTTATTAATGCACACCGTCCCATACATCTATAATAAACACTTTCGCAGGCAGTTACACAACCACAGAATACGAACACAGGCATCATATATTTATAAGTATTCTATCAGAATTACGTACATGTATTTCTACGAACGTTTCCAAGTGTAATTCGCCATAGGAATGAGTTTCCTGTAGTTCGCAAACTAACTTGAAAGTTCGATCAAAAGTAGGCAACGTGACACCTGCGGAAACAGGTTAAAAACTGCATTGCATCAGCTTTCGAAACACATGAGAAAAACTAGTTTTTTATGTGCCTTATTCCCTTTTCGTAACTAAAACGCAATTAATGTTGGTAATTTAACGTTCAACGGTTTCTAATTCTACAAAACTACGTAATAAATGATACTGTAATTATTATGCTTCACAGATAATGCATTAGATTAGTGCACTAAAGCTAGTGCTGAAGCTGTGTCCTAAGTAATTGTAGATAGATAGAAAAGCGAACTTTGCAAGAAAGCATTCTCTTACATTTGGGTAGTGTAGGTACATTACCTATCTACCTGTATAAATATGAGTAGGTAGACATATACATATATTATCTTTAAAATCTCTTGTACTGAGCTGTGCCCCAGAATTGGTACGGTAACCCGCAAGGGGATTTACCCTACACACTGCGGGATTACTTTTTTAAATTGGGCTTACAGAATATGCAAAAATCTGCTATTTTGGGTTTCACTTTGTTAAAAAGCACCTCTGGTTTGATGTGGTTTTGCATAATAATTATTTTGCACAATGAGAAAATTTTAATCCATCAGTCGATCGCGTGGCACGAATTCCAATTCAAGTATAGGTAAGTTTAAGTACGTACCTACTACCTACACATACACACCTGTAGTAATGAATTCTACTGACAGCGTAGTTATGGTTATTTTATCATAATTTAAGTAAATAAAAACGTAGGTACATTATTCAATTTAATTATAACATAATGTACCTATTAATATTCCGTGTACATAAGCTATTTCATAATTTAAAGAATTATGACGCCGTAATCTGAGATATCCATATATTTCCGTTTCTTTTTTATGCAAAATTCCTGCACTATCCAAAATGAACATATTCACAAAAAGCAGTTGATTTGTCTACCTATAGGTTTCGTAATATGTTTGGATGATACAAGTTGTTTATTAGCTTCGTTACAAGGTTCGTATAGGCGGTCTATAAATTGCTTAGTCCATACGGATGTAATTGCTACGGTAAATTCCGATTGAATGTAGGTATAGTCGGTAAGTTCTGGATTTATTCTGAGGTCGAACGGAGGCCGCTAGGAATGGCCTACCGAGGACGTCGGGGCCAGTTGTTAAACTAGCCTTTCTACTTGCATGACAAGCGAATGCATACATACCTGTTTACTAACTACCTATTAATTCATTTGGGTATCTTTATAAACTACGAGTATACGAGCGGCCGACCGCAGCTTCACTCGAGTATTAGTTTTTATCCCGTTCCTTTTCTTTTTTCAGGATAAGAAGTAGCATACATGCTAATGTAGGTAACAAACATACATTTGCTGTAGTTTTTACCCAAATCGGTCCAGTAGTTGTGCTATTTTTCTACCAACCAGAATCGCATTGGTCTTATAAGTTGTCACAGATGTGTTATTAACACTGTAGTATTTTTTTTATTTTGCTAATTGTATAGAGCCAATGCAATAAGCCAACGTATGAAAACCAGTAAAGTATATTTATTAGCAAACCACGTTCGTTCCTTTTAGCCTCATTGGTAAGGCAAATACAAAGAAATCGTGCCTGCGGAGTGGTTACAAAGAATGTGTGTTGACAAAGGCATCTACTTATTCAAATAACATCATTCTTCGTCTTATTTTATTATAATAAAAGAGCACTAAAAGAAAATTTAATCTTTGTAATCTTAGGTACCTATGCAAGGTTTTTGAGAAACAATAACAAAATATTTTATTGATTTTATAGTGCGGAAATCACAAAGATTTTTTGAATATTTCTAAATCCCGCTCGGCCATTTTTTTTTTTTTCAAACAATATTTGTATGGCACTGCAAGTGTGAGTGTTTAAAATATACTTATAGACGGTTTATAAAAAACAAATATGCCAGTTTTAGTGGCATTTTCACAAAGCATTGTTTGTGGAATCAGTATAAGCAGGTCACCAGACGAGGTGCGGGCAAAACAATGCTGAATGTTACAATAGGCGATTCGAATTTAATGCAATTGAGTAAAGGCAGGGCTTCAAGCCTTATCACGGTGTTTGGAGCTAGACAAAAGAGGTTTGTCCGAAAAATACATTGATTTACCTGCCTAGTCGCATAGTACTTACCAACCTGAATAGGATTTGTATCGCTTGGACGCACGAAAAAATCACTACATTACAACATACTACAACGATTTACAACTACAAAGATTTGTCTGTTTTCAAAGTTGGTTAATTTGCTGGGCGGAACCATAAATTAAAAATGTTAATATGTATTTTTTTGCATATGAATGAGAATTAAATTAGATGGGTTTTGTTACCGGTTGGCGCACAAAACGAAATAGCAACGATAAAAAACGAAAGTAATTTTTTTAATCTTCCGTTTCAACTCGAAAAATGTAGACATCAGAATCTACCAGATAGATTTAATCTCTGACACTTCTTCTATTGTTAAGAGAACCCTATGTTAAGAGAACCACGATATTTCCTTGCCTTACCCCCGAATACTGAAACGCAACTCAGATTTAAGCACGTCTCAAGCGACGAATATTTGACAGTTTTCATGAAAACTGTCAAATATTCGTCGCTTGAGACGTGCTTAAATCTGAGTTGCGTTTCAGTATTCGGGGGTTAGTCACACCAACGGCTACATAAATGAAGTAGCGAAGCTTATCAATCAGAACACAAGTAAGTTATAAAGCCTTCTAGCTACTCCCAGTATTTGGAACTTAAAACCTAGTTTTATGGTCGTATTTTCTTCAATCGAACAGACACATTACACCTGTCCTACACAGTGCAGCCTGGTACAAGAAACATGTACTGTGATTTTTCTTGGTCTTAAGTACAAATGGTGGTAACTACAGCATTCACAAAAAACGCTAGGTTCTACCACCTGCTTGAAAATCTTGTCCTCGTTCAGAAGTATATTACAACACCTCATAAATATTTTATAATGTTTTTGATGATTCCCATTACCATTGTTCGAGCGTTCACACACATCGAGATGACTTGATTGCTCACCTTGAGATAATCTTCATCCTACGTTGTTAGTGAGTGGTACTATGCACTATTGGGTTTCTAAGGAGTTGATATATTTGCAATAAAAAGTAAACAGGCCTTTTCATCCATTGTAGATGATTTATATAGCGTCAGGGGCAGGTAATTACTCAAGCCCTACTTGTGGAACGCTAGCTTGTGGGACGTAGTGACTGGGGCAAGATTTTAAATGGAATAGGCTTGCCCAGCACCTATTACCATCCTGATAGCTTAGTCGGCCTAATCCACAGGAAAGACATGGTCAATACGTGTGGAACTGACTAAGCCGTGGGTTTCCTTAGATGTTTTCTTTCACCGTTTACGAGCATATTGTGCATACTTAAAACATTTTTCGAACAGAATTAAAATAATTTCCATAAGTAACAGAAACTATTAGGTACCTATATACAAAGATCAATTTCCATAAGGCTAGAAATTTGCACTATGCCGCTTAGCAGAAAATATATTATAACTCGCATAATTTACATTAGGCAGAATTTTCCATGTCTTCTAAATTTCATTTCATTTCATCCTTTTTTTAAATGATTAAAATTTTCATGCTTTTGAAATAAAAATATTATTTACCTCTAAGGAAGGAGGCCTTTGCCCTGCAGTGGGACGATGCCGGCTGAAAATAATAATAATAATTTACCTCTAAGTTATACCATATCGTTTAACTACAAAACGTTTAGGTAATTTTTTACAAGTTATAGGCAGACGATCATTAGGTACCGAGTTCGTTGTAGCAGCTTCCTCGAGCGTTAAGATTCTACGATAGGTAATCTCGCAGAATAACTTTCTTTTTGATAACTTTCGTAATAATGGTGTAATCGTGCAAATCGCCTTTCGACTGGGTAGGTAAGTCCGCCATGTTTGCTTACGATGGTTTCCGTTTTTTAACGACTTCACACCGACATAAATATAGAGTCCATTAGAGTACTTCTCGCGAGATTTTTTATGTCAATTACGAATATCTGTAATGTGTTTATTACGCGATAAAATAACATGACTATTAGTGTTTTGTTTTATATTTATTACATTGTATTTCTCGCTCGATAGAGGCAGATTTTTTATGTCAATTACAAATATCTGCAATGTGTTTATTACGCGATCAAATAACATGACTAGTGTTTTGTTTTATATTTATCACATTGTATGCGAAAACTTAACACAACGGATATAATGTGATTAATACGATTGGGTATAGTTGTAGGCGTTCGTGTCCAAACTTTACGCCTGACATAACAATGTTTTGGTTCTCATCTATCTGAGTGTCACGATTCGTTGGTCTTCGAACATAATAATAATGTCGCCTCATTCACATTATGAGACGGAAATTATGAGAGAGCCAGCGTTCCAAAGATTTTCTTGTGAATAAATATTTGAAAAATATTATAAATGTTTGCAAACATTCTAGCACGAGCGCTGGAAACTATCGTCTGCAGCATGCGGTTTTACTATAAATAAAATTGCTTATGCAATTTGCTATTCCTTTTAACTGGCTGGGGAGTTAAGAGCGCACACCCACGAAAGTTTCTCTTGCAGAGATATAGAAACCACTACGATGTATTAATAATTTTCTATAAGTAGGTTAGGTATATTCTCCATTTTTAGGGTTCCGTAGCCAAATGGAAAAAACGGAACCCTTATAGATTCGTCATGTCTGTCTGTCTGTCTGTCTGTCTGTCCGACCGTGTCACAGCCATTTTTCTCCGAAACCGTAAGAGTTAGACTGATTAAACTTGGCGAGTAGATGTATTCTGTGAACCGCATTAAGATTTTTACACAAAAATAGAAATAAACTATAAATTTTGGTGGTCCCCATACTTGAAACTGAAACTCAAAAAGTTTTTTTTCATCGAACCCATACGTGTGGGGTATCTATGAATAGGTCTTCAAAAATGATGTTGAGGTTTCTAATATCGTTTTTTTTTAAACTTAATAGTTTGCGCGAGAGACACTTCTAAAGTGGAAAAAAGTTGGTCCCCCCCCCCTCTAACTTCTAAAATAAGAGATAAAACTGAAAAAAATATATGTTGTACATTACTATGCAAACTTTCAACGATATTGGTTTGAACGAGATCTAGTCAGTAGTTTTTTTTTATACGTCATAAATCATTAACCGCAATTTTTTTTTTCTTTCGTTCGTCGAAAGAAAAAAAAAACAATAACCTTTATATAATGTTACTTGATGCTACGGAACCCTTCATGGGCGAGTCCGACTCGCACTTGGCTGCTTTTCCAACTTGTTTTTGTAAGCCTCATCGGTTGCTACGAAGAGTCTACGTAAAACGGCAGTAGATACCATTTTTTTTTGTATCTAATCTACATTGTCCCACTGCTGGGCAAAGGTCTTCCCCAAAACCTTCCAAAACCAAAAACTCGTCCCGATCCTTAGCGGTCTCCCACCAATCTTTCCTCTGACCGTCGAGATCATCTCGCCAACGTCTTCTCGGCCGGCCCCTTCCTTGTCTCCCGTCGTCAGGCACCCAGGGAGTGACGATATTTGCCCACTTTTCGGGTTGCATCCTGCTTACATGGCCTGCCCACTCACACACACTAGGTATCTCTCGAGTGGGAGAGATACCTATACTGATATAAAATTTTAGATAAATAGAATCTGCAAATGCAGCTATTTTTGTGAGAAATTTTGATGAAACAAGCTGATGGCTCACCTGCTGTTTTAAATTTTTGAGGATCTTAGTTACTTTCACCAAAATATTAGAAACGTTTTCATTATGCTAACTTTGATGCAGCTAATTAAGTTGATAAATTGCTAATAAACAGGCAAATTGCTGGAACTTCATGCCAAAAGGGTTCAATCAAAGTCGCGTTTGACGCGTCAATCGACCCTCTGCTTTGCGAGTTGTGACCATTCGACCATCTCATTAACGGTATAATAGCGGAAATAATGAACATTCGTTCAGTTATTGCGTGTGCCTACAGTAAGCAGACTGGCTCGTCTAGACTTATCATCATCAGCACGAAGACGTTAAATACTTGGTGTAGGTTGCGGCCGTTCCAATAAATTTTCTAGGAATACAATTGTGACAGTGACTTCTCGTAATTATCAAAAAGGCATTGGTCCATCTGTTGGCTGACTATTAGCCCTTGCCGCTGTGGCTTGGTTGGCACACAGTATTTGTCATGAGTTTTTAATGAACATCTCCTAAAAGTAGTCGTGATTATTATCCATCATAGTTACACACCGAGAAGTCCAGCATGCTTTGATAAGCATCTGCAGGTAATTACTTGCGGGAACGTTAGAACTAACCAAACATGACTTGAAGGACTGCAAGGTTTGTGGATTTTAGATGTGATTAGTTAGGAACCAAGTCGTAGTTCGTTGCTTGTTCTTCTAGGTGGTCACGTGGAACTGACAACTGGATTCTCCTAGCTTTATGACATTTCAAAGTGATCTTGTGATAAAAATGAATAAGTTAGAGAAATTGTATTATCAACAAACAACATTGCTAACATTCAAGGAATTTTGTGACGTAATTTTTTTTTTTATCGGTATAGGTAATGCCATTTTCCTAGCCCCAAACCAAGCAAGGTTTTCACGGTGTACCTACGAACCAAATAACAGACAAAATATTTTTTTCTAATACATATTATATACAATATAAATCTGGGATACAGAACAAACATTTCTTATCACACTTTGATCTCGGTGGGATCGAACCATTTGGAAAATACCTTTGAACCTGCTCAGAGTATATCATTAGCCGGTAGTCTTTCAGTGCGGGCAATAGTCCGTTCTTATTATGATTAAAGAACTTTAACTTACCCAGCAACAATGTGGAAGTTTATGAAGCTCTCAGTTACTATGTAATAAACTCCATGCACAAACGCTCAATAAATATACAAACTAACCTGTTCCGTAGGCACTTAGATAAAATTATACCCTTGAAACTAGGTGGCCAAACCAATATAACCAGACGTTATCTATGCAGCGTTTAACTGTTCGCTTACTAGTACCTACGAGCTAATTAGATGTGTACCGTTACACGAAAGGCTATACGTTTGAGGTTGACCAAGTAGGCAAACTGCCTGAGAAGCAGGTGTGGAGCATACCACAGACCCGACCAGCCAGTTCATCATTACAGTGAATGGAATTCGATAGCTAATGATAAGCCAAACAATAGGCAACAATAATGACATTCTTGATCAAAACCGGTTTCTTGAATCATAGAGAAAAAGTTGTTCCTCAAACATCAGCCGTCAGTCAATTTACAGGGCCACCAGTTATGAATGACTGACTACTAATATCATTTTCATTTCGTTGACAGTTTTATAGTTTCTGTCACGATTTTGTACTTGTGCCTTGAACTTTTATTACTCTACCCTGCCCTAAACAGATAAGTTGGTGACAAATTTCCTCGCCATTTATTCAATGCAAATTCAAATTTGATAGATTGGGATGGATAATAATAAAGTGGAACTATCTTGTAGTGGTGGCTGTATTTACTTATGGCCCGAACACACCTAATTCGCTGGCGGTAGCGATCAGTGAAACGCTGTCAAATATCGCTGTCAGATTTGAGATTTGACAGCGAATATTTGACAGCGTTTCACTGTTCGCTACCGCCAGCGAACTAGGTGTGCGCAGGCCTTTATGGTAATGTAGGTACTCCTGCATGACCTACTTAAAGATCAGTCTCATAACAGAAATCAAAAACAATTAACTCAAATGCTTCTGAAAGGTATTAGCGATGTCAAGTTAGAAGGATGACAAATTACTCGTCTTTATTATGCAAATACGGAATATTGGTATTGCCAGGATGGCAAGGCAAGTGGATAAAGTTTCCAAGCGGTGATCAATTACGTTGATACAACGTTCAGCAAAGTAGGATTGAACCGAAGCCAGATGAACGATAGAATTATTTATTGCTAAACCAATGCAATGGCACATCTGAGAGTAACAAGTTTACCTACATGATCTGCAAATATTCTAGGAACTTATATTTATAAACGAATCGAAAACGACTGGGTTTAGACAGACTGGTTTCAGAGATTCATTAATTGGCGCTTAATAAGAAATAATTTCTGAAAATGTATAACCGAAGATGCCCAATAAAAGTGTCACAATAAAGGAGTGTGTTGTTATATTGCTCCCAATCATCTCTGTTACGGTTAAACGGTATTTTGATGAAACTTGGAACGTGCATAGCATGAATAACATGTGATTTTTATAGGGTATAGGGTAGGTACCATGTATAAGAAGCCTGTCTATAATATTATATTCCATAATTGATAAGTCTGGATGTTGTGTAGTTTCACATTACCCACGATACCCACCCACGCCCACGACACAGAAACCTATTGTGAGGTCAGGGTTATATGTATATGACTATTGAGCTTAGGTATTTGATTAGAGATTAACAATAAGCAATCACAATTGATAACCTTGACTAGGTTAATTAATTCCTCTCACGAATTCATTCACTGATGACCAAAAACCAGGGTTTAGATTTAAATAAAAAAATTCTTCTCTGATATCCGTTTTGCTCCACTGACATTTTAGTTTCACAACAGTTTTAAATTAAATAGCTGTAGATACAAACTTTCGTTGACCGTTGAAAAGGCGATGACAGGCAACACCAATTATAGTTAGCGATAAATCGATAGGAAGCGATGTTATTAAATCTAAACGGACGTTTGCCATCAATCAAATAAAATATAAACCAGTCAATAATCCCAGAAATGGTTTTGCTTCATGCTTAATAGAAATCGGTATTGAAAGTTTTCTCATTTCCATACAAACTTAATTTACACAACTATGGGCGGATAAAGTATTAAAATACACTGAAATAGCTGTAATAGGCTTTTACAGTGGTCCTTATTACCGGCCAGTTATATAAAGTTGGAGTGGTAGCCGTTGGTCGTGGCACTGGCAGTCGGGGCTTCAGAAAAAGAACTAACAGACTTTTACGACTATTTTGAGACATTATGTTTTAAGCTCATTCACGTATTCAATGCCGAGTACCCGTTAGAAAGAATGACGAAAAAAGTATGCGTTTGACGCTAAAGGTATGAATGTAGGTACTTGCCTCACTTGCCTGCCATAATATAATATGATGTACGAGACAACGAGCACAGTATGTCTATGACTGAAGAAGTCATAACACGTATTCTAACAATGAGTTGTAAAATTATACAGTCCACTAATAGTTCAATATTATAATGGGGACACCTATGTCAGTCGACAGATGACTATTGACGTGTTCTAAATCATTTGATTTGAGTAAAAATAGTTGTAGCCATCCCATACATACATAAAGAAGCTGAATATCCAAATCCTTCTAACTAAAATTCGTAATATATCATCATTGGACTGCTGGCCCCTCCACCTCAGTTAGCAGCAGCCCTGCCTTCTGCGCCGTAGGTCGTGGGTTCGATTTCCACCTAGAACAAATATTTGTGTGGTGAACCTAGATGCTTGTTCTCTGTCTGGATGTAGAAATGTATTCCATGTATGTATTAACAAAAAAAGTCAGCTATCTGGTTCCCATAGTACAAGCTCTTCTCTTCTTCTTAGTTTGGGCTAGATAATGTTGCGTGGATTGTCCGCATTTTTTTAACACCATATTCCGACTGAAATTCCATTTTTTGTGGGTTAGGCAACAATGTTACGAGAACATGTCATGGTCTCTTCTATTCCCTTTATATTCTTCTTATTTCCCTCTGTTAGCCGTCATCTCTGACTTCCTGCATCCTACTGTTTAATCTATAACTGACATTTGCTGTTTGTTCCCAGGGTCTCCGTGGAAGGTCGAGGTAATGGCAGGGCCGGCGGGCGGCGGCGGAGAGCCCACCAGGCTGATACCTGCTCGAGTGCCGGCCGCGTTCGAAATCTCCACCTCACCTGGAGCTGATAACTTTACTAAGACCGATGTAAGTAGCTTATTCATCTTTTTAACATCGCTCTGTTACTTTTGAAGCTATCTTTTCTTTGGACATGTTCTGCGAGGAGAGGCGGGAAACGGTTCCCTCATTCCCCTATTTACGGGACGCTGTAGTGTGTTTATGTAGATAGTAGATTTTATAGAATAATAGGCTTGCTCAGCATTTTATCGGGATGGTTACTAAAAATAGTAACGTTTTATTAAAAGTTACCGGTCTGTGAAATCTTTCTTCGAAAAAGGGTGATTAATGAGTACCTATCTCTTGAAGAACCTTGAGTAAGTACCTAGGTACAGCGGCCACACACAAATCCTAAAAATAAGTTATGATGGTACTTAGTTTACCTACAAAGCCAAAAAATCAGAATCCAAATATTTTATGTTGTTTGTTGCCTTTTTCAGCAAATATTTCGACGAACTGAAGTGGCAGTAAAGTGTTTTTCAGGTGAAATTTTATTTAAAACCGATACATTGCAGTGAACTCTCCGTGGCGCTCAATATTTTACACTTTGAAGCACTTCCTATCAATTTGTTTCGATTAATTAAACTGCTCGATCAAGCTTCGTTCCGAGCACCGCGGTGCTAACTACTAACAATTTAACAATTTAACTAAAAATTTAACTAACAATTTAACGTCGTACAAAAGTTTAGTAAACGTTATCATAATTGCATTGATCGTAATACCTTAGTCACACTAACGTTATAATAACGTTTACTAAACGCGAAAATGGCCCCAGTTATACAACCAACATTGTCGTATAATGGACATACAAAAGTCACAAGCTGACTTCGTTAACGTCATTGACTGGCCTCTAGCTCAGTTGGTAGTAGCTCTGCCTTCTGCGCCGTAGGTCGTGGGTTCGATCCCCACCGAGAACAAATATTTGTGTGGTGAACATAAATGTTTGTTCTCTGTCTGGGTGTTATATTGTATTCTAAGTATGTATTTACAAAAAAAATGTATTCAAGTATTATATCAGCTATCTGGTTCCCATATTACAAGCTCTGCTTAGTTTGGGGCTGGGTAGTGTTGAGTGAATTGTCCAAAAAAAAAAAAAAAAAAAAAAAAAAGAAGTCGTATGAACGTTATGGAATTACTACTTTCGTCGCGCAGAAGTCGCATCATATCTTTATAACGACTCGTTTGTTGTATTGTCGTCATGCAGGTGTTTTTGAATGACTAAAACATTTTATTTGAGTCAAGGAACAAAACCTGTAAGACTTATTCATCTTTCTTGTTGACAGTGTTTGTGCTGGTTTTGTTTCAAGATTTGAGTGCAAAATAAATAATTACAAGGAACTAAAAGGTGAGTGTTATATATCTCGCTAATAACTGTATCTGTCTCTCATGCCGTTTAGTTCGACTGGGTATTAAAGTTTTATGATAATATACCTATGTGTATTTAATTCAGATTTTCATGCCCCCTCGCAATTTTGCATTAAAATTATTATATTTTTATTAATAAAAATATGTTTATTTCTAAAAATGTAGGACATGTTGCTTTTGTCACACTCTTATCTCTTTACGACGTTGTAAAGACATAAAGTCGTATTAAGGTTATTTCAAGACCATGCAATACGCCATGACAGCTAGCTATTAGGGTTCCCCATAAATTTAAAACCCTTTTCATATTGCAGGTCACAGTAAAAGTGCAGTGCAGATGTCAAAACATTTTAACATTCCAGTAAATTTTATCTGAAAATATGAAGAAATAAGAATGGAATAATGAAATAAGAAATCACACAAAATATTTTTATAGAAATAAAATAAATATTGATACTGAACCTTTTTGTTGTTCGTGTGTTGTACACTTTTCTTCTTCAACATTTGTTTTTAATGCCACGGTTGTTGGCGTTGTACTTTTTAATAAAAGGAAATCTCGATTTACTTTCCTTTTGAAAGTTCCACTACGTTTAAGTCTTCTCCACACATTTTTTGCTTCCATTCTTCGTAGTAAATTTAATCAAACGTTCCGTAAATATGGCGGCCTAGACGTTTTAGAGTCAAAACCTGACTTAAATGCGCCCAAAAGTTTGATTAAAGTCAGGGCATGACATTAAACGGACATCACGTAATATATAGGTTATATTTGAGTATTTAATAAACAACCAAGTCATTTAAGAGTCTCCAATTGACCGCTGTAAAACAGGATAGTGATCGTTATATAAACGTCACTGTGAAAACGTCTATACAACTGCTACGTTATATAAATGTCATATAAAGGTTTTTCAAAGACCTAATTTGGTCAGTTCAAAACGTTTAATGGACTCTAACGTTAGTATGACTATTGTGTTGTCGTACAAACGTTTAAGCTAAGACTGTAATATAACGTCGTTTAGTTTACTCTTAACAACGTTGCTAAGACCAGCTTATTAAGAGATATTAGTCGCACGACTAATAAGTTAAATTAAAGACGTCTAAAGGACCTAGTAGTCATCTCACTATCATTATAAGACTGCTATTCAACTTTATGTCGTATAAGTCAAGACTTATATGACGTTTTTGTTTGTTGGGCGACGTGTACCTACCAACCTACGTTATTATTGATTTATCTATCATTCTAAGGATATTTTTGTGTAAAATAGAGTTTTCTAGTTCTGTTTAGTGACATACCGACCTTTAAAAACTAAACTACTTTCTACAGCTTCACTCCGTTACTCCGATTAGAAAAATACTTTGGAAATCACAAACAAAATCCTTTTCCAAGTTTCATCAAACTCGGACTAAGCGTTCCCGCATTTTAATCATCATTATCAGCCTAACGAAGTTTACTCTCCGCGGATCTTGGCTGATCCGTTTGGTGAATTTTCCATCAGTTTCCCATAAACGGCTCACTTAACTCAAGATCCGCGACCATACTGTAAATTCCGACACTTTCGTATTTCCCAGGTTGGAGTGACGGTGACAGCGCCCTCCCGGAGACCGGTGACCGCCCGCGTCCTGGACGTGGCAGAGCGGCCCGGTGCGTACCGGATTGAGTTCACGCCTGATGAAGTGGGCACACACCTGATCGATGTAAGCTAATCTACGCGCTGAGAGCACAAGCTCTTTTAGATTCCCATAAGTTTAAAAAAGTCAATTTTACAATACAAATGCCTTAAGGAATCGAGTTTTCCCCCTTAATTTGCTTATGACAAAAAAAGTCATTCATTTTGATGATATACACACGGTGTCAAACTTCATTCTGGTTTAAAATGGAACAAAAATCGTAGCAGTGTAACGAGTTCATTTTCGCAGTAGGTACTACGCCAGCTTTTCTATCGACCAAATACTGGTTTCACATAATTACAACAACTCCTTACTTAAGTACTTGCTACAGTAGGTAATTATTACTATATAACGATCACCATCTTTATTTCCTCCATCAAAATGCATTTTTCTTAAACATGCGCGGAAATATAGTCATTACTTTTGAATATAGAACATGCGAAGTATCATATTTACGTAGACTGACCACAGATGCGTTTACCTTTCGGCACAAACTGTACCTAATATAAAAAAAAAATTGGCGGTAAAGCGGAGTTCGTTGATAGAGTATATTTGGTTAATAAAAAATAAATTTATTATGTAAATGACCCTTTTTTATTTCCTTGCATTTTTTTAAGAAAAGCACTAGGTATATATGCCTCTGCCGAAATGGCAATTGCAGGTCGAGTATGAGTTTGAAGGCCGAGCCGCAGGCGAGGACTTCAATGATACGAGACTATTTCGCTGCCTTTGCAATAATGTACTATTAAGATCCATAAATTACTATAGGTACTCTACCATCCTTTATGTAGGTACGCTATTACTGTACTCTGGCCGTCTACAATGCTAGGTGTCTACAATGTGCCGAACCGACATTAAAAATATCGACGATACCTACCTACTTTTGTAAGTACTTTACATCACCCGCAGCGGAGATCGTAAATGTCATGAATAGGAAGAACTTTGACCTTCGCAACCTGTACCACGCAGGTTTCTGTCGTAAAGTATCCATCCTGCCAAACTTTTATCTGACGTAGGTATACCTATATCTACAGTAGGTAAGTACATAAGTACTAAAACTTATATGCCTACATTGCCTACATGTAGGCGTTCAAAGTTCGTAGACAGGAATTTCGGGGGGACCAGGTTCAATTTATTTTCTGTCTTATTACTAAAGTAACTATAATTAACAAAATACCTATACAAAAACCCACTAAGTACATTTAAAAACCTAAAAATGTTCTACGATATCATAATGTAATAAGTAGGTACTTACAGTCCACGGATTTATTTACTTTTCAGAAACATAGGACAGGACCTAGAGTTGTCTGGGCCCACAAATAGATTAGAATTTGTCATCACCTTTGTGAAACTTTAATCTGTCTGAATCTATTACACGGATGTTTATCGCGTATATACTTTTATTTTATTAATTTTTTCCCTGATTTTCCCGGCGATGCCGCGACGTTGCAATAGCCGGTTCCCGACGTTTCAATGTCGTGAAAATTGTCGGGGAAAAAAATAAGATAGATAATGATAAATAACATACGCGATATTTAAATAAAATACCCGATAAATATCCGTGTAATAGGTTCAGACATAACAAAGTTACACAAATGTGAAGACAAAATCTAATCTATTTGTGGGACCACGACCAGAAAACCCATTTGTTTCTGAAAAGTAATAAAATCGGTGGACTGTACCTACATATTACATTATGATATCGTAGAATATTTTTAAGGTTTTTAATGTAGCGGGTCTTTGTATAGGACAATCTCTATACCTAGATCCACTAATACATTCCACATGATCATTGATCAAAGCATTAGCGGCGTATAAATTACATGGCTAAATTAGCATAATAACTCAGTTTGTCTCAAGCAACATAGGTAAGGTAATACAATACTCCGGACACTGCGTAGGCTATTAGTGCCTGCGGTAACATTCAGACAATAATTGCATTAGCTATAGTAGATAGATGCTATAGATGAGGCTATAGTAGGTTGGTACCGTCACTGTTAAAACTATCTGACTGATTAGATTAGTATATAAGTATATTTGCAAAATATACAAAATACACAAGAAACAGCTGATTTATCTGCAGACCGGTTACAAACCATCTAGAGATAGCTCAACTGATCCATATCGGTGCCAGACGGACGCGTCCCCAAGACGCTGATGGCGGTTTTAATTGATCAAAATTCCATGTTCTTTATCAAACCGGATTGAGAATTAAAAACTGTAGGCAGCTACTGTATGGAGTAATATGAAGAATTATGGTTTGGCAACAAACAATTTCGGAATTCTCACTTTCTTTTACGATAATCATTGATTCCACGTGGAATAGCTGATGAAGCTATATGCTACAATGATATGATAATGTCTAATGTTTTCAGATCACAATCGACGGCGACAAACTAGGCAGCCTATCATCAGCTCCACTGGTGGCCAAGGTGTACGACGCAAGCCTTATCAAAGTAGCGGACGTAGGCAATGCCGCGGTCGGTCAGCAATGCCAGTTCAAAGGTATGGTATGGACGTTGTATGGACTGATAAAAACTATAATCACAATCTTGGAGGAAAGATCATCAGCATTGTTGTAGTAGAAAGTGTAGGAACCTACATACTACCAACATAAATGAATTAAATGCGACGCATAGTAGCTTTTGTCTTACACGTATTCCTACCTCCTGCAACCCCGTTGTACTTCAGCGTTTGTTCGCGTTATTCATCAATTGCCAACATAAAAAAAAGCAGCCAAGTGCGAGTCGGTCTCGCCCATGAAGGGTTCCGTAGCATCAATTAACATAATATAAAGGTTTTTGTAGTTCGTCGAAAGGTAAATTGCGGTTTACGATTTATGACGTATAAAAAAAAACTACTGACTAGATCTCGTTCAAACCAAATATCGTTGAAAGTTTGCATAGTAATGTACAACATATATTTTTTTTGGATTTATCATTCCCTTATTTTAGAAGTTAGAGGGGGGGGACCAACTTTTTTCCACTTTGGAAGTGTCTCTCGCGCAAACTATTCAGTTTAGAAAAAAACGATATTAGAAACCTCAACATCATTTTTAAAGACCTATCCATAGATACCCCACACGTATGGGTTCGATGAAAAAAAAATTTGCGGTTTACGATTTATGACGTATAAAAAAAAAACTACTGACTAGATCTCGTTCAAACCAAATATCGTTGAAAGTTTGCATAGTAATGTACAACATATATTTTTTTTGGATTTATCATTCTCTTATTTTAGAAGTTAGAGGGGGGTTTAATAAAACTCACTTCTTTTCGTAAAATAGGCTGTAATAATTACTCCACGTTACACTTTAATATTTCTCAAACTATACATAAAGACTACACTTTTAAGTTCTATTCCGTACTCGTACCAACGACCGACTGACCCCAATCCTTCGCTCCCTGCCATCGCCAACCGTCTATCCCCACTACTTTACCAACCAACGTCAAGGAGGGAGGGAGTCAGTCAGTGTTGCCAACGGCATTTCTATGAAGTTGACAGACAATTTCACAAACAAATATGACAAGTGTCATCAAATATCATAATAGTAATTTCTATTAAACCATTAAAATTAGAACTATTATTGAAATTCATCACATTCGGCCATCCGACACTGTGCTTACTCTGGAAGCACATGGTAAGTGCACAATATAATAATATGAAAACTTAATAAACAAAGCCTGAATTCAAAACAAATAATGAGAAAAGATGACCATTCAAACACTATCCAAAAAAAAAAAATTGAATGTCTAAAAACAAAACTTGAATTTAAAACAAATACTTAATAAGAAAAGATGACCATTCAAATACAATCTAAAAAAAAAAAATTGAATGTGTAACAACAAAACTTGAATTAAAACACAGATACTTAATGAGAAAGGATGACCATACAAATACAATCTAAAAAAAATCGAATGTCTATCAAATTCGGCCATCCGACAGTGTGCTTACTCTGGAAGCACATGCTAAGAGCATAATGATAACATGATAACTATGTATATGTATGACTAAACAAAACTTGAAACTTGAATGACTACCAAAATTCAGACAACTAATAAGAACAAATTAAAACAAATCCAAAATTACAATATAAAACTTGTTAACAAAATGAAATTATTAAGTAGAAGATACGAAGACACCCA
Source organism: Thera britannica (assembly GCA_939531255.2). NCBI lineage: Eukaryota > Metazoa > Arthropoda > Insecta > Lepidoptera > Geometridae > Thera > Thera britannica. The sequence goes on from OW618048.2 coordinate 6,867,695, forward strand.
AATAAATCTTAGTCATTTCTAAGAATTAACAGATATTAAAAATATAATTCTATCTAAAAATAATTACAGTTAGATATCCCGTTTACCATATTCAAAGCCTGTATGCAAAAAAAAATTTAACTAAATGAAATTTCTAAGATAATATAACAGTTTTGTATCAGAAAAGTCTTCGCATCCCAGCCATAAACAATGCATTCGGGTAAAATGTTATTTAGAGGTAAATTAAATACTCCTATAGCATAAATTATATTCCGATTGTGATAGGAAGACATCTCCATGGTTAAAAATACAGTCAAACAGTTAAATTGTTTTTAAAAGTCAAATAGTAATTTGGTCTCCCTACTACAATATTCACGTTGACCGGATTGAGAGGGTCCAGAAAAAGTTTCTGAATATTTTAAGTTACAGATGTGGTCTTAATAGGAAATTGCCTAACTATACTGCAAAGCTCCATCATTTTCATTTAATGTTATTAGAAAATATCGTCGCAAATATCATGATCTACTGTATAATTTCAAAATTACTCACTCGCATATCGACTCTCCTTGCTTACTTTATCTTATTAATCTAAATATAAAGCCTAGACCTCGGCAACTCTTTCAGAACACTTTCGCCTTACAAGTCCATTCAAACAACGCCTCTTATTATAACCCCGTTGTCAGAATGTGTCGCCTATTTAACGATTTATTGATTAAATACAGTGATAAAATTCATATCTTTAACAATAATCTAAATAAATTCAAGAATGCATCTTTGGCCACTCTTTCATTAGAGTGTGCCGAAAACTCAAATTAGTTATTTAATTAATTCTGCACTCTCTTCGAGTCTTAACTCGAAGTGTGTGCACTTACTGTAATAAAATAATTGTATGAGTACACCTAAGTTCCAAGTAAATGTTAACTTTAATCACCTACTACTAGTTAAGCCTGGTTACACGCTATTTATTAACTTTCCTGTTCTATGCATTCTGTGTACGCATGTTTTGGGGTACTGTCTAGCTCATAACTTAATAGTATTTATGCCTGTAAATTATCGATTGTACTCTGTTTTGTGTACCTAATAAACAAATAAAATAAAATATAAAACAAAATAAAATTGTGGTAATAAACTACATAATTCTTCTCCTTGCTACGTAACTCGCGGCTCAGCCTGTTACTACGGCACCTTCAGAGGCGCGTCATGGCTCAAGCTGCTGATGTGGTGCCTTCCGTGGCGCATCACGGCTCAGACCACTGATGCGGCGCCTTCCGTGGCGCATCACGACTCAGGCCGCTGGTGCGGCGCCCTCCATGGCGCATCACGGCTCAGGCCACTGGTGCGGCGCCTTCCATGGCGCATCATGGCTCAGGCCGCTGGTGCAGTGCATCACGGCTGTGTCCTGTGGCACCTTCTGCGGTGCATCGCTACTAACTTTGCCTGGAGTTTTAAGGATCTGAAACTCGTCATAAAATTTACAGATCTGCAAGCACACTGTGATAAATCTATTATCATTCATCTGCTTTATATCTAGTTGAAATGAATAGGATTTCCAATTGTGAAATAATTAAAAAGTAACAATATATTCCAAAAATATAAAACACTAAATGTGCACTATCCACGGCATTTAGACGAGTTCTCTGTACTTAGTCTTGCGCTTTAAATACTACAAAAGATACGTTTAACTTAGCTCAGTAAATGCATGGAAACGCCATCATTAAAGCTGACAGCGAAGAACTTATCAACTTGAATTTCTCCATGCCATGCCCTGCCATGGCACTGCAGGCATGTACTAGTAATGTCATCTCCTCATTGTTCTTGCTGAAATGCAAACATCTTCTCGACAGTGACTGTTTCGGTAAGTAAACAATCTAGTGGTTCAGGTTTACGACGCACTAACTTCAATTAGAATCTTTGTCCAATTTTTATTTAAAACTGTGATTCAGTTGTAAAACTGAACTGTTAAACTGTAATTGAACACCTAAAACTGTAATTCATCTTTTTAGTAAGTAGTAAGTCTTTTATACATCGCTAATCTTTAATTTATAAATAATTCACATTTATTTTATCTTAAATTCATATTTAATTCATATTAAATTCATATTAAATTCATATTTAATTCATATTTTATTCATATTTAATTCATATTTAATTCATATTTAATTCATATTTAATTCATATTTAATTCATATTTAATTCATATTTAATTCATCTTAAATTCATCTTAAATTCATCTTAAATTCATCTTAAATTCATCTTAAATTCATCTTAAATTCATCTTAAATTCATCTTAAATTCATCTTAAATTCATCTTAAATTCATCTTAAAATCATCTTAAATTCATCTTAGATTCATCTTAGATTCATCTTAGATTCATCTTAGATTCATCCTAGATTCATCCTAGATTCATCTGAAATTCATCTGAAATTCATCTTAAATTCATCTTAAATTCATCTTAAAGTCATCTTAAATTCATCTTAAATTCATCTTTAATTCATCTTTAATTCATCTTTAATTCATCTTAAATTCATCTTTTATTTATCTTTAATTCATCTTTAATTCATCATTTATTCATCATTTATTCATCTTTAATTCATCATTAATTCATTTTTAATTCATAATTAATTCATCGTCCTTTCATTAAAACTCGAAAAACTTATATAATCTTAACCCAAAATCTTTACTTATAATCCAAATCCAAAACCGATCTTTTTTAACAACTCTACACGACTTTAAATTACCTAACTTAAAATTTTTGAAACATTTGCGCCTTTTGAGACTTTTAGAACATTTTGAACTTTTTGAACATTTTGAACATTTTGAACTTTTTGAACATTTTGAACATTTTGAACATTTTGAACATTTTGAACATTTTGAACATTTTGGACATTTTGGACATTTTGAACATTTTGAACATTTTGAACATTTTGAACTTTTTGAACATTTTGAACATTTTGAACATTTTGAACTTTGAACTTTTTGAACTTTTTGAACCTTTTGAACTTTTTGAACTTTTTGAACTTTTTGAACTTTTTGAACTTTTTGAACTTTTTGAACTTTTTGAACTTTTTGAACATTTTGAACTTTTTGAACTTTTTGAACATTTTGAACTTTTTGAACTTTTTGAACTTTTTGAACTTTTTGAACTTTTTGAACTTTTTGAACTTTTTGAACTTTTTGAACTTTTTGAACTTTTTGAACTTTTTGAACTTTTTGAACTTTTTGAACTTTTTGAACTTTTTTACTTTGACCAAACAGATCTCGCATGGTTAATTAATTTCAACTTCTAGGCGTACATAGTCAAACTGAACTCACTTGGTTTCAAAATCAATTTCGACTTCTATGGCGAACATAGTCAAACTGAACTCACTTGGTTTCAAAATCAATTTCATCTTTTAAGGCGTACATAGCCAAACTGAACTCACTTGGTTTCAAAATCAATTTCAACTTTTATGGCGTACATAGTCAAACTGAACTCACTTGGTTTCAAAATCAATTTCATCTTCTAAGGCGTACATTGCCAAAATGAACTCACTTGGTTCCAAAATCAATTTCATCTTATAAGGCGAAAATAGCCAAACTGTACTCACTTTGTTCTAAAATTTTATTAATCTTTACTTCTATGGCGTACTTAGCCAAACACAGATCCCAAAACACTTTCTTTAGACGAGCATTAATTACGTTCAATGGCCTGGTTAACGTCCCCAAACTAGATCTGTTTGCTCAAAACCACCAAGAATTGCTACTTACATTTTGTCAAAATGCTGTTTCGAGGAGACTCCCCAGGTTCCCTAGGTGTTTTTTTTTTATTGTACTTTTTGTTTTTCTGTTTTAATTGTAATTTGTTAAAAAAAAATTGTCTCCAATAGTCTCACTATGTGAAACCGGTTTATTGGACCCTAGTAACAGTTGTCGTTTTAAATTATCAATTAGAATATAAGTATCTACTGATTGTTTACCTAAGAAATAATAATAAATAAATATTCTACAATTTTGATAAGTTTAGCTCACTATACTTCAAAAACTCGCTTTAGAGGGTAGGCTTGATCATGATCATTAACTTACTTATTTTAAATCCAGCATGGTTAGACATTTGCGGTTAGAGGCTACTCAAACTATACTGAGCTGCTATGGTATTAGCAGTACATGAACAGTTTTAGCACTATCGGATAGCCCCTGTATCAACTTTATGGTTAGGCCCGGTGCACGACAAAGACCGTACCGGCTTTTATGAAATTTAAGATTGTGCTCGGTCTTTGCTATTTACGGCCACTTTATTATGAAACTTTATTCGATCACTCATTTTTGATGTTAAGTAAATTATAAGAAATAAATATAACTTTACAAATAATCATTTCAACATAACCCAGCCAATAACACTCTGCTTATGCCAACAGATATTCTAATTTATTTAAGGGTATTTATTTAATTTTGTACATTATGCTACATCGGCACAATGGCGACTAATAGCATGGACATAAAAATGTTTGTTTATGGGTCTAGACAGGAAAGTAGGCCTTTCCTAAGTACCCTACAGTTCTGCATATCAAAAAGTAACAAGAATGCTACAGAGGACTGACTTGCTTTTAACACTCAAGCTCAAACTCAAGCTTGTTTTTTACACTCAAGTACCTTCACTTAATTTCATACACGGTAACACGAGTCATGTGTTTTCAGAGGGTAACCAATAAAATGATCATCGTAATGCATAATAATGTAAAACTATTTGTTGTTATTAAGTTCGTTAATATTTTTAAAATATCTTTCGGTAAACTTAGCGTATATTCCAAAAATTAAGGGAATGTCAATTGTTTGAAATGGAACAGCTTAACTAAGCAGTCAAAGTCGTTAAATATTAGGTTCAGGCCATTTCATGTTCGGATGAGCGGCTAATATCAAATTTCATATGAGACCACACACATTTTAGGGTAGGCATAATATCAGGCATTTCAGACAATCAAAATTAAAACTTGTTGAAAGGTGTCAGCATTACCGGATAGTCTCTGTGCAATACAGACCAGTGCGCATGAACAACGAATCAACATACTAATTCAAACTTGGTTTCTATACCTACCCTACAACGTTAGGATGCGAACGATCAGATTAAAACTCGAATGATTTCACCCACTTAAGTAAAAATAAAATCATTAAATTATAACATTTAGGTAAGTACCCGTTATTGTTCATAAGTTCGATCGAAAAAGCTAGCACAAACGGATAATCTCGAGGCAATCTCGACCGATTCATGCTCGCAAAATCTTTCGTACCCTTGAACTTTTAGTCAAATTAAATAATTTTCTACTCAACCCAAGAAAAATAATTACTTGGCGGGTGGAATCATATTAAAATCCGTAAGAAATATTTTACATACCGTAAGTTCTTGTCACTTCTGAGATTTAATAAAACTCACTTCTTTTCGTAAAATAGGCTGTAGGTAATAATTACTCCACGTTACACTTTAATATTTCTCAAACTATACATAAAGACTACACTTTTAAGTTCTATTCCGTACTCGTACCAACGACCGACTGCCCCCAATCCTTCGCTCCCTGCCATCGCCAACCGTCTATCCCCACTACTTTACCAACCAACGTCAAGGAGGGAGGGAGCTCTCGTCAGGGTCATATAACTTTGTTTGAAGCTGTGAAGACTACAAAATATGGAATCGAAGTGAGTGAGGGAGAAGATATTGAATATGCAAGAGGAAACGAGACAGAACAAAAAAAAGTTACCATTATACAAAAGCCTTGTGATGAATATCAACAATCGATGAAAACGATTATTAATATCGATACTAACTTTATTTTCTATAGTTAAATTTACATGTAAATGATATGTTTACACTTATTTTAATTAATAAATTACTAAATAGCAGCGTTTTACCTGAAATAAAACGCACATTATATACTTACCTCAATAAAAGCTTTATATTGAGAAGGCGACATCCGTTTCCGGCGAATTACTACCAGTTTTCATACTTTTATACAGTCTACATCCGGTCAAGTGGCGCCACCTGGCGGCCGCGCGCAATTTTACTTCGTAAAACATGCAGCGCCATATTGAACTCATTGGCTTTTTTATTTCACCAGGCAGCAATTAAAGTGAAAGCTTTTATTGAGGTAAGTATATAATGTGCGTTTTATTTCAGGTAAAACGCTGCTATTATATCCTGAACGCTCAATAAAAGCTTTATATTGAGACCTGTTTGTTATCGCCTGGTGACGCCACTTGTAAGATCTGGGTTACTCTAGCGCCAATGTGATGTTATATTTTTTACTCATAATGTAGGTAAGTTTGCCTACAATAGTAAATAAAACCGTATTTTAATCAATTACGCACATAATAGTACCCGACTATATTATTAATAATAACATGATTATTTTCATTCTATCAGACATTACTATAATCTTAAATTATATAAGAGATTGTAAGTAATCTTAAAAAATCTGCTAAGCATGGTAACAGACAAACCACCCCAAGTTCCTGGCTTAAGTCCAGCTATGGACTTCTTTAGGCTGATCATAATGATGAAATTATCATAATGCCATGTTAATTGAATGCATTCAAACAAGCCGCGCGATAGGCCTGGTTAAACTCTATACCTAATTGTGTGTACCTACTGGTCGCGTAATTTTGTCAAATGCTATGTAGCTAGTGTAAAGAATGATAGATAGCGACAATGAAGCTCAACCATTATTTACTTCCTGTAGATATCGTCAAGTTATTTTTAAAACAATGCTTAGAACAATAAATCGTGGCTGAAATGCTACCTTGCAGTGCTGTAATAACAGCCTCCTTAATAAACATTTAGATCGTCTGCTATGACGTTGCGCAAAACGAGTTAAGCTTAATATTTTACTGTTTTATTGTAAAAAATAAAATAAAAGGTATGTAAGGCTATGTTACCTATGTAGGTACTCTAATTATAAATTCATGTCAAGAAAATTGTGATCAGTAAATACTGATAATATGTAGTATATAATTATTATTGCATAAATAATAACTGCAGTCAGTTTCTAACTAGGTATACTTGGATAAAATAGTTACTACTTAGTATCTAGATCTAACCCAGAATAAAATCAAATGCTAATAAGATCTGTGGTGAATAAGGACTTATCCTGTAAGGGCCTTTATGAGCTAAGAATATAACTGCAATGTACTATCAGCAGTACCTATACCTATCAATAGTAGTATATAATAAAGCTTATTCTTTATTCTTATACTTATTCTAGCAGTATCTTAGTGAATTACTTTTGCTAACGTTCCATCGGAAACTCGGTTTTGTCAAAAGTCTAAACCATCATCATTGACTCAAGAATATTCAGGACTTAGAGCATAACAGACAAGACAGTGTCTGCGTTATAACGTAGGAGTACAGATTCATGCGTTAGTGTCGTATTGTATAGAATATACCAAAAGTAAAACATGAAAGACAAAAAGACAGTGTCTGCGTCATAGGAAGTACGAATTTATATGACTGTTAAGATAAGATAAGAAAATTATTTATTGGACAATAAAATGCGAACACACAGCGACACAGGCGAACTTAATGCTTATTCTGGTTTAAGATATTTATTCTCAAAAAGACATAATACTAGGTCACTTACATGAGAACATTCGTCGTAATTAGCATTAGTGTTGTATTGTATTGAACAAAATACAAAAAGTCGAGCATAAAAAACACAAAGACAGTGTTTGCTTCATAACATAGGAAATATGGATCTATGTGCTAGCGCTAATCAAGTGTAAATCACATAGAAAATGTGGTCATCACTATTAGTTGTGACCCCAAAAGTAGCTTTTAGTGCTACACTAAAGATGGTTACGAACCACACGTTATTACATACTTAAGCAAATTTTTATCAAGCAACGGTAACAATTATCAACGCAACGTACCTTTTAAACATCGGTATTGGTCCGTATTCTATTTATTTATATAAAGAAATTATTTCGGCAAACTACAGTTTTTCGCTAGAAAACAATAGCATACACACCTTGGGGAGTGTGTACTTAAGATGGTAGATACATCCACGAGCATGTGTGGGTAGTTTCATAGTATAGTGACCGCGTTGTAAACCTTGACGGTTCCTTACTAAAATAATTGCAGGTAGACCGCAAGTCAACGACTCTCAAAAAATATTTTCTTGACTAAAGACTTCACGTGCGATTTCAGAGACAAACAGGTCAAAAACCGAAGTTCCTTACTTTACAAGCATTATAGTAGCATAAGTTGGCCGCCACATGTAATAGCGAATAAGGCCCCTGCTCGCGCAGATAGACCGGCAGTAATGCATTTTTTGTGCGTGTACCACGCGCCACTAATGACCGGTTTATTAGTGTCAAAAACCAAACGCCAAAGTACAAATAAGGTACAAATTGGTACGACTTTGTCAAATACTGAAACGTCAAAAGACACTCTGTCTTGCTAGGAAAAACATGGTCCTCCTTGGTATCTTTTCTCAATGCGTAAAAATGATCGCATGAAATTGCTTTTTATAAAACATTCATTTCATTTTAATTGTTCCTAAACCCTGATTTTTAACACATCTATTAGAAAAATGATTCGAGAGTTACCTAACTTAGCGATGTATTTTAAGGCATCCTTAGGTAGGGTAGGTCTTTGCTAGTTTTAATAAATATATAAACATTAATTTAGCACCATGGTGAACTACAAGGCTGGCAAAGTCTAAAAGTCTGAAGCTTTTAAGCGGGTAGGCTTGAAAATGTTTGCAAAGAATGTCTTTGTTTTGTCCCATTCAAGACAAGTGATCGTAGAGATTCACAAAAAATATTTGTTTAAAAAAGCGTGCTTAGCCTGCAAATACTTGCAAAAAACACAGTACAGTTTAAATCTACGAGTAAGGTTTGGTTTAGGTTAACTCGGAAATTAAGAACTTCCTATCTTTGGCAAATACTTTAAGGGTTGCAGGTTTGGGTCCAAAAGCAGACAAGGGTCTAATTACACTATGATAAGGAATACAGTGGATTTATAAGAGCCATTTTTCATTAGATCAAACAAGACTAGGCTTTTGATGTAAAACACTTTATTGGATGGAAGTGTGTAACTGGCTTTCCTTACCTTGAGTATATTTCTTTTATTTAAGTATCTATGTACTATATCAGCTATCTGGTTCCCATCGTACAAGCTCTGCTTAGTTTGGGGCTAGATAGTGTTATATTTATTTTTATTTTATATATGCCTAAGCCAGCACTCGAGGTCATTATAATCTTCACTTTCGAGTCGCGACTCGTTACTTACCTTTCCCATTGTAAAAACACAGTTCGTATATTGCACATTCGAGGGTTGACCCCTGTGCGAGTTTCAATGTGGCTAAAATTTTCACCCCGCGAGGCTGTACTTGATACAGGCACATAATTTGAGAGGGCAGGTTTGCTAAAATTGTATCAAATCTGTATGATGGAATACAGTTAAAACACTTAACCCCCGCGAGAGGCAGTTGTATGATTGATTTTCTCTTGTGAGAACCACCACATTTCAGAGACTAGATTCACTTACCTGTAGTTCACAGAGTTCCACGCGATGGAACACATTTTTGCTTTACGCCTAACCCCCGCGAGGGGTGGCTGTTAAGTTGATAGAGGTTCTCTTGCGAGAATCTATTTTATTTAGCGAGAAAGTTTCACTAGAAGTTTAGAGAGTTCAACTCGATAGAACATAGTTTACAAACGCCTAACCCCCGCGAGGGGCGGTCGTTAGGTTGATTGAGTTTCTCTTTTCAGATTTAACAGGAACAGGCCAGTTTCACTGGACGTCTATAGAGTTCCATTCCATAGAACGCAGTTAGTTCACAAACGCCTTACCCCCGCGAGGGGTGGCTGGTAGGTTCTCAAGACCAAAAATACTTTGCTGCTAATAAAGTACGCCATTTTACTTGAAAACTTTATGATAAACCTTCGAGTCGGTGACCAGTAAACTGATTGAAAGCGATGGTGTGATGAACATAGTTTTAAAATAATAAAGTGGGTATTAAGAAAAAAGTTTCTTAAGATTTTTCTAGAAGTAAAAGTATTCGTATAATAAACCCAAGAGAGAATATAACAAATATTATTTCTGCTTTGGGAAGGTAGGCATAATTTTTATCAAAAACAAAATAAAATTTAATATTATTTTTACCATGCAGTAAGCTTAACCGTATAGGTAGGTATGGCCCGATGACGTCAGGTATCATACGTTTTACCCCTCTTTGTTTGTTTCCAAGTCTATGAAACCTGGAGTATATTAGGGTATAAGACTTTTAGCAAAATGCACTGGATATCAAAATAGCAGTCAACATGAAGCAATGAATGAATGATAATATTCAATTAAGGGTTTAATAAATAACTATTCCTTCTACGATTTTGATTTAACCTCCTCGGAAAAACATTGTAACCTCAGAACAAAGACCCATGTTCATCACACGTATTTCGGTGGGGATCGAACCCACGATCACACAGAAGGCAGAACTACTATGAAAAATAAATATTAGCAAATTGTTTGGAAAGTAATTCTAAAAATACGTTCAAACGACGTCCTGCCTATTTGTTCATTTTATAGCTATGGCAGCGGTACCGGCTTTTGCCTCAAAGAACGGCACGTATACCTACCACAGCTTTTGTGCACAATAAAATGTACTACTGAAAATGAAACTTAACTATATAAATAAACTGGATTTTTTAAACTATAAGAACGTGATCCAAACGAAAAATTCGTTAAAAAAATTTATCACGTTAATTTTTTATTATTATGAGGGTACTCACGGTTTTCCCCCCTTGCACTGCTCAAAGAAGAACACTTCACTAAATAAAATTAATTATTTATTCACTTTTGTAAGAACAAAGATTTAAAATATTATTAGCAACCACGGTCGTCGCAGAGATAGCTGCTGGACACGTGTTGCTTCGACGGAAAACAAAACGCCAATGAGTTCAATATGGCGCTGCATGTTTTACGAAGTAAAATTGCGCGCGGCCGCCAGGTGGCGCCACTTGACCGGATGTAGACTGTATAAAAGTATGAAAACTGGTAGTAATTCGCCGGAAACGGATGTCGCCTTCTCAATATAAAGCTTTTATTGAGCGTTCAGGATATAATGAAAAGTTTATTTATTAGTTTATGAAAAACCTACACATTAATAAGCTCAATATTTAAAATAATCGATTATTTTCAACAAAGTGAGATGTCAAGAATCGAGATCAATATTTTGATAGATTTGTTGGATGGCAACCCTAATTTTAACAAAATGTCAACTTCATCTGAAATCAAACAAAGTTTTTGTTTTGTTGTTCGAGTTTTTCAGTTTTTCTAGAGTTTGTGATGAAAGCTTCTACAAATATATTATGTGTACTATCTTCTCCCCGTCGTATCTGTTTGCTTGAAGCAACAACACTGTGGTTGAGACTAGTTAGTAAAAAAGTGAGAAATAATATAGTGACCTTGTGTGAGAACAGTTCTGAAGAGAAAACAAATAAAAAATCTGTTCTTGTCCAAATATATTTATTATGGTTGATTTGAGATCTTGCCTACAATGTTCAATCCTGATAGTTATTACTATTTCATAAATAAAAACAAAAAGTGAATTTACGATTATATTGTTGCGGTTATTGACAAATACTTCACGTTGAATTTGGCTGTGTTAATAATATTATAGTAATTGTACTTCTGTTTGTTATACAACAATTTATGTATTTAGATTTTAGACCAATAAACGAAGCATCATCATGTTTTCGTTTTATTTTATACCTACCTATAGTATTGCAATAACAGTAGGGCGTAGGTAGGTACTAATGTCAAACTACCCGCCAACTCGCCAGCACTCGCAGTTACTGTGGGATCCCTAATAGATGGCGTTAGCGTCTATGCGATATTTCGTCTACACTTTTTATGTATGGAGTTGTGGTTCTTCTCTCGTAGAGAGTATTATATTCCTTGGGAGGGAGTCAGTCAGTGTTGCCAACGGCATTTCTATGAAGTTGACAGACAATTTCACAAACAAATATGACAAGTGTCATCAAATATCATAATAGTAATTTCTATTAAACCATTAAAATTAGAACTATTATTGAAATTCATCACAGGGGGGACCAACTTTTTTCCACTTTGGAAGTGTCTCTCGCGCAAACTATTCAGTTTAGAAAAAAACGATATTAGAAACCTCAACATCATTTTTAAAGACCTATCCATAGATACCACACACGTATGGGTTTGATGAAAAAAAAATTTTTGAGTTTCAGTTTTAAGTACGGGGACCCCCAAAATTTATAGTTTTTTTTCTATTTTTATGTTGAAACCTTAATGCGGTTCACAGAATACATCTACTCACCAAGTTTCATCAGTCTAGCTTTTATGGTTTCGGAGAAAAATGGCTGTGACACGGTCGGACAGACAGACAGACAGACAGACAGACAGACATGACGAATCTATAAGGGTTCCGTTTTTGCCATTTGGCTACGGAACCCTAAAAAATATGAGTAGTGCCATTCACAGCAGTCCAAAATGTCATTGCATGGAAAGTTGAGCAACAGAGCAATATTGGTCAACTAGTAGGTACCTAGAGTACCTACCAGCCAGAGTAGTTAATTAATTCTTGACAAATGCTGTATTTTTGTTTCAGTTGATGCAAGTGCAGCTGGCGAAGGTCAGTTGGAGATTTCCATCAATGAAGGAGAAGTTCCCAATCACGTTCAGGTACAATCTTAAGGTCTTAAATAAAATAAAAATAGCTAGGTAGGTTTTATAAAAGGTTCCTAAGTTCCTACTGCCTACCTAACCTGACAATTGTTATTCATTAATTCGCCTCGTAGGCGTATCTCTAGGTTAAATACTTCACTCTAACATAAGTACGAAGTAACTGGAGTCTGTCCTATAGGTACCTACAAGTAGGTTCATAATTGTAGTAAGTATTCTTACAAAATAAAACAGGTCAGTTTTTGATTGTTTCAGGTGGTTGGAGGTGGACGATGCTTAGTTTTCTGGCGACCAGAGACGGCTGAGCCTCATCGGGTCGATATCAAGTTCAACGGAGAGCCAGTACCATCTTCTCCTTTCGTGTTCCACGTAGCACCAGCTCAGAGAGTCACCATTGATACTGCTCAAATAGGTTTGTATTATTTACCATGGAGCTACGTAGCCTACTTGTTGGTAATTTTTTGATAAATACTTATTACCACACACTGGCCAGCATACCTGCTCGCAGAGAAATTAAAAGTAAAAAGATTTATTTTTAAATGATGGCGCCATGATTTTTTTGACAAAATCAGCCAGATTTCCGGAAAGAACGTTTTTTTTACGCTATGGGTTACTTATGTCACCAAAGACATAAATGTCACTGTCTTTTTTGACATATCCGGTTTCAGTTTTGTAATCTATGGACACTTTCTTTTTTGATTTGCTATACAATTTCAAGTCCTATCGTATTGGGTGAAAATGTATTTTCCCAAAGCAAAGCAAATTATTTGCTTGTAAACAAACAAAACACTCGTGGTCGCGAAAAGAAAAAGTTTTAAAAATATGAAACTGAAAGAAACCCTTCCACATTTTAACAGAGCTCATACCCGTCGGCGAAACTGCATCATGTTCGGTGAGAGTAGAGGGCTCGGCGGGTGGAGAGCTGACGGTGACTGTGAGAGGACCGCGAGGCGAAGTCCCCGTGAGACTGACCGGCGATGCAGTCACCGGGCTGGTGGCTAGCTTTACACCGAAGAATGTTGGACCACACACGCTCACCGCGCAATACAACAATCAGCCAGTACCGGTGAGTTCTACTAATCTTTAGTTTGTGTACATGAACCCGTTCTGCCGATGTCAACAACACAGTTTTTATTTTTTTATACTTTTACGTAAGCAAACAAGCGTACTTACGATGTTTGATGGAAAATACTCATTGAAGTCCGCCCTGACAAGGTGATGTTCTTCTCTATACCTTGTTTAGGACTCAGTCCACATTTAGACTTAAGGTGTTCTGTACATTAACTTAATAAATTATTCTCTTATTCAGGGCACACCATTTGTCTGCAAAGCCTATGATGGCAAACTAGTCAGTGTCAATGGAGGTTCATCAGCCCGGGTTGGAGTTCCAGTTCAGTTGGCAGTAGATGCCGCACAGGCTGGAGAAGGAAACCTTGAAATAACAGTATCTGCACGAGGACTAAACATACCTACACAAGTCCATCCATTGGTAAGTTATTGTCTATTATTACTCTTGGATTATATATTATTATTATAAAAGAAAGGGAGGCTGATAGAATAAGGTATTGTTTTTGACTCTACTACTATATTTACTAAGTATACTAATTGTTGTATGTAATTTTAATGTAATATTTAATTTTAAATTTATTTATGTTGTATTAAGTATTTAGTTTCAAGTAATATGCGAATACGATTTTTAATTGTTTTAATGAATAAATAAACTGAAACCCGAATAAACACAAGTTTTTTTTGTTTCAGGGTAATGCAAGATTTACAGTCTCATTCACACCAACTGATGCCTGTGACCACATTGTCAATGTTTCATTCAATAAAGTAAGTATATTCACTATGCTAGTAAAACTCAACAAGCAGTGGTCTTGCAAACATCACCTAAAAGTCTTACTTCTATAAAAAACAAAGTGCTGTTACCCACTTTTGAACAGCCTTCAGAATCAGACGTGGAGATCTCAGAGAATGTCTTCTGTGTATACTGCTCTTTATTCAAACCCTTCAGATTGGAGCACCGGACTATCCGCATATTATCGAAGTGACAGATTCTAACTTCTAAAAGAAATGGCTTTGACTAACTGCTTGAGAACTTTCATAACATCAAAATCAGAAATAAATCTGCAGTATAAGAATTTCTCTTTAAACCCCTACAGATGCGAGTCCCCGGCTGTCCACTTGTGATCGAAGTGGCAGAAGGCAGTGGCGGCGGCGCTCGGGTCGTAGTTCCCGGGCCGGCGCCCCTCCACCAACCAGCTGCCCTCACCCTCCATCATTCCACCGCCACGCTCGATCAGATTGAAGTCAATGTTGAGGGTAAGTTGAAATACAAACCAAAATGGAGGTTCTGTTGACCCGATGGAAAATTTAAATGAATTGAACAATCCACCTTTGGCACTGGTACCTTGTAATTTTACCCCTGGCAATATGGACGATTTGGTCTGTATGTAAATATTTAAATAATCAAAGATTTAGTTAATTGTTAATGAAACCTTTCCAGTCTTAATAATAAACCAAGTGTAGCCCAAGAGCTGACTCTTTTTTATTAGCCTGAGTCCGGTTAGTCTTGGACTAAACCTAGTTTCTTGTTATAACTATACTAGTTTTGCTTTTTCATAGTTGCACTACCCAATGGTCATGCCCATTCCTGACAGCAATTCACTACATAGAAACTCAAATCTATTGTAATGATGCTTGGCTACATAATCCATTATCCACCAAGCTAAATTATAATTGGTCTCAAAATGCCATCTTAATGCATGTTTTATTAAAGCAAGTTTGTGTTTAGTGGGGTAGTTATAACCAATATTTATTTTATGTATCCTCTCTTACAGGGTGGTATAGATGAGCAAATTGCTATTCAAAGGGGTGACTAATCAAGACTCATTATCACTGAATAGAGTTCTTAGGGGGTTAAAAGACAAAGGAGATATTAAAACGAAAAAAAAAAAGAAAATAACCGTAGCTATAGCACATGCTTTGCTGTACTAACTTTGATTCATGTATATGTAATTTTTAAAAAATAATACACAATTATTAAGTATAAATATAAATAATGCTTAGGTATCATTACTTTTATCATAGACTTAATAGTTATTAGATGAACTATATCAAAATAGAAACACCTTTAATCAATTTGTGTGATAAGTAGTAGTCTTAGGTAAAACTGTGGAGTATTTTAATTAAAATTAGGATAAGATATACTCAATTTCAGAATAAAAAATACTCAATAACTATAATGTAACAATCATTTATTTTATAAAGCTCATCCGCTTCGCCCTAACTTCTAACAACTACATTGAGAGATTAGTGGGGATTAGAAAATAATCAGTTAGAAAATTGAGAAAAATCAAAGAAATAAGAAGTAGTCACTTTGTGAATGATTAGTAAATTTAGAAAATTCTTTAGATTTTTTTTATGAACGAATTGAATCAGAAAATTAAAAACTAGAAGAGAGATTAGAATTTAATGTTATGTAATAAATGAATGCTACTAGTAGCTTAGAAAAGTTTGAATTAATACTACTAGCAGCTTGGAGACGTTTGAACGATACTAATTGTAGCTTGAAATCGTTCGAATGAGTGCTACTCGAAACCAAGTGCACGAAAGGAGCATCTTTATGCAATTAAATTCCTTTCCCACACTGGTTTGAACGACCCAGTGACACGATACAAAAAAAAATGAGCCTAGAGAAGTGTTAGTAGTTTATAGAAGTTTGAATGAATGCCACGGCTCAGGCGCTTATATCTGAGAAGTTTGAATGAACGCTACAAGTAGCTTAGTTTGAATGAATGGTACAAGTAGCTTAGAGATGATAGAATAGTCTAGTGTTAAGAGTAGTGGGGGTAGAAGTTAGGGCGTGGCGGTGAGCTGAGCGGTGTACGGGCGCAGGTCCAAACGGCGCCTCAGTCCCGGCGGCCGTGTCGTCAGCGAGCGCGGGCGTCTTCCGCGCCGAGTTCGTGCCGAGAGCGGTCGGCGAGCATCGACTGAACGTGCTCATTGACTCGCAGCCGATACCTGCTAGCCCGTTCCATTTGAAGGTCAGTCTACGGTTGTAGACAATAAATATTGCACATCGGCGTTTTGGTTTTGTAGAGCGCTATCTCATTCTGACGTTCACTACGCTCTATGAAGCCAAAATTAGCCGATTTGACATATTTGTTGCCTACTACTATATTTACTATTGCCTTTGTCTTCGAATAAAAGAGTAAAAGCTACCGCTAAATCGAACAAGGGAGTCTCTAAGAAGATCTACGTGGTAGTATCACCTACTTATTAATACATTTTGCAGGTGTATGACGTCACCGCCATCAGAGTCAAAGATGTTGCGCACGGCACGGTCGGCAAACCTGTTACTTTTTTGGGTAAGTCTAACTTTTACATCATCTTTACATAGTTTAGAACATAAACTCTGTTCGAGGAATGCAAAGATTGCTATACCAGCGCTCTAACGGTGAAGGAAAACATCGTAGCGTGCTCTTCCTCTCCACATTTGTTTCCTATAGTCAACGCGTCCATAGTTTACCACAGCCTTACAGCTGTCAGGAACTGGATCGTTCTTAGCTCATCCATCCTTAAGTACGGTTACGTCAAGGCTTGATAGCGCTGAGCAAAGTTGGGCATTATTTAGATAATTTCTTATCTAGATAATGATTTCAAATAAATTTATTCGAAGATAAATTCAATCACAAATATGTAGTACTTTTTAAACAATCACAAATAGTGCGTTAACAACTTTTTTAGTTAGATAAATGATCTAGATGGAGATAACCTACCTCGTTTGAAGTAAGCTTATGATAATAAATGTTTACAGAATTTCACGTCGGGTCAAACCATCACACTGGCCACTTCTATTTCTACATGACCGTACTGCTGACATTCATCTTTTATTTAAAATCCCAACTAATTTATCTAGATAAAAATGAAACTGATCTAGATAAATAAAAAAACAAAAATGCAATAAAAAATCACCCTCTGCCACATAAAAATTGTTCTAAGCATTCAAGGTTAGTGCTATTATATTGCGTGACTTTGTGGTGACCATATTTAATTTGTTTAATATCACAGTGGAGACGATGGCCGCTGGTCCCGGTAACCTGGAGGTCACTGTGAACGGCGGCCGGGTTCCGACAGCGGCGGCAGCGCAAGGAGCCCATACATACGCCATCAGCTTCACGCCGAGAGATCCCAGGCCGCATACTGTGGAGCTCAGGTTCAATGGGGATCATGTGCCAGGTAAGGATGAGTAAAGAGTTGTGTCTTCTACATGTTGTTTCACTAGATAGGAAATATATAACAAATAAAAGGTATCATCATCTTAATCAGTCTGAAAAAGACCACTGAAGGGGTATAGGCACCCTTCATAGATTTCCAGGATTAACGATTTTGATTCCTTCCATCAACAGTCTTCTCAATATCTTCTGTCTATTGGGCTACTAGTTGGTCGTTTGATATTCGTATCGTGAAATCTCGGCGTGTAATTAGTTTGAATACTTTAATTATGTTTATAAATGTCTTTTTGAATACACTGTGAATGGAACTGCTGGAAGGGGAAGACCTCGGCGCATTTAT
This sequence comes from Thera britannica, assembly GCA_939531255.2. Classification (NCBI taxonomy): domain Eukaryota; kingdom Metazoa; phylum Arthropoda; class Insecta; order Lepidoptera; family Geometridae; genus Thera; species Thera britannica. The sequence goes on from OW618048.2 coordinate 6,885,933, forward strand.
CTGGATCAGATAGCAGACGTTTGAGAGAAAGGCCAGGTTAGAATAGGAGTACCCTAAACCGACGAGCATGTATGAATAATGTTATGCGAGTGAATGAAGCAAACGAGGTGTGCCATGATTGTGGCAGGTGGAAATCCGTGTTCTCTGCCTACCCCCGTGAAGTTATGTATGTATGTATGCAAAATAATCAAAAATGTAATGTTCCCCACAGGCAGTCCATTCGTGTGTCATGTATCAGCGCCGGCGCGCGTCATAGGCGCCGGTTCGGGGGAGTCTCCCGATAAGGTGTCAGTCGGCGACGCATACACATTCAGTGTGGATTCGCCCGCGTCTCCGCATGTCGAGGTGTTGGGACCGGCCAGACGACCCGTTTCTGTGCAGGTAATACTCGGTATTTCATATTGTTGTTTCATACAAAATGTTAAGCCTCATATTCATGGTAAAAATTTGTTTCGCAACAATTGAGCAACATTGTTGATGAACAGCAAGAATGCTGCTGAAAACTTTGTTTTAAATAATAATAAAAATAAATTAAACATTATTATATTACTATATTGTTTCAATCATTATAGGTTGTCCACGCGCCAGTTTTCCTTTAAATGTTGCCCGAGTAAATAATGTTGTTGTGTTCTCTGTATCTGCATTATTTTATCATTGCTCCACACTACTGGCATTATAAAAACTGTTGCAAACACGTTCACACACGTCAACATCAGTTGCTAAACTGATGTTTACGCTCGTCGGGCGAGAGTAGTAATACACGCAGTGTTGTCAGCAACATGTTGCCAGCAACTCTGCAACACGTTGATTCAACTTTGTTGCGAAACAAATGTTTACCATGAATACGAGGCTTTACTTATTCTCTTGAATCGCAATGATCGCTTTGAAACGTTTTAAAGCTACACGGCCAAGCTTAGAAGCAAATACAGCACCATCTAGCCCCAAACTAGAAGCTAAATCACTGTAACAAAAAAGTTTATAACACCCAGACAGAGAACGAACATTTATGTAATGTTATTTTATTAATTATCCATCTTATTTTCCAACTACACATGAATATAAAAATTATAATTATTATTGAGCTGAGCGATTTGTTACAGGTTTCTGCTGAGGAGACAATTGGTGAAAATGAACCGAGCAAAAGATACACGATATCTTTTGTTCCGGTGGATGTAGGAGATCATAGTATTGAAGTAAGTACTTATAATAGATTATAGAGTTTTTTATGGCGATTTACATCTAAAAAAAGAAAAAAACTATATTACTTATTTGAATTTGAATCCCAAAAAAGCACTTACCGAACCGCAAACAATATGTTTTTGTTAATCTGATTTATTAAACAAATGTTTATAAGGTCTTTTATTTAATTAAATTACATTGTTAAGATTAAAATTGTAAGAAAATTATATTTAAGGGGCTGATATTTATAAAATGAGTCGGCTTTGCTATTTTGTATCAGCTTTGTAAAAATCGGGATCCTCTCTTATTTTTGTACAAATAACTTGTTTTATTTTTATTTTTGATGTACCTATTTATTTTATATTCAGGTTCGCGCTGGTACGATGGGCGGCCACGTAGAAGGCAGTCCGTTCCTCGTGAAAGCATACAGTGCGGCCCGAGTGAACGTTACGGATATATCGCCGGGAGTCGTCGGCAGACCTGTGTCATTCACTATCAACGCTTCACATGCTGGTAATTATTCCTAGCTATGTTTGGGATAACAATAAAAATAAAAAAATTCACGCAACACGTTTTAGCCCCAAACTAAGTATTGAAATACATTAATACAAAAATATTTATTCGAGAAAACAGTTTACAAGAATAGATATACAATGGACCCCGCACTAGGACTAGCCTGTGTCGCGGGTAATATTGTGGACAATCCACACAACACTATCTAGCCCCAAAAAAAATCAAGCGTTCACCACACAAATATTTGTTCACGGTGGGGATCGAACCCACGACCTACGGCGCAGAAGGCAAAGCTACTACCAACTGAGCTGAGAGGTCAGTCAGTGAACTGAAATAATACTAATTTGGAATTATTTTGTAATAATTATACACTGTTTTTTTTTATTATTGACGGCTAAGCAACTGGTCATCTTACCTAAAGCGTAGCCTAAAAATATTTTGTTACTGATGTTTTTTTGTTCTTAGGTGCCGGTAACTTGGAAATAATCGTAGCGGTGAACGGAAAAAATGTGCCAAATTATGTACAGAGTGAAGGAAATGCTAGGTTCAAGGTACGTCATGATAAAATACTTTAGGTAAATCCCAATAACACAGCGTTGAATTATTAATTCTTTGTTTATTATTATACCTATGTAATCTATATTAAAAATAATCGACTCACCAATACTACTTTTCGTTTAGGTAAACTTCAAACCAGTAGAAGCAGCCCCGCACAATCTATCCGTCCGATTCAACGGGCACGCAGTACCCGGGTCTCCTTTCACATGTCCCGTGTCTGCGCCGGCTGCCGCCGCCGACGCTAGAGCTGCGGGCCCTGGTCTCACGTCCACTGCGCGAGGCGAGCCTGCAGAGATACATCTAACTGGATTCCACAGTAAGTGTAGAACAACTTGTGTGTTACATTCAACGGGCACGCAGTACCCGGGTCCCCTTTCACATGTCCCGTGTCTGCGCCGGCCGCCGCCGCCGACGCTAGAGCTGCAGGCCCTGGCCTCACGTCCACCGCGCGAGGCGAGCCTGCAGAGATACATCTAACTGGATTCCACAGTAAGTGTAGAAAAACTTGTGTGTTACATTCAACGGGCACGCAGTACCCGGGTCCCCTTTCACATGTCCCGTGTCTGCGCCGGCCGCCGCCGCCGACGCTTGAGGTGCGGGCCCTGGTCTCACGTCCACCGCGCGAGGCGAGCCTGCAGAGATACATCTAACTGGATTCTACAGTAAGTGTAGAACAACTTGTGTGTTATATTCAACGGGCACGCAGTACCCGGGTCCCCTTTCACATGTCCCGTGTCTGCGCCGGCCGCCGCCGCAATGCTACAGCTGCGGGCCCTGGCCTTACGTTCACCGCGCGAGGCGAGCCTGCAGAGATACATCTAACTGGATTCCACAGTGAATGTGTAGAAACTTGTGTGTTACATTCAACGGGCACGCAGTACCCGAGGTTTCTCGAGCCCATGGCTGTTGAATTAGCAGTGATAAACTGGATGCAGTAGGGTCATGGAAGAGGCTTTAGCTTTGAAGGAGAGATATGAGAGTTTCGTTTCAGAAACTTTCTGTAGGACTTCATGGGATTCTACATGTGAAAAGGTGATGCCAAACACATATGGCCACTTGATGCTAAGGGCTACATAATAACACTAGTGTATAAACTGTTATGATTTAAACAATTGCTCTCGATCTGTAAACATTAACACAACAAAATCATAATCTATTTTGTTTACAAATACTGTTTTAACATTGGATCATTGTCTAATAACGTTGCTAGCAATAGCACGTGTCTGTTTTTTATAATGGCGTTTTACGTTACATTGTACAAGATAGCTTGTAGGCTCAAAACTGCTACTAGTTTGAACTTTTTTCTTACTGAAAGTACGTTGTTATTTTTCTGAACCTTAAAACCTAAAGCATTGCGGCGCGCAAAGCTCGCCTCTGTAGTTTAGTAGTTTTGTGATAAGTAGTTAAATTTAAATATATTGTGAGTTTTGATTGCTTCGCAAATAAATATGTTTACTTTCTCAAACATGTTGTAGGATAAAAACTTAGAGTTTGATCTTATAATCCCGTGACATTTCGTTGCAAAACGACGTTCAATGCTTCACGATTTACTATTATGGCAGAAAAAATGTAGCCACAAAATTGCAAAGCAAAGTTTGTTAGAAAAACTTGATAGTTTTTCTTCTATATTTATATTCTTGTTATAGAACATAAACAACTATGATTATTGGCTATTCTTCTTCTTCTTCCTGCCCTTATCCCACTTTATGCGGGGTCGGCACAACATGTTCTTCTCTTCCATTCTCCTCTATCAGCCGTCATCTCTGTATTCACTTCCTTCTTATCCATATCATCCATCACACTGTCCATCCATCTTTTCTTTGGCCTACCTCTACCCAAACATCCATCCACATTCATACTCATCACTCGCCTAGTCACATGGCTTTCATCCCTCCTCATGACATGCCCATACCACGCCAGCCTGTTGCTCCTCAATTTTTCTGTCACTGGTGCTACTTTCAGACTTCCCCTGATATACTCATTCCTTATCTTGTCCATTCTTGTCACTCCACACATCCATCTCAACATTCGCATCTCTGCCGCATGTACCCTTCTTTCGTCCGTCCCTTTCGTTGCCCAACACTCGGATCCATACATTACGACATTGGCTATTGTTTTTACAAATAGTTTTTAAGTTTTTTATGTGCTATTGTTTGTTTCTAAGTTTTTGTGAACACTAAAGTATTTTCTATCTTTCTATCTATGATTTTTGTTTTAGCTGGCGAACCAACAGTCTTCGTATCAGGTCCGGGCGGTAGCAATGTCCGCGCTCGCGTCACGCCCACCGGAGAAGGAAGGTACACAGCGACGTACACGCCTGAAGCCGTGGGACGTCACAGCGTGCAAGTGAACTGCGCCGGACGTCACGTGCCCGGATCTCCGTTCACGTGCAATGTTTATGACGTGCACCGTGTGAGGGTCACTGGACTTGGCCCTGGAGGTAACTTGTCCTTTTAAGCAAGACCATTTTTACAGTACACAGTTTTGCTGTCTAAAAAATTATGCCACTATGCCAGTGCTCACGAATCTAAAAAGTTCGAAAATATGATGTGTCAAGTGCACGAAAGGAGCCTCTTAGGTGCTCTTAAAATCCTTTCACCGCACTTGTTTGAAAAAACCAGTTGCACGATAAGAAGAATAATCAAAAAATCTTAACATGTTTTACTGCCCATGCATGTTACCATCTTTCGGTAATAATCGGTTCGAAGGATCATATGGCCAGGATGCTTTCAGATTTTTAAATAAGTAAAATACTTTCACTTTTCTTGCACACTATTGAATCCGAAACAATTGGCATTTGATATGAGTTTGACAGTTACATGGACATGATAAATTGATGTTCGGTTTAAGGGTAAGAACAGACTCAAACAGTACCTTATGTATAATATTCTTCAGCCAACGTCACGTTGTCGCAACCTCATGCAGTCTTTTGTTTCAGAGCTTGAAGGCACGTTAGAAGGGCTGAGTCTGGACGATGGATTGGACGAAGAGCGCGGTGTGGAAGTCGGCAAAGCAGTCACGTTCAGCGTGGACGCGGCCGGTGCTGGGGAAGGCACGCTAGAGCTAGTCGTGTCCACGCCCTCCACTACTGTCAAAGCTGAGGTAATATCAGCTTGATATTCGTCGGATAGCTATTACGAAAGTGTTAGATATTCATGTGGATGGTTATCGAAGTCAAAGTCAAAAGGGTATTTATTCAGTAAAATCGCAAGCATCACTTTGAAACGTCTTAAAGGTAGGTGAGTCTAAGTGCCAGTTCCACGCGACCAAGCCTAGAAGAACAAGCAACAAACTACGGCTTGGTTCCCACCGTTTTTAAATATTATCCTTTTAATTAGTTATGCAAGGAGAAGTAGACCAAAGAAAAGATGGGTGGACTGTGTGTGAAAGGAGCGAGCACTGAGATGACGAATGATAGAGGTGAGTGGAGGAAGAAAACCTGTTGTGCCGACCCTGTTTAGTGTGGGATAAGGGCAGATAGCCGTAGTTTGTGGAGGTGCTCAAAAGCACGGTCCCGTTTATGCTCTTACTGATTTATTTTTTCAATTTGTTATAAAAAAAACGGATTTTATGAATGTTGTATGAAAATAATGTTGTTCTAGGTTGTTGCCGTAGCCCGTGGTCTTTACGACGTGACGTTTATCCCGGTGTCGCGTGAGCCGCATCGAGTGTCCGTCACATTCAACGAACAACCAGTGCCGGGCAGCCCCTTCATCTGCCGAGTCAGCGAGCCGCATACTTATGTGCAAATTGGTATGTTGCTCGCTTTTTAATCATGAGTTTTATATTTCCATTTTTATATATTCAGCCAGTATGCGGTCACATACTGTCTGGATTGACGTCTCAGCTCAGTTGGTAATAGATCTGCCTTATGTGCCGTAGGTCGTGGTATCGATCCCCACCGAGAACAAATGTTTGTGTGGTGAACGCTTTTAGAAAATAATATATTATGGTTATATTCTATTAGCTATCTGGTTCCCATAGAACAAGCTCTGTTTAATTTTGGGTTAGATAGTGTTGTGTGGATTGTCCATAATATTTATTTATTCATTTCAATGAGTGTGCGCAATTGAAAAATCATATTCTCCCATCGCCCATCGCGATTTACTTTAAGGTTTTTTAATAAATAAATTAGACGTATGGATAAGTGTCCCTTCCTTCATCGTTGATATCCCTCAATATTTCACACAAAGCAAATTGCTTCCACTTTTCTAGTGCAAAGTCTTTATCAACGTTTAGCTATCAGCAATAAAACAAATGTTTATTTTTAGTACCAGGAACTTATACCAAATGCGGCGAAAAAGCTCATGACAAGTTATTTCTTCAACAGGAGGCGTCGCCACTGTAGAAATTGACGAGAGCATAACAGACATCGAAGTCCTATCACCGAACGGAAGCAGAGTGTCCGAGGCAAAGCTTGAAGACACTGGCTTTCTTACATTCCCGGCGACGCAAGTTGGAAGATACGTGGTCCGGAGCTCACGAGGCCCAGTGGCAGAGGTCGAAGCAAACGACGCTTCGGCTGTCAAAGTGCTGTCTATAGGCAACGCGGTGGCGCACAGACCCGCTATACTAACTGGTAAGTTTACTGTGGCATCAGCAAATCTCTTAAAATTTTTGTCTACCCACATTGAAGAAGAAAATATGTATCAGATCTTTCGACTCAATGTGCGAGAGAATTTGCTTGCGAGGCAGGGTAGTTATTTTCAACTACCCTGAAGCGAACACATAATCATAACGTACCTATAGATATTTTTAATCAAGTACTGAAATGCTCGATTAAAAATATCTCTGGATGTCATAACTGAACATCTCTAGATGTAATAAATAAATCAAATATTAACACTATTATTGTCACCGGTAATTCTGACGCGCAGTTGTGAGAGTTTATTGAGAGAGAGAGAGCGGTGCTATTTAAGATTAGTTTTTGAAACCGGGTTATAACTTACACGTAGTGTGTATTTTATTTACTGGCTTAGTTGATCTATTAGAATCAACAATAACTGCTACAAGTTCTCTTCCTTATATTTTTTGAATCTGCTCAATGAAACGGTAAATTTTCCAAGATATTATTGTCTAACAATTTTGGACCATCCAATTTAAAATTATACGGTCTTATTACAAAAACATGACTTAGGCTAGGTTTAAACCGGAACTAAGTAGTCTTTGTTTGTTACGGTATCAAAGTTGGTTCCTGGTTTAAACTATGTTTGTATTACAAAACAGTGACTAATGAAGGACTTCTTAAACCATGGTCTAAATAATATCCACAGATTATATAGCTAAATGGGTATAAATCGTTCATTCCTTCTGGTGCCACACCTTTCTTTTACGCTCCTCTCACACAAAGCTAAAGTCCTAAGATCATACTACCTCGTTTTTCGTCATATTTTTTTCAGTAATTTTGGCACCTTCCCGATCCAACGTTCCGTCTCGGTGTTTTTGATATTCTCCTAACTAATGCGACGATGGCGTTTAAACATTATTAAAAATACATCTGTAGTTTTTACTAACGTTTTATTCTAATAGAAAAGTGCGATACACTGAAGAAGCTTATTTTTCACACAACAATAAGGGCGCATATCCATAAAAATGTTTCGTAGGAAAATTAGCAATGCCCTGGAACTTCCATAGGGTCTCCTCTTGCTTGTTTATTGTGGTAGGCACTTTGATTTATGTCCGGGTCCGGGGCATTCTAGCCAAAACTTCAGCCACTTTTTTTCAAGTTATACTGATGCGTGGCTGTGAGACACCGTGCAAACCAGCAGTATCATCTTGAATCTAAAAAAATATAATAATTATTCAGTAACCTAATTCAAGGTTGGAAAAATACTATGAGAGCATGACTTTGCTTGTTTTTAAATCTTGCAAACTTAACATTTGCTGCACCCTTTCAGCAGTAATCAGGAATTCTGTTTTACAAGAACAAAACATTTTGTAACATGGATTGCGATCAAATTCCAGCAAATCAACTACCTAGGTACTAAAGGGTGCCAGGACTGTAGCAATAGTGAAACAACACCATGCATAGAAGAAGTACTTCAAAATGACCATGCGAATGACTTAGCGCGAACTCTTCTGCCTACAAAAGTTATGCATGGTAACTTACCTACTTCATGTCGAAACCACTTGCATTTCAGGGCTCAAGCGGCTTCCTCGAGAATCGTGAGACAACTCTTCACGCAATAAATTACACTTTTGACGCCGAAACGTTTTGTAAATCGATATTGCATATAAAATCTTCGTCACATAGATCAAATGGATCGATTCGTTCACGCTGTCTACTAGGGCGCTGGCCGGTACATCTTCAGCACATCTAAATCTTCGAAACTCATCACGATAATATTAATATTATTCATTTTCAATGATACCTAACCTCTAAACAATCCACTACTAATGACATGTCATTTGACGGTTTGACGTTAGACCATAGTTAAACTAGGGGTCCCTCGGGTTTATCTTTTAGTCATAGATTAAACCTGGTTTTGGAGATAGGCTATGATTTGTAATCTTTGATCTTTGAATCTCAGTATCGAGAGGACTGTTGAGCTGTCGTGTGTGGAGCTGGAGCGGCACATAGTTGTGAGCGTTTACCGTCCCCCGGACGCGGATTTCACCTTGTATGAATCCACTATGGAAGATGTACTGCGTAAAATCTTTAACTGTAATAAAACCGTAATAATCTGTGGAGATTTTAATGTAGATATCCCAGTTCACCCTCTTTCTGAGAGGCTGCTAAATTTGTTTAAATGTTTTGACCTACACTGCTTGTTTCAAGATCCAACAAGGGTGACACTAACAACAGCCACCTGTCTTGACAATATTTTTAGCAGTCATGAGCCAGTTAGTAAATCAGTAGTTAGGCATTTTAGTTCAGATCACTACGGTCATAGCGCTAAATTTGCTTATAAAATTTTAGATAAACACGAGATTTTCACCCACCGGCCTATCACAGAGAGCCGTATTAAAAAGTTTCAAACCAATATTGAACTGAAAGTGTCCCTCATGCCTTGTCTGACTGACCCGAATGATCTTTTCTCCAACTTATCAAATTTAATTAATGATGAACATAAGGATACGTTTAAACTTAAAACATGTAAAGCTAGTGTTAGTGTCGCGTTCGCTGACTGGGCCACCCCAGGTATTTACAAAAGTAGGAATACATTATATGAGCTGTATGCTGCTAGGGAATCAATGCTCAATGACCCAGCATTTATTCTACATATTAAAAACTTTTCTAAAGCATTTAAAAGAGCTTGTCACGCAGCAAAATCATTGCATATCAAAAGAAAAATTGAAAAATCCACAAATAAAATTAAAGCTACCTGGAAAATAGTCAATAATGAGACTGGCAAATCAAAACTCCGTAATAAAAAAATTCATTTGAAAGTAAACAATAATCTTTTGACAACAAACATTGAAGTAGCCAACGCGTTTGATAGTTTCTTTTCCAGTATCCCTAAAGTAGTGACATCGTCTTTAAATTCCTCGGCCTCTGGTGCGATGGCATTGTTAGAGTCTAGTGTTAAAAAATGTAATAATATCTTTAGTTTTAAATACATTAATGCTGACAAAATCGTGAAGACATTTAAATCGTTAAACATTAAAAATACTGAAGATTTATGGGGAATGTCTACAAAACTACTCAGTACTATTATAACTGATATTGCACCGTGTCTAGCGTATATTTTTAATAGATGTGTTGATGAGGGTGTTTTTCCTGATTTAATGAAACCTAGTAAACTCATTCCCCTGTTCAAATCTGGAAATGCAAATGACCCTGCTAACTATAGACCTATCTCAGTATTGCCTACGCTAAGTAAAATATTTGAGAAAGTTATTCTTACTCAGTTGTTATCACATTTTAACCTAAATGGGATACTTCATAGCCACCAGTTTGGATTTACGAAAGGTCGATCAACGACTGATGCTGGTATTCTACTCTTAAAGCACATATATGATGCCTGGGAAAACTCACAAGACGCGATTGGGGTATTCTGCGATCTTTCCAAAGCTTTTGACTGTGTAAATCATGCTACATTAATATCTAAACTTAAACATTACGGCATTCTAAATCGCTCCATTGACCTAATACAATCGTACTTGACTGATAGAGTCCTTAAAGTTGATGTGAGCGGTGAGAGATCTTCTGGGTCAGTTATTGACATGGGGGTGCCACAAGGTTCGATATTAGGTCCTTTCTTGTTTCTAGTGTACGTAAATGACCTCCCTTTTTTTGTTAAAAAACTATGTGAAATAGAACTATTTGCTGACGATACCTCATTAATTTTTAAAGTTGATAGATTGAAGGCTAATTACGATGACGTTAACGCATCTCTGTCGCAAATACTTAACTGGTTTAACGTTAATAATCTTTTACTTAATGCTAAGAAAACCAAGTGTATTAAGTTTACCTTACCAAATGTGACTCTCCGGCCAACTAATATTATACTTAATGGAGAGTCACTTAACCTTGTAGATTCTACTTCTCATGACTTAATCTTGACAAAAAATTGCAGTGGGGACCGCAAATCAAAGCACTTGCTGCCAGACTAAGTTCGGCTGCATATGCAGTTCGGACTATAAGATGGCTCACTGATGAAGCTACAGCTAGGCTAGTTTACTTCAGCTACTTCCATAGTGTTATGTCTTACGGTATCCTTCTCTGGGGGAAAGCAGCTGATATTCAAACTATATTCGTTTTACAAAAAAGGGCCATACGTGCCATCTATAAAATGAAATCACGAGACTCATTGAGGGAGCGATTTAAGGAAATTAATATCCTCACAGTAATTTCACAATATATATATGAAAACTTACTGTACACTCACAAACACATCTGTAGCTTTCAGAAAAATTGTGATTCACATAATATTAGCACTAGAAATAAAAATAAACTTTATATTCCCAAATTTCGTTTACAGAAGGTAAATGGGTCTTTTATGGGGAACACTGTACGCTTCTACAATAAACTTCCGGAAAATGCAACTAAGCTTCCAATTCGGAAGTTTAAAGCCTATATTAAGAGTAATTTGATAAAGAAAGCGTACTATACTCTAGATAGCTATATGAATGATAAAACTGCGTGGCCCGATGTCCCGGTCACTCTACCCATAGGAAGCTAGCATGTCAATTTGCAATGTCTGTACCTACTATTTAATATCTTATTTTTATATCTGTGTAGATACTTTATTATAACTTTGAAGCGTAGCGTGTGCTGTCTTTGAAACTTTTGCTTTTGTATAATTACATTGCATACGTCTGACTAAGTGAAGTGGCACCACACTGGAACTTCACTGCTATTATTTTAGACTATTTTTGATTTGTAAAAGGATCATATAAAAAAACGGTAGGAACCGAGACGTAGTTTGTTGCCTGTTCTTCTACGCTTGGTCGCGTGGAACTGGCACCTAGACTCACCTAGCTTTAAGACGTTTCAAAGTGATTCTTGTATCGTATTGAATAAACGCTTATTGAATCTTGAATCTTGAATCTAATAAGGTTTTTTCTAAACCATGGTCTAACTAAGGTTACATCTTTGGTTTATCTTTAGTCTCTGTTTTATAATAAGGCCGATAATGTTCTACTACAGTAAGCACAACAAACGCCGGCACGGGCCGTCTATCCGGGCGCGTGACATGCGGCGGCAGTACCGTCGCGCATTCCGTGCGAAGGCGCGGTGGCGGCCGGCAGGAACTGGTCTGGCATCCCGCCAGGGCGGCGCCGCATCGACTTACCTTGCTCTGGAGCGCTACGCCGATAGCCAGGGAGCCTTTCCTTGTGGATGTGCTGCCCGTTCATCATGGCCAAGAGGTTCGTTTATCAGTTTATTATGTGGAGCAAACGGGTATAGGTAGCGGCACATAACTTTAGCGCTGACCGTTATTGCGCAGAAGTCAAAAATAAGGTACCTGAGAGGGGCTAGCGCTATGAAGGGCGGACGTGCGTAGCGCTGATTGGCTCTCCGGGCGCACTCCGCTTTTTGAACCAATAAGACAATCTGCACACATCCACACATCCAGTCTGCGCGACATGCGCACACTACGACGCATGCACACTTATCCCCTCCGCGTATCGCTCAGCGCTAAAGTTATGTGCCGCTAGTTTTTATTTATCGCGATTACCTTTCTAAATTCCCGACCTTTCAACTGTGTGTGTGTTACAACGTGTTTAAATTAAAAGAGTTTGTTTCACCAAAGAGTTCTGCAAAGCTTGAAACGTTTATAACATAACAAGCATAGTGTGTCGATAAAGTGATTTGAAAATGGAACGTATTTACAATGTATTGAGTAGCAAATGCCTACTTACACAGCCTCTGCACAACAGTAAATAATAATAATAATACATTCTTTATCGAGGACTACATAATTGTTCGTAAAGTACAGTAAATCCTACTTACTGAGCATGTAATAGTATGATGTAAAAAATACTATTGCTGTACGTTTCTCTTCGTTTTTTTTTTGTTGTTATCAAAGTAAAAAACACTGCCTCCTATTCCCAGGTATCAGCATCAGGCCTAGGTCTATACCAAGCGCAGGTGAATCGAGTAGCATCTTTCAGTATCGATACACTAGGCCGGCCAGCAAGGGAGTTTGATGTGGTCGTCTCGGGGCCAGGATCTAGAGCGCTACCCGTCCGCTGCTATCAGACCAAGTCGGGGCTACTGCAAGCTGAGTACACTATCACTGACGTCGGACAGAGCACTATAGGTGAAGAAATATAACGAGCAAGGAGGCTAAACATACACATCGGCTAATTTCGTCTTCATAGAGCGTAGTGTGCGTCAGAAAGAGATAGCGCTCTACGAAGGCAGAAAAGCCGATGTGCAATATTTATTGCCTACAACCGTAACACTTTATTGTTCGCCACTCAGAAACATAATACAGGATTCATGAAGATTTATTGGCAAAACAATGGGCAATCTTATCGATGGGAGCTATCTCTTCCAGGCATCAGCATCGAACATTTAAATGTTGTATGCAGAAACAGTGCTTGAGTCTGAATTGAGGTACGAGCAGATTATTATAACAGTTCTCTATCGAGAAGTGTCAAAAACCTATGATTAGCCATGACCATAGACCCAATTACGTAGACCTGATTGGCCATAGACTAGCAGTTCGCTCCAAACTGAGATTCGCGATGATCACGATAACTAGTCGTACTTGAACTACGAAGTCGTTGAAACTGGAACAAATGAGAGCTCACGGCTCGGTTTCCAGATTTAACATCAAAGTTACAATAATTTCCTGTTATTACAAATAGTTTTTGCAAACGATTATTTATTTTTTATTTAATTAATGTCAAGAGTTGCTACATTACTTTAATTTGACTGGCCTCTAGCTCAGTTGGTAGTAGCTCTGCCTTCTGCGCCGTGGGTCGTGGGTTCGATCCCCACCGAGAACAAATATTTGTGTGGTGAACACAAATGTTTGTTCTCTGTCTGGGTGTTATATTGTATTCTAAGTATGTATTTACAAAAAAAAAATGTATTCAAGTATTATATCAGCTATCTGGTTCCCATATTACAAGCTCTGCTTAGTTTGGGGCTGGGTAGTGTTGTGTGAATTGTCCACAATATTTATTTATTTTTATTTTTATTTATGAGTCTTATATTTTTTAATACAAAATGTTTTTCATACCTGCTATTTCAATGCAAACTTCTATTTACGTGTTTTGTTTTCAGAGGTTCTACACCTTTCAAAAGCGATAGCTGGCAGCCCGTACACTTGCGAATCGTTCGACCCAAACCGAGTCATCCTGGCTGGATTACCCACTGGGAACATAGTTGCGCAAACACCTATAAATTTCACAGGTGAGATAGTGTAAAATACGTATGAAACTAAGTTTTTTTTGTTGATGTTGAATACACGTCTAAAATTATGTCTCTCTTACACTATAACAGGTAGCTAGCCTCCAAATGTCATATTCCCAGGACTTGATTTGGACTGTGCGTTGATTTATCAGTCACTCAAAGTTAAAGTTTTATATACCTACTAGAACTTTCTTGGTTCATGATTTAGAAGTCTTTCCCTATCTCCTCGAATATTTTCTATGTTTTTTGTATACAACTAGCTGATGGAACAAGCGTATGGCCCACCTGATGTTAAGTGTCAACCATCGCCTATAGCAAAGCATTGGCTCGTAGGTCACGCACGTTCAAAATTTATCTGATTCCGATAGTGAAGAACCAAAGTGTTGGCTTGATTTTACCTTTCAATGAAGGCAGATAATATTTTAAGAAGCTTTAGCGACTGTTACTTGTAAAAACTTATTTCCAAAACTGTTGATTAGTGGTAGGAACTCAGCCGCAACGAAAATGTCCATAGTTAGATCTAATCTCCATATTTTTTGTCGACTGAATATAGTAATAATTTTGAAATATATATAATAAGCTGCAGGCAGCTTTACTACCACAGGGGTCCACCGGTCCAGCAAAATTTTGAAAGTGCTCTATGAGAAAAAAATGGTTGGGAACCTCTGTTCATAAATGTATGTGTATGTTTCTCACTTCGGATTTCTGGCCGCCAGGAATCGTCTATTGTCGCTTTAGGGGTGCGCTAACGAAAAAATCCCCTAAGATTTGATTAGTAATTTTATTTTAATTTATGTATGTGAGTCTCTAAGGTATTTATTACTATGGACCCAAAGTGTTTCATTTTTGTAATGTGTGCATTTTATGTTGTCTGAAATAAACGATATTATTATTATAAATCAATATATTTAATACTTTTAGTGGACACAAAAGAGGCTGGCGTGGGTGAACTGGAGGTGGTATGTGAAGCGATGGGGGAACAACGAGTCCATCTGCCAGTCGACATCCGGGAAGACGGACACACGTTTAGAGTGCGTCTGCGTCCCTCCATCCCCGCGCATTACAGAATCTACGTCACATATGGAGGTGAGCTATTGCTTACATTTCTATTTTTGCTGTATTTCCTTACTTTATTAACCGACTTTAAATAAAAAAGGAATAGGACCTCAATTCGGTTGTTTTTTTTTATTGTTTGTTATAGCATAACTTCGTCATATAAGTACCGATTTGAAAAAAAACTTTCAAAGTCAATAAAAACCTGTAGATGGAACCACGGTCCTGTTAGTGCCGTACTAACAGTCCCTACTTATCGTCGAGTGTGATTAGGATCCGATGGCGCAGAGGTCAGCGCAGCCCCGTACTAAGGGGAAGGTCGCGGGTTCAAATCCCACTCGGCTCTTAACTTTTGGGACGTACAAATCTTTGTGATTTCCTTAGGGTAAACGCTATAAAATCAATAAAAAAAACTTTTTTATCGGAAAAGTCTAGATTTCTGGATTGAAAGTTTCCACATTTTAAATTGTTTTTTTATTGATTTCAGGTGCCCCAGTGCCCGGCAGCCCTATATCTCTGGGAGTTCTGAGCACTCGCAGTGGCGGCGCTCGCTGCGTGGGCACGGGGCTCGCCCACGCCCATGTCGGCAAGGAGGCAGCCTTCACTATCCACTGCGCTGAGGACAAGCCGCCTGTTGTTGAGGTCAATCACCTAGCTTTAAGACTTGTCGATGTGATCCTTGCGGTTCTTTTTATTAGGCTGATAGAAGAGAATGAAAGCGGAGATCATGTTGTGCCGACTCCACATAAAGTAGGATTAGGGCAGGAAGAAGAAGAAGAGGAAAGGATAGAACCATATCTCTGTTTCACTTTATAATCCATGCTATTTCGTCTGCTCATCTTATTCTGTAGTAAGTTTTTCGTGTTTTTTTTTCTGTATTTTGATGCCTGGATTTCGAAAACCCTGAAAAAACGGGTGTTTTAAGTTTGAGGTCCCTGGGTTTTGTGGCCTCCTAGCTCCGAAACAAATGCTCCGTTTATTTTTTATTATTGTTTTGTTAGAATGCAGATAAATCTGAGATAGTTCTTTTAAATATCTTTAGAATATAGAAACATGAAGCAATAACGCGAGTGTTGGTCATGCGAAGCAGTTTCTAAAATGTTAATTTTTCAGGTGGAAAGAATATCCGAAGACAACGACGGTACAATAGACACTGGTCTGCTAGAATGCCGGGTAGTGGCCGGCGCGCCTCGCGAGTGGCTCTGCGCTTACATTCCGCTGAACGTTGGCTTATACGAAGTCAGGATATACACCGCCAGTGGACCTTTGCCGGGCAGTCCCTTCTCTGTCAAGGTAACTTATAGTAGAGTCTCTTCGTAATAGCTTTATTATAGGCAATTCTTTGTTATAGGCGATGGTTACCACATCACGCTTCACATCAAACACAATGTGGTGGAGAAAAAAATAAAAAAAACTGACGCCGTGATTCTCTTATAGTTAAGGCGTATATCCTTGTGAACCTACTGAACTATTTCGATTTTAATTCTGTTTAATTTTATCAGACAACGTTAATAAAGTGGTTTTCGGATGAAACGATACATACTTCATGTTTTTTTGTCAGCTGTCCATCTTCGAAAAAAGCTTTTTGTTATTGTATTGCAGTTTGTGTGTAAACCGTGATGTATAAACTCTCCTAAAATCTCTGAAACGCAATTTAATATTGACAGCAACAATAGAAAATCTTTTACCTAAATTCCCTGTGCTCTATACAAACTAATAGCAACGTTATTCCAGGTCATAGACACGTCGTCTATCATGCCTGTTGGCGGATGGGGCTCCGATAACTCCGGGCGTGTGAGAGCTCCTTCCAAGCTGGTCCTGGACACGAGTAATGCTGGGCCCGGCACACTTGAGTGTCTGTTGGCTGGGAGGCATCAACGTTAGTAATTTGAAGAAATTTGATAGGTGTTCCAAGACATTTGACATATCTAGCGTACTTAGGAAACTGTAAGAGCAGTGATTACATATATATATTACCTAGGAAATTCGAAAATTTTACTTTTCTCCTGATTGTATCTAGGTATTTTATGAAATTGGTAGAAAATGCAGCTGAAACTCAAAAAAAATCCTAGCCATTTTGAAATAATCTCCGGATTGAAATCACATTTCGTTCCACTGATTGGCAAAGTTCTCCCGCAAGTTCTTTGACTCATTTTTATTCTTTGCCATTTTCCATCACTCCCTCGACTTACACTATTTATTTCTCACAGGCGTTGAAACAGTATCCGGCCGCGCAGTGGTCACACTAGTCGCAGCAGAAGGTGTGAGCGGAGATCAAGAGCTAGAACTAACGTACAACGGGGCGTTAGTAGCCGGTGCGCCGCGCAAGGCGTTAGTGGCCTCGGGGAACACAGCCGACCGAGTCACGCTAGCAGGGAGGGGACTAGCTCACGCCGCGCCGCATACTCCCGCCGTGTTTACCATCGGTGAGTGAATAACTAACGTACAACGGGGCGTTGGTAGCCGGCACGCCGCGCAAGGCGTTAGGGCATAAGGTGAGGTAAGGGAATGGGGGAATAAGGTTTGCACTGACGTCCCTCGATTCGGTGTATTGTGCATTGTCTCCCTGCTAACTTCACCCCAGCCAGCCAAACTCTTTCAAATAGCGAAGTTAGGACCTTGGGTTGATGGCAACAATGTTCCAGTGGACTGAATGGTGGCAAAGATGTAGATATCAAGAGACAGTTCCCTGAGCCCTGTCTTGGACTGTCTTTTTATACTGAAACCTTACTATCATAACATGTACAGATATGGCTATGTCGTTAGATATATTTCTAAGTTATGATAGATATTGGTGTATGTTATGATTCCCTTAGCGATAGGACCACCCATTGTACCTCTAGTTCTTTTTTAAGTATTCTTGTAACCTTTCTATTGTATGTATGTTTTAGATGGCAGTGCAGCTGGTCCGGGTGCTCCGGAAGCGTCCCTAACATCTCCCGATGGTGAGACCGTGGCCGTGGGCCTCGCCGCCGCCGGGCCGGGTCTGTGGCGCGCCACTTACACGCCGCGCCGCGCCGGGGACCACCAGCTGAGGGTCTTGTGGGCTGCCAGACTCGTCAAAGGTCAGCCAACTACTAATAGGTACCGGCACATAACGTTAGCGCTGAGCGTTATTGCGCAGAAGTCAAAAATAAGGTACCTGAGGGGTATAGCGGGATGAAAAGCGGGCGTGCGTAGCGCTGATTGGCTCTCCGGTCGCACTCTGCTCTCTGTACTAATAGGACACTCTGCACACATCCACACATCCAGCGTGCGCGACATGCGCACACTACGACACATACGCAGCGATCCCCTCCGCGTATCGCTCAGCGCTAAAGTAATGTGCCGCTAGTTATACTAAGCCATAATGATTTAACGGCTCATTCATAATGATTTAACGGCTCGCTGTCTCAATACTCTTGTTCTTTTAATGGTGTCTGTCCATTTGGATCTATTTTGTCAGTGTCAAGTAAGGATATTTACATAAATAAAATAGTTATTAGTCAAGTCAGTCAATAGACAAATTGGCCGGCATTGGCTTTGAAGGAAACGATGGCGTTTTTTATTTTCAAAAATAATATCATATTTATTCGACACTTCTTGTTACAGGTTGCCCATTAACAGTGAACGTGAACGCGGGTGCGGAAAGCGGTGACGCGTCCCGAGTCGTATGCTCCGGCGCCGGCTTACAGAGCGGAGTGGTGGGCAGAGAGATACGATCTTGGATCGACACGCGACGAGCGGGGCCCGGGGAACTAACGGCACATTGCACGGGACCCAACAAGGTACACCTCATTGGCCTCCTTAGTCTATTGCAGATGACAGATCACTTGCGTTCGTTGCTAAAAATATCTATACGAAAATGACAGCCACAGAACAAAGTGCATGGCTCACAGTTTTGGGTCCGGTTAATGTACACCCCGTCAAAACGAATCCACTTTTTCCTACTGTCAAATTGTTGAGGCCTATGTAAACTGTAGCAGTTCAATCATTTAATTGTTACTTTTTTATCCAGCGATGAATAGTGTGTTTAAAAAATAAATGTTAACCCGTGCGAAGCCGGGACAGGCCGCTAGTTTATACATAAAGTTATTTTTTGTTCCTACTGTATTGTGTATAACGGAATTAAAAATGTATCTCTATAATGTTCAGGTGGCGTACTGCGAGCTATACGAACATGGCGATGGCACGTTCACTCTGAACGTGAAGCCGGGTGAAGCGGGACGACATGTGCTGAGCGTTCAGTTTGCAGCGGAACACGTTCCCGGCTCGCCCTTTGTGCTCAAAGTGGCCGGGGCGCCAGACCCCTCCAAGGTAAGAACATGACACCAGCAGGCCGATCATGTAACTTTTGTTGCAATGGTTTCAATCAACATTTTATTGAAACTGTCGTGGCCCGATGTCCCCGTCACTAACCATACACAGGTTTTTTTGAGAAGGGTGGTGAAGGCCAAAGTCCGAAACCACGAGAGTTGGGAAAAAGTCGTGAAAGGAGTCATGCCCTCGATTCATAAGAAAACAAGAACTGCAAACATATTTTTCAAAATCTTTATAATATTAGTGTGAAGTGCATATGTATTTATTTATTTATAATTCCCCAGGTCCGGGTATACGGTCCGGGTTTAGAGCCGG
This sequence comes from Thera britannica, assembly GCA_939531255.2. NCBI lineage: Eukaryota > Metazoa > Arthropoda > Insecta > Lepidoptera > Geometridae > Thera > Thera britannica. Next base: position 6,905,662 of record OW618048.2, read on the forward strand.
GCGTGCTCGCGACGTTTCAGTCGCGTTTCTTGTGCGATACGCGAGGCGCGGGCGCGGGACAACTCACAGTGCGCGTGCGAGGACCCAAGGGCGCCTTCCGCGTTGAGATGCAGAGAGAAAGCCAGAAGGACCGCACTATACTTTGCAAGGTAATGCATTTGATACAGCGCCATCTAGTTTAAACTAAGCAAAAATTGTACGTACGAATGGACCCAAGGTCGCCTTCCGCGTCGAGATTCAGAGTGAGAGCCAGAAGGACCGCACTATACTTTTCAAGGTAATGCACTTGATACAGCGCCATCTAGTTTAAATTAAGCACAAAATTGTACGTATAAATGGACCCAAAGGTGCCTACCGCGTCGAGATGCAGAGGGAGAGCCCGAAGGACCGCACTATACTTTGCCATAAAAATCATGATAAGTTTACTTATTTTTTGAGTATTTGTCCACTCTTCTTCTTGTCGTGGCACTAGTTCTTCCGAACAAGTGTGGTGTAAGGATTTTGAGGCGCCCTACGTTTTTTTATGTACTTATAAAAAACGGGTAAAAAAATGGCAATTTTATTTTAATACGAGTCTTATCTAGCTAAAACGCGCACTTCAGTGAATAACACCCGCGATAAATCATCCATACATCATTGATAATTTACTAAATACTTATTGATTTTTAATAATTATTGATTTGTATCTTGTTAGCAACTGATAGTGTAATTATTGATAAGGTTGTTATTACATGCTAAAATAATAAATCTTTTGTTTTCAGTAGTGATTTTCTATGACCTCTTTGTCATCAGTGTGGTGTGATTTATTGATTTTTTATTGTTTTCTACACTTAAAGAAATCACAAAGAAAGAGGCAAAAAAGCCACAAAATTGCTTACGCTTGTGGTGGCTTGCCATGCCTTAGCAAGCGCGAAAACGCGGCTTTAGACTTTGACATTATTATTGTTATTATGAGCCTTCTATGTCCCACTGCTGCGTCAAGGCCTCCCCTAATCCCCTCCACTCTGTGCGGTCCTGTGCTGAGATGTTCCACTGTGGTCTGTGATTATCGAGCTCGTCTCGTCATCTTGTTCTTGGTCTGCCGCGACGCCTTGGCTCTTGTGGGCACCACTCTGTTGTAATTTTGGCCCAGAGCTCGTTATGCATGCGGTAGACATTGCCAGCCCGCTCCCACTTGAGCTTGGCAGCTTTAGTCGCCACATCCACGACTTTAACATATACAACTTTATATAAATATCGTTCAACAAAGTGATCCCTCGTTCAATGGTACTTCATCTAAATTAGACATGTTTATTTACAGTTTTCTCCGACGGAGCCGGGTGACTACCGTGTGGAAGTGCGATGGGCCGGTCGCCATGTTCCTGGCTCTCCATTCCCCGTTATGATTTTCGACACTCAGGAGGAACTACGTCGGTACATGCAGGCTAACGCTGCTTGAAAACTATAGACCTTGCTTATAAAAATCTGCCAAGAAATTAGGCTTTTATCCGAATCCCGACTATTTTATAACGGCTAGTTTAAATATACTTGTCACTGTCTTTTATATCAGAATGAAATGAGATGGCAACAAACTTATCAGTCATGTTAGGTAAAGGCGCCCTCTTACCAATGGATGATGAGAAAACTAACAGTGAAGCTATCTTTGAGCAATTTTAAGCTTTCTTTGTGTACAGCTATCAAAATATTTTACATAGATTTCTGTCTTTATTTTGGTTACCTATTGGTAAGAGTACAGCTGGTAAAAAGATGTTTAACTTTTGGCAGATTAGTATAAGCATAAGGTCTTGGGTACACCAGCATAGATATAGAACAGAGTAGACATAGACGTTTGTCTATGGCCGGGGAATACCCAAAAGCTAAACAGTTTGGCAACAATTTTATTTTGGCAGTTTAACAAAAATAGATGAAAGATGAACGTCAGGGTTTTTAACTAACTGTAATATATTTGAATCTCATTTTGGTATATTCTTAAAATCTTGGGACACTTTCAGATAGGCGATACGTTGTATGGCCCGTATTTAGAAACAGTGCTTGAATCTGAGTCGAGCCTCAAGCATAGATTTCAGTCGTTTTTCAATGGGAAACTGTCTAAAAATCTATATTTGAGGCTCGACTGGATTTCTGTTGTGTGCTAAGAAGCAAATAAAAGATTGTCTATCTATTTCAAGTCTTGTGAAAGATGACTTAATAATAAAACACGTACTTAATATAAAATACAATTTTATTCAAATACCATACTAACTATAAGTAAACTTATTTATATGTAAGAATTGGAAGACTTTGTGGACAGTAAGATCTGAATGAATCTCGATTTTAGTAGCTACAAGCTCTAAGTTTTGTATACGATTTTAAGAAATCAATGTCAGCGAGGAAGTCGAATGATTTTTATACATTTCAAATACATTCCATCCAAAACTTTAGTCTAAGAAAATTTTGGCACTCAATACAGAGTAACAAAATCTTATGAACGTTTCTAAAAAGCATAATAACTTGTTAATATTTATTAATAACAGCGGTTAGAATAAATAAATTAACTTTTGTGACTAACTTAATTGTTAATTGTTATTACATGGTCAATTACTGTTCTATAGCGATAGAAATTGACCATGTAAACTAATGCTGATTTGTTCAGTAAAGTACTAATTTGTTAATAAAGTGATTTTTATTATTTTAATTGTTTTATCTGATACACACACGCAAAGATACCTTCAAAATATCATGTTGATTATAGGTACAGTCGTAAGCAAAAGCGTGTTTGGTGCTCTGTGGGTACAGTATGACCGAAACCTGTAGTACCGAAGTTGTAGTTTGTTACCTGGAGCCTAATTCTCGGGCCGATCTCGATCATTTTGCAATTTTATTTTATTGCTTCTTTTCACAACCCCGCACTTTTTCTACGTTTTCCGTATATCGTAGCTGTCGAGGCTTCTACGATGAGGTCGTTAATAAATTATTCAAAGAAATCTGCCATTCTCTCTTCAAAAAGAAGCAATAAAATAAAATTTCAAAATGATCGAGATCGGCCCGAGAATTAGGCCCCTGTTCTTCTAGGCTTGGTCGCGTGTAACTGGGGGCTAATTCTCGGGCCGATCTCGATCACTTTCAATTTTATTTTATTGCTTCTTTTCGAAGAGAGAATAATTTCCTTTAGTAATTCATCAACGACCTCATCGTAAAAGCCGACGTAGCCTCTACGTAATACGTAGAAAAAGTGCGGGGTTGTGAAAAGAAGCAATAAAATAAAATTGCAAAATGACCGAGATCGGCCCGAGAATTAGCCCCCTGGGGACTAATTTTCGGGCCGATCTCGATCATTTTGCAATTTTATTTTATTGCTTCTTTTCACAAACCCGTTGTTTTTCTACGTTTTCCGTATATCGTAGCTGTCGAGGCTTTTATAAAGAGGTCGTTGTTGAATTACTCAAGGAAATCATCCATTCTCTCTTCGAAAAGAAGCAATAAAATAAAATTGCAAAATGATCGAGATCGGCGCGAGAATTAGCCCCCTGATGGCACCTAGTCTCTACTAGCTTTGAGACGTTTCAAAGTGACCCTTGCGATTCTACTGAATATAATATACACATTTGATTTAGTTTTTTTTTGTTGAACCTAACGTAATAGGTCAATTATAATAATTGAAAACAATACCTAAGCAGGTACCTAGGTAAAATCAAAATCATAATCCTTTGATAAAGTTATCAGTTGATAAAATGTTGTACAGCGTACCTATATCATGTTTTGTGGAGGAATAAAACCATCGGGCAATGATTATCGAGTAAATGAACTCTGCTAAGCTAAATGACTGCTGTAGGATCATTAAGAATTTAACCGTAAGACTATCGTAAAGGCTCGAACACACCTAGTTCGCTGGCGGTAGCGAACAGTGAAACGCTGTCAAATATTCGCTGTCAAATCTCAAATCTGACAGCGATATTTGACACCGTTTCACTGATCGCTACCGCCAGCGAACTATAGTCGGATTTTTAATTAGACGAAGCCAGCTGACGTTTACTGTGTTGTCAGTTTTTGATGAAATAAAAATAGTGTTGTGACAAAGTGAATGATTGAAAAAACTCCTGAATGAATGAAATTGCCTCGTTTTTCTAGTGAATAGTTAGTGTGCCGAACTTGGAGTGCAGAAAAACATTCGTGCTATCAGACCAGAGGTTAGAAGCCGAATTACAAACAAAATGATGACCGACGCGCGTGGCATCATCACTAGTCGCCACGCCGCGCTTTGTAATAAACCGTCAAAAAACTGATTGTAGTTACATACTACAAGTAACTTATATCAGAGCACTTTTATACATTTTTTTATACAAATTTCAATATTATTTTATAGTTTGAAATGATTAACTATTCGCTCATTGTTCATTCATCTGATTGAACGAGAACTAAACGCAGCACTATTACTTTAAATATGGCAACATTATTTTACAAAGTGACATTACCTACTGTCAGTCGGTATCGTCTAATTAAAAATCCGAGTATAGGTGTGTTCGGGCCATAAGTCAGATATATAGAAAAAGTTGCATAGGCCGGTTTCACGAATGCCTAATCGCCCGATCAAATATTTGACAGTGGCTTTATGTCAGCTAACTTCATAATATTTGTTATATTTGCTCTTAGACATAAATCTGCCTATTTTTAGGTAGGTTAGCTTGGCATGTTATGTAAACAGGGCTTTAGATAAGGCGATAAGGTTAGCTGCTATACATTATTCATTCCCTTCCAATCTAATCATATCCCTAGGCTGATCAAAGATGTGTTTAATCAAAATACATGATGATAAGAGCGACCGATGACAATGACCGAGGTCCTAAAGACCTAGGCTAGAGAGCCTATAGAGACTCTAGGACCTCGGTCAAGGCCCAGACCCCCCAGAACTCTAGGTCCAGGTCTTGACCTAAAGTTTAGTGGCATTAGGGATAAATGCTCTCACAGCACCTGCGTATCATCGCACAATAACAAGCTCGTGACGAAGTATCGGGCTGCCTTGCGATAGATACTATGAGGCGATGGTTGAACTTCCAGCATCCGCTCTCAACCACTTGAAGGATAGCCTCCAAGGGTTGAGAGCGGTTTTTACATACACCAAAATTATTTAAAAGCACACTCATTTCACAAGTGTACGTCGGACACTATACGTACTGCCAACTATGCGCCTGCATTGCCCCCATTTACCATCAAGACTTGTTTTTGCTCAAAGGTATTTACAGTTTAACACGAAATTACAGTTACGGAAACTGATGCGCTCCTACTGACCCTTTACAATACATTTTTTCTCCGTGTTCTCAGAAAGTTTTACAATAGAATAGTTTTCCTAGCGTGCCAGAAAAGTTTTAGGTAATTGTGTAAATTATTATACGCTTCTGTTCATAAAAAATATAAATCAGTCAGCACCATGTTTATATCTAAACGCCAAAGTGCGTCGATCCGGAAAGCCTGTGTTGGATTCTCCCGACAGTTGCGCTCGCATCGCGTCCAGACTCTGCCATAGCTGCTGCATCTGACCGAAGATAATGAGCTCTAACCGCTGGATTGATGAATGAAGTTCTCCTGAAATATGAGAGAATTTTTTGTTTCAAACTTATCCAAAATCACCGGGAACTTACGGTTTTTGTACACAGGTTATGCAGCTCCGAAATGTTAATGGGGAATCAAATATTTGATTTATTTATTTATTTATTATTTATTTATTTATTTATTTATTTACTTACTATAGATGTTATCTTAACAGCTAGCCAAAACGATAACACTATCACAAATGATCAATCTGGGACGTTGACAGTGTATGGAAGGCCGCCCGCCCCTAATTTATGAAAGTGAACTCTAGAGAGTTTAATTCCAAGATGTGCGAGGTCCTTCATATACACACGCGTTGACGGTATAAGAAGACACTCGCGCTACCTATGTATAGAAGTGAAGGTAACACTTGAAGTAACTTAGCAACTCCATGCAGTCTCCTAGTGATCGTCGTCTTCCAGTCTTGACGAAGCACTCGCGCGAGCTTCCTCTCATCGGTCCGCTGCCGTGGCATGTGACGTTGCAATCCTCCGAGGTACGCTCTTCTATGCTCTGGGGCGTTGACTGTGTTAGGTTAAACGAGGGACTTATTGAGGGAGGGTATTCAGTATTCGATTCTCGTCCCAAATATGTAAAAAACCTATAACCTTAATTTGTGACGTAATTGTCCACTAAAATACATTATTCATGAACACTGAGCGCGCAAGAAGTGAACTTGTAAACAGTAAAATAATCACGCGGCAAAACACGTGCCGATCCTACCGAAAAGGAAGCTTGTGCGCAAACCCCGCCCCTTCCCTTTGTGTTGCACCGACAGGAGGACACACTCCCGCGCTGACCGCAGTCAGTGTGGTCAACGTAGGCGATTTATCGCCATTTAGGCTACTCAGGACTAAAATCGGCGACGAAAAAATCATAAAGGCGACTGGTCGCCTGTTAGGCTACTTCAGGGACAAGCCATTTAGATTATCCGAATCGCAAATGAATTGCTTTTAGTAAAAATCATAGTCACCCTACAGTCATTCTTGTATGGTTGGTTGTTTAGTTACGGGGCGGGGAATACCCAGAATTTGTCCTAGCAATTATGAAACCAAATTTAGGAGGCAATAAAGTGAAATGTACTTGTATTGCTGTTAGTGACTACCACAATTATTTAGATTATGCTAACTACGTAGTTCAGGAAAATGTTTTGTCACTGTCTTTAGTTTTGTTCGCTTTGGAACTTATCCTGTCCGTGTACAAACTGTGTCCGTGTCCGTGTAAAATATTATTTCCGTGATAAAAACATGGGAAAGCACGGAAAATATGTGAAGCATTATCGCGATGAAGGGCCTTGTCCTTCTGTCGTAAGCAGCACTTCTATGACATTAAATGATCTCTAGGAAGGGACGTTATTTGTCTGTCTGTGAAGACCTTGGTGGCGCGGTGGGCAAAGGCAGAGGTTGCGGGTTCGATTCTCGCCTTGGGACAAATGTTTGTACGATTTACAGATATTTGTTCCGGGTGTTCTGGATGTTTTCTATGAATGATAAAATTGCTGTATCATTCATAGAAAACACGCTGCTAAAAACGGTGCTTTATCGTTGCTGGCAGACGAACCAGAATCTTTTTTAAGGTAGTATAAATAAAGTTAAAGTTCAATTTAAACTACAAATTTATTATATTTTATATTTCGGCTCCTTTTTAGGCGAAAGAATCCTAAATTGGGCTACATTAGGCTACCTGAGCTGTGAAAAATGGCGACATCAGTCCCGGCGTCGTTGGCAACACTGACCGCAGTCAGTCTATGCGAGTGCGCTGCTATTTCCGCATGTCTAATATTGCGCTTCCGCGTATCGCAAAAACAACCCCGCTTACTTCGGGTTAAGTGTGTCCTGTAAACGTGTTCTTTTAATAACCAAAAATGACGTCTTATCGATATTCTAATGAAGAATATTGGGATATGGTTCGTGCCTACGTGTTATCTAATGATAGTGTGCGAGGAGCCATTATTTTGTACCGAGAGATGTTTCCCAACCGCCAGATTCCGTCGTACAATCTTATGCTAGGTGTTAACCAACGATTGCGAACATTCGGTCAGTTCACCGTACCGACGCATGCCCAAGGACGAGGAAGGGAGCCATACCTAGGTAAGCCAGGTTTAAAGTACGAAGGGAAAATGGATTATACCTAAAGGTCATTGACCCGCGCACATGTTCTGCGATAATATTAAATCGCTAGCGCAAGGGTGTACACACGTTGCGAGACTTTAGCGAAATTTTTGGTATGGTTCTGTCTGTTATTTATCAGTGTTTTTTTTTTGGCCATATTTTTATTAGTATCATATAATCATGCACTATTGTGGGTTTCAATATGTCCCTCGTTTAAACTAACATACTGTCTATAGGCCCGCGTGCCATGCTACCAATGTATGGAAGTCTTAGGTCTATTCTACTCACTTGAGGTAACAACTCCATGCAGTCTTCTAGTGATGGTAGCATTGGCAGTAGCGTTGACTTCCGCAGTCTTGACGGAGCACATCGCGCGAGCTTCCTCTCGCGGCCCACTGCCGTGGTATGTGGCGTTGCGAACCTCAAGATACGCCTTCCGATGTTCTGGGGCGTTGACGGTGTATGAAGGGCCACGCGCTACCAATGTATGGAAATAATTTCGTAATTTTATGTCTGACTTGAACAACCGATCGCTGAAGAAATAGCAAGTTTTTTTTCTTTTTGTCATGTGACTGACTAGGTCTTTAGAACCAGAGTGGTGAAAGGAGTTTAAGCACGTAGGTAACAAAGAGGCTCCTTTCGTGCACTTTACACCATGATTTAAAACTAAAATGAGTTCTACGACTTCACGGTTTCCTCGCGATGTTTTCCTTCACCGTTTGAGAATGCTAACATTATTACTAAGTGCAAGAGAGCACTGGTGGTCCAGTGGTAGTGGCCCCGCCTTCCGATCCGAAGGTCGTGGGTTCAAATCCACTCGTGTACCAATGAGTTTTTCTGTCGAAAAATTTATGTGCACTATGCCAGTACTCTCAAAAACGGTGAAGGAAAACATCGTGATGAAACCGACGTGTTGTAGAACCTAAAAAAGTTCGAGCAACACGTGTCAAGGGTCACGCAAAAAGGGCCCACTAGCGGCCTACTTGCGGAAAAAACCTGCCCGCACATCAAGTGCGGATGATAAAAACTTGCCAAACTTGCCTACTAAGTGCAAACCTACATTTTTGAGTAGATAAACTCATTGGAGTAGTACCTACCGAGTCTGGATTGTTCTCTGTCTGGGTATTGTATTCTAAGTATAGGTACAAACTTATATATTTATAATAATTATAAGTTTAAAAAACTTGAGAAACCGACTTCATTGTCAAACGGCTAAACCGATTTTAATCAAATTTGTTTGGGACAATCTGGAAGTAAAAATAACCTTCCAAATAAAAATAAAAATCTAAATCGGTTCATAAATGACGGAGGCATTCAGTTACAAACATTAAAAAAAATATTTAAAAAAAATGGCAACACCGATTTTAATAAAATTAAAATGGGACCAATCTGGAAGCAGTACCTTTCAGATAAAAAAATATTTTTTCAAATCGGCTCACTAATGACGAAGTTATGCGGTGACAAACATAAAAAAAAAAAAAAAAAAAAAAAAATACAACCGAATTGAGAACCTCCTCCTTTTTGATTGGAAGTCGGTTAATAAAAGTTATATAAGTAGTACATCAGCTATCTGGTTCCCATTGTTACCAGCTCTGCTTAATTTAGGGCTAGATAGTGTTGTGTGGATTATTTAATATATTTATTTATTTAGTTTCTTAGGTAAAAATTAAGCTACCCGAATATACCTAACATCAAATTGTTTAGGTCATTTCTCAGTAGTTCTATTAATGTTGTAAATTTTAATAATGGAACTACTTAGGTACCTACCGAGAATCATAAATTTATAACAAGACAATTGTATAATCTTTCTTTAACTTGGGTTTTTATTTTGTACTCAAATATTCATTTATTTATTGGGAAACCAACAGCATAAAATAACTTGATAATATTAATACGCTAAAAACTAGCGAGACAATTATAGCCAATTATATGTATACTAGCTGTGCCCGCGACTTCGTCCGCCTAGAATAGTGTTTGGGTAGCATTTTAATTTCTAACGAAAAATTCCGTATTCTTGTGCATGTGGCACAGTCAGTGTTGGGCAGACCCATCCGGGTAAGCACACTTTGGCATATTTCCCCACCTACACCCTCCCCCCTCCCATTTTTTTCTTGTTGCAAGCTTAAATAAAACATTTACATAAACCTTACAAATTTCCATACAAACTTTCAAGAATAGTCTTAGTGATATTTTACACCCTTTGTAATAAGTACAATAATTTGTGGGGAAGTAGAAGAGAAGATAAAGAAAAAGTTAATAATAGCTTTTCAAAGAAATAATATTTATTTAATAATTGTGTCGGCCAAGATTTTACAAAGTTTTAGATCAGATGTGGTCGTACCAACTGACTCATTGTTATTCAAGTAGTTTTTTTTGGTTATAGTCATAAATTAAAACTTAAAACTTGGTCTCGCTCAGTTTTACCAACACACTTGATTCAACCAAAGTTTACCGCTGTTGCTTCTAGGAACTCTAGGATCAATGATAGGTATTTATGTACTTGAATACAGGATAACCGGTATAACAGACTGACCACACCAAAACTGGTCCGTCTTGGTACCCAATCGGAAAAGATGTGGTAAAACTCTACCAGGTTAAACAATGGACTGGTGTAGTATTTTTTTTCACTGGAGACACCTTTCTTCACACCTTCTTTTTATCTTCTTTCATGTTCTGACACTTAGGTACTTCTGCAAATACAATAAAATAAAATATGTAAGTAAGATAGTGATTGACAAAATTTAACATTGGACATGCAACATGTAGTTACACTTACAGCTTAGTGAAAACTTACCAGTCCATAGATATTTTAGTTCCAAATCAGATCATTATTTCGATAACTCCTGCTACGTCCTTCAGATTCGCTGTAAAAGAACAGCGCGGCACTCATGGTCATGTTCATACAATGCATGGGCTAACCATGTTTTAATTAGCACAGATTATGAGTTTATTCTATCTATCGTCTTGCGTATAGGATTAATTTGTCTGCACATTACACAACTACTCATGTATCACGTATGTATGTATTTCAAGCGTAATTTTATTTCTTTATAAACGATCAGTGAAAGAAAACAAAATTCGTTGTTTATTTTTATGTCAAAGTCTTGACCAAAGATTAATAATACATACTACCGAATTCCAGTGTTGCCAGTGAGAGTTAGTCAAATATAGCATAAGACGGCTCAAAAACTAACATTTTCACGTGAAAAGTAACATACCATTTATTATGTGGAAAACGATTTACTCCTTTATAATGGTACTTTATTACCAAAAAAAACAAAAACATTCTTAGATGCCTTCCGTTTCACGATATTTGCTTGTTTTTGCTGGAAAACATTTTGAAAGTTTTATTGAGTAATTAATTTTTATTATATAATTAATTAAGAATTAAGAATTGATATTGAGGCTACACGCCTCAATATAAATTCTTCTTCGTTACATGCAGGTAACACGAGAGGGTCAAAAGTAACGTAGAATGTTAAAAAAGTAACATTCTGGCAATGCTGTTAATATTACTGTTAACTGTTACTTGTCAACTGTTACTCGCAAATGTTGGCAACATTTGTGAGTGAGTTACAGTTGACACAAATGTTGACACGTGACAGTGCGGTTGGCACTGTCAGCTGTCAGTCAGTCACACGTAAACAAAACAAACAGAAAGTTCTCGATCTCGAAAAAAGCAAAGCGAAATTAACATGAAAAATAGTGTTTACAAAAAGTATTTTGCATTGATAAGTTGCCTAAATGACCTTTCTAATGCTTTAGCCTATCTGTGTACCGAATTTCGGTGATCGGCATGTAATCGGCGAAGTGGTTTAGTGTTAGAAGGAGACAGAAACATCAAAGAATTGCTCTTTAGAACGTGTTTTATAAGGTTTGTAAAACCTTTTTCACAATAAAAAGTAGCCTATGTCCTTCCTCAGGCCCTGAACTATCTGTGTACCAAATTTCATTTCAATAGGTTTAGTAGTTTTGGCGTGAAAGCCAGACAGGAAGACAGACAGACAGACAGACAGACAGAGTTACAAACGCATTTATAATATTAGTATGGATTGATACTTACTTACATTAAATACGAGGCCTTTTCCCAGCAGACCCAGCCAGTGGTACCCAGAGTGCTCTTAGTAAAAATAATTTAACTAATATGTAAAAAAATATTGTATATCTTACAGTGGTGAAAAACTGGGGAGGTGGTAACATTTGTCACAATCACATAGAACGCAAAACACACAGCAGCAGCTATCCACATCTTTTCAACTTCAAACTTTTCAGACTTATTTATTCACAAGGACCAATCGAACATTTTTTAACTTTTCCTTATTTATTATAGGTATTTAGTTCTATAGTAACCTAAGGTAGATTATGTACTACGTGAGACCATCGTCAAGGTAGGTGAGTACTTTTGGCACAGGTCAACGTATACTGAAGCTCATGGCGCCGAACAGAGAATAAATAGTAGGTACCATGCAGATGAACTGCCGAAATTGGAGTACAGTCACGGGGAAAATATAAAATGCTAGTGGAATCCCACACGACTTCGTTCGCTTTAAGCTTGTTCCATGCAAACATAATATGCATAACATGCACCCCCGCTTAATCCCTTTGGGGGTTGAGTTTCGGAAATCCCTTTCTTAGTGCACCCATAAAATAGTTGTAAGTATGCTTCTAAGACTTACGGTTTAGTTTGTGAGTTGATTTTCAGTCAGTCAGTAACGTAAGAGTTTTGTATATTTAGATAAATCTCATCAAAAAACGAAACACCTCTGAAGTATGGTTTTTTGATAACAATTACGTTTTTTACATAGAAAAAATAATAATAATGCCAGTTAATCGCGGATTTAATATGAGGTATCGTAAAACAAATTTTAATCTTTCAAATTAAAATTGAATGTCTATAAATATCGTGTGTTGGTTCAACAAGTTCAGAAACATTAATTGTACACTTTTAGAAACAAACAGATTATCAATTTTCATCTTTTTATTTACTTTGTGTTTAAACTTCCTCCTTGGGCCTGCCCCCATACAGTACCTATACCTACTTAAAGTCAAGTGAGCTGGAGCGGTTTTTTACAACATTATACCCTCCTAGCATGCTGAGACTATTTTTATCTATCACGTAAATCTCGTGGACGAAGGCGGCCACAGAATGGTGGCTAAGGGCTAAGGGGTGTTCAAAGATCTAGAGGCAGATCATCCGCCTGCTGTTCAAACGACATTGGAGTGCTGGGAATCTATGGATAAGACTCGCAAATGACCGGAATAAAGAGGAGGCTTAGAGATTTGCACCCAGTGCTGAGTATGCACAGCAGTGCAGCAAAATCTCAAATTAGTGAAAGAAAATAATAGGAAAATAGCGTACAGACTTTTTTTGGCTTTCGATATTTTCTATGGTAGGTGACGTCGTTTGTCTGACCTCTCTACTAGCTACAGGTACACAGTATGTAATCATTTGATTGTTCGGTTCCGTCTAGGGCGCTTTGTGTGAACTATACTAGTTATTAATAGTTTACTTCTGCCTACACCTTGAAAAAATCGGATGTGATGTGAAAAACAACCACGTGAATAATTGGGCGATTTTCAAGATTTTATAACTGTGGTTATTTTCATTTATTTAACAATTCTTATGGACCTTTATAGTTAAAATCAATTACTTAGATTTATGACTAGTAACTACTTATATCCAGAGTTGTTTTCTTCTGGCCATGGACTCATGGTGCTCTACTTGAGAGATCAGTAACCGACCTGACCTGACCTACAAATAAAGCCTAAACATGAGTTTCATATCCCAGTTAATGGTTTTGTCGGTCGAACAAAATATAGGTTATTAATTGATTTACGACGCCAGTCGGGCTTTCAACTCGCTATTAGTAGGTAATGGTAGAGTGCCGATGTTGTTTTACGCTTGACATCTGCCTATGTGGCTCATAAAACTTCTTTAGGGTAATAAATCTTGTGTACCAATGATAATTGCTGTTAATGAAAATGATCAAAATAATTAAAAGGTTTACATTCAATACAATTAACCACCAGTGCCAGTGCAAACCTTATCTACCTTCCATTCAATGGTACCTAGGTGCCCGTGCAATAGGTACACCTATTCGTAAACTCCTAAATTCAACCAGTAACAAAAGATGTAGGTTAGGAAAGGATTTATTTTATCCTTGGTACCTAGACCTACCTACTTGCTAATGGAAAAAAAACAGAGATACTTTCACGACGAGCCCATAACAAAGAGCCCTGCTAGAAAAAGAGGAGTCTCACGTCATACCAAGTTATGAAATATGTGCCATATTAGTAACTAGGTGGGTATGGTAGGTACTTTGGCACCTTTTCAGTGAACACAATCGTTTAAATGTCTCGCCTTACCTTCATGGCAATACATTATGCAATGTCACACGCCACAATGGTGTAATAAATAAAGTCGTAACTAAGATGGGAGTGCCCATAGGGCATAGAGCATGCTCAGGGCTGGATCTAGGATATAACATAGTAGGATGCGTTCATAGAAAGATATCGTGCTGTTAAAAGACATGAAAAAAGTGAAATGATGTAATTTATTTGCTTGAAGCATACCAAACTACCAAAGTCCTAAAATCTCAGTTTTTCTAATTCCTAAGGTTTTGTTGTCTCTTTTGGGAATTGTTATTATTCTTATTAAAAAATGTTTTCTAAACCGAAACCGAGGATGCTTTTCATTTTTCTATATAATACTTAGCCTCCTACGTATAAGAATCCCCTAACGGGTCCCCATCGCGCATCTGAAATATTAATTTAGTATTCTTCGATTGCTTGAAATGCAGTTCCCTACACGTCGCTGTGAATACTTTTTCGGCAGGGTGTAAATCGTCATTAAATATTTGGTTTTATCCCAAACAAGAGATCAGGAGAGCCTGTTTTATCACTACCATCAAAAAGATTCATTTCGTAACTGTCACTGATAAAAAAAACACACACCACACAACGGGACAGCTGGTTTCTAGTGTCACCTGTGTCAAATCAAGAACTTTAATTTTTGGAAGGAAGTCACTTGAACCGGTTCTGGACATGATCTAACTTTTGATATGCATTTAATCCGTTTTATTTTCCAAATTGGGCCAAGGACAGTTCATGTTCAGTGGCCCACATGGGAATTCATTCATTCAATTACGAGTTTGGTCATTGCATTGAATAAGCCAATCGTAGGTAATAAAATGCTTATTTGATTGTGATATGCGCTTTGCACTACATTTTTTCGTCAGCAGAATAGAGATGCTACGTACGAGTATTTATAACCAAATAGGTTAAATTAGATGGATGCAGGTTGAATTTAGTAGAATACAAAGCCTACACGGTATTCAAAACTACATCCGATTAGATTCAAGATACTTATTACCTACCTACTTATCTAAATTATACTTATCTTTCCCTACCCAGCGCGACGTAGGTTATGTCGCACTAGCTTGCGATAGGATGGGACCATTGGCACTTTTTTACCACTTGTCCCATTATACAGGGTGTAAATAGACCACTCCCTCAAACTACAGGTGCTAAAATTATCCATCAATATGAAATTATGAGGGTTGCATCGTGCTGGATTGCGATGGGACCATTGGCACTTTTTTACCAAATATAATATGAATGCATAAAAAAAATTGCAAAGTGGATCGAACTCTTGTTAAAAAAGTTATTCATATTGAGGGTACATTAAAACCCTGAAGTTTTGGGGGGGTGGCCTTACACCCTGTACCCATAATGTTTCTACTGTATACTGTACCTACGCTACGGTAGGTATTATCTTACAAACAACTTAGGCAATTTGGCATTTTATGTGCGTATGTATGTATGTATGTATGCATGTATGCATGTATGTATTTATGTATGTTTGTCCGACGATAACTCCCGAACTGTTGATCCGATCTGCATGAAATTTGATAAGTCCATAACTTGTACTTGAGAAATTTACTGGTAAGTATATGAGTAAAATCAGATGAGGGGTTATTAAGATATAGGGTTTTTTAAGGGTGCAAAAATAAAAAAGTGACACAAAAAAATCAAGTTACATGTCAAATGAAAGAACTTTGTTTGGACATTTCAAAACGGTTTTTACTTTTTTTCTAGGACGCTCAGTTTTTGCTATACAAAATAAAAAGTTAAATTAAAATTCCAACGATCCGAGAGCTCCCATCTCTAAGAATTTCGTTGACATCAAGGTTTTTCTACTGGTCGGTAAATTTTTTTGCTCTTTATATTTATATTTTTTTCTTGAAATAAGTTAAGGAGGTACTCAGCTGTCATAAAATGGGGAAAGCGACCTGGTCTGATGATGGAGCCAATGTCTGTCCAACAAAACTTCTCAGTCAATTGGCCAATTGAGTTTAAACTTGTCTACAACTCAAAGTTAGTGAGGGATAGTCAGAGGCAAGGCCAAACAGTGAATCTAGACAGAAATACTTTCTCAAAGTAGATAAAACACAATGCGTGATGGTGGCACATTTTTTTCTGATTACCATAAACCAATGTGCTTTACTTTTCGGAGCATATCGCATCACGAGATCTCAGCTCGGGGCGAACTACTAGTTATTAAGCATGCTAACTCAGCTGTAATAGGTAGACGCAGTAGGTACATAAAGTAGTAGCTCTTTGACGCAAACGTGAGAAATTTGCCTAACACATTTTTAGGAGTTATTCTGCTCATCATGCCGAAGATCCTCATCTTCGTCCTGTCCTATTTTTATGAGAAATTAATTTGTACAGGAGCCTAATTCTCGGGCCGACCGAGAATTACTCAAGGAAATCCTCCATTCTCTCTTTGAAAATAAACAATAAAATAAAATTGCAAAATGATCCAAGATGAGCCAAGAATTAGGCTCCAGAACGTTTTCGTGCACGATCAGATAATATTTGAACCCACGAACTTAGGATCTGAAGGCTGGGTACCACTAGACCACCAATGCTCAGTACTTATCTACTTAGTTCTATAAATCAAGGGTAGAATAACTCTGATATCAAGTTCAATTAAATCCAAATATCGTTTTTAATCACTTTATCAAAATTTGATTTAGCCAAATCAGTGCTGATTGCTAATCAGATTATTAATTTACAGTTTTTTATACATAATAAGTTATTGTGCGCAAGAAACAACAGTAGCAATTCTACTGTAAAATAATAAGGTAGGTTGATGTTTCAAACTAGTCTCATCTTTATTTTTTATCAAATTGAAATAAAACGTAGAACAGTAGGTTCATAGTTTGATTCCGGAAATGCCTAAAGGGCTATTTCAATTCTGAATATTACGTTATTTTTCAGAATGAAACTGTTACTCGCGTTGATGGTATGCGCGGTGGCCGCAGCAGCACCCAATGTCCAAACAGAGGATTTACTCCAAGCCCATGGTAAGTCTTATCAATCATTATAATAAAGAGATACCTACATTTTTTGTACATTGATACCAATGCCATGACGTATTTTGAACCATTTAAACCTTCCTTCCGCGGCTTACTCTGCTCCGCACGTATTGTTAAAGTCTTTCCTGTGGATTAAGCCGAGTCAGGATGGTATAGTGGAGCAAGATACTTCATCAAAATCCTATACCAAAAAACCAAATCTGTGTAAATCCATATTATGAGTAAAACCAGTTGCCTTCGACACTATATCTTATACCTTTAAACGAGAAAATCTTGTATATATATATATATATATATATATATATATATTTAGGATCTCGGAAACTGAGCCAACGATTTTCATGAAATTAAGTATACAGGGGTTTTCGGGGACGATAAAACGATCCAGCTAGGATTCATTTTTAGAAAATATCGGCGTTCGGAGTTACGAACAAACTACTTTTTCGTAATATCATTACTCCTAGCGACATCTATTGCTCAGAAGCAAAAACTAAGCTCTATGAGAACCTGAGAACTCACCGAGAACGCCATCTTTTGACGAGTTTTGGAACTAAATGACTACATAAACACTCTTTAGACAAGTTCCGGAAGTTTCCATGTCATTGCACTCGTGATTTTTTTTTAAATAACCATTTCTTATTTTTTTATTATTATTTAGTATGTTAGTAAGATCGAAAAATATGATTTCATCATTCACACGTTATTAAAAAATACCGAGCGAAGCTCGGTCACAAACTGCTAGTAATCATCTAAAAGGCAAGACTTGATTACCTACCTTTTACTTAGGTACATAGGTAATTATAAGATGCATTTTCGTCTCAGACCTCCAGGATGATAACGCACAGGCCTCCAGCATTCTAGTAAACACGCTGGTTCGCCAGTTGTTCACGTACTTGCGCTTCGTCATCAGCAATGGTTCCGCTTTGTTCGGCATTCCTCCTCTTGACCCCTTGGACCTGGAGCATTTCCACCTGGTCATCCCTGCTGGACTAATCAAGTAAGACGTTCACAATTAGGTACTAGTTCGCCCCGAACGGAGATCTTCGCTCCAGACTTACCTACATGTTTTGGACTTGCTTCGGAATATCCCTTATAATAACTTCTTATGTTAGCAAAGTTTCAACTTATTGGAGAGCCTTGCCTTGACTCTATCATCCGAGTTGTGTAAGGACTTGCCCCTGACAGGGGTACTAGCTTGGTATAAGTTTTAGCTTATTGTTTCCAAATCAGTTCTTTTAAAGTTGTTTTAAAATAGTCAAAAAATTTCAGCCTGGACTTGGAACTGAAGGATATCCATGTCTCGGGAGTAGGCGACTTCGTGGTCCACACGAGCGACATGAACCTAAGGGACATGACTTTCTACGTCGATATTTCAGTCCCAATCCTTAACATTCGTGCTGGTAAGTTTTTACTCTGATCTAGTACTAGGTCTATATAGGTCTAGGACGATTATTAGTAATACTAGATACACCCCTTAAACACCTCGCCGTGTCTCCATATAAAAACTGAGAAAAAGCCTCGTGACTGGTGGAGATTTCTGGATAAATAATTACAGAAATCCCTACCGTAGCATGCTGGGACGACGATGAAGACAGTGGGAATTCAAAAAATGAATTCCCCACAAACTGAGCTTTCTTAGTGGACATTTCAGGGTATTTTTTTTCTACTCCCAGCACTCATTATTTTGCTTCTTTCAGGTGAATATGACTTGGTTGGTGATGTGTACACCGCCATTCCTCTGTATGGCAAAGGAGGGGCTAGGTAAGTTGATGAGTGGGTTTTACCATCTCAGAGAAACGCTACTCGTCAGATCAATTTTCGTCATGGTTTTTGAAGAGTCTAAAATGGACGGAATTGGTTTCACGGCGTTTGCACAGAGTGCCATATATTATACTCGGCATCAAACTTATAGATCGAGTTGCGAACTCCGAAATCCGAAGACGAACAAAGGTCCAAGACGTTGTAGATAAGATTACGGAGCTCAAATGGAGTTGAGGACACATTGCAAGCACAGGATCGAGGTAGATGGCACAAACTAAGGGAGGCCTTACCCAGCAGTGGATGAAGTCGGGATGTAGAGAAACGCTGAAAAGTCCGTAATTAAGTTAACACTCTAGTAGGTACGTATTTGCCAAAACATTACCAATTTTTTTCAGTTTCGTCGTAGAAGATTTCCGATTCCAAGCTACGTTCTTGCTGAAGCAGTCGGAAGATCTTAACTCCGTACTCGTTGAGCGAGTTGTGGACCCGTCATTCGTTATTCCTTCTCTCAAGGTACTTACTTATTAGATACTTGCATAAAATTTGTCGTGTCATTTACCTCTGAAAAGCTACTGACTTTAATAACAAAAACGTCAGAAATCTTGAAAGACTTCTTCTAAACTGCTGAACCGATTTTGATGAAACTTTCTGGAACAAGCCGGAAGTAAAATTAAATAGAATAATTTGAATATTTTTTTTTTTATCTTTCTTAATTGGATGGTATTTTCATGCTTGTTAAACCGCTAAAAAACTAAAAAAAAAAACCATCGATTGAGAACCTCCTCTTGTTTTGGAAGTCGGATATAAAGAGGAGCCCTTTCTAAAGACTTCTACTCTCAATTCAGTTGTATTTTTTATAAATTTGCTACCGCTTTCCGTAATTTTTAGACAAATTTGGTAAAAAAAAAAAATATGTTTGTGTCCTCGTTTCCACGTTCATCACCTCTATCGGGGGTACATTAGGTACATTTTTGTACACCTATCTAAGACGTCTCAGTGATTCGTGGAATTTAACTGAATAAATACACTTATGATTTGATTTGATTTGTAACAATGTCTTGTTTTTAGACCGACCTGAAAGGAGTCCTCGGCGGTGGAGACATGGACTACGTCGTAAACGCTATGGTAGACGAGGTTATCTTCGACTACATCCACCGTTTCCGCGGCGCTATCTCTCTGATCGTCGCCGCAGCCGCCCCCAGTGCTTTGAACCCTCTGCTGGACAGCCTCGACACTTGGAAGTACATCGCCCCACTCATCCCGAGATCATAAAATAGGTGCCTGAATGAACTCACTCAACACCAATACTAATATACCTACCTAAGAATGCCACCTAAGAATACAAAGACGTAATAAACAAAAACTACGCATAATTAAGTATTTAAAATTGAATAAAGTTTTGTGGAGCCTTTTTGTTAGCTTTTTTCAACTCAATTCTTTGACTAAATTGATTAGACCTGCAGATAGAATTAGTGATTTTTATGTTAACACCATCAAATCCACTGGAGCCATTGACCTTTTAGGAAGGGAAGTTTTTGGCATTTTTGGGCAAAAACTCAACAACTATAGATATACTACTATACAAGGTGTATCTAAATATGTGTACTATGCGAAGGTGGGGGGTTTCAGACCACAATGGTGATCAGTTGTGGAGGGGAGATAATTAAAAATTCCTATTTTCAGTTTCCCATACAAAAATATTTAATTTCATAATGCCTAAATAAATTGACAACCCTATCCTTGTAACTCACCTACCCCTTGACCTACTACCTCTGTAGGTCTACTACTACTACCTACTACCTCTGTAGCTGATTTTAGGGTTGTCACTTTGTATAAAGTCAGCTGTTAATGTTGAAACTTCGTTGCAGTTTTTTTCAGAGATACCAATCGAAGTTCGAAAAGTCGTTGAACAAAAGTTGTTCCCCGGGGGGTGGAAATTCACCCCCCTTCAGGATAGTACACATATTTTGATACACGTTGTATATAGAGACAGCCGATGGCTCTTAACCATGTGACCATGCTCCTACTCGCAGGGTCACAATACATGGGTTAAGAGGTCAATAAAAGGTAGACCCATCGAACGTCACTGTTTGAAAATAGCAGGAATGCACACGTACCTATATACACTCACAGGGCTTAAAACGCCAAAGAATAATGCACTTTACCAGCTTAACATATTTGTTTATTAGTCTGCAGTAAGAAGTTACAAAGTTCAAACTAAACTGTCCTTTCACTCAGTTCCAGTCATCGAACCAAACTTCCCTGCAAACACCCACAATATCCTTCTGCTGACCATCAGGGCACTGTTCGTAGTCCAACTCGTACACAGGGGAATCATCGCTGATAGCTGCCTTTATCACTAAGACTGGATAAGGCGTATCAAGATCTTTGTGTGGTAGTACCGCTTGCTCAGATGCCACGATTAGAGCAATGAAAATTATCACAGACTTCATGATGACCAAAAAGAATTTGAGTAGGTAAAGAAAATAGTCAAAGGATCTGTCTGTACTTTGTGCGCCGCAGTGAAACGCTACAAGAGCACTGGGACTCGTAAATCAACGCGGGATGATTAAGGACTTCCTTTAGCGCCCACACGAGGCCAAATTGTCGATGATAGGTTAGTAGATATTATTATAGGGGAAGGGGGGGCATGATGGGGTATATCTAAGGAAAATACCAAAAATACAGTATAATCATTGCGTTTCATATGCTTATTTATTTATGGCACAATGCCTTATTAATCTAACTACAATTTTGCATAGTCTTTGGGAGATGAACATATAGCATTTTTTTTAAATAAATGATTTGATAGGAACCTTCGAAAAACCATCTTGCCCCTTACCATGGGGTAAGATGGGGTAATGAAAATAGGGCAAGATGGGGTAAGCTAATTATTATCACAATAAATACAAATATAAGTTTCTTCGGTGTTTTCATCATCCACACCAGCACAACCATTGTGTGCCCAACGTCCACAAAGCTGGCAGCCTACCCAACCTTCGGATGATTACCCCATACCCAATACCCCGTCTTACCCCAAAGGCTGATTTAGAAAAAAATAATTTCTCAAAAAATAAATATTAAGTGAACTTTTGTCTAAACATTCCACAACAAAGTAAACAACACTAACAACCATATCGTTGGCTTATTGCAAGAAGTCATTAGTCGCAAGAAGTCACTAACTGCGTTAGATACACCATTGAGTTTGTCTCGATGAGCTCTACATTTTGGTAAAACTCACTAATTTGTAGCTCTTCAAACTTAGAAGTTATGGCTTGGTAATAAAGTCAATAACTGCATTTTTGGTATTTCTGGTTTCATAAAATTCATTAACTTACATTAATAAATTTAAACAAAAGAAAAAAAACACAATTGCCATTTTTATTTTCATACGTAACTCATTTATGTGACATAACAACATTTAGAAAATGCCTTTAGGTTCACAAGCGTTGAAGAAGTTTTGCTTTAATTCATTATTTGCACTTAGCTAGTTTTGTCGTATCATATTTTTTGGAAAAAAAATATTAACGGTTTATAATGACTTCTATCAAAACGAGTAACGTCTACACTGAGTTTTTTATTTTTTGTAGAATTCATTATTTACACTTAATAACTTTTGTCGAAACATAACTAATGGTAAAAGAATACTATTCGCATTAAATGACTTCTTTCAGAACAAGTAACGTTTAGAGGTACTATCACTATTGGATTGGTAAAATTAATTATAGGTCGTTGACAAGTTTTTGCTAAATTATTATGTTAAACTTAATACAAGACTAATATCGCTTGAATGATGTATTGTTTTATTAGTGACTTTTGTTATTGTAAAATTAAACAGGTAATGTTTGCAAAAGTCATTACCTTACATTAAATGTATACATTTACGTGTTGCTATGCTACATAAGAGACCGCGTGCCGCGTGACCGGAGTCGTGGAAGCGGGGTAGAGAGGTATTTTGTTCAGGGACGCCCCCCGCGTCTCTGCCGCGCGCCGGTAAGTTGAGTAAGTTGGTGGTCTGGTGTTTTGCCCTTAAATGGCTAATGTATCCTATTTTGGCGCTGAATGTTCTGGCGCAAGTAGGGCAGGTTAGGATGCCATTGCTGTATTTGTAGTAGATGTTGGCAGGCGGTCGACTCATGAGTTGGTCACGTTTGTCATCTAGTTCTCGCCGCCTTTCGTCTTCAAACGTATTAACTTTTCCCTGAACGATACGTCTCCATTCAGGTCGCTTTTCAGCAAGGGATTCCCAAGAGGAAGGCTCAATGCCACACCTTTTCATGTGTCTTTTTTGTACATCTTTGAACCGAAGGAACTGGTCACCGCGTTTTCGCTTACCATGTTCTAGTTCAGAATAGAAGATGCGCTTCGCCTTCCTCTCATCAGACATCCGAGACAGATGCCCGCACCAACGCAGCAGACGCCGCATCAGATATGCCTCTATCCCGCTGACATTAGCTCGTCGCAGTACATCGGTGCTGCGAATCCGATCTGACCATTTGATATTCATAATGTCGCGCAGGCATTTCAGATGGAATCTGTCTAGCGTGCGTATGTGCCTGCGGTACAGGCACCATGTCTCTGACGAGTACAGTATATTAGGCAAAACGATAGCCATGTATACTTGGATCTTGGTACTCAGTTTAATGTCGTGGGAGCTTAACACCCTAGCCCGGAGTTTGCCAAAAGCAGCCATAGCACAGCCAAGTCTGCTGTTGATCTCCGAATCAAGGTCACTTTTGGCTGTTATGCAGCTACCCAAGTATCGAAATTTATCAACCTGCTTCAAAGCTGTTCCACCAAGCTGCAGATGTAGAGGAGCTTGATCTACAGCATCCATGGTCTTTACCTCAGTCTTTTTAATACTTATTTTGAGGCCAAATCTACAGCAGGCAGCGTTGAAACTGGTTAACAGGTCTTGAAGTCCCTCTTGAGATTTCGCAACGAAGCATAAGTCATCAGCGTACATAAGCTCGGTAGTTAGGTCGTATGTTACCTTGGTGCACGCTTTTAACCTGGTGGGTTTGAAGATACCACCATCTGTGTGAAATCGAATGCGGATGCCTTCAATGTTTGCGTTCAAAGTCTCCCTCACGACAACAGAGAAATATAGAGCAAACAGTGTGGGTGCTAGAACACAGCCCTGCTTTACGCCGCATGTAACGGGGAAGTGCTCTGATCGTTCACCATTAATAGTTACACAGCAAGTCATATTGTCATGGAGAAGCCTTATTAAGCGTATAAATTTGTCAGTACATCCCAGTTTGGATAAAACTGTCCATAACGCTTCGCGAGGTACACTGTCGAAAGCTTTCTCTAAGTCAATAAGGCAGAGAAATAGAGGTTGACTTTGTTCTCTACTCTTTTCTTGCAGTTGCCTCAGAGAAAAAATCGCTTCGCAGGTACCACGGTTTGGACGGAAACCAAACTGGGTCTCAGGCAGGATATTCTCTGACAACTCTATCAGGCGGTTGAGGAGTACCCTAGGAAAAGCTTTTCCTGGAGTAAACAGGAGCTAAATGCCCCTGTATGAATTACAGTCAGAGCGGGCGCCTTTGTTTTTATATAGAGAGCAAACGAGTGAAACCCCAAAATCACAAGGAACCTCCTCGATCTCCCACACTCGTTGAAAAAACTGCCAAATCTTCTGATGCAGCTCTCCTCCTCCATATTTTAGCAACTCCCCTGGTATATTGTCAATGCCAACCGCCTTCTGATTTTTTTGGGCCTTGAGAGCATTGACTACTTCCTGGAGAGTTGGAGGGAAATCCAGTTCTTCAGATTGTGGGAGGCGTGGAAGCGATCTTATGTATTCTAGATCAGCAGAACGATCTACGTTTAGTAGATTATTGTTATGTTCTGCCCAACGACTAAGAACTTGTTGATCAGAAGAGTATCATTTGTTGATTTTAGAGGCACGTTTACTCGACTGGAACATCCCACTAACTTTTTTATCTCACCGAAAAAGTCACCAAGCTGATTCGTATTCGCCAGCCATTGAATGTAGCGAACCTTGTTTTGCCAACAATCATCTTTCGCTGTGCGAGTAAGTTTCCGTAGTTGGGATGTACTTTCTTTGACCTTATCCAAGACAGTCGTCTGATCTTTCGTTCGAAGGAGTTGGCGATGTCTTGCTAATGCATCTGTCAAACACTGATCATTTTCGTCGAACCAGTCTTCGCTAACTCGAGGTTTTAGACCTAAGGTTTCAGTGACTGCTTAAAGAACACTCGAAGACAAATACCGCCAGGTTTCATGAACATGTTCTTCTAAAGGTTTGACATTTGCAGTATGGGTATTAATAGCGTTTCTGTATGTTGCAAGTGTTTCAGCAGACTCAATTAAGTTCTTTCAGATGAAAGCAACTGGGCTTAGCCCTGCAAGATCTACGGCGTGGGCTTAGACGTAGGTGCATTTTCGTGATAACTAGTCGGTGGTCTGACCAGCAGATTGCACCACGCATGACTCTTGTGAGTGTGACCTCTGAAATATCTTGTTGCCTGACAATAGCATAGTCAATCAGGTGCCAATGTTTAGATCTTGGGTGCATCCAGGTGGTTTTATATTTCGTGGGAATCCTGAACATGGTATTAGTTATTGCCAGATGAAATTGGGAGCAGAGACTTAGCAATAGTTGCCCATTACTGCTCATGCTACCAATACCATGACGCCCAAGGACTTGCGACCACGCCTCATAATCTCGGCCTACTCGAGCGTTAAAATCGCCGAGAAGCAACACCTTTTCGCAGGGTCGGATTTTAGTTAGGGTATTTGTCAATTCCTCGTAAAATTTGTCCTTGATCTCATCACTCTTATCGAGCGTCGGAGAATAAGCGCTGATAACATTTAGGTACTTATCATTTTCCAGATGAAGGCGAAGCACCTAGACCTGGCACCTAGACTCACCTAGCTTTAAGACGTTTCAAAGTGATTCTTGCATCGTACTGAATAAAAAACTATTGACTTTGACTTTGACTTTGAAGGGACATGATAAGTAGGTTTTTAGGCAAAGCTCAAAGTCTATATTTTCTAACCTATTTATGTGTTTATAACTTTGTTGGTTAGCAGTATTATTTGCTAAAAGCTTAGAACGGGTTTTTGACTGATTCATGTGCCATTATTACTAATTTTAGTTATTTTATTAAGTGTTTTTGGACAAACAAGTTAATTTGTTTAGCTTTTAGTAATAAAAGATGTTATTTTATGATTATTTTGTCTTTTATTACTCGAAAGAGGCCACTAATAACTTCGTTGCAGAAATACTTAACTCCAGTTTAGTCAAAACTTTTTACCGCAAGAAGTCATTATCTTTGCATTATTAGCTTTAAAAAAAACTGCAATGGTTGAATTTGTATTGATTTCAGCTGATTATAAAGTAAATACATATTACTATTTATTGGCTTTTAAATTATATTGATAACTGTCGTAGTTTTGATGATATGGGCTCTTAAATTTATAAAAACTTTAAACTGCTTTTGCCAAACTTTTGGATTTGTCGGTTAATGACTTCTTACAATAAGCCGACGATATACGAGAAAAGACATAAATTGGGTAGTCATAATTACCTTACAGTAAAGACGTTTTTAACTGCGTAAAATTAGATCGACGAGACACTCAACGTGATTCAACGTGATTTTCGTTTGTAAAAAAAAAACGCGTGCACTCCCACTCACTGTTCTTATCGCGCTGACGGTTGATCGAGTATGGCTTCCTATTGGCTTATTGCTTTCTGTTCGCAAGAGTCTAGTTTCTTGTATGTGTGCATGACCCCGTCATACCTCGCGTCCCCATCATGCCCCCCCTTCCCCTACTTACTTAGGTATCGAGATAAAAAACGGATTATAATGATCCCTGTTTTATTAGCACCGACGGAATAACAAAAAAGGATTTAGTTACCTACACATAACATAACAATTGATTTACCAGGATTTTTTTGTTTTTCAATAATCCCACCAGAACCATTTAACTAGCCAGGGCATTCTTGCACCCTAGACAATCTTCCCTTGGCCGAAAAGTGTGACGACGCTGGTGTAGAGCCCAGACATGATATTTTAGCTCTATTCTTTGATCATGCATGACATTGTATATACTTCCTTAGCATACCTACTTTAAAATATCACCTAAAAAACCCACCTCTAATTTCACATCTAGATATCTATCCTCAAGATTCGCTTTATGATAAATCTTTTTACATTTAAGCTCGCCTTTGTAATGTCATAATACTTAGTTAATTTAAACGTTTTTTTCTGGAAGACTAAAGAACAAAACCATTAACAACTATGTACAAAAAAAAATGATATCATTAGGCAGTTTTATCGTTTGGGTTTGTACCTACCTATAAGGTGGCTAAGGTTTAATATTGGAAATCATTGACAAGTGAGCTGTGTGAGTGTGCCCCGCCTTCAGAACAACAAGAAAAGGATTCTAGAGGGAGACGCATAGAATGACTCATGGAGAGTTGGAGAGAGATGCGGCGAAGAATGACACGGCCGACTCGAGCAGGTAGAAAACGGCGTGGACTCTCGGGCGGGGGGACGTCCGGCGCAGGAGCAAGGGGGGAGGCGGAGTCTTAGCGAATGTCTTGAGGCCCTAGTACACATTTGCCTGTGCTGGGCCAGGCTCCGCCAATGCACAATTGTAGACCACGATCACTTGGTGTTCACACATTGGCGCATGGCTCATTGCTGCCTGGCAAACCAATTGCGACGGACGTCGAAGTAATTACGGCTGCGGCTATTTACTTTGAACGATCAGATTTGATTCAAACTTTGCACACCTGTCAAAGGTCGATGACAATGCAATAATATGAAAAAAAAAATGAAAAAAAAATATATATATACAAACTAAAAAATAACGCTGTTATAACTAATTGAACTAAAAAGTTAAAAATAAAACTGTAATAATCAATTGAAAAATTTATATTATTGTACAAAAAGCGTGGGGGGCTTGATTTTGATTGTTGTAAATATTTTATCAATAGTTTATTATATCTGAAGATATTATAAAAAGCACCCTACGCTTTTTTGTACAATAATATAAATTTTTTCAATTGATTATTACAGTTTTATTTTTAACTTTTTAGTTCAATTAGTTATAAAAGCGTTTTTTTTTTAGTTTTTAAACTATAATTTATTCTATACTGTTTACAAGTATTACAGAACGCAACACAAAAGTGTTCTATCCCGGTCAGCGGCCGGTGACGAACTGAACATTGGCCGATTGTGTAAACACCACAGGCCAGGCTACGCCACGATTCCTTTGAAGTGTGCCCAAAAAACCGACAACTCCCCGATTGCGCGCCATGCTTGCCGCCAACATACACCAATACCCGCCAATGTCCGCCAACATACACCAATACCCCCTGTACACATTGGCGTTGGCCTGTAGTGGGCCAGCATAGGCAAATGTGTAGAGGCCCCTTTGGAGATCGGCGCAAAGGCAGTGGAAGGGATAGTTGGGCCGAAATCGTGGAGCTGGGTAGTCGCGCGCGGAGTGCTATGGTTAAGAATAATGTTTAGTTAGCTTTGGGACGCGGGTCAGTCTAGTCGCGCGAGCGGGAGTGTTAATTTTTAAAAAAAGATAGTGGGATGATAGCTTGGGTTTTTAGCAGTTATCGCGGAAGTGTTAAAAATTAGTGTTTCGAGTTAGGAATCGTATAGCATCTTTTACTATCGTTGAGATGTCACGGCAGTGTTTTAAAATATCTCATTAGCTTAATTGTGATTGTCCGTTTAAAAATTAGTCTTTTGTTTTCTTAAATTTGAATAGTTACCTAGGTTATTAAATTATATTTCAGAATAACAAATAAATAAATAAAAATATTAATAAATAGATAAATAATAAATAAATAAGTGGTTCATTTATATTTTAGAGTTTGATTAGTGAATAGTGAAGCGAAGTGGACATCGGCAGAGACTGTGAGTATCTAATTTATAATCACTTTGTAATATGTGCTTTCTTTGTATATAGGAATTCATGATTGCCTAGAATGTTCAACGCAGCGGATAGAGTTTTCCAGCCGGGATTAACCTTTTTTCCGTTTACTGAAATGTTCACAAGAGAGACCATTTACATATTTTTAAAATAAATGTGAATATTTCATTATTCGAGTCTCTTTGATTTTCATTTTTATTTATGTTGTGTTTTCTGTGTTTTTTGTTGCCTCACTCAGTAATTAATAGAACATCACCCGGAATCGATCCTTTGACTGAGGCTGAACCGACAGTTAAATCAATGGATCTTAGGGAAATGCTTTAAATTTAATCCAGTAATGAATTATTATCCGTAAGGGAAAATAATAATTCACGAAATCGAAGTTAGATACAGCTTTAGATTATAATTTAGATTTTAAGTATTCATTAGATTTAAGAAATATACAACAACAAATTACACACCAAGCAGTAATCAAACCTGGAAAGAATGGAGGAATCCATCTAGTTTTTATTTAGATGATTATTTATTTATATATTAATATACACTATTTACATAACACATTTGTAAAAGCACTGGTTCAATTCGTTAGGTTTGAGACTAACAGTAGAAGTCTCCCGTCCTAGTTTTAAGTGATAGCACGAATGGAACCAAGGCTGGAAATCTATTTCCGTAAATATTTTAAATAACAAAGAGTTTTAAATTGAGTGAAGCAACAAACTTTTCAGCTAGTTTTAAGTAGGGAGTAGGGACTTTTGATACTGTGCTACATATTAGTAAACTATTTGCTACCAGCATTCTTTATAATGCAATTTGTTGTGAGCCAACAATGATATAGTACTGCCGAACGGACTCCGTAGTCTAGAATATACTTCTAGGCTGTCTTGGCTGTCGGTAGGACAATCTCATTGCAAAGGAGGTGTACCAATTCCGTTGGATGCCTCGTGTGTTGGCGGCTCTTTTAACTTGGTAAATACTATTCTTGGAAAATGGGCACAGTCGCGGACATCATATTAATTGGTAACTTATTAAAATCACTTGTTCGAAACATTGTCTCGGAGGGCCTCAAAGCCCAAAAGTGGATTGGGAACTCTCTGAGAAAGTGTACCTATAGAAACGGAGCGACAAAACATCAATCAACCTTGTGATTTCTCATTATCGTGCACCGGAAAGCTGCATATTAGTTAGTCTAATATATTTATTCCAGCCTCTACGTGTAGTATTAAGGAAATTCTATCTTAGTTATAAAAATATGCAGTGTCAGTGATGGGCAAGTGAGAAATTGCTTCTCCGTTTCTCGCGATTAAAATCCTTCCAAAGTTGATATGACCTGTCTAGAAATAGATGTTAGGTCTTAAAAATTCAAACCTCGTAATAAAATCCGTAGAGTACTAATCAAGTTCCTTATAGATCCAGGAACTTCTGAGGTGCCGGAGGAGACCTTATGAACCACCATGTACTCCGATTAATTATACAATTTCTTCCAGATACTAATCTAAATTGTACATACAGTCTACTAAAATGAAGTTTTCGATTGACTTCTATGTTTTACGAGAGTTATCTGAAATGTACATACAAGCTAGCAAAAGAGGGCCTTCAATTGGCTCTGCATTATTATGTGGTTAAATTAAGTTGTACTTACTGGCAAGCGACAGAGGACAGAGGAGGACACAGGACAGAGGAGGTTGGCAAGAGGTGAAGGAGGTGTATATCCAGCAGTGGATGATACCGGGCTGAAATGATGATGATGATGATGACTGGTTAGCGAAGCAAAGTCTTCTATCAACTTCTGTATACTATGTGAAATCTTCGAGTGATTTCTGAATTTATAAATGGACAATTAATGATACATAGCACTTTATGTAGGCTTATTTTATTTCAGTTTTTACATGGTGGTTCTAAGGTAAAAGAAGACTACTTGAGGTTGGTTTTATTATTTTATAATAGGCCATTTTGTTCAGATCATGTAGTAATAGTAAACCAGTTTGTTGTTTTCTTAGAATTGAATCTTCTTGACATAATAATAACTTAAGTAAAACCTAACTTATCTTATTCAAATATTCGCAAAGAACAGATCAATATCGAGAATCCTTAAGTTTATCTGTGTGTGATGATCCAACTTGGCAATACCAGTTGTTATAATGAGTGATAAATTTTCACAGTTTTAAGTAAATTAATACATAAATCACTTATTGTACTTCTGATGAACTAGTATCAAATACTGTGTGCTTTTCCAGCTTTTATTTTGTTGTGTTCATTATTTAATATGTTATCTACGAGTCATTTGGGAATTGTAATTTATATATTCTATAATTTTCAGCATTTGTTTCAGCTTTTGAATTTACTTGCCTTTTCCATTTTACCCTTTATGTACAGCTTAAAAGAAATCTAATACTTCCATTGTTTACGATACAACTAAATTACTATGTGTATATTTTCAGCCTTGAACTTTCGGGTGTTTGCAATTTACTTGTTTTAAGTAAATTATTACATAATTCACTTATAGAATCTCTGACGTACCTAATATTAAATACCGAGTGCCTTTCAGCCTTTATTTTGTTATGCTATCATTCAGCATTTTATCTTCAAGCCTTTTGGAAATTGTAAATTATATTAATATTTCTACAATCTTCAACATTTGTTTCAGCTTTTGAATTTACTTGCTATTTTCATCTTACTCTTTATGTACAGCTTACAAGAAATCTAGCACTTCCATTGTTTATGATACAACTAAATCAATACGTGTTTATTTCCAGTCTTGAACTTATGATTATTTGTTATTTACTTTTATAAACAATCTATTACCATGATACTCTTTCATCAATAGGATCACATTGAACTTGCAACTGTTTCTTCCAACTTGAATCTTTGAAATTTATTATTTAATCCTATCGAGTCTAAGGTGTAAATTATTAATCTGCGTTATAGTCATTAAGCCAGTAGGTGGAAGTTTGATATAACCTTATCAAAATATGGCGTAGTTATTAAGGTCTTACCTAAATGAATAAGTAATCATAATAATAATTTTAAATTACTAGATTTACTTGCTGTGCGAGGTACAGGCAGTCCCATCTCGCTAATTACATAATTAGAGACAATGGTGGGATTGTCTAAATTCAATTGTATTCAATAAACTGTGGTAAAAGGTAAACGGAGGTAAAGGTTTTGACCAGGTAAAATTCCTCTAGGTTAGACTAATAATAATTAACCATTCAAGGTTATTAATTGCTGGGTTGCAATGGTCTAAAACATTTTACTCACTATGGGTGTTTTCATAACTAGTATGAGACTGTGTGGAATTGTTGTGCCGTCAAGATCTCACAAACCTTGACGAGCGGAATTATTCTATTGAGTTTGATATTAGTGATTACAGCTCATTGCACGCACAAATACTATACATGCAGCTGATAAATATTCCCCACACTTTACGTAGAGTTAATGAGTGTATGTTCTGTTAGGCCGACAGTTCATCGCTTATTAATTCAACCTTCGACACTATAACCAACCAAAACATAGGTACAGTAGACTATTGTCAAATCAGTAAGTTTGGTTAGATGTTGGAGTCCGGACTTCAACTAGTGTTCCTCCTATCAATCATTTATTATCCCTCCCACTCGTTCCTATATCCTTATAAAGGATTAAAGTAATTGAATTGAAATTAACTAAAACTATTCAGTTTCGATGTGATTGGTGTGATAATAAAGTAATAACTATTACAATCAAAGTTAGTATTTATTCATAACATGAATAATGTTGTAAATACTGATATACAATAAATTCTACTTGACAATCTGGTTTCTAAAGGTGAAACATATGGGGCTTCAGTCTAATCTGTAGCTGGACATCCAGCACTCCTGGATAATCACGAATGTGCTGGGATTACATTCGTGGGACCCCTAGGTGTACCTTCTGGCGCTGTCTAGTATTATGGATGGATCGGGGTCTTGACCATTGATCGCTTGATGGAATCATATAGTTGGGAAAATCCAATATTACAAAGAACCTTATATGGTCAACTTATGGTGATCAACACGATTACTAAATATGGCATAGCCGATCATTACAAACAATGAAAGAACCTTATATGGTCAACTTATGGTGATCAACACGATTACTAAATACGGCATAGCCGATAATTACAAACAATGAAAGAACCTTGTATGGTCAAACTTATGATGAATAACATTTAAAAAAAAAAATAAAGAAGTAAGAAGTAAACGGGGAAGGGGTAAAGGGGAGAATATCAATCACACGGGACTGAGTGGTTATTTGTTTTGATACATATAAAACATAACTCATCTGTCCTACCCTTACCTAATCCCCGGGGGGTGCATACTCTGGATGGCACTCACAGGAGTGGGCGAGGTTGGAGCCTGCTCTTCTCAAACAAAAAAAAATATATCTTAGTTTGTGTTCCTTAACATTCTCTGACTCTAAAAGTTCCAGGGTTACATAGCTCACAACGAAGGTATAGACGATCATCTGGCCTTTTCTTCGTGGATTTCCTTATGCTTGCGGGTGGTTTAGCTACAGGTTGCGGGGGTGGCAAACGTTCGCGTGGCGGCGGCGGCGCGACGCGCTCGCGGGGCGCAGGCGGCGTCTGGCCGGTTGCGCGGCGGGGCTGCGGCGGTGCTTGACGCGTGCGAGGCTCGGGAGGCGCTTTGCGTTCCCGGGGAGCTGGGGGCATCCGCCGCTCACGGTGGTCGGGTGACTTGTCTCCCATTCTGAAATAAGCAATTATATACTTTTCATTACTCATACTCTGAAAGTAGGTCTGAAGTTGCCTGAGGGGCCTAATAGAAAGTAAAACTTTCAGCCCTAGGGAGAATCGCTTTCTACTGACAGCTGTCAAATTATAAAAAAAAACAAGTTCTATTTTATTCAACCATGTTCCAACTTTCTAAGGTCTTTCTAACTGCAAAGAGGTCGTTGAACCAAATTCCAACTTTTTATTCAGCAAGTAGGTTGGAAACCCATTACAACGGTAAGAAGTTTATAAAGTCTAATTAGAGCGCAATGTAAAATTTAAATTTAAATAACATAAAGATCTTCTAAATTACTTGATTAATATTAGCTTCAACTATTTATTTAAAATAACATAGATTGAGCAAAAATTTACCATTTTTTAAATTATGAGAATGAAAATAATGGCTGAATAATTCTGGCGAGCCGTAGCCGAAGGCCCGCCAGAGAAAAAGAAAAAAAAAACCGGGAAGGCGGCAATTCAATCTTCATTTTCACAAATTTTTCTTTCATGTTTTTATTTTTACTATCCTTGTATTCGTAATGAAAAGCACAGTGTTTACCTCGGGTGAAAGTCTTTTAAGTCCCTCAAGCTCCATTGGCGCCCTCGCTAACGCTCTGGCGCCAAACCCGTCTCGGGACTCAAAAAACGTGACTTTCAACACTCGGGTAACAATGTACTATTAATAAAGTATTGACATAAGGAATATTAGTCATCTACTACACCAGCACGGGCTTTGTGCACCACACTGCGAATAATACCTATTCTCGTTTGGCGACCTTAAAGCCTGGTTTCCACTGCGAAAGAGTAATGTGCGTAAAATGGTTAGGCGGAACGGACTCCTTTATAGAACGCTTTTATTAGTTTCACCTGTATGTATGTTTGTATGTAACCGACCCCTTTGAGCTCGATTTTGTCCTACTTTGAACGATCAGATTTGATTCAAACTTTGCACACCTGTCAAAGGTCGATGACAATGCAATAATATGAAAAAAAAATAAAAAAAAATGAAAAGAAATAAAAAAAATAAAAAAAAAAAAAAAACCTACTTTGAACGATCAGATTTGATTCAAACTTTGCACACCTGTCAAAGGTCGATGACAATGCAATAATATGAAAAAAAAATATATGAAAAAAAAAAAACTAAAAAGTAAAAAAAAAAATATAGTTTAAAAAACTAAAAACAAACGCTTTTATAACTAATTGAACTAAAAAGTTAAAAATAAAACTGTAATAATCAATTGAAAAATTTATATTATTGTACAAAAAGCGTGGGGTTCTTGATTTTAATTGTTGTAAATATTTTATCAATAGTTTATTATATAATCTGAAGTTATTATAAAAAGCACCCCACGCTTTTTTGTACAATAATATAAATTTTTCAATTGATTATTACAGTTATATTTTTAACTTTTTAGTTCAATTAGTTATAAAAGCGTTTGTATTTAGTTTTTTAAACTATAATTTATTAATGAAATAGGTTTGCGTTTCCACCAACGAAGAGTTGGTCATGAGAAATGAGCGGACTGAACTGAACGGAAAATGAGAAATGAAAAATGAATAGATAATTTCCAGATTTCCACAGAAAACGAGTTCAGTTGAAGTTGTGAGCTGGTTGCGTGTGGTCGTGTTGTTGCGATGTTATCGAGTGCCCCGCTCACCACTTTCTGTGTGGAAACGCTACTATATAAATTGTAATTGCGAGTTGAGCGGAGTCCGTAAGTACTCCACTCCGCTCCCCCGAACTGAGCGAGCTCATTTCTACTCTTTCTACATGCTCGGCTCTTTCCGTCCGACTATTTGTTGGTGGAAATACAAGTAGGTACCTATGCAGTTTGCCAGTGGAAAATCCGCGCGAAACGTTGCCTGAACAGAAAACAAACAAGATGGCCGCTATCAATCAACTGTTAAAGTTCGGATCGGAAGTCCATAAGGAAGACCAGCTGGGCGATTGTATAATTCAGTTGCAATCAAGTTTGTTACTAACAAATAAATGACTCGGGCAAGGAACAGCGATCATGATGTACCTATATTTTTGCTATCATTTTTCGACCACTATGTATCTGTTGCCGTAGGTACTAGTTTTACAAAGAGAAGTTCCTATTCGCTTTCTCAGGTTTAATAAATCGACATAGTGTTTCTAATCCTATTCCGAGGTCGACATTCAGACTTGTTGCAATCGTTCCTTTTCAACGATAAGTTATGTTTTAAAATTAGTTTTTTAATGCAATCTAAGCTCAAAATAATGACAAAATTGACCAATGCGACTAAGTTTTAAACTGTTTTGATTGCAACAAACAAAAGATAGGTACCTAGGTACCTACGTAAGTAATCACAATCACCCCACCTTTAGTTAATGCACGCAACGCAACAGTTATAAAATTAGCATGCTATGTTAACTAATTAAGTTGAATGCGCTAGATTCATAGAAAAAAGACGAAATTGATAGGTAGTACATACCTAGTGTAACCTTGGAGGAATTAGAAATGGAGATGTCAAGGCAGGGCTTTCCCCTCTGCCGATCATAAAACGATCTCGATCATATCCTTTAAATAAAACTGTTTTACTCGCAACCGCAGCCATTGTGTGTCGTTTCATGTCGCGAAGTGGAGCTCCGCGAAAATGGTGAATTGCATGGTAGTTTCTTGTAAAAGACGATCAGAGACATCAAACTTCCGGGAACATGGTATTTCCTACCACAAGGGAGTATTATTTTGTCAATTGTGTTTGTAATTTTGTAGAATTTTAGATCAAAAGAAATACCGGTTGCGACAGATTAGCGACAGTATTACGACAGTATTGTCAAAGATTATACCTTGGTAGAAGGCATAGTGTTGGGAAAAGTTGAATGAAATTGATGAATGAATGAATGATAAAATAAACGTTAAATTATTATCACATAATGTGTTCTGTCTAATTACGTATTTGGTGCTTTTTAACCCCCGACGTAAAAACGACGGGATGTTATAAGTTTGCGGTGTCTGTGTGTGTGTGTGTGTGTCTGTTTGTCTCATCGTAGTTCCCGAACGAATCAACCGATTTTAATTTAGTTTTTTGTTTGTTTCAAAGGTGAATAGTCGGGAGTGTTCTTAGCTATTTTTGATGAAAATCGGTCCAAGATGGCTGCCGCCACGAAATATCACATTTATTCACAAATCCCACAATATGGGTATCCTAGGTACCAGTCATCAAACCCTCTACTCATCAATGTATAAAATAGGACATGACATCATACTCAAAAATAAAGTCGTGGGCGTAGTGAACACATTTTTTTGCCTATTTTATATTTCTTTTACGTACTGTGCAGGTTTCCAAAAAACCCTGTTGCTTGAAGAGTGGACAAAATTTTTGGCCAAAAAATAACGTGGCATGCAACAAAAACGAGTGTGATTTGCTCGGAATATTTTACAGAAAGTTCTCAAACTCGGGCAAACAAACATCTGCGTTCACCACACAAATATTGGTTCTCGGTGGGAATCAAACCAACGCCTCCGGCGCAGAAGGCAGAACTACAAACTTCGCTGTGATGTGAAGGCTGACGATGTAATGTGATTTCACTTTATATATATTTTTCAATTATTCAGTAAAAGACTAAACTTATGTGTTGTCGGCGCCAGATAATAGAGACACTAAGATAATTTTAAGATGAGATTTTTAAGATGAGGTTCATTGAGATGTAAAAGTGGGATAGGCTAGTGCCGTCTCGCTCTAACTTATAGAGTAACGCAATGTCCTTTTAAAATTATGATAAAGTCATTTTGTTGAAAATAATATTAGTCGAAATACCTTTTATAAGCTGGAATAAATACATTAACATAACGTAGAATAAGATAGCATAAGGAGACATTGTAAAAGAACTTTATTATAGGAAGGAAAAATTATAGAAAATGTAACGAGAAGGCCATACCCAAGTAGTTAAGTGTAACTGTTCAATTATGTAATAAATAAAGGCCATGGTGCCGCCTCTAGTAGAGCGAGTAGATAAATGGGTATATAGGCCACACTTAGGTAGTGTTTGTTTGTTATTTTTATGTCTTTCAATAAAGAAAAACGGGAACGGTAAGCCTGGTAGGAGATGAAAATTAGAACTGAGATTTAGGCGAAATTATACCGCTCTCTGTAAGGTAAGACCTTGAGGTAGGTAAGCGAGACAGTTTCAAAGTAAAAACGAGTTTGTTCGAGATCGATTCATCAAGAAAGAAGTAGTCAGGAAGCCTTTTAATCAAGAAAGAAGTAGTCAGGAAGCCTTAGGATCCGAACATCTCCCATCGAGAAGCCAGGCTCCCCGCGCCCCGTTCCACCGCCTGTACAACCAAGTCTTTCATTGCACGACGGCTGCAGCCCCCCCCCGCTCATCGGTGCTTCGGTGCCACAAGCTACAGTCCGCCTGCTGCCTCCCGGGCCGCGAACTGATCCCGGCAACCCCCCCCGCTGACGCCTGCGGGTGCACGGCTGACCTCGAGCCTAGCTCGGTCCACCCGCCAGCGGGGGAGGCACCCCTCGCCGCCGTCGTCGAGCGACGCGACCGTGAGGGGTGCGGGTGGGTGCGGTCTATCCCCACAGTGAGGGCCGCTTAAATCTCCGTGAACGCCCTGCAGGGCGGGCGCGGAGTTGCGGCTCGCGGGAGGCCCCCCGACATGTGTACTATTCTATAACATGTTAAACTATAGAACTATTGAGTCAAACTTATAACCATTAATAAAACATAACAACTAAATTCAGTTCTTTTATTTTCTGACTGTTACAAAATGTGAAACCTGTTGTGCATAACTTATTCACAACACTCACTATTACCTGGGCGTCGATTCTAGCAACACAAATCACTCAAACGATCGCGTAAATCGATGCGAGTTGTAAATTTTTGTTTGAATTATTTGAAAATGGAACGCGGATTCAGCGATCACTCAATCGAGCCGTGTTGCTGGAATCAACAGGCTGTACCTAAAAACCCATTTCATTCATTATTTTATTCATCGTTCAATTTACTGGTCTTACTGAATGCCCATCACTAGAGATTATCCTAATGTGAGTCTTGACACTTCGTAACTACGGTATATTTTTTATCTGTGTGCAAATTTTAAGATCGTGTGCGGGATTTTCAATGTGTGTGTTTACATGAATAGGATTTTGCTATGCGCGTGTGCCATGCGTGTTTACCTCGTCCCCCGTCAATTTTGGCAGAAAATATTGTTCGTATTATTAAACGTTGACGCCTCCATTTCTAATTCCTCCAAGAGTGTAACGCAGCGTTTTTTACAAGCTCTATGATTAGATAGAGTCACCTTACGTCCGTTATGTCACCTGTCATGCACAGCATAATGTCAACGAGTTGACAGTTAGAGGCCGGCTTTGGGGGGAAATTGATAGACGTCAAGGGGGGTTATGGATTTATGGTGATGTCTAATGTGAAAGATTATAATTATGATGTTCTACATACTATCCGAAGAGTTTTAATTAGTGCTACATAGTCGAGGAGGGAGACTTCTTACAAGTCAGAAGATAGGATGAACCAACTGGCCAACAAGCCGTTCGTGCCGTGATAATTTATGATAAAGATATCCAACAATTTTCAACAACAATTACGAACCATCGAGTTACAATGTTGTTAGAAAGAAAGAATGAAAAACAAGCTGTACACGACAAGAAATAAAACAGTAAAATGTGACAACGTTAGTAACAAAATACACAGAGCCTGAGCAGAGTTACAAACCTGGAAACCTGAAGCTTGGTTACTGAATTGTTTTGAATGATAAAATGGAAAAAAAAAATGTTGTGCTGAGTTACACAATATTATGGAGCTTAAAGTTGGAACTCATCTCAGCAAGCAAATAGACCTGGTGTGGTAAGACAAAATGGCATTGATGGAAATTGGTAAATAAAGTATTTCATTAATAACAATTGCAAAGATTTGATATTATTATATATTGAAGTTGACTTGAGAAACTGAATTTTGTGAGTCGGAGAATATCCGAGCAAATATTAATTTTAGACCCAGAGATTTAGACTGGTAGACAATGCTATTAGCATTAAGTCTTCATATCACTAAATAGTTTGTGTGGAAGTTTTAAATGAATAAATAAATAATTTTGTGGGACTAATAGCAAGTTATGGATAAGTAAGTCTGTTGAGAATTGGTCTGAGGCCACAAGTTATCTGAGTTCCAAGCGAGCTTCAGGACAAAATTGAATGTTCAAACAGCCATGACAAATGGGGTGTTCCTAATAATAAATAATGGTATAATTTATTTACTCTAGTAGAGTATGAGTATGACCTCTCCGAGTTTTGGGCTCTAACAAGTGTTTAAATCTTTGGGATCTTGTGACTCGAGTTGATTCCTTCAACCCGCCATTCCGTCCACCATTAAAATAAGAGTACTCG
The DNA here is from genome assembly GCA_939531255.2 of Thera britannica. Classification (NCBI taxonomy): domain Eukaryota; kingdom Metazoa; phylum Arthropoda; class Insecta; order Lepidoptera; family Geometridae; genus Thera; species Thera britannica. The sequence continues at coordinate 6,945,531 of OW618048.2, forward strand.
TGATAAAAATACTATCTACCTGTAAGTTACTATTATTTGAATCATTGGGGCTTTGCGGTGATTGTTCAAATATTAATTATTATTGAAACTAGCTGAAATAATCAAACCGATTGAACGATGAACCTTTGAATGATTATATTGAAATGCTACTTCCCGCATTCATTTATATGTTATTTATGAGATATTGCTTACCTTGTGACACCATTCGTTGTGAAGTGTTTCATTAGTGTGAAGAATTAATGGAAGAAGCTGGTACAGCTGGACTTTCATTAATTCTTCACACTAATTTTTGCCTTTTGTTTTTTCGCCGTGTGGCAACACTGGCAGTCTGACGTAAAAACAGCTGCTCGTATTTACATTTAGTTTTTATCTAATTTTATCGTATTATTAAAATAATATAACCTGTGTTATCATTAGTAGATGTTATAAATAGACTGTACAAGTGTTTGTGGACTCTGGTATAACTGTGGAAATTAGTAAAAGTGTTTCTAAGTATCGAACTTTTTGACCACGAATGGCGACTAGAATTCAATAAATAGACTGATTGCCGGTAGCTGACCTGTGTTTGTGGACCTGTGGACTATAACTACTGTTATTTATTGCTGCCGATAAACCTGGGGAGTATTGTGTTTACTTAAACTAACCTAAAACACAACATAGAACATAACACTCACATATTCACGCTCATCTAACGGTATTCGTTGATGAGTCACGTCAAATATCACAACACAGGTAACGTTACTCTCAACTAGTTTGACAAACAAGTGGAAGCTAGAATTGAAGACTAAACATCTGCCTCACACAAATAAACACTACCAAATACTTACAATTACACAATTATATTTATTTATTTTTCAGAATAAGTAGCAAACCTAGCCTCTAGCTAATAAGTGCCTTATTTGGTTTTATTTATCACTTATCATTGGTCGCTCAGGCCCAATACCAAACTTTTTGAGGTGCAAGGAACTTAGATTATTTTGAAAATATCTAAGTACTTGTATTGTATTACTTTAAAATATAGGTGCATGCTTACATATTGTATATGTATGGTCAGCAAGTGTAACTTTCTTTTTTTTTCTTTTCAATCTTATTCTAATAACTTTCTCCCACCCCAACCATTGTATAAATTTAACTTTACTTTCATTTTTAATTTTCTACCAACTATAATCACTCATTTAGATAAGTGATTATACCTAATTTACTATACTTACTTTTCTAGACCCTATACTCACTTGCTAACTTGTGTTTCAGACTATACTCAACATGACTATGACCCGGAAAGCCGTGAGGCGTGACTTTGAGGCCAAACTGAATGTGGTCACCACGGAACTCAAGGAATCAAAAAGGATTCAAGAGCAGCTACTACAAGAGCGAGATGAGAGTGAGGCTGAAATGATGGCGATTCTGAGGCAAAACCAAACCCTCAAGAAGCAACTGGCCGAGCTCTCCACCAAGTATGAAGATGTTTGTGGGGAAATGGAATCCCTGCGGTCAAAACTTGACAGTGTGCACCAATGTCAGGATGTGTATGAACTGGCAATGCAGAAAATCCAGGACTTAAAGCAGGAGTTGTACGAGTGTAGATTAAAAAATAAGCATTATGAATCAGTTCATGCGTCAATATCAGAAGATTATAATAGCCTGGACATACAGACTGAGCTGGTCAACGATGACCCGGACTTCTCTCTAGTTAACTTTATTACACCTAAGTGCCAAGGAGTAACTCCATTGATAAAAGGGAGTAACAGAATAAAAAAATATGTAAAACTTAGCAGCTTTTTAAAAAAATCAGAGAAGAAACTTAAAAAACATAAAAATGTGTTTGTTCAGGCAAGGCTGTGCAAAGATAAATGTAAGTTAAATGAGGAACTAAATTCCTGTTATAAATTGCTTGGGCAGAATTCATTAGAACAAGATGCCATGTCTGCAAAAATTTTACAGTTAGAAAAAACACTTCATGACATATCAGATAAATATAAGAAATGTAAACAAAATCTTTCAGAACTAGTAAACAATGACAGCACATATATACAGGTGCGTAATAGTAGCTCCCAGACCGACGCAACCTCCATGTTTGAGGAGCAGCACTCCGGGGCAGCACTGGTAACTGAGCAGATGCCACCAACTGCATCACAGACAAATGCTGTGTCCGCTGAGCCCTTAGCAGCTCCAATCCAATCGCTGGTTTCTCCGGCTAAACCAGCTCATACATGCTGCCAACCCCGGAGGACTGTTTTATATTCAGACAGGGTAGGAATAGGGATGGGACTGCTACTTAGTGACCAATTAGGACAGGTAGTTAATAATAACTGCTTCCCAGATGCTCCATTAAGTTACTTTATAAGTTGTATTGATAAGGATAGTAGTCTTGACAAAGACACCACTCTAATAGTTCAACTAGGTGAGAGCAGTGGTGTCAAGCATGCAGAAATAATTAAATTGATAGAAACTTTGATGGGAAAGTTGGCATTAGGGCTAGGGAAAATTATTTTATGTGCATTTCCATTTTTAAATACACTGGCTGCCCACCAAAACGAGAGTATATTTAAGTATAACTTAATGCTATACAATTTGACATGTCGTCATAGAGACGTTTTGTATTTCGACACTAATAGTTTTATTAGTAATTGTAAATTGACTAGAGGTACTATGTCCTTAAGTAAACGTAGTAAAATAACTATTGCTAAATTGTTAGCATTTAATATTTTTGATCCTGTTATAAGTACTATAACACAGTTCACCGACAAGTCCCCAGTTAGTAGCAGTACTAATATGGGTGAACAAGCTTTGGGGCCTATTGCCCAACATTTAAACTAGTGTCCTCGACAATGGGAAGTCCAGGCACTTTAAATGTCGTACACCAAAATATGCAAGGGCTTCCCAGCAAAGTTTTAGAATTAGAACTATTTATGAATTGTTTCAGTGTAGACATCATGTGTATTACAGAACACTGGATAGTAGAACTAGAGTTACTCCCTTTTTATGAAAAATATAGTATTGTAAGCTCTTTTAAACGAAAGAACGCTATGCGAGGTGGTTCTTTAATTATTGTAAGCAATCAATTGAAATGCAAAGGGCGTAAAGACATTGCAAATCTCAGTATCGAGAGGACTGTTGAGCTGTCGTGTGTGGAGCTGGAGCGGCACATAGTTGTGAGCGTTTACCGTCCCCCGGACGCGGATTTCACCTTGTATGAATCCACTATGGAAGATGTACTGCGTAAAATCTTTAACTGTAATAAAACCGTAATAATCTGTGGAGATTTTAATGTAGATATCCCAGTTCACCCTCTTTCTGAGAGGCTGCTAAATTTGTTTAAATGTTTTGACCTACACTGCTTGTTTCAAGATCCAACAAGGGTGACACTAACAACAGCCACCTGTCTTGATAATATTTTTAGCAGTCATGAGCCAGTAAGTAAATCAGTAGTTAGGCATTTTAGTTCAGATCACTACGGTCATAGCGCTAAATTTGCTTATAAAGTTTTAGATAAACACGAGATTTTCACCCACCGGCCTATCACAGAGAGCCGTATTAAAAAGTTTCAAACCAATATTGAACTGAAAGTGTCCCTCATGCCTTGTCTGACTGACCCGAATGATCTTTTCTCCAACTTATCAAATTTAATTAATGATGAACATAAGGATACGTTTAAACTTAAAACATGTAAAGCTAGTGTTAGTGTCGCGTTCGCTGACTGGGCCACCCCAGGTATTTACAAAAGTAGGAATACATTATATGAGCTGTATGCTGCTAGGGAATCAATGCTCAATGACCCAGCATTTATTCTACATATTAAAAACTACTCTAAAGCATTTAAAAGAGCTTGTCACGCAGCAAAATCATTGCATATCAAAAGAAAAATTGAAAAATCCACAAATAAAATTAAAGCTACCTGGAAAATAGTCAATAATGAGACTGGCAAATCAAAACTCCGTAATAAAAAAATTCATTTGAAAGTAAACAATAATCTTTTGACAACAAACATTGAAGTAGCCAACGCGTTTGATAGTTTCTTTTCCAGTATCCCTAAAGTAGTGACATCGTCTTTAAATTCCTCGGCCTCTGGTGCGATGGCATTGTTAGAGTCTAGTGTTAAAAAATGTAATAATATCTTTAGTTTTAAATACATTAATGCTGACAAAATCGTGAAGACATTTAAATCGTTAAACATTAAAAATACTGAAGATTTATGGGGAATGTCTACAAAACTACTCAGTACTATTATAACTGATATTGCACCGTGTCTAGCGTATATTTTTAATAGATGTGTTGATGAGGGTGTTTTTCCTGATTTAATGAAACCTAGTAAACTCATTCCCCTGTTCAAATCTGGAAATGCAAATGACCCTGCTAACTATAGACCTATCTCAGTATTGCCTACGCTAAGTAAAATATTTGAGAAAGTTATTCTTACTCAGTTGTTATCACATTTTAACCTAAATGGGATACTTCATAGCCACCAGTTTGGATTTACGAAAGGTCGATCAACGACTGATGCTGGTATTCTACTCTTAAAGCACATATATGATGCCTGGGAAAACTCACAAGACGCGATTGGGGTATTCTGCGATCTTTCCAAAGCTTTTGACTGTGTAAATCATGCTACATTAATATCTAAACTTAAACATTACGGCATTCTAAATCGCTCCATTGACCTAATACAATCGTACTTGACTGATAGAGTCCTTAAAGTTGATGTGAGCGGTGAGAGATCTTCTGGGTCAGTTATTGACATGGGGGTGCCACAAGGTTCGATATTAGGTCCTTTCTTGTTTCTAGTGTACGTAAATGACCTCCCTTTTTTTGTTAAAAAACTATGTGAAATAGTACTATTTGCTGACGATACCTCATTAATTTTTAAAGCTGATAGATTGAAGGCTAATTACGATGACGTTAACGCATCTCTGTCGCAAATACTTAACTGGTTTAACGTTAATAATCTTTTACTTAATGCTAAGAAAACCAAGTGTATTAAGTTTACCTTACCAAATGTGACTCTCCGGCCAACTAATATTATACTTAATGGAGAGTCACTTAACCTTGTAGATTCTACTATCTTCTTAGGACTTAATCTTGACAAAAAATTGCAGTGGGGACCGCAAATCAAAGCACTTGCTGCCAGACTAAGTTCGGCTGCATATGCAGTTCGGACTATAAGATGGCTCACTGATGAAGCTACAGCTAGGCTAGTTTACTTCAGCTACTTCCATAGTGTTATGTCTTACGGTATCCTTCTCTGGGGGAAAGCAGCTGATATTCAAACTATATTCGTTTTACAAAAAAGGGCCATACGTGCCATCTATAAAATGAAATCACGAGACTCATTGAGGGAGCGATTTAAGGAAATTAATATCCTCACAGTAATTTCACAATATATATATGAAAACTTACTGTACACTCACAAACACATCTGTAGCTTTCAGAAAAATTGTGATTCACATAATATTAACACTAGAAATAAAAATAAACTTTATATTCCCAAATTTCGTTTACAGAAGGTAAATGGGTCTTTTATGGGGAACACTGTACGCTTCTACAATAAACTTCCGGAAAATGCAACTAAGCTTCCAATTCGGAAGTTTAAAGCCTATATTAAGAGTAATTTGATAAAGAAAGCGTACTATACTCTAGATAGCTATATGAATGATAAAACTGCGTGGCCCGATGTCCCGGTCACTCTACCCATAGGAAGCTAGCATGTCAATTTGCAATGTCTGTACCTACTATTTAATATCTTATTTTTATATCTGTGTAGATACTTTATTATAACTTTGAAGCGTAGCGTGTGCTGTCTTTGAAACTTTTGCTTTTGTATAATTACATTGCATACGTCTGACTAAGTGAAGTGGCACCACACTGGAACTTCACTGCTATTATTTTAGACTATTTTTGATTTGTAAAAGGATCATATAAAAAAACGGTAGGAACCGAGACGTAGTTTGTTGCCTGTTCTTCTACGCTTGGTCGCGTGGAACTGGCACCTAGACTCACCTAGCTTTAAGACGTTTCAAAGTGATTCTTGTATCGTATTGAATAAACGCTTATTGAATCTTGAATCTTGAATCTTGACTTAGCTAGGTACTTTACTAATGATGATTTTTTGTATGGCCTCCTATGTATACTAAAGTTATATTATCTTGATGGATGCCATTTATATCTGAATGGAACTAAAAACATAAAGACCAGAATGATGTATTCAGTTAATATTTTCAGTTCTAGAACATGGGTGACAACTGATTGAGCCAGAGAGAGACTGATGCCGCCCGCCTACGACGTGCCGGGCCATGGGCCGCTCGTGTACTGCGGCCTGCAGGGCGTCGCCTCGCTGCTGGCGGAGGTGATGCCGCGCGACGAGCTGGCGCACCTGCTGTGCGAGAACCTGCGCGCCGGCGACTGGCTCGCCGACTACATCGCGAGCCGCGTGGAGCGCGAGCCGCGCTACCTGGTGCCCGCCTACTTCGCGGAGCGCGCGCTGCAGCTGTACCGCGAGGTGGCGCGCGAGGTGCTGGTCTGCCTGGCGCCGGCCGACTGCGCGACAGGCTCGCTGTGGCGCGCGCTGGCGCTCACCTCGGTGCAGCTGGCGGGCGCGGTGCCGGGCGCGACGCTGCCCCGCCCTCGCCCGCGCTGCCGCCTGCGCCCGCGGTGCGACCTCACGCTGTCAGCGGGGCTGCCTCACTTCGCGGAGGGGTACATGCGGTGCTGAGGGCGCGACACAGGGAGCGCTGGCTGAAGGAGCCGCCGTGAGGGCAAGACAGGCATACGACATTGCCGCCCAATACGTGATCGAGTAAAGACATGACCAGCATACGACCTTGCTGGTCAGTAATGATTAAGTGAGGGCATGACAGGCATACGACATTGCCGCCCAATACGTGATCGTGAGGGCAAGACAGGCATACGACATTGCCGCCCAATACTTGATCGAGTAAAGACATGACCAGCATACGACCTTGCTGCTCAGTTATGATTAAGAGAGGGATTGACTGGCATACGACATTGCCAGTTGATAACCCAGAGAGGACCTGACTGGCATACGACATTGCCAATTGATAACTCAGAGAGTGGCATGACATACGACTTTGCCGCTGCTCAATATTTATTTGTTTATTTGATACTTATTATTATTTATTTGTTTATGTGTTACTGGTATGACTTTGCCTATTGATAAACATTTGACGGCATGATTGGCATACGACTTTGCCACCGTCCAATGTTAACTGAATAAGAATCTGATTGGCATACGACATTGCCAATTGACTTGACTGGCATACGACTTTGCCGCCGACCAATATATAAATTAATAAAATAAGGATGGCATACGACCTTGCTAGTTGATAACTAAGGAAGGGCAATTATCATATGACTTTGCCGCCGCTTAATGCTTGACTGAATGAGGGTAATAATGGCATACGACTTTGCCAAATTGATTATCAATAGAGACCATGACCGGGCATACGACGTTGCCACCCAATTCATTATTTAATGAGAACATGACATGTGACCTGGCTATACAATAAGGAGTGGCCGCCCTATTGGTGAACGAGTAAAGACAACTGACAAACGATATTGCAGCCCAAGTAATTATGTGAAACATGGCATACGACTTTGCTATCCAACTTGTAGTTGGATAGCAAAGCTTGACTTGCGACCTTGCCGCCTAAAATTGTAATTATGTGAAGGAACGACAGATGCATGATTTTGCCGTCCAATTGTGATTGCAGGCGGATTAATAATCTTATGATTAGTTAATGTTAAACATAAATGAATGCGTCAAAGAACCAAGTGCCATTATTTTAGTGGCATGCAACAGTTTATTTATTCTTTACTGAACACAATATATAGATGACTTAGAGGCAAATAAAGTGGTTATATACAGAGGCGGATCTGCCATTTGATTTGACTTTGCCTAAGGGTTAAATAAATTGATAGCACTGAGAAAAAAAAGGTGATAAAAACTGATCTGATGGATTGTTTCTTGCTGAAACAGCAACCATATGTGTATACTGGAATTACGGGTACGATTATTGTGGTTGGACTTATATCTCGATGGGTTGGAAACTTTTTTGTTACAGATTCATGCGAAACAAATTATGTTGCGAGACTCCTTGAGTGAGATCTGATAATTTTGTTCAATCTATGAACGTAAAACTAAGATTGATTGGAAACTATAAAACCAGCAAAAATTAAATTAACAGGTTGACAACAATAACAAGATTAAAAATACCTTTATATTAAATGCTTAGCTTTATGTTCTGACTATACCTTGTTTTAAAGCAAAATTTGAGAATGGCATAATCGAGATTCAGCCTGTTAAATTACAGAGACAAGCCCAAATATTGATCCTAAATATTTTTGTGAATTTGAACTTATGGTTATAGCTTAGGCCATGACTTTTGGTTACTTGAATTATATGCCTTGAAGACTCCTTGCGACAATTCGACATAAGCAGTTAACGGTTAAAATTTCCTTTAAGTCACTACGAATTAAGGGGTGAAAGGGGGGGGGGGAGAGAAGGGTGGGGGAGGGTCTACCCCCCGGTACCATCCCCACCCTGCGGAACCCTATGGTTATGGAGATATCCACAGTTAAACTTTTAGGTTGATGATGATGAAATAGCTCTATAGGTAAACATTTAGCAGAGTATAGCAGGCGAAATTGGGAGGGGTGGGGAGGGGGGGGGGTCCCCCTGCCCTCTGGTACCACCGGCATTACAAGAAAATGAGAAAAACCGATTAATGTAACCTAACCTCAAAACACTTTACAGTCGCTTAAAAGGCGTAGTAAAGTTAAAATTTGGGTTGGCTTTAGTATTGTTAGGGAGGAGGAGGGACCGGGAGGGGTCCTCTCTGCACTGACATGCACCATTCTTGAAATTAAATTGGTATAAAAAAAAAAAAAAACCTAACAACCTACTGTTACTTTTGTGACTTAAGTCGGGGTGCTCCGAGTTTGAATCTGCAATGGCTCAGCCAGAACACTCGCGAGGAGCCCTGAGCGTCGCTTCACCCGCTCAACCTTCGCTCCGCTTAGGAGGTCTGGCTTCACGATTTTTATATACACTCTAGGGGTAGGGACCTCAAGACTACGTGGAGTCGGGGTGCTCTGTGTCGGTTCTGTCACACGTCTTTTTTTACTTAAAAAAAAAGAAACGGTAAAGGTGAATAAAATTCACCTAATTACCGTCAACAAAACGTCAAATGTCAACTTTGACGTCTATTATGACAATATCCAACCTAAAATTAGGCAAATGGCGTGATATTTTTGAAATTTTAGAAAATTATATCTCGTAAACCGTGAGTTTCCGCAAGTTGAAAATTTGCAAAAAGCTTTCTATTTAGGAGTACTATCTACAAAAAAAATATGAACTTCCAACTAGCAGTGGCTTAAAGGAAAGTTTAGCCCAGTTAACTTTCGAGTTAGTAAATAGAAAAAAACTTACTATATTGAATGTGTATGGAGAATACGCGATAAACATACATAAAATGATATGGGACTGGAAAATAATTAGTAATGAAAACATCTGTGATGAATTAACTGAAGTAAACCGTTGGGACATCATGTACCTCAAAAACATAGAGTTGAGATAGTACACATTTAGTTGAAAATGGAAATTTTGAGAATAAGAACAAAAAAAAAAAAAAAAAAGTTGTAAGTAAACGAACAAGATTATGCTGGGCTTAACCATGACATTCTTTATGGTACCATCTATATCTATAAAACTCAAAGGTGACTGACTGACATAGTGATCTATCAACACACAGCCCAAACCACTGGACGGATCGGGCTAAAATTTGGCATGCAGGTAGATGTTATGACGTAGGCATCCGCTAAGAAAGGAAAATGGAAAATTATTTTCCAAAGAGGAGAAAAAGGGGAAAAATGGTTTAAAGAAAAATCAACGCACAGCCTAAACCGTTAGCCCCAGAAGCATGAAACTTAGAAGGTGTGTTCCTCTAATAGAGCAGAGGTGCACTAAGAAAGAAAATAGGAAAATTCTTTCCCTAAAAGAAGAAAAAACTTAAAATGATTTTAAGAAAAATCAAAAAATAGCTTTACAAAATACGCAAAAAAAAACATTAAAAATTTTCGGCTACCGCAGTATCTGGCACCAGGTTCGATTACACACAAAAAGGTTCACAAACAAACCAATGATAACCACTACGACACAATCAATCTGATTCGATTATACACCAACACCCATACGAAACCCCAAATTAGCCACTAATATAACATAAAATCACAAAAATGGCTTTACAAAATACGAAAAAATAAAACATCAAAAAATTTTCAGCTACCGCAGCGTTTGTCAGCAGGTTTTAATACACACAAATGTTAACAAAAAAACCGATGATAACCACTAAGACAAAATCACGGAAAACATCTATCATACTTAAACTAAACACTGCTGAAAAAAATCGGCTCCAACAGCACTCGCCTTCAAATTCAAATACACTCTAAAGTACAAGCTCAAAACTATAGTAACCAGCAATTGGTCATGTCAAATAAAAAAAATCTGATTCGATTATACACCAACACGCATACGAAACCCCTAATTAGCCACTAATATAACATAAAATCACAAAAAATAGCTTTACAAAATACGAAAAAAAACATTAAAAAATTTTCAGCCACCGCAGCATTTGTTACCAGGTTTTAATACACACAAATGTTGACAAAAAAACCGATGATAACCACTAAGATAAAATCGCGGGAAACATCTATCATACTTTAACTAAACACTACTGAAAAAAATCGGCTCCAACAGCACTCGCCTTCAAATTCAAATACACTCTAAAGTATAAGCTCAAAACTATAGTAACCAGCAATTGGTCATGTCAAATAAAAAAAAATCTGATTCGATTATACACCAGCACGCATACCACTAATATAATATAAAATCACAAAAAATGGCTTTACAAAATACACAAAAAAAACATTAAAAATTTTCAGCTACCGCAGCATCTGGCACCAGGTTCGATTACACACAGAGGTTCACAAACAAACCAATGATAACCACTACGACACAATCAATCTCATTCGATTATACACCAACACCCATACGAAACCCCAAATTAGCCACTAATATAACTTATAATGGCTTTACAAAATACGAAAAAAAAAAAAAAAAAAACAGGTACCGCAGCATTTGTCAGCAGGTTTTAATACACACAAATGTTAACAAAAAAAACCGATGATAACCACTAAGACAAAATCACGGAAAACATCTATCATACTTAAACTAAACACTGCTGAAAAAAATTGGCTCCAACAGCACTCGCCTTCAAATTTAAATACACTCTAAAGTATAAGCTCAAAACTATAGTAACCAGCAATTGGTCATGTCAAATAAAAAAAATCTGATTCGATTATACACCAACACGCATACAAAACCCCTAATTAGCCACTAATATAACATAAAAACACAAAAAATAGCTTTACAAAATACGAAAAAAAAAACATTTAAAAATTTTCAGATACCGCAGCATTTGTTACCAGGTTTTAATACACACAAATGTTTACAAAAAAACCGATGATAACCGCTAAGACAAAATCGCGGGAAACATCTATCATACTTAAACTAAACACTGCTAAAAAAACTCGGCTCCAACAGCACTCGCCTTCAAATTCAAATACACTCTAAAGTATAAGCTCAAAACTATAGCAACCAGCAATTGGTCATGTCAAATAAAAAAAATCTGATTCGATAATACACCAAACACGCATACGAAACCCTAAATTAGCCACTAATATAACATAAAATCACAAAAAATAGCTTTACAAAATACAAAAAAAAAAACATCAAAAAATTTTCAGCTACCGCAGCATTTGTCACCAGGTTTTAATACACACAAATGTTTACAAAAAAACCGATGATAACCACTAAGACAAAATCGCGGGAAACATCTATAATACTTAAACTAAACACTGCTGAAAAAAATCTGCTACAACAGCACTCACCTTCAAATTCAAATACACTCTAAATTACAAGCTCAAAACAATGGTAACTAGCAGTTGGTCTTATCAAACTAAAAAAACGAACTCAAATATCCACGCGGACGAAGTCGCGGGTCATCAGCTAGTTAAGTATAACTTTGGTGACCTTTCTGAAGTAGCTGATAGTAATGCTCAGAGTATTTGGATAAACAATGAGTTTTATTTATAAAGTTAATTCTTCGGGGCCTCTATTGCTTTAAATTTATGTGGATGACGGATCTGAAGGTTGTGATGCCATTAATATTGGATTTAGTAAGACACCAGTCAATGGGAATAAAATATATTAAAAAAAAAAGAAATAATAATAATAATAATAATAATAAAAAAAACAGTTGTAAATGTGTGTGTAAAGGTGATATCAGACGATTCATTTTTTGTTCATTTTTGCCTTTCATTCGGCACTTTTCACGCGAAATGAAACGTGTGAACACCGAATGAAATATTAGTGAACATGGCATGAAAGAAAAATTAACCATTCACTCGAGTGAACATTCATCCGAGTGAACCGTCTGATATCACCTTTAGTCACAACGTGAAGGAAGTTATTCCTGTTTCAATACAATGGGTTCTCGGTGATTATGGATTGTTAAACGTAGAAGCATCGGTCATGTTTTGACTAAGATGATTACATAGACCAAAGAAAAAAAATATTGCCACTTAGCGACTAGTAAGTAGGTGCATGAAAATCTGAACATGACTGATAGTTAAATCTCACTATTCCTGATACTCGTGATACCTACTATAAATAGGACTATCATTGTGATACTTCGCGATTGACGAAAATATTATACAAAACTTATTGGACATTGATGATAAAAATAATAATATTGGAATTGTTAAAGTAAGATGTTGGTACGCCAAGACTAGATAAAAGTTATTTGAGTAGGTACTACTGTAAATTGATGAGGCTTCTGTTTTAAGTTACGAGCAAAGCACTTGTCTGGGTCCTGATCTAGTTCCGTCCGATTGACTTTTCAGGCTCACATAATGTTAGCTAAGTTATTGATGATATTATTGATGATTATGATGATGCGATGTATTATAGACGACATACAGACACAGACAGGTATTTATTTGCACATTAAGAAAACATTAAAGACTAATATTATTGTATATTATCAAAATCATAAAGAAAGATATAGGTAATTACAAACCCCTCATATGCGCACCACGATTTGCGAAAAATGGCGGATGTGCACTACTTTCGTTAGAGGTCGGCCGCGCATGCCGCTTTGTAAATGAATGATGATTCTCTTTTATTTTTCTACTATCACTCTGTAGTAATTATACCTCTTTGAAATCAGCTTGAAATATTCTAACTAATTGAATAATAATTATTACTTGTTTACAAATGTACACTTCGCTACTCGAAGTCAAAGATTTAGAAAACGGATGGAAATACACACTTGGAATTTATGTGATGTAGTACAAAGTAGGTTCAATGAGTTAGACAAAAACATTGATATCCAAAAACATGAATATATTTACAAAATATTCATGATAAAAAAATAACCTATTACCATACAAAAACATTTAGAAATTCAACAATCAAAAACTTGCAATTTTCTATGATAACAGTGCAAAGGATTTCTCGAACGGCCAGCTCCTGGCTCATGTATGGAATGCTAGTATTTATTTCACTATTTTGAAGAAACCTAATTACATTCTAACAATATAACACTTAAATAACATAAAAATATGTATTGTTGACCTATTCCACTGATTTTTTAGTAAGGACAGTTAGATTTTAAGTCTAAACAAAGAGATTTTGTTGGAGAACTTCGCAGAAAAAAAATGACAGCGGAACGGCCCGCTCCTGGCTCATGTATGGAATGCTAGTATTTATTTCACTATTTTGAAGAAACCTAATTACATTCTAACAATATAACACTTAAATAACATAAAAATATGTATTGTTGACCTATTCCACTGGTTTTTTAGTAAGGACAGTTAGATTTTAAGTCTAAACAAAGAGATTTTGTTGGAGAACTTCGCAGAAAAAAATTAGGTGGCTGATGAAATTAGCAAGGTTTTGAATGAAAACTTATCAAAACCGAAACCAATTGAATGTAAAAACATTAAAAACTTACCTGTTCATCGTTACAATAGCACCAACAACAAAATAATTCACTTTTTACCCTGTAAACCAGCAACAAAACACAAACTTGTTACACGATGACCGGCCGCGAAAGTGCGCCTAGATAAAATGAACTTTGGAACGTTGTCTCGGTTGGCCGTATTTTCACGAACATTTGCTACCTGTCTCTATTCTTCAACGAAGCCAGTGACTAGGTTAGAGAAGTGCAGCTATAGGTTAATGCCGTTAACCCTTCAACTGCGCACCACGATTTGCGAAAAATGGCGGATATGGGCACTACCTTCGTTAGAGGTCGGCGCGCGCATGCCGCTTTGTAAATGAATGATGATTCTCTTTTATTTTTCTACTATCACTCTGTAGTAATTATACCTCTTTGAAATCAGCTTGAAATATTCTAACTAATTGAATATTAATTATTACTTGTTTACAAATGTACACTTCGCTACTCGAAGTCAAAGATTTAGAAAACGGATGGAAATACACACTTGGAATTTATGTGATGTAGTACAAAGTAGGTTCAATGAGTTAGACAAAAACATTGATATCCAAAAACATGAATATATTTATAAAAGATTCATGATAAAAAAATAACCTATTACCATACAAAAACATTTAGAAATTCAACAATCAAAAACTTGCAATTTTCTATGATAACAGTGCCATGTTATCATAGTGGATTTCTCGGACTGCGCAACGTCCCACTCTTGGATCATGTATGGAATGCTAGTATTTATTTCACTATTTTGAAGAAACCTAATTACATTCTAACAATATAACACATAAATAACATAAAAATATGTATTGTTGACCTATTCCACTGGTTTTTTAGTAAGGACAGTTAGATTTTAAGTCTAAACAAAGAGATTTTCTATGATAACAGTGCCAAGGATTTCTCGGACTGCGCAACGTCCCACTCTTGGATCATGTATGGAATGCTAGTATTTATTTCACTATTTTGAAGAAACCTAATTACATTCTAACAATATAACACTTAAATAACATAAAAATATGTATTGTTGACCTATTCCACTGGTTTTTTAGTAAGGACAGTTAGATTTTAAGTCTAAACAAAGAGATTTTGTTGGAGAACTTCGCAGAAAAAAAATAGGTGGCTGATGAAATTAGCAAGGTTTTGAATGAAAACTTATCAAAACCGAAACCAATTGAATGTAAAAACATTAAAAACTTATCTGTTCATCGTTACAATAGCACCAACAACGAAATAATTCACTTTTTACCCTGTAAACCAGCAACAAAACACAAACTTGTTACACGATGACCGGCCGCGAAAGTGCGCGTAAATAAAATGAACTTTGGAACTTTGTCGCCGTTGGCCGTATTTTTATGAACATTTGCTACCTGTCTCTATTCTTCAACGAAGCCAGTGACTAGGTTAGAGAAGTGCAGCTATAGGTTAATGCCGTTAATTTCGTACAAATACTGAGAACGGTGGAGGACGGTGTGATCATCCAAGACTCGGATGATGCGCAGATGTGATGATTTTGAAGAAATCCACCAGATCGACAGTTGCCAGTCCAAGGTTTAATTTCGTACAAATACTGAGAGCCCTGAGAGGCTGGCGATCGGCCAGGAGCTCGCCGGTGCGCAAATCTGTGAATTTTGAAGGTAGCCAGGGCCTGGCCTACTGACAAACGACAGGTCAGCGAAAGAGGTTGTATGAGCTAGAGTATGCTACTGCAGCAAATCGGCTCTGGCTCAGCATTAAGCTTCACCACCAGCGGCAGCTCAGCGCCGTTACTCTGCCAGAACCGTTAGATGTGTTGAAAGGAATGTAGGTAGGTATATTAAAAACTTAGCTGAAATTCTTGTGTACCAACAAACTATTTTGTGTAGATGAGACTAACTGACTATATTGAACGAAGGGACTTGTTCTTTTAGGATGGCCGACTGTAACGATGCCATTCTAAAAGCTATGGCTTTACTATGATCTTAACGTAGGTTGTCAATCTGTCGCTGTGATGTAAAGGTGTCAAAGTGTTTCGCGCGCATGGATCCAGGAAGAGAAGGATAAAGACAATAGAATAGAAAAGAATAGTTATTTGTTAGACAAGAGTGCAAAGCTGCTTTTAACCGCGTGCTCAATTTTGTTGACTGAGCAAGCGCAGGATTCTAAAGTTTAACCACGAGCGTAGCGAGTGGTTTAAAAGTTAGAATCCTAAGCGTTGGCGAAGGAATCAAAAGAGCACAAGGTGGAAAATCTTTGCACTCGAGTGCAACATGTAACTTTTCATCTCACCTTCGAGGAAATGACTAAATGCAAAAAAAAATGAACATGGCGCGACTAAAAGTAACACACCAAGAAGGTTCCGAGTATGAGTTATTAACAAATTTAAAAAGGTTGTATTATAAACTCGGAACCATGCAGGTAGAAGTAAATAGGTTTAATGGTGTTTTGAATTCACAAACACAGCAAGAAGGTTACGAGTGCGAGTTTTTAACAAAATAAAAAAGGTTGTATGATAAGTTCGGCACCATGGAGGTAGAAGTAAATAGGTTGGTAGGTACCTAGTAGGGCATGCAACATGCACTTTTCCAGACAACCTAGATATAGTTGTATAGCTAGCGGTGTTTTGGTTGGTGGAATATTATAATGGTTGCGATGTTATCAATGGTGAACGAGTGTTTCATAGTTGTGTCCCAATCAAGAAACGACGTTTTACAATACGAATCTGTAGCCTACTTGGTTATTTGTCTTATTGCTAAACTTAAATGAATGTTTTGTCAAAAGTAAATGAATAAACTAAGATTAGTTTTAAATACTCAAGTAGTAAAACACAAAGTGATAATTAGAGACTAATAGTGTAGGTAAGAACTTTTGGAACCAATTATATTGGTATAATATCTAGATTTTGAATAAACTTTGATTAGATAAGATTCAAGATTCAAGATTCAATAAGCGTTTATTCAA
This sequence comes from Thera britannica, assembly GCA_939531255.2. Taxonomy (NCBI): domain Eukaryota; kingdom Metazoa; phylum Arthropoda; class Insecta; order Lepidoptera; family Geometridae; genus Thera; species Thera britannica. The sequence goes on from OW618048.2 coordinate 6,962,555, forward strand.
TACGATACAAGAATCACTTTGAAACGTCTTAAAGCTAGGTGAGTCTAGGTGCCAGTTCCACGCGACCAAGCGTAGAAGAACAGGCAACAAACTACGTCTCGGTTCCTACCGTTTTTTTTATATGATCCTTTTACAAATCAAAAATAGTCTAAAATTATAGCAGTGAAGTTCCAGTGTGGTGCCACTTCACTTAGTCAGACGTATGCAATGTAATTATACAAAAGCAAAAGTTTCAAAGACAGCACACGCTACGCTTCAAAGTTATAATAAAGTATCTACACAGATATAAAAATAAGATATTAAATAGTAGGTACAGACATTGCAAATTGACATGCTAGCTTCGTAAGGGTAGAGTGACCGGGACATCGGGCCACGCAGTTTTATCATTCATATAGCTATCTAGAGTATAGTACGCTTTCTTTATCAAATTACTCTTAATATAGGCTTTAAACTTCCGAATTGGAAGCTTAGTTGCATTTTCCGGAAGTTTATTGTAGAAGCGTACAGTGTTCCCCATAAAAGACCCATTTACCTTCTGTAAACGAAATTTGGGAATATAAAGTTTACTTATTTTTATTTCTAGTGTTAATATTATGTGAATCACAATTTTTCTGAAAGCTACAGATGTGTTTGTGAGTGTACAGTAAGTTTTCATATATATATTGTGAAATTACTGTGAGGATATTAATTTCCTTAAATCGCTCCCTCAATGAGTCTCGTGATTTCATTTTATAGATGGCACGTATGGCCCTTTTTTGTAAAACGAATATAGTTTGAATATCAGCTGCTTTCCCCCAGAGAAGGATACCGTAAGACATAACACTATGGAAGTAGCTGAAGTAAACTAGCCTAGCTGTAGCTTCATCAGTGAGCCATCTTATAGTCCGAACTGCATATGCAGCCGAACTTAGTCTGGCAGCAAGTGCTTTGATTTGCGGTCCCCACTGCAATTTTTTGTCAAGATTAAGTCCTAAGAAGATAGTAGAATCTACAAGGTTAAGTGACTCTCCATTAAGTATAATATTAGTTGGCCGGAGAGTCACATTTGGTAAGGTAAACTTAATACACTTGGTTTTCTTAGCATTAAGTAAAAGATTATTAACGTTAAACCAGTTAAGTATTTGCGACAGAGATGCGTTAACGTCATCGTAATTAGCCTTCAATCTATCAACTTTAAAAATTAATGAGGTATCGTCAGCAAATAGTACTATTTCACATAGTTTTTTAACAAAAGAAAGGACCTAATATCGAACCTTGTGGCACCCCCATGTCAATAACTGACCCAGAAGATCTCTCACCGCTCACATCAACTTTAAGGACTCTATCAGTCAAGTACGATTGTATTAGGTCAATGGAGCGATTTAGAATGCCGTAATGTTTAAGTTTAGATATTAATGTAGCATGATTTACACAGTCAAAAGCTTTGGAAAGATCGCAGAATACCCCAATCGCGTCTTGTGAGTTTTCCCAGGCATCATATATGTGCTTTAAGAGTAGAATACCAGCATCAGTCGTTGATCGACCTTTCGTAAATCCAAACTGGTGGCTATGAAGTATCCCATTTAGGTTAAAATGTGATAACAACTGAGTAAGAATAACTTTCTCAAATATTTTACTTAGCGTAGGCAATACTGAGATAGGTCTATAGTTAGCAGGGTCATTTGCATTTCCAGATTTGAACAGGGGAATGAGTTTACTAGGTTTCATTAAATCAGGAAAAACACCCTCATCAACACATCTATTAAAAATATACGCTAGACACGGTGCAATATCAGTTATAATAGTACTGAGTAGTTTTGTAGACATTCCCCATAAATCTTCAGTATTTTTAATGTTTAACGATTTAAATGTCTTCACGATTTTGTCAGCATTAATGTATTTAAAACTAAAGATATTATTACATTTTTTAACACTAGACTCTAACAATGCCATCGCACCAGAGGCCGAGGAATTTAAAGACGATGTCACTACTTTAGGGATACTGGATAAGGAATAAGCATACTCAAGTAGCAAAACACAAAGTGGTGGTAATTAAAGACTAATACCATTAAAATTGTAAGAACTTTTGTAATCAATTATATTGGTATAATATCTAGATTTTGGATAAACTAAGATTAGTTATGAAAAAAAGGCGGGAAACAGCGAGCAGAACAAAATAAAACAATATGAAAATGGCAAATGCATAAACCCATGCGACGCCAAAAAAAAAAAAAAAAAAAAGATATGCATACTCAAGCAGTAAGACACTCATTGATAATTAGAGACTAATAACATTAATAATTGTTGTAATAACTTTAAGAACCAATTATATTGGTATAATGTCTAGATTTAGGATTGTAACACCAGGCTGTGAAGCTTAAAGCTTTTCCAAAGTGGAAAAACATGTAAACATAATGTGAACGAAATAGTTGATATTATAGGCGAACACACGGTTATTGGATTAATATAATCGCTAGAAATACTCAATAGTTTAGTTCGGAATACCAACTATTTTGTGTGGTCTTATCTGACGACCACTCTGCTACTTCGTACTGGACGAAGGGACCCGTCCCAAGTAGGATGGCCGACTGTAACGCAGCGTTATTTACAAGCTTGCTAAAGATAGAGTCACCTTACGTCCGTTATGTCACCTGTCATGCACAGCATAATGTCAACGAGTTGACAGTTAGAGGCCGGCTTTGGGGGGAAATTGATAGACGTCAGGGGGGGTTATGGATTTATGGTGATGTCTAATGTGAAAGATTATAATTATGATGTTCTACATACTATCCGAAGAGTTTTAATTAGTGCAACATAGTCGAGGAGGGAGACTTCTTACACTAGGTGGTACCTACCAATAATTTAGTGAAAAATTAAAATGAATGTTTACGAGGACACGAGGAGGCACAGTAGCGATGGGCGAATCCGAGAGATACTAATACTAATGTTTCGAAAACTCATATCTCTCGAACTATTCGAAAAACGCTGATACTAATATACTAATCTAGCTAAAAGTAGCTTATGGGTAAAAGTGGTCTGTGAGCAAGCCTGACAGTATGAAACGAAAGAATGAGTATGTATACTAACGAACGACTAACGAAACGAATCAAGAAAGATACTATTACCTGTTATTGAATGATATTATCATTCATTAACAGGTAATGATATCAATCAAGCGTTCGAGTGGTGAATGAAATGAATAAACAGACAACAACATCGAAGGAATGAATGCCTGCCGCTTAGTCGAACGAAACAAACGATAGAATTATGATAGGGACGGGAAGCATCATAATAAAACCTCAGTAATCTTGGATCAAAACGAGTATTAGTTACCCACCAAAGGATTAACAATGATATACTTAGGCAAAAAAAAAAAAAAAAAATGCCTAAGAATTAGTAAGTTGAAGTGGCAAAGTGCAGGTCATATAGCTCGAAAAATCAATAACTGTTGGGGAATAAAGTTCTCGAAAAGCCACTACGAACCGGATGATGAAACATAGGACGCCTACTCACTCGATAGACCGATGACATTATTAAGATTGCGGGAAGTCAGTGGATGGAAAAAGCTCAGAATCGTTCTTCATCGAAATATAGAGGGAAGGCTTATGTCCAGCAGTAGACTTCTTCAGGCTTATGATCATAATGATGATGACCTACTTATAATTCCTTCCATGGCACATGAACAATCAGTTCCAAAAAACTGAAAGATAGAGAGATAGAGCCATAGACAGACGACCGCCACAGCCAGCGTTTTCAACATAGACATTTTATCAAATGAAATTTTAGTCGTTGCCTATATATTTATTATTATTATTATGTAATTAAAAATAAAAAAAGGATTATTATCAAAATAACTTTTTGCAATGAAAGTCACATCCCTAGCCCTTGAACGATAGGCGAACGAACATTGCGTGAGCGAAAATAAATCAACCAAACTATAGTCGGATTTTTAATTAGACGATACCGACTGACAGTAACTAATGTCACTTTGTAAAATAATGTTGCTACATATAAAGTAATAGTGCTGCGTTCAGTTCTCGTTCAATCAGATGAATGAACAATGAGTGAATAGTTAATCATTTCTAACTATAATATAATATTGAAATTTGTATAAAAAAATGTATAAAAGTGCTCTGATATAAGTTACTTGTAGTATGTAACTACAATCAGTTTTTTGACGGTTTATTACAAAGCGCGGCGTGGCGACTAGTGCCAACACCGATGAACGCCACCATTTTGTTTGTAATTCGGCTTCTAACCTCTGGTCTGATAGCACGAATGTTTTTCTGCGCTCACGCTGTTTAGTTATTGTTTTTGTAAAGTTTTTCGTTACGTTGTGTTTGTGGTAATTGTTGTGTATTTTGTTGCTATATTGTTTCGCGCGAACGATATGGATCCTCAACCAAGCACGTCAAGTCAAGTTCGGCACACTAACTATTCACTAGAAAAACGAGGCAATTTTATTCATTCAGGAGTTTTTTCAATCATTCACTTTGTCACAACACTATTTTTATTTCATCAAAAACTGACAACACAGTAAACGTCAGCTAGCTTCGTCTAATTAAAAATCCGAGTATAAGCCCCGCCCCATTCGTCTCTCGAAAAATCTCTCGAATCATTCGAAAGCGGAAGTCATTCATGGACTAATTTCATATTCGAACAGAAAAATTAGTACCGAAAGAACTTTCGAACGCAGTTTTCATTCGAAAATGCGCATCGCTAAGGCACAGCTTGAGGCACAGTGCAGTGTGAACATATTAGACAGGTCAGGTAACAATCAGCTGGCACTAGTTCCTGAGGTTTAATAAACCAATGGTCAGGCACACAGAAGAGAAAAAACGCTGTTCTGTGGTCAGGCAGGGTATAACAACGTTTAGGCCGATCATTAAACATGAAAACAACTCACCTGCGTCCCAAACCTTAGTCAGGGAGGTTATTCGCTATGACATTGGAGATTCCGTGCCCAAAACGTGTGACGTCACAACGTGATTTAAAGGGGTTTTACACATTTGCCCATGCTGGCCCACTACAGGCCAACGCCAATGTGTATTGGTATATGTTGGCGGACATTTGTCAAGCATGGCGCGCAATCGGGGAGATGTCGGTTTTTTGGGCACACTTCAAAGGAATCGTGGCGTAGCCTGGCCTGTGGTGTTTACACAATCGGCCAATGTTCAGTTCGTCACCGGCCGCTGACCGGGATAGAACACTTTTGTGTTGCGTTCTGTAATACTTGTAAACAGTATAGAATAAATTATAGTTTAAAAACTAAAAAAAAAACGCTTTTATAACTAATTGAACTAAAAAGTTAAAAATAAAACTGTAATAATCAATTGAAAAATTTATATTATTGTACAAAAAAGCAGCCAAGTGCGAGTCGGAATCGCCCATGAAGGGTTCCGTAGCATCAATTAACATAATATAAAGGTTTTTGTAGTTCGTCGAAAGGTAAATTGCGGTTTACGATTTATGACGTATAAAAAAAAAACTACTGACTAGATCTCGTTCAAAACAAATATCGTTGAAAGTTTGCATAGTAATGTACAACATATATTTTTTTTGGATTTATCATTCTCTTATTTTAGAAGTTAGAGGGGGGGGACCAACTTTTTTCCACTTTGGAAGTGTCTCTCGCGCAAACTATTCAGTTTAGAAAAAAACGATATTAGAAACCTCAATATCATTTTTGAAGACCTATCCATAGATATCCCACACGTATGGGTTCGATGAAAAAATTTTTTTTGAGTTTCAGTTTCAAGTATGGGGACCCCCAAAATTTATAGTTTTTTTTCTATTTTTAAGTAAAAATCTTAATGCGGTTCACAGAATACATCTACTCACCAAGTTTCATCAGTCTAGGTCATATGGTTTCGGAGAAAAATGGCTGTGACACGGCCGGACAGACAGACAGACAGACAGACAGACAGACATGACGAATCTATAAGGGTTCCTTTTTTGCCATTTGGCTACGGAACCCTAAAAAGCGTAGGGTGCTTTTTATAATAACTTCAGATATAATAAACTATTGATAAAATATTTACAACAATCAAAATCAAGCCCCCCACGCTTTTTGTACAATAATATAAATTTTTCAATTGATTATTACAGTTTTATTTTTAACTTTTTAGTTCAATTAGTTATAAAAGCGTTTTTTTTTAGTTTTTTAAACTATATATATATATATATTTTTTTCATATATTTTTTTTTCATATTTTTGCATTGTCATCGACCTTTAACAGGTTTGCAAAGTTTGAATCAAATCTGATCGTTCAAAGTAAATAGCCGCAGCCGTAATTACTTCGACGTCCGTCGCAATTCGTTTGCCAGGCAGCAATGAGCCATGCGCCAATGTGTGAACACCAAGTGATCGTGGTCTACAATTGTGCATTGGCGGAGCCTGGCCCAGCACAGGCAAATGTGTACTAGGGCCTTAAGGGGCCTCTACACATTTGCCCATGCTGGCCCACTACAGGCCAACGCCAATGTGTACAGGGGGTATTGGTGTATGTTGGCGGACATTGGCGGGTATTGGTGTATGTTGGCGGCAAGCATGGCGCGCAATCGGGGAGTTGTCGGTTTTTTGGGCACACTTCAAAGGAATCGTGGCGTAGCCTGGCCTGTGGTGTTTACACAATCGGCCAATGTTCAGTTCGTCACCGGCCGCTGACCGGGATAGAACACTTTTGTGTTGCGTTCTGTAATACTTGTAAACAGTATAGAATAAATTATAGTTTAAAAACTAAAAAAAAAAACGCTTTTATAACTAATTGAACTAAAAAGTTAAAAATAAAACTGTAATAATCAATTCAAAAATTTATATTATTGTACAAAAAAGCGTAGGGTGTTTTTTATAATAACTTTTTAGTTCAATTAGTTATAAAAGCGTTTTTTAGGGTTCCGTAGCCAAATGGCAAAAACGGAACCCTTATAGATTCGTCATGTCTGTCTGTCTGTCTGTCTGTCTGTCTGTCTGTCTGTCCGGCCGTGTCACAGCCATTTTTCTCCGAAACCATAAAAGCTAGACTGATGAAAGTTGGTGAGTAGATGTATTCTGTGAACCGCATTAAGGTTTTTACACAAAAATAGAAAAAAAACTATAAATTTTGGGGGTCCCCCATACTTGAAACTGAAACTCAAAAAATTTTTTTTCATCGAACCCATACGTGTGGGGTATCTATGAATAGGTCTTCAAAAATGATGTTGAGGTTTCTAATATCGTTTTTTTCTAAACTGAATAGTTTGCGCGAGAGACACTTCCAAAGTGGAAAAAAGTTGGTCCCCCCCCCTCTAACTTCTAAAATAAGAGAATGATAATACTAAAAAAAATATATGTTGTACATTACTATGTAAACTTTCAACGATATTTAGTTTGAACGAGATCTAGTCAGTTGTTTTTTTTTTATACGTCATAAACGGAAACTCAAAAATTTTTTTTTCATCGAACACATACGTGTGGGTTATCTATGAATAGGTCTTCAAAAATGATGTTGAGGTTTCTAATATAGTTTTTTTCTAAACTGAATAGTTTGCGCGAGAGACACTTCCAAAGTGGAAAAAAGTTGGTCCCCCCCCCTCTAACTTCTAAAGTAAGAGAATGATAATACTAAAAAAAATATATGTTGTACATTACTATGTAAACTTTCAACGATATTTGGTTTGAACGAGATCTAGTCAGTAGTTTTTTTTTATACGTCATAAACCGTAAACCGCAATTTACCTTTCAACGAACTACAGGAACCTTATTATGTTACATCAAGTAACATATATAAAGGTTCTTGTAGTTCGTCGTGCTACGGAACCCTTCATGGGCGAGTCCGACTCGCACTTGGCTGCTTTTTTTTTAGTTTTTTAAACTATACAACGTGTATCAAAATATGTGTACTATCCCGAAGGGGGGTGAATTTCCACCCCCCGGGGAACAACTTTTGTTCAACGACTTTTCGAACTTCGATTGGTATCTCTGAAAAAAACTGCAACGAAGTTTCAACATGAACAGCTGACTTTATACAAAATGACAACCCTAAACTCAGCTACAGAGGTAGTAGGTAGTAGTAATAGACCTACAGAGGTAGTAGGTCAAGGGGTCAAGGGGTTACAAGGATAGGGTTGTCAATTTATTTAGGCATTATGAAATTAAATATTTTTGTATGGGAAACTGAAAATAGGAATTTTTAATTTTCTCCCCCCCACAACTGATCACCATTGTGGTCTGAAACCCACCTTCGCATAGTACACATATTTAGATACACCTTGTATACTATATATTTTTTTTTTCATATATTTTTTTTTTCATATTATTGCATTGTCATCGACCTTTGACAGGTGTGCAAAGTTTGAATCAAATCTGATCGTTCAAAGTAAATAGCCGCAGCCGTAGTTACTTCGACGTCCGTCGCAATTGGTTTGCCAGGCAGCAATGAGCCATGCGCCAATGTGTGAACACCAAGTGATCGTGGTCTACAATTGTGCATTGGCGGAGCCTGGCCCAGCATGGGCAAATGTGTAGAGGCCCCATTAAACACCAACGCGATTCCTAAAGGGGTCTCTACACATTTGCCCATGCTGGGCCAGGCTCCGCCAATGCACAATTGTAGACCACGATCACTTGGTGTTCACACATTGGCGCATGGCTCATTGCTGCCTGGCAAACCAATTGCGACGGACGTCGAAGTAATTACGCCTGCGGCTATTTACTTTGAACGATCAGATTTGATTCAAACTTTACACACCTGTCAAAGGTCGATGACAATGCAATAATATGAAAAAAAAAATATATGTAAAAAAAAAATATATATATATATAGTTTAAAAAACTAAAAAAAAACGCTTTTATAACTAATTGAACTAAAAAGTTAAAAATAAAACTGTAATAATCAATTGAAAAATTTATATTATTGTACAAAAAGCGTGGGGGGCTTGATTTTGATTGTTGTAAATATTTTATCAATAGTTTATTATATCTGAAGTTATTATAAAAAGCACCCTACGCTTTTTTGTACAATAATATAATTTTTTCAATTGATTATTACAGTTTTATTTTTAACTTTTTAGTTCAATTAGTAATAAAAGCGTTTTTTTTTTAGTTTTTAAACTATAATTTATTCTATACTGTTTACAAGTATTACAGAACGCAACACAAAAGTGTTCTATCCCGGTCAGCGGCCGGTGACGAACTGAACATTGGCCGATTGTGTAAACACCACAGGCCAGGCTACGCCACGATTCCTTTGAAGTGTGCCCAAAAAACCGACAACTCCCCGATTGCGCGCCATGCTTGCCGCCAACATACACCAATACCCGCCAATGTCCGCCAACATACACCAATACCCCCTGTACACATTGGCGTTGGCCTGTAGTGGGCCAGCATGGGCAAATGTGTAGAGGCCCCATTAAACACCAACGCGATTCCTAAAGGGGCCTCTACACATTTGCCCATGCTGGGCCAGGCTCCGCCAATGCACAATTGTAGACCACGATCACTTGGTGTTCACACATTGGCGCATGGCTCATTGCTGCCTGGCAAACCAATTGCGACGGACGTCGAAGTAATTACGGCTGCGGCTATTTACTTTGAACGATCAGATTTGATTCAAACTTTGCACACCTGTCAAAGGTCGATGACAATGCAATAATATGAAAAAAAAAAATGAAAAAAATATATATATATACAAACTAAAAAATAACGCTGTTATAACTAATTGAACTAAAAAGTTAAAAATAAAACTGTAATAATCAATTGAAAAATTTATATTATTGTACAAAAAGCGTGGGGGGCTTGATTTTGATTGTTGTAAATATTTTATCAATAGTTTATTATATCTGAAGTTATTATAAAAAGCACCCTACGCTTTTTTGTACAATAATATAATTTTTTCAATTGATTATTACAGTTTTATTTTTAACTTTTTAGTTCAATTAGTTATAAAAGCGTTTTTTTTTTAGTTTTTAAACTATAATTTATTCTATACTGTTTACAAGTATTACAGAACGCAACACAAAAGTGTTCTATCCCGGTCAGCGGCCGGTGACGAACTGAACATTGGCCGATTGTGTAAACACCACAGGCCAGGCTACGCCACGATTCCTTTGAAGTGTGCCCAAAAAACCGACAACTCCCCGATTGCGCGCCATGCTTGACAAATGTCCGCCAACATACACCAATATCCCCTGTACACATTGGCGTTGGCCTGTAGTGGGCCAGCATGGGCAAATGTGTAGAGACCCCTTAACGTGCCTTGGTGTGGAATCGAAAAATGGTATTCTTTATGCCACAAGACTAGTTGTCTATGCCCCACGTTTTATTTCACATGATGCGTTCTAACTCTTGCGTCTGATCCACTCGGAAAATTATCGGTTTTTAAATAAATTTGCAGGATTAGTTTTTGTTTCCAATTTTTCAACTCAAACAATAAATATTTTGAAATAAAAGCATGCTAATCCATCTATTGTTGAGCTTACAATATTTTAAAGCGATTTGAAAATTTAGAACCAAACATATTTATAACACTAAATGACATTCCAGTCACCTTTGACTAGTTTCGGAACGTATGTATTGATTGCGTGAATGAAATTATTTAGCAATGTCCTTCATCCAAATAAACCACGATCTACACTTTGAAAAGGCAAAAAATAAAGTGGATGTTATTCTGCGAAGATAAAATGGATATTATACTGCGGTCCTACAAGGCTACCAAAGAATTATGTATATTTTTTCCTCCTTGAGATCTTTGCAAGCAGGATAATTACTCCTCAAGGTTTACCAGCATAACACCAAGTAAGTGCATCGATAAAATAAGAATACTACGGTACTAGTAGCAGTGGTAGTAGGTGCATTAGCAGTGGAGTGGACCATTTCAGGCTGCTGAGGTGAAGTGGATGAATGTACCTACCTACTTGACGGATTGGTAGTAGCTCTGCCTTCTGCGCCGTAGGTCGTGGGTTCGATACCTACCGAGAACAAATATAATTTGTGTGGTGAACACATAATATGCTTGTTCTCTGTCTGGGTGTTATATTATATTCTAAGTATGTATTTACAAAAAAATATGCTAAGTATTAATATCAGCTATATAGTTCCCATAGTACAAGCTCTGCTTAGTATGGGGCTAGATAGTGTTGAGTAGATTGTCTACAATATTTAAAGGTTGATATTGATTTCAGGACCTCATACGTCCAATAATGAGGTCCCGAAGGAGTAAATGGACGTATGATTGTACAGTCTGGTACCCTAGAGATGGAAAACGCAACAGAGGGCGGCAGTTGAAGCGTTGGGAGGATGAGCTCCCTAAGGAGTGGCGCAGAGCATGTCTGGACCGAGCCAAGTGGCAAACCCTGGAGGAGGCCTTTGTCGAAGGACAACCCGACCGACCTATGTAGTACCGCCACGTCGGTGTCATACATAATAGAAACTTTTGCTTAGTTAGTATATTTAGTAAGTAGGTTAAGCAAAACTGTTTTGGTCGGAGAAATAAAGGCTTATTTTTATTTTATTTTATTTATTGATTTCAGGTAAAGTCGCTGTGAAGAGGAAGTTGTAAATGCCCTCAATGAGCTGCTTCCAATCTATGTGAAATATCCTACCATCGAACAAGAAAGGATGTAATCAAACAAGTGTATAATTTAATTCTACTAAGTATTTGTTTGAAATCTCCATACAATCCTGTAAAAAAAAATGGTTTCAATATTATAAAAGCTAAGCCACACTACTTTCATTGTTTTTCTTTATTTTATACCATGTACATAATTGTATGATACTTTGTTGATACTGTAAGCTTCTGTTATTATTCCATGAGTTTTAGATGTTATTTGAAACCTTTTGGTACCTTAATTGACAGGAAGTGTGGACTTTGTTACTAAATTGTTAATTGAAGGTATTATTCATTAATGTTAAGATGATTAGGTTCATAAAAATATTATTTGTTTTGTTACCGTTAAGAAAATACACAATTATTCAGAGATCAATAAATCAATACTGTAGTTGGATTTCCATCAGTTGCTTGAACTCCAACCTTCAAGCCTCAAGCTTCAAGCTGTAAAAACAAGAGTGGGGAAGATTGGGGTTTGCAAGCAAGCGAGTGGTTATTCAAGCAGGCATTCGGTTTTGAACCGTCGACAAGACAAGTCCACTTAGTTCGTCTCGGCGATAGCCATGTACAAGTTTAGCTTAATGTATCTAGATCCTTAAAGTACTCAAGTTGTTAATAAAACTGAAGAAAAGGCTATAAAGTGGTTTGAATTCTACATCCTCGGTCTTCTCTGTTAGTGGATCTTTCAAGTCAGAAGTGGGTAGAATCAAGGTACGTAATATTTTTTATATTGTTTCAAAGTAATAGCTGTAATTCTTACAATTATCTGGTAAAAACGCATGTATAGTTTATCGTGTGACACACATGGCCAAGGCTACTCTTTGGTAGTGTCATCACACGATTTCTATAATTTATTTGGTTGAGTAAATGCATTCAGAGGTTATCGTGTGGCACACATGGCCAGGGCTACTCTTTGGTAGTGCTACCACACGATAGCTGTAGTGTATTTTAGTTTTTTTTTTAGTAAATACATACACAAGTTGTCGTGTGGCACACATGGCCAGGGCTACTCTTTGGTAGTGCTACCACACGATAGCTGTAGTGTATTTTAGTTTTTTTTAGTAAATACATACACAAGTTGTCGTGTGGCACACATGGCCAAGGCTACTCTTTGGTAGTGCTACCACACGATCGCTGTAGTGTACTTTAGTTTATTAATTACATACCTACGTTGTTGTGTGGCACACATGGCCAAGGCTACTCTTTGGTAGTGCTACCACACGATAGCGGTTGTTATTCTAGGAAAGTTAAATGCATGCATAGGTTATCACGTGGCGCACATGCCAAGGATACCCTTGGGTGATGCTACCACATTAAATGTGACTAAGCGCTGCTTGTATTTCTTTTATCTACCATAGATTGTCATAAAAAAGAAATACTGTAGTTGGTTATCGAATAAATCATCCCTTTTATATATTTCTTTTCATGCGACGGCGAGGAGAAACCAACGGAGAATGACGTGTGTCATCCGACCATGGCCGCAATAGAACATGGACCACCCGGACATGGAGCATCAAGAAGATTGGACTCGACACTGGAACGCGACTCAATGCCACTACACCGAAACTGGACTAGCTGGGCGATTGCAAGTTGTAGCCGTTCGTTGCTGTTTCACATCGTCAGCAGGATGAAGTAAACGAAACTGCAAGACATTTCAGTAGAAAATTAACACGTGAGTTCACGTCTCAATTCCCAAAGATTTTTAATATTGGCTCATAAAGTACTAGAGTAGATTCAGCACTGATGCTAAACTGAAACGATATACCTAAATTAAATAATATATGACTTTGTGTAATGGTCATGTGAGGGTGTGTGTGTGAATGTTGTATCAGAAACTTAATATTCCGATGATAACGATAGAGGGTAAGAAGTGAAATATAAAAAAAAGGGGAAGAGTTTTTATGATTTTGGTTTGCTTACGAGCTTAGCGGTAGATAGGCATTTTTTTCTCACTTTTGCAAAGAGTATATTTACGGAGTATAGTGGAAGAATTCTATCGGATTTAATTGGTATTCTATGTATGTACGTATCCCTGGGACATCTTCTGGTCTTCTCCTGTTGGTAGGTGCGTACCTACCCTCAGTTTCTTATAGAGGTTGTTTCTAAAAGTGCGGTTGTGATTAGTATAGATTTATTTGTCCTAAAGGTGGTTTTTAAAATTTTCGATAGTTTGTCCAAATGGCGAATTCTATTCAAGAAAATAGGAGTGATCCAAGGTTCAAATACGTTTCTGGTGAAGATAGGTACCTACGTTGTCAGTTTTTTGTTTTACTTTTATTTATTTATTTGGATATGCATTGGATTACAGCGACCTTGTCTGGGTCATTAGACAGATGATGTGACGTCTGAGGTGGGGGCAAGTTTTATCATTAATATCATTCCAGTAGGTGCCACCGTGAGAACAGTAGCAGGAATATAAGAATAATAGGAAATAGAGGCGCTAAGAAAAATAGTAGATGGTTACTTGTTTGTTTATTTAAATCACCACAAAATTACGCACAAAAAAAAAATATAGGTTCAAACAAACAAAATATTCTCCCTCGTGCTTACTCACTGAAGGTTGCCTTCAGTACTAAACTGGTAAACTGGTATTATAAATAGGAAAGGTAATGAAAATAATTGACGAATAATGATATTATAAATAGGAGGGGTAATGAATAAAGACAGGTACAATGATATAGGTAGGAAACCACATCACACACTTAATATTTATTTACTAGTTATCAGGGTTTTCAAAATTGACTTAAAAGTCTAGAAAGGTAAACTAGGTGCACAATTAATCTTAAGGTGGGTACTTTGCAACTAAACGTTTAATAGTCTATGACGTTGACTCCTCGATCTAACTAAGTATAAGAACTTATATGTAGACGCGAAGGATCTCTGCTTCGGCTGATCACAATACTGGTTTGGCGACAATGACATTCAGTTGAGGTTTGGAATGACTTAAGACTACCATGCTCTTGGTTACGATTGGACAAATTCATAATTATCCAATCCTTCGTAGGAATGAAGGATCGTTTTCAACCTAAAATCGGTTAGTATTAATTATCAGAAAACAAAACAACAGTTTATACTACAAATATTTTGTTAATGCAGTATATTTTTTTTATACCGTGATCTATCCGATTGCAGTATAACTTACTCAACATCGTTCATTATGAAAGGTAAACTGCAGTGGTAGAATCTGCGAAGGGATTAAAAATTAGCCTCAGCAGTTAAAAGGAAATAAGTTAAAATCATGTTCATTTATTATTGATTGTCTAAGGGGTGTTATAATGCCAAAGTGCAGTGGGTCTAGTTCAGATAGATAGATGGATAGATAGATAACACTTTATTGCAAACAAGGATACCTCATTGGAACTAAGCGTACCTAAATAAATAAAGCGTTATTAGCTTGTTACTAAGTATAAATCGTTAGTTCAATGCCTATTAAATCTGTACATAAAGTACTACTTTACAGAATTAAACTTACCTACTACATAAGTTTATGAATCATCGCGCATCGTTTCAATTTTATCCATACCCTTTTCAGGGTGAATTTTGTTATGGGTAGATTTTTTTTGTGCGTAGGAAGTTGCTATCCAGTGACGTTCAACAAAGGATGAAACCGTCGTTTTGTACGAGCTAGTGGTCAGAAAATATTATAATTGCTCTTTCTTTATGCGTGCGGTTTTCAGAAAAGTAGATTAGGCCTTTCAATATTCCATCTTGCAGTGCCTAGCCTATCTGGCTGGTGCTTTTGTTAGCAATGCCTAGTCGTATAAAAATAATAATTGAAAAAAAAAAAGAATACCTTTTAAACGACGACAAAAAGCTGTTTCTTGCATATGCCTTGCTGGCGTTAGCTATGTCTGTTAAGACGGTAGATGTATTTTATGTTGTGAGTCATTGAGGTACACGTACTACGTCAGCTGTTGTTAAAACAACGTGTTTTATATCCTCCTATGTTTCAGTTGTCAAATGTGATGAGTTTCTTATTTCAACACTGTTGCCTCTGGCATTAGGTTCCAGGTTTCAATTTGGTTCTTGAAACTGGATTTTTGTGTCTTTATTGGTCAAAAGGTTTTAAATCAACGGCGACGAGACACATCACTAGTCGAGAATTCAAGATCGAAAAAAAGATGACATCGAAATGAGTAGATGGTTGTTCCGCGTGTTTTATAGGAATACGGAGTTCTTAGCTATAAACAAATGGGTAGTTTTAGCTGAAATAGTGAGGAGGTATCATATTGGTTGACATGAGCTCTATCGCATCCATTTTACATCGTTGATGGAGAAGAAAATAGCTGCAAATTTGTCCTGGTCCTTTGTGTTAAGCGAATAGATCTAGAATTTCCGATCTGCATAAGTCATTAATCTTAATAGTAATGTTGCGATTTTACTTAATTACGGTTAGACACTAAGAGTATAAAAGTAATTAATGACAGCAAAATTAAAAACCTTTTTATTATTATTATTGCGGATAGCCAAAAAAAAAATAAGTACTAAGTAGAAACTGGTTGATAATCATTAGCTAAAACACAAATGGAACTGGGAAGATAGATCAATGATGACCTTATTAAACTTTAAGTCTGTCTGTCCGTCGCGCTTTCACGCCAGAAATAATGAACTGATTTAAATGACATTAGGTACACAGTGTAGAAATTGAGAAAGGGCATAGACTACTTAAAAATAAAAGGATGGTAAGGGGTTGAAAAGAGGGTTGAAAAGATTTTAAATGAGTGAGCGATGCAAGTATGTGTTATGTTGTGACAATTATTAGTAAGATTCCATTATATAAGTATTAAATCCATTATATATGTAAGTAATAAAATCATATTAAAAGCCTTTATTAATAAATAAAAATAAATGAGACGTGAACCACCAATAGAAAAATGGATGAAATGGATATAGCACTGATGAAATGATTTCTTTTGATCACACTACAAATAAGTGTGCATTAAACAGAAAAATGGATGAAATGGATATAGCACTGATGAAATGATTTCTTTTGATCACACTACAAATAAGTGTGCATTAAATAGAAAAACGGATGAAATGGATATAGCACTGATGAAATGATTTCTTTTGATCACACTACAAATAAGTGTGCATTAAATTGAAAAATGGATGAAATGGATATAACAATGATGAAATTATAACTTTTGATCACACTACAAATGAGTGTGCATTTGTTGATACATTCAATTACACTTTCTGTCGACTAGCTTAGCGTAGCTTAGCTTAGCTTAGATTAGCTTGGATTAGCTAGATGAACAATTAAATAAATAATTATTAAACGCAAGTTATTACATGATGTCTTAGTTTCAAGTCAATTATTAGTATTGTTTAAACGATTAACATTGTGTTAACGATTATTTTATTTAAAGAAAAAAGTTTTTAATCATCTATCTAGCTACCATAGCACAAATTCTACTTAATTTGGGGCTAGATAGTGTTGTGTGGATGGTCCACAATAATTATTTATTCAGTATAGTCAGTATGGTCAGTATGGTTAGTATGGTTAGTATGGTCAGTATGGTTAGTATGGTCAGTATGGTTAGTATTGTAGTATTGTAGTATTTTGATTTTGATTTTGATTTTGATTTTATTTTGATT
This sequence comes from Thera britannica, assembly GCA_939531255.2. Lineage (NCBI taxonomy): Eukaryota > Metazoa > Arthropoda > Insecta > Lepidoptera > Geometridae > Thera > Thera britannica. The sequence continues at coordinate 6,979,716 of OW618048.2, forward strand.
TTGATTTTGATTTTGATTTTTTACTTTTGTTACTCATGTTTCTCGTGTTACTCATGTTGCTCATGTTACTCATGTGGCTGATGTTACTTATGATACTGATGTTACTCATAAGCTGATGTTACTGACGTTGTAGATGTTACTGAAGTAACTAATTTTAATGATGTTACTGATGTGACTGATTTAAATGAAGTTACTGATGTTACTGATGCTACTGATGTGACCGATGTGTCTGATGTGACTGATGTGACTGATGCTACTGATGTGACTGATGTGACTGATGTGACTGATGTGACTGATGTGACTGATGTGACTGATGTGACTAATGTTGATAATGTTGATAATGTTGATAGTATTGTAGTATTTTGATTTTGATTTTGATTTTTTTTTACTTTTGTTACTCATGTTTCTCGTGTTACTCATGTTGCTCATGTTACTCATGTTGCTCATGTTACTCATGTGGCTGATGTTACTTATGATACTGATGTTACTCATGAGGCTGATGTTACTGACGTTGTAGATGTTACTGAAGTGACTGATTTTAATGATGTTACTGATGTGACTGATTTAAATGAAGTTACTGATGTTACTGATGCTACTGATGTGACCAATGTGTCTGATGTGACTGATGTGACTGATGCTACTGATGTGACTGATGTGACTGATGTGACTGATGTGACTGATGTGACTGATGTGACTAATGTTGATAATGTTGATAATGTTGATAATGTTGATAATGTTGATAATGTGATAATGTTGATAATGTTGATAATGTTGATAATGTTGATAATGTTGATAATGTTGATAATGTTGATAATGTTGATAATGTTGATAGCGTTGATAGCGTTGATAGCGTTGATAGCGTTGATAGCGTTGATAGCGTTGATAGCGTTGATAGCGTTGATAGCGTTGATAGCGTTGATAGCGTTGATAGCGTTGATAGCGTTGATAGCGTTGATAGCGTTGATAGCGTTGATAACGTTGATAATGTTAATAATGTTGATAATGTTGATAGCGTTGATAACGTTATTAACGTGGTTGATAATGTTTAGAATACTGATAATGATTGTTAATAATTAAAGCTATTGATAATAAGAGGTTGATAAAGTTCATGATAATGTTCGTTGATTATGTTCATTGATAATATTCGTGGTTTGTTGATAATTTTCTTTGCATGTTGTTAAGTATTGTTGAATTGATAAAGTTGAATAGTTAATAATATAAAGGTATATAATATATTGATATTGTTAGTATATTGTTCGTATTGGTACCTAGTTGATACAAATGTTTGAAAAAAATGTGGATGTTTAACAAAATGGTCACTTTGTTTATTGTTTTGATGAATCATTACAAACGTGTTATTTCATAAACTATGTACCTATCACGAGGTCGTGACTGTTTATCAGGATGGACGAACTTGTAAGCTTCTGTTATTATTCCATGAGTTTTAGATGTTATTTGAAACCTTTTGGTACCTTAATTGACAGGAAGTGTGGACTTTGTTACTAAATTGTTAATAGAAGGTATTATTCATTAATGTTAAGATGATTAGGTTCATAAAAATATTATTTGTTTTGTTACCGTTAAGAAAATACACAATTATTCAGAGATCAATAAATCAATACTGTAGTTGGATTTCCATCAGTTGCTTGAACTCCAACCTTCAAGCCTCAAGCTTCAAGCTGTAAAAACAAGAGTGGGGAAGATTGGGGTTTGCAAGCAAGCGAGTGGTTATTCAAGCAGGCATTCGGTTTTGAACCGTCGACAAGACAAGTCCACTTAGTTCGTCTCGGCGATAGCCATGTACAAGTTTAGCTTAATGTATCTAGATCCATAAAGTACTCAAGTTGTTAATAAAACTGAAGAAAAGGCTATAAAGTGGTTTGAATTCTACATCCTCGGTCTTCTCTGTTAGTGGATCTTTCAATACAATGATAAACAACTTTCAAACATAACCTCAAAACATGCTCAAGAGAAACGAGCCATACTAACTTTATCAGGAACACGCTAATCTGTGGCGTATCGCGCAAGAATCGAGCGCGTTCATTTGACAGATCTAACCGTGCCCAAATCGTACCGTGCCGCGCTATGGAATGACAACTTTTACTACGCTGGTCTTCTCTCTCGCTCGAGTGAGGGGACGCAGTTTCAGGCTTGCGCCTTTTACTGCGGTGCTCTTTCCGCTCTCGGTAACAACCGAGAGGTCATGGGGGGGGGCTCCTTCTGAGCCGGTGGTGGTGCCTCAGTGGTCCGGGGCCTGTTGCCTTCCGTGTCCACCCTGTGCAGGGAGGGTCGGATGGCGGTCCGCCTGATCCTCGTCGAGGCTGCTGCTCTCTTCATCTTCTTCCTCTTCCGACTCCTGGTCGCTGTCCACGACCAGCTCTCGGGGGTAGGCCTTGCTGCCAGGTGCTCGCTCGTAGGCTGGGGCCAGTTCACGCAGGTGCTGGAACGTGGCGTCTCCTGTTCGGGCGAACATCTGCTTGGCAAGGCGGCCGATGGTGGTGTCGAGGCTGTCGACGCGGAGGTCCCGCTGGATGGTGGCGTTACGTACGTACCGCCCCGCGCCTGTGATTGTTCGGAGGCATTGGTTCTGTTGGCTGCGCAGCTTCTCTCTGTGGCGTTCTGCCAACAGAGCGAACCATGCGGGAGCTGCGTACGTGAGGCGCGGGCGGATGTACGTAGAGTACAGGCCGAGCTTCATGCGCAGCGGGAGTCTTGACTGGAGCACTGGTTTTAAGATGGCTCTGGCGGCGACGGTGTTCCCTCTAACCATCTTTACGTGCTGCTCCATTGTCAGCCTCCGGTCGATGGTGACGCCGAGATACTTGGCCGAGCTGGCCCAGGAGATGTCCTGCTGCTGCAGGACGAGCTTCGGCGGAAGTCCGTACCTCCTCGTTATGGGGACTGCCTGTGTTTTGCCCACATTGACCGACAGTCGCCATTTGGACAGCCACGAGGGGAGCTCGTCGAGGACCCTCTGCATCTTCAGCGCAGCGTGGTGGAGCCGGTAGGAGGTTGTGATGTACGCCGCGTCATCAGCGTACAGGGCCAGGAGTGCTTGTTCGGGAGCGGGGATGTCGTCAGTGAATCTGGAGTAACACGCCGGCGATAGGCAGCTGCCTTGCGGTACTCCAGCCAGTATGGGACGTGTGGTTGACTCGGCGCTCTCGACAGAGACCTTGAAGCTCCTGCCCTGGAGGAAAGAGGCGATGATCTTCACCACCCGTCTCGGTGTTGATGATGTCGCCAGTTTGAAAAGCTCCTTCTTGTTGTGGGCGACCGTGAGGTGGTGCAGTACCCTGGTGAGCTGGAGAGTGGTGCTGTGCTCCGACCGGAATCCATACTGCTCTGGACGGGGCGTGATGTGTGGCGTCAGGTGGTGCAGGAGGAGACGTTCGAACAGCTTCGAGACGCAGGATAGCAGGGTGATTGGGCGGTAGCTCTCTGGAAGCAGGATGTTTTTCCCTTGCTTGGGAATCATTATCACCCTGCCGGTCTTCCAGGCGGTCGGGAAGTGTCCGCTCCTGGCGATGCCATTGAAGAGACGGGTGATGGCGGCGACGGCTTTCGGCGGGAGGTGCCTCAGTACGGCGTTCGTGATCCCGTCCACTCCGGGAGCCTTCCTCGGCTTGACGCTCTGGATTGCTCGTTGGACTTGGCCCGGGGAGAAGAAGAGGGGCTCGTCGTCTTCGGCGGAGTCTGGCCTCTCGAGGTAGGTCCTGACAAAGGTCTCCACATCTTGAGTGTGTGCCGGGTCTTTGTCAGGGTTGGGCTGGAACTGCCTTTCGAGGCTCTCCGCGAAGATCTCCGCTCTGTCGGCAGCTCGGTAGCGGAGGTGGCCATCCCTGTGGGTGAGCGGTCTGATGGGCGTGGGCTGGTTCCTCAGCTCCCTGCAGATCTTGTGCAGGGAGTTCCAGTCGTCGGAGGCGTCTGCCATGCGCGTCTCCCATGCTTGCACGGTATTCTGCTCTAGCTCGGAGCGGACCTCCTCGCATTTGGCGTTCAGTTGGGACTTCACTGCTGGGTCTCTGGTCCGTTGCCAGGTCTTCCTGAGACGGCGTTTCTCTCCAAGGAGCCTGGCAAGGCGTGCAGGAGTCTTCGGTAGCCTGTGTGGGCGAGGAGGTAGTGCGGCTTCTACGAGCGCCGCTTGGATAATAGCCGTGATGTTAGCTGTCGCGCTGTCAACGTCAGTGGCGCAGTTGATCGGGGCAGACTGGATCGTGTCCTGGACGTGCTCCGTGAACTTGGGCCAGTCGATGCCGGGTCTTGCGGGCGGGGGCTTCAGAGTAGCTGGCAAGGAATCGATGACCATGAGCACTGGGAGGTGATCCGAGCGCATCTCTTCCATCAGGACTTCAACGGTGGGAGGAAAGGGCAGGCCTCTGTGGACCGCCAGGTCAATGACGTCCGGTATGAATGCCGCCGCGTCAGGGTAGTGCGTGGGTGTCTCCGGGCCTGCAACGTCATACCCGTGGCTTTGCGTGTAGCGGTGGAGGTGTTTGCCGTGCTGGTTGGTGGTGTATGAGTTCCAGGTCCGGTGCTTTGCGTTCCAGTCGCCTGCCGCGACGATGGCCGGGTTTGCGCCTGGGTCTGGTGGGAGAAGAACAAGGAGGTCGTCCACTAGCACCTTGTTCGCTGGCGGTCGGTAGATGGAGAAGATCTGGAGGGGGCGGTTGCCTATGCAGACCTCTACTCCGAGGGCGCTCATCTGGTCCAGCTGGGGTACTGGCAAGGGTTGGTGGACGATTGTGCGCCTCACCAGTACCATTAGTCCGCGGATGGCCCATCCATCGGCGCTGCACTCGTCGAGCCTGTAGCCGTGGTAGCCCGGGAATCTGGCTTTCTCTCCGGGCTTGAGGTGGGTTTCTGAGAGGAGTGCGATATCTATATTCTGGTCCTTGAGGAGTTGTCTGAGGAGCAGGCGTTTGCCCTTGCCCTTGGACAGTAACCCCCGCGCGTTCCAGAAGAGGACCCTTACTTCCCCACGTGGAAGAGTTTCCCGATCCCGCTGAGCACGATCGGAATCGGGTCCCCTCCCGTCCGGAGGGTCTGCAGGACCTCCTGCAGGATCTCCAGCGCCGTGTCCAGGAGCTCGAGCCGGGCGCTGTCGTACCCGTGTTGGATCTGGTGGGGGGGTTGGGTTCTCTGGGGCGGGGGCGGGGCCTTCCGCTTGGGCTTGAGCGTCGGAGGGGCGGCTGCCACTGTTTGTCCGGCGAGAGGTGCAGGGGTCCGCGAGGGGGCCGCTGCTGGTGGGGCGTTCCGAGGGGGCTGCGGCGGGGGCGGGGCGTCGGTGTCGGTTCCGGTTTCGGCCCCTACCGGTCTTGGCTGCCTGGTCTTCCTCTTCCTCTTGGGCCTCAGTCTGACGGTCCGCTCCGTCGGGGCGTTTGCCGGGGCCATTAGGGACTGGCCTGCCGGTTCCTGTAGCGGGGGGGCTTGAGGTTGTGCTGGGGCGGGGGGCCTTGAGTCCGACCGAGGTCTTCCTCCTCGCCGTACGGTGGGAGTGGTGGTGGTGGTGGCGACGGTGCCCGCGCGTTTATTGCGTGCCTCCCGCTTGAATGCCGGGCAGTTTTTGTTATTGGCGGTGTGTGCGCCGTCGCAGTTGACGCACGTGGGGGCCATGTCACGGGGCCTCGGGCACTCGCCCGCGAAGTGGGGGCCGCCGCATCGCACGCAGGCCAGGGGGCGGTGGCAGTTATGGCTGCTGTGGCGGAAGGCTTGGCAGCGGTGGCACTGGGCGGGGCCAGCCTTGCCCTTCCAGCTCTCGACGACCACACCGGGCATGCAGAGCAGCTCTGTCACCTTGTAGATGTCCGGAGTGGTGGGGGTGCGCTTCAGGATGGCGAAGAAGATGCACCCTGGTCTTCCTTTTGAGGGGCGGATGGCCCTCAGGGCTTCGGGCTCGTAGCCCAGCTCCCTCAGCTCGGCCTCGATGTCCTCTGGCGGGGTGTCTGCGGGCAGCCCTCGGATGGCCACCTTAATACTCCTCTCCTCTGGGAGCGAGTAGGAGAACCAGACTACCTTCTCGGTCCTCTCCAGTACCGAGAGGTAGTCTTGTATAGTGCGGTACTCGTCTCCCGTTTCTGGGGAGAATCTGACGCCCTTTCCGAACGGGCGGGCGTTGGGGGCGTGGCCTAGGCGGTCCTTGAGCACTTTAAAGTGCGCCGCCCAGTTCGGCATCACCTCGACGACAAGCGGCGGGTATTTGGTTTTCGGGGCACTCGCGGAGGCAGCGGGTGCACCTGCTGGCGGGGTTGGCGGCGGGGGAACCGATGGTGAGGGCGTCGGTGGCGTCGGGCGCGCCGACGACGTCGAGGGCGTCGGTTGCGGCGGGCGCGTCGAGGAGCTCGAGGGCGTTGGTTGCGGCGGGCGCGGTTGCGGCGGGCGCGGTTGCGGCGGGCGCGCCGACGACGTCGACGACGTCGATGGCGGCTGGGCGGCTTTCGCGGCCGACGCGTAGCTCGGTACCTTTTTGATGCGCTGCTCCTTTGGTCCCTGGGCGGGCGGGGGCATCGCGGCGGCGGCCGGCAGTGGCTGGGCGGGTGGGGGCGGCAGGGCGGGCGGCGTCCTCGCGGCGGCGGTCAGGGCGGGCGGGGGCCTAGCGCGCATGCGCTTGTTGGCCTCCTCGTCCGTCGTTGTTTCGTCGGCGTCGCACTTTCTGCGCGCGCTCGACGACGGCGGGGCGACGTAGATGGCCATAGTCCGGTGCTCGTCGACTATGGCCATCTCTTCTGGCGTCGGGGTTGTAGGCTGCGATAGCTGGCGCTCATCCTCCTCCAGCGCTGTCCGCAGTACCCCCAAGTACTTGGGCGGCAGGCACCGGGACTCGATGAGGCGTTGCAGAATTATGTAGCTCCTGTCGATCTCCGACTTCGGCGACAGGGGCTTGGGGGGCGGCAGCGGGGTGCGGGGGGGTGGGGGGTTCATTGAACCCGAAGGGCCGGGCTGCGGGGCGGCGGGGGTGCAGGCTTTCTTTTTAAGCTGCTTCTTCCTAATGAAGCTCTCGATCAGCTTCTCTGCCAAGGCTGGCACGGTCTTTTCCCTGCCGGAGCTCGACGCACGGCTCGACGGCAGGGAGGAGTCCGAGGACTCGGAGGCACTCGAGTCCTTTCGGGAGACCCGACCTTCATGGACGGGCCTCTCGGAAGGAGTGTTTTTGTCCGACATTTAACAAACGAAAAGTCACAAAAAACACATAGGACACTATAAGCGTTCACTATTATTGCACAGACATTCACCAAACACAAACACAAACACAAGACGAACACTTGTGATGCCTCACGCGCGACCAAGGGACAGCGGGACGTTTCGCCAGTCGACCGTGATGTCTCGCCCGGGGCTTTCCGCTGGTGGAAGACCGGGTCCGACGATTCACGGCGAATGTTACTGTCCCAGCTGTCCGGAGTTCGGGGGGCTGGCGATCACCGCGATACACTGAACATGTACGGCCGAGCTCGGCAGGCGTTTTCAATAAAACGCTGCCGAGATCGTAGAAGTAAGCGGGTCCGTGCGCGCGCGACTGTACTGCGGGGCATGCGAGCCACTCCTGACTCCATGACAACTTTGGCATAGGGAATACGATTTTAAGCGATTCCACGCCGATGTCTTATCGTGTTCACGTAACACGCGTGGTTTGGCAATAGCGAATAACAGCCCAGAATGAATCAGTAAAATATTGCTGGTGCGGAAATAGACCTACTTTTATTTAATTGGGACGTTATGTTATTATTTTTCGCAACTGTTATAATTCATGATAAATCATTTTCGTTATTGTACACTCAAATCAAAGCCTGACCACGCTAAGAATACGATTTAATTTCGCTCAAAAGTTATCTAACAATAATTAATCTCTTTTGGACTCGTAGTGCCAGCACATGAATTTTTGTTATTTATTGTGTGATGAGATGACTAACAATCAGCCCTTTTTAGGGTTCCGTAGCCAAATGGCAAAAACGGAACCCTTATAGATTCGTCATGTCTGTCTGTCTGTCTGTCTGTCTGTCCGGCCGTGTCACAGCCATTTTTCTCCGAAACCATAAGAGCTAGACTAATGAAACTTGGTGAGTAGATGTATTCTGTGAACCGCATTAAGGTTTTTACACAAAAATAGAAAAAAAACTATAAATTTTGGGGGTCCCCATACTTGAAACTGAAACTCAAAATTTTTTTTTTCATAGAACCCATACGTGTGGGGTATCTATGGATAGGTCTTCAAAAATGATGTTGAGGTTTCTAATATCGTTTTTTTCTAAACTGAATAGTTTGCGCGAGAGACACTTCCAAAGTGGAAAAAAGTTGGCCCCCCCCCCTCTAACTTCTAAAATAAGAGAATGATAAATCTAAAAAAAATATATGTTGTACATTACTATGCAAACTTCCAACGATTTTTGGTTTGAACGAGATCTAGTCAGTAGTTTTTTTTTTATACGTCATAAATCGTAAACCGCAATTTACCTTTCGACGAACTACAAAAACCTTTATATTATGTTAATTGATGCTACGGAACCCTTCATGGGCGAGTCCGACTCGCACTTGGCTGCTCTTTTATTTTGAATAAAAATCGGTTGTCTGTAAAGTCGATTTACTGACGATAGTTGAACGTGATAACGTCATAAGAAAATACTGGTTGCATTTTTCAAAAGAAAATTTTAGTTTTACTGAATTGTATTGAATGTGAATGAAACTGAATGATACTGAATGAAACTGAATGAAACTGAATGGAACTGAATGAAACTGAATGAAAATCCGGACCCGGACCCAGACTGAACCCTTACCCTTACCCTCTGTGGGGGCTAGGACTACTAAGTAATCTGTGGCGATCGACGACGGTAGGTTTGCAAGGTTAGCACATTAGAGTAGCGTCGATCGCAAGTCCGAGCCTGGCCCACTCAGTCGCCGCCGCACCCGTGTAATGATCGGTTGATACAATAAACGTGGAAAGCATTAATATCGGATTTTCTCTTGGCACGTGGCACACCTGCCACACCCAGATAGAGACCCCCATCCGACTAGTGCTTCTACCCAACAGTATATCTCAACAGTGGTGACGTAAAGTTACCAAAAGTGGTGACCCCTGTGAAAGTGAATAAACAGTATAACAAAGCGGTGTAAAAAAAGTGGCGGCGATTCCCTCTTGACACACGTCCGGTCTCGAGAGGTAGTATAAAAGGATAAGTTTCAAGGTCAGAAGTGACTAAAGGGTGTAGAAGTGCGCAGACATGTTCGCGCAAACAGCAGTTCCCCTACCGGCAGTGAGCGGAGAAAATAAGAAAAGTGAAGAGAAAGACATGGCGAGTACGTCCGAGCTGGCGGCCATAACCATGTCGGCGAGAATTCCAGACTTCTGGAACGACATGCCTCGTTTATGGTTCGCGCAAATGGAGAGCGTCGTGGCAGCGCAAAAACAAGGAGACACCGTGAAATTCAACCTTGTAGTATCGAAATTGGGACGAGATGCTCTACAACAGGTCAGTGATATTGTATTCGCTCCACCAGAGAATGACAAATATAAGACATTGAAAGACAGACTTTTACAAGTATATGAAGAGAGTGCCGAAAGGCAGTTCCAAAAATTAGTGGGAGAGATGGAACTAGGCTCCCAGAAACCATCGCAATTATTAAGACGAATGAGAGATTTGGGTAGAAAAGCGCAAATATCCGAAAATACACTGCACAACCTGTGGATAAGTAGATTACCATCATCAATAAGAGCAGTACTCACAGTAAGTCAAGATCAGGATTTGGAAAATTTAGCAAAAATCGCAGATAAGATCAATGAGAATTTGAGAGCAGGAGAGATTGCGGAAGTGAGTACATCCAGCGACAAACTACCAATGGGCGAAATAGTAACACAGATACATAAGATGAACTTGGAAATAGCAGCACTACGAGAAGAAGTCAGAGGACAGCAAGAACATCGGCGAAGCGCATTTAGAGGGCGTAACAACAACGGATACAGAGGCAGGTCGCAGCAGAGATCGCAAAGTAGAACACCACAAGACCCGAATTGGCTCTGCCGATTCCATTTTAAATATAAGAATAGAGCATGGTCTTGTGAAAAGCCCTGTGCGTGGAAGGTGACTACAGCGCCGTCGGGGAGTCGTCCTGCTACGCCGGAAAACTAGATGCGGTACAGTCGGCGGCGGGAGGCTTCGTACCGAGTGGCAATCACCGTCTAAGTGTATCTGATAAGAAAAACGGCATAACCTTCTTAATTGACACCGGTGTAAACGTTTCTGTGTTACCCGTAAGTAAAGTGCATGCAACGCAGCGTCGCGAGTGTAAATACAGACTTTTCGCGGCAAATAACACCGAAATTAAAACATACGGAACTACAGTGCTAGAATTAAATTTAGGTTTGAGAAGAGCGTTTAAATGGACATTTATTATTAGTGATGTGAAGCAAGCCATTATTGGAGCAGACTTTTTAAAGACTCATAAGTTAGTTGTAGACTTACATAATAAGAAACTTGTAGATTCAGTTACATCGTTACAAAGTAATGGGACCGTCAGTAGGTATGATGAAGCGTCTATCACGAGCATACAGGTAAATAATCCTTATCGCGATATATTGGAAAGATATACGGAAGTTACTAAGCCTATAAATTTTAAAAAGAAGCCGTTGCACTCTATTTACCATCACATAGAGACAACAGGCCCACCCGTTATTGCCAAGGCACGTCCGTTGCAACCTGATAGGTATAAAAAAGTTAAAGAGGAGTTTAGCCTCATGCAGGAGTTAAGGATTTGCAGGCCTTCCAAGAGCCCGTGGGCGAGTCCGCTGCATATGGTGCCCAAGAAGGACGGAGCCATAAGACCTTGTGGAGACTACAGGCAGCTGAATGCAATCACCAAGCCCGATAGGTACCCGGTTCCGCGGCTACAAGATTTCACCTATGGATTGGCAGGTAAAAAAGTTTTTAGTAGGATAGATATAAATAGAGCTTATCATTTGATACCTGTGCACCCTGATGATGTTGAGAAGACAGCCATCATTTGCCCTTTTGGTCTGTTCGAATTTGAAAAGAAGGGATTTGGGCTGAGGAACTCAGCACAGACGTTCCAAAGATTCATGAATAGTACAGTGTTGAAAGGTATTGAGTACATGAAGGAAAATGAAGAAGAATCGTATTTGTTTTGTTACATAGATGACGTCATTATTGCATCAGATTCAGAGAGTATAAGCAGAAAACACGTGACTGAGCTTGTTAAGCGATTTGATGAAGTTGGTGTGACCATAAATTTGAGTAAATGTTTATTCGGTCAAACTGAAATTGATTTTCTCGGTTTCAGGGTAACGGCGGAAGGAATTCAGCCACTGGAGGACAAGGTGAGAGCTATCAACGAGTACCCCAAACCGGAAACCGTTGAGCAGCTAAGGCGTTTTCTCGGTATGTTAAATTTTTATAGATCGCATGTAGTAAATGCAGCTCATATTCAGGCAGAACTTAACAAGTTTTTACATAATTCTAAGAAGAGAGATAAAACGAAAATTGTATGGACATCGGAAGCAGAGACAGCATTTGAGCAATGTAAACTTAGCCTACAAAGCGCAGTTACGTTGTCACACCCTGTCTCTAACGCACCTTTATCACTCATGACAGACGCATCGAATACAGGTGTAGGTGCGGTATTACAGCAGAAAATAGGAGAAAATTGGAAACCATTAGGATATTTTTCTAAGAAACTGCCAGACGCACAAAAAAAGTATAGTACGTACGACAGAGAGTTACTAGCAATATATTTGGCATTAATACATTTTCGTAATATGGTAGAAGGTAGGCAGTTGACAATTTTGACAGACCATAAACCATTAACATTCGCGTTTACAAAAGTAGGTACGGATAAAGAAACACCTAGAAGAACCCGTCAGTTATTGTACGTAAGCGAATTTACAAGCGACATACAGTACGTGGGTGGTGAGGCAAACCAAGTTGCTGACGCGTTATCACGTGTCGAGTTCATAGAATGCCCAACCGTTGTTGATTATAAAGAGTTAGCTGAGGCACAGGAAACGGATACTCAAATTACACTCATGCAAAGCGATTGTAATAACAAGTTTCAATTTAAAAGAATGACATTGCCAAGTAGTAGTGACCTAATTTATTGTGAAATCTCAACGGAAAATGCCAGACCATATCTTACAGAACAGTTCAGGAAAGTAGCTTTTGATTCAGTACATAATATTAGTCATCCAGGTAAAAGAAGTTCAAGGAAGATGATGACTCAACGATTTTTTTGGCCAGGAATGAATAAGGATGTGAACAATTGGGTGAAAACATGCACTCAATGTCAAAAAGTTAAAGTTAATCGGCATACAGTATCTAATTTAGAAAGTTTTCCAGATAGTGATCGTTTTGAGCATATTCATATTGATTTGGTAGGACCACTGAGTCCGTCTCAGCAAGGGTATCAGTATTGTCTAACTATGATAGACCGTTTCACTCGTTGGCCGGAAGCCATTCCTGTTGCGGATATAACGTCCGATACAGTAGCTAAAGCCTTTTACGAGAATTGGATTTGTAGATTTGGATGCCCGCTTAGGATAACAACTGATCAAGGAAGACAATTTGAGAGTGAACTATTCAACAGATTAATGAAAATGTTAGGAATTAATAGGATACATACTACGAGCTATCATCCGAGCTCGAACGGAAAAATAGAGAGGTGGCATAGGTCCATGAAGGTGGCATTGACTTGTCGTCTGACTGGTAATACCTCATGGGTCGATGAGTTACCATCGGTATTGTATGGGCTGAGAGCAGCATGTAGAAGCGACAGTGGCATAAGTGCAGCAGAAATGACACTTGGTCATTCAATGAGACTACCAGGAGATTTTTACAGTAAGGTAAGTCTAGCAATAAGTGATAATTATAACTTTGTCGACCGACTGCGTAGTATTATTAGTAATCTAAAACCGCAGCCTCGACCTGTTAGTAATAGTAGGAAAATATTTGTTCATGAAGATTTAAAAGATTGTTCGCACGTTTTTGTTAGAAATGACATGCTTAAAAAAATCGGTTGTCTGTAAAGTCGGTTTACTGACGATAGTTGAACGTGATAACGTCATAAGAAAATACTCGCGGACTCGCGGACTCGGGCTCGGACTCGAACTCTCGGACCCGGACCCGGAACCCGACCGAACCCTTACCCTTACCCTCATTTACCCTTACCCTCATTTACCCTTACCCATTACCCGATCCGGGCTCGGGCTCAGGTAAATGGAACGACGAAACGACGGAACGACGCATGAGTCATGTTTTTTCGTGCGTGCAGCCGGCTCCATCGATTTATAAGACGTTATCACGTCAAAAGTCTCTTCATCCTACATACGATGGCCCATACCGCGTGTTATCTAGAAAAAATAAGGTATTTGAGATTCAATATCCAAATAGGAAATCATACGTGTCTATTGATAGATTAAAACCAGCATATTTGTTAGATGCTGATAAGTTAGTAGAAAGTACGGAAAAAGTTATAAAAGAAAGTGTAAAAAATCACGAGAGTGTGGGAATCGAACCCGCACCTCGAGCAGAAGCAACGCACCGCCAAACCAGCAGCGGTCGTGTGGTGAAGCTACCTGTTAGGTTTAGAGTTTAGATTACGCGTCCATAGTGAGCTGAGCGATGCGATAGCGATACGCTCATAGTACTTTAGTAGAGCTTTCAAGCAAATAGGAATATAGCGCGGCATCGCAACGCATCGCGCTGCTAGCTGTGGGACAATAGGTTTAGAATAATTTTTGCAACTCATAACTTAGAATGTTCATGTATTTTATTTTGCTTTGAAAACATTTTACTGTACTAATAATATAATTTTGCCAATAATGTAGTTTTGTGACCCAGTAAAAAGTAATAATGCAGCTTAATGATAGAATGTTAGAATAAAAATTGCACAAAGAAGTCAGACTTTCACGAGAAAGTACGTTAATGTTGGTTGATTTCATTATTTGTGAGTCTGTACCTAAAATGGGAAAGACATACAGTAAACAGGAGGAAATAATTATTGCTCAGAATGGAGCAAACGGTGCCGATTATTCGGCCATGGAAAACCACATTCAGTTATACGCCATTGGAACGGTGATAATAGTGATCATAATCAGTTTAATTTTGATATATAAATGTTGCGGGAAGTGTCGTTCCCATGTGAGTTCTTGGTTGCGTAATGAGATGAGAGATACCATACAGCAAGTACAGGCGCAAGCGCAAAGTGTGTAAAGGAATATAGACATTATAAAAGAAACCAGTGTTGTTTGTAAAAGATAGATATAATTAAAAAACTTGTATATGTTAACAGACAGTATATTGTATAACTATATGACATTTCCTTAATAAAATCAACGTATATAAAACAAAATTTGTAAAAGTGTTAAATTTAGAGTATGAACATGAACCTCTTTTTGTTGCGTCAGTTAGGTACCTACATAGCGATGTATTACTCTGAGGCAATAGGTCAAAGTCCGTATTGTTATAATAGCAAGGCAAAACAGTGTAAGCATTTTTTGTTCGTTATGAGTTGCACTATATAGTTATGTTTTATGAATGTTCAAGTTTTAGGGTTCAATAGTTTTAAAGGTTTAATTTTTTTTTGTGTAAAAAAAATTTTTTTTTAGAAGGGGATGATTGTGGGGGCTAGGACTACTAAGTAATCTGTGGCGATCGACGACGGTAGGTTTGCAAGGTTAGCACATTAGAGTAGCGTCGATCGCAAGTCCGAGCCTGGCCCACTCAGTCGCCGCCGCACCCGTGTAATGATCGGTTGATACAATAAACGTGGAAAGCATTAATATCGGATTTTCTCTTGGCACGTGGCACACCTGCCACACCCAGATAGAGACCCCCATCCGACTAGTGCTTCTACCCAACAGTATATCTCAACAGTGGTGACGTAAAGTTACCAAAACCCTCATTTACCCTTACCCATTACCCGACCCGGGCTCGGGCTCAGGTTTCTATCTCGTTTGGAATCTTCCCACGGGCGTTCAAAAAAGCAGTTGTACATCCTATATTCAAGCAAGGGGACAAACACAGTATCTCTAACTATCGGCCTATCTCTGTTCTTTCAGTTTTCTCCAAAATTTTTGAAAAAATTCTTAACACCAGACTATTGAAATTTCTTAGTAACAAGAACATCCTATCTCCAAACCAATTCGGTTTTAGAAGAGGTAGATCCACGGAAGATGCAGTCTTAGAACTTACAGACTGCATTATCAAACATATAGACGTAAAGAAGAAAACTCTTGGCATATTCCTTGACCTATCCAAAGCATTCGACACCGTGTCAATCCCTATCTTGGTCAATAAATTAGAGCATATAGGCATTAGAGGCGTTGCCCTCGATATGTTCCGGAGCTATCTTACAAACCGTTCACAGTATGTGACAATAGACAGTTTCCAAAGTGAAGAGGAATGCATCCATTTCGGAGTTCCTCAAGGGAGTGTTTTAGGACCTACACTCTTCTTAATCTACATAAATGAACTTTGTAACTTATCACTTCCCAACTGTAAAATCGTTGCATACGCTGACGACACAGCACTCCTCATCCATGGGAAAAACTGGCAGGATACCCGAAACTGTGCTGAAAGCGCCCTCAAGTCTGTAATGAGCTGGCTGAGTGCAAACCTCCTTACTCTTAACATTCTTAAAAGTAAGTTTATTCCTTTCTCAACCACCCTTGCCTCGCAACCGCCCTCCTCTTACTCTCTCTGTGCTCATGTTTGCCAAAATCATATTTCTTCACCTAACTGCATCTGCTTGAACTTAGAACGCGCGTCTACTCTTAAATACCTTGGAGTTATGATAGACAACACCCTTTCTTGGAAATCCCAAATTGAATCTAGCGTCTCGCGGGTAAGAAAACTTATATTTGTCTTTAAAAATCTTCGCTCATCTGTAGATTTTGACTTATTGAAAACTATTTATTATGCCCTCGCTCAATCTATCATCACATATTGTATAACATCTTGGGGTGGCTGTGCTAAGACACATTTGCTAAGACTCGAACGAGCTCAGAGAGCCGTTCTCAAAGTTTTATTAAGCAAACCTATCTGGTTCCCCACGTCAGAAATATACTCCCTATGTCAAGTCCTCACAGTCCGTCAACTATTTATTTTACATACCCGCTTGAGATGGAGCAGCGCCCTTCCATACCACGACAAATTTCCATCAAAGCCTCGTGGTGCACATCACAACCAAAAAAAAATAGTTGGGTAAACGTGTGACGTCACGCGACCTCGAGGCTGAATCACCGACGCTAGCATATGTTTTGGCGCCAAGACGCCCCGTCGCGCGCGACCCACTTGAAACGCCAGATGTGTGTTTATGTTCTTGGAACTCCCGTCTTGTAACCATCTCTTGTATTCGAGCATAATAGCATGATGAATTGCATTTAGAATTTTGATAAGTTTGCTGGCCTAATACTACAGTAAACATAGTTCCGAATCAAAAATTTTGACTAACTCAAAAACTTTGGCAGTACTCGAAGCATTAATTTAAATTAACTTAAAAATAAAGCGATAAAAATGTTTTATATGTGATATTATATTCAATCTGAGCATAAATATATAAAAACACAACAGTCCGTAGTATAAAAAACATTTTAAAAATATTTTTTTAGGTACCTGCTTTTAAGAAAATAATAGCAATATTTTTTTTGCATCTAGGTGCGCAGGTGGATCATAATAATATTTAATTTCTAGAAAAGTCCTACTTGTAATTATAGTTCAAAAAATAGTATCCCCTGAAAGCTTATTTCAGCCCTGAAGCAAGGGTTTAGTTGCATTTATCATAATTTGTCATACTAATAATTTTTAATACTTACATAAAAAAGCGGCTTGAAAAAAATTTCTTGCGAAAAAATTTCAAGAATTTGCTGGTTATTTTAGTCGATTTTAACGAATTCAATCACTGCTTACACAAAACTATATCGTTAATAACTACTTATTGAGTTATTATTGCGATATTTAAACACTAAACAACACAAAACACTTGCAAAATAGCAAAAACACAAAAATTCACACGTAAACAATGCCCGCGCGCGTGGTTCCGTAAGACTGATTTTGAATTTTTGTGTTGTTGACGTCTAGGTAACTGTTTTGAAGTTGACCTACATATTTACAAAGCTCAAATTAGTGCGAAAAGGATGGTGTTTCGTTCCTTACGGGCATTGTAGTAGAAAAAGCGAGTCAGACAGATGTCTCAACGCTTGGCGCGAAACTTTTTTTTGGTATGGAAATGCACCACGGTGCTTTTACGGAGTTTTGTGTTTGGTATGGAAGTGCATCAAGGCGTTTTTACCGGTTAATGACTTTACGTGTCAGTGATTGTCAAATCCTCAAAATGGCGACGGTAGCACTAGCGGATACTACCAATCGCAAGCATTCACAGTTAGCTTATCTTCCTTTTAACGATAACCTTAAACGTAGGTCTGACTTGGTCTGTAAAATTGAAAAACGACGCACCGCTTTAGCCAGTCGCCATTTCTTTTATTTAAGTGCCTCATTATACAACCGAATTAACAATAAAATTAACATATACCCCTTAACAAGTTATAAATGCAAGCAAAAATGCCAACAATGGCTTCAAACTCTGTCTTATGAAGACACGGAGCAACTCATGAAGATAGCTGAATAGAATAAAATAAAATATATGTATATAAATATAATGTATAAGTATGCATATATCACGATCACGATTTCTCACTCATTAATACAACTATATTAAAAAGCCCATACAAAATCAAATCACATTTACTCACACACACGCACCCATACCCATATTTACACACACACCCTCACCCACACACACCCTCACCCACACACACCCTTACCCATACAAACAAACGACACAATTTATGTACACTACAGGTTCTTCTCTATAACCAGACTCTCATGAGACTGGCGTACCAGGAGAACCACCCCAAAATTTTTAAACTCTTCACACTTACGCAAACCCATTCACTCTACACAAAAACACAATCACGCAAAGAATTTTGTTTTAATTAAGATTTAATTAAGTTTATATTATGTTATAGCTTCAATTCTTCTACAGTTTGGAATTCCCTAAGTCGGAGGAGGGCGTTAATGTTCGCGACACAGTTTTTAACTTCTGCGAACGTTATCGTGCTTTGACCTTATTTGTGCCATGTATTTATTCCAAAATAAACATTTTTGATTTTTTGATTTTGAGGTAAATGGAACGACGAAACGACGTAACGACGCATGAGTCATGTTTTTTCGTGCGTGCAGCCGGCTCCATCGATTTATAAGACGTTATCACGTCAAAAATAACAAGTAGCAGATATTTCGGTGGCAAATAGCTTCGTTACATATTGATTGACATTTAGGAGCAGGTGATTATTATTGCTATTATTTATTCATGCCTGCATTGCCTGCTAGCCAGTAGGAGTGAGGCATATATATCGGAACAGATAAAAATAACAGGTATTTTAAAATAACAGGTTGGAACTGTTGTCTAAACCAATGAGAGCCTGTTCCGCCTGTTCCACCTGTTCCAGTTACATTCCACAACAGCCCGAATCTGCCGAAACATGCGTCTCTTTATTCTAGCTTATGGAGATTACTTTTGTTAGAAGGAGACGCCACGCACGGAACATGTGAGGCATACAGTGGTGGAATTAAAGACACTGGAAGCATATTGAAAAAACTAACCTATTTCTCTGTACAGATTTTATCAGACCGCTATTGTAACTTGCTGCACAATTAATTTTTATTTGTGTTGTTACTATGTAAAGGTACGATTCCACCAAAATAGTGTGCAGCACATTTGCTTACAAACATTTTGTGCTAAACTCCAGCAGTGCAGGTTCTAAGCTGGTATCGCGTTTGGCTTCCATCTCCACTGGTAAGGCTGTGCGTAACTTTTGTAAGCGCACAGTTCAGCACATTTGTGCGCGAACATGTTCACTGACCAGAGTTTCCGCCGAAGACAGTTCAGTAGTTAATATAGACGGGCAGGAAAACGTACGCAATGTACGCGCACAAATAAATGTTTTCTCTCCGGTGGCGGAAGCAAGACTGAGTTCGCGAACAACAGGTTTGTACGCGTCGACGCGAGTCCACTGCCTGCATGTGTGCGCGCACAAATGTATATGCGGCCTCCAGACTCCCGCGAGATTCACGGCGTGAAGTCGCGCCGTGAATCGTGCGCGAAATCTCGCGCGTATGACGTCGGCTACACATTCACGCTAGGTTCACAGTATAGTTCGCGCACTCGACCACGATGGACCCCGAAATTGCTGCTGCGGGACTTCTTTGCGCATTAGCGATTTATAACTTTGACTGGCCTCTAGCTCAGTTGGTAGTAGCTCTGCCTTCTGCGCCGTAGGTCGTGGGTTCGATCCCCACCGAGAACAAATATTTGTGTGGTTAACATAAATGTTTGTTCTCTGTCTGGGTGTTATATTGTATTCTAAGTATGTATTTACAAAAAAAAAATGTATTCAAGTATTATATCAGCTATCCAGTTCCCATATTACAAGCTCTGCTTAGTTTGGGGCTGGGTAGTGTTGTGTGAATTGTCCACAATATTTATTTATTATATTTAACTACGCTTCTGTCAAGCACAAGCTAGTTAAAAAGAAGCGCAGAATTGGATGATGACGATGTCCCTGGTCTTGGTTCCATAAATGTAGACGAAGGTTCTGATTGAATGTATGGATTGAAATCATGTTTACGCTTCGATTGTAATAATGGATATCTTACACTACCGCTCTCGACACTCGACGACGCACGACTGAGCGGCCTGCGAATATGTAGCCAAGACAAGTTCGCGGCAAGTTCGCGGCCCGCGAGCCCTTTGTCGCGGGACAAAATACCGACAATTTTCGGGGAACGAGCCGCGAAGCCGCGAAGAATATGCGAATCGGATCCACACTCATGCTTCGCGGAAGTTTCGCGCCTTCGCGCGCGATGCGCGCGTGAGTGTGGAAGGGCTAATACAGATGTGCGCGAACATTCCTAGAATGTTATGCTTATCTGTTGTACAGAGAAGATCTTAATGGCTAGGTAGGTACAGTTTTCACAGTTTGTCCGTTCCGGACGTACAATAAAAGGGCAATGGGAAGTTTGTGCCCAATAACAACAAAACAATTATAGGTACTACCTACTTAAATACAAGTTAGTTGGCAAGAACATTAACCACAGATACATCCAAAATAATACGTAAAACTTGAACTATGTATTTCGAAATATTCTTTCAGATCGTAAAACGCATTTGCTACTAGCCATTTTCTTAGATGGTTTTTGAAAATATTTCCTTGAAGAGGTTTCATGTCTATGGGTAAACTATTATAAATTTTGATGGCTGTAACAAAAGTACTTTTTTTGTACATGGTGTTGTTAATCTGCGGTATACATAATATTATGTTTATGTTTTATTCGTAAGGAATCGGCTCTAAATGATTTTTTAACAAAGAAATATTCTGCATTATTTTTAACAAAGAGACACAATTCTAAAATATAAATACAAGTAAGTGTGAGCAATTTTTCATTTTTAAAAATACTACGCAGAGATTCCTTGGACTTCATATTGTATATAGAACGCAAACATCTTTTTTGCATAATAAAAGTGGATTGGATATCTACAGAGTTGCCCCAAAAAATAATCCCATAATTCAACTGAGGGTAAACAAATCCGTAGTATGCCTGTTTTGCGATACTCTTTGAAGATACAGAGCTAAGAACCGCTAATGCGTAACAATATTTTGCGATTTTACTATTTATTTTACAAATATGGGCCTTCCAATTTAAATATGAATCAATGGTTATACCTAGGAAATTTGTGTTATTAATTTCTTTGAGTTCGTTATTTCTATTAACAATTTTTATATTAAGTGTAGGTGTTTTATAATTTTGAAAACGTAGTAGGTATATTTGTTTTATTTATATTTACTTTTAGGTTAATACTTTCAAGCCAGTTTACAATGGAGCTTAGAGTTTTATTTATTTCAGTTTCATACTCGGATATAGTTTTTTTTCCTTGCGGAATGAAAATTGTTGCGTCATCGGCAAACATGACACACAAGTGTGTGGTAACGTTTGGCAAATGGTTGATGCAAGGATGTTATATTATAGGGATGGATAAATAAATTTCAAAGCGTGTCCGTTTTTTGTTAGTGTTCAGTTGTAGATATGTGTTAGTGTGCGTGACTAGAGAAGTAACGACATTAACTAACCTATCGATGAATTACGACGATTTGACGACCTCTGTGGTGCAGTGGGCGAATGTCCACCTACGACGCAAGAGGTTGCGGGTTCGATTCCCGCCTTAGAACAAATATTTGTACGATC
This sequence comes from Thera britannica, assembly GCA_939531255.2. Lineage (NCBI taxonomy): Eukaryota > Metazoa > Arthropoda > Insecta > Lepidoptera > Geometridae > Thera > Thera britannica. The sequence continues at coordinate 7,001,018 of OW618048.2, forward strand.
TGCAGGTATTTATTCCGGGTGTTCTGGTCTTTTCTATATAAAAATAAAAAATACCTATACATGTAATGTATTGTATTATGTAGGTATATCAGTTATCTAGCACCCATAACACAAGTTTTGCTTATTCTAGGGCTAGATAATGTTGTGTGACTTGTCCAGCATTATTTATTGAATACCGAAATCAATGAAAAAGGCGTCATAATTGGATATAAACTCTTTGATTTGTTCAACTAAATTACAATAATATAATTCAATACACAATGAGGGATTTTCACGGTATGAAAATTTATGAAACGGTTTAAACTTTTAAAATTCTCACTGCTCGCTTGGGTGTTGTAGAAAGGTCTTGTGTTTCCACACCACTTTCTTGCATCTTTTTCCGTCCTGGGGCATTTTGGGAAACTAAAAAAAATTATAAATGAGATAAATAAACGAGGCCGTTAATTACTATTTCAGCCGAGCATTGTATACTTAGTACTATTCTCTAATTTGCGAGGAAACAAAAAACAAATTAATTCTAGAATCAGAAGTTTACTTCTTCAGCTATGTCTCTCAATCGAGTTTTAAATCTTATTCAGCACCCAACGACTAAGTACCTACTTAGTATTTATTAAACAAAATAAAATTGTGATAAACCTAAGAGAACATAACATCCACAGCGCAGAGTAGATAGGTAGGTATCAGATTTTCATTCCCGCCAATTTGACTGTGCGCGGTTTTTTTTAGCATTTAAAAAAAAATATTGTGTACAAAAAAAAACGAAACGAAAGATGTTTCACATTATTATGATTCCACAACATTACAACAGTCACTTCATAATCCTAATATCAAGATATCAAGCTAACTTACCTTAAAACCTCGGCCTGCCTCCATGTTTTCTATACCCATGCAGAGTCCATGTGATACCTAATTACACCTAAAAACGATGCATGCAGAAACTAAACCATGTGTAAAGCAATAAATGTATTGAGTATTGAGTACTTAGTAGTCATGATCCCCCAGTAGGATTACACTAGGATACCCGTATCGTGGGTATCAGGAACTACGAGTGACCCGCTACAAATATTTGCAGATCTTACAAACATTTATCCCGCAGTAAACTCATTCAAAGCATTGAGTTATATGCATAAAAAACGGAAACTAAAATATTATCGATATAGCCAAATTGGCTGGTGTAGTACATCACTAGCACAGATGCCTAAATCAATACATTTTATTTTACAATAATTAATGGTTTTACACTTAGTTTTCATCAATAACACTTATGAATCTAGGACTAACATGAAATAAAATTTAATTATTACTGTTTTTCTGGTAAAAAATCTCGCTCTTTTAGCATGTAAAAAGATGAAATATATTGACTAAGACTTACGTATTAAATGACTATTCCGGGTCTTTTACACCTCCTTTTGTTGTTCTGGAAGAACAATACACAGCAGAACAACACATTTTTTCACTAGGTGAATTGATTTTGTAGAAACGCTTTATTTTTAACACAATTTATTGAGTTTTCTCAGCACAACAAGACAATGTTTTGTCTAACATGTCGGAAATCAACAGACACGATTTACACAGGAGTAAGGTGTTGCCAAACTTACATCTACTTTCTCTTCTACTCGTAGCTACGTTCCGTGGGATAGACAAAGATAAGATCACTGGTGTAATACACAGCTAAGTAAGAGCGGCAACGCCTTATCGCGGATTCCATTGATTATTCTTCCAAGGGTTGATGTATATTAAAAATAATAATGGCCCAAGTATGCTACCTTGAGGTACACCAAGTATTATTTTTTCAAATTTAGATTGGATTGTTTCAACGGTTTTTGTCTTTTTGTTGTAACTTTCTATAACAGTTGCTTGACTACGGTTGCTTAATGAAATCATTCGTCGATATATAACTTTTTCAAAGATTTTAGAAAAACTTGGCAATAATGCAATGGGCCTATAATTACCCATATCAGATTTAGAACCTTTTTTGTATAGTGGTTTAATTAAAGCCTTTTTTAGATCGTCTGGAAAACAGCCATTTGCTAATGATAGATTTATAATGTAAACTAAGGGATCAACTATGTATTCTATACTCGCTTTGATTATTTGAATTGGAATATTATCGTGACCTGCACTCTTTTTATTTTTTATAGGTACTCCTCACTATGTTTTTTATTTCTGTAGCATCTACAGGAGCCATAAACATACTTTTACAGTTTTGCTGTGGTTCTTTTTCCTTTAATAGAGTACTATTTAATGAACTGGAAGTAGCAGTATTTAAATTAATGTAATAGCTATTAAATAATTTTGCCACATTGACCGGGTCATTTATTACTTCATTATTTATTTTTATGTTATTTAATGTCGTTCTTATATAATTATTAGGTGTTGTGTATTGTTTTATGATTCCCCATGTTGCTTTTACTTTGTTCGTGCTATTTTGTATATACTTTGTATTAATTAATTTCTTAGATTTTCGTATTACTTTTTTCATAGTTTTGCAATATTTTGTGTATCTATCCAAATGCTCCTGGGTTTTATTGAATATGTACTGAATATATTTTTCCTTTTGGGGTCCATTAGGTCAGTTGGCACAGGCAAGAAAAGAATGTCTGCTGAAATGACGGACGTGACGGACAGTGACGGACAGATGAAAAATTTAACAAAGAAGAAGAAAATCTTTTTGGTCGAAAAAATGAAGAAATGCAATTCCTTTTTTTATTAGGAAGAGGTTGCGGAAGGGGCCACAACCCTTCAGGCATAGATTGCCGATCGACGTCGACGTGCTGAAAAAAAGATACTCAAAGTAGCAGGACCACAAAGTAATTTTATTCTAATTCTAAATTACTCTAAATTACTGCGCGGCCCTGACGGAAGACCAGCATTAGTTGCTAGTAGTGGTGGGTCGTTAACGATTTTTGGGTTAACGCAACGAAGCCGTTAAATTCATCTTGTTAACCTGTTAAAAAAGCCGTTAAAATATCTCTCACTCTTGCTCGTACAATTTTAAGCTAGCGGCGTCTCGCTTGCTCACATAGGCGCCCTCGCGTCCACTTGGCATATTCCGTTTCTATTCTAGTACAGTTCTTTCAACGCAGAAGAAATAGATAATTTTAGATGGTTTTGCGTTAGCAGCTTCAGATTACGTTAGCGACTTTTGAATACCTTTTCGTTGAGATAATAAAAAAAGCGCATTGCCAAAATCGTTGAATGACACAGTTGATAGATTTAGCGGGTTTTGCAGTAAACAAAAAGCTGTTAATTCGTTAACATTAGATTAACAGTTAAAAAAAGCCGTTCGTTGAATTAACGCCCACTCCTAGTTGCTAGCCAACTAAGTTCACGCTGAGTCAGGGACCGTTTTACAGCTCTTGGCTCCTTATATTTCTTGTATGCATGTAAGTATAGCGTAGATATCGTACTTTAAATTGCTAAGTGTTTGCGAATAAATATGTTTTCTTTCTTTCTTTCTTTCTAATTCCAAAGCAATCAAAAAAAGTAGAGAAATTTGGCCAAAAGTATACCAAAAAATATATGTTTCTACTACTAGGTTAGGCAATCTGACGCTCGGTTCCCGTACCGTATTATGTTTGAAACTCGATGGGTCGATGGCTAACGATAACGACTAACATCACCTGGTGCCTTGGCCTTAGGGTTTTTCCAGGGTTTTTCCATAGGCAAGTAGAATAAAAATAAAAAAATGATTACAAGCAAAAAATATTATTCTCCAGAGACTGCCTTGGAGGATTTTTTCTAATTCCTCCAAGGAGACTGCGGCAGCGAATGACAATTTAATAAACCAAAACGAAAGAAGAGGTAGAATGTTTAAAAAATTTTTAGCTTGCTCATTGCAGGGTGACGGTGAACAAAAAAAAATTCAGAACAGAACAAAAACTGCGAAAGAAAAGTGATTTCGGAGTGTAAAATTGAAGGCTTTTCATGTGATTTTGTGAATTTGTGTGTACAAAATTCATTGTAGACTGTGTTTTTACTATATTTTTTGAGAAAAGTTCCCAAAAAAACGTACCGCTTGGTAGTAATATGAGTAATGTTACCAACCAAAATGGAACAGGTCTAGAGCAGCAGGTCAGTACCTCATGTACTACATGCAGTTTGTATCGATTTTTCCATTGTTGCGTGGATTATTAGGCATACTACTCTGTTCAAGATGATTTTCTATAATCAAAGGGTTACAATTTAATTCATAAAATTGCACCTGTTTTCTGTTTTTTCGCAAATACTAGAATCTCAATGCTTTACGTGTCTTGTAATAACCAACATGGCGACTAAATCTTTCCACTTTTACGGTATCTATTTTATTGATTTGTCTAAATATTTCATTTACGTACATTTGGGATAAGCCTGCTGGTCGCTGTATTATTCCAAGCCTGTTGGGTGCGAATGAGGGTCATTGTCACGATATACTTGCGTGTCATGGCGGGAGGAAATTATTCTATCATTTCGTAGATAAAAAAACGATTGATTTCTCTTTGTGAAGAAGTGCTAGCTGCTACACTGTCAATAAACTTTACCAGTCTTTCTATTTCTTTAGGTACTTACTTTTTATTTGCTACTTTGTAGCTGTAGATATATTTGTCACGGTTTATAGTCATGCTTTGGTGTACAATTTTCAATAGATAACCTACAGAAAGTGCAGTTACGGAGTTTGTATGTTTTTATTTTCAGCTTGCTGGTCTGGACTTGCAGCCTCAGGCTCCGAAGAGTGCTGGCACTGGTCGCTACATTCCTCCGCACCTGCGTAGGCAGTTGCAAGGCAGCCCTTCTCAAGGTATGGCATAGCTAGTGGCCTATCTTACTATGTAGTTTAAGAAGGATCAGCTAATAGACACTAAAATATTCTCATGGCCTATTTGGTTACTCAAAACAAAAACTATGGAATGTTTTTTACTAATTAACTGTCCCTCGAAATAGGTACATTAAAGAAAGATACTGTCTAGGTTATTCAATACAGAGAGTATCCTTGTATCAAAATGATGATTTGGGTGCATTGACATACTTTATCATTTCATTATCTCTGGGTGAATCTCAAATACTTACCCTACACCTATCACTTTTTATTCCAGAAACAGTGGTAGGTATTTATTCTAATAAAAGATGGTATCAAAACTGATTAAGTCTTGCCCCTCCAAATCCACATATGTGTCACCATCCGGTCCACTGGAACATTGTTGACAACCCAAGGTCCTACTGTGCTATTTTATGGAGTTGGGCTGGCTGGAGTGAGATTTGGCAGAGGGACACACCTACATCCCATCATGGGATGTCAGTGCCGACCTTATTCCCCCAACTCAATTAGAATTAGAATGGTATCAAAAGTAGTATTTCATAACAAAAAAGTTGCTATGTTCAGAGCTATGTGTATTATTACATGGTTGACCTACTAAGAAATGTAGGTCAAACCTGGCTGTAACACAATACCTATGTAGAGTATCTAGTGTGCAACTGCCTCCTATTTACTGAACTAGGTTTGGCTAGACTCTTGAATGCCGTAAAATATCTGTAGGCCATCATCATCATCAGCCTGAAGAGGTTGCTGGACATAGGCCTCCCCTACACATTTCCAGGAAGAACGATTCTCGAAAACGAACAAGCCATCAACCGGCGTCCCGCGATCTTAATAATGTCGTCGGTCCATCTGGTGGGTGGGCCCTACGTTTCTTCTTCCGGTTCGTGGTCGGCATTCAATAACCTTTATTCCCCAAAGGTTATCTGTTCTTCGATATCTGTAGGTATGTTATACCTTTGCTGTGACTCATTTGAGGTTAGCATTATTCATTGATTTATGTTTTGTTGTTTCAAAACTTTCCTTGAATTTAGCTTGTGCAATACCATGCACATTTTCGATGGCTTTTAAAACGGTCATCTCTGACTTATACACACCTTTTAAAGAACCTCAGAGACCAGTCAATATTAATTTTACAAATTGTTCTATTTTCTAGAAAAATTACTTTTACTTTTTTAACCAACTCCAAAAAGGAAGAGGTTCTCAAATCGGTTGTATTTTTTTTTTTTTTAATGTTTGTTACCGCATAACTTCGTCATTTGTGAGCCGATTTGAAAAATTATTTTTTTATCTGAAAGGTACTGCTTCCAGATTGGTCCCATTTTAATTTTATTAAAATCGGTGTTGCCATTTTTTTTTAAATATTTTTTTAAATGTTTGTAACTGCATGCCTCCGTCATTTATGAACCGATTTAGAAAATTATTTTTTTATTCGGAAGGTTATTCTTACGTCCAGATTGTCCCAAACAAATTTGATTAAAATCGGTTTAGCCGTTTGACAATGAAGTCGGTTTCTCAAGTTTTTTAAACTTATAATTATTTTATTAAATGTAAGCCTGTGACTCATAGGGTTACACAACATCTTTCCTTTACTCACCCTGAATAAACTATTCTTTTCACACTTTATCCTTGCATAATTTATTGATGCGGCATCTTTATGGGATCTTGAGTACTTCCTGGCCACCAAGAGAGGATGTCGACTCTACTATACAAGCTTACAATCATAGGCAGTATTTTCTGTAGCCTTTCTCTAAAGATGCCAGTAGTTATAGGTATTGTCCCTTAAAAAGAATGCTGCCCTGTAAAAAGGTGTAGTTTTTTTGCGCATGCGAAAACTCGCGCTTAGTACCACCAAATAAGTGCGATTTTTGCATGGGCTTAACTGTTGGGGTGTGCCCCTCCACCTTTTTCCAGCGTTCTCTTTACGTGACGCAAACTATACTTATAACCGGGTTGAAGTTGTACAGCTAACTTGATTTGCAGGGGAAGAGTCTAAGCCTCCAAGCTTAGACGCTCGTCCCAGCGAGTCGCGCGACTCTCGTCCATCATTCGGCAATAACGGCCGCGGAGCTGAGCGCGGGGGTCGCCGCGATGACCGTGACCGGGACTACGACCGCGGCTACGACTCACGTAGCGCACGCAGAGACACTCGCGGTACGATCCTTTTTTTCTTTTTTCTTTTATGTAACTAGCTGAGGGAACAAGCATATGGCCCAACTGGTCATACACGTCAGGAACGTGCCTTACGATGCACCGCCCTGCGTCCATCAACTGGAGGCATGCAGATATTCAGTCTCAGGTGCTAGTAATTTACCCTTCAAACCGAAACACAGCAATGCTTCATGGCATAAATAGGCATGGTGGTAGTACTTCCCCGGACGACTTCCTTTAAAATATACATAGACGCTCATAGGTACATTGTAAGTATCAGACGGATCGTATCAAACATTTTATACAACATGCAAGCGATCAGTATAGTGTGGATCAGTGGACGCATTATGTGACTTTCTATACAAAGAATACTATGATCGATTTGATGCGTTGCGTCCGATGCTTCCGATGCGAACATGTGGACGCTAGGTTATATAGCAAGCAGCTAAGTTCTTGGCATCTATTTTTGTTGGCGTGAAAGCGACAAGAGACTTTTAGCGAGCCGCCAAAAGCATCAGACATGAGGGGGAAAATGTTTTATTTCTTCTGAGTTAGAGTCCGCGCAAGATAAATCTGCGCGTTAAATTAATGGGAAAATCGAACTTGCATTAAACGCAATGCAATTTCGATTTGCCCATTCATATTTGTAATGAGGGGATTATTCTAAGTCAGTTTTTTTACGTTTTCCGCCATCTATCATGCGCAAAGTTATCTTGCTTGGGGTCTAATGCCGGCAGTGGTCAGCAATCTGTCAAGCCTGGTGACTATGGAGGTGTATGTCTACTAGTGGACTTGTTTGATGATGACAACGATTTTTCAAGCTACATAAAATGCAAGCAATTCTATTATTGTGATAGTGAATGCTATTATTATGACAATTTGTATACCTAAGCTTACCTCAGGCCGAATAAAAAGCCAGTGAAAACTAGTTGTGTGATGATAATTTTTCCTGACATTATTTGCGGAATTGAGATCATTGTACAAATGCAAACATGTATGCTTAATTTATTAGTATAAATAATAAATAATGTCAAATCCTGTGTTACCTTCCTTCTGTGGGTTTTAAGCATTGTTCTACTCCTCAAGCCCGAACACCTACATTTGTGGAATCAATGGTAAGATACTTAGTTAAATCATAATTAACTAGAAAGTATATGTATCTTAGTCCAAGAAAATAAAAAGTGTGCAAACTTGAAACAAAGGCTCCTCTATTTTCCAAATATTTTATACTTCCTGTCTTTTCACAAAAAATAATTGTAATTAATCCTTTTATCCGTCAATTAATGAGTATCATTCCAAACTTGAATACTAACCAAACCGTAACAATTATTTGATAGTGTTTTTGTTTTATTTAGCGGACGACACCCGGGGCGGAGCTGGTGAGTTGCTAACAGCGATGGGAGCCTGGATATCGGTTGTAGACCTTGTCTAGGACAATTATATCGCATTATCGCCAAAACTCCCTTGGGTTGTAGAGGGTCCGGTTAATGTACGGCCAGTTAATGTACGCACTGTTAAAACGGTGTCACTTTTTGCACTGGGAAATTGTAAAGGCCCATGTACACTGTCGCAGATTAATATTTAGATTTTTTTATCTAGTGATGGATAATTGTACTAAACGGGACAGCCCCTTTGAGGGTATTGGGAAAAAACATTTTCTGGCACTGCGGCGGCCGCTATCGCGGCGCGCTCGCCTTGTGCGTAGTTTTTATGTTCTAACATAACATAACTTATCCAAGTCGGATCCGCCCTATAAAGTATCAAGGGCAAGGTATAAGTACCCAGTGCCAGAACAAAAAAGCAAATGATCCAGTGTTTGCTCCAGTGTGCATGTAGCTTAACTGGCATCGTAATAATAGTGTGTACAATTACATGATGTACATTATCCCCTCCCGTTGTAGAAAGTCGTCCTTGTAAAACAAAAAGTCGGAAAATAGTTTGGTGATGGATAAAAATTAATACTAAATTCTGATACTTGAATATTGTATCGCATCTTTCAATAATGGAGCATATCTTATCTTTTGACGTCAGAAGCGATTGCTATCGCGCGCGGTCTGTCTAGCGTATGATGATGTATTCATAGGTGTTGGTGTTAGATAGGATAATGCATGCAATTTGTAATCTCAGTCTGCTCACGCAGGAAACGTATTCAAGGTTTATACTAGGAAATACTTTGGGATTTCAATTCTTATTCTTTCCACTTTATATAAATTCTCGATAATGCTCTTGCTTGCAATTAACATTTTCTTCAATTACTTACGCTTTGGCTTTGGTTATAAGGATTGCAATGTAAGGTAACCCAGTCTAGTTATCTGGTCCATCTATAACACCTTGACCTATTAGAGAGATAAATAAGCGCTATTATTTCACATAAAAAAGGCATATTAAAACATTTAAATATATAGCAAATTTGTAAAGCAAAGAATAAGCATAATAATAATTTTTAACTTTTCGTACACCGTTTAAAAGATTTTGTCTTTCCTTGCCATCTGGAAGAAATCTTTTAGCGATAAGGCCGACCGTTTCACTATATATATTTTAGAGTTGTACTAAGGGTATATATAACCTCTGCTTAGCCGCGATCTTTGGCCGGACTGGTTCATCGAAGAATCTTGCTAAGTAGGCGCGTGTAAGATTCTTCACCGGCCATCTCATCGAAGAAATGTAATGACCTGTTGTTTCGTTACATACGATGCAGCAGGTCGCGACGAGGCGGCGGGCGGCGCGCCGAACGGCGAGTCGGAGCGCTGGGTGGAGCCGGAACGCTGGCCGGAGCGCGAACGGCCGCGCGCCACGCAGCCCTCGCGTGACATCCGCCGGGATGACGACTACGAGCCGCCTGCGCCGCGCAACGACCGCTGGAAGGTACATACATACATACTAGTAGTTCGCCCCGAACTGAGATCTCGTGATGCGATCCAAATAAAGGTAGATGGTAATCACCTATATGGTATTTGGTAAATGCTAGATGGTATTTTTTTAATAGCAAAAACTAAGCGTCTTAGAAAGAAAGTAAAACCTGTTTTGGAATTTCCAAACAAAGTTCTTTCATTATGACATGTGACTTGTTTTTTTGTGTAACTTTTAATATTTTGCACCCTGAAAAAACCCTATATCTTAATAACCCCTCATCCGATTTCACTCTTATACTTATCAGTAAATTTCTCAAGCACAAACTATCGACTTATCAAATTTCATGCAGATCGGATCAACGGTTCGAGAGTTATCGTCGGACAAACATACATAAATACATACATACATACGCAAATAAAATGCCAAATCGCCCAAGTTGTTTGTAAGATCTTCGTTCGCTTCGCTCACTCGACCAATAATCACGCCTCTTTCCCATAGGGGTAGGCAGAGATCACAGAATTCCACTTGCTACGATCCTGACATACCTCTTTCGCTTCATTCACTCCATAATATGACTGAACTCTCAGCTCAGTTGGTAGTAGTTCTGCATTCTGCGCCGTAGGTCGTGGGTTAGATCCCCACTGATAACAAATTATATGTGTGGTAAACACAGATATTTGTTCTTTGTCTGGGTGTTATATTGTATTTTGAGTATGTATTTACAAAAAAAAACATGTACTTGTATAAGTATTCTAACAGCTATCTGGTTCCCAAAGTACAAGCTCTGCTTAGTTTGGGTCTGTTTTTTGGTTTGGGGCTAGACAATGTTTTGTGAATTGTCTACAACATTTCTTATTCTTATAATCTTCATACATACTCGTCGATGTAGGTTGCTCTTGACCTGACCTTTTTCTAAAACGTCTACTATCTGATCAAATGATGGAAGATACATATAAAAACTGTTTATTGCAGGTGCAGTAGACAATATAAAATATACATTATGCCTCCACATGTTTCCAGGAAGGCAGATTTTTTTAAAGAAATTTGTAATTGTAATGTTCTAACATACGTCGTGGCACCGCTACCCAAATAAAATTATACCTAATAGATGCCCCCGTTTTATATAATTTTACACCACAAGAACCCGGAATTGTTTATTATTTATAGATACGACGAGCCGCTTTTGCTGATATGTTTATTTCTATGTCACAGTGTTGAAATACAATATGGATAGTATGTATGTCATATACACTCATCAACATTGTCTATAGGATATTCGATTTTGAATTGATTTTCAGATTTTTTGAGATTTTGTTTATCCGTCTTTAATTTTTATAAATAAATTATATCAAACAGTTGTATTTAATTATTATTAAATACATTTATTATTACAATTACTATTTAATTATTTCATGTTTTATAATAATAGTTTTTGTAAATAATGTATATTCTGTTGTAAATAAATTCCTAATATTTTTATTATTAAACAACAAAAAATAAAGATTCTTGCCCTAGGTATGGCAAAAAATTTTTTTTTTTGTTTTCTAAATAAATTATTTTCAGTTTTTGTAATAATCAACAAAGTGTTGCATACCTTTAGACAATGTTGATGTTTGTAGATCTTTATTATGTTTATTGACCTTTTATCTCATGTTATAGGAGCCAGAGCCACGAACGGACGCGGAACGAAGCAACTCGCGTTGGGCTTCCGATGACGTGCGTCGCACATCCAATCGCAGGGATGAGGTATCGAATGTTTGTAAAAATCTTTATTATTTATCAATGACGAAATGAAAGAGTTTTTGCGGTTGGTGGAGTTGAAACTAACGTCAAATAAATGGAAACAAAAAGAAGAAAAACTACTACTTAGCGTTGCAGAGTAATTTGCCATAAGAGCTAATGCAGCGCTGATAAAGTATCTTCATAGTCTATGAAGTACTTCAATCCAGAACAATCTATTGATCCTACAAACAATCCATTGTTTTTTATTTAGTTACGCTTAGTTACTGTGATGTATCCTTGTGTACAATAAAGTATTATCTATCTATCTTCGAGACCTAGTGAGTTTTAGATGCGATAATGCTTATACCCCGCTCTTAAACCTACCCGCATGCGTTAGTAGAATATTGATAGTCACTGGTCAGATAATTTTTATATAATTTATATGGTTTTAACTACTTACCGTCCCAAATATTATTTTTAAGATCAAGGAATACACATTCCAATAGGCATATAAACTAATGCGTCGACATGTACCTACAATTTGAAACTATGCCAGAACGTTTGTGTTAGGTTAGACTTCACCACCGTTCATCAAAACATGAACGAACTGTTTAACCTTGCAAATCCTTGCTCGTAATCTTAACCTATGATTACGGTAACCGTCGGCAAGATTGGCGAACACTAACATAGTAAATTCACGGGGGAAATGTTGATATGAGTGGATTTACTTCCGTGCGTGATTGACCCTGAAATACCTAGATTAAGCTAATAATATAGTAATTTTCTGCCTAATGGGTGCCGTAACTTTCATGGAATAGCTAATTATAATTTATTGCAATTTTTTGTGAAGCTTTTAAAAAAGCATATTCATATCAACATAATATGCCACCAGCTTGCCATGACGTTTGTTCCACCACAGACCTCACTTGTCGCCGGCTATGCGTGGATTCGTTTAAATAATAATAATAAATAATAATAAATATCTTTATTTCAGACACACGATCCATATTATTCTTACAACTAACACAAAAATACAAAAAAAAATAACAAGCACAACAAACAAGTACTTAAACATTATAAATAGGTAGGTAGGTACCTAATAATGTTAGGTGGCAATATTCACCCAACGCTCATACACTTTGGTCTGCATAAGCCTTTCCGCCAGACTCCTGATAATACCATTGCCACACGAGTCAACTCTGGACATAAAAGACGCTATCCTCTTTCGTTGGATAGCATTGAAAGAGTCGATCCGGGCATCAGCGTACATTTCTGAGGCGCTACAGAAGCGCCTCAGGCCCATCAGGTGCCTAAAGGTATTGTTGTAAGCAACCCGTATCCTATCGTGCGTCTTTTTAGTGTAGTTAGTCCAGAGTTGACACGTGTAGAATGTCTGGCAGAAAGACCTAAACAACGTTAGTTTCACGTCAGGCGATGACTTGTGGAATCTCCGGGCGACCATGTTGCCAACGACACATAGTGCTCTTCGTTGACGTTCCACATCTGCGTCATCATGTAAATTTGACGTCACGATGTGGCCAAGGTACCTAAAACTATCCACTACTTTAACAGGCTGCCCTTTAAGGAATACATCTGGTATGTGATCAGGGCCCTTTCCCGATCTGAATACAACCATTTCCGTTTTTTTCACGTTATAAGCCAGATCGTGATTCTTTGCATATCTCTCACAGATGGCGGTGAGTTTTCTCAAACCTTTGATCGAGGGGCTGAGTAGCACCATGTCGTCGGCATAGCTCAGGTTATTGACATATCTGTCATCTAACCTGAGTCCGACGGGGGTGCCACTCAGCTCCACGATCAAATCGTTAACGTACATGTTAAACAGATCGGGAGATGTAAGCCCCCCCTGCCTCACACCACAAGGAAGTTGGTAGCTGTCTGAAAGCTCAGAACCCCACCTGACATTGTTGGTCTGATTACGGTACCAATAGGCAAGGAGACCAACAACCTCAGGCGCAACATCCGCGTTAGAGTCCCGAAGCTTCCTCCACAGTAGATCGTGATTGAGAGTGTCAAAGGCTCGACTTAAATCTAAGAAGCAGGCATACACCGTGGTATTTTGCTGCTTGTAATAATCGGCAACCTGCTTCAGAGAGAAGACAGCCATGTCTGTTGACACCTGTGGACGGAAACCAAATTGGCCGTCATCAATACACACTGAACTTAAATGGGACTGAATAATTCGTTCAAGCACCTTGGCCACTATCGTTGCCAGCGATATAGGCCTGTAATTGCCCATGCTCGAGATATCTCCTGTCTTATTCTTTGTGATGGGAACAACCAACGTACGAATCAGTTCCTCTGGTAAATACCGATGCCTCAAACTCAGATTAAAAAGCCACGCTAACAACTGACAGATCTGCTGGCCCGCATATAGCAAATGTTCTATGCTGAGCCCGTCATGACCCGGAGACTTACCACGTTTCATCTTTTTCAGTACTATACTTATCTGTTTTGGTGTGATCGTGACGGGGTAAGTCTCCGAGCCCTGACTAGCTTGAGAACCATCCGTATTCGAATTATCGCCTCTGTTTTTCATGACATTAAAATGATCTTTGAATAAATTCGCTATATTTTTTTTATCTTTTTCTCCTTCTACACTAACTGGTAAACTATTTTTGTGATCTAATTTTTTTGTTTCTTTTCAAAATTCCCCGTCATTAAAGCCAAGAATCATTTAATTTTACTCACTGAAGGTCACTTCGAAACGTCTAGAAACCTAAGACCTAGACCCGTCTAAGGCCTGTATCAGAAACAGTGACTGAGTCGAGCCTCAAGCAAAGATTTTTGACATTTTTCAACGGAAAACTATCAAAAAATCTATGCCTGAGGCTCGTCTGAGACTCAAGCACTGTTTCAAAATACGGACCTAAGTGTCAGTTCCACGCGATCAAGCCCAGAAGAACAGGCGAGAGAGTAACACCTCGGTTCCTATGTTATGTACGATTATTGACAATACCGTTGTTAAGTACGATCCTTTTTGACAATAATATTTCTCATAGAATGATTGGACGATTCCGCTACCTCGCGACGAGCGGCAGGAGCTGGAGCTCTTTGGCACCGGCAACACCGGCATTAACTTCTCCAAGTACGAGGACATACCGGTGGAGGCGAGCGGGGACCGCGTACCAGATAACATCACCAGCGTGAGTACCTACCTCATAGTCCCGAGTATTTTTGGTTTTCTGTACCTTGAGTCCGGGTTTTGTATGGATAAGCGATAAGCGTCCCATAATGAGCGTGCTGAGATCTCTCATGTCTCCGCAATACCGAACACAAAGGGCGAAAAAAAAGCGTACTGATAATATAGCCTATTTTGATATTTGGCAGCATTTTGTAGTATAATTAAAATTCGCTTCGTTTTCAAAGGACGAATTGTGCTATTGGGTTTGAATAACTTTATCTCCCTAGTGCAGGTAGTCCAATATCAGCAACTCCACATTGCACCCCTAATCTAATCTCTGCATTTTCAATTCGATGTATTTATTTCAGATTAAATATATCCAATATGTACCTACCACACAAATAAAATCTCAAATAACTAATGTTAGTAAGGGCATTGAAAAGTATTACATATATAAATACGTATATTATGTTAGATTCATGCTTCAACAGATATTCACACTGGGCGACCGGTAAAAGTTTGGCTACGCAGATACTGCAGAAGCCTGAATCTTTCCTATTATTTATTTATTTATTTATTTATTTATTTAGACAAAGCAGTTTGGGCTAACAGCTAGCGCCAAAGCACCCAAACGCAAAATACACATTACAATAAATAGAAGTCAGTCTAAACAATACAATACAATTACAATATAATACAATTTTAACATGCATGGTCAAAATAACAAAATAACAAAATAGCAAAATGTCAAGATTACAAATAATAATAATAATATATAATTTCCCAGTATAAATAAAAAACAAATGAAACGTGTCAAAAAGATGATAAGAATTAAGTACCTATGTCAACAGAGTCAAAATCAAGTTCGATAAATTATATTTAGAAATATCTATCAGCTACCACGGCCAGCATACGTTTTCCTAGAATTTATTTTATGTTTTTTTTCTCCAGTTTGAGGATGTTAACCTGACGGAAATAATGCGCACGAACATAGCCGCCGCTCGCTACGACAAGCCGACGCCTGTGCAGAAATACGCGATTCCGATAGTGCTCGGGCGCCGCGACGTGATGGCGTGCGCGCAAACCGGCTCCGGCAAGACGGCCGCCTTCCTCGTGCCCATCCTCAACCAGATATACGAGGCTGGACCCGTCAAGCACATGGGGTAACTACATCATACTAATATTAGAAAGAAAAAAAATTAAGTGTGTCAGCTCCGACGCACGACTGGAGTTTACTCCTTAAGTACGATTGTCAAAACAGACGCAACAAGCTCAATAACATAAAGATATAGTCGCTTTGCAGCATACTCTATACCAGTGCAGCCCGATCGTGCGTAGAGCGTACCCCCACTATAAGATGTTTTGCCATCAGTAAGAGTGAGAGAAAGCATTATAAAGTATGGGCAAAGTAAGGGTACACACTACCCACGATCTAGCTGCACTGCTCACCAAATTAGAAAGTTGCGCACGATAGGTTGCGCACCAAAAACGTAACGAGGTCATTCGTTCAGTAGATTTTACCCCCCACATTTTTCTCATACCGGGTGCCTTATATCAAAAAAGATTTGTGTCCTTATTACTACTAGCCCGTAGTGTCTCACTGTTTGGCAAAGATCAGAAGCAGTAGATAGTGACTGGCGAAAATGGGGGGAGGCCTATTTTCACCAAACACCTACGATCTTCTGCTTTAAGTTGCCAGTCGCGCTCATAAGCATCCAGCTCTCATCTGTAGCTCAGCAATCATTAGCTACGAATAAATTCAAAAATTACTGGACTGATATAATAATAATTTATACCATCAGAATACTGCATTATCCCTGAGTAAGTTTAGGCTATATTTATTACTAGTGCCCCGCCCCGGTTTCGCATGGGTGAAATTTAGAAAGAGGTGTAAAATTTTAAGTCACTGCACAAGGGCCAAGCCGGGGCGGGTCGCTAGTATTATTATTCAAGCAGAGAGCATTTGATTTAGTGATAGCGGCCCGGCTTCCTATCGTAGGATTGTGGGTTCAAATCCGGTGGTGCACCAATGAGTTTTCCTATCCAAAATCGAAATTAGCCATTATGCTGATGAAATTGTACATTTGCGGTGCAGAAAAAAATCGTGAGGAATATAAGGTTAATTATTATAATATTTAATTATAAGTGTATTAATTACGCTTTTATTATGTTGACAGGCCGTACAACAGACGTAAACAGTATCCTCTGGGCTTGGTGCTAGCTCCAACTCGTGAGCTCGCCACCCAGATCTTTGACGAGTCTAGAAAGTTCGCCTACCGCTCGCGAGTGCGTCCTTGTGTCGTGTAAGTAAACCTATTTACTTGTATCTATTTGTTTCACTTTTAGTAACTTACCATGGTGGTCGGAAGAACTCGCGCAGCTGAAGAAAGAGGTGAAAACCAAGAAGAGGAGAATTCGGTGTGCAGCGCCGGTCCGTAGGAAGATGGTTGTCGAACAGTACTTGCAAGTAAAAGAAAAATATGAACAACTAGCAAAACAAGCGCAAATAGAGTTCTGTGGAAAGCAAGACAAGGAAGGCAAATCCCTAAACCCCAATGAGTCTGCTGAAATACTCTCCGAGACAAACCCAGAAGATAGAGAAGAAAATGATAACACGAATCACCAAAAGATCAGGAACGAAAAAACCAAGTAAATGAATCGGGGTATGTTGGTTATCATGAGCCTGCGTTAACCATGGAGGAAGTGAGGACCGCGATAAATAGTTTCAATCTTAAAAAAGCACCGGGTCAGGATGGATTCACAGCAGATATCTGCAAGACCCTGAAACAAACAAGTGGCATTGGCAAACAAGTCGACTCATCCGTAGAACAAAGTCCGATCTGCAAGGTTGGTAGTTTTCAGTAGAGGTTAGAGAAGTTGTTTACTCTTAAACTTGTTTGTAACTCTTAAACGGTAAGACTTGGCATTTTGATTTTTTGGTATGTTGTAACAATGGCCCTACCTTGTTAAATGGTATGTAAAGTATATTTCTTATCTTTTTATATCACGAGATAGTGGGTTCCATATCAACATAAGACGTTTTATGGCGGAATAACGAGGGTCCGTAGTGAACATTATACGTTGTTTTACGGAGACGTCTGAATTAATTGGCGTTCCATATTAATATGGGTCATTTTTTGTTGGAATTATCCATCCCGTAAGAGTCCTTTGTGATTATCCATCTTTAAATATTTTAACTGTTTCGTGTGTATTTTGTACATTTTGTAAATATTTGTTTAATTGTAAGTTTATACGAGTAAATAAATGTATATACTTTATTTTTAAACATAATATAATAGCTATTATTATGATTGCACCTCCATATAGCTAATTAAAAATAGGAAATTATTTTTTTAAATGGTTCATTAATGAATAATCTCAAAATAGATAACATTAAACATCTACCAAGACGAAGCTCTATTCTTAGCAATAATTAAACTGTACTAAAACTGCCTTGGGGGCGTAATAGTTAAAACTTAAAATAGTAATTAAATGGCATATCGTATCACAGCATGATGTTAACTAAGTACTATGACTACTACACGGACATAAATAAACAGTCTTGAAAAAAATATATTCAGCTCTATCAAAAGGAGTAAAAAATTGAAATAAAAATATTACTTACTTATCCCAATAGGTAATCGACCGACTCCTCAGAAACATCAACAGTGGTGTTGTTTGGCAAAGAATTAAAATATGGATGATCCTCTAAAGGAATTACTTCTGGGTGGCCATTCAATCTTTATATTTATCAGCAGGAACCATAATAGGTATAAAATATGCAGGTTTTAGTTCAGTTTGTACCGAAACACTAAAATATTGTATTCAGGTTTAGTCAAGTCATATTTAAAAAACAATTAGTTGGGATCACTACCGTTTGCATGAACTTTTTGAATGTAGGCGAATCTAGGTGATAGCGATAGCGATCAGCTGAAACGCAGTCAAATATGACAGCCATATGTGACAGGGTTTCAGCTGATAACCATCGCCATCGCCTAAATGTACATTTCCTAGCACAATATAGCACTTCCATCGTACTTATGCCACCCAGTCTTTAGGATACGAGTTGAAACGGCGAAAATATTAAATACCATAGTTTGGCATACCTACTTCAATCAGCGGAAGATAATACTTAAAAGTATGTATCCTATTATAAGGTGTATAGTTTTATCGGAATATTTGATGAATTTCACTGCATACATAGCTCGATCTCGCAGTTACCATAATTTTGTGAAGCAGTCAAGCTGCTGTGGGAGAGATATTATATCAAGGCATTTGTAACGGCGTTTGCATGATGGCCCCATTGTTTTTGTATACTGCTTTTCCCTTTTTTCGTTATATATTTCATACCTAAGTTCTAAAAAGCATTTACGTTTAAGGTCTGTCCATTCTTTTAGGCACCTCTGTCGTATTCTAGTAGAATTAGAAGATACCTCTATAGTGGGAAGTTGCAGGCGAATTCATAGTGCTAAATGACGATAAAAAAATCATAGAAAGACTGTCCAAATGATAAGGGCAGAATAATAAATAGTAGGAGATGGCATAGGAGTTGGCACTGACAGTTAACCAGCGTAGATCAGTGGTGCCTACGAGGCATTGCTTTGTTATAGGCGATGGTTACCACTTAACATCAGGTGGGCCATAAGCTTGTTCCATCTGCTAGTGACATAAAAAAAAAAAAACTTCTAACTGCTTGAGTTTTCGAAACGACAAGGCACTTCTTAGGAAAATGTAGGTACTTGGTGGATTGCTGAAAGCCTCCTTGGCAGACGGATCAGACGTGACATTCCGTATTAACCTGTCGCAGGTAAATTTTTTGCTCCCACTATCTTCATACAAAACTTCTTCCCATAAATCAGCTAGTTCTTAACTGATTTCTTAAGCACCAGGAGGCAAAGGTAACGTTTGCTGTATCATGCCGTTGTCATCAATATTCACAACCGAAATCAAAAAAGCTATATAACTATTAATGTAATTGTAAGACAGATGTACCTAGCAACTAATTTTACAATTTTTTTATAAAAATCTTCATATTTGACGATATTTTTACATGAACAACGTCCTAACTGATTGCATTATCCCAGTAATAACGTCCCATCTTAATATCGAAACAACAAATCGCATGATAGATTCCGTAGAAAAACGGCCTATATTCACATGAAACGCTTAAAAGTTCAATAATGTTCGCATAAAATTGTCCTAATACTTCATAAGACCTCTACTTTTTACAGTTTATTATTTCAGAAAAAAATATTACTATGTGGATATGCATTATGCCAATCGTATTTTCGCACTAATAATGTGTTAATAGACCTCTCCATTAAAAAACGTCCTTTATAAAAATCGATCGCAAAATAGCTAAAAATATATTTTTTCATACAAAACAATTGATAATTTATTTTTTCATCACACTGATAAAAAACCAAGCGCACGACATAAAAACAACCTCTTTCCAACAAACAACGACCGGTCTGACGAACGGACGGGCCGCCCGCTCCCCGCGGTCCGTCGCTTGATCACTCGGTGCGATTTTATGCGGAGCTAATGTCAGATAGAACGTTATTCGATTCTATATTTCCGAAACTAAATAAGATACAAAAATTCTAAAAACGCAGATCTGTAGAGTTTGTATTCCTTATCTCGTCTAGCTATTTAACTCATTTTTGCTCTATGTGCACATCGAACTCTGTTCTACGGCTACGTCGAAGTGTATTGAATATGGACACTTCCCCAGTGCATGCAAGGGGAAGATAAGTTACCAAGACCCTAAATCATACAGACCTATGATTCTTGCTTCCTGTCATGGGCATGGTCTTTGAGAAAGAAGAAACCACCAGAATCGTTTTTAAAGGGAGCTCAATTGGAGGACCTATTCTATGGAACTTGCTCATAGAAAGAAGCAATTACTACCAGTCATTTGCTGATGATCTTTGACGGACCGCACTGGATATCTAAAGGCAGGCGAATGCCGCTCTCGCGTATGTTCGGGAGTGGGGCATCAAAAATATGTTAAAGTTGGCTTCATATAAAATAACTGTGATGATTATAGATAGATAGAAATAGATAGAAAATTCTTTATTGCACTAAAACAAAAAAAAAATGCATTGTACATAGGCGAACTTAATGCTAGAGAGCATTCTCTTCCAGTTAACCTTTGTGTAATTCGGACATTCTTAGCGGGTAGTGCACATAAAATATATGAATACCTATATATATATGAAAGGGAATTGTTTTCAAAATAATTATCTGAACAAAGCAAAAAGGTAAGACACAAATTAAATTTTATATTAACTAAAAGTATATAATTATAAATTTATGATTATGATCTGAAAACTTAAATATGATGCGCCACTTCTGAAGATGGGCGGGATCGACATCGCCATGTCTAAGGAAATCCAGGTTTTGGGGCTTACGATTGACGACAAAATCTTAAAATTGAGATTTGCTTGAAGTTGTGAAAAATACATAAATCACAATTGAAATAAAAAATATAATATTTTACTTCATTAAACTCCTGTGTCCTGCGAGGCAATGTTTTGTTATAGACGATGGTTACCAGTCAACATCAGGTGGGTCATCCATTTGCTAGTTGTATAAATAAACTCTCGTTTAGTTTTTAAAAAAAGTTTCAAGTTTTTAAATTATTGATTATGCTCCCAGGTACGGCGGATCCCCGATTCACGACCAGTTCCGCGAGTTAGAGCGCGGCTGTCACTTGCTAGTGGCAACACCAGGTCGTCTGGTAGACATGCTAGCCAGAGGGCGCGTGGCTCTCGACCATTGCCGGCACTTGGTCCTCGACGAAGCCGACCGCATGTTGGACATGGGTTTCGAACCGCAAATCCGCAAGATCGTCGAATGCCACACGATGCCCAAGACTGGCGAGCGACAAACCCTTATGTTCTCTGCAACCTTCCCCAAGCAGATCCAAGTGTTGGCTCAAGATTTCTTGTACAACTACGTGTTCTTGGCGGTGGGACGCGTGGGATCCACGTCTGAGAATATCACTCAGAAGGTAGGTAATGACATCATGAATCATCGTCATCAATCATACATTCCTCTCCTCGTTAACTGGCCTCTCAGCTCAGTTAATAGTAGCCCTGCCTTCTGCGCCGTAGGTCGTGGGTTCGATCGCCACTTAGAACAAATATTTGTGTGGTGAACACAAATGTTTGTTCTCTGTCTGGGTGTTATATTGTATTATAAGTATGTATTTACAAAAAAAAAAGTAGGTATATAAGTATTCATATAAGCTATCTGGTTCTCATAGTACAAGTTCTGCTTAGTTTGGGGCTAGACAGTGTCGTGTGGATTGTCCAAAATATTTATTTATTTTATTCAATCACTGGACTACGACTCATTTAAAAAAAAGTGATGGTACAGTCCAAAACAAATTCCGATACAACTCTTCCAATTTCTCAAAACACGCTTGTTTGATGGCATCATCATTTTGTGAGGCGAACTGACAATCTACTAAACCATACGTCCGAGAAACAGCATTTGGAGGGTCTTAGTAGGCGCATACTACGTTGAAACCTACTCACTGCAATGTCAAAAGTCTAAAGTTATAGTGACAGCGCCACACGGCAAGCACGCAAATAGTTCATTTATACAAGTATAGATTTCCCTCAAACACATGACATTTCAGGAGTATACAAAAATGATGTTATCAACAGGTGGTGTGGGTAGAGGAATGCAACAAGCGTTCCTACCTGTTGGATTTGCTGAATGCATCCAACCTGCTGCAGCGTTCGCGGCCTGAGGAAGACCAGCTGGTTCTGACCTTTGTTGAGACAAAGAAAGGTATCCTCATAAACCTTCATATATCCTCATCGCTTTCAGCGATAAGGCTGCCCAATGTACTTTATTTATGTAGTTACGTTTAGTTACTGTGATGTAACCTTGTGTATAATAAAGTGTTAGAGATCGTCCAAGCTTAAAATGCACGTCCCGCTACTCCAGTCAGTCAAAGTAAATTGTTCTTTATCACTTATATTACAAGGATCATTTTAGACTGGTGACCAAAGGGCTGGCGCTTACCTAGGGCAAAGAATTAGCTTAGCTATTCAAAGAGATAACGTTGCCAGCCTTTTGGGCACATTGCCTGCGGTCGGTGATCTGAACTCTGTTTTCTACCTGTAATACTTTCAGGTGGAAAACAGAGTTCATTATAAAATTTTCTAGTTTCTTATAAAATTTAATTTTTATATTTTCTTTTTAATTATTTCATGTTGTAGGATCATTTTTAGGGTTCCGTAGCCAAATGGCAAAAACGGAACCCTTATAGATTCGTCATGTCTGTCTGTCTGTCTGTCTGTCTGTCTGTCTGTCTGTCTGTCTGTCCGTCTGTCCGTCCGTATGTCACAGCCATTTTTCTCCGAAACCGTAAGAGCTAGACTGATGAAACTTGGTGAGTAGATGTATTCTGTGAACCGCATTAAGATTTTTACATAAAAATAAAAAAAAAACTATAAATAACGGGGGTCCCCATACTTGAAACTGAAACTCAAAAATTGTTTTTTCATCAAACCCATACGTGTGGGGTATCTATGAATAGGTCTTCAAAAATGATGTTGAGGTTTCTAATATCGTTTTTTTCTAAACTGAATAGTTTGCGCGAGAGACACTTCCAAAGTGGAAAAAAGTTGGTCCCCCCCCCTCTAACTTCTAAAGTAAGAGAATGATAATACTAAAAAAAATATATGTTGTACATTACTATGTAAACTTTCAACGATATTTGGTTTGAACGAGATCTAGTCAGTAGTTTTTTTTTTATACGTCATAAACCGTAAACCGCAATTTACCTTTCGACGAACTACAAGAACCTTATTATGTTACATCAAGTAACATATATAAAGGTTCTTGCAGTTCGTCGTGCTACGGAACCCTTCATGGGCGAGTCCGACTCGCACTTGGCTGCTTTTTAACTACTTTGCTGTGAGTCAACGTCAAGGAAACGTGGTGGAAGGGCGTGCATTTTTAGACTGGTTTATCTATACCTATCTAACTATCTTCCTGCCACGTTTCGCAGAAATCTTTACATTTTGTAGGCTCTTTGTACTTACATTGTAACAGACGATTTCATAAAAATCAACAAGTGCAATGCTTTATTCAAATGTTCTTGTCAAGTGCCTAAATACCTGTTTGTACTGAACTGTTTCACAGTTTGAAGGGTTTACGTTTATTATCTAAAATAGATGCTAAAAGGCTGAATACTAATTCATATGCAGTTCAAATACACAACTCTCGCTTAGTACCTAATCGCGAGACGGAAATAAAAAAAATAGACAATCATTTATTTGCTTCTAAGGCTACATACGCACTATGCGGTTACCCGTCCGGCTGACCGAATATTACGTACATAATTGTGGTTGCGGTAACACAACATACAATACATGAATAGATGAAAAAACAATTATAAATAAGCTTACTTATGTAATAACAATGATAAAAAGCGAAAGGCAGATACTAAAAAAAATAAAATATGCAGTACTTATGAATTTTTTGCCTAAGGTTTCTTTTACGCAGTTGAATAACGTTTTGTTGTACAAAGGTGCGGACCAGCTGGAAGAGTACCTGGACCATCAGGGCTACCCGGTGACGTCGATCCACGGCGACCGCTCCCAGCGCGAGCGCGAGGAAGCCTTGCGTCGGTTCCGTACTGGACAGACACCCATTCTTGTGGCCACAGCCGTCGCCGCCAGAGGTAAACTCAGAAAGAAGATATACATTCATACTCAATTCGATGTTTATAAACCGCCGTCGCCGCTAGAGGTAAACTTAGAAAGAAGATATACATTCATACTCAATTCAATGTTTATAAACAAACCCACAATAAAAAAAAACAATTGTCTTTTTGGTGTGGATGATGAAATTCGGCAAATTTCATCATCCGCACTTGGTGTACGGACTGGTTTCCGCCAGTCGGCCTCTAGCGGGCTCTTTTTGCGTCACGCTTGACACGTGTTGCTCAAACTTTCTTAGTTTCTACAACACGCCGTTTCACGATGTTTTCCTTCACCGTTTTGAGAGTACTGGCATAGTGCACATACATTTTTCGTCACAATAATTCATTGGTACATGACTGGATTTGAACCCACCACGACCTTAGGTTCGGAAGGCGGGGCCGCTACCACTAGACCACCAGTCTTTTCCAATTCGATGCTTATAAACAGACCACAATAAAATAAATCTCCATTTGTCTTTTTGGTGTCGAGAAATGATTGTAGATACAATTTTAATTGTTATGGCTAATCTGTATTTTGTAAACTCATTTAGGTCTCCCGCGACACAGGCTAGTCCTAGTGCGGGGTCCATTGTATATCTGGATTTTTGTAAAACTGTTTTCTCGAATAAATATTTTTGTATTTTTTTTTTGTATAATGAATTATGTATCCATTCCTCAGGATTGGACATCCCGCACGTGCGTCACGTGATAAACTTCGACCTGCCGTCTGACGTGGAGGAATACGTGCATCGTATCGGTCGTACCGGCCGTATGGGTAACCTGGGAGTGGCCACTTCCTTCTTCAATGACTCCAACCGCGGCTTGGCGCGCGATCTTGTCGAACTGCTGGTCGAGGCCAAGCAGGATGTGCCTAGGTTTGTTACTTTTATGTTGACCAATCAACTAGTTTAGTCCAATTTTTAGAAAGAGGTTAGACTGACGAATCCATCTCGGATGAGAATCGTTCGCTCAAAATGAGCCACATCTTTTTTTTACAACTAGTTGATGGAACAAGCATATGCCCCACCTGATGTTAAGTGGTAACCATCGCCTGTAACAACTCATTGGTCACGCACGTCAGGAACGTGCCCTACGATACCCAGATGCGTGCCCTGCGTCCATCAACTTGAGCCATAAAGATGTTCAGCCTCACGTGCCAGTCTCTGGCCGAGCATCTCACCGGCATCCACACCCTTCAAATACCGAAACACTAACTGCCTAATTTGCACTACTAAAACTGCCTAATTTGGGGCTAGATAGTGTTGTGTGGATTGTCCAAAATGCTTATTTTATTTTTTGTTTATGAAAATACCATATTTGTCGCAGTTGGTTGACGAGCACGGCGGCGGATGGTCGCATTGGCGGCGGCGGCAGTCGGCGCACCGGCAGCCGGTCGGGCGGTGGCGGTGGCGGCGGCGGCAGTCGGTTCGGCAGCAACGCGCCCGCGCCCGCTAGCGGCAGCGCGTTCGGCGCCCGGGACTTCCGTACGCAGTCGCGCCAGCCCGCGCGCTCGGCTGGCGCTGGATCTGGTCAGTATACACTTCTTATTGGCTATTTACGTCTGGGCATGTCCGTGCTTTGGAGAGCTCGTCCAGTGGCTAAGTCTTCTTATCGTGTCACTGATTCTTTCGAACCAAGTGTGCTGAAAGGATTTTATGTGCGCCTCAAAGAGAAGGAGCCTTTTCGTGCATGTGACACATATTTTCGAACTTGTTAGTTCTACGACATGCCGGTTTCCTCACGATGTTTTCTTTCACCGTTTGAGAGCACTGCCATAGTGTACATAATTTTTTGGGCAGAAAAACTCATTGGTACACGACTGGATTTGAACCCATGACCTTAGAATCGGAAGATAGGACCGCTACCACTAGGCCACCAGTGCCTTTCTGCCTAAGGCCGAGATTCATAGACGTGACTTTGACTTTACTTTGATGGAAAGTTCAACTTTCAACCAAAAATATATTTCATAGTTCTGTCAAACTCTTCTTTATTCAAAATATTGATAGCAAACTTCGATAAACAAAGCTTACTTTGCGAAGACTGCTTTGCTGTAAAGCAAAGTGCGGTCTATGAATCTCAGCCTGAGTGTAACAAAACAATCAAAAAATTAATCTTAAATAAGAGCAATGCTCTTCTCGGCGTAATGAATGTGGTAGGTATGTCGTACTAGATGGTATATCATCTTTCCTGTTTTTTTCTCACCATCTTTGGGAGGAATGGAGGGAAAAGGAGGGGAGGAAATTCTATGTTCGACTAATGTGATTATGTTTGGTTAGGATTCGGATATGGCGGCGGTAACTACGGCGGCAACTATGGCGGCTCGTACAGCGGCGGCGGTGGCGGCGGCGGCAGCGGCGGGCCCGACTGGTGGGACTCGTAAGCAGCCTCCGCCCTTCGCACCGCCATCGCCAACGCCATCGAACATCCGACATACTCAACTTAACGACGTATTTTATTTTATACAGTGCTTCCTGAAATTCGTGATAGATTCATGATGGGTATCGATAAACGAGAGTTCGATTTTGAAAATGAATGCTAATGTGTATTCTGAAAAACCTTTATTACTGAACGTATGAAATGTTTTGTATTCTCAAAGTCCACTGAATGAATTTATTTTTATCGATATCCGTAACAGCGACGGATTGTTCAAGAATTTCCGCAGGCGCTTTATAGTTAACTCGACTTGGACTGAAATTACCCTGTGACTATTTAATGTAATTGTACAATAGAGAAGTAGCGGTGCGATTGAGAAGTGGCGAGGGATGCGGCGCTGAATCTCAGGCCCCGGCCGCGATCCCTCGCGGTGTTTCTTTTAAATAATAGATATACAAGCGCTGACAAGCGACCCTAAATATTCGCGAGATCGGTAGTGCGATTCACTAATGGATAATCGATTAGCAGTAAATTATAACGATATCATACGTTCCGTTGCGTCGAAGTCCTTCATTACCCGACTCGCCGCCTTCTATCATTTTCCAGTTTTGATTATGTGAACGTAGACATAGAAATATTTTTGATGTTCAATCTGTATCGTGATTTCGTAAATGAACGATGTAATTGTGTATTTTCTATTTTCTGATGGTCTCATTGCTGGCTCACCTCCTATCACTGAACTTTTGAAGCATTTATGCACCCTTAATCGATGTAGCTATTGATGTAGATTTAGAAATTGAGAAGTACCGATACAGTATCATAGTGAATACATAAAATATTAATCTAAAATTTGTCTGTAGAAAACCCATCTGTCATCAACATGGTCTATAATTTTAATGTGAATTTACCAATAAAAATAAAGAAACAGATGATCGTCTTTCTTTTTATTACTCCAAAAAGATAGGGTCAACAAAGCATGTTACGGTAACCATACTTTACTACATAACCCATTGATAGGCCGACCCTAAACTGAACACACATTTACAATATACAAAACTGGAGAAAGAGGTACATAATGTATCGTAGTAGTTTGCTGGTGTTTTTTAGATAAAATACGCTGTAGATAAAAGAGTAGTAAAAGTTGATATGATCGATAGTAATCTTTACTGACTGAGTGGGCGAGACTAGACAGGCGCCTCGATTGCGTGACGATCTAAACTCGTGCTTTTCGATCGAAGCTTAGTCTGAGTAGTCACACCGAAAATTTTTCCAGGGTGTAGCACTACCAAAATCATGGAATAGGTACCTACTATAGGTGCGCAGGTCGCTTGCCATTTCACAAGGCTGATTCAGGAATCGGTGTCACGTTAATGAATTAGAAGTGACGGTAATGACATGGAGTAAATTAAGAAGAATCAGTCGTAAGTAAAACAGCGAGAACATTGATGTTACCGAAATCATTATCCTTCAGAGAGTTTTATCCTTTATCCGTTGGTTTGATAACAGACTGATAAATCTCAGCATGTTCCGTTATAGCTCACTCAACCTTGAGTTATTTTTGCAGCAACTAAGGTCGTGCGTGGTCTAGCATTTCATTTTGCTTATCTTTGGCACTGTTTAATCTCTTGTAAGAATTACTTGCGCTCTAACCTTGTAAGCATAAAATTAATTCTGGTAGACTTTTATTTTTTTCTGGTAACTTTTCTATTCTATACATAATGCAATTGCATCGTCAATTTCACTCTGATAAAAGTGTCGTTGTCGTCATAAATACCTATGTATGACACAACTGGCCACAGAGAAGAGGTCAATAATTAGGCTAGTTCTTGTTATGGATAGGTTAAAAAACAGATAAGATTACAAGTTAAAAACCACAGTTTTGGTTGCGTGCGTCTGAGTTTTGTATTAGGAACATGTCAAATATACCCGGCGCCTGCGTCTGTCCATTTCGTCTATACAGATTTCATTATTATTAATTTATCTCATCGATTACGTCCGGTAATGGCCAACGGCTTATTGAATGCGTCTTTTTGTGGCGCCTTTTTATTCGGGGATCGCGTCTAGAGCGGGACCCCGTCGAGATGGCATCCACGGAATGCCTAAAAGGTGACTCGTGGATAAATTACGGACATTTCATCCATTTTAACGATTCCCTTTATTATTTAATTTATTTTTATAGTATGTTACACATTTGGCTTGTAACAATGTTTGTTTTTGGGTCTCATTAGCATAAGGCTCACGCTGAGATAACAAAAAACATTGAAGCGCAGCCATTTTGATTTCCCGATAGATAGTATTTTATCTTATGACGGTAGATATTTGTAAAAGGGCTCTACGTGTCTAATGAAGGGGATAGCGAGATGGCTCAATTCCGTAGTCATTTGTCGGTTTTATCACGTCTTGCTTGTGACATAATAAAATAATTAATTTATTATGGCTTTCAGAGATGATTTCGATCAGTTTGATCTGTGGCGCGCGGCGGGACGTTAATAGTTTTATGTAGGTAATATGTAATTTTTATTAATTGGTATTTGATGGAGTAGATAAATGCTGTTGCAGTAATTATTGTTGACCCATGCGGGATCTGTCATTAACTACACGAACCCTAAGTACCTACCAACTTAAGTTTCTTACATTACAAATTGTGTGGGTTGTTTTTATAGTAGGTACCTATGTCTCGTGCAAGGCTTCAAAATAATTTGTCTAGGAGTCGAGGTCCCACTTCACTAATTATAGTGAAGGGGACCTAATTATATGTCAAAAAAACACGGTTCAGACTTGTTTAGGACTTGGATAAAAACTGCCACTACTCAATCAGAAATGTTACATTTACATCTTGACTGTTCCAGAAATAAAGCAACAAAAAGTCTATTGTTTGCAGTAACATTTCCAAAATATGTTGGCAATTAGTAGAAATGCTGTCCGGCCATATGTTTTAGTACGGAAATAATGGAGCTCGAAACAAT
Organism: Thera britannica; assembly: GCA_939531255.2. Lineage (NCBI taxonomy): Eukaryota > Metazoa > Arthropoda > Insecta > Lepidoptera > Geometridae > Thera > Thera britannica. Next base: position 7,030,747 of record OW618048.2, read on the forward strand.
GTTTCCTCCGCGAGAAGAACAATACGGTGGCCCTTTTGTATCATTCGAGGCGGCCGTAAATCATTCGAATACAACATTGCGTAAAAGTAAAAAATGATTTACAATTTGCTTACTCAAAATAATAATAATAATAGGTACAATATACTTGTCTCGTTATTTCTCAAATGCTTGTAGAAAAGTTTGTTAAAAATTAATCAAAATAAAATTTGTGATACTTTGCGGTGTTAATGGAACATTGTTACCTAACTAAGGTATTATGTCTGTCGAGGCTAGGTACCTACTACCTTCGTAAGACCGAGGTAAGTTCACGTAGAAATAAAAACTACATTACTTAGGTATTGATAAAAAACCGTATAATTTATCTTGAATAAATACATAAACAAATATTCTAGATGATTCACGTAGAAATAAAAACTACATTACTTAGGTATTGATAAAAAATCGTATAATTTATCTTGAATAAATACATAAACAAATATTCTAGATGATTATTTTAAGTCTAGGTAAGTTGATATATTTTTTTTAATTTGGTATTTGCTATAGGTATCTACATACATATTTTAAACATCGGATAAATACACTTACTTCTTATATTACTTTAACATTTTTTCAACCTGGAAAATGCACGTGTCTAACAAAATTGAACTACTTAGGAATCTACTACTAACACATACCCATAAAGTACTCTGGTACAGTTATATGAACACAAACGCGACACCGTTTATCACAATACGTTACACATAATCATATTTTTATCACATTCAAATAATTTTTTTACAGGTTTTCTAAAGCTATTTTAAAGTAATTAAATACAAAAATACATAAAGTATTTTAAACTAGAGAAACACAGAATACCGCAGAGATATATAAATTTGACGAAATGGTATTTATTTATATGATAGAATCCGCCAAAGCCTTTATTTTATGGCCCTTTCAATAGACAGTAAGATCATACTTAGGTATTCTAATTTTTGTGAAAAAATTGTGCCTACCTATTGGTTATGTGTAGGATCATATTTTTAAGCATGTACCTACCCTCAACTTACAATTATAGCTACATGTGTGACGAGCTTTACTCTGAAATTAAAAAAATATATTATATTTTATGCTGTAAATACACCAAAGAAATCATTCAACATTCGGATTCGGAAGCAAAAATCTAATTTTTGCTTCCGTCACCAAAAAGTATTAAAATTTTGTATTTTGTATTAAAATTACTAGAAGTTACGAGTATCCTCTTCTGTTCAAATTATAGTAAAAGCCCTTTAGGTCCATAAGCTCTGCATGCGTTCCCTGCTCGGCCACGATTCCGTCTTTCACCACACATATTGCGTCTGCGTCGCGAACTGTACTGAGTCTGTGAGCTATCATCACACACGTGCGACCGGCTTTAGCTGCATCTAACGCTTCTTGTACCACCTGGAGAAAATCACAAAAGTCAATAAATTACAGTTTCTAAACTTTTGTTTGATTTCATAGTGTTTACTTCACTTAAGGAAATGTCTAGACGTTAGTGCCGTTTTAACAGTATCTAAGAGCTATTCGTCGAGTGTGATTAAGATCCGATAGCGCAGCGGTCAGCGCATAGCCCCGAAGAGAAAGGTTGCGGGTTCAAATCCCGCTCGGCTCTTTAACTTTTAAGACATTAAAAAAATCTTAAACTGTCTTGTTTGGGACATATAGCAAAGGAGCTTAGTTCATCATCATCATTATCATTAACTACAGCCAGACTTAGCCCACTGCGGGTTGGGTATAGGCTTCTCTTTGCTCTTGCCATTCCAAACTATCTTGGAATTAGGTATTTGAAATTTGAAAATCCCTTTTCCTTTTTTTTTGAAACCGGGACATTAAGAACGAAGTTCAGGCAATGTCCCGGTTTTTTCGGCATCCACCCTATATTTCATGGTTAGACTTGACAAAACACAATCGTTACCTATGCTTAAGGAAGAAACGGACATTTCTAATTCTAAAGACCAAGTGAGGGTAATTTTTTATTAATTTTTATAGTGTAATAAAAAATTATGAAAAACGCAAGGTGACATCTCTCGTCGATTCAACTGAATGCAACTTCGGTTATCGAGCAGGTTAGTTGACTATAACGTCAACACTGTAGATGGAGCCACGGTCGCGTTAGTGCCGAACAGTCCCTAAGAGTTATTCGTCGAGTGTGATTAGGATCCGATGGCGCAGTGGTCAGCGCAGCCCCGTACCGAGGGGAAGGTCGCGGGTTCAAATCCCGCTCGGCTCTTAACTTTTGGGACATTATAAAAATCCAAGTGAGGGTAGTTGCAACTGCGACTGCCTCCACGTCTCGACGGTAACTTCAATGATCCTCAGTCTGCCCGCGACCACGGCTGTTGTAACACGGTCGTAGAGTCGGGAAATAATAAAGGTAATCGCGATAAATACCCGTTTCTTCCATATAATTAGACTTGACAAAGAATTACATAACAGTTATTTTACCTTCTCGCTCTCAGTGTCAAGCGCACTTGTGGCTTCATCAAGCAGCAGCATCTGAGGTTTTCTGATCAAGGCTCTGGCGATGGCTACCCTTTGCTTCTGACCTCCAGACAGCTGGGTGCCTTTAGAGCCGATGTTTGTGTCGTATCCCTGAAACGAAATCGACTTTTTTTTCCAAATCTGGTACGTTGTATTAATCTGACACCAAAAATTCTTATAGTTTTTAATTTTGAACAGTTTTCTTAAGTTTTACTTATTTATTATTTTTTACAAATTCTCGATTTTAAGTCAAAACTAAATAAAGACTCAACCTCGGATTTTTGTGTAAAAACAAAAAAAAATGTTAGAAAAAAAAGTATTTCCCTAAATTATAAAAAGCATTTTTTTCAAAATCAGATTAATGTCAGATACGGTACGATAACGTATATCTTTCTTTATTCCGTATATTATGGAAAAATCTGCTCTAAAACAATTAGGTAGTAGGTATGTATTTCTGTAGTACGGGCTTAAATAACAGTAGGTATAGGTACTTACCAACGGCAAACTCGTGACAAAGTTGTGAATATTCGCCTGCTTGGCTGCATCCATAATCTCATTCATGCCAGGCGTAGTCACATTGTTCCCGTACGCTATATTTTCCGCTATAGTTCTGTCGAATAGAATAGGTTCTTGCTGGACGAACCCTATTGACTGTCGAGCGTCTATTAGGCGTAGTCTGATTAATGGAATGCTGTCTTGTGCCTAGAAATAAAACATGCGTTCATGGTACCAGCAATACATCAATATTTTTGATGGTACTACCCGCCACCACTATACTACCAGTACACTCTCCACTGAATATACCTAGCTAGAACTCTGTTTATCTATAAAACACAGCAAACAAAACTAAACATTACGACGCTATCTTTTCCCTCTCCCGACTAGTGATGTGACTTGTCGCCTGATTTTAGTAGGGATGTCCTGTTCCCAAAACCGGCTAACACTACCTACTAAGTATCCCTGCATAAACAACCTTTACTACTACTATTACTAAAAAAATATGCATGTTGCAAAAATATCCATTAAAAATACTATGCACTTTTGAGAGTTTGACCAAAACATAATTATATGGAACAAACGGATATTTATCGCGATTACCTTTATTATTACCCGACGTTTCGGCCGTGTTACAACAGCTGTGGTCGCGGGCAGACGTTTGTTCCATATAATTATACAGCGATCGCGTTCATTTATAAAGTGCTATGACCAAAACATGTCTCACCACTATGCCCGCGTCAGGATCATAATATCTCTCGAGCAGCTGAATGACGGTACTTTTGCCGCAGCCGCTAGTTCCGACCAGCGCGATGGTCTTCCCTCGCAGCACCTCCAAGTCCAGCTTATCAAGGACTTGGATTGTAGGCCGCGTCGGGTACCTGAACTGTACAGCTTGGAGACTCGCTTGTCCTGTACCTCTCTGCAATCGTAGATATTATACAGGGTTATTCATTATTAGCTGCAAATACTCAGGAATTAGGTTCAACAAATAAAATAAAAAATATTTATGAAATGCATTTTTTTAAATTTTGATTTAAGTTTTTGTATCAAAATTTTATTTTTATTATTTTTTTTACGGCTATTGCATAATTATTGCCATGGAGAACAGGACGATGACCCACCCTGGCGGTGACTGAACGCAGAGTGTCGCTCACGGCGCGCGGGCGCGGATCAAAGGTCAAAATAGGTCAGGCGCCAATGATTCCAAAGGATATTCTTTATCGATTTTCTCGGGATTTTCATAACAAAACTTTAAAAAAATCATTTCATAAATATTTTTTATTTTATTTGTTGAACCTAATTCCTGAGTATTTGCAGCTAATTATGAATAACCCTGTATAGATAGAAATATGTACCTTGTTGCACACATATAAATATGAATGTATAGGTAGGTAGGTATTTTATGTACCTAGGGTTGTAGGCAATAAATATTACACACATTAAAAAAAAATGAGTATCCTTGTTTGTTATTTGTGGTGAATGGGGACATGATACACTTGATTCTTGTCTTGTTTCATAGCCCGGTTATGAAATAAGAACCGGTTACGAAGCAGATACCAGCTTAAAAATGGTTACATATTCAAAATAAATTAAAATAAAGTCAACTAATAGTCAATAAATAATTGACAATAATAAATTAATTGACAATAACCCTGCACGTAGTCGGAAAAGTTTTTTGTATTTGACGTGTTGATAAAATTAAAATCTTACAAAGTTCTCGACAGCTGGTACAGCGGGGTCCGTGATCTGTGACTGCTTGTTCAGCAGTACGATGACTCGGCCTGCCGCCTTGATTCCCTTCTGGAAATTAGGTGCAAACGACAGCGCCTGCGCCGCTGATGACGCTCCCATCAGCAGGGCTTGCGCTGACCTGGAACATGCCTATGTGTAAAGGGATGTATATGGCTCCGGAATGATTTTAGATTGATTCCGGGCTGGCTCTGGGATGACTCCGAGATTCTCACGGGATGAATCCGGGATCCCTACGTGATAGCTCTAGGATTTTAATCACGTGTCCCTGTTCTTTAGCGGGGACATGAGAAAGTTTTTTTTTATTTAACCTACATTGTCCCACTGCTGTGGCAAAGGTCTCCCCCAAAACCTTCCAGTCATCTTGGTCCTTAGCGGTCTCCCAATGATCTTTTCTCTGACCGTCGAGGTCATCTCACCAACGTCTTCTCGACCAGCCCCGCCTTCGTCTCCCGTCTTCTGGCACCCAAGGAGTGACAATATTCCCAGTTTTCGGGATGCATCCTGCTGCACTTTAATTAAAGCTTAGCTGTTTTGCTCCCAATGTCGTCCACAATTTTTTAATTATTTTTCTAAAATGTTATGATCTACAGAAACATCAGGAATACACACATTTGTCTAGGAATACTTACTTAAAAACATTAGAATACGGTATGTCATCGTAAACAATGAGAGTGCCGCCATAGTACATAGCCGCAGCGATAATAAAGTTGAAGATACTTCTAGAAAGGCCGTAGACGATGCCACGCCAGTGGGTCCCTCTCTTAGCGGTTATCAAAGCGGGTTCCAGCTGGTTGGCGTAGTCTTTGGTAAATGTCTCTTCTCGGCCCAGTGAGGCTACTGTACGCACGTTTGCTACGGCTTCTACTGCGATCTGAAAAAGTTTGTCGAGCATTCAATAAGCTCGTATTTTTATTTTTTTTAGAATACGACGGCTACTGGAAAGTCCTTCCAGCTTGTCGAAAGAATAAATTATGAAACAAAAAATGGCTACTTATAGTGCTTTCAACCAGTACCCGAAGTCGGGGTTTTGCTACCACATTTCGTTACCAAATGTTGTTTTCGTTTCGCCTTTTTGTCTATTGCATGAAGAAAATATGAGACGGCAAACATACGTTACGTAGTTAGAGTTGTTATCTCATCTTTTCTCCATACAATAGACAGAGACAAATAGGCGAAACGAAAATAACATTTGGTAACGAAATGTTGTAATTGCAGTGGGACTTGGGGTACTGAACACATAAAATTACGTTGGTAGTATGAGAACTGCGTGATTTTCTAAGAATTGTGAATGTTAAGGCGCGTAGCACTTTTCGTAGCAGTTCGTAGCAAACAAAACGTAAGCAAACTGAAATGTTTTTTACACAAAATATGGTCAAATAACTTAGCTACTGTTTTAGTGATTTCAAAGTGATTCTTGTAATTGAACTGAATAAAGACTATTTTGATTGATTGATTCATTCATTTCAGGGCTTCGGTGAAAAAAATCGTTCGAAAAAAAAGAATTTGTAAATTTTAGTCTTACCTTTGAGCTGCTTTCCATAGTTTTAGCAGTTCCGAAAGACTCCATTCGTGCCATTTTATTTTGCTTGTAAAGAACAATGGTGAGGATTGGGACAAACGTCAACGAGACCAAACCCACCCGCCATTCGTAAACTAGGGCGAGAACCAACGCTAAGCCGAAAGTTCCAATTGCTTGTAGGACGGAGCCGATGCGTTGACCTGTGGCCTGAAAATGCATAAATATGTAATTAGCTAGGAGCGCTGGTGGCCTAGTGGTAGCAGCCTCGCCTTCTGGTCTTCAGGTCTTGGATTCTATTGTTCAATATAAAAATTGTTTATGAGTTAATAGGTAAGTACTACCTAGTCTTTTTTTTTTTTTACAATTTATAGGTTTGCGTTTGACCGCTATCTCACCTGCTGCTACTTAGGAATACTTATTATATAAATGTATGATTTTTCTTTGTATCTGACCTATAATTTGTAATAATTATTAATAAATTGACTATCTGACTATCTGATTCAAATCCAGTCTTGCAAAATGTATGTTCACTATGCCAGTACTCTCAAACAGCCAAGGAAAACATCGTGAGGAAACCGGCATAGTAGAACGTAAAAAGTTCGAAGCATAATATGTCAAGGGCGCGAAAGGAGCCTCTTCGAGGCGCACTTAAAATCCTATGCCACACTCACTGGTTCAAAAGAACTAGTGACACGAAAGGAAAAATAAAAGATTAGTAGCAATACTGTAAAAATATTACTAACGATCACGGGGGTTATGCACAACTTATTGAAACACAAATTTTTCTGTAAAACCAATGATAACTTACTCCTTGAACGGCCGCGGCTTCCCCAGATAGCTTGCCACACAGTGCTCCGGTAGAGTTTTCTTTGTCATCGAAAAAGGCAACCTCTTGCTGAAGCAATGTTTGGAACATCAGTTTTCGCAAACGCTCCGTCAAATGTTCTCCAGCTAAGGCGTAGAAAAATACCTAAAAGGAATTAAATAATGTATCAGCCAATCAACGGTCATTTGTGATCATTTCGTTGAATGATAGGACGTAGAAGAACTTATAATCTTTTACCTATCTCGTAAAAAACGCAAAACAAAGAAAATACATTAGATTCATCCTTTTTTTTTCTGGGACAGCACTCAAAAGGCATACATAACATACCTATTTTCAGAATGTTGTGTTTCAAAATACAACAAGTCCGCGGAGACTGACGGCAGCCACATACATTCGCATACTGGCTGCGCGCAGCTAGAGTGTGCCTCTGTGTTTTTATAACAAAATGACTTTCGATACGGATAAGTTTATTCGTGAAATTGTAAGCCATCGATTGGCTGCTATAACTGGCTGCTCAAATATTCTGGCTGCTGCATCCTAGCTACTCAGCCAGGATGCCTAGTGCGCGACCTCCCTAAAAACACTACCTACGAACTTACCATTATGAAGTTAGTTATTCCAGAATATACTCCAACACCAACAAATATCAGTGAGTAAGTTCTGATCTGCCTCTGCACTTCTTCCTCATTCGGATTTGAAAGGACCTGAAATTATTGAACATACATTCACATTTCATATCATTACTTACTGCGACTTTCAATGTGACCCCTAGAATTTGTCTTAAATCTTGTTTGGACATTCCACTTACTACCCCTTTCAGATTTCTGCAAGCACCTTGAGTATGAATACATACAACACAAAAATTGGAATGTACCTAAATCCACTGTGCGATGTTAAATGTAGTTAACTTTCTGTATAATAAATAAATAAATACTGCAGCTGGTGTGGAAATTTCGATTTAAAAATGACCACCAGGTCATATTTTTCGTTCTATTTCATCAATAAAAACCATTTATACACTTAAGTATGAGTGAATACATACGTCTACAAAATCTCCCAAAATAACAGCGAACAATGGCATAGCGAAGCCGCTGCAGAAGGCACACAGGCTAGCCAAAGTGATAGACTTCCACTCGGGGGCGTTCAGTTTCAGTACTCTCAGGAACGAGATGTCTTCCTCTTGGCTGGCAGCTTTTTCTTCCTGTCGAATGGAGAAGATAAATTGAACTTCTGGATTTGAAAGTGGGTTCAAAAGATAGGCAATTTAAATTTAAATTTGGAGAAAGGAAAAGGAACCTGCAAGAAATGAAACGAAGAAAATATTTAAAATCACGCAAAACAGTTGATAGTTTTGTATTCGAAGTGTCTTGGTATCCCACGGACCAAGTCTTGATCTTCTTGGGTCAAGATTTGGTCCGTGGGATACCAAATGTTTAGACTGCCGAGACTTGTATACATATTTGTGCCTTTTGAGATCTTCTGTCAAATCTGCTGAATATCAGAAATAAAGACAAATTATGTTTCTAACTGATGACACCCATGGGACTACTCATAATAAGATCATAGTGTAGTGACATGGTTTTAGTATGGAGTTTGGGTCGGTCTTATGAGATGATCTTAATACTTACGGTCGGTATCACAAATTCCTCGTCGTCTTCATCTTTTTCACTCCTTATTGATACTTCTCTAACCAGTTTATCCTTTGAATATTCTGAAAAATATGAATTGTAATGCACGCTATTTCGAGTCATGTAGCAAATAAAAAAAAAACTGAGAAAATGCTAAATAAAATATAAATTTTTTGCTGTTCCTTTGAAATTTCATCAAAGGATCAGCAACTAACACTGCTATTATTACGAGAACAATATTTAAATCATACCAAGGAGGTTACAAACCTTTTTCTTCGTTGCCATTTGTCTGCAATACAACCATGTCGTAGTAATGTTCCTTCTTCTTCATCAGCTCTTCGTGATTTCCACTTTCGACTACCCTGCCGTCTTTGAACACGTAGATGACGTCCACATTCCGGATGGTTGAGAGTCTGTGTGCAACGATGATAGTGGTTCGTCCTTCTTGAGCCTACATAAATAAATATCGTTATTATTTTAAAGCTTGGGTCCAAATTGTAACTAAATTTCGTCTCGGTGTATGTCAGTCATTCAGGGCCTTGATTCTTCATTATAAGTATTGTATTCTCTTTCTGCCGCGTATAAGTTTTGAACATTTTTTATTTTAGGTACCTTCTTGCCAGTACTTACGTTGTCGTTATCTAGAAGGTCTTATTTTGCCCTTCCTAAAATATTCTTTAACTATGCATTTAGGTACAGAGCGCCAGGATGGTAACTGAGAGAACATAATAGTTCTTTTTAAACTTTCGCAATCATAACACATACTGAATCTATTATTGTAAGTCTTATTATTTCAAGAAAAATGCAGCGGCATACCCTATCAAGTGCTCTTTGCACTTTAGCTTCAGAGTTGTTGTCCAGCGCGCTGGTGGCTTCATCTAACAGTAGTATTCCTGGATTGCGGATCAGTGCCCTCGCTATAGCAATCCGTTGTTTCTGTCCTCCTGAGAGGGAAGCTCCTTTTTCTCCCACAAGCGTGTTGTAACCCTAAAGGAGATAAAAACTCAGTGGTATTAAATAATGTTCTGTTTGATACACACAAGATAATTAATTACACTTCTATATTCTGGTGGACGGTTCCTTGACAAGCATAATATATAGCATATTACTCTAAGATTGGTAGACCACCATATTGCATAACTTGATGTTTCTCGAACACCTACGATGTTTCTCGATTCTCTCGATTCAGTCTTCAGTCTCTCGGTTCCAATACCGATCTTGATGAGATCCAATCGAGATAGCGACTGGAATCAATGTCAATAAAGTCCACGCGCGTCAGATGACGAATACATCAAAAAATGGCCTAGAAATATATCTACCGATTGCAAACATGAATGGAGAAATCGCACTTGCACTGTGTTTAATGCAAGTCCATAATTGGCAAATTATTCCAAGTCAGTTTTTTTGTCTTGCGCGGAGTCTAATAAATAATCTTTCTTTATGGCGCGCAATATATTTTTTTTCCATGGAAAAGATAGACAAACAAGCTTACGGTCCACCTGATGGTAAGCAGTCACCGTCGCCTATAGACAACAACAACACCAAGGGTGCTGTCGTTGCGCTGACTACCCTGGAAGAGTTTTTTAACGTTTTTCTTGAAGCTATTCATGTCAATTTGTCCAATGTCCATCTCTATATTCTACTCACATTGGGCAGTTTCATAATGAACTGATGGGCATTCGCTTGCCTGGCTGCTGCCTCTATCTCGTGGTCTGTAGCGTTTTCTCTTCCATATCGGATGTTTTCTCTAACTGTGGTGTTGAAAAGCACCGGTTCTTGGCCCACCAGGCCGATCTGAGCTCGCAGCCACCGGACAGATAGAGAGCGAACATCGTTGTTGTCCACTGACACCTTAAAAAACTTTTTAATCATCTTTTCTTTATAGTGGTGGGAGTCGCAAGGTTTTTTATATTTAGATCCTTTAGTGGTACGGGCATGTGGAGGGCTGAAAGTAATGTGACTAGGAGAATGATGAGTATGGATGTGGATGGGTATGGAAGCAGAGGTAGACCAGAGACAACATGGATGACCTGTGTGAAAAATGACATGGATAAAAGAGGAGTGAATGCAGAGATGACGCTGAGAGAGGGGAATGGAGGAGAGAATCATGTTGTGCCGACCCCACATAGAGTAATAAATAATAATAATAATAATAAAAGCATTTATTTTTCTTTCACAAAGTAGGTAGCGAACACAATGTATGGTGAAGATGTAATAGGAACAGTAATTAGATGAGATGTGTCCACCCACTTTGCAAGAGACTGGATAAGAGTGGGATAAGGGCAGGAAGAAGGTTTCATTTCTTGATACTTCAAGAACTTTCAAGAAACTTTTAATTTATTACTGATGGATCCGTATTGCTTATGTGTGGGTATACCAGTCAATATCACTCAACATGTCTCTATATTATGTATGTAGATAATGTAGAGTAAAACTTCGCGATTAGAAGCAAATATAAGTAGGTATTAGGTATGTCTGCATTTGATAAAACTAGATTATCTAAAAATGTATTATTCACCACGTTATCTGCCCGATTATGGTTGCATAGTTTAATTTATTTATATTATTTAAATAATAGAGCTATTTGTAGGAAAACATGAGGTATATTAGTATGTGGGGTTTTTGTGCTATGCCCTTAGTTTGTTGTACTGGTTATTAACAAACAAGAGATTGGCGGTTCAATTACCGTGATTAGATAAAGCAATTAAAACACTAGGCCTACCACAAGCTCTGTCTGGCTCTGTCTCTGGCTCTGGATTGGTGTATGTGTGAGTGTTGACTAAATCCTACGTCAAAACGTCACACATACAGTATAATACACAGGTGCGCACTCACACAGACTTAAAACCAGAGCAGAGACTGAGCCAGACAGAGCTTGGGGTAGGCCTAGTTCTTCGTTACACTCACTGCTCAAAGTACTCAATGTTCAGTTATCTAAGTACTTACATTATCTTCTAGTATCTAATCAAACCTAAACTATAAAATTGTAATCGCATATATTATGCTTAATGCTCAGGTTAGATTTCACCAAGCTCTGTTAATTTAACAAAGGATTAATAGGCCGTTAAACATAATCTTTGGTGTCAAATATTATGAGCATTGATTGAGTATTAACGGCCTGCTCTTGTTAGTAACACTAACATAGCATGGTGAAATATAACCTTAGCCTTCCTATCACACATATAAAAACTAATATGTAAATACAAAATTTGTGATGTTATAGAATGCCTAATGGCTCAATATCGCACTAATTTCTGGGCTGGACCGATTTTGATGAAATATTCAGCATGTAGCTTTTTTTATTCCTTTATTCTTTATTGTATATGTACACAGAAAAATTATATTTAGAAAACTTAAAATGAAGGCGAGCTTTACCCTAAAAAAAGTTATCAAGTTATTACTTTTTAGTTACAGCAAACCTGAGCATAGAAGGTGTGAAATAAGAGGTGGGTGGGAATTAGCTTGTTACCTAGATTATTTTTATTATAGCTTTGGTTTCTTATTATCCCGAAAAAAGTAGCAGGAAAGGGAAAAAAATCCCAACCCAGGCACACGGGCAATGCGGCAGTAGTAGAATACGTACAGTTCCTTCAATGACGTCATAATATCTTGATATTAGCTGTATGATGGTAGACTTCCCGCAGCCAGAGTGCCCGACCAGAGCGGCAGATTGACCTCGCTTAACTGATATGCTGACACCTCTTAGCACCTACAAAAAATAAATAAAACGTAATTAAAAAATACTGCACATGGGGTAATAATTTTTTTATACATATAAGCTTGCGTTTGACCGTAATCTCACATATAAGCATATACTTATGCAATTAATACCCACCCCAAAAAACGTAATGTACGATAAGAATACTAGGTAAGCTGTGCAATTCCTGCAACACGCTTTGTTTGGGTGACCGCTAAATCCACGTTCGATTTTCAAAAATTTAAAACTCGCATTGAATTCAGCGATCGCCTATCACCATCATGCCTGTCGCACCAATAAAAATCCTTAGACCAATCATATAACTTGACCAACTACATACTTAAGCAAGTAAGTATAGTATTATAGATTAAATGGACGTGTTGATGTTATCGGATTGGGATTTTATTAATTGTTGTCTACCGTGATCACGATGTGGTGTCATTATCATGACATCTCTCGTGTTTGTTTTGTAATTTTTACTAAAGTAGAGATTTATTTAGCAGGGTAAGGTATGTAACCCGCCTAATAAGCTGATACAACTTTATAATAATTTTTCCGTGAGAATTATTCGTTATCTAAAAACGAGCCATATCGTCTTTGTAAAACTGGCCTAATACAGGTTTCTAGAGTTCCTTGTAACCTTTATATTTCAATTGTAATTTATTTAATTTAATATAGGTGCCGTGCCTTAGCGAGATCGGATGTGATAAACGCAGCAAATAGACACCCTTGATCAATCGAATAGGTGGGTTATTCTCAAGTCCCAATGTAACACAAAACTTACAGGTACATCAGGTCGTGACGGATAGTGAAACTCGACGTCCTTCAGTTCAATATTGCCATCAATAGAAGGTGGTGTCACTCCCTTGTTCAGCAGAGGATTGATTTTGGGCACGTTGTCTATGAGGTGGAAGATCTGGGCACCAGCACCGCGTGCCACGCCAAATACCTCCATTAGGGTTGAGGATATACCGAAATTGGCAGATGCTGTCATCACTCCGAAAAATACCTAAAATATAATTTTGGTATCATTCCTTTGGCTTGTCATATTTTGGAAGAAAACCTTGTATTTCCTCTTTCGAAATAACTTGTATTTTATAGGTGCAAGTTAGCCAAGTCTGTGACTTATTGGGTGAAGTATTGAAGTAATTATAGAAGTAGTAATTATATAAATATATATTGTGGACAATCCACACAACACTATCTGCTAGCAGAGCTTGTAGTAAAGGAACCACATAGCTGATATAATACTGTTATATGTGCATATATTTTTGTAAATACATATTTAATTAGAATACAATAGGTATAACACCGTGATAGAAAACAAACATCTGCGTTCACCACACAAATATTTGTGCTAGGCGAGGATTGAACCCACGACCTACAGCGCAGAAGGTAGAGCTACTCCTAACTGAGCTGAGAGGCCAGTCAATTGAAGGTACTTACAGCAATCATGGTGGATACGTCGTAGTTTTCTGGTTCATCAACCATGAGCTTGTAACCAAAGAACATAGAAAGGCCGTAAGCACTGAAAATGCAGAAAAATAGTACACCCATCGCCAGAGCGGTGAAGACACCTGAAATCAAAGACATTTCATTTTAGTAATTTTTGATTTTTAAGTGTTTTATAGCGAAATACAAACTGGTGGTTAAAAAAACAGTAAAAAAAATAGTCACTCAATAATATATTAGAAAATATTGCGCGTGAGTTTTTTATTGTGAAACTTTCCATACAAAAGATAAAAACGCGCACAAATTGTTTCTGTTTTTATAATTACTATTACTTTTATTTATATACCTAAATAACATGTAATAAATTTACCTTTCAACGTGTTAATCTTTCTCGCTTCCTTCAAAAACACCTGGTATCTATCTATCTCTTTCTCTTGTCCACTGAACGCGTACACGGTGCGGATAGCGGATATTACCTCCTCTGCGATCGACCCTGCTTTTCCGGATACTATGGACTCTTTCTTAGATAATCTTGAGGCTACCTATGTGAAAGATAATTATTTATCTTGATTTTTGCACCATCATTTACTATAAAGTGGCGTAGAGGACACTACACGAGTGACTTTTTGGTACTGTCAGCCACAAAAAGTAAATGATAATCATATCAGACACAGTTTTCAATGGGTTAATAAATTAAACTAATCAGAAGTAAAACTCATAGTTTAGAGGTAACATAAAAATTTTAACTGAGCCGATGACGTGAGCCAAAATTTAACGATTTCAAAAATATTAAAAAATAAAGGTAAAATCTGATATTAATAGAGCGAGATGTCTGATAGTGCATCAATGATGAGAATAAACTATGGTACAGTGGTAGGCAACAAATATTGCACATCGGCTAATTTCGGCTTCATAGAGCATACCGTGCGTCAGAAAGAGATAGCGCTCTACGAAAGCAGAAAAGCCGATGTGCATACGTATTGCCTACATCCGTACCATTCCTACCGTACCGTTCCAGGGCAGTTAGAATGTTGCTCGTAATTTTATGTTCTTCTCTGGATTTTTGAAATTTCAAATTGATTCTCAGTAAAAAAAATCGGTTGTCTGTAAAGTCGGTTTACTGACTATAGTTGACGTGACAACGTCATACAGCTGTCCACGCGGACGCATCGCTCACTCAAGTAGGAGTGAGACAGATGTCGAACGCTGCCGAACGCGGAGGCCGATTGTGCCTCTTTGTCGGTCGTTCCGCGCTCTAGCTTGCACTTCAAGTATGGAACGCCTCAGAGTGAGGTAACGCCGCATGAGTTATGTTTTTTCGTGCGTGCGGCCGGTTCCATCGAATTATAAGACGTTGTCACGTCAAAAACTTGTATTAAGTATTGCAATCACTTACAATCCCTGAGATCCCGACCAAAGCCAGGGTGATAGGGAAAGACACTAAACAGAGTAGCGCCAACTTCCATCCCTTCACCAGCGCCATGATGAGCGAACTCAAGAATGCTGATTGGTAGAATATGAAGATCACTAATTTCTCGCCGATACCGTCTTCTAATTTGATTACATCACTGTAAGAAAAATAACATGAAAACAAACTTTGTCATTTGTCAGGTTGGTAGATACTCTTTGGTGTGAAGCCCAAAGTAGAATGAGAGACCCAATGCAACGCACCGGCAGAGGCTGGACGAAAACGGTCCATGCAAACTACAGCAAAATCTAGATTAGATTTGCAGTTAAATGCTACTATAGGTTGGGTTTCTACTCCCAATTTGTACAGCTGAGTCAAACGCAACTTCAGATTATAGCGCTAAGCGTTATATACTAACCTGTTTATTTTCGAAGCGATATCTGCATTCTTTTTAAGGTCGAAATAGGCAAAGTCTTGGTTCAGAGAAGCTTTTAAGTATTGCTGTCGTATTTTGAAAGCCTGAAACAAACATCTTATTTTTTTATTGTTTGTGAATTCAGGGGCATTTCGCAAAGAAAGATGATAGATACTAAAAAGTTTATTGCATATAATTTTTTTAATTCCTTGCGGTCACTAACCTGATTATAAGCAGCCATGTTCATTAAAACAGTTGACACATACGACAGTAGAACAATAGATACTCCAATTGCAACATTGTATATTGCAAATATGAACAAATCGTTCAGGAACTTATCACGATCAGGTGCTCCCATGGCTATTGAAATACCATAATCGACCATGGCTTCCAATAAATAGGCCAATAAAAGTGTGTTTAGTGGCTGTGATATTGCACTTATCATTGAAAATATGATCGCAATTGATATATAAACTTTGTCCTTTGTGGAGGCGAATCGGAACTGTAATTTAAAAATACATATGTTGTTTTAAAGTGATAGATAGATGTGGTCACTGCTTCCTATCTTGGTCCAGCGAGAAGGCAACACCGCAGGTCAAAAAGACATGACCAGTAGGCCCCTATCACATGCTCTGTGAGTTTTAAGTCTATGTGAGAGGTCACCAGTGTATTATACCGTGTGTGTGACGTTTTGACGTAGGATTTATTTAGTAAACACTCACACAGACTCAAAACCAGAGACAGAGCCAGACAGAGCTTGTGGTAGGCCTACTGATCCAGCTAGAAGGCAAAACCGCAGGCCAAGAAGAGATGACCGGATGAGCTTGATATTCCTGACGGTTTTGGGCAATCATAGCCCAGGATCGCGAGTAATCGCAATGTGTGGAAGGAACGGAGGCCTTTTCTCATCAGTATTTAATAATTAAAAAAACTGTATATTTCATCAAACTTCGAAATAGACATTGTGTGTGAACTTAAATAGCTTTATGTCTCCATTTTTATCACGACATTTAAACCTATAATGTAAATTAATAGTTATATACATCATCATTTCAATAAGAGGTACTCATAAGATAAATAAAACTGTTGTAAAGTTAACTTACTAGTGTGATAAAGCTAATACTTGGGATCTCATCATTTTCTAGTTCTTCTTCTGAGCCACTGAAATAAATATCATCTCTACATTATACAAGCCTTAATTACTCCAGGTAATGATAATTTATTACGGACTTAGTTAAATTTCTATGATTGTTTGTACAACTTGCTTAGAACAAGCCTCAGCTTAGGAACGTGCTCTATGAGGCACTACCAGGAATTTTAACTCGAATGGACAAAATGCTGGTGATCGTCTGACGATTCTTACAGCGCTACCGGACAATGGTGAGCTCAACCGGTAAAGTTGGCACTACCAGGCTAGGTGCTAAGCCTGTTAAGTGCCTGTATTTTTATCGGCACCCACACCCTTCAAACAGCAACATAGCAACGCTGCTTGGTGCAGCAGATTAGGGCCAAATTTTTACATTTTATAGATAAATTTATCCGTCCAATAAAAAAATATGCACTTTTTTAAGGCTTGTCAAAAACAAGGACTTACTTTTTTTATTCTACAAAGCGTTACTGTAAAGATGGAAAAATCAGCCCTATAATAAAGATTAAATAAAAAATAAAATAAAAATTTCAGAAAATATAATAAAATTAACTTATAGGTAATATAGTAACTATAATAAAAACAAATATCAATATGGCTTTTCTTAAATTCCAATAACTCCTTTACTTCCTCTTCTGGCAGAGAGGGTTCTTGATGGACTTTGGAACCCTCAACAGTCATCAACTACCTATAGTATGAAATGGAACGAACCTTTCAGAAGTTTTCTTTTTCGAATCTCCATTAACAACAACATCGTTGATATTGTATTTGTTTTTTGTCCCTCGGAATGGCGGGTTCCACTCCGCATCTCCAGAGCCCTTCATTTCAAACCAAACAAATCACCTCTAAATGAATGAAACTATTTCACAACCACTGAAACATTGAAGTGGGATCGATGCGATTGATATTGTGACTGAAGCATTATATCAGATACAGTGTCGTTATCTTTATCATAGAGATAAAGAAATTAGCAGAGTAGAAGCAATCGATTGGCGCTACGTTTTCGCTCATTAGGTTATGTTCTCCGCGCGACTACAGTCGCCGCTTGATACACAGAACATACGTGGAGAGATATTTTTAGAATTCTAACGTAAGGAGAACATTTTTTTGATTGCACAACAGGGACTGATAATTTGTAATCATGTTTTCGGTCTTAAATATTATCTTTAGTAATATTGTGACGCATATTCATAAAATATGTCGGTCACATTTTTATCAGTTATCAGAAAAATAAAATTGCTAATACAAATTCACACTGACATCACACGTGAATGTAGAGTGAACTATGGGATATTTATTAGTCAGTTGAAGGTAAGTATTTATAAACCTAAAAGTACTTAAGGGCCTACATGAGGTGAAACCGAAAATGTAAAGTAGCATTTTTTTTCGTTGTATGGACGAATCCATTTATTTTTTTTGTAAAATATTACAATTAAATGGTGTAAAAAAATTATGATTAGGCTAGAAATTCTCCTCAACTCACAGGGTTCGATAAAATTGAACGCAAAGTTTGCCAAAAACTCTCAATTTTTTTTGGATTTGAAATGGTTTTTTTCCGTTGCTGTTAGAGCCATTGCAATGAAAGTTTTGTTCCCGTTTACCTTAATAAATACGTAAAAACCTGATGTTATTGCATTTTTCTTAGTTGCCGTAGTTTTTATAAAAAAATAAAATTTTCAAAAATATAAATAGATAGGTTTCTGTACTTACTTCTCAGTACAGCCCGAGCGGCCAAGAAGGTTGGACCTATGTCAAATTTCGTGACATGACATTTCATCTCTGACTACGTAAAATATACCCTAGATTAAATCATAGCTACTACTGGTACTATAAATTTGCCACAGTGTAACATAAAACAAACTGTCACAGTATAACGAAATGACATAAAACCATCTTCATCGTACATTATGATCGATAACCTGTATTCACATCATCATCAGCCTGTAGAAGTATATATTTTATGTAGCATATAACTTATCAAGTACATTCTAGGGCACGTTCCTATCGTGCGTGACCAGCGAAGCGCAATGCTTTTGTTAAATACCTCCATTTTTGTAGTTGCATAAGTAGCTATCTTCCTATCTACCCAGTGCTTTCCGTCATCATCATCAGTAAGTAGAAGTCCACTGCTAGATATAGACCTCCTTTATACATTTCCATGAAAAAACAATTTGCCGATTTCCCACGATCTTTAGAATGTCATCGGTCCATTAGGTGGAGGGGCGCTCTGGTTGCTTAGCACCGGTTATATTGTCGTAGCGACCCGCTTTTTGATTCTAAAGGCGTGTGTTCAAACCCCGTCATGCACAAATTAGTTTATCTGCCAAAAAACCTATGTGCAATATGTCAGTACACTCTAACGGTGAAGGAAAACAATAAATGAAACCAACGTGAAGTAGCAAAACTTTTGAGGCACATTCATAATCCACCACACCAGCTTTAATTTTCTATTGACATGACAAGAAGAAGACTCAAAAACTAGTAGCCGATTTTAGGCCTTTATAAAAATAGTGTCGATTTTGCAAAGAGTTTGGGAGCCCATTACAATGAAAAGGAAGTATATATATATATATATATATTATGGACAATCTACACTACACTATCTAGCCCTAAACTAAGCAGAGTTAGTATTATGGGAACCAGATAGCTGATGTAATACTTAAATACATTTTGTTTGTAAATACATAGGTACTTGGAAAACAATATAACATCCAGATGGAGAACAAATATCTATGATCACCACACAAATATTTGTTCTCGGTGGGGATCGAACCCACGACCTATGGCGCAGAAGGCAGAGCTACTAATAAATGAGCTGAGAGCCCAGTCATAACAATAATATCATGGGTTTTGAGTATTTTTGATTGCCGTCTTTTAAATCTGGAGGTGCCTGTAATGTCCCGAATTCTGGAACTTTCTGTCAAAGGCTTCATGCACGGTGCGCTCAAATACCCAAATACCAAAATACATGTGCCTATTTCTATACACGCAGCAAGGAGTTTCCCAAGATTTTGCGTTTGACAGAACTTTGAAGAGTCAGTTGGGGTTGTCGAAACTCTTTGGTATACCTAATATTTTTAAATGCCGATAAAATACAATAATATACGAGTAAGTCGAATAGACAGTGTTATTTCACAATGCTTCACTGATCTCCACCGCAATGAGCACCGAAGGCCTAAATGAGTGCAAAGCTTAAAGCCACCCATAAATAATTTCCATTTCAATTCATTTATGAATTGAAATGAAAATTATCTATGCATGTAATGTATTGTATTATGTATATCAGTTATCTAGCACCCATAACACAAGCTTTGCTTAGCTTGGGGCTAGATAATGTTGTGTGAATTGTCCAGCATTATTATTATTATTATTATTATTATTTATTTCCATAGGCATGAATTCTATGCACTAAGTTATACTTACTAGATTTACATACAGATCTGGAAGTATAACCTTTTAGATAAAAGAAAAATTTACTAAATTGGATCATAAAATTAAATGACGAAGGTATGCAGTAACAAACAATAAAACAAAACGGCTTAGCCGATTTTGATGAAATATTACTTTTCAGAAAAAAAAAGATTAAAAGGGAGAAGACGAAAGAGAAGAAAAAAGATAAGAATATTATTGTACAAAAAAAATTGCCCCCCTTGCCCCCCAGGACCCCCCCTTTTGTGAGTGCTACCGGATGCCGCCGAGATAGGGGGTTTTCGATTAGGGTTTCGTATAGAGGGTTTCTTCCTGAATTGAAAAAACAAAAAAAACACCCCCCTCTTGCCCCTTTTTTCACCCCCCCCTTTCGTATCTTCCAAGCGGAGTGACTTGCAAGACTTTTTTTTTGGGTCATGTAGGGAAGGTGAGATTATTTTGAAAGCAAAATAAATTTTGCCCCCCTCCCCCCTCTAGACCCCTTTATTATTTTTGACCCTTTTTTTCGAGTGGAGCATTGCGGCGAGCGAATGGGGAACAGTGCGGCGAGCAAAGCGAGCCGTGCTGTGACCCCCCCCCCCCCTAAGCCCCTCAGAACCCCCTCCTCCTGAACCCGGGGGGAGCGTCGCGGCGAGCGAAGCGAGCCGTGCTGTGACCCCCCCCTCAAGCCCCCAGAACCCCCTCCTCCTGAACCCGGGGGGAACGTTGCGGCGAGCGAAGCGAGCCGCCACGCGACCACGCCCACCCTACTGAAATTTAGAACCCCCTCCTACTGAAATTTAGGGTGTCTTAGGGGTGTGAAAAAATGTTCACTAGACTGAGTTCAAAATTCAAAATGGCGGCTGTGCCACTTCCGGTTTTGCAAAAATCGTCCGATTAAGGTCGTTCAAACGGTTCATTCGACTGAGGACTATGATTGGAGATTGAATTTTAGGTTTTTTAAGGTGTTTGATTGGATCTTCACTTGGTTTAGGGTTCCGCCCCTGTGGGAACGCATTGAGGACGCGAGCTGCTTGCAGCTCGCGATGCACGCGACCCGGTAGTCAACGTTTGGGTTCCTTCCAGCGGTTTCGACCCGTTAAGGGTTTTGGCTTGACGTACAATTTAGGGTTCCGTATAAGGTTTTGATTGGGGTTTTACTACATTGAGCAATTTGATTAAGTGTTCGACTTTTAGGGTTCCTTAGGACTTTGATTGGAGTTTCAACTACACTTAGGAGCTTGATAATGTTAACATTTTTAGGGTTCCTTAGGACTTTGATTGGGGTTTTACAACATTGAGGAACTTGATAAAATAAACAACTTTTAGGGTTCCTTAGGCCTTTAATTGGAATTTTACTTCACTTAGGACCTTGATTATGTAAACAATTTTAGGGTTCTTTAGGACTTTGATTGGGGTTTTACTACACTGAGGAACTTGATTCACTGATCGACTTTTAGGGTTACTTAGGACTAGGGTTACCATATGACAGGCGTTTGCCGCATTTGACAGGCATTTTAAGATTTAGACAGGCGTGCGGCCGGCATTGGTCTGAAACAGGCATTTTTAAATTTCGCGAAATTGGAAAAATGGATAAAAAATATCTTCCTTCCAGTTGATGATTTTACAAAAAGAAATGAAAAGTTTCTCAAGTTCTGGTTTAGCTTCATCTGTAGAATTTATCTCTAAGCTTAATATCAGTGTTGACGACGTGAAACTGTTTGACGAATACGAAGTTCTAAAACAATATTGTAGAAGTTCAGATAACATATTTTTTACTGAAGGCTTAACTGTGCAATGTGAAAGTGGTGCAATTTTCTCGAAAGTAGGGAAGTGAATGGTGACATTACAGAATTTGTGAAAATTTGCCAGTTTGTGTTCTCTATTTTGGCACACAATGCGAACGTTGAACGTATGTTTTCTCTCGTCAACGCCCAGTGGAGTAAAGAAAGAAATCGGCTGACAATTGAATCAGTAAAAGCAATATTGATTACTCAGGAAAATTACACAACTGTATCTTGTGAAGATTTTTACGTTTATGTATTAGAAAAGAACTATTAAAAAAAATTATTTCCTCTGACAAATATCAGTAATAAATATCCTTTTGCATTATTATCTGTTGGCTTTTACTTATTACCTACAGCGTTTTGCTTTAGACAGGCATTTTCTGAAAAATCAGGCATTTTAGGTACCATAGACAGGCATCTCTCTATAAACATATGGTAACCCTACTTAGGACTTTCTTTACTACTTTTTGGGGTTTTACAAGTGCAAGTGTAATGTAAAACTGGGAGTAGCACACCGACACGCGAGCTGCTTGCAGCTCGCGCACACGAAAAAACTAGTTAAGGGGCTGACGTATGGAAAATTTTCATACAAACGGAATACCAAAATGATTTCTAATTTAGACAGATTTACACTATATTATTGTAATAATTGTATTTGCATAGTATTTATCTAGGTTCCTCAACAGTTTTTATTTCAAATTACTTACCTAAAATGAAATAAACACCAATCGCATTTTGCACATTTTTATGCTAAGCTTATCAAGTTTTCTACCTATTGGTTTCATACTAAAAACAACAATATCTTACGTGTTTTTTGTTAAGGAACCTAGTTTATATTGTCTAGTTACAGAATAACAATACTATGTAAAGAATACAAAAAGTTTTCAGTCATCATTTTTGGTATTACGGAACACGATCAAATTCATGGCATTTTCGAACGGCTACTATTGCTATCGCGCACGCACGGTGCGGGTGGCGGGGTGCAGGGGGAGGAAACGCTTGAAGCACACGGGACACTTCGGTTGTGTGTGTGAATCGCTCGGACTTCGGACTAGTTAAATACCTACACTGGCATAAAACATAATGCTTAGATATTTGATAATTGTTAGTTTAGGAAGGGTACTAAGTGAAGATGGGAAATACTAAGTACCTAGGTAGGTTGTAGGTTGGGTAAACGAAATTAAGGTGCAGCACTAGGTCAAAAAGTCTGCCGAAATTTCGAAAAAAGCCAACATTTCGACTAAAACAAATTATGAACCATTAATTTCTATACAGGGTGGAATTTTGTAATGCCACCTGGAGGGAAAGTACTCTTAATACTGCAGATAGAAAATTTTACTCAAAGGAAACATTCCTTTATTTTTGGATAGAAAGCAATTTCTAAAATTAAAAATAAAATAATTTTTAAATTAATTTTTTTTTTTGAAAGGAATAAATTTATTCTTTTAAAGAAATGAATTCGTTAAAAGAATAAATTTGTGTATCCAAGAGAATGGAGCCCATTTCAAGCAACTAATTTCAAGTAACTAGTTAGTTATCCATTTTTTGTAAATAATTAAATTAATTTAAGATTTCCTGGTTTTTCTTTCATTTAATTTATCATGTTTGTTAGAGAGATTTCATCCTTATAATTGACTAACGATCGATGCAATAAAAGTACAAGGTATAATTTTTCTGATTTTAGCCGGTTCAATTCCCGGGTGTGAGAGAATTTTCGAAAAACTTTGAATGCAGTTTGCTTTCTATTCAAAAATAAAGGAATGTTTCCTGTGAGTAAAATTTTCTATCTGGAGTATTAAGAGTACTTTCCCTCCAGGTG
Source organism: Thera britannica (assembly GCA_939531255.2). Classification (NCBI taxonomy): domain Eukaryota; kingdom Metazoa; phylum Arthropoda; class Insecta; order Lepidoptera; family Geometridae; genus Thera; species Thera britannica. Next base: position 7,054,602 of record OW618048.2, read on the forward strand.
GCATTACAAAATTCCACCCTGTATATGAAGTATTGATAAAAGGTCTAAGAAAAATTACAACAAATTTTTTTTTTTCTTTATTTATTTGTAGTTCAAACAAAGCAGCCAAGTGCGAGTCGGACTCGCCCATGAAGGGTTCCGTAGCATCAATTAACATAATATAAAGGTTTTTGTAGTTCGTCGAAAGGTAAATTGCGGTTTACGATTTATGACGTATAAAAAAAAACTACTGACTTGATCTCGTTCAAACTAAATATCGTTGGAAGTTTACATAGTAATGTACAACATATATTTTTTTTGGATTTATCATTCTCTTATTTTAGAAGTTAGAGGGGGGGGGACCTACTTTTTTCTACTTTGGAAGTGTCTCTCGCGCAAACTATTCAGTTTAGAAAAAAACGATATTAGAAACCTCAACATCATTTTTGAAGACCTATCCATAGATACCCCACACGTATGGGTTTGATGAAAAAAAAATTTTTGAGTTTCAGTTTCAAGTATGGGGACCCCCAAATTTATAGTTTTAGAAAAAAACGATATTAGAAACCTCAACATAATTTTTAAAGACCTATCCATAGATACCCCACACATATGTGTGGGGTATCTATGGATAAAAATTTTTTTTCATCAAACCCATATGGGTTTGATGAAAAAAAATTTTTTGAGTTTCAGTTTCAAGTATGGGGACCCCCAAAATTTATAGATTTTTTTCTATTTTTGTGTAAAAACCTTAATGCGGTTCACAGAATACATCTACTCACCAAGTTTCATCAGTCTAGCTTTTATGGTTTCGAAGAAAAATGGCTGTGACACGGCCGGACAGACAGACAGACAGACAGACAGACAGACAGACAGACAGACATGACGAATCTATAAGGGTTCCGTTTTTGCCATTTGGCTACGGAACCCTAAAAACTGCTACCACTCAACGTCCGGTGGAAATATTGATAAAAGGACTGAGAAATACTTGAACAAAATAGTTTTTTTTTTATATAACTGGAGCTCAATAAACAGAGTACCGCTCAACGTCTGGTGGAAATATTGATAAAAAGACTTGGAAAAATTTCAGCAAAATATTTTTTTTCTTTATTTATCTGGATCTCAAAAAACCGACTACCGCTCAACGTCAGGTGGAAAGATTGATGAAAGGACTAAGAAAAATTGGCACAAAATATTTTTAGTCTTTATTTATCTGGGGCTTAAAAAAACTGCTTTCTTTATTTATCTGAATCTCAAACAACCGACTACCGCTCAACGTCAGGTTATAATATTGAAAAAAGGACTAAGAAAAATGGCTACAAAATATTTTTATTCTTTATTTATCTGGGGCTTAAAAAAACTGATACCACTCAACGTCAGGTAGAAATATTGATAAAAAGACTTGTAAAAATTTGAACAACATATTTCTGTTTTATTTTTCTGGAGCTCAAGAAATAAACTACAGCTCAACGTCAGGTGGAAATATTGATAAAACGACTAAGAAATTAAAAAAAAAACTTTATTTATTTTGAGCTCAAAAAACTGCTACCACTCAACGTCCGGTGGAAATATTGATAAAAAGACTGAGAAATACTTTAACAAAATAGTTTTTCTTTATATAACTGGAGCTCAATAAACAGAGTACTGCTCAACGTCTGGTGGAAATATTGATAAAAAGACTTGGAAAAATTTCTGTAACGTTCACTAGAAGTTGCTTCATGCAATCAAAATTGAGTTCTTTATAGTAATTGTGATAAGACATAAATAATTTTTTTTTCAGTTTGTTTATAATCATTATATAAGTATCCACCTATAGTAGGTTAGCTTGGTACACTTTTTTCGCGAGTTTTGTGCGAAAGCCGAGGTCCATGTAATTGTAGGTCGATGTTCGCAATCGTTGGTTTTGCGAATGTAAATAAGCAGAATAAAAGCAACCTAATTGCTCAACGAATAAAGTATATTTTTAAATGCAGTCACATTATTAGACTTTCTGTAATTTGGTAAGTGAGCCGCTTTGCGTGTTTTTTATTGCTGTGTGTGTGTGATCGATGAGGTCTGGCGAACCACACCCCACCTGATGTTGAGCGGACCTCCACCCATGATCTTCAACTGTAACGTCATGACTGGTTTTGAACCCACGCCCCCCAACCGCTAGGCCGATGAGGTCTGGCGAACCACACCCCACCTGACGTAGAGCGGATACCCACCCATCATCTATTACTGTAACGTTATCACTGATTTTGAACCCGCACCCTCCAACCACTAGGCCAATGAGGTCAAGCAAACCACACCACACCTGATGTTGAGCGGACTCCCACCCATCATCCTCTACTGGAATGTCATCAACCACAACTCCATCGCTCCGCGCCGGGGTCAATGGCTCTCTCAACTCAACTCGGAGTCAATGGTTCTCTTTACTCTTCTTCAATTTGGTCCAGAACCCGCACAAACCCTACCTGATGAATAAACTCACTCGTATCATGTTAGAGAATTTCCTGGTGTCTTTTCTAAGTGCGTAAATAGCTACTCTGAAGGTTCTTTATCGGTTCAGGAATGTTGTTTTTTTTTTCACTTTATTCTTGCATTCAGAGCATGACCAATCCTTGCTTATTGAATACTAGAAAAGCGAAACAAGCAAGCAATAAGCTTAGAGGGTTAGTCAGGTAATGCAGCCACAAAAAATAAAAACATAAAATTGTAGGGTGCAAAAAGTCAACTCTCTTTGACCAGATTTGAACTCCCGCCCACCTCGTCCTCTCAGTGTGAATCCGCACGCCCTAGCCACTAGCCTATCTGACGCTTAGTAACGTTGACGAAATTAGGCAATGCATAAAAATCGTTAGCAGTGGCTGACGCACACGCACAAGCGCGGCACTATGGTTGGATTCACGTATAGAAGTAGCGCGTCACACGAGCGCCTGTGTGTGTATACTACTATTATATATTCCGTGGCGCCCGCATCAAATGAATAGAGATAGCTATATTCGGAGCAGTTTTTGCTCACGCCTCGAATTGAAGTTGCGAGCTGTGTACGTCGGCCCGTTAATATTTAGGCATCCGATTTAGGCGTCGCCTAGGTTTAGTGAAAACGGGTGTTAGTAACGTTGACGAAATTAGGCAATGCATAAAAATCGTTATCAGTGGCTGACGCACACGCACAAGCGCGGCACTATGGTTGGATTCACGTATAGAAGTAGCGCGTCACACGAGCGCCTGTGTGTGTATACTACTATTATATATTCCGTGGCGCCCGCATCAAATGAATAGAGATAGCTATATTCGGAGCAATTTTTGCCCGCGCCTCGAATTGAAGTTGCGAGCTGCGTCCGTCACCCTCTTAATATCTAACTTTAAACATTACGGTATTCTAAATCGCTCCATTGACTTATTACAATCGTACTTGACTGATAGAATCCTTAAAGTTGATGTGGGCGGTGAGAGATCTTTTGGGTCAGTTATTGACATAGGGGTGCCACAAGGTTCGATATTAGGTCCTTTCTTGTTTCTAGTGTACGTCAATGACCTTCCTTTTTTGGTTAAAAAACTATGTGAAACAGTACTATTTGCTGACGATACCTCATTAATTTTTAAAGTCGATAGATAGAAGGCTAATTACGATGACGTTAACGCATCTCTGTCGTAAATACTTAACTGGTTTAATAATCTTTTACTTAATGTTAAGAAAACTCATAAGTTTTATGAAAAAATATTTTTTGAGTGTCAGTTCTAAGTATAAAAATCATAATGCGGTTTACAGAATAAATCTATTTACCAAGTTTCATCAGTACATATAGCTTTTACAGTTTTGTAAGTACCATACTTCAAGCAAATAAATTATTTCTTTTCATTTCATTTCATTTTTTTGAAAAAAAGTGACTGTGACATACGGATGGACAGACAGACAGACATGACGAATTTATAAGGGTTCCGTTTTTTACCTTTAAAAAATACAAGTGTTCATTCACCGACTACCGACATTTATGAACTTGCAACTCACTCTGGTTTTGCATAATATGAGGAAAATCTCTCTTGGTGGAAGGTTTCTTTTATTAAATCTGGGGCTATTTGCTTGTTATACTATATAAATTAGACTACTACTACTACACTACTATATAAGTTAGATTTAAAATGTAGCGTTCGTGGTAGTTTAAAAAATACCGCACAGCTTGCCATTGTTATCACCAATCCTGGATGAAAAATATGCAATGGAAACTCTGCGACGGGAATCAGCTAACATAACAATTGGGTTATATTTATTTACTGAATATCTGTCTGTGTTTTTGTCTAACGAAGCGTATTCTAGTCAACACATTGTAATGTCGTGACAAATGTCAGACCCAAGCACAGAATAAGTAATAGTTGGTATCAAATACATGAATTCACAGCTCAGGTCAGGCAACGCCATCTTTATTTTAAATTTTTCCAACTTTCCGGTCGTGTTTTGTTTTTAGACCAGCGTATAGCGGAGGCTTAATACAATCGGAAATGTAATGCTTGTGAGACATAAAAATACATAAGTATTTATATGATGATATCATATTAAAAATGTATGTGCACTTTGCCAGTACAGTACTCTCAAACGGTAAGCAAAACATCGTGAGGAAACCGGCATGTCTTAGAGCCTAAAAAGTTCAAAAAACATGTGCACGAAAGAAACATCTTTGTGGCGCACTTAAAATCCTTTTACCACACTGGTTCCAAAGAACCAGTGTCACGATAAAAAGAAAAAGAGATTGTGGTAATTTATATATCCATCAATATGATTAACACCAACTTATGTTTATCACCGTATATACCGATCTAACAACGCAAACTTATGGCAAAACTAGTTATTAGTAGGCAACAAATATTGCACATCGCATCGGCTAATTTCAGCTAGATAGAGCGAAGTGTGCGTCAGAAAGAGATAGCGCTCTACAAAGGCCGAAATGGCGATGTGCAATATTTATTGCCAGCAACCGTACATACTTTATACCAATACTCTGTTAAATTTACCTGCATAATGAGGCAATAAATATTCTGAATACTGAATTTTACCAATTGAGTTGTGAGGTCAGTTACCTGCCAAAAAAGCTACGTATCCATCGTTCATCCCAATTCTGACTATCAGTCCTACAATTTACAACGTCATCCTAATTTCTAAGCCATGAGCAGCGCAGGACATTCATTATACTGATTTATGACATTTGTACAGAACCCCGTCACGGTGGGCAATGATTTTCACTCCTTTATTCCACACAAAGTGATGTTTTCTAAACAAGTCGTTGGGCGTCTGACAATGTCCCTTCCTATAATAAGCCTGTAGTTATTGTCAATTACAAAAGACTTACAATGCTACACATTATTTATAGGCGTGACTAATTTTGAAGTGACAGATCTGTTTATCAAAGCTTTCAATTGATTGAATTGTTTTGTTTTTTTAGATTATAGTTTCTGAAGTCTTTTGTTTTGATGTTTTTGAAATAATAATTATTGTAGTTTTGTTTTGAGGAGTTTTTTTATAAACTGCGGGACCCAGGTAGCTGGTAACCGATATATTATAAAAATATTATTAAGATACTTAGTTTGAATTAGGTATTATTGGGTTAATTAAACGTGCTTGAATCCACCTCGTTAAATATTGTCAGAGACTGTACAAAATGCAGCTAAAGCAGTCATCTCCATGCACCTTAAAAATTATTTTCGTGGGGACACAGATGTTTTTTCTCTGTCTGGGTGTTATATTGTATTCAAAGTATGTATTAAGAGTATTATATCTGTTATTTGGTTCTCATAGTACAAGCTTTATTTAATTCGGGACTAGATAGTGTTGTGTGGATTGTCCACAGTATTCATTATTATTTAATTCATATTTAAATTGGTAGGGGAAGTATTAGTAAGATTATCGAAAGTTGAAGCTCACCTTCTCTCTGATCAGTATTCCATTTTCAGTGATTAGTTTAATTAAAGCACAATTTTCTTCGAAGACACAGTCCCTTTCTCGTTTCACATATACAGGCGCGTGTAGTGATTTCCACATTATATTTTCACTTTTATTTTGTAAAATCACACGAAAGACGCGTTCCTTTGCAACCAATTGTTCTTCAATTGAAGCTGGCGCATCAATTTACAGCGTGCCTTGAAACCCGTGGCAGATTCATTAGATTGTAATTACGTAGTTTGTTATGAGTAGTATTGATCAAAATGAATTGAGATACGTTGCGTAGGTATACGTACTCTTTGTAAGCTTGGTAATGTAGTGCGTGATACCCAGTAGCGTAGCTAGGTAAAAAGAAACCCGGGTGCCATCAATAAACTTTGGCCCCAACTAAGTATATGTTTAAATTTTTTTTTTCCGTCGTCGCGATCTGTGTTTGTCGTACGGTTGTAGGCAATAAATATTGCACATCGGCTTTTGTTTTCGTAGAGCGCTATCTCTTTCTGACGCACACTACACTCTATGAAGCCGGAATTAGCCGATGTGCAATATTTGTTGCTTACTATACTATACTCCAGATTTGTAAGTCTGAGTCTGAGGGGCCCCAAGCTTGGGGGCCCTGGGGCACTGGCTCATCTAACCGTGTCCAGCCAGTCGCTACGCCTCTTATACCTGAGTATACCAGCAGTTCGCACCTTGATCTGCTAATTGAATTTCCACTTAACCAACCAAAACAAATATTAGACGTAATTTTTGTACGGTTATTCGTAGTGTGAAAAATGTTGTGACGTAATCAGTAGGTAGAGATACAGTTAGTGACAAAAGCATATTAACAATATCAACTATTTCGCTTTAAGACTTTGAATTGCTTAGCACTTTTTAAATTAACGCGATTCTTATACATAATTATGTGGATGAAACGGGTATTTATCGCGATCACGGCTGTTGTAGCACGGTCGATACGTCGGAAAATAAAAAAGGTAATCGTGATAAATACCCGTTTTATCCGTAACAAATCAAATCAAAAGTGTATTTATTCAGTTCAATTCCAAGAATCACTTTGAAGCGTCTTAGTAATAAATTTTAATAAACATAATTTTGAATTGCTCGTTTTTACTCTATCCACAGAGACACATAGAGACTGCGGTCGTAATGCGTTTGTTGTAGTGTTTTATGTATGCTTGTGAGTTAATGTTAATGTTATAAGTGTTTGTGTATGGGGGTTGTTGACTTAGCAAAAATATGCCAACTTCGTTTTGCTATCGTATAGTGCGATAGCGTCATCAAGGCATATCTTCGTAAAACGTTTAAAACCTTGACCAAAAGGGTGCAGCTTCTTTTGTCACTGACTGCACCTCCATGGTTCAAGTTCATCAACAAATTCGTTGAATTACTCTATGACGTAATCATTAGAGCGAGTGTGTTCAACCTCTGCCTCTAATATAAATATTGTAGACAATTCACACAACACTATCTAGCCCCAAACTAAGCAGAGCTTTCTTCTGTTTTCTTGCTGTGTAAATCTTATGCAATATTTTTTTCTTTTCTATTTTAAGGGAACTAGAAGCTTTCAATCACGCCTCGCGTTGCAATTATATCACCAGTTCAGAAAAATTTGGTCTATCGGAATAAACAACGTAATTGAGTATATCCTCATAATATCCAATCTAAAAAAAAACTAAACATTCGTAAAAGTTAAATTCTTAACAAAATCCACATCCTGTTTCCACTTCTATAATAACCGGAACCCAAAACAAGGATTGTTTTTATTAAGCTGTAAGCTTGCTGTGAGTGGAGCCACGGGTCCCCCTGGGCAACGCCGCGTGTGGCATGCCACCGTTGTGGTATTGAACTCTCTCTCTCATATCGTGTCACTGGTTCTTTTGAACCAAGTGTGGTGAAAGGATTTTAAGTGCGCTTCGAACTTTTTAGGTTCTACGATATGCCGATGTTTTTCTTTACTGTTTGAGAGCACTTACATAAATTTTTGGGCAGAAAATTTCATTGGTACACGACTGGATTTGAACCTACGACCTATTTGAATTGGTAGGCGTTACCACTACGCCAACAGCGCTCTTGGTTCGATTGGTTTTCAGCGATCTTCAACTGCAAACTATGATCAAATCTAGTACTTTGCAGCTGTCAGCTCGGATATTTGGAATTTTATTGCTCATACAACAAAAGTTGGGTACCGTAGACTTAATAGTTCACCTGGATTTTGTAGACTTAATTATTCATAAGTGACTTGAGGAGAATTAAGTACACTAGACTGTTTTCAAAGTTGACCATAAGTTTTGTACAATTTATGAGCTAGGACCAATTTTACGGACGACAATTGACCAATCAAATATTTAGCATTTGATCTAAAATTTTACAAGTTGGTCTGCTTTTTGCCTTTATAACGAGTAAATTGTATTTTATTCTGCCTGCATGGGACTAACTTTACTTAATTTTTCACACTATTTTTTATTAGAACAAACGATAAGTACTTACTCATAGTTTGTGCATACTAAAATGTTTACCAAAGTTTATCTTTACCTTGATTGGCATAATTAAATAATAATTAAATTGGTTAAATGCTTTTTTACAAATTACATTACTTACTATAAGTCTAATCAAATATTTTTTATTCTTCATTCATGTGTGTATATAGGATCCAATAATTTAAAAGCAGTGTAAGTATATTGAATACTAGCAGCCCGTCCCGGCTTTGCACGGGGTAGACAATATTGTTGTACATTATTTTGTTCTATCGCTAATAGTTTCGGCAGCGCATTCGACGAAAGACATTTTAAGACTCATTTTTCTACACCTTCGGTTACATTGTTCAAATTTTACCAAGGATCTCTAATTTTTTTCAAAATGAATTGTAGCCTATGTCAAATTGAAAGAATGTAGCATTCTATTGGTGAAAGAATTTTTTAAATCGGCTGAGTACTTTTTGAGCCTATTCATTACAAACATACAAAAATAGGTACAAATCTTTCCTCTTTATAATATTAGTATAGATAAATACTTTGGTGATTTTATTCAGAAATAACCGCATGTGTTTAATATTTTGACTCTGGCAATATCATGTTTATTTTATACGAGTACATAATACCAACCCGTATTAGGGACTACAGGTTTTTCGAGAATAAAGAACAAATCAAAGCTAAAATACCGCCAGAACAGAGACTTGCCTATACCGCTTTAATAACAAAATGTGTGTTATTAAGTAATAATAATGGAGGTACTTTGGGTATATATAATTGCAAACCAGTTTGAAGTGGGTGTGTCAGAGAAGGAGGGCAGTAACTCGCCACGCCCACATAGCCGCCCACCGCGATGGTATGTGTATGACGTCACACTTATTATATGTACCCATCTACCTATTACATAGACTACAAGTTACATAATGTAGTGGTAGGCAAAGCCCTTATTTTATTTATTTATTTACGACGCCTTTTTGTAATCCGCTTTTATAGTACGTTGCAAAGGAGTCGAACTCTCTTCCAGCGTCAAGTATTTCCAAAACTTTTAATTTTGAAATTTTTAAAACAAGAGTGAACAGGTGGAGTATGGCTAATCAATCATGTTCCCTCTTAGGCTGCAGATCGTCACTTTCTATCAGGTGTGATGGCAGCCAAATGCTTAGTATAATAAAAAAAATTATGCATATCACAAAATGTTAAAATTTAAGTTTGACGCCCACATCCTTTTTGTCCTCTATTTTTAATTTGAACTTGTTATTTTCAAATAAATAATTAAGGAAAACGTCAGTAAACCAGAATGTGCTAAAACCAAACATGGAAACCCGAATCCGGAATTTATACAACAGTCACAATATTTTTTATCAACATGGAATATAATTTGATCACATGCAGCTTAAAAAACCTAACATATTTTTCGTCAGGTATAATTAAAACAAATACACAATATCCCTTCGCACAGGATAGCTTTTTAGGGTTCCGTAGCCAAATGGCAAAAACGGAACCCTTATAGATTCGTCATGTCTGTCTGTCTGTCTGTCTGTCTGTCCGTATGTCACAGCCATTTTTCTCCGAAACCGTAAGAGCTAGACTGATGAAACTTGGCCAGTAGATGTATTCTGTGAACCGCATTAAGATTTGTACACAAAAATAGAATCTGGGGGTCCCCATACTTGATATTGAAACTCAAAAATGTTTTTTTCATCGAACCCATACGTGTGTGGTATCTATGAATAGGTCTTCAAAAATGATGTTGAGGTTTCTAATATCGTTTTTTTTTAAACTGAATAGTTTGCGCGAGAGACACTTCCAAAGTGGAAAAAAGTTGGTCCCCCCTCTAACTTCTAAAATAAGAGAATGATGAAACTAAAAAAAATATATGTTGTACATTACTATGAAAACTTTCAACGATATTTGGTTTGAACGAGATCTAGTCAGTAGTTTTTTTTTATACGTCATAAATCGTAAACCGCAATTTACCTTTCGATGAACTACAAGAACCTTTATATTATTTTAATTGATGCTACGGAACCCTTCATAGGCGAGACCAACTCGCACTTGGCTGCTTTTTTAAAATATAAATAAAACTAGCTATCGTCTAAATAGCGGTGCTACACATTGCTTTAAGCCTTAGGCCGCATCTAGCACGATGGCGATGGCGATCAGTGAGACGCTGTCAACTATCGCTGTCATATTTGATGGCAGTGTTTTGCTGATCGTCATTGCAGATCGCTTAGATGTACGCATGGTTTTAGGCATTATAGTTACCTCCATTGTTTTATATTAACGCGGGATCGTAGCTGGTGGTAAACTCCTCTTCTTATTGTGTCACTGATTCTTTTGAATCAAGTGTGGTGAAAGGATTTAAGTGCGCCTCAAAGAGGCTCCTTTCGTACACTTGACACATAAACTCCTTCCTGTTAGAAACACCACTTTTTATTTCAAAATATTATGTATGCAGTGGGAAAAAAGTAACATTGAAACCTGAGATTGAGTGAGTTCCAAACATGTAACATAGGAGGTGTTATTGGTGCATCTGCTGTTAAGCCCTGTTTTTTTTTTAAACTACTCGTAACATAAGCAACAAACATATGACCCACCACCACTTCTGACCGGACGCAGTGGCGCGTCTTGGGAGAGACCTACGTCTAGCAGTGGATTGATATAGGTTGATGATGATGATGATATGACCCACCTGATATTAGCATTACCTCGTAGTTCAAGCTAGTTGCGTTGGTAACGCTGTAAAATATCAAAGCGATAGCTACATTGATTGCCATCGGAGATCGCAACTTGTTGCCTGATGTGTGCAAGGCTTTACAGTTGAGACACATGGAAGTCCTCAAACTAACAACTTATTTTCATATTTTAGAGCAAAATTCAAATTGAAAGAAATATGAGTTACATAACAGTTTTTATTTAAAATCTGGCCTTAAATCGCCTACCACTCCACAATACACAAATGCTTAAATAAATGTGTAAATGTTCGTACGTCTTTTTTATGCAATAAACAATTTTCTAATCGAATGAAAACTGGTGCCCCTTGGGTGGTAAGTGCTGAAAAGGTGGCAAAGAAACGATCAAATTATTTGTTATCGATTTGTGTCATTGTAGGCGAAGGAAACAATGTCAATTTCCTCACTTTCAAGTGTAATGGCAGCCAAAGGATTAAAAAATGTTAAGATGTGCTGACCATCGACTATACCACCAACCGCAGTTAGTGACTAGTTACCTAAGAAAGAAAGAAAGAAAATATTTATATTGACCTCAAAAAGATAGAAATAGGCATGGTATTACTTAAAAAAATTGCACACGGTCAATTATAGTTCTCTGATGGCTCAGTATTTGTCGCACCATTTTGGTCACATAACTCGATTATATATACCATCGTAAAGAAAATATTCGTATAAACTTCTCGTATAATATAAGTTTGAAAGTCCATTACAAGAGAAAATAATGTTCAACGCTGTAATAACAAAGTTATAAAAGCAATAATAAAGTAGATTAATCGCGCACTTCGTCGGAGTAGTGCCATTGAACTGCGGAAACTAAACGTTAGTTGCCCCATAAATAAGCTACGAATAAGAAAAAAGATACATAACCAAGTAAATACAGAATACTTTAGTTGACCTTTTTAGGCTGACCATGATGATGATACCTTTCTCTATACAAGGATATTCGGTTTAATCCAAATTAGTTGTAGAAAAGCTCTCTGTGAAGGGCATGGTGGTAGTACTTCCCCGGATGACCGGGGAAGTACTACCACCATACCTTTTTCTGCCGTGAAGCAGCATTGCTGTGTTTCGGTTTGAAAGATTTGGGTGCCGGTGAAATTACTGGCGCGTGAAGCTGAACAGCTATATGCCTCTAGTTGATAGACGCAGGGCAGTGCATCGTAGGACACGTTCCTGGCGTTATAGGCGATGGTTACCTCTTAACATCAGTGGGGTCATATTTTAGTTCCATTATCTAGGTGTTATAAATAAACTGGGGATTATGTTGATCGAGTCAGTCACAAACACCAAAACCATCATATTATTTTTTTATAGCATGGGGATTGCACAGTGAGTTTGCGTGGTTTTTTTTATATCTGAAGATTGTTTGTTTACGTTATACGCCATCATTGTTTTAAAAAAAAGAAATAGCCGGCAGAATAATGTATAAGCCTGCTATAAGCTTAAAGCATTTCAAAGTTACCTTATTATCTTATTTTCGTATAACGAAATAATCTCTATCCCTCAAAAATTTAACGAGTTTTCACGAATAAAAAAATTGATTAAAAAAGTAAACACGCGTCGATATCTAGGTATTTGAATTTATTTATATGCAAGGAACCGTTGGTGGCTCCCCGCTGATGCTCGCTGCGTGTGCGCATTTGTCGGGACCACTTTTATAACCACCTAAAAACTAAAATAATTTACTACAACAAGGCGATATTTAGATATGTTTGTGACAAAATCTTTGTTTCTGTGTTTCTGTTGTTTTAACAGCATTTTTAATTTACATTATTGTATACGGTAAAACTGTTTTTATTATAGATTTTTCCGGTATTACCTTCTTTACTACATCATCAAAATAAAAAGTAAATACTTACGCCTTTGCATCATTGTAGATGATATATATTATAGCATCAGGAGCAACTGGTGATTACTCATGCTTACGGGACGCTACAATGCCTGGGATAGGATTTTAGATGGAATAGGCTTGCCCAGCACCTATACCATCCTGACGGCTCAGTTAGCCTAATCCACCGTAAAGACATGGTCAATACATGCATAGCTGACTAAACCGAGGGTTTCCTCACGATGTTTTCCTTCACCGTTTGAGAGCACTAGCATTGTGTACATAAATTTTACGATAGAAAAACTCTTTGGTACACGATTGGATTTGAAATTAGGATTGGAAGACGAGGCCGCTACGAGCAGACCACCACTGTTGCTACTACATTCTTCTACATTCGCTACAGAAGCTTTTAGTAGAAATAGTCATGAGTCAGTTAATAATGGTTTTCATGAATAAGCATGAAAAGAGACACGGCTATGACCTTGACACGCCACCGACAGGGTCGGACATAACTACGTTTTTATTGATTTTGCGATCGATGCTTTGCCTACGTTACCTTTCCGGGAAGATTATCGTGGTCTTTATGAATTAAATAAACCTAGTGAAAAACATCTCTTACTTTATAAATAGCATTCACATGAAAATACTTCATAAAGCACATCAAAACTCGCAAGTTCCTAAATCGAAGTCGAAATCGTTTCATTTTTATAATTTATCAGAAAAATGTAAAAGCATGTTTGGATTAGAGTATAAGCTTGTCGGTAGGTACTACTGACGGTGACGTCTGAAACAGTGAATTGAGCTGGAGCTATTGGTTTGTAAATAATACTTACTGATTTGATTATCTTCAGGCACAGGCACACACGCGCTACTTTAGTTTCTGGCATGGACGAAGGCACCTCGCGTTTGCGCAGCCGTTGCCACGCTACGAACATTTCCACAAAGTGCGTTATGATGACGTAAAAGAGAAATAAAACAGTTGTGGATGACAGGGCTTTATCGATGTATGACGTATGAGAAATTGTCCAATTACTTGCATCGTCCTATATCTACTATGACTTGTTATTGTCCTAGGCACAACTTACATCGAATATAATATTATTGACAAAGCATGGTAACATTACAAAATTATTGAATCCACTTAATCCCCAACTAATAAAAACTGTGTTTCAATAACCAGTGGCTTATCCCTTAATATTGACATAAAATAAAAAGAATAGTTTAAGGAAAATAACAATAATAAAAAGAGAAAAAAAAACAGTAAATTATGTAAACACTACGTTTTAGATGTTAAGGTTTAGGTAAATGTTTCTAAAGACCTATATTTAAAAACAATACTCTCCTACTTACTACATATCAACACACAGAAGGATCCAAATAGAGTCTTCATGTCTCCGTTATCCTGCCTTTTTTGTCAACAACGGAAATTACACACCCATTAAATTCACTCCTATTTTTAGCTTTTCAGAGTCATTGAATAATGACGTTCAAAGGGCAAGAGTCTATTCTTCTCTGACAGTTAAACGGACCATTTGGTGACTCCAGAATGAGAATTAACATGGTGGGTCTTTAGCGGAGTCCTGCAGGGTAAATGGCGGGGTACCGTGGACACCCGCGAGCCACAAACAATGCCTCGCTGTGTCGAGTGACGAGCGAACGCGCGACGCACCGCCATTCACTCTTTACAAATCAAACAAATTATATTTGTTGAAAAAGTGACTGCTAAATTTGGTTTGGTTACTTGGGTGGGTAGTGGTAATTTATACACGGCTGGTGTTATACAATGCCAGTTTAATACAAAGCTGTCTACTGCTTTATTTATTTGCGAAAATGCATGTGCTTATAAAAACGGTAAGTTTTTCAAATCACGTAGCACCTGCGTAGCACATGACGGCCTCTAAATTGGATAGTTTCGGTTGTATTTTTGGCATCAGGTTTTTTTAAGCTCTCCTGTTCTATGTAGAAGATGATTTTAAATTTATTCATTAATTTAAATCAACAAAGGATCATCTAATTAGTAAAACTTATAAGTCTATTGTTAGTAATTATTTAACCTATACAATATTTGGAGAGGAAATGGTGAGATGAGAAATGGGAAAAATTTGAAATGGTCGATTTGGCCGTGCAGCTTTTTTCGTGGACTCTAGAAAGTTTAAACATAATCTCTGTACCGTTTTGCCTCAGTTTTTTTACTCTTAATCGTGATCGGAAGCACGTCGCTCCAATTCGACTTAAGCGAACTTTTCATGCTTCCGTTTTATTGCTATACCAGTTAGCATGCATAATTTAGAACTGTAATAAATCATTATATCGCTACATGCACTCTTTTATTTTCTTCTAAAGTAATTCTTCGTTAGTATCGGAAACTGCACACGCGACAAAACCAACAAAGCTTCAGGAACTCTTGAAAATACAAGTACCTACTTCAGCATCGATTAGTGATTGCAAAGAATCGGAATGATCACACAAGGAGGCATTATAGACGGCTCTTGTGCGCACGTGACGTCACTTGTAGGGGACTTTACCAAGGGAGTGAGTACTTGAAACTGGAAGGCATATGGAGCGCTTTTTGAGTTTGAAAGGGGTATTGACTTTTATGCACAGATCACTGGGTCTAACGGCTTACACACCTGAGCTAATAAAAAAAAATCGCTGCTGACCTGAAATCGTGGAAGTCCCAATAACATCCTGCTCATTGCTGCCTAATGGGATAGCCCTTTCATCATACACTGTGTGCGAGTAAAGACGGTATAGGTGATGCACATTATGACATCATTACTTGGACATCAGAACATTTATTTATTTATTATTATTTGTTTTGTAAGCCAATCTCACATACGTTTTAAGTTTGTAATTACTAGCAACTATGGTTCAAGTTATCTGTATCTGTATAAAATAATATTTAATTTAATTTAATTAGTCTACACTGTAGACTCTGACAATGAGACCTATAGAGACTACAGTCTACTGTACTCTACAGTCTCTACAGCGATGGTATATTTTGTCTACGATTTACTGAAGTGAAACTTTAAAAGAGTTAACTAATATCTAGAGTAGTTCTAAATGCCAACTTATAAACGCAGTAGCTCGTGAGAAGAATTAACCGTCTTCCATTGAGCTCACTCAATACGTTCCAAGTTTAAAGTCAGGGGAAAATGAATAACATATTCTTTGATTTTGCGCAACAATGAAGAATACGCGGATAATTATACCCCTGAACAATGAATCGCGACTTGACTTCAATGCGTCGCCGATAACACAAATGTGCTCATGAGCGTTCTTTGAGCACATTCACATTTAAGTTTTTACTTTTTAAATAAGTGTAGAGCAGCGCGAGCGCAAGAAAATCAACGCATCCCGGGGGTCCACGGACTTCCGTTTGGTTTCGTATTTCGAACAGCGTCATTGTTTTGCGCGTCAAGGGTGGTAGCATTGGAACGAGCACACCTATCGCACATGACTTTACTTTTAATTTTACCACTTTTTGTCGACTTGCTCATTGCGCATCGCATATAAAACTGAATGGGTATTTTTCCAGTAATCAATGTGATTGCTTTTTTCCATGCTCAGTCAATTAACTATTTTTATTTAATGCATGCCATTCCTTCTGAGGCTCTCGAGATACTGTATTAAAATAATATCAAACCTTGTCTTACGCACTTAAAACCCCACACCACACCCTTACCACATTGGTTTGAAAGAACCAGTGACAAGTCAAGAAGTAGTAGGTGATGGTATTTTGAACAAATTCCGTAGAAAATCATTTTGATAGAAAGTAATGATCAACAATCGTAAGGAGAATGGTCACAATCACTATGGACTCTGGCCTCGCATTTCTTTTATCAATCTCGATCTCGCATTATGCGGTCCCCTCATCAGTGCTATTGTGCTGTAATAACAGTGATTTGGGAATAATCGCCATTCTCTTAGCGCCGCGTAAGCTGGGGTCACGGCGCGGTACTTACGTCAAAAGCACATTGTTTGAACTTGATACCTGTGAGAAAAGACGTTGAAACTAAACAAGTGTTTTTGGTACTTACCGTTATTTACGTAGACTCACAAGTGGATTAGTAGCTACTTAAAAAACATGCATTTGGCAGTGAACCTTTCGTAAAATACTGGCACCTTTCTAAGATTTATATTGTTACACAGCTGTAATTTGATTTTATATTTTTATTAGGTATATACCTAATTTTAAATTGATTTAAAAAAAAAACAATAATGGTGACGAGCCAGGTGAGGAGTAATAGGTTGACATGGAATGGGCATGTCATGCGGAGGGATGAGGGTCATATTATGAGGAAAGTATTGGATATAGATGTGGATGGTGGTTGGTTATAGAAGAAGAGGTAGACCAAAGAAAAGGTGGATGAACTGCGCTAGGGATGGCATGAGCAAGAAAGTAGTGTTCACTGAGATGACGAATGATAGAGGTGAGTGGAAGAAGAAAACCTGTTGTGCCGACCCCACTTAGCGTGGGATAAGGGCAGGAAAATGATGATGACGATGCCAGTGAAATCATGAAATTATCAGTAAGTATTGAAAAGCCATCAAATATTCCTTACCTACTCAATATGAACTCAGATTCACCTCAGATGTTTTAATATGTCAACTATTTTATGAATAAAAGTAAATAAATCAGCATATTATTATTTCAAATGCTGCATAAATAACGGGCCATATTTTAAATAATAGACAAGTTAAGGCTCGTCTTTAATATCCATAGGTGAATTCTTATTAAATTACCTTCAAAAATTATATAGAATTATTTCGTGCTTGCGCGGAGGCGGCTCTACAGGGGGCTGCACTTTTAATTAAACCCTAAATTATTGTTCACCTTCATTAATTCTTGTGCTCCCGGTCGGGCTTACTAATGAGTTTGTACTTTTTGTACTCCCTGTATCGGGACTCGGGACAAACGATTGTTTGCGACTCTCCTTTTGAACAAAGACAATTATGAATTTGGGATTTAAAATCGAAAAATATGATCTCCATCTTCTTAAACAGTAATTCTAAAGTTAGTATATTATGGTCCTATAATATTAAGCATAATTTAATAATATATAATTTTGATTGAGGTTTGATATATAACACATTATTTTTTATTTGAAATAATGTTGATTGTTTTAATTATGTGCCATCTCAAAAGATAAATAAAGCTAAGATTAAGATATAACAAAGATGCGGGGTGTCGCACTTGTAAATTTTACAAAAAAGAAACGTAACTTCGTTAATTTATGATCCAGGTAAATAATAAATATAAAGAACAAACATGATTTATGAAGGAAAACATAATCCTATTACCTTATGTATCAACAACAAAAGCCCCTAATAATATCCTTGTATTTTCCAAAATTAAGACAATTTTTCACTATACGATGGGAAAACTCAGCGCAGCACGCGTCGTGGTTGTATATCATTGAATTTTCTTCGGTTATTCATTTATTTATTAAAGGGTCGCGCAATAAATTGCGTTAAGTGGGGGCGGCCGAAGCCCCGCGGGGCTCTACGGGAGACTCCCATAACGCCGGGAAAAACGCGCCTGAGCCATAAGTGCCTTTCTACAACACCAAGGCTATATTACCCGGCTGTAAGACGACAACGCCCAAAGCCGAAGACATCACTAAACGCTCACAAAATGCTTATCACCTAGACCTCCTAGATCGTGGTTACTTGATAAGCATTTTGTAACCATTTAACCCAAGGTATTGCCCAAGATGCCGTGGTCTTTTGATTCGTAGATCGCAGATTTGGATTATTAGATTAAAACTGTTGGAAATTATAGCGAGAAAAAATCCGTATAAATCACAGAGCACCAAACACGCTTTTGCTTACGTATAAATAACTTCATACAAATTCTTCTTCTTCTTAATTAATTGCATCTGTCCATTTTGCCAATGTCAAGTGAGGACATATTAAAGTAGTAAAATCGTAGACAGAGGATCTAAGTAAAATAGTATTTAGTCAAGTAAGTCAAAAGAGAAATCGGCCGTCATTGGCTTTGAAGGATTTTTTATTTATTTATCTTCTAAAAAATACATAAACTAATTATTATAAATAGCACTAAAGAAACCACTAGGGTTTGTGGGGTAATGATACTAGAGAGTCAAAAGTCGATAGCTTATAAATAAGTACAGAAAAAAATCTAATAAACAGAAACTAGGTAAGTGCATGTAAGTAATAAGTATTTTGTTATTGGTAGCTTTCTGTTAGTTAAGAAGTGAGATCTTAATGTTTTTAGAATTGATGCTGTTGATTAGGTCAGTGGGCAATTTATTTAAAAGAGGAACCATGTAAGCAGCGGTCCTAGCATTATGTATAGCAGCGTGTTTTCTTGAAAACCATCCGAAACATTTTCATTCAAATCAGGATATCACATAATACACTTTCATTCCAACTGCTCACCCTTATAGCTCAAGTAATTTTGGTTAAAACACCACCGAAATAACACGACAGAACTCGAAATAACAACAGAAAAACAATTAAAAAGAAAAAGCTAAGTGAACTGCAAAAATACTCACATGATTTTCTATGGCCAGGCAATAGTCCATATCTTTTACCTAATTGATTTGTGTATTGAACGAATATATGAGTCATAAGTATAGATCCTGTGCGCAGCCGCGAAAGGGGGCGTGCGCAGGCGTGGTTGCTCCCTATTATCGCTTCCACGCTTATCAAAAACATATTTTTCTTAATAAACGAACGAACATTAATTAATATAAATTAGTTGTTTGTGGATACTGTGGGAAACAAAGAGATACACAGCATTAAATTTTTTAAATAACGCTGTAAGAATATTGGTCTAAGTGAGTAATTTTTGAAACATGTTACAGTGACAAGGCAGTACATAGTGAAAAGAGTGTTAGGTTTAAATATATAGGTAGAAGTAGAGGTAGGCCGAAGAAAAGATGGATGGATTGCATATCATCTCTCGCAAGAGATGATATGCCTAAGAAAGGAGTGGAATTGGAAATTGAACTGGCACCTAAACTCAGAAAACACACAGAAAAATACATGTTGTGCCGACCCCCCTATTAGTGGGATAAGGACAGAAGGAAGAGTTACAGTGACACAGCACCCCAATCAAATATTTCCACCGATATTTACAGATAGTGAAATAGGTAGTTACGTTTATTCATAATTCCCTGAGCACCTCAATGGCACTGATTGGCCAAATCTTGATAAGCACCCTCGCCCCTTCAGACAATTTGCAAGATCGAATAGATTGGCATTACTCACCTTTGTGGTTGATTATTTCACTTGTTCTGAATAAAAGTAATAATCAGTATAGAATAAAAAAGAGGTTTGTATACTAGCTACCGCCCGTGGTTTTGTTTGCGTGCTGAAGATAATTGCCAACATCAATATTGGAGGCATTTTCCCTCATGGGCCTTTTCGTTTTTCGATTTCGTAGAACCAGTTTATTTTTAGAAAAAAAGCCTGTTTGGTTTACAATTACCTACTATAAAAATATTTGGTAAAGATCGTATTTGTACGGGATGGCTACGTGAACTAAAATACGGGGGTTACGTGCTACAGGATGTCTACAGGATGGCTACGCGACTCAGATCAAATCAAATCAAAAGTGAATTTATTCAGTAGTATTGCAAGAATCACTTTGAAACGTCTTAAAGCTTGGTGAGTAATATTAAGTAATCTGTTCGTGTAATACTCTTATAGCATCACCAGTTGGATGCAAGTCTCAGTTGAGAAAAGGTAAGTAACTTTAAAAGATATGGGTATCACGCCATAAAACGACCAATTAGTCGTGGATTGCTTTCTCGTGATGAGTCTTTTTTGGAACGTTTAGACTATTTTGGTGAGGCAATTTGTCGCCATGGATCGTGGTCGGGCGGTGACTTTGATTAGTTTTTGTTCTGACACAGTGTAAGTACGAGTGGAACGCTGGCGATTGGATGCAGTAAATGGTTGCTAGATAGTTGATTTACTTACTTTTGTATAGTTACTCTATGGTGCTATAGCCTGTAGGTGGAATCAGCTAAAACACTGGAAAAAACGTAGAAGACCGTGCCGTCATAACCTCGATACTGAAATGTCAAAGTCAAAATCGTTTATAAAATATTGTGGACAATTCCAACAACACTATCTTGCTCCAAACTAAGCAGAGCTTATATGATGGGAAACAGATAACTGATATAATACTTGAATACCTATTTTTTTGTAAATATAACAAGCAGAGAGAGAACAAACATCTGTGTTCACCACAAAAAAAAAATTTCTCGGTGGTGATCGAACCCACGGCCTACGGCATAGAAGGCAGGATGTCTACCAACTGAGCCGTGACGCTTGTCGTTCAGGATCACTTTGGGACGTCGTAAAATTAAGTGAGTCAGGTGCTGAAAAATGTGGAAGTGCTGAAAAGAGTCAAGAATTTCATTTTACATAATGCTATCCTTGTGGTTTAGATCAAATCAAATCAAATTATTTATTTTATGCCACACAAGTATTACACAAGGACCATTTACAAGTAACAATGACATAGAAATTGGTAAATAAATGCATAACGGTTTGTTTGAAATTGTTAGACAGAGAGATAGAGATAGAAAATAATAAAGAAGAGAGAGATAGATATAAAAAAGACCTGAAAAGACGATAGTTCCATTTTATATCTGACTGCGTGTGTGGTTAATAAAGCTAACGAGATCAATATGAGAAAAACACTTCAATAAATTAAGGACATTCCGTATCAATATTTATGCCAATCATTGCTTATTGATGAATCAAGAAATAAAAAGCCGATTTGAGGATATCTGGAGACTTGTTTATTTGATCTCGTATTTTTTGCCGTTTTCGGCGTTTGATACCGCAAATAATCAAAAATACGATTCGTAAAGCAAAAAGGGCTTACGGACAAAACTCATCGTTTTACATCGAGTCCGTTTCAAATCGTTCCATTTCATTTCCATTTGAGTTTTTTTGTGCAGCATGTGGCAACACCGGCGCGGCCGCTCTGTCGATCTCTTATTATTAATTACCTTCTTTTATACCGACGTGTAACAATCGATCGTCTTGATTAAAATATCTACCTAAATAATAGATGAACACAATGACTGGTTTCGTGTAAAAAGCCTTTAGTCGGCATCGATTTCATGTACTACGTAACCAATCGATCGAATCGTTCAGTTAGACCTAAAGGGAATCAACCATCTAACATGAAAGGTCTGTCGATGTTCTAAATAAGTCAGTTTCAGACATTATCCTTGTTCATATATAGTAGTTTGGCGTAGGCATCGTGCTTGGGGCGGGTGGATTTTTCGTTGAGTCAATGTTAAATTCTTAGGAGATACTACTGATGTCCATCTCCTGGTCCGTACTCAAAGTCAAAGTAAAGGTCAATGTGTCTTTAATCAGTAGTAACTCATGCATCACTTTGAAATGTTTTAAAGCTAGGTGATCCATTAGGTGCCAGTTTCAAGCGAACGGGCCTAACCTGGCCGGCTTATATGTACCACATGCAAAGGAGATGACGGAGAAGCCCTTCTCTTCTTCTTCCAGCAATAAACATTTAATTTTGTGAATGCTTCTTGATTTTAGTAAAGTACCAATACCTATGAATCTAGTGACAGATGCTGGATAATAAGTCCTCTAATTCCTACTCTTACCCTGTTCTAGTTGACAAAACCCTAGAAAATAATATTTTCAAACACGTAGACGTAATTTCTCAGTTTTAATTGTAATAAGCTACCATCATGACTAATTTAATTTTATAAAACAAATTAATTGGTTCTCATAAAATCATTCTGCACAGTAAGAAGCCAATAATATTCGGCTTCTTTATTGAAAGCACGAGTACCAAATGAACTTTCTTGTATCAATAAAACAATACGCAAGCATAATAAATGCAACCGGAGTACCGGCATGCTTACCGCGAAACGAGAATTGGAATGAACATCAACATAATTTGGTGGTTTAGTTTATACATATAGTAGTAGTAGTAAATAATAAAGTAAAGTTTAGGTTGTGAGATGATGGGTCCTTTACCATAAAAGCGTAGGCCTCTGTTTTCTCTTTGATTGACGAATCTAGAGAAAATATTGTTATACCATACGATCTTTGAGTACCACTGTGTGATTTAGCATTTTTACCGTCGTTTTCAGTTTTCCTGTAAACAATTTTGGCGAATATAAACATTAAAAGGAAAAAATACAGACATATCGGAACGTAAAGTTAGGTATACATAAAATCTGTTTGAGCTAATAGCTGTCTCTATCGCCCTCTTTCGGGTACAGCGCGACAGCTATTTTCAAATTTCTCGCAACCCTCATTTCTTCTTTAAGAGCGCATCGTGCGAAAATTTGAGATTTAAAAAAAAAAAATTCATAACTAAATAACTACGTGACATTTTAAAAATCGCAAAAGGACTAATTGTAGACTATACATTTGAGATTAATTCGAATTTAAGTGTGGTAAAAAAATATACTATTTAACATGACATTCTATTTAACGCTAATGAAAATCGTATGTCAGCGTTAAATAGAATGTCATGTTAAGTAGTATATTTTTAATAGTACAATTAGTCCTTTTGCGATTTTTAAAATGTCACTTAGTTATTTAGTTATGATTTTTTTTTTTTAATCTCAAATTTTCGCACGATGCGCTCATAAAATCATTTGAAGTTCACAAGAGGATCTCTAGAAAATGGGGGAGGCCAGGTGTTCTGGTGAAATTATGGTGATGACCATACATATATTTATTTTATATGTGTACAGGCAATATTTATTATATTTTGTTAATAATGCGCACACGCACGGCAAACGGCCAAGTCACGGCCGAGACGCGTATAAATTGCTCAATTTGGTCCGCAGCAAATGGCATATTAAATTATTATTTCTTGTTCATGTATCCAAAAGGGTTCGTCTGTTTGTCAATCCACCTAATGCCTTTGAGTGCATTTTAAGGAACGCATATTTTTCTAAATTATGTACCGTAAGTACATGTCTGTAAATGTTGATTATGGCAAAGATTTCTTTTATTTTTCTATACTTACTGTGATTATGGGTTTAATTTCCACCGATGACAAACATTATTTGTGAAATGAACATGAAAATGAGGTGTTTGCTCTGTCTGTCGTGTCTGGGTTATAATGCCACGTTTCCACGCGTGCGTTCAACTCGACATTCAACGTGCACATTCACATTCACGCGCGTGGAAACGGTACGCCCGAGCCCGTAAACGCGCCTGTGAATGTGAATGCCGCGAACCGGGCGAGTGTCGGTTTTTTGATGAATGTGCGGGCGCCCGGTGACTGTTTACACGCGTGCGGGCCAAATTGGTGTTGCCAATTATACAGATTTATCTGTATTTATACAGAATTTAGGGTAGTATTACAGATTACAGATTTTACCCTACTTTTATACAGATTTTTGGAATCTGATTTAGTCTATGATAAGATGAACATCTTTAAACATAATAAAGGCAAAAAATATTGCACTTGCACTTGCCAAACATCAAACACCAACAAAACTATCGAAGAAAAAAGAGTACGGTGAGAGTTGCGAGAAAGCGATTCATTCATTCATTTATTATACAAGCAATTTTCATATACACTAATTGTTTAACTAGTGGGCAGGGCAAAGGGCATACTTTTACATTTAGACGTATTTTGATGATCGGGGAATACCTACTTCGTAATTATTTACATATTGACTGTCAAGGTAATTCATAATTAAAAATACCGTAGAAAATGACACGGTAGTGAAACATTACCGTATACCGTGTTTAAGCCAAAAATACCGTGCATCTACGGTAATTACCGTGTACCTGGTAACACTGGTTGCATGCCGCGCAGCTCGCCAGGCAGCTCGCCGGGCTGCACGGCATGCATGTAAACAGCTTGAATGTTCG
This sequence comes from Thera britannica, assembly GCA_939531255.2. Lineage (NCBI taxonomy): Eukaryota > Metazoa > Arthropoda > Insecta > Lepidoptera > Geometridae > Thera > Thera britannica. The sequence goes on from OW618048.2 coordinate 7,079,397, forward strand.
CCGGCCCGGGACGGGCTGCATGCCACGCAGCCCGCCAGGCAGCCTGCCAGGCAGCCTGCCGGGCTGCACGGCACGCATGGAAACATAGCATAAAATGTAAACCATGAAACAATGTTTTTTTAATGCATTAAAAAATTATAACAAATTTAGATACAAGCTTTCGCTGAGCTAGCAGCTAGGGCCGGTGTTTAAAGGTTCACAAATAATAAATTATTTGTTGAGTGAAACCACGTGCTATAGCCTGCATAATGTATTTACGAGTGTGTAACCATTTAGCTTCCTCGGTACGCTTTCATGATAACACCACAGGGGTTGAATAGATTTCGTGTGCATGCGAATTTATTTATTTAAGACGACCACTTTTCATCAACGTCTTAGAAGGCCGATGTAGTTCGGCGTAAGGCAGAATTTGCATCAGAAGCAGGCAAAAATGAATTTTATGATATAACAATATTAGGTGTGATTCATAGTAGGAAATTAGGAAATCTTGTTTGCATCAAAATTATATAATTGCTGAACATTGCAGTCAAATCTCGGAAACGGCTGTTGGCTATTTTTCATTTGGCAATTTTGCAAGATTATTTGGCAGGATTTCTTATTTTCTTTTATTTTGAGATTTTTCATAGTTACATACATCATCAGTGATGTGATCACAAAAGTTGAAATGAGTGAGCGATAAATTGTGTTGTATCGGTGCCTAGTTTGTAACAACACATTAACTACGAAGCGTTTTTTAAGACGTCAAATAACTTCTCGGTACCCAGCAGTAGACTTCTACAGGCTGATGGTATTGATGACTAGTATTAGTACCGACAAACGTACTTTCATGAAGAGAAGTTTAAATCATTTAGTCCGAATCAAATTCGATTGGAATGATCGTGACAAAAAGTCGATCGCATTCGATTGTGTCGGCGAGGTAAAGTCGAGATATCAATAGTCATCGCCCGGCGGATTTCTGCTGAGATTCGAATTAATTACTGTACAGTTAGGGCCAGAGGTGAACAGGTGTTTTTTGTTGTTGAATATTTTGACTAATGAAGTTTATTGTCTACGAATACATGGTTTGGTTCAGGTACCTTGCAACTTTACACTTGGAATTAACTTATGCACTCAATTTTCTCTTATAATAGCCAACCAAAAAAGGCACAGTTAATACGCGTAGCATAGTGTTTACATCTCAACATGTATAGATAGATATGTATAGATAGCATGTTCAAAAAATTTAAGAAAATACAAGAAAATGGAAATAGATGTAGTGAAAATATAATATATTTTCACTACATCTTTCTCCTTAAAAAATTTTTTTTTTCAATTTTTGTCTGCCAAATGCCAAATGAGCCTGCAAAAACAAATGAGTCTTTAGTCATCAGTAGAATAATCATGCATAAAGACTCGACTTATGACTGTTTCATAAAAAGAAAACAACATTTTATTTACTAAAATCTGCGATCTCTTTGGTAGAATGCATGCAATTCGTTGCGGCTACAGAAGAATACCGGAATAGTAGATTGTATACCTAACAATTTGGTTAAAAAATCCTTGCTAACGATCTACTATTTCGGTATTTTAACTTTTGTTTGTTATAAAATAAAGGTTCAATGGAACCTAAAATGTAGAACATACTCGTACCTCCATAAGATAGGTATTTAAGAATTACAATTTTATTTGGATTCCACGATATTAAAAATGCATGCGTATTACGAATTCATTTTTGCTAAAGAACGGAAGGTGCTACGCCGTAGCCGTAGAACTTATTTTACCTAGTGTTAGACATCAACGAGTTAATGGCAAAAAAGTTAACTTTCTTGACGACGCTAACTTTATTATTATTAATAACAAATTGTAGACTCAAAATTTATAAAATAAATTAAAACCAGTGTATTTTTTTTACAAAATCGTAAAAAAAATGGTGAGTATGTGAAAGAAAAAAGTGATTATTAGGCAAATAAAAAACATTAAGAAAGAAAAAGAAAGATTTCACAGATAAATAAAAAAAAAAGAGATGCTTTCCGGTCAAATTAGATATTTAGCCGTAGACTAAACAGAGCGTAGATAAAACTATAGTAGCCATAAATTTTCGCGTTGTTTTTCTTACGTTCTGAAATACTTTCATTTCTTTTCTTATTTTTCTTCTTCAAATGACAGCTGTCAATTAGTTTTTGTTCTAACCTAAAAAAGCTTTTTTGAAATCTAAATCAAAGATTCGTACTTTATTAATTTGGCCATAATTAAAAGCAATTTTTTAAATTTATTTTGTTTACAAGCAGGGGCGCTCATTCCGCCATCTGCTGGGCTGCACTCAATAATACTGGTGTCCCGCGGAGGCATTGTCCATGGTAATTTGTAGCTAGCATCACTCCCGAAAAACAGCCGTACAAATAATAACGTTATTTTAATAAAATACCTACATGTGACCCCGCAACATGCTGTCAGGGGTCCTATTGTGGTGCAGTTTAACCTGGATACCTACTGTGCGATTCTTTTATTGTTGCTGTATTTGATTATTTCATACCTACCATGTTGAGTTAAAAAATATGGTTTCAAATATCGTCATGGCATGCGTTTTATTTAACTCAAACAAACTTTGTTTTTTTTTTATTTAATTGCTTATTAGATTTTGGTTGATTTATTAAAAATAAATACAATTAAAAACCGTTGCTGCTATGTTATAGCAACGGAAGAATTTTCTAAAACCATTCCCGATATAGTAAACATCGCAAAAACTGCATTGCGTGAGAAGAGTATCGATAAAAATATATTAAATTAATCACGAACGTTCGTGCTGCGGTTGATAATAATGTTTATAAAATAAAATAAAAAAATGAAGCGTGCGGCCCTCCGCCCCGTCAGTTGAAGCACCGGTGGCCAATAGGTTGCCTTACGAGCGCGGGGCGTGCCATACGGCACAGGAGAAACAACAGTGATAAAGCTAAAAAGTTTCACTCCGAAGTCCGAAGCCCACAGAACACATAATTATGTATACCCAAGAGGCCGAAACCACTCTGACTGATGCTGTTTCCGTGTTCTGTGGAAACGTGTAGTTTGACAATACTTCCTGATAAAAAGTCAATTGACGAACTAGCGCACACCTCTGCGCTGCTGGCATGATAAATTATTTTAAAATAATATGTGAATGTATTTTTTTTATCAAACTAAACAAAATAAAGTAATGTTCAATAGCAAAACCATTTACTTTATTTTATTTTTATTTTATTTTATTTTATTTATTAACAAAATCCACAGCTCTTAAGGTTTAAATAACATATCTTACAATATAACTTACAGCCAATAATGGATTTACATTTTTCGTGCAAAACAGATAATTATGAGAAAACGACTATCACTAAACAGAAATAGGTAAATTGCTTACTAAAAAAGAACAAAGTAGGTAGGTAAGTGTTGGTTGGTTGTAACTAAATTTAAATGTATGAGTGTAGTGTGGGCGAGTGCATGTGTGTATGTTTAGCTTCTCCTGATTACACAAGCCTCTTAAGAGTCCAGGTTTCACAGGAGAAACCAGTGTGTGTATACCTAAATATATGTGGTTGGGTGTGTGTATGGGTGTGTTTGTGTGAGTGTGGGTGTGCTTGAAAGAGTGAAATAGAGTAAATGAAATGAAATATTTTACTAATAATATATAGTTTTATATTACGACTATATTATATAAAGGCTACAATATATATATATATATATATATATATGCATCATACACATATATCCAGACTATATATATCCGTGGTGTGAGAATTCTCAGAATCCCCCTTCGAGAATTCTAAGAATCTCTTTTTTAAAACTTTGCTTACTACTAAAGAAGATATCAGCCTGCTTGAATCTTTTATTGTAGCTTCTGTGTAACCGACAGACAAGTGAGTTTTGGGCATAGTTAGTGCGTGTACTCTTAACGGCAAACAAGCTAGTGTGTCTAGTTCGGGTGGTTGGGACACAGAAGCGTAACAGTTTCATCAGGAGTTGTGAGCTGTCGATATAATTATTACATAGACCGTGCAATAACGACATATCAGCAAGGGTTCTACGGTGCTCAAGAGTCGTAAGATGGTGATGAAGGCACGCTGACTGATAATCTTCAAAATTACAGAAACACCGATAATTGAGATGCTTTACAAACTTGCTCTGTATGCTCTCCAGGCTCTGAGTGTAGGTTATATATTGAGGGTTCCAAATAGAACTGCAATATTCAAGAATACTTCTGACATAGGAATAGTACAAAACTTTTAAACATTTAGTATCAGAAAAGGGGCGGCTGACACGCAATATAAAACCCAAACTTTTATAAGCTTTATTAACAATTGCCTCTATATGTTCTGAAAAAGTGAGTTTAGAGTCTATCTTAACACCCAGATCCCTAACGGAACCTACTTTACAAATTTTTGTACCATTAATGAGATATTCATGCAAGGTTGGTCGTATTTTCCGGGTAAACGAAACATATGAACATTTTTCTAAGTTGACACCAATTCTATTATCCGCATAATAGTCTCCTAGCCTATCCAGATCTGCCTGAAGACTCATACAGTCATTCCTACTGCTTACTTTCATGTATATTTTCGTGTCATCAGCATACATCAGGTAACTTGCAAATTTTATACATTTACCGACATCGTAAAGATAGGATGCATAAAGAAGAGGTCCTAATATGGAGCCCTGTGGGACTCCAGAAGATATCTTAATAAAGTTAGAGCAAAACCCACCTATAACGACAGCCTGGGAGCGATTGCGCAAGTATGATTCCATCCATCTTAGCAGATTACCCTTAATACCTAGCTCATGAAGCTTTCGCAAGAGTATGATGTGATCTACACGGTCAAATGCTTTTTCAAAGTCCGTGTAGATCACATCAACTTGAGAGCCACCATCCATACCATTCGCTACACTGTCAATAAATACACCAAGGTTTGTGGCAGTAGATCGGCCCTTCATGAAACCATGTTGCTCATCAGGGATGGAAGTGGAAATGACCGGATAGATATGACTATGGACTACCCTTTCAAAAAGTTTACTGAGTACATTTAGTATTGAGATAGGACGGTAGTTTTCTATCGATGTCTTTGGACCCTTTTTGTGAATTGGCACTATGTGTGCCTTTTTCCAAGCAACCGGGAAATAGCCCTCACGAAGGCACCTATTAAAAATTAATGCTATGGGAGCAGACAATGATTCAGCACATTTAGCGAAAAAGATAGGTGGGATATTATCACTGCCAGCCCCCTTTGTAATGTCAATATTTTCAAACAATTTCTGAATTTCTTTCTTGCTTACCACGATTTCATGAATGGAGCCCGAACTACTACTACTATCCAATAGATCAAAAGAATAATTATCAGCAGGTTTACTAAAATTTCTTTCAAAAAAGCTTAAAATTTTTTTGAGTTTTAAACTTTTCTTTTATTAATTTAATTAAGGACCTACTATACCAAACAGGGTAGGTGTAAGTCCCTGAACAATATACTTGAGGAACGTAGACCTGAATGACTTTATTTAGGATGGAATACAGTTGAACTATTACATTTTCAATGCTATTTTCGTCTTCGATAAACGACCAATCATGCGCCTTAAGTGAAACATTTATCCCCTCAAAATCAGCACGCCTAAATTGATACTTCATACGGGAAAGCGGTCTAAGTGGAGGAACCAAAATGTCAGTAGCTACTATCACAATAGAAGGATGAGCTAAATCCTCCTTTACAAGCGGTAAGTTTGCCCTGTGAATCGTAACTGGAGAATCCGTGAATACCAGGTCTAACGTGTTATTTGATTTATTTGGCAACTTATTATACTGTGTAAAACCGAGGAACGATGTTTGGCTCATCAGATTGTTTGCCTCATTTTGAACTTCAATAAGACCTTTCTTTAAGAAAACAGGTTCACCGGAGCTCCAATCTATACAAGGCAGGTTAAAGTCTCCTGCGACTATAAAATGGTCAGAGGGGCACGCGCTATGGATTTGCAACATCAAACTGATAAACATCTGTGTTCTTGATGCAAGAAGTGAATTAGGAGGAATATAAACTAGTGCAATATGTAAATCATTTGCCGAACCAAGGGCGCGAGAAGGGATAGTCACCCACAAACATTCAAGATCGTGGCAGTGCCATTCTGGTCTTGCACGGGCTTGCAAGTGAGGTGCACACATGACCATTAACCCTCCTCCCAATGATTCACGATCCATGCGAAATACACTGAACCTACCATCACTGAGCTCAGAGTCCAAGATCCCATCACAAAGCCAAGTCTCCGTTATTAATACAATATCAGAATCCAATAGCAACAAATTGTTACTAAATTCGATTGTCTTTGTTCGTAACCCCCTGACATTCTGGTAGAAAAGTTTAAGTTTTTTCATTGTGTCATCCATTTTGATACAGAAAAGGATATCGATACTTACTGATACTGCTGCGAATACCTGCATTTGTTGTATATAAGTGGTGTAAAATGTGGTCAAAAAGCCTGACAGTATAATATGTAATATAATGTGTAAGTGTGTAACGGCTGTAACTGTAATAATGTGTTAATGTAATAATATGTAAATGTATGTGTGCATGTAATGTAGTGTAATGTAATGTGTAATGTGTAATGTGTGTAAAATAGAGTGTGTGTAGGTTGTGAAAAATACGGTAGTATTTGTAAGCTAAGAATAAGTAAAATCTCTTTAGTGCAAATAATATAATAATATGTAAAAGTGTAAAATGTAAGTATTTTGTGTTTATAGCATAAGTACAGTGTGCGTTTCAGTGAGCATGATCCTAGAAGGTTGCTGTTGTTATTACCACAGCAGTCAATAGTACAAATCAAGCCATACGGCCTAGCGCACAAGGAACTAATCAAACTATCTTGACAAGGTCTGACGAAGAGTTGATGGGAACTGGAGGAGCAGTCTCGTTTTTTCGAACAAAAATCCGACAGTTTTTTGTCCAAACAAACTTGTATTGGACTTCCTTAGCCTTCTGCTTGCATGAGTTTAGCAGCATTTTACTGTCCTTCGTTAGGTGTTCATTAACATAAATTCTGCAATCTTCACCTCCAACTCCCAGCTCCCTGCCATTTAGGTTGCGATGTTTACGCGCTGCGGCGATCAGCTGATCCTTCGTGGCCCGTTGTCTCAGGCGGGCGACTATGGGGCGCGCCCTCGCAGCGCTTTCAGCCCGCCGAGGCTGCACTCGGTGAGCAAACTCCACGTCCGACAGCTCAATCTTAACGCCAACCTGCTGAGCAACTTTGAGCACGAGGTCCGCAGTTACTTCATTTATGCCTTCAGGTATACCAGTGATCTCTATATTCTGCATCCTCACCCACTGCTGTTGCTTCAGGTTTTCAGCTTCCAGGGCATTGACTCGAGTCATACAGCTGCTTAGATCATCCCTAAGTTTTTTATTTTCCTCCTTGAGGCATTTCATCTCAGAAGATGTGCTGTTTAGTATTCCTTTAAGATTTGAAATTTCTTTTCTCAAGTCCTCGTACTGGGTGCCGACGTAGCTGACTGATTCCTGAAAGCCTGTGCATTGACTGGTAATAGCCGTGAGCTGACTGGATATTGTCCTCTTTATAGTCCCCTCAAGCATAGTTTGCATTTCCATTCGCATCTCATTTTGCCAAATATCTCTTAACTTATCCTCAGTTATGTAGACTGCAGATCGGGATGACTCAGCTTTTCTCCGCAGGGTCACGTTACTGCTCTCAGACGATGCTTCCCGAACAGGCTCGTCATCCACTTTTGGTTGCGGAGCTCCACGCAAGGGCGTATTCGTGTTGCCAGTTTTCGGTTCCTTACACTTACATTCGAAGCATCTCCAACTAAGTTTCCCTTCCTGGCTCAGCTTTCTAAAACGCTTAGGTGATAAGTTAGCGCATTGAAGATCATATTTCTGCATACAGCCGTGACAATTCATGAAATCCTTTGTCAGGATTGGCGTTCGGCAGCCATCACAAGTATTCATATTGACTTTATTGGGGACCTTAACTCTAGAAATAGGTAGCAACAATTGCAATCGTGAAATAGGTAGTTATACCACGTATTGCGATACTTCCACAGCGAAAAGTTACAGCAAGCACGCTCCAAGAAGCAGATAATGTACGTTCAAACTGCCCCGCAATAGACACAGGTACGTATTCTGTGACGCTTGCGGCTCACAGCACAAACAAGCGACCGGCGAGTTATCCAAGGTCAGGAACTTATTGAACGCTTGGCGATTCAAAAAATGTTTATACTCGTAATTCACTGAGTTCTGGTTCAATTGGTTTGAAACAAACACACAAAGAACGGCGACACAGTCTTCTTCACAACGGTATATAACACTTAAAGTGAGTGTAACTATAAACACACGTTTTTCAATATTATTTATAGACAAGCCACGCAACGCGAGGTAGTTTAGTGACGGTCGTGACGTATACGATTACGCTTACCCCGAAGACTTTGAGCATTGTCATTTTTAAATAAGTTAAAATTCTTAGAGAATTTCAACATTATCATGCTTCCTTGGTTTACGCTGCCCTTTCTCAGTCGTTGTTTAGCCCCACTTACTCACAACAAAGTGGTCAGCTCTGTCTTTTGTTCTGTAGGTTGTGGATTCGATCCCTACAGAAGACAAACATTGTGTGCACAAGTGCTTCTTCTTAGATTTTTGATCTAGAGATTGGTACATATTTTTTTATTAGTGCTTACTAATAAATCAGCTTTCCATCATAGCTTTACTTAGTTTGCTCGGTAGGGCTGTGTGAAATGCATTTATTATAATTTCAACAAAATCTAATAAACAAGAAAAAACTCTCTGATTCTCCGATTAATATATGAAATGAAATGTTTATTTGCTTGAAATATGGTTGGAGTTAGTACATAAAGTAATTATATAGTCAGTTTCACACATTTTACCAAAGTATTTGCATGCAAATTTTAAGTTTATTACAAAAATGATAGGTTGAATAACACTATAATACGCAGTCTATAATTAACAAATTGTGAATGATTAAATTATCTTAACAAAGCAAGTCAGGTACAAAATCAAAGACATTACAAATAATATATAAATAATAATATATTATATTATAGGCAGAAGCTCAACATCAAGTGGAACAAATGCCTTTCTATAAAACAAAACATTTTAAAAACCCTATTTTCACAGTCACACAAGCTGTTTTCTATTTGTAGTGACACAAGCCTTTTAAAACTCATAATTGTGCGTGTTATGCACTTATTATGTAAAATAATAATGAGTACACGTCAACTTGGAATTTGAAATTAATTATCTTAATAATGTATAGCGAGTCACTTAGTACGCTTATAGAATCTTAATTAGCGACGTGTTGATTAAATAGTACAAAGAAAGAGGTAATTAGGGAAAACAAACCTAGACATTGAATTTTAAGCAAATAAATAGGTACATTTCATAACTTTTTGTTGAATTTATAGTGTTTACTACACTTAGGAAATCACAAAGAACCGCTCGGCTCTTAACTTTAGGGACATTATAAAAATCTTTGAAATACATTTCATAATTTAGTTGACTCTGCGAAGAAGGGGAAGAAGTGATAAAATGTGTTTTTAAAACTACATTAAATAAAAAAAATCATAGCCGATTGGTACTAAGTGACTTAGCAATAAAAAAAGTATTCTTCTCAATATATCCAATAAATAAATATATCTTAGTTCCAATCGGTTTTTTAAATTTAGTAGATAACACTCATCAGGCTACTTCATCAAGTGTATAACTTGCTAAGTTCCATAATATATCTACCTAATGGCTAAACTACATTACGTTTACTTACGTATATTTTCTAATAAAACTTATAGAAAAATATTTTTCGTAGGGCATGTAAGCGCGACACGGCTCGCAGCGTGACGCGTATTAAATTAAAAGCGACAACATGTGTTTTTCTTCCCACAGGAAAATACATTAGCAGAAACATTTCCCGGTGGTCTGCCGTCCCTTTCACACCTACGGGAAAGGCTGTACATCAGAAAAGAAGCCTCGATCTGGCGCCCTCAAAAGCTAACAGCGAGCTTTCAACGTAAATCTGATAAAGTGAACACATTACGACACCCATACAGAGATGTTTTCTTCGTTCTTCTCTACACTAGCTCTTTTAAAATCTGTTCTCTCTTTCTTTTGTTCGGCTACAGCTCTCGGTAGAGGGAGACGGTTGGATGTTGCGGCTTGCCGATCGATTGGCCGATTGGGTGTAAAAGTTGGGTGCGTCCCGCCCTTGCCTCGCATGCAGGGCTGCGTTCGCGCCTTCGCCGGCTCCGAAGCGAATATTTTCTAAGAAGCAGTATGTCGGTTGTAGCGAGGGGCGGCAACGCGGGAGCCCGCAGTCATGCTGAGAGTCTCAGCGGAGTCGGAGGACACATGTCGCGAAGTCTTTCAACATTTCGGGAAAAAAATCGTGACATTTATCCCAAAAAACAATCGATGCATCTTCTAAACTGTGAAACTGAAAGACCGTTATAGCGACGTGCCTATCTGTGATAACAAATCATTGCTTTATTTTCATGAGGATACTGTATTATATTTTCGATACGCACCATTTATAGTTCAGTGAAGTGTTTTGATATTTTTCTGTGCTGTCTACAACTGTGTTATTGTGTTTATACAATTTCATCAAGTTGACATCGAAGGCTGACGTTGACTCCTTTTGTGGTAAGTTATACTAAAATAAATAATATTAGATTAATATTAAGTATAACTTATGGTATGGTGGTTATGGTGGTAGTAGGTCTCATGACCTATGGAACATTGAAAACCTACGATAGTAAAAGCCAGCTGTAGGATAGCGTCTGATGATGGCTTTTGCCCGGAAAGTTATCCGCGTATTTAGCTTTCCGACGGCCGTAGCAAAATATATATTGTATTTGAAATTAGTTTCTTGTACAAAACAAACTATAGATAACCAAACAGTCAAATAAATATGTATTTCCTTGCTATTTAGATAAATAAATAATAAATAATGCGGACAATCCACACAACACTATCTAGCCCTAAACTAAGTAGAGCTTGTACTATGGGAACCAGAAGCTGATATAATACTTGTATGTATTTTTTTGGATATTTATACTAACAGGTAATATTGCTTTCATTTAAAAAAATCAGCATGCCAGTAGTGAAAATAAGAACTTATTTGTACTTAGTATTAGCATGTTGGGTTGGCTTCTGGTACTTTCGACATGTTTTTTTTTCATCATAATTGATGGTCAACATGCAAAATAAAGTTTACTTACATACTCTGCATAATGATTGTTTACATAGGTTTGTCCAAAGCAGCTGAATCTTCGGAGCATTTCACCGTTCAATAACGGAATGGAAGCCCACTTTTGACTAACCTTTAGCTATCCACTACTACTAGGTACATGGTCATCGAACACGTTGATAGCAACACCTAGGTCGCTGGCGTCGGCGATCAGTGAAATACTGTCAAACTTTACAGCGATATTTGACAGCGTTTCACAATGAAATGTCAAGTCCACAGCAATTAGAATGTTAAGTTATGTTCCTTAATACGTAAATACTTACAAGCCCTTATAAAAAAAATAAGAATTATATGCGAGCACAGCTACCAAATTGTAACATTAAAATTAAACAAAAAATTAACCTCATCCTTTAATTGGCTTTTTTCATCTATTGTAGATATTTTTTTATAAAAGCCTAGGTTAGCCTAGGCTTAAAGCCTGCACGATAGAAATCCGTGGTCACCTTTAAATTATGCACGATCTTTTTTTTAATAGCATTATATTATTTCATTTAAACAATTTAAAACAATGATGCCAAAATATGAACAACAATGTCAGAGAGCTTTTGCCACGATATGAAGGTTAAATATTTTAAATGAGTTACCTAGCGCAGCGTGTTTAGCCGAGGTTTTTTTACTTATATTAAAAAAATATGTACAACTAAGCTTTGTTTAAATGGAGTGATCTGTTACGCCATCCGGTTGATCACGGATGGCACTAGTGTTGCCAGGCGTCCCGATTTGCGCGGGACGTCCTGATTTTCAGGGGACTGGGGACGGGTCCCGTCTCCCGATCGAGTACAAATCGAGACGCTATTTGTCCTGATAAATGATATTAATTGAAAACCATGATAGTACCATAACATTATTGGTATCATTACAAGTCGCATTCGCATCACTATGACAAATGTTTATAATTACGCAGATCGCATCAATATAGCCTCTTCTCTCACTCTCGCTCAGAGTCGCGTCGTCTTCGTCCGTCAGACATAAATTAAGCGTTTATTTTAGATTTGTTTCGACTTCCATTCAACAACCATTCTTCCATTGAAAAGTGCCAAAAATCTATGCTTGAGGCTTGACTCAGACTCAAGCTTTTATGAGTCGGGCATAAGGCCCTTTGTCTTACCATCTGCGCCGATTTTAATCTAATTGGACCTGGCAACACTAGACAACGCCGTGCGGTCAGGCGGTGCTGTGTATTAACCACAGGACGAAGACCTGTGGCTTTACTAATACCCCGTGATACCTTAGCTTGATAGTTACTCCACAAAATAGTTTATTAGTTCCTATTTCAGTAAAAGCCTTCTTCTTCTTCTTAATTAGATCTGCATCTGTCTATTCGGTCAATATTGCCAATGTCAAGTGAGGATATTAATATAACATATATAAAATAGGTTTTAGTCACGTCAATCAGCCATTAACTTTGGAGAAAAAAATGGCGTTTCTTCAAAACCAATGGAAACATTTCGTTCAAATCAGGATATTACATAGCACACTATTATTCCAACTGCTCACACTTTGTGCTAAGACCTCAAGTGAAATTGGTTAAAATACCACCGAAATTACACAACAAAACTCGAAATAACACCAGAAAAACAAATAAAATGAAAAAGCTATGTAGCTTCTCAAAATGTCAGAAATCAAAAGTCAGTCCTTCCCAATATTTCAGACACTTATAGGCTGATTCACGCTAGACGGCACCGCCACGGCTCGGCCCCGAGCCGGTGTAGCGGGAATCAGCTTTATTAGCAGTAAAATTTCAGATTGTAATTTTTTCTATCTACAGTGTAAGTAAAATTGGGAAAGGCCGATGTTAGATTGACGAACTTTTCTATTTAGGAAAAGACAAGAGGGACAGGAGATAGATTGTCGTTCAAATAAATAAATAAAACGATTTAGATTGACTCTTGTGGCACGGCTGTTGCCTAGCATAAATGGTCACTAGCGGCTCCAGAATAATATGAAGGATAGATTTAGCGGTCATCGGTCTAAATAGTATAACAATAATTAGCAGTAGTAGCCTAGCAGCCTAGTGTCACCAACATAACTGCTCATAAGTTCACACCCGGTCTATGGGTTACGAGCATGTATAGGTATATTAGGTGTATATTTTCCAAGTTTCACTCAAACGCATTTAGCACTTATAAATATTTTTTAGGAGTAACGTTAGATTAGATAGTTTCATGGTGTTGAAACTGTTATGTGAGGCATACCAATTAATATCTGGTAAAGTGTGTATTAATTTTTCAAATTAAACCCGTTATGGTAAAATATTAGAAGAAAGCTTATAACCGTGCTTATAACTATCCAATTAATAACTGAGTTCATAATCATCTTTACTGCATTTATATTGGAACTAAATTAATTACATTTATCACTGAATAATGTATTTTATGTTAGTTATTCAATATTTTACGCAACGAAGATAAATTCAAGACCTCATTTGCTTGCTTAGACCATCTTGTTGTGTTGTGTTGTAACTTATTTTGTTCTCTTTTAACAACCAAGGAGGTTCCTTAGTCAATCAAAACATTTTTTTGTTCGAAATTCTAACAAACCATTGCTTGTATTGTGGCCTATTTTGTCAATCAAGGAGTTGCCTTGATTAATTAAAACTTTTTGATTTGCATTAATTCGAATTTCAAATGGTTATTACCAGGCTATCCCTGAGGCTATCTATCAGGCAATCAAAAATTAAAAATGGGTAAAAATGAGGCAAAATTGAAATCAAACAGAATATCCAAGTGAAACAAATTGGCCAAGGTGCATGTTTAACTTAGTTAAAAAACCAGTGTGGTTGTAGAGTATTCATTTTATTATAATGCATTTAAAATCTAACTGTACCTAAGCCAGAAAGATATAACGTGAGTTACTAAGAATTTTAATGGCGATTCAGTTTAAGTTAGATTGGGCGTCAAATAATTATTATTGGTTTCGTTTTTTCCATAAAGCTATCATGGTATACATACAGTTGGCGACAAAAGTAGGCATAAAAAAATTAAAAGGTATTTTTACTGCATTTGATAAATATTGTGTAAAAGTCTACCTATTGCAAGTCCATTACAATGCTGTTACACTACCCTGAAAGCTAAACGAATTATCTAGGTGCATTTTTTTTATATTATGTCCGTATAGCGATATAGTAATTGAACTCATTATTAGTTTGAGACAAAGCTTGTGGAAAGGGGTTGGTGTTTTCCAAAAAAGAAGGTTATTAAAATATTATTTCAATATGAAACAATATTTAAAAACATTCCATCTGCTAACTTAACCAATTTCAACCATTTATCTATTTATTGGTATGTTTGGCACCGACTCCAATTCATCGATAACATCTTTCTATTCTACTTCCTACTAATATTATTGATGCAAATGTCATGATGGAAATTTGTAACTCAATCACGCCCTAACTAACCACTGGACCGCCTTGGATGAAACCTAGAACAAATATAAATTGTAAACTGGATAAATATATTATGGCTGTTACAAGAACTAAAACAAACTCCCGCGCGGACGAAGCCAGAGTCGGCCGCTAGTGTTTTTATATTCATTGAAACTCTAGCAGCATTCAGTTTCATGAAGTCAGTTTTTTTTATAAAAGATTTAACCCTAAAAGACTTACATAGGTTAAAATACTGAACCAAATCGTGTTTCCGAATAAAAAACTGAAAAAAATGCCATCAAACCAAAAAATAAATTTAGTCAGTTCATTGAAGTCACTGAACTATCTCAATTCTTCTGTATTACAGAATTGAACTGCTGTTTTTTTCGTGTTCATGTAACTCATTCTAATATACCACTTTGTCCACAACTTTATACAAAAACCACTGTAAAACCTTTCTCAATAGAACCATCTAATAAGATTACAGATAATTCCTTAAAACTGTAGAAAATGTTTATACGACAGCTGCAAATTTTCAACCAAAAAAGTACAGATGTTCAAATCGTTGATGTGCATTTTTGCGAAGCAACAAGGTTGATAATGCTATGAGTTTTAATTAAAAAATCTGATTTTTGTAATCCTATTGACCGATGACTGCCTGCACAGATCTGTCAACCCGTTGCTTTGTGATGCAGCGGCCGCGCTGCGGGAAGCCGGTAGATAATGTACAGATTAGATGGAAATCTGAAAGGAGACATTGTTTCACCCAGGTAGAGCCTTCGCTCCACGGCACGATGAAGTGTTTTAAACAATATACAAACAACATTATTCGGGTTTAATGCGATTATGTAGACGCCCACAAAAAATGTACAGTTGGCATGATTGACAGTCGTGGAAGATTTGCACTAGATGCGGGGTGTGATATAAAAAAAATTTAACAGTTGTACCAATCCTAAGCACTCGAAGATTGCTATTTTATTAAAAATATTGCTAATTATTTCTTCAGAAAAAAGTTTTGGAGAAAAAGTTAAAATACCTACATATTGCCAAAGTGGACCATTGCTTATGCATACCTACCAGTTTATGACCCACTCAAATTATTACTTACACTGCAATGAACATTTATAAATATTTTGTCCCTCCTCAGGATCTAATTTGAAAAATAATGAAGAGAAAATATGGTGATGCACTGAGAGAAAAAATAGGTTAGATTAACCGAGAACAACAAGTTGAAATAGCGCCAATCAAGATTTTTGTTACGGTAACCAATTTAATTCTGTTAATTTAATACCTAAAGTTAGTAAGTAATAGTAAAGTTAACAAATTTATAGCTTAAATTAACTGTGTCTTTGTAACAGTAACAATTATTATTGATGGTTTCAACAAATTCATATTTGTTGTGACAACCTAGTTTTATTTAGTATCTTTTTTTACGAAACTATATTGGTTGGTACAACCAATGTAATATTTGTATTTTGTTTACGAAACTATATTGGTTGGTACAACCAACTCAATATTCGTATTTTTTTACGAAACTACAATTTTGATCAACTACAAAAGTGGTTGAATTACTGGTTAAAACTACTGGTCCAGTTGTTTATTATAACCAGTATTGTCCGTTGAAGTAACAAACATCTTGGGTTGGATACAATTACACTTTTGTTGAATTCACAATTGTATATTGGTTCGATCAACTACAAAAGTGGTTGAATCACTGTTAAAAATTACTAATACTGCTGTTTACTATAACCAATATTGTCTGTTAAAGTAACAAACGCCTTGGGTAGGATATACTAATACTTTTGCTCGATTTACTATTGTATTTTGATTAGACAAACTTAAAAAGTGGTTGAATTATTGTTTAAAATTACTGGTCCAGTTGTCAGTTATAACCAATATTGTCTGTTGAAGTAACAAACGCCTTGAGTAGAATATACTAATACTTTTGTTGGACTCACTATTGTATTTTGGTAAGACTAACTAAAAAGTGGTTGAACTACTGTTTAAAACTACTAGGCTAGTGGTTTACTATAACCAATATTGTTTGTTGAAGTAACAAACGCCTTGGGTAGGATATACTAATACTTTTGTTGGATTCACTATAGAATTTTGGTTCAATCAACTACAAAAGTGGTTGAATCACTGTTTAAAATTATTAATACTGCTGTTTACTATGACTAATATTGTCTGTTAAAGTAACAAACGCCTTGGGTAGGATAAACTAATACTTTTGCTGGATTTACTATTGTATTTTGATTAGATAAACTTAGAAAGTGGTTAAACTACTGTTTAAAACTACTAGGCTAGTGGATTACTATAACCAATATTGTTTGATGAAGTAACAAACGCCTTGGGTAGTATATACTAATACTTTTGTTGGATTCACTATTCTAATTTGGTTCGATCGACTACAAAAGTGGTTGAATTACTGTTTAAAATTACTAATACTGCTGTTTACTATGACCAATATTGTCTGTTAAAGTAACAAGCGCCTTGGGTAGGATATACTAATGCTTTTGCTGGATTTACTATTGTATTTTGATTAGACTAACTTAAAAAGTGGTTGAATTACTGGTGCAGTTGTTAATTATAACCAATATTGTCTGTTGAAGTAACAAAAACCTTGGGTTCAATATACTAAATTTTTGTCGGGTTCACTATTGTATTTTGGTAAGACTAACTAAAAAGTGGTTAAACTACTGTTTAAAACTACTAGGCTAGTGGTTTACTATAACCAATATTGTTTGTTGAAGTAACAAACGCCTTGGGTAGTATATACTAATACTTTTGTTGGATTCACTATTCTATATTGGTTCGAGCACTACAAAAGTGGTTGAATTACTGTTTAAAATTACTAATACTGCTGTTTACTATGACCAATATTTTCTGTTAAAGTAACAAACGCCCTGAGTAGGATACACTAATACTGTTGTTGGATTCACTATTATATTTTGGTAAGACCAACTAAGAAGTGGTTAAACTATTGTTTAAAATTACTAGTCCAGCGGTTTACTATAACCATTACTAGTATTGATTATAGTAAACAGCTGTAGCTAGTAATTTTAAGCAGCAGTTAAACCACATTTTATTTGGTCTGACTAAAACCTGAAAGACAATCCAACAAACATAATTTAGTATACCCATATTTAAATAGTAAAGCAATATTGAGCGCTGTTAACTGCGCTACAAGTAATTCAAAACTAGTTAAACCAAAATTATACAAAGTTGGCACTGTTGCCAATAGTCAAAAATGGGCATTATTTATATGCAAGCCAAAGACAAATAATACTTTACAATCTTTCCCTGCTTAATTTTTTAATCACATGAACAAAAAAACTAGTTTTAAGCTTAATTTTATCAGTAATTCAACCATAAGATTAATATCTACTAATAACGGATTGAAACCACAGTGAACCTATAATAAATTATTGTCTATTTGCCTACCTAAAAAATAAATCATTTATAGAAATAAAAAAACAAGTTTTTTAATTAGTAGTGGTTTTATTTAAAAAAGTTAATCAAATAACACGATCAAGAACAGTAAATAATTGAAGTTAAAAAAGTCGAAATGAACGTATTTTTAACACAAACATAATATTTTGAATATAACATACTTATAGACACTTACAGGTGAGTAATATTATTAATCATTACTTATTTATTATCATGTCAAATGACGAATAGTTTTTTCTTACTAAAATAATACAAATATTGAAAACGAATATACAGAGTAATAATAAGTGTGAGTGCACCCCAAGCCAAAAGCTACTCGTATTTTATACAGGTATGTAGGTAGCTGTACCTGTACCTTCATTATTCGGGAGACGTTTTACTACACCCTGTATAAACTTGTAACAATAAAATTATAATTAAATTATTATGATACCATCCATGTAAAGTTAACTTTAATTCTCTAAGGATGTTTATAATTTAAAGGGCTTTGAAGTTTATAGTAAACTAGTCAAATATTTATTATTATTAAAGTTAGGCGAATAGAAGGGCTAATGCTTGCTCTCATTCGCACGTTTTGACATATTGAAAGATATATTATACAACTAAAACCATTTTCAAAATTTCACAAACCCCCAATTTGTGTGCAATCAATCACATTGCGCACAGTTTAGTAAAAAAGATACTTTGATTGATACAAGTTTTCCTAATCAAAAGTTTCCTTAGGTACGAAAACTAGTAAAGCAAACTTTTAAGTAAGATGACTTGTTTCGATCAAAATGTTTTTTTATTAAACTGTGCACAATGTGGAGGTTTGCGAGTTTTCGAAAATTGTTTTAGTTATTTTATAACTTTTAACATCTCAAAACGTGTGAGCGAGAACGAACATTAGCTCTTCTATTCGCCTTATTTGATATTAGCTAGATATATCGTACCCTACAGTAGGCATCTCCATTGGACAAAATATGAGGAATGCAAGGAAATACAATTATGTCACTAACATCAATTACTGACCAATTGTTACCTAATTCAGAAACATGTAATTGATAAGATCTTAGATGCTCATTAAAACCTAAACATGAAACTCTTACACATAACAAATGCACTTCATCAGAAGTCGAATGAAGTATGTTTTTCACAATATAAAACTCGTATCCGCAGGAAGAAGTCAAAGTAATTATATTATTTATGGCAAATTTAATGCTACAGTATTCTACCCATTTTACTTTTTTCTCTACAGAAATGACATAAGGTGTACATTTCAGAATATCATGTAAGTTTATTATATCAGATTGATCAACCTTTCCAAAATTATATTTTTTCTTTAACCCTTGTGTACTTTGCCTCCTACTTGCTACGTTTAACTGTTCTTTTACCATCAATGTGTAAGGCAAATTTTTCCTAGAAGAGGTGTTATGTGCTATATTTTTAAGGGCTTTATGCTTTGCCTCAAACCGCATACACCACAAGTTTCTGAGCGGACCTAACTTTCGCATGACATGTGGATAGTGTATCATAAAATGGTGTTTCGGTTTCAAATTATCTTTAAATAAATTTACGTATTCAATGTTATGCTCCGCAATTAACGATTCTAAATGACATATTGATTCTTCACTAACACTTCTTTCTAGAATTGTTTCCACTATCTGGACAAGTGTTAAAAGAAAATTCCAAGCTACATCATCGTTAGGTACTAAATCTCCAGCCAAAAGGGGTAGATAATAAATCAATGTCATCATTTCCGAAGCACTAGTATGTAACCTTTTTTGCAACAAATGTGCCCTTTTGATTTTTCCTGGAATATTTCTTCGTGGTGAGTAATTATACATTTCAATACGGTTGTTGATTGTATTCAAGTCAAAAAACTTAACATTATCAATGTAATACAACATTAGATGACATAGGTCGTAATGACAAACACCTTCAAAGATATCATGCATAATATCAACACTTAAGTTTTCTACTACGTGAAATGAAATTAATGAGTTAAACACACATTCCTCGTTAATTCCTGTATTACGTGGGTCATTTAAATGGACGTCATTCTCATAGTTTTCTCGTGTGCGCAATAATTGATCATTTTGTTTACTCTCTGTTATCATAGAATTTTTATGCCCCTTGCAAATTCTGCAATAATAGTTACTTGAAAAAGATTTACTAAAACCTAGAGCAGTATTTAATCCGAGGTTGTCACCTAAAATTGATGCCAGCTTAAAATATACTTTGACTAAACCATTAGGACTTTTAATAAGTACACCTTCACGATCTAATTTATTTAAATCTTTTATAAGCTCACGAAAAATAATTCCATTTCCAAATGACTTGTCTGAAGAATAGTGAAGCATTGCAACAAATATATTTTCTAACATAGCTGAGAACTGCGGTGGAAGACAAGCTATTTGGCAGTACGTAGCAGCAATTGACTGGCTTCCAGCGTGACTTCCTAATGCGTTTCCGCACTCAAAGTCATCAAAGTAAATATACAACGGAATAATTATATCTTTTGATCCTAAATGATCACGGACTTTATCTTTCCAATAAGAAGATTGTATTATATTCGAAACAGATGAATTTGTGTCCGATAGTAATTTCTGCATATACTCTGTTACACTATTATACATGCCTGGTTTTTCAAAAAACTGTTTTAGACTTTTTGCAAGCGGTAAAATTATGGCGGTTCTTTTTTTAGGCATAAGACGAGAGTTTATATGGGCTATGTTTATAGAATCATCAATAACAAAAGTTCGAGGAAAAACAAAATGTCCCTTCTTCTTCAAGATTTTTAGAAGTTTATGCTCTGTTATATTATCAAATGGGTTTTTGCATGTATTCGAAATTTCATCTAAACATGACTTCACAGGCGTTGCGGCAAAAGGCAAAACATTTTCAGATAAAATTGACCCAATCGGTTGAGTAACATGCTGTGCTACACGTGCAAGAATATCATTGGCTGTTTTCCTATTCAGTTCACTATGTCCGTATAACCATGTTGCCAAATATTCTAAAGAGCTATTAAATGTTTCACTGTAACTATTATCTATTATACTTTCTTCTGGACGATTTAAGGCAGTATTAAAAGATGGAATGACGTCCAATTTTGCATTTAGGTTGCTATTAGCTGTTCGATTTAAAGTAGAATTCAGAGATGGTATGACGTCCAAGTCTGCATTTAAGTTGGTATTAGAAGCAATATATTTTATTTGGGGTACAGAGAAATGTGTGGATAAGTGTTTTCTAAAACTTTTAACATTAGTATATTTTCTGACACAATTATTTTGATGACAACAGTATGTGGAATCTGCTGACAGACTGTGTATTAGTTTCAAATGAAGAATAAGTCCTTTCGTGGTAGAAAACTCACTGACACAAATAGAACAACGCCAAATCATATGAAATAGTTGAGAGATTTGAACTTATTACTCCTGCAATTCTTTTATAAAACTGGATACTTGGCTGAATTTTTTGTCAGAAGGGAGCTCAATTTCGTAAAAATATTGCTGGATAAATATCCACAATTGTTCGCACTCTTTTGGATAGGCAAGGTTTAATACCATGAAAGACTTGAAACAGACATCAATAGCTTTCGTCAAGGAATCAAACCTGTATTTGATGTCATCGATCACCACATAATACGACCCAACCGGTTCTGATGTAGCTACAGCTATGATCATTGGTTGGCATGTAAGTCCTTTTTTGTTGTAAGATTTACGTCGATTCTGCAATTCTTCTTCTATGTCAGCATTATTCTAAAACAAAATGATAAAGGTTAGCTAGAGTAAGTAAATTTAATCAGATTGGTGATTCGATCGATTGCCAAGCATTGTACGGACCGAGTTGTGTTAAGAGGGAATCACACAGGCGACTCTCCATACAAACGTAGTCCCCTATTTCCTCCCTGGATAATGCCTCTAGAGTAACCATTTTGTCTCATAAAATCCAGATCTGCTATATACGTGCTCATATGTTTTCCTTTTTTTCAGAAACTTATTGATAAAGAAAATATCACCTCCAATTCATATTTCATATAAATCATATGAGGGTCATATTTTCTTTATCAATAAGTTTCTGAAAAAAAGGAAAACATATGAGCACGTACATATAAAGCAGATCTGGATTTTATGAGACAAAATGGTTACTCTAGCTAGAGGCATTATCCAGGGAGGAAATAGGGGACTACGTTTGTATGGAGAGTCGCATGTGTTGTACCCTCTTAACAGTTGGTTGAATTTAGATAATTAAATAAATAGGACTGAATATTATTAACGGTTGTACAGTCAAGGCAAAAACATGTATATAATCGTGTTGAGGGTGACATTTTATGAAGCAGTGGAGTGTAATATACATATTTATGACTTTGTTTGTACCGTTTGTGACTCCGTAATATAAAGCTAATAATTATTTTTTATTTTTTTATTTTTTATTTCTTTAATAAATTATCATTCAACTTACTTTGACTTGCGATATAAATGCTTGTTTGGATTCAGCAATGGA
The DNA here is from genome assembly GCA_939531255.2 of Thera britannica. Classification (NCBI taxonomy): domain Eukaryota; kingdom Metazoa; phylum Arthropoda; class Insecta; order Lepidoptera; family Geometridae; genus Thera; species Thera britannica. The sequence goes on from OW618048.2 coordinate 7,101,958, forward strand.
CACTTTGTAGTATATTTTTTTATCGTTACGCAAAACTTTCGATGTTGGTTTGATTTTGTAAGCGAGCGAACTGCAAAGCGCCAAATCACGAATATCTAAAACAAAAAAATAATAATGTAAGTTATTGCTTTAATAACCAAGGAATTTGTTTACAATAGCCTAGCAATATTACACTGTAACACAGAATAACACCCATAGTCAAGTTATTGAAGGGGGTACGATTCCTATACGTAAATTAAATTTTGCCAACTATGGGCTAATAGAGTATAATTTTGTGGCACTATAGTAAGCTTTTAAATCGGTCATTGTTATCGCCAAACTGTATTAATTTAAATTATTTATTTATTATTAAATTCATTTATTAAATCAACATAGGATCGTTTTGTTAGTTAAACTTTATAAAGCTATTGTTAGTTATAATTTAAAGAAAACTATAAATTATCAAAAATATATAAACAACAGTTTGCATGGGGATAGAATAACCTTAAATAGAAAATTCCTTATTCGGGTAAATACTTACTCTCATTTTCTTCCTTAAACAGTTCTCTCAACTCTTTTTCAACTGCAGCATCAGCCTCTAGTAGTTTTATGGCGCTGTTTTGAAATTGACCCCATTTTTCAAACAGCATTGAATTTTTGTCAGGGTATAAATGGGCAAAGTCGATTTCAATCTGAAAAAAGAGTAATTATTTGGTGCTTAGAAAATTGATGTGAACCTAAATAATTATACAAATGTTATAAGTAACAAAACACTACCAGTCGATGTCCGTTCGTGGTTTTTAAGCATGGCCATTCATTTACCATGACCATCAATGTTTTTTTGGTATCATACGCATTTTTTTTTCTATAAGCGCAAGATTCTTTCCAATTTTCTTCAACCAGTGGCCAGGGGTCGCGGTTGTATTTTAACCATATCATGATATCGTCAGTCTCTGTGCAAACAATAAATCTGTCAGTAAAAATAAGCTAAAATTCATTCATTCACCACTTGAACTTGCAAAATTATTTATTTTATCCACAGCGTGTAACAAGCAGAAAATCGATTGATTGAGATAAAACTTTGCATATCTATTTGTCTATGTTTTTTAAGTTTTTGTTCAGTTTTACAGTTATTGTCAAGTAGGTATGTGTTGGTTATTGCGAGATCTCAATTTGCAGCGAACTATACTGAAAATTAAACTGTGGGGACATGCTTACCATTTTCTATCATTTCATTGTCATTATTTGATTCATGACAAGAAATTTTTCTTTTTTTTGGGAGCACCCCAGAACCTCTTAAAGTTCTCAACTGGTTATAGTATCTATCAACAAGTTTTCCTTTTGCTGGCATTGTATTTTTAGGGCTAATAGTTCTGCTAGGAACATAGTAGGTTTCCTGAAACAGATTATTTTTTTAAAAACAGGTTGTAAATTCTTTCTTTTTGGGCTTCACCGGCACACAAGAAGATACAGCAATTCGCCTCAACCCGTGTGAAAAAAAAATAAGCTACCATATAACTAAAAACAATCTACCCTACGACTACAATACATCAAGTCTTGCTAGCTTACTAGACTAACAGTCTAACTAAAAAAATATAATTGTTAGTGAAACCTTGCACTCGCTTGGACATAAACGCACGATCTCTGTAGCAACTGATTCAAAATCATTTTTTGCCATTTTGCTGTAAGATTTTAAATAGTAATCTACAATGGCTTGCACTAAATTACTGCGTGAACTTGGGTCAAGTTTCTTTTTTGCGATTGCTGCCAATGCTTGACGACCCTGCATGCTATCTTTTAATAACTCTTGCAAGTTCAACTAGAAAACAGAATATGTAATGTATTATTAAAATGCAGTTATGTCATAGGTATATACCTATGTGAAATAAAGACAAACAAAGCTAAGAACTATCACAGAAAAATCGACTTTCTTACAAGTGATCGAACTGTGATTGAACTGAAAAATGACTAAAGAGAACTATAATTTAAGTTTAAAAAACTTGAGAAACCGACTTCATTGTCAAACGGCTAAACCAATTTTAATCAAATTTGTTTGGGACAATCTGGACGTAAGAATAACCTTCCAAATAAAAAAATAATTTTCTAAATCGGTTCATAAATGACGGAGGCATGCAGTTACAAACATTAAAAAAATTATTAAAAAAAAAATGGCAACACCGATTTTAATAAAATTAAAATGGGACCAATCTGGAAGCAGTACCTTTCAGATAAAAAAATATTTTTTCAAATCGGCTCACAAATGACGAAGTTATGCGGTAACAAACATTAAAAAAAAAAATAAAAAAAAAATAAAAAAAAAAAAAAAAAAACATACAACCGAATTGAGAACCTCCTCCTTTTTGATTGGAAGTCGGTTAAAAAACGGTTAAGATTTGGATTTTCCAAAAAAAAATCGCAATGAAATCAGATCAGTACTTTCGGACCTACAAGGCCAAGGATGCACAGACAGACAGACAGACAAAACGGCCTCAAACTCATAACACCCCTCGTTTTAGCTGTGGGTTTAAATTATAAAGTTGCTGTCATCACACTATTATACCTATAAAGGCGAAAGTAACTCTGTCTCTATCTCTATTTGTTACCTATTCACGACTAAACGGCTGAACCAATTTGGATGAAATTCAATATGAAGATAGTTTGAATCTTGAGAATGGTATTATGCTATCCATGTACTACTAAAATTTGAGTCAAAATGTAGATAGGTTAGGTTACCTTGCTTTTATTGCAACTATTTTCATGTACTTCAGATGCAGATGACAGAGACAGAGTGTCAAATGGGTCAGCATTCTGTAATAAATATGAAAATATATATTGTAATGTCCGGCCACAGCAATAATTTTATAATTCAGCGCTAGTACAGCTAATTTATGTGACTGTGAAGTATTATTACATTACAAAAAAGAATATTATTTAGGTGGTACAGGTACCAACCGACATGTTTTATCTTAGTTCTAATCAAAATCTATTCTTTGTTCAACACAATCCTAAAAATTGAGTCACTCATGGTGTAAGCAGGTAAGTAGGTAGGTACATACCTCACTTTTATAACTGATTAGTTCAGATGCAGTTGATGACAACGGACTATCGTTACACACACTAATAGTGTCCAAAGAGTCAGTATTCTGTAATGAATATTAAATGTATGTTCAGGCCACGGCGATGATAATAGGAAAGATACTAGGATATTATGCTATAATGATATTCAATTGTTCATGGTTATTATAAACAAGAAGGTATATTACTTAGTTAGCTATATAGGTACCGACCGATGTACGTACTTACTGCTAATATAGTTGTAGCTTCATACCGAATGTACGAAGTGCGCTTGGCCTGGCACCTAGGTACCTACCTATTCTTTATTGCACACATAAAATACATTTAAAAAACTTAAAATGATGATGAATGAATGATGATGATTATTAGTAAGGAATTATACCTGTTAGTAAGGAATTTTCATTAATAGAAAGAATCAAAGGTAGGAACTCACAGAATGCAGAGTTTCCAGCTCTTCTCTATATGTTTTATAGCCCAGTTTAAATTTAATTCTGTCTCTGAGTCGATTTTCAGGTATTAAAATCTTTAATTCTTCGTCACCTAGGCCCTCGAGACATGATGTGTCGATGTTGTTATCTGAAAAGCATTTGAATGAATTAGAGTAAGTAGGTAGGTTATTGATATATAACTTGGTAGGTACTTGTAACTGAAATATAATAGTAGATATTACTAAAATTATCGGTAAATCAGGTTTACTTTCAGGCTGGCCGACATTTTCAAGCGGTGGTCATGACGTCAATCTCGATCAAAAACTCTTAGCCGATAAGTGGTTGTCACGAGTTTTTGGCGTCAGCGACGTCACATTGACGTCATCTCCATCGTGAAATTATCTCAGTCGGCCCGAAAATAAGGCCCCAGGAACGCCGCACGATTAGTTGATTTTATGTAGGTACACAGATGAATTCATATTAACAGTAAAATCCTACCTACCTATACTTTGGTTGGTATAACGAAACAAAATAGTACATATCACCTATACCATAGAAGTAATTGGGTAAACTTTGAACAAAGAAACTCGGAAATGACAGGAATCGGGCTATCAGAAATGTTTTTTAGTGCTTTTTAACCATTACCTGCTCAATCAACCCAGGGCCCAAAGTCTGCACCACACCTTGGAGATCAAAACAGAGTAGGTACTTACCACAGAACACTTGAATGGTGTCTTGAGACACCCCCCATGATTCCAAAACTTCATTCAGCTCCATATTTCACTATTTTCAAATACACTGGTAAGTGGTAATACAAATTAGCCTAAAATCACAGGTACTTTAAACAAACACGAACGAAGTGCATGCGGCGGTTGCAACTTGTCAGGAGCGCGCGACGTAAGTGGCGTCTGCCCGGGCGATGAGGGGAGGGAAAAGCGGCGCGGGAGCGGAGCGGGCAGCGCGTCCGAGTCCCCCGACCAATCAGAGCATGGTATTCTAAACACTACCTAATAAGGTATGGGTATGGTCAAAAGCCAAAACTGGGAGCGGGAATCTGAATCAAACGGTTTTTTGTTATATGCATAATAAAGAACTTTAGGCGTAATAGCAATAAGACTTATTTTTCATTTTAGGTAGGTGCCTCTTTATCCAAGTGTGATTATATGGTAAAACTTTAGCAAGGTATGGCTGGAAACGGGAGGAGGGGGGGGGGGGAAGGGGGGGGAGGGGGGGGTCCCCCTGCCCCCTGGTACCACCGGCATTACACGGAAATGAGAAAAACCGATTAATGTAACCTAACCTCAAAACACTTTACTACTACCTACCTGCCGGCCGATTATATCTATTTGCCTGGCTAAAGGGCTAGTGTAAACTAGTGTAAACTAGTGTAAGCTAGTGTAAACAGGCGTAGAGCATTCCTTCGTTGTTCTTAGTGCGTTCGCAAAGATTCTATGGAATATTCTAAGAATGCTCGCTCGCTTGATGTGAACGGCGCAACGCAAGAGCGCGCGAACAGTTGCTTAGAGCGTTCTAGCGTGTTCGGACGTGCTCGCACCCCTGAGCGTTCTCTTCAAAGCGTTCTTATGTTCTTGCTCTAGTTCTAGCTTTAGCTCTTTGTTCGTTTGATGTAAACGCTGAATACAAGTTTTCGTTTACACTAAAAGAGCACGAAGGAATGCTCTTGTTCTAGCTCTAGCTCTGTGTTCGTTTGATGTAAATCGACCTTTACACGATGAACATGATGAAGGTCAACTTATCTGTTTTATGGAGGCGGGGAACGGGGAATTTCTAAATAATTTGTCATAGACAATAGATTATAAAATATGTCATGATAATAATATATTTAAGTGTTTATGATAATTTGTTTTGTAGTATACCTACCTGGCAGTGCCGGATTAAGCCAGCGCGGGGCCTGTAGCATTTGCTACTCTTGCTACGTGGCTAATCCGGCACTGCTACCTGGTATAGACTGGGTAAGTAGGTGCTTAGACTAGGTAGGCCTACCTACACCCTTAGACAACCTACACCCGATCATTAGGTGGCTAGGAACCTAGTGGTAGGATGGAGAGAGTCAATGCCTGAGTTAGGTAAGTAGGTACCTTAGGTAGGTACCTACTTATTAGACACTAACTTATTAGGTAGGTAGGTACTATCTACTTACTCATATATTGACATTGATTTGGTATGTAATGAAATGACTCTTATTTTCAACTTTATAATTTTATTTGTAACATTTTAAATTATATCATTTATTTTAGTGTTTGGACGCCATAACGTTCTAGCATTTTTTTTTTATTTAACTATTTGATGGAACAAGCTTATGGGCCACCTGATGTTAAGTGGTAACCATCGCCTATAACAAAACACTGCCTCGTAGGTCACGCACGTTAGGAGCGTGCCCTATGATGCACTGCCCTGCGTCCATCAACCGGCCATATAGCGTGGCATCGTCTTATAAAATCAAAAAATATAAGTAATCTATGGTTTTCGTCAAAAAGTTAGTCTTAGACTATATACCTCACCATTAATTAGCCTGAAGGAGTTCACTACTGGACATAGGCATCCCCTATACATTTCCAGGAAGAACGATTCTGAGCTCTTTCCATCCTCTGACTTCCCGCGATCTTAACAATGTCGTCAGTCAGTGGGTAAGCGGTAAGCGCCCTAGGTACTTACGTTTCGTCTTCCGGTTCGTGGTCACCATTCGATAACCTTTATTTCCAACGGTTGTCGGTTCTTCGAGCTATATGACCTGCCCATTGCCTCTTCAACTCACTAATACTACGAGCTTTGTCGGTGACCTTGGTTCTTCTACGGATTTCATCATTTCTGATTCTAATATCACGTTGTGAAACTCACTCCCAGCATAGCTCTCTCCATAGCCCGTTTTCAACTTTGAGCTTGTGTAGGTATTAAGTTAATAGTTAGCGACCACGTATATCTATACTTCTATACTAATATTATAAAGAGGAAAGATTTGATTGTTTGTTTGTTTGTATTGATTAGGCTCCGAAACTACTGGACCGATTTTAAAAAAAAAACACCGTTGTGTAGCTACACTATTCCCGAGTGTCATAGGCTATATTCTAATTTCAAAAAAATTAGGGATCCTTACCAAAACTTAAATAATGTAACCCAAGGTGTAGATTATGATTATGATTATGTCTCTCTGTTTGTTACTTTTTCACGACTTAACGGCTGAACCGATACCTATGGATGAAATTTGATATGGAGATAGGTTGAACCATTCATGTATCTTGCAAGCGAAACCACGGGCAGCCACTTTATTTTAACCAACTATACACTGGTTGTCTGAACAAAGTTGGTTTTGTTATACCCAATGAGTTGGTTTTGTTAAAATAACCAATTCCCCCGGTTTCAGGTACGCAAAAATTAGTAAACAATTGCACGGGCGACATCCGAATTTCAAACCAAATGCATGGCTTAAAGCGCAATGTAGTATTATGGAAAGAGTGCAGTATTTGTTTCTTCTCCTTGTTCTATAGCTGTATTGATTACATGTCCGTTATACAAAACTGTCCGCGTACCAAACTAAGCTACGGGTTTCCTCACGATGTTTTCCTCACAGTTTTTTTATACCAAACACAGCGTTTGTACTTACATCTATCAACCACTGATTGTATGTAACCGCTGACTACTTGTATGGTAAACAAATTTTAGCTCAATTGGCCAATTTATTGAAAAGTTCCGTTGAACAGACCTTGGCTCCATCATCAGACCAGGCCGCTGTTACCATTTTATGAGAACTGAGTAACTCCTTAATTTATTTCAAGAAAAAAATATTAGCAAAAGCAAAGGAATTGAGCGACCAGTAGAAAAACTTTGATGGCAACGAAACTCTTAGAAATGGGAGCTCTTGGATCGTTGGTTATCTTAATTTAACCTTTTTTGATTTTGATGTAAAGCAATAACCGAGCGACCCAGAAAAAAGTAAAAATTGTTTTGTGATGTACAAAGTTCTTTCATATGACATGTAACTTGATTGTTTTGTTTCATTTTTTGCCTCCTTATACAACCCCATATCTTAGTAACCCCTCATCGGATTTTAATCATAATACCTACCAGTAAATTTTTCAAGTCCAAGCTATCGATTTATCAAATTTCATGCAGATCGAATCAACCGTTCGAGAGTTATCGTTGGACAAACATACATAAATACATACATATATGCATAAATACATAAAATGCCAAATTGCCCAAGTTGATTGTAAGATCTTCGTTCACTTCGCTCACTCGATCAATAAATATTGGTAATTTTAACCTAACAAAGATACCTACATATCTTATCTATTTAATTTAACATAAAATTTTTAAATTTGTTGACCTTATACCCCTGATGATGAGTTAGAGTTTGTTGAAATACCCATTTCTAGTAAATACTACTGAAAAGTAGTTGTTAAATCATTGGTAAATGCAACAAATCAAAATTTAACAAAAGCTTTTGCTGTATCAACCAATAAAGATTGGTTTTTCTAACAAATATAATTTGGTTTGGTTTATTAAAAATGTGTTGTTGATTTTATCAAACTCATTTGTTAGCTTTATTTAAAATGATAAGTAGATGTAACTCGATTTACTGTAAATATTGCAAACTTAATTTTGTTATTTTGACTAAGAAATATTTATTATTTCAAACAACATAAATTGGTTATATTAGATACCAATTAGATTAATTTAACAGAGATACATTTATCAATTTAACTTTAGAGTGGTTATCATAACAAATTTGAATTTTTTATACCAAATGGGTTGATTTTGTTAAAATAACTCATTTCTAGTAAATTTACAGATAAGTCGTTGTTAAAATAAGGAACAATATGGTAAATGCAACAAATCAAAATTTAACAAAAGCTTTTGCTGCATCAACCGATAAGGATGTGTTTATCTAACAAATATAATTTGATTCAGTTTATTAAAAATGTGTTGTTGATTTCATCAAACTAATTTGTTAGCTTTACATAAAATATAATTAAATTTAACTATATTTACTGTAAATATTGCAAACTTGATTTTGTTATTTTGAATAAGAAATATTGATTATTGTAAATGACATAAATTGGTTATATAAGGCATCAATTAGATTAATTTAACAGAGATACATTTATCAATTTAACTTAAGAGTGGTTATCATAACAAATTTGAATTTGTTATACCAAATGAATTGGGTTTGTTGAAATACCCATTTCTAGTAAATACTACAGAAAAGTAATCGTTAAAACATGCAATAATATGGTAAATGCAACAAATCAAAATTTAGCAAAAGCTTTTGCTGTATCAACCAATAACGATGGTTTTTCTAACAAATATAATTTGGTTTGGTTTATTAAAAATGTGTTGTTGATTATATCAAACTGATTTGTTAGCTTTACTTAAAATGATAAGTAGATGTAACTCGATTTACTGTAAATATTGCAAACTGGATTTTGTTATATTGAATAAGAAATATTGATAATTGTAAATGATATAAATTGGTTATATAAGGCATCAAATAGATTAATTTAACAGAGATACATTTATCAGTTTAACTTTAGACTGGTTATCATAACAAATTTGAATTGGTTATACCAAATGGGTTGGTTTTGTTAAAATAACTCGTTTCTAGTAAATTTACAGATAGGTCGTTGTTAAATTAAGCAACAATATGGTAAATGCAACAAATCAAAATTTAACAAAAGCTTTTGTTGTATCAACCGATAACGATGTGTTTTTCTAACAAATATAATTTGATTCAGTTTATTAAAAATGTGTTGTTGATTTCATCAAACTAATTTGTTATCTTTACATATAATTATAAGTGAATTTAACTCTATTTACTGTAAATATTGCAAACTTGATTTTGTTATTTTGAATAAAAAATATTAACAAGTTTAAACGATATAAATTTGGTATATTAAGCAATACTCAAGTTAATCTAACAAAGATACATTTTACGTTTTTTTTTGTTCACTTTAACCAATTGAATTGGTTAATTGAAATGGTATAATTTGTTAATATAACAAAACGATGGCGTTTATTATGTTGGTTAAAATAAACAAAAAAACATTATTTAAATTTACCTATATCTTATCAATTCAGAAAATAAAATTATTTTTTGGTTCGATTTAATGAACAGTTACAAATATTATTAGTTATAATTATTAAAACTTTGGTATAATTTTTTAGATCGTGTTTATTAAACGAATACCAACATTATAAGTTATTTCAAGCGATATTTTTAGTATCAGTTTGATCACACTGTTAAGCTTATGGTAAAATTAACTAAATTCAAATTTACCGAATCACTTTTGTTTTTTTAACAAGTCATTTTCTTTATTTTAACTAACTATATATAGGTTATCGTAACAAAATTGATTTTGTTATACCAAACGAGTTGGTTTCATGGTAGTGTTGTTAAAATTACCAATTTCTAGTAAATTCAACCGAAAAAGATTTAACCGAGGTGATTTTGGTTATTTTAACATGTACATTTCTCTCAGTGTGGTGCTCAGTATATTTTTGCCAGACCAGGTAGATAGCGCGGTCCAATAATTATAAAAGGACGCGAAGTAGCCATAAAGCCCTCGTCCTTCTGTCGCATGGTTCTACGCTCAAACAGGTTTTATCATTCATAAACCTATTTTAATAAATTATCGATGCTAAACCTCGGCCATAAAAGAGATTGGAACCAGCCTAACAAATAAACTAAAATTAAATATACACGAATACAATCGAAATTTTTGTCTCAGCCGTATAAAAGTGTCCTATAAATTTACCCACACTTTAATTTAATGTCCAAAAGTACCTGGCTCACAATTTTTTTTGTATAAATAAATGTTCATCGTCGGTTATGGCTGCACGAATGCATGTTATTATTATGAAAAATGATTTTGAATTTGTCTCGAACATTCAGCTAAGGTTTTGAATCAAGCACAGGTATAAATAATTGCCTACAACGGGACCCAAATATACTTGAATTTATTTGTTACAGAGTGTGAAGCCACCGATTTCACCAAGATTAAACATTACACAAGATGTGGAATAGAAGGTGAAACAGACCATAACCGGGATTCGGTATTCGTAGGTGACGGCACAATAGGCGACGACGTTATTCGCGGGCCGCGCCCGCCGCGTGGATGGTGGCGGGCGAATGGGGCTATGCGCCGGCGTCGGCCACCCCCGCCATGAATGCGTTTCTCGAGACGAACCACGCTCACCTCGCCTCGTATGGGTTGAAGATGTCTCCGCAGCCGGGGTGCGGCGTGAGGCCGCAGCACGGGGCTGCCGCGCCGCACCCGCCGCCGCCGCCGCACCATCCCTCGCACTACCAGCCGTACCCGCTGCACTCCTACCAGCCGGGGTATCTGCGCGAGTACGGCGGCTGCGGCGAGCTGTTCCCACAGCAGCCGATCGAGCAGAGCTGGGATTGGCGCGGCGACATGCACTACCAGGGCACAGCGCCGCTGGTGCCCCACAGCCACGCGCACGCGCCTCACGCCTTCCTGCGCTACGTGCGCGCGCCGCCGCGACGCGACATGCGCTGTCAGTGGCAGGACCCCGAGCAGCCACCTCCGAGAAAGCTCTGCAACAAGCTGTTCTCCAGCATGCACGAGATAGTGACGCACCTGACTGTGGAGCATGTTGGCGGGCCGGAGTGCACCACGCATGCCTGCTTCTGGCAGGGCTGCTCGAGGAATGGACGGCCCTTCAAAGCGAAATACAAACTAGTGAATCACATTCGCGTCCATACAGGAGAGAAACCGTTCCCGTGCCCTTTCCCCGGATGCGGAAAAGTGTTTGCAAGATCCGAAAACCTTAAGATTCACAAAAGAACTCATACCGGTAAGTTTTATTACATACCTACTACATAAAAAACCTCTACTTATGCATTTATAAAAATCTAAGTAAAAATGTCACCACTGCCATTGAAACTGGTGAAACATTTCAATCGTCATTAATCCATAATGAGCAACTGTCCCCCGGTGAGCCTGCTGCGGTCACGCGGATGGCCACTGTTGCGACATATCCGAGCACGCCTCAACAATAACCCATCCGACACAATGACACAAGAAAACAAACTGTTATCAAAGAATATCCTTGTAACACGATCCGCAGCATAAACAAGAGCTAACGGGCGTCCTAATGTCCACATCGACTTGTGAAGTCCGTTTCTCAGTAGGCACAGACAAAAACTATTCCAGTCAGAACTCCATATTTCAATTCATTACAAAAGACGAAGATTCATCTTAAATGCTAGAAAAAAATAGATCGTAAATTAAAATGTCCAGTTCCGTCGTCTCGGTTCCTCGCCTTGTCTCTCTCGCACGAGCATTGTTATTGGTAAGGTATTGGTAGGTACTTAACTTTAAATATCGGTTTTCGGGACCAGAAATTCTATGGTCTGGGAGTACATCCAGATGGTTTTATTATATTTTTTCTGACCGTCAAGGCTCGAACACACCTAGTTCGCTGGCGGTAGCGAACAGTGAAACGCTGTCAAATATTCGCTGTCTAATCTCAAATCTGACAGCGATATTTGACAGCGTTTCACTGATCGCTACCGCCAGCGAACTAGGTGTGTTCAGGCCATCACTGTTTGGTGCGTTGCGTAGGAACTATTGTCCTGTGCCCCCGTCTGCTATTATTTCATTCTATGGCTTTGAATAGAGGATACCTTTTTTGCGGGCAAGTTTAAGAATTGTTTTATTGGAAACTATAAATTAACTTCAAAGTTTTGTGAACGGGATCCACTGTCAGTCATTATGACATTAATTGGCTGATAGCAACAGTTTAAACTGACAAATAAACGATTGCAAAATAGTTAATTAAAGCAGTTAGGTACTATTAACCGTGGCGTCGTCGTACCCTGACTAAAAAGAGAAGTAGGTAAATAAGCTTGGGGGCCTTCTTCTATATTCAAGCTCTGAGAGAGCTGTGATAATCTGGTTTTTAGCTATGTTTTTTAAGAGACAGCTAGAATTTTTGCTCAGTGAAAATTTGAGATAATCGACAAATTAAACACTGAAAGAACTACACACTACATTAATGTTTAATAAAAAACTGAAGTCCAAAAAAAATTTTTGCTTAGCAAAAGTTGATAGTGATTTATTTGTCGATTAGCAATCCGAGAAACCAAAGCTAAATCTGAATAAAACCTTAATGCTAAGAAACTTTTGTATACATAATCTTAGAAAAATCTTTTTTACATTGGAAGCGAGCCACATGATATTGATATTTTTATTATCCAAGTGTAAGCTGATACTTTCCGCATCGGTAGCGTGCTTTATTATATTTTATTGATAGCGTTTTTGAATAAGCACCTACCTACTATAAAATTAATATATTTTATAGCATTCATTTCTTTCTTATCTTTGTTCAAGATGTCTTATGCTGGTCATAAGGCCTACCTACTACATGCATTTCCATAGACGAAAGATTTAGTAGAGCTTTTCTGAAAAACGATGTCTACCGTCACATTTTTTCTACATTTTATTCTGTACATTGGCTATACTCTTTATCTCTCTCTATTTTATAGCTCCAATGTTTAAAATGGTTAACTATACCTATGTTTTTTTTTTTTTTTTTTTTTATTAATTTTATAGTGTTTACTACACTTAAGGAAATCACAAAGATTTTTATAATGTCCCAAAAGTTAAGAGCCGAGCGGGATTTGAACCCGCGACCTTCCCTAACTTTTGGGACATTATAAAAATCTTTGTGATTTCCTTAAGTGTAGTAAACACTATAAAATTAATAAAAAAATATGAAAAACGCAAGGTGACATCTCTCGTCGATTCAATTCTTTATTCTTTATTCTTTATTGCACACATAGACAACATTTAGAAAATGTAAAGTTAAGACATGTACAAAGGCGAGCTTAACCCTAAAAAGAGTTCTCTTCCAGCAAACCTTTAAGGATAGATATATGTGTAAATAGAGGTGGGTACGTGTACAAGAAGGGGGTTTGAAAATATTAATATAATATAAGTATAATATATTAATAACACAATAAATAAACTAAATATACCTACACATAATTTACATAAACATACACACAATATATAAGTATATACATACATGAATAACGATATATAAGACACTATACATATAATATATATATATATATATACAAGTTATATATAAACCAATGTATACCTATAAGGAAAGATAATGCTCCTTGACTTTTTGCTTAAATATACCTAGCGACGGACTAGCACGTATGGTATGAGGGAGACTGTTCCACAATTTCATGGAGTGTACAGTGAATGAGCCATTATAACGTCTTGTGGAATGTGTGGGCGTTTTTAAAAGAAGAGATTTAGCTGTTCTGCAAGGCTCACCACGAGGGACAAGGAAATCGAAACGTTCACGGAGATAAGAAGGAGAGAGAGGGTTATTGAGAATGTTAAACAGGAGAGATAGGATGTGCAGATCACGGCGACGCCGAATTGGCAGCCACTTTAACTGAGCCCTGAACATTGAGACGTGATCATACTTACGCAGGCCAAAAATAAATCGGATGCATAAGTTCTGAAGACGTTCCAGTTTATTGCAGATTTCCTCAGTAGCGTCCAAAAAACAGGAGTCAGCATAGTCAAGAAGGGGTAATAAGAGAGTTTGAGCTAGAGTGACTTTGGTCTGAAATGGTAAAAACTTTTGAAATCGCTTGAGGGATTGGAAAGAATAATGAACGCGTTTGCTAATACCATTAACATGACTTATCCACGACAGTTGAGAGTCGAAAATAACACCCAGATTTTTGGCCGTCACAGAGTAGCCTATGAGAGAGTTCGCATAAAACAGAGGAGGTGGGGAAGAGTTACGAACCTTATTCATCATGTAGGGGCTACCACAGATTAAGGCTTGCGATTTTGATGGGTTAACAAGTAGGCCAAAAGCTTTCGCCCACGAATGAATATTATTAAGATCGGTATTAACTTGGTTAATACCAACAGAAATCTCATCAACCTTGAAATGCCTATAAATTTGCAAGTCATCAGCATAAAGGTGATAAGGAGAGAAGATGACTTGAGTGATAGCATTTATAAAAACAGAAAAAAGAAGAGGAGAAAGAACACCACCCTGAGGTACGCCCGCAGTGATATCACACCATTCAGAGACGGACTCCTCAGATCGTACACACTGCGAACGACCTGAAAGATAAGAATGAAACCAGGAGATTGCAGAAGAAGAAACGTTGATAGAGGAAAGAATGGAGAGAAGTATGTCAAAATCAACTGAATTAAAGGCGCTGCTAAAGTCGAGTAACACCAGGACCGTAAGAAGTTGGTTGTCCATGGCCCATCGGATATCATCAGATACCTTTATCAAGGCACTGACAGTACTGTGACCGGGACGGAAACCAGACTGGAAGGGACTCAAAAGATTGTTTAAGTGGAGAAAGTGAGATAGTTGCTTATGGACAGCATGTTCAAGGATTTTGGATAAGATAGGAAGGATGGATATGGGCCTGAATTCTGATACATGGGAAGGATTTGATGTTTTAGGAAGTGGGTTCACAAAAGCTTTCTTCCATATAGAAGGAAACGAGCCCGTTTCAAGAGAAAAGTTAATGATATGAGTAATTGCAGAAACGAGCTCAAAGGAAAGGATTTGCAGCATATGGGCATGAATACCATCTACACCAACAGCTTTCGTAGAGATAGATTTAATGAGTTTCAACACTTCTTCCTCAGCAACCTCACACAGGGTGAAATCAGGACAGTTAGGTTTAGTCAGACGAGATAAGTGGTCAATAGTGGAGAGTTTAATACTAATATCCAAAGAAATAGGAGAACTAGAGAAGTGTGTGTTAAGAGAACTAAGGTCGAATGAGATTGTAGTTTCGCCGAAGCTTTTCCCGATACCTAAAGAGTTGAGAAATTTCCACATGAGAGGAGGACTGCAATTATTAATTGAATTGTGGATATGTTGCCTCTTTGCATTCCTACACATCTTGGTACATCGGTTACGTAACTTCTTAAAGACTGCCAAGTTTTCCTCAGTGGGACACTTCTTGTAAAACCTCTTGGCTTTATCCCGCAATGCCATAGCCTTTTTAATAGGCTGCGTCAGCCAGGGAGCTGGAGGATGCTTAACTTTGACACGTTTTAGCGGGGCGTGGATATCATATAGACCAATGACGATTGAGTTGAAGTTAGAAACTTTGTCGTCAATGCAAGCTGCATCTATGACAGGAGTCCAGTCAATGTTATTAGCGTCCAGTTTCAAGCGATCCAGGTCAATATCTTTAAAACTACGAATAAGACGAAATTTAGGCTTAGGCCTGTGACAACGAATTTTATAGGACAGATACAGAAGGTCATGGTAGGAGAAGGAAGCAGCTAATTGACCATGAGTTACTACTCGGTTAGGATCGGAAACTATAATAAGATCGAGGAGAGAGGGAGAAGAATGGGGAGCATGGTGAGTGGCAGAAAGCGGAAGAGTATACATGTTGACAGATGAGACTAGAGATGTCAGTTTATTTGCTCGCGAATCCCCTTTAAGCAGGCATGTATTAAAATCTCCAAGGAGAATAGTGTGATCATATAGAGGGGTGAGTGACTCAAGTTTAAGCTCAAGAGAGGAGAAGTAATCAATAGTGCATGAAGGAGGATAGTACACGCCAAGGAGAATTTTTGAGTGATTAACAATAATCTCAATAAAAAGATGTTCAGCAAACCCAGAATACTCCGGAGGGGAATGATCCACAATTTTAGAGGGAATGTCGGCACGTAAGTAGATGGCAACCCCACCGCAACCCTTACCCACTCTGTCATTTCTAATGAGTTTGAAACCAGGGAGAGGGTATTGAGTGGAGGGCATAGCTGGTTTCAAGAATGATTCCGAAACTAGTATTGCGTCAAGCGTTCCAAGATCGAAAGATGAGTGGACATCATCAAAGTGGGATGGAATGCTTTGGGCATTTATATGAACAATATTTAGGTTTCCTGGGAAAGCAGAAAATATTGCTTCAAGTTGGTCATGTAAATGGAGTGAGTCGTCGCTAAAAGCGCTAGCATAATCTTTGTCAGAAGAGCAAGACGAAGAGCAAGAGAAAAAACTGTCGTCAAATACATCAGTCATAAAATACAATAAATAGATAAATACCTATAATAAATAAATAATTAAATAAAATGAACTATCCTACGAACTATCTACTGCTAAATACAGCAAAATAAACCAGCCTCCACACTTGCCGGTTTGCTGAAAGAGAAACACCACACTATACAGGCTAGAGATACAAAAGTTAAAAAGAAAAGAAATAAAAAAAACCCTAAAAAAACTTATAAAATAATTTAGCTAAACAATGCACTTGCTACTTAACAATTTTTGAACGAAAACTTCACCATCCAATCTGCCCATGATGAATGTACACTTTGTTTGACATTGACATTTAAACGTGTCTGACGGGACGGCGAAACGATGACACAAAATAAAAAAATAAAAAAAAGAAGAAGAGTTTAGATTACAATAATGTCGTCATAGCTCTATGACAGCGCTTTGTTTACATTTTTTGCTCAAAAATGATGAAAAACTGATTGTTCTACCCCAAAGTAACAAGAACGTGTCAAGCACCGCAAGTATAACACTGCAAAGTTAAGAAGTACCCAATGGGGAAACGTAGAAACAATGAATATGTACTAATGCACCACTATTATGAGCTTCACTTCAACGCACGCCTGGTTCTGGGTTCCACCTTCCCTGCTTTCGCTGCCGGGAGTGCAGAAGTCTTCCCCTTGCCCTGGGAGGTCCCCGGGGTTGACTTTTCCGCGTCAGACTCCGCTGCTGGATGCTCCGCTAGAAGCGGCCTCAGCTCCGACATGGTTTCAATGCGGCGGCGTTTGGTGTCGGGCAACATGATAACAATTTTGCCCTCCGATGTCCAGCACTTCCTCAACCCAAAGTGCTTTCGTGCAGCAAGAAATACTTCGTGCCTGGGTTTTGTTAGAAACTCAGAGACAGTGATCCCTGAGCCTTTAAGTGCAGTCTTCGCATTCCACACATCGCTACGGACACCGTAGCTAAGGAAACGCACCAATACGGGCCTGGGCTTACTGGTGTTGGAACCCAGGCGATGGCAAGCAACGAAAAGTTTGGGAGAGATATCACTCATCTTGAATTGGTCACGTAATATTGCCATGACTGAGTCTTCAACTGGAGAGTCACCGGACTCAACAATCCCATGAAATAGAAGAACCTTCCTGCGTGTTGCGGTCTCCTGGCGGTCCATACCCTGGACTAGAAGCTCCAACTGCACCCTCATAGAGCGTAATGTCTTCCACATGATAGATCTAAAGTCGATAAACTCACGAGATAGTGCAGCAAGATCTTTGTGCGGTACCTGGGTAGCGTCAGTGGTAGAAAGCTTCTTGAGATTACTCTCATATTCCCGCATCCTGGAGTCAAAAGAGCCAGCCAGCTCTTCCATGTTGGAGGACAGTTTTCCATACAAATCCATTGTTTTGGTCTGGTAGTGTATTCAGTGAGTGGAGAGGAGATTTTGATATTGGCAAGTGTGGGAGAGACTATGTACTGCTAATCACAGCTAGTAGACATAAGGTTAGTCCAGTAAATGATTTTAAAATATAAATAAATAAGGAGCTAAAAATATTTACTGTTGTCACTAAGACTACCCACACGAAAAAAAAAAAAAAAAAAAAAAAAAAACATATTCAACTGAATGCAACTTCGGTTATCGAGCAGGTTAGTTGACTATAACGTCAAAACTGTAGATGGAGCCACGGTCGCGTTAGTGCCGAACAGTCCCTAAGAGTTATTCGTCGAGTGTGATTAGGATCCGATGGCGCAGTGGTCAGCGCAGCCCCGTACCGAGGGGAAGGTCGCGGGTTCAAATCCCGCTCGGCTCTTAACTTTTGGGACATTATAAAAATCTTTATACCTATGTTGAATAACTATTCTTATTTGTAAAAATCCAACGTTTTCAAGAAGCATGTTTTCCTCTTCAAACAAAAGAGTAAAGTAGTCAATCTGACTTCTGTCATTATAACTCGTATGTAAGCACGAAATAAAGAAGTAAAAGCAAAAGCGTGTTGGCTGCTCTGTGTATGTAAGTAAAACTTAGATTACACAAACATACATATTTTTAGGAAATGAATACATTATCTAAAAAAACAAATAAAACACACCAACAACGCCGCACGTTTGATAACACCGCATAATATGGAAACAATCAGAGTCGCTTCAGGCGTTTTCAATAAAACTGAATAAATTGCCCAACCTGTCCAATACATTATAAATTACGTCGCGGTCAAATCTTTTATTAGCTATTAAAGGTGATTGCGAAATAAACAAGGCTATAACCAAATACCCCGAGGGAGGGCTTAGCGCGCGGCGCGTCAGGCCCGCCGGCGAATCCGCCCACAACACAACAATTACTTTATTCCCACTTATGAACTTATTAAAACATGACACATTACATTAATAGGCCCCAAAATATTATTTGTACTAATTAAAGCTTGTTTTACCATCTTTTTCTTCTTCTATATCCAGTCAAGACTAACTCAAACTTTTATAGACCAGTAATATGTAATTGTATGTATATAGCTAACCTCAATAGTAGGGTTTTTTTGCTTTATTCAAGTCCAGATTTGAACAAGAAGAACACTTTATTTACCTACTTATGTATGAAAGATAAAAAATATGACAGCGATATTTGACCAGCGTTTCAGCTTATCGCCTAGATGTGCGCACTGCGCAGGCCTTTAGGAAGTAATATTCCGTAACCCGTGCGTTGAAAGAAGTTCCTCTGAAGCCACCATCGCGACGATCCTAGTTTCAAAAAAGTGTGACCATGTCTCTTATAAAATTATAAAATACATATAAAATTAAACTTTTATAATTCAATATAATTACTTATAGCTATGATTCGTTTCTCATATCATAAGCACCATTTCTGAGAACATCCATCCTCTGAGCGAACGAACGGGTTTTTGATGATGCGGAATTAATTTATGCCGATATATTATTATAATCAAATGTTAAAACAATATTTTAAGCACATTCATTCTTAAAAATGTTTTAAAATTATAATTCCTAAACCATTAAATTTGTAAATAAATTATGTTTATTAAAGTTTGTGTAACATGTTATTTTCTGCTATTTGAGATTTTGAATAGGTCAGTAGGCAAATGGGTACGATCGGATGCACTCGATTTTTTTATTAATTCATATTTTAGTGACCTGTATCTCAGAACATAAGTGCAATAAATTATTTGAATTTGAATTTGACTGTTGCAGCATGTTAATGGGCAAAATTACAAGGCTATAATACTAAACACGTAAATAGACGAAATTGTTGTGAAAAAAATAAAAATTTGCCTTTTTGTGGCGTCGGCCATCTTGGACCGATTTTCATCAAACATAGCTAAGAACACTCCCGACAAATTCACACCTGAATTCACCTTTCAACAAAAAAATCAAAATCATATTGGTTCAGCAGTTCAGCAGCTAGGAAGACACAACTTATGCACGTCATACTAATAACGTTTTTGCGTTATCTTTGAGTGATTTTTGAGTTTTTAGCCTGTAAAATGTGCATTGTAGGAATGCTGCGGCACTGCCATGAAAATAACGAACTGTGCACATTCTAGTGCAGCTGACTGTACATTCCACACGTCATGCTTGTTAATATTAATTAAACTAAACTGTTGAAATGAAATTATATTAACAAGACATGAGTGAGACAAGACATCACTGTTCTAAAATGGAGTTAGTTCAAGACTATTGTATGGAGAATCATTTTATTATTCTGAAGAAGAGGCTTGACAGGATTCGTCTCTTTGTCTTATCTGTACCCGTAGAGTCTGAGGCCCGTATTCCGAAACAGCGCTTGAGTCTGAGTCGAGCCTCAAGCATAGATTTTATGACAGTTCTCCATTGAAAAGTGTCAAAAATCATTGCTTGAGACTCGACTCAGAATACGGGCCTGACTTTTATTCGATCAGTGTAAACATTCGTTTTGCCTACGTGTCTTACTCTTTTGTATGGAGAAAAGATGAGACAACAACAATACGTAACGTAGAAACTTGGTAGAAACGATCGGAATGAGTTGTTGTCTCATCATAGGTACTGTAGTTCAAGACAGGTTTTCTTATAAATCAATATTTTTATATTAGTGTAAATAGACTTGTCATGCTCTAAATCCCCTATTATTTCCAGCATGCTTGACATGACCGACCTAAACTGACCGCTTCTTTCTCCAGAAGAGAAAACAAATCATATCTCGTCCCCTCATTATCGTTTGGCAGAAAAAGTGATAGAAATAAAATGCGGAAAATTAAAAAAACTGACTTGGTGTATGAAAGTTCGATTTCCCTATTCATGTATGAGATCTGAAGATATATTTCTAGTCTATTTTTCATGTTTTTCTCCATCTGTCACGCACATACTTATGTTGCGCGAGGTATAGTGTCCAATTTCATAGAAATATTTGCCTATAGGGCGTTTGTACGCCTGCAGGACTTCTCGAGCGCAAAACTGCATCTAAACCGTCATAATATTCATATTGAATATTCAGTGGTCTCATTGTAAACACTTCAACGCTAGCTGTTGGGGCGGCAAACTATCCAGGGGTGTACACAATACCCTAATAATGATACGAATGCACCGGTGAAGACGGGTCCCGACTATCAAACGCACTGCTTGGCTAATATGCCGTATAAAATGACGCTCTCATAATATTTTGCAAACAAAGCAGAACCCTTCTTAGTTCAGAGCCCCGCAGTATTGTGCCGTCGAGTGCAGACCAAACCACAGATTAAATAACAGTATTTACATGTAAAATGATCATTAACAGTAGCAATCCAAATAAATTATAATATTTTCTGACATCCCGAAAATAAGGAACCCTTTCTGGATACTCCTATCGGTACGATTTACCATCTCAGTTACCATACAGTCAGTCTCAGAGCCTACTTTACACAACGAAGTTCTACCTACTGATTATAGTAGTAGGTACTTACTTATAAAGCATAATATAAATTAGCTTGACATCTTTTTATAAATTTGAATTTTCAGAATCGAACTGATTTTATAAGAAAATATATTTTCTCATTTCTGCTTAAAACCGTACTTAATTAATGAGGTTTATCGGAAACAGATACTTTGAAAGTATTTTCTGCGTGGTCCGCCTCGTGGTTTGTTTCGTCTAAATGTCGGTTAATTACCCCGTATGATAAACACTGCTAAAAACTGCCATGTTTGTATCATGTTCGGCCATTTTATCTCCGCGTATGATAATGTTGTAACCCTATAATAGTCGGGTGCTTTTCAAAAGGTGTTTATAAGCGACCGACCATCTGCCTGGATTGATAAATTGTATAAAAAATATAGTCGACACAAAAGCATGAATGTGTGCGTTTTATCCTTGAGGGGATCATGTCCTGCATTTCTAATTTTAAATATTATTAATTTAAGATTCAAAATTGTGAAAAATCTAACCAATCTTATCCAAAAACTCATGCTCACAACTAAACTTATTTTCATGCTAATAGTAAAAAATATATATTTCAAATCTACATTCCAACGGACACTTAATTTCATATCATTTAAGCTCCAAATACACTGCAGAAATAAAGGGAAATTCCATTTCCAATGACGTCATCACAGACATCAAAATAAATGAGTGAGCAAGTGTAAAAACAAACGATTATTAGATGGGCGTGGTCGAATCGTCACCCGTCAGTAGCAACATTACGACCCTCGCAAGTCTACACATGCACCAAATAATCGCACCAACACATGCACACTTGCCCCCCTATACACACATCTATAGAGATATTGTCGCAACATAGACAATGAGGACGCTAAGCGCTTTATTTTTTACGTTCTTTGTGAACACCCTTCGGATCGACACAGTGCAGCGTCGATACTCGATTCACATAATGTTTATACCTACTTTGTTGATAGCTATTCAATACGCAGTAAGATCCCATAACAGAAAGTTGAGTACCTGTGGGGTTACTCTCGATGCTCGATTCCAATTTCGATTCAAGAATCAAGTGCCTAACGAGAGCCGAGAGTAATTCCACCGTCGTTGATTATGGTGAATAACCTCATACAGTCAATTTCCAGACGTACAAATGTTTTTAAGACTCACGACATAAATGTAAAAGAAACAAAAAAGCCAAAACAGGGCTCTGACACGTTCCAAAATGGGTTTAAATATCCAAGGAAACGCGAAAATGGTTTTTGTGTTACCACCGCAGAATTTCGCTAAACGTTAAAGTAGTGCGAACAGAGGAAAGGAGTGCGTACAAAAACGAACCAGAATCAATTTCGGATTCCGTATCGTCCCAATAGTTTTACGACTCTTGTATCATCGAAAATCTCAACGTCAAGCTTTTAAAACAAAGATGGAATACTTTTTTGGAACAATAAAAAGTTCAAAACCTTTTTATTCACAAAAAATTACTTGTTCTTATATAAAATTAGGTCTTTGGTGGATGTTTTTTGAAAGACTTAAAATGATTCTTCCTGGAAATGTTTGGGATTAGGTCTATGTATAGTTATAAATTAAGTAACATGCACGGTCGCACGGTCGCATATTATAAGTAAAAGTATCCAGACCACCCGACAGAAAAAGTATCACTTCAGAATTTAGGTACCCATAATATGGCTCGAACAATTAGTTAATTACAAAGTCTTGGCAACAAAAACGTAGCAATGATTCAAGAGAGCCGATGATAACCGGTCATGATGTATCATAATGTACTAAACCTATAGCCACATTAACGGGCCTAGAACTAGTTCCACGCTTAAAAGGAAATTATTTCTTTTTTGCTGAACACACCCTGAAGCGAGTTTGCCACCCGCGTCGCAGAATTTTAAGTGTTTAGATGGTACATTGGCAAAGACAGAAATTCTTACATTCTACTTACAGCACATCGATTTAAATTTGTAATTATTTCAATGAAAGAAAATTATGAATTCAATCACAAGATGTTTTGTTCGGAGATAAAGATCGCTGGCGTTCAATCAATCAAATAGATTAGTTCAGTAACATCCCACCTGGTTTCGTTCAATCGACCGACTAATCGAGACCATCCCAATTTCTACTAATAAACCGTTCGTCATGCTTATTTGTATTGATCGATTATGAAAACACCTTACGTTTGGCAATTTAATATATAATGTGTTTTAGGTATACAATAACTCACTAGTCAAGTAAATAGATAACTGTGTAAAAAACACACAAGTTAGGTAAATTTAGTACTGAAAGAAAAACATGTTCTTGTAAGGAGAAAAAAAATTCGAACCTATACTTTCAATTTCAATTTCAATAGCCTTTATTAACAATCTTAAAATTAGTTTTACAAAATAGAAGTACTTAATAATCTATAGTAGTAAGCTTGTTTTGCTTTCCAGCAAAGGCCTCCCCCAAAACTACATTGATGTGCTTCCATAATTTTTTTTTTTAGTTCGTAAAATGAGTATTTTACTTCTTTCAGGCATTTCACTCAGACCCAAGATATCCCATTCCTCTCTTGAATACTGTGTTTTTTTTTCAATTTTTATTTTTATTTATTTTTCATTTTATGCATTTTTGCAAATCTGGGGGGGTACCTATACTAACACATTTTAAAGAGCAGGTAGGTAGGTATGCCAGCACATAGCCATGTGTTCGCAACAAGTCCCTACTGTCCATAAATTGCACAGTTGCAATGTAACAATGGCACATAGTACTCGTGTTTATTCTGTGACTATTAGTCCTCGAATAAAAACCCTCAGGATGCGCGTGCGCCGGTGTAGGCTCAACCTACGCCTCGCCTTCCTATCTTATGACCATCATTTCTCTTGGCACTTTATATTACTACTATTTTATAATGACAGTCGCTTTTGTCTGAAAACCAAGCATATTATTCTACATAAGTAATGTGCCTATTAGTGCTATTGAAATTACAGATATGGCATTGGAAATGGCATCACTGTTTTCATTTACAGAGTTCAAATTGGAGTTCCCTCTCACGATTCGTATTTGTCAAAGAAAATCTGAAAGGGTGAATGCATTGCATAGACTTGAAACTCCTTGTTGCGTTTCTAACCTCATTGGGTTGAATGCGACAGGCACTTTCACAGATTCATTCAAGCCTTGCTGGATAAGCTGTTGGTTGAATCGTTAGTAAATGTAGTCGGAGTTAAAAAAACTAGTTTGAGTGCATTACGATTTATCTGATCTTAGTAGGTATTGCAACGAAAAAACTAGTCCTAGCCTTTAGCAACCGTATCATTAAGGCGCAGCTTGCATTATTTTCAGCGTAACGCAGCATCATGAAATAGGAGGCTCATTAAATTAAATGAGCTATCAGCTGCTTTCAATGCGTCAAGAAAAACTTAGCGCTTTGAGGTTCTTAACTGTGCGAAATTCCATCGTCTTGTAGGGCGACTGCGGTGGGTCTCACTGCATCATTCATGCGTTTTTTCGCCGACACCTTGTCTGTATCAATATGTATGAAAGTGTGTGATATTGCCGACATCGATCTACACACCTACTAATGTGTCGGATAATATATTTTTTTGGGTGTGACATTAACGCTGTGCATATAATATAACAAATTCAAATATGTAGCTGTTCTATGCTTTCATGAATGTGCTACCAAAAAGTTTTTAATGTCGAAACAAGAGGAATGAATCCTTTTTGGTCACCGGGTAGGCAAGAAGGTTCTAAGCCTGGAAAAAGAGTTATCAATAAAAGAATAATTTCAATAACATTTTCAATTCACTGTATCCATCCGTCCGGAACATCAGGAAAGTGTGGCAAAAGCGCGTCGTTTTTTCGTTGGTTTCAGTGTTAATGGCTTCAGTTGCCTAACAGAGAAAGTTGTAAAAACTTGCATCCTTATACACCATTGTGTTAACAGCGTTTGAATCAGCATTCCGTACACTTTTAAAAACTTTAACACCCAAAAATACCAATGTAAAGCATCTTGGAATTGGAGAACAATCGAAATTTTAACACGAATTCGAACGAGTTGTTCGCCACTAGCAACTTTTGTTATCATATTCGACATTTTATTGGTCCGTGCATAACTGAAATTAGCTTGAAACTGATTTTATGAGTTATCGTGTTTTTTTACATAATATTAAAAAAAGCATATAAATTATAAATTTATTGCTAAAAATATTTGCATACTTACCTACTCTTCATTATTTCATTAATATTCTAAAGAGATTACGATTTTTTTATTCATAACTAGTGGCCGCCCGCGGCTTCGCTCGCCCGTTCCCGTAACACCCCGTTCCCGTTGCTTTTTCGAGATAAAAAGTATCCTATGTCCTTCTCCTGGTTCTAAGCTACCTCCCAACCAATTTTCAGCCAAATCAGTTCAGCCGTTCTTGAGTTATAGGTGGAGTAACTAACACGACTTTCTTTTATATATATACATTTACCAACTAGGATCTCAGTTCCCAAAAGAATGTCCGGTATTCGGACAATGTGGGCGCGTCTCACAACAAAAATTAAAGACCTAAAATAAAAACAAAACGGGCTATTAATATTCGTTAGAAATATTGGTTTGTCCCAAAATTGTGCCCGGGGGCTGAAACACGATCCAACGCGTGGGTGTTGAGTGGACACGCCGCGCCCGATCCAAATACATAACATTAACAATTTATTGTATTTTTGTAGGTACGACAGATCGCAACTTTGTAGCATTTTATTGCAATAAGTTAATATCCGTTTAATAATATTATGTAGATTAAAAATTTGCATCGTTTTCGAAAACGATGCAAATTTAAAAAAAAAAATGTAGTGGACCAAATTATAAAAGCGCCTTTTTTAAACAAAAAGGCGCTCTTATAATTTGGTCCACCACATTTTTTTTGATGTAGGTTAGTAATTACTTTAAACATTTTAGCAAAACATTTTAAATACAAATCATAATGAATGCCTAATATAAAAATTTACACTTTTCTTATACCTACGTATATTTTTGGTATTGGTTTCGGTAAGGGTTTATATTTTAGTTTAACAACACATTACAAGTGCTTGGTAGTGAAGGGCCATAACCTATTTTATTTCAAGTATGTCCATACTCTTGCCGTCGTAACAATGGTTAGATGTTGTGGAACAATATCTGTTTTGGTGAACCCAAATACCGAGAAAATATGATACCAGCCAATGTATAAAACTATTTCGAATCAATTCAATTTGTAGAAATTGCGCAAAAACATAATAAATTTACTGGACATAATATCTGAATGTATCTATTAAGCTTGGATATGTAAGAAATAGGTGCATTGAAGCTTTGAAAACATTGTAGTATATTAGTATATTGAGTGTGATTTGATTTGAGTGACACAATCTATAGCAGAATACTATGGTTCTTCTTAAAAATTATCATATTTGCCTATTACTTCCTTAAATCTAACTAAAGATGCCGATAAAAACTCTAAGACTACGGGTCTAAATTTAGTTAGAATAGATAAAGGTGTCTGTCTATATATGTTTTGAAAAAGAATTATTTTATAAATTACATTTTTTTGTTGATGCGGGCGATGATGCCGGTTAGGGCTGTCAAAACGCTTGACGTTAGGATTGACGAGCGTGGACTGCCTGGGTACAAGTCGTTTTGTACCTTTTTCATACACCTGCCTGCACAATATTGTTTATCCACAACGTTGTGGGAACCAACCTACCATCGACCTACCTCTATACCATTTACATTTGAGAAACTGAATAATATAGATACACGATTATCGCCAAAACTAAAATAACGAACTTTTTGTGTAATCCCTACGTAGTTAATTACATATTTTCTTTGCTCTTGATAAGAAATTTGTTAGTATCCCTTTCGCACGTATCTAGAAGATCGTAATCAGAGCAAGACAGATTGTATTTTCGCGGTTTTTGCCTGAATGCGACGGCCACTTTAATTTACTATCCTATGGCTAGACAGGAAAATGTGCTATTATTTCAACGCGTGCACGGGAACGACGTCGTTTGTCAAGTTTAACTATTAATTTTG
The DNA here is from genome assembly GCA_939531255.2 of Thera britannica. Taxonomy (NCBI): domain Eukaryota; kingdom Metazoa; phylum Arthropoda; class Insecta; order Lepidoptera; family Geometridae; genus Thera; species Thera britannica. Next base: position 7,129,427 of record OW618048.2, read on the forward strand.
CGACGCACCTATCCATAATACACATACATGTTTGGCTGTTGGCTGGTGTCAAGAACCTGAATGTTCATTTTGTATAGCTTAGCTATAATTTAGCAATGTTTCAAGTGCATGTTTTAATTGCTACAAGTTAACAAACAATCCGGCAAGTGTCAGTGAGTGAATTATGGTAATACGGCATGAAGAGAAGCGGTCTCGCGAGGGATCTACATGAATCACGGCCCCGCCGAGATGGCGCTGGTATTGAGATTCGTTGCGACAAAAATGTCTTCAAAATGCGACTCTACGAGCTTCGCCAGGCATAGCTTTGATTATAAACGAGCTAACCTGAGCCTGTATATAAAATTTAATACGAGTTTTAATTTGTTATCGTTCTCCACCGTCTTTTCCCGGTGCACTGTTTCCATTTTAATTTATATTCAACTCGCTGATATGACTGAGCAGTTCGTAGCCCGTGTTGCTACATTTACTATTATATTTTTATTGGGATGCTTTTGTATGAGTTGGCAGATATTTATCGGTTATCGGAACATTATTCGGTGCTCATAATCGTCCGCATAAAGCACCTTGTCACACGGTCGTTGGGCGCCGAATGCGCTCGACCCGAGTATTCTTTTTGTGCCCGGGCCTGTATTCTCGGAGAAGTGGAAAAAATTGAGATATTAATATATCTTTCTAATTCGAAATACGTTACGGATAAAAGGAAGATCATAAATCATTATGGAAGGCACGGGATCTTTTAAATATGCGAGAGAAAATCGATTTTCGGGGAAGTTTCGTCATTGTCGTCAATCAGCCTTTGTGTGTTTGTATTGACAGTTCTGAGAGGCTAGCCGTACTCCTTTCTATGAGGCTTCAGTAGTGTGCTCCTCCTCCTAATAAGAAAACTCTTTTATAGTTTTTGTAGTGTATCGTTTAGTTAAATTCTCTAGTATTCTCTTTTGTAGCTCCATAATTTATCGACGCTTATTGGTTGCGTTGTTCCCTATCTGTAGTGAATCAGACAGAACATGGTCTGTGGTCATGTCTGTCCTAATAGCGGTTGTAGCAAACTACAAGTCATTCAGCGCTTATTAAAGTTACGATGGTACAGATTGAATTAACTTATTGTGTTGTGACCTTTTAATTATTCTTAACTAGTGACCGCTTGGATTCACTTGTATTTCTTTCCCATTTATTTATTAATACACTTATTCCGATTTTATTGAAGATAAATAAATATTGATACAACGTTAATTGGTTGGTATTTGTAAATTATAGCAGTGCTGTGCCCTGAGTTTCTCGCACAGCTCTCTTCTCAAGATAGTTTCTCCCCCATACCTTTAAAATGTGGAATGACCCCTCAACTACAACATGAATAGGTTCAAGAAAAATGTAAAAAAGTTGCTTCAGGGTAGGCAACACAACGTTGGCGTCTACGGGCGACTGTGACCGCTTACCATCAGGTAGGCCATAAGCCCGTTTGTCTATCTTTTACATAAAAAAAAGAAAATTTGAATTTAAACCAAAATACGTACCTACTGAAATTGAGAACCTTCTTTGTTGAAGTTGTTTTAAAGTGATTGTTCAAAATTCATTATCAAATAAATGTATTGCAAATACACACTTCTGATGGTCCCTACATCAATATTCATACAGGCACAGGTGGGCTGATATCAAATATCCAACGGGGTGATGACTGCCAATCTTAGCAGTTGTTAACTATTATTGGCCCATAATAAGTTACATAAAAGGAGTTATTAGCAATCCTACTACCTTAATATTATAAATGTGAGATGTTTGGATGTCTGTGGCTTGATGTAACTGCTAAACCGATTTAGATTAAACTTGAGATATATAATTCGTGATTCGTTCTTTGTTTTATTAATAATATTGTATATTCATACTTTTTAATTAAGCAGTATCTGGTTTTAAATGTTCCTAAGTACATAAAAGTGGTCAATAAGGGTCAATAAGGTTGTGCATTATCAATAAAGTATTCGGAGAAAAATGGCTGTTACATACGGACGGACAGACAGACCGACAGACAGACATGACGAATCTAGAAGGGTTCCGTTTTTGCCATTTGGCTACAGAACCCTAAAAATGAATTGCTTGTTCGTTAGTCTCGCTAAAACTCGAGAACGGCTGGACACGATTTGGATAATTTTGGTCTTGAATAATTTGTGAAAACCCAGAGAAGGTTTAAAAGGTGAATAAATATGTTTTCTTTACGGGAACGGGGCGAACGAAGCCGCGGGCGGCCGCTTGTATTGAAATAAAAATGGGAAACATTGAAATGACGCTGAACGAGCTGTGATCTGTGAGCAATCAAAGTTTCGTATTTTTTAGACGACCTCCTGCCACGTTTGTTTTCTTTCAAAACTCACCTAAAGCCATTTAACACAGTTTGAGTGCAAAGGCTGAGTCGGTCAGGTTACACCTGGACTGTGCTATTTCCTAAAAGCTTGTTTTTACAGGGAGCACTTAAAGAGACACCGTAACTTGAAACCTCTATGCGCTAGGCGACTTGCCAACTGTTGATTTGTTAAACATAACAAGATGATTTAATTAAGTAGATGAGAAAACTTTTGCAATAATTTAATGGAGGGCGGGAATGTTTTAGTCCCTCTATCTACTTTAAGACAATAGAGCAGTAATAGTGTTACAAATAATTGAAACGGCGTTATTTTTATTTTTATTAAAACCGCGTATTTGTAAACATCAATATTTAAGATAAATTCCTTTTTCTGGGTTTATTCTATATTTTTCTTTCGGTTCTGTTGCTCCGTTGCTGTAATTTGTTTGGGATAAAAAGTGTTTTCATTTATTATTTATATGCTAAGTTTTATTTGAATCGGTTAGTCAGGGCAAGATTGTGCAAAAATTACAGCAAATTTATATACTTATTAGTATAGACTAGGATAAGTCAAGTAGGTTATGCTTATAATTATAAAGTAAGTAAATAAAACTTTAAATCCTATCTCAGGCACTATAGCGGCCCGTAAAGGGGCAATGAGTAAACACCAGTTTCCCCTCACGTTATATAAATCATCTACAAAAGATGCACAGGCCTGATGTTGTTTACTTTTTTATAATTATAATTTCAATTTCTCAAATATTTTAATTTTTGATATGCTACGACTATGCTATACACGATCATCTAAAATACTATTTAACCATAAACATCGATAAAAATACCATTCGATTCGTCAATAGAAAAAAAGCACGAGATCATGTTTCACATCGATAATAACGTTACAAAAAAGTGTCTCCCGTGGGTGATACAGCCGTTTAAGATAACCATCTGACCCTGGGCTCTGCACGCAAGGATTCCAAGCATTTCTTACTCATATTTTCTTTTGCTGACTTGGTCCCGCGAAATAATATGGCAAGAAGCTTCTTAGAAAACATTGAGTTCTGAACAGAAAACAATTTTAAATTCGAACTTGATCGAAATTGGTTCGTTGTTACGAAAATACTGCTCTTTTCAGGCAACTCAGCACGCGTCTAAATACTTACCTGCTAAAGTTAGGTATCTGATGTGATCAATTGTTTTGAATGTAGATAAAACAGCGATATTAATCCTAAAGGGAACTAAAATGCTGTACCATTATATATAGTAATGGTTGTTTTATTATACCTATTTAAATTCTGTTATAATAGGTCAACTCAATTACCATCACAAATAACCCAGGTGCACTAAATTTGAGACGTACGAACGCAATAGGCGCGTGCGCAGTGAACGTGTGTAGCTCTAATAGAGGTTTTCGTTCCTTTTTTGTGACATCCGAAGAGATGAGACGCCCGATTAGTAATTAGACAGGCGACACATGTTTTGGAATCTTTTATCTCCTAAGCTCGTTAAGGACTGAGACGTTTTTATCGTTATGCCACACTGAATAAAATCATGATAATGTTATACCTACTTTAACTTAAAATACGATGTTTTCGATTTGGGAATGTAAAAGAATCACTGGACCAATTTCTACGTGCCAAACCTTGAATGATAGGGGATAATGCACTTTTTTTAAGATAACGCTGTACGAGAAAGGAAGTATCACTGAATGAAGTGTAAGACGCGATTCATTGAGTAGGTAGATACTTTCGATACAAATATTGCGGTAAAGGAACGCCTCAAAAGTCCTATTATTGGCACGTTAACAGACACTTGAGATTAGCATCTGTGCTACCAAATCTTCAGATTTCGAACACAATGCGGGATTACAACCGAAGTGGTTTATTTGTAAACAGTACAATGAATACATTGTCGGGGGCTGCGGTCACACCATCCAACGAGCCTACTCGTGATACATTTTATTGAATGTTATTCTCATCACATACGTTTCGGTGAACTCGAGGAGAATATTTCAATACACTCGCGGGTAGTGTCGATATAAAAAATATTGGAGCAAAAAGTTGGGCTCATAGCCATTGAATATTCTGAACCGTGAAAAAAATGGGATCATTGAAATATTACACTGCTATTATTCTAGCTTTTACGAAATCTTCGATTTTCATACATAAGGTGACAGGAATAAGTATGTAGAGCTTTTGTGAATCATGATAGTCTAGATATGATTAGTTTGTTGATTTATTATTTTCAATGCGTATTTTCAGCGTCTGCTAAAAACAGTACCTCTACTGTTATGTAAAAAGCAAACCAACAGTTGAAAGAATGATCAAGAGTGTAATAAAATAAGCTATTAAAAAGTTACCAGAAGTAGCAAGACTTTTTCTGAACTTATTGAAACATCAAACCAAAAGTATATCATTTGTCGAGTCATTAGAGTCGAATATCGCTTGAGTATTGTAAGTAAGCTTTGTTACGACGATGTGACAAAGTCGACTTATAAATATGATTTATGGCCGTGTTAAGTATCCCGTGCAATTGTTGTGAATATTTATTTATACTCGTAAACTATAAACAACAAGCAAATCTGGTTATTTATTACGTGATTGGACTTTCGCGTACCTGGTCTTTGAGAATTTTGAAACAACTTCGCCTGTGTAAGAATGTAGAGTTTCTTTTCACTGGCATGCAATACCTTTTTGGTATTATCTTTTTGAGGCTTTAATCAATCCCAGCAAACACCACCAATGAGCGACACGGAGTTTTAACTATTACTTCCTGAGTTTAGCATTTATAATAGTAGGTTCCTTCCTACTTGATATTGAAAAACTCAAATTACAAACAGTTTTCTTTTGCCCACAGGTGAAAAACCCTTCAAATGCGAGTACGCTGGTTGCGACCGACGGTTTGCAAACTCTTCAGACAGGAAGAAACACTCGCACGTTCACACATCTGACAAGCCTTACAACTGTCGAGTTCATGGGTGTGACAAGTCATACACCCATCCTTCCTCCCTACGGAAACATATGAAGGTGCATGGAGCAGCGGGAGAGTCGCCGAGATACGACAGCGATGGAGATGACTCTTCTTCCGCTGGTAGCGTCAGTGTTACCGCGGGAGCATCCAGTCCGGCTGCGCCAATACCTCCGCCCCCTCACCATCCACCCCACCACCCGCATCACCATCCATCAATAACGGATAAACTAGAAAGCCTCAACGACAAATACCTCAACCCACATGACCCCAAGCCCTACGACAGACCAATACCACCTCATCACAATCAACCTCCACCGCCGCACTTGACCAATCTAAGCGGTAACGGAATGATGGAGAATAAGACTGGGTTTGGTGGTCATTGGACCCAGTTCCACCAGCCGGCACCGAGCATGCCACATGGAGTACCGGACTGGTGGTGTCCGACACAGGAGTCCTACCACCACCACCACTTGATGCACCACTCCGGAGCTGCCGCCGCCTACTGACCGCATCGCGCTTAGGGAACTCTTCATTCGACTGATTTAGGAGTATGTATCCACGAAGAAGAGATAAGACACGATATTCGCCTAATAGCTAAGGGGGATGCTAGGCCAAAGTTATGTAAACCGAAAACAAACCGTTACTTTATTTTTATAATAATAAATTTTAACGGTTATTTTGGTCAGTTACAGTCTCACTGCTTAACTGTGGAAGCTGAGCCGATGAGGAGAGGAAAAAAGTGTTTTTGATAACCAAAGATTATCAAAAAGTGATCACATGGACGTCCAATTTAGTGCGCGCATAAACCAGTTCTCCTACTGTGGAATGAAAAGTTCGCTAATGCGCTATCGGGTAATTTTAAGTGTGTTACGCTTAATATTTTAATTAGTATAGCCAGTCCGACCATTTCTACAAATCATCGCCAGAGCAAGCCGTCCGAAATGATGTCCTATGAGGCATAACAAAAGAGAGTTTTGATTCTAAAATGTAACAAAAGAGCCTGATTTCCGAAACTGTTTTCTTTAAAACAACAGGGTTGTTAACAATGACCACCAGCTGAATACTTTATTTACAGCATGTCGTATATTTTCTGTAAACAGTTTTGAATGTTTGTAAAGGAACGTGTTCCATTATTTTTTGGTGAAGATTCTTTATATCATTGTCCGTTGGGTATTGCCGGGGGACACTGCATTCAGCAAAGATTTTGTCAACTGCATTGTTGACAGTGATTTATCACAGCCTTCATAGAATAAGAATTACAAACGAATCTATTGTAAGATTGATTTCTGGCAAATGTTCAAAGATCTACGCACTTTTGAACGCACTTATCGAATAAAATAACTGATTTTTGCTAAATACCTAGTTAGTAAGTACAGTTTGCATTGTCAAATCAGCATGGCCAAAGCACCGAAGTCTTATAAAACGACGTAGGTTGTAAAGTGTGTAAATTATAACAATAAGATATTGTGTATTATAGTATAAAGTAGTTTTAAGAAAAATGCCCAGTGATAGTAGAGATAAGAATTTGATTTTATTGTATGGATATGTGTCGCTATATGATTTGTGCTATCGATTTCTATAACTTTACTACTACGAGCAAATGTATATTTATATAAAAACATATAGTGTTATTTTTTCACGGATCGATATTGTAGATAGGAGAAGATTCAATTATTGTACCTACTACTATAACTACTGAGCTAAACGACTGAGGGCATGAAACTATCTTCGATTTTAAGTTTTTCCTTTAAGAGATCGTTGTCTTTTCTACAGGCCTGTATATAAAAAGCAAAATTAAAAATATGTCAACTACATTTCTGTTTGCATCATTTGAACTACCTATATACCTACACACTTTTTTTAGGGTAGGTATGGTGCTTTATGGAATCTTCTCACTGCATCATTAAGTGTTAGTTAATCTATAATGATTTTTCTTGTATTTTAACAATGAGACGTGGATACAGTACCTAATAAATATTAGGTATATAAAAAACAGTTTTCGTAAACAATTCATAATCAAACTTCAAAAGATTGATCGCTCAAGTTGAGAAATCTAAAATGGAAATCCAATTCTCGCGATCATTTCGGTCGAATTCCGATCAAAAAACCGAGCTCCGTGACGATACCCACAATAAAACACCCAACAACAAAACGAGGAACAATCATACTCGAACAGAGAATTGAATTTATCATTGGGAAAGAACGAGAGGAAGAAATGATAAATGATCTCTAGAGGCATAAGACAGTGCGAGAGCGAGCAGGATGCCAGACAACGATCGTATTCGATTCGAATTGTCCAAGGGGATGATTTATCGTTTCTCAACAGGGATTGGCCGATGCAGTACTTAAAAGATTTATAGATCCTTACGGTGCATGCGCGGTAGGAGCGTTTTCTTATTATAAATCCTCACTCCTGCGCATGCACTTGCGAATGCCTCTTTATCTGTCGGTGAAGAAATTAAAAGTACAATGTTAACATATTGCTTTAAGAGAGGAACGACCGAGGCTGGCAGAACACTGCGGGCACTATAATTGGCAAAGTTAATGTACCTCAGCACGGACCCAATAGGTAGGTTATCTCGACAGTAACCAGTATCGTAATTGATTACAGCGTTAACATGCTCTTGTATTCTTGTCTGACAAAGCTTTTATTATAAGTGTTATGTCGGTTTTGGCTCTTTTTGGTGGTATACCTACTGAGCTTAGACTAGATTCAAATACTTAACTATATAGGTGATATTCAGTTTCATTAAAGATCCATCATTTATCATTCTTCTTCTTGTCGTGTCGCTATAGTTCTATCGAACCAGTGTGGTGAAAGGATTTCAAGTGCGTCTCAGAGAGGTTTCTTTCTTGTACTTGACAGCGACGAGAAGATGAAACTAATGAAGAACTAATATCGTCATTACATTTGATTTTGTTTTCATCACAATCTTTTGTTTTCTTGTGACGGAGGCGCCCCTCTTGTCATAAGTGGTGTCATAGGTTGGTATTGTACTGGCCTACGCATGTCTAGGAAATGGCGATCAGTGAAACGCTGTCAAATATCGCTGTCATATTTGACAGCGTTTCCTGCGTTTCACTGATCGCCAACGCAGATCGCTTAGATGTGCGCAAGGCTTTTTTTTTATACAACTAGCTGATGGAACAAGCATATAACCCACCTGATGTTAAGTGGTAACCATCTCCTATAACAAAGCATTGCCTCGTAGGTCACGCACGTCAGGAACGTGCCCTATGATGCACTTCCCGCGTCCATCAACTTGAGGCATACTTTTTTGAACTTGAGGCATGTTTAGCCTCACGTGCAACTTCAGTGGAACTGAAACAGCAATGCTGCTTCACGGTAGAAATAAGCATGGTTGGTAGAACGTGGCTTTAGTCAATCGCAAACGCCAAACAAAAATGTAATAGCGCGTACCGGCGCCAACAAAGTCGTTGTGGACTATTACCGAGTCTGTAACGGTGAGTAAGCGTCGCGGACGTGCATCCCCATTTTAGATAAGATCCGGAGCCTGCGAGTGACACCTGGCCCCGCCTCCCGCAGCCCCCATCATCCCTTTTACATACCCGCGACATAACCATGAATAGACTATTGATGAAGCAGATTATCTTTTATAATTAGAATATCAGTTTACGACGCCAGTAAAGCCATGTATGTATATTATGAGGTAGATGACCAACTCAGGTAACAAAGTATTGACGGCACCTGAATTACATACATCCATGTGTGTGTGTGTATTACATGCTTACATGTGGCCTTGCACACATCTAAGCATTCTGCGGTGACAATCAGTGAAACGCCGTCAAATATAACAGCGATATTAGGCAGCGTTTCCTTTTAAAAACTGTAAAATTAAATGACATAATTATGTTTTATAATGCGTTGGCGATCTCGAATGGAGCGCTGTCAAATATCGCTGTCATAGTTGACCGCCAATTATGTCAACTATGTTACACTGATCGCCACCGCAGAATGCTTAGATGTGCGAAAGGCAGGCAACTTGCTATATTTTTATTGAAGCTGAGCGGTGAAAGAAATAGCCTCAAAGTAAAACAGAAGAACGTAAATAGTTTACTTACCTAATAATTTCACTCAAAATGTAGTTTGCTAATGCATTCCGACAAGGTGCAAAAAATAATTTATGGTAAAATACAATAGAGTTAGAATTCAAATATGCATCCCGGGCGGTCTTTTTTACCTTCTTTATGTATGGTCTGAAATCTTTATTTATAAGTATCGATAAGTTATTATACTTTTGTATTTTAAACTCATCGTTTAGGAAGGATTGACAAACGATAAAAACATAGTCTGAACTATAATTCTTATTAGGCTGTAAAGATGTAACTTAAAATGAATGAAAGTCTATAGACTTGGCTTTGCTTACTTTTAATATGTTACTGGATCCAGTTTATTAATTAATTCCACAACTATGTAAATAACTAATAAGTAAGACTCAGTAAAGGTACAAAGTAAGTGTTTAAGTACCTTTTTAATAATCAAATCTAATCGCATCGTAGTCAGTCAGGGATTAAAACCAATTTTTATAATTACCTACCTCCATGCTACCAAACTTTTTATCAACATTATGAACTCTTTTGTTTCATAAAAGAAAACTTATACAACGAAAAAGAACATCTCAATTCGTGTTCTGAATTTAAATTGGGAATTCCGGAAGTGCGATGCAGGCTAACAGTGGGATAGCATTGTTCTGGTGGTAAGGAACAATGTTCCAACGACCGCCTATCGTGATGGTAAATCGCTCTACACCATTTCAGTACACGAAAATGCAATCCAAAACGCTTTTGGTGACAAGTATTAGCATATCTCAAAGTAACATGTTATTTTACTGTTCCATTAGGATATCCTCGCATTCGTATGTGGGCGTTATCAAAGCACTAAAATGTTTACAGTTTTCCTTATTTTTTAATAATGAAAGGTTTTTCCAACCAGATTCCCTTCGAAGGCTATTTTGCTACTTGATAAATATTTTGGATTTACTAGCTACTTTGTGTTATGAATGTTTCGTAGAATGAAGTATTTGGTCTTTCCCAAAAACATTGTTATTAGACAAAAATATAATAATATATAGAGACTGATATTTATCAAGTAAAACATTGTCTTACCAATTCATAATGCAACTTCATGCATGTAATATTTACTCAGCGCAAAATTTCTCGTGTACCAAGAGGTATGCCCATAGTTTTCAAGACAGTGTCAATACTTTTTCTTCCCCTTTTGCTTACGCATTGTGTATAATTCACACAAATCTTTGTGTTTCTTTATGCGGGGGTCGCGGCCCCCGTCGCGCCTTGATGATGAGTTACGGGAGAGCAGGCCGGAAGGAAGTCGCCCCTCCTATCCCGAGCAACCCCCCACTTCCGATACCAATCGTGGGCTCTAGCTCATTGCTGTCCGTATTTTATAATTTATTGTCGAATTGCTATACTGCTACGGCCTACGATTGCGTAGCGCCTACGCGGTGCCACCGACAGGCGATTTTGAATTATTTTCGTAGCGTATCTTGAACTTTATTTACAAGAGTAGAATACTAGGTGCATTATACTTAATGTTTTTGTGTCTGCCTTATAGACTTGGTTGGGTAAATCATAGTAGAATTTTGACGGCAGGATAAATGCAGTAGAGTTTTTGTCGAAGCCATGTTGGCCAACTCTGACATCGATATGTACTTATAACCCAATTTAGGAAAAATAATTTTATGAGGTAGTGGTCCCTTTCTGAATTCCTTGATCATCAAGAGGTTTGTTATTGTATTCTTACTGGAAAATAAAAATTTATTACAGCACGAAGATTAGATGCTATTTATCGTAAACTTCTAAAATTTTTAGAAGTTTACGATAAATAGCGTCTGTTTACATGTTGGTGAAACCTATAGTGGGTGTGCACCAATATGCGCAAATAATTCGTTGCGGCGTCAAAGTCATACGCACGCGGCCCGTCGATGTCGCCACGTGCCGCCTGGGCCCATATCCTATTGTAATATGAGTTATTTATGAATATTGTTTTTCGCACTGTGCACAGGCCATGGCACGCGTCGCTCGATGTTACACGCACTTATGAACACCAGTAAGCTGCGGTTTAGAATAAGTGGAGCTCGTGATTTTCTTAATGTGTTTGTTGAGGGAAGGAGTGGCTAGAGGGGTTACCAGTTGGACTGTACTTTTGATGAAAAACTTTTAACTGTCAAACCATTGCACTCCAAATTCTTGTGTACGTTTGGAGTACCTACAGTAGTAGGCAACAAATATTGCACATCGGCTAAGTTCGGCTTCATAGAGCGAAGTGTGCGTCTGAAAGAGAGAGCGCTCTACGAAAGCAGTAAAGCCGATGTGCAATACAACAACAACAAAATAGTTACTTAAAACATACATATACATTATTTATATTATTATAGTTACGTAAAATAGTTGCATAAACAACTGGTTGCTATTCATATCTCAATGTTTATACATTTTGCTGTTGGATAAAACTTGTTGCATTCTGTTCCGATAGTTTTCTTCATTCTTGTTGGAAAATATACGCTCGCATAAGTACCTAACTATATCACGCTAGAAATCCACTTAGATTTTTTTGTTTTTTATATGTACTAATGATAGACAAACAGGTATACATGGTAAGCGGTCACCGGCAACCATAGACACCAACAACTAGGAGGGTGTTGTCGTTGCATTGCCTACCTTGCAGGGCTACCACGAGCTCCGTAAGGTTATGCTATGGCTGTCAAAATTGTGTCAACAGTGTCAACACATTGAAACCCAAGAAGTAGCCGTGGTAGCCCTGCTGAAGGAACTTTTCTTCATTTTTCTTAACCCTTCATGTTGTAGCTGAGAGGAAAGACCTCTGGTGGTAGCTCATTCCACAATTTCTGAAGATCTCTTGATACTTGGCTTATCCTACATCAATTCCCCATTTACTTATTTACTTGCCAAAAAACAATAAAAGTTACATGAAGAAGATAAGAAAGAACGAATAACACACATGAAGAAACTTACCAATACGTGCCAAGTTTTGCTTGGTGTTCCTAGCAGATCTTAAATTATATTAGAATGAGGACTTCTTATTGATTAGAATACTGATAAGCAGCATCAGCTGACTTATTGACAGACATAGACATAGACATGGACATTTATTTACTTGATACCTAAGCACACAAAAACCAGTAAAATACAAGGACACTAACAGAAGAAAGATACAAACAATACATTGATACTGGAGAAGTGTTTCTGTGTGCTACAGCAGCAAAAGGGCCTTGACTCAGCATAATGCCTAGCTTCTGTGAGGAAGCTATGCGCTGGTATTCAGGCGTGACAGGCGTCAGCCATGACAGGCGTCATGGCTCAGCTGGTAGCAGCCCTGCCTTCTGCGCCGTATTAGGCCGTGGGTTCGATCCTCACCGAGAACAAATATTTGTGTGGTGACCACAAATGTTTGTTTTCTGTCTGGGTGGTATATTGTATTTTAGGTATTTACAAAAAAATATATGAGAATCATCTACCTGGTTCCCATAGTACAAGCTCTGCTTAGTTTGGGGCTAGACACACATGACATTATCTATCCTGAGATGAAATCAAAGCGAAGTAATTATACGAAGTAGGTAATAATGAGCCATTTTTTTTTTTTTTTAATTTATGGTCACAATATTTTATAAACCAACATGCCATTGCAACTTATTTTAGAAAAAAAACTTAAAATTTAGCATAAAAAAAAACAAATGAATACTTAAATAGGTGATTAAAATAGGCATAATATCAACACAGTGTAAATAAGAAACAATAAAAAGACACAAAAAGTTACGACGAGGATGGGATTCGAACCCACGCGTGCAGAGCACATTGGATTAGCAGTCCAACGCCTTAACCACTCGGCCACCTCGTCTTGTGGGTTGCGAGCGAAATTACTAAACCATTTATATTTGAAGACGCTTTGTACCAACTTCGTGTATTGATAATGGTACCTACTCATTATGACGTCAGAATTGTTATCACACAGCCGGATGGCCCCACAATGAGTTCATGGAACTTTGAAGGCCACCTTTTCATTCACCAAAATGTCTTGTTTTTGATCATAATTTTTGGTTTGCATCTATAGCTTAAGACAGGTTATTATGAAGTCATGTTAGATACATAATTTCATAATAATCTGTATAGCAGTATTGATTAAATAGTAGTACCCAACCTATAGGGATTATTAGTACAATGAACATGAAAAGTAGATTGCCAGTTTCGATCAGTAAATTCCTCTTCTCTCAGGATTTGTCAAAGATTTGGCAACTATTGTATGCAAATAGTTATGGCTCAAAGTAGATCTTCAAAAAATGTTGAAAGTAAAAAAACAAAACATGTTCGAAAGTGTGAAAATATTTACATTTTAGACATCAGAAATGTCAATTTATTTTCGACGCTGACTGTACTACTAGATAAATTAATTAAATTGTTACTAAATTTAAATAGTATACATATTAAACTGATGTTAAGAATGTAGGTGTAGATTGTATACCATCATCCAGTTTTGAGGTCGCTACAATAAGTATTTGTCCGTCCGAGCAACGTCGCTTTGTCCTGCATTCAGCGTAGGCCCTTATTGTCAATAACTTGTAACATAATGGTAGAAGGCGCCAGCTCCAGCCGCCGTCTCCTGGATATGACAAATAACGTTAAAAATGAAACTACACGAATACCAACATAAAATAAAAATGTCAAAAATTTAAATTAAGGATTAAAATATTTAAATTTAGTGCGCGCATCCCGATCGCGCCTGTCCGAGCGAGCGAGCGTGTGCTCGCCTCTTGGATGATAAGCTGCTGTGGAGATGGAACTTTTTATAGGCTCGGTCTGCGGTTAAAAGTTCAATTACTATCCTCAAATCTCTATTAATTTCAAAAAATATTGTTTGATTACTAATGAAATTGTTTGAATACCTATCCTAATATGACATTGCAGTACCCAAAAGTGCATGTGCAGTACTTGACATAAGCTACTTACATAGACTTAAGGTGGTGCCTGGTGGTCCGCTAGGCGCATCAGTGTCAAGAGATGGCGTAGATGTTCTAATTTCATCATTTTAATATAGATGTAGTATGTATACAGGGTTATTGGTAATTATATAAGAAACCAGTTAAGGGCTCCTTCTTAACATCTTAACAAACAATATTTTGTTCTACGACTTTTGACAAAAATCAATACACTTTCCAAAAAAAATATTTTATGTTTTTGTAACACGTTTTAGCTCTGTCTATTGTAGACGCTTCATGGTAATGACCGGTGACCGGAGTCGCATCGCGACACCGCACCGCGCGCCTCTTTCATTGAGATTGCCGTGCGCCGGGCCACGGGGCATAGAGTTATAATTATTTAGAATGACAAGTTTGTTAAAAATAACTTATTATGTTTTGTATGGAAAAAAAAATAACGAATTATTGAAAGTCGTAGAACAAAAGTTGTTTGTTAAGATGTACAGAAGGAGCTCTTAACTGGTTTCTTATATACCAATAACCCTGTATATGTATTGATATTAGCAATTCATAAATGAATTTTTAATTATAAATAGGCTAAGCAGGTTCCAAATTATGCCTTTTCCGAGCTTCATCCAGCTTAATTCTCGTTGCGGATTGAAGTAACAATTGTTACAAACATACAAAGATTGGTTTTCAATAAATTAATAACAATAATAATAATTTGTTAGTTTGGTGCTAGATATTGCTGTGTGGAGTGCAATCTACGATGGGATAGCAATGGAGATCAGTTTCACCTATGCTGAAACTGATTGACTTGACATTGACATAGGCCATCACCATCCACCACCAGTTTTGCATACATCCACTGCCGCGAACTTTGACAGGGCGATACACTAGACCACCATCAGGTAATCTATAAAGATGTGCGCAAAGGGCGCAAGGCTTAATCCGGTATAAAAGCAAGTCCTTCTCCACCCAAACTTAACTTAACCAGAATACTATAAATTAATGGAGTGTACCGTGCCAGAGAATTTTAAATATTTGAAGGCACTGTTTAGAAAAAAATCGAAATCTCACAGGATAATATATTACTCAAAATAAATAATACAATCATGAAGTAGTTATAAATGTAGTGTTTATAAAACGTAATCGAAGTTTTATGGACCATATATTTGGAAGACAGACCATCATGGGACCTCTTAAAGTATTTTGTTTTAATTACTGTGACGGGGTGGGACGACCTTTCAAATTTCAAGTTAGATGTTTGTTTGTTCAATTAACTAAGGGCCAGTAAGGCCTACTAAATGTTTTTATCTGACAGATAGTTAAACTTGAGTTGCCATACCAAATTTAGGTACGTCAATTTTAGCAAGGAAAATTATCAAAACTAAAGAAAGAAATAAAGAAAAGAACAAATAAAGAAAAACATTTTATTAACTAATTGCACTAAATAGATAGATAGATAGATAGAAAATTCTTTATTGCACAAAATTAAAAATTACTGTACACAGGCGAACTTAATGCTAGATAGCACTATCTACCAGCTAACCTTTGGGTAATAGGGAGATAGGTTGGGTAGTGCACATAATAAGATGAGGGCTTACGTAAATACTAAAATAAAAATAAACACACAGTTAATAAAATAGTAACTAACTAGCGGCCTGTCCTGACTTCGCACGGGTTGAAATTTATTTTTTAATCAAATAAACATAGCCTATGTTACTCAGGGTGAATGTAGCTTTCCAAAAGTGAAAGAATTTTTAAATCGGCAAAAATACAAATGTTTCTAAACTAATATTACAAATCTTTCCTCATTATAATATTAATTTAGGCATGGAGAAAATAAAATTTTTCCATGGTTTAGGTAACTAATTACAATAATTTCGTGTACCTACTGCCCGCGCTTAAAACATAAAACATTAAAAAATAAAGTAATTAAAAACAAAGTGACAACTAAATAAAAAATAGGTAACTAATGTGATTTGATAAAATAAGTTTTTAAAAACCTGCTTTGAAGCGATTACAGTTTAAAGCTAGCAATTGTGTAGGTGTATAGGTCCAGCCCGACATAATATCTAGACATGAGAAATTATTTGATGGAAAATATGATTTGAAGAAAAACAACCCCGATTAGTCCCAGGTATAATCATAGACCAACAGTTCTGCACTTGGCAGGGTATAATTCACCCTCCATCCCACTGTGAATGTTTGCGACAACCGACCTTTGTGCACTAATAAGTATAAAATACAAGTATAGTTGTCGACCTTATTTCAATAACCATAGGGCTCAAAATCTAACAGATTTATATGTACTGATGAAACCTGTCCTAAACATAGCAGGAAGAAACGCAATTTCTTTTTGACAGGAATATTAAAAGATCTGATGAATAGAGAAAATTGAGCATTTTGTTAATCGATTAAAATAATGCGATTTGTTTGCATCTACACTTATAAAGGTAAGTATTTTTTTTTAAAGTCCACCGTTATTATGTTTCTTATAATAATTGAGTGTTATATTATTAAAATCTATTTTTTTTTACTTTTTGGTTTGTGAAGGTCTTATATTTTTCAAACAATATTTTGAATTTTATTCGAAAACCCCCATAAATTAAATATCTTTAAATCGCAGCTGCTATTTATTTGCAAATACAAAGAAAATGGGCACTAAATAACTGAAATTCGTCGAGTTTCGCCGCCATACAAATTTTATTTAAGTTAAAATGTTCTCATTCCCACCAATCTTTAGCTGTCTGGGAAGGTTTCTTTCGGCGGGTGACGCGGTTGCTAGGCAACGCGACGCCTTCGTAGTAGGTACTTCATACTCTGTGGCACGCCGGTGGGCGGCTGGGCGGCTTATCGATCGGTCACCCTAGCCCTCATTCCCCTACGTTACGCACATGTGCCTACAGGTAAAGCTATATAAATTTGTCAGATTATACGAGTAGCTATCTATACTTGCCTATCTAGACTGCCTTCGCAGCTCAGTTAGTAGTGGCTCTGCCTTCGGCGCTGGAGGGCGTGGGTTCGATTCCCACCGAGAACAAATGTTTGTGTGGTGAACATAGATTTTTGCTCTCTGTCTGGGTGTTATATTGTATTCTATGTATGCATTTACAAACAAAAAGTATTTAAGTAATATATAAGCGATCTGGTTCCCATAGTACAAGCTCTGCTTAGGTTGGGGCTAGATAGTGGAGTGTGGATTGTCCGCATTATTTATTTATTTATTTTATACTTATAGCTAGAAGAACCGACAACTGTTGGGGAATAAAGGTTCTCAAACGGCGACCACGAACCGGAAGACGAAACGTATTAGCCCATTCACCCGTTGGGAACGGCAAAAGTCAGTGGATGATAGAGGCTCAAAATCGGCTTAGAATCCTTCTTTCTGGGGGAGTGTAGGGGAGATCCATGTCCAACATTGAACTTCTTCAAGCTGATTAAGTAAACTTGTAGGCTCAGATTCAGAAACAGTGATTGCTAGGAGTAGGTAGGTACCTGTAGATGAAATTTTATGGGGTAAGTAAGTATATAGTTACAGACCATCAACTTGAGGCATACAGATGTTCAGCCTCAAGTATCAGTAATTTCACCAGCACCCATACCCTTCAAACCTAAACACAGGAATGCTGCTTCAGGGCAGAAATAGGCATGGTGGTAGTGTTTCCCGGACGAGCACTACACAAAGAGCACTACTACTACTAAATTGGACTGGTGCCCATTAAAAGAAAAAAAAGAAAGAAAGAAAAATAATTTATTTGCGAAGCAACCAAAACTCACAAGTCTAAACTACAGCGGTAAGCTTTCATGAGGTGAGACGCTGCGCTGGTGAGACGTGAGGTGGTCATTGGTTGGTTCTCGCGCGTCAGGACAATGGTAAAGGAAAACATCGTGAGGAAACCGGCATATTGTAGAACCTAAAAAGTTCGAAAATATGTGTCAAGTGCCCGAAAGGAGCCTCTTTGAGGCGCACTTAAAATCCTTTCACCACACTTGGTTCGAAAGAATCAGTGACACGATAAGAGAAGAAGGATAGCGGTCAATAAAACACTGTGCACTAAAACAACAAAATGCTTTTATTGGTATATGACTATAAAATGAAGGATTGATGATTAATAAAAGCAGTAGGTAGCCACCCTAGCACATTTTATTCATTAGAATCGAAGCAATAAATCTTATTAGATCTTTAAAATTAAATCAACAACAGGCTTGCGAAAACAACGCGTAAAGTTAAAAGTAAGGGGTGCGAAACTTAATTTAGAAACATACCATAATGAATTCGAAGGAAGATTTAATAAACCTACCCTGCAGGAGCCCTTCATAGGGGTTACTACCACAATTTCGTCAAACACTTTTTCACCCCTATCTAATAATGACAGATAAACTCTGTTTTTATTAGTTTGGTATCTTGTTATACGGTGATCAATAGCTGATCAGTGAGTTATATTAGTTTTACAAAAAGCTTGTGAAGCTTTTGGCGTGGGGACTTGTTACCACCTAGTCTCAATACTCTGATATTCAAACTCTTCAAATCAAATCTTCTTTAATCTGGTTCTTCTTATCGTGTCACTGATTCTTTCGAACCAAGTGTGGTGAAAGAATTATTTTCATTTATTCTGGTGTATCACAAAGATCACTTTGAAACGTCCTGAAGGAGTCTAGGTGCCAGTTACTCGCGACCAAGCCTAGAACAGGTAACAAACTACTTGGTTTTGCTTCCTGCAGTTTGTTGCCTGTTTTTCTCTAGCTGTATGTTTTGCATGAAATTTATTTTACCTTTTCAAGTTTTTTATTTGTCAAACTGTTTTACTGTCTGGTAAAAAAAGTTAAGATGAAACCAGGAATATAACGACGGGCAGGCGAGTTTACTTATATATTGCAGCTAAAATATATGACATTACCATGCCTAAAAATACTTTCCAAAAACACAATTCCTACTCTAATCATAAAACCCGAACACCAAAAAACATGTGTTATTTATTGTTTCTTTATCTGCAAAGATGATCTTTGTCTTTTGTCGTGGTCGGCACTTTTTTACGGTCAAAAAACAGGTCGTTACATCCATTCGATCGGGATAGTTTAGTTGAATCTCTGCCGATTTCCTTGTAGATGGTAATCTTTATAGGTTCGTGATCTTTTGTTTTTGCCGCTTGCTCTCCTTATTTTGTGCGTGAAATAGCGTAAAACCAGCGTAAGTATATAAATAAGTGACTTCGAAATATGTGCTAGTTAGGCAATTCTGGTGACGGAGTGGGTCCGGCTAATGTCCGGCCAGTTAATGTACCTATACTTAATTACCCATTTCAAACGAACCAACACATTTTTCCACTGTCGAATTGTGGAGGCGTATGTACGCGGTACTGTAGCAGTTTAATAATTAGTTTTTTTTATCTAACGATGGATAACTTTTCCGAGTCTTTCCCGAGTTTTTTTTTTACAATAACCTCAAAGGCCTTTGAGGTTCTTACTTAGAAGTATTTACTAAATATGATATAATTCAATTTGCTGTAGTTTTCATTTTGTTTTTAACTAGTCACAACACAAATGCTTGTCTCTTTTCCAGGAACTTTTCGTAGCGCAATTTCATAAAAAATTCAAAACCCCAAAAAAAATATTATAATTGAATCAAGTAAATAAACCAAATGGAAGAATTAATATCTGGTGATATACTACAGAATAAAATAAACATTATTATGATGATAAAAATCTTTCATCCCTCGAAATATATTACACACCTATCTTATTAAAATTATAACCTATAATTTAATTTTCTACTCGTCTATAAAAACTAATGTCGGGTGTTGTCAGGTGAAAAAGGTGGTCCCATTTGTTTTTTGTATTAACCCGAAGTTTAGTGGCCTGGAAAAGAAAGGTTAGTGTGTTTTCGTAGAAGAGATCATAACTCATAATAATACTTGTCAGATTCCTATTGCTAAAGGCCTGCGCACAAGATGCGCGCCGCGATGGCGATCAGTGAAACGCTGTCAAATTTGACAGCGATATTTAACAGCGTTTCATTGATAGCTATCACCAGCGACCTTGGTGTGCGCAGGCCTTAAAAGATTCCAATGGAGGTTTGTATAAGGAGTTTCGTTTGGACTCATACTCAATACAAGGTAAATAAAGCGAACTTTGATCCTTACGCTAATGTCTCATGTAATAGTAGTAGGCAACAAATATTGCATATCGGCTAATTCGGCTTCATAGAGCGTATTGTGCATCAGAAAGGGATAGCGCGCTACGAAAGCAAAAAAGCAGTTTTGATGATAAACTCCGTGAAACATTGCAAACAAAATAGTTGTTCGCGATTTTATTAATAAATTTTGAGATTTTTATCTTTCAGCAGGTCAAAGTTTGCGACCGCGAAATTGTTTCACGCTTTTCTCTGGCTTAAATAAAAATTCACCTATCTCAAAGCAAATAAAAACTTTCGGCGATTGGATCAAGGTACCTACTATGGTTTTCCCACGAGCTCGGCGCCTCAGCGTGACGGATCGTTCCACGACAGACGCTATCCGTCACCCAGGATTGATCGAAGCAGGCAGGTACCTGATGACGCATTGTGCGAAGGAGGTAAGGTGATTCTGCACACGATTGATTTCATACCGTTTTGTATTATATGTTGTTTCAAAATCTTAGGAGCGAGAGCTTATACGCGTCCTGCTGGCCTACCATGAGCTTCATATTATGGTTATGGTTATGGCTGTCAAAATTGTGTCAACACATTCAACCCCAAGAAGAAAATTAATGTATGGGTCAGCCAATCTATACACAATTTGACAGTCATAGCCATAACCATATGTAGCCCTGCTGATTAGAAGAACTATTAAGTAGCAAAATGTCCAACAGAGCAAAAGGTCTAATGAACAGTAAGTGTAATTTGCAAAATGTTCATGTTGCAAACTATCAGATGGTCTGCATATTACTTGTTAATAGAACAAGCTGATTGCCCACTTCATTTTAAGTCATCATCATCATAGGCAGCCCGTAATAGCCCACTGCTGGGCATAAGCCTTTTCCCTCCCACACTAATCTTGTGGATTAACCTTTGCATCCAGAACTCTTCCTGTACTGCAAAGCTGTCATCATCCAGCGGGCTGTTGTTCTGCCAAGACTTCTTATGCCTCTAAGCCACCATTTCTACTCTCCTCTAGCCTCTACTCAGACTGGCCTCTAGCTCAGTTGGTAGTAGCTCTGCCTTCTGCGCCGTAGGTCGTGGGTTCGATCCCCACCGAGAACAAATATTTGTGTGGTTAACATAAATGTTTGTTCTCTGTCTGGGTGTTATATTGTATTCTAAGTATGTATTTACAAAAAAAAAATGTATTCAAGTATTATATCAGCTATCCAGTTCCCATATTACAAGCTCTGCTTAGTTTGGGGCTGGGTAGTGTTGTATGAATTGTCCACAATATTTATTTATTTATTTCTGTCAAGGCCTTGCTCCACCTGCCAACAAATCTTGTCAAGTGTCCTGCCCAGCTCCGCTTGAGTTTCGTAATACAGTCTCTAGTATCTACCACCTTTGCTCCTATATACCTAACCATAAAGCATACAAAATACAAATACAAAAGTATTTATTCGAGAAAACAGTTTTACACTTACTTGGTGTAAAAGCTCTCTACAATCCCTAGTCTTCTTCTTCTTCTTATCGTGTCACTGATTCTTTCGAACCAAGTGTGGTGAAAGGATTTTAAGTGCGCCTCGAAGAGGCTCATATCAGTGGGATAACTTTATTTCTAAATTCGAAGAAATTTATTTTCGCAAATCTAAAAACTGGTTTTTTCAATTTAAGGCGTGTCATGCACGAAGACCGTGATGCACCAAAACCCCTCATTGAAAAGAAAAACATTTAAAAGTTACAGTCCAATTGTTGCTATTAATTTGATTATGTTTTTTATTTCGGGTGAAACGATGCACAGGTGGCGCGATCAGTTTTTTCAGTTATTCTGCTTTTTATTCAGTTAAAAGGCAGAGGTCCAGTGCAACAATAGCCAATACTCGAGATCTACAAGCCGACACGACAGATGCAACAATGCACCAAAAGAAATGATTAATCTAGCGTTTTAACAATAATATAACATAAATAAAAAACAGAAAAAAACTTTTTTTGCCTTTTGTTTATGCGATGACGCCAACGTGTCTGCACCAGACCGATTCGATTTTCGATGAACGATCATTAATTATATTTTTGTCTTACTCACGCATTCCATTTTCGAAGTCGATGATCTATAGATCCGATCTATGAGTCTATCGATCACGCGCATTGGAATCCATATTTATTCATTTAGTGGCATATTTTTTTGCAGATGATGTTTGACGTATGGACCTTTTGATTAATTGTTTGTGCTTAAACCCCAAGTCGTAATTTTAATCAGTGTATCCAATTATATTATACCAAAGCCTTCATTTAATTATTTCACTTGAGTATGTTGAAGTGTTTCAAAAAGTTAGACACAAATATACCCTTGCTTTTTGTGAATATAATAAATGAATTTGAGTTAGATTTTCTAGGCTTATCGCAACAATAAGGCTTTGGAACATCTAAGCGTTCTGCGGTGATGATCAGTGAAACGCTGTCAAATATCGCTGTCGTATTAAGCCTATCAACGAACTACTTTTGTTAGATCATCATGTAAATTTTCTACAGAGTAGTCTCCATCTTATTAGACGAGATTGGTTTTCGTCCTTGCAACCTGCCGTCTCCTCACTGTAGTTGTTTTGTAACCTAGTGTTGGTTCTAATAGTAACGTGATCTTTAATAGTTCCTTAAAAGACTTTATTAACAGATAACTAATTAACTCTAAACAATATTTCATCTTCGTGATTGCATGACGCGAGACAAAAAACGAACGGTCGGAATGACCGCGCCAAAACCAAAATGCTCTGTCCAAAACAAATAAAACTCAAACAAAAAATGAAGCCGGTTAATAAGCTGGATGACATTTGGGAATTCGAAAAATTCATTCAAAGCATTATTAATAGCGCTCTTGAAGCGGGCCCTTCCAAATGGTTATTAAAATGAGAAGACAACATTACTTATCCTTAGACAAAATCCTTTCTGACCATTAATCCATCGGTCGTTTGGACCATGTTATTGTTTTATTGCCGGACAAGCTTCGTAAACGCACCGATACGTACCGTCTCGTACTCTTGTTCCGTTTAAACGTCGCTTCTTCGTAACAAGTCTCGGATGGCGTGATAGCAAATAATTTTATAAGGACCCTTAACAATATGTCAAGCCAATCGTATTCATTTTTTTCTCGTTTTCAATAAATAATACGTTGCTCATAAGTTTACATTGTTCGATTTGGTCGGTCGCAACCTTACGACGATATTTCTTAAAATTATTTTAACAAAAAAAGTTACAAAGCGGTTCTTTATGCATTTCGGGCCTACATTTGTTATTATGGGAGAATGATAATGTGATTATTGTTTTGCGAGCTTTTGATGATTGATAGTCGATTGTCACGGTTAATGAAGGATGTTGAAGCATGCGATTGTATGCTTTATTCGTTGAGGAAATTAAGTTGCTTTTATGTATTAAATTAAACGGAACTGATGTTAGCTGATTTAATTAATTGTTCACATCGAGTATTAAAATATCTGCATCACAAGTATTTTACCTACATTATTTGAGGAGCAGTAACGCTATTATGATATCTACCTACTATACTGTCTAAAACCCTTGACCTACCTCCATGTTTCTTTACCCTATGCAGGGTCTATATGATACTGACTTACACCTAAGAACTATGTAAGTATGACCTAAACTAAACAATAATATGCAATAAATATATTGAGTACTAAGAGAGGTTTCATAATATATAGCATTGATAGCCACACTGAATACATTTTAAATTAATGCAAAAGGTTTTTATTTAGGTGTGTTATTTCAAACACTACAAGCAAACCATAACATTAGGTGAGTATGCGATAGTATAGAAATAATATAAAGATACAATCAGGTTTTGATTCAATTACAAGCGCCAGTCGTACTGGACAATAGCCTACAAATTAATAAACCATAACAATACCACAGAATACAAGATAACAATTTTTAGTTCTTCAAATGGTACCTACATTTCATTTATTCCATCAATAGCTTTTGTCGGCTATAGCCGTGGTAAATTGGCTCGAGTGATCGTTCCGTAGATACAGTAAAGATATTGTTCAATCAACTTGAATAGGTAACCATAATTTACCAAATTTAGTATGACGTCTAGAATCACTAGAATTATTTACATTTACCAATTTGGGACGCTATAAATAAATAAATATTTTTTTTGACAATCCACGCAACAGTATTTAGCCCCAAATTAAGCAGAGCTTGTACTATGGGAACCAGATAGCTGGTATAATACTTAAATACTTTTTTTTGTAAATACTTATTTAGAATACAATATAACACCCAGACAGAGAACAAATATATATTTGTTCTCTGTCTGAGTCTGTGTTTGCATCTGTCTGTTTGTGTAAATATTTATTTTCGGTGGGGATCGAACGCACAACCTACGGCGCAGAAGGCAGAGCTACTACCAACTGAGCCGAGAGGCCAGTCAACTAAGACCAATATTTAATTTATATCCTACATATAAAAACTTTGGTCAACAAACTGGTGACTACGAGATTATACACGTTATTTCTCACAAGAGCCACGAGTAGGTAGAAAAATAAATTAGAAAACCTGCCATTATTCAATGTTTGTATTAAAAATTAATGGGCATTTGTATATTTTTGTGAAATGCAAACGGGTCTTGGACCGTAGGCGTGGCTGCCCCGCCCTGGATCGCCAACCCGCTTATTATCCAATTATCCACATCACTTCTGTATGAAATATCTTATCTACTCTGACGCCAGGTATTTTCTAAGGAATGCCTTTGTTTTAAAGTTACAGCCAGCATTAACTGAGCAACAAATTAAATGGCGTTTTAATTCATCACTGATAATGACTGAGACAGCAAGCGCAAATCAAGTTTTATTCTGAGTATATTAATCTAATGTTCGTATAAATAAATATTGTGAGTCACACAGCACTAACTGGGAGGCTGGTAGAGATCGCTGTTAGCGATAAGACCGCCCATTATACCTACTTACCTAGTGTGTCATTGTAATCAATAGGTAAAGAGTTACTTATTCTATCTAACCCTAAAATAAGGAGAGCTATGATGGAAACGATACTTGAATATTTTTAAATACATACATAGAATACAATATAATAACCCAATAATAATAAGTTTAAAAAACTTGAGAACCGACATTGCCAAAAGGCTAAACCGATTTTAATCAAATTTGTTTGGGACATATTTATACTTTACACGGGTATTTATCGCGTATATTACCTTATTTTATTTATTTTCCCGACGTTTCCGTGTAAAGTATAAATATGTCTTATGATCGCGAAAGTTTAAAAAGTACTATTGTTTGGGACAATCTGGACGTAAAAATAACCTTCCAAATAAAAAAATAATTTTCTAAATCGGTTCATAAATGACGGAGGCATGCAGTTACAAACATTAAAAAACTTATTAAAAAAAAAACGGCAACACCGATTTTAATAAAATTAAAGTGGGACCAATCTGGAAGCAGTATACCTTTCAGATAAAAAAATATTTTTTCAAATCGGCTCACAAATGACGAAGTTATGCGGTAACAAACATTAAAAAAAAAATACAACCGAATTGAGAACCTCCTCCTTTTTGATCGGAAGTCGGTTAAAAAGAGAACAAATATCTGAATTCAGCATAAGCATTTCTTACCTATACTTATTTCTACAGATTTTTCCACAATAAGGCGTTATGAAGATCCGAATAACTTACGCTAAACAAGATTACCAAATAGATAGATAAATAAATAAATATTCTGGACAATTCACACAACACTACCCAGCCCCAAACTAAGCAGAACTTGTAATATGGGAACCAGATAGCTGATATAATAGGTACTTGAATACTTTTTTTTTTTTTAATACATACTTAGAATACAATATAACACCCAGACAGAGAACAAACATTTATGTTCACCACACAAATATTTGTTCTCGGTGGGGATCGAACCCACGACCTACGGCGCAGAAGGCAGAGCTACTACCAACTGAGCTAGAGGCCAGTCAATAGATATAAACATAAGATAGATCCTGTGGGATTGTCAACAAGTACTTACTTTACTGGGGAGCACGCCATGCAGTCATAATTCAATCAATGTGCTCTACATCATTCCCTAGGGAGCTCTTGTACTGTGGGAATGTTACCAAAATAAACATACATTGTAGCCTTTTCTTTTGGTTAGTGAATCGTAGCCTTTTTTTATTGGTCTATCATAAAATTAATCTGTGAAAACAGTATGCCTACCACAAGCTCTGTCTGGCTCTGTCTCTGGTTTTGAGTCCGTGTGAGTGGTGACTAAATAAATCCTACGTCGAAACGTCACATCAGTTAGTATAATTACACTGGTGAGCACTCACACAGACTCAAAACCAGAGACAGAGACAGAGCCAGATAGAGCTGGTGGTAGGCCTGTAGTTCGACGATCATCAGGGAAGTGACCAACGATTGCTCTATGTATGTATATAATGTTTTGTATAGTTAGGTTTAAACTATTTTGAACTTAAGATCGTAAAAATCACATAATCAAGTCATCATCGCTGAGCGAAACCTTTAAAACTAATAAAGTCGGCTTACCGTCACCCTGCAATCAACGTCTAATTCCGTCTTCCAGCTTACAATAATGATTAACGACGCAGTTTAATTCGATTAGGATTAGAGATCCGGGGGTAGGTGGAAAAAACGAATAAAAGGAATATCTCATGGAGTAAAGGGATCCGCTTTAGTAGGGTTGGCACTTGGCACTAGTGCCTTGCGCACAGTGGATCGTCTCAAACGATATTTATGACCTCAAAGGCATAACGCATTATCCTTAAAGTTACACACCAGTGTTGACCATTTATTTATTTAATTACAAAAAAAGAAAAAAATGCTGTCTGAAAAATAATAGAAGTTTTCAAAATTCGACCGCCATTCCTACCGCAACACGTACTCATTATGTGCTCTTCTTGCCTTATAAAGTTATATCTATGATAGGTAAGTAAACCTGATAAAAACGTAGGTTATTTTTACAATAACTTTTAAGAAACTATTTTTTTATGATTATTCATTCTGGCAACCCTAGCGTTAGTCTCTATGTCAACACGCGGGGAGAAAAGTATATGCTGGGGGATGCACGTTTGTTTTGATTAAATATTTTTATTTAAATTTACTTAACGCAATAATTGTTTGGTTTTACTTATTCCAAGAACCATTCATCATCATCATCATCATCTCAGCCAGTTCACACCCACTGCAGAGTATAGGCCTCCTCTTTATTGCGCCACGCTTTCCGGTCTTTCGCGAGTCTCATCCCCTGATTCCCAGCATTCTCAACAATGTCGCACTCAATACTCAATAAATTTATTGTAAAGACATGGTAAGTGAGGTGTTTATTTTACAAAAAGTGGTAGCAACAATGTCGTTCGACCAACAGGCGGGTGTTCTGCCTCTAGGTCTTTGAGCATCTTTTGCCCACAAGTCTGTATAGCCATTCATGAAAACAATAAGGGTGTATGCAACTAACAAATAATTAAGCTAAAACCACCATAGGTATCTGAATTACCAAATCCATCGTTCTTTCTGGAAATGCGTTGGGAATTCCAGGAGTGGTATTATTCAAACTGATGATGATCCTCGGCACGGTAGTTATCGGTTCAGTTCTCTTCGTATGTTTCTGTAGTAAAGAGGTAGGTAAATGGAATCTTATCAGAGTTAATACACGTGCATTAATTTTTATTACATTATTAAGCTATCGCATGTCGTAGGAGTTACAGTATTTATTTTTTCGTGCTCGAATAGGGCCGAAATATAAGTTTCAAAGGTAAATATTAAAATAAACACGTTTTCAAAACATAAATAAGAAAACCATCGGTAAGTTATTGATCCCAAATTGTTTACTTACTCATAAGTACACAAATAAAAAGCGAAGTTGTTTATTGGTGTTCGAAAGTAAATACATACTTTAACTTATTATACACATTGTATTGGATCTTTGACCAACATTTAATACATACTAAAAAGTCGAACCTACATCATATAATTATGCTGTTATTTTTTAAAGATCTTTTATTTTATTCCAATATTTGCTTCAGATCCACAATCATGAACATCCGGAGCCCTATACTCTGGGTGCTGTTGCTGGCATGCATAGGAGCCCTCAGTGGGGTTATCGCTTTCGTAGTGATACGGAACTCAGGCACCACTTCCGACACTATGGACTACGATGCCCAGTTTTGCCAGCCCCTAGTGATCGCTCACAGGGGATCCAGTGGGTATGTTCCAGAGCACACGCTTGGCGCTTACGCACTAGCCGTCACCATGGGGTCAGATTACATAGAACCAGATGTGGTCATGACCAGCGATGGACATATCATAGCCAGACATGACAACGAGCTAGGACTCACGACGAATGTCGCTGAGCACCCGGAGTTTGCATCTCGCTACAGAACTCAAACCGTTGATGGGTTTAACGTATCTGGATGGTTCACTGAAGATTTTTCTTTGGAAGAGATTAAAACTCTACGGTCGATTGAACGACTCCCACAGTTGAGGTCAGGAAATGCCCGCATGGATGATGCGTTTGATGTTCCCACGATGCAAGACATCATTGACTTGGTCAAAGGTATGGAGATCAGCGAAGGACGACGTATTGGAATCTACCCTGAGATCAAACACTCTTCTCATTTTCAACGACTGGGCTTGGCGATGGAGCAGCCACTAGTGGATATTTTACATCGCAACGGCTACCTTGGACCTGAAGCGCCAATCTACATTCAGTCCTTCGAGGTTAGCAACTTGAAAGAGCTGAGCAATTTGACCGATCTGCGTCTGATTCAGCTATTCAGTGGAAGGCAACAAGCACAACCCGTTGACCAAGCTGCTCTCGGTACTACACTTACCTACGGTGATATGGCTACTGCGGAAGGATTACGAGAGATTGCCACCTATGCTTATTCAGTTGGCCCTGATAAGAGCTACATAATACCTCGCGACGATAATAATAGACTAGGAAACCCCACAAGTTTCGTAGCAGACGCTCACGCTGCTGGCTTGAAGGTGCATCCGTACACATTCAGAGCTGAGAATTTTTTTCTACCAGCGGAATTCCAAAGTGTCGGTTCTTTACCTGATGCACTTGGAAACAGTATAGGGGAGCTTAGAGCTTTCCTCGATACCGGAATCGATGGTGCTTTTACGGATCAACCAGATGTGATGGTGCGCGCGCGTGGAACGTGCAGGGCATAATTAGATTGTAAGGACTCATTCAGTAGATAATACTAGCCTAACCCAGCGGTACTCTAAGTGTGTTCCGCGGAACCCTAGGGTTCCACGCTACCCCTGTAGGGGTTCCGCAAGAATTTAGAAAAAAAAACAAAATACCTCTCTCTAGTCACTGGTCGAACGTTTTGACTCCGCCCGCCGCGCGTATACTTGTGAGGGCGCCCTTTGATAAAAGCCGCCTCTGAATTAGACGCTATAGTTGTGGACAAGCGACTTTACGCTCTATCTTCAAAAAAATTTTTGAGAATGTTCGAGTTCCGTCAAGTATTTTGCTTGTCAAAAGGGTTCCGTGACCAAAAAAGTTTGAGAACCGCTGGCCTAACCTATGTCATACAATGTGTTTTCAGTATGTATTTGCTTATGTTAAACTCGGCTCAACTTAATAATCAATCAAAAGTTATTTATTTTATGCCACATATTAAGAGTACCTACCTAATAGACAAGGATGAACAATAATAACTGAATTATGTAAAAGTAACAATGACATAAAAATGTAGTGCTCCAGCTAAGTTTCACAGGAATATTTGTAAGTTTGTCTAGATCTGAACACACTTAAAGGGACTATTTGTCCAGATATTATAACGTACTAAGTATAATATACACTAAGGGTAGGTAGCTGTTTTATCTTCAGATTTATTTGATACCTACTTTTAACACTTTGTATATTAAATAAATTTACATAAGCTAATGTTTGTGTGTGTTGTGTAGATATATGCGAGAGTCTTAAAACGACTGACTTGGAACGTAGTTTAATATAGCTCCTACTTACTATCACGCTGATCAGTGATCACGCTATTTTATTATATTATTAAATAAATCCTATAAAATGTATAACTAGCTATGTACAACTAGCTGATAGATGGCGTTATTCGCTATGACATTGGAGTTCCCTGCGTTCATCAACTTGAGACGTATATCTACAGATGTTCAGCCTCACGTGCAATTTCAAGGCACCCACCCTTCAAACCGAAACACAGCAAAGCTACTTCACGGCAGAAATAGGCAGCAAGAATAGGTGGGAATAGGTGGTTAAATTAAAAATCGAATAGTTATATGATTAACATAGGCATATATGATAATCGAAATCATGTCATATACATTTGAACCAAAAGAACTGACCCCAAAGCACTATCTTAGGTACAGTCGAACAGACAAAGAATTTTACTTTTGAATGATTACTACTCAAATTTATTCTTAAACGTACTACCTATATGAAATAGTAAAATGTGTCATAGATAATTAGCTGCTGTGGAACTATAAGTACAGTACGCCTGATTGAATCTTATGAGTTACCTACTTGTTATTTACTGGTATAGGCCTAAATAGGGGAGACCGGGGCAAAATGGGATAGTTAAGAGAAAAAAAATCATACCAGGAAAATTAAATGGGGTGGGGACCAAAACCCCGATTCCAAAATGAACGAATATCACAAATAAATCCTACAAATACTTTCAACTTACATCTTGTTGACGAGGCAAGACTGGATATCCCGTTATGCCCCAATTGTTTTGCCCCGTAAACATGATTTTACAAAACAATCAAAAATTTCTAACCTAAAAGAATTGGAGGTTACAAACACTACCCAATATCAAACTTAATACACCTGCTACCTACTTTTGATTGAAAAAACATTAAAAACGTGCTTACTTACCTCATACCCCATCAATGATTGCACCAAAATATCGTAACAACATCTGTCGCCAATCGATCTGATTAAATTTGAGGGATTGTATGTGGAAACACTTTTTTTGTAGTAGTAACACAGAGAGTGGTGAATAAAGATGGCGGAATCCAGTCAGAAAAATAATAATAATAATACAGAATGTTGTTTAGTTAACCGATTGGCTTTTTAGCATTATTTGGGCACTTAGAAATTACAGAAGCGTGCCAAGGTGGGGGTATGTCGCCAATCGATCTGATTAAATTTGAGGGATTGTATGTGGAAACACTTTTTTTGTAGTAGTAACACAGAGAGTGGTGAATAAAGATGGCGGAATCCAGATAGAAAAATACAAAAAAGTTCTTTTACTTTCTTTACCCATCTAAAACTAAGTATCCAACCACCACAACATCAACACATTTTGTTTTTGCCCAAAGTTTTGTCAACCAAGTGAACAAAAATCTTTGAGCGCACTGACTGACGTGAGCCGTCTTAAGTTCTTTCAAATGGCACATGCGGCGGTTTATTCGCGTGTTCGAGACACGCACACTAGCGAACATCCCGTCTTGCCCCGAGCTTCGTTTTGCCCCGGTCTCCCCTAACTTTTCTTAGCAACAGTACTCGCGTAATATTGATTAAATCTGGGTTTCTTATTAGAGAGTTATCATTTAGCCTAGCGTAATACCAGCAACTGTTTGTTTTAACGTGTTTAATTATAAAACCTACTCATATTGTACATGACATTACGAACTTAAAATTTAAAATAGTGTTTTTAATGTAAAATATCCAAAATGTTAAGCAGAGTCATTAATTTAACCTTCATTATTGCGCTACATGCCGTTTTTTCTGCGCCAACTACTGAAGTTATAGAGACTACAACTCAGAGGCAGCCTGATCTCTGCAAGCAGGTGGTGATAGCTCACCGCGGCGCTAGTGGATACGTTCCTGAGCATACCTTGGCTGCCTACGCCCTCGCCGTGTTCATGGGTGCGGACTATATAGAACCAGATCTAGTTATGACCAAAGATGGACAGCTAATCACACGGCACGATAACGAACTGGGTTTGACCACCGATGTTGCTAAACGTCCAGAGTACGTTCCGCGCCTCCGAAACCAAACTGTAGACGGAAATAAAATAACTGGCTGGTTCACAGAAGACTTTACATTGCAAGAAATAAAAACACTGCGCGCCGTCGAAAGAATCCCTAACGTCAGACCTGGTAACGCACGCATGGATGGTACATTCACTATACCCACTTTTCAAGAAGTCATCGACCTCGTTAAGGGTTTACAACTGAGTCAAAAGAGAGTCATCGGGATATATCCAGAAATTAAGCACAGCTCTCATTTTCGGAGCCTGGAACTGCCTTTGGAGCAACTTGTGATAGAAACATTCAACAACAATGGGTATAACAAGTCTTCAGATCCTGTTTACATCCAATCGTTTGAAGTGAGCAATTTGGTGGAACTCAAGAAACTCAGTGATCTGAAGCTGCTTCAGTTGTATTCTAGTGACACGTCTCAGCAGCCGTTCGATCAGGCACTAAAAGGGTCGGCCCTTACGTATGGCCACATGGCTACTGTGGAAGGACTTAGAAATGTTGCAAAGTATGCGTCTGCTGTGGGTCCGGATAAAAGCTACATAATTCCTCGAGATAAAAACAATAGACTGGGAGAAGTCACCAGCTTCGTGACCGATGCCCATGCAGCGGGTCTGAAGGTGCACCCATATACTTTTCGAGCAGAGAATTCGTTCTTACCAGCTGAGTTCCGTAGCAACGGCTCGCAAGCAGACATCGGGGACTTTAGTGGCGAGATGAGATCGTTTCTCGCTACAGGCATCGATGGGTTATTCTCGGAACAACCTGATATTTCTGTTCGCGTTCGAGGGCCGTGCTAGATCACGACTTTTCAAAGTTTGATAACTTACCAAATGGTGAAAGAGACAGGCATGCGTTGTCATAAATTTACACATAGGTTTAGTGTACCTATGTAATTACTATACGGTACATAATTATGGTTCACTATCTTATAGCGACCAAAGCTTGCTAAATTAGACAAGGATAAAATAAAAAATTGAGTGACAATGAAGTGCTTCAATAATACGAATAATAATCACATCGACAGCAACAACACAAGAGATATCGTTGTCACAAAACTGCCAATATCTTTACTTCTTACTTTATCTACTGTGCTTGGTTACATATGCAAACATAACTATTTAGAATGAAATTATATGTAGCCCCTAGCCAAATACATATGTAGCTCTATTGTGTAGGTAATTATAGCACTGATTGTGTTTGTCAGATTTTTAATATTGTACCTTCATACCTACATAAGGGCGGATTTCAAGCTTAGGTTTAATTTATACCTTTTAAACGAGTTACATTGTAAACTAATACATATAATTTTAAGATACAATAAAATAATCAAGGTCAAAGACCTCATAGATAATTCTAAATGTTTCAGTAAACCTAAATCCCTCTCACCACACTGGCTACTGCAAGCAGTAATAAAACCTAGATCTCCAGAAATATGCACAATATTTTTAGTATAAAGATAGGTAGGTACTGTTTTCATTCATTTTCACTTGCCTTACTTTTGCAGTGGGTAATCGTATACATAGTATTATTTACAATAGATGCAATAGAAGAATACAGCTAAGTAGGTATTTTTATGATATGTGGATGCAAAGTTGAGTGGCCTCTCAGCCCAGTTGATAGCAGCTCTGCCTTCTGCGCCGTAGGTCGTGGGTCGATCCCCACCGAGAACAAATATTTGTGTGGAGAAAACAGATGTTTGTTCTCTGTCTGGGTGTTTGTATGTAAAATGTCTAAAATATTTTTATTATTTGTCTATCGCGGTTCATTAGATACAGATGACAGACAGATAGACAGTTCTAAGGACAGTGGGCTCTTAGTAATTGGGTTCCGTGTTACTCTTTGGGTACGGAACCCTAAAAACCGGACTTAAGCACGTGTAAAATGTAATACTTATTAAAACTAATATTATTCGTTCATTATTCAATGCAATGATACGAACATGTGACTGTTATCTAGCCATGCGAATATAGCATTAATTCTTGTTTATTATACCTTAATTTAAAAGTGTCCTTAAAGAAAGTGGTATAACCGGTTTGGCCGTATAGAAGGTAGTTTTGTAGGTAATATATAAAGCAATTTTAGTGCTTTCCGACCAAGAAAAAAACAGACGTGACGCGGCTTAGTCAATTCCGCACGTATTGGCCTTTAATTTCCTGTTGATGAGGCCTACTGAAGAACTAATCAATCCCAGGCACTACAAGATCCCGTGAGTAGGTGTTAAACAAAATGATGCCTCTATATCGTGTAGTAAATTGTTTAAAATATATACAAACATAGAATACAGACGACGGTAGGTATTTCTGAGTTCTGTGGGTATATACAAAGACCACGAACCACTTTCGCATTTTATAAATGGTATGGTACTTAATACATTCTGCAATTATATGCATCTTCAGCTTTTATTAACGCATGTCAATTTGGATTAAAAAATTGTCGATTTACGAATAGTACAGTCATTTTGGTCGAGAAAATAAAGGTTACCTGGAAAATTTTCCGGGAGTCTTGAAAATTGCCAATTTTATAGATTTTAATATGTTCTTTCCAAATTTCAACTTTGCCATCTCGTATGTTTGCCGATCGCGCCGCCATATTTAAAATTTAAAATGGCGCCCAAAATAAGTTTTTTGATAAAATTACTCTATTTATATTTAAAAAAATTGCTTCAAAATCGGTTGCGTAGTTTTAAAGATTTAAGCATACACATAGGGACAGACAACGACAGCCACTTTGTTTTAGTGATAGTGATGTAGTGATAATACATTGAACGTTTAACAACGACAAAAGAAGGAAGTAAAACTCAAATCTCAAAAAGCATAATGTTTTTTATTACAGGAACACCAATGATGAATTCTTTACTCACCCTGTGTGCAGTTCTCGCGATGGGTCTTTTATCAAATTCTAAGGTGATATGCATTTCGAGATCCGAAAACATCGAGGACTTCACACTTAAAGAGCTGAAGACACTTCGCGCCGTAGAACGTATTCCTGAAATAAGACCAGGCAACGCACGCATGAATGGCGCATTCAAAATACCCACCTTTCAAGAAATTATACAACTCGTCAAAAGTATGCAGCGAAGTCAAGGTCGAGTAATCGGTATTTATCCAGAGATAAAACACAGCACTTACTTCAAGAATCTAAATCTCGCCATGGAGTGCCCGGTAGTAGCAACTTTTTTGTCTTACAATTACTGCAGATCCAGTGACCCTGTCTACATTCAATCGTCTGAAGTAAGCAACTTAAAGGAACTGAATAACATCACAAAATTAAAGCTGCTTCAGCTTTATTACATAAAGTCAGCGAAGCCGTTTGATCAGATAGTCAAAGGCTCGAATATGACTTATGGTGATATGGCTACACCAGAGGGTTTGAAGGAGGTGGCGAAGTATGCATCTGCCGTAGGGCCCCCTAAGGAGTACATCATACCTCTGGATGAAAACAACAGACTGGGTGCGGCGACTAGTTTTGTGAAAGATGCCCATGCAGTAGACCTGAAAGTACACCCTTACACATTCCGAGCTGAGAATTACTTCCTCCCGAAAGAGTTCCAGAGCGAAGATGAAGATCCACGCGCGCTCGGAAACTTGGTTGGAGAGTTGAATGCCTATTTCGCTGCCGGGGTGGATGGTATTTTTACGGATCAACCGGATAAAGCAGTTCGGGCTCGTGGAAAGTATCTAAGCTAACACAGTGTGTTGGTTACATTTGTGCCGAGGGCCGTGTTAGATAAAGACTTTTCAAAGTAGTATTATCTTATCTGTGGTAGAGATAACTTACCAAATGGGGAAAGAGACATGCATGTGTTAACTAGGAGAAAAAGTTGTGATCAAAATGTTCATTAGATAGATTGAATACATACTTAAAATGTACTTTGATACGATAGGATAATTTTGATTCATTATCTTATAACGACCAAACATTGCCAAAAATACAAAATCGAGTGACAATGAAGTGCTTCAATAATAAGAATAATCATCACATCGACAAGACATATCGTTATCACACAACTGTCAATACCAGTTACTTCTTACTTTATCTACTGTGCTTGGTACCAGCGGCGTCTTTACCTATTGTGCAGGGTGTGCGGTGCACACGGGCGCAGCATCCAAGGGGGCGCCGAGCGCCGCAGCGCTCGGCGCCCCCTAGGATGCTGCGACCACCCTATGACCGCTACTTGGCGGGCGCGTTGGCCAGGCGCCGCACTTTCAATGACTAACGTAAAAAGCGCTCCGCTCTGCATAGATTTTGAATAGCATCTTAAGCTCTTCTAATATTTTATGAATAACATCAAAGCGGGCAAGCGCCGGGGCCTTCAGCGCCCCCCTTCCTCTTAGGGAAATAATTTACGAATCTTCTTTCTAAATGCATTTCTAAGCTATAAAATAAACACACGTTCCAAGTTTCATGCTTCTAGAACTAACGGCTTAGGCTGTGCGTTGATTTTTCTTAAAACCATTTTCCCCCCTTTTTTCTCCTCTTAAGGAACCCTCCAAGTTTCATGCTTCTAGGACTAACGGTTTAGGCTGTGCGTTGATTGTCAGTCAGTCAGTAACGTAAGAGTTTTATCTAGTTAGAAGAAAGAAAAAGATAGTCATGTCAACATCATAATCATGGATACATTTTGGCTTGTTATAGAAAACACCTAAACACCTTGCATAATTCGAAATACATTCAACAGCACATCGTGGTAACCAAACTGAAAAAATTCTTGAAAATCTCAAAACAAGTATAATATACCCATTGGGGAAATTTTACAGTTTAGGGTAACTTGATGTGCTGTTACTTGTACTTTGCATCCATTCCATTTTGTACGCGCGCTTACTAGGGGGCGCTTGGGTAATGTTTGCACACGGGCGCTACATGGGCTAGAGACGCCTCTGCTTGGTACATATGCAAACAAAACAATTTAGAATAAAATATAGCATACCTACCTATAGATTCTTAACTATGTAGCCAAATACGTAAGTGTTTTTTGTGCTCTATTATATAAACTGATTGTTTTTGACGGCGGGTTTCAAGCTAGATTTAATAAGTACCGGTTAAATGAGTTATATGTATAGTAAACTATTCATAATGTTAAGATACAATAATATAATCAAGGTCAAAGACCTCACAGATAATTCTAAACTTTTAATTAAACCCTAAAATCCTTTCACCATACTGGTTACGGTAGGTAGAATTAAAACATAAATTGGCATTAAACACACAAATATGGTAATAACCCGCTAAATTGCGGATTAGTACTTTAAAGTAGTTTTATAACACATTTGCTCTTATAGGGTCTCCTACTTCACCGATTTCAATATCGTTATGTATGTTTTTACGTACTTGTGCGTTATCGTAATGTAAAACGCACGGTTATCAATCCACGAACGGTACCTTTTTAAATCTTAGCAAAGAGTTTTTATGTCAGAAAACTGACCTAAAAACTCTTTGCTAAGATTTTTTTGTGGTAAACATTTTATGAATAAAATTAACTCTGGGAGATAAAATATAGAAAATACACATTTATTCTTTAATTTAATTAATTTTAACAATAAATTAATACCATTTATTTGTAACAAAAACAAAAAAATATTAATTTACTCTATTAGTAATACTGGCTGTTTTTGTGCCTTTGCCTTAAAAAAAAAAATTAGCTAATTTGTGAAAAAGTAAAAAGTTATTCCGCGCGCTTTTTCTTTTCGCTGTATTAGTTTTGTTTGAAAATGTCGTCAAGTAATGATGAATTTATTAATTCGAACCGCCAAAATTCTCAGAGGCAGTGAAAAAGGCTACTTTAAGCCTCTTGCCTGAAAAATCGAACGATAGATACTTACAAGCGTATCAAAACTTCATCTTATGGAAAACAAGCAAAGATGCCAATTCATTTTCACAGAAAGTGTGTTTTTATCCTATTTCATGGAACTTTCTTAAAAATATAAGTCAAGCTCATTGTGGTGGCAACGTAATAATCAACTTTACAAATTGTTCAAATTTTTTCAACTGTTTTAACAAGTAAGTAATTACTACAAGTAAGTAAGTTCGTCCGAAAGTCCGAGTATTATTTGTTTCCTCGCAAATGTGTTATAAAACGTCGTATGACATACGTGCGCTTTGATAATTACAGCCTCTGCTTTCTTGTAGCCCTCGCCTACGGCTCGGGCTTGCAATAACGCCTCGGCTGTAATTTTCAACTTACCGCACTTATATCATAATGTACTATTAGCTAATTTATGTTTAACAATGGAATCCCGCAAAGTCACGCCAGAATGATATTAGAAATAAAACCTAGATCTCCAAATATAATTATGTACAGTATTTTTAGTATAGACATCCTTATCAATGTTGACTGGCCTCTCAGCCCAGTTGGTAGTAACTCTGCCTTCTGCGCCGTAGGTCGTGGGTTCGATCCCCACCGAGAACAAATATTTGTGTGGTGAACATAGATTTTTGTTCTCTGTCTGGGTGTTATATTGTATTATATGTATGTATTTACAAAAAAAAGCATTTAAGTATTATATCAGCTATCTGGTTCCCATAGTACAAGCTCTGCTTAGTTTGGGGCTAGATAGTGTTGTGAGGACTGTCCACATTATTTATTATTATTATTATTATCAAGCTACAGATACTGATGACTTATTATTTAATTTCCACTTGCCTTACTTTTGCAGAGGGTAATTGCATACATTATTTACAATAGATACAAAAACAGAATTCAGCGAGACGTAGGTAGGTATTTTTGTGATATGTGGATGCAAAGTTGACTGGCCTCTCAGCCCAGTTGGTACCTAGTA
This sequence comes from Thera britannica, assembly GCA_939531255.2. NCBI lineage: Eukaryota > Metazoa > Arthropoda > Insecta > Lepidoptera > Geometridae > Thera > Thera britannica. The sequence goes on from OW618048.2 coordinate 7,168,612, forward strand.
CCATAGACTAAGGAATACACTTGTTTTCCTTAGTCTATGCTAGTACCTAATAATAATAATAAATATTTTGGTTAATCCACACAACACTATCTAGCCCCAAATTAAGAAGAGCTTGTGTTATGGGACCCAGATAGCTAATATACTACTTATATATTTTTTTTGTTAGTGCACCCTAGCCAACCATCTTATTATACGCTTCTCTGCATCCAAAGTTTGTCTAGAAGAGATCGCTCTTCAGCGATAAGACCGCCCATTGTATATTAGTGTGTTTGATGTGTTTAATTATTGTTACCTACTTATTTTTTCCATTGTTAGTTTTAAGGTGTGCAATAAAGAATTCTCTATTCTATTCCATTATCTTATCTGTGATACTATATACTTTTTAAAATAGACTAAGATTATTTGCATAGAAATTCCATTCCGGTATTTCCGACTGTCCGTGATGTGGGCCTTGTCGTTGTTTCCTCAACCAGTTTTCTAGACACTTGTACATAATATCTGCTTGAGCTGACAATCTCAATTGAGACTCGTTCAAGAGGTGTAGCGTACATAATATTACTACACAATATAAAACTCAAAGTAAAGAAGACAGTAAAAACAAATATTTTATTTTAATAGTAGTGATTTTGTCTAACTACGTGTGTTCATAAGGTAAGTAAAAGTTTCATCCTTAACTATAGTATACTTAAATGTAAAAAAAATACAGCCAAGTGCGAGTCGGACTCGCGCACGAAGGGTTCCGTATTAGCTGTAAAAACGTCAAAATAATCACGTTTGTTGCATAGGATTAGGCCCCGTAAAGTAGGTATGTATTTTATTCTGTTTTTTAGTATTTTTCTATCAAGGTTCATGAGATACAGCCTGGTGACAGACAGACAGACGGACGGACAGCGGAGTCTTAGTTAGGTATAGGGTCCCGTTTCACCCTTCAAGTACGGAACCCTAAAAACAAGACCTAGCCATGTGTAAAATGTAATACTTACCTATTTAAACTAATATTTGTTCATGATACGAATAATACAATGCAATCATACGAACATTTAAAATAGAAATGTTCCTGTTATCTCCTAACATTTATTGCTGTTTATTATACCTATATTTAAAATTGTCCTTAGAGAAAGTGTATATCCGGTTTAGTCGTCTTAAGGCCTGCGCACACCTAGGTCGCTAGCTAGGTCAAATGTGACAGCATTTCACTGATGGGCATCGCCAGCGACCTAGATGTGCGCAGGCTTTTAAGAGGTAGTTTTGTTGATAATGTAAAAATCAGTGTTAATGCTCTCCAACCAAGAAGGTAACAGACGTGACGGGGCTTTGTCAGTTCCGCACGTATTGGCCTTTTATTTCCTGTTGATGAGGCCAACTGATGAGCACTTGAATTATTTTCTGGTTTGAAAGAACTAGTGACACGACAAGTAGAAAAGGGATTCGTGATAAAATACATTTCCCTCATACATTCCTTAACAAAACGTTGCCTTAACGTATACCTAATAAATTGTTCAAAATAAATACCAACATACGGCAGGTATTTCTGTGTTCTGTGGGCATGTAAAAAGACCTAGACCCACTTTCGCATATTATAAATGGTATGGCAGTACCATTCTGCAATTATACGCAATATACGCATCCTCTTCTTGTATGAACGCATAATCGATTTGGATAAAAAATGGTTTACCTTAAATAAGTCGATTTACAATATTTATGTATAATTACACTATACACTCTAATATTTCTCAATACAATGTACCTATACCTTAATTTTTGTGCATCGAACGTTTGTGCGTGTCAATAATACGCTTGACCTAATTCGTGGCCATTCTTGTAGACTAGTAGAGGCTCGTAGACCTACTTGTAGGTATCACGTAGGGGCACGTAAGCAACAAAGAAGGAAGTAAAACTCAAATTTCAGAATGCCTAATGTTTTGCATTACAGGAACACCGATGATGAATTCTTTACTCACGCTGTGTGCAGGTCTCGCGATGGGTCTTCTATCAAATTCTAAGGTAATATCTATTCCAAAATCCGAATACGTCGCTGCCGCCGCCGCTAGTCCCATGATACCGAATGAAGACTTATGTAGCCAAGTGGTAATCGGGCACCGTGGTGCCAGCGGCTATACACCTGAACACACCTTGGGATCATACGCACTCGCCATAACAATGGGAGCGGACTATGTGGAGCCAGACCTTGTCATGACTAAGGATGGATATCTGGTCGCACGCCACGAAAACGAAATCAGTCAGACCACCGACGTTGGGCAACATCCCGAATTCGAATCACGGCACCGCACGCAGACCGTTGATGGTCAGGAGCTGACCGGATGGTTCACAGAGGACTTCACACTTGAAGAGCTGAAGACACTGCGCGCTGTAGAACGTATTCCTGAAATAAGACCAGGCAACGCACGCATGAATGGTGCATTCGAAATACCCACCTTCCAAGAAATTATACAGCTCGTCAAAAATATGCAGCGAAGTCAAGGTCGAGTGATCGGTATCTATCCAGAGATAAAGCACAGCACTCACTTCAAGAATCTAAGTCTCGCCATGGAGTATCCGGTAGTAGCAACTTTTTTGTGTAACAATTACTGGAGATCCAGTGACCCTGTCTACATTCAGTCGTTTGAAGTAAGCAACTTGAAGGAACTGAGTAACATAACAGACTTGAAGCTGCTTCAGCTTTTTGACATAAAGTCAGCGAAGCCGTTTGATCAGATAGTCAAAGGCTCGGATCTGACTTATGGTGATATGGCTACACCAGAGGGTTTGAAGGAGGTAGCGAAAGTATGCATCTGCCGTAGGGCCCCCTAAGGGTTACGTTATACCTCTGGATGAAAACAACAGACTGGGAGCGGCGACTGGTTTTGTGAAAGATGCCCATGCAGTAGACCTGAAAGTACACCCTTACACATTCCGAGCCGAGAATTACTTCCTCCCGAAAGAGTTCCAGAGCGAAGATCCCTCTCCAGACGCGCTCGGAGACTTGCTCGGAGAGTTGAATGCCTATTTCGCTGCCGGGGTGGACGGTCTTTTTACGGATCAACCGGATAAAGCAGTTCGAGCTCGTGGAAAGTGTCAAAGTTAACGCAGTGTGTTTGTACCTACATTAGACCGATTGATTGATGCCAAATCAAATCTTTGTCAACGCGTTGTTAGCACGTAAATAAAAAGGTTCTAACGCAACCTTTTTATATAACGAATGTTATGAATTAGTTGAGGCAATCTGTATAAATATCTATAGTCTGTATACTTATACTAAAAAGGCATTTGACAGCGTTTCATTGATCGCCATCGCTAGCCACCTAGGTGTGCGCAGGCCATAAATGTAAAATGTGTCTATGATGAAAAATGCTAACGCCTTGCGTAGGTACATCTAAGCGATCTGCGATGGCGATCAGTGTTTCATTGATCTCCATAGCCATCGCCTAGATGTGTGCAGGCCGTAAAAGATACGTTGATTTTTGAAAGTTGGATAGTAGGTTATGTACCTACCTACCAATGTTGTTTAGGTAAGAGCCTGTCCAGATGGGGCGTTTTACGCGAGCAACTATTTGGTAGGAGCGCGCGTAAAACGCGGCATCTGGACGCAATATAAATTGAAACGCGCGAGGGCACTCGCGCGTAAAACGCTCCATCTGGACAGGCTCTAAGGTAAGCATGAGACGTCCGTGATTTGAACGAACGTTTATCGTATAACGTAAGAATAACTTAAATCTAGACAAATCAAGTTTTTATCTATCTATCTATCTATCGATCGTCTATCGATCGTACCTACTTACAGGCCTACTTCTAGAAGTAACGAAAACTTTTAAGTCGAACATTAATAGAATCAAAATTACCTATTTTTTTGATAAACTTTGTGCAATGTGAATGTGAGTAATGTGACATGCACATGCGCATAGGCTTGTTGAAAAAATATCGATACATCGATATATCGATATTATTTTTTCAATATATCGATATTTTTGAGCGATATTTAATAGTTCGATATATCGATGTATCGATATAAAATTCTAAGTATCGAAAAGGTATAAAAACCGATATTTTTTTCAGACCAATAAACATTTATAAGTTTTAAGATTAAAAAATCCCAAAAAGAAAATACTTTTTTATACTAACATCTTTTAACAAATTTTATTTTATGTATTTTTTGTTTTTGGTCGACTTGATTTGCTGTTTTATAGTTTGGTTTTTAAGTTGGCAACTCTGTTAGTCAATTTTAATTTCAACAGCACGAATATTCTCTGTCAAGTCAAATCATACCGATACATCGATATATCGATATTTTTTCATAAAAATATCAATATCGATATCGATATTTTCAAAAAACATCGATACGATATATATCGATACTTTATTGCATTTCCGACATCCCTACATGCGCACACATAAGCTACTCAGGGATAATAAATGGTGATCGGTCCTGTAATTTTTGAGTTTATTCGTACGATAAAAACACAAATTATCAACAAACAATGCAAATCTCTTCTCTTTTTAATATTTTTAATTATTATAGAGACTGCAAACCGGACTTTTCATTTGAATTGATAAGCTTTTTGCCACCGTGCCTGCCGATTTGATGTATTTTAACTTTACACTGACACTGACACTGACGTGATTGTACTTTGAAAAGACGTTAAAACTACATGACAAACAGGGCTCCTGTCACCGCACAGCCATGAATCTGTCATGTCAATTTTATGTCAACGCTCCGCTCATGCAATGCAAGGAAGAAGAAGAGAGAAGAGAGAGATGGTCATCTAAATTTTGAAATTTTGTCATATCGTAAATTTTGTCGATTTTCCTATAATCAAATCTTTAAAACAACAGAAATGTAATCAACTAGATACATACGCCCCGCAATGATAAGACAATCTTTAAAATTTAGGAAGACATTAGCTGTCGTTGGCATCGTGTGTGTTGGTAAGTACGAAATTAATTTGATTTGTTTACAAGTTTTGCAACATGACTATTGAGTGTTATTTCGTTAAATGCGAACTAAAACAATATTGTCTAGTTGTTTGATGCACCTGTGTGTGTTTCCAGTAGGTAACAGTTTTCAATTAAATATTCTATGCAAAAAATCGTATCGTATACGTAGCCTAACATCATAGAAAAAGTAGTTAAAATGAAAAAAATATGCATAGCCGGTTTGTTGAACTACATGCCGCGCTGCATAAAATTACAGGCTTTGAAGAATAAAACTCATAACGTCATAAACCAACGAAAAAATACGACTTCTGTGATATGATCTATTAATCTTTTTCCAGTGTTTATTGTGATTTTGGTTCATTCAAGAGAAAACATAGGTGATAAGAAGCATCCTCAAAAAATATCAGATGACTATAGAGACCTGACATACAGAGATAATCTAAAAGAAAATAATTATGCACAATTAATTAAGATGGATAATCACGAAAGCACTAGCCATGAAATTACAAAGAAAGAACTACAAGAAACCAAAGCAAAGTTGGCAGAATTGGAGAAAAAGATGGCTATATTAGAGGGACGTATACCAGAGAAATATCCTGATGTCAAATTTTTAGGTGTTAAAGAAAGAAAAAGGATAATAGTAAGTTTAAACTACTATTCTCATACTAAGACTATTCTGAGGCAATTTAGAGTAGTTAAAAGTACTACTTTCCTCAAACATAGTGTTTGCTTAGCTGTCATAAAATTATCATCATCATCATTATCAGCCTGAATTAGTCCACTGCTGCAAAACTAAATAGATCCGTATGGTTTTCATTGGAAAAAGCATCAAAATTAAGCCAAAGGTATATTGAAAAAATATTTTACTGCTGTTTTAAGGTGACTGGAGGAGCAGGATTCGTTGGTTCCCACCTGGTGGATATACTTATGGTGCAAGGCCATGAAGTCATAGTAGTGGACAACTTCTTTACCGGACGCAAACGCAATGTAGAACACTGGTTCGGCCATCGTAACTTTGAAATGATACATCATGACATTGTAAACCCACTTTATGTAGAGGTATGAGCTTGTTTATTAATAATATAATTAATGTCAAATGCACCCTATTGCACACTATAATTTTATAGTATACACTTATTTTAAGAGATGCAGTATTAGACATAAGGTTAGCTAGTTTTGGGAATAGATTTTTGCCATTGCCCGGTCTCAGTATCCCTACTGACACATCACTAGTGGGGAGGGAGAAAAAAATGGCATAGTATTGCGTAGATGATTGTTTGCCGTGTTATAAAGATGAACAGAGTTCTAGCTATATTTAATGGATAGTTTTCGCTTAATAAAAGTAAAATTGTCTTCAATTTCAGGCTGATGAAATATACCACTTAGCTAGTCCAGCGAGCCCACCACACTACATGCAAAACCCCGTAAAGACTATTAAAACTAACACTTTGGGAACTATTAATATGCTAGGTAAGAAATAATTGTTTAATTCTAAATAAAAATATATAGAAGGCTAAGCCAAGAAGAAGACAGTATAGTAAGTCATTTTACGCCTATTGAAAATGATTTAACAGCATGACGGAAAACTTGTATACCCATGCCCTTATTTATGAGACACTGTCTAAAGTTCAGAAATCATTTATTTTACCTGAAATAATAAGATTTGCCCAGTACTAAACCATCTCAGCTTATTCCACGAAAAGATACACATGCAGAACTAAGTCGCAGACCTTTTACGATGTTTTCCTTCACCGTGAGAGCATTGCAAAATATTGTGCTATATAATTAATGGGCAATTAACAAACTTCAGGTTTAGCACGCCGAGTTGGAGCAAAAGTTTTGATAGCAAGCACATCAGAAGTGTATGGCGATCCTATGGTCCACCCGCAGCCCGAATCTTACTGGGGCCATGTTAATCCTATAGGTAAATTATTTATCTACTTTATCAGAAACTATTACACGGGTATTTATCGCGTTAATTACCTTATTTTATTTATTTTCCCGATTTATATTGAGTCTGCCCGCGACCACGGCTTTTGCAACATAGCCGAAACGTCGGGAAAATAAATAAAATAAGGTAATTAACGCGATAAATACCCGTGTAATAGTTTCAGTATGTGTTATGATCGCGAAAGTTTATCTACTATAATTTACTATCATGAATTCATGAGTCATGCTAGCACTAAAAATATTATCTCTAAACATGTTATTCTCAAGTTACTACTTCGCCGAATCATTTATCTACAAATACGACAATAATGCCACTTTACTAACTATTATTATATTGACTTCTTTTAAAAATGACCATTCTCAAATGAACTCTCTCCATAGAAGTAATTTATCTCTGTTACGTATTTATTCTTAGTAATTCTGTCTGTTGCAGGTCCAAGAGCATGCTACGACGAAGGTAAAAGAGTGTCGGAAACCTTGGCTTACTCGTACGCGAAACAAGAGAATGTATCGGTGCGGGTAGCGCGGATATTCAACACTTACGGACCGCGGATGCATGTGTCAGATGGACGTGTTGTATCCAACTTTGTTATGCAGGCACTGCAGAATTTAACTATTACTGTAAGTAGGTATTTTTTAGTTAACGCGCGACGTTTAAATCCCCCGCGGCTCTTAACTTTTAATCTCATCTAATCGAGAACGCTGGTGGCCTAGTGGTAGTGGTCCTGCCTTCCGATCCTAAGGTCATGGGTTCAAATCAAGTTGTGTACCAATGAGTTTTTCCTGCCCAAAAATGTATGTACACCATGCGAGTGCTCTCAAACGGTGAAGGAAAACATTGTGAGGAAACCGGCGGATATCGTAGAACCTAAAAAAAAAAAGTTCAAAAATGTGTCGATAAGTGCATGTAAATAAGTGCACGAAAGAAGCCTCTTTAAGGCGCGCTTAAAATCCTTTCACCACACTTGGTTCGAAAGAATCACTGACATGAAAAAGAAGATCTCATCTATATTTATTTTTGTTTCAGGTTTATGGCAATGGTAAGCAGACCCGCTCGTTCTGCTACGTCTCGGATCTCGTTGATGGACTGCTAGCTTTAATGGCTTCTAGTTATACCTTACCTGTTAATATTGGGAATCCTGTGGAGCACACTATAGAAGGTTGGTTCTGGAACAATTTATAAAGTATCGTCCATCATCCTACTAACATCATGAACGCGAATGTTTGTGGGATGTTTTTTTGTAACGGCTAAAAATTAAATTTAAAATAATTCATAAGCCCCATTTTCGACCCCTCACAACCCTTTTTTCGCAATAAAAAGTAGCCTATGTTCTTCCTCAGTCGCGTGGAACTGGCACCTAGACTCACCTAGCTTTAAGACGTTTCAAAGTGATTCTTGCATCGTACTGAATAAAAAATTATTGACTTTGACTTAGGCTCTACACTATCTGTGTGCCAAATTTCATCAAAATCGGTTGAGAGGTTTAAGCGGGAAAGCGTAACAGACAGACAGACAGAGTTACTTTCGCATTTATAATATTTAGAAGGGATATATGTATACTTAAATTACAATATACAACACCCAGACAGAGAACACACATCCGTGTCCACAACACAAAATTATGTTCTCGGTGGGGATCGAACCCACGGCCTACGGCGCAGAAGACAGAACTACTACCAACTAAGCTGGGGTCAGTCAATATACGGTTTCATAGTTCTCGCTTGCCGCGCAACCATGCTAGACTCGTAATCTGGCCGAGGCCAGAATTTATCATAGACTTCCGCTTCACAATATGTATATCGAAGATAAACAATTATTATTTAATTGACATAATTTACTAATAGGCGATGACTAAATGACAAACATGAATAGGACTAGTTTATTTGTTTGTTTTATTGATTTTACAGTGTTAACTGGAAATCACAAAGATTTTTATAATGTCTAAAAGCCGAGCGGGATTTGAACCCGCCATTGTATCCTATATCCGTATCGAGTGTATACTCGACGAATAACTAAACGCGACCGTGGATCCATCCATCTACAGCGACTCTCTTTGCGGGTTCAAATCCCCCTCGGCTTGGTTTTGGTAGTAAGTATTGCACATCGGCCTTTATACTTTCGTAGAGCGCTATCTCTTTCTAACGCACACTACGCTCTATGAAGCCGAAATTAGCCGATGTGCAATATTTGTTACTGTAACTTGTGGGTTATAAAAACTTGATTTGTTTGTTGTTCCAGAATTCGCTGTGATAATAAAGAATCTAGTCCCCGGATGCCGCAGTTTGGTGGCGACCGGCGCGGCGGTGGAGGACGATCCTCAACGCAGGCGGCCCGACATCAGCCTCGCCAGGTCGCAACTCAACTGGGAACCAAAAGTAATGTACCTACACTCATCAACATTCATCATCCACCTATTGCAGTCCACTGCTGGACTCTCATGACATGACAGTCTCTCCCATGGCGCGCCACTGAGCCCGAAGAGCTTTGGCTCTTCCCATTCAGTGGCTGCCCGCCACCCTGCGCAAGTCGTCGCTCCATCTAGTCCGAGGGCGTCCCACACTATGTTTGCCTAAACGCGGTCTCCACTCCAGAACTCGTTTATCCCAGCGGTTATCGGTTCTTCAAACATGACCGGCCCACTACCACTCAACATTGCCTAGGGATATTCCATTTTGAATTTTTTTCTGATTTTTCGAGATCTTGTCCTGCTTTAATTTTTATTAATAAATAATATCAAACAGTTGTATTTCATTATTATTAATTAACAAAACAAAATAAAGAAGTTACTTTCAGTTTTTATAAACATCAACAAAGTTGAATATACTTTAGACAATGTTGATGTGTGGTGTGTATACAAAAATATTAGTAAGTAGAGTTCGCGTCATGTAAAAAGAACGCAGGAAGGTGGAGGGAGTGTGTTTGCGCATGCAAAACTCGTAGTCCCAAATAGGTGCTCAAACTAAATCTCTCCACGTATTTCCAGCGTTCTTTTTACGTGACGCGAACTCTACCTAAAGTCTGTTTATTAAATTTTGTTTTGCGCTGAGAACTTTACAATACCCAGGCTCGTAATACAGAAAACTAAAAACTTTTGAATCTGACTGGAGGAGGAGACTTAATTTTGTATTATTTCTGTAAATCTACAGGTTTCATCAATTATTTTAGTTTTCCGTGAGACCAATATGAAAGCCAACTAGTTATTTTAATGATTATACTGTCCTCATCCATATACAGTTAAATCAATTTGTATGTAAATTGAATTACAATTATTATGACAGGATACTCTATTTCTTTAAAGTGGGTCACGAGATTACATTCCACTATCTATATTAAATTATAATATTTACATTTTTCTATTTCAGATAACCTTACAAGAAGGACTTCAGAGAACGATTGACTATTTCAAAGAGGAACTATCTCGAACTACTTTTTATAACAATCAGACTTACATGGATGTGAAGACTAAAAATCACAATTAGTTCCATTTTAAGACTTTTGATGTGATAACAGAGGCAGCGTATCTCTCAGTTTATAAAATTAATTAAAGCAATTGGCGTTATTTTAAAACGAAAGTACTAAGCATTGTGAATGTCGTGATCGTTGTTTTATGTGGCGATTGAGCGCTTTCGTTTTCTAGCTCTACGATTGCTACTTGTCTGAGGGTGCCTGAGATGTTGAATAATTCCAATGCCATTTTTATTGTTGTGGTTTATTTGTTTGTACCATAAAAGGACATTTATATTTTATTTATGCAAATAAAATGATTGTATTTAGGTAATGTTTTCTAATTTGTTTTTGAATGTTATTTGAAATAAAAAAAATCATGCACTGTTTATCGTTCTATTTATTTATTGAAATTGAGAGTAGAAATATTTTTGGTAAGCTGCTGATTATGAGTTGATTTGACAGCGTAAGACTCTAACTTAAAAAAAAAACAGCCCATCACAAGGGGCATCTGGTGACCTACTTGCGGGACACTATAGTGCCTGGGACAGGATTTTAGATGGAATAGGCTTGCCCAGCTTGACAGCTAAGTCGGCCTTATCCTCAGGAAAGATTATGGTCAATACCATGCTCTCAAACTAAAGGAAAACATCGCGAGGAAACTCCTGGCTTAGCTCAAATAATTCCGTCTTAAACTATTCAAAACAAAAATTGAAATATTATTATCGTCCCAATAGCTGTGAGTTGGTCAAATCCCCCAAACACAGAATTCCCTCATAGATAAAATGGTTTTGCACGTTACAAGTACTTACGGTTGTAGGCTATAAATATTGCAAGTCGGCTTTTCTGCTTCCGTAGAGCACTATCTCTTTCTGACGTACACTACGCTCTATGAAGCCGATGTGCAATATTTGTTGCCAGCTACTGTACTAACTTTTATAATAACCACGTACTGGGAGCCCCAACAATGGGGCTAAGCAAGGCCAGGTTTATCAGTTGTGATAGGATTACATAAATACATAAGTATGAGCAATTATAAAACTAAATAACAGTTTGACTAGAAAAACTAACTCTAGCTACACTATCAATACAAAAAATATAATTTACCTACCTAAGAAGTACTAGCTGATGCACTCGGTTTCGCACGACAAGTTGGCAAGTTTTATCATCCGCACTTGATGTGCGGGCAGGTTTTTTCCGCAAGTGGGCCGCTAGTGGGCCCTTTTTGCGTGACCCTTGACACGTGTTGCTCGAACTTTTTGAGGTTCTACAGCACGCCGGTTTCCTCACGGTTTTTGAGAGTACTGGCATAGTGCACATACATTTTTCGACAGAAAAACTCATTGGTACACGAGTGGATTTGAACCCACGACCTTCGGATCGGAAGGCGGGGCCACTACCACTAGACCACCAGTGCTCTCCGGTTTCGCACGAATAAAACTTACAAATACCTATAAGTTACCTACACTAAAACCAATCAAGCCACGCCAAATCACAATGAGCTTGAAGGTTAACAACATATTATTATTATTTTTTGCAAAAACGATATACTTGAATAGAACAGAACAAATCACTGGTTATCTGATGCCAGTTGTCTGCAAGTAATAAGCGTTATTAACAGACATCAAAGGAACTAATGCCTATTTATTCTAACTGATTAGAATGAAGATATTATTTACATCACAAATATTTTATATTGTCCCAAAAGTTCTGAGTCGAGTCCCAAAAGTTCTGAGGATTTGTACATGACCTTCCTCTTGATATGATGCGCTAAGCAACTGCGCCATCGGATCCTAATCCCACTCAACGAAGTACTCAGAGGGACTGTTAATACAGTACTAACGCGACAATGGTGGAACTAATTCTATAAATAATAAAAAAAAATATTGTGGACAATCCACACAACACTATCTAGCCCCAAATTAATCAGAGCTTGTACTCTGGGTACCAGATAGCTGATATAATACATATAAACACATTTTTTTGCAACTAAATATAACACCCAGACAGAGAAAAAACATCTGTATTCACCACACGCATATTTGTTCTCGGTGGGGATCGACCTACGTCGCAGAAGGTAGAGCTGCTACCAACTAAGCTGAGAGGCCAACCACTAGCTAATTCTATGGACTCTAGCCATCACAAGTAGCTAACAAGTCTTTGTAGCAGCACATTACTTTAGCGCTGACCGTTATTGCGCAGAAGGCAAAAATAAGGTACCTGAGGGGGGCTAGCGGAATGTAGGGCGGACGTGCGTACAGCTGATTGGCTCTCCAGTCACACTCCACTCTTTGTACCAATTTTGGACACTCAGCACACATCCAGTGCGTATCGCTCAGCGCTAAAGTTATGTGCCGCTAGTTACATTTGATAAGGATTTGATTTTCTAATCAGATGTGATCACTTTACAGCACAAACTAGGCATACTAGTCCAGTTATAGAAGTAAAAGTTGTTAACTCCTTCTTGCATACAAAATTGCTTTCCATCGGAGTACTCCAGCATTTCATAGATCATAACCATTGCAGAAGACGATACTTTGTGTCTGACCAACATGTAGTTGGCACAGCCCCTGGATGTTGCAGAGGTGTCAAACCTGAGGTCATGGACTCTGTTGATTCCGTCCAGTGATGCCGTCCACACTCCCATGGATACATCTTCAGAGTTGTAAAGGCTGAAACATAAAACTAAATATCATGACATGATTTTTATTTGATGAAACTGGGCCTATGGACACAGTGCTACGCAAATTTAAATATCAGACAATTTTAGTCTTTGAACGACTACTGGAATACAAATTCATAGATGTTTGTACACAGACACGTGCCAACGCGTGTGTATTTAGAGATTGCCAAGAAAAGACGTACTCGACGCGATTCTCTCACACAAAATTTTCTCTTGATACGTGCACTCGCTTTGAAATTCGCACGCGTAAACTGGACGCAACAAGGCGTCTCAAGAATCTTTAAACGGAGTCTGGCAAAACGCGATTTACGGGCGTATTTTGCATACGCGCGATTCTTGTCCACGCGATGTATTGGCATTGGCACAGAGTACCAACTAACGCGCGTATGTATTCGCGCGAAACGATTTCTTTTTGACAAGCTTCTATTAAGGATTCGACAAATTCGCCAAATTTTTATCATCCGCACTTGATGTGCGGGCTGGTTTTTCCGCAAGTAGGCCGCTGGCGGGCCCTTTTTGCGTGGCCCTTGACAATAAATGTTGGTCGAACTTCATTAGGTTCTACGACACGCCGGTTTCCTCAAGATGTTTTCCTTCACCGTATAGAGAGTACTGGCATAGTGCACATAAACTCATTGGTACACAACTGGATTTGAACCCACGACCTTAGGATCGGAAGGCGGGGCCGCTGCCACTAGACCACCAGTGCTCTCTTCTACTAGGGATAAATCATAATATTTTTGTAAGTAAGTAGGTACCTGAATTCATCAGCATTCTTAGCAATAAAGTCCACTATATTGCGTGATATAACATAAGCTCCTCCCAAAGCATAAGGTAGGTAGCGATCACATAAGAACCAATTTTTTTCTTCCCATTTTCCACTCTTGAAAACTTTTGCTCTGCCATTGAAATAGCCCCAGTATAGACCTGTATAATGAGGGAGTTCCTGAAAAAAGTAACATTTCAACTGCCAGTAACAATATTAGCCTCAACAGTACATTTAGTAGTTTAATTCATTCATGGCATAATGTGATTGGAATATGTAAATAAGTTACTGTAAAGTTGGTGAATGTGATAAAATTTTAAAAAAGGACAAAAGTTTATGTAGTTCAACAAGATAGGTTAGCAACCGATGATTTGTAAAGAGAAAACTTATGAGTTTTAAATAGTTACCCGGTGGTTAACAAATTTTCGTATTTCAGGACCATCCATAGAAGGTGCGTAAGCTTCAAGATTTTGTACAATTAAATCAATTCGTAGAAATGAGTCATCATCACATTTTATAAGATACTTCAGTTTTTTCATTCGGTTACTTATCCACTTTAAAGAAACCAACATTTTTGGTGTCAATGCTTTATAACTATCGATGAAATCACCCAATATTAACATGTCCTGGTGCATTTTGTTTTCAGTGTCCAATAGCCGCTTATCATTTTTTCTCAAGCCTCCGGTGCCCACAACAAATAAAAATCTAATAACCGATTTTTCATTGCCCCATGTTTTTTCAATGTCTTTATCTATATTGGTAGCAAATTTCATCCAACTTTTTCTTATGGAGTCTCGTTTTTCATAATTGGTTGGTGCACTCGCTATCAACACTGCATACTTGTATTGATCATATTCAGACGAATCATCTTCATTGCTGAGACTATTTGCTGACCATGTTTCGATGCATGGTTTGGTGGATATAATATTATAGAAAATATAAAATGCTAACATGCCTATGATCCATAATTTTTTATCACGCCTTATAGCTATGACTATGAGTGAGTGCCGCATGTTTAGAGTGGTTGTTATACTATATCTTCACAATTATTCTTCTTATGATCATTCACATTGTTAGGTATACTAAGCCACAATAGGCTTGAAATCTATCGCTTAGATGGAATAATGAGTATGGACTAGTGGCGGTGGCTAGTGGGTACATGTGACATGGGTAATCTTGCGTTGTGCTTCACTAAAGATTCCATAAAACTCCAAAGAACTCCAAAGAACTCTAGCAAATACGCCCAGGCATGGCACTTGTAACATCAACAATCAAACACGAAAAACTAAACCGAAATGCACTACACTTGTAGTTGTATGTAAGTAACGAACACAGTTAAATCATAATTAATGTAAGAAAAAGGAAAAATGCATGCAAGATTGCAATTTTTCATAATTTCTTACAATCCCGATACAAATTTTACAAACATACAATACAAACAAACTTCCTTGTCTTCTTCTTTGCTATAATGGCTGTCGGCGGCAAGGGTCGGCGGCTTCCACCTGTCTGTCATGTCGGCAGACAATCTTTCCATTGTCAGTGAGTGACAAGTTATTTCAAAAAATAGTTTTTAGAATCTGTCAAAAAGGAACGTTCTGTGTTCTGAAACCAATGAAACCCTCCTTATTTTTAATGTCTCTCTAAATAATATGCAATAATTTTCCCACAGCGAAAGTTTGATTCTATAGCCCTGCTTCACTCCATATGCATAAAATATAATGCTACTTTTATGTAGTTGGAACGTTTGATAATTAGTCGTGATTTTTTTTTTTCAAAATATAACATTTTTTTTATTAAGTTGATAGATTTCTTCTCGCCCCCAGCATTTTACATTTGCCTTGACTTTTATTTCTATACTAGTAAGGCTCCAGCAGGTAATCTTGGGTGTACTTTTAATGATTTTATTTCTGACTGACAGTCAGCCCATATAATTATATATCATTGTTTGCCATCCTATAATTAGGTAAATAATATAGGTACAGGTAAGAATTGTATAAAACAATGAGACGCCAAAAACAAACGTTATACCCCTCGTCTGCGCAGCACGACGCGCGAAAAATGGCGGATGTGCGCGGTACCTTCGTTAGAGGTCGGCGCGCGCATGCCGCTTTGTAAATGAATGATGATTCTCTTCTATTTTTCTACTATCACTCTGTAGTAATTATACCTCTTTGAAATCAGCTTGAAATATTCTAACTAATTGAATAATAATTATTACTTGTTTACAAATGTACACTTTGCTACTCGAAGTCAAAGATTTAGAAAACGGATGGAAATACACACTTGGAATTTATGTGATGTAGTACAAAGTAGGTTCAATGAGTTAGACAAAAACATTGATATCCAAAAACATGAATATATTTATAAAAGATTCATGATAAAAAATAACCTATTACCATACAAAAACATTTAGAAATTCAACAATCAAAAACTTGCAATTTTCTATGATAACAGTGCCATGTTATCATAGTGGATTTCTCGGACTGCGGAACGGCCCGCTCCTGGCTCATGTATGGAATGCTAGTATTTATTTCACTATTTTGAAGAAACCCTTATTACATTCTAACAATATAACACTTAAATAACATAAAAATATGTATTGTTGACCTATTCCACTGGTTTTTTAGTAAGAACAGTTAGATTTTAAGTCTAAACAAAGAGATTTTGTTGGAGAACTTCGCAGAAAAAAAATTAGGTGGCTGATGAAATTAGCAAGGTTTTGAATGAAAACTTATCAAAACCGAAACCAATTGAATGTAAAAACATTAAAAACTTACCTGTTCATCGTTACAATAGCACCAACAACAAAATAATTCACTTTTTACCCTGTAAACCAGCAACAAAACACAAACTTGTTACACGATGACCGGCCGCGAAAGTGCTCGTAAATAAAATGAACTTGAAATGAAATGTTTATTTGCTTGAAATATGGTTAGTAGTTAGTTGTTAGCTTATTTTATCAGTTTCACATATTTCACCAAAGTATTGGCATGCAAATTTTAAGGGACTTTATTTATACCACGAAATAAAGAAGTAATGGAAATAGCATGTAGACGACCTTCTCACGCTCCAAGTACGCGCAGTACAGCAGACTTCAAGCCCTCCTTTGTTTAGTCGTGTTTGAAGTCTGTCAGAAGAAACGTAACTGAGAAAAACACGAAAAAATATAAAAATGCCGTATTGTGCTGTTTTGCAGTGCTAAAACGATAGCCGAACCAATAATTTAACAAAAGGGGGCATATCGTATCACAGGTTAGTATTATTTTATTGCTTAAATTGGTTTTAACTTTTATTTAGAATGCAAAACCATCAAACAAAAATAGACTGTGAATGATATTCGTTAAGGTCGCGTTTCTATAAATCTCAACTTTCGCTACTCAATTAGGGCTGTACCCCAATAAAGTGATGAATGTGCTATCGAATACTTCATTAGTTCTGGGGCCTAATTCTCGGGCCGATCTCGACCATTTTGCAATTTTATTTTATTGCTTCTTTTCGAAGAGAGAATGGCAGATTTCCTTGAGTAATTCATCAACGACCTCGTCGTAGAAGCCTCGACAACTACGATATACAAAAAACGTAGAAAAAGTGAAAAGAAGCAATAAAATAAAATTGCAAAATGATCGAGATCGGCCCGAGCATTAGGCCCCTGATCATATAAATAGTTAGGTTTAGGGAGCTGACTTTTTTTTGCTTTAGTGATGATTTTATTCCTTATGTATTATTCTGATTCTTTTCTTATTCTTATAGCCCACAGTGGCTGGGTAAGATGAAAATTACAGAAATATTTTGAAGAAATAACATAATAATTCTGGTTTCAGTTTTCCGATATTCAAAATAAATGTATCGATGCAACAGGAAAAAGAAAACACAAGAAGAAAAAGAAACAATATTTGAAACAGTTAAGTATACAATTTTACGAGTTGTAAACATTTGATTGGGTAAATAAAGAAAGATAGATAAGAAAAGCTTTTTATTTCGACCACCATAAATATAACCTGACGTGCTACCGATCGTTATACATCAGTAGGTAGGTGAGAGCGCTGGTGGGCTAGTGGTAGCGGCTTCGCCTTCTGATCCTTAGGTCGTGGGCTTAAATCCAGTCCAACCAATGAGGTTTACTGCCCAAAAATTAATTTACACTATGCCAGTGCTCTTAAACGGTGAAGAAAAACATCGTGAGGAAACCGGGCATGCCATAGAACTTAAAAAGTTCGAAAATATGTGTTAAATAAGTGCACGAAAGGAGCCTCTTTGGGGCGCACTTAAAATCCTTTCACCTCACTTGGTTCGAAAAAACCAGTGACACGATAAGAAGTAGGTAGGTAATCATCGATGTCGATACATTTGTCTTGTATCCACCTTGGCACATCACTAAGTGAGTGGCTATGTCAAGTAATAGCCATTGTATTATGAATCGTATAACTTGTGGATAAAGACTAACAGAATTGTTTTCTATAACGCCATCTAGCGTCAAGTAGCTTTGTTTTGTTGTCAATCAAGTAACAGCCATTGTATTATCAATCATATTACAACTAAATAGAGACTAAAAGAAAAAAATACTGAATGAAATCTGCCATCTCGTGGTAAGTAGAATTTCATTTTAGCACTGTTTATTTTATTAAGTTT
Source organism: Thera britannica (assembly GCA_939531255.2). Classification (NCBI taxonomy): domain Eukaryota; kingdom Metazoa; phylum Arthropoda; class Insecta; order Lepidoptera; family Geometridae; genus Thera; species Thera britannica. Next base: position 7,187,017 of record OW618048.2, read on the forward strand.
AGAACCATGTTACGATAGCGTTAAGGTTTATTATCAATTAAATTATTTTTTTGGTTTTAGGTCCTTTTTAACGTTTCTTTTCGACCAATTATAACTTTTATTTCTATGTGTATTTGTTTTTACGTGTATGAGTTTGGCGACACTGGTTCTCTTAGTAATACGTCATCATACTCTCTCTACTTTGCGTAAGCAAAAGCGTGTTGGCTGCTCTGTGATTTATACAATTAAAACATTTTCTTATACTAAATTCAATTAACAATTCAATAAGTATAATTATAATTCGTGGTCCAAAATTAAGATATAAAATAAAATTAAAATAAACAAAGCAAGTCAGGTCCAAATTTGAAAGTCATACGGTATTTAAAAAATCATTAATATTATAAAAACGTTTCTCAATTAGCCAAAGCTTCAGCTTTTTCATAAATAACCTATCTGGTAGCTCTTTAATATCAGATGGCACTTTATTAAATATTTGTCCGCACATAGCGAAAGCATTTTTTTTATACAAAGTAGTTCTGGGTACTCTAGAAAGAACAATTCTATCAGGGTTTCTTACACATCTTGTGTAGATGTCTCGTGCTTTTGTAAATTGATTTAAGTGATCTTTGGCGAAAACTTGTGAACTTTGTCTCCGTTGGCCGTATTTTTATGAACATTTGCTACCTGTCTCTATTCTTCAACGAAGCCAGTGACTAGGTTAGAGAAGTGCAGCTATAGGTTAATGCCGTTAATTTCGTACAAATACTGAGGACGGTGGAGGACGGTGCGATCGGCCGTGAGCCAGCTGATGCGCAGATGTGTGAATTTTGAAGAAAGCCAGGGCCGCACCAGTTGCCAGTCGAAGGGAAGTACAAACACAGAATTGAAATAAAGAACAGTTGAATATAATTATTGCTACTCGTTATTTATTCCACCATGCTATTCTACACGACATCACTCAACTATTTTATCTGTAGCAGTCCAAAGACCAAAGAGTGCAGACCTCTTGAGTATATGTGTTCTGTGGTGCAGACAGAGACAGTTATGTACCAGTCTATCTATACTCTGTGCCCGCTGCCCCCGTCCCGTCTTATCTTTCTTTCTTCATTTCATCCGCAGTCGGCTCATATTTTTCTCTCGGTTTGGTTGTTTGTTGTTGCATTGCTGAGAGACCCCTCGTTCGAAAATAGTTTTTAATTTCAGCATTCCCAAAAACCTTTTCGTTTTTTTCAAAGGCTGTCACCTGTATAATAATACTGTGGCTTTAAATAATGTACGCGCTCGGAATGATCAAGTAAAACATTTAGCTTAAACTTTTTATTCAACGACGTGCCTGTTCTATTCAGGGCTTACATTTAAAATTTCACAGTCCTGAACAGATAAACTTTTCTACCTATTCAAAGTATTTTTTGCAAAGGGGCAGGTAGTTACGTTTTGTGTGATTTTTTTGTGAGTTTGGTGACTGGTGACCGAGCCGGCGGTGCAGCTGTGTTGGTTGTCATGACACTATTCCAAGACCTATAAACTCGTTTCACCGTCGTCACCCGTCCTTAAACTGCACCAGTAAGTATTGTTTAATTTAGTGGCTATGTATGTTGCATGGTGCACCTTGCACCCCATGTGATTATATTTTTTTATTTAATTCCGTTGACTTACTACAGAATATCACTAAGTGGGTAGGCAACTGTATGACAATGGTAATTTTCTAATGTTGTATGCCAATTGAAATATTTCTATGTTGCTAAGGATCTACAACCATGGAATCTCTCAAGAAGAAACCTCAGCCTGCCCACCCAAGGGCAAGGGCGAATCCTCTGTCTGCCCTAACATTTGCGTAAGTACTTTGTTTACCTACCTTCATTTTGTAATATAATACAATTGCAGTTTCAAAATATTGTCTCACCTGTGGGAAATTCATAAAGTCTCCATGCAAATCATTAATTTGGTGCAAGTATAGCACTGTAATGGACAATTACAGAGAAATACTTGAAAAATTCGTGAATATATCAATAGATTCCATGCTCTTTTAGCTTTTGTCCTGTAACCCCTGTTCCCTACAAGCGCTACTTAGGTGTCAGACATTTTTCAAGTTTCCTCTTGCAGTTTTTCATGACCTATTGGTAAGAACTGGTAGTTGCTCATTCTGATAATTTCTTAAGAAACGCCTGTACGTCCCTAACATATAGGCATTCATAATAATAACTTAGGTTAATATATATCACCATGCTGGGACATAACTATGACATATACCAATTGTATACATTCTTCCACAGCTGTACCTGGGTACCTAAATTCCCTGGTTAATTTTACAAACAAATCTCTGTAATTTGAGGTCAACAGTATAAAAACCCATCCTGAGTTGAGTCATAATAGAAAATACATTATAACACCTGTGTCTTGAAGTCTTTTATGGTTTAAAACTATAGTATTATGGTAAACCACACTGCCGCAATTTATTTAACATAAATTCCTTTGCAGATGGACATTGCCTATTTTTTGGGGTGGAATAAAAAAAGAAATGGAAGAGCAGGATCTCTATCAACCCCTCGAAGAACATGCGTCTGGTGAGTGAAATAATTCTAGTTTAAGTCTAGAAAATACATCTAAAAAACCATGCTTTTATAGGTATACCTAATTCATGGTTTATATTGAGTACTAACTTCACTATAACTAGTTACTACATTATAGCATTAAGTTAAATCTCACCATATCAAGTGGTAACTAAGTTGCAACCCTGCTATGAAGTAAAAAAGCCACATAAAAATTGCAATAGTTGATTGTGTCCTAAGGGACCAACATGAGTGATTATTTGAATCCAGAGCAAAGTGAAGGATCCTAGAGTAGATTCTTGAAAGTAGCGAGGGATTCAAAGTATGTTGCTCTAGGTTAAAAATGAAGCTACCATGTTGTGTAGTTGAAAAAAATAAGGCCCTCCAGAAATACATTCTTTAAAGAATGTTAGTTCCATTAATCAAAGGTGGTTATATTCTTGTTGTGTCAATGATCCAGTGACACAACAAGAATAGTGAAAGGATTTAAAAGAGTTCTGTTTGACAGGTCCCCTTGGCGACAAGTTCGCGCGGCTTTGGGAAGAGGAGGTGGCCCGGGCTGGCAGTGGGAAACGAAAACCAAGTCTGCTCCGTGTCATAATGCGAGCTTACGCGGCGCGGTGTATGCTGTACGGATTCGTACTACTCGTCATGGAGTGTGGGATTCGGTAAGTTTGTACACCATCATCATCAGAAGATATCTGTAGATATCTGTGTCTAGTAGCCTGGCCCCACTATCACAAACTGAATTTGTGGTAACTTCTATTTCGTAGTGTTTCATATCTTTATTCGGATGGGTGAACAAAATGACATCGAGATGGTCAACGTCCATATTTATTTATTTTTTATTTAATTAATTATTTAGAACGGTCTACAATTAGTCATGGCTGTATTATACCTACTATTATATTTTCTCTATTTTGGCCAACAATAATGTGCAAAGTGAGCAAAAAGTAAGCATAATTCCACAATACTATAATAAAAACTCTCACGTCTTTGCCGTTCGTGTCTCACGTTTAGGTATTACATCGTCAATGTCGCTGGTATAGGTACCTACCTACTACTAATACTAAGGAAGTCAGAAGTATCTTAGTTCATTGCCACCTACCTTCGGTGCACCATGCATAGTAGGTAGTACCTTGTCTTATAATTGGTACTGATATTGACACGTGTAAAGCGTTGTAGCTAGTGTGAGGACCAGTGAAACTACTGGCACGTGAGGCTGAACATCTGTATGCCTCAAGTATTGACATACAGATGTTCAGCCCCACGATGCATAGCCCTGCGTCCATTGGGACGCAGGGCTATGCATCGTAGGGCACGTTCCTGACGTGCGTGATCTACGAGGAAATACTTTGTAATAGGCGATTCAGGTGGGGCTTTTTGGTCCTCGTTTTTATTTATTTATTTTAACAAAAAATTTAGTACTAGTAAGACTTAATGCTAATAGCATTGTCTACAGTCTTGGGCGTGCAAAAAAATGGTGCGGCGTAATACCTTCTGTTGGCGGTTTTTTGGATGCGACTCGAATCAGCCTAATTGATTTCATTGCGGAAGTAAGTATGAAGTCATGGTGGAATTCATCCATTGCGTTACCAAGCCCATAGAACCTTCGTTTAGTCATACTTATGAAGTCTTATTGCGAAATATCGAGTTTTTGAACATCCAAATCCAAGGAATGGAACTCACTGCCGTCGTCTATTTTTCCTAAACAATACAATCTGGGTCTCATAAAGGCTAGAGTGATAAGTGTCTTCTAGACTCCTGCTAATACATCGTCGCTTACCATCAGGTGCCAAAGGATAGTCTATTAAATATATATAAATTAACCGTATCACGGAGGTATAACACGTTATCTATTTCATTTGTTTAACAAAAAGTTCAAAAAACTCAATTGTGGCAGTTTGAACACATAATACATAATTCTTGAAGGATCGACTCATTGATACGGGTTGCGCAGTCCATAGAATCCACCATTATTTTCAATGCATTTCAGAATATTCTTCTTAAAAATCCTCAAAGTTATTTAGAACTAAAGGTGACCTTTCATATAATTCCCTAAATAAATAGGGAATTAAAACTATAATACGTGTGGCTCGTGCCTCAAGCCCGTCACACACGTAGCTATAATATAGATTAATATAAATTATAGCAAGACATATTACTATAATATATTTTATATTCAAATATTCAAGTGACTGCACACGCAGCTTTAATATATATATCTGACGTCACCAACTTATTCCGTAGTTTATTATTATCGTATATTTTTTTAGTAGTAGTAGGGCTCCTTGTGAAGGGCTCGTCCGGGGAAGTACTACCACCATGCCTATTTCTGCCGTGAAGCAGCATCGCTGTATTTCGGTTTGGGTGCCGGTGTAATTATTGGCACGTGAGGCGAAACGTCTGTAAGCTTCAAGTTGATGAACGCAGGGCTAGTAGTATAAAGTAAGTCGCTTAGTATAGTAGTATAAAAAAAAAATTAGTTGGTGACGTCATATAAATATATATTATAGCTACGTGTGTGACGGGCTTCATGCATGATGCTATATTATTTTAGTCTTATCAAAATATCTGGGTCGCCCCACCAGGTAGAATAGGGTAAATACAATGATTATATTAACCTACACTATCTCGGGTTATCTTTTTATTACACAATTTTGACTGTTCGGTTCATTGATAAACGTGATATCTAGTATTGATGTTTCTGTGGTGATAAAATTACAATCGATACTATAATGCAATCGATAGTTCCATAGATAGTCGATGTTATTTAGATATTGTGGAGGTTCTCATCTCCACAACGTCTAAATAACATGTGGAAAAAAGTCCATTACTAATTAATTTAGTTATCTATACTAATATTATTAAGAGGAAAGATTTGTACCTATTTTTGTATGTTTGTATATTTGTAATGAGTAGGCTCACAAAGTACTGGGCCGATTTAAAAAAATCTTTCACCAATAGAATGCTACATTCTTCCAATTTCACATAGGCTACATTTCATTTTGAAAAAAAATAGGGATCCTTGGTAAAATTTGAACAATGTTACCGAAGGTGTAGAAAAATGAGTCTTAAAATGTCTTTCGTCGAATGCGCTGCCGAAACTGTTAGCGATAGAACAAAATAATGTACCTACAACAATATTGTCTACCCCGTGCGAAGCCGGGACGGGCTGCTAGTACTAATTGCAATCCAATTGTTTCAAAGGTTCAATATTCCATTTTCAATAAAGATGAGGTCAAGGTACAAAATATACATTATTATTATTAGGTACAAGTAAAAGAGGAAAGATGAGGAAAAGGGGGGAAGCATATAGCCCGACAACGGCTCACTACTGGGGGCACTATAAGCTAGTAATATTGTAAGCTAGTAAGTTTGAGTAAGTTAGTACTAAGTAGTGAGTACCTGACATACCTTTCTACTACATGTTATGTAAATAGGCATACAAGTGTGCTAAACCTTTACAAGTGGTTCGCCCCGATATCTCGTACACTATTACCTGAACTATGAATTAATTGAAACTCTAACAAATGAGATCTCACGTTAGTACGTTGAGCAGAACGTATGTCATTAATACGGTATGGGGACGCAGGTAGGACCATTTGCAATAATAATATGATACCGGTATTTTGAAGGATTTTTTGTATGTTTGAAACTTGTTGTTATGTCTAGCTAAAGTAACCACTTCAAATATTTTTTGGTTTGTGCCTGTAATGTATGTATGTATGTACTGTAAATACTGTGCTACTAAAATATTTTTTACTTCAATCATGTCTGATAATCAGGAATTAGGGTGAACACGAACAACCAAAAAGTGGCATCAATGATGCGTCCTGATACCCTTAGGGTGTTATTAATAATCCTGGCGCAACGCTGGAGTAGTTAAATCGTGTTTTGTCACATTTGTTCGAGGGTGTTATTAATAATCCTAGCGTAGCGTTGGACTAGTTTATCCGTGTTTTGTCTCTTGCATTGACATGCAATTGTCAACTCGAACAAATGTGACAAAACACGATTTAGCTACTCCAACGCTACGCCAGGATTATTAATAAGACCAGTTAAGTGTTTTTTTTTGTCGAAATCGAGTAGAATGTGAGAATGAAATCAATAGTAGTGTCGAATTCATTATAAGGGCGCTTGTACACGCTAAGAAAAAACGCCGGGTCTACCCAAGAATTCGTGTCGTAACTAGAAAATAACTGTGTATACTGCTCGCAGCGGTGCACGAAAAAAATCTTATCTGCGCAAGACACGACGCGGCGAACGTTGTTGCGTTTTCGTGTGTGGAAAAGACAAAATTCTTGTCGTCTACACGAAGAATTTGTCTTGTCTGCCGCAGGAACGGCAAATTTTCTTAGCGTGTACAAGCGCCCTAAGAGTACGAAAGAGAGTAGAACAATTTGTCTGCCAAAGTGCCAATAACATTTCTTTTACTCGTGAACTATATTTCAACCCGTGATTGTGGTGCATGCAACTGTGTCTTAATATCGGAAGTCAAAACTCGCAAAATAATATCATAGTAAATATTTCGTTGTTCATAAAAATTGTGTTAAAAATGACTTTTTAACACAATTTTTATGATTAGATCTGACGATCTAACTTCCATTCCCATTAACTTTTTAGCTACGAACTCTTCAACTCGTTCCGCTTTATAGTACCTATTGAGTACCTATTCGAACATTGGCACTGTGGTTTACTCGTTGGAAAAACTAGGAAATACGAGTACCTTCCAAAATCAATATTGACGAAACCTTTGAAATTTATTGAGCACACAAGTTTGCTACTCGCTAGTATAGGCACAAAAACAAGGTAACTATAGGTAGCAAATGACCTGTGCCCTTGGCTTATCATTATACAACGTTCAGCGTCGTTATTATTTAGAAGGATTGCCCCTAGTAATCATTTTCACCTGAGCTATGGCAAGGTCCCCGTTAAACTCGTAAAAATAACAAAAAACTATTCATTCGTTAAGTTTGTCTTCAACTGATTAAACCCTGGCCTTGTTTTTAAAATAGAATCTTGAGAGCGTTAGGCACGCCAAATTTAACTCAAGATCTTTGAAATAAACGTTCTTAGGTCTTCAAGACGGTATCTTCATTACTTTATGGTGACACTTAACTCGACGATTTTAGGAATGTATAAATGTGCGAACAGATTGTCTTCATAATCATTTATATTCATTGTTTTATGCCAAACCAAACATGTCTTGACCAAAAGCAGCATAATGTATTCATAGTTATTTTTTTAAAAATGGTAGACTTTCCCTACCCTATACGAATGTAGGTATATATGGTTCTTCGATATAATGTTTATGGCAATACTTATATTTATAAGTATATTTAGCAGTAATTGCTGTTATAGAGTGACTATGTTGCAAGTGAATCACTCACTGCTCCTTAGAGAATACTATCTGGTTCCCTCACGATATTTTCCTTTACCTGTTTGAGATCGTTCTTTTGAAGACAGTAATTATTTAGCAACATACCGCTGGGTGTTCAAATCAAATATGAAAAAAAAATTAAGAAAGATATTGTAAAACGATGATATCCGCAGAAGTTAAAAACTGTGTCGCGAATATCTTATGTTTCTGGGTTCCAAATAAAATAAATGCTAAGATACTTGACTCTAGAAAAGTAAATTTAGAAAGCATTATTTATTATTTTATACTAACAAAATAAACAAAAAATATCGTTTACTTGACCTAGCCTAGACCGATTGCTCTCATGTCACACAGTTCTTATACAAGAGCCGGTCATTCCTCCTTCGACCGTTCTGTAGTCATCGAAAGCTAACGAACTGTAATCAGCTTGTTTTTGAGTTGCAAAAACTTGCGCAATTAGATGCAGCAATACAACAACATAATGTCATATTTCTTATATTTAAAAACTAGATTATGCTATCAATAGATGTCTGCAATAGATTATGTTACTCAGGGATAATGCAGCATTATAATGGTGAAATAATTTCTATATTCAGTCTAGTGTTATTCGTTACAAATACACAAAGCTTTCCTCTTTATATTATTAATTATGATTAAGTATGATAAAGAGAAAAACCATTTAATGAGTAAGTTATAATATTTATATATTTACACCGGTCTCACATACATAGTATGGTCTATAAACTCAGACTGGTGGCTATAATGTGTCTCCTTAGCGAGATAAGGTAACTGGTTCGAGTCTCGTCAGGTTTATTTTTGAAAACTAAGGGCCGTATTCCGAAACAGAGCTTGAGTCTGAGTCGAGCCTCAAGCATAGGTTTTATGACAGTTCTCCATTGAAAAGTGTCAAAAATCGGTGCCTTAGGCTCGACTCAGACTCAAGCTCTGTTTCGGAATACGGGCTTGTCAATGTTACATTCAAATAAGTATTATTTTTCCATATAAATTGTACTAATTGAATACTATTGGCCTAGTTTGCAAATTTAAATGCGACGTAACACTTTGAATGAATCAGAGTGGATGTACCTAACCTTTGTACCAGCCTACCACAATCAGTCGACCTTCCTGTTGCATTCTATTCGCAATTCTCAGAATGTTTGTTATGGCAGATCATTGTAACGCGAGATCTCATACACTATTCTTCATTGACGTGCAGTGATATTGTAGTACCCAGACATTGTGTGGGAATAAAGGCTTATAAAATACCAAATTCATGTGGATCTTACTGACAAAGGGTTTCCGCCACGGGCCATAGAAAAAAACCCCAGTCCCGGCGCAAAAGAATTGTATCTCAGATTTTAGATAATTATAAGTAGAAACAATATCAGGTGTCACTATTTCTTGATTTCGTGGCTAACATGGTTATTTTGCCCAGAGAAGTTTCATAGGCGCCACATGTAAACATGACACTTTGTAGGAAAAACTACTTGTTACTGTACTAATTGACATTGAATTGGCAAAAAATGAATAAAACACACACATATACCCTAGTACATAATGTTGTTATTGAGGAACAAGGACGACATAAGTTTATTCATACATGTTTCAAGTATCTAAATCAATCAATATCGAATCTAGGCCTATAGCTGGATGATCTATTCTTTTACTTAAACAGTAATTATTAGCGTATATCTATGCATATATTCATTGTGTTAAAATAAATACTTTGTTTAAATGGAATAGTTTTTTAAACATACCTCTTGGGGCGGTTCAATAGCACGTACAATATGTACCACGAATTCTCGACGTGATTGAAGAAAATGTTCAAATAGAACATGTCTTCGAAGTCGCCGAAGTGACCGTGTACACAAACCACAATTGTCTGCCATATCACAAGAAAAATCAAAAGTCCAGGGATTAATGCCAAGTCGCCGTAAAAACAAAATAAATCAGGAGGAACCAACCACGAGTCGTATCAGTGTGTACGTATTATATTCATTTTTTGCAACTACCCGCACGTTTGTGTTGTTAATGAGTGAATTAATACAGTAAAATGAAGTTTTTAAAAAAATGGCATAGGTCAGACACATTATATTACATATGTGATAATGTGTTTATATGATGTGTTTTATTAGTTTTTTGCCAATTCAATGTCAATTACACACAGTAACATGAAGTTTTTCCTAAAAAGTGTCATTTTTGCATGTAGCGCCTATGAAACTTCTCTGGGTAAAAAAAACATGTTAGCCACGAAATCAGGAAATAGCGACACCTGATATTGTTTCTACTAATAAGTATCTAAAATCTGAGATAAAATTCTTTTGCGCCGGGACTGGGGCAATTTTGGCGGAAACCCTTTACGTTATTATTACTTTGAAGGGTAGCGTGTGCTGTCTTTTAAAATGCTTTTCTATTATTGCCTACGTCTCACTAAGTGAAGTGGCACCACACTGGAACTTCAATGATTATTGTTATGTTTGTTGACTGTTCTTCTAGGCTTGGTCTCTTGGAAATGCTACCTAGACTCACCTAGTTTTGAGACGTTTCGATGTGATCTTTTTGATACTACTGAACAATGACATCTTTGACTTTAATAAGAGTAGAATATATAATTATAAGTTTAAAAAACTTGAGAAACCGACTTCATTGCCAAACGGCTAAATCGATTTTAATGAAATTTGTTTGGGACAATCTGGACATAAGAATAACCTTCCAAATAAAAAAATAATTTTCTAAATCGGTTCATAAATGACGGAGGCATGCAGTTACAAACATTAAAAAAAATATTTTAAAAAAAATGGCAACACCGATTTTAATAAAATTAAAATGGGACCAATCTGGAAGCAGTACCTTTCAGATAAAAAAATATTTTTTCAAATCGGCTCACAAATGACGAAGTTATGCGGTAACAAACATTAAAAAAAAAAAAAAAAAAAAAAAAAAATACAACCGAATTGAGAACCTCCTCCTTTTTGATTGGAAGTCGGTTAAAAAGTGACCTAGCCCAACAGTCGCCCCTCAGTCTGAAAAACTAGTTTCGGTGTCTTAGCAGCATTAATTTATTTGTAAATGTTATTTATGACGCAATCAAAGTTATAATTTTGCTTTATAGCCCATTAACATGATAGCATTGACTTCGGTTGCATAACGTGCAATAAACTGAACGATAAGATAGTAAACTTGTAATCGAATAATCTTAATCGTGTTTACATAATTTAAGCTATTTTTATCGATCATGTATTGTGATAATAGTGATGTGTAATGATTCATCTTATCAATCATTGTATTGATTTTGTATGATTTATATAAATCATTACGCTAAACAGTTCAATCATCTCACCATGAACTGATGTAAATCGTAAAAGACAAATGACTTCTTCATGATATACCTACTGTTCTATTCCTAGAGTCTCTTATTAACCGACTTCCAATCAAAAAGGAGGAGGTTCTCAATTCGGTTGTATGTTTTTTTTTTTTTTTTTTTTTTTTAATGTTTGTTACCGCATAACTTCGTCATTAGTGAGCCGATTTGAAAAATTATTTTTTTATCTGAAAGGTATTGCTTCCAGATTGGTCCCATTTTAATTTTATTAAAATCGGTGTTGCTATTTTTTTTTTAATAATTTTTTCAATGTTTGTAACTGCATGCCTCCGTCATTTATGAACCGATTTAGAAAATTATTTTTTTATTTGGAAGGTTATTCTTACGTCCAGATTGTCCCAAACAAATTTGATTAAAATCGGTTTAGCCGTTTGACAATGAAGTCGGTTTCTCAAGTTTTTTAAACTTAAATTATTATTTTACGTATAAAATGCACATGCTTGCTTTACTTACTTTTATTATTTTGTTCGTAAAATTTTATTTTTAAAATCTTTAGTTGGATTTTCTTTTATATCTTGTAGTAGTAGAGCATTGCTGTCGGCTTGAAGGGTGGGAGTGCTGGTAAAATTACTGGCTCGTGAGGCTGAACATTTTTATGCCTCAAATTGATGGACGCAGGGTAGTGCATCGCAGGGCGCGTTTCTGACATGCGTGACTTACGAGGCAATGCTTTGTTATAGATGATAGTTACCACTTAACATCAGGTGGGCCATATGCTTGTTCCATCAGCTAGTTCAATAAAAAGATGTACATACAAGACGTAGAGTAAGTACTGCAAACTGTAGTTCGGCTAGTTTGCCTTTAGTTTTGGCTAATTTTTGTAACCCGTATAGGATTCAACAACCTCGATTGTTGGGATCTTTCATCGGCTACTTCGGTCAAAACGATAACATGTATATGCATCACCGGCTGGTCGAAATACACAACCGGACCACTGAAGCTCAACGACACTCTGCTTCTCAATTCTCCACTGAACTTAATACTACTGAGATGTGAGCAAATGAGGCTTACCTTCCTTTAGATAACGCACGTAGTGAGCCTAGGCTTAGTACCTCGAATTATGCTGCTGTTATAATCTAAGCCTGTCTGGTCTGTTGTCAAGGTTTTCTATCTTGAGGCTGTTTTGTTTTATCAGAAAAATCATGCACGCAGAATTAAACTGAATGCAGTATGGTTCGAGAAAGCTGTATATTTATAGCTAGGAAACTAATAAAGAAACTGTTTGACCACTTAATTCTCTATTTATAGGAATGCATAAAAAACGCGTATTATTTGTAACTACGATTGTTGCTTCTATCCAAAATTGTTGTTAACATTCGTTCCTTATAAAGTGGTAATCCAATTTCGGTATATCTAGCTTCAGAGTGAATAATAGTACATTTTTATCGTAATTGTTCAATTCATTTGTTTATCAGTATTGTCACAACAAACTTTCATTTCTATTTTTATAACGCTTTTATTAGTTTCACCTGTATGTATGTATGTATGTATGTATGTATGTATGTATGTATGTATGTATGTATGTAACCGACCCCTTTGAGCTCGATTTTGTCCTACTTTGAACGATCAGATTTGATTCAAACTTTGCACACCTGTCAAAGGTCGATGACAATGCAATAATATGAAAAAAAAAATAAAAAAAAATGAAAAGAAATAAAAAAAATAAAATAAAAACCTACTTTGAACGATCAGATTTGATTCAAACTTTGCACACCTGTCAAAGGCCGATGACAGTGCAATAATATGAAAAAAAAAAAAATGAAAAGAAATAAAAAAAAAAAAAAAACCTACTTTGAACGATCAGATTTGATTCAAACTTTGCACACCTGTCAAAGGTCGATGACAATGCAATAATATGAAAAAAAAATATATGAAAAAAAAAAAAAACTAAAAAGTAAAAAAAAAATTATAGTTTAAAAAACTAAAAAAAAACGCTTTTATAACTAAGTAATTGAACTAAAAAGTTAAAAATAAAACTGTAATAATCAATTGAAAATTTATATTATTGTACAAAAAGCGTGGGGGGCTTGATTTTGATTGTTGTAAATATTTTATCAATAGTTTACTATATCTGAAGTTATTATAAAAAGCACCCCACGCTTTTGTATAATAATATAAATTTTCAAATGATTATTACAGTTTTATTTTTAACTTTTTAGTTCAATTACTTAGTTATAAAAGCGTTTTTTTTTAGTTTTTTAAACTATAATTTTTTAAATGTATAGTATTTCTTGTGTAAGATTATGCACGTCGTTCTTCCAATTCTATGACTTAACCGATTGACAAAAATATTCGTCTCACTGTTTATGTTCTAAGACAAATCGATTGTTTTACACACATTGTTACAAAGTATGTATAATTTAAAGAACTATGTGAATGAATTACGTGTTTAATAGAGTTATAAAAAACTACGTAGAAGCATTACTCTCATATTTTCATTTATTTAGTCATCAACTATGTCTGATTTTACTTATCAGCACTTCTGAATACTATCCCCCGTATTCAGAAATCGTGCTTGAGTCGAGCCTCAAGCATGGATCCATTGGGATTAATTGTAAAAAAATCTATGCTACGAATCTATGTCACGTTACTCAATTGTAAAAATTTCAAAAATCTATGCTTGAGGCTCGACTCAGACTCGAGCAGTGTTTCTGCATTCGGGCCTCAGAGTCTGCATTTCAAATTTACTCAAATTTTCAATTAGATAGATCCACGTTTCCCGTATTTTTTACCTTACCTAGAACGTAATCGTTTTTACTTTGATTTTGATTAATTCTTAGAAACTGTAGATTTTTTTTTTCGTATTATGCTTATGGCCATTTGATATGTTTTCGCAGGATAGCCCAACCAGTGTTCCTAGGCAAACTGGTCGAATACTACAGCCCGGAACAACACAACATAAAGCCAAACGAGGCATACATGTACGCTGGAGCGGTGATCCTGTGTTCTGCGCTCAATGTCTTCGTGGTGCATCCCTACATGATGGCTATCTTACACATGGGAATGAAGTTCAGAGTTGCTTGCTGCTCCCTCATATACAGAAAAGTAAGTGTTCAAAAATGAATCTAAAGGTACAGTAGAACAACGACTGGTTTTTGCCACTATTCATAGACTTTGTTTTTAAAACAGAGACAAATAAGGTAGAAATATGATAACATTTGCAGAAGTTGTGAACTGTCTCGCGAACATTAACGCCCTCCCCGACATATGGAATTACATACAGTAATATAATTGGTAGTAACAAGTACATAGAATAGTCAACTGAATTATAGCAAAATTATTCAGTATTTTTACATTTGTTTTCATAGCATCCAGTAAAAAAATTACAAACAGGCGCCAGTCAGACTTACTACTATTCAGCTCCGGCTAAGTGATATGATTTATTCATCCACTATTACCGTATTAGATGGTTCACCTCGTCATACAGCCGCCAGTCGTCTCATTTTCTTATCGCATCCACATGGACGCTCATCCATTATTCATTCGTTGCATTATTCATTATTCATTCGTTGTTTATTAATATTATGATTACCCTCGGACATTTTTATTAAGTTAATTCACTGTATCCGAATTCTCCAGTCATAGTTAATAAATCAATAATAATAGTAAACAATGTAGACAATCCACACAACACTATCTAGCCCCAAATTAAGCCGATTAAGTTCTCAAGTCACGGTAAAAACATTTGCTTGAGTAGAACTTATAAAGTGGGTGATCCATTGGTAAGCCACCAATGAAACACCTAAAAGGCCGCGGTTTTGTAGGTGCTCTATTGGCGGTTTATACCTTTGGCTCGCAGGCTTGTCGGTTTTAGCTCGCCAATGGATCACCCACTAGGTTTTATTTTGTACTTATTTAAAGTTATGGTGCTGATAAAATGAACCAGTCCATTAATTGTTCTATTGTTTTATATTCATGATTTTTTTGTCTCTCTCAGACGCGATGCTAGATCCTTAGTTAGGTACCTAGCAACTGTAGATATTATAATTAGTCATGCTTCTTCTAAGCGACCTTCGCTCGGTTACACTTCGATGAATTTCCGAGACAACTGCCAAAACGTCCGATTGCCCTTCCGTAGATAGCTGGGAAATAACCGCTATTGCAACCAGACAAATCGTTTATGCGTGAGTGAGCAAATCCTAGTTCAAAAGTAGGTTCTATTTTCTAAGAAATAGTGTGAAATCCCGCAAGATTTCTTTTGCCATACAAACCGTACAACGTTTATTCCCTTCTGAAAACCTTGAGGTGCGAAACTTTAAAAATAGTTTATTAGGGCCTACCCTCACAGAGTACCTTCTCCATATTACAAACATCCACGCTATGTTTGGGGGTTTTCGATCTTCTTGATTATAATTCAATCGATCGATCACTCACGTCGTATTCCTGCATTAATATTACATTCCAAGCGAGATAAACCGTCATTAGCACGTCTATCTTGGTGTTTACATGCATTGATTCTCTATAATCTGTCATCGAGATAAGATTTGTCACGTTACTTTAGCTATTTTTTTCTTCCGGGTTTTGGAAAATCTCTTCAACCTTCAATCTGAAGTCCTCGTGTTGTTGTCAAGCCATCTTTACTAAGCTTCTTCGCTTGAAACTGGCTTACACTCGTTTCGTTTGCACAGTGATTCATTGACACAATTTTAAGCGTATGTATCGCGTATTTACGAATATGATCGCAAAAGTTCAAAAAGTACTACCCTGAATTTGTCTTTCGCTATTGCTTTTTAGTCAGTTATATATATTAGATATTGCTTGAGATTTACAGATATTAAAAAATATCATCCGTCCATCAAAGTGCCCTAGTTTTTGTAGCCTTCACACAGAAAAAAATGGGTCAACAAAGTCACAATAAATGCATTGTCAGAAATTTCCTGTCGGAGCAACTAAATACTCTGTTATTTTAGCAGAAAGAGCTTTGTTGGGTTCAGCAACTTTTTTATTGTCCGCTGATTTTCCTTCGTTTAATGTGCAAGGAACAATTTAGCTTTGTCCTCACATCAAAGTTAATAAAAAAATTGATTATGCAACAATAAAACGTTTTAGGTGTGTCAATGTGAACATTGTTAATAAATCTAACAAAGTAATTATAGTCGTAGCATTTAACTATCATTTGACATGCAATAGATACGTTGCTGTAGTGAAAATGGAACGTTGTTAGCGTGTCAATGAAAACATTGTTAAAAAACGTAGCAAAGTAACTATAGTAGTGGCATTTGAGTACTTTTTGTCATACAATAAGTATGTTGCTGAGGTGAAAATGGAACTGGCATGTGTGTCAATGCGATTTTTTTTAATAAATCTAACAAAAGACCTCTATAATCGGAGCATGTGACTACTCAAACTCATACTCATATTCTTTATTGCAATTATTATGTTACATGGTGAAGTTATAAAGTTAAAAATGGTGAATACATAAGCCCTTAAGTTTAGGGCATAGCAATATTTGGAGTAGAAGTGGGCCAGTGTTATACAACAAATATATTACTGTGATGACAATGGATCTTTGCAAATGTGTAAATGTAAACATTGTAAATCAATTTAGCAAAATAACTAAAGCGTAAAGTTCATCTACGTTTTGTCATGCAATAAGTAAGTCGTTGTGGTGACAATAGAACGTTGCTAGTGTATCAATGTGAACATTGTAAAACAACCTAGAAAAATAACTATAGTCGTAGTATTCAACTACCTTTTGTCATACAATAAATATGTCGCTGAGGTGACAATGGAACGTTGCAAGTGTGTCAATGTGAACATTGTTAGTAAAGTAAACTAACAAAAAAGCTGCTTACTAAATTTAGAACTAGATGGCGTGACTAAAATTGTAACGATCCTAGAACGCGCTGACGAAAACGCACGGCGTTTCCTTATATAGTAGAAGTGGTTTTATGAAATTGTGTTCAACGGATTAATGACTCCGTTGAAGATTTGAGATGACTAGAGTTGATCCGATGAATGCATCGGATCAACTTCGGTCTTATGAAATCTTATTTTTTTACCCCTCACACTTGGGGTCTTTCGTACCTACGAGTTGTACATTTTTAATCCTTCGTTTTCGAAATTAGTTCCGCTGACAAAAGATACGTTGTTGTAGTATCAAAACACACCTTATTGATAAAATAGAAACATTGTTGCAATGACAATTAATTCTTGACAATAGAAACATTGTTGCAATGACAATTTACTTCTTGTCAATAGAAATATTGTTGTACTGACAACTTGATCCATGACAATAAAAACATTGACGCACGGACTATACACCATGGTGGGCTCTCCCCTGTTAAAGTTTTATTGTTGGAACCAACAATATTTTTTTCTGAGTGTTGGAAAGCAAATATTTGTCGTCCTTTCCTTAAAATGAGACAATTGACGGGTAGACCAAATTATCTGCTAACTCAATTAGGTATGAAGTGGCCTCCGTAAGCTAATTTGGTAAAGTGAAACTACGTACCAAAGTATAGTCATGCTTGAAACCACATAACATTATCGTTATGCATAAAAACACCAAAATTCATCACTCTTGGCCCTACTTACAAGCGTTACTTAGGTGTGATGTGACGCACTGCTTAAAGTTCGCCCTGTCACTGTTTGACATTACCGAATGGTAAGAGATGGCAGTTGCTTAAACACTGACTATCTTTTGAAAAAAGCTTGTAAGTAATGGCGTCTATGTATTATATAATGTATGAGTATGGATGTTAAGTGATCTGACAGTATTAGATTTTCAGCGTAGATAATAAATAAATAAATAAATACTGTAGACAATCCGCACAACACTCAAACCCCCAAGAAATACCCAGACAGAAAACAAACATCAATCACCAAACAATGTCACCAAACAATTATTTGTGTGTTCACCAAACAATTATTTTGTTCTTGTTGGGGATCGAACACACGACCTACGGCGCAGAAGGCAGAGCTACTACCGAATGAGCTGAGATGCCAGTCATAGTCGTATCAGGAGCCTAATTCTCGGGCCGACCGAGATTTTTAATGTCCCCTAAATACACATTGGCATTGCACAACCCCGCACTTTTTCTACGTTTTCCGTATATCGTAGCTGTCGAGGCTTCTATGATGAGGTCGTCGATGAATTACTTAAGGAAACCAGCCATTCTCCCTTCGAAAAGAAGCAATAAAATAAAATTGCAAAATGATCTCGGCCGGCCTGAGAATTAGGCTCCAAATACTGACTAGCCAACAATGTCGAACCTGACTTACAACAAAGCTAAACAAATTGTATGTATGTACAAATTTGTCAAGCACTTTTGACCTTCGTCCGACAGTGGACTAATATAGGTTGCACGATGCACTTTTGAGATGACCATGAGTTTTGCATGCGCTATTAACGGGAAAATTCTGTAAATCATCGTTTATGCAACTGTGATGTTATGTCGGAAACATCTTTTTTTTTACAACTATATTATAAAACAAGCGATTTTAAGTGGTCTTTCTTGTGGATAAGGCCGAATAAGCTGTCAGGATTGTATAGGTGCTGGGTCTATTCCATCTAAAATCCTGTCCCAGGAAGTAGGGCTTGAGTAATCATCAGTTACCCCTGACGCTATAAAAACCATCTACAATACTCGTAGATGCAAAGGCCTGTTTACTTTTTTTTGTGAAAATTAAAAACTTGTTTTTTTACAGTCTCTGCGTCTATCAAAAACGGCTCTCGGAGAGACCACAGTCGGTCAAGTTGTCAACCTTCTATCGAATGACGTGAATCGCTTCGACGTAGCCATAATCTTCCTGCACTATCTGTGGATTGGGCCGCTAGCGACTGTCATCATCACTTACTTCATGTGGCTGGAGATTAGTTGGGCGGCTGTGGTTGGTGTCGGGTTCATGCTGGCCTTTATACCTTTACAAGGTAAGTAAATATGGATCTCTGATCTTTTTCATGCGGCTTATAGTAAAATAAAAATAATATCGCATTTCAAATGTTCATAAATAAGCTGAGCGGGAGCTAACAAGCTCAACTCTGCTTGAAATTATATAATATATATCTAAATATATAAAACTCTTACGTTACTGACTGACTGACTATCAACGCTCAGCCTAAATCGTTATTCCTAGAAGCATGAAACTTGGAGGCTATGTTCCTTTTATAGCATAGGGATGCACTAAGAAAGGAAATTAGAAAATTATTTCCCTAAGCGCAGAAAAAGGAGAAAAACTTTTTAAAGAAAAGTCTACGGGGCGTAACGGCAACGGGGCGAGCGAAGAACCGGGCGGCCGCTAGTCTATTTAAATTAAAGACATTCGTGTTAGTTACACTATTTATAACTCAAGAACGGCTGAAGCGTTTAGGTAAAAATTGGTGGGGAGGTAGCTTAAAACTAGGAGATGGACATAGGATATTTATTATCCCGAAAAAGTAAAGGGGACGAGGCGAGCGAAGCCGCGGGCGATCGCTAGTAAATAATTAAAAATAAATGAGTGCTTAATGACCATTATGAATATGGGGATTTTGTACGAGCACTGATTACTCAAAAAATTAGTTTAACGTGCTTTTTATCCTTGTTGTCCTAACACGATTTGATTGTGTATTAATTAACATAATCTAAGAATGGATTGGTAATTTGGTTTGTAATTACTTGGGTTACGATAATCTTGTTAATTGTTCGCCATATTTTTTTTACAATTTATGGGCTAATGTTTGACCGCAATCTCACCTGATGTTAAATGATTATACCTACGGTCGACGGCGTAACACACTCACTTAAATGAAGAACTAGAAAATTCACTATTTCTTTGAAAACGGTTAAATTATAGGTATACAGGTAGTACAGTTGGATTTGCCATGATTACGGGTCGAAATGAACTAGACTAGACCGTAGGAAACGTAGTTCATTTCGACCCGAACTTCGGTTTGGCCGTACAAAATCTACAGACTCTAGCTAGAGTCTGTAGATCTTTTGTACGGCCAAAATAAATTGCCAGAGACTTCAAGTGACTTATTTGATCACTGATAAAAATGCATTAGCTTGTCAGAAAGTAATCTTGTCTAAGACCCCAGTTTAACTCGTGATCAATTCATAAAATGACTGATTGCATAAGATACTGCAATACGATTTTGGTTTGCCTAGGTCGAAACGAGCCAGTATTGGGTTAATAGATGCGATTATACTTACAACGAACTCTGTATCGCTAAGGCTCTAAAATTGAATGCTAACTAGGTTAAACTAGGTTAAATGAAATATAAATGTTTCAACGAGGAAATAATTTATAGTATCAACTTCACCTGTTTATACATGTAGTTATGAACTGGCTTTGTGAGCTGTAGGCCTCGAACACACAATAATAGTGAGCTATTTACTGCATTTTCAGAAGCTATTCTGCTCATCATGTTAAAGATCCTCATCAAATTTTCGCCAATTTTTTTAGATCAAATTAACGTTACTAGCTTTCAAATAAAAAAAGAACCATTATAATTGGATCTCATACGGCGGAGATATCCAGTAGCCTTTTTGGAGGATGTACCTCTCCAATAGGCCTCTGGCTCAGTTGGTAGTAGCTCTGCCTTCTGCGCCGTAGGTCGTGGGTTCGATCCCCACCGAGAACAAATATTTGTGTGGTGAACATAAATGTTTGTTCTCTGTCTGGGTGTTATATTGTATTCTAAGTAGGTATGTACATATTTACAAAAAAAAAATGTATTCAAGTATTATATCAGCTATCTGGTTCCCATATTACAAGCTCTGCTTAGTTTGGGGCTGGGTAGTGTTGTGTGAATTGTACAGAATATTTATTTATTTATTTAATAGCTCGATCATATCGTAGAACCTAAAACGTTCGAAAATATGTGTGAAATGCACAAAACGAGCCTCTTTGAGGGGCGCTTAAAATTATTTAACCACACTGGGTTCTAAAGAATCATTGACACGATAAAAAAAAGAAGAATAGATCGATCCAAAAAGCAAAAATCCCCGACGGCAAAAAATTCGACTTCATACAACTTGTGTACCAAGTTTCGGCCAGATCGTTTAAAAAATGCGACCTGTAGGCGAGAACAGACAGACAAACAGCCGGACAAAAGCATTTTTGACCAATCTTGAAACTTAATCGCTTCTCTCGATCGGTCAATAACCTTATCTAATTGAATAGACTATATTATTTCGACACTACCAACAGATTGTGGTCAAAGAGCAGTATATTTAATATGGTAAAAGTGACCACTGACGAGTATCTTATTTTATTTTTATTTATGTTTCATTGTTTTAATATTTAGCTTACCTCGGCAAGCGGACATCGGTGTTGCGACTGAAGACGGCATTGAGGACCGACGAGCGAGTGCGTCTCATGAACGAAATTCTGTCGGGCATACAAGTTATCAAGATGTACACGTGGGAGAAACCCTTCGCTGATCTAGTCGCGAAGGCTAGGAAGTAAGTTTTTTTTTTATGTAAAAGTTAGACAAACGAGATTACGACCAAGCGTGATGGTAAGCGGTCACCGTCGCACATAGACACCAACAACACCAAGGGGGCTGTCGTTAAGTTGCCTACCCTGGAGGAATTTTTAACGTTTTTCTTGAAGCTATTCATGATTCATGTCGTAATTTTCAAGTTCAATGGGGAACACCTCTGGTGGTAGCTCATTCCACAATTTATGGGTATGAGGAAAAACGATCTCGAGAAGCGAGGCGACGCTGCTTGACGGCAGAAATAGGCATGATAGTACTTTCCCTGACGAGCCTTTTACAAAGGGCTCTGGGTACTACTACTACCGCAAAACGTGAAAAGAAGAAAGAAAGAAAACTTGTTTATTAAATGCGTGGTGACTACGGCAAGTCTTCTCAATTATGGAGGAGGCCTACGTTTAACAGTGGATTTATTTAGGTTAATGACTGATGACGACAAACTGCTGTAAGTTTAAACTGACCAGCTAGGCATCAATTGATTACTGAGCGAATAGCAACCACGTTGATCTTAATTGGTTGTTGACGCAGTGACCCGTGTTATATTCTATTTCTATGTATCTTGCAAATTGTTCAATGCATTGTCAGCTTGACTGATGCTTTACTGGATCCCAGTCTGTGCTCTCACATATCGTGAACCTCAAAAAAAGTTCGAACAATTCGAACTTTTTTTCGAAAGGAGCCTCTTTGAGGCGCACTTAAAATCCTTTCACCACACTTGGTTCGAAATAATCAGTGACACGATGAGAAGAAGAAGTATAATGTATGTAATCGTTTAAGTCCGGTATCGTTATGGCGCGGAAATGGACCGCAATGACGTACTTTATATGGCAATAGCTAGGAAATATCCTTTGGCTTAATGACCGTCATCAAGTCAAGTATTTTTTTATTCGATTTAATCACAAGGATCTTTTTAACCAACTTCAAATAAAGGAGATTCTTAATTTGATTTTTTTTTTCATATTTGTAGCATAACTTCGTCATTTATGAGCCGATATGAAAATTTTTTTTTTTTTTTTTTTTTTAGATTGGTCCCATGAAAATTCCATCAAAATCGGTTCTCAAGTTTTTCAAACCTAGGTATAACTAGTTGAATCTAGGCCATTTACGTGAATCACGACTTAAACCTAAATAAGAAAAACAAACAAGAAATTTACGACGTATGATTCATTTTACAGAATAATACTATTAATGCTTATTTTATGTGACTGTCTAGCTTCTTAGTGTTCAAATTTCATGCTAGCTACTAAACGCAAAACTGGTATTTATAAATTAATCGTTTATAAATGTTTCCACGCTGTTCTACCGACCTGACTGATTTACTGATTTTAAACTGAACCTGAGTAGCGAATATGTTATAATCACTTAGATTTAAATAATTGAAATTATTGTACCTTAATGTTACTTATATTTACTCTTATATTTTTCTAAATTGGTATAACTCTGCAGAATCATGCTTACTCAATTAAATATTTTTCAAAAACTTCTTTTCACATTTTCACGCACTTACACATTATTGGATTGTCACGGTTTCGTTTGAAAATGTTATGAGATGATATGACTGTACGTATCAAATCTTTGTTTATATGACGCCCGAAATTGGAGTAGGTATATAATATGAATTGAAAGTAATCAAATTGTAGGATAGATGATTGTTAATTTATTTCAATTACTCAACCTTGTCGTTCATTAATCAGTTTATAGCAGGGTTTTTATATGGCCGCGTGATTTGTTTTGCCTAAGGCGTTTTATTAATGTTACATGATGTAACAGTATCTATCTGGCATATTAATTCTCTCATAATCTATTTGATTGAGAGACCGCTTGTTATTCTTCGTTAAGGGGGTACGATTTCCATACAAACTTAATTTACACAACTATGGGCGAATAAAGTATTAATGTACACTGAAATAGCTGTAATAGGCTTTTACAGTGGTCCTTATTACCGGCCAGTTATATAAAGTTGGAGTGGTAGCCGTTGGTCGTGGCAGTCGGGGCTTCAGAAAAAGAACTAACAGACGTTTACGACTATTTTGAGACATATGTTTTAAGCTCATTCACGTATTCAATGCCGAGTACCCGTTAGAAAGAATGACGAAAAAATTACTTTTTTGGTTTTTTATTAATATTTCTGTTATCCTACAGTTTTCTCCAACTTTATATAACTGGCCGGCAATAAAGACCACTGTGAAATTCTATTACAGCTATTTCAGTGTACATTTATACTTTGTTTGCCCATAGTTGTGTAAATTCAGTTTGTATCGGAATCGAACAACCTTAAAATGAAAGTGACAATGGCAAGAATAGATAAAAAAAAAATCGGTTGTCTGTAAAGTCGGTTTACTGACGATAGTTGAACGTGATAACGTCATAGGAAAATACTGATGGAATGGTTGCATTTTTCAAAAGAATTTTTATTAATATTTGTTTGATAGATATTTTGTATGGATATAATATAGATATGGAGGTCTCGCGGACTCGCGGACTCGCGGACTCGGACTCGGACTCGGACTCGGACTTGGACTCGAACTCTCGGACCCGGACCCGGAACCCGACCGAACCCTTACCCTATCCCCTCATTTACCCTTACCCTCATTTACCCTTACCCATTACCCGACCCGGGCTCGGGCTCAGGTAAATGGAACGACGAAACGACGTAACGACGCATGAGTCATGTTTTTTCGTGCGTGCAGCCGGCTCCATCGATTTATAAGACGTTATCACGTCAAAATAGCGGGGATTGTTAGTTAGAAAGTTAGATCGCGGAGTTGTACTTTATGTGCTATCGCAATGCTTCGAGTGTGATTAGGATTCGATGGCGCAGCGGCCAGCGCGGCCCCTTATGGCCTGCGCACACCTAGTTCGCTGGCGGTAGCGAACAGTGAAACGCTGTCAAATCTTAAATCTGACAGCGATATTTGACAGCGTTTCACTGATCGCTACCGCCAGCGAACTAGGTGTGTTCGAGCCTTTACTTCGCGGGCTTATATCCCGCTCGGCTCTTAACTTTTGGGACATTATAATTGTAATTTCTTTAAGTATACACTATAAAATCAATAAAAATAAGTGCCATTAAATTAAAATACCTCTCATTGACTGGCCTCTAGCTCAGTTGGTAGTAGCTCTGCCTTCTGCGCCGTAGGTCGTGGGTTCGATCCCCACCGAGAACAAATATTTGTGTGGTGAACACAAATGTTTGTTCTCTGTCTGGGTGTTATATTGTATTCTAAGTATGTATATACAAAAAAAAAATGTATTCAAGTATTATATCAGCTATCCAGTTCCCATATTACAAGCTCTGCTTAGTTTGGGGCTGGCTCGTGTTGTGTGAATTGTCCACAATATTTATTTATTTTTTTATTTATTTACCGGTAGGTACTTATGAAAAAGAATTGGGACGACAAGTATAAACAGATGTTTTAAAAGATGTATTAACTATGTGCTAATTGTTCGTCTGTTATGCAAACCTAGGTTGAGTTCCGAGGTCAGTCAGAGTAATGACTCAAAATAATTGTATATTTTCAATGTCACGAGATAAAAGATCAATGAGCCAAGCCTGTGACACGTAGGATAGATAATTTTGCAACTAGAAAGTTACCTACTCGTAGAATAGACGTGACTAATCTTTAGTCTTTTATCTTTGAGTTTTCATTTTGCATCTGACAAAATCTGACATGATTTGATGAAGATTATGTAGGTTTATCATAATATAATCTAGAATTTAATATGACATGATTGGCTGTTATGTAGATTTATCATTTTTAGGGTTCCGTAGCCAAATGGCAAAAACGGAACCCTTATAGATTCGTCATGTCTGTCTGTCTGTCTGTCTGTCTGTCCGTCCGTGTCACAGCCATTTTTCTCCGAAACCGTAAGAGCTAGACTGATGAAACTTGGCGAGTAGATGTATTCTGTGAACCGCATTAAGATTTTTACACAAAACTAGAAAAAAAAACTATAACTTTTGGGGGTCCTCACTTAAATTAAAACTGAAAAAAAAAAAAAATTTCATCGAACCCATACGTGTGGGGTATCTATTAATAGGTCTTCAAAAATGATGTTGAGGTTTCTAATATCGTTTATTTCTAAACTGAATAGTTTGCGCGACAGACACTTCCAAAGTGGAAAAAAGCTGCCCCCCCCCCCCCTCTAACTTCTAAAATAAGAGAATGATAAAACTAAAAAAAATATATGTTGTACATTACTATGCAAACTTTCAACGATATTTGGTTTGAACGAGATCTAGCCCGTAGTTTTTAGGGTTCCGTAGCCAAATGGCAAAAACGGAACCCTTATAGATTCGTCATGTCTGTCTGTCTGTCTGTCTGTCTGTCTGTCTGTCTGTCCGTCCGTATGTCACAGGCATTTTTCTCCGAAACCGTAAGAGCTAGACTGATGAAACTTGGTGAGTAGATGTATTCTGTGAACCGCATTAAGATTTTTACACAAAAATAGAAAAAAAACTATAAATTTTGGGGGTCCCCATACTTGAAACTGAAACTCGAAATTTTTTTTTCATCAAACCCATACGTGTTGGGTATCTATGAATAGGTCTTCAAAAATGATGTTGAGGTTTCTAATATTGTTTTTTTCTAAACTGAATAGTTTGCGCGAGAGACACTTCCAAAGTGGAAAAAAGTTGGTCCCCCCCCCTCTAACTTCTAAAATAAGTGACTGATAAAGCTAAAAAAAATATATGTTGTACATTACTATGGAAAATTCTAACGATATTTGGTTTGAACGAGATCTAGTCATTAGTTTTTTTTATACGTCATAAATCGTAAACCGCAATTTACCTTTTGACCAACTACAAGAACTTCTAGAACTCTATGTTATATTACTTACTGCTACGGAACCCTTCATGGGCGAGTCCGACTCGCACTTGGCCGCTTTTTTTTTTATACGTCATAAATCGTAAACCGCAATTTACCTTTCGACGAACTACAAGAACCTTTATATTATGTTACTTGATGCTACGGAACCCTTCATGGGCGAGTCCGACTCGCACTTGGCTGCTTTTTTTATGTTGGTAGATTATTGTTTTTAAAACCAAGAGTAGGTATTCTCAAGAAGATGCGTAGAGCTTTAATAGGCACTTGGTGCACGAAAGGAGTCTCTTTGGGTGCACTTGAAATCCTTTCACCACACTGGTTCGCAAGAACTAGTGACACGAAGAAAGAGAATCAACAACTAAATACTATATAATACTACCTCAGGTTTTGCTTACTTTACTTGGTACACAGATAAAACGTAGCCTAATGCCATCATCTTACGAGTGTGCGAGTGTGTCTCGATGGTACAGTGTTTGGGTTCGTTTTTATTAGGCTTTCCTATAATTAATTAAAGTCCTCCTCTATAGTCGGTCTCCCATTGTTGAGTATCGTGACTCTTTCCCATTTTGTGGACAATATTTCTCCATTTGGAGCGGTCGGTGGCTTGATGGAGCGCCTGATGCATCGGCATTTCCAGTCGCTCAGATATCTGGTCCGACCAGCGCTTGAGGCTAATTCAAAACTATTATATTGGTAATCAATTATGGGATATTTTTTTAACAGCTATTATTTTCATTTTATTGAATAATTAACAAAGAGAAAGTCTCATTTTGATTAAAAACATCACTCATTCAAATTATCATAAAGATGTCGTTTATTATATCATCATCATGATCTCAGCCCGTTTGCACCTACTGCTGAGTATAGGCCTCTTCTTTATTGAGCCACTCTTTCCGGTCCTCGCGAGTTATGTCCACTGATTCCCAGCAGTCGCAACAATGTCGTTCTACCAACGGGCGAGTGGTCTGCTTTTAGGTATTTAACCATCCCTTGGCCACCATTCTGTATGCTGTATTTTGTATTGTGTAATTGAAATTTGAAATTTAAATTTGTATTTTATTATACAAATTTAAATTTCAAATTTCAATTTCAATACAGGCTTCTATATATTAATATTTGAACAGAGGCATCGCTGAATACGTAACGACACAATGCATATCATTGCCATAAAAAACAGTAACGCTTCATAAACTCAGCACTTAGGACTGAATTAGGACGAAAACAACTCCATAAAATATAACATTCTTTCGGCATTTCTTACGTAGGTACGTTTGCAGGAAAATTTCCTTATGTTTATTCGTGATCGCGAACAGATTTCGTCTTTTGCAGTTTCATAGCTTTGGTTTTGAATATACAGACTGTAAATTGTTTTAAATAATTATAATGATTTACACTAAAGACAAACAACCGCTTACGAGTATTCTGTTGTTTTCATTAGCACACGGAAGCGTGTTTGTTTTCATTCATAGTCCCCTAATATTGATTTTTTTTGATGAGATGAATGTTGATGATGGAGAGAGCACAGAATCGTTCTTCCTGGAAATGTATTAATAAGACGAAAACTCTTCATTGATTATAGCTACAACTCTGTTAATCTTTATTACACTGCAGATAATACAACTCTATAAAACGACGCCATCTCTCCTTCCTCTTCTTCTTTTTTTTCCACTAGAGACGTAACTTCTTGCTTGATCTGAATAGAGATGTCCTATTCCCAAAACTGGTTAACAGTATAGAGGAGGCCTATGTCCAACATTGGACTTTTTCGGGCTGATGATAATGATTTGTTGTTGTACGACCGGATTCAAACCTACAATCTTACTATCCAAAAGGGAGACACTTACACTACCTACAACACTATACTAATATTTCGTCTACATTAACATCAATTTATTTGCCGACAAGAAGTTATTAAAAAACAATAAACCCGCTTGCTAATTGATTCTTGCACGAAAAATGTCTGACTTATACAAAAACATACATGTTGCTATGCCAAATTATTTTAGAGTTTATTATAAAGTAGGTGGCCGCGTGAGCAAGCGTTTAAATGAATCAAGTTGAATTGAATAAAAAAACAAAATGGAAATTTATCTAGTTGTTTAGTAAATTACTCTGTATTGAACGTGGTTTTTCCGCTTTGTGTGTGATTACCCTCCTTTGCATTGTGGTTACAACAGATAACGCATGCATTATTATTTCACGCAATAACGTAAATAGTAGAAGGCACCGATGTATTAAACATAGGCAATCATTTATTTGCTTCGTAACACGCAAAATACAAGAGAGTGGGTGAAAAAAACCAATTATAAATAAGTAATAACAATGTTAAAAACAGAAGGACAGAAATTAAAACTAACAAAACAAGGATTTATAAGTTATAAGAAATAAGAAATAAGAAATAAGAATAATTTATTGTAAGGCTGTGTAAGAAGATCTTAGGTACATTATGCAATTTTGTTCCAACAGTCTACCCATTTCGGGCGTACAATATTGCTATTCTAATTATTTTGAATAATCAAAATTAGCATTTTTATGAGGTTAAAATTATGTAGCCTATCTTACAGTAGGTTACATTTAATATTATACAAGTATGGACAAGTATGGCATATACTTAAAAATAAAGGTACTTTGGTACCTATTTTATCTATAACTAAATTACTAGTTACAGTTAGTTTCAGGTATCATAATACTCATCTAAACTATAAAATACTCTCGTAACAAGCCATTTTTTTAACTTATGTTTAAATATGTTACCATTTACTTCTTTTAAATCTAATGGCAAGTGATTATAGACTTTAATAGCTGTGTAATAGGTACTTTTGTGAAACATTATATTATTTACTTGAGGAATACATATATTAAATTTGTACTTACTACGTAGATTATTAGAATGACTAGATTTTTTATTAAAATAGTTTACATTATTCTTAACAAATAGACAAATTTCCAAAATAAATATACTAGTTAAAGTGAGTATGTTTTGCTCTTTAAAAACAGGACGGAGCGTTTCAGTGCTTTTCATGTTATATATGGCCCTTATACATTTTTTCTGCATTATAAAAACAGATTTTAAATTTACCGAGTTTCCCCAAAAGATCACTCCATAGCATAAATGAGGGAAAACGTGGCCATAGTAAGTATTTTTGGCTACAGATGTAGAGGAAACATGGCTCAGAGTTGAGATTGCATAGACATATTTCGATATTTTCTGGTTAACTTTATTAATGTGCGACTTCCAGTTTAAATTTGTGTCAATTTTTATGCCAAGGAAATTTATTTCATTGACTTCTTCAATATTTGTACTGTTGTGAGAAATATTTAATTTTATAGATGGTGTTTTATGATGTTTGAATCTAAGAAATTTAGTTTTATCAATATTTACTCTCAAATTAATTGAACCTAACCAGTTAATTATCATACTAAGGGTATCGTTTATTTCAGTCTCGAAACTACTTACATCTCTATTCTCATGAGGTATAAAGATCGTAGCATCATCTGCAAACATGACACATACGTGTTTTGTTATTTTGGGTAGATTATTTATGTAGATTAGAAATAGCAGTGGTCCGAGTATACTACCTTGCGGTACTCCAAGTAATATGTTTTCAAATCCAGATTCTATGCGTTCTATTGTTTTTGTATTTTTGTTATATGTTTCTATCATTGTAGATTGGCTTCTACCATCTAAATATGACCGCATTAATGATAATGCTGCGCCTCTTATGCCTATTTTTTCAAGTTTATTAAGTAGAACATTATGGACTACGCAGTCAAACGCTTTTGATAAGTCTAGGAATAAAGCGATTCCAGGCTTTTTGTTATTAATTTCCTCCCATACTTGCCTTAAAGTTTTGAAAATAGCTAAAGTTGTATTTTTACCTTTTTGAAACCCAAATTGATTTGGATTTATAATATTATTTGTTTCTAAAAATGAAAAGATTCTATTGTAGATAGCCCTTTCAAAAATTTTGGAAATACTAGGAAGAATTGCTATTGGTCTGAAATTCCCCATATCACTTTTTGAACCCTTTTTATGCAGCGGTTTAATTATTGCTTTCTTCAAATCAGAGGGGAAACTGCCATGTTCAAATGTCAGGTTAATAATGTGAACTAATGGGTGAACTAGTAATTCGATGCTATTTTTTACGATTTGTATTGGAATATTATCAAATCCTGAACTTTTCGTGTTTTTTAGTTTTTTTACTATATCTATGATTTCATCTGCACTGACTGGAGTAAGAAAAATACTATTGCAATTAAATTCCGCCATTTCTTGACTTTGTAGATTAGTTTGTTTATTGTAATTTAAATTAATATAGTAATTGTTAAACGATTTAGCAATATCAAGGGGCTTTATAACTTTTTGATTATTTATTTTGATTCTATCTATTGTGGTTTGTATGCTATTTGTATTACTAGTATACTGTTTGATTATTCCCCAAGTGGCCTTAGTTTTGTTAGTACTCTTATTTATATAGTTTATATTAGAAATTTTCTTGGATACTCTTATAACTTTTTTTAAATTTTTACTATATTTGTGATATAGATCGCATTTAGTTTGATCATTATAATTATTTATACTCTGTAAATATATTTGACGCTTCTTTTTACTAGACACGACTATTCCTTTCGATTTCCAGTTCACTTTCTTTTTATGCGTTATTCTATACCTTTCTAACGGTATACAAAGATTAAATATGAGACTTAATAACTCCATAAATTTTTTATATGCAACGTCTGGGTCATTTTCACTATAAACTTCTGAGAATGTAATTTGTGATAAATATTTGTTAAATAAAGCTAAATTTAAATCAATGTTTCGCCTTTCTGCATACCAAAATCTTTCTTTAAAGCTAAAACTTACTGGAATTGTTAATATTTGTGCAGTGTGGTCAGAGATTCCTAAATTTAGTACTTCTATATCAAATTTTTTTATATTAGTTATTATATTGTCAATACATGTTTTGGAGTGAGATGTTATTCTAGTAGGTGTATGAACAGTAGGGTGCACATGGAACATACTCAAAGTATTTTTAAATAATTCACTGTTCTTCGAGTTAACAAGAAGATCAATATTGAAATCACCACATATAACCACCTTTTTCTTATTATTTTTTAATCTTACTGCAAGTTTGTTTAAAAGACATTCCAATGAATTTATAAACAGGTCGAAATTGCTGTTAGGTGTACGATACAGAGATATTATGATATAATTTATTTCAGATAGGACTATTCCGCAGCATTCAAAATGTCTTTCTATTGACATATCTGAGATCCAGTCGAGTTTTCTATAGCTGATTGAGTATTTGACATAAATAGCGACTCCACCTCCAACTCTCCATTTAGATTTACTTTTCCTAGAATAGTTTGCAGCTCTATGATAACCATCAATTTTTAAAAGATCTACCTCATCATCTTTTAATAGTGTTTCGTCCACACAAAGAACATCAATATCTCGAGAGTTAGTAAACATTTCTAGTTGATCCACTTTTGATCTAATACCTTGAACATTTAGGTGCATAATGTTAATATTGTTCTCTTTTTTCTTATTAACGAAAAAGCTGTTTTTGTACCAGCCCTTCTTTATCAGTGATGATTCCCATTTTTTGAGTTCTTTTTTCAAAGTAATATGGAATTGTACCACGCTTTGGCATGTTTAATTGATGCATTTCAGTTTGCGTGTTGTTTCGGTGCATTTCAGTTTGTATAGTCTCATCCATATTCATTTTTATACTGGCCCTGTTCATCTTTTCAAAAAAGAATGGTATAGTACCTTTTTTTAGTTTTTGGTTTTCTGTTTTATTGGATTGTCTACCTACAGTTGAGCTAAATAGTTTAGAAGATCCACCTTTTGGATTTTTAGTCATTTTGGTTATGTTATTACCTAAAAAGCAGTTTTTATAATCTTGAGTGTTGATTAGATCATTTATTTCCCTTATGTTATAATGAGAAGCATTTATTCTGTTATATGTTAAAAAATAACAATTTTTGAATTTTTTCGTGATGTTCTTCAACTTGGCATTAAGTTTTTCCTCATTTAGGTAGGGGTTACATACAATTTCATTTATTATAATATTTGGTTTGCTAATTTTTTTCAATATTGCCGCTATTTCAATGAATAGATTTGTGGGGTCTTTATCATTTGACCCTATGGATAGTAATACCCAGTCTTCATTTTTGAGGTCCATCTCACTCAATTTTGAGTTTTCCATAATATGACTGGTTGGTGCCTGTGGGTAACAAAAATTAGTAACACTATAATTCTTGGAGTTTCTTCTGTTTGAACGTCTCTGAATGAGTTCTGATGCCAGATTCCGGCAGTCTTGATCTCCAACTATAATTATTTTAGGCTTGGCATCAACCTCGCTTGGTTCTGGTACCAACCTCGACTTCTCAGTACAATTTTCACTCTGGCTCAAGCCTGATAAGCATAAAGTTGGTGATCCGCTATGATGTGAGAATCTGTCTTCATTTTCTTGCAGTGCCTCTTTATGAGATTGATGAATAATCGATGGTGCTTCAATCTGGTAGTCTAGATCTTTCACTACAATAATCTTTGGCTTTGATTGAGGTATTGGGGACATTTCAGGTTTATTCATATAAGTATTTTTTCCGTTACTCGGGATCTGGATCAAGATTTTCTCAGGAAGTCTATTTTGCTGACCAATGATGACTTCACTACCTTTTTTAATTACATCCTCATATTCAACATCATTCTGTAAAATCATATTTTTTAGGTTTGCATTTTCAGTGTACAAAGTGTTTATTTCCTCTTTTGCTTTGATTAGCTGGTAGGTCAACTCTTCCACTTCTTGTTTAAGTATTTTTAAGTCAAGGGTGACACTTGTTGGTGTATTCATTGGGCTGCAGAGTGATGCTATGGTATCAGAGCAATTTAATGTATCAGCCGATAGATTTTCCAAAGAAATTTTTCTCATCTTTTTTTGTCGAATGGTTACATTTTCTTGACCATTATTTTCATTATGTCGGCCAACTGGAGTATTAGTATTATCACCCTTAGGTTTTACATAGCATATAGTGCATATCCAGGAAGCTCTGCGTTCTCCGATGAGGCTGCTAGTGAACCTTGTAAAGGAGACATTCGCACACTCCAGGTCAAATGTTAGTTTGCATTTACAGCATATCAGAAATTGTTTTGTTTTAATAATTTGAGGACACCCAGCACATACTCTTTCCTTTATAGGAGTGCGTATTAGTGACATCTTGCACTTTTGCTTTCTTTAGTATATACTCAAAGCCAAACAATCTAAATTAAATTGTTGTTTTCAAACTTCACTACTACTTGAAGTGGTTACCTTTAACATAGCAATTATTTATTAGGTAGTTATCATGCAACAGAAGGTGTGCGTAGGTAGGTAGGTGTGCGTAGGACTATAGTTTGTAGGACTTCAGGAAACAAAACCAAGTTACTTTAACAGTTTACAAACAAACAGTGATGTTATTGTAGGTTATGCATTCTCACTTTTTTCAGTTTGCAATTAGTTTACAAGCTTGTTTGTACTTTCAGTAAGCTATCTTCTTCATGTAAATTCGATAGAAGAGTCTCCGCAAGGTACAGGTCGTAGAGTAATTGTAATTTTGGCTACTGAATCTGGCGCCAAGATGAATGTTTGCAGAAACACGAATTTCACTGGTAATATGAAATTTTACGCGCCGCACTTTACTTGCATCACTTTTTGTTTATTTAACAAGCACTTTCATTCCTTTATAGTAAAGGTTTAGTAAGATTTAGCTAATTTTATGAATTTTCTATGAAATAACACCCACACGACATTTTGGGGTTGCCCGCTGTCCGCTGTTGTGAGTTATGCCATGAGTTAGATTTAAATAGAATACATTAGACATTTATAAATTTAACAACCAGATTGATGGAACGTCCCGGTCTCAAAAAAGCCAGATATATGCACAAATGTACTTGTCTTCATATTTGAGTGTACACAGTCGAACATAGAACCTCCTTTTTGAAGTCAGTTCAAAAAGGTTCAACGGTCAATGAGTTTTCAGAAAAAGCAGAAAGCATATTATAGCGAAAAGCTGAGTTGGGTCCTATTTGGCATATTTTATGTACCATTATCTATTGTTAACGTGTACAACTACATGTGTATGTCAAATAAATGTATTTTCTTTATTTTTTTCTTTCTTTAACATGTGAAAGCATGGTCGACCACAGCCAACGTGCGGACGTTTAAAATGCCTCAGTTTCTTTTGACAACTGTTTAAATAACCACCGTAACAGTAAGGATTCAGAAGGAGTGTCTTTATTTCGGTAAATAGGATTTATACTGGCACGCAACAATCACCATTGAAAACAGCAATATATTTAAGAAATTATCAAGATAACTTTTTTTGCTTATGAAATTAAACCAAAAGAGGATATGCGGACTGTATGAGAGCTAGCTTGTGTGGTTATTTTAGGTGACCCTCTATATTTACTAGCGAGTGTATTTCTTTAGGAAAGCATAGTAAACGCATGCAAAACGCATGCATTTTTTTCGCGCTGTGTTTACATGCAACGCTAAATTATATTACATATGGATGGGATAAAGAGCGTATTCTTGACAAAACTGCGATGGCGCAATTCAGTATTTTAATTTTACCATATCCGTTTAGAGTTGATCACACGCTCACTTGTTTCTTTACAGGCATGAAATAACGCAGATCCGAGCAACATCCTACATACGAGGAGTTCTGACGTCATTCATTATGTTCACAACGCGAATCTGCCTGTTCTGCTCGATACTCGCGTACGTTCTGGTCCAAAACAGGATATCTGCGAAACAGGTGTTCGTTGTGACCAGCTTCTATAATATATTGAGGCAGACTATGACTGTCTTTTTTCCTCAAGGTGAGTTTTTAACTTCTGTCATCGAGCTTTTCTGATTAAATGTGTCAGAGTATCAGATTTTAATGTGAAAGTGCATTCGAACAGAGTTTCTAGGCTGGCGCTAACAATATGTTGTTACTGACTGGCCTCTCAGCTCAGTTGGTAGTAGCTCTGCCTGCGAGGTAGGCCGTGGGTTCGATTCTTACGAGAACAAATATTTGTGTGGTGGACGCAGATGTTTTTCTCTGTCTGGGTGTTATATTGTATTCTAAGTACATATGTATTTACAAAAAATCGGTTGTCTGTAAAGTCGGTTTACTGACGATAGTTGAACGTGATAACGTCATAAGAAAATACTGATGGAATGGTTGCATTTTTCAAAAGAAAATTTTAGTTTTACTGAATTGAATTGAATGTGAATGAAACTGAATAATACTGAATGAAACTGAATGAAACTGAATGGAACTGAATGAAAATCCGGACCCGGACCCGGACCCGGACCCAGACTGAACCCTTACCCTTACCCTCATTTACCCTTACCCTCATTTACCCTTACCCATTACCCGACCCGGGCTCGGGCTCAGGTAAATGGAACGACGAAACGACGTAACGACGCATGAGTCATGTTTTTTCGTGCGTGCAGCCGGCTCCATCGATTTATAAGACGTTATCACGTCAAAAAAAAGTATATAAGTATTATATCAGCTATCTAGTACCCATAGTACAAGCTACATAGGATTGTGCGAATAGTCCACAATATTTATTTATTTATTTACAACTAGTGGCCGCCCGCGGCTTCGCTCGCCCGTTCCCGTAACACCCCGTTCCCGTTGCTTTTTCGGGATAAAAAGTATCCTATGTCCTTCTCCCGGTTCTAAACTACCTCCCCACCAATTTTCAGCCAAATCCGGTTAGCCGTTCTCGAGTTATAAGTGGAGTAACTAACACGACTTTCTTTTATATATATAATAGAAGATTAAATGCGATGGAAACAAAAGTGACACGTCCCTATTTCTGCACACAAAATATTTGAGGTTTATTTTTCATGTTGACAGGTATAGCGCAGGTAGCCGAAGCTACGATCTCAATAAAACGCCTTCAAAGCTTCATGCTGTACGAAGATACCAGCAAACCAGTGCCCGGCCTAGCCGAAATACAAACCTCAACTAAAAACAAAGTGAAGAAAGAGGAAACGAGAGAATCATTATTATCTATCAAAGAAGATATTCCGCCGAAGGAGGATTCAAATAACTCCGGATTGGCCGCTGTGATGATGCCCGCTAAAACTACAAATGTTGAGGCTAAAGGAAATGGTAAGAATATTGTATTTCTTGAAAATGAGATGTTTCATGATGCGCTAGGTCTATTACACTTGTATGAAAAATGCGGTATGTAATGAAGGTTACCACTAAAATGCTAAATTCACAAATTTATAAACAAGTACATTGTACAAAAATGTTCAATAGTGGTTGATGTTTAGGGTTCCGTAGCCAAATGGCAAAAACGGAACCCTTATAGATTCGCCATGTCTGTCTGTCTGTCTGCCTGCATTTTTCTTATCGAACCCATACGTGTGGGGTATCTATGAATACGTCTTCAAAAATTATGTTGAGGTTTCTAATATCGTTTTTTTCTAAACTGAATAGTTTGCGCGAGAGACACTTCCAAAGTGGTAAAAAGTTGGTCCCCCCCCCTCTAACTTCTAAAATAAGAGAATGATAAAACTAAAAAAAATATATGTTGTACTATGCAAACTTCCAACGATATTTGGTTTGAACGAGATCTAGCCAGTAGTTTTTTTTATACGTCATAAATCGTAAACCGCAATCTTTCGTATTACCTTTCGACGAACTACAAGAACCTTTATATTATGTTACTTGTTGCTACGGAACCCTTCATGGGCGAGTCCGACTCGCACTTGGCTGCTCTTTTGGTAGTAGTGTCCGCCATGTTTTAGTGTGATGTGTTGCTCTCTTTGACTAAGAAAATCTCTATGTACACCAAACGAAGTAGAATTGAAGAAAATAACATTTTAAACCGAATTCTACAATACTAAGCTGTATTTAAGATTGGTGTTCAACAACCTGGCATGGGCGCCATAGTTCCATGAAACATCTCATTAAAAAAATTCATTCTCCTTCTTCTTATATTGTCACTGGTTCTTTCGAACCAAGTGTGGTGAAAGGGTTTCAATTAATTGAAAGATAAGATTAAATATATTTATTGTCTTTATATTTTGATTTAAGTGTGGGGTCGTCGAAAATGCAAATTGCAATCGAATTTGAATATTTAATACTAATAAATATAGCCCCTTGACAGCATTATCTTAGGCATGGCACAGTTATTTAAATGGGTTTTTTTTTCAAAAGAAATGCCTTATCTTTATGATAATTTAAGATTTTATCTGATAGCAGATTTTATCTGATAGCAGATTTTATCCGATAGCAGATTTTATCTATAAAAAATCCATATGTATGATGATGGTTATGCTAATTGAATTCAAAACATGTTTTGTTCCTTAAAAAATATTTAAAAAAATGATCTTAGATATTCCAATAAGTCAAGGCTAGATTTGACCGATAACATCAAGATAAAAGCTATTCTACGATAATTATTTTCTATTTTAAAGTCATTACCATTATTATCAATTTTGTATAAATATGCGAACACGATCTCTAGTTGTTTACCGATTCGTTTTGTTAAGTGGGTGATCCATTGGCGGTGTATACCTTTAGTTCGCAGGCTCTTCGGTGTTCGCCAATGGACCACTTTAGATATGTTTATTGACTGGTCTCTCAGCTCAGTTGGTAGTAACTCTGCCTTCTGCGCCGTAGGTCATGGGTTCGCTTTCCACCGAGAACAAATATTTGTGTTTTGAACGCAGATGTTTGTTCTCTGTCAGGGTGTTTGTTATATTGTATTTTAAGTATGTATTTATCAAAAAATGTATACAAGTATTATATCAGCTATCTGGTTCTCATACCCCCGAATACTGAAACGCAACTCAGATTTAAGCACGTCTCAAGCGACGAATATTTGACAGTTTTCAATGAAAATCTGTCAAATATTCGTCGCTTGAGACGTGCTTAAATCTGAGTTGCGTTTGAGTATTCGGGGGTTAGTCTGCTTAATTTGGGGCTTGATAGTGTGTGTGAATTCTTCACAATATTCATTTATTGAGACAAGCGAGTAATTTCAAAAGAATAATTATTTTTGGCGCAGTTTAAAGACCAATGAGCTGCATGCATAAACTATTAAAATTATTTTCTATCTATTCTGTAATAATATTATTGCGAGAATGTTTTTAAAATGTTCCATGTACCCGTAACCTCGGTGCCCTTATACTCTCAACTATCTGAAATTCGAGGTACTTGCACTTTCCAAAAGTACTTGATAAATCGTTATATTGAAGGGCTTTTAGATTGACTACAAGTTATTTATCATTGCGTTATACAGTTCTGTAATGATTATGTTATGCATACTGTCCTACTAAGGTGCGCGCTGGTTCCTACCAGCGCGCACCTTAGTAGGACAGTATAAAAACACAACACACACACACAGTATAACATACTTTCGTGTTTACAATATAAGTATGGTTGTAGGCAATAAATATTGCACATCGGCTTTTCTGCTTTCGTAGAGCGCTATCTCTTTCTGATGCACATTACGCTCTATGAAGCCGAAAGTAGCCGATGTGTAATATTAGTTGCCTACTGCTGTAGGATACTTTTTCGATGTAGGTTTGAAATTCGGTAATTTTTTTGTCAGTTTTTGTCACGCAAATTAAAACACCCAATAACTTTTTATATTCGTTATAATGGGATGAAACACTCAAAGCTTTTCGTAGATGGCAGCGCGAGCGACTGTCTCTTTTTGAATCTATGGAGAATGACAGGTTAGAACACGTATCTGTCATCTGTCAAATTGACGTATGAGTCGGTTAAAGTGAGCAAACGGTAGTTTTTCTAACATTGCAAAAGGTAACTTCAAGAATTTTATTTTTGTTCCTTACGGCAACCCGTCGCTGATACTCAGGGAAGAACTATTCCATTCACTGGAATTCGGTCTCTTTTTTACAATCATAGACAAATGTTTGACCTCGATGCCACCAGATCCCATTATTCAAGCAATTTGAACCCTTATTCCAACGCAGGAAACACCAATATCGCGCCGCTGGAATCCGGCGAGGAGGATGACCAGGAGTTGGCAGCGAGAGTTGAAGAAGACGCAAGAGGAGTTCGCTTGAAGCACGCCACTGCCAAGTGGATAGAATCGCATTCAGAGAACACGCTTACCGATCTGTCGCTTACGATAAAACCTGGCAAGTAAGTACTCGTCGTCGTGTCGGCAAATTAATTATCCGCACTTGATGTGCGGGCTGGTTTCCACAGGTAGGCCTCTAGCCGGCTCTTTTTGCGTGACGCTTGACACGTGTAGCTCGAACTTTTTAGGTTCTACGACACGCCGGTTTCCTCACGATGTTTTCCTTCACCGTTTGAGAGTACTGGCATAGTGCACATACATTTTTCGACAGAAAAAAGACGGGTCCCCTTCCATTAGACCACCAGTGCTCTCTTGCCGTCGTGTCATGTCACTAGTTTTTCGAACCAGTGCAGTGCGGTGAAAAGATTTAAAGAAGTACGGTTTTAGGATTTACTTTTCTCACGGCTCAGCTGAACCATTAACCACGACAAACACTTTTTACTTCATAGGACAGTTGAAAACGTGGTATAAAATGGTATTGTTTTTGTCTTATTGTCTCTAATTTTGTACATTTTCACACAATACAAATGACTTCCTGTTGATTTATGAGTGGTATTAAAATGACTTTACGACGAAGAATATATTCATTTATTCATATCATAGCACAAGACAGTCGCATATTTGCATAGGAATTACAAAAATATTTCGTCTCTAATTTTGTTTTTATTCGCAAGTAAAGTGTGTCTAATGACTTTCAGATTGATAGCAGTAATAGGCCCAGTGGGTGCCGGCAAGTCATCGTTACTGCACGTGTTGTTGAAAGAGTTACCGCTGCAATCCGGGAGCGTGTATTTAGGTGGAACCGTTTCGTACGCCAGTCAAGAACCATGGCTATTTGCAGGTAAATTACGACGTTTTCAAAACATTAATATTTTTGAATTCATTTGATATTTTTAAAAGTCTTTCGAGATATTTAAAAGTCATTTTAAATTCATATTTTATCAATTTCAATCATGGAAAATATTAAAGATAATAATCGTTAATATCTTCCCAAACTGTATTGAATTGAGTAGAACGAATATATTATGATCATATTTCTGTTTCCTTTCACAAAGAGAGAGAAATCACGCTGATACAGCTGATGGCAGCAAGAGCGACTGTTCCTTTTTAAAGCTATTAAAAGTTTTTATCTATTTGGTTTTATTTAGAACAACAAACATGGGTTTTAAAAAAATGAAAACGTTGACACTGCAGAATTTATAAAACTTAGTAGCAGTCAGCGCCCTACTCCGGAACAAAACATGAATTAATGCTCCACAATCTATATAGTTATTAAAACAAAAAGAATTACCTAGAAGTATGTAGATAGTTACAGTTCTTCTTCTTCTTCCTGCCCTTATCCCACTTATGTGGGGTCGGCACAACATGTATTCCTCCTCCATTCCCCTCTGTCAGCCGTCATCTCTGCATTCACTCCTCTCTTATCCATGTCATCTTTCACACAGTTCATCCATGTTTTCCTTGGTCTACCTCTGCTCACATATCCATCCACATCCATACTCATCGCTTTCCTAGTCAGATAGTTACAGTTAAGATCTTTAAAATTTACGTATCAGTTAATTGCACCTATGTGCGGTTGCTCTATTTAACAGTCGATGGTGCTCAAGTGAGCAAACGGCAGTTGTTTTTTGATGTTCAAAAGTACTGTATTTCGCAGGAAGCGTCCGCCAGAACATTTTGTTTGGACAAGCCATGGACCGGCCGCGATACAACGCGGTCGTCCGTCGCTGTGCTCTCGACCGCGACTTCTCATTGTTCCCACACGGAGATAAGACGGTGGTGGGGGAGAGAGGGGTCAGTCTTAGTGGAGGTATGTTGCATTTTTAAAACTATAAACCAGAGGTTCCCAACCTTTTTTTTTCATAGTCCACTTTCAAAAATTGCTGGTTCTAGTGGACCACCTGGCCTGCAATTACAGTTTTACTATATTCCCAGTCGACAACAAAATATGGAGATTAAATCTTACTATGGACATTTGTATTGCGGCTGAGTTCCTACCACGAATTAACAGTTTTCGAATAAAGTTTTTACAAGTAACCGTCGCTTCACAAAATATTATCTGCCTACATTTATAGGTAAAGTCAAGTCAACATTTTAGCTATCGAAACCAGATACTTTTTTGCTTATGAATTGTGAACCCCCATTTTTTTTGTCACGCCATCGTAGACCCCCGTCGAGTCTACTGTGGACCACGTTGGGAATCAATGGTATAAACCAACGATACTTTATCGGTTGGCTGGTAACAAAAAAAGTACAGATGTTGGTGAATAAACTTCAGCATAGGTCCACGAAACTCGGAGTAGTTCAATAGTATTATAAGTGTTTATTGGCGTAGTTGGCTTGGACGTTCCTAACCTATAAAATAAGTTAAACCCTCACGGCAATCATCATTTGGATAGATCAGTGGCGGTATCTGAGCACTTCGGTGCTACGGAGGGTATATTAAGCTATCAGTTCGGCCTTTTCAATCTTTAAGCCATGAGAAAAGCGAAGATATGAAGATTTGGCCATTACCTAATTTTGTTGTCTTTTTTATCTGCGATCGGCTTCTTAGCCATAATCATATGTTTTCTGGGTTGATGCGGATGGGGTGTTTCTAGCGAGACGACACCGTATGAGTAGAAGAACTTCTTTGGTCCAGATTGAGTATTTGCCATCTCTTTAGGCGGCTTACATTTCTTGAATATCTTATAAAAAATTACTTTAATAGTATTTTATTCCCGTGTATCTAACAGGTCAACGCGCCCGTATCTCCCTAGCCCGATCAGTTTACAAACGTGCCGACATTTACCTACTCGACGACCCACTCTCAGCGGTCGACGCTCACGTTGGAAGGCATCTCTTCGAGTCGTGTGTCGTTGGCTATCTGAGGAACACCACACGGATTCTGGTCACTCATCAGTTGCAGTTCTTGCGAGATGTGGAACAGGTGAATATTATACGTAGATGTATCAAAAATTGTGTAAGAATTCAATAGGCTTTTATCAACTACTAGCGGCCTGTCCTGGCTTCGCACGGATGGACATTTCTTTTTTAAGCACATAAACATGACCTATGTTAAGTATTTGTGAGCAATAAAGTATTTTCTATCTTTTATCTATCTATGTCACTCAGGGTGAGTGTAGGTTAGTTTTTGAGTTCATTCATTACAAATATACACACAACAATATAAATCTTTGCTCTGTATAATATTAGTAAGCATAAATTAAATAGTTCTATAGAAAACTGTCACAAAATCTTCAAAGAATATTCAGAATAAGTGCTTCAGTCAATAAAACCGAGTACAAATTTAGATAGTTGATGCGATTGTAAATGTGAACGTGAATGCAAGTTCTTCTCACTAGATTTCACCACATGACGACATTTGGTGAAATCTAATATGAATATAATCAAAACACGCATGATAATGTCAATCGATATCTCTAAAGATAATCAGCAACGTTTGATCTATTGCCATCTCCTACCTACAGGTAATGAATAGCAAACAGCGACAAAGTGACACCCGGAATATAGATTTTGTTAATTATGTTCTTGTTTTACTTACCGAGTATCTTTTCTTCTTCGGCTTTTTTCAATAGTCGGAGTTTTGCTACCACATTTCGTCTACTAAATGTTGTTATCAATATTCAATACTCAATACATTTATTGCTTTACACATAGTTTAGTTTGTACATACATAGTTTTTAAGTGTAAGTAGGTATCACATGGACCCTGCATAGGGTATAGCAAACATGGATGGTTTTCGTGTGAGCACGTGTATCTCTTTTTAGGGTTCCGTAGCCAAATGGTAAAAACGGAACCCCTATAGATTCGTCATGTCTGTCTGTCTGTCCGTCCGTACGTCACAGCCATTTTTCTTCGAAACTATAAGAGCTAGACTGATGAAACTTGGCGAGTAGAAGTATTCTGTGAACCGCATTAAGATTTTTACACAA
The DNA here is from genome assembly GCA_939531255.2 of Thera britannica. NCBI lineage: Eukaryota > Metazoa > Arthropoda > Insecta > Lepidoptera > Geometridae > Thera > Thera britannica. The sequence continues at coordinate 7,230,608 of OW618048.2, forward strand.
AAGTAGAAAAATAACAAAAAATTTCGGGGGTCCATACTTGAAACTGAAACTCAATTTTTTTTTCATCAAACCCATACGTGTGTTGTATCTGTGAATAGGTCTTTAAAAATGATGTTTAGGTTTCTAATATAGTTTTTTTCTAAACTGAATAGTTTGCGCGAGAGACACTTCCAAAGTGTTGGTCCCCCACTAACTTCTAAAAAAAATTATAATTAAGTATTATATTAGCTATCTGGTTCCCAAAGTACAAGCTCTGCTTAGTTTGGGGCTTGATAATATTGTGTGAATAGTCCACAATAGTTATTTTTTCTTCTAGATCATTATTCTAAAGAACGGTGCGATCGCAGCGGCGGGTAACTTCGACACTCTCAGTGCATCCGGGCTCGACTTCGCGTCGCTTCTCTCGCGCGAGGAACAAGACGATGAGAAGAAACCCACCGTGGACACTTCCTCTCAAGACGCGGAGGAATCTCTGCACGGCAGCTTTAGGAAGCGGCAGATGAGCATACACTCTGTAAGTTACAACTGAATGATTTAAGCACTTTTTAAATTAACGCCATCGTTATTAATAATTATATGGAACAAACGGGTATTTATCGCGAATACCTTTATTAATTCCCGACGTTTCAAACGTGTTACAACAGCCGTGGTCGTGGGCAGTCTGGAGTTCATTGGCGTTACTGTCGAGAAGCGGAGGCAGTCGCCGATGCAACTACCCTCACTTGGTCTTCAGAATTAGAAATGTCCTCGTTCATATTACGACACACCACAGTAACTGTATCTACACACTGCACTGATCTTTCGCGATGGGCACACTTAACGAAAACAGGATTCCAGAACGAAGAAAGTTTATAGCCGTCTTCACGATTTAAATTGGGGTACTTTTTTATTTTAATCGCTTCCCGGACCATTCTTCTATGGTAAAAACGTTCACTGGACAGAACTTTAGGGTCATGTAATTCAATCCAGTGATTCGGTCCCGAGTCGTATTTTTGCGTACAACAGAAATTGGAACTGTTATTGCCTTAAAATATTTTCCTTCTGCATAAGCCTCACTTAGTTGGTTGGTTTAAAAACTCCCGTCATCAGAGTTGATTGACCAATTCAATGGACATAGACAACTATTATAATGAAATATTTTTCAGGTCAGTTCAGTAGACAACCTGACGGCCACTGCGCCGCCCGAAGGCGGACGTGAAGAGGCCGAGCTAAGGACGGCTGGTGCTGTCTCATCTAAAGTGTATGGCGCGTACTTAGGTGCGAGCGGGCACGCGATACTGGTCGCTTTGATGGTATTCATCGCAGTACTGGCACAGCTACTCGGATCCGGCTCTGATTGGTGGACCAGTTATTGGTAAGTGTTTGGAGATATGAGCTCCTAGAAAATGTCGGGGAAAAATGATAAATTAACTCCAATAAATATTACAATAAATTATTTTTTTAATAAATATGAGTTTAAAAATAGCCCTGTTAGTAGGCTCTGCTTATGAAACAATTTGTTTTTGTGTATGCAATAAATATATTGAGCTTCGCACGGGTAGACATTTATTTCATAAACACATAAAATATAGCCTATGTTACTCAGGGTGAATGTAGCTTTCGAATGGTGAAACAATTTTTGAAATCGGCACGGTAGTTTTTGAGTTTATTCATTGCAAACATACACACAAAAATACAAACGTTTAAAGCTCGAAATCGCCAACCAATCCCTCTGTGAAAAAAGTGTAAGTTTGGTCCGCGGTAGAATCCAAGCGGGACCCCGTGGCTCTGTCAAGTTCCGATCTAATGATGGAAAATTCGTCAGGTAGGAATGATTCGATGATGCACTGACACTGAGATGCAGAGTGAAGGAACATCGGTGGGTTTTTAGTCGGTATGCTGTCAGTATGACGGAAAGTCCTCCTCTCCCCGAGTAAGAGGCAAGCGTAAAGCATTTTTCCCCAGTAAAAAAGGATACTTTTGTCGGTAGTGTTAGCCGGTTTTGAAATGAAATGAAATGAAAAAAAAAGACCTCAGTGAGGGTTTTGGGAACCCCCACTGAGACCGAAAGACGAGTCACGTCACTAATCGGGAAAAAAGATGGCGTAGATGCGAAGATGTGTTGTTTGCCGTGTAATAGAGTGATGCAGAGTTCTAGCTATATTCAATGGATAGTTTTCGTCGTAACAGTAGATATAACTTTTAGCCTTACTAGCTCCTGAGCCTATTTTTATTCCAGGGTGAACTTAGAAGAGAAGAATCCCAATCGGAAGCTGGCATCAATGGACCAGTCCAACATAACCGATCCACAAATATTTGCAGCCAACTATACTAATTCACTCATCGACAACGCATCCTTTGATAACGGACTGTCAAGATATGACTGCATTTATATATACAGCGGTGAGTTTTGCTCTTACCATTAGGAAATCTTCATCATCATTATGTATTCAAAGGTAGGCAGTTATTTCTTATAAATCGAGGCCATGACTTCTTTCACGACTTTTCCCTAACTCTTGTGGTTTCGGTGTTTGCCATCACCGCCCTACTCAGCAAACCACCCTGTATAGTATTTTTTTTATATTATATGCTTAGAATACAATATCTAATACACAAAAATGTATTTACTAATCTTATGGGGCCGGCGGAGGGCGATATTTTATACAAACGTAATACGAAAATGATTACTAATTTAAGCAGATTTTCACTATATTATTGTAATACATAGTTGTATTTGTATAGTATTTATCTAGGTTCCTGAACAGTTTTAATTTTAAATTACTTACCTCAAATTAAATTAACGCCAATCACATTTTGCAATGAAAAAAATGTGTAAAATGCGATGGGCGTTTATATCATTTGAGGTAAGTAATTTAAAATAAAAACTGTTCAGGAACCTAGATAAATACTATACGAATACAGTTATTACAATAATATAGTGAAGATCTGCCTAAACTAGTAATAATTTTGGTACCTATTACGTTTGTATGTAAATTCGCCCTCCGCCGGCCTCTTAAGTAATGAATGATGGAACATACTTTTTTTAACAAACAACCAAATCGTAGTAACTAAAAAATATATTTGTCCACAGCCATGGTGATAGCCCTAGTAGTGATCTCCCTTCTCCGTTCGTTCATGTTCTTCTCGATGGCAATGCGTGCGTCTACCAACCTCCACAACACGATGTTTGCGTCCATAACGCGCGCGCCGATGCGATTCTTCCACCTGAACCCGTCGGGACGCATTCTGAACCGGTTCTCTAAGGATATGGGGGCTGTGGATGAAGTACTACCGTCAGCTTTACTTGATGTTTTGCAGGTAATACATTATTTTCAAACAGTTAGGAGCCTTTTTAAGGCGCACCTAAAATTCTTTCACCACACTTGGTTCGTAAAAACCAGTGATACGATAAGAAGAAGAATACAGTTTCTGTAAGCTTAGTAATAGTCAGTTTAGTAGTAATAGAGCTCTATGTGAAGAGCTCGTCCGGGGAAGTACTACCACCATGCCTATTTCTGCCGTGAAGCAGCATTTGCTGTGTTTCAGTTTGAAGGGTGTGGGTATCGGTGAAATAACTTAAATACTGGCACGTGAGGCTAAACATCTGTATGCCTCAAGTTGATTTGGACGCAGGGAAGTGCATCGTAAGGCACGTTCATGATCTACGATACGAGGCAATGTTTTAAATTATTATTATTATTATGAGCCTTCTATATCCCACTGCTGGGCAAAGGCCTCCCCTAATCCCCTCCACTCTGTGCGGTCCTGTGCTGAGATGTTCCACTGTGGTCTGTGCTTATCGAGCTCGTCTCGCAACCTTGTTCTTGGTCTGCCGCGACGCCTTGGCTCTTGTGGGCACCACTCTGTTGTAATTTTGGCCCAGAGCTCATTATGCATGCGGCAGACATGGCCAGCATTATATTTATTTAAAACCATGGCATGGTTTTAAATAAATATAAAAAAAAACTCTTACAACTAGGTTAACTTAATTTCTAGGAACAATGAACAGGGTATAAAATTAATGAGTATTTTTATAGTAGGTTTGAGTGTTATAATAAATTAACCTGTTTTTTCGAGAGAGAAATAACCCCTCTACGCACCTTCAAAGAATCTTGTTACTTGGATAGATAGATAGAAAATTATTCATTGAGCAAATAAGATTAGGGGGAAGGATTAGTTGTAATGATCATACAAATCTATGTTTAATTTTGCTAAGTACTTATACTAAGCAAAATTAAACACAGATTTGTGTGATAATAATCTATTCCCTGATATGTAATCAAAAACGTTAAGCTGTTTAATTAATTCCTTTAACTCATAGAGGCCGATAATATACTCCACACAAAATAAAGTTATTCTCCTTTAAATTTTAGTATATTGATATAAAGCAGTAAGATTCAATTTTGATTTCCAGATCGGCCTTTCTCTAATCGGTATCGTGGTAGTGGTCGCGATAGTGAACTACTGGCTGCTCGTCCCGACTGTGGCCATCGGCGTCGTATTCTACGCCCTGAGAATATTCTATCTGTCCTCTTCCCGCAGCATCAAGCGGCTCGAGGGTGTGAGTGAGTCATCCTACGCGCACTGCGCTTCGTTTTTAGTTTCTCTGGTATGACTAGGCCGACTGAAGTGAGATGCAAATACTTTTTGAGATCAGACTTCCTTAGTGCCACCCACTCGGGGAAAACATTTGGGATCATTTGAAAATCTTTGATATTTTTCTTCAGCTTGGTCTTTTTATATCAACAGTAATTTACTTTGGCTTTTGCACCGCATGTATCTTGAAACATTACTACGTTATTTGCAACTTCTGCATATGATAACTTTTAAAAAAGACTTTGAATATGAATTTTATTAATATCAATTTTTTTAAATTGAAAAATTTTACCGATGTGTTGAATATCATCAGAACATGGAAACAGTATATATGTATTTCAACCAAACAACAATCTCAAAACAAATTACTTTCTAACAAAAACCCTCATTTAAATCAAAGTATTCGTTTCGAAGCTTCACTGCACAGAAGAGTGTGTCGAAGTGAGTCTGTGACAGACAGACAAGCACACTTAGCTCATATGAAACAAATTGAAATTAAAATTAAATTGAAAATATCCGCGTCAGTGTAAGTGACGCATTCTTGTGAAATCACTGAACTTTCTTATGAAAAATCACCAGAAATTATCTTGTGTGTAATCCCATTGCATATTTGTTTATAAACAAGTTTTCCTAACAAAAAATTTGCACCAGTAAATCAAACTATTTGGTGGGAAAACTTGTTTGAATCAAAATTATTTTTTATGCTAAACTGCATTGTAATTGCACACAAGATAGTTATTACCTGAGAATTTTTCAGTAGGTCAAAGTGTTTGGGCGCCTTAGCTTGTAATTTCAATAGTACAGTGGTTGCGTCCCCCACAGCTCGCAGTCCAGTGTTCTCTCATCTGAACGCGACGCTACAAGGCATTACAACTATCCGTGCGTTCGGAGCGCAAGAGGCACTCATCAGGGAGTTCGATAACCATCAGGACCTGCATAGTTCAGCTTGGTAAGTACAGGCACAAATACGGATCAAGCTCCAATAAAGCTTATGCAGTTTTCTCCTATTAAGTCTTTAGAATGCAGCCTCCTTGACTAACTTATACGACATGACAACGACCCTTTCTTTTATCCGGCCCTTTTCTCATATTCAAGGTCAGTAGTTATCGGTCAGTACCTATCGTACATAGGAATAAAGAAAACTGTCTTTGATTATGTAAGAGGAACGCCGTAGTGCCAATTCAATAACTGTGTTGAATATGAGCAATCTAAAAAAAGGGCCAGATAAAAGAAAGGGTCGGTGTCATGTCGTATAAGTTAGTCAAGGAGACCGCATTCTAAAGACTTATTTGGAGAAAACTGCATAAGGTTTATTGGAGCTTAGAGCTTAATTGGAGACAAGAGCAAAAAATTTGAGAAGTAAAATAAAAATTATGGTTCTTTTACTATTGAATAAAATCAATGATTTGTTATTATTGATTGCAGGTACTTGTTTATTGCGAGTTCGCGTGCTTTCGGCTTCTGGCTGGACCTCGTGTGTGTGGCTTACATCGCCGTGGTCACTCTCAGCTTCCTTGTTTTCGGAAATGGTAACTCTATTAACCTTATTACCAAGTTCCAAGACAGTGCTCAGGGAACTGGTTGAGTCTTGTCGCTCCACATCTGTGTCACCATTCGGTGCACTGGAACATTGTTTCCATCAACCCAAGGTCCTTCTCCGCTATTCTAAGGTCCTTCTCAGCTCTTAAGGAGTTGAGCTGGCTGGGGTCCGCTATTTTAAGGTTAGCAGGAGGACAATGCACATACACCCCATCGAGGGACGTCAGTGCAGATCTTATTCTCCCAACTCAATTAAAATTAACCTTATAACCATTTGATACTAAAGCGCTATGGGGAATTTTCTCGCGCACACATTTCAAAATATTGATTGAAAAATAACACTAAACATTTAGGAAAACTCGCAATCAACTAGTTTTTCTTCCGAAAAATTCACGTTCAAAAACAAGAAGCCGACTTAGAAGCTGAAATGTGCGAACTAAAGCTTGTTTGACGGTGCTGGTCTGCTGCTAAACTAAAATAATTATGTATAAGCGGACGGACACGCTATATTGTTAAAACATCGAAGGAAAATGTTGTAGCCGTGAGTGAATTTCAGAGGAATACGGCGGTAACGTTGGTCTGGCTATCACGCAGGCGATGGGTCTCACCGGAATGTTCCAGTGGGGCATGCGACAGTCTACCGAGCTCGAGAACCAAATGACTAGTGTTGAAAGGTAACGTACTTACCACCTAACATCATGCCCTATGCTTTTTCCATCGGGTTTGATAGAAAATTCAATATCGCCCAAATTAAAAGTACTACACAGGCGAGCTTAATTCTAGATAGCACTATATACCAGCTAACCTTTGGGCAATAATACTCAATAGATTTATTGTAAACACATGGTAAGTGAGGTGTTAATTTTACAAACAGTGGTAAGTAGCACATGTGAGCCCCTTTAGGACACTACAATAGTAAGAGGTTGGCAGACCAAGGTTTTTTAATACAATTAATTATAAAAAATATTTTTTCCTATAATAATATATCAGTAGATACCTAGTTAGTAGATAGATAGTAAAGTTCCAATTTTTGTTAAATATTTATATTAGTTTTAGTTACGGGGAATAAGGAGATAGGTTGTGTAGTGCACGTAACGTATAAGATGAGGGCATAAGAGTAGTCTAGTGGTAAAGGTAGCCATCCGATCCTAAGGCCTTTTACATCAGTGGGTTCACTTCTAGTTGTATACTAATGAGTTTTTCTGAAACGGTGAAGGAAAATATCGTTAGGAAACCGGGCTTGTCGTGGAACCTAAAAAGTTCGAAAACATGTTTCAAGCTTGCGGTTTACTTCGGGGGCAGTCTACTAAACCAATCCGCACACCGAGTGCGCAGTTTAACAATATCATAAGGTGCTAATGAATTATTCAGTTGTTGGCTCGTTTTACCCAATAATATGGTTTGTTAAAACCAAAACTTGTGAGTATGAGTGTGTTTCTTTTAGTTTCACTTATCTATTTCGAAACAGTGTGTTGAAAAGATTGTAAGTGCCTAATCTTATATCTTTCAGAATCCAAGAATACTCAACAATAGAATCGGAACCGCCCCTCGTATCATCACCATCCAAGAAGCCGCCGCCATCTTGGCCCGAGGCCGGCCGCATAGAGTTCCGACATCTGTTCCTGTACTACGCACCGGACGAACCCGCCGTGCTGAAGGATTTGACGCTCGTGGTCGAACCTAAGGAGAAAGTTGGCATTGTTGGCCGGACTGGCGCTGGGAAGTCTTCGCTTATCAACGCTCTGTTCAGGTGAGTCACGTATGGTAGTATTTTTGGTACTCAGGTACCACAAATAGCACCATATTTATACCACGCCATCCTATTGCTCCTATAAAATAAGTATGTTTATTAGGGAATAATAATCATCATCAGCTCGTTTGCATCCACTGCTGAGTATAGGCCTCCTCTGTATTGCGCCACACTTTCCGGTCCCTCGCTAGTCTCATTCACTCATTCCCAGCACGCGCAACAATGTCGTTCGACCACCGGGCGGGTGGTCTGCCTCTAGGTCTTTGAGCATCCCTTGGCCACCATTCTATAGCCGCCTTCGCCCATCTCCCGTCGTCCCTTCTTGCCAAGTGCCGTACCCATCTCCACTTCAGTATTGCGATTCGCGTACCCACATCCACGACCTTTGTCCGGCGTCTAATCTCGACATTGGATACGTGATCCAGAAGTGATATTCCGAGAATGGCGCGCTCCATTGCCCGTTGTGCCACTCGGATCTTCTGCATGTGATCCTTGGTGAGCGGCCATGTCTCGGTTCCAATAATAAAGTTTATTTTATTTTATTTATATTATCTTTCATTCAGATTGGCCACCATCGAGGGAGACATTATCATAGACGGCCGCGAGACGTCCTCTCTCGGTCTGCATGAGCTGCGTAGCCAGGTGTCTATCATACCTCAAGAGCCGGTGCTCTTCTCTGGGACCATGAGACACAACCTGGACCCCTTCGATGAGTACCCCGACCAGGTGCTTTGGAGAGCTTTGGAAGAGGTGCGTATAGATTGGGCTACCATTGAAATATTTACAAAAGAAATGCAAGTTATAAGTGTATTATAAGTAGCTATATATTCTTTGCTCGGTATTTTTTTTGGTAAATTGTGTTTTTAGAAACTATACTTTTAATATGAATTACATATTGATAAAATTATGTAATGTGAATAATATTTTTCAATCTTACTAACAACGCCATCTGCTGCGTGTTGAGTGTTTACGTAGTAGTTCAATAGATGGCGTTCTCCGCCACACTAAGAAAAGTGTAAAGTTCGACTCCTCAGCAACAGATGGCGCTAAAAGTTGATCATTGAAAACACGAATAAAAAGACATTTTCTAAAATTGAATCCAAGGTGGATCGTTTTATCGCCCCTGAAAACCTCTGTATACAAAATTTCATGAAAATCGTAGGAACCGTTTCCGAGATTCTCAAGATTTTCTCGTTTAAAAGGTATAATGGTATCAATTCTGTTGTTTAGAAATCCTAAAATTTAGCTAATTTCGAGCTAAAATTTCGTAAAATTGTTATTCCTATTCTGTTGGCAGCATCGTAAACTTAAATTTAGAGTGACAGCTCTAAAATTAGGATAGTTACTCAATTTAGTCAAAAAACACGTAAATCCGTCATTTTGCTATTCGGTTGTACAATATTTTAGGTAATTTGCGCTTAATTTTAGAAACGTCAATCTAAATTAGGCGACATGTTACAAGGTGCTGACTAAAGTTGTGTTGTATAGTTGTTGTGAATTTGTGGACGAAACGCAATCAAACTCAAAAAATCACAAAAAATCATGGAAGCTGGAAGCTTGTAGTGGCTGCAAATATAGAAGCCTCGCCATGGTTTGTACCTAAGTAACTATAACGCCTGCCACTTAAGAGCAAGAAACATAGTGGACAATCGGCCGGCTGAAGAAGAAATGTCTGCATCGCCATCGCTGTCTGCATTATTAACCAGAAAAGGCAGCCAAAATTATTATCTCGTGCTGCACTCTATATAATTATGTTTATGGAAGAATTAACTGGTGAATCAATTATAAATAAAACTATGCTTTACCTACCTACCTACTATTCCTTCTCTACTAAGATGTATTCTGTGATTGCAGATAGGGATGAAGACATATGATGGAGTCAAGGAAGAGGAGCACGATATAGATTTCCTCCATGAAGCACGTATAATACGACAAAGAATAATAAACTCTCACTTTCATATTTTTTTTATCAATACAGGAGCATTAGGCTGGTGGAAACAAATAGGTCATACATCTAATATTAAATCATAGTAACTAATATAACCAAACAACATGCGTTATACATATAGTATGACAGACAGCGGTGTGGAATCAGATAAAACAGGACCATATTTTTATATCAAGTAGCCACTGGAGGATTTTCTTATCCTCCTCTGTGAGGTCTGCCCCTGCCGGGCCTCCTCCAGTACCATTGAAGCTGGTACCGACCTTCCTGGTCTTACCCTTCACTTTTGCCACCCATATACTCGAAATCTGTGGAAAGAAATATTGTTTTAGTTTCAATTAGAAGGACAACAAAAGGACAAAAACTGCATAAAATTTTGAAAATCGGTTCAGAACATCCAGAGATAAACACTCCACAAACTCACAATATTTTTTTACCCCAAGGATTCATATTTTTTTAATAGAATATAGCCTATAGGCAAGTACACACACTGTTACATGCTCTTTGAGCATACTTAATCCGAGCTATGGCTATCTACAAACATGCTCGACCCTGCGTCTACACTTTAAAGCTTGATCGAAGAACATGTTTAGTGTGCGTATTCGAAGAATTCGCTAGGGGCACTTTTGGTTACCGCGGTAACCCCACAGTTCGTTTATGGGTTTTGTTGGATATCACTTGCTGATCTACTATCGGAAAACAAACAATCAAATCTTTCCTCTTTATAATATTAGTAGGTAGATGAAATAACTTACATGCTGCCACTCTTCAGCAGTCCGGCTACAGCCAAGAGCATTCAGCTCCCCCGCCAGCATCCCCTAAAATTCTATTATTGCTCTATCAGCTTGTTTACCTGAAAACCGGACATACAACAATCAAATCACTGAAGTGTATAGCTAGGTAAGTATAAATCATTAAATTGTACCTATTACAGAACCAATAAAACATAAATGCTACGTACCTCGTGCCATCAACGTATTAGCCAAAAGCCGTTCCTGGTGGAACGGCCAACTTTTTTGTCTAGTATTTGTTATTTTTCGGGATCTGGGGCGGTCTGTACGCCGCTGCATTTTGTAATTTTTATTTTTTGAGAAAAGTTGAGTTTTTGAATTTATTTATATGTCGATGATTTGAAGTTTAGCTGTTTGCTGTTTGCACCCACAGATACAAAAAAACCCGTAAAAATAGCATAAATAGAGCGCCATCTAGCGTTGAGTAGTGCCAAGATGCATGAAATGACAAATGTTTATGTTATCTGTGAACTTAATTTAGAACAAGTTTAGAAGTGTCATAGACACCTTTTAAATTTAGTAAAATGCGATAACAGAATAGCTTATAAGATTTTCCTAACTAAATTAGAAAGTTTTAGGCTATTTTAGCTAGATTGTTTGTAAACAACAGAATTGATACCATTGTCAGTATTATTCTGTATATATTATAACTCTAAAAGTGGCTAAGTTTGTGAATATTTCCAGCTATAAACGTATTAGTAGTTGGTTTTTTTTTCTGAGCCGTTGTGTAGCGGGACAGATTTGCATTTTTTTCCGAAAAAATGTTATACCATCAATAATTGTTTGCATTTAGAACATTAGCAGGATTTTAAATGAATGTTGGTGCTAATTTATTGTTATTCCGCCAGGTGGAGCTAAAAGAGGCTGTAATGGAACTGCCCGCGGGTCTCAGTTCCCGCATGTCGGAGGGCGGAGGCAACTTCTCAGTGGGCCAGAGACAGCTGGTCTGCCTCGCGCGAGCCATCGTGCGCAGAAACCGACTGCTTGTGCTCGATGAGGCCACCGCCAACGTAGACCCGCAGTCAGTATTATTAAATAAGTTTTAAGGCATAGACATGCATTTATTAGCTGCTTCGGCACACATAAACTAAGAAACTAAATTAAGAAATAAAAAACAGCAAAGAGAGATAACACAATATTACAAAAACATTCTAAAGAAACATAACATAAGAAAAACACATGTAGGTAACAACATACTAAAAACAAGAAAAAGAGATCTGTGTTTGTATGCTACTGCAGCAAATCGGCTCTGGCTCAGCATGATGCTTCACCACCAGCGGCAGCTCAGCGCTGTTATTCTGCCAGAAGCTTGATAAGCTTTAAGGCAATAGGGTGGAACCATAGACTTTTTAAACTTTACTGCGCAGGAAAGTAGTAGTAGACTTAGAAATCTTTGTGAAGGGCTCGTCCGGGGAAGAACTACCGCCATGCCTATTTCAGCCGTGAAACAGCATTGCTGTGTTTCGGTTTGAAGGATTTGGGAGCCGGTGAAATTACTGGCACGTGAGGCCAAACATCTGTATGCATCATGTTGATGAAGACAAGGCAGTGCATCGTAGGGCATGCTATCTAAACTGAGCAAACGGCAGTTTTCCTTTTCATTACTTACTGATGCGATGCTGACGGGATGTGTAGTCGATCGAAGGAAAATTCGCTTTCAAATATCAATTTAAATAAATTTAATGATAACAACGTTTTCTGTTTTGTTTCAGGACTGACGCTTTGATTCAAACTACTATTAGGAACAAATTCGCTGATTGCACCGTCCTTACTATCGCTCATCGGCTACATACTGTTATGGACTCGGATAAGGTAAAAAAAATACTAATCTTGCGGTTAGAATTCTGGTTTTTAACTTCATACCAGTCCAAACGTGGTGTGCTTTTTCAAACTTAAAATAAAGTGTACATTAAATACATTCTTGAGGATGTCGAGTACTCAGAATTTGTACAGTAGGTTCTTGGGGTTGATTTTTTATTTGTACACTCGTGAGCTTTTTTGGTATTTTAGCATTGTTTTTTTTAGTCATGTTTTCTTTATTATATTAAAGGTTTTGGTAATGGACGCCGGTACAATGGTGGAATACGACCATCCCCACATTCTGCTGCAGAATCCCGATGGTGTTCTGCGAAGCATGGTCGACCAGACCGGCCGATCCATGACTGAAACCCTCATCAGAGTTGCACAACAGGTAAATCTCAATATGCCAGTCTTGTCTTTCATACTTCGGTCCACCATTTACCTTGAACTGTAGACGCTAGCATTGCAAAAGATTGCAATACTAGATGTATAATTCGCGCGCAAAATGACTCAAGACGTAACTTATAATTGAAAAAGTTTTTAATTCTTTCAAGTTTGTTTCTATTTTATAAAAAATATTGTTGCCTTTGTGCATTATCGATGCTAATATTATAAAGAGGAAAGGTTTGTATTTTTGTGTGTATGTTTGTAATGAATAAACTCAAAATATACAGTGCCGATTTCTAAAATTCTTTCACTGTTGGAAAGCTACATTCAACCAGAGTAACATGTATATTTATGTATTTAAAAAATAAATGTCCACCCGTGCGAAGCCGGGACAGGCCGCGAGTAATAAATACACCTTTTCTTTGTTTCAGGCTTATGAGAAACAACATAAACTGCCGGCAGACATCCCCGGCCCAGTGGAACCCTCAGCTTAAACAATTCTAGAATAATTTTAGGATATGAATTATTAGTGTAACGTTCCTATTGAAATATGTACAAAGGATCTTCTAGAATCTTACGTAATTTTCTCATGCAAGCAAACATCACATTATTTGTCCCAATAAGTGAAGTATGTATAATTATTATTTAATCATTATCACAATGCATGTTACGTCACAAATGTAATTAGTTTAATTATTAACTATTTTTAAGAATAGTTTACGAACATAATTTAAATGTACTTAGCTGAATTTCGTAAATGACAAGTGAGATTTACATTATTACTAATTGATTCAAAAATGCATGTTTCTAAATTATTATTGTATACCAAAAATAACTCGAATACTATTATTTTATATGAAAACGTCTTTATTTATAAACGAATTGAAAAGGAAACCAAGGTCCAAGAATGTGCTTCAAGCTTTAAGTGTTAAGTTATCGCGAGGTGCCTATATCTTAATTAGTATGTACTTAATTATGTATTAAATTACAGGTAAAACATAACTAAAACAGACTTAGTTTGTACTTAAAAATGCTTATATTCCAAATCTCATTGTGAAATGTTACCGTGATGCACTGCAAGTGCGTAATTTTGATAACTAATTATTATTTTCGAATATTTTATCCATTTTAATCTTTTTGAATGTGTACTTACTTGTAATATTATTTATATTATGAATGAAAATGTGATAAGGAATTATGAAAATGTTGTTTAGTGGCTGTCATTGTAATACGGATAGCACTAAGTAAGCCTTTGTTGTTGTTGCAACAAAAATAAATGTTCGTCAATTTATTTCAGTGTTTTTATTGAACTGCCTCGTTAGTTACCTTATACTGTGACAGCTCTGGTGGTCTAGTGGTAGTTTCCTCGCATCCGATCGCGGATTCGAATCCAGTCGTGTGTTAATGGATTTTTCTGTTCAAAAATGTAATAGGTATGTAATCAAATGGTGAAGGAAAATATCGTGAAGACACCCGCAGCTTAATCAGCTCCGCACGTATTGGCTCTGTCTTTCCTGTGGATTAGGCCGACTGAGAGATGTCACACGGGCGATGCCACTGCGCTGACGCTACGTAGTTCTACATACAAATCTGCCCGCCATGCCACACGGTGCACTGAAACAACGTGCATCGAACCAACGCACGCGCACCGCACAAGGAGTGATCTGGAGACGAGGCGGGAAGGGGTGCTTCGGTTCAGGGCAGCGCAGTATTTTTAGAAATCGAATACAATTAAAACACACCTACCTAATTATACCCCATTATATACGATATTTAATGTCTCTAGAGTCTAGGGAGTGCTTGAGTCTCGACTCGGACTCAACTACTGTTTCTGAATACGATGTTATGGAACGTAGGCCACGTTCCATAATAAAAAAAAAACAATAGGTATTTACTTAATTTTTTTATTTCGCATCTTTCACAAAGAACTTAGATTGTTTTTAATTTTTATGGAATGTAACGCGACAAAATAATACAAAATGTTTAAAATAAACTGCTTAGCTTCTTGAAGTCTTATAACTAATACATGTTGCAAAATACTTTTTTTAACTAATACAATATGTTGCAAAAATACTTTCTAAAATACATATTGTTTCATATTTACACAAATACTAGTAGGTACATCCAATAACACACGCTTATTAAGGTAAGAAACATAAGTTTTGAAGATCTAGCAGTATACAAAGTTTCATTAAAACATCAAGTTATCAGATTCGCCCGAGTCCGAGTAATGAAGTCTTTGAACATTTATATACTGCCATGCCTTGTAACAATCCCCACATCTATTTATCACAGAACCCTGATCCTTCTCCGTACTTTCACTCACTTCTGTTCAAACATAAAATACAATAAGAACATAAATAGTTATACGTAACTAACCTAAAAAATAATTCACAGACATGCCCGTATGCGATAAAAAAAATTGATGCTAACCTTATGCCCGACATAAGCTTAGCACATAATATAGTCACAAACATTTCAATACGAAACATTAACGACGGAAAAATAATGAACTACCAGTTCTGTAGACATAACTTGGCCTAATCAAGTGTCGAAAGGACCGGCCAAGTTATATAAACACGACAATATTAGAGAGAAGTTAAATAAAATAAATAGATGGATACAACCGTAACATGCTAATCTTCGTTTGGCACTAGAGACATGGACAGAAAGATAATAAGTCAGAACAAGAAAAGACGCTGAGATCTTAGGAAACTGCATAGGTACAGATTTGTCGTCTTACATCTAAGGTTTACGCTATTTGATAATTGGGTAGGTATTATAAGTAGACTACATCTATTCACAGTCTTGGAACATATTGGCAGCAGAGGCTTACCGGAGGAGGTCCGATGGCGCCGCGGAAAGTCCCAACAGATCAATACTAGTTCAGTACTGGCGCTCAGTGTCACACACTTCACTACCACTAGTATACATATTACACATAACCACAGTACAGTACATAGCTGCCAGCACGATTGCTATCTGTTCACGTTGTGCGAATATACGCCTTAGACAAGCGCAGTGAGACTCCCTGATCGAGAGTTTTTGTTTTCGTCTACTTCAGCTGGGTTGGGTTTTTCCTGAAACAAAGAAGTTGATATAGATACAACCAAAAGCATCAGTTGAGACGGAATTCTAAGGGCGGTTTCAAAAAATATCTTCTTCCTGCTCTTATCCCACACTTTATGTGTGGTCGGCACAATATGTTCTCCTCTAGGGGCTGTGGTAGCTGACACTTTGACTGGCCTCTCAGCTCAGTTGGTAGTAGCTCTGCCTTCTGCGCCGTTAGGTTCGATCCCCACCGAGAACAAATATTTGTGTGGTGAACACAGATGTTAGTTCTCTGTCTGGGTGTTATATTGTATTCTAAGTATGTATTAAATAAAGTATATTAGTACTATATCAGCTATCTGGTACAAGCTCTGCTTAATTTGGGGCTAGATAGTGTTGGGTGGTTTGTCTATAATATTTATTTTTTAACTAGAAGCCACTGCCTTTGCGAATGGTGGGGACTGTGGTAGTTAAAACTTTGTGGTTATTTGTAAGATCGTGTAGAAGTTACAAGCCATTGGGCTTCTCTGCGAGTGGGGGGGAGCTTTGGTAGCTGAAACTTTGTGGTTATCCTAAAAATAAAGTCCTAGGCAGTAGGTACCTGTGTGTCTTGCCGGACTGGCGCCGGGCCGGCGGGCGGCGGCAGCGGCAAGGCGAGGCGCAGCGCCGTCCAGAAGGCGCGCTCGTGCACGTGACGCCACGCGACCAATCGCGTGCCGCGGAGAGTTGACACCAGTCGCGAGCCGCACTCTTTCGCCTCGCGCTTTAACTTTGGCAGATCCTGGAAAAAAATTGTATTTTTGTATGTTTGTAATTAATAAACTCAAAAAAGTACAGTGCCGATTTCAAAATTCTTTCACTATTGGAAAGCTACATTCACCCTGAGTAACTTAGGATATATTTATGTGCTTAAAAAATAAACGTCCACCCGTGCGAGGCCGGGATAGGCCGCTAGTATAATAATATACATATAATTGTAGGCAATAAATATTGCACATCGGCTTTTTTGCTTTCATAGAGCGCTATCTCTTTCTGTTCTGACACACACTATAATATGCTCTATAAAACCGAAATTAACGTTCCAGCAAACAAACAAGCCAGCTTTACGAAAAGGAACCTTCTCGTATTCGGAAAAGGATTATTTTCGGATGTTCTTATTTTAATATTCTCTAAGTTTAATTTTGATAGGCAAGTGGGGACCCGGGGTTGTTTCGCTAATATGTATACAAAAGCATTTTAGTATAATAAACAATAACACAAAAATATTTTTTATGAAGGACTAATTCTAGGGCTATACCCGATATCATTCTAAAGATTGCGGGAAGTATGTGGATGGTGAAGGCTTAAAACTGTTTGCATTGAAAATGTACTGCCGTGTAATCCGATAGTGACGATGTACATACCTGTAGCAACACGACGACGGGCGGCAGCGGCAGCGCTCGCAGCTGATGCAGCGCTGTCAGCAGCTGCTGCGGCGAGTACTGCGCCGGCGACAGCACCGCCACCAGCGAGCGGCAGCGCCCCGCTGACCCTATCAGCTCTTCGTACCCTGACAACAACAAAAACAATCAATCAATATCTACTTAATATTATAATGCTGAAGAGTTTGTTTGGTTAAACGCGCTAATTCCTGACGCGGAAGACCTACGAAGCAATGCTTTGTTATAGGCGATGGTTGCCACTTACCATCAGCGGGCCATTATGGTTGTTCCATCAACTAGTTGTTTACTATTAATACGTCCTATACAACGAAAATAGTGAACACTTAAAAACCAAATAAACGTGAGTTCATTTTGATTGATATTCAATGATTTCGTAGTCCAAGTAAAATTGGTAATTAGTCACATTGCGGACGGACAAAGTAGTTATTGATCGAGCGAGCGAAATTTCAATACCCAATGTTTATGTAGGTAAATACCTATTACCTGAGAATATAAATAAGGTTGCCTAGTAATAGCGATGGCAATTGAAAGATGAATCAGTCTTGATTTATAATATTTAATAACATTTACGCTTTTCCATTGGCCGCCCACCTACCACCCACGCAAAAGTAAAGATGTGATTACCAAGAAAAGAACTTACGGACTAGCGTAAAATGTTTATTAAGTACTAATGGAATCTCGCGCGACTTCGTTCACGTGATTCTACTATACAAACCTTCAAACCTTTTCTTACCTACTTACTGAGGTGCAAATCTTGATAAAATAGTTTCCTACCTCTCAAATACCTTTTTTTCTCTTTCGATGATTCCGTGATCAAAGAATGAAATAAGTTAATGAAAAAAGTTATGGCCTTCACAGCTCAGCTGGTAGTAGCTTTGCCTTCTGCGCTGGTGGGCATGGGTTCGATCCCCACGGAGAAAACATATTTGCGAGGTGAACATAGATGTATGTTCTCTGTGTGTTATATTGTATTCTAAGTATGTATTTACAAAAAAAATGTATGCATGTGTTAAACTGTCTGGTTCCCATAGTACAAGCTCTGCTTAGTTTGGAGCTAGATAGTGTTGTGTGGATTGTCCGCATAATTTATTTATTACTAATATCTTCCTCGCAAGATCGAATTAAACGTTCACTGAATCCTTTATACCTACCTTAGCTAAATCAATACTCTCAACATCCATGTACACACTCACGACGCGTCAGTCGCTCCACTTACTCTTAAGAACTCTAGTATCATAGTCTCGCACAAACAGAAGATCCCACACGCATTTTATGCCCGTAGCACACTTCCGCGGCGGAACCGTTACAGAGCGGTACCGCAGTAATTTCGTCATGTCTTGTACCGTGTAGAAGAAGCGAAACACTAGCAAAACTGCCTGTTCAAACGCATAGATTTAACTATATTTCATCTCATTCTCTGCGCAGTTTCCGACGCCAGCCGCGCTCTGGCCGCCGTTTTTTTTTTTCACTTGATCCATTCATCTAGCGGTGCCGCTTTAACTGTTCCGCAGTGTGCTACGGGCGTAAATCACATCAGTAGACAGATGAAGTGAACAAAGAAAACTATAGATAACTCTAAGGTAGGTACGTACAACTAGGTTGTGTATGCTCGCGATAGCATCAGCACAAACCTTAGTGATTTTTTTAGATGCTGTTTATAGGTTAAAATAGTAAATAACTCAAATCTAAAAAATCTAAAATGTTACACACAAAAGCATATTTTACTCGCTTCACTATATACGTTGCGACTTTAAAACCGCTACAATCCTTTTAATTACACTTTCTCTCAAATTTTCCTCCTAATAATCATGAAATAATATTGATTTCATATAAATTATTTGAATCGTTGGAGCGTTATTGAGCAACAAACATCGAAACTTTCGCATTTACATTATAAGGAAGGAAGTAGGTTATGCGAAAACTTCTAAATTGTTTGAAGCCGTATAATAAATTTTATTCGTTCAAGGTCTGTTTGTTTTCCTGAGAAATAAAATAAAAATATATTTAATATTTTCCAGCCACGTTTAGCAGCTTATATAGACATAATGGACTAGGTATTTTATTATGTATATTGAAACGGGTAGTTTTCGTGTTATTTTATTTATTGTCTACTTCTCAACGACGGTACCACTCATGACACTGCCTGCCCGACGGCTATTGTAACAGCCGTCGTCGGGAAAATAATGAAAATAATAATGTAACATAAGTTATTACACGTGATAAATACTCGTGTAAAAGATTCAATATAATTTGTTATGACCGCGAATGATAATAATGATGAGTTACTTTGAAACCGAGCGCTAAAGTAGTACCTACCGTCTGCCCCCATTTCTCAGACGAGGGGGTGAATCGTAGAGAGTGGATGAAACTAATACGAATTAAGTGGGTGCTGTGTACATTAAGTACTTAAAGAAAGAAAGAAAAGAAAGAAAATTTGTTTATTCAAACTACTTAGATGCCGAAACGTGGATTCACGTGAATCATAATGAACTTAGTACGGTGTCTGGAAGTTCATTATGAATCGCGTGAATTCACGTTCGTTTCTGGAAGTTACTACTGGTTGGAACTACAACTTTACCCTAGCGACCTGTTTTAATACTACCCCGCTTCGAAGGGTGTGTAATTTAGAAAAAAAGTGAAAAAAGTCACTGCCTTTAAATTTTTCCACCCGTGCAAAAGGTTGTTAGCCTTTTTTGTATACAACTAGCTGAAGGAACAAGCATAATAGGTATATGTTCCAGCTTATGTTAACCTACATACAGCCTTCCAAAAATATTTTATAAATTCGAAACAGTAGCACAGAGCATAATCCAGTAGTTCCTGAGATGCGCTTCGCGTTCAACCAGGCAAACAAACTCTTCAGCATTATAATATACGGTATAGGTTTCCATCCTATTTCATATAAAATGTTTCTCAGATAAAATGTTACTTGAAGTTCTAACTCGCTTCATGGTTCGTCGCCTTTCAACGAGACGGTAAGTAGATTACTTGGAAACTTGGGATTTACTCTCTTTTGAGGCAAATAGTTTGGTCGTGTAGTAAAAGAAAAACAACTTAAGCTGATTGTTTTCATGATAGTTCTGCAAATATAAAACTTTGCATTTATTGTAGACGATTTATATTGCGTCTGGGGCAACTGGTGTTTACTCATGCCCCTACTTACGGGACGCTACAGTAAATATATTGGTTAATTAATTTAGTAATATGGTTATTATCATTGATTTTTTTATTTTAACTGTGTATCTATCTGTTTGAGTAAATTTGTAAATCAAAACTTTGCCCTTATATGGCAGAATTACAATGGATATCAAAAACATGTGATTCTGGAAATATGTATATACACTTTGACTATAGAATATAATCAATATTGTGGATAATCCACACAAAACTATCTAGCCCCAAATTAAGCAATTAAGCCTTCAATGGGAACCAAGTAGCTAGATAACCAGAAATATTAAGTTGCATACTTTCTCAAAGATTCATTCTGTTTAAAAACCTATTACCCCGCTAATAGGTTTTTATTGCTGTAAAGGCTTGCATCTTATCACGTATGGAATACCAACTACTGCAAAATGATGGGTATGATAAGATTTGACACAAATCTATATTAACCTCCCCCTCTCCCACCTATTCCCCCTTCCCACCCTCTGACAATCTTCAAAGATGTGAGGGTACTTGGTACTAATAGATGAGATTTGAAGGGAAATCCTCCGTTCATGGGGATTAAAGTCGTGAAGGCATTAAAGTGAACGTTTAATGCGTTCGTCGAAAATAGAGACGGATATATTTTTATATGACGTTTGTGGTAAATGTTCTAATATTTCGTAAACCAGCTCACTATAGATTGAAATTTTAAGTTGAACTTTATTTAAAGATCCGCTTTAAGCAATAACTATTTAATTGCAAACCGATGTTGCCATATCTTTGACAAGTCTAGAAAGTAGGATAACTTATATTTTTTTTAAATTTATTTATCTTCTGAAAAATATAAAATCTAATTATTATAATAGCACCAAAGTAAACTGAAATCGCCAATCTACTTTTGATGCTGACTGTACATATATGAAAAACGTTACTTTTAAATAGAAATAATGTACTCTATAAAACTAGCCACCGCCCGCGGTTTCACTTCGTAGGCCGTTTTGGCCGCATTTTTTTTTGCGTTACTGGATTTTTTTCACCCATGTGAAGCCGTGACAGGCAGCTAGTGCTAAATAAATATGTACTTACATGTGTCAGGCTGTGTGGAAAGCTGAACGGAGTGGACTCGGTACTTGTACTTGAGTGCTAGCGTGGGTAGGAGTGCTCCTCGAACCAACGCGCTATCTACCGCCGTCCAGCAGACTAGCACGTCGAACTCCTTCTCCAATACTGCGGGTTATTAACAAACTATTACATTTATTATCATTAAAAAACGCAACACTGTCTTTTTTTATACAATTAGCTGAAGGAACAAGCATATGGCCCATCTGATGTTAAGTGGTATTATCGCCTATAGGCGACAAACTATAAAAAAATGCTTCGTTACAGCAAAGCATTACCTCGTAGGTCACGCACGTCAGGAACGTGCCCTTCGATGCATAGCCCTTCGTCAATCAGCTTAAGGCATACAGATATTCAGCCTCACGTACCTACCAGTAATTTCACCAGCACCCACACCCTTCAAACCGAAACACAGCAATGTTGCTTAACGGCAGAAATAAGCGGTGGTAGTACTTCCCCGGACGAGCTCTTCACAAAGAGCTCTACTACTACTAAAGTAATGTAGTAAGTAGTGCAAGCTTAGTGACAAAATATTTTAGATATTTCCCGGACTTTGACCCTTTAAACTCTTTTACAGAGAAGCCTCCTACTGAGAGGAGATACAGGTTCTAAAAGTAACTTCAACTAACTTCAGAGTTCAAACGAAACATTTCGTAGGTGTATTAGAATTATTATAAACCGTTCTGTCGATTGTTACATTATGTAAAGTTACATGTAATTTTAAAAGTTACCAGGTGGTATTTAAATAATTTCCCCTGCTGTTTTAAAAGGTCACTGGAGTTCCGACACCATTATTTGCACACATATTACATTATGCAATAACTTTAATTTGTTCTGAACTGGGGCCTAATTCTCGGGCCGATCTCGATCATTTTGCAATTTTATTTTATTGCTTCTTTTCACAACCCCGCACTTTTTTTATGTTATCCGTATATCAAAGCTGTCGAGGCTTTTACGATGAGGTCGTTGATGAATTACTCAAGGAAATCTGCCATTCTCTCTTCGAAAAGAAGCAATAATAATTCTCGGGCCGATCTCGATCATTTTGCAATTTTATTTTATTGCTTCTTTTCACAACCCCGCACTTTTTTTATGTTATCCGTATATCAAAGCTGTCGAGGCTTTTACGATGAGGTCGTTGATGAATTACTCAAGGAAATCTGCCATTCTCTCTTCGAAAAGAAGCAATAAAATAAAAATGCAAAATGATCGAGATCGGCCCGAGAATTAGGCCCCTGAACTTTTGAATGGCGGCGGCGGCGCTAACATTATGTTAATTAACTGGCATGACTTTTCTACTGTTTTATTCGAAAACTCTATGGTTATTTTCAGATATATCCGAACTTAGGCTACTTTCAACTCATCAATCTTACTTACTGTAAATAAAAACAGTTTATTAGACACAGCCGCGATATAGCAGTTTATGCGTTTCTGACGCCTCAGCCAGACTTTAGTCAGACCTCCGTGAACCGATAGATTTTGCAGACTAGCGCATGATGTACCGATTTGTTACCTAAGTGTTTATAAGCAGAAGTCTTACATACTACAAGCTATATATATATAGGTATTAGTTTCTCAAGTTCAAGCTAGAATACCATAGACTTTTAAACTTGTTACCGCAGGATTGACGGCCTAACAATTTTTTGAACGTGTCTTGCATGCTGGAACTTAGTGACAAAAACCTGAACCACCGAATAAACTTTGCACGCGCGCATTCTAGTCAAACCAATGACATTTCCTCTCCATTGTAATGGGTTTCCAACCTCCTTTGGTTTGGTCTCGTGAAACTGGCACTCACTTTTTTTTACACGTTTCTAAGTGATCCTTGCGATTCAAGTGAATATAAATTGTTATAGACTTTGACATACCTCTCGCCCTATGCGCGGGCGTGGCTGCTCTGGCCTGCGCGTGCCTCGCCGCTAGCAGTAGCCTCGGAACACAGCGCCGTCGGAACACGGCCGCTGAGACCAGCAGTAAGGCTCCACCAGCCGCCCCTAGTACCAAAGCCCGCCAAGGCACTTGATCGCCGCCGCACCACGCCACGTTACCTGGTCCGCCGCCATCTATGGAAAACATTAGAATTAACACCCATAACAGCATGATCCAATTAATCTATCGTTTTTGACTCCATATAGACACAAACAACACGGTACACGGGTCAAACAGGTTAATTAATGACCAGTAGAACTCTGAAAAATTAACGTAGGTCATGGGATTCCTAAAATCTAATTAAAGTATTATGTGAAATTGCATGGGCATACAAGTTGTTACGGCGCCATACGAGTGTCCCGATTCCGAATGGAAACAAAATGTCAGACTCGCACTTCAAATCTTTAGACACTCTGTCACTTCGCCTTCAACTTTTTACGACTACGCTTCATACCAACTTTCTAAATCGACATTAAAAGTCTTCAAATTTTTCCACGCCACGAGAAAACCCCCAACTAAACTGCGCAAAAACGAGCATAATATTCATGCAAATTCATTGAATAAAAACACTGAGCGTTATCTTGTTGACTTAAAAAATCCCGGTAATACCACTTTTATATCCTGTTTAGGTTTATCTTGCACGGTTTTCTGCTGTGATGTATAAAGATTTATAATTAATTTATTCGCGAATTTTGTTAATAATGGTTTAATATACAGATAGCAAGTGAATAAGTGGAATAAGTGAATAAGTAAATAGTGGGCAAGGATAGCCACCGATTGGCATCCTGACCCAGCGAGACGCCAGACTAAAACGGAGATGGCGAGACGAGCTTGATGGTTTTCTGACGGATTGGACAAGCGTAGCCCAGGATCGCGATGTCTGGTGGGAATGGGGGGAGGCCTTTGCCCAGCAGTGGGACCCGGAGTGCACATAATAATAATAATAGTAATACAGATATGAAAAAGAAAAAACCTTTCTGATAATTTGAGCAAAACAGTTTCAGTCAGCTAACGTCTTTTATCTTTCAATTCGGCTAGTCCCCTAGTACAATCCGATCATAGTTTTTGTTATAAGTTTGACGACAGATTTCAGGACAGGACGAGTTTTAAAGGCTCCTTCCTGCCACTCAATATTTCAAAGAAATTGTCGTTCTTGAAAATTACTTTCTTGATGGTTCAACGCGCGCGTGTCAACTCACAGTAACTTTTTCTTCCACGCGTGCAAAATGAGCTTTCTTGCTATAGTTTTTTTACCCATTTTCACGCATCACTTAGCCGATTGCAAGAATCCCATATACCTACTACCGGATAGAAACTGCCAATACACTTATTGTCGGCAATCACGTTTATTCGGAGAAAAGAATGCCGCTGGCAAACGAGGCTACTATTAATGCATCATCTGTTTAATAAAAAACCCCCCGTTAAAATTCATCTGAAATACGGTTGAATCACTTAACTGTATTTGCATATTTTCCTTTAGTTTGGTTTAACTCGAATATTTGGATGCAGGAAAATATTACGCAAGCTACTATACGTACTGTGGCCATATCATCTCGGCAATATTTGTGACATCGATATTTCCTCTTACGACACCTGTATGCTACAGATGTCGTAAGAAGAAATATCAAGGAGATAATGGTCACAGTAGCTTCCGTAATACTTTGTTTATTTTCCTGCACCTAAATATTTAAATTAAACATTAGATAACCTTGTGTACGTTCATAAGGCATAAGGACCGCAATAAGTAAAGCCAGAAAATATTAGAACGAAATAAGATATTAAGGATCAATAGTTTATTTCTTCATTTATTGAAGTGAAAACTTCTTTAGCGGCGTTGAGCACTTTTTCTGTAATGGGTATAAAATCTTAAACTCGCGTCAGCGCGTCAGGACACGTGACCTGATCGAAAAAGCGTAAGACGGATGGAGAGTAGACAGCTATCCCCTCTCTACGGCGCGGCGAAAATGTATGCCTGGGCCTACTGTTTCGTTTAGGCAGCGCAGGGCGCTTGCGCGAATGTTCGTGTATGTTACAGCGTGCCAAATAACAAACAAGCCCCCCCTAACCATTCCAAAATATCAAACATGCTCAACGTTAATAATCAAGTTTTCACTTCTGCCGGCACTCCCGGAGTGCAACCCGTATTTTTTTTTGGAACCCTCATGGAAGTCGTGTTTTAATAATCTATACTTTGACATAGATTATTATTATCTGTATGCCTCAAATTGATGGACGCAGGGCAGTGCATCGTAGGGCACGTTCCTGACGTGCGTGACCTACGGGGCAATGCTTGGTTATAGGCGATGGGTACCTCTTGATCAGGTGGGCCATATGCTTGTTCCATCAGCTAGTTGTATAAAAAAAGGATTATTATTATTAAAGTATAACATAAAAAAACTTAGAGAACTATTGGCTTAATACAATGAGCGGTGTTATTCCTAAACAACGATCTCTACCAGACAACTTTTGGACATATTGACACGAACAGAAGAAAAGTAGGTTACAAAGCCTTCCTAAGCCATGTTTTTAATCATTTTTTTATTTAAGGCAGTCTTCTTCTTCTTATCGTGTCACTGATTCTTTCGAACCAAGTGTGGTGAAAGGATTTTTAAGTGCGCCTCAACGAGGCTCCTGTCGTGCACTTGACACACATTTTCGAACTTTTTAGGTTCTACGACATGCCGGTTTCCTCACGATGTTTTCCTTCACCGTTTGAGAGCGCTGGCATAGTGTACATACATTTTTGGGCCGAAAAACTCATTGGCATTTAAGGCAGTGTGAGTCTGTCTTTTGTTAGCGCGAAAGACGTCGTCTAAATAATACCTACCTTTTGTGTTTGCAATAAAAACATGTATTGTACATTTAATAGGCGTCTTCATTTTAATTAAGTGTTAAAGAATGTTGTGACCAAGTTTTGAAAAACGGAGACGTGTTGCAGGAATAGCAGGGCTCAACCCCTATTCCAGCAACACGGCTCGATTGTTTGATCGCTGAATCGGCGTTCTATTTTCAAATTTTTCACACTAATATTGACAACTCACTTCGAATTCAGCGATCGCTTGATAAGTGATTTGAATTGCTAGAATTGCACCCCAGGGCGTCTGATCTTGTCTGTCTAAGCTACTATCTGTCACATCACAACTTACAAGAAAACAAAACACAGCTGATTTTGAAAAAAGAAACCTTATTACAAGAAGGTAGAAAAAAATAAATTAAATTAACATTTATACGATTTATACGAATACGAAGGTATAACTAGGATAATGTGTAGTTTCGACGAGGACCTTTGCAGACGCTGCTGGTTCTTTCACACGGAACCCTTTTTACGCAAATTTCTATTCTCTTGGTCAATTTATTCTTAATTTAATGATGCTAAGGAATGCTGTGTTGACCTCATATGAAGTGGGATAAGGGCATAGAAAATGATAATAATACTGTTGAAGAGTGTATATTGTAAGTAATACACATAAGATGAAACATAATATATCCATTATCCTCCCCAGCTTGGCACGGGTCGCTAGTAGAAAATAGAGTGATGTTATATATGTAGCCTAATAGCCTTCCTCGATAGATGGACTATCCAACACAAAAATATTTTTTTAATTCGGACCTGCATCTCAACCAAACAAACAATCAAACTCTTCAGCTTTATTAGTACAGATAGATTAATATGCAAATGTGTTTGTGCTTGTTACGTTTTCGCTGGTAAACCACACAAACGATCGAGAGTAAATTCGGCACAGAGATCGCTTGTATATCATTTATAATTGACTAGCGAAAAGCTTCAGCTTCGCACGGGTAGAAAAATTTAATAGAAGAGTCTTAACATTTTCACCTTTTTTCCAAATTAAAACCGTGCGAAGCAGGGGCGTGTCGCTAGTATTCAATATAGTTTATGTTACTCCGGGATAATGTGGCATTATAATGGTGAAAGAATTTTAGAAATCGGTCCAGTAGTTTTTGAGTATATTCGTTATAAAATTCAAATCTTTCTTCTGCATAATATTAGCATGATTTATATAACCTCTGAAAAAAACATCATCCATCGCCACACAGTTTGCCGCACATTTTTTTAGATGAATAATGTATTTTCATTTTGACAGTAACAATGTTTTCCCTTGCTTATCCGGGGCGTATCACAATATTTTATTTAAGTTTATAATATATGTATTACGATAGTTTTCTTTTGTTAAATTATCATAATAATCCATTACTTTTTAATTATGTTTTACCACGCTTCGTGCACCGCCCCGTCCGTTTCTGCCATTTACACTACTTTCCATCTCAAGGTTGCCTGGAAGAAAGTGCTGTCAGCGATAAGGCATTGTACTTTATTTAATTACCCTGTTACTGTGATGTATCCTTGTGTACATTATAGCGTTATCTATCTATCTATATTTTTGACTTCTATCTATATTTGTACTAAGTAATCTAGTTTACGTAGCACATCATTTTTTTTTCGTGCTTATTTTAACATAATACTAGGTAAATAATATTAATAAATTTTCTTTCTTCCTTCTTCTTTCTTTCACATCAAAAACTGTGGGAAAATCTAATAAATCACATTAACGTAGTAAATTCGCGGTAGTGTTTTGTAAAATACACAATAGATCTTCCATTTCGATGAAATCCAATTAAACGGTCGAGTTACTCCTAATATACCTAATGGATCATACACGCTTCCCTTGGCTGAGCACTAACAGGTATTACCTAGAATTATAGATTATGTGCTGTAGGTAAGAACATTTCCCACAGTCTACACAAGCTTTGGAAGATTAAACACTGTTATGTACTTAAATAAGCAAAAATAAAATTATGGAAATAAGTACATATAAGTGTACCATAAAAAAAGCGGAGAGCACTGGTGGTCTAGTGGTAGTGGCCCCGCCTTCCGATCCGAAGGTCGTGGGTTCAAATCCACTCGTGTACCAATGAGTTTTTCTGTCGAAAAATTTATGTGCACTATGCCAGTACTCTCAAAACGGTGAAGGAAAACATCGTGTGGAAACCAGCGTGTTGTAGAACCTAAAAAAAGTTCGAGCTACACGTGTCAAGGGTCACGCAAAAAGGGCCCACCATCAGCGGCCTACTTGCGGAAAAACCTGCCCGCACTTCAAGTGCGCATGATAAAACTTGAACTACCAGAAAAAATATAAGAACATCTCAGTACCAGTAATTAAATAGCCACAGGTATGGTTTTTGAAATCTGAGATACGCATCACAAGTATGATTTCCGTACACGAATAATCTATAAATATATATACATAAAAATGAATCCCTGTTTCCCTTGGTCATGCCATCACGCGTGAACGACTGGACCAGGCTTAGAACTAGGACACGAACATAGGATTTTTATGCCGAAAAAGTAACGGAAACGGGGCGAGCCAAGCCACGGGAGGCCGCTAGTAATGATAAAAAATGTTTAAAATAATGCAACATTACAAAATATGGGGTATATATTAGGTTAAATCAAAATAGTCTTTGTTGACGTAAGCTTTGTTCACATTTACCTCTGAGTTCACTTTGTAACTACAGGACTTTACTTTAATATTCGCGGAATAACCACCGGGTGATTGAGAGCACGGTAAGAGAAACTTTTGACTCAGCTTCGTAGTTCTAGCGAGTAATTTATTGAGGATATTGTAAGATTTCTCTATCTACCTACCTCGTACGTCTTCTCCTACAAAACAGATATATGTATATAAGAATTCATTAGAATTGTGTCTAAGATCTCGTCTTATCCAAATATGTCTAACAAGAATACTTAGTTAGCAAAACAAACTGCAGCACACCTGTCTACCTTATTCTTGTCACGACAGCCTAAAGCGTATGCACCTAAAAAAACAAAATGAATTCCCGGCCAGACGTAAAACTTCAGCATAAATTGTTTTAAGATAATTATTTTACTGGGTACATAATTACACTACAAAGATGTTTTTGTTGTTGGCATTCATACCGGCGCACCGGCGACAAAAACGCTATTAATCGGTAGTAAGGTATCTGACGATATAATTATGGTTGTGTCTGAATCTTACCCTTTTGCGCTTCGTTTATTTGCCAGATTCTTAAGATTGCTTGGCGTCGTTTTAATGCCTGTAATTTGTTACGACGGATATAGTGAACCAGAAAGAACTTGATTGAAACGGATGCATAACTAAATATATTTTTCTGGAATTTGGTATAGTGGAGAATATATTATGTACTTGTGGGACTAGAGATCGGAAATTTAGCACAGGCACTCGCTCATTATTGCTTAAAAATATTATAAAAAGTTTAAAGTTTTTTTGTCAAGGTTTGCTCGGAAAAAGCTTCAAGTGGAATGAAGTCGCACAAGATCATAATTATTAAGTACATCAACTCACTCTAAATTCTTTATTTCAATATATATTAAGATCCATACAGAAAATAATCCTAGAAACAATAAAAATCATCTAAAAATACACCGTCATTATTCTGTTTGTATCGCTGTAAGTAGGGTTTGAGTAATCCCCAGTTGCCCCTGACGCTATAAATCATCTACAATAGATGCAAAGGCCCGTTCGCTTTATCGTTGTAAGAGGGTTACTCTCTTCCATTACGGAATAAAGCTGATTTTGAGGAAAAGATTTTGATCTATCCTCATAGGTTGGGATTTTGCGGCTACTCAAATAGCCTTAGAAACCATAACCTTCCTTTACCTTTTAGAAGATCGGGACCGTGTTTTACCGTTTGTAATTAAATAAAATTAAACGTTTGTAAATTGTCACCCGTTGTTGTATACATAAATAAATCTATAACATACTTTATGTAAACTTTTTGGTTTTTAGTTTTAATAATGTTTGGTACTTAGTCGTAAAGATATATTGTCACGAATCTTCAAACACAGGTTCAGGAGATCTCAAACGCATGTACGCATGTATTGTGTCACAATCACAATAGATTAAGCTACAGAATAAACATTTGATTTGCTTTGATATATCTATCTATATTTATAAAAGAATGTCGTGTTAGTTACACTATTTATAACTCAAGAACGGCGGAACCGATTTGGCAGAAAATTAGTGGGGAGGTAGCTTAGAACCGGGAGAAGGACATAGGATACTTTTTATCCCGAAAAAGCAACGGGAACGGGGTATTACGGGAACGGGCGAGCGAAGCCGCGGGCGGCCACTAGTATATTTATAAAAGAAAGTCGTGTTAGTTACACTATTTATAACTCAAAAACGGCTGAACCGTTTTGGCTGAAAGTTGTTTGGGAGGTAGCTTAGAACCAGGAGAAGGACATAGGATACTTTTTATCCCGAAAAAGTAACGGGACCGGGAAAGGGGCGAGCGAAGCCGCGGGCGGTCGCTAGTATGTACATATAATATACAAAAATAGAACAGAATGATTATTATAACACTAATAAATAATAACTAAATTCTAATTCAAAAGTTACATAATATTTCATCAACAAAATATTGTTGGAACTGAAGCGAACTAATGGAAGTAGAAATGATACGTTTCGTGCTGATTCGCCGTATCGTATCCATGAGATGAAAACCATTCACAAGAAACAAAATAACATTCAAAGGAAATGTGATACAAAACAAAATGTATTAGGATTTACTTTCTAGAATTTCTTTTAGAAATCCCTGAGGTTTCCTGAGAAATATGATAAATAATACTGACTTAAAAATAATACTAATTCATTTAATGAACGTACGTATTTTGTCCTGCCGTCCAATATTACTGTTTCATACCTACTCATTTTCATTTATCTGGGTAAACTTTTAATTGGTCATTGATGTAGGTTCATTAGCAATATTCACTGTTTAGCCACAATGTAAGTAACCTACCTAGCTGTAAGTTTTTCCAAAACATTGAACAAAAATAAAAGTAATTACTTGCAAATAGAAAACACATAATTAATTTTCCGACCACTAGAATATAATCTGGTTTTCTGTAGTTTCAACTCAACATGATATGGAGACCGCACGCTGTGTGTTATTATGATTAAAGATACCTGCTGTGGCCCGCGGCTTTTCTCTACGTTACCTCTATACAGAAAGAGAATAATTTATAAGCAAAAATACTATGGCTTTGTAGTATATAAAAAAGAGAAGCCTATACAGTGAAGTTCTTTATTTATTTGGAAATTCAAAACAATAGGTAATTAAATTATAAAAAAAATCTTTTGCACTTTATATCCTATGGTTTCGATTTTTCATTTTCTTTAATACAATTGCCTGATGCAAGACACATAATGCTTCCGTACAAAATAACTAAATTTAGAACTATCGAATTTAAGGCGACTGTTACGGCGTTGTTGAGCCAAAAACATCGGAATATCAAAACTAAACTTTTATAATCATAATATAAATGATCATTTATTTCCATCGTTGAAGTGTACATGAAAGATAGCAAGCACTTTTAAAAAAAGTCAATCGCGATATATACCCGTAACGTATCCGTAAAATACCCGTTTCGTAACAACATTTCTACAAAATGTTGTTTTTGTTTCGCCTGTCTCTCTCTAATGTATGGAGAAAAGATGAGACAGCAAAAATACCTTAAATAGAAACGATCGAAACGAGTTGATTGAAACGAGTTGTTGTCTCATCAATTTTCCATACATAAGAGAGAGAGACATGTGCTCACACGAAAACAACATGTGGTAGAAAATAAACTAAGTTTTCTAATAAAAAAAAAACTCCGACTTCGGGTACTGTTGCGCAGAAATCCTGATTAACTACGTCCTTTCATTATTCAGACAGTGTATATTATGCGAGTAGCTTTTGTTCAGTCATAATGGGCTGTGTACTTTGCTAATTAATTTCTACCTAGTACGAGAAATCGCTGGAATTTGGAATACCAAAAGCGAATCCGGGAAGTACACACACTGTAATCAGAATTGTATTTCACCGGGTTCCCGGAATATTTTCGACAGCAGCGCTTTGACTGGTCAATTCTGTTAGGACTAGATCAAATCAGTGAACGACATAGTTGAAGCTAACATATCAATTTGCAATGTCTGTACCTACTATTTTTGTATCTTATTTTTATATACTGTGTAGTACTTTATTATTACTTTGAAGCGTAGCGTATGCTTTCTTTGAAACTTTTGCTTTTGTATTATTGAAATATTTGACTCTGAGTTTGTCAATGTACGTTTATCCTAACTACGAATATGAATATAAATCTTATAATTTTTGGTAAGTTTCTTTAATTTATTTCAAGATCCGCCTCTTGCGTTGCGACCCATGTAAACTGACAATTCCATGTAATAATTATAAGTTTAAAAAACTTGAGAAACCGACTTCATTGCCAAACGGCTAAACCGATTTTAATGAAATTTGTTTGGGACAATCTGGACGTAAGAATAACCTTCCAAATAAAAAAATAATTTTCTAAATCGGTTCATAAATGACGGAGGCATGTAGTTACAAACATTAAATAATTATTTAAAAAAAATGGCAACACCGATTTTAATAAAATTAAAATGGGACCAATCTGGAAGCAATACCTTTCAGATAAAAAAAAAATTTTTCAAATCGGCTCACAAATGACGAACTTATGCGGTAACAAACATAAAAAAAAAAAAAATACAACCGAATTGAGAACCTCCTCCTTTTTGATTGGAAGTCGGTTAAAAAAAAACGCGGTGTGGGTGGGGAAATATGATTGAGTGTGACATATGGTATGGTATGGTTGTGACCCGAACGGGCAAACACGTGAGGAAGACGACTACTCAACACGCATGCAAATATTGGTTTTACCCTTGGAGGAATTAGAAAGGAATTTCTAATTCCTCCAAGGTTTTACCGCTGCAAATGAAAAATTCAACCCAAAGACACTATTCCACGTGGACGAAGTCGCGGGCACAGCTATTAAATAATACTTGATATTACTTACACCTATAATGGACAGTGACGTAGCTTCGAGAGACGACGTCGTTGCTGTGGACAAGACACACGTATGTTCCGTAGTCTTGAGCTGACACTCGTTCCACTGTCAGGTATGAGCCGATGATATCTTCTACGTCCTCACTGAAACAATAAACCAATTTAGTCTATACATTTATAGATACAGGGTCCCTATAGTCTACTTCACAAAACGATAGACAATGATTTGTATAGCAATTGATTCGAATTTGAAGGGTGTGGGTGCCGGTGATATTACTGGCACGTGTGGCTGAACATCTGGGTGCCTCAAGTTGATGGACGCAGGTGAATGCATCGTATGGCACGTTCCTGACAATGCTATGTTATAGGCGATGGTTACCTTTTAACATCAGGTGGGCCATATGCTTGTTCTATCAACTAGTTGAATAAAAAATAAACAAATTGCGATGGAACCAGGGAAACACAGAATACATGGATTATAGACATAATTAAATTTCTATTGTTCCGGACTCGATATCGAATCAGTTCTGAATCGTCTGTCCGTCCGTATGTCACAGTCACTTTTTTCCGAAACTATAAGAGCTATACTGATGAAACTTGGTAAGTAGATTATATTCTGTGAACCGCATTAAGATTATCACATAAAAATAGAAAAAAAAACATGAATTTGGGGGTCCTCATACTTGGAACTATAACTCAAAAAATTTTTTTTCATCAATCCCCTACGAGTTGGGTATATATAGGTCTTCAAAAATGATAGATAGATAGATAGAAAATACTTTATTGCACACAACAAATAATAAAAGAACAGGTAGGTATTATGATGTTGAGGTTTCGAATATAGTTTTTTTCTAATCTGAATAGTTTGCGAGAGAGACACTTCCAAAGTGATAAAATGTGAGTCTCTTATTTTAGAAGTAACAGGAGGGGTCCTGTTACTTCTAAAATAAGAGATTGACAAAACTAAAAAAATATATAATGTAAACAAATCAAATCCAAAATTTTACCGAAAATTGGATTGCACGAGATCTAGTAAGCAGTTTTTTTTATTCGTCATAAATCGTAAACCGCAATTTACCTTTCGACGAACTACAAGATATGTTTTGTTACTACTTTAAACAAATGTATTGCGATCGGTTCTTGATAGAGCTACAAGAGAAACTTCAAATAAACTAAGTACAATTTCAACAGAAGTCATAGGTACTCTAAAACTTACTCGTACCGGCGAAGTTCAATAAATATTTGCGAATACTCCAAATAAGCAAATTCTAAGGGAAGCCGTGCTAAAACGAATTCCAAGAAATATCCGTTACGATGTGGAAATTATTTTTCCATATTAATATTTTTATACAGTTACAAAGGTAATGGAAAAGTTCCATCGCAAGTTATATACCACATTATGTTTGATATATATATTCAACTGGGTTGAGGTCGTTAACAGCAGACAAAGGTAAGATATAAAAAATATTTTTAGGAGTAGCTTTATTTTTTTTAGATTTGTTTATCATTTTACCGGGGTTATGAGAATATCTTCTTGCTATTTTGAGCGTTATTAGAACTGAGGTAGCCCCGATTTTATATGGAGAAACGATGAGACGCCCAGATTTGTTTTAATTTATCATAGAGGGTCAGAACAGTATACTAGCAGACATATAACTAACAGACACAGTGTCAGGTAGTTTGGGGGTCAGAAAATAATAGGGTAATTTTCATCCCGGAAAATGCACGGTTGCTATGGCATATTATTTTCTCAAGAAAGCTTGATTAAATTACACAGAAGCGATAAAATCTCTAAAATAAATTTAAAACAAAAACCACCGAAGGAAATAGTGGAAAAGTACATGCAACAACAATGTATGTACTTTATAATCGCGGGTAGCACCGTGGGGTGCAGCTAGTACGACATTCAATATTTTGAATTCTTTCCTTATCTTCCTTGCGGAAGAATAGCTGCCTAATCTGAAATTTCATTTCGTAGCAGCGCGCTACGAGTCGTAGCGCCGAGTATACTGTAATGTGATTTATCGCCTTCGCAAAATCTTGGAGCGCGTAGGCGGGCATACGAACTCTCTTCCATTTTTCCGAGAGAATCCGTAACGCAATTACTTGCGAGGCGAAGAAGACTCAAAATTGTTCTTCCTGGAAGTTCATGGGGGAGGTTTATGTTCAGCAGTACTGTTGAATTTATTCGGGTGAATTTGGATGCTTGGATAAACAGTAGAATAGGCAAAGAGAAAAACAAAAAAAGGAATACTAGGTGGAACTAGTGTGGTGAAATGATTTTAAGTGCTATAAAGATAGATGAACAATAACACATAAATACACGCATTGATATAGAATATTACTTAATTGTACACCAAACTCAAGGTAAAAACCAGAACAAGAACAATTTTCAAACACTAGGGGTACAATGAGTCTTATGTTTTTTTTTTAATGTAAATAGACATACACTAATAAGTATGATATTAATACTGATACATAATA
This sequence comes from Thera britannica, assembly GCA_939531255.2. NCBI lineage: Eukaryota > Metazoa > Arthropoda > Insecta > Lepidoptera > Geometridae > Thera > Thera britannica. The sequence continues at coordinate 7,266,428 of OW618048.2, forward strand.
TTCTGATAAATAAGTTATTGTGATAATTGAAGTATTTTTAATGTGGATAATTATATAAGGTCCAATAAGGTTCTATTTCAGCTGATTCTGGTCTGCCGACGTTGGCGCATACCAAAGTAGACGGAGTAAGGCGAGAGATAAGATTGAGATACAACTACCGAAGTCGCAAAAAAAGTTAGTCCAATAATGACCGAGCGAATCTTCTCTGCATAAAATGGAAAAGTTTGCTATTATATTAATAATGTTAGTATGTTGGGGACTTGCGTGGAGTTCGTATTTTTCATATCTTGAAAAACTTTGTATACAGGTGCTACAACTTCAATGCTTTTTGTTGCCGTTGACGATTTTTGATTGAAGGGGTTCCCAGTAGATTGGTCAACAGAATTACTGGGAACAAATGGTGTTTCGCACAAAGAGAGAAATTTGTATTCTATTTACCGACCGATTTCGTAATTATTTGGCAAAAAGTTTCAATACCCAATTCTGAACCAGAATTTCGTTTATTTATAACTAGCAGTCGCCCGCGGCTTCACTCACCTATTCCCGTTACTTTTTAGGGATAAAAGTATCCTACGTCCGTCTCCTGGTTATACGCTACCTCCCCACCAATTTACAGCCAAATCGGTTGAGCCGTTCTTAGATAGATAGTAACTAAAACGACTTTTTTTATAAACATAGATTTGTGCAAAAAGTCTGTGCTCACGAGGTCTACTGTTCGTCGATGTGCTAGTATCACAATATTTCAAAGAAAATAAGAATAGTTTCCATTGAAAGCCGATGGCGACTCACCGTGACGTCTTGATTTCAGCCTGCGTGGGCAGCAGGTCACCTTCGGTGCCGTTGGGCCATACTTTCCGCCATCGCAGGTCACTGCGCGCGTCCGCTAGATACGATCGACCTGTTAAATTATACTGGATGAGTCTTTCACGTCAATAATTTTCCAACAGTTAATTGTACTTAGGACAATTTCAATATTATTGCATAGTAAAGGAAGTTTGCTGTGTTGTTCCGTATTGCTGCCCAAATCCTACAAACCGACACCTACAAATCCCAGTAGGTTATAATGTGGGGAATGACTGCGAATTATTTTTACATTGAGGCAAATAAATTATTTATGATTTTATTCGTATTATTTAATAAATATAACTACAATATTACTAGCGATCCTTCCCAGCTTCGCACGGGTCACTAGTAGAAAAAAAATATGGCCATAGTCGCAGCGTGATGTTATAGCCTATGTCATAGCCTTCCTCGAAAAATGGACTATCCATCACAAAAATATTTTTTCGATTCAGACCAGTAGTTCCTGAGATAAGCGCGTTCAACCAAACAAACAATCAATCAAACTCTTCAGCTTTACTGAACTCTACTTTTATAATATTATAGTATAGATATGATACCTCAAAAGTTATGAACCTGTTTTGAAACCTCCCCTTGATACTAACTACGACCAACAGCGCCATCGATTCTTAATTCGGTATTCATGCGGCCGTGATTCTTTTGGAATACTTATAACGCTGAACTCTGAAATAACCAACCTTGAAAATTATAAAAACACTGAACTTAATTCATCTAAAATCGCGAGCACCTTGTGTGCGATTGCTTGATTGTTGTGTGTGAATCAGATTTGATTGCAGATTAAACAAAAAAAATGTTGATCCTAGCTTAAAAAAAAATTGTGTACGGAAACCAATTAGGCAAACTTTTCAAAAATTAAACTCACGATTTTCGATCAAAAGTTTAGCGATTTTGTATCTTTTCAAGGGTTAAAATGTGCGAGCGAGAAGTACATCGACGGTCGTTTTAGCCTTAAAAAGATTTTTGGGATTATTAATATGGGAAACCGAAACAAGGAAGAATACATAAAAAAACTCTAAGACGATGTATCCTCTTGTGTAAGGATTAAGCTCGCCTGTGTACAATACATTTTATTAGAGCAATAAAGAATTGTATATCTAGCTATCTAAATATATCCTGAAAACTGAATTTTTCACGTATTTTCAACTTAAATTTTCTATATGCTTCGAAGAAAAAGAAATCAAGTATTACGCAGAATTATTTTCGTCTTATTTGGACACTAAAAGCCCAGACGCCGAAACGTAAAAGGAAATAATAATTTCGAATATCTCCGACACACTGCCGTGTTTTTAGAATTCACTTACAGAAAGCCCATGGAAAAGTCATGTCAATATTCTTTTAAAAAAAGATTGTGTTTAGTGAACAAAATAAAAAAACGTGGAAAAATTACTTCAAAAATACTGCTAAACATCTTGTAGCTGCAAGGCCTTTGTGAGTTTCCATTATAGGCGTGTACTCACCGATGAGTGCTTCACAGTAGAGACGTACCTCGCCCCCCTCTTCGACCCACTGATCTTTCGATATGAACATTGTTCTCGGAGCATCCGTAGGTTTTTCTGTGAAACGATATGGCGTTATTGTAACAATGAGTTTCTTCCTCGAATGAAACGTGTGAGGAAATATTTTATTTTTAATACTAAGAGCTGATGGAAATAGCATGGTAACCATTACCAATAACAAAGCATAGTATGTATATTATATATATCCTGATCGTATTTAACAGCCCTACGATGCAGTGCCCTGCGTCCATCAACTTGAGGCATACAGATTTTAAGCCACCACGTGCCAGTAATTTCACCGCACCCACATCCTTCAAACCGAAACACAGCGATGCTGCTTCACGGCTGAAATAGGCAATAGTTCCCCGAACGAGCTCTTAGCAAAGAGTTCTAATACTAATAAAAGTAATACAGAATGCCGGGAGAAGAACAACCATTAATGCTTACATGGATTTTGTTTGCCTGCAGTATTTTGATTTAAAAATCCCTATGGACATATCACACAACGCCAGAACAATCAACTGAGCTGTGGCGCTTGTAAGGTAATTAAATTGGAAAATCAAATATGCTACACTACAAAAGCTCGTTGTTATAATTTCTCGCTCTGTGTCATCATGGAAAACAAACAAACAAGGTTCAGCCTGCAGCGTATTTGCAGCCAGGTCTGTTATTTCAGAACAAAAATAATGTTTAATTTTGCCGAAACTTTACTATTTTATACAACAACTAGTGGGATCCCCGCGACTACGTTCGCGTGAAGATCGCTTTTTCCATACAAACTTTAAGAACTGTCCAATCTAAAAAATCGGGGTGCAATTTTTCAAAAATCATGGTTCAGTGCGTGTTTCTCAAAGAACGCCTTTAAGAAACTGTAAAATTTTGTAAAATTTGCCTTTATGCGTAGAGTAAGTCTAAGAATGGAATTCCTGAAATTCAAGCCATACAGAGATCAAACGGGGGTTGAAGCGTGTGCGCGATTCAACTAACATACAAATTATGATATTATATATACGTAGACTCTTGTCACAAAATTGGTCTTTACAGAGCTTTGTGCTAGTACCTAGTGTTTTATGCAATTTTATAGTCTTACCTAATATATCAAGCCGTACAGTGTGTGTCTCCGTGTGGGTCTCATTGCTGAGCCGACATGTGTAGTTCCCAGAGTCAGCGCGCGCTGCCCTCCGTGTGTATAACGTCTGGTTGGCAGCCTCTGGATACAGGATCAAGTTTGAAACTACAGCGGACCATGGGTACGAAACACCGTCCTTGAACCTGAAACAAACGAAAAACGTTACAACCACTCACCTAAAATTAATTTCGTGGAAAAATGATTTTAAGCTTTCAATATACCTAGTTCCCGGGATTTCAATCCCCCTTTATCCCCCCCAGAGGTTGTTATACCTACCCATGATCCATGTTCAGTAATACATTTTTAAACACAACTTCAGGGTCGAAACCTGCGTCATCTAGGTATACGATGTGAATTCGTTATAGCTTAAGAGCGAGTCGAGTAAACCAGGCGGACGGAAAATAGGTATTTACTGCGGCTCGCTAGTTGTGTGCGTACTCACGCACACAATGATAGGTTCGCTCGACGCCGTTTACACCTAGTGTGGCAAAAGTAGGTAACCCATGATTTGAAAAAAATGTTGTTTGGTTGAGTGACTTATAGAGACGAAATTTTGTTTACGTTATGCCAGAAAGTAAAATTCATCTCTCTAAAAAAAACAATCTGAGGTCAGTTTACAAAATAATTACATTTTCATTTCACTTTTCTTTTAGGTTTTTTAATAATAGTAATAAATAATAAATATTGTGCACAATCCACTCCACACTATCTAGCCTCAAACCAAGCAGAGTTTATACTATAGGAACCAGACAGCTGATATAATACTTAGCATATAATTTGTTTTTTTTAATACATACTTAAAATACAATATAACACCCAGACAGAGAACAAACATTTGTATTCACCAAACAAATGTTTCTTCTCCGTGGGGATCGAACCCACGACCTACAGCGTAGAAGGCAGAGCTACTACTAACTAAGCTGAGAGGCCAGGTTTTCGTTTCATTTTCAACTATATTTGCATATTTGTGAATAATATTTTTGGTGGTAAGTTCATACCCCGCTAAGCAGCAAAAGCTGAGCCAGGGCCTATTTGGCATAACATGTACCTAGCGCGGGACGTAGTTGTTTTTTTTTTATTATGTGCTAAGATAGCAAGTAATTACTCAATTATTTGTGTTAGAATTTTTTGTTCATATTTTAGTTTTGATTTTGTCAATGTTCCGTTCTGTGTACCTATGTTATGTTAAATAAATTTTCTTTCTTTCATACTTTCATTCATTTTGGATCCAAGATGGCAGCTTCATTTTTATCCTAAATAAATGATAATTATGGGTATCGATTTAGAGGTTGTTGGGGGCTCTGATTGTGGATTTGACATTCATTTTTGAATCCAAGATGGCGGATTCTTTTTTTTTCATAAATATTTGATATGGGTATCGTTTAATGGGTTTTTGGGGGTGCTGATTCCGAATCTGCCATTCATTTTTGAATCCAAGATGGCGGATTCTTTTTTTTTCTTAAATATTTGATATGGGTATCGTTTTATGGGTTTTTGGGGGTGCTGATTTTGAATCTGGCATTTATTTTTGATTCCAAGATGGCGGATTCTTTTTTTTCTTAAATATTTGATATGGGTATCGTTTTATGGGTTTTTGGGGGCGCTGGTTCCGAATATGCCATTCATTTTTGATTCCAAGATGGCGGATGTTTTTTTTCTTAAATATTTGATATGGGTATCGTTTTATGGGTTTTTGGGGGCGCTGATTTTGAATCTGCCATTCATTTTTGAATCCAAGATGGCGGATTCTTTTTTTTCTTAAATATTTGATATGGGTATCGTTTTATGGGTTTTTGGGGGCGCTGGTTCCGAATATGCCATTCATTTTTGATTGAAAATGAATGCCAGATTCAAAATCAGCACCCCCAAAAACCCATAAAACGATACCCATATCAAATATTTATGAAAAAAAAACATCCGCCATCTTGGAATCAAAAATGAATGGCATATTCGGAACCAGCGCCCCCAAAAACCCATAAAACGATACCCATATCAAATATTTAAGAAAAAAAAGAATCCGCCATCTTGGATTCAAAAATGAATGGCAGATTCAAAATCAGTGCCCCCAAAAACCCATAAAACGATACCCATATCAAATATTTAAGAAAAAAAAATTGTTTGTCTGTAAAGTCGGATTACTGACGATAGTTGAACGTGACAACGTCATACAGCTGTCCACGCGGACGCATCGCTCACTCAAGTAAGAGAGAGACAGATGTCGAACGCTGCCGAACGCGGAGGCCGATTGTGCTCTTTGTCGCTCGTTCCGCGCTCTCGCTTGCACTTCAAGCCTTCAATGGAACGCCGCAGAGCGAGGTAACGCCGCATGAGTCATGTTTTTTCGTACGTGCAGCTGGCTCCATCGAATTATAAGACGTTGTCACGTCAAAAAAACATCCGCCATCTTGGAATCAAAAATGAATGGCATATTCGGAACCAGCACTCCCAAAAACCTATAAATCGATACCCATATCAAATATTTAAGAAAAAAATAATCCGCCATCTTGGATTAAAAAATGAATGGCAGATTCAAAATCAGCGCCCCCAAAAACCCATAAAACGATACCCATATCAAATATTTAAGAAAAAAAAGAATCCGCCATCTTGGATTCAAAAATGAATGGCATATTCGGAACCAGCGCCCCCAAAAACCCATAAAACGATACCCATATCAAATATTTAAGAAAAAAAAAACATCCGCCACCTTGGAATCAAAAATGAATGGCATATTCGGAACCAGCGCCCCCAAAAACCCATAAAACGATACCCATATCAAATATTTAAGAAAAAAAAACATCCGCCATCTTGTAATCAAAAATGAATGGCATATTCGGAACCAGCGCCCCCAAAAACCTATAAAACGATACCCATATCAAATATTTAAGAAAAAAAAGAATCCGCCATCTTGGATTCAAAAATGAATGCCAGATTCAAAATCAGCACCCCCAAAAACCCATAAAACGATACCCATATCAAATATTTATGAAAAAAAAACATCCGCCATCTTGGAATCAAAAATGAATGGCATATTCGGAACCAGCGCCCCCAAAAACCCATAAAACGATACCCATATCAAATATTTAAGAAAAAAAAACATCCGCCATCTTGTAATCAAAAATGAATGGCATATTCGGAACCAGCGCCCCCAAAAACCCATAAAACGATACCCATATCAAATATTTAAGAAAAAAAAACATCCGCCATCTTGTAATCAAAAATGAATGGCATATTCGGAACCAGCGCCCCCAAAAACCTATAAAACGATACCCATATCAAATATTTAAGAAAAAAAAGAATCCGCCATCTTGGATTCAAAAATGAATGCCAGATTCAAAATCAGCACCCCCAAAAACCCATAAAACGATACCCATATCAAATATTTAAGAAAAAAAAACATCCACCATCTTGGAATCAAAAATGAATGCCAGATTCAAAATCAGCACCCCCAAAAACCCATAAAACGATACCCATATCAAATATTTAAGAAAAAAAAGAATCCGCCATCTTGGATTCAAAAATGAATGGCATATTCGGAACCAGCGCCCCCAAAAAGCCATAAAACGATACCCATATCAAATATTTAAGAAAAAAAAGAATCCGCCATCTTGGATTCAAAAATGAATGGCAGATTCAAAATCAGCGCCCCCAAAAACCCATAAAACGATACCCATATCAAAAAATTAATGGCATATTCGGAGCCAGCGCCCCCAAAACCCCATATCAAAAGTTTATGACAAAAAAAATCCACCATCTTGGATTAAAAAATTAATGGCAGATTCGGAACCAGCGCCCTCAAAAACCTATAAAACGATACCAATATCAAATATAAAAAAAATGAATCCGCCATCTTGGATTAAAAAATGAATGGCAGATTCGGAACCAGCGCCCTCGAAAACTTATTAAACGATACCAATATCAAATATAAAAAAAAAATGAATCCGCCATCTTGGGTTTTCGATTCGCAATCAGCCTGACCAAAAAAACTTGGAACAATACCAACATCAAATTTGAAATACGAAAATAATCTATACCTACATACGTACATATTTTTATCGATTTTTTTTTCCGGATAAGAGCGCCACTTTTCTTCTTAGAATATCTTTCTTTTCGCTTTCCCATTGTTCCCTAAACAGAGTAAATATTTATAGGTACATCACATTTTTTTGAGCAATAAAAAGCATAGATAATAAAAAATGGCTTACCTCACTTTACCTGTTTGCAGCTGTGTGTACATACACATAAGATCGCGTTTGCTAGTTGGCTCGCGTCGCCTCGCAAAGAGACGTGCTCCCACTCTGAGCTCTCGTGGTGGACTGAATTTCCGCGAGCGTTCGTCGCGTATATATTCAATTTCGCGCGTCCATAGTAAATTTGTATGGCGGATTTGAGATGCTTTTTTAAAAAATTCATAACTAAATAACTAAGTGATTTATTAAAAATCGAAAAAGGACTAATTGTAGACTAAACATTTGAGATTAATTCGAATTAAAGTTTGTTCATAAAATCAACAGTGTAACATGACATTTTTTAATAACGCCGACATACGATTTGTCAAATTTTACCTATCTGTGTTTATTTAATTATAGATAAATATTTTTTTTTGTTACGGAATAATTGTCAATACGTTCAGTCTGGTACTTTATACAAAGTTTTAGATTCATTATTGCAAGTATATTCATAATTAAGATTTAACCGTGACTATCGTTTTCAACTATTTTGCACGACTCGCTCTTAAATAATTGACTATTCATAGAAATGGCTGTACGAAGAATTACTCATTATTATTCATAGAAATGAGAAAGACTTTTTTGGTCTATTTATGTAATATTTATGAAGGTCAATTTTAAAACAATAAACAAATTGGGTACCGAAATGATTAATAATCAATACTTATCGATCGAAAATAGTTTAATTACGCCAGAGACTGACTTCAATAATTTGGGAGACTGTTAGTCATGTCTCTTCAAAAAAGTGTGCATACGCATACATCTCATATCAGTATTAGCCGGGATGTACCTAACCATAGACATATGCGTGTCTATATGTGCAGGAAATTATTCCCGGTAGCGAGTAATGGAACATCATTCCGGGTGGGGAGCGGTCGAGTAATGCAGCTGCTGATGACAACCTCGCTTCCGAGAAACACCGGATTGCATTCGCCTCTCAATGAGGAAATCGTCGGACGGCGGCTTAAACGGCCAGTTTTACAATCATAAATCGGCCGGGTAAAAATAGCTCTCAATATCTCGATCACAATTATTAGGATTAGCATTACGCATATTCGGCGATCGGTTGAATATCCACCAGCTGTCTTTCGTTCGGAGAAACGAGCTTGTGCAAACAAAACGTCGCGCAAAGTAACCGATTCCTACGAACTGTAAAATTTTGCCGGAGCCGTTTTTGAATCGTACGTAAGGAAAACAAACATTAAAGATGATGTTTCACTGCAACTCAAGGCCATCGTCGGATGGTTTCCGAGAAGCTGCTCCGAAGCAGCCAACGCATGATCTGGAGAACATCTTCAGATGAATCGAGGATAAATAATTGCAATTCCGAATATCATAACAATCTGGCAGACTTAGCCGATAAGTTATATTTATAGTTAAGGGGGCTAGTAACTGTAAGTCGTTTTAACTGTAAAAGCTTAGTTAGTGGCTGAAAATCATCGTAAAGCCACAACTCTACGCTTTATAAGTCAAAAAACAGGGAGACAGGGAGATAGAACGAACGCCCCGAGGAAAAACGCCTCAAATATTGATGTAAGCAATTACCGCCACAACGCAACGCGAGTGACAGCCGAGCGTCGGCAGCTCCTAATTTGTTTCTATTCTAATAACTTATAAGTACAAACATGATAAAAGTAATCATGAATCAATATGAATAAGCTAGATATAACGAAATTGGTCATTCATTGTTATTTATGTGAATATTCATTGATAAAAATATGTATACCGAGCGCGATTAATTAGTAAGTAAATACGTATGAAATACTGTTATTATTAATTTAGCTAACGGAAATGAAACTTATTGTTTAACGTTCTCTATAATAAAACAATGATTTTGGTGTATTATAAAAAGAATATGGAAAAGCTTGCCAAATAACAGAATATTTCCTTATGAAAATGTTTCTATGTTGCAAGAATATCAAAATAAAATAAAGTGTTACCAAAGAATAATAAGGAAATCATCGGGGTGATCCGAAGTCTGATTTCAAGTTATGTAAATAGAAAAACAAGTAAATTCAAAAAAACTTGAGAAACCGACTTTATGGCCAAAGTATTAAACCGATGTTGATTATTTTTTTTAAATCGGTTCATACATGACGATATTGTAATAATAAACATAAAAAATACAACCAAATTGTGAACGTTCTCATTTTTTATTTGAAGTCGGTTAAAAAATAAATTTCGACTTTAAATTCCTTTGCTGTGCCGTCCACCGGTTTGCACTGGCCTTTATCTATTCTAATATTATAAAGCTGAAGAGTTTGTTTGGTTGAACGCGCTAATCTCGGGAACTGCTGGTCCGAATTGAAAAAATATTGTTGTGTTGGATAGTCCATTTGTCGAGGAAGGCTAAGCTAAAGGCTAATAACATCACGCTACGATTAATAGGAACAGCATCAATGCAAAATATTACATAATGTCTATCTTTTTCTAATCCACCCTTTTCTATCGCATAAGGATTGTTCTAATAAATCTCGATTTTGATAAAAATAGAATGCTACTAAACGCCCTAGAATGTTCTTTTTTAACGTTCTGGAATGATTTAGAATAATCAAATTCTCGGGCAACGCCGGGCTTCGCTGACAGTTCTTACATACACGTTCGCGACCATAAAAACTAGTGCTATTTATTTGCACGAACTAATCTTATGACCATTTCCAAGAAAACGTTTCATACGCGTGTTTACCAGTCATCATTCCACTTTCCAGTGTCCCTGGGAGAACGCTTCCAATATTTATATCTTTTTCAAGTGAGTATGACTCACGCGACGCTCGCATTATTCATATTAAAAATCCCTACCAGAGTAGGTGATATTATACTGCATTATATTCAAATGCTTGATAAAGTCATTAAGTTATACAGATGTTTATTTTCTGTGGTTATAGCAATTTATAATTTTAAAGTTCGCTCTTTGAAAACTAAAAGGTACGTAATCGGATTCTTTGAGTAAAAGGCGAGTAAGAATCGTTCACGAGTTCATCGAGTACACAGTGGGCAAATATGGACAAGGTAAAAGAAGCAAAAACGGAGGCAGGTTAGTCTCATTTGCTCTCGAAAATAAATTTAAGATCCTTAACAGTTTTTACAAGAAAAATAAAACAAAAAAGTGGACATGGACTTCACCAAATGGATTATATAAAAATGAAATCGATTTTATTATGTCTAACAATGCTAGAACTTTTGAGGATGTGTCAATCATACACAATCTAAACTTTAATTCAGACCACAAAATGGTTCGCGCTAAACTAACAGGCATGCCTATAAAGAGAAAAAGAATATTTCAAAATGATAGCTCTGCTCTTACATGCACCCGCAATAGTGATGAACTTATGACTAACTTACAAGAATTGATAGAAAAAGAAAAAGTAAGAACTGTACCAATGCAGGAAAAGTATGATAATTTGATAAACATTCTACAAACTGAAACAAAGAAAGCAATTACAGTAAGCAAACAAATAATTTCTAATGAGACAAAACAACTGCTACAAGAAAGAAAAGAACTACTAAAAAAGAAAGATAACAAAACTAACCGCCCAAAAATAACACAACTTAGTAAAAAGATTAATGAAAATATTAGAAAAGACAGAAAACTAAAGAGACAAACCACATTGATGAAACATATCGACAAAAACTGGAGGAATGAAAAAGGCTATAAAGGAAATGAATTCCAAAAAAGATTGGATACTAAAGATGAAGACCATAAACGGAAACTACACAAACAAAAGACCAGAAATAATTAAAATAGCTACAGAATATTATCGAAACTTGTATCAAAATAAGTACCCAAAACTAGAAACAAGTGCAAAGAATATAACAGAATCTGAGCCAATACCAAAAATATTAGAGATGGAAACAATAAGAGCAATTAATACACAAAAAAAGGACAAGACCCCTGGAACTGATCAAATAACGAACGAACTACTAAAAGCTACTATATCCGTTATTGCTCCTGCACTAACGGATTTATTTAACGATATAATAGAAACTGAAAATATTCCCACAGATTGGACAAAATCGACCATAATACTGCTTCATAAGAAAGGAGATAGAGGAGAAATAGAGAACTATCGACCAATCAGTTTAATGTCTAACGTCTATAAAGTATTTTCAAAAATAATTTTGGCTCGAACCACATCCATACTCGATGAAAATCAACCAAAAGAACAGGCTGGCTTCCGCAGCAAATATTCAACCATAGATCATATACATGTTCTTAGACAAGTTCTGCAGAAATATAAGGAATACAATAAAACTTACTACCTTGGATTTGTGGATTATAATAAAGCCTTCGACAGCTTAGACCATGAATACATTTGGGAAGCACTGCATACCCAAGGAATACACGGAAAATACATAAGAATAATTAAAAACATATACTCAAAAAGCACAGCCCAAATCAGGCTGGAAACAACGGGAGAAGAATTCCCTATAGAAAAGGGCGTTCGTCAGGGTGACCCGATTTCACCCAAGTTGTTCTCGGCGGCTCTCGAGAGGATATTTAGGAATTTAGAATGGCATGAAAATGGACTCAACATAAACGGAGAAACCCTGAATCACCTACGTTTCGCAGATGACCTAATCATATTCTCAGAGTGTCCAAAAAACCTACAGCAAATGCTTCAACAATTATCAGACCAAAGCGCAAAAGCAGGGCTTTCAATGAACTTAACTAAGACCAAAATTATGACGAATGGTTCACAGACATACAACATCCACGTAAATTCGGAGAAAATAGATTATGTAGAAGAATATATATACCTAGGACAGCTAATGGCCACAAGTGAGACAATGCACAAAGAAATTGACCGGAGAATTGCCAATACATGGAAAAGATTTTGGTCTCTTAGCGAAGTGATGAAGAACAAAGACATGCCAATCAAGGAGAAAAGAAAAGTGTACAACATGTGCATTTTGCCATGTTTAACTTATGGTTGTCAAACATGGGCATTGACAGAAAAATATATGAACAAAATAAAAGTATGCCAAAACGGAATAGAGAGAAGTGTAATCGGAGTAAAACGAATTGATAAAATAAGGCTAAACAAAATAAAAAATGCAACAAAATTTAAGGACGCGAGTAAAATATGCAAAGCACTAAAATGGAAATGGACAGGTCATATGATGAGGGAGAAAAATGAGAAATGGACAAAATTAATATCAGAATGGTACCCTAGAGATGGCAAAAGGAGTAAAGGCAGACAAACGAAACGCTGGGAAGACGACCTAAAAAGTGTAGCCGGCCCGAAGTGGACAAGAATGGCAAAGGATAGAGAAAGATGGAGGACTTTAGGGGAGGCCTTTGTCGAAGGACAAGCTGTTTCATAAAACGATCGTCAGTGAAATAGTTAACTTAGTTAGTAACATTATTGTAAACAGTAATAAAGGCTTATTTTATTTTTATTTATTTATTTATTAAGAATCGTTCGGGAGCACTTTCGATACCCTTCAACACTATCGAGTGGATCTCATAAAGTTCTCATAGGTTACACCTACAATACTTTTCTTGCTGCAGCAAGCAACTGAGATCTTGACAGGCACAAAATACGTATTTAATCTTATATTGATTTCTTAGAAAATCCCAAAGGGTTTGGGCAAAAACTGGTAGCGAATCAACTGTATCCATGCAGATAATTAGCCACAAGACATAAATTTAATTTAATTAGTATCAAGAGCGTAAAAAGACCCACGTAACATGTGGGCATTATCATTATACTAAAGTGTAGTTTTTCTTACTCTCCGCACTTTACTCATAAACGAGTCCTATCTACAGTGTGAGTTCTTTTTATTTATTGCTCAATTTAGCACGCGCTATGGCTCATCGAGTAAATAGCAAAACAAGTTTCGCCGAAACCTTTAGGCGGGAGGTGATTCAAGAAGATGGTGTTAGGAAAGGTTAAAATAAGAAGAATTTTTTGATGAGGTCATCTCGGAGGCTCGGCGCGGTCTGTACCCTCCCATGGTCTGTAAAAAGCGACGAAAATTTCCGAAATATCTTGAACCGGTCTTTGACCGTGTCGGGTTGCGTGCAACTCCTTGGCCACAAATCATTCGCGCGCAGCCTCCACTGACAGACGAGCAAAATTGCGGGAACCACAATATGGCGAATCGTCTCATTATAACATGAGGCGCAGAATACGGAGAAATCTGCTTCAATATGTAGTTTTTTTTTCATATCTCTTCTTTTATTCACTGAAGAAAGTTCTCATCGTTCCTCGTTTTTTTACAATAATAACTAATTTCGTTAGATGCGATATTACCATATAAATGAATTAGTGATCTTATTTAAATCAACAGGGGCTTAACGGTTTCATGGCCAGCGCACCTTACGGAACATACGATGCGAAAAAACAAACTATGCAATAAAATACATAGTTTTTACATCAAAAGTGTGTCAGTTCTGATGCCGATGTGCATCGACGCGTATACAGGTAATGTCCGTTTACCGTACTCTTTGAAACAATGTAGTTTTAATTGAAAAGAAGGGGAAACTTTCTCTTGGCCACGCTCGGATGTCAAAATTGATAAACTGCATCTTTTTAACATTTAACGAAATTGCAGGACAGTTCAGAAGCTTAAGAAAAAACATTGCAATTATGTTTACTATGAGGAAAAATAATATTAGAAGTGATAGTGTAATAGTAAATAGTCATAGTGAAATAGTTGACACGTTATTTTAATGCAATAATAAACCATCGAAACAGACCATATTTCGTAGAAAACTGATTGTAACTTCAAAATGAATACGTGCAGATTTCATAAGAACTCTTATTTGCTTTTAGAAATAAAATAACCAGTAAGTATATGTGATTAGATTTTCACACACCGGCTCACTTCACTCTTTAAAATTTGCTCGAAGAAATCTGAAGGAGAAACGGCCACAAAGCATGGAAGTTAGTAATAGTTTTTAATTAGATATTATCCAAGCTCTATATAAATAGGCATCTATTATTGCTGTTGGTTTATACTCGTAGTATGCATCGTGTCCGGGTTTTTGTGAGACACTGATCACGTCATTTCAGTGGAAGTTCGACCGCGCAAAAACTCGTAATTATAGCAAATCATCTAAAAAGTAACAACTTCTGTCCGTATCATGAAACTTAATTGAACTTTATTAAATCTTTATGAGGTCAGGAAAAATATCTTAATCATGGTAAGATAAGCGTATGGGTACGTAGTTTATAGGTTTACGCTTTTTACCAATTTTAATCGAGAAATGTAAATTCGTTATTGGCTGTCACCTACCGCCATGTATGTTCTGTTTATAAGCGAAAGAGTTTATATACAGAATCTAACAAAAAAATCAGTTTTTTGTAATTTACAGATTTCGCGAAACGAAAATACAGAAATTTGATAAGAACAGGAGGCGCTGCAAAATTCTCCGTAGAACCAATTAGGTTGAGAAGCGCCCCAAGCAATTGAAATATCAGGATAATTGCCATATTTTGTCACCGTCGCGTCCGTCCCTGGGGCGATGGTGCTCCGAAGCGTGGCCAGGATCCATTGTTTGAAGCGGCCCTTTGTTGGCGGTTGGCTTGGCTCTATCTGATCGTTTCGGTGAAACAGCTACAATTACTCGTCTGCGAACAGTTTTCTGTCGTACACGTACCGATATAGCGACTGCTGCGGCTAACTACTGAATTAAATAAAATCATACGGGTAAAAATAGTTTTCGAAACTAAAGGTACATACAAAGCTCCCCTAGCTCTTATAACTCTTTCTCAAGGCTTTGTCCCAAAGAAAGTGATATGAAGCCCCTGGTTAGTATGTATGTAAGTTTAATATGTCTGTATGTAATTATATATGGAGGATAGAGAGAGTTGATTATAGTGGTGGGTGGGTGTACGAACATACAGGCATTGGGAAAGGAAAAAAAAACGAAAACCAAAAACAAATACTTAATAGAAGTATATATAGAGAATATCACATTTATTTACTTAGAACTATGTGTAACAAGGTTTGCTGGTATAAAAATCTATTTAGGGTTAAGCTCGCCTCTGTACATGCCCGCTTAATAATTTTTATTTATCATCTGTATGTGTGTACAATAAAGCCCTAGTACAATGAAGCCCTAGTAAAACTACAACTTACTACTACTAAAAGATCCAACATTCGACATTCAGAACGAACTTGAGGATTAAAGACTTGATGAAACGTTTTCATGAAAAAATCTAAAATAAGAAAACCTTGGTAGCTTCATTATGGAAATAAGCGCAAACTCAATTGCTGAGACCAGAGAATAAATTACTCCACTTTAAATACGAGTATTAAAATGAAGATCATTAAAATTTAATGCCGAATGGAACCAGACTATATCAATTTTCTAAATAATAATAACCATTATTATGCGTAATAGAGAACTTATTTATAATTATGAAATTCATTGTTTTACCCAGCGGAAAACCCGTTAATATCTTAGAAGATTTAGACAAGGTTTTTGATTTTTAATTTATGTATAATGCAAAAGACAATTTGGTAACAATAGAGGTTTTCAGATTACAGCCCTAATCATCACCAACAGCATAATGAGAACTAAAATAAGTAAATATAAAGTAAACACAATGCGAACCTACAACAGTTTAATTGGAAAAGTTCAAACAGAAGACCTAACTCATTTAGTAAAACATTCAAGCAACCCGACAAGGGATTCAAAATTAATGAGGTGTAAAATTCTACGAAAACTGAAAATAATGCACTGGGATAACGAAAGGTAATGTTAAATTTGAATTTAAAATGAATTGTTAAATAAAGTTGCTCGAAACGACTAACAAAGAAAGTACATAATATATGTACAAATCTTGTTAACTTTACCGCACTAGCAAAGGCAATATGGGGACTTTTTATTACAAAGCTCTTTGCGAAGGCCTCGTTCGGGATAGTACTACCACCACCATACCGATTTCTAAGCAGCGTTGCTATGTTTCAGTTTGAAGGGCGTGGGTGCCGGTAAAATTACAGACCCATGAGGCTACACTCTGTATGCCTCAAGTTGGTTGGGCAGGGCACGTTTCTAACGTGCGTGATCTGCGAAGTAACGCTTTGTTATAGCCGATGGTTAACAGTTAACATTTAGCATCCGCTGGGCCAACATGCCTGTTCCACCCGCAGCTTGTGTAAGTAAAAAAGCATGGTATGGTTTGTATTTAAAACAATTTGACTTCAGCTGTATGTTTTGACAGGCTTTATCATCGATGTACTTACTAACCATCGTACATCGACGTGATATGCGACACGATTCAATTGAGCCGGAGGCGACAGGCCATAGCGGTATTGAAAGTACAGTGAAAACATAACGTATCGTTTCTGCACGGAGCACAATAATTATATCTTCAAATGTAACTAGTAACTACATGTATGCCTTTGCATTCTTATGTATTAATGACGGAGTAGCTGTAACTAGAATTACGTCGGCAGCGAGTGTAGCAATTCTTTACAGTTAGTGCGGTTTAGGGATGCGCGTTGGGAACAGTTGAACGCGATTAGAAAAACCGCAAGGTACCGGGCGCGAGGCAAAAACTTGATTGCATAACAGGTGAGCGGGAAACCACGAGGCCGACATCTCCTGCTTGTAAGCAGAGACAGCTTGTTCTCTCGTATGGCGTGGAACATATGCTCAATATTTTATTTCATGATGTCAATGCCAATTTGGGAACGAGACAGAGCTTTGTGCACTTCTGGCACGGGTTGTAAAAATGTATGCATCTATCTAGAGGTATATGAATAATACTTTAATGTCAGTCAGCGTCAGTATTTCTGGAACGTTTTAATTAAGGATTTTATAAGACAAGAGTGAACAGGTGGAGTATGACTAAGAATGCTCCATCTTCGGCTGGATCCTCACTTTCCATCAGGTATGACGGCTGGCAATAAATTAGCTATCTATGATTAAAAAAAAAAAGTTTGGAAGGTCAAGTGGCCAGACCGTCAAGAAGCTGATTTTAAAATGATGATGATGATAATTCGCAACAACCCGCAAAATACATAAAGACCGGAGAGTATGTAATGGCGTACTTCAAAGGATGCCAAAGTAGATTATATCTACACGTTATGCTGTGCTACATTTACTGACCTAGCGCAACAAAGGGTTCCTATTAGTTCTATTTTAATTGTAATCGGCTTTTTGTGCGAAAATCAATTAAATATGCATCTAATTGGAATGCATGCACTCATAATAATATCCTTGTATATTATTATGAGTATATATAAGATCAGTTACTTTGTTTGAAATAATTATACATCATCAAAAACCTTAAGGTCAGTTTTTTTGGCTGGAAAAAAAGAAACACCGCTGAAGGTAGCGATGGAAAGAAAAAAAAACAATGTGTTACTTCTGGTGTAGCGAGAAAGTACTTAGAACTTACGACTGAAGTTGTCTTATTGTAAAGTTACGAGCTTCTTGCTCGTAAGATCCAGTGAAAGAATTGTATCGCTCTTTGAGATTTAGAGGTCTCCATAAACCATTTCAACTAACTCATTCCAAAATGACATGAACAACATGAAAAACCTACTCAGAACATAACTATTTCATAATTACCGAGAATGTTTGTCATGCCTTTATGGCTAGTAACGCGGTAAAAAACCTTAGAGAGGAAGACGGTAGTTTGTATTTGCGTCCTCGATGTTCAGGGAATGTAGTTCCAGGCAGGTAATGACACGTCCCGGAAAAGCCAGGTGGCTCGTCCGCCTGCTTATGGGCAAGGAATGCTGCCGCTGCTGGACATAGCCTGGGAACATGACAGCAACGCCCCAGTCTGCCGCTGCACCAGCTACTGACAACTAACTGTTATCTTATCCTAAGCCGCAAGACATAACAACTAATCAATGATGGTTGCTCTGATGTAAGAGGCATTTGACATCAAATCTAAGGCTATTCTTGTGTGTTTATGTCCACTATTCAAATGTTCTGCTAAAGTAGTAAACAAAGCAACGTTCTGATTTTAATACCGGAATATGCTAATTGTAATGAATCTCAATCAACATTTGGAAGCGCAAATTTTAGCAATGTACCAAATATCGATATCACTAACACGATACTCTGTGCTATTGGACTACGTAATAATGCCAAGCGAACCTGCAGCAATCGGTAGATAGGTATTGTATACCAACGTAACATCAAAATATGCATATTTATGTACCAGCCGTAGCTCCATATTTGGACGCACAATTTCGGGCGGAAGTATATTTGTGTAGACTCTGCCTTTGTATGCAAATGAAGTGAATGTATAGAATAGTCGGAAACAGGAAACATATGCCAATATTGTCGAAACTATCGAATTACTTATAGTATCTTATAGGATCCGATGGCGCAGTGGTCAGCGCAGCCCCGTACCGAGGGGAAGGTCGCGGGTTCAAATCCCGCTCGGCTCTTAACTTTTGGGACATTATAAAAATCTTTGTGATTTCCTTAAGTGTAGTAAACACTATAAAATTAATAAACAATTACTTATAGTATTATGCCTGATAGTAGGTATATTGTTTACTTACATACTCGTATAACATATGTAAGTTTTCTAAATGTTAGATGTACATCACTATAAATGGCTCATAATGTTATCTTTTCGGTGGATATGGTATTTAAGTTGGATAATGGGTAGGTATTAGGTATATTCAAGAAAACTGGTATATTCACTTCACCGACACACGCACGTATCATTCACGATTTCACGAAGCTATTTTGTAGTCCTTTTATATTACCATACAAAAGCATCTTAGTTCATAACCCTTAGTAAGTACATGTCTACTCATCGAACAATACCCATTTAACATTCGGTAGCCGATCGCGGTTTCTTGGCACTACGTGAAACTGCAAGTGCACAAGAATGTATTATTACTTTTGGTCACGCGACGAATACTAATAAGGGCTGATGGCAGAGTCGTCTGTGCGTGCTTCGATGTTTAGAGTTTGATTGTGCGAAATATTAAATCATTGGATTCCGTGAATCCACCGGAAATGACTGGCTCATTATGCGCGGCGGGTGCGTGAAATGATCGATTCGGATGGCGTGTCTGTGGACGCATCGGTACATGGCGCTTCCCTTCTCGTAGGCCTGGCCCCACATGTACCGTAACCTAACTGCATCACTGAGTGATGGTTCAGGGCACCTGAAAGCGGCAATTTCGTGCAATCGAGCGCCCGGCTGTTTCCGCCCGATAGAGATCGTTCACAGAACTACCTACAGATTCATTCGCTATTCATGAGCAGAGCTAGTATTGAAATGTCATACAATTGACGATATGCCTATGTATGAATCAAGCGTCGGAAAAGATCACTACCTCTTTGAGGTTAGGAAAATAGACTGCAATAACTTCGATATAAAGGAGCTGCCTAATGTATGCAGGCCACCGCAGTCGACGGAGGCGACGGACGACACTCACGACGACGGCATAATAAGTCCGAGTTAGCTATACGAGTCGCGATGCACGTGCGATAACGAATACCGATTTACGATATAATTATCTTCTCAATATGACATTATGAATTGAAACTTGTACGCGTTGCTACGAGCTTTTGCCACTATGATTACTTACTTATTGTATAGCTAGAAAGCTCGCATGAGTTAGGTATGTGATTGCGTGCGGACACCGCGGCTGGCACCCGCAGCGTCGGCCGTCGGCAGTTCTTAGATGCACGCAAGCATCTTCTCGCTAATCATGCCATATATCGACGGACTCACTCGTGCAATTAGGCTTCTTGGGAGCGGGCCGTACCTACTAATGCACGAAATGAAGATGCCGTTTCAAGATAAGTGCGATATCAATGATCCTCATTGATAGATGTAAAACATCATTTGAGGCAGTCCTAATGAATATTATTAAAAACTAGAGGAATCCCGCTCGATTTCGTTGATCGGAAATTACGAATTAATAAAAAAAACAGATTTTTACAAATAGTATCTAAGCCCCTATACTCAAAGTGTACATAATTATGTCCAGTTACAGACCTCTAGGCAATGTAGTTTTGTTGATTTCGTGATGCATGAGTCAGTAAGAGGATACAGATACACTAAACTAAGCGTCCATTTGAAAATGACATGAATAAAAGATTAAATTCAATAAAAGATTTGACTGGGAAATCCCTAACCACGGACATAGCTACGTACGTTTTCTAATCAATCAACAGAATTATAAAAAAAATTAAAAACAAAAATATTATAACCATTAACAATGATACCGGTTTCTTAAAGTAAGTTATAGCGCTACATGAAAATAATAGTACCATTTAAAATTAATAGAGACTTACTCGGAATATGCGAAAAAGTTCTTCGCATTCACGCGTAGCCTTGAATTAGGATAATTCTCGTGTACAAGCCAGCTAGGACTGACACTTATTACACCGGACAATTACAGCTGCAAGCAAAAAGCTTTATGTAAATTGCAACACGACATTGTTCGCGATTATTATAAAATAACTATAGTTGGCAATCATAGTAACCAGCATCACAACTGATACAATAACGTCACATGATACATTTTAAAATGATTTATTCAAAACAAGATAATGTTTGGTCAATGGGTGAACGAAGTAAACTAAACCAGTTCCCAAAATGACGACACGAGGTGACTCATTTCATGTGGCTAGCCCGCGACACAGATACCTAAAACGTTAGTTGTCTTAGCTATTTGCATTTACTTTACAATTTCCGAATCTTGACATTATGTTACATCAGAGTCACAACAGGTGAATATCTATCAAACCAAACATGATTATTAACATACGTAAATCATTACACGCAGGAGATCACAGGACAGATGGCAGGACGACATTTTCTAATTGGCAGGGAGAGATTGGACGAAGAAAGCGACGGAGAAGAAAGACTGAGGAGGCCTATACCGGTCGAGGGGTCCATAGTTGATGTATTTTTTTATAAAAATAGATTTTTTATAAGAATAGATATAAGCAATTTAAAATAAGTATGTAAACTAGGGAATAATAAAAGCTTTTTAATTTTTATCATTTATTAGTTAGCATATACTGAAAAACAATCAGAAAGCACTGTGTTCTGGAATGCATCAATAAACTAATACCTACATATCACAAGAAATGAATGAATTTCAAATAATAATTTAGGAACTTAGTGACAAAAAACTATGAACGAAAGTATTGACTTAGTAAGAATGCGACACCACAGCGGAGGTCCCATGACGACGGCCGGCGAGCACAAATTCAATATTTGCTGAAGAGGTGACGAGTCGAGGGCAGGGTCCGGCGTGGCGCGCCATGCGTATTTGCTGGTCGAATGTTAATTTCCACGATGAAGCCATTTGTTGAACGTGCACCGGTGACATAATGAGCCCTCACCATAAATTCTCAAAACCCATTCGTTGACGACGACTTTGCAATTTCTATTGATGTATGAATTATGCGATGGCAAATTACCGCGTGTTCCGAGCTGTCAGCTTCAAGCGCTTTATAATATTTCAAGGCGCTCAGAAGATGTGGCAAAAAATAAGAAAAATAAAAATAAATGTGATATTACCGCAAGTGCGAGGCATCAATATGAAGCATTCAATTTATTCTGATAACTTCTGATAATAAAATCGTTTGATATGCATCTCCCCATTCCCGCTTCTCCTGAAGCTTATTGAGTATCAGGTTTCTCATGCGACATTCCTCGCGAACGTCTGACACGGTGGTCTGCAGATTAGATATGTCATGATCATTGTGGTTATAAAAAGTTACCGTGGTGTGACAAAGTTAAGTTCACTTTGAATTTAAAGAATCAGACCATTAATTTCAAGGCGAAAATGAATGTCAAGAAAATAAAGAGCAATAAAAAATTGTCGTCGAACGTCATAGTCAACGATCTATGCCATGTCAATATTTATATTCTAATAGAAGTACAACGCTGTGTTCATATAGACACCACACCAGCGTGTGAACCGCGAAGCGATGGTCAGCGATCCCGAGCAGCGAAGCCAGCAGCGCGCAGCGGTTCAAATCTCAACAAACTGACATTTCCGTTTGAAATCATTAGCGATCACAGTTTTTCGAAGAATAGTCGTTTGCATTACGCATACTGTCAAAGTCACGCGTTTCTGTTCTACAAATGGACGCGCTCTTGATTTTTTATTTGTTCCAATTCCAAGAAAATAGGCGATGCATTGCCCAATCATGGAACACCTCGATCATATTACAATTTGAAATTTGATGCATATCATTATAAAAAAATGTCTACAGATGTTGAAAATAATATGACAGCTATAGAGGGTAAAATAGGACATCAGTGCCATGTATTTAGAAACCTGATAGGTTAGTTATTAAGGAATCACTTTGATGATCGTGAGTTACATAAAATCAGAACAAGACAGAAAGTAAACAATCTGGATATGAAACCAAAGTTGGGAAGATTTTCAGAAACAAGTCAGTCTTTAACTAATAAGGCTAAACTACGAGTATGTATGAATCAGGGGGCTAATTCTCGGGCCGATCTCGATCATTTTGTAATTTTATTTTATTGCTTCTTTTCGAAGAGAGAATGCCAGATTTCCTTGAGTAATTCATCAACGACCTCTTCATAAAAGCGTCGACAGCTACTATATACGGAAAACGTATAAAAAGTGCGGGGTTGTGAAAAGAAGCAATAAAATAAAATTTTAAAATGATCGAGATCGGCCCGAGAATTAGCCCCCAGATCGAATTCCTTTCATTACTTGTTTCTTAGTACTTGTTTCAAAAAATAGGGCTCTTTAATGTATATAATCGAGGATAATCGAGTAGGATAATCTTGCTTGTAAGTATATGTATGCACATACTAAACTTATATTTTATTTATAAAATTGCTTCAATCAGCAATCTACACTTTACTGTTGTCACTTTTGATAGGTATGTCTACGAAAAGTTTAAGCAAAGGACATTGTGCCCATTATCTGTGATTTTTTATATTTGCATTGTAAGAGTCTACTTAGGTACATTATTAACCAAGAGTTTAATGAATTAAACAGATGTGCAGCTCGGAATGAAATAAAGTTATATTGTGGCTTCCAACATAAAGTTGTGAAAGGGGCGCGAAACCCTCATTCAGACAATACAAAATAATTGAGTCCCATTGGTCGCATGAGACCTTGTTTCTCACCGTAACAACTGCAATGAAATATGTGAACAAAAAATGATAACAAAAGAATTGTATTCCACACTCAAATCGGGGATAAAGCAGAATAGTAAGCAGTGAAGAGATCAATATGGTAAATAAACAAACGGCCCATTGTGGGGGTTGTGCTGCCGTGCGCGCATGCATCTTGAACGTTCATTGTACCATACCAACTAGCAAATACGATTAAATTATTTGCCTTGTTTTGCAATTATTTACATAATGAAAATAGAATTGGACAAGATACGGAATGAGCATATCAGGGGAAGTAGCACCGGTGACAAAAAAATTGAGGAGCAACGGGTTGGCGTGGTAGGGGCATGTCATGAGGAAGGATGAAAGTCATGTGACTAGGAGAGTGATGAGTATGAATGTAGATGGATAGTTGGGTAGGGGTAGGCCAAAAAGATGGATGAACAGTGTGAAAGATGACATGGATAAGAAAGAAGTCAATACAGAGATGACGGCTGATAGAGGAGAATGGAAGAGAACATGTTGTGCCGACCCCACATAAGGGCAGGAAGAAGAAGAAATAGAATTGGCTCAACTTTTTACTTTTTACGATGACGTATTATACAAAATATTACGAATGAATGACGAAATCGCACGAATTATTTTTAGAGACGTCATTGTCGTTGGATGTGATCACATCCATATTATAACGTTTTATAAGTAGCTAAAAATACAGAAAGCTGTTCTAACAAATAAGCATTCGCTTTAGTTAATTGTATTTACGATATTTCCGATCAAAGGGTCTTCTGGCAATGCGTGCAGATAAGTATCATTATTGAGTAGGTTAGGTACCTATATCAAAACAGTTAATCGTGGCATAATTTTGCAAGAAACCAGTAAGGTCCCAACCCACGATAAAAATAAAGTCACATTTATATTAAAACCCTCAGTGATTGTAAGATAAGCTAATCAACGAATTTGTAAAACAAAGTGAATTCTTCTACCTGGACAAGGACGTATCTTGAGTGTTTAAAAATAATCAGTTCAACAAATCGAGTCGTTTGAACGTGTCAGGACATGATGTCGGTTTTTATTTGGGCTCAGTGGGATGCCTATGGTTGTTTTGTATATTTTATGGCCACTTCATTAGGAGAATCGAAACAGTCTCTTTTCAATACTTCTATTGACATAATTATCAGAATAATTGCAACTTCAAAGCTTATTTTTAACATAAGTACCTGAAATTTCTCCTATAATGATTATGTTTTTCTTAGAATGTTCTTCAAGTGTTTTCAGTATATCAAGGTTATTTATTATTTGTTGTAGCTTAGAACAATACCTTTTGTGCAGATTAGCTATACAGGGCGTCCCAAACTTATGGGACATGAAGGGGAAGTACCTTAAATATCGTAGATAGTGAATTTTGCTCAAAGAAGACTTTATGTTATTTTTAAAAGTTAGTAATTCTACATTCATAGATTTTTTAAAAAATACTTGCTTCGTCTGGGAATCGAACCGACTAAAATGTGAAAAAAAATCACCCTTTTTTTATGATGCCAATCGAAAGAACAGCTAAAAAATAATAACTCTGCTTAAGTAACATAGTATTTTAAAATAAAGGAACAACGTGAAATTAATCATTTTAATCAAATAAAAAACATACATGAAACTGCCGTAGTCAATTAAGTAGGTATTTTTTTGTAAATTAATTAATTAAATGCTCAAAATGTGATCCCTCTTGTCTTACGCAAATCGCCAATCTTTTAATAAGCCCGCTGCCTGTTGATTTTCTAATCATTTTATGGTGAACACTCGATGTGATATGGCACAATTCTGTTTGCAACTCGCCTACGTTCTCGTATCGCTTTTTGTATAGCATATCTTTCACGTATCCCCAAAAGAAGAAATCTAATGGTGTGAGGTCCGGGGATCTGGCCGGCCATCTAATCGGTCCATTTGTACCAATCCATGTAGGAAAACATTCATTTAGAAAATCTGCTGCTCTCCGACTATTATGAGCCGGAGCTCCATCTTGTTGGAAAATTAAGTTTTCTTGCTCCGCCGCGGAAAGGTTTCTTATCTTATCCCTTAAAATTTGAAGTATTCCTAAATACTTTTCTGTGTTCAAGGTTCCTTGGTAAAAATGGATTAAGAAAACCCGGTTTTTTAAAAGTCCGCACCAACAGTTAAGTGAAAAACGCACTTGGTTATTAGTTTCAGTGACTCGTAGGGGATTTTCTTTAGACCAAATACGATTATTGTTGCGGTTATACATACCGTTATTGCTAAAGTTAGATTCGTCTGTCCAAATAATATTATCCAAAAAATTTGGATCTTCAAGCAAGCGTGCCTGGATATCAAGACAGAAATTTTTTCTCCTTTCTGTATCGCCCGGAAGTAACTTTTGAACCAATCGTCCTTCAACATAACTCTTAAAACCGTGTTTTTTTAATACACGGTGTATTTTACTTTTTGAAACTCCAATTTCCTGTTCTCCTTCTCTCACCGATGCTTTCGGAAAAGCCGAAAAGTAAATTAAAATACCAAGGTCTTCGTCGTTGATCGTATGGTTTTCTTGCTGTGGTTCTCTTGGGCGTTTATCGAAACGTCCCAGAGTTTTCAAATTGTTCACAAGCCTTTTCAAAACTTTACGAGACGGTATTTGTCTATCAGGATATTTTACGCCATACCACCGCAAACTTCTAGAGATATCTTTATCGTTCAAAAAATATGCTTCCATTAGATCAAAACTTACTTGATATGCCATGTTCGCAATAAATTAACACAATAACATATGTAAGTGATTAGAGTGATATGTAAGTGAATTAAGACTAAACAGATCAATATCCGAAAAACAAACGCTTGCACAGACTGTTCTATTTTCAAATTTAAGAACAACATTGTTGTGGGTATTCATTGTGTCATACTTAGATGTGGGTATTCATAAATAAAGCAGTTGTTGTCCAGCACTTGAGGCGTTTCATTTAATCACAACATGGTGGCAGCGGTTTTATGGTTATTTATGGTGTAAAAGGCATAAAGTGAATCAAAATTGCAAGTAAAGTACTTAGCCAGTGTCTAGTGATATCTGATATTGTTATCAAAGCGTCATACGCGTATTTTGTCGCTAAACAATGGAACACGCTCGTCCGCCGTCAGAATTAAATATGGACGGTGCCGGCGGGCCAGTCGGCCGGGCCGATGCTTGGAAAAAATGGAAGCAACAATTCCTCCTGTTTGTAAAGGCTTCAGGAGTACATACGGAGCCCTCAAGTGTGCAAGCTAGTTTACTGGTGAATCTTATTGGCCCGGATGGATTCGATGTGTATCAAACATTTACTTTCGAGAAAGAAGAAGAACGCGATGACGTAAATGTGTTGTTAAAAAAATTTGATGATCTCTTCGGTACAAAGTCCAACGTGACACTTATGCGATACAAATTTTTTACACGTAATCAAGAGGATGGTGAATCTATTCAACAGTATGTCACGGCACTTCGCCTTCTAAGTAAAAAGTGCGAGTTCTCAACTCTGGAAGAGGATCTTATCAAGGATCGAATTGTGTGTGGTATTCGTCAGGCCACGGTCAGGGACCGGTTACTCAGATGCGAGGAGCTTAACTTGGACAAAGCAATGAAGATTTGTCAGGCAGTGGAGGCTTCACGGGAAAGTGAGCTTCAAATGGCCAGCACGAGTAGCGTCGAAGGGACCGCGGTCGACAGTGTAACTTTTAGAGCACGCTCACGGGGCCGAGGGGGGCGTGCATGGGCGCCACGCGCACCGCCGGCGTCGGGGCCGGGAACCGCCGCCGCCGCCGCAGGGCGCGGCCGCGGACGCGGCGCGACCAGCAGCAGTGGTGCGGGCCGATCGCAGCCGCTGCGAGCGCAGCCACTGTGCGCGGCGTGCGGGTCCGCGCGGTGTGCTGGCGGCGACCAGTGTCCGGCGCGACGCGTCAGCTGTTTCACATGCGGTAATCATGGACATTTCGCGCGCAATTGTAAGTTAAATCATTCTGCTTATAATAACAATGGTCGTAGCCGAGTAGATCGAGTGTACGAAGTGGAATGTGACGAAGAAGAGTGCTACAGTGAGTCGGAAGATGAATCTTTTTATATTTCGACCATCGGGGTCGAGGATAGTAAAAACGGTAGGGGGGACTGGTTTCAGGAGCTCGCATGTGTGAATGGTACGGAAAACTTTAAGCTCGACACGGGAGCCGATTACAATATCATGTCCTATCGTAGATTCTGTGAGTTAGGCTTCGATAAAGGATTAATTGTAAATAAGAAGATACCATTGTTATCGTACACGCACGATGTCATACCGTTAAAAGGAATATGCATTTTACCATGGTCATACAAAAATATTGTTTACAAACTTAAGTTTGCGATAGCGGACATGGAATGTAATAGTGTGTTGGGACAGAAATCATGCGAGTCTTTGGGCTTGGTTAAACGTATAAGGTCAGTCGAAATGTCGAATTATGATGATTTATTTAAGGGCTTAGGATGTTTACCGGGCAAATATCATATTGTTATTGATCCATCCGTTCCACCTGTCATTTGTGCGTCTCGAAAAATTCCTCACGGGCTTCGCGATCGATTGGGGGAGGAACTAGGTAAAATGGAACAGTTAGGTGTGATTA
The DNA here is from genome assembly GCA_939531255.2 of Thera britannica. Lineage (NCBI taxonomy): Eukaryota > Metazoa > Arthropoda > Insecta > Lepidoptera > Geometridae > Thera > Thera britannica. The sequence continues at coordinate 7,294,821 of OW618048.2, forward strand.
GGAAGGTCAGTCACCCCACACAGTGGGTCCACCCACTAGTTCTGGTCGCTAAAAAGAATAACGGTATCCGGATATGTTTAGACCCGCGCGAACTGAACCGAGCCGTACAACGTGCACATTTTCAGCTTCCAACAGTATCTGAGCTGGCGTCACGTCTGCACGGGGCACGGTTCTTTTCAGTGTTGGACGCCAATTCTGGGTTTTGGACAGTAGAACTGGATGATGAGAGTGCCGATCTCTGTACTTTTAGCACACCTTTTGGTAGGTTCCAATTTCTCCGGCTTCCTTTTGGAATTAATTGCGCATCAGAAGTGTTTCACGGGAAGCTACGCCAGCTTCTGGAAGGCTTGGAAGGAGTAGAAAATTATATCGATGATGTTGTGATATGGGGTGAAACTAGGCAGATTCACGATATAAGATTAAGGGCACTGTTAGACAGAGCTAGGAAAATAAATTTAAAGTTCAATAAAGAAAAATGCAAAATCGGTGTTCAGGAAGTTAAGTACTTAGGGCACGTGTTCGATTCAAATGGGATGAGGCCAGACTATGAAAAAATTAAGGCCATCAAAGAGTTAACACCCCCAAAAGATAAGAAAGAGATTGAAAGATTTTTAGGCGCGGTTAACTATTTAGCTAAATTTATTCCGCATTACTCTGAAATTGCAATTCCGCTTACTAGTCTATTACGGAAAGGTAGTGAATGGCGCTGGGAATCAAGCGAAAGCGAAGCGTTTAATCGTCTGAAAGATGCGGTGACAGGCGCGGGCGTGCTGGCGCTGTACGACCCAGCGCGGCCCGTGGTGCTGTCGGTGGACGCGTCACGTGACGCGCTGGGCGCCGTGCTGCTGCAGGGTGGCCGCCCTGTCGAGTATGCCTCGCGCACGCTCACTGACGCGCAGAAAAGATACGCTCAGGTAGAAAAAGAGATGTTGGCCATCGTGTTTGCTTGTGAGCGTTTCCACCAGTATGTCTATGGTCAGAAAGGGGTCGTCGTGGAGTCTGACCACAAGCCTCTAGAGAGCATTTTCAAAAAGCCATTGATGTCTGTCCCAGCACGCTTGCAACGCATGTTATTGAGAATTCAAGGTTATGATCTGATTGTTACATACGTGCCTGGTAAATATATGTATATCGCAGACATGTTGTCTCGCGCCGCACTTCCCGATTTATATAGTGAGGAGGTCCATAATAATGTTGTGTGTCAGATACAAATGATTGTGGGAAATGTACCAATGTCGAATGACAAACTGACTTTCATAAAAAAAGAAACGAAACGTGATACAGAATTGCAAATTTTATTGAACTATATAAATTCTGGATGGCCAGATCATAAATATAATGTTTCTAATGAAGTAAAGTTTTATTGGTCTATTAAAGATGAGCTACTAGTTGTGGATGATGTTATTTTTAGGGATAACTTGGTATTAATTCCTAGAAATGCAAGAGACGATATGCTAAGGATTATCCATGAGGGTCATTTAGGTATAGATCGGTGCAAGCGACGCGCGAGGCAAGTCATGTTTTGGCCTAACATGTCACGTGACATAGAATTGTATGTGAAAAGATGTCACACGTGCCAGGAGCACTCAAACGCACCCGCTAGGCAACCCATGATACCTATCGAAATTCCCGAGCTGCCTTGGTATAAGATAGGATCTGATCTCTTTGAGTTTAAAAGGCAACATTATTTAATTTTGGTTGATTATTATTCTAATTTCGTAGAAGTTTGTAAATTGAGTAATTTGACTTCAAATGCAGTGATACAAAGCATGAAAAATATATTTTCACGCCATGGGATTCCCAGCGTTCTGATAAGCGATAACGGAACACAGTATTCTAGTCGGGAGTTTAAATATTTTGCCAATGCATGGGGGTTCGACCATGTGACGTCATCACCTAACTATGCGCAATCTAATGGTAAAAGTGAACGGACAGTACAAACGGTAAAAAAATTATTAAAGAAGTCTATTCAAAGTAACGGAGATCTTGAATTAGCGCTCCTGAATTATAGAAACACACCCAGGGACGGTTTGAGTTCTCCTGCACAGCTGTTGATGGGCCGAAGGCTGCGTTGTCAATTACCTGTGCATTCAAACATTCTAAAACCACAGCCAATCGACCCATCAGAACATCTGGCAATGTTAAATAAACAAAGTAATGTAAAAATGTATTATGATCAACGTTGTAAAACTTTACCTACTCTAAGAGAAGGTGATTCTGTTGTTTGTATAGACGGAAAAACTAGAAGTAGGGCAAAAGTGGTGAGCTATGCTAATACCCCTCGATCATACATTGTTCAGACTAGTGCAGGTGGTAGGTATAGACGCAACCGTCGTCATCTAATTAAATGTGAACCTGATCTAAAATCCTCTAACACTAGTGTGAGCAACGAGGATGAGTTTTGTGATGCTCACGAGGATGTCGATATAAAAAAATCAGATCCATGTAATCAGAATGATGGCTCAGACTCTGGTCAAGAAGTAGAAGTACCTAGGGTACCTACGAATACTACATGTCCGCCGCTTACTCGCAAGGCAAAAAGAATTGCGTCGCAACGCATTGCTCAAAATACTAAGTAAAGAGGTAGGTAAGTAATATAGATATGTAAAATGGTTTTTATTACCAAATATTTATATAGTTCAGCATAGATTTTTAATACCTTTTATAGAGTTATCTTTTGTTTGTACTTTTTATAAGTGAGTACATGTTAATAACAAAAGGTTCACTTACTTAAGTGTAAGTCTTATTCTTTTGTTAGATGATGGATGGAAGGATAGGTAAGTAATTAGGAATGCACGCACAGAGCTACCAGTGTTCTTGCCGGCCTATTATTAATAGGTGTATTGCCTGCCTATCTTTCTGTCATCAAATATGTTCTTACCTATAGATGTTTTGCTATTATAAAGTATAAGTTAGATTTATAGTCACATCACATATTGTTTATTGTTTGGTGGGGGAGATGTTGTGGGTATTCATTGTGTCATACTTAGATGTGGGTATTCATAAATAAAGCAGTTGTTGTCCAGCACTTGAGGCGTTTCATTTAATCACAACAAACATTTAAAAATATCACTTCTTTTTAAAATATCTTAAAAAGTATGCATTCAAACAAACGCTGTCATAAACTGTTCCATTTTCAAATTTAACAATTATTTATTTTTGTTTTAAATTTGCCTTCTGTCTAGCTTACAGAGGACGTATTGAAATACTATGTTTTATCAAATTATCATTTTATCCACACGTGCACTTATAATAAGGAAAATTTATGCCTGTAGGTACCTATTTTATGAAGTGGGTACTTATTTACGAATAATCAATGCTATCTTTGGAATGATAATATTGCTACTTTTCGAACGTCGTCTTCGGCAATAAATAACTTTCTTGAAATTTGACTCAATCATTTTATGGTGTTCCTTTATTTTAAAATACTATGTTACTTAAGCAGAGTTATTATTTTTTAGCTGTTCTTTCGATTGGCATCATAAAAAAAGGGTGATTTTTTTTTCACATTTTAGTCGGTTCGATTCCCAGACGAAGCAAGTAATTTTTAGAAAATCTATGAATGCAGAATTACTAACTTTTAAAAATAACATAAAGTCTTCTTTGAGCAAAATTCACTATCTACGATATTTAAGGTACTTCCCCTTCATGTCCCATAAGTTTGGGACGCCCATGTACAAAGAAGTATAGGTATTAAATGGTAGGTAAGGTAGATACAATACATATGTAATATACCATTAAACTTTTTGTTAACCGTTATATTACGCTTCGAGCATACTAGTTAAAATGTTATTGGGTATTGATCGCTGCCTGCTCGTGATTTTTAAACGGCATAATAAAAACGAAACCTGATTTCCATTCTCACGGATTCAGACGAGACTTCGAAATAAATCTGAACAAAATGTATTATGAAGGCAAGATCACTGCCGCGACGGTAGAAGACATCGTTCCCATAGCAGCAATGCAGTGGAAAAGAACGATGCCGATGCAGGGGGACTGCGGCGCGCAACAAAGAGCCTTCCGGGAACTGCTACAATACAGGTTTGCGGCGACCGACGTGCGATACCTTCGCAGATACCGGCCGCGACCAACCAGGTACAGCCGACAGCCTGCCTGCACCGCGCACCCGGCCCTTTGTCAACCTCACAATGAACAACCAACGGTAAAATTCAGCTTCTGTCTCAAACAGTTCAAACGGGCTTATCAGCACTAGAAAGAACTAAAAGATTGAGGTGCATGTGCCTACATTGACACGGATAATGCGATGACAACATATCAAGTTATTATTGTATTAACAACAAGAAGCGGACTGCTAATTGATTAAAACACAAGGACAAGTTCGTTATCTTAGAATAAATACAACAAGTTTACAGATCGATATCGACAATCTCAATTAAGCACTGTATTTATTGATTTTATTAAATTATCCCGCATCATGCCATGTCGCGACACGAATCACAGAATCGATCAAGCTGAGTTACTTCATCCTCGATTCTCACTAATCATTATCTAGCTGGGTAAGTACGTTCTGATAACGATCAACGTGACAAAAAAATGCCAACATTGAGTTCGCACGGCAGGGCTTACCAGGAATTCCAAGACGTACATCGACGACAACGCGAATAATGATAAGATTCTACAACGAGTAATTGTCACTTATTGAAAACCCATATTTTGGGAGGTCGATCACCTTTTAATTCCAACGTGAGATACGCGATTTGCACGGTCTGTTTGCAGTGGGTAAAAAGCTCGTAAGTTCGGGCCGAATGGTTGTGAAGCAGTTTAGCATAAAAAGTAAAAGTGGGGTAATAAAATAAAGTTCCCAGGCGGGCCCACTCGTTCCGGCGTGTGCGCCGCTGGCGCTGGATTTATTACAGACAAGAAGATGACCACTCCCGCTCCTACACTGGTACTTGACTGACCGATTTCAACCTTATAAAACCCTAAAAAGGTTCACAACAAGCACAATCATAAAACCATAATTATCGAGAACAGGTGAACTGTTACTTGTTAGTGTTCTATCTGAGCCTCAAAAATACCAATGCTGACAGTAGATTTCATAATCACGCAATAAGGTCATTTAAAAATGCGTGTCATTACACATACACGCACATTAACAATTATTTTACAAGTGAATGATAAAATTGCATATACATGCTATTTACATACAAGTTTCTAAGAAATGCCTCTAGTAGGCAACTCTTGTCGCTGTAGCTAGATAGTTAAAACATTTAGATAACAACACTGACAAAAACACGCAGAGCTTTGAAATTTACTTCTTTGAACCCAATTCCAAATTAATCCGACGGAACTTTGAATAAAATTATATTTACAGAAGGCACAAAAACTCAAATATAATATGGTTTCTGAAAATTTCAACATTAAGTTGTACGGCGTCGTGTTTGTATCAAACAGTTCTAACTTATCAGGACATTTTGAATCTCGAGATAACAATGTATGTGTCATTATTCCGCAATGCCCGATAAAGAACTGCAATAAAATAACAAGAAGAACATTACAATCGCTTGATGCAGATACAGATAAAAAAAAGCAAAACGCTTAGTTTTTGCTCTGTGACGTGTCTCGTATTTTCAAGACAGATAATATTATAGAGGAAAAGTTTTAAATATAGTTATTCGGACTTCCCCATTAGTACCCTAGCGTATCCGTCATATAAAAAAAGATTGAAAAATAATAATGAAAAATCAATTTTTGTTTTAAACTAAATTTTTCTTCTTCCTTATCAAAACTACAACTTTGCTTTTTGCTAATGAATTTAAATCGAATTCTGTCTGTCCAAAAATATCTGTCTGTCTGTCCAAAAATTAATTGTCTCTGAAATGCCGAAAGGATCTTTTCAGGTTAAGGATCATCAAGGTTACTCCTTACATTCGACCGGGCGGGCATTGACTCCATTCAACGTGCGGTTCGGCAAAAACGGCCGGCGAACCACTTTCGCATAAGCAACAAAAATCTGTAATTACAGCGGCTGCTGCATCATTTTCTTGGAACTGTTTTCCGTGCGTGATGATTGTTAAGATTTGCTATTTGTACAACAAGTTGAAACAAGTGGATAATGACATAATCCTTTGGAAGGAACGGCCTAGAGTTTCATATCACAAGCGATGTGAGTCACGCAAATGAATTTAGCTTGTTCATTATCGTAACCAATGATTTTGCGAATTTGATCTACGTAAAGCTTTTATCGATACTCATTATTTTGCGAGAATACGGCCTTCAAATAAATATTAACTTACATTAGGTACAACACAAATAAGTCGACGTTGAAGGGATGAGTTGGGACGGTAACTAATCATAACATAACATAATAAAAATATGTGGTATTCTGTGGTAAATGAGCGAGATATATGTATGAAATATTATTTTCAGATTAGAGAATAGAACACTATGTTGTAGACTTCTAGGCCTATATACATTGCATGAGAACAGATTGCCCACTGACGTCAGAGTATGCATTGTGATGTGTGTTCTGAATTTAACCTACCGACGATCGTGTCGTGCGAGCCCATTATTTCAGCGGTTTTTGTATGGAGACACGTTACACACGCGCGTGTCAAAAAGTTTCGTGATTTCATTAAGAAGCCGCTCAGAACGCTCACTTTTATCTTATTTGGACTTTTGCAATCATGGTGGCATGGTGGCTAATGGTGGGGCTCGCATTTTTTCTATACAAAAGCCGTAATTTTTGTATGGAAAAATGCGATCCCACCATTAACCGTAAGTGTGAAAGTCTGAATAGGCACTCAGTGAGTGAAATTCTAAATACACACTCTGTTTGTTGTAGAGGGATAGCGTTAGGGCGATGTGCAATCACCGCTTCTGAGAATCGCACTTGTCGTCACCAGGTGCTCTCATTGTACTTATACGCTGCATTACTGTACTAAATCATAAATGAATATTGGTTGACATGTCAGTGACATCTAGCCCCAAACTAAGAAAAGCTTGTAGCATGAACTAGTTAATTTCACGAATAGACTACATTATAATGGTAATCCGCACTAATAAGTGGAATAAACAGCACAAATATTTAATTACGAATAAGCCTTTTTCAATGTTAAAAAGCGGCCAAGTGCGAGTCGGACTCGCCCATGAAGGGTTCCGTAGCAACAAGTAACATAATATATAAGTTCTTGTACCTAGTTCGTCGAAAGGTAAATTGCAGTTTACCAATTTATGACGTATAAAAAAACTACTCACTATAATTATCTAGTTCAAACCAAATATCGTTGGAAGTTTGCATACATCACATCATATATTTTTTTTAGTTTTATCATTCTCTTATTTTAGAAGTAAGAGGGGGGGGACCAACATTTTACCACTTTGGAAGTGTCTCTCGCGTAAACTATTCAGTTTAGGATAAAACGATATTAGAAACCTCAACATAATAAGTTTCAACCCCCCAAATCTTAATGCGGTTCACAGAATACATCTACTCGCCAAGTTTCATCAGTCTAGCTCTTATATAGTTTCGGAGAAAAATGGCTGTGACATACGGACGGACAGACAGACAGACATGACGAATCTATAAGGGTTACGTTTTTGCCATTTGGCTACGGAACCCTAAAAAGGGAGAAAAAAAAAAAAGACGGGTTGCACTCCGGGAGTGCCGGCAGAAGTGAAAACTTGCCGCTCGTATTAAAACTTATAAAGTACTCACTCATTTTCTTTCGCTATTCATAATACCTAAATTAATAAAGTAGATCTATAAAATCATGTACCAATGACCACTACTACCTGCCGCGGGCGGCCGCTAGTTCATAAAATCTATAATAGGTATGTACCTATACCTACTACAGTCACGAAAAACGCCTTGGTATGCTTGCTACTAACTATTATCTATTCTGTGACGTTACCGTGTCATAGTAACTACTAGCGTATCTGTAGCGTCTTACGCTTTTTCGATCAGGTCACGTGATCCTGACGCGAGTTTAAGATTTTATACCCATTACAGAAAGTGCTCAACGCCGCTAAAGAAGTTTTCACTTCAAAAACAACCGGGTAATCTATAATATTAGGTAAGAAACGGAAAGTATAACCCATAAAAGTACGAAAATACAACACAAGGAAGCCCTGGGATTTCCATTATTTATTAATCTTCCGAGTAAAAAATACTTACTAAGAAAAGCTATTTAATTAAGTAGGTAAGTTGCCTTTTAAGCCTGATCAGAAAATGTTCTCATCACTTATATTAAAATGCTTTTATCGTTTACAACGAATCCATCTTGGTAATTTGATAGGCACTAATGGATTAGGTCAAGCGAAATGAAATGCTATCACTTTCAACGGACATTATATGATTAGAGCCCATTAACTCTACACTACACGTAGGTTTACCTGGTTACGTAGTTGTTAATGTAACAGGAGATAATATTATGAATAACCTCTTAGATCCTACTTAAATAGTGCAAAAGTTTGTGAGTGGGTGTAAGCAGATGCTTATCTTATCATACTATTAATGAATATATAATATACCTACTAAGATCAAAGTCAAAATATGTTATTCAGTTGTATCACAAGGATCACTCTGAAACTTCTAGATGCCACTTCCACGCGACCAAGCTTGACTGAGATGTATAGAAAAATTCATACATTGCATAAAATAATAGAAAACATTTTATTAGGCATTAGAGCACGTTTAGACGATAATCAAGAGGAAAAAACAGACAGAAAGAGCGGCGTGAGTCAAGCATTGCAATTACTAAAACTGGTATTAGAAGTGATTGCATATTTGAATTTTAAGCACAAAGTAACAATATCGTATGTCCGACAACTAGGTAAGTACTGTCAAAACTATTATTTACACTAATTCAAGAGCCCGTTTATCAATAGTACAATTTTAATCAGTAATTCGAACGAACATCTAGTCTATATACGCGTCTGGGGATTATATTAAAGTCGTGAGCTTATTTCATTATTATTTTCATAATGTGCATTCTTAAATTACCTGACAGGGCACGAGAGTCTGTTATCATGGCTATAGTAGTAGGTAGGTAGGTACATACCGACACTGAACAAGAATCATTATTTCTGCGAGCACACCGAGCAGGAATTCCGAGAAGTCTGCTCTTACGAGTATATCGCACACACCTGTCCATGGCTCATCGAGAGCTGCGCTAGCATTTTTTACTAAACAATATTTATTACAGATCATCACTACGTCGACTGCTGCACATTAACCTTTTCTAGCTATAAGGTGGTTACAATGAAATTTATTTTTTTAACAGTAATCCGCGATTTTTATTCGGTTCAATCTACCGAAAGTTGTAGCCGCCTCTTCTTAACAGGTATAAAACTACCTTTTATATTTATCTCAAACATTTTTCTATAAACCTATATGTGTGTATGATAGCCATCACGAGTATATTCTCCAATAAATCCTTTTTAGGGTTCCGTAGCCAAATGGCAAAAACGGAACCCTTATAGATTCGTCATGTCTGTCTGTCTGTCTGTCTGTCTGTCCGGCCGTGTCACAGCCATTTTTCTCCGAAACCATAAAAGCTGGACTGATGAAACTTGGTGAGTAGATGTATTCTGTGAACCGCATTAAGGTTTTTACACAAAAATAGAAAAAAATCTATAAATTTTGGGGGTCCCCATACTTGAAACTGAAACTCAAAAAAATTTTTTTCATCGAACCCATATGTGTGGGGTATCTATGGATAGGTCTTCAAAAATTATGTTGAGGTTTCTAATATCGTTTTTTTCTAAACTGAATAGTTTGCGCGAGAGACACTTCCAAAGTAGAAAAAAGTTGGTCCCCCCCCCCCTCTAACTTCTAAAATAAGAGAATAATAAATCCAAAAAAAATATATGTTGTACATTACTATGTAAACTTCCAACGATATTTGGTTTGAACGAGATCTAGTCAGTAGTTTTTTTTTTATACGTCATAAATTGTAAACCGCAATTTACCTTTCGACGAACTACAAAAACCTTTATATTATGTTAATTGATGCTACGGAACCCTTCATGGGCGAGTCCGACTCGCACTTGGCTGCTTTTTATTGTACCTTACATGTTTTATATTGTAATTGAATTTGTTCTTCTAGTAGTGTAATAAGGATCTAAATAAGGAACACTAAAAAAGCGATAGAAAAATGCAACAATATTTAATTTTATGCATTCAACAATTTGCCTGCAATACAAAATAAATATAAGCTACATAACTCACCATTCAATGCTCCTGTACCCTTTGACGCAGCAGTGGATGCTCTTGAACTTATCATCGAAGCCGAACTCGAATGGGACGGGTTCCTTAGTGAACTGCATCCATGTGCTGTTCGTCGTGAAGGTGTTGAGGGAACAGTAGCCGGCAGAGAGGGCGCCACTCGCGCTTGCCAGCAGCAGCGCCGCTTGCAACCACATCTTGCTATCGCATCCTGGTAAAGATAATACAAATTGCAGCTTACGGACAGACGAAGCATAGACTAACTTATATGATAGTTATTTGTTAAACAAGAGTGCAATAGTACATTGTTACCTGAGTGTTGAAAGTCACGTTTTTTGAGTCCCGAGACGGGTTTGGCGCCAGAGCGTAAGCGAGGGCGCCAATGGAGCTTGAGGGACTTAAAAGACTTTCACCCGAGGTAAACACTGTGCTTTTCATTACGAATACAAGGAAAGTAAAAATAAAAACATGAAAGAAAAATTTGTGAAAATGAAGATTGAATTGCCGCCTTCCCGGTTTTTTTTTTCTTTTTCTCTGGCGGGCCTTCGGCTACGGCTCGCCAGCATTATTCAGCCATTGTTTTCATTCTCATAATTTAAAAAATGGTAAATTGTTTGCTCAAATCTATGTTATTTTAAATAAATAGTTGATGCTATATATTAATCAAGTAATTTAGAAGATATATTATTTATTTAATACTATCTTTATGTTATTTAAATTTAAATTTTACATTGCGCTCTAATTAGACTTTTTAAACTTCTTACCGTTGTAATGGGTTTCCAACCTACTTGCTGAATAAAAAGTTGGAATTTGGTTCAACGACCTCTTTGCAGTCAGAAAGACTTTAGAAAGTTGGAACATGGTTAAAATAGAACTTGTTTTTTTTTATAATTTGACAGCTGTCAGTAGAAAGCGATTCTCCCTAGGGCTGAAAGTTTTACTTTCAATTAGGCCCCTCAGGCAACTTCAGACCTACTTTCAGAGTATGAGTAATGAAAAGTTGCTTTTTAACCGCGTGCTCAATATTGATGACCGATCAAGCGGAGGATTCTATAATTCGAGATGGTGGGATGGAAAAAACATTAGAATTTTGCACCCATAGTTGCGCATTGCACACTATGTTATTGACACTCCACCATTAGTTAGTGTCTGAATCTGAATGAAAGCTACTGCACGCGTGATTTTTAGATTATAAGCCGCATCCAAAGAATATTTAGGTACCCTTTTATGAGATTTTACTTGAGCTTCAGTTGATATTTGTAGAAATCCAATAAACAATGACTAACCAATCCATACTAATATTATAAATGCGTTTGTAACTCTGTCTGTCTGTCTGTCTGTCTGTCTGTCTGTCTGTCTTCCTGTCTGGCTTTCACGCCAAAACTACTGAACCGATTGAAATGAAATTTGGTACACAGATAGTTGAGGGCCTGGGGAAGGACATAGGCTACTTTTTATTGCGAAAAAGGGGTTGTAAGGGGTTGAAAATAGGGGTTGAAAGTTGTATGGAAGTATAGTCATTTTTAGAGCTAGAAACTTAAAACTTATTTTTTAGTCTGTTGATTTGATATAAAAAAATATGACATTCAAAGTTTGTGCTGGGGGGGTTGAGGGAGGGGAGTACAGGGGGGAGTTGGAGGGGAGGTGCGGGGGGAGTACAGGGGGGAGTGTGGAGGGGTGGTGCGGGGGGAGTGTGGAGGGAAGGTGCGGGGGGAGTGTGGAGGGGAGTATAGGGGGGAGTGTGGAGGGAAGGAGCGAGGGGGGATGCGGGGGGAGTACAGGAGGAGTGTGGAGGGGAGTACAGGGGGGAGTGTGGAGGGGAGTACAGGGGGGAGTGTGGAACGGAGTACAGGGGGGAGTGTGGAGGGGAGGTGCGGGGGGAGTACAGGGGGATTGTGGAGGGGAGTCTGGGGGGAGTGCGGGGGGAATGTGGGGGGGGTGTTGAGGAGAGTGGGGAGAGTTCGGAGAGGAATGCGGGGGGGATGAAAGTGTGGCGTAGTACGACGCCATATGTCTAAGTATAGCAAGAGGGCAGACGACTGTGTCACGTGCACGCGAATATGACGTTGTTATTTAATTACTGTTTTCTTCCGCTGCAAATTAAAAATGCTACCCATAGACACTATACCACGCGGACGAAGTCGCGGGCACAGCTAGTATGCTATAAAAATGTTCATGAACATTGATATAACTGAACTTTGGTAAGAATTCAAACCACAACGCCCAGCGCCAAAGGCAGAGCTACTAGAACCTAGAACCAACTCAGAGCTGTGAACCTAGTCAAGCAATTTTGATGCGTGGTCATTCCAATTCGGATTATAATATGATTTCTATCAGGACGACTTGGTGTGGGCATTCGTGACATGAACAAATAATAGACTCCGTAGCCTAGCCGTTGGATATTGCTTTTCTCAGAACGACAACACTGCCTCAGGCGGCACCTAGTTCACAAGGCCTTGGGTTTATTCTGATTATAATTTTAGCATTTGCCTCAAAATCAAAATAAAACATCAAAGATAACTCCAGTAGCCCCCCTATAAGCGTGTTTTTTTAAATATTTCATTTTTATTAAAACTTACAGTGACATCGAACACACCACATTCATTATTTTTATACGTTCGAACAATACAGCAATGAAATACCTTCTACCGACTTAGTAAATAATAAATAGCAGCGTTGCCGAGAACCGCCATTAGATATACAATCCTGTTCAGTCTTCTAAGCATATTGTTTTCATAATCTTCGATACCTTGGACTTTCTATGGAACGTCACACCGATTATCTTTAATGTTATTGTTTGAACCGGTTTTGGTGTATTTTACGTTGAATTTCATAAAACAATGGTCGGAGCTCTTTGAGTCGGGTCTTTGCTTTATTCTTACCTACCTGTCTGTCACGATCTTGAAATGTTACTTGTTTACAAACTCTTTGAATCCTTGTCTCAATCCCGCTATTGTTATCTATTCAATATGCAGGATATATATATATATAATATAAAGTATACAGGATACTCAAGGGTAAAAGATACACTATATTTAAGCCCAAAACATTAATTGACTTGAAAAGATAAAACGATGCAAAACTACAATCTAGGTGTGGCAAAAGTGAATAAGGTGTTTTCTTGACCGTGCCTGTTCCAACGGTCACTTGCCTATCATCAAGTAAGATTGTAGCCCCAGGATACTCGTAGTATACATTTCAAAGAACCACAACACACTGAAAAAGTTGTAGTTTCATTAAAATGCTGGTTTTGTGTGCGCTTTTTCTACCAAAGTCAACGCCATTATACAGCAAAATGCAGTAAGGCTTTCGTTTTTAGTCCGAATGTATGACAAAATCCAATTTCTACGGTAGCTTGCGGCTTATGGCGATTCTCGGAAATCTAATGTTCTACTCTACATGCTAATGACAATGAGACTTCAACCGCAATTTACCTGGTAGCCAGTCGTTAGTCGGTCCTTCTACGACCCGTTCAAAACACATGACACTTTTGAGTTTAATTTTATTATATTTTAAATATCGTGCGGTATTTCTTACGCGTTATATTTTTTTTTTGTTTTCTGTTTCATCTGCGATCGGCTTTTTAGCCATAATCAGATTTGTTCTGGGTTGATGCGGTGGGGGTGTGTTTCCAGCGAGACAACACCGTATGAGTAGAAGAATGTTTAGGTTCTCTGGTCCAGGTTAAGTATTTGCCATCTCTTTAGGCGGTTTACATTTTCTTGAGTGTTTAGCAGTTTTTTAGCCAGTTTATTCGTGTGATTTTCAAGTCTTTGTTTGTATTTCGTGCAGTACTTGCTCGAAATACAAACAAAGACTTGAAAATCAGACGCGCGTTATATGAATAAAAAATATACTGTTATTATAATCGTGTAGGTACCTTACCTTCTTAATAAAATATTCTTTCAACATTTCATACGAATTGGTAGAACCAAAGAAGCGTGGGTAGAGCTTTCATTGAGGGTTGAACGAATGAACCACAAACATCTAAGCTTTTAATTAAAACAAGCATTGATAATTATGTTTTTATATAGAGAAATATTCCGATCAATTACTTCGTCAACTTTGTAATTAGGTTCTTACAAATCTGCGTCTTCAATGGATCAATCAAGAAAAATAAATCAACTTTTGCTTTTAGTTTTTATTAAACCTAGAAAGCATACCTAGATTATTCCTATAAAATAAAATGTTGTGTTATTTATATCAGTGGTTTCACAAAATCAATTACTTAGCAAAGAATAAAAATCCGCAATACAGGTAGGTACTGAAAAACCGTTAAAAAGCGTTCGCCTGTATAGTAATTATTCTGATATCCCAGAATTGTTTTTAATGCAAATGCTTTGTTGGCGTTATTCCTGGAGAGCATACTCGTATATAGTTAATTACTAACATCGAATGCTTCCTTATAATGGCTTTGCAATGTATGGAAATCATACTTAGAAACATAATTTTGCAATGTATTTCCTAGGTCTAGTATAAAAATGTTACGGTCCATAGGTTTTTCATTGTTATCGCCGCTTTCACTAATACCAAGATATTGATTTTAAGTAGCTAGGCATTTGTTTTAACAACGGCCGTGTATTTAATTCCATTGTATTTTAGGGAAACAATTTCTGTCTGATGCGTAACACGTTACTCGGAATATGACTAAAGCTCGGTTTAACATTTAGTACTAAAGCGATTTTTGAACGGTCGATATTCTTGAAAATGTATGCGAATACCACACGTTAGGTAAAAACGTTTTTTTTTCGATTTTCCGGGAGCTAGCAGCAAGTTGGGTCCACAAGGGCATCGACATCGGAGGAGTAAGATTGTGAATGAGAGTAAGTATTATACCTACTAAACCTCGTTTTACAAATTGATATACGACAGTAAAATTTCCATTCAAATTGATTTTACCATTTATGGGCGATGAGAGTTTAATTGAACACTGAAATATTTTGGCCTTCATTTTGGTTCTTTTTTTACGGAAAACTATACTAAGATGCAGTTCGTTACATCCATCGTGATATTTATTGCAACACTGAAGTAGCCACTAGAAATCATGTTTATAATAGCATCATCATTGCTTATTTAAGATAAATGAAATGAAATTAAATTAAATGAAATGAAAAAAGTTTATGATATGATATTATGTCCTATCGAAAACCGAACCGCTGCTAATGAGGTTTGCAACAACGAACAAATCTGATCTTTACTGCGTCCGAGAGTTGCAAAACGGGTATGATACACTTATCATGTCGGCAGCGGTCTCACACGAGTCGTACTTGTAATACAAGGACTATACAAGCTCGTTCCACGGTTGGCGAGTGATTTTTGCAATTACGGACAGGGCGGCACACATATCTGCCGGCAATTTGCCGCTCCTCTCAAGCCGCGGTGATCGGTTTCTCGGAAACCAAGCTGCATCAACCGTGCGCGGAGCTAGTGTGATTAACGCACTAATTACTGCGCAGTACTGACACTGCTATGCAACTCTCGAGTTGATTGCCGTCGCCAACCGAACGACAATGTTGTCGATTCATCGATTTATACTTTTATGTGCTCACGTAGAGCGCCTAGATGCTAGATATTTGTAAGCCGATTGCTTACCTAATTTATTGACATTTGTACATTCCACTACAAGGTAGGCAACTATTTAACTCAGCATGTGGGGTTTTTATTTGCTACTGCGTATTTATACCTTTTGCTACATTACATATGGCCTAACTAAATATTCAAAGGCTGTACCTATGCTATGACAGGGTGATTGGCCAATGGTACTTGGGTCCCGTGGGCCAGGCTGTACTTCCGCTCGTACACAAAAGCGACCGTTACCTACGTATCCAATCCACTACCTCCGTATGCGGACGATTGAATGTCGCACGAGGATTTTTGATATTTCTTAGATTCTTTGACGGAATCATTAGTAATCATCCACCCCGTTTCGATAACCGATTTCACAATATTTCGTCAATCAATATACCTACCTGCATGGAAGACACGCATACTTTATTATTCGATTCGAGCGGTTAATTATAGCAAGATAATATTGAACAGGTAGGTACCTAAGGTATCACAGTAATTATTTCTACCATATACCGCTTTAATTTCGGTGGTAAAAGCAGCTTATGAAATCTAGTTTCGCGAGTTTCGCTAGTAGACGCTGTCGCAAAATGCATTATTGTGCACATTTCTTTAGCTGTTAGCACAAAGCAATTTTCCAACGGGATGAAATGGATACGAAAAGCAAAACTAACATGAATTCCTAGATATCGCGCCGCTCCAACGGATTTCGATGCTTTTATACATATAGGTATGAATGTCGTATTCTTACCATATCTGTATTAACAAGGTAGGTAGCACCATGTAGGTATTCCAAGGGATTGGCGCAACGCAAATCGCAATTCACTTAGAATATGACTGTACACAAGCACAAGGCAACCTTGAGGAGCTGCAATGGTTACCTAGAAATCTTAAGAACGTTCATCCGTAAATTGATGATTTCAGACGGCCAATAAAACAATATGTGTAACTTGCACAGAAGATAATTTGACCTCATATTATTGGGAATGACCAAAACTTAATCATATGGGAAAAACATTTTCAAATGGTTGTATAGTTTTTTCATAAGATTCATCTGTTTTTCCTAAACTTTCGGTTGATGGTCTATGCAGATGCGATTCAATGATAAAACTATAAACGACAAACTTATAAAATTTTCGTATAAAAAAGCTAATAACATTTTATTAGTTCTTAGTGGCAGAATAAACACGATTCCTGTAAGTTTTCATTCATGAAAAAAATAATCAAAGGAGTAATTTTTAGCCACTTTTGGAGATATTAGACGTGTTAGTTAATGATGAAATCCGAGGTATTTTTGTTATTTTTTTTGCCTAGTAAATGAAGAAGTGTTCGTTTTAAAACATGTTTGATTTTTTTTTTTATAACATGAATATTTATTTTACTATGAATTATTTCGTATTACTATATAATCGGCGCGGAATCAAGTCAACGCTCAGTGCCGGCCGAGGCCTTTCAGAGGTAGGACGTGCGTCGCTCCCGGTCGCTGCAAGCAAGCAGCAAGCCTCAAAAAAATGTATTGTAGCTTCACGAGTTTATAGCGCTACTGGGACGTTTTGATACTTTTTATGGTTTAACAAAACTTTGGTGAGTTTTTGAAGTGAAAACTTCTTTAGCGGCGTTGAGCACTTTCGTAATGGGTATAAAATCTTAAACTCGCGTCAGGATCACGTGACCTGATTCGCGTCAGGATCACGTGACTTGATCGAAAAAGCGTAAGACGGATGGAGAGTAGACAGTTTCGTTTAGGCAGCGCAGGGCGCTTGCGCGAATGTTCGTGTATGTTACAGCGTGCCAAATAACAAACAAGCCCCCCCTAACCATTCCAAAATATCAAACATGCTCAACGTTAATAATCAAGTTTTCACTTCTGCCGGCACTCCCGGAGTGCAACCCGTATTTTTTTTTTGTATTTTAAAGTAATGGTGTTGCATTAACTTATTAACTTTAATTACCCCCGGTTTCTGGTACGCAAAAAATAGTTAATTATTTTTAATTTGTATTTCTTTTTAATTCAGGTTTCATTCTTTACTTTTATTTCAGATATGGCATAAAAAGCCGCTTACAGGCTACATCACGTAAAAAAAGTAACGAGTACGTCACCAATTGCGAAAATTTGGTCAAGGCTAATGAAGCTAAAAGGTATGTTACCCAGGGGTTACTTTTTACAACGTAACATGTTATAGTCAATTCCCATTTTTATTTAACGTACACGGAGATAGAAGTAGTAATAATTTGCATTATGAAAATCATTATTGCTAACTTATCATAAAACATAACACGCCGAAAAAAAGGTCGAAATTAACGGGTACTTTCAAATAGTCATCCAGTCCGCAAGTCCGCACGATACCAAAGCTAGTGTTCGAAGCACGGAGCCACTTGCACCGAGTTGATGAGCTATCTATGATTGTAAAGTGATCAATTAATTTTATAACACATTTGCTCGTAAAAGGTCTCTAATTTCACCGATTTCAATATCGTAATGTATGTCATTACGCACTAGTGCGGTAATGTAATGTAAAACGCACGGGTTGCTTTTTAATAAGGTATAACGTACGGTTTATCCAGATGCTAAATGTATGAAATGAAACTGAATGAAACCGAATGAAACTGCATGGAACCGAATGAAACTGAATAAAACCGAATGAAACTGCATGAAACCGAATGAAACCGAATGAACTTAATGAAACTGAATGAAACTGCATGAAACCGAATGAAACGGAATGAAACCGAATGATACCGAATGAAACTGAATGAAAATGAATGAAACTGAATAAAACCGAATGAAGCTGCATGAAATCGAATGAAACCGAATGAAACCGAATGAAACCGAATGAAACTGAATGAAGCTGAATGAAACTGAATAAAACCGAATGAAACCGAATGAAACTGAATGAAACCGTATGAAACTGCATGAAACCGAATGAAACTGAATGATACTGAATGAAAATGAATGAAACTGAATAAAACCGAATGAAACTGCATGAAACCGAATGAAACTGAATGATACCGAATGATACCGAATGAAAATGAATGAAACTAAATAAAACCGAATGAAACTGCATGAAACCGAATGAAACTGAATGAAACTGAATGAAGCTGAATGAAACTGAATAAAACTGAATGAAACTGAATTAAAATGAATGAAACCGAATGAAACTGAATGAAACGGGATGAATTGGAATGAAATTAAATGAAATGACATTTACAATCTGCTATGTCATTTCATTTAATTTCAAATTCTCTAACTGCTTTAACAAGTGATAAACAATTTATTCGTTTAATTTTTATTTATTTCCTCGCAAATGTGTTATAAAACGCCTCTGCTTTCTTGTAGCCCTCGCCTACGGCTCGGGCTTCAATAACGCCTCGGCTGTAATTTTCAACCTACCGCACCTAAATCATAATGTACTATTGTTCGAAATACGTACATCAGTACCTACCTACTGCATATTTTATTGGGACCTATTGCATGCATTATATTTTTTTTTAATGAGTTTATGTAGTTTCTTCTGAGTTCGCATTATGGTTTCGATTTCTGACCTATTCCTTGTTTATCATTGTTTTCTTTCAATTTATTATGGTTTCAGGTGCTTCGCCGGATGGACTAATTGAAGATGATGGTATCACCGAAATAAAATGTCCTAGTCCGGCATTCGGATTAGAGGCAGATATCGCTATTAACCAAAAAAATGTTATTCTGGTAAATAGATGTATCCGTGAATCGACGCCATGACTGGTTTTATCAAATACAAGGGCAGCTGCACGTAACGAATAGAAATTACTGTCTATTTGCTGTGTGGACAGGCAAAAATTTTTAATTAAAGACAGAAAAAATAATTAGGTACGATACATTTTGGAGCAAGAACATGGAGCATCGGCTAGTCAGTTTTTATAATAAATTTCTATTACCCGAAGTTGTTGATCCCCAAAAAGCTAAGTCCATGAAACTTAGAGACGATAAATATTAAAATTGTATTTTACACGAAATTATTTTGATTTATTTTAACATACCTGCCCGTTTTTGCGTAAGTAGGTACTCATTCAACAAAATGTTGTACCTACTTACGAAAAATGAATACATTCCCTACTAAGAGCTGGTAAAGTATCAAGGTGATTCATTCAATGCGGCGCATGATACGCGCTCCAACACAGACGGCTGTGTGCGTGCTAGGTGTAACTGTATAGCTAGGTGAGTATATTTACCCAAACTTGAGTCACGACGCTCGGGATAAACGCTCTTAATATACTAAGGTGTGGGCTTTGTAGAATACACACTGTGCCACTTTGATTACCTGTGCCAATTCAATATTCCGATTCTAAAGGCCTGCGCACACCTAGTTCGCTGGCGGTAGCGATCAGTGAAACGCTGTCAAATTTGACAGCGTTTCACTGATCGCCGATGCCAGCGGCCTAGGTGTGCGCAGGCCTTAATGCATCTGGTAACAATAATGTACTAATAGATTACCAACGCTGGTAATCTATGCTGATGCTAAATTTGCACAGCCACTACTCAGTTGAATCCTAATTCAACTGAGTAGTGGCTGTGCAAATTTAACCTTTAGATATTGAACCTCCTAAGGTTCAATATGATTTATCTATGTTATCAGTACATTTATATTTTTATTGCTTCTATGTATTTTTTTTAATACTGTAGGTATATGTACTGTGTATGTGTATAATATATATATTATGTTTCTATAGTTCTTCTACTACTAGAGAGGGAGATTAATTACCACTTCTCCAGGTTAGAGTGAGGACCCCACATAAACATATTCAAGAAAAAAAACTCTTAGTTTGTTGAAGCAATGGATCAACATGAAAAAACAATAAAGTTGAAGTGCAGAATGCAGAGTCATGGACGGAGGACGGAGTGACTACACCTATTTTTAAGAAATACTTAACTATCAGTAATTTGGATGTTTTGAGCTAAGAGTGTATATTAATGTATATTATATTCTAGGTGACCGCACTACACCGTTGACTGCATTATGGATTATGGTCAATGTTTTGCCGCCTATAATTGTAAAAAAAACTTTACAGCTATGGAGAAAATATGACACAGAATCTCATTGCTACCTAGATATGGTTTATTATTTTATTCGCACATGTATTATAGGTATTGACCTATATACAATGCGCAAACAAAATAATATTTAGGATAAGTAGGTAGGTAGGTACTTTCTATTGGGCAGTTGCATGAGAATGAGGTGGTTTACTACAATTTCTCTAATAATAAATTACAAAAAATTATCCAGTTGTTTAAACAAAATAAATTTATAACAATCAAATATATTATGGAAGGTAGATTTTTAAAACTTTCAGTGAGTAGGTTATTAATTACAAACTATTGGCACATAAAGTAGCTTTCTAGTAAAAGTTATTTGAATAGAATAATAAAACAACTCATAACATTAAAATACTTTTACAGTGGATTACTCACCGAATCTCATGAACGACAATCCAACTTTCCGAGAATTGGAAATTTCAAGGAACCTTATTTATATTGAATTAACCACAGTTCGATAAATACACGTAAGGAGGTAAATGTTCTTTCGTTTTTGTGTCGTGAAATATTAGTTCAACAAACAGTAATCGTTTCAGAGAAAAACTTTTTTAACGAACAGAATATAAGATACACAAATCACACCGGCAACTGCACTAAGCGAAAGCGTGCGACTGACTGACTGTACTGTAACAGAGCAGAGCAGACTGACAGTGACATGACACTGACAGCTAGACTAGGAACATGAAAAATAATTGGACAGTGACAACAGAGAAGACCGTACCTACAAGCTGCCAATTTGACGTTGACATATTTGACATTAACATAAGAGTGCGTTCAGTAACTAGTGGCTTTGAAAATGATATCATGTTTTACGAAAGGAATTTTCAAAGCCGGAGTTTGACGATGCGTTAAATATTGATGTGTTCAGAAATGCGTTTGCCTTTTTTCTATAGAATTATTGTAGTTACAGTAGTATCAGAAAATCAGAATGCTAAGCAACAGATCCTTTCAGATAAATAAAAAAAAACTGGGCAACGTTTAATCTAGTACTAAAATTCTCAGCGCAGCGCAGCGCAGCGATAAACTTATTTGATTCCTTCAGTCCTAGGAAGTTAAAAATTGCATAATTAAGTTAATATAATAACAAACACAATGTTGTTCAAAAATTCCCACGTATTTTGTAGTTTAATACAAACTAGCAGTTGGGGACCGAGCTTCGCTCGGTATTTTTTATTGGTAATCTGTATTTTTTAAATTATATTTAAATATCAAAATACTGATGAAATGCTGAAATATGAATTATATTTTTCGTTCTTACCGACATAATAATAAAAAAATATAACCTGGTTAGCTTAACATAAAAAATCTCTATTGGGTTATTCTTACTTAACAACGCCATCTGCTGGATATGCTTGAAGTTAGTTGCTCACAATCGCCACTAGATGGCAGGAGCAGTCACATATTCAGTTTATGTTTAAATATTGGAAACAGGGTTAAAAATCATTTTCTTAAAACGAATCCTAGCTAGATCGATTTATCGCCCCCGAAACCCTCTGCATACCTACCTACTTAATTTCATGAAAATCGTTGTCGCAGTTTCCGAGATCTAAAATATATATATGTATATACACGATTTTCTCGTTTAAAGGTATAGGATAGGATAGGATAGGATAGGATAGGATGAGATAAGATATATTATAATATTTGCAAAATACCGATATTATGTGGGTTATGTGGGTATCACCACCGAGCCATAGTCACGTCAGGTGCTGATGATGACGAATAAGGTCAGTTTGTTAATTCAAAATGGCCGGTGCGTATTTGCAAAATACTGATATAAGGGGGGTATTTTCTCTAAAAATTACACTATTTTTTCTTTTTAGGAGTTTTCTTGAGATTACGCATGAACCGGAAAGCGCCTAGACCCCGGCGCACCATAGTACCACGCCACCATGCTTGGATTCTTGTCGCGGATACTCGTATGCGCTCTTCGCGAGCCAAGCGTGCAGCTCTCTCGTGCTTGAACGACAGCCACGAGCGCATCTCGCCCGCGTGCAAATCAAACTGAAAACCACAAAGACGCAAAGAGTTACTATGTAGTCTTATAATAGTCATCTGCTGGCTTAGACCAGATTTTTAAATGGTTTAAGCTTGCTGGTCATCATCAAACTCTCGATGAAAGTTATCTCTTGAACGAACTAACCCAGGGCTGCTTATTAGCCGGTACATGTAGGTAAAGCTGACTTTAGTTTGCTGCCATAGGAACTAAATGTTTTATACAAATCATAGTCAGTATATAAGCTGTCTGGAAGAGATTTAGCGATAAGGCTGCCGATTGTTCTCATTATCAGTAGTTTCTGTATCTTAATTTTGTACAATAACGAGTGAATCTATCCATCTATCTACATAGTGATAGAAATACCCTAGATCCTATTCATCACACGCTAGTAATAAATAGGCCTTGCTAATACCATGGATTCCAGTTCTTAGCAAATCATGACTTCGGGCCAGTCTTCATGAGCAATTCGTACCTAAATTAAATATATACGTATGTAGGTATAGGTGGGATTCTTGCCATGTTCAATAAGGATTAGATACTTACCAGTTTCTGCAACTCTTCATGCCTCAGGGCAGCCACTCGGAGCTGTTCAGTTCTGGCAGCCAGCCTAGCGTTCATATCGACGGTGTCGGCGGCATAACGCTGTTCCCAACGAACCAAAGATTCTTCACGTTCCTTTAATCAATATGAAAAATATTACAAGATTCCGCTATTGCAAGAACCCCTGCAGTAGGAACATGCAGTGGAAGATGGAAGCATAGGTCTGGTGGATATGGGAGTCAAATATAGAATGCAAGTTTAAGAATACACACTACCAGCGCGTCATCGGTTCCTGTTTATCAACTCATCATTCTAACCAATCAGCTTCACATCTTTCTTCAAGACTTTTCGACGATTATTTGGAATCAGCTGGCCTACCATGAGCTTCATATGGTTTATGGTTATGGCTGTCAAAATTGTGTCAACAGTGTCAACACATTCAAACACAAAAAGAAAATGAATGTGTGGGTCAGCCTATCTATACACAATTTGACAGCCATAGCCATAACCATATGGAGCTCGTGGTAGCTCTGCTGGAGTTACTAGAAACTCTGTGAACTTCGGTAAGGCTGCGGTTACGAACTTTGCTGACACAGTACCTACCTACCACCACAATAGATTATGTAAATTAGTAGGTAATATGAATAAGTATAGGGTATGGGCGCCGGTGAAATTACTGGCACGTGAGGCTGAACATCTGTATGCCTCAAGCTGATGGACACAGAGCAGTGCATCGTAGGGCACGTTCCAGACGTGCGTGACCTACGAGGCAATGCTTTGTTATAGGCGATGGTTACCACTTTACATCAGATGGGCCATTTGCTTGTTCCATCAGCTAGTTGGGTACAAAAGGTATAATTAAATTAGCTTTTTTCTGTTTAGATTTTTTACTTGAATTTGCATCTCGAATGCCTTCAGTAGCTCTTGATGCACGCGTTGCTCGTGCTCCATGTTCGGTGGACGGGCTCGTGGTTGCTGGTATTGGAGCTCAAGAGATTCTGCGCGAGCAGCCACCCATTTCTCCGCGTAGATTAGACGCACATTAGCATTGAGTTGGTCGTCCTGGAAATACTTAGAGGTAGAGTGCTATGATAGAAATTTAAAATCGAACATAAACTGTGCAGCTACGAAAATGTAAGCATTCACCGCCGAGCGCCTAATTGTCCGCCCTTGGAGAATTTATTTAAAAAAAAAATACTAATTTTAAACCTCGTAAACATACAGCTCATTCAAATTAGTTAAGCCTCCGCTATACGCTGGTCTAAAAACAAAACACGACCGGAAAGTTGGAAAAATTTAAAATAAAGATGGCGTTGCCTGACCTGAGCTGTGAATTCATGTATTTGATACCAACTATTACTTATTCTGTGCTTGGGTCTGACATTTGTCACGACATTACAATGTGTTGACTAGAATACACTTCGCCCAATTGCTTAGGCATTAAATTCTAGACAGAGAATAACGAAATGAGTCGAAAAATATAAAACTTTTTTGTTCGGTTAGCATTTCGGGTTGCAACAAAAATACTATCAAAATATTGGTGCAAAAAACTATTGAAATTGGATGAGTAGTCTTGGAGAATACCTTTTACGTTTTTGTGGGAAACATACATTTCACAATATAGATACATAATTATGTATATAGATTAATACTTTATTGTACCCAAAAGAATACATTTAAAATAAAGGTAAAATGGGCAGCATTATTGCGAAGAGCTATCTCTTCCAGACAAACTTTGGATGGAGGATCCATCAATTTTAAAAGTAAAACCGGTGTTTTACTAAAATTTATAATACCTAATAATATAGCATATAAATAATGTAATATGAAACATAATTATAATATGCATAGTTATATTATTATTAGTTATATTATATGAATGGAACTGCTGGAAGGGAAGACCTCGGCGCATGTATCTCGATCAGATAGTAGACGTTTTAGAGGAAGGCCGTGTCAGCAGTACCCAACCGTCGAGCATGTATGAAGAATATTATGCGAGTGAGTGAAGCGAAAGAGGTATGTAGAGCAGGATAGCAGCAAGTGAAAATCTGTGATCTCTGCCTACCCCCATAGGCACGAGGCGTGATTCTATGTATGTCTCTATGTGTATATAATTTAATATAATATAAATGTATTCAAGTATTATATCAGCTATCTGGTTCCCATATTACAAGCTCTGCTTAGTTTGGGGCTGGGTAGTGTTGTGTGAATTGTCCACAATATTTATTATTAAGTACCTAATTATGACACATAATAACACGAATACCTAAGAATATTAGACT
Source organism: Thera britannica (assembly GCA_939531255.2). Classification (NCBI taxonomy): domain Eukaryota; kingdom Metazoa; phylum Arthropoda; class Insecta; order Lepidoptera; family Geometridae; genus Thera; species Thera britannica. The sequence continues at coordinate 7,320,461 of OW618048.2, forward strand.
AACCTAATACGTGGGCAACAAGGAAAAGTGATCGTTGACATTAGTTTTAAAGATATACCTAGATCAATATAGATAAACGTACAGACCGAGGCAAAGAGTTCCATAGGCTTACAGCTTGTATGGTGAACTAGCTGATACCCGCGACTTCGTCCGCGTGGATATTTGAGTTCGTTTTTTTTAGTTTGATATGACCAACGGCTAGTTACCATAGATTTTAGCTTGTACTTTAGAGTGTATTTGAATTTTAAGGTGAGTACTGTTGAAGCCGATTTTTTTCAACAGTGTTTAGTTTAAGTATGATAGATGTTTCCCGCTATTTTGTCGTAGTGGTTATCATCGGTTTGTTTGTGAACCTTTGTGTGTAATCGAACCTGATGCCAGATGATGCGGTAGCAGAATTTTTTTTAATGTTTTTTTTTGCATATTTTGTAAAGCTATTTTTTGTGATTTTATGTTATATTAGTGGCTAATTTGGAGTTTCGTATGCGTGTTGGTGTATAATCGAATCAGATTTTTTTATTTTGACATGACCAACTTCTGGTTACTATAGTTTTGAGCTTGTACTTTAGAGTGTATTTGAATTTGAAGGCGAGTGCTGTTGTAGCCGATTTTTTTCAGCTGTGTTTAGTTTTGGTATGATAGGTGCTTCCCGCGATTTTGTCTTAGTGGTTATATAATAGGGTTTTTTGTAAACCTTTGTGTGTATTCAAACCTGGTGACAGATGTTGCGGTAGCTGAATTTTTTAAATGTTTTTTTGCGTATTTTGTAAAGCTCTTTTTCGTGATTTTGTTTTAGTGGCTAATTTGGGCTATTGTATTCGTTGGTGTATAATCGAATCTGGTTTTTTTTAGTTTGACATAATATAATGCAATTTACCATTGTTTTGAGCTTGTACTTTAGAGTGTATTTGAATTTGAAGGCGAGTGCTGTTGTAGCCTATTTTTTTCAGCGGTGTTTAGTTTAAGTATGATAGATGATTCCCGCGATTTTGTCTTGGTAGTTATCATCGGTTTATTTGTAAACATTTGTGTGTATTAAAACCGGCGGACACATGCTGCGGTAGCTGAAAATTTTTTGTTTTTTTTTTGCGTTTTTTTTAAAGCTCTTTTTCGTGATTTTGTTTTAGTGGCTAATTTGGGCTATCTTATTCGTTGGTGTATAATCGAATCTGGTTTTTTTTAGTTTGACATGATATAATGCAAGTTACCATTGTTTTTAGCTTGTACTCTAGAGTGTATTTGAATTTGAAGGCGAGTGCTGTTGTAGCCGATTTTTTCTATTCATTTTCTATTGATTTTTTTATTCATGCTTCTAGGACTAATGGTTTAGGCTGTGTGTTGATTTTTCTTTAAACCATTTATCCCTTTTTTCTCCTCTTCGGGAAAGAATTTTCCAATTTCCTTTCTTAGTACACCTCTACGCTATAAGAGGAACATACCCTCCAAGTTTCATGCTTCTAGGACTAACGGTTTAGGCTGTGCGTTGATTGTCAGTCAGTCAGTCAGTCAGTCAGCCAGTCAGTGAGTCAGTCAGTCAGTAACGTAAGAGTTTTATATATTTAGATGACTTACCATACATTTTATTATTAGCATGGACAGGAATAAAAATCTGCAAGGTTTCGGAAGATCGAATACTTCGATCTTTAGCTTGATGCAGGAACTCAAAGCACTCCTTAAAATAAGGCGGAGAGAAAGAATTTAGAGAAGGAAAGGATATTGAAAAAAAATCAGCCAAGTGCGAGTCGGACTCGCCCATGAAGGGTGCCGTAGCAGTAAGTAATATAATATAGAAGTTCTAGTAGTTCGTCGAAAGGTACATTGCGGTTTACGATTAATGACGTATTAAAAAAAAATCGTTGGAAGTTTACATAGTAATTATACATCATATATATTTTTTAGTTTTATCGTTCTCTTATTTTAGAAGTTACAGGGGGGGACCAACATTTTACCACTTTGAAAGTGTCTCTCGCAAAAACTATTAGGTTTAGAAAAAAACGATATAAGAAACCTCAACATCATTTTTAAAGACCTATTCATAAATACCCCACACGTATGGGTTTGATGAAAAAATGTTTTTTGAGTTTCAGTTCTAAGTATGGGGACCCCCAAAATTTATTGTTTTTTTTCTATGTTGTTTCCAAGTTTCATCAGTCTAGCTCTACAGTTCTACAGTTTCGAAGAAAAATGGCTGTGACATACGGACGGACAGACAGACAGACATGACGAATCTATAAGGGTTCCGTTTTTGCCATTTGGCTACGGAACCCTAAAAAAGCACTGAATATGTGCATTCCGGCAAAGGCGGATAGGGAGGTAAACGGCGGTGTATGATTTATGACGTATTAAAAAAAACTAGTTACTAGATCTCGTTCAAACCAATTTTCGGTGGAAGTAGTAATTTATATCATTTTTTTTTTGTTTTATCACTTCCTTATTTTAGAAGTAACGAGGGGCGACACACATTTTACCACTTTGGAAGTGTCTCTCGCGCAAAATATTCAGTTTAGAAAAAAAAACGATAGAAGAAACCTCAACATCATTTATAAAGACCTACCCATAGATACACACACGTATGGGTTTGATGAAAAAAACATGTTTGAGTTTAAGTATGGGGTACTCACTAATTTTCTTTGGTTTATTTTTTAATTTTTGTGTGAATATTTTAATGCAGTTCAAATAACACATCTAATTACCAAGTTTCATCAGTAGCTATAGCGTTTACAGTTTCGGAAAAAAGTGGCTGTGACATTCAGACGGACAGTCAGACAGACATAATAAATAAATAATAAATATTATAAACAATCCACACAAAACTATCTAGCCCCAAACTAAGCAGAGCTTGTACTATGGGAACCAGATAGCTGATATAATATTTACATAACTTTTTTTTTGTAAATACATACTTAGAATACAATATAACACCTAGACAGAGAACAAACATCTGTGTTTACCACACAAATAATTGTTCTCGGTGGGGATCGAACCCACGACCTACCGCTCTGAAGGCAGAGCTACCACCAACTGAGCTGAGAGGGAGGCCAGAGTTATTGCGGTGTAACAGAGCGAAGAATAAAAAGCAGCCAAGTGCGAGTCGGACTCGCCCATGAAGGGTTCCGTAGCATCAAATAACATAATATAAAGGTTTTTGTAGTTCGTTGAAAGGTAAATTGCGGTTTACGATTTATGACGTATAAAAAAAAAACTACTGACTAGATCTCGTTCAAACCAAATATTGTTGGAAGTTTGCATAGTAATGTACAACATATATATTTTTTTAGTTTTATCATTCTCTTATTTTAGAAGTTAGAGGGACCAACTTTTTTCCACTTTGGAAGTATCTCTCGCGGAAACTATTCAGTTTAGAAAAAAACGATGTTAGAAACCTCAACATCATTTTTAAAGACCTATCCATAGATACCCCACACGTAAGGGTTTGATGAAAAAAAAAATTTTGAGTTTCAGTTTCAAGTATGGGGCCCCCCAAAATTCATAGTTTTTTTTCTATTTTTGTGTAAAAACCTTAATGCGGTTCACAGAATACATCTACTCACCAAGTTTCATCAGTCTAGCTCTTATGGTTTCGGAGAAAAATGGCTGTGACACGGCCGGACAGTCAGACAGACAGACAGACATGACGAATCTATAAGGGTTCCGTTTTTGCCATTTGGCTACGGAACCCTAAAAAGCATTTCTTCTTTCAGGGGAAAAAGTTTTTTTTGTCCGTTTTAAAACAATGAGACATAAGTAGAATGATCATGAATAAAAACTCGACTTGTTACTGTTTCTTAAAAAAAGAAAATCTTTTTTTTTCAAAATGGAACTATAATCAGCGATCTCTTTGGTAGAATGCATGCAATGCGTTGCGGCTATGGAAGAGAAAAAAAAAACGTTGGCGCGAAATCTTTAGATGTTTTCTCTAATTGCTACTTTTATAAATGTTTAATTTTATAGTTTATTGGATTATTTTCTCGCAACACGGCGCTAAAAACCCACTCTCAAAACTCGGTTTATATTTTTACTTTATCTACCTCGTATGTTAATGGGGAAATTTTAGCTCCTTGTATAAAAATCTACTATTTTTTCCTATTATACAAAAAAATCTTCGAAATCAGTGATTCCAATCGTTTTTTAAACACATTCGAAAAAAAGACGATCAATATTGGCAGGATTTATAGCGTATCTTGATGAACGCGGTAGAGCCAAAGTAAAAGTTTGAATAATGGGTAATAAAAAGAAAAAATGTTCGCGATTGAAATTCAAGAAAATGAGATTGATGAATCTGAACAGGTAAGTAAATTTTTTATACGTTACACTTACTATCCACGGCAATGCATAATCCGCTTGTGACATTTGCATAATAGGTATTTTACTTACGTAGGTATACCTGTTTTATGTACTAACATGAGACATAACGACACGGAAGCAAACATCCACACCACGCTTAGCCTGCCGGCATCGGCATCTCAGCTATAGAAAACATAATTTATTGAGCATTGGCTTTGTATAGAATAAGGTAAAGGTATTGAAAAAAAATGTTATACTGTTCTAGAGCCATTTAATTATCTCATCATAATAATAATACACCAGAGCAGATTCAGTTTTGAGGGAATAAGCACTCAATCTCAATCTCGATATGAATGGAATTTTGACAATAAAACTTATACGGATTTTTTCTGTCAAAATTACGTCAAAACATTGGGATTGGAATTGAGTTCTAAAGTAACCCTTCTGTTGTTATACCAGCTACATAATCTAAAATTAATTTGTTAGTTAATAGGTATTAAATAGGTATATCTTGGGTTTTCAAAATTTTAAGGGATATCTACTAAACCGTAGGTTACTTACCTAGTTTTTTTTCATATTATTTCCTCGCGATTGTTACAGGGGTCAAAATATACCACCGCTGAGTGATGAAACGAGTGGTGAAAAGAATACAGCCGAAACAAATAATGTTCCCTCATTGCAAAATAAAGTATTGTAAGTTACCTACTAAATAGGCTAGTAATCATAATAATTGACCGTGTGAGTCAAGATCACAGGCTTGGAAGATTTTGCTTTATATTGTGTGTGTATAGTATAGGTATTTGTAGATTATGTTTGTATTAACATAACTGTAGAAATGTAGAAATATATATGACAGCAAATACATTTATTCATGTGATAGGATTACTAATTGATATTTGATTTACGATTCTGAGGCTTTTCCACCCCGCGCCACTTTCTCGGTCCATTGGGCAGATGGTCGTCCTACGTTTCGTATTTCTGTTCGTAGTCGCCATTCGAGAATCTTCATTCTCCATCAGTTCTAAGTAGGTACCTAGTTTTTTTTTTCATATTATTACTTCACGATTGTTACAGGGATCAAAATATACCACTGCTGAGTGATGAAATGAGTGGCGAAATGAATACAGCCGAAACAAATAATGTTCAGTCATTGCCAAATAAAGAATTGTAAGTTAACTACTAAATAGGCTAGTAATAATTATAATTGACCATGTGAGTCAAGATCCCAGGCTTGGGAGATTTCGCTTTATATTGTGTGCATTGCTGTACATTACTGTAGAACCCATCAGTCGAATTGCATAAACTGAGGAGTAGGTCAGCTAAGTAGGTTGTGTTATGAAGATTTGCTGGGATAATGAGCTTATTAATTCTGATTAATGAGCTCATTATTCCAGCAAATCTTTTGGTTGGTGAAGGGATTGTAAGAAGTAGGTTAATAATAATGCATAGGTACTTAGAGATTTCATTTTATTTACAGATTACCACAAAGCTCTTCAAAGCTTGATATAAATGATCCACCAAAAGAATCAAATGGTGATGATGAATGGTAATTGCCAAGTTTTTATCTCAATCATATTAAGATAAATTGTGATTATTTAACATGTTGTACTTATTAATTTTTATAACGCTTTTATTAGCTTCACTTGTATGTATGTATGTATGTATGTATGTATGTATGTATGTAACCGACCTCTTTGAGCTCGATTTTGTCCTACTTTGAACGATCAGATTTGATTCAAACTTTGCACACCTGTCAAAGGTCGATGACAATGCAATAATATGAAAAAAAAAAAAAAAAAATGAAAAAAAAAAAAAAGTAAAAAGTAAAAAAAAAATTATAGTTTAAAAAACTAAAAAAAACGCTTTTATAACTAATTGAACTAAAAAGTTAAAAATAAAAGTGTAATAATCAATTGAAAAATTTATATTATTGTACAAAAAAAGCGTGAGGAGCTTGATTTTGATTGTTGTAAATATTTTATTAATAGTTTATTATATCTGAAGTTATTATAAAAAGCACCCCACGCTTTTTTGTACAATAATATACATTTTTCAATTGATTATTACAGTTTTATTTTTAACTTTTTAGTTCAATTAGTTATAAAAGCGTTTTTTTGTTTTTTAAACTATAATTTATTTTTATTTCAATGTTTTCAGGTACGAAGTAAGTCACGGTGAGCCTGTAATAGAAAATAAAAAGTATTTTGTTGAAGGACGTAGAATTATTGCCTTTCAACATTTTTATGGAAGACTGCAAGAAATATGCAATCATAATAAAGCATTCGGATGCACCCTGAGCAACGTGCATGTTATATCAGAAAAAAGAAAAGGACTACTTTCCAAATACAAATTAGCGTGCGATATGTGTAGCATGATATTTTATCTGGACTCTGAACCTGAAACAAAACTAGACTTAAACAAATCAGCTACATCGGGTATAATATCGACTGGAATCGGGTATTCCCAATTTAAAGAAATATGTGCTTCAATAGATTGCCCATCTTTCAATCAAAAGCTATATGATAAAGTTCAAAATGAAGTGTATGATGACTGGCGAAAAACAGCATTTAGCGTAATGGAGGCAGCTGCAGCAAGAGAACGAGATGCTGCTATTGCAGAAGGACGCATAAAAAATGGCATCGCTTGCATAGATGTTATCGCAGATGGTGTCTGGTCTAAGCGTTCTTTCAACACAAACTTTTCTGCCCTGTCTGGAGCTGCTGCTATCATCGGAAAAAGATTTGGCGAAGTTTTATTTATCGGGGTAAAGAATAAATATTGCTGTATTTGTGCGCGAGCGGAGAGTAAAGGTGTCAGCCCAAACGACCATGTGTGCTATAAAAATTATAGTGGTTCTTCAACGGGTATGGAGTCTGATATCCTGTTGGAAGGATTTAAACAATCCATCCCTATGTACAATATAATCTACGAACGTATGGTAGCGGACGGGGACGCCAGCAGTTACAAAAAAATTTTGGAAGGTCGTCCATACGACAATTGCACCGTAGAAAAAATAGAATGTAAAAACCATGTATTTAGAAACATGTGTAAAAAGCTAAAGAATATTACCACAGAAACAAAATACCCTCCCACTTTAAGGAAAAAAATTACCACCCAGAGAATTCTAGCCATCCGAAAAGTTATATGCTCATCCATAACCGAACATATAGCTAAAGACGTAAACTTTGACACGAAAGTAAATAGGTTATATACAGACATCACAAACTCCTACAACCATGCCTTTGGTAATCATCAAAATTGTCAACCCTACTATTGTAGTAGCCAAAAAAATAGTGAAGATCATACTCTGATTTTAAAAACTTGTGCTATATGGCACCGAATTAAATTCATAGTAAACACAGTAGCAGCCAAAACACGCAGTCTAATACATAACAGTGACAGCAATAAAGTAGAGTCATTTAACAGCATCATAGCAAAATTTGTCGGCGGAAAGCGAATTAACTTTTCCTTGCGTAGAGGTTATGAGTCGCGATGCCATGCTGCTGTGGTGTCTTTTAATACAAAATTCCCTCTATCCACATTGCATAAAGCCATTTTGGGAAAAAGTCCTACGTCCCAAGTAAAAAAACTAGAAGGTACACGATCAAAAGAACGAAAGAGAAATTCTAAATATATAAGAAAGGGTAGAAAACATTTTTCAAAATACAAAGTATGTGATAAAGATTACGGTGAAAATTGCCAAAGACCAGACATGTCACCATCGGAGTATAATAGAAGCAAAATTACATTTTTAAAAAATTTACCGAGTTCCGAAGAAGATAGAAGACTGATAGAACAATCTACAATTTTGCAAAGGGATTCCAGCGAGTGGTTAGAGCTTCGGAGGAAACTTCTAACAGCTTCCAACTTTGCAAAAGTAATTAGTAGGCGCCAAAATACCAGCGTTAAAAATTTGGTTAAGAGTATAATATATTCAAAACCATTGAGTCATGTGGCGTCTATAAAACATGGAATAGAACATGAAGGAACTGCTATCGAGCAACTGGCTTTACAGCTTCATATAAAAATAAAACCATGTGGTCTTTTCATCGATAAGGAGCTACCTTATTTAGGCGCCACTCCAGACGGAATAGTTGATGAAGACACAATAGTCGAAATTAAATGCCCAATCACAGCTTTCAAAACCTCTTTGGATGAGGCTATAGAAAATAAAAAAGTGTTATTTTGGAGAAAAACTAAAGATGGCCAACTTATAATAAATAAAAAACATCCTTGGTACGTACAAATACAGGGCCAGTTACATATAACCGGTCGACGACAATGTATTTTTGGAGTATGGTCAGGGTGTAACAAAGAGGTGAAGGTCGAAATTATACAGCGCGATGACCAATTTTGGGAAATATTTATGGCAAGAAAATTAAAAGAATTTTATGCAACATTCATGTTGCCTGAATTGTGTGATGCCAGACACACGCGAAATATGCCAATTAGAGATACACAAGAATTACAATCGTCTTAATCTACATCCTGAGAGAACAATTTGAACAACTTTTGTTATAGTATAATGCCTTCGATTTAGTTGAAGCGGCGATTTAGTGCCAATGTCTTTTGTAACGAGAAATCACACAGATATCGCAGAGCCTAAAGTTGAAAGTCTTCTATCTGTTGCCGCCAGTGAAATCAGAAATTGAAATTAAATTGAAATTGTAATCAAAATATATAAAAAAATATTATTATTTTATTATTTAAAGAAAATAATAAAACCAAATAAAATATAAAACAACAAGTCTTACTAAACAGGATAAATTATATTACTACATTTTCACAAAAGAACCAAAGTCACCGCCATAGAATAAAATAAGTTAATATAAATGTGGCAATGGACAGGATTAAATTATAATCTGACGCCTGAAAAACTCACAAGACGCAATTCTGCGATCTGTCCAATGCTTTTGATAAAAAATGATGTTGGCGTTGACAGGGTTCGATATTAGATCCAGTCTTATTCCTCGCTTATGTTAATGACCTTCCATGTTTTGCAACACACATATTTAATATGGGGAATATACAAAATTAAATATCATAATAAAAATAAAAATAATATTATAATAAAAACTCCAGAGAATGTAATTATCCTACCTTTACCTTTAGATTTTTTTTTGTTTTTTGATACTATGTGTTACCCAAACCGATTATTATCAGATGCATTTTTATCAGTTTCATTTTTATAGTTTTTTTTCTAAACTGAACAGTTTGCGAGAGAGACACTTCCAAACTTCCAAAGTGGTAAAATATACTGTAACTTTTAAAATAAGACATTCTCTTATTTTAAAAGTTATGATAAAACAAAAAAAATATATAAAATGTACATTACTATGCAAACTTCCACCGATATTTGGTTTGAACGAGATCTAGTAAGGAGTTTTTATTTATACGTCATAAATCGTAAACCGCAATTTACCATTCGACGAACTGCAAGAACTTTTATATTATGTTACTTGTTGCTACGGAACCCTTCATGGGCGAGTCCGACTCGCACTTGGCAGCATTTTAATTTGTTTAGTAGATACCTAACTAAAGAAATTTACTAGTAGGTTAGGTCATATGAGTCAAATCAGTTAAATGGTAACTATGTAACAATAATTAGTGTAATCTATGATTTGTCTATGTTTATGGAGCCAAAGAATAAAGTCACAAAAATAATTGAAAGTTTTTAGTAGTAATTACATTTCAAAACAGTTTTTACTTATTTTCTAGGACAGTCGGTTTTAAGATAAAACGAGAAAACCAATGATCCCAGAGCTTCCATGAGTCGGAAGCGAACATAGCGAGATCTAAGTTCCGGGCAAACGAATAGTTGTACCTATTAGTTCGTGATGATGAAATTTTAATGAATGCCTTTGGTCGGTTCTGAGCGGCACTTGCGTCATTTAGTTTTTACCGCCCGCTGTAGTTAAAATAATTAAAAATAATATTATACTATAATAAACCAAACCGTATTGTTTATTTTTTATATTTTGAAGTCCCTCTTAAATGTTTATTATGTTTGCTTGATGACCCTACTTTGCAATTCTGAATTATTTTGCCCATAAGAAATTTGAGGGATGTCTACCATCGTCATAGCTGGGAATTGCAATATAATTATTATTACAACACCCAGCCAGAGAATCACATCCATATCTCTTCTTCTTCTTTGTTCGCCCGTAACGAGCGGGTAAGTGTAGCGCGCGCGATCTTCTACGCTACACTTGTGGACCGAGGCAAAAGTAAAATTTGAGTCAAGGTACAGCCGGCCGTAACAATACGGCCGGTAAAACTACCTTCAATATTCATAGAACTTACTTTTCTTATAAGCAGCATGTCCGTAGAAAAGATTGTAATGTATATTGTTACCAATATTATTAAATAAGCATTTGTAATACTTTGCAATAAATATTTAATTTATACTCAACGCTTATTTTTTGTAGTTCAGTTTTACCGAAGTGTGATCCAGCAAGGGATTTGCTGGAATTCAGATTAAGATTACTATGATTATCTGGCTATAATTGTCTTGTGTAAGCTATTGTAATCACAGGGTAAGCTAAAAAAACATTTTTGGAATTAAAATGTTTGTTGACAAAGATTCACATCGCATTTGACTGTAGAACCTACTTATTCCAAAGTGTTCTTTAGTTATTCATGACAATAAATTAGCCATATTATGTTGTATCTATCTCTGTAAACCTTTTTTGAAAATAGATTGTTTAATTTATCTGCATGTGAAAAATTTAGGTAAACCAAAGAGGTTCACGACTGAACCCCAACTGCTATGTAACACTCAATCCCAATCTCGATTTGATTGGAAATTTGTCGGAAGGTTTTATACGGAGTTTTTCTGACAAAATTTCGTCTTCTTTGGATTGGGATTGAAATTGAGTTCTTTATTAACCCTGCGGAACTCTCCAAATTTCATTACTTTGGGAAACCTAGACAAACAGTTCTGTAGGTAGCGTGCCGCGCATGATTTCAAAGAGATTCCAGACATTATCTCTATAAATTAACGACGAATAAAAAAGGTTGGCACTATGAATACTGCTTGAATATGTAGGTATAGTTCATGCATTTCACGAAGACGCGTCAATTAGAGCATTTTGGCTCTTATTACAACCAGATAAATATCACCGGATGCGTCTTCGTGAAATGCATGAACTATATATGAATTGTAAAATGAAGGGTTTCCAAACTCTTTTCAAAATGACAGCATTTTTTCAAGTTTTCTTCTTGTCATGTCACTTCTTCTTATAGTGTCACTGATTCTTTCAAACTAAGTGTGGTGAAAGGATTTTAAGTGCGCCATGTCACTAGATGTATTGTGTTAAGTCACATGACAGGAGTTTTAAATGTAACTCAAAGAGCCTCTTTCCATGAAGGTACTTTACACATTTTTTCAAACTTGTTAGGTTTCAAGTCATGCAGCTTTTCACACGATGAGTGTACATTTAGTGCACATACGTTTTTTGGACCGATAAACTCATTTGTGCATGAGTGGGCTTGAATCCACGACATTAGGTGGGTCGCTACGACAATATCACCGGTGCTAAGCCACCAGTGCTACCCTCCACCTAATGGACCGACGACTTTGTAAAGATCGTGGAAAGTCGGCGGATGGAGAGGGCTCAGAATCGTTCTTCCTGGAAATTTACAGGGGAGGTCTATATCTAGCAGTGGATTTCTACTGGCTGGTGATAATGATGGTAAGTACTGGGTAAATAGGTATATATAGATATGCTACAGCTAACAGGCTACTTTGCGCAAAAGATGGAGATATTTAAATAAAATTCCTTGCGATACAGGCTTGTCCTAGTACGGGGACTACCAGTTATTTAAGTAAACCTTTGTTTGTTCTTTGGTAAATAAATAATTTTGTATGCAATCCGCACAATATTATCTAGTCTCAAACTAAGCAGAGCTTGTGCTATAGGAACCAGATGGCTGATATAATACTTATATACATTTTTTGTAAATCCATACATAGAATATATATAGAATATATACCACCAAGACAGAGAACAAACATAATTATGCGTCCACCACACAAATATTTGTTTTTGGTGGGGATCGAACCCAAGACCTAGAGCGTAGAAGGCAGAGCTACTACCAACTAAGGAACTGATTTAGCAAAACCATTGCGCTTCGCAGGTCACTCACGGTAGAAACGTGCCCTGCAATGCACTATAAATACTTCTACAGGCTGATGATGATGTGAATACGGGTTGTCTATTCATTTGATGATGATGATGATGGTGGTATTATGTACAGGCCGTCATTTCGTTATACTGTGACAATTTGTTTTGCGTTACACTGTGGCAAATTTATAATATCATAGTAACTATGATTTAATCTAGGGTATATTTTACGTAGTTAGAGATGAAATGTCATGTCGCGAAATTTGACATAGACCTCTCCTCGTTGGCCGCGCGGGCTGTACTGAAAAGTAACTAGGAAATCCTACCTATATATATTTTTGAAAATTTTATTTTTTTATAAAAACTACGGCAACTAAGAAAAGTGCAATAACATACGGTTTTTACGTATTTATTTAGGTATACGGGAACAAAACTTTCATTGCAATGGCTCTAACAGCAACGGAAAAAAACCATTTCAAATCCAAAAAAAATTGCGAGTTTTTGGCAAACTTTGCGTTCAATTTTATCAAACCCAGTGAGTTTAAGAGAATTTCTAGCCGGATCATAATTTTTTTACACCATTTAATTGTTATATTTTACAAAAAAAATAAATGGATTCGTCCATACAACGAAAAAAAATGCTACTTTACATTTTCGGTTTCACCTCATGTAGGCCCTTAAAGGGATGTACATTTTATTTTTGGGTATATTTCAAACTTTGTCTCTTTCATCACAAATACCTTCAAAGGTAAACTTTTTTAATAAACCTCAATT